>OU342586.1:10233750-12815000 GCA_910589645.1 Tinea semifulvella
AAGATTTATCGATCTTTGTCTTGGTATAAAAATGCATAATATTTCTCACATAAACCTCAATTAAAGCTTATTAGCATAATTTTGTACAATAATATGAATTCTGAAGAATAAATAATGAGGTAATAATTATAAGCAGCTTACTTATGATATCCTGTTTAGCTCATTTGAAGCATTGACCTACGTGCTTAAAAGAATAAGAGCGAAAAAAAAATTCATCATTCATTACAGCCCCTAGAACACAGCGTCCTAGACTTCCACTATTGGAGAAGGGTCTTTCAGAACATATATCTGGGAATTTGGCCTACACTCGCCACGCTGGCCAGACGGGTTGGCGAGGATCTAATATATGTTTTATGACAATTTATTAACGATTCCACAAGTTGGTGATAGTGGAACCGGGACCGTCGAGGCACGGGAACGGTGGTGAAGAGGGAAGACAAATTTCTAAGCATTCCATGGATTCACAGTGCGGGTGCCGGATCCATCGTGGGTAAGAGATGAGAAGAATCGTGTCTCGGGCTAGCGACCGACAATAGGCTTGTTTAAGAAAAGGAGGCCTCCCTTTTTTATTTTATTGCGCAATAATATCCACCATCCACCATTTTACTCATCTCCCTACCCAACCAAATACTGTATGATTCCGTTAATGCCGTCTATAAATCTATGACAAATGTACGTAAGAAAATTTGATTTCTCATTGGTACACGCGGGTTTGAACCGACCTTTGTAGGATTTTAAGAAAAGCGTTCTTACAACCGAGCCACTACCGCGCTTGGAATAAGAATGTGCATATAAATATTTATAATAAATAAATAAATAATTAAATTTAACCAATTAAATAATGGTTTCAGACAACCGCGCGGCGAAATAAATGTATTGAATGTAGGTCAGTAATACAACTGTTAATGTTATAATACATACAATTATATTTTGGTATTAAGTAGGTACGTGTATTATACAAAATACGTGCCATCATAACTGGAATAAATACAATATATGCATACTATTATAAATGCGAAAGAAGCTTTGTTTGTCTATATTTCTGAACCAATTTTGATTAAATTTAGCAGAGATCATCCTCATCCCCCAAGGACGGATATATCGTCGCTTAAGTTCTCACACAGCGTAACTCAATATAGTCAACTTTTCATGGGGAGCAAAAAAATCGTCTCCTTTTGTATTATTACTATACTGCACTATGTTTATATATATATATGTATATATATATTGCGTGTTTATGTATTTGTATATGTATTGGGATGTAATATTGTTATGTATGTATTATTACTGTTAAGAATAACTTAATTGATGATTGCACCTACCATCTATACTGTCTAAAATATATATATGCGTGAAAAACAGCGTCGTGCAGGTGTAAGTACTTGTACTGCTGCACTATAACAGCTGACACCTGATTCCCTTTGTCACATATTGTTCGTAATTGTAAAACTATGTGAGTCGAGTTAGATCGCTCTGAGCGCTGTCAGTTGTTTGTCATAATGTCGCGACTCGCGTGTAATTTACCAGTTTATTTAATATTAGATTTTCTTTTAAATTATTTAATATTGTAATTCGTTTATACTGTTTGTATATTACTTCTAAAATAAATCTATAGTTAATATTTAAGTAGGAAGTAAATAAAAAATGTATGTAATACGGCATGCTATTTTAGAAGATCAAAATAAGTTTAAAATATTAAACTTTATACATATAAAGCTGAAAAAGCCGAGAGAGCTGTGTTTGTTAGTATTCATACTTAAAGATGTGGAATCCGTAATTTATCTTCTATAATAAAAAAATAAACACTTTTATGTTATGATTAAAAATGTGATTTAGACCGTTCCGAATTGAAATCACGCTCTGAGCTTCCAAATCGTGGTATTTGATTCGTAACGACTGTCAGTATCATATCCATTCTAAGCTCTCTAAGCATGATTCGAAACGAGAGGTATGTAAAATTTTGTGTAATATCAATGTTTCAATAAATTGATTAATGTCAATAGTTATTTTAATAATTAATAATTAGATGTCAAAAAAAAAGATAATAAACAATAATATATCAGCAATGTCTTAATATACAGCCTAGCCCTAACGGTCATAACAAAAATAATAAATATAAAATAAAATAATAATATTCAACTTCACAGATGTTTGCTTCATTCATTTTGTTATGGAGGCTTTAAAATTCTAGATAGTCTGTTATTATACATTGTAAAAATTTTATAGCAAACGTGAACCGTGACAAAACACTTGTACACTCAATATGCAAAGTAATAACCATGTCATAATACTACACACATCAAAAGTGTCTAGGGATCAACATATATTTTTGCAATAACTTTTCTCCTGATTGATATTCATTAAAATTTTCTTTAAGGATTGATCAAATAAAATGTTTTCGTTTGTCTACAGTAACGATAAACCAAGTCACCTTTGCATTAGTAAAAAAAATTGCCATTTTCCTAATAAAGGGATTTTTGACATTTGAACCACTAACATTAAAGTTCGAAAAAAAGACTGAAATAACAGTTTTTTTTTTTAATTTTATTGGGTAACTTAAACAATTAATAATCCGTGTTTCTACCGCGAACACTAACAACACAAGAACATCGGTTTGGCATACTCAAAATGAGTTCATCCAAATCACGCTGTGGAATGGCCGCCCATGTTCGTTGCAACAACAAAAAAAGGTCTTCTTGCGACTGGATACCCTCCATATTCGGCAGAGCTCTTCTCTGAAGAATATCCCATGCATGCTCAATCGGGTTCAAGTCTGGCGACTGAGCAGGCCAGGGCAGGACATTGATGTTAGCTGCGGCGAGAGTCTGTCTTACAACTCTTGCGGTGTGCGGTCGTGCATTATCATGCATTAACTGAAATAAGGGACCGATATGCACTTGTAGAGGAACGATGACGTCTGATACAACCGTCTCAGCATAAATTTGAGCGTTGAGGTTGCCTCTGATCCAAATCAACTCAGTTCTTCCGCCGATCGAAATACCCGCCCATACCATGATGGTTCCACCACTATAAGGATGGACTTCCTGGCAGGATTTTAATCGCTGTTGGCGTCCAGGGGTTCTCCAGTGTCGTATACGTCTTGTATCCGGCCTCATACCAAAACGAGACTCATCAGAAAAGCACACGAAACGCCATTGTTCTTCTGTCCAATTTCTGTGTTCAAGAGCCCATTGATATCGAGTCCTACGATTGTGCATTGCTATAGGTGGTACCCGTAGCGGTCTTCGGGAATGAAGGTTCACTTCATGCAAGCGGTTTCTGACTGTTTGGTCGCTAATTAAGTTCCCTGAAGAGCGATGAAGGCTCACGGCTAACATCATGGCGGTTATTGTTGGAGTTCTTCGAGCTGTGATTTGAATGTATCGGTCTTGTCTCCGTGTGGTGCAGCGATACCGTCCTCCATGGCGCTCAGCCACGGTACCAGTGGTTCGGTAACGTGTCCAAAGTCGACTGATAACACTCTGACTTGTATTCAGAGCTAAAGCCACAGTACGTTGCCGGGAACCAGCTTCTATCATTCCCACGGCTCTGATCATTTCTTCCCTGCTTAAATGACGTCGCCGCTCCATAATAACGTTGGTTTTAATCAGTAGTAGGGAAACAGTAGCACTAATAATGTCTTCAATGCGTCTTATGTTTTTATAGGGAAAATATTGACAGCTGATTTTCATCTTTTACTCGAATTTGATTGACAGTTCCTGTTTTAAATTATGAAATGCACCAAAAAGGATCCATATAAATTTATAAAATCATAAATTTATTACAAAGCCACATCTCAATCACAAGAAATCCGCATAAACATGCTTGATCCCTAGACTTTTTTGATGTGTGTATTTTGTAAACATTTATTATTGCTTATGATTATGTGCATAATTATGTGTGCTTATTTAAATAGTTGATCATTGAGGCTGCCTATATTACAAGTTACCTAGTTGGTCCTTCGAGCCGGATCAATATAAAGACCTAGTCTAGCTAATAAATGAAGACTTGAATTGAAGTTCCATAGGTTTATCAATTATACAAGTTTTGTATTAAAATGACAAAAAATTTGGCTGCTTAATAAGGAACTATTTAAACGCCCAACACACCGCTCCAGGCGGTCTAAGTTTTGCAGTCGAGAGTGCGTTCACAATTTGTTTGACTTTGTACAAGTCGCACTAAAGATAAAGGACAGATCGTGTCGTCATTGTACATAAATATGATAGAAAAAGACGAATATAAAATTGTGCGTTCTGTTGATGCAAACTTTTCAATTTAGTCGGGTATCTTAACTTTCGGGCGGTACTGAATAAAAAAGTAACTGCGACAAAACGCGCGTTCACTTTGACCGCCGCGGTCAGGTGTAAACGTTTCTATGCCGACGTATAGATTACAGATACTCACCCTATGTACTGTGAACAGCTACCATCTTGAAACTCGCTTGCTATCAGGTGGCAAATTCACATAAAAATAACCTGTTTTATTTCAATAAAAAAACCTATATAAACTCACATTAATTGCTTAATTCTATTGCTTATACGCGTTAGTGCCTCCATTTCCGTCGTCTGTTTGTGTGTAAAGTTGGATTTTTTTAATACGTTTTTTAGCTGTGTCTTTTTGTTTTTAATTTAATTTAGGTTTTAGTAAATTGCTTATAAGTTCAGGCAGGAAGCACTTGTGTTGCCCAATCTTTTTTTTTGCAAGACTAAGAGCAAGACCGATGTTAGCAAGACTGATACCAAAACTAACCCACTTTATGATAATCTTTTTCCTAAATTTGTTAAAAAAATATATTTTTTGTGATTTGGATTTTTTCACAATAATAAAAGTATCATCACGACTGTTTTCCCTTTCGGGTTGGTCTGAAATCACGCTTATAAATTCACATTTAGCCAACTTTACTATAATGCCAATCATGACAAGTGGCTAGCTCGTCGATGTCTCCAGCGTACCAAACTCGAGAAATATCACAAATAAATTAAATATTAATTAAATTTATTTATATACATTAATAAATATTTTTGTGTCCCGACCAGGAATCGAACCCGGTACCTCCGAGTCTAAATCCACGGACTTAACCGCTAGACCACGGAGGCAGCTAGCTTACGGCTGACCTTCAAAATAAAACTGTAGGCTCGGCTCTAGTTTTAACTTTAATTGTAACTATTAGAGAAACTTATTTTTTCTTTGACAGCTAGAAGGAAACGTTGAGTGGAGGAGGCGTTGAGTGGAGGAGGCGTTGAGTGGAGGAGGCATTGAGTGGAGGAGGCATTGAGTGGACGAGGCGTTGGGTGGAGGAGGCGTTGAGTGGAGGAGACGTTGAGTGGAGGACGCGTTGAGTGGAGGAGGCGTTGAGTGGAGGAGGCGTTGAGTGGAGGAGGCGTTGAGAAGAGAAGTTGAGAAGACGGGTGTAAGTGTACAAGACCAAGACCAGCTGTTCTGATGCCAGACCAAGACCATGACTGACGAAGTCTTGGGTTTGCTTTAGGCAACACTAGGAAGCACTTCCACGCCCTATTTACATATCCTAACAGAATTTTGGGACATAATATTAGCGATGATAAGACAAAACCCGAAGGTTATTTGGATTTTAGTGTTTATTTTCTGTCGTGTATAAAAAAGACTAACCTCATATCTGGCGAATAGTCGACGGAGCACGCGTATCCGGCTACCATGTGTCCAGTGAAGGTCTTCTTTCTGTTCATCTTGAACCTGTTGAGTGCGCTGAAGACTATCACTTTGTTGTCCATTGACTGGCACGCGAGCCACTTTCCATTGGGCGATACAGTGACAGCAGGGAGAGAGTGCATGGACGGGTCAGCAATGTATTTCATGTCCACTGGGATATCCCTAAAGACAAGAATAGCGTGTAATTGTCAAAAGAGTAAATATTTTTTTAGGCTTCAGGTGTCATTGGTAGAACCTCTATTTGAAATAAAAAAGGTCTCATTTTTTTAAATACAAAAATCATTATCCGAAAAACAAAACACTACTGCATGGTCAATAAGGCAGCATCTGAAAATCGCGGTACCCATCGTGATAAATACATAAAGGCTGGGAAGTGTTACTATTAATTTGATCTCGGCCACAGTCGAGAGAATAAATAGAGAGAGATAGAAATACGTGTGTCATGGTTCGCGCGATCGTCGACCTTGTGATATGCTGTTGATTGGTTGATCTTGATTAGGCTCAAGATGAGTGGCAATATTTTTAGGATAACTTCTCTGCACCGTAACTTAGTATTTTATTATTGAATAATTAAAATAAAAAATACGTAGTTCTTTATTTTTATTCTAGATTATTATATAAAAATATTTACTCTTTATTAAATTCCACGCAGTATAGGCGTTTATCTAAAATAAATGAATAAAGATAAGTTTATACTACTTGTATAAATGTGATAAAATTAATTTATTACAAAAATTGGTAACCAAATTAATACCTAGAATATGATACTGTCTGTATACACACACTATACCTACACTCTTCAACACTCACACATAATAGTAATCAGTTGATATATTTAAAATGGACATATACTAGGCAGAGATTCTCAAACTTATTTTGTCTACCGCCCACTTTGACGGAATATAAATAATCGATGTTGTGTAATAGGTAGGTTTTAATTTCAGTGAACTTTAAAATATTAAGTCGCTCCCCTAAACCATGTCAACGCCTTCAATTTCTTTCTGGGCCCCTTACCACCCCCCTCAAGGCGTCCAGCGCCCACGAGGGGCCGTAATTGCCCACTTTGAGAAAGACTGTACTAGAGTTGACCGCCTCCGTGGTCTAGTGGTAACAAACGTTGCCGTGAACTCGGGAGGTCGTGGGTTCGATTCCCACCAGGGGCAAGTTGTACATTGTATAATTTGTCTTGGTCTGGGTGTTTATATGTATAATATGTATATATTTACAAAAAAAAAAAGTATAATATGTAGTTTATCAACCATCTAGTTTCCGTAACACAAGCCTAGTAGCTTACCACGGAAACTAGATGGCGCTGTGTGACCTGTCTGGAAATATTTATTTATTTAGTCTCACAATGTTTCCTTAGTACAATTAGAATATATATATATATATAATATATTCAGACAGAGTCTTGCTCAAAACCAAGACCAAGATTAGGAATGAAAGACCAAGACTGGCTAAGCCTTGGTCTTGTTTAGGACAACACTATTTTATTTTTAAAACTAAAAAATATATATACTGGCTTCTAAAACTGTAAATTTTATTTGGATATTATTATATTTCTTATCAAATGTAGATAAAACCGTAATAATATAACTCACCATTCCCATACTCTTAAACTCTTATCATCGGAAGTGGTAACAAATCTTCTATTTTCGTCAACAAATGTGATAGTATTAACAGCACCCAAATGTCTGTCATATTCTTGAGCTATTTCACCTGTTCGAGTATCCCACTGAAAGAAAAAAATACTATTAGGCTGTAGTCCACCGCAGCCGTCACCAAGTCGACTTGGCCCACATCTCTCTCGTGTGGTACCCCCACCATATCATTATCGAACCAGTGACCCACGTGATGAAGGTCCTATACTATTTATTTATTTATTTAAAACTTTATTGCAGAAGACAAATTTCTAAGCATTCCATGGATTCACCGTGCGGGTGCCGGGTCCATCGTGTGTGGGTAAGAGATGAGAAGAATGGTGTCTCGGGCTTGCGACCGACAATAGGCTGGTTTAAGAAAAGGAGGCCTCCTTTTTTTTTTGTATTGCGCGATAATACGCTCACCATCCACCATGAAATGAAATGAAATGAAATGAAATTATTTATTTGCATTGAACATGGTAATAGTAAATATTAATAGTAAGTTAGTTCTGCACATTCAGCCATTTCTGGCACACAAATTTTGTTAAACATTATTTACAATGTTAAATTCTTATTATTATATTTATAATTTTAGTCACACTTATTACATACAGATTATTATTAAAACATATTGTACAGGTAATTGTTATAATACACATAAAAATACTTAAAATTTGTGGTTGTAATATTCACTTAGCGAATAGAAGCAACATTCTATCAATAGTTTCCTAATTTGGCCTTTAAACTGATTGTCAGGTAATCTTTTGAGAAACTCGGGTAACTTATTGTAAATTCGAATACACATAATATATGAATTTTTATCAAAGGCTCTGCTTTCCATTCTACTAAAACTGTAAGTAATTATTCCGATGTTTTAATAGTTATTTTGCCGTTGGGGGCAGTGACAAATACAACAAATCAAAGACCATAAAGATCGGTCCAGCCTTCATTAAGTTATAAATGGTGCAACTAACCCAACTTTGCTTTATTTATAACTAGGCTGACCCGGCGAACTTCATACCGCATGACAGTCAATGAATATGGTGTTGCTTATTAACTGAACTAAATTAGTGATTTTATGGAAGTAATACAATGAATATAAAATAAATATTATGTTAAGATAGAAACATTGTTTGACAGGTACGAAACCCACGAACTTTTTGTATGGGAAAATGTTTTTCTTTTATTTTATTTTTTTCTTAAATTTTCCAATTTTATTTATAGTTATTCTGTATTCGGGACGGAGACAAATCCAACAAATCAAAAACCGTGAAAATCTGTCCAGCCGTTCTCGAGTTATAAGTGTTCTAACAAACTCGACTTTGTTTTATATATTAAGATTTACTTATTATGCAATCTAATATGTCAGAAACCTTCCCTGATGTTCACACAACATATTCCCAAAGTTTTATCCCGATCGGTCAAGTAGTTTTGCAATGCATAGGGAACACACACACAGACATTCACCTTTATATATATATATATATATAGATAATAGGTAACAAAACTAAGTACTAAGATATGGAAATAAATTATGCCCTCCAAGATCACGTACGGCGTTAATGTATAAAAGTATAATCTGTATGGGACCAAAAATATTTAATATTATTAACGACGACATTAAACTTTTACCGCATAGTCTGTTTAAAAAGACGTTGACTAAAGTTCTAATTGAAAAATCACATTATTCTGTGCAAGAATTTTTAAATGACCCAAATTGACATCTAAATATTAATTTTAATTTGACCACAACCAGAATTAGATACATTTTTTTTTTACTGTGAATTAACATTTTATTTTTTTGTGTTGTGTAATAATGTAGTTATATGTATCTTTACAATATACATATATAAACAATATTTGTACGCCTCATGGCAGAACACAGCTGCACTTTTATAAACTAGGTTAATATATTAACTAGATTACCTGTGTTGAAACAAATAAATGATTTGATTTGATTTGAAAAACATACACAAGTGATTTTTTTATCCGAAGTGCCAGCCACG
Source organism: Tinea semifulvella (assembly GCA_910589645.1). Taxonomy (NCBI): domain Eukaryota; kingdom Metazoa; phylum Arthropoda; class Insecta; order Lepidoptera; family Tineidae; genus Tinea; species Tinea semifulvella. The sequence goes on from OU342586.1 coordinate 10,243,088, forward strand.
AAGAGATGCTGCTTGTCTTCATCAGGGTTAAACTTGGCACAGTAAGCCACTTTACGGGATGTGAACCGAGATATACACTGACCGCTCTCAGTGTCCCATAGCTTTATGTAACGGTCGTATGCTATAAAAATAACAAATTATTATTATTATTTTTACTGAAACGTTAGTTTAGTTAACTGTGTAATTATCATCCGAGAGAACATAACATAAAGATCATGCAATAAATATATAAAGGTATACGTGGCGGCAGGTAACTCAGCTCTGGAGTAAATTACTGCGCATGCCGTGCGACGAGAGCCAATCAGCGCGCACGATCTGTACCCCCACCCCCAATACGCCTTAATTATTTTTAGCGCATTAGCTGTCAGAGTTAAGTGCCGATACGAATAAATAGCATAAAGATCTGTTAAATTATAACAAAAAACTATGTTAATAAAACTTTTTCTCTGAAGGGGTTTATAATATAAGAGGGTTTATACACTTTACATCCCTATCGCTTAAAAAATCTCAAATCAGTGTTCTTTAAAAATAGTCTCATATTTCTAGGACTTCTTTCGACTTTTAGTGGTACACATTTATGCCGTGTTCGACTTTTAATGGGTACACATTTATGCCGTGTTCGACTTTTAGTGGGTACACATTTATGCCGTGTTCGACTTTTAGTGGGTAGACATTTATGCCGTAATCGACTTTTAGTGGGTACACATTAATGCCGTGTTCGACTTTTAGTGGGTACACATTTATGCCGTGATCGACTTTTGGTGGGTACACATTTATGCCGTGATCGACGTTTAGTGGGTATACATTTATGCCGTGATCGACTTTTAGTGGGTACACATTTATGCCGTGATCGACGTTTAGTGGGTATACATTTATGCCGTGTGCGACTTGAAAGATAATCAGAGCAAAACGCGCTTTGTTTTACTGAATTATGCTTAAAGTCGAACACGGCATTATTTAATTTTACTATGTAATAAACTAAATAATAAATACAAACCTGCAGATAAGAATTTATGTCCAGTATTATCAAAGTTGACATCTCTCACAGCTTGTCTGTGGCCAAAATACGTTCTTACACATCGTCGCTGGCCATACACTTCCCATATCTAAAAAAAATAAAAGCCTTATTGCCATTATTCTGTTTTGCTTATCTTAATAAATTAATTCATCATTCATTTTTTATTCATTACAGCCCCTAGAACACAGCGTCCTAGACCTCCACTGCTGGAGATGGGCCTTCCACTGGAGAATTCGGCCTACACTCACCACGTTGGCCAGACGGCTTGGCGAGGATATGATGTCAATTTTTCATGACAATTCATTCCACAAGTTGGTATTAGTGGAACCGGGACCGACGGCTTAACGGGCTTTCCGAGGCACGGGAACGGTGATGTTGTGAATCTATGACAAATGTACTTCTCATTGGTACATGCCATTGAACCGACCTTTGTAGGATTTAAGGAACGCGCTCTTACAACCGTTAATAAATTGTCATAAAAAATTGATATCATATCCTCGCCAAGCCGCCTGTCAGCGTGGCGAGTGTAGGCCAAATTCTCCAGATATACGTTCTGGAAGGCCCATCTCCAGCAGTGGAGGTCTAGGACGCTGTATTCTAGTGGCGGTAATGATGAATGCGCAATAAAAAGTATCGCTTGCTACAGCTCATCATGCAAGGAAAGATACAAACCCTATATATATATATTTATGCTTGAGAAATTGATTAAGTAATTAACTTAAATTAGACGATAGGTTTTCTTACCTTCACCCTGCAATCCATTCCAGCAGAGAGAATGAGATGTGCAGTACCCGGAAACCACCGGACAGCCGCAACGCCTTTTGTATGCCCTTTCCATGTATGTATATGTGACTAAAAAAAGGATTAACAATAGCATTTAGAATAAATTATTTATTAGATAAATAAAACTATACTTTTTAATACTTGTACAAGACGTAATTCAATTTATAACAATTCATAGATTCACAATTTTAAATACCGGGTTCAATTCCTGGTCGGGACACAAAAATATTTAATAAAATAAATAAATACATTTAATTAATATTTAATTTACGAGCTTGCCACTTGTCATGATTGGCCTATAGTAAATTTGGCGAAATGTGAATCCGCTTCTTTATAAGCGTGGTTTCTGACCACCCCACTTGGATTACGTCTACTTTCATTTAGTTTATTTTGCGTTGCGTCGCAGTGACGACGTCAGCTCAAATCTTGTTGAAAACGGCATCGCGTACTGCGATAACTGATCATCAGTCTGCTAAATAATTGGACGCACGTTAATCGAATAGTACAATTAAAACGGCGTGTGTTTGAATCAGCGATTTTCGCAAGCTATTTAGCGACAAAATTTGACAGCCCGCAAAGTTATCGAATATTATCGATACAGTTATGACATTTGCTTCTAGTGTTGTAAAGGAATTAAGGCATTAAATGAGTTAATATGGAGCGGCCTATGTTTTTATTGACATAAGTCCTCGTATTATAATAATACCTATCGTTCTTTGGAACTAATAATTATGACCAAATCAGTTTTTTTTATTTTGTAAGTGGCAACATTTTTTTATAACTTAACGGTTAACATCCCTAAAATAACGATCGTTATCAAATGTCAAGCCTGCGGTAGGCGAGAGAGGAGATTATGTCGGGTTTGTCACCAATATAGGCTGTGTTTAGTGGCTCCTTATAACCCAATACCACACCCATCCACTCTCTCATCATTCATCATTACAGCCCCTAGAACACAGCGTCCTAGACCTCCGGAGAATTTGGCCTACATTCGCCACGCTGGTCAGACGGCTTGGCGAGAATATGATGTCAATTTTTTATGACAATTTATTACAATTCCACAAGTTGGTATTAGTGGAACTGGGACGACGTCTTAACGTGCTCTCCGAGGCACGGGAACGGTGGTGTTGTAAATTTATGACAAATGTACGTAAGAAAAGTGTATTTCTCATTGGTACATGCCGGGGGGGTTCGAATCGTCCTTTGTAAGATTTAAGGAACGCGTTCTTACCACCGAGCCACCACCGCGCCTTAATTATTAATACTTACTTTAGGTAAAAAGCATCTTTCAGGAGGTGTGGAGCTTCGTAACTGTGTTTCACTACGAGGTGCTTCCAGCCAAGACCTTCCTTGGTAGTCTGTTGCATCACTAACTGGAAAAGATATATTTTTAGAAGGATAATATTTTTAAAATACTTCCTTTTATATGCTATTATTAAACTTACTATGTAAAACAGATTTCTCTTCCAGTGGTTTTTCATCATCCGCTTTGCCCTTCTTCTGTCTTTTAGCTACAATTTCTTCTAAAATTTTCGCTTCTTCACCTTCTGGCCTCATTATTCTGTTTAATAACAACAAACAAACCTTTTATACAATTAATAATAAATAATACAATTTAATAAGATGATTTTTTTAATAATATCATTGTTTTAAAGTAGGTCTTTAGTTCAACATTTTGAAAAACTTATTGCTACAGAACAATGCAGGTACCTTTTAAAAGGAACAAAAATAAATAACATGAAGTGCAACCAAAGGGAAAATTAAATGGTTTGTCTATTGAAATAGGTTCAATACTAAAAATTAAAAATAACAAATCATTTTGTGTTAAGACTAGCTGATAGTGTTGCTTATAAGAATCAAAATTTGGAAAGTAATGTTGAAACAATAAACTTGGTCTCTGGAATCAAACCCTTTTCCCAAAATTATTAGGTCCCAGTCGATTCCCAGTATAGATTTGAACAAACTTTGATAGGCAACCTATCGCCATAGCTTTTGTTAACATATTATTGTCATAGTAAGTAGACTTTGTTTAGATAATTGATCAGTGAAAGTAGTTCTTAGAATGGATCTTGTACTACTAACTAAAAAACTAATATTAAGTATTAAAGAAGTTTTTTTTACAAATTCAATTATTAATTACCTTTGTTCTCCAACATAACCCCCCCACGGACCAAGGAATCCTGTGATGTCTTCTGGATTATCGTTTTTATGCCTCTTCTTTTTATCTAATGGCCGTTTCTTTATAGTTTCAAAAACAGTCTTGCCTTCTGTTTCCATTAGACTATTATTTTCTGCCACTGAAATTAAATATTAATTTATCAATTTCAAAATAATATTGAATGACAAATTTAGCATGCAGGTAACATTCTTCAAAGCTATTTTTATATATTAAGTATGGCTTGTGGCATGATATCACCATTACACAAGGTCCATGATTAGGAGCAACCGACGCCAGGCACTGACTACCGTCATCAGTCCCTACCATTATTCTAGTCTATTACGATGCTCTTCACTACTGCCTAAAGGAATCCAGGTTATAGGAATGGGAAAAAAACCCAAAGGATGGGAGAGCTTTCCAGATCTCGAGCATGCAACAGATGTAAGCTTCCAGATTTATATATGTATGTGACAGTACGGGGGTGTATTGTGTACGGTATTTTGGGCTGTGTGAGTGGTTTAGTGGTGAAATTTGAAAATTATAGTTATCAGTCCAAGGATTAGCCACCAATTAATAAATTGTTAACCAAGAAAATCAATTGCACAAAACTTTACAACATTTTCTGATGTAAACTAATGAATTATTATCGATTAATGAGCGAGCTCCGCTGCTTATATACCTATAGCATACACTGTTGTAAATTTTATAAGATTATCAGCTATCACAAGTTTATTTCTATTGTGAGTAGCCACTTGTCTATAAACTACTTATTCCACAACTCTGTTATTCATGAAGTGATATACAGCATTTGTATTGCTGGATTTTCTCATTAGTTTCATTTCATGATCACAACAGGGAAATATCATCATATTTCTAAACAAAGCATAAATTATAAGAACTCTTCATAGATTTCAGCCTAAATATTAGAAAAGGGTAAATTATGTCAGTTTTATCAAATTGATTGTGAATTATTCATACACATATCCTCACACCAGATCCCTAGTACCCCACTAGGCAGAGACAATTAAGCACCACTTGACACAATCACATACATCCAAAAAAAAATAATGTCAAAGTGACCCCGCATATCAGACGCAAAGACCTGCATTAACCTTACTCTTATGCATATTCTGACATATCCACGTCTTGCTTCCATACATCAGTGTAGGTACCAACATAGCATTATGTATGGCGAGCCGAGCTTGCCACTGTCATTTCGGCTGGCAATCAGTGACCCCAGGATGCTGTTAAAACTATTTCCAACATGCACTCTTCTTTCAACATCCCTATTTTAATCCGCAGTGAAAACACTGCCCATATATATAATTAAATTGACTTGTTTTAGAGTTTCATCATCAATCTTTATTGTCACATTTGTCATATTCTTCTTTCAAACGCTCGTCTTGGTTTTTCTCACATTCACATTCATAAAATCTCTATAATATAATCATAAACTTATAGTATAATGTGCACACATACATACTTAACTTATGCTATATCTATTTAATTGTATTAAAAAAGAAAAATTGAATCCATACAATATATTATAACCCTTATAAATTTAACTTACCAACAATAGCATTTACATTAATAGTATCTCCATCGGCCGTGGGATCAGCAGCATGACCATAACTTGTAAATGTCCTCCTCTGGTTCTCAAATTGGAAGTCATTCATATGTGTTGGTTCAACAAATCCTGATAACATATTTCTATGAGCCCTCATCTGTTGAGTCTGGAATGGATTCTCTGGACCCAATGTTGGTGCATAAAGTTCTTCACACGTAGGGTTGTGGAATAATTCTGCATTGTCTGGGATTAAAATCCTTGTATCATCATTATTCTGGGAACAGAAACATCATAAAATTAATCTGTACACAATATTTTGAATAGACGCCATATTTAATTGTCTTAATTACAGACTTAATTTTTGTTTAAAAGTTGGAAGGAAATGTTGAGTGGAGGAGCTGTTGAGGTAAAATCGAAGAATATGGGTGTTAGTCTTTTTCATTCTCGAGTAAGAAAAGTAGACATTAGCATTCCATCTTGTTTAAAAAAACAGTATCTCTGGCTTACAAACAACTGCTACTAAATTTTATTTCCAATTCCTGCTTTAGGTCATCCAGGTATATTTTCAAATAATAGACCTATAGCAATTTAAGCATGTATTATAATAATCTTACATACTTACAGTTGGTAATACAACAGGAGCAGCACATATTTGCATCTTTTTTGCAACTGATAAATTAGGATTTACAGGTTTTAAATGTGTCAGCAGCTTCTCATTACTATGGTCAGCCTGTAGTGATTCAATTTCAGTGTCGTCCTCAGAACTACTGCCATAACTTTGTAGATTTAACATGATAAGTTTTTACACAAATTCTATTTTAACAATTAGGTTATATTATTTACTTTCTCATTATCTAAAATTCTTTTACAATGTACTGTTTCACTTATATTCATCACGTTTATTCCGCCAATCAATAGTTAGTTGCTGCAAAAATGAAGAAAAATAAATAACCACAATAACAAAGTCAAAGTGAATTTAATTTTTTTTTTTTTTGGTTCTCTTCTCCTTATGGATGATGAATGAGATGATAGGGAAGGCAAAGGGTCTAGCCCATACAGCCAAGTCTGACGTAATATATCTTTCTTTTTCATGAGTTAATGAGGTCATCATCAAATTCCAGATGCTGCAGAATTTGAAGCTTTTCTTGGAGTCACTCGCGGACCATCCACTGCTCAAACACGTCGGGTAAAATATGGGAGTTGACAGCGCGGGAAAACCGCAAAAAATAAACTGCAACTTGTGCCCCATATTTAAAGTCCAGTTTATCGTTTTCCATAATTACTCACATTGTAGCACATTATTAAACAAAACAACACCACTTTTGGCCAATAATATCCACAGTAAATTAATTTATAAAAGAAAAACTTGCACTTGACATGTTCACGCAAAATGGCGCGAAGAACCTGACCAAGTGAATTTAAATTAGTGTTGTACAACTAGTGAGTGATCAAACCCCATTCCGCCACTTTGTGTTTTTTTATAGGTTTGCGAACGAACTAGAACTATACAAAGGAACTGCTGGTACTAGTTTTAACTTTGCCAGATCTTCTGTTTCGTCGTTCGTTCCGACTTGAAATAGTGAGAGAGCGACCGTGAACGGCGAACGGGAGCGACAAACGGGAGCAGTGAGCTAGCACTGATTATAGAGCTAGTCACGTCATATAATATTGCTCACTCGTGGTTGCGTGCATCTATCGTTCGGCTGTAAAAAATTAAAACATAGTACGTAACTCTACTCCTATTTTACTGATTTTTGTTAAAATGGCAAAGCTTTTTGTAGATATCGCAATGGCATCTTGCTTACATCTATGGCGCATCATTTTAAAAATGTTTTTGGAGTTTTTTATTTTTATAACAGTAAAATGAATTTTAACTTAACGTTACCTACTTTAAAAGACGAATTAAGATAGCGCACACCAAATTAAAAAAAAAAGGTTTAATTAATAGAACGGCAATTTTGAGAACACCATATCTTTGATTTCGCTTGGATATCTCGATTTGTACACTTAAAAGCTGCTCACTTCAACATAATATCCAGAAAATAATAAATTTCTTAATAAAAACACAAGTTTTCTATGCAACTAACAGTTATATTAGGTACCATCTATCATGCACCATCTATCGTGATAAAAAGATAGTGATACACCCTATTAAATAAAAACGCAAATCAAACGACATTTAAGGGGAAATAAAGTAAATAAAAGAGCTTACAGCGACAAGTCTAACATTGGGTAAAGATAACAAGTGTTTAGGAATACCAAAAACAAGTTTACTACTTTGATTAGTCCATACATATATATCTTCACGTCAAATCCCTTGCGGGGTAGGCAGAGACAATTGAGCGCCACTTGTCACGGTCACGTCATACCTCTTTTGCTTCTTGGACATTCATCTTTTTAATGCATCTTCAGCTATTGTTTTATTTATTTGATTGTGATAGGTAAGTTTTGGTCTTCCAGTGCTTCTTTTACACACAACTTTCGCATTATATATCTGATTCGTCAATCTCCCTTCACTCATTCTTTCAACATACGAAGTTAATTTTTTTTTTTTTGTTCTCTTCTCCCGATGGATGATGAATGAGATGATAGGGAAGGCAAAGAGTCTAGCCCATACAGCCAAGTCTGACGTAACATATCTTTCTTATTCATGAGTTAATGAGGTCATCATCAAATTCCAGATGCTGCAGAATTTGATGCTTTTCTTGGAGTCACTCGCGGAACCATCCACTGCTCAAACACGTCGGGTAAAATATGGGAGTTGACAGCGCGGGAAAACCGCAAAAAATAAACTGCAACTTGTGCCCCATATTTAAAGTCCAATTTATGGTTTTCCATAATTATTCACATTGTAGCACATTATTAAACAAAACAACACCACTTTTGACCAATAATATCCACAGTAAATTAATTTGCAAAACAAAAACTTGCACTTGACATGTTCACGCAAAATGGCGCGAAGAACTCCCCCATACGAAGTTAATAAATAAATTATTTGCTCTTCTTGAACCATTAGAGTTATGAATGTAGAAACAGGGCCTTAGAGCCAAGAAACTAAAACAGCGACCTAGTTCACTAAGGAAAGGCGATCTAAAGAGCACTCCGGCTAGGAACTACAACGCCTAACTCATTTTTTTAATTTTTTTTTTTTTAATTGTCTTTAAAGGACATTGTACAGAATACATCAATCCTAAACACGTAATTTATTTGCATAATATATGTTCATAACAGAGTTCATAACCGAGTTGGGGATCATCAAATTCCAGATGCTGCAGAATTTGATGCTTTACTTGGAGTCACTCGCGACACCATAGCTCAAACACGTCGGGTAAAATATGGGAGTTTTTTTAATAATGGGGTGTATCACTAACTTTGTATCACGATAGATGGCGCATGATAGATGGTACCTCATATAACTGTCAGTTGCATAGAAAACTTGCATTTTCATTTCTAAATTTATTATTTTCTGGATATCATGCCGAAGTGAGCAGCTTTTAAGTGTACATATCGAGATTTCTAAGCGAAGTCAAAGATATGGTGATCTCAAAATTGCCGTTCTATTAATAAAACCTTTTTTCTTTTTAAAGACGGTGTGTGATTTCTTAATTCGTCCTTTAAGATAGGTAACGCGTTAATTTTAAATACATTTTTCTGTTATAAAAATAAAAAACTACAAAAACATTTTAAAATGATGCGATATAGGTGTAAAACAAGGTACCATTGCCGCTAGCGACATCTACAAAAAGCTTTGCCTGATACACCCCATTGTAGCACACCTAGAATCCAAACGAAGCGATGTAACGACGTTAAGATGAATGAAAATATATTACAACAGACATGTATGGGCTGGATTTCCTTGCCTTCCCTCATTCTCAATCAATTCATTCATCAATATGATTAATGGTCATCAGTGGTCACTGGGGAGTTCTTCGCGCCATTTTGCGTGGACATGTCAAGTGCAAGTTTTTGTTTTGTAAATTAATTTGCTGTGGATATTATTGGTCAAAAGTGGTGTTGTTTTGTTTAATAATGTGCTACAATGTGAATATTTATGGAAAACGATAAATTGGACTTTAAATATGGGGCACAAGTTGCAGTTTATTTTTTGCGGTTTTCCCGCGCTGTCAACTCCCATATTTTACCCGACGTGTTTGAGCAGTGGATGGTTCCACGAGTGACTCCAAGAAAAGCATCAAATTCTGCAGCATCTGGAATTTGATGATGACCTCATTAACTCATAAAAAAGAAAGATATATTACGTCAGACTTGGCTGTATGGGCTAGACCCTTTGCCTTCCCTATCATCTTATTCATCATCCATCGGGAGAAGAGACCCAAAAAAAAAAAATCAGTGGTTACCACAGATTAGTTACCTATATAATCTGTGGTGGTCACTGGGCAAAAATAATAAATAACAACTTTATTCACGTTTGTTTGTGGATTATTTCAATTAATATAGGTATATGCATATGCTATGGATTTATGTAAAGAACAACTATTACAAAAACTGCAAGAACAAATTGATTATGGCATAACTTTAATGGAAACCTTGCAAAATATTGAGAAAATTGAAGGGGTGATGAAACTTCGACGAAAGATTCGTCAAGAAGTACAGTTTCTAAAAAAGGTATAATTATTCTAGTAGTTAGTATTATAATCCTTTAACATTAACGTATAAATTGCAGATATCATGAACTGATCTCTGTTATTTTTAAATTTAAATATCACTACTATAAAGGATTCAATAGGTCAGAAGTGGGTTCCTGTCTCTTAAGTTTTACTGTGCTCAACAAAATTTAAATACAAGCAAGAGAAGTTTATAACCCTTTGCCAGCTCTCTATATGTTCTGTAAGGCTCATTTTCCGCTGCTAACCATTATTTTTCTCTGGGTATTGAACCTGCTTTATATTTCTTTGTCCATTAAATTAGGTGGTAGGCAGACTGATGGTGGTAAATTGCCCAGTCTGCCAGGGCGGGAAGTATCCATCCATGTCAGTCATGAGTGTCTGATTCCAGTTGCTAACTACATTCATAGACCTTGCGCGCCACTTACGATCAGGAATGCCCAAGGTCACATGTCATGCTAGTATAAAAAATAAAAAATGTATTTTATACCAAGGTTGTAAGGGTAGTGTTGATTAGCAATGTGGAGAAGGACTGTATTATAATAATGATTAGAGTTACAAATTGAATTATGTTTCAGATTCAATCTAATGATAAAATAAAGCATGAACAATTATCATGTTCAAACCTTCGTCATTTAGGAGCCTTGGTCAGAATTGCACAGGACAGATCTGGAGTTGTTGCTGTGTGTAAAAACTTTCATTTGGATGAAGAGAATAAACTAATTATTGATATTATCAGTGAAGAGGGAAAAGTTTGGACAAAGGGTAGGAATTTTTTAGCTAAAGAAATGTCATCATTGATCATTATATGCAGATGTGCCCTCCAAAACATTTATTTGTAGAATTTAGCCTACACTATAGCCACTTTTGGAATTGGCCAAGGTCTGATATACATTTTTAACCTGTTATTAACAATTCCACAAGTTGGTATTAGTGGAATCAATGGCTTACGACAATGGTGTTGTAATTCACTAAGTATGTGGAAAAAGCAATTTTTGAGTGGTTTATGCTAGAGTTCGAACCATCCTCTTTAGGATTTTAAGGAAACTATTCTTACAGCCACCATTGCTCTTGTTGCAAATAGAAAAAAATTGCTGGAATTTTTGAAATTTTGGAATTACCTCAAATTACCACCAAAAAACTACAAAACCTATATTACCATTATCAACCCATAGAACACATAATTTTACACTGCTAGAGATGGGCCATAAATATATCAGAGGAATTTCGCCAACTATCACAACACTGGATTCGATTCCTGGTCTTTTATTTAAAATTTATTTGTGACACATCTTGATTTTGGTACGGTAGAGACATTGACTAACTTGCCACTTGTCATGATGGGCCTATAGTAAAGTCTGCTAAATGTGAATCCGCTTCAATAAATAAATAAAAAAGCGTGGTTTCTGACTACCCCGGAAGGAATATGGTTATGATCACAGAGCACAAGCGGCGCGCGTAAATTCCGTGCTCTGTGGTTGTGATGATACTTTACTTTATCACAACACTGACCAGTGATAGTTAGGTGGAGGGTAATTTTATTAATAATTTCTCAATTTTTGTTATGGGTGAAACTGGGCTGGATGATTTAACATGCTCTCCAAGGCATGAGTTTTGCTGCATACATAATATAATCTTACTTTACCACTAACCTAATATTATTACCAGTTATAGCAAGAAATCCTAAGTCACTATCGGCGCTAAGTCATGGCAAAGCGTCATATGGAGCCAGGTCGACTTTGGATCAGGCTGATGATTACTTGAGATGTGCTCGTCTATATCCTTGCATGTATAAACCACCTAAGGTATGTTATATTAAATTAAATACCTAATATTAAAAAAAACATCAAGTAATTTAGTTTATCAATTTGTTCTAACAAAATAAACTGGTAGTAGACTCAAGAATAGTGACAAAAAAGGAATAAAGTTGATTTCCAATATTAAAATTAATGGCAATTATTGTGGCTCTTGCCAGCATGGCGAGTGTAGGCCAAATTCTCCATACATATGTTTTGGAAGGCTCATATCCACCAGTGGAGGTTGAGGACTCTAACTCCTAGGGATTGTGATGATAGTGAAATTTTTAATAGCACAAATTTTCATTTTTACATTCTTTTGATTAGTGTAGATTCTATCTAAGTTTGATTTTGATAACTGATGTATTTATCTGATAAAGTTGTATGATTTTTTTTATATTTTTTTTTATACTGAGCACGACATGTGACAACGCGCCCACATGATGGTAAGCGGTACGTGAGGGCCAAGAATACGAGCAATTGATGCCAGCCTCAGGCAATCGACATCAGTCCCTACCACTATGCCGGCTTATAAAGATGCTTTTTCACACTTCGTTTGAAGGACTCCAGGTTATAGGAATGAATGTTAAATTTATTTTTCTAGTAAGCATAACTAAATATTGTGTTTGACCAACTGTTATTCTGTGATTATAATTTGCAGGTAATATTTGAGTTTGTAAGTGGGATTGAAGAGGCATTAGCAATAAAATTAGAAAACCTAGGTGTAGTGGTGAGTGGTGATAGATTACCAAATTTTGATAATAAATATGATTATGATGAGGACTCTTTGGACTCAGGATCTACGGAAGACTATGAAGACACCGAGTAAGTAGAACAACTCATAGCATGCAATTTTTTATTTAACTTTGGATTAATGTATACAAAGAGTTTGGATATTACGGTTTAGGACGCGGTTATGGAGATATCCTGTTTTTTTATGTTTCGACAAATTATGATAACAATATAATATTATTTCAGGACAATGGAACCTTTTGATCATGATACAGGCTATACAAATACGAATGTAGTAGATGACATAGAATTGGATACATTAAATTTGGATGTTACTGCCATGATGGCTTTTGTGAGCAACATGACTAATGGCCATAGTAACTACATCTTTAAACAGCCCGTACTCACACAACAAGCCCAGTGGGAAACTGAAAAACCAGTAAAACCTATTCTAGAGAAATTATTTGATGGTAATATATATTTAGTAGCTATAGCCACCAATGCTTTTTTAATTTTACAAAAGAGTTTTGATGATACTTAAAATGTACATTACTATTGTGGTCTGTAATGAGTGTGTTTGGCCCCTATTTCCCATTGGACACTCTAGGCATGCAATTGATGGGTGCCGTTTCCCTTTGGGGGTGGTCAGAAACCATGCTTGTAAATAAGTGGATTCACATTCACAACTTTACTATAGCCAATTACCAATCATGACAAGTGGCAAGCTCGTTGATGTCTCCGGCGTTTCAAACTCGAGAAATATTACAAATAAATTAAATAATAATTGAATGTATTTATTTACATTAATAATTATTTTTGTGTCCCGACCAGGAAACGAACCCGGTACCTCCGAGTCTAAATCCACGGACATAACCGCTAGACTGCCTCCGTGCAGTAATAAAAACAATTTAGTAAACTAATAATTTTGCTTTACTTTTTTTGAAGCTCTTTTAATAAAATTGAAGTATAAAAATATATAAGGTACAGGTAAATCCACTTATTTAAAGCGTGGTTTATGACCCCGGAAGGGATATGGTCGTGATGATGCTTTACTATTTTTTGTAATAGTCGTTTGTTAGACTCATAGGTGAATGTGGCCAAGGCGCCAGTTAAAGAATAATGACCAAGCTTGAATGCCGAGAGGTTATAGATTAGCCAGCTGTGCAGTCATAGTAAATCATTTAAATAAAACAAGTTTAGTATAGTAAGAATTAATTAATAGGTCACTGGAATCTGGCAAGCGACAGGAGCAGGCTGTTAGCAGAAGACTGGTCTTTTTAACAGCTTACTCTTTGGATCACTTTGCTGCCTAATCTTCCACTAACCAGAGTAGAATCATTTAAAATAATAGTCTTACATTTATAGATTTAAATTTATTTCTCATCTTTCTTGTAATCCTTTTAATTGCTGTGTTAAAAAAAGCACTTTCTATCTTTCTAAATTAATATTTTTTTCTATTAAAATATCTGGTAACTCTCCGGCAAATAAATTCTGTACAACTGTGCTGGGGCCTATTCAAAGTGTAAAGGTCAATTTTGCTTTTATAAATTCTTTACACAAGTTTAGTCTTAGTTACTGCACTCTCGGCCACCATCATCGCTGCAGTCATTACAGACCGCGGCAGTAATGTACTATTAAGACATAAATTACATATATATGTATATATTATTTGTAAGTATTGGGGTTCATGATAATCTATACGAGATACGGATTCGTCTCAACTGCGCCACCAAATTAAACCAGCTTGTAATCGGCGGACTGGCTTCCCTTGAGACCCGCGGACCCCTATATATATATTATATTATTATGTATGCATAATATTTTGATGCATTTTATTTTTAGGAAAAAAATTAATCTGCTGTCAAACAGCTTGGGACGACTTTGAGAAAATTATGGATACATTAGGTGGAGATATGGAAAAAAAACGGACTGATAATTTAAAATCTATGCTTACAATATTGCCTGATGATTTACAAGGTAGTTATGTGTTTTCTTTAGGTTATGTTACAATCCAATGTTTAAAATTATCCATTTTGTCGATAAATATTTGAATTAGTACTTGGAGGATATTTGATAGAATTAGGGCCAATCACTTCTTCTTCTGGATTTATTAATTATTACAACCCCTAGAACACAGTGTCCTAGACCTCCACTGTTAGAGATATAGAACATATATCTGGAGAATTTGGTTGATACTTGCCACGCTGGCCAGACGGGTTGGCGAGATGGTTTGATGTTTTTTGATTTCAATGACAATTTATTAAGAGTAGATTTTTCAAGTCTAAGTGTACTTGTACTTTTAATAAATGTAGTCTAATTTTTAACTTTCTAGATATATAAATTACGTTTTTTTTTTTAAATATGTTCACTTATACATAATTTTAATTATAATATATATTTTACTAAAATATATTTGATCTTCAAAATGTCTGGAATGATATTCTTTAGTAAGTTTTTTAAGTTTTAGTAAGTTATTTCACGGCGTGGAGAAACATCCATCGAGAGCTTGGTAGTCCAGGGGAAAGTCGATGGCAAGAGGATGCGTGGTAGGTCTCCGATGAGATGGACCGATCAGGTGAAGGTTGCAATGGATCATCCCCTACATGAGTGCACTAGGAAAGCCGGGGTCCGAGAGGAGTGGCGACGTCTTGTTAAGCGTGCCACTAGCACTCCAATGGCGACCACGACCACTCTGCCAAGAGTGTAGCGACTAAGAAGAAGAGGTTGATAGACTACCATCCGTATTCTAAGACGTTTTCGCAATGGCTCCTCCACTTAAGTATTCCTTTCAGCTGTCAAACGCACAGATTATATAGGATATAGATGACAGTGTTCCTAGGTATATTTTTGACCGTAGTATTAGTTCAATATTGGATAAACGTCTTAGGATATGGGTTTACATTTCTCAATAGTAAACCCTCTTAACAATTCCACAAAGTTGGTATTAGTGGAACCGGGACCGACGGCACTGGAATGAGGGTTTTGGTTATCTAGTGGCTTCGTTTACTTAGGTAAATTATTTAACTTAATATAACTGTAGAAGTATAATAATATATATATATTTTAGGCCAAGATGATTACCCGAGAAGTAATTTAAAAGTCCGCGGGCATGTGCGTTTAAGATCCAAAATAGTATTTAATTTTGGTCACAGAATAAAAGCTTTGACCGTATCAGCTAATGAGGGGTTTATAAGAGCTGCTCAACAACAGGTAAATTCTGGTAAATATTCATTTAGGTAGGTATAATATGTTCCCTTTTACCCTTAAATGCATGATTTTTTCATTTTTGATTGATCCAGAAATAGTACATCACTACCGTGCCATGTTTGTGACATCTCAAAACATTAACTTTGTGACGGCCGAGAATCTTCCCTCTACCCCTCACCGGGAAAATTCTAAAGCCCTTCAGAAATTATTTAGAATATAAAAATACACATAAATGCATGTGACGCGCTGTGACGTCACAATGTTTTCAAGCAATGGCGTGTTTGACTTGAAGGCAAAGCTCGCTTTTTTACTGAATTTTGCTTAAATCGAATGAAAACCATAGAGCAACGCCAAGTCAAACGACTTTCAAAGAGCAATAAAATTAAAATAACCGCTTACAGCACCAATTCAAACACAGGGCAAGTATAAAACGTTTTTGAACGGGCGTTTAGTTTCTAAAAAAATAGTTAATATATTGAAATTTAAATAATAATAAAATAATTTTAATATAAATTACATTAAGCATAAATTTGTAACAAAATAATGCATAAGTATGTACCAAAAAAGGTTTTTTTCCTTACATGCATATTCCCTTTTGAGCCGGCGTCTTTGTTCTCTAGACCTCTTATAGTATAGATATCTTTTCTATAACTTGTTTTAAAAGAATATTTATTTATTTATTTATTTATTTATTAATTCATTTCCACAGCACATTACAGAACATACAAAAAAATAAAAACATATAAAAACTTTAGGGCCCTTATATAAATTTCTACATTTAAAAAAGCTTTTTTAAGGAAAGATTGAATTACTGGCCATAAATTGAAATTCACATGTGTACATAAATCAATTTCAGGATTTACTTTTGTTTTAGGGTGTAACTTATGCTGCATTTATACACGAATCAAGAGCACTAACGGAGGGTAAAGAAGATAGTGCTACGAAAATACACCTATCCTGATTTTATAATGAAGAAAAATCCTTTATAGTAATCTGTGATACTAATCGATACCTAAAATGGGGCGCAGTTATTTAAAAAGGATCCATTCACAATGTCTTATGTCAAAAAATATCCAGATAAAATACCGTTTTAAAAAAAAAAAAAAAATCTAAGTTCCAACTTCAATAGCCTATAAATTAAAATGTGAATTGGATTATTTTTGCGTAACTACTTACGCCCAATGGTGCATGTGTATTTCGTCATGATCGTAGAACAGTGACGGATCTGCTATATTTAAAATTTTCATGGCGGCCATTCAACTGTCATTTCGACTGTTTTTTTGTCACTTTTTAAGTCTCATAATAAGTGCAAACCTTCTAGATTTCATTTTGGAACCCTTTCTAATATTTGCACTATAAATTACAGACCACAAACAATATAAAACTATATATAAATATATATGCAAAATTATGGGTATTTTTTTAAATCCGACACTGTTCTACGATCATGACGATTTAATTTGTTTTAGTAGGTGCATAAATAAACTATTAAATAAATAATTATTTACATAATACTGTTTTAATTTCCTTTAATGGGTCTTACACTTTTGATACCTATATAAGTACCCGGGCGAGCAGTATTGCACAAGTTCACGCTAGATTCTTCTTGGTCAAAAAAAATCAGGGGACATTAATCAAACTTCTAAAATAATTTGTTTGTCATCAATGTCAATGCCAGCTGATCGTTTGATTGCAGTTGAATTGTTAATTATTTGACAATATGGATTTAGCGTAATTATTACAACGAATACGCAGTGTATAAATTTATATTCATATATATCATAGAGCACAATCTGTGTGTGATAATACTGTAGTGTCATTTAATAAAATGAACAAAGCTTTTGATCAAGAAATAGATACACAGTTTATCGCTGAAAATGTTGGTTTTTTGGACGGTTGTTTTGATGTTTCACTTACATTACAAAATACGTTAGATGTTGTAAAAGATTTTGCAGCTGAAGAACTGGATAACGCATGTAATTCTCAATCATACAGTAAGAGGTCTTTGTACAAAAAACAAGATTCTGTGGTAAAAGAAAAAAGTATTTTAGACAACAGTAGAGGTTTAATAACTACAATTTTAGATAATAATGTAATGCACAGAAAATTAAGTGACTGGGGCCTACCAGATGAAATTGTTCTAAAGTATGACAATAGAGGCGTAAAGGAAATGTTTGACTGGCAAGTACAATGTTTAGGAAACACAAAGGTTTTAATGGATTGTAGTAATTTGGTGTACTCTGCTCCTACCTCGGCAGGAAAAACTCTTGTTGCTGAAATCCTTATGATAAAAACTGTATTAGAACGACAAAAAAAAGTTATTGTTATTCTTCCATTTGTATCTATTGTTCGAGAGAAGATGTTTTACTTACAAGATATTTTATCTAGTTCTGGATTAAGGGTTGAAGGTTTCATGGGATCCCAGGCACCACCAGGAGGCCTGCAAACTGTTCATGTTGCCATTTGCACTATTGAAAAAGCCAATAGTCTAGTTAACAGACTATTAGATGAGGGAGACATATCAGACCTAGGTGCTGTCATTGTAGATGAAATGCACTTGTTGGGAGATCCCCACAGAGGCTATATTCTAGAGCTACTTCTCACAAAAATAAAATATGTGTCATCAAAATGTGAAGGAGTAAATATTCAGATAATTGGCATGTCTGCAACATTGCCCAATTTAGAAATACTATCTAAATGGTTGGATGCTGAATTGTTTATTACACAGTTTAGGCCTATTCCACTAGAAGAGTATTGTCTAGTGTCAAACCAATTATATAACAAGAGAGGAGAGCCAACTAATAAAATTGATACAACTGTTACTCAGAGTGATAATGTATTTCAAATTTGCTTTGATACCATAAAGGAAGGCTGTTCTATTTTAATATTTTGTATGACCAAAAATTGGTGCGAAAATTTAGCTCAAGGGATTGCTTCTACATTTTATAAGCTAGGCAGTTCAAATAATGAGCTAGGTCTAACTTTAAGAAAACAGTTAAAACCAGATGGCATTATGGAGGTTTTAGAACAATTAAAAAGTTGCCCAGTCGGCTTGGATCAAGTTTTAAAGAAAACTGTTTCATTTGGTGTTGCTTATCATCATGCTGGACTAACTTTTGATGAAAGAGACATTATTGAAGGAGGTTTCAAATCAGGAGCTATCAGAGTATTGGTGGCAACATCTACTTTGAGTTCAGGAGTTAACTTGCCTGCTAGAAAAGTTATTATAAGGTCACCTGTATTTCAAAGGCAACCTATCAACATTTTGACTTACAAACAGATGGCCGGCAGAGCTGGGAGAATGGGAAGGGACACCATGGGTGAAAGTATTATCATTTGTACAGAAGCTGAAAAAAAAATTGCTTTCGATTTAATGATGGGAACACTGGACCCAGTTATGAGCTGTATTGATCGTGAAGATAAATACATGAGGGCTATACTTGAGGTAATAGCAAGTCAAGTAGCAAGCACTAAATCTGATTTAGAATTCTATGCTAAATGTACGCTTCAGTTTTATCAAAATAACAATGCGGAAGGTAAAACCTTATTACTAAATAATTCATTAGATGAACTAAAGAAATTTGAGCTCATAAGAATACAAAATGATGCTGATGAAAATGAAAAATATGTTGCTACTTCTTTAGGAAAGGCATGTCTTTCATCCTCTATGTCACCAAATGATGGTCTATCTTTATTTTGTGAACTGCAAAAAGCAAGGCAGTGTATTGTACTTGAAACAGATCTTCATCTAATATATTTGGTAACACCTTATAGTGTTAGTAGCCAATGGGGAAACATAGATTGGTTACACCTCCTTACATTATGGGAGTCTTTGACAAAGGCTATGAAAAGAGTTGGAGAACTTGTTGGTGTACAAGAAAGTTTCATAATAAGATGTGTTAGAAGTGCTAATAAGCTTAATAATTTAGAAAGTAAAATGAATGTCCATAAAAGGTTTGTGTACATAGGTTATGTATATTGTAGTAAGTGATGAGTTCTTCATATTATTACTAATTTTAACTTTAATTTTAAAATATATATATTTTTCAGATTTTATACAGCTTTAGCATTGCAAGATTTAGTAAATGAAGTATCTTTATCTGACGTTGCTAACAAATTTCGATGTCCTCGAGGATTTCTACAAAGTTTACAACAAGCAGGAGCAACATTTGCAGGTGAGTCCTATAGTATAATAAGTTATTATTTATGACAAGGTGAATATTAAGCTTAATAATATAATAAATGTTAAAAGTAATTTTGTTCTTAATGTCATTTTTAGGTATGGTTACTGCTTTTTGTCATCAGCTAGGCTGGAAAAATATGGAGATGTTATTTTCCCAATTTCAAGATCGTTTGCATTTTGGAATACATTCAGAATTATTGGAGTTGATGAGATTACCTTCCCTTAATGGAATGAGAGCTCGATCTTTATTCAACTCCGGATTTGAGTCTGTATCATCCATAGCTTTGGCTGATGTTAATAAATTGGAAAATTCGCTTCATCTAGCTGTTCCTTTTCAAAGTGAAAAAGAAAGGGAAGGTGACTCCGAGGATGACTTGAAGAAAAGAAATAAATTAAAAAATATCTGGGTCACTGGTTATTGTGGTTTAACAACCAGACAAGCTGCTGAAAATTTAATTATTGAAGCTAGGCAATATCTAGAACGAGAAATTGGAGTTGATGGTATTAAGTGGAAAAATGAGATTCTAAATGGTGGAAAAATTAAGGCAGAATCAATACATATTACAAATGATACAACTTTACATATAAAACCTGACAATGAATCAAATGACGAAATATCATCTTTGTCTATACCCGAAATAGAACGCAAAACGGCTGATGATTCTATTACTGAAACTTGCTCTAAAATAAATGTGGCACATAATATTATTTGTAATACAAGTGCCACAGATATTAATAAAGAATTAGTAACTTTGCATTTAAAGAATGTTGACATACCGCCAGTTGAGAATATTTTAGATGATAAAGGACAAGATAGGAGCCGACTTGAACTTGATGGTAATAAAACAATTGAATTAATTAAAATCAATGTCGACACAAATATATGGGATACTGCGGTTTTTTCTGAAGAGGTTTTTAATAACATATCCAAGGCCAGGGTGTCAGATCAAGTTTGGTCTTCTAAAGATGTTAGCTTCGAAAACTTAGATGAGGCAACAAATATGTGTAAAAATATAGAATGCTCAAGAAATGTGCTTAATGGTAATCACAATAATAAAAAGCAATGTAAAACTATAGTGGGGAATGCATTATTTTCTCCCAATGTAACAATATTTTCTTCAGATAACTCTGATAGTAGCAGTTTATTTGAAGATAGTTTACCATTAGATTTGGTACCCAGTAAATTATTTGACAACAATAATTCATTTACAAATACCTTAAAAAATAAAGAGATAAGTGAAAAATCGACTTCACAATCAATATCTAGTCAAATAAGCAATGAAGACAATTTAAAATTATTTTATGAATCAGATTCTGAGGAAGAACAAGATGTTATTGATCAATCTATGAATTCTTCAAAAAGTGATGAAATACAAAGTTCTCAAGAAACAGTGGACTTTTCACGAAGCATCAAGAAATCAAAATGTAATATTAGAATAATAAATACTACACCTAATATAAAATGTAATAACTCTAAGACTTTTACTATTCATATAGATAATACAGATGTTAAATGTTATCATTTGAAGGATGAGGCTGTAATAGAATTTATCTCAAGTTTGAACAGGTTACACACTGTCTCATTATGTTTTAGTGTAGAAACTAAACAGACTACCAATGTTATAGGTAGTAAATTAATGAAAAAAAAAGATAGTGATTATAACAGTAAACATGAAATTAATGCGGGTATTGCATTATATTGCGATCAAGGACATTGTGTGTATCTAGATCTAAATTTATCAGAAGAAAATAAAAATATTTTAATGAGAAAACTTTCAAAGTTATTCAGAAAAACGAAACTAATATTCAAAGTTCTGGGTACACAACTGGCTTTTATACATTTCAAGAAATATTTATCTTTAGAGTTGCCCAAATGTATAGTAGATATTTCATTGTCAGAATGGTTGATCGATAGTGACGAAAATGAACACGATCTCATATTTTTTGTAAGTATTATATTGTAAATTCTACAAGTATGTTCCTCTAACATATTAAGAATTAAATTGTTTGTCATGTTTTAACTAGCATTTGAACTTGATTTTAGATAAGGAAACACATGGACTTCGACGTTTCAACAATATTTACAGTTGATAATAGAAGGAATAAAAGACATTATAGAAACTTTAGCCGCATAGAACTAGCATGTACAGCTGCATGGGCTATATTACATATAAACTACAAACAATCAGAAATTTTATCTAGTAGATACCCCAATGTTGAACCAATCCTTGGTAAGATGGAGACAGTAAATTTGGTTTTAGGTTTAATTTTAAAATAAATTTTAATAACATCTAAATCTTACTTATCAAAAATTTTCAATCTGGTTTTCTATTAATTTAAATTTATGATTAGTATGATAGTCAAACTGGTAACTGCCTCCGTGGTGTAGCGGTTAAATCGGTGGATTTAGACTCGGAGGTACCAGGTCCGATTCCTGGTCAGGACACAATAATATTTATTAATGTAAATAAATACATTTAAATAATATTTAATTTATTTGTGATATTTCTCGAGTTTGGTACGCTGGAGGCAATGACGAGCTTGCCACTTGTCATGATTGGCCTATAGTAAAGTTAGCTAAATGTGAATCCGCTTCTTTATAAGCGTGGTCATGATGATACTTTACTTTATGATGGTGTGAACGGGGTTTTTAGAAACCACCTTTTAAATGTGGATCACATTAAGCAAACCTTACTATATGCGCTTGTCAATGTCTCTTAGCGTACCAGACTCGAGAAATATCACAAATATATTAAATAAATTATTGTGGCCCCCAAACGGGAATCGTAACTTGGTCCTTGGCGTCTAAACCTACGGTCCTAACTGCTAGACCACAGACACAGTACAAAAAGAAGTAGTTAGTGAATGACTTTATGGTAAATTATTTTTGTGACTTATTGTATTGTTAAAGTTTTGACAATTAATATTTAAATGATATTTTTAGATATTGAAGTACAAGTTTCAAAAATATTAGCAGAATGTGGTTTTAATGGCATAGCGGTGGATAAGAAATTGTCAGCTCAATTTTTGATTGATGTAAAGAATGCCCAAGGAACTTTACAAAACATGGCGTATAAACTTTGTGGATACCATTTCAATTTTAACTCTTCTAAGGAAGTTGCCAAGGTAGGCTATTGTCACGATTTATTTATTATGTTGTTCATATATAGTAGATATTGGATATGTATATAATTTTGTAAGATAACTCCTAACGCATTGGCTTAGGCTGAAATGTTAGGAGTATATCATTGTTATTAGATTGTTTTAAATTATTTATTACAGTAACTTAACCCCTTTTGATAACGCTAATGCATCTCATTCTCGTACATTTATAAGCTATTCCAACATTTCTCTATACTACATGTCTTAAACTAGCCCAGTTTTGGCGGAATGTTTATGATTTTTGTTTTTTTTTGTATATTGACTATGAAAATAACCGATGTCAGTCCCTACTATTATGCCGGTCTAACAAGATGCGTTTTTCCATGCCACATTTCGCTTAAAGAATTTCAGGGTATATATTTCAGCGTGCGACAGTTGCAACAATTTCCTAATTTATATAGAGTCTTGACTAAGCTGCAGCGATTCGAGAGTTTTAGACACCGTTCATTGACCTATTAGGGCATAGTTACTTTATTTAATGAACAACCAACTTTTAAAAATATGTTTAGATTTTAGGCATTTACAATGGACGTAAAGTTAGCACAAAGAAAAGTGTCTTGAGCTCTCACCAGAGTCCAATATCCAGAATTATAATATTTTGGAGAAAACTCAATGCAATTCTTACTAAAACTCTTTATCCTCTTACTGCTAATGCTGCAAATAATGGCGATGTAAATAGGTATGTATAATCATTATAAAGTATCATCACGACCGTTTTCCTTTCGGAGTGGTCAGAAACAACGCTTATAAATAATCGGATTCACATTTAGCCAACTTTACTATAAATAAACTCGGGAAATATCAAAAATAAATTAAATATTATGTAAATAAATACATTTTCATTAATAAATATTTTTGTGTCCCGACCAGGAATCGAACCCGGTACCTCCGAGTCTAAATCCACGGACTTAACCGCTAGACCACGGGGCAGTTATAATTATTATTTTACATATTTTTTTTTTTTTAAATACCCAGCTAACTTTGCACCACATACTGAAAGAATTGCTGGTCTTAAAGCAGGTTTGCCGTTAATACATTTATGGAAAGAGCTTCCAAGACGGCATTAACGTTATCATACACTATTTGGTTGGGTAGGGAGAGGAGTTGAATGGTGGATGTTCAAATTCAAATTCAAAATCGTTTATTTGCTTTAAATGTGGTACATACATTAATATGGTTAGTAAGTTGGCTCTGCATATTTAGCCATGTTGTTGTCTTGTTGCGCAATAAAATACAAAAATGTAAACCAGCCTGCAGCCCTATTCTGTTACTTAGTCGCAAACGTTATTAGTGGATTTCGTTATTTACGTCAGAGCTTGCGTCATGATTACAAAATATAATTCAATTATCAACTCTATAGCGCTCGACCTTGACAGCGGCCGTGCAAATATCAACTTTAATAGTGTGATATGTTAGCTAATGCGCTTAAGTAAGAGAATAGGGCTACTGTTGTCGGTCGCAAGCCCGAGACACCATTCTACTCATCTCTTGCTCGCGCACACACGATGAATCCATGGAATGCTTAGAAATTTGTCTCCTACACAAAATTAAAAAATCCATCTAAAAATACGATTTTCAAAATCTTTTTTCCATTATATTTATAGTACCTTTTTTAAAACACCTTAATCCATACGAATATTATAAATGTGAAAGAAGCAATGTTCCTTTGTCTGTACGAGTTTGTCTTGTTGCAGTACATGTAATATTACAGCTATTTGTCTCTCAATTTGTTTTTCTTTCAAGCTTATACCATTGGAGCGATTTTAACAAAATTTAGCAGGCGATCTTTGGAATAAGAAATGGACTTTTATTATAAACACCGGAGCATGACATATGACGCTACGGTCAACTAAGGCCGCGTTCATTGTATAGCATTTCCAACATCTTGTAGCAACTTCATAAACTAGCACGAAATGTCGTTTTTGTTAAGAAATACCATTTCTTTTAACAATGGTAACATATCTTTAAAAAAACGGTGAGGCTACTTTTTGACAAGTAAAAAATAATAAATCAATTGACAATGTATCATGGTCTTTGAATTTATTACATAAAATCGTTTAAAATACATTGTAAACAAATATAATATAAACTATAAAGTATACAACAATGTTTCAAAACCATTTCTTATGTTAAATGACATCTGTCAAAAAGTAACATCAATAACCCTCCTTTCAACACGGTACTGACATACGAAATTAGCATCAAATGTTAGAATTTTCATTAAACGAACGACTTGTGCTAAAAAAAGTGGTATTTTCATGCTAACATTTCTTAAAACGTAATAAATTATATCTTTCCATAATAATATCTTGTGTATGGTATGATAAAACATGAACGAAAACACTTGTCAAAAACTAGCCTCACCGCTCGTTTTATTTACGAAATGTTAGCATTGTTAAAAAAAGTGGTATTTCTTAACAAAAACGACATTTCGCGCTGGTTTATGAAGTTGCTACGAGATGTTGGAAATGCTATAAAACGAACGCGGCCTTAAAATAACTTAAATGCGACTTTACAGTCGCAGGGCCTTGTCAAAATTTATTAGTATAGGTACCTAAAAATAACTGAAATAAGATTAGTTTAAATTATTTTCTAGCTAAGATGCGGCTGTAAAAAGGCTTTGTCATAAATGTCAAACATAAAATTAAATATATTACTTATTCTAAAGATAATGTCAAATTGTTGCGGCTGTAAAACAGTGTTACCTTATACTTAAAACTAATTATATAATTTATGTCAGATGCATAGTGCAATGTAAATAAATAAAGACACACATAAACAACAATAATAAAATGTCAATTATCTTATAATTTCTTATATTAAAGTCTTATAATTTATTTTATTTATTTATTTATTTAGTCCAAACGGCTAACGGAGAAGTCTGGAGACAGGAAGGCTGGCAATTATTTCTGCCAACGTATTAGCTTAGCTATACAGAGGGGAAATGTTGCCAGTCTTCTTGGGACTATCACTGTAGGGTCGTCTCTAGAGGACATTTTCTACTTATAGTTTATTTTTTATTAGGTTTAGTTTATATTTATTTATATTTTTACTTTTAAGTAGTTTTAATTTATATTATAATTATTTTATACTGTTTGTATATTACTTCATTTATTTTAGGATATACCCAAGATATACGATGTTTACGTGTTCAGGCAGGATTAGCATGCATGAGCCTAACTTGCAAAGTGTACCTAGAACTTTCTCTATCCCTGCATCATTCCTTACACCAGACTTAAAAGAGCAAACAAATGACGTCATAGAGTTCAACTGCCGAAATATTTTTAAAGCTTCCATTGGCTGTGTCTTAGTTTCCGCAGACTACAGTCAACTTGAATTGAGAATCCTAACTCATTATTGCAAAGATACAATTTTGACCAACATAATGAGATCTGATATGGACGTTTTTAAATCTATTGCTTCTTCGTGGGGCTCTATTCCTGAAGATGAGGTATGTATAGTAACTTATAATATTCTAGTGTATTAAACTAAACCAGTACAAGTATGCCTAGTTACATCGATATTTCAGAAACTACAGTGGTCGCGTTCCGTTTTCGAAATTACTAGCGGGCGCTTGCATAAAAAGCTAACATTTCTAGTGTGAACTGTTTCGTTTCGAAACGGCATGCCACACTATAAGAACCGATGTATGCTAAAAAAATAGAAATAAAGTTGATATGTCTTAGGTACTAATATTTATTTGTCGATCTGTCTTATATTGAAAAAAAAAATGTCATTTCATTATTGCTCTCTCACCAAAAAAAAAATTTTCTTTATTTAGATTCCGAGAATTGTTGTTTGTTCTCAAAACTTCATCAAAAAACCACGAACTGTTTTCATTTGAAGAATTTATTTACTTCATAATGAGAAATATTCACTATTCTAAATTTTTAGTTATATTTTTTAACAATAAAAAAATCGTGTGAAAAACTATTTTAATTCATTGAATGGAGGATTTGTAATGTCATATATATTACAACGCTTGCTACTGAATGAGAGTGATTGAAGTGTTGTGATATGACGTCACGCGAATTTTTAAACTTCTGTAAAATTATAACTACATACATATTTCCATCAGGAAAACTCGGATCTAAATCGAAATACGAAGACACCCGAAGAGTCAAATCAATTATTCTATGAAATGTGTGACATTTTTATGTCCATTAATTTTATTATTTAGTGTCAAAATGAAAAATCTTATTGTATAATGTAGAAAAGTTACAACCACCATAAGAAAGAGAGAGTGGTGGCTCGGTTGTAAGAATGCGTTCCTTAAATCCTACAAAGGTCGGTTCAAACCCACCCGGCATGTACCAATGAAAAATGCACTTTTCTTACGTACATTTGTCATACCATACCACCGGATCCACTAATACCAACTTGTGAAATCGTTAATAAATTGTCAATAATAATTGACATCACATCCTTGCCAACCCGTCTGGCCGGCATGGCGAATGTAGGCCAAATTCTCCAGATATATGTTCTGGAAGGCCCATCTTCAGCAGTGGAGGTCTAGGACGATGTGTTCTAGGGTGCTGTAATGATGATTAACATTCTCCATTATTTTAGGTGGATGACGATTTGCGGCAAAAAGCTAAACAGTTATGCTACGGTATAATTTATGGTATGGGGAATAGAACACTGAGCCAAGTTCTAGACGTATCAGAGATCGAGGCATCAGTGTTTATGGATACTTTTCACAAGACTTATCCAGCAATAAAGGTGTTCACACAGCGCATTATTGAGGATTGTAGGAAGAAAGGATACATAGAAACTTTAATGAAACGTCGAAGATATCTGCCGGATATTAACAGCAAGATTGTAGGAAAAAAAAGTAAGTTTTGTTTTTAATTGTGTTCATAATTCTTGTTTCTGACCCGAGCAGTCATACTGAGCAGTGAGAGTTAAGTTCACAGTACCTAGAGCACAGATTAGAAAATATGCATGCAAAAGTAAAAAGTAAAGTATCATCACGACCGTTTCCCTTCCGGCGTGGTCAGAAACCACGCTTATAAACAAGCGGATTCACATTTAGCCAACTTTAAAATAGGCCGATCATGACAAGTGGCAAGCTCGTCGATGTCTCATCAAATATTTCACAAATAAATTAAATGTATTAATAAATATTTTTATGTCCCCACCAGGAATTAAACCCGGTACCTCTGAGTCTAAATCCACGGACTTAACCGCTAGACCACGGAGGCTTATAAAGTATAAAGCAATAAGCATATATTATACTTAGTAAAAAAATCCAGTTTTGGTATTATATGCATTTTTCATTATACATTACAAATGACATCATCCATTTAGTGCTAGATACTATGATATAAAAATTGTAAATAGTAGTTTTGAATCTTTTATTGATAAGACGAATGTTGCAATTATGGATTTTTAGATAAATTATTACAAGATTTAAGATTTTTTATATAGTTAGTGTGCATGCTGTGATGATGATGATGAAGATTACTCAGTTCAGTCATTTCAAAGTTTATAGGGAACACATATTTTTTTATATAGTACCTATATATACTACTACATCGACGAGCTTGCCACTTGTCATGATGGGCCTATAGTAAAGTTGGCCAAATGTGAACCCGCTTGAGTGAGCCGCGGTGGTGGCTCGGTTGTAAGAACCGCGTACCTTAAATCCTACAAAGGTCGGTTCAAACCCACCCGGCATGTACCAATAAGAAATACACTTTTCTTACGTACATTTATCATAGATTTAGAACACCACCGTTCCCGTGCCTCGGAGAGCACGTTAAGCCGTCGGTCCCGGTTCCACCAATGCCAATTCCTTGTGGAATCGTTAATAAATTGTCATAAAAAATCCTCGCCTAGCGATCTGGCCAGCGTGGCGAATGTAGGCCAAATTCTCCAGTTCTAGAAGGCCCATCTCCAGCAGTGGAGGTCTAGGACGCTGTGTTCTAGGGGCTGTAATGAATGAAAAATGAACCCACTTAAAAAAAGCACACTTTCTGACTACCCCGAAAGGGACACAGTCGTGATGTTTTTTTTTATATACTATTATTTATAGGTTCCGCTGAAAGACAAGCAGTAAATACTACAATCCAAGGTTCAGCAGCGGACATTGCTAAAGCTGCAATGGTAGCCATCGACAACCAAATTCAATCATACACAGAAGTCAATAAGCCACGTCTAATACTGCAACTGCACGATGAATTAATCTATGAAGTGCCTCAAAGCAATCAGAGCACTTTTGTAAAAACTTTAAAAAGTGCAATGGAAAATACTATAGTCCTAAATGTTCCTTTACCAGTTAAAGTGAAGGCTGGATACACTTGGGGGTCTTTAGATACGGTTCAAATCTAAGTTGTATTATGTTCATAGACATTAAATATATAACAAGACAGGTCAAGAAGCCAAACGGTGTAAAAATTTAAGCTAGGCCAAACGTCAAAAAATAAATTATTCTATTACAGTTAGAGATTGCGACCCGGTATGTTTTTCAACCCGGCCGGGTCCGGTCACATTCGCCGCCAACCCCATGTGTTAGGATGAAACCTTTGAAGTATTTTATAAAAAATTGCTTTAAGTAAATGGAAGAAAAATACAATGATTCAAGGTTACGGAATAATATTTATTTCAAACCAGCAAATCAACAATAATCTCTTAATCAGTCTCAAAATCACGAGTTTGTAATACAGACTTAGCTTCACTTATGAACGGAATAGTAACATTAGTGTTACTAATTAAGTTTAAGCAAGCATTAGTATTCAGTAATTAAGTTTAGGATAGAAATGATCTTCCACGCGCTGATGAAATGCCTGGATTTAGAGGATTTCGAGAAAAAGTTTGGAAAGTAATCAAATTATTTAATTTAATTACTAATACTATACAGAGTAAAGAGAAAGACCTGCTTGCTTAAAGTTAATTACTAATACTAATAACTATTTAAAAACATAGTATTAGAATAATAAACTAATAACGCAGCCTAATGTACTAAACTTGTCTTATCAACTTAGATAGATAAACTTTGGTAGCTTTAGTAAAAACAAAACAAATTCTTAAGAGCAATAACTATATCGGTGAGAGGTGCGCGAGAGGAATGGAGAGCGGCCATTGGCGCGTCAGAACGGCAACATCGCGGTTCGCAGCGCTTGCCATGCCAGTTTTCTACAAGTTGGGGCTTCCGTGCCGCAGTTTTCGTACCTACCGGGCCAGTTCACCGGGCCCGGTATGAATGGCCGGGCCCGATGGATGTCTAAAAGGGCACCGGGCCCGGTTTGCAATCTCTAATTACAGTGCATTATTTTGTTGTTTTACAGACAATATGTTAATAATGTGTGGAATTTATTAAAGAACGAATATTTTTATATTATATTCTAGAATAAAAATAAAGAACTACATCAATATCGCCACTCATACTGAGCCTAATCAAGCTGCGTTCCCCCGTTGAACGGCGAGGCTGACCTTTTGAGCAAAATTATTCTCTACTTAAAGTCGCCAAGCGGAGTTATTCAACAATTTTTTATATATAAATGGCAACCAATGCCTGCTCTATCTTAAATTTGATTTCTTTGATTATGTGTATCAAGTGATGTGTTATCTGTGATAATTTATTAACTCATATCTACATTTACTCCAGTTTATTAACTGTAAACAGTGATAGCGTTACTTGACTGAATTGTATATATCATTATAAATAGTTGTGCAAAATTACTAGTGTTGGCCAATGTCTTGGTTTTTTTTTTGCCAGGGTCTTGACCCCTAATATGTTTGCAAGACCAATACCAAGACTTAGAAGTCTCGCAAGACTTGCTAAGATTTTTTTTCTATATTTGCTATAAATGTTAACTTTTTTAGGATAAGGTTTTGTTTTCAATAAATTGTAAATGCGTCGTGTCCGTCATTTTTAAAATTCCGAAGGGAAAAACAAATAAAAAAAATAAAATAAAATAAACACATGAAATATCACAAATAAATTTTAAAATTTTGTGTCCCGACCAGGATCGGTATCTCCGAGTCTAAATCTACGGACTTAACCGCTAGACCATGGAGGCACAGGTAATAACTAAATAAACAACTATTTCAAATTCCAAGTCAATCAGACCAGTAGTTGTCGAGATAGTAGTTTGCAGATAGATGCTCACAAGATTTCCTTAGTATATATATATATATATATTGAGTCAGTGCAAGAGTCTTGTGAGATTTGGCCAGTCTTGGTCGTGGTCTTGCATCATAGTCGGTGGTCTTTGGGCAACACTAATCCTGACAGAACTTTAGTTATTTGTAATATTTGTTATTGAAAAGACGTTTGTGTTTATAAATCAGGTTTGGAAAATATTAAAACATTTTATATAAGAATCAATGTGCCGTTTTTTATTTGTGTTAAATTATTGGTCACGCATTCGAATTTATTTTAACGTTGGTAATAAAGTTTATACGGTTGCATTCGTATAGCTTGTAGACAGAGGTTTCCAATGAAAAGCGTCCTCCAATTACCTCTGAGAGTGTTGAAGCCGCCGCTAGGTGTCGCCCTCGCCGGGCCCCGCGCGCAATCAATAACCCGCCCCTTGGAGTCCACCCCCACACAACCTCCGCACCCTCCGAGCCTGCCTTCAGTAAAACGTCCTATTTATAAGACGAGGTTATTCCGACACTCGTTTCTAATTGACAGAGTGAAAACACGTTGATTCACTTCGTTTTTACAACGCTCTAATGTGATCTAGTGACTTTACTATTAGGTGCAAATGAAAGATTATGTAAAATGTGTTACAGGTGACGGATTTACGGCCAAAGCGCCCGTCTCATAAACTATTTAGCGCTGTTTGATGTTTGTGTCATTTGTAGTTAAAGATTTTTGATAGTTAAAATGCATTTATATTTTGAAAGAAACATTAATGCTAAATGCGACTGCACAATTTTATCGCTGTCGTGGATGGGGAAGGTCCCGGATGAGCTTTCAGAGGTAAGCGATTTTTATTTAGTCTTGTAAGTTGAAAATTTAATATCCTAAACTATCGAATAAAGACATTTTTTTAATTATTAGAAGGTTAATTTATTAATTTACATACTTTGGTATTTAGATGATGGCTAGTTCCTTTCACAATCAATTGAAATATTTCATTAACCTTTTATTTTTAAAAACAATGTTAGTTGAAATTACCCAATTCTGTTATAATATTTATAGTACCAACCTTTGTTATCATACTGCTAAATGTATTTTTGTTTACATTTAAAATACGTAGGTAGATAAATAGGCATAATTATTGTTTTGTCAAACAAATTATGACAAATCAACTATTTTACTTGTATGCGCATCGTGACTCGCGGATTTACCAAAATGGCGAGACTATTATCATCAATTAAATTAATAACTAAAATAAATGTGGTTTGAAAAGTTTTATTTTGTAAATTATAAAAATACATGAATAATACACAAATTATTATACAATATTGATATATAACATCACTCATGTTTAATTTGGTAGATTTACGAATATTTGGATACTGTCAAGCCAGACTGACGGCCAGTTGCTGAAAGGTTGATTAAAATAATCTCTGATCAATATTCTGATATACGCCACGTGATTGGTAGTTAGCTTGTCATTTTGGTTATTTCGGCCAATGACGTGCCTCATAAGCATACGTTAACATGTCAAAAGATAATCAGCCTTTCTACAACTGTCTGTGAATCTCACATCATCACAGCCCCTAGACCACCACTGTTGGAGATGGGCCTTCCAGAATTTTCCGGACAATTTGGCCTACACTAGCCACGCCAGATGGGTTGGCGAGGGTCATTCATTAACGATTCCACATTGGTATTAATGGAACCGGGACCGACGGCTTAAGGCCTATCGCATTCTTGTGCGGTCAGACAAATTTTAAAAAATCTTGAGAAAAGATTTCTGGCCGCAGGGTGTTGTGTTTCGTCGGTACATAGGTTCATTTGGGCCTACCGTAGCACCGAACCCTCGTGAACCACCTAAGAGGACCCCGGCGCCGAGACCCCCCCTACAGCAGTCAGCATTCGCCGTACCCAATGGGTATTACTTTTGACCACAATAAGATGAAGATGCGAAAGCTGAAGTGTAGTGTATAGTTATATTTTATATATTTTAGTTTTTAAGGTATATATCTATGAGCCTGTATATTCATTTTGACGCCTGAAAATAAAGGTTTATTATTACTAGGTGAATTTATTATTAGGTGAAGAAGAGGAAGACAAATTTCTAAGCATTCCATGGATTTACCGTGCGGGTGCCGGGTCCAACGCGTGTGGGTAGGAGATGAGAAGAATGGTGTCTCGGGCTTGCGACCGACAATAGGCTGGTTTAAAAAAAGGAGGCCTCCTTTTTTTTTTATTGCGCGATAATACGCTCACCATCCACCATTCTACTTCTCTCCCTACCCAACCAAATACTGTATGATTCCGTTAATGCCGTCTTGGAAGCTCGTTCCATAAATGTATTGACGGCAGACCTGCTTAGGCCCAATTCTTTCAGTAAGTGATGCAAAGATTTTGCTGGAACTCCTCTCGCACCAACTTCCACTGCGTAAAGCTGAGTCTTGAACCCGTTCCTGATCATTTCTTCTGTGAGATAATATTTATTCGACTTCATGTTGTGGTCTTTTGGAATATTTGATTCCCACGGAACAATCAACTCAATTTTCAAGTTCCGAGAGATAACTTTTGTAAATCTATGACAAATGTACGTAAGAAAAGTGTAGTTAGCCACCACCGCATCATGAATATCCCACAAATATTAATCATAAAAATACAGATAAATCAAGGTTTTCGTTTATAATGATGTATTTTTTATGTATTTTAAAAGCAATAAAATATAATTATGGGAGTATAACTGATACACGATGCATTTTTTAAAATTATAAGCAAAAGAACGACTCGTACTTCAGGGGCTCCAATATTTACGGCAAGTTTAGAAGTATAAAAATGAAAATGCAAATATGTATTATTTGTTGATATATTTTATCCATAGGTATAGTGTACCTGGAAAGGGGTGTATCATTTTTAACTAACCTTCCTTTGAAATTAAAATATTGCTAAGGTCGAGTAATAGGTTAGTTTAGTTCAAGTTAAAAACTGTCTCCGTGGTCTAGTCTTAGTCTAAGTCCGTGGATTTAGACTTGCAGGCACCGGGTTCGATTTCTGGTCGGGACACAAAAGTATTTAATTAATATTTAATTTATTTGTGATATATATAAAAAAACTAAAATTTATTACCGTCCGATGGGCATAGTGTGCCGAGGATACTCTCTGCATTCCCCCGTTGCTTTGAGCAAAATATTTTCTATCGTACCATAGGTAACGGGTTCGATTCCTGGTCGGGACACAAAAATATTATTCAATGTAAATGTATTTATTTACAAAATATTTAATTTATTTGTGATATTTCTCGAGTTTGGTACGCTGGAGACATCGATGAGCTTGCCACTTGTCATGATTGGCCTATAGTAAAGTTAGCTAAATGTGAATCCGCTTATTTATAAGCGTGGTTTCTGACCACTCCGAAAGGGAAACGGTTGTCATGATACTTTTTTTAAAGGAAAAATTAACCTTATTGCGTTAGCTGAACGTGCAAATAAATCTTAACCGTAAATTGGTAGACCACTTTTTTGGTCGACTGTACCATAGATACAGATGTACTCCAATGTAGCGGCTAAAACCAAAATTTAGGTTTAAACTCTCATATATCAGAATATAAAAAAATATTTATGACATTTCTAGTAATTACGCTAGATACATCGACGAGCTTGTCACTTAGCCTAGGTACAAAGTGTTGGCTAAATGTAAACATGCGTCCTAAAAAAAGCGTGGTTTTTGACCACCCTACAAGGCATTACGGTTGTAATAATACTATCATTTATTGTTGTAACATTATAACCAATAAAAGAGCACCGATATCCCGCACTACAGGGCAACCTCGTGTAGGTATCACAAACACATCACTCTATGTTGTTCACCTATTGTACATCTGTATACTTTTGTGACAATAAATGATTTTATTATTATTATTATTATACTTTTGTAAATGTTAAATATCTAAGATCAGACATCTTGTGGAATCTATTTTGATAAAGGACACAATGTCACAGTAAACTACCGCCCACTCGCTAACTACTATGTTTGCTGCCAAAATATCGAGACAATCCGCCTTACAAACACATGCGTTTAATAACATATTTTTAGTTCACGAAAACCACACATTTCGTGAATCAAAATTATCGATATAGCTATTTTGGTGCAACGAAGACTTAGGTTAATAAAAAAAAAACAATTTACAGAAGTACAAGCGCCTGTATCAAAATGTACGAAAAAACAATTTCTTCTGTTTTAAGCGCACTTTTTTTATTGAAATTTGCTTTGACAGGTATTTTTGTAACTCTTTCATTTGCTTTGAGTAGTACAGTAAGAATAAGAATAGAATAAGAATAAAATCGTTTATTGCCACATCAATTAATATAGGAACTAGAGCACAATATTTTAAAATAAGTTTATATGCATGCTCGGTGCTAACATTAACTTAATAAAAAAATAAACATATTTTTTAAAAACATATTAATTCAAATTTACTACGTATTAATTAACTACCGAAGACAAGGACGCTGGTTCCATAGCAACATACTTCATCAATTTGCGAATACCTAATTTTTCCGAGTAGTGCAATCAAAGCGAATTATCCGTGGTGAGAAATATAATCTTTCTTCAGAGCTGAGCAGAAAAAAAATAACAGTATTGCGTTTTATTAAATTTTTCTTTACCATTAATTATTTCATCCTTTTTTTCGTTTTCCCATTATAAAGATTATTTATTCGTTCATTTCTAAGTCAAAGTTAAAATATCTTTATTCAGGCTTTTATAAAACGTCCTTAATTAAATTATTTATAATGAATGATTCTACTCCTGCTAGTGGAAGACTAGACTAATCAAGTGGTCCAAAGAGTAAGCTGTTAGCAAAAGACCAGCAGCTTAGCAGATTCCACTGACCGAGTTAATGTTTAATCTGACTGAAAAAGGATCTGCACGGAAAACTCAGCTATATCAAATTTACAAAATAAAACATTATTTAATATTTTCAAATTTTCGTTAATATCGTCGTAGTTTAATTTGTTTTTTCATTGAACAGATTTCTTATATAATTTAAGTTATATATTTAATATATATTTCTGGTTTTGTTAATGACACCACAGCCAATTACTTTACAAACAGAAGACAGATGCAATACTGTACACTTAGCCCACAAACGCTGTAATCGCTTTACTTCGCTTTGTGTAAGACGACCAGTTGTTTGGATTGGCTTTGGCTCTTTAAGTTATAATTCAAATTCAATTCAATTCGTTTATTTTTGCAAATAGGCATAGGACAAAAAGATATGTATTCTGCACTTTTACACGTTTATTTTTACAATATTGATATAAAACGATATAATTTTATAGTACCTACATATTGGTGAATCAGTAGCAGTACATGATAACCATCATTTGGAAAGAGAAACAATAAAATAACAAAATTATAAATACAGACAACAAAACCCAAACACAATGTAGTTAACCAGTTTAATGGTTTTCAAGCTAGAACGGAAACTAGACGGCGCTGTGTGACCTGTCTGAAAAAAATTATATAAAAAAAAAAAAAAAAAAATGGAAAATAATTGAGATCTATTTTCAACATGTCTTTTAATTTATTCTTACCATTTTCATCATGGCCTGGTATATTTATTTATTTTCAGAAAATCACAGCTTATAACTAGGACATAAAAATTACAATATTATAACTATTAGATCTTTAGCCAGAAAGATTTTACTTGAAGACTTTATTTGTACAGTTTATTCCTTCAAAACAGTGGGTTAAATACTAAAAAAAAAAACACATTAGTAAAATACTTACAAATATCATATACAAGTAGCATAGGATTATTTATTATGATATTAGTGAGTGAAAATTAATTAATCATTATATTATATAGAAATAATAGGAAACAAAGACAAGATATGCATAGCTTTAGATAGATGAGATAATTAGGTATACTATTAGGTTAAATTTATATTATTATTTGATGACAGTATGTAATGAAACAACAACTCAATTGCCAACAAAGACCAATCACTCGATTCATTTGTATAACATTTTACAACAGCAGAACTTTTTTTCGGAATAGTCCTAAGAGCCTAAAGGGTTTTCTACCGAGGCATTTACAACTAGACCACCACAACGTTACAAACGACGAGCAAAACATTACCCTTAAAACGTTCCATTTGTTCAGAACACATAAACGTACAGTTACTTTGTCGCGTGCAGACGACTTTGTTGTTTTTTCTTGTACAAACAAAATATCAAAAGGGAGAAGTTTCACAACTACTGTGTAACAAAACATTTGTTTCTCCCAGACTTTTCTAATCTCGGAGAGCGAGGCGCGCCGGGAACGAAGGGCTCTTTCAATTAACCCTCCACTGCTTTTGACCCACTTCCATTTGCTTTGCTACCAACACAACTTGAAGTATCGGTTGCCTCCATTCTCTCGTGATTTGATTCTTTCACTTTGAAGTTCGAATACAGATTGTTGTTCAAGTCGGGCTGCGTGAAATCTTATAGCCCTTTGTTAGTGCGTGCTTACGAAATAGGGTTTCTAAAACGAATTATTTGTAATCTGTATACCTACATTCTTCTATACAATTTCTCATTGGTATGTATTGTAGTAGCAAAGATAAACTTTTGGGCAAAAACATAAATTAAAGTTAATTAAACTTTGTAAAGTATCATCACGACCGTTTCCCTTTCGGGGTAATCAGAAACCACGCTTCTAAATAAGCCAACTTTACTATAGGCCAATCATGACAAGTGGCAAGCTCGTCGATGTCTCCAGCGTACCAACCTCGAGAAATATCACAAATAAATTAAATAATAATTAAATGTGTTTATTACCATTAATAAATATTTTTGTGTTCCGACCAAGAATCGAACCCAGTACCTCCGAGTCCAAATCCACGGACTCAACTGCTGGACCACGGAGGCAGTTATATTATAAACTTTGCTTATAATAAAAACTTTTTAATACATAAAAAATCAAAGATTTCGTAGCAGGCTTAGCATGTGTACCATAATTAAAATTATACCTTATGACGTTATTACATTTTTAGTAAATTGCAATATTTCAAAATCTGGCATTTTTAAATTTGTTTCACGCCGACCAAATTTTGCCAATAATGAATACTTTCACACTTAGAAAGTAAACTAAGTCAGTTTCACTCAAACTATGCTAACAATAACATTATATCCCGGTATAATGGTTTATCCCGGTTTTTGAAAGCTTACAACTCTTTGCAACAATTCTTTGCAACATTTCACACGATCTTCTGCCACCCATCCAGCCTTTTGGTTTTCAGACGGATGTCGATATTTCGGACTTTATCTATCAGATTAATACCAAGCATAGCACTCTGCATAGCTCGCTGAGCGACCTTAAACTTTGGACTAGACCCACTGTCAGGGTCCACGTATCTGGTCCGCCCGACAAATACTGGAAGAACGCATTTATTTGAAACCTTTAAACCTTCGTTCAAACACTGTGGTATGTTTAATAACATGATGTGGCGTAACTTCCCGAATGCAGCTTATCCTAGTTGAGTGCGGCTTTTTATTATAAATACATAATATTTATTGTCTTGCCTGGTTAAAGTAGATTTAAAGGAATAATAAACAAAAAAAAAACCCTAATGCAAACACATACATATCTACACGCCAGGTCCATTGGGGTAGGCAGAGACAATTAAGCGCCATTTGTCGCGCTTACTACATAACCCTTTCGATTCGTCGACATTCATCAACTTTTTCATCGACTCTTTACTGCACCTTTTGACAGTGCCAGGGCCTCTTCTACCCACAACTTTCGCATTGTATATCTGGTTCGTCAGCATTCTCAAACATTCGGAGCATATCTTTCCTTATTTTTATCCCTATGCTTTCTTCAAAATATAAAATTAAAATACAATTTATATTTAATAAATATCTTGACTGTATCACGCTAGCCGTAGTTTAAAAAAAAAATCAATTTCGCGTAAGTCTGGCCAAAGTCGAAGCTCTATAGATACTAAAGATTCATTAAAGTAGACTTGGGTTGACTAACCAAATAGAATTTAAAAAGGGAGACGTTATGGAGAAAGTTCCTGCCATATTTTAATATCTACCTGCTTGAGATATGGACGATATGATGTAAATTGAAGAAATATTTGTATTAAATAAATTGATATTATTTTATAAATGGTTTTTTACAAACAATAAATTATAAAAAATAATGTATGGTTTATTCGAACTAGATACATAAATATTAAAATAAAATAGATTAAAAAACTAATTATAAAAAAAACTAACCTATGAAACTAAAACTATTCTACAAAATAAACTAAGGGCTTACCACCAGGGAGGGTACCTAAGACGTTCGCCGCATTTCCTCGTTGAATTATAATCGAAATATTTTGTTTTAGGTAGTTATGGCATTTGGGATCGCCACACATAAAATTCGTTTACCCAGCTCTTTTATGAATTTGTGGGTAATATATATATTCAAGAAAATATACCCTCATTGTTTCAACGCCAAATGCCACAAAGTTATAAATTTGTTTATATAAAAAGTTACAAAAAAGAATAAATAATATACGAGATTTGCAAATATTTTGAGTACCTACGTAATACATTGGCATTAGGTACCTACTTTATACAACAGAGCCGTCGTATAGCAAAAGATGTAAGAGACTAGGAAATGGCTTACGGTTGAAATCATAGAATAATAAGTTGAAATCATTTAATAATAGGTTGAAATCCTAGAATAATAGGTTTAAATCATAGA
This sequence comes from Tinea semifulvella, assembly GCA_910589645.1. Classification (NCBI taxonomy): domain Eukaryota; kingdom Metazoa; phylum Arthropoda; class Insecta; order Lepidoptera; family Tineidae; genus Tinea; species Tinea semifulvella. Next base: position 10,283,151 of record OU342586.1, read on the forward strand.
ATAAAAGGTTGAAATCGGTTGAAATGACAATAATTTGAATGTTGGTACCAAAATTTCAAGTACTAGATCGAATGAGAGTTTTTTTACTAAGACAGCCGATTTTAGCGGTCGTGGCACGATTAGGCAGTAAGAATAGTACCTACGACAAAAATGGCTTACGGTTGAAATCATAGAATAATAGGTTGAAATCATAGAATAAAAGGTTGAAATCGGTTGAAATGTCAATAATTTGAATGTTGGCACCAAAATTTCAAGCACTGGATCGAATGAGAGTTTTTTTACTAAGACAGCCGATTTTAGCGGTCGTGGTAATGTTTATTTTCCTGTAAGTATTTCTAACAACACCTCTGTATGAAATGGTAATCGTGTTATTATGTTACCATAAAAAACCTATTAAGCTTAGTACCTGTTGAATATGGCATTTGAAGGTTAAATAGCTGTGCGTTTTGTTTATAAAAAAAACACCACAGAAAAAGTACACTGTTGATTTTTTATGTCGAATCTTGCTGCGTTTAACGAGAATCATAAAAGCATCATTATTAATCTCACAAAAACCGAACCTCCATGAAATTATGGAAATTACTTATTCTATAGTACCTATTTCTTTATGTAACTCTGATATTAACATCGTTAGATACTATATTTTAACTATTTTTAATACACATAAATAACTACCTACAGTGGAAAGCTAGCTCTATACACTTTTTTTATTTTATTATTTTTTTAACGCATTTATTAAAATAATGTTTAGAAATCGAATGGAACCGAAAAAGCATTAAAGTATGCGTACTCATTATTATTTAAAACAAATGTCATCCGAAACGTAGGGACAGTTTCGCGAACGATTTTTTTTCTTTATTTGAAAAAAAAAAATAGCAATAATCGAAAATTTTCGCCACTTTTTACCATTAATTACTCAAAAACGATCCAGCAGAATCGGATGACAATTTCTTTACAGCATCTTTACACAAAAAAATTAAACAAAGGCGGATTTTTTTTTAAATCGAAAAAAAAACAGTGATGCAATTTCGAAAGACTAAAATTACGTACCTTTGCATTGCCTTGAACTTTAAGACTCAGCTTTACGCAGTGGAAGTTGGTGCAAGAGGAGTTCCAGCAAAACCTTTGCATCACTTACTAAAAGAATTGGGCCTGAGCAGGTCTGCCGTCAATACATTTATGGAACGAGCTTCCAAGACGGCATTAACGGAATCATACAGTATTTGGTTGGGTAAGGAGAGAAGTAGAATGGTGGATGGTGAGCGTATTATCGCGCAATAGAAAAAAAAGGAGGCCTCCTTTTCTTAAACCAGCCAATTGTCGGTCGCAAGCCCGAGACACCATTCTTCTCATCTCTTACCCACACACGATGGACCCGGCACCCGCACGGTGAATCCATGGAATGCTTAGAAATTTGTCTTCTTCTTCTAAGCTCGATGTCCCTTATATCGCACAACAATAAAACATAAGTATAGTAGAAAAACGCTTAGGTAATAGATTTTAGCCTAAAAGCTAAACTGTAAATAATTTTGCAGTAACTTTGTATTTAATGGATGGTTTTAAAAGAGGGTGCTATTAGGAAGGTCCGGGGAGGTCACGTAATATCTGGCTAATTGCCAATCTAGTGTTCGATCTCCGGTGACTTCCGTATGAACGCCCCATCAAGTTTACACGTTGTTAATTGGCTGTGTAATTTGGCTATTCAATATGCACTTCCTTTTGAAATTGTAGGGAAGGCTTTTCATTAATTATTTAAGTAATTAATGATGCGAAGAATGAAAACCTGGAATTTTAACCTAGCCAGTTTTATTCATTAGAGTAAGTGGATATTGTATGTAGTATAGTTATGTATATATGTATGTAAGTACTATTAGTATGTAGTATATATATTTTTGATAAATTTAGTTATTATTTAATAATGATCAGTCTTAAATTTGACCGCCTCCGTGGTCTAGTGGTAATAAACGTTGCCGTGAACTCGGGAGGTCGTGGGTTCGACTCCCACCGGGGGCAAGTTGTACATTGTACTTATAATTTGACTCGGTCTGGGTGTTTATATGTATAATATGTATATAAAAAAAGTATAATTGTGTTATGTAGTTTATCAACCATCTAGTTTCCGTAACACAAGCCTCGTAGCTTACCACGGAAATAAGACGGCGCTGTGTGACTTGTCTGGAAATATTTATTTATTATTTATATTATTTAAATACGTCTTCGCACCTACTCCTCGATCTAAGTTATACTTTTTATTGTCCCAAAGGTTGGCTGTCAGAGCATGCCTAGCGGCATTAAGCCGTCCCTTGTACATAGTGCAATAAAGTTTTAAATAAATAAATAAGAAAGAAGACAAAGAAAAAAGTAGTACCCGAGATGTCAAAAATAGTAGATGGGAGCAACTTCTAGACCTCCACTGTGAGAGATGACCATTCCAGAACTATTTAGGCATAGGTTTTTTTTTATTGACAAATTCTTAACTATTCAACCGGTATTGGAGTAACCGGGACGGACGATTAACGTGCTCCATGTTGGTGATTTGATCCCGAATTCTATAAGTTTTGACTCAACGTTTTGAGCATCTTGGGTAGCTGAATATATAAACCTTATATAGCTAATATATTGCTTCCTTTTTGGATTGTATTTTGAATTTGAATTATTTATTTATAATGATGTTTGGGTATTTATTATTATCATTATTATTACTTGAAATTATTTCACTTACTGTTATCTATGTCAACATTGTTAAGTTGTAAAACAGGATCAGTCTGGGACCAACATTATGTTCCTTGCTTTAGTACATATTTATCGTTTATACATAAAATTGTAAAGTCTGTAAATTTTCCTAAGAATAAATAATGTTCCTTTAATTTAATTTTTATTTTATTTAGGAGGATATTTGGAAGTTGAACCGTAACAACTACTACCTTGAAGGCTGGCTGGCGACGGGCAACCTCCGCGGAGTCGTGGGAGTCACTTATACCTCTACACATCTCCAACTACCTCACGAGCTCCCCCTCAGAACAAATTACAATCTACGAGGACATCGACATAATGTAAGTTTTTTTACATCACTAACTATATCCTACCTTAGTGGCATTTATTCACATACCGGTCCTAAGAACTTAGAATGCTGTATAAAACTCTTAATTTCTCACCTTCTTAAAAAACAAAATGCATCTAAATCTCCTTTCTTTGACATACCTATAGGTATTATTATTTATTTATTTATTTTAAATATGCATGTATTTTATTTATTATTTATACACAGTATATATTTATTATCATCTTAGATGTTTAAACCATATACTTACCTACGTACCCATATATTTATTGATTTTACTTTGCACCCATAATATTCTTCTCTCACTCTCTCAAAGGTTAGCTGGTAGAGAATACCATACGGTATTATGCTCGCCTATGTACATGTTTTTATATTTTGTGTGCAATAAATAATTTTATTATTATTATTATATGAGTTTTTTTTATGAAGTTTCTGTAATTCAAATAAAATCAAATCGATTCGAACCAAACGGTCACTAGTCAGCAGGTACAATAGACGCTATTTATAACTTTAATCGTAATCATTACAGAACCTACCTTTTTAGTGCAACTAGAATACAGCTTTCATGGTGCACTCACTTCAGTCCATTGTAGCCTTATCCTGGTCAGTCCATCTCATAGAAGACCTGTCTTTCTTCAAAAGTACTCTTGTGTCATCGGCTTTCCCGTGAAGCTCGATAGATGTTTCTCTACGCCGCCGCGATATGACGTGTCCAAACAAAACGTAATGGATGTTTAGTCAAGGAAAGGCATTGTAGAATTCTTAGACTGGGTTGTACCAAACTTGTTACGATTTAAGTAAAAAATGGCGTCAAATGTAGGTACCAGATTAATTTTGAAGATTAGCCGTCAGCTGGTGCATTTGACGCCATTTTTAACTTTCATCGTTACAATTTCTGAGATACCGTTTTGATACAACCAAGCCCTAGGGCCGGTAGCTGAATCCTTACTTAGTGGCATTTGATCACTGAAATACAGAAATTCATATGGGAACACGGTTTTTTATAGGTTACCGGCCTTTAGTTTCCAGTTTTAAAAACTAGAAAAACGTTTTTTTTAAATACAATCTAATCCAAGATTACCCAGATACGCGTTGTGTTAAGCCTTACAAACTTTACCGCCTATTTTATTTTGAAATGAAATGAAATAATTTATTTGTCAGAAACATGGTAGGTACAGTGATGTAAATTAATCACACGTAATTACATCACATGCTTCGCTATTTCTAGCATACAAATATGTATTTATAAAATAAAATAAAAATAAATAAATAAATATTTCCAGACAGGTCACACAGCGATCTAATTTCCGTAGTAAGCTACGAGGCTTGTGTTACGGAAACTAGATGGTTGATAAACTACATATTATACTTTTTTTTGTAAATATATACATATTATACATATAAACACCCAGACCGTGACAAATTATACAATGTACAACTTGCCCCCGGTAGGAATCAAACCCACGACCTCCCGAGTTCACGGCAACGTTTGTTACCATTAGACCACGGAGGCGGTCTCTTTTAGTCACATGACTTTGTCGAGCTTTATTAAAAAAACATTTATTAAACCCTTCTACTCACGTAGAATGAAGTGTTCTTTAAGTGCCCATTTACGTTTGGAAATTTTCCAGCCCCACCGCACCTATCTCCATTAATAAATAGAACAAAGGACTACTTACATAAGAAAAGCTATCTAAACTTTTTAAACTTTCGCGCATATTCATAATAGTTTTTTTAAATAATTTTAACGGGTCTTTACGCGATTTACCTTAAAACGTCGGGAGAAATATGTCTCTAAGGTAAATCGCGTAAAGACCCGTTAAAATTATTTAAAAAAGCTATCTATCTTGCTATTCTGTTTGGCTCAAAAAGCTAAGTTAGGTTTAATTTACACCACTTTTAGGTATAATCCTAGTCTTTTATCGGTTTTTTGTTCAATTTCAATATATAGGTACCTAATGTTGTTCAAGTGGGTTTAACGATTTCGCATCCCTCTCACCTATTACCCTATGTTCGACTTCAATTCAATTCAAAAATTCTTTATTGCACCAAAAAAATATTGTACATAGGCGGGCTTAATGACTAAGTATTTTCTAACAACCAACCTTTGGGAGTGTGGAAAGGTAACAACGAAGGGTGCAATTTATTATAATAGAGTTACATACTAATATTACATATACTGAATAAATATATATATATAATTAAGTTAAATAAGTACACACATGGTTAAAGTAACAGTTCATTTAGAATAATAATAATAATAATGATGACGACTTGTCGCTTTAAGATTTTTTTTACCTTATTTCACTTTAAAAGTCGTTCGACTTCTCGTTTGTCTATGGTTTTGATACAAAATTCGGTAAAAAAAGCAAGCTGTACTTTATATGCTTTCAAGTAAAACATAGCTATACATACATTAATGTGCCGCGAGCACGTGCTATACATAAACTTATAACAATTTAGTTTTTACATTTTTTAAATATAGTAAATTTTAAATTATAAATATTCGGCAAAATATATATTTGTGTATGTAGTATATTATAAGTTATGTCTCATATGCAGTATATCTTGTAATATATTTATTTGCACCCTGCCCATGATTTCTCACTTTCCCAAAGGTCAGTTGTTAGAAAATGAAAAAAAAACTGACCTATGTAATAAGTAAGTAAGTTTTGTGCAATAGTAAGGTAAAGTAAAGTATCATCACGACCGTTTGCCTTCCGAGGTGGTCAGAAACCATGAATAAGCGGATTCATATTTAGCCAACTTTACTATAGGCCAATTTATTTAATCATGACACGTGGCAAGCTCGTCGATGTCTCCAGCGTACCAAACTTGAGAAATGTCACAAATAAATTAAATATTACCTAAATTTATTTATGGAATCGAATTTTTTGTGCAATAAAATATTTAAATAAAATAAATGATCAAATAATACCTTATTAACCAGAGGACCGTAACCACGATGGCGATGAAAAGCCTAAACGTTGACTTACTTAAGGTAATTACATACTAGTTAACGCCGAAAAAGTTATTTGTGTGTCTATAACTCATTATAATACTCATTATAAGCTCTTATAATAACCCTATTATCCGTATGTGTCGACTATTTAATGACCTTTCCAGCGATACTGTAAATCTAGACATTTTCAACCCAAATGTTAGTCTATTTAAGTGACAAGTGTTATTGATTGTAAACTAACGTAAAGTGACTTTTTACTATTCTTATATTGACTTATACTAATATATAAGGCGCGGTGGTGGCTCGGTTGAAAGAACGCGTTCCTTAAATCCTACAAAGGTCGGTTCAAACCCCCCCGGCATGTACCAATGAGAAATACACTTTTCTTAAGTACATTTGACATAGATTTACAACACCACCGTTCCCGTGCCTCGGAGAGCACGATAAGCCGTCGGTCCCGGTTCCACTAATACCAACTTGTGGAATCGTTAATAAATTGTCATAAAAAATTACATCAAATCCTCGCCAAGCCGTCTGGCCAGCGTGGCGAGTGTAGGCCAAATTCTCCAGATATATGTTCTGGAAGGCCCATCTCCAGGAGTGGAGGTCTAGGACGCCACGTTTTAGGGGCTGTAATGAATATATAACCTATGATGTAACTTTCAACATAAATTGACATTAATAATAACATATTTATTCTCGTATATAGTATTAATATATTGATAATGATGAAATAGATAAAACTTAAAATTTTAAAACTGAAAAACACATTTGACTCTAATCATCCAAGTAGCTATGTGTAGCATGCCGTGTACACTGCCCTTGGGTTGCAATTCCGACCATATCAATTATTGTAAATTTGTGCTTCATATGTATTAATTGTAACCTGTTAGTGTACTTTAAATAATAAATAAATAAATATAACGTTTTACATTTTAAGTCAACGTCTACCGAAAAAAACTCTAGAATAAAAGTTCCTTTGTACCGGATTTAGATACCAGTAAAATATTTAATGTTAAGACATAAGCTGCGAAACCGGCGTATTATATTTCACAAGTATATTAATCAGGCTCGAATTACTCGCCAAGGAACAGGGTGAAAATTACGCTTTAAATCTTCCCTTTTAATTAGGTATTCTTAGTGCATCTTCTTCTTAAGATGCTACTTGAGGATGGAGATAATTAGAGAACTGGGAGCCCTATTTCTGAAAATAGCTTTAAACATATTTTGTATTTAAGTTAAAGTGTACTCGTATCTTCGCAAATAGGGCAAATTTCTCGCTAATGACATCAAATGTATGGAATCATGCGCGTACCCAGGGGAGGGGGGGTATATCCCCTCTGGATTTTCTTTAAGTCTCTACTAATTATCTACAAGAAAAAAAACTTTTTTTGCAATACAACATAACAAAGCGGCGCGCCCATTTTATCTACTCGCTAGCAGCGCTGCAAGCAAAAATCCCGCGTTTCGGTGCGGCGCTCAGTCTACATAGAAAAATTCAAAACGTTATTTTCGCGCTTCGTGTCCAGTACATAATAATAACGCGTTCAGGGTGCTGATGGGGCTGCCCCGTCGTTGCAGTGCCTCTGGGATGCTAGCAGAGGCGCGGGTAGATGGATTCCATGCTATTATGAGGAAGCGCTGTGCCACAATCCTCGCCCGCGTAAGGGGCAGCCCCAGCAGCATCCTGGCCGTGGGGGCTGATAGGTGGGACTCTCCGTTCTTGGGGCACTGGATACGCCTGCATGTCAGCAGGTGACCTGGGCCCCAGAAAAAGAAAAAATCAAAATATTTTTGTATTATAATTTTGTATTTTTACTACTTAACACTAGATATTATAAGTTTTTTTTTAAATTAATAAATAATAATAAATAAATAAATATTTCCAGACAGGTCACACAGCGCCATCTAGTTTCTGTGGTAAGCAACGAGGCTTGTGTTACGGAAACTAGATGGTTGATAAACTACATACTATATTATTTTTTTAGTAAATATATACAATATACATATTATACATATAAACACCCAGACCGAGACAAATTATACAATGAACAACTTGCCCCCGGTGGGAATCGAACCCACGGCCTCCCGAGTTCACGGCAACGTTTGTTACCACTAGACCACGGAGGCGGTCGATTGTTACTAACACATGGAATTTATTCTGAAATAAAGTTTTATTATTATTATTCTTTAATTTATTCGAAAACAAACAGTGCTTAATAACTAATTACAAAATCAAGCATATATTTACAGACCATTAATATGTTTTCACATATAGGAAACTATGAAAGCAAGCTAAAATTTAGTAATAAAGAAAGTAAGTAGTGAGGAAATAAATTAGGTATGAATAACAGTTTAGGTAGTTTCGGAAACACTCAAAGAAACTCTGTCAAACCAATGTTTTGACAGAGTATTCTTAAAATAAATAAAAGCTGTAGTTAAATTGAATAGATCCAACTCAGAAAAGTCAACTATGGGCGATTCTTTCATGGAAGACGGCATAAACCGTTACGCTGAAGAGCCTCGAAAGTTACTTTTAAAATAGCTAATGTATCATCATCACGACCGTTTCCCTTTCGGGGTGATCAGAAACCACGCTTATAAATAAGCGGATTCACATTTAGCCAACTTTACTATAGGCCAATCATGACAAGTGGCAAGCTCGTCGATGTCTCCAGCGTACCAAACTCGAGAAATATCACAAATAAATTAAATATATATGTTTCAGTATACAAAAACTAAATATTATTCGAAAAACTAAAGCTGAAACAATTTAAATATATATAATAAACATACAATTCCTTTTAATCATTGTTTACTATCCCAAAGGTTAGCTGGTAGAAAATGTCACTAGACATTAAGTTCGCCTATGTAATGTACATATACCTACTCATAGGTCTCTCTCTATCTATTATCAAATGTATAATAAGGAAAGTAGCAAAATGGGAAGATTTCCTTTAGCAATTAGCGCGTATTTTTTATTATTATACAACTACATATTATAATATTCATAATCATATGGATTTATTCGGAAATGTCAATTGAAACTAGGGCTAGTTAAAACTATTTTAGTTAGGGGATAGCCAAAGACATTAAGGGCAAGAAACCTATTGGTATAAGAATCAAAGCAAGACCAATCGGGACAGAAATAGTATTTGACAGTCATTGCCGGTTGTGTTCGTGTTTGACGTTCACTTTCCAATTGATTATTTTGATGTTTTACGGTCAATATCCCAACCTGTGTGCTACGGGAGTGTACAACAATTTCTTGTTCGTCAAAAGAATCTCGTGTCAGTTTATTTTCGATCATCTAGCCAGATATTCTCAAACTTATGTCGTCTTTGACTAAATAATCGATGTTGTGTAATAGGTAGGTTTTAATTTCAGTGATTTTTTCAAATATAAACTATTAACCATTAATTCATGCCAACGGCTTTAATTTCTTTCTGGGCCCCTTACCGCCCCCCTCTAGGCGTTTAGCGACCACAAGAGGGCGTTAGCGCCCACTTTGAGACAGGCTGATCATAGATGGCGCTATTACAGTTACACACAGTGTTTTTCAAAACACTAACATTAGGTTGGCATTAGCATTGCTTAGTAGATATGTTTTTTTAAAAACTGTTATTGAATGTTACAAGTTAATGCTAGTAGCGTAAAAATAATTAATATAATGATAAATTTTGAAAAGATAAACAGCTTAATGTCCGCTCTCTTATATTTGACCTCGTTGGCGATAGCACTATCAGTTTGACATGGGACGAAAGTAATTATACATAAATATGTATCCAAAGTTACATCCGTTGTTAATTATTTACAAGATTTAGATTGTGTTCAGAATAAGGATGCTATTTGCAAACAGCTCTGCTCGACTGTAATTAGACAAAATACTGTACCTAGTTTCTTGCGATTTGCATTTAGATTTTAACTTCTATTTTACAAGTCAAGACCAAAGTTAGCTATACTATCAGAAATATATAGTATTTACTATTTACAAATCTAAGTACCTACCTATTTTTGTTACTACTGTTTTTATTATTTCACCATTAACTGATTTAATTTTTCGCTATTTTACTTACCATAGTTGTGAATTTATTTTTGTGATTCCTAGGAAGAGCACTGACTTCTAGGACACAGCCGAACTAGTATTGGAGTCAGGGTTTTAACTATTTGTTACATAACTGTTCCCTAAGTTAAGTCCATATTTATAAGAAAAAAATATGTAATTGTTTCAATAAACTTTATTTATTATTATTATTTTTATATTGCAACTTACAGTCACTAAAATTAAGAAAGGGACAAAATTAGATGTAGAGTCGCTTCTGAATCTTGTCGTAGTAACACATGCTGCCCATTTATACATACTACATAGACTTCATTACAAGCTGTATTTTTTTATGTTACACCCACTAAAAAATGTGACAAATCTGGCACCAGTCATGCTAAGAAACCTTACTCTAATTCTAATCCTAGAATACCACATTCGAATGTCTTTTTTGTCATTTCTACACCTATAGGATTTTTAACAAGACGTGGAAATCACAATCAGCTGTGATGTGTGTCGCGCGTCCCTAGAATTCAAATAAAAATGGTGTCCTACTGTATATAAAATAATAAATAAATAAATACTGTTCCCGAACTATCGGGATACCTACTAGTACTAATAATTTCCCGAATTGAAGTAGTAAGTGCATTAGCCTTTTTGGCCAGGTTTTTAGTTGGAATCGATGTATGTGGGACGGCTAACGTGCTCTCCGATTCTCGGAAAAGTTGGTGTTTAAAACGTATGACAAATGTACGTAAATTAATAATGTATTTCTCATTGGTACCGGAGTTCGAACCGACATTTTTAGGATTATAAGGAAAGTGTTCTACAACAGAGCCACCACAGCAGATGATGAATAAAAGACAGAAATGAACCATCTGTTATCACCTTTAGAAAATAGTAATTTTTGTCTTTTTTTTATGTAACCCGATGCTGGATTAAATTTAAAATATTTATTGTGAAAAGACACACAAAATTAGATTAAACCTAGAGATACACCTAAACAGTAATTAAGGCACATGTTTATCTTTACGGTTCCAATTAGGAAAGATAAATAAATATCCGGAACTGCTGGTTTATTTCATACGATTAAATGTGTCCTCATCATTTTCATCATTACAGACCCTAGAACATAGCGTCCTAAACCTCCTCTGTTGGAGATGGGCCTTCCAGAACATATATCTGGAGAATTTGGCCTACACTCGCCACACTGGCCAGACGGCTTGACGAGGATATGATGTCAATTTTTAATGACATTTTTATTAACGATGCCGCAAGTATTAATGGAACCGGGACTGACGGCTTAACGTGCTCTCCGAGGCACAATGTGTCCTAATTGTGTTTTATTATTACTAAATAAAAAAACTAGGGCCAGAAACAATTTAGACTAACTTTTTGTGCCTATTTACCGTAATAACGATATAGCCGTATATTCAAATATTTTCTAATATTTTTTGGACTACATCCTTGGGTCCAAATCTACAAATCTAAGCACATAACCTAATAAATGAAAACCCAAAAAATACATGATTACCTTTGTGAAATCGAATCCACGGTCTACTAAGCCAATTAACAGCGACAAGCTTTAAGAGCCCATTCCAATATTATATATTTTGTTTTGCTTGCTGTAGATTAAATTTTGTTCCTTTTTTAGCAAAACCAAACATACATAGATAGAATATTGGGTTGGGCCGTGGGCTATGTTTAATAAAGCTTTTACGATATGGTTTGCTCAAACTTTCCTATATATCGCAAAATTTCAAGATTATCGTACAATGATAACCTTGCCAGCTAAATGCCTGGCCAGTTGTGTGAGAAAGTCAAATATTCCAGAAATATGTTTATTTATTTATTAGATGCTCATAACAAGATGCAGTCATACCAAAATATAAACAGATACATACAACTAACTACGAGTAAGATCTGGACTTCATTACAAAAATTTGAGCATTCAGCTTGCTATTTTTACAACCATTCCAATGATAAGGTTAGGTTAGGTTAGGTTAGGTTTCTTTTAATCATATTGCAGTATGAGAAAAGGAGGTGATTTTGAAACCGACCCCCAATCACAATTTTTCAGTGCAATGCATTGAATATACACTTAAGCATACATTTGTTTCGTTGTGAGAATTTATTATTAAAAAAAAAATTGCAAGGTTCATCTCCATCAATGGAGGTCTAGTACTCTGTGTTCTAGGAGCTGTGATGGTAATGTTGAAAGGAGAACTAGCATCCGAGCTGGGCTAGTCAATTACTGCATGCAGCGCTTGCACCGTTTGACCGCTTCATACCAGCTTCGTATCATGTGCTAGTAGGTTACTAGCTCGCATCCGACTTACTAAAACATTTTTTGTTTTTAATCTATGCTCACCTTTCCCCACCACTACCTTAAGTTTTATCCAAGTAGCCAGAGTAGAAGTAGAAGTAGCCAAGCTAAACTTACGATTTTTACTTACTATAGTGACTAATTTTGCTCAAGCAATTAGAAACACTTTATGCATGAACCTAAGCCAAAAAAAATATTTGCAAGTATCTGCTATGACATTTTTCTGATTAATGATACAATAAAAACCATTACGTGACCATCGTCAATCATGGAGACAACAACTATTCATTTATGAAACTTACCTAATGATGACATAATTTATTGAATGTACAAAGTGGAACGACAAATAAGGGTGCGTTTTATATCTTATATTCTGAGGAGACGAATTGACGCTCTAAAAAATATTGAATTACAGAAAGATTCGCCATATTAATGCGTTTTATTTATTATGTTATGTTTATTTGCCGATACGTAGGCTTTGCAACCACAATGATCGCGGCGAAACTAAAACGATGCTCAGCTCTATTACACTTTGTAATAATTTTCGATGACTATTAGTACTAATCAAAACGAGTGTAAAGCCGAAAATATACATAGATATATATAATTGTGTGTAGTACAGTACGTTCGGGATAAACTTCATTATCGCCCAAGTGACATTTTGTGCGAGGTACATTATTGCAATCAGCAAAAAGAAATACTGATGATTGATCGTGCTCTAGTGTATTTAAAAAATGTCGCTATCTTTTAAATCTATTAAAGTCGAGTTAATAATAATAATAATAATATCTTTATTCAGTAAAAAAGTTACAAGATATGAAAACAATAACATATTTCATAATGCATTATGGTACAGAAAAACAGACATTTGCAGCCGAACTAAGCTTATATGTATAGGTCTGTCCGTCGGCAGTCAACGCCCCGACACCCTTTTAAATATATTATTACTTTTAATTATAAAATAAAAAAAGAAACAAAATGTACCTACACAAAAAGAAAAATAAAATAAAAATTAAAAATTGTGTGGTTGAGATCCTATTTTTGTTTATGATGTAAGTGTGTGTAAGAGGGTGTGTAAACTTTACATACATTGTTATTATCGCATTCCTATTTTACTATTGACAGTAATTCCTCAGTTATATTATAGTCAAGAGACTGTAGCCATTGTGTGACATTCTTTCTACATATCACTTTAGTGCATTGATATATAGCTACCTCTTTATTAATTTTATTATATAAATATGGACCCAGAAAACAGAAAAATCTGCTAGTAAAGACATTACTAAAAACTTCAGGACTAAAGATGAGTATACAATGTTGCTTAATAATAACGTTAAGGATAAATAACTGTCTAACAGTTCTGGAAGGCCCTTCTCCAGCAGTGGAGATCTAGGACGCTGTGTTCTAGGGGCTGTATTAAAAAAAATAAAAAATCTGCTTAAAATTACGATTAAAGTAGGTACATGTAAATTACAACTCGTTACAATAAGTGGCCTTTATTTAAAGTTTATCTCTTGTATTTATATACCACATTTACCCCAACGCTTACATTCTTGTAACGTTAATACTAATATTTTCATATTTTGTTCGTTATAAATTAAATATATTTTTTAATTTAGTTGGTACGAGTTCTTTCATCCCTAGCGAGGTTTAAATAAACTAGTAGTCTAGGTTCAAGTGAGTTCAGCGATTAAATCAAACTAGGATGAATAAAATACGTTTGCGTGCAAGTCAATTGCGATTTCTGCCTTGGAAATAGGTAAGCAGGCAATTTCTATTCCGATTTGATATCAAAATTCCTTCGTGATCGCTTATAACATGAACCTACTACGATTTACCTACCTCAATATTTTTCGGCAGTCTATTTTACTTGTCTATATTATATACCTACAACTAACATGTAAGTCAGGCCGCACACCTTGTGCCACAAAGGTGTCGCGCCACATTATTGCTCCCATACGAGTATATCGTAGCAGAACATATCGCTCAGTGTGGTTTCCCGAGCGCCATGGTTCGTGCGTAATTCCGTCTTAGCTTGAGATTTGGAGATGCCTACTATTGAGGAGTTTGTCGTTGGCCTGACTAGACGTATGTTCTCTCGGGCCGACAACGGACACTTCAAGCATCTCCAGAACATCGCTCCGTCTTGTGCACGGCCCCCCAGCGGGAGACCACTTCCTAGAGAAGTACTCCTGGAGGAGAGCTGAAGCAGTCGAACTGAGCCCCCTGGGTTCGTGAGCCACACGGGCGCTGTTATACTAGTAACGGCGCCCAGCACTAAACGTACATGAATTACCGGCGGGTGGTTACCCGCTGAGATCCTGCCGGGGAAAACGGGGGACTGTCCCCATCCCCAACCCAGGCCCATTAGGCATCCGGGCCTGGACGACCCCACTGTCTGTCTGAGTATATCATATGTGAACTAGTAAAAATCAACGTTCAACAAAAAATAATTTCAAATTGTTCTTCGTGGCGTAATAAACCTAAAATAAAAATGGTTTACCTACTCAACTAAAAAAATATCATATTTTTATTATAATTATTATTAAACAACTACTAACACAAATAAAACTACATACATAAGTTTTATGAATGCACATGAATATAATATGATGACTCTAATGAGAGAAATAAAAACAGCTAGGTATAAAAATAATTAGTAGGTATTTCTCTGTCTTGAAAAGTCAGCAATTAAGTTACGACGAAGTGTAAGTCCACAGACGATATTTAAATGCAAGTCCGAGATGGCTGTTTCGCTACTTGATTGGTTTGTTTTTTTGGCGCCACAATTGTAGTTGCCTTATAGTGAAGTATCATCACAAATAATGTTTTAGTTGTTAGTGGAGAATGCCGATTGTTGATTGTTACGATGCTTTAAGTTCTAATTTGTATGATAGTCTGATAGATAAGAAGTCACTAGTCTAAAATCAAACACAAATTGATGCTACCTGAAATTAGGGATTCGCATGCAGAGCGGCAGACACCTATTTTTTCAATTTTTATTAGTTTCTGCAAAGAATAACATTAAAACTAGAAACATACATTTGCGCGAAGTATTTATAAAGCAACAGTATTCAAATTATTTTATTTAGATCCTAATTTTTACACCTTACCTACAATTTTATTTTATTTTAAAAGACCCCCTCGAAACAGTTTGGGAACCATGCTTATAAATAAGCGGATTTACATTTAGCCAACTTTACTATAGGCCAATCATGACAAGTGGCAAGCTCGTCGATGTCTCCAGCGTACCAAACTCGAGAAATATCACAAATAAATTAAATAATAATTAAATGTATTTATTCACATTAATAAATATTTTTGTGTCCCGACCAGGAATCGAACCCGATACCTCCAAATCCACTGCTGGCGTAAAGTTTATATTAATGTTACAATTTTCAAGTTTTAATATATGTATATTTATCTTTATTACCAGGTGATATTAGTGAAATGGAACGAGCCCTACCAGAAGTTGGCTTCTTGCGACAGTTCTGGCGTGATCTTCGTGTGGATCAAGTACGAAGGTCGCTGGAGTATCGAGCTCATCAACGATCGAAACACTCCCGTGACCCACTTCTCCTGGTCACATGATGGCCGGATGGCACTCATCTGTTATCAGGTATGTTATCCGGATAGTAAAAGAACTTGAACTCGTACAAAAACATATTTTATTGCATAAAAAAAATATAAAAAACTAGTGTGTACAGGCAAGCTATATGCAATGAGACATTTTCCACACGCTTACCTTTATTTATTTTAGGTAAATTTACAGCCGTTAGGTAGTATTAAACCAAGTTATCATATAGGTAACTATGAGCCTTACAAATTTACACTTATAACATTTACAATATATTATTATGTATTAGGTTCATCTTTAGTTTGCGGAAATATGACCACATTACGTCTTCACGAGATCAGCTTAAATGGCTGCCTATTCGCAAACGGAGAAATAGCAGGGTTTTGTGCTTGTTATACAGTCTTCTTAACGAACCAGATACTCCTTATCTTAAAAAAATATTTAATTATCTGAGCTCGCATCATGTAAAAACCCTTCGTTCCTCTTCTAACTCTGTTCTTTCCATTCCCTCTCACCACACCTCTTTCGTCTCTAAATCGTTTGCTGTCGTCGCTGCAAATTTGTGGAATTAATTACCCCAAGATATTAGACAAGCTCCTAATCGTGCAATATTCAAGAGTATATATATTATAATCCATAATGAATAATTTATATATGTACTTGTTGTTATATATATATATATAATCCATAATGAATAATTTATATATGTACTTGTTGTTATATATATATATATAATCCATAATGAATAGTTTATATATGTACTTGTTGTTATTATATATATCAGAATGTAATTATTAAGTATTATTAGTATGTATTTGTTGTTATGTCTTCATATACCTACATATATCTTACAAATTGTCATTTAATAATATTGCACCTACTTACCATTGATACTGTCTAAATGTCCTAAAGGTTTGGCTGTCAGAGAATGTCTAACGGCATTAAGTCCGCCTTTGTACATAGTGCAATTAAGTTTTTAAATAAAAAAAATAATAATAACTTATAATATAATATAACTTATCCTGAACAATAGTACAACAAAATAAAATAATAAAAATGAAAAAGCAAAATAACAGATTCGGATTATTTATCCATTTGATGGTGATCACAGTACTACTTGTCATTAGTTGCCTCAGCTCAGTAGGCGAATTGCAGAATAGGTCGACTAGCTTATCTTTAAAACAAAATAATTAGTTCGTTGCTTACTCTAAGGTTAAGTCCGTGGGTTTAGACGCGAAGGTAGCGGGTTTGATTTCTGGTAGTGACACAATAATTTATTTGTGATCGTTCTCGAGTTCGGAGCCCTAGAGACAACGACGAGTTTTTCCACTTGTCATCATCAGCTTATAGTAAAGTTGGCTAATTGTGAATACGTTTCCTTAAAAGTATTGTTTCTGACCACCCCTTATAATTCTGACATGATTATATTATACAATTAAACTGTCATTAAGTCCGTAATTCTTTCTAAGTCAGTCACTTAAAAGAAGTAGGTATAATTCACACTTTAGTCAAACTTTGGAGCTTATCAACGCAGGGGTTTCAGCGATGCCTCTGGGATAAGAACTTAAGTCAAGAAAGTCACAAATCAATTATTGTGTTATTTATAAAAATACAAGTACATTATTACATCAATTCGGAATATAATTCGCAAAATTGACAAAGGCGAACCAATTTTAGCAAAAGATGTTTGATCGAGTTAAGTGTATAACCCAATTCTAGAATATCTATTCAATATTTGCACCAAAGTAATAAGAAGGCGCGACCATCCATCTTTCTCGGATTTCAAACAGGACAACAAAGAATATTATTTCGTTTATCATTTTCTTTTTATGCAAGAAATCATTGTAACTATTTTGTGTATACGCCTGGGTATATTATTATGTTATGTTATTCTACATTAGTATAATATATCATATTTTACTAATAACGAACGTACTTGTATAATGGGAGGTTAACACTAGCTTTACCATGGTGTTTTGAAGAGCTACATAACCTTATCCCTTTCTCCCTTTCTCTATTCCTATATCCTATCCTATTCCGCAACCAAACCACATGCACAGGACAAAATATGCATCCCCATACCGTAGGGTAACTATCGCTGCTAAATTCGCAGCTTTTTTATTATTTGACCTGAAAGCAAAGCAAGGCAAAGCTCGCTTTATTTTTACTGCATTTTGCTTAAGCACCGCCAAGTCGAACGGCTTTCAAAAAGAAAAAGTAAAAAAGCGTCTAGAAAAAAAAAACAAAAACCAAATTTTGCTATAGTGTTTACTGTTTTTGGGGTTAGGTTTTTGTTTTCAATCAATCAATCATTTTAATTGTGTCGTGTCCGTAATTAATATTTTTTTGTTGCTAAGGAAAAAAAATACGATTAGGTATTTGGAATTTGGGAGAACTCGTTTGCAAATAATTTTATATTAGTACGCGTATACCTAAATTCTATCTATACCTAATGCCTTCGAGGTCTAGCGGTTAATTTCGTGGATTCGGACTTGGAGACAGGGTTTGATTCCTGATCGGGACACAATAAACTATTTAATTTATTAGTGATATTTCTCAAGTTTGGTTAAAGACATCACGGAGAGAGATTTCCTTAGTACAATTGGAAAATAAAATTTATATTGAGTCAGAGTATGAGTCTTGCAGAAGTCTTGCGAGACTCTTGCGCAAGACCAAGGCGAAGACCAAGATTAGGAGTGCAAGACCAAGACCGACAGCCAAGAGACTGACTCTTATTTTTATATTGGTGAATGCTGTGACACCTAATTGGTACATATATTAGATAAGTTATAATTATACTATGTTATGTGTGTGATAATATATTTGTATATTTCACCTATATAACAATCGTTATATTTTGGTATGTCAGTCAAAGTCAAAGTCAAATCATTTATTACAATTTGGCCTTCTCGGGCTCTTTTGTATTGTCACATCACATTGTTATAATTATTTAAATAAATTATATTAAATTAAATTTATTACAATACAATTGAATTGACCTAAATATAAACATACACCAACAGTAAAAGGTGTCCAAAATATATTAATAATATACATTTGCACATCTAGGCATTTTTGTCACTAATAAAATCATTTATCTTATAATAGGCCTTGCCTATAAGTCGACGTTTGACATGAATTTTTAGTTTATCTAAACACAAGCTAGTTAGTTCCTTTGGGAGTGTGTTATAAAAACGAACACCAAGTCCCAAAAAAGACTTACTAGTTTTACTGAGGCGTAGGTGAGGCAAAGCTAATTTGTGATTATTGCGTGTGTTGCGAGAATGCAAGTCACAATTCCTTTTAAATTGTTTTATATTCTTGTGGACATACATAATATTCTCTAGAATATACTGAGATGCCACTGTAAGAATATCATACTCAGTTAACAAATATTAAAATAATAACAGTAATGCTATTAACACCACGCATCGTAGACAAAGGAGCATAGGAACACAATACAGTAGAAGGCATAAGACCACAAAATTATACAACTATTAAAAAGAATTTTCCGTCAAAGGCATGTCAATAAATTCTGACAGGTTATAAAAAGCATTATTTTGGAAAAAGTATTTCAATTTTGTTTTAAATTCACTTGGTTGTAGTCTAGTTATAATCTCAGGTAGTTTATTGTATAATGTAATTTTCAACTGCATATATGTTCTGCTGTGTGTACTAAATAAATAAATAAGTCTTGGTCTTGCTGTGGGCAACACTAAACACAGGGTTACTTGTCATTATTATATGCTTTACGCGCTGAGTGCTACATTGACAGGCACTTAAAGCATTGTTAATTTAAAGACTTAAAGCGAGCTACGTGAACATGGCCTACGTCACACATATCTGGGCTAGGTTACTCGACTAATAATGTATTATACTCTCGGCCTAAATAGCGTCGAGGCACAGACTTGCATTATGTAGTATGCTATTAGGGGGTGTAGCATAGAACATGTATAGAACTGACAATTTTTTAATAATGATAACATATTCCTATATGAAATTATATAATTATTTGCAGGAAACATAGTAACAACAATCTTATTAACATTAAATGTGTAGCATAGGATGTGTTTAGACCTAACAAATTTGGTATAATAAAAACACTAACCTAAGTATATGAAATTAAATAATTATTTACAGGAAACATGGTAACAACAATATTAGGTCTTATTAACACAATAACTATTATGTAAGTTTACTACGGAAAATAATTTAGCTTAACTTAGTAACTCTAACTTCCAAAGTGTTGTTTATAATGTAAAGTATCATCACGACCGTTTCCCTTTCGGGGTGGTCAGAAACCACGCTTATAAATAAGCAGATTCACGTTTAGCCAACTTTACTATAGGCCAATCATGACAAGTGGCAAGCTCGTCAATGTCTCCAGCGTACCACACTCGAGAAAAATCACAAATAAATTAAATATGATCAATCAATGTATTTATTTACATTAATAAATATTTTTGTGTCCCAACCAGGAAACGAACCCGGTACCTCTGAGTCTAAGACCACGGAAACAGTGATGTTTATAGTATTCCTCTATGATACAAAAATAAATTATATTATGTAAACTTTGAATCGACTTCATGTTTTTCACATTCATTATTTACCAAAACGAATGCGCTTAACATATGTATTTGTTTATGCTGTTTGGGCTTGTGTAGTTTTAGATACATTTAAAAAGATAAAATATAAGATGGAGCGGGAATTGGTTGTTATTTTTATACAAAATGTTTGTTACGTTATTTTTACTTCAGCTACTTTGCCCTTATTTTGTCGAAAACGTGTTTTACGCTTCTGTAGCATGCAGGTCGGCAAATTATAAGTTAAACAACAAAAATAATTTGGAAGTGCACGTCGAACACGACGGAAATGCACTATCATAGACTAATTAATTCTGAAACAATTATTCTGAACTTTAATACTCTTTGGCTTCTTGCCCCATTATGTTTGTATATATTTATTTTCTTTGGATACACATAGTTTTTATAAATGTGTAGATAAATAGTGCATTCTCTTGACGTTAATCTAAATTCAATTCAATTCAATTCATTTATTAACCATAATATACATTAAGTACACTCGGTTTTGTCAGTTATACATATTATTGTTTACCAATCATGGCAGGATAGCAGAAGAATGCCATTAATAGCAAAAAACTAGCCATCGTCATTTACCACTTAACACTATAAACAATCAATACCTACATAGATGCTGCTGTACAAGGGCATTGTCACTTAAAATCTAGAAAATAAACTATATTAAAATTATATAATAAAATAATTATTATTTTAATGAAAGAAAAAAACAAACAACAAAATTGTGTATGTCAAAATAAAACATGTAGAGGTAGGTATAACATACTGATGTAACATATTTCCGCAACAATGTCTTTAAAATTGTCAGTTATAAATATGGACCGGCACTTAAAGAACATAGTTTAGAACTTAGATACTATTAGTAAGTAGCTGAAACCTAATCGCTTTACTTCCAAAACTCGACAACCTAATGGCACCCCATTATCCAGGCAAAGCTTTTTGTAGATGTCGCTAGCGGCACTGGTACCTTGTTTACACTTTTTGACGCATCATTTTTTAAACGTTTTTGGTTTTTTTATTTTTAAGCCAGAAAAAATAATTTTAAATTAACGTTACCTACCTTAAAATACGAATTAAGAAAGAGAACACTGTCTTTAAAAAGAAAAAAGGTTGAATTAATAGAACGGCAATTTTAAGATCACCATATCTTTGATTTCGCTTGGAAATCTCGATTTGTACACTTAAAAGCTGCTCACTTTGACACAATATGCAGAAAATAATAATTTTCGTAATAAAAATACAAGTTTTCTATGCAACTGACAGTTATATAAGGTACCAACTATCATGCGCCATCTATCGTGATAAAACGTTAGTGATACACCCCATTAGATACAAATTGGAACCGAGCTTCATTATTATAGGTACAACATTCGTTGTACATTCTGTGTAAATATTGAATGAACTTGAAGCGTAATTGGCTACTGTGGTCTGTTTTGCATCGACGATGTCTTATAGAAGATTTATATTTTGCATTGAGGGCTTGGATTGAGTTTTCGTACTTTGCCCTTCCTTTTTTTTTGTAGTCAGTCCCTTTCTGTTTTTTGCAATAGAAAGACTTACTGCTCCACGGATAACACCAAGGACTTGTCATGTAGGCGCGAGTAATAGCCGTTTTCTAGAAGAGTAACGCACCCTACAAGTGCGTGTCTAGCAGTTCCTATGGGAGCACCACACAATGTATAATTCTTTTCTAGATTCAAAAAATGGCTCAGTCAGAGGGATTACACGGAAGCTGAAAACCTTCTAGCTGTCGTTAGGTAGTCTGGCCTCATATCATCAATAAACGATTTTTATTTATTATTTTTTATTTATTTATTTATATTTTCCGTAGCTTTTCCTCATCTTACTATGAAAAATATGGGTTTAAACTGACCTTTGATCCATCACCGCTTCTGTACTCTTTAATATGTTTATTAGGATGGTTTTGTACTGGTGGGGTCGGTGGCTGGGCAGAGGTACTGGTCTTCCATGTTATCCTTGGATGCTCGCATCACGTGTGGCTGCTGGACCCCTGACGACAGCCAGGTGTACTTAGGGACAGCATCAGCTCAACTCGTAGTTATGGATGCACACGGAGCCATGGTTTCACAAGTTAGTATAAAGCTTAAAATTAAAGGGTTGCTTATTCAGCAGCGATTTGCGTGAAAAAATTACATCGCTCTTGAAATATATCCACCATTAGTATCACTTTATGATATACCACTTATTTTTTGGCATATCTCCGATGGATAGTAAGTATCCTTAATTGACTGACCCATAAATTAGTTTTTTATTTTTTATTTTATTTATTTATTTAATTTTAGTAGGTATTTTGATTATACTCGGTGGTGGCTCGGTTGTAAGAACGCGTTCCTTGAATACTACAAAGGTCGATTTAAACCCACCCGGCATGTACCAATGAGAAATACACTTTTCAAATTCAAATTGAACTTTTCTTACGTACATTTGTCATAGATTTACAACACCACCGTTCCCGTGCCTCGGAGAGCACGTTAAGCCGTCGGCGACGGTTCCACTAATACCAACTTGTGGAATCGTTAATGAATAGTCATAAAAAAAAATGGCATCATATCCTCGCCAAGCCGTCTGGCCAGCGTGGCGAGTGTAGGCCAAATTCTCCAGATATATGTTCTGGAAGGTCCATCTCCAGCAGTGGAGGTCTAGGACGCTGTGTTTTAGGAGCTGTAATGATGAATATACTCTAGAGATATATATTTATTTTTTGTTAGATTGGTATAACTGTTAATGACATATGATAAAAAAAATCTATCGAGTACTTTCTTTTTTTTTTACTTAATCGAAAGTCTAATAAGTTTTATTCGTTTAATGTTATTTTTTAGGTTCAAATTCAAGGAGAGGGCGGTATAACATCAATGGCTTGGTCTTGCGAGAAGTTTATGATGGAAGAGGGGGAGGAAGCTCAAGGAGGTCACGTGTTAGCTTTAGCTCTGGGCAGTGGGGAATTGGTACTGCTTCGAGGTCATGATGACGTCAGCCCTGCGAGAGTGCGCACTGGACTGAGAGGAGACACGCTCCAGATGGAGTGGGGAAACTCGAGGGAACTCCTCGCTGTTGCTGGGACTCTGGTACCTGGTAAGTGGTAGCTTTAGCTCTGGGCAGCGGCGGACGTGTTTCTGCTTCTAGATCATGATCACGTCAGTTTTTGTAAACAATATTTATACTTTGGTATAACAAAACTTTTTTTTTAATATACGCCACGTGATTGGTTAGTTAGCTTGTCAGTTTGGTTATTTTAGCCAATGAGCTCATAGGCATACTCGTACGTTAAACATCTCAAAAGATAATCAGCCTCTCTGCAATTGGCCGTTAGTGTTACTGTTTGTTAACTATAAAGAAAATTTAATTAAGTATATTATTAATTTAAAGGTACTGTCCGAATCTTCGACATAGTGTATTAGGAACGTGGTTATTTTTTTATTTATAGCCTAATATAATTAATATTTTATGACTGGAAATAAAGTATGTTATTACAGCGTTTTATTGGTTGATTTGCCCATTAATTATGTCACAGTGTATGAGATCGGCCGACCCAAAGAATATTACGGACTTAATTATTGGAGAGATTTGATCATAAAACTTTTTTGTTACATTCTTATATGAAATCAATGTTGTCTGGACAAAGTTGGCGCGTGCAAATAATTGAACAATCGTTAGCATCGATCCAACAACGCTTTCGTTTGATATTATTCTTAGAAACCAGAAACAATATCTGAAACTAAGTTGTTAAAAACCTATTATGGTTGTGACACACTTTTATTTTACAGGAAATCATTCCTTTATAGGCATGAATTTTGCCATCCTATTAAAAATCAGCCTGTATAATTTGTTCATAAGTAATCTTTCATATACCTACTCGTATGAGAGAACAGGTTATGCCTATACGGTGTTCATAGAGCCATGAAACAAAATGTAAACAAAGTGTGGTTTCCAAACTTTAACAAATAACAATATATAAAACACATAAATTTTAAGTTATTTTTATTATTATTAGTCATAATTAAATGTTCACTTTAACACTGCATCCTACAAATTCTTTTGTCATTCTCCCAAAGGTTAGCTGTTAGAGGATACCTTTAAGGTATCCTATGAACTGTATTTTATCTTAGATATTAATAGGCTATTTGACAGGTTTTCAAAATCCATTTTATATTATGCAGTAGAGTTTAAGGAACCCAGTAAAAGTTATTTTTTTTAATTCTGGTACATATTTGCTGAAAAATATCAAATTGAAAAAACAATATTTAAAAAGCATGCCAAACGCTACTTTGACAATATGGCGCCTCAATCGGGTCTGTGACGTCACTTGCCTGTGGCACATGTCATCCGCATACATTTGTCGTAAACAAAAAACAAAAGTGCGATTGGATTTACATTTTATCAGTGATTTATGTAATAAAATGAGTTACAAATGGTGTGCAGTTCCAAAATGTACAAATACGTCGTTGAAAAATCCGGAAAAACTATTTGTTAGTGTTCCAAAGAATGTCAAAGTGCGGCGAAAGTGGTTGCAACTTTCTCGGAGGGATCCTAATAACATAGCGAATAGTACAAATATTTTCTTCTGTGAAGACCATTTCAATGTAAGTAAAGATATTAAGAATGTAAATGTTTTCGTTATTGATTTGAGGTTATAATAATACCTCTAATGTTTTTAACAGAATGTCTATTACAACTCACTTCAAATACTTCCGATGTTTTCCATAATATTAGTTAAAAATTGTAGCTACAGAGTCTTATGATTTCAATAAGCATTATACTAAAAGATCCCGACTAACTTGTTTGTTTGTTACAGATGGAAAATGACATGGCAAATTACTTACAGTACAAAATGGGTTTCAGCCAGAAATTAATTTTGAAAGATAAAGTTTGGCCTTCTAAATTTCATTGCCAGCCAGATCGCATTAAAAGAATGTGTGATGCTGGTCCTTTACGATCTACATTTGTCAAACGCCGAAGAATGGAACTTGTTAAACAATGTGAAGACATTCAACAACCTACAACTCTTAAGAAATTTTTATTAATGACAGTGTTGCTTTAACATTTTAAACTCTCTTATTCGCCTTATGACTCTTTCCACATGAATCCTTAAACTGGCAATAATTTTTGTTTGCCATACTTCTTCTTTAGATAACTTTGACCCAGAGGCTACACTAGGAGGCCTTAACAGTTTGATTCCTTTTTTACTTAATGTTTGTTCCACATGCTTGAATCCTTTATCAGCTAATATGACAGTACCTGGATCTAGATAATCTAGAAAGTTGCAATTTTCCACTTGCTCTTCCCCCAAAACCAGGAGAAATATAATTGATGAGACTATTAGGCGTACATGACATCAAATACTTTACAGTATTACCTTTCTTATAATCTGACCAAGTTAATGCTTGAAAAAGGGCTTTGGAAGGCTTTTGTATGTCAATTTCCAGGCAATCAATAATACAACTTGCATTGTGATAGTTGTGTCGAAATGAAATCGGTAAAGTCTTTCTGATAGATTGTTTATTTAACTTAACAATAAAAAGGCGTAAAAAGCTAGCTATAATTGGAATATTTTTCAAGAATAATTTACTGTTATATGATACTGTCATTATCTTTAAGTTCAGAAAAACTAATTTATTTTTTTTCAAACACATTAATATATGTTCATTTGGTATGTGGGTGTGCTTATGGATTAAATGAATTAAAAAATAGCAGTCAACAGGGATTCCAATATACATCATTGGTTTTTTTACAATTAGTGTGATGTAGTTTTATTAGTTGTGCAAACTGCATTCAATGCTTCTGAAATGCAATTTTGCCACACCTTTCTGGGATGTCATATATGTATCCAATCACTTAGTTACGCATTCTGTTTATATTGGAATTTTTATAATTTATTAAATAAAACATTTGAAAACCTTTAGTATAAATTTTATTTTTCCTTCGTTATTAGTTTTTACAATAAAATATATTCTATTAATGTAGCTACAATTAATAGAATAAAATATATTTTATTGACAAAACTGTGTATATTATTCAATGTCCACAGTTTTTGGTTACATTGTGGTAGTAGTAAACCTTACAACAGCTATCCTTTTCGAACATACAATAATTTGAGTAGGTAATCTGTTTTTGAATAGCTTGTAGGTAGACAAGGTTATATTATTATTGGTCTGTTTATGAATAGTTTGTGGGTCTACAAACTATTCAAAAACAGACTAATAACAAAAATACTTTAAAACTATTTAAAAACAGAATAATAAGATTACTTTTTGAACTTTATATAACATGAACACACATAATATTACACTAGTAATCACTATAATATTCACTTAAATTATAATATAGCTTAGATAAAAGCCAGGTTTTTAATGTGTACTTAAATGTATTACCATTTAGGGTTTTTAACCTTAATGACAAATGATTAAACATTTTTATTGCAATTATATATGTACTTTTTTGGTACATTGTATTATTTATTTGAGGTATACAGAGATCATATTTATATTTATTACTAATTCGTGTTTTTTGATGTAACATTTAACACTGCAGTTCATTCCCCTGCCTTCCAACCAGTACGGTGAAGCCATAGCTAAGAACATTGTCCCTCTCTATAAAATTATCTTTGTTTCATTACAAACAGATAACATTCTAATATGTATATACAAATTACAGTGAGAAACTTTTCATCTCTGAATGTATTACGGAGGGACTTAGTAGTGTATTTATTATAAATTGTTCTTATACATTTTTTCTGTAACATAAAGGTAGTTTGAATATTTACACTATTACCCCTGAATATTATACTATATGTTAATTGAGGATAAACATAGCCATAATAAGCACTTATTGATATTTTTAAGTTTTTAATAACATAAGAATAAATTTATTTATTATGAACTTATATTACTACCTAAAATATTTTTAATTAGGTACTGTAACACTACGAATTAACAGTGGAAAAATATTTGCTTTCCAAAAAGATGCAACATTTATTAACAAATTACTCACATATTCATTGTCATAGTCAACTACAATCACATTCACTTTTTTTGAATCTTCAGTCAGGGTGAGCCACACAAAAGTAACCTTTCCTCATTTTGGTAACAAACATTTGCAGTTGAATTTGAGCCCGGTACTTTTCTGAAATGTTGTCATTACAAATGTAATTATTTTTGGTACTTTCACTTCTGCAGGGCTTCACTCTCTTTTTCAGTATATTTTGCATGGTTTTTATCACTGAGGATTCTAATCTTCGGCCTCTTTTCATGGCAGGCATCTCTGGGGCTTTTGCTCCCATGATCTCTACTAAAGATCCTAGAGGCTATTATTGGTTTCACATTGAGGAGCTTGCTTACACAACTGTTCCACAGTCACATATTTCAAGGTTGTACCTTCTCTTGAGAGCCTTGGTTTTTTCCAGAAACATTCCACCTCAGTGCAAAAAGGTTCCTCTGTGCGACGATGGGTCCACATGAGGAATGCCACTGCATGTTTACAGCCACCAGCTGAAGCTGCACAGTCCAAGCACTGACAGCTAACCATTTCACCCTTATTCTCGTCTATCACCATAGTGACATTGTAAGAGCTGCTCCTCACCTTGTGCTTAGGACAAATCTTACAGTTTAATGTGCAAAGATCTGGCTCGCGACGCAGCTGCACATTTCCAATGGCATCATCTCCATATGTTTCCCTTGCAGACCTGCAAAAGTAAACAAATTATCGTTTATGTTCACGAAACTGCGCCAAATTAACTTAACATTTATAACCTATAAAAGTCCTTGCTTGTTGTGGAAGTTCATCATTATTTCACTTTCTTATGATATAATTTAAGTTACTACTAAAGTGTTACTATACTTACTTTGCTGTCTTCACATTTTTTAGCTTCGAGGCATAAAAGTCAGAATTATTTTTGAAAAATAATCCGTCTATGATTGCGTCGACTTGGGGCAGGTTTCTGCTGTCTGCTTTTACAAAATCTTTGTCCATGGTAAAAGTACTTGACAGAATTTGTAAAATATTGAAAATAAATCACACAAAGTATTATTTATGCGTGTAATAGTGTATTATCTATGCGTTGGCACGAGGTTTACAAGCAGGTGACGTCATCATAAACTCGACCAACCAGGAGCGTTTTGTGTCACGTGACAAACATTTAAAAAATGCATTTTTAATTACGGATTTTTAAATAAATTAATCATTAATTTCAACTATAATTAATAAATACCCATTTTTAAACCCTTAATGTATACTGATAACAGTAATTGACACTTTATTTTTCGTATTGTCAAATAGCCCATTGTGAAATAAATATTTTTTTTCTTTTACTTTACCTATAATCTATAATGATAAACAAGTTTTTTTATAATTTTAACGGGTCTTTACGCGATTTACCTTAGAGACATATTTCTCCCGACGTTTCAGCCAAGTTGCATTGGCCGTGGTCACGGGTCGACTGAAGCTATGCGGTGTAGTCTCGTACATACTGGGCGGCAGATGTAAACCTACCCACTTATCACTTTTAAAAGTTTTTAGAAATCACGACACACGACACTTACAGTATCCTTCGAAAACTTCGCGCGAAAGTTTAAAAAGTTTGATAAACAAGTTATATGATTTTGGGGACCACAGGCCGACAATTAAATAATCTATAATTTTGTTTTTTTAACCATTATTTAACCACACCAATATATTTAAACGTTTTAAACTTTCGCGCACATTCATAATAGATTTTTATAATTTTAACGGGTCTTCAGTCGACCCGTGACCACGGCCAATGCAACTTCGCTGAAACGTCGGGAGAAGTATGTCTCTAAGATAAATCGCGTAAAGACCCGTTAAAATTATAAAAACCAATATATTTTATGTTTCAGAAGGAAACGACCCTCCGGACAGTCCTCCATTCAGAAATGTAGTGAAATTTTACTCCGATACTGGTGCCTTGATTTATACCATACCTGTTCCTTACACTCAGGTATTTAGTAACAAATAAAACTAGTCTAATAATATGATAAAGTAAACAATTGGATATATATAATATACTATACTAAAATTTTGGTTAGCTTCTCCACATACAGATTGCCTATATTAAAATGAATAGCGGGGTAAGGCGGAGTGCACAATCGTCTACCTTTTGACATTTCTGACAGACGTAATCGATCTTAGACGATACGTTTTTAGACGATTGTGCGCTCCGCCTCACCCCGCAGTTTGTTTTCAGAAGCCAAAATTTTTTGTCACTTCTGACATATGGTTTCTTAGAAAAAGGAATCACAATTAATCTAAAGTAAAAGCATACAAAATCTCCCAGTACCTATACTGCGTGAAAGTTATTAAAGAGAAAATATTTTTATATTATAATCTAGACTAACAATTAATAACAACGTATTTTTATTTTTATTATTCAGTGTGCTTAGTGTAAAATGCAAGTTTCGGAAAACGTAACTGCAGTAGTTACGTTTTTTTATTCTACATTGCGTGTTATTGCAAGTTTGGCTATAATAACAGGCAATGAACATCGACAATTCAGTAAAAAAAACTCTACTACTATAGTTGAGTTTACGAAACTTCACTGTCATACTGTAATAAAATCTTAAGTTACGGTTCAGAGATGTTATCCTAAAACTATTGCCACTCGTACTGAGCCTAATAAAGTAGGTAGCGAAAGGTCAACGATCGCGCGAACGTTGCCTTACGTAAATCTCTCTCTCTATTTCGTCTTTCGGCTGTCGGCGGAATCAATTAATAATAACACTCCCCAGCCTTTAGGTATTATAATATAATGGAATCCGTTAACTATATATATATATCACGCTATTAAAGTTGATATTTGAACGGCCGCTGGTAATTTAACTGTAAACATAACATCTCTCGGTTTATTCATCTTTATATGTGCAAAGTTTAATATTATAAACTTATTTTGGTCTTTTAAAATAACTTGCCGTGTTACAGACTTTTTTTTTTCACTTCCTACTTAAATATTAATTATAGATTTGTTTAAGAAGTAATATACAAACAGTATAAACGAATTACAATATTAAATAATTTAAAAGAAAACCTAATATTAAATTAACTTGAAAATGGCGCGCGACATTATGACAAACAAGTGACAGCGCTCAGAGCGATCTACCTCGATATTGTGAGCAGTCTAAGCGCGACAAAAGATGTCATTTGTGACGTCACACATCTTTGGCAAAACATTTTAAGCGCGTCTCGAAACACCTTTAAGCGTGCTTAGGTTACTATTTTTGCGTGTCGGAACGAAGGGTAACAGAATAGGGCAACTGAACACTAAAAAAAATGCCCTTTTGACAATTACACGCGGTAGGTATATAAAGAATTACTTTTTTGAGGCCCCACTCAAAGGGTATTATTATATATAGGGATAGCCCTAGTATATTAAGCAACGATCATTACACTTTATTTTGAAATATATATTTCCGAAATTTTCAAGGTTGCCTATCATATTATTCATACAAAAAAATGGCAGCGTTACAAGACCGTTAGACTAAAATTAATAAAACTTATAGGCTCGTGTGTCTGCTTTAACTTGGGGTCATTCTGCTCGTCGGTTGTTCGTTGCTTGTGGGGGAGCAGTGGCCACGGCTCGGGTGTATCGGATGGTGGCGCCACTTCAGTTACTGGCGCGGGTCAGGGCAGCACAGTTCCTGCCCTCCCAGAGAGCAGCAGCTTCTCTACCATTACCTCCGAGCTTACAGCCTCTACTAGTTAAATACTTTCGTCATACTATCAGGGTGAGTTCTAGTTTTGTTTAGTGAGGTTTTTGAATATTTAGACGCGAAGACATCGATGAGCTTGCCACTTGTCATGGTGGGCATATAGTAAAGTTTCCAATAAGTTAGAAATAGGTATTATCAATAATGAAAACCTGTGAATAAACGAAAAAAATTTAATGAAGATTTTTAGAATAAAAATAATTATTAAATATATTCTAATGCGTAGGTACTGTACGACTTTAAATTACTGGTATTTAATTAACTTTGATTTAATAAATGTTTGCACTTTAAGCTTACAGTACACTGTATATTCGTAATTAGATTTCTTATTTAATTGTATTTATTCTAGACTGCCTCCGTGGTCTAGCGGTTAAGTCCGTGGATTTAGACTAGGAGCTACCGGGTTCGATTTCTGGTCGGGACACAAATTCAATGTATATAAATACATTTAATTAATATTTAATTTACTTGTAATATTTCTCGAGTTTGGTACGCTGGAGACATCGACGAGCTTGCCACTTGTCATGATTGGCCTATAGTTAAGTTGGCTAAATGTGAATCCGCTTATTTTATAAGCGTGGTTTCTGACCACCCCGAAAGGTAAACGGTCGTGATGATACTTGACTATTCTGTATTTATTTTAGTGTAACGTGCCTTCTCCCGAATCTGTGCGTCGTTTTGTATCACGACCACCTGTCGCTCCTGCGCGCGCATATTGCACTATGTTACGTCATGATGATGATGAAACTGCGGCTTTTACACTATATTTGGAGCATCTGGGAGGACTCATTCCTATACTAAAAGGGAGAAGAACCAGCAAAATACGACCGGAGTTCGTCATCTTTGATCCACAGGGTGAAGGTATGCACTTTATTACATTTTTTTTCTACTGTAAATAATTACGCTATATAGAGGACCTGGAAGACCAGTAAGAGAAGTTCGACATCTTTGATCTGCACTAATCCGCAAGGTGAATTTATGCACTTTATTACATAGGTAATTGTTCTATTATAAATAACTGCCTCCGTGGTCTAGCGGTTAAGTCCGTAGATTTAGACCGGGTTCGATTCCTGGTCGGGACACAAAATATTTATTAATGTACATTTAATTAATATTTAATTTATTTGTGATATTTTTCGAGTTTGGTACGCTGGAGACAACGACTTGCCACTTGTCATGATTGTCCTATAGTAAAGTTAGCTAATTGGAATCCGCCTATTTATAAGCGTGGTTTCTGATCACCCCGAAAGGGAAACGGTCGTGATGATACTACTTTACTATATAAATAATTGCACTAGACCTCCACACTTTATGTAGAGTAACTGGAAGACTCATTCCTATACCAAATAGGAAAAGAACCAGCAAGATACGATCGGAGTTTGTTACCTGTGATCCACAGTATACTTTTGGGACTTTAAAATAATCCCGTTGCGGAGGTTCGCTTGGTCGTCACAAAATGAATTTTAAAGAATCAAATCAAATCATTTATTTCCTTTGGTACACACAACACTTTGATATTGTCAATACATTTTTTTCATAGTTTACTATTATTCATAAAAGCATACAATAAAACTGAAAATTATTAAAAAAAAAAGTAAATTAAAAATAAAACTAAAATCTAAACTATATATAAAAAATATTCACCCATGACTTGATCATGTGGCAGTGTGCCAAGAACACTCGCAGCATTCCCCCGCTGCACATGCTGATTTGCTGCGCGAAAAAACTGCCAGCCCTCTTGTCACATACAGCGTTAACCAGCCGCTTAGACAGTTCTTTAAATAATTTATTAGCGCCTAGGCCCCCACGGTCCCATACTATTTAGATTATAAGTTAACTATAAAATAATCAGCAGCTACTATGGGTGGACCCATCATATCAGCTATACCATCAATTTTAACTAAAACTATCTATTTTCTTCGTAACCTTCTGCACCCGCTTAATACACATCTCAGTCACTAAGGTTAGTTGGTAGAAAATGCATTTACGGCATTAAGTTCGCCTATGTACCTGCACTTCTTTTGGTTTTGTACAATAAAGAATGTATTATTATTATTAAAACACGGTTGCAATAAACAAGTTTTTGCTTAAAACTAGGTACCTACTTAAATTAATTCGTGGCTGTAAAGAGGCCGTGTCTGCTTATAGGTTAAAATAAATTACGCATGTCAAGTTAATAATTAATACACAAATATACCACACTGTTGTTTAATGTGTTCTTACGTCTCAGAGATGGCGTGATAGTGATGTACAGTATTCCCAAATTAATAATGCACATACAGATCTTCGCTAATTGTCGTATTCCCGGAAACACCCGAATCATTGAATCGTAAGAGCCTAAACATTGCACTTGCATTTTGCACCTTGTTCGAAAGAAATAGAAGTCAATATCATGTGTACACAATCGAAAACAATTCGGGCGGTCGGTGACTGCATGTGTTCTCTCTGAGTGGAATTATATAGAGCTGATATTACACACCGTTCTTGGTTTTGTTTTCAAAGGTGAATTTAATTTCAACTTTAATTATCTTATTCAACTTTAAATAGTTTATTAATTTATTAGTTTATTTATTAGTTTTTATTAGTTTATTACACATAATTCTACTAAATTATGCATGAAGAAAATGCACTTAACCACTCTATATACATATCGTCTTCCGACGCTCGGGGAATACGACCGTTGCCGAACAGTGACGAAGATTTCTATGCGCATTATCACTTTGGGAGAACTGTACCGTTTTTTAATGTAATCATCGAATTAGTGTCCATTTTTTTTTTTATACTAGCACGACAAATGACCTTGCGCCCTCCTGATGTTAAGTGGCACGCGAGGTCCATGAATGTTAGCAACTGGACATCATGACTGACATCAGTCCCTAACACTATGCCGGCTTGTGCTGAGCATGACGGCAATTCGAGCCTGATCCCGAAACGTGTGGATACACTTTACTAGGTTTATGGGCACGAACGGTCTATACTTCCCCGCCCCGGCAGGCTGTGCAAATTACCAACATCAGTCAGCCTACCACCTCTAAAATATTTTTTTGTATGAAAACAAGTAGATCTTCTTCTTTCATTCTCCATCTTTCAGAAACAGAGAGCATTAGTTCTGGAGAAATGGGTCGTGAGAGCAGCAGTAGTAGTAGTAGCAGTGGAGGTTCTACCGGAGTCGTGCAGGGGTCTCCTCGGAGGGGGACCACCCCGCCACACTCGGACACTTCTGACTCGGACAGAGAAGAAGGTAGGTTAACAATGGCAATTTTTCTACACTTATAAAAGCAAAAAATATAATGGACAAAACCCCGTCTCTCGGGCCTCGGAGAGTCTCGTTAAGTCGTCGGTTCTGGTTCCACTAATACCAATTTGTGGAATCGAATTAAATGTCATTAAAAATTTACATCAGACCCTCGCCAACCCGTCTGGCCAGCCCGGCGTGGCGAGTGTAGGCCAAATTCTCCAGAAAGGTCTCCAGGAGGGCCCATCTCCAACAGTGGAGGTCTAGGACTCTGTGTTCTATGGTAATGTATCTTGTGATGATGATGATAAGCGTATTTTTGCGCAATAAAAAGAAAAGTAACTGCCTTTTGAGTAACGAGCTTGTCACTTGTCATGATGGGCCTATACTTAGTAAAGTTGACTAATTGAAAATCCGATTCATCAAAAGCGTGGTTTCTGAACACCCAATAAAAGAATACGGTCGTGATAATACTTTACTTTCTTAAAAAGAGGAGGCCTCCTTTGTTAACCAGCCTATAGTCGGTCGAAAGACCAAGACACCATTCTCTTTTCCATACACGATAGAGCCGGCACATCCATGGATTGCTAAAAATGTGTCTTCTTCCCACACGGCTCCCATGCTTAGGATGATTCCAACTTGTGGATTTTATAATAAATTGTCATTAAAGTTGACATCGGACACTCGTTAGATCGTGGGTCGCAATTTAAGTAATGTACACACACTCGAGACTATACTTTTTTATAAAGGGACGCAATTTTTTTATTTTTTAAATATTATTTATTTAACATATTAATTAGAGGGCGTTAGCTTTTGGCTACATAACATTTTTTTATATTTTATTTAGGTTGTTCTGGATCACCAAGACTGCAACGAAGACGACGTGCTAGAGAGAGACGGAAATATGACAAAATAAGAAATACAACAGAAAAGGAAGAAGGATTGGATGAACTCACTTACATAGACTCACTCCCAGAGGTATTATTACGTTACTACATTATTTTTAAAAAATAAAATTAGTACTATAAGTATTATTAAAATGTTTGAATAAATTATGTGTTATTTCTAGGAGCTCCGATTGGTAGAAGTAACATCAAACATATGGGGAACCAAATTTAAAATTCACGGTCTGGCAAAAGACGTACCGGCCAATCTAGGTCAGGTCACATACAAGACCTCATTACTACACCTTCAGCCAAGACAAATGACACTTATGATTACAGACCTAAGTGAAGACGAACCAGTAGGACCAGATCCTAATTTCAACCCAAACATTTTCTCTGAGGATGAAGAAGACGTATTCCAAGTTAACGATGACAATAAATCTCCCTTACACACTAATAATAATAACAACAGAAGAACTGAAAGAATGAATATTATAAACAATGCTAACGCACAAAATGATCATATATCTAGTATTAACAATAACAACGTTAACAACAATCCTTCTTTAGCACGAGCAGAATCTTATGATGAATTTCCATTTATAGACACCACAGAAACAAATCATATCGCTGAAAGTGTATACAGTACTCCAGTAAGACACGCACCTCAACCTACTGAAAGACGAATAAATAACACGTCCGGAGTAG
This sequence comes from Tinea semifulvella, assembly GCA_910589645.1. Taxonomy (NCBI): domain Eukaryota; kingdom Metazoa; phylum Arthropoda; class Insecta; order Lepidoptera; family Tineidae; genus Tinea; species Tinea semifulvella. The sequence goes on from OU342586.1 coordinate 10,319,277, forward strand.
CGAATCGTCACGCTATTTCACCTCTAAGATGCGACGGTTCGGTACCAACTTTACAATCGCCAAAGAACGCGGTAGCACCGACCGATATCATCTTTGAAAGACCGTCACCACAAACTGTTGCTTGCGGAGGTCGCGGAGACTTCTGCGGAGGTCGTACAGAATATAATGTCCGTAGCGATAATGTAACACTAAAAGGAACTCTAGAACAAACCTTCAGTCTTAATCTAAGTTTGGAACCAGCTAGGCAAGTGACCATTAAGAAATGTGACAGCCACGTTACTGACAACTGTCTGTCCAAACTTCGCAAGAACATTTGTGGTCGGGGAGAGTCCACAGCATACGAAACAAATTCTAGAATCATAAAGACTATAACCAAAAACTATGAGCACGAAATCCATCCTGACGCGTTGTCTAAGCGTATAGAGACTATAAAGAGCTTGCAGAAGACTGATGAATTGAAGTTTATCGATGAGGAGACCCCGGTGGACACTAATATAAGTAACTTGACTGATAGGCCTAAGGAGCGTCCACGTGCTGCTGTGCCGATCAGCCCTGTGTGTGGGAACGTGCCAGTTTACGCTGTGATGACTCGGAGCTGTAGTGTAGGTTACCTGGACATGGTGGACCCCGCCGCGGTCAGTCTGGCGGCATTACGAGAGCCCCCACGCCGTCTGGTATTAGTACCAGATCCTCGGAAAAGCAGACGCCGCGAGCACAAATCTAAACCGCCTCCAGCCGATATATTGAAAAGTCCCAATTTGAATAAGTGTGGGAAATCTAAGAGTTTGGATTCGAGTGAGTTGTCTTTGAGTTGTGAGAAGAAGGAAGAGAAGAAGTGCGATGTGGTAGAGAGTGTTAAAGAGGTGAAAGTGGATCGCGGGGAGTGTAGTGTGAGGAAACGCGTGGAGTTTCCAACTTGTCCAGTTTGTATGGTGATGTGTCGGCGGGCTGACGGTGTGTGCGTCACATGTACCCCCTCTCCGCCACCGCCTATACAGCCTCCAATAGAAGCGGACTATACTAAATTTTATAGTGAGTATATTTTTATTCTTTTTAAAACACTTGGCGAAATTACTTGATCCATTCGATCGCATTATACAGATTTATTAATCATCAGTGTTATTCTTGGTCCTTATATTTGCGGTTTATTCTATATTTCCATGTAGATCAGTTATATAACCACAAAAATATAACCTTGTTTTTAATGTATATTTTAGGTTCCCTAGAGCAGTTGGCTTTACGTCTACTGGCGTCGAGAGGTCGGTCTCGAGGTGGTCAGACCGAGGATAGTGTATCTCGGTCCAGTAACTCTGCTCCGGCCTCTCCCCGACCCGCCAGGTCGCAGCCCGCCTCCCCCGCGCCAGTGCACACGCCCAGGAGACAGAGATACTCCTCTGCCTCTCCCATCAGGTCAGTCTCGAGCAGGACAGACGGTGACCATCCAATAACTCTGTTCCCGCCTCTCCCATCAGGAAACAATGTACCTACAGCAAAGCCAGTGTACCACTTGCCGGAAGCTGTTAGCCGCGTATGCTACCACCGAAACGAGGCATCTGTTTGCACTCGCTATCCAAAGCATAACATTTTTACCCTGCAGTACCTACTACTGAGTGCTTATAACAATTGACATATGCAATTTACTTAATAATGAATACACAAATTACGCGTGGGTAGCTTGTCTCCACGCTGAGTAGTTGCTACAGGTACTTATTAATTGTAAACCATAATGATTTTCGTCCACGTTAATCGGCGTCAAAGCCAAATTACATCAATTGCATACCTTTTCAGACAACTATTAAACTCACCTTTACTGAATCGTCGAAGACACAAGCGTTTGTCCGAGAGTTCTGATGAAGAGAGCTCCAACGGTTACGCCGACACTGTCAACAGCAGAGACTATAGAAACCTGGAGAGCTTCCAGAAAGCACAACTAAGAAATAAAGTAAGTAAGCTTTTTTCTTGATTGTACTCGTACATTTGAATGATAAATGCATTTTTTACTGGAGTATGTACGTCAGGTTATCGTAACTACAAATATCATCATGATCATACATCATCAAAAATAGGGCCTAAAGGAATGTTGTTTTGGCATCTATCGCATTGATGATAGCTGACACAGAGCTCATGATACCGTCGGTATGCTCTCCTATTGGTACGAACTGCTAATGAGGAGAGAAAAATCTAAATTCAAAGACCTACGAGTAGCTGATGCTATTATAAGTATGACAAGTACGATAACAAACTACAAAATCTTCTACAAACTTTTTTTGTGACTACCCTCATTTTTTATTTATACCAATTATGACTTATTTTGACAATTACTTGATTACCTTCATAGCCTAGCGGTTAAGTTCGTAGATTTGGATGTAGAGGTACCGGGTTCGATTCCTTTTCGGGCCACAATGATTTATTTAATTTATTGATATATTTCTCGAGTTTGATCATCCGCTAGAGATATCGACGAGCTTGCCACTTGCAATGATGGGCATGTAGTAAAGTTGGCTAAATGTGAATCCGATTCTTTAAAGCGTGGTTTCTGATATTATTACGGTCGTGATAATACTTAACTTTTTTTTTACTTTACTAATTATAGCTAAAACGCGTTGGTGGCGTGACACCGGCATCGAACAGTGTCCCTTCAGGTGCGGACCGGAGACAGCTAATGATGCACAACAAGGCCCCCATCTGGAACGAAACCAGTCAGGTCTACCAACTTGATTTCGGCGGTCGAGTCACCCAGGAATCCGCCAAGAACTTCCAAATTGAATATCTAGGAAGACAGGTAACATAACTGATTTGTCTATTCGGCTAATTAAATGAACTCTAGAAAAATATGTATTTGTATAGATTACCATGAAACAAAAATAGATTACCATGAAACAAAAATATTACAAAATCTTTGCATCATTATATGTGAAAAGATTTAATTATTCTTAGGGAATTTACTGTTTAATATACAATAGTAAATTGTTGATTTACCAATTTGATAAAAAAATCTATATAATATTTAACATGTCAGCTGTCAGTATATTTATGGAACGAGACCTTCCTAAATGGTATAAAGCCAGAAATAGTGACGGGATATTATTTATTTATGTATTTAAAATATTAGTAATTTTATGTGCCTCGGAGAGCACGTTAAGCCAATAATACCAACTTCTAGAATCGTTAATAAATTGTCATAAAAAATGACATCATATCCACGCCAAACCGTCTGGCCAGCGTGGCGAGTGTAGGCCAAATTCTCCAGATATATGTTCTGAAAGGCCCATCTCCATCCATCCTGTGTTCTAGGGGCTGTATTGATGATGAATGATATTAATTTCACATAACATTTAATAAATAATAAGTTGTCCAAGCGGCTAACGGAAAAGTCTGGAGACAGGAAGGCTGGCAATAATTTCTGCCAACGTATTAGCCTCGCTATACAGAGGGGAAATGTTGCCAGCCTCTAGAGGACATTTTTTACTTATAGTTTATTTTTTATTAGTTTTAGTTTATATTAATTTTTTACTCTTTAAGAATATTTTAATTATATTCCTTCGCATAAATATATTTAATTCTTATTGATATTAAATAATAATAATAGTTTCGTTTACAGGTAATGCAGTTCGGACGTATCGACGGTAACGCCTACACTTTAGATTTTCAATACCCATTTTCAGCTTTACAAGCATTTTCAGTCGCCCTTGCCAATGTTACTCAGCGGCTTAAATAATTACCTAAATAAAACGAAATTTTAAATAGCATATGATAAGAAGTCTTCAAGCTTGAATATTTTTTTATTTTATATATTTTGTTTAGATCGTCAATACCTAGTTACTGTAAGAAACACGAAATGTCATACCTTTTTAAAGTTTAAAAAAAAGTATCATCACGACCGTTTCCCTTTCGGGGTGGTCAGAAACCACGATTAACAATAAGCGGATTTACATTTAGCCAACTTTACTATAGGCCAATCATGACATGTGGCAAGCTCGTCGATGTCTCCAGCGTACCAAACTCGAGAAATTCACAAATTAATTAAATATTAATTAAATGTATTTATTTACATAATTTAATATCTTTGTGTTCCGACCAGGAATCGAACCCGGTACCTCAGAGTCTAAGTCCAAGGTCTTAACCGCGGAGGTAGTTGATTAATGTAACTGAATATAACTGGAGAAGAAGCAATTTTTTTCTGGCGATTGTTTATTTTATTTTTAATTACTAATGACGGTAAAGGTATTAATTTTAGGCAATAAATAGTTCAGCGGGGTGAGGCGGAGTTCACAATCGTCACAAAAAATATTTATTAATGTAAATAAATACATTTAATTAATATTTAATTTATTTGTGATATTTCTCGAGTTTGGTACGCTGGAGACATCGACGAGCTTGCCACTTGTCATGATTGGCCTATAATAAAGTTGGCTAAATGTGAATCCGCTTATTTATAAGCGTGCTTTCTGACCACACCGAAAGAGAAACGGTCGTGATAATACTTTACTTTTATTAATCAGTTTCCTTTATAAAAATACAGTACACAACATAGCATATAAACTAAATAGAATTACTATTTCAATTATCTGCTTCCGTAAAGTCTAGCGGTTAAGTCTGGGATTTAGAATCGGAGGTACCGGGCTGGATTCCTGGTCGGGACATAATAAATTATTTAATTTATTTGTTATATATCTAAAGTTTGGTACGCCAGACATTGACGAGCTTGCCACTTGTCATGATGGGCCTATAGTACAGTTGGCTAAATGTGAATCCGCTTTATAAATAAAACGAGCGTACTTACCTTATTTACTAATTAAATAAGATGAACGGTTTTTCATTATGTATGCTATCTAAAGTTTGTTTGCGTTCTTAAAAAAAATAACTTAAATACAGTTTGAAACGGTGTTTAATTGTACTTATTTAGTAAAAATTAATGTAAGCTATAGTCATTTATAAAGTAGAGATGTGGAAAAAATCGTTTACTGTCGTCATTTTGTTTTATGACAAATTTTGGTCCATATTTCTTAATATTATCGTAAATGGTTAATCTCCTACTAAATTAAATTAATTACCTTTGAACTTTATGACGATAACAAAGATATTTTAAAATTAAAATGTACGAAAATAATAGAGCAACGCCAAGTCGAACGACCGCCTCCTTGGTCTAGTGGTAACAAACGTTGCCGTGAACTCGGGAGGTCGTGGGTTCGATTCCCACCGGGGGCAAGTTGTACATTGTATAATTTGTCTCGGTCTGGGTGTTTATATGTATAATAAAAAGTATAATAGGTTGTTTATCAACCATCTAGTTTCCGTAACACAAGCCTCGTAGCTTACCACGGAAATTAGATGGCCCTGTGTGACCTGTCTGGAAATATTTATTTATTTTACAACGTAATAAAGCGCTTCAAGGTACAAGTCAAACACAGGGTCAATATAATTTGATTGTTTTAACCAAGAGTCACAGATCTTCCCAAACCAACTAAGTTAGCCATTTTTGCACCAAAATTGTATGCACATTTAATTACTTTTTCGGCTAACATTCGTTTAATTGCTTCGAAACTAAGCGTCACAGTGCTTAGTCAATTTTATTACTGGAAAGGGAAAACGTTTTTTAAACGACTGGTGTAAAAAAGTGAATTTACCAAAAAATAGAGTTAGTTGTTTATCGCTCTAACCCCGCGATTGTGTATAACAATTTATTCACAAGAGGTCATTTCTGAAAAAAAAAAAGACTTTCTCGACACCCTGGTTTAGCGAAAGTAGCCTATTCTAAAATAACGAAAGTGACGATTATTTTCGCAACTCTATTTCAGTAAACGTAAACTCGCAATCACTGTGATCTGTCTATCTTTATTACACTTATGTGCGTAGAGAGAGACAGATAGTTGCGTTTAGTACTCATTGTACAGTAGTCTAGTCAATAATTATAATAGGTAATTTAAAATACACATTTATACAGCGTGTTTTGATAAGTTCCTAATAAATTAACATTATAACAAACATTATAATAAACAATTTTAGGTTATAACTTATAGACATATATTTTTTTCTATAACAATTATTACCTAGACCCTAATTTTCAGCAACAAGATAGCCTAATATAGAGGTGTTCGAAAATGTTGCATTTATATTATGACGAACTAGTTAATAACTTATAAACACAGTTATAAAATAGGATAAATAATTTTAATATCCAAAAAACAACCTTGAAATATGTTTTCATGACAAAACATAAATACATAACTGTTTACCCTGGCTTATAAAACTGTGGGTAATGTTTATTATGATATAATTATGTTAATATTATATTTTATTATTAACATATGTAGAATACTTGCAGATACATGTCAAAGTATTGGGATTTTATTAAACCACGCTGTATACTTTCGATACCATTATATAATTAGTTAGTTTTTTATAACACGAAAGATGTGAAACGCTGCCATGCTTTATACAAAATAAAAATATAATTACATATAGGATAATGGTAACAGTTGTTTAACTTTGCATATGGTCAATTACGGACAAGTTTATGGATTAGTGTAAAATTAAAATTTCAATGTACAAAGAGAAGTAGTCAAAGCGTAAGCGCACACTACGATTTTATTTTTGGGAACATGATTCTCAAAATAATAATAATAATATATAGGCCAAATTCTCCAGATATATGTTCTGTATAAGGCCCATGTGGAGGTCTAGGACGCTCTGTTTTAGGGGCTATAATAAATAAAAATAATTAAAAAAATATATAAGTTCACGACGTATCGTACGACAAAAAATTGTAGTGTGTGCCTAGTAGTGTTGCCCAATCTTGGTCTTGGTCTTGGTCTTGCTTTTTTGCAAGACCAAGACTACTGATATGGTTGCAAGACCAAGACCAAGACTACCCTAGTCTTGGTCTTGGTCTTGTACAATAGTCTCGCGAGACTCTTGCAAAGGTTTTTTTTTCCAATTTTTGCTAAAGTGTTTACTTTTTTTGGTATTAGGTAATTAGGTAGGTATTAGTTTTAATAATTATAATTTAATTTATTAGATTTAACTATTAGGTAGGTCAATAATCTGTTTATGTAATGTATAATATCTATTGCATGCCTAGTTTTAAATTTATACTCAATGGTAATAATGAGCAGGCCGTCTAAATAATAATAAATCACATTTACTCTGTTAATTATGTATGCATGTACTCAAAAATTGAAATATTGTTGATTTTGTTGGAGAACTTATAAATAAATAAATTAGGTTTTTGTTTTCAATAAATTTTAATTGTGTCGTGTCCGTAATTAATATTTTTTGTTCCTAAGGACAAAAAATATACGCTTAGGTATTTGGAACTTGGGAGAGCTCGTTTGCAAATAATTTTATTTTAGTATACCTAAATCCTACCTATACCTAATTCCTCCGAGGTCTAGCGATTAATTCCATGGATTCGGACTTGGAGGTACAGGGTTTGATTCCTAGTCGGGATACAATAAATTATTTAATTTATTTGTGATATTTCTCAAGTTTGGTACCCTAAAGACATCGCGTAGAGAGATTTCCTGAGTACAATTGGAAAATAAAATTTATATTGAGTCAGAGTAAGAGTCTTGCAGAAGTCTTGCGAGACTCTTGCGCAAGACCAAGACCAAGATTAGGAGTGCAAGACCACGACCAAGACTGGCTAAGTCGTGGTCTTGCTTTGGGCAACACTAGCGCCTAGCTTGACAGTTGTTTTAAAACTTACTATCAAATGAATACATTGCTAAGGTTGATTCAACACTATAAATAATTTAAGACAGCTTGTCTTTTTACATGCCGCTTGCACGGTTGCCGTCTAAACGCCCGCGACGTTCCCTGTTAACACTTTCACATTTACACGGTTTACATGTCGCCCGGTGGCTGCGAGACGGAGTGGCGTGGCTGTGACTGTATTTTCGAGGTACTAGAGTCTAATAACTAGACTGAAAACGTCGTATGTAATAGAACGAAAAAAGCAAATAGCCTTAATTCTTTGTATCTGTAGGTATATACTTCAGTACATACGTCAGAGATTATATTTAATCCATCCATACAATGTTGCCTCCGTGGTCTAGCGGTTAAGTCCGTGGATTTAGACTCGGAGGTACCGGGTTCGATTCCTGGTCGGGACACAAAAATGTAAATAAATACATTTAAATAATATTTAATTTATTTGTGATCGAGTTTGGTACACTGGAGACATCGACGAGCTTGCCACTTGTCATGATTGGCCTATAGTAAAGTTGGCTAAATGTGAATCCGCTTATTTATAAGCGTGGTTTCTGGCCACCTCGAAAGGGAAACGGTCGTGATGATACTTTACTTTACATACAATGCTATGAGGAAGGAAAAGGCAAATTATTACAAAAAGTTTATCGATGTTCGAGAAGACAAAGATTTTTTTTTTCGGATTTCAAAGCTCAGTGCCGTTTACGTCCGTGTCAAGTGAACGAGTCTATACAAGTTAATACAATACTGCAAAGACTCTTGCTGAGCCGTAAACGTGTTTATAGTGGATAAGCGACACGCGGCTACGGCACCGTCACCGTACCTTGTATAAGCTGTCACTGTTCTCATACATTTTTACTGACTGTATGCATGTAAAAAGGCCCTTATAGTCTTGTCAAATTATTGTTGAAAATAGACCTTATGTAATGATGTATGGCGTATAAACGAATTATAATCTTAGTAGCGGTAGACACTTTTGACTGACTATACGTAAATACAACTTTATTTATCCAAGTTTGTATTATATAAAAAGAAAATACGTTCTACATGCTTAACAACTAGCATAATATTCAGAAGTGATAACTCATTGTCACAAAATAATTTTGAGGAATCATCAAATGGCATAGGGGAATATCTTGGGACACTTGAATGAATTGCATATATAAAAACAAATGAACGAAGTATTTGTTTTTGGTTTAGACACTAATTTGGTTACTTTTTTAATCATACTAATTATTTTAATTCATTTATTTTATTTAAAACTTTATTGCACTATGTACAAGGGGCGAGCTTAATGCCGCTAGACATTCTCTGACAGCCAACCTTAGGGACAGATAAAGCATTTAAAGTGAACGGTAGGTGCAATTAAAAATCCAATATATTATAACTGTAAGCAATAAACAATATGATAATTATATACACACATACATACATACACACAATAATACATACAATACAATATATATACATACACATACATATATACATACAATACAATATATATACATACACTAAGTAGGTCTCTTGTTAGGAGCCATTTAAGAAATGCAAATAGACCATCTTTTTAAATTGAGCTCGATTTGATGCTTGTCTTATATTTAAGGGCAGGTTGTTCCACAAATTCGCAGCAACAACTGCTAAAGAGTTTGACACAAAGGAAGAATGATGCGAGGGAATTGAAAGAAGAGAGTTAGGTATGTGAAGATCTGTCATAAAATGTGAATAGATAGTGAATAGATAAAAATGTGAATTAAACAACGGTAATCATATCACATGTTTTAACGGAATATTAGTATATCATTATATTAGTAGAAAAGTTTGGTCCAAGTAGCCCAGCAGCCCTATTCTGTTACTTAAGCGCAAACGTTATATAATGGAATCCGTTAACTATATATATATCACGCTATTAAAGTTGATATTTGCACGGCCGCTGTCAAGGTCGAGCGCTTATACAGTTGAGAATTGAATACATCTGCCGTAAATAACGGCTGTAGCCCTGGCTCAAACGTTTTTTTCCTTACAAACTACGAGATCGATGCTTACAAAGATCGCAATAAAAATAAAAAAACCGACGCATCTATACCTCTATAAACACAATCTTCATAGACCGAGTTGTATTCGAATGTTTCTCCGCATATGATGCATTCTTGTATGGAACATTTAAAACGTATTGCGAGTTATCACGTTTGATAATATAAAAAGTAATATTATATAATGAACATGTAAAAAGTGCCAAAGTAGTTGTTTTTTTGTAAAAATATATAGGTAGGAATAATAACAATAGGTAATACCTAGTATAAAATCGCATTATTAGTAAATTATTATTAAGACGTTTCCACAACAGCTCCTCCACTAAACGAAAATGAAGTTTCTGTAATAATTACAATTAAAGTTAAAAATAGAGCCGAGCCTACAGTTTTATTTTGAAGATCAGCCGTAAGCTCAATTGACTTAATTTTCTTTTGACAGCTGTAAGGAAATGTGGAGTAGAAGAAAGAAAATACTTTATTTATCGCAACAATGGGGTGTATCAGGCAAAGCTTTTTGTAGATGTCGCTAGCGGCACTGGTACCTTGTTTACAACTATGGCGGATATTTTTTAAAATGTTTTTGTAGTTTTTTTTATTTTTATAATAAAAAAAAATAAGTTTAACTTAACGTTACCTACCTTAAAAGACGAATTAGGAAAGCGAACACTGTCTTTAAAAAGAAAAAAGGTTTAATTAATATAACGGCAATTTTGAGATCAACATATTTTTGATTTCGCTTGGAAATCTCGATTTGTACACTTAAAAACTGCTCACTTCGGCAATAGGTATAACCAGAAAATAATAAATTTTGTAATAAAAATACATGTTTTATATGCAACTGACAGTTCTATTGGGTACCGTTTATTATGCGCCATCTATCGTGATAAAAAGTTAGTGATACACCCCTACAAAAAATAAGTAAATATGCAAGGAATAAATCTAAATGTATAAGCCTATTCTATATACCGAAACATACATACAGGTGTAATATGAGTAAACGTCGAGGAAAAGTCTTAGAATACGGGTGTTAATATTGAAACTATCTCATTCATAAACTTGTCTCTAATCATAATAATTTTAGGGACCATAGTTAGACGTTTCAGGTGAATATTTATTATGTAAGCAGTAGGTACATTTATGTATTTTGTTAATCAATGTAGTTGAATAAAATTGTATTTATTTTCTTATTGCCTATAATGGCCTATGATATAGTTTTAGTTAATTGCAGTTGTGAATTTTATCGACTGTGTAACATATTATATGACAGTTATTTTAAAATTAAAAGCGTAGTTTCTGACCACCCCGAAAGGGATACGGCCGTGATGATGATGACGATGTTATTTTGATTATACCTAATAAATTTTGATTTTAAAGATATATTGGAATTAAAATGTAAAAACCCGAATCTTTCCTATTCCTCTCTTTCCTCTAGATTAACATGTGATTCTATTGTTAGAATAAATCATCTTTTCCTAAGAAACAATATGTCGGAGGTGACAAATTAAACTGTTAAATTTAAAATAGCCAATTTGTATGAAGAAGCCAAACATTTTTGTCGCTTCCGGTATATGTTTTAGGAAAAAAATAGCTTCTAACAATAGAATAAGATATTAGTGTAGAGTAAGACCATACAAAATCACGCGGTATATTATATATTGTGATTTAAAAGTAATGACATGATGGAAATATATTTTATAAGATGTCTAGAAAATATATTCGAACCAAAGATATCAAATAGATCTTTGTTATTTTCACACAAAATCATGATTTTTTACGCTATCTATACTTTGTTCTTCTCTTGTCTAGAAAGAACGTCGAAAATTCCGAATCCCCGCGTTCGTTTTATAGCATTTACAATATCTCGTAGCAACTTCATAAACCAGCGCGAAATGTCTTTTTGTTAAGAAATACCACTTTTTTAATAATGCTAACATTTCTTAACAAAAAACGAGCGGTGAGTGAATCATTTATTCTCCCGATGGATAATGAATGAGGTGATAGGGAAGGCAAAGGGTCTAGCCCATACAGCCAAGTCTGACGTAATATATCTTTCTTTTTAATGAGTTAATGAGGTCATCATCAAATTCCAGATGCTGCAGAGTTTGATGCTTTTCTTTCTTTCTTTTGATGGAGTCACTCGCGGCACCATAGCTCAAACACGTCGGGTAAAATATGGGAGTATAAAGCGCGGGAAAACCGCAAAAAATAAACTGTAACTTGTGCCCCATATTTAAAGTCCAATTTATTGTTTTCCGTAATTATTCACATTATTAAACAGAACAACACCACTTTTGACCAATAATATCTACAGTAAATTTATTTACAAAACAAAAACTTGCACTTGACATGTCCACGCAAAATCGCGCGAAGAACCATTCTCATTTATTCTTTCGATTGTTCTACCTATAATTCTCATACCGTTTGACTCCCAAGTCTTGTTATATTTAATGTCTCTGATTCCAAACAAACCTCGCTTATTTTTCAAGTTTATGTAAGTGTCATATTATAATTGCATAGTCGAACTATTTTTATACGTAAGTATGAGGTTACATAGTTAATGTTATAGTTTAAATTTATGTTAGTATTTAAAATAAGTATGTAAGGTCGTTTGTTAAGGTTGTTTTAGCATTTTACTGATTTATTATTAATTATGAGTTGTTGTTATTGACTAAAGTGACTTATTTCACGTTTGTTTTAAATATTATAAATAGTTAAATAAAATAATTATTTTACTTTAAAACTTTTTTTGATACCGCTCGATTCTGTTTCTTATAACGGTTAAAAATCTACTGGACCGACTGAGGTTTGAGTAGTAGAAAAGACTCTCAAAAAAAAATTCCCATAATTTGGTACGGAAAAACGATTAATTAACTAAAAATATTCTTTGTTTCAAGTGATCCTATTTCTTACTGTTATCAAAAGACTCTTTGAGACCAACGAAAGTTTGATTACAAAAAATATGGTAAGTCACAAGACCGGGTTTACATGCAGGCACCTTATGCAGATAAATTTTACAGTTTATGTAAACAGGCTTCTTGGATTAATATACCTAGAAGCAGAAAATCCTACCTATTACCTAAGTAAAAAAATCATAGTTGCATCGATAATAGTCTTCTACAACATTACAATCTAGTGATCTACAAAATATTTAAAAATATCGTCATTGTCGTATTAATGACAATACTATTATTTATGAAAATTAAAATAAAACTCCGTAACCCCTACATGTAACGGTACATTACTTAATATTTACAAACAGTTATTTTTGCCAATCGGCAACTTGCAACAAAGCATATTCGTACACATTGTTATACATAGACAGACATATACTACTATATAACGCTGTCAGGAGCTATTTAAGATGTGTAAATGTACACCAGTTTATTAAAAAATATGGTAGTTGCCTGTCGTATGTTGTCAGGTAGATCGTTCCACAAATTAGTAGCAACTACTACGAAATAGTTAGGAGACATGCAGTATGATGGAATATTAATAAGCTAATTAGTTTCACCTGCGAAGCGATCATAATTATTTGCTTAGTGCTTTTTCCACAACACAGAAGCACATGTCTAACTTTTACTTGCCATAGATTTGTTCAGAATAGAACCAAAAATAGAAAAAACTTAAACTAATTTTTTTGGACAATATTTAACTTACTGAGTTTCGAAGTATGTATTAACTATTATGATATACTGCGTGCAATTTATTAAAGAGCAAATGTTTTCATATTAAAATCTAGAATTAAAATTAAGAACTACCTAATTTTTATTTTAATTATTCAGTAATACAATCTTAAGTTACGGTGCAGAGAAGTTTTCCTAAAAATCTCGGCACTCATACAGAGCCTAATCAAGTAGGTAGCGAGAGGTCAATCGCGCGGATGTTGACTACATCTTCCTCTATTTGATCGAGCGAGATCAAATAATAATAACACTCCCAGCCTTTAGTTATTTATCACGATTGATATCGCAATTTTCAGACGCGGCCTTATTTATCCACCATGCAGTAGTGTTTTGTTTTTATGATAATGTTTTTTTTTAATTGACCTTATTTATTTTAAATAGAGGTTCTACTAATGACACCTGTTTTTTTTTTAATTTTAGCTCTTTTGATAATTACACGCGGTATAGTTATTACAAGTATTACTTACCGACTTAATTGAGTTACAATTTACAAATTATTATTTTACTCAATGTAAATATTTTTACTAGGTCTTGTACAAGTGAAGCTTAAGATACTTTTATTGTTTTTATTACAGTGAATTATTAATAATTAATTATTATTTATAACAATTAAATCAATGTTACTCGTATATTTAAAACTATAAAAAGTTATTTCGATGTTATGTAACTTATTTATTGTTAAGTAGGTAGTTTTAAATAGGATTTGTATTATGTGTGTATAATTTATAACATTATTATGTAGGAAATAAAGACATATCTCTTTTGTGATAATTAATTTACTTTGTAAGTTGCAAAAATCAAGAATATTGGCGCGGAATGTAACAAGACCATTTTATCAGCCAGTAGCAACACTACGGCCGGTTGCAGAAAGGATGATTAAAATAATCTATCGTCTGTGAACTGGCAGTTAGTTTTAACTAAAATTTCGAACGTTAAACTAATTATTTTTATTGAGCAAACAGGTATATAAAAATAAACCTCGTACTGATTTAATTTCGTTTAAGAAAGCTCGCACAATCCAATTTTTTTAAAGTCCTGATTATACTTTGTGAAATTATGAAATGATTATTATGAAAAATGTAGTCTTTCAACTTACTGGGGAATAAAATTAAGGGTACTCGAAGATATATTACACATATATTTGTTTTAGTAAAATAGAGGAAAATCATTATAAATATTTTTGCTATTTTACTGTTTAAAATTAGGTATGGAAAATGAAAATGTGTCCTAAATGTCCGATTTTTTAATCTAGAAAGTTGATAGACAACATTTCTCAAAAGTACACACAAGACTGGAAAAACTTTGAAAGTATTGTCAAAGCGAGAGAGATGCAAAAGTTAACCCTCTTAATTAAGCATCTTTTGTATTATCCTTGTCTAGTCCCACTTGTGTCTACTGGTACCCAGCACACACCTCAAGTGTTGAGAATACTGAGGGCGATTCTTTGTTTGTTACCGGATTTATCTGGTGAATCAGTTATCACCACGGGAAAGTAGACAGATTGTTCTAAAAAAAAACTTAACACAAGCCCTACAGTCTATACAATTGGACAAAAAATAAGGAATTAATTACTTAAGAACAATTTGCGCCTTTGTTTTTTTTTCTAAGTGTGAGATAGGACTATTTGCCAGTTCACAGACGATAAAATATTATAAGTCACGTGATTTGGTAGTTTGTCACTTTATTTTAGCCAATGAGGTGCCTTTCTGGAACTGTGAGCGAAGCTATTATATATGAATAGACCGTCAATAAGCGCTTGATAAACGGAATATTGTTTGTGGACTGGCAATTCGTTCTAACAGTTAATTGCTAACATTTTTTTTTTAAACTAATTATTTTTATAGAGATAACTTAAGATTTTAATTTTCGTTTATCGACTTATGTATGCCATTTATTCTTGTTTCATTATGCCAGACAGACCAATTTGCTCCTATAATATTTTTTCCTATAAGTTAGATAAGACTATTTGCCATTTCACAGACGATATGACTAAGGTTTACTAAATGAGTGACTACTGTGTAGTGGAATGATCTGCCAAATGGTCCACTTACCTTTTAAACTTACCATAATCCTATTTCACGGCCGTATATTTTAATCAAGACTCCACAAGCGCTCTACCTATAGTGTTATCGGTCAGGTTCTAAAATGATTTATATTGTCGGATAAATGTTAAGAAAAACGTATTAGCTTTACATCTGATACAAAATCCGTAGATAATGACCTTCACCAATCGATTGATGAAATCCACTTTTTATATAATAAAATACGGTAACAAAAGCGGAGGTGATGGGTTGCTAACGTATTTATTTTATTTATTTTTTATTAAAAACTTTATTGCACAAAGTACAAAGGCGGACTTAATGCCCGTAGACATTTTCTGACAGCCAAACCTTAGGGACAAATTAGAACATGTATAGGTGCAATGAAATAAATATTAATAGTAGGATAAATTCAATATAATTATATATACTTACATAATATACTTTAACATATACTGTAATATCAATATACTAAATACTAATACATACACAAAAATATACATAAATATACATATATACACATATTAACATTGTTGGGAGCTATTTAGAAAGTGTAGATAGACGAGCTTTTTGAACGAAGATCTGGAAGACGCTTGCCTTATGGTTACAGGGAGATTGCTCCATAAATTTGTGGCAACAACTAAAAGAATTTGAAACAAATCCAGAATGATGCAAGGGAACAAAAAGAAGTGAGTTGTGAGAAGAACGAAGGGATTTGTCGTGAAACGAAGAAAGATAGGCAAATGTATCCTTGAGGTATTTCGGTGTCGCAGGCTCGTTTAGAACAGAAAAAAGGAGACAGAGAACTCTTAGATTTCTGCGACAACGAATTGGCAGCCACTTCAACTTAGCAA
Source organism: Tinea semifulvella (assembly GCA_910589645.1). Lineage (NCBI taxonomy): Eukaryota > Metazoa > Arthropoda > Insecta > Lepidoptera > Tineidae > Tinea > Tinea semifulvella. The sequence continues at coordinate 10,335,593 of OU342586.1, forward strand.
GATATTCAGAGATGTGATCGTATTTACGTAAACAGAAGATGAACCGGTTACACGCGTTAAGCAACCGGTCCATTTTGTTGAGCAACATCTCTGACAGATCAATGCTGCAAACATCACCATAGTCGAGGAGAGGAAGGAGAAGGCTTTGAACGTATGTACAAGGTGATTTTTTTAAGTAGGCGTGGACTGTCAAAACTACGAGGAATATAGAAAATATATGAAAGTAATTACCAGGTTAATTTATTTTAAACACTGATATTAGATATGCGAGCCGAGAATCAGACCCGAAAATTTAAGACAATAGGTTTCGATTCCTGCAGTTTCTCATTACTTCCCAAAATTTAATCTTTACAAGCGACACTGTGAGCTTGTGTATGTACCTACACGTACAGGAGTATGCTTTTATTTGAACAAAATAATAAAAAATGAAAATAGGCATTATTATTTCGTTAGGCAACCCATAACCGTTTCTTTTGTTAGCGCGTATTTTATTCCGATAACTCTGTGAAGGTCGCAATTTAAGATTAACCTGGACTTGCAGCTCAGCTTTGTGAAGCAGTCAAATGTTTTAATTGGTATTCGATCAGAAATAAAGCAACTCAATACTGTTTTGAAAACAAAAATCGTTATTTTTTACAGCAGACCAATTCTACTAATAGTTTTATTTCCATTCCATTTTATTTTAACGTTAAATGCTGGCAAAATTTGGTATTCACCTACCGATTCAATTTCCATAAGTGGAAATAAAATAGAACTTTTGACAAATCCGTATTCTACTATTCGCTGCAGTTTAGATAAGTTTCTTGTAATAATTTTAAAATAAAACTAGTGACGTGGCGAGTGTTTTAGTATCGTTATCGATTTGTAACCTTAGTTATTATACTAATACAATTTAAACGATTCTGTGTTTGTTTTTAATGTACGATTTAATTAGATATTTTTATTATATTTATGATTATATAAACAGTTGTAATTCCTTTTTTTTTTAAATGGTTTAGGCTTAAATAATTCTTTGCCTCATATTTTTTTTTTTATTATTCCATTCATTTGTTTTCGCTGCAACTTTAGTTCCACTTTGTAGGTAGGTAGAATACCGTACGGGGACAATAACTAATGTGGGATCGGAAAAGAACGCAACTTAAGTTTAATCGACATAAAATTAGTAGAATTAGGCTGCAGATTTGTTACCGTAGTTTTTACTCGTATTTATGTTTCTACAAAAAATGCACTATTATTATCAGTACCTATTTTTAATTTGTTAACAGGTAAATATTAAACTAATATAAGATTTTAATGTTAAGACGCTTATTGTATGTCCATGTTTAAACTATTTTCTATAATTGTTGACAGTGCGATGTTGTCATTATTGTTAATGTAATTTATAATTTCTTGCCATTTTGTAAATAATGAAATAGGAAATGTAAATAAAAATAAATATTCTCCAAACTGGTATTTTATTTTCTTTTAACAAATAACTTTTAAATAAAGCATTTATGTATAAAAAAATACTTCTTAAACATTACACAGTGGTGATAATTCCTTATTAACAGGGTTTAACGCTTGTCCTTTCCCTGTGCATTATTTAAGATTATTTAAGTCTGGCTGTACTTTTGAGAAATGTACACCCATATTCTAAGTTATTTTCTCAAAAGCTCCTCCACTTAACATTTCCTTCCAGCTGTCAAAGGAAAATTAATTAACTTTAATTGAGACGATTAAAATAAAAAATGGCGTCGTATATACCAGGTTAAGGCTGACCTTCAAAATAAAACTGCCGTATTGGCTCGTATTTTGAACTTTAATCGCAACTATTACAGAAACTTAATTTTCGTTTGACAACTGGAAGGACCTATTAACTTTCTAAGAAATAAAATTACGGACATTTTAGACGGGTTCAAGACTCAGCTTTACGCAGTGGAAGTTGGTGCAAGAGGAGTTTCAGCAAAATCACTTACTGAAAGAATTGGGCCTAAGCAGGTCTGCCGTCAATACATTTATGGAACGAGCTTCCAAGACGGAATCATACAGTATTTGGTTGGATAGAGAGAGAGTAGAATGGTGAATTGTGAGCGTATTATCGCGCAATAAAAAAAAAGGAGGCCTCCTTTTCTTAAACCATCCTATTATCGGTCGCAAGCCCGAGACACCATTCTTCTCATCTCTTACCCACACACGATGGACCCGGCACCCGCACGGTGAATCCATGGAATGCTTAGAAATTTGTCTTCTTGCAAATACATTTGAACGATTTAGCCAATTTTACTAAAACAAATCTATGATTGACACGGTGGTCCGAGCCACCACGTAAGAACGTTTTTTTTTTAATCCTACTAAGGTCGGTTCAAACACCCGGCATGTACCAATGAGAAATACACTTTTCTTACGTACATTTGTCATAGAATTACAACACCATCGTTCCCGTGCCTCGGAGAGCACGTTAAGTCCCGGTTCCACTAACACCACCTTGTGGAATCGTTAATAAATAGTCATTAAAAAATAACATTATATCCTCGCCAACCCGTCTGGCCAGCGTGGCGAGTGTAGGATAAATTCTTCAGATATATGTTCTCGTGTCCCATCTCCAACAGCGGGAGGTCTAGAACGCTGTTTTCTAGGGGCTTTAATAATAATAAATCTATGATTAATATATCTCTAAAATATTCGTAATTTTATTCCATAGACAGTAGACTACACTTCTCAAAATTACAGTCTTAAATAATCATTATAAATGTTGGATTGTGCGAGCGAGAGGGATGCAGAAGCGTTAAACACTATTAAATCTTAAGTTTAAAAAAAAAATATTGTTTAATCGTTAGTCGATTTTACTTATCATTCAAACAGTTACACTTTTTGTTTGTATAATTTAGTTCTTGGATTTTCATTTTATTAAGTAGTCACAAATTTATGCTAAATGTCACTTAAAATGTGTACTTGCTGCAAACCCCGGCATGTACCAATGATAAATAAACTTTTCTTACGGACAACGTACAGTACCCGAGCCATGGAGAGCACGTTAAGCCTTTGGTCCCAGTTTTACTAATACCAACTTGTAAAATCGTTGATAGTCTTTAAAGTTGAAGAGTTGAGCCAACCCGCCTGGCCATCATCTATAGAATTTCGTATAATATACCTACATTTTAAAAAAAAACGGGTGCGTCGCGAGTCGTACCGCAAAAGTGAGAACTAAACTTGCAGGTTATTGATTTCGTAGTTGGTAGGAATATAGAGATTAAATGAATGTAAAGAAAGAAAAAGAAGGAGCGGGAGAGAGCGAGAGAGGCATCGGCTATACGCGCAGCGCGCGCCTATCCGCCCCTCTCCCCCTTCCCCGCCGCGCTGTTTCGAGAGGAAAATAGAAAGAGAAGGACCGGGAGAGGCAGCGGCTATATGCGCGCGCCTATCCGCCCCTCTTCCCCTTCCCCGCCGCGCTGTTTTTTCCCTTGTGCTCTGTTCTGACGTACGTTCAACGAAATAGGTCTCCAACCAAGCGCGCGCAATAAAGTTCTCACTTTAAAAGGTAAAGTATCATCACGACCGTATCTCTTCCGGGGTAGTCAGAAACCACGCTTTTTTTAATGAAGCGGATTCATATTAAGCCAACTTTACTATAGTATAGACCCATCATGACAAGTGGCAAGCTCGTCGTTGTCTCTAGCGTACCAAACTCGATAAATATCACAAATAAATTAAATTATTGTGTCCTGACCAGGAATCGAACCCGTTACTTCTGCGTTTAGATCCACGGACTTAACCGCTAGACCACGAAGGTAGTTATTTATAAATATTTGTTTTAATTTAAAATAAAAGTGTAAAAAATAAATATAGGTATAACATTTATTAATAAAGACACAATCTCAATAGAGTAGGTATTCTGTGCAAAATGTTACTCACAGTTATCGCCGCCACTGTGTCGTGTCAAAAATATATAAATCTAAATAAAAGATACTTTTCATTATTGTTAAATTGTATCTTTAAATATTTTGGCTACCTAAGTGCTTAAATTAATTTGTATATCAGTTTGTCACAAAACAAAATGGCGGCGCAGACATTCAACACAAAGTTCTGTATTTTCGTAGTACATTGCGTATTATATAATGGTAATAAATCGTTAGAATCTTTGTCACAGTAGAGCTTGTATGTGAACAAATACTGATTTTATTGGTAAACCATAGACTGCAGTAAAGAATTGTATGATTTGATATTACGGTAATTCACACAGGAGCGGAAGAGAAAACCCAATGACGCTTTAACACTATCCCATCGTAAAATAAGCTCGCATATAGCTATTTCGAGATGTGCGTATTGACAAAGCTTTGTGACATCACAAATGACGTCTTTCTTCGTGCTCAAACTGCCTACGTACTGCCTCGTTCCGAATCCTGCTCAGAGCGCTTAGAATAAATATGATACTGACAGGCGTTCCGAATCGAATATCACGGTTTGGATGCTTAGATGCTCAATGGGGTGTATCAGGCAAAGCTTTTTGTAGATGTCGCTAGCGGCACTGGTACCTTGTTTCCACCTATGATTGATCATTTTTTAAATTTATTTGTAGTTTTACATTTTTATAACGGAAAAATGTATTTTAACTTAACATTACTTACCTTAAAAGACGAATTAAGTAAGCGAACACCGTCTTTGAAATAAAAAAAGGTTTAATTAATAGAACGGCAATTTTGAGATCACCATATTTTTGCTTTCGCTTGGAAATCTCGATTTGTACACTTAAAAGTTGCTCACTTCTGCATAATATCCAGAAAATAATACATTTCGTAATAAAAATACAAGTTTTCTATGCAACTGACAGTTATATTAGGTACCATCTATCATGCGCGATCTATCGTGATAAAAAGTTAGTGACACACCCCATTCGGAACGGACAAAATTACATTTTTCTTCCATCACAATAGTTTTTTTTTTCAAATCTAAAGAAAATAAATTGCGGATACCACATCTTTGAGTAGAAATACTAACAAACTCACCTCTTTCGATTTTTTCAGCTTCCTATGTTAATATTTTAAATTTATTTTGGTCTTTTAAAATACTTGCCGAGTTACAGCCATTTTTTTATTTATTTCCTGTTAATGGCGCGCGAGATAATGACAAACAACTGACAGCACTCAGAGAGTGATCCATCTCTATACCGTGAGCAGTCAGAGCACAAAGATGTGGAATCCACAATTTATCTTCCATACTATAAAAAGAAAACTATTATGTTATGAATAAAAATGTGATTTAGACCGTTTCGAATTGAAATCACTCTCTGTGCATCCAAATCGTGATATTTGATTCCGAACGACTGTTAGTATCATATTCATTCAAAGCGCTCTGAGCATGATTCTTCGGACTCGTCGAGTCAGTAGTGAGCGTTGTAATATGACATCACAATATCCACGTTCCAGATTTATTATTTGTTGCAAAAAAAAAAAACACCGTTTCAATAGAGTACGAACAAATTTTAAATAATAAACATTCATCATTTAACCAAACAAAACCTTGGTTTAGGACACGATATAGAAGCTGGATCTTTTCTTGCCTCGCCTGCAGCCAGTATTTTATTTTTTAATTACATGTTCAGAGCTATTCACAAACGTTTCGCTAAACAAGGGCCAGTTCAACCTGTCATATCGCCTCTGCGCCTGACAAGTTCCATATTATGTCATCTTTGTAAGGTGGTAACAAGAAAAAACGTGTTTACTACGGTTAAATACATATGGAATTAGTTAAGCTTGTTACTAGTTCAAATATCACAAAAATAACGTTTGCGACCAAGTAACGGAATAAAAACAAAAATATTTACACGCCTATATCTTAAAACTACAAGTTCGCACTGTCGTATTGTTGACGTAGGGTCGACGATATTGACATTCAACAAAAAACATTTCTTTTGTGGTTTAGGCCGATAGAATTTAAGTGAATCGTTTATGAATAGGCTAATTGTGTTATTGTTAATCACTGTCGCTTCGGCCTGGAACATAGTCCTCGTCATCTTCGTCAGAAATATCCAAGTCATCTAGGTCTTGGAATAATGATTCATCTACTTTCACCGCATCTCCTGCAAGTAATTAACAAATTTATTTTAAAAAGGTATCATGGTTGAATTGTCAATAGTGTCAAATTCATTGGGCGAGCAATACCAACCACACCAATTATTATTTTTTTACCGACAATTATACAATTTTGGACGTAGTTATGCAAAAAGGATCCAATCAACATTAAGTTAATTTTAAGTTAAGACCATAAAAGTTGGAATTTAGATTAGTCCACCAATACATCGATCGATTATTCAAACATTTAGTATGTCATATGTGAAAATATATATATATATATATATATATATGGATCATTTTTGATATAAGATATACATACATATATCAACTTAAGGACCTGATTAAAATTTATAAATAAATTTCTGAAAAATTATGGATTAAGGATCCAATTTTGAGTAACTGCATCCAATTATATCAATGTTATCTTGAAAATCCTGTTGGTTTGTCGAAAAATTGTATGGTCCCCCTTCCAATAGGGGTTCATTCGGCTGGTACAATGGGGTTTCGTATCGCTTGAAGAGCCAGATTACCACTCGCCATCTGGTTGCTGATCTAAATTTGATGTGGCTATTGCCAATAACATCATTCCTCGCTTACTTTTGACACCAGAGAGAGAAAGATGTGAAAGTTAAAACTTAAAACATACATTTCATATAGTGTGTTCTGAAAACTCTCACAGTTTATTTTGTATATTTCGATCCCAAGCAACTGTATGCGTGGGTAAAATGTGAACAAAGAATGGATCTCAAAGCATAATAAAGCAGATCTAAAAGCATTTAGATTGTGAACTGTTTAACAATCTATCAAAATATTTGCAGGTTTTTTAAATCTTTGAATCATTTTTTTTATAAATTCTCAAATACTATTTCGGCTTTGCATATTCATATTGGTTTGAATCGCCCTAGGAAATTGAAATAAATACGATTTTAGCGTTAAATCCATTGTTAAGGCAAATTGTCACATGACATTTAAAGACAACACAGCTCCACATCTGAACGCACTTATATTTAGTAACAATTTTTTTTAAATACATACCATCATCAAGGAATTTCAAGTCTGATTCATTTAGCGTTGTGTCTCTCATAAACAATTCTTTTCCTGTCAGTTTTTTCTGTTCTTTTGAGTCTTTCTCCCGTTTGGCTGCAATACCTGTTTCTATTTCAAATTGATTTCTCCATGCAAGGAATGTTTCTACTGACACCCTTGTACCTTCAAACCTTTTCTGTAACATTTTTACATATTTAGTGGTGCACAAATCAATTTTTGTTACTATTCTTAAGTACAGTTGCAGAAAGGATGATTAAAATAATTTATGAACAATATTTTGATATACGCCACGTGATTGGTAGTTAGCTTGTCACTTTGGTTATTTCAGCCAATGACGTGCCTCCTCAACTTTCTGCAACTGGTCGTTAGATTCACAATATTGCATGGAGGAGCCTTGTGTTTTGAGATTGCGGCTTACTTGCTTGCTCCTTTATGTACATTAACCACCTGTCACCATTTTTGGCTACACTCTTAACTATTATTAATTATAATTAATATTAATATATATATAATAACTATAATTAATTTATTTATTTTGAATTCTTTAAATTGTAAAAATGTATACTTGTGGTCAGCATATAGTAGTTGTTTATTATTGTATCATATTTTTATAATATTGTGTAGTTTTATCTTATGTTTAATATAATTATATAGGTATTGCTGGTCTATAAAATAAATAAAAATATATAATATACACACACAAAAAAACGCACTCATACACACATACAAAACACTATGACTCATACACACACACTAAACTCATTTTAACCTTCTCTTTCTATATAGTTTGTATTATTAAGCATTCAAATAATTAGTTAATAGTATTTTAATCTGCAAGCGCCTAATGTTTGGCAATATTGTTGGATACCCTGTCCAGAAATCTGAATCTTCGGTGTCCCAGAGACACTTATTGAGGCCCCTGATTAAAACTTATGTATAACTGTTTGAAATAAAGATTATTTGATATGATTAGAATTGATTTGATATGTGGCAACACATAACTTTTACAGTGTTTGTGGTGTTTCGGGTTTATCTTTAAGATCAGTTGTAGTTAAATTAGGTGTCACATCTAGACTGACAATATTATATATAAAATTAACTTATATCTTTTTAAGTAAGTGTGTGTGGATGTATAAGTGTGTGTGGATGTATAATTGTTTTTTTATTATGTATTAGATTTATTATTAGTTTTTTAGTTACCATTTCTGCTTCTTCCTCAGCTCTTTGTTTAGCTACTAGTCTATCTTCTTTTTCTTTTTTCATTAAGTCCCATTTTTCATTTAGCCATTCCTGTCCGGCTGACACCAAAGTAAATACCATCACCATGCCTAAGTTTTCAGAAGCCTGGAAAAAAATAGAATTAGAATGTATTTGAAAATCATTAAGAATAACTGAGTAAATTGGAGTGATCTTAGAAAAAATTGCATAATAGTTCCCGATAGTGTAGCATCCCCACTAATGATATCACACTACCTGTATTATATTGTCATAAATTTGTGTATATCTGAATACATACATACATACCTTCACGCCAGATCCCTCCTTGCGAGGTAGGCAGAGGCAATTGTGCACCACTTGTCACAATCACAACATACCTCTTTTACTTCATCGACATTTATCAACCTCTTCATACATGTCCTTTTGTTATGAACGCTATGAATTCACCTTCAGCTAGTATTTTATTTATTAGATCGTGATATGAGTCTTAGTCTGCCAGGGCCTCTTTCACCCACAACTTTTGCATTATATACCTGGTTTGTCAATCATTCTTCGCTCATCCTTTCAACATGCACAAACCATTGTATATATGCCTTTAGTTATTTTTGTCCCTATGCTTTCTTTTATACTTACCGTATTTCGACGTAACGTCTGCAGTCCACCAAAGTGACGCCGCATATCCTACTCTCATACATAATCTGAAATATCCATGTCTCGCTTGGTAATCTGAATAAATAATGTAAAATTTACCTGTATATTTAGATGTTCTAAAAGTCCTTCAGCGTGACTTGAATCATCAGTATTATCTTCATTTTCTATTTCTATAATGGGTGACTCATCTGGATATTTAGCAGTATATGTAAACACTAGTTGGCATGACAGGCCCTCCCCATCATCATATGCCTCCGATTTGATTGGCACAAGAAATTTGTGAAACGGTTTCGTTTCTAAAACTATAATTAAAAGAAGAAGACATTTTTTGCGTTTCATGGATCAGAAAAGAACAGTGTATCAGGATTGCGACTGACTATGGGTTGGTTTAAAAACAAAGTAATGAACTTCTTTATAGACTAGTGGCGTGGCTGGCAGTTTGGCATCAATTGCCTTGTGTTTTTATATTTTTATACATATTCGTTTTTTTACATTTTAATTTTTAATCTTATAATACAAAGGAAACAAGAAAGACACTTTTGCAATTTTATTATGAATAATTCCAAAAGCAGACCCCAGCTGCGATTTACAGTCACAAGTGGTTAAGATCAGTTTTTCAAAGATTTCAATTCCTGTTTAAGAACATGAATATTTTTTGATGATGTCTCAAGTCTGGTATGCTAGAGACATTGACAAGCTTGCCACAACTTTTAATGGGCCTATAATAAAGTTAACTAAAAGTAAACTCGCTCCACATTTTTTGCACAATGCAAAGGATCATAGTTGTGTATTGTCTTACTTGCTTTATAATAACCAATAGAAGTTCATAAATCATATAATGTAAGGTAGAAAAAATAATTTTAGAATTTTTCTAGAAATTTAATAAATTGTAACAATGTAAATATAAAACTAGCCTTAAAATATATTAATATAAATGGTACATTGCCAGCAGTTGCAGTAGCACAGTTGTATGCTCTATTTATATTTATTAACTATTCTTATACATATTATTTTAAATAATGCAAGTAAAATAATAAATCCTAACCTTCCATGTCACCGCAGTATATTGAATCCAAAGCTTCAATTTCACTACTTTGTTCATATTCGTAATCCATTTTGTATCACTTATAGTTAGTAAATGTATACTAAATTATATTTATTTTCTGGTCCCTGGACATTAAATTGAATATATTGCGACAATTATTTGCTACGAACGCGTTCCGCAAAAATCATAAAACAAAATTTTGACAGTGACATTTGACATATGACATGACATTACACTTTTTATTTTTTTTGTTTACTTTGCCAAATGATTTAATGGGTGTATTTCGCGATAATTTGCAAATGACCTAGTTAACTGTGGATATGGATATTGTTAGTCAAGTTATTCTTTAGTTTAATGTTTTTTTTTTTTATAATGCGGTATTTCCCAAGGATTTTATAACTCTGGGCATAACTTCCACGTGTTTCGAAAAAATGCCCAAGTGACTCCAATAATATAATAATATTTTAATTAACATTAACTATTTAATTAACATTAATTATTTTAATTAACATATTTTAAAAGAAAGATATATTACGTCAGACTTGGCTGTATGGGCTAGACCCTTTGCCTTCCCTATCACCTTATTCATCATCCATCGGGAGAAGCTAAGACTATAACCAAGACTAGGGGAGAAGAGAACCCAAAATATCATTAGCTGTTAATTTTCTTTGCCTAATTATAATATATGAATTAGGGTGCAGGACTAATCTCCAAAGTTCAAATATATTTAAAAAAAAAATTGGTTATTTTATTTTTGGTTTGGTTATAATTTTTGAATTATTTATAATATAATCGACGATTAATTAAATTATTTATCAAAATATGACCACAAAACACGTAAAATATATGACAATAATTTTCTTGATAGCATAGCTGTCGTGTTGTTTGTAAAAATGGAATTAACTAATTCTGAATGTGCAGTTGAGATAAATAAATGTGAAGAAAACAAACCTATGGAAGTCGTGTAAGTTATTTAATTTTAAAATATATCTAGGTGTCATGGCATTGTTACCACAATTGTATTACAACTTAAGAAACTTTGTATAAAAATCCTTAACAACATTTATAAATTCAGGTTGGTATCTAATATTCAATTAATTTATCTTGTCAGACAAATATTACTTGTATAAAAAAGACAGACTTATAGCTATCAACAGTGCGAGAGCAAGAAGTGATTCAAATATCTGATAGGGTAAATAAATTTAATATTAAAACTAAACCATAATAAATATTGTTTTTAGTTCCCATCATATGGAAAATGCTGAGAATACTCAATCAAATCTTGAGGACGAAGCTATTGCAAATACTAAACCTAACCTACCAAATGCTAATGTTCCTGAAAAAATAATTCTTTGCATAGATGTGTGCTTTGCTGACCAGGTAACCGTATATAGACTGGCTGATGGTACAACCTTTTCTCCTATAAATATGGTAAAAAAAATACTGGAATTTTATATAAATTTAAAATTCGCTATAAATAAGAAAACACAGTTTGCCCTAATGCTACTAAAGAATAATGATGCAATGTGGTTATCAGAATTCACCAGCAATATTAAAGAGATTTTGCTCAAGATTGATCCCATCAGTGCAGTGCTCTGTAACTCCGAGACATTTGAGTTCAGTAAAGTTTTTGATGAATTAATAGAGGAAGTATTGATCCCAAATTATGTAGAGGGAGCTGTGCTGCCTCCTCCCTATGTGGTCAGAATGATAGTTCTCTATGGCAGATCCAATTGCATTCCAGTAATACCTGATGACAGTTTTTATAATGAACTAAAGAACCAAATATACTTGTTTATTGACATACTGTTGATGCATGACGAGGATTGTGATGCCAATAACTGTGAAAAGATATATGATGCATTACAAAACTTAGATAATGGTTACTCTTATGTTTTTGAAGTATCAAGGAATGCAACAAAGGCTCACGACTGTATGGCCAAGCTATTAGCGCACCCGCTCCAAAGAGCACTACAAAAGAACACTAAATATTTATTTCCTGGTAGCCAGGAGCAGACGCAATTAAATTAAGAGTATTTTTTTTTTCCACACATAGTTTTCATAAGACCAATGTTATTATTAAAAGTATAATCTGCTTAATAAAATTATTATATAATAATTTGTTTTTTTTATTTTATATCCCTATGTTAGAATTGAAAGCAAAAAAGCAAAGGTTGCTATTTTTATCGAATTTTGTATAAAAACCATAGACAATCGCCAAGTAGCACGACTTTCAAAGCAAAATAATGTAAAAAAAGAGCTTAAAGAGACAAGTCAATCATAGCGATTTCATGTTAGTATATTTAAACTGTTCTATTTAGAGATAGGTTGTTGGCTACAAATTATAGGCATATAATTATGAAATAAAACAATGTTACTGTTTTAAATAATATTTTATTCAGCTCAGCTTAATATAAGAATTTATATGACTGGTACAAAAAAAAAAGTCTATATAATATTTTATTATTATTGACAAAATTACATTACATTTCCAACAGTATCATTTTTAAAACCATGAATTTAAAGTTAAAAAAAAATGAAAATATATTTGGCATAGTATCCAATAGGTTCACAAAGATCGGGCTCAAATATTATAAATTTAGGACCCACCTGCTGTTACTTGCTTCTAGTCACCATAATGACATTCAAAACTACTTTTGTAAACATTAAGGTTTTCTGTTCTGTGGTCAGTCAGATTGGTCCCTTATAATTTTTTGTATATACCAGCCTGACTTAAATATGTTAATAATAAGAAAATTTAAAATTGAAGCCATTATTATGGTAGTATTTTGATTTACAATTGGTAGGTCCAAATGCTCATACACTTTAGCATGATCCCTTCAAACAATAGATGTATGAAAATAATAGACAAAAATCTGTATCCATGCCATAATAATAATGTCAGCCACACATAACATAAGCATGTAACAATATAAGATGTGTACGAGTATATATATATCTATATTTTGGGCACAGCCTTTACTTATTTAATTCCATTTTATTAATTAAGACGACACACATTGTAATACACCCTGCACTACAAATATGAGTTAACTTATCTATCACACAAGATATTACAATAATTTTGGCCATAATTCGAAATGACTTGCAATTTGAATAGTTCAAATTGTTACAGAAAGAAAACAAAACAGTGCACAAAAAATACAATTTGGAATGTTATCTATAAGGCTACCATTCTCACTTGGGGATCCTCAAGCTATATGTAGCAGTAAGACTATATCTAAAGCCACAACATAACCATGTCCAAGCGAATACAAACATAACCAAACTTAATATATTAAATTTAAATTACACAAAAAATATAAATTCGAACAACCTATAATATGCATGTAAACAATAATTAAAGATTGTTAAACTAACTCGCATTATAGCATCTTACACTAATCTTTAAATTTACAATAATAATATAATGAATAATAATAATAATAAATAATTGATTTCGTTTTATGATAATTATGAGTATTATTTTAAAGTAAGGAAGGTGCATTATTCTATTGGCGAGATGACGTTTTATATCATATAAGATACTTGTATATCTGAAGGTATTTCATATGTATATACTGTTACTTTAAGTTGCCATGAATAGAAGTCTACATTAGATAAAGTGCTGCAATGGATTGAATCTATCTTCTAACTTCTCACTATAATAAATTGGCTATGACTTCTCCAATAACGTGAAGATAAAACAAATTTTAATAGACACAAACAAAACAATTTAAAAAAATACATATAAATTTATTAAATTATAGGTGCAAGAGGAGTTCCAGCAAAATCTTTGCATCACTTACTGAAAGAATTGGGCCTAAGCAGGTCTGCAGGATATACATTCATGGAACGAGCTTCCAAGACGGCATTAACGGAATCATACGGTATTTGGTTGGGTAGGGAGAGAAGTAGAATGGTGGATGGTGAGCGTATTATCGCGCAATAGAAAAAAAAAGGAGGCCTCCTTTTCTTAAACCAGCCTATTGTCGGTCGCAAGCCCGAGACACCATTCTTCTCATCTCTTACCCACACACGATGGACCCGGCACCCGCACGGTGAATCCATCGAATGCTTAGAAATTTGTCTTCTTTTTATTTTTATTAATAGGGATAATATTTAGAATTAAATTATCGTCGATTTAGCAATAGTAAGTCAGTTGTATTAAAGTAATTGAGCCTTAATAATGTAAGATACTCGTTTATAGGGGCTTATTGCATTGACGTTTAAAAGTCTAATATTGGGTTTCTAAGGGGTCAATAAGATATAGAATCTTTTTGATTATGAGCCATGTAATTGGCTTGAATATCTTAAGTAACTAGCTAACTACTAGACATGTAACAAAAAAGAATAACATTCTATATCTATCGATCTTCTTAAAAACCCAGCCTAAAATGAACAAATTTTAATACAATTATATTTACAATATAATCCAATTAAAATGCTATTAGGATCGCGTTGTCTTTACTCCATACAATTTTCGTCTTTTATTGTCATACATTGTTACATCCAATGAAGAGCACTTGTCTTGGAGACAGAACACATTTATACATAGGAATCAGTGTGCTTAATGTAACATGCAAGTTTCGAAAAACGTAACTGCTGTAGTTACGTTTTTTTATTTTACATTGCGTGTTATTGCAAGTTTGGCTATAATAACAGGCAATGAACATCTAAAATTCAGTAAAAAAAACTACTACTATAGTTGCGTTTACGAAACTTCACTGTCACACTAGGCATACAGTACGTGTGAACGTAGCTGAAAGTAATTCATACTCTCCGAACTGAGAGGATGTGCAAACATTTGGAACTGATGGTTGCCTAAAGTATAGTGCAAGACATTAGTATTATTAACTGACATATTGTTTAATTATTCTGTATTTAAATGTTTCGTATAATCTTGTTTATTCTCTTCTACTTTCTTAATTGTAATTTTGAAATTGACTTGCATGTTTGTTGTTTCTTACGTACATTTGTCATTGAGAGCACGTTAAGCTGTCGGTCCTGGTTCCAATAATACCAACTCCTAAAATCGTTAATAGTTATTAAAATTGACATCAGATCCTCGCCAACTCGTCTGGCCAGCGTTGCGAGTGTAGTGTACCAGATATATGTATGTTCTGGAAGGCCCATCTTCAACAGTGGAGATCTAGGACGCTGTTCTAGTGGCTGTAATAAATTATTCTTGTTATTTATATATTTTAGAAATTAAAGAAATCGATGAGACATTCCAATAGCAAATTTAATTTGGATTACATACTAACACCCGTAATTAACTTAAGACTCAACATTTCCTTCCAACTGTCAAACGAAAATTAAATCTCTGCAGTAATTGAGACGATTAAAATTTAAAATGGCGTCTAATGTACCAGCTTACGGCTGACCTTCAAAATAAAATTGTCGGATCGGCTCTACTTTTAACTTTAATCGTAACTATTGCAGAAACTTAATTTTCGTTTCGAGGATACGTCTAAGAATACGCGTATAAGCCAATTTTAAAACCAAATCACAAAATATAATACTATATACAATTATAGGCAATGAGCCTATTTCAAACTATAACATTAATAAAACAATTTGTGATATCTTGCTTCTACTATCCTGTCCTAAAAAAATGTTATCTAGTAATAAGTTGAATTTTATTTATATTATACTTTCTGACTGGTTTTATATAAACATTTACAACTATTATTGTAAAAAAAAATATTGCCAAATGTTTATTAGAATTAAATCTAATGTTGAACAATTTCAGCTTAGATGTTAACAAGATATGTACATACTGTTTATAATACAGCTAATGCATTTTATTCTGAAATCCACTAGCACAATGTTATTTACCTATAAAATATTTGACACGGTCAGCTAGATGTTGAAAAACAAATTATTTGTTATCAGTCTTACGATTTTAAAATCTAAGTGAAATAGTCTATCAAATTTCAATTTCGTGTAAAATTAAAAATATTGTTGAACCAATTGTTAACCAAATATTTACAATGCAATTAGGTTTTTGGGAACAATTATTACGTCTTGTAATAATTAGTACATAATGAGTTCTAAGAGATTAAGTGGATAATTGTGTACATTTGAGTGTGCTAAGGATTCGTATAATACAACAGTGTCTACGAATAACTATTATAGTCGGAAATTGAGATTGAGTGAACTACACTATTTTTTAAATGCTCAAAGAGTAACTTGCACTAATTGCCAAAACTGTACAATACAAGTGCAATTTACAAGACTGTGTGTATATATAAATATAAATATCCACTTACCTAGAAACATATGTTATTAATAAGGATTTATTTAATCAATAACCTGCTATGATTATTAAGATATTATAAAATTATTTAAATATTAGGTATTATTATTATAATGGAAACCGTACGTTATGAAATAAATAGATAAAAAATATATATTTAGCAAAGTTACAAATAAATAATAACATGGTACAATCAAATATAAAGACTAGTTTTATGGACAGTTTAGTCACTATTTAATGGACTTTGAACCACACTAAATAATATTTCATCAAAATGTAATAATTTCTCACACCAGCCGTATTCCATTGCTTAAGCACACGTTATATAGTGGAATCTGTTAACTATAAAATAATACCGCAATTAGAGTTGATATTTGCACGAGCTGTTTAGAGGTGAGATTCGTATAATAATAGTATTTTGCAGTTTTGACCCAAGCGTAACGTAAATAATGGAATCCACTAAAATGGGCTACGTTATATAATGAAATCCTATAAATAGTAAAAACTATCAGTGTAAAATGCTACTGAAATTGGTATTCTCGTATAAATATTCCAGTACAGATTTCGCATGCGTTCATTTTAATGTCTTATTTTTAGATTTGTATGTAGTTTATTATATATTCATATGTGTATGTAGTTATAATTTCATATTTCAGCACCTACTTTCCTAAATTGTTTAAAGTTGTCGCAATGGTTTGCTATTATAAAATGTCTAGCGGCCTTTGTCTTTGTACAATAAAGTATTAAATAATAATAATAATTTACCATAATTTAGCCTTATTAATTAATGTGTGGTATGAAACTATGTTTAATGTAAATATAGATTCATATTTTAATTAGTAATTAATGTTTTTAAATATATTACCGCGGACAATATTTGCTTTACGTTTTCCCAAACATTTGAAGTTGCAACCCCGTAGGCGACTTTTATAAATAGCTCAAAACGTTATTTTGACGAGGAGTTCTTCGCGCCATTATGCGTGGAAATGTCAAGAGCAAGTTTTTGTTTTGTAAATTAATTTGCTGTGGATATTTGGTCAAAAGTGGTGTTGTTTTGTTTAATAATGTGCTACAATGTGAATAATTATGGAAAACGATAAATTGGGCTTTAAATATGGGCCACAAGTTGCAGTTTATTTTTTGCGGTTTTACCGCGCTGTCAACTCCCATATTTTACCCGACGTGTTTGAGCTATGGTGCCGCGAGTGACTCCAAGAAAAGCATCAAATTCTGCAGCATCTGGAATTTAATGATGACTACATTAACTCATAAAAAAGAAAGATATATTACGTCAGACTTGGCTGTATGGGCTAGACCCTTTGCCTTCCCTATCACCTCATTCATCATCCATCGGGATAAGAGAACAAACAACAAAAAACGTTATCTTTACGTGTTCGGCTATGCTCGGCAATACTCGGGCATGGACATATTTTTACATTCATACACGTAATTTTAGACAGAGAAAAATAGCAAAAACATTCCCCTATTTTACTTGAAACAAATATATGTTTAATATATCTTCAAAATGTCCGTAACTATATTATTAGTAATTTGATAGACTACATTTCTCAAAAGAACACTTTCTTTAGTAGAAATATATATATATATATATATATATATATATATATATATATATATATATATATATATATATATATATATATAATAAACCCGTTAAATGGTTTACGGCTGCTGGACAGCTTGAAATATTTTAACCTTATTTAGTGTGGCCGCCAAACTAATATAATCTTGATTTATGAGATTCAATATTATATTT
This sequence comes from Tinea semifulvella, assembly GCA_910589645.1. Lineage (NCBI taxonomy): Eukaryota > Metazoa > Arthropoda > Insecta > Lepidoptera > Tineidae > Tinea > Tinea semifulvella. The sequence continues at coordinate 10,353,643 of OU342586.1, forward strand.
AATTACAAATTTCCATTGTTCTGTACATTATATACAGTACTAATTATACAAAATACAAAATAATTATTATTAAGCTTGAGATTATGAATGGATTTATTATACAAATGCACAATATGAAACCACTTGCACCCATCCACTATCAACTATCCCTCGTTATTTAGAGAGCACTTTACAGCCGGCTGCAGAAAGGATTATTAAAAGTAATAATACAGAATGTTTTTATATCACAAAAAAAAAAATCCCTGGACATAGTTCATTACGCAACCCATAACTGTTGATTTTGTTAGCGTATTTTATTATACAGGGTGTGGCGTAGATAGTGGTCGTCATATAAATTTGCATGGTTTGTTAAAAACAAGGACTTCGGTTTTTATTTTTATTTATTATTCTTTGGAGTTTACATTGAAAAAATTGTATTTAATAATAAAAAATAAAAAAAATTGAAGTTGCTATTGTAAGTGCTAGTGTTCACCCGTACAATATAAAAAACAGACTGATATAATAATGTAATTTGTCAAAGTTACAGACACGTTAATAAAATGTGTCTGTAACACAGCGCCATCTAATTTCCGTGGTAAGCTACGAGGCTTGTGTTACGGAAACTAGATGGTTATAAACTACATATTATACTTATTTTTTTGTAAATATATACATATTATACATATAAACACCCAGACCGAGACAAATCATACAATGTACAACTTGCCCCCGGTGGGAATCGAACCCACGACCTCCCGAGTTCACGGCAACGTTTGTTACCACTAGACCACGGAGGCGGTCTGTATAACGACACTGAAGGGACTGTGCATTTTATGGTGTTATAGAGAGTTGTCGTTAAATGGAGATGGAATCATTGTATGGAAGACAAGCTAAACCAACCAAAGCCAATTGATTTCGACGCTTTAGAAAGTTTGTCGTTAAATCGAGTTATGTTACATGGAGTTTACACTGTATTTAAAAAAATATATAATTCCAAAACCTATGGTTGAAAATGGTTAATTTTACTAAGGCCGCGTTCGTTTTAAGAAGTGTTAGCATGAAAATACCACTTTTTTTAGCACAAGTCGTTCGTTTAATGAAAATTCTAACATTTGATGCTAATTTCGTATGTCAGTACCGTGTTGAAAGGAGGGTTATTGATGTTACTTTTTGACAGATGACATTAACATATAAAATGGTTTGTTTACCATTTTTATATACTTTATAGTTTTCTATTATATTTCTTAAAAGGTATTTTAAACGATTTTATGTAATAAATAATAATAATATGTCTTGGATGCCATGGTATGATAAAACATGAACAAAAACACTTGTCAAAAAGTAGCCTCACCGCTCGTTTTATTTAAGAAATGTTAGCATTGTTAAAAAAAGTGGTATTTCTTAACAAAAACGACATTTCGCGCTGGTTTATGAAGTTGCTAAGAGATGTTGGAAATGCTATAAAACGAACGCGGCCTAATACTAATATAGCCGCCTTCGGGTTGGACTATTATTTACGCCACACTCTGTATAAAAAGTTGAATTGCAATCAGATAGTCGGTCGCTCTTAGACGTATTGGACCAATGGGGTGTATCAGGCAAAGCTTTTTGTAGATGTCGCTAGCGGCAATGGTACCTTATTTTACCTATATCGCATTTTTTTTAATGTTTTCGTATTTTTATATATTTATAACAGAAAAGTGTATTTTAAATTAACGTCTACTACCTTAAAAGACGAATTAAGAAAGCGCACACCGTCTTTAAAAAGAATAAAGGTTTTAATAATATAAGATATAATTATAAGATTACCATATCTTTGATTTCGCTTAGAAATCTCGATTTGTACACTTAAAAGCTGCTCACTTCGGCATAACATCCAGAAAATAATAAATTTCGTAATAAAAATACAAATTTTCTATGCAACTGACAGTTATGTTAGGTACCATCTATCATGCGCCATCTATCGTAATAAAAAGTTAGTGATACACCCCATTGATTTAGTTTGATATTTAATACATCCTTTAAAAAAAATTAAACTTGGGGTAAAGTAAGTTAAATTAGATTATACAGCTCTTTTTAAGTAAAATATTATAAAGTCTAATAATTACTGTCTACCGATCTACCAAGACCATATTGTGATAAAAAAATATGTGTAACATAGGGCGTGTTCAACTTGGCGTTTCTTTTTACACCTTCCACTGAATTTCGCTTTGACAGGCATTCAAATAGCGTTTTTTTCGCTAAATTCAGTAAAAAAGCGAATTGCTTACTACGAGAACACGGGGATAGTGTATTTCTTTCTTATGACTAACAACAAAATGACTAGAGACAACTTCGTAATAAATAACTGTATCCTGAACGTTATCTCCTATCACTATTTGTTTTAAAACAAATTATACTATACTTGTTATAAAATACAGTTCATTTTAGTTCAGTTCGTTTGTTGTTTTAAAATTTTAACAATGTGCTTTTATGTAAACCTATATATATATATATGTATTTAATGTTTTGCATTCGCAGCTATGTACTAAACACTTTGTTATGTAGTAGTGGTGTTGCTAGCTGTAGCTCAAATCAAAAAAGCGTACCTTGACTGTAAAACTCAACTGTCATACTAAGACATTTCCCCAAAAGCTTCTCCACTCGAAATTTCCTTCCAGCTGTCAAACTGTCAAAAATGGCGTCTAAAGTACCAGCTTACGGCTGGCCTTCAAAATAAAACTGTCGGATCGGCTCTATTTATAAATATAAATAAATATCTCCAGACAGGTCACACAGCGCCATCTAATTTCCGTGGTAAGCTACGAGGCTTGTGTTACGGAAACTAGATGGTTGATAAACTACATAACATAATTATACTTTTTTTTTGTAAATATATACATATTATACATATAAACACCCAGACCGAGACAAATTATACAATGTACAACTTGCCACCGGTGGGAATCCAACCCACGACCTCCCGAGTTCACGGCAACGTTTGTTACCACTAGACCACGGAGGCGGTCAGACTATAATCGTAACTATTACTCAGCGAGCTATGGAGAGAGCTATGCTCGGGATTTCTCTGAAGGATAAAGTCAGAAACGTTGACATCCGTCAAAGAACCAAAGTTACCGACATAGCTTTAGCAAGTTGAAGTGGCAATGGGCTGGACAAGTCTGTCGCAGAAGCGATGAACAATGGAGTAAACGGGTCCTGCAGTGGAGACCACGTACTGGAAGACGCAGAGTGGGACGACCCCCCGCCAGATAGACAGATGACCTGAGGAAGGTGGGGGATGGATGAGGGTGGCAGAATATCGTGTAAAATGGCGAGCCTTGGGGGAGGCCTATATCCAGCAGTGGAGCGACACAGGCTGATGATGATGATGATGATGAACTATTACTGCCTCCGTGGATTTAGACTCGGACGTACCGGGTTCGATTCCTCGTCGGGACACAAAAATATTTATTAATGTAAATAAATACATTAATTTAATATTTAATTTATTTGTGATATTTCTCGAGCTTGCCACTTGTCATGATTGTCCTATAGTAAAGTTGGCTAAATGTGAATCCGCTTATTTATTAGCGTGGTTTCTGACTACCCCGAAAGGGAAAACTCTATTACAGAAACTAATTTTTTGTTTGACAGTTGGAAGGAAATGTTGAGTGGAGGAGGCGTTGAGGAAACGTCTTAGAATACAATAGTTTGCGATGATTAAAATGAAAAACGGTTTCGAATCTACCAGACGCCATTTTCACCTTTAATCATAACAATTACAAAGATTACGTTTTGCACCAAGATACAATCGTTTCAACAACAATATTAAAAAGGTAATTTTTAAAAATTGCTAGATAATTAATGTCAATTTGAAAAACCATCTTATACATTGTTTTTTCTAACAACGTTCCTGATTGATGTTAACAATTATTTATTTTCCACTGTCAATACAAAATAATACATATTTTATACAATCAAAACACAGAAAACAATATTTAACAGCTGTATAAGGAACATTCTTAGAAAAATCAAACTAAAGGTATGTTATTTGACACAATTATTATATTTAATAATTTGAATTGGACTAGTTCAGGGATTCCCAAACATTTTCAGTTCGCAGCGCACTTAAAAGTTTAGTATTTTGCCTAGCTATAATTCAAATAGCAATTTGATGACGTGTAAGTAATCTTCACACATTTTTAGAGAATACTAAAGTTATGTTATTTTTTGTGACGCACAGATTGGGAAACTCTGGACTAGTTAGTTTTAATACTCTTTAGTATGTACTGTCAATCAAATTGAAGACGAGTTCTATCTGCAACCAATTTTAAATTGAGCCATAAGCAAATCATAAGTACGCTTCATCGATGTGGGCTTGTGTTAGAGCACGCATGCCGTGAAGACGCTGAGGACTCGTCATGGCGGCGCGACGGCGGGAGGGGCGCGCTCCGGCAGCGCGGGCGCAGCGTCCTCGGCGCCCGCCCCGCCCGCACGGACACGCATCACGCTAACGTACGTACGATAACGTTTTAACTGCAAAAAAAAATAAAAGTAAAGTATCATCACGACCGTTTCACCTTTCGGGGTGGTCAGAAACCAAGCTTATAAATAAGCGGATTCACATTTAGCCAACTTTACTATAGGCCAATCATGACAAGTGGCAAGCTCGTCGATGTCTCCAGCGTACCAAACTCGAGAAATATCACAAATAAATTAAATATTAATTAAATGTACATATTTATTTACATTAATAAATATTTTTGTGTCCCGACCAGGAATCGAACCCGGTACCTCCGAGTCTAAATCCACGGACTTAACCCCTAAACCACGGAGGCAGTGGCAGGCAAAAAAAAAATGTATTCAAAAAATTAAGATTGGGATACTAAAGAAGGTAATGCAGATTTTCCCGCCTTCAATCAGACTGTTCTCACCTTTAAGACGGTTCCGCCAAGTACCTTACAGATGCTCTAAATTCGTTCGAATTGTGGATAATGCCATTACATATATATGTATATATATTAAAAAAGTTTTAAAACTTTTTTTTTAATACTGAGCACGACATGTGACACCGCGCCCACCTGATGGTAAGCGGTACGCGAGGTCCAAGAATGGGAGCAACTGATGCCAGCCTCAAACGACCGACATCAGTCCCTACCACTATGCCGGCCTATAAAGATGCTTTTTCACACTTCGTTTGAAGGACTCCAGGTTATAGGAATGGGGAAACACACTGGCTGGGAGAGCATTCCACATCTTCAGCGTGCGACAGATGTAAGAGTCTAAAAATTTGTATGTACGCGTAGGGATAGTGGCTACGGTATGTGGATGCATATTTTGGCCTGTGCGAGTGGTTCGGTTGCGGAATAGAGAAGAAGGGATAAGTTTGTGGAGCTCTTCAGAACTTATCCCTCTGTTTGTACCTGACAAGTAACTGCACGTGCGGCCATCGACTATTCGCAGAGGAGAGTGCTCGTACGCACCCGTCCCCCGTGCAATCGTTTTATTGAACAAGATTGCGCAGTGTAATGAGAGCTTTGACGTTTTCTCATCATCAGATGCAGAAAGCAAACAGGTTGCCTTAAAGTACTTGGAGCCATTATTGTTGACCCATAACTTGTCATGTAAAATATGTATTATTTGGATGTAAATAGGATTTTGTAAATAAATAAATATATCTGGAACTCTCAAATTCCTGCAGATGTGGCTTCTTCAAGCGTGTTCTACCGACTATACTATGGTGAGTGCTCTGCAACCTAATCCATTCCGCAACCGAACCACACGCACAGGTCAGAATGCACCCACATACCGTAGTCACCATCCCTTCGCATACGTATAAATTTGTGTAGTCATACATCTTTAAGTGTCTCGGAAATGCTCGACTATAAATATGATTTGGAAGACCTTTCTTTAGCAGTAGAGCTGTGTGTAGGAACTGACATGTGAGGGACTGACCTCGTGCAGTAGATAAGTTTCCTTGTCCCTGGCGTGCGGCGTGTTGTCCTTTGCCTGCCGAAGCGCCGCCAGCTCCTCGTCCAGGTGGGAGACCCGCTCCTCGTGGGCGGACAGCTGATCGCGCTGTAGAGCAAATACATTAAATAAAATCAAAATATTTATTTCCTTAGGTTATCTTGTAACAACAATTCAGCACTAAAATAATATAAAACAAACATAAGTTAGGTAATCATGGTTGGAGCGTAACAATCCAGATTTATGTGTGTTATAATAGCATTATTGTCATAAGCAAGGCAATTGTAACTTAATATAAGATCGTGGCTGTAAATAGGCCGTGTAAACTAAATATAAATTCCTGGCTGTAAAAGGGCCGAGTCAGCTTACAATCTAACAATAGTAATAAATATCCTAATACTAGTTCGTGGCTGTATACGGGCCGTGTCACCTTACAATGAAAATAATAATAATATGTCAATTAAACATATATTCGTAGCTGTAAAAGTGCCGTGTCATATTATATTCTAAATACCATTAGCAATAATTTATATTCGCGGCTGTAAAGAGGCCGAGTCAACTAAATATAAATTCGTGGCTGTAAAAAGGCCGTGTCAACTTATAGACATAAAATAAAAATCATAATAATAACTTTAAAAAAGAAAGAAAAAGAAAAACAAACGTTATTTATTGATAAGAAATACATTTCACCAGTCCAGTTCGAACCCCAGCATGTACCAAAGACAAATACACTTTTCTTACGCATAATATTTATATTCTGATCCTGTAATTGCGATTTAAATAATTTTTTAATTGCGGATAGTGGCACTTCCCCGAATAAAAACCTTGTGTAACTTACCATATTAAGTTTGGAGTGTGAGCAAGGCAATAGTGGTCTTTGGAACTTTCTCTGCGAGCCCACGGCCCCGGCGAGAGGTGCGGCGGAGTACGACGCACATACAAAGTTTATAGTCTCCACCCAAGAACATAACTCTTTTGAATCACTGGAAAACATAGGAAATATCACTATTTGTATATTACATCTACACTTGCAAATTAAAATTATCAAAATGTAACAAAAAGGCCAGACAGAATTATTAGCTGCTTAAGTTGCTGTTTTTAAAATCAATGTATAATAAAAAAAAAACTATTTCGGGTTGCATAAGTTAATAAGAATAGCGTCTCTCAATTCAATAGATAGGAAAGGAAGGGAGATAATGCCTGGCAGCATTATATGTACTTTGTACATAGTGCAATTAAGTTTTTAATACCCACACAAAAGTTCAGCAAAAAAGTTGACAGATGGATTTAGCTACTATTGGCGGCATTCGGAAAATTTCGTTTTCAAACAAAAGTTTTCAACCAATGCGTTCTTCCAGTAGTGTTGTATAAAGCAGAAACGTGGTCTCTGACAGTGGAGCTGGTCTACAAGTTCAAGGTCGCTCAACGAGCTAGTGGAAAAAGCTATACATCCGTCAGAGAACTAAAATCACCGACATATATTTTTAAATTAGCAAGTTGATGATTGAGTAGACGGGTTCTGGCGTGGAGACCACGTACTGGAAGACGCTGACCCCCCGCCAGATGACTTGAGGAAGGTCGCTGGTAGGGGATGAGATTGTGTGAAATAGCGAGGCCTATATCCAGCAGTGGAGAGATAGAGATAATGGTAAAACACATAAGCAAAAAAACTTTTCTTTAAAACCAAGAGGGGTTACAAATGGATTGGATTTTGTATATGTTTGTAGACAAAAATGATATGATGTAGTAAAAAAAAAACATGTTGGTCTACACAAAAAAATAAATGAATACCTTGTTTGGAATAAATATTCAGCTTGATCAGCAGTTTGTAATCTAAACACATGTTGTTTTTTCGTATAATCTGATGCTTTAGTTGCCAACGCATGATGTATCCTAAAACAATGAAAAATATAATAAGTCTTTATCATAATTTATTGTCATTAATTTATAACATAAATTGCATTATAAATAGTTAACATTATTTACGTTTTAGTTTACTTATGAAAAAAGAGCTTATCAATAAAATTAAAACCTAAATCGGGCAGATAAAAAGAGCGCTGACCTGTAAATTAAGCAGAACCAAAATCCAAGACATTTTTGAAAACATTTGTTATATTGTTAAACGTCTTGATTTTTGTTGAATTGATTGATGAGGACTTTAAAAATAAAAATATACTATTGGAGCAGAGATGTAAAAAAAACGATATTAAATCAATGCATGAGACAGACTGCAGGCGGTGTTATTTTATTGAAATATAAGTAATAATAATAATAAAATTCTTTATTGCACACAAAATATAAAATATAAAAACATGTACATAGGCGAGCATAATACCATAAAGGTATTCTCTACCAGCTAACCTTTGGGAGAGTGAGAGAAGAATATTATAATACAACATTATTTGTTTATTAATGGTTAATAAAAATAATGTAATTTTGTACATGACTGTACCGATGCGCAAATTTGCTCCGCCCGCAGCAATCCAGCGTTCTTTTTTTTTGCCGTGACCTGATTCTCACCTAATAGCATTATGTAAATTATCAGACATTTGACTCCTTCTAAATCCGTGTTCGTCTTTGTGCAAATAAAGCACGAGGTCTCGAAGAGTGCAGTAAAACATCTTCCATCCTCTTCTTCCAAAGGGTGCTATAAATAGACAAACATTTCAAAATAATACTCTAAAAAAATTAATTCATTTCACCAAGTCAATTCATGCATATAGCAGTAGTTTTAGTAATTGAACATTGATAACACTGAAATTAATAATTCGTTAAAGCTGGATCACATTAACCTATATTTTGCTAACTAAATAAATTATTTAGTTACTTCTTTATTTTAACGGATAAATAGATAAAAAAATATCATCAAACCACGCTTATAAATAAGCGGATTCACATTTAGCCAACTTCTCTATAGGCCAATCATGACAAGTGGCAAGCTCGTCGATGTCTCGAACTCGAGAAATAAATTAAATATTAATTAAATGTATTTATTTACATTAATAAATATTTTTGTGTCCCGACCAGGAATCGAACCCGGTACCTCCGAGTTTATCCGAGACTTAACCGCTAACCACGGAGGCAGTTAAACGGTAAGTGAGAAAATTTAATTTATTATTTATGCGATCAAACCTTAACAAAATCATTAACCGCCGAGCGCGCCGGTTTCTCAAAGAATGAATGAAATAACGATTTTTTATCTTTTTTGATATGCATCAGGTGATTGGTAGCTTGACGCTGTTATACCATTTCCATTCCTGACAAAGAAAACATTTTTGACAGCTCGAGTACTAATCAATTAATGATGTCCTAATGCCTTACCTATTCGATTTCTTATAACAATCGAGTTTATTTACAAATAAGTTGTAATAGATTTAACACACAGTATTCAAGTGATGATTTCGGTTCATATGGAGAAGAATCCGATGTTGCATTATGATACAAATAATATTAAAGTATTTTAGTTGTCATATTTTTTATATGTATATATAACTTTCAACTTTGTTTTTATTATTATTATAGCTTTGTGTTTTAACTTGTCCAAACTATAAATTTTAGACAAAATTAACAAATTTATTTTTTTCGAAATGTTTCACCAATGACCTGGATAATGGATATAAATCACAACTTTTCCAATTCCCCAAAAATTAATATTTTGATGATGTTGTACAACAGTCTGACACTACAGTCGTAATCGTTTAATTGATTTCTTCGATTTTGAACGACTGTCACAAACATAGTAGGTAACTGTTACAACAGATACTCGCATAGCATCAACTGACTGACTTACAAGTATTTATGGTATTATTGGATTAAATAATTATTTAATTAATGGGAATAGCTTTGATATTTTCTTCAAATCAAATCAAAATCAAAATAATTTATTTGCTAGAAAACATGGTTACATTGCAAGATCTTATAGCTATAAAATTCGCTTCACATGTTTCACCTCAATGGCATGCAAATATTGGGCAATTACAATATGAGAAAAGTCAGACTGCAAAATAGTAGGTACATTGAAGCTACGCTTTAGCATCAGTTATTGCTTAGATATTCTTTAATTGTATAAAAACATTTTTTTATTAAATAATTGTACAGATCCTTTTTGAAACCGTTAATCGGTAATACCTTGATATTTTCTGGTAAGTTATTAAAGAGTTTAATTAACATTGCATGACTGTTTCTAGAACACATTGTTGTTTTGCAAAAAGGTAATACCAAACGATTTGGATATCTTGTATTAAAAGTACAAACCTGATGATTTTTTGTAAACAAGTTGTAATTAAGCTTTACAAATTTGCAACATTCGAATATATATATACCTACTAGTGTCAAAATGTTGAGTTTCGTAAACAGGGGTCTGCACGACTCAATGGAACTTACACCAAACATAGCCCTGATGCATCTTTTTTGGACTAGGAATACACGATCTATGTCAACAGAATTTCCCCAGAGAACAATTCCATATCTTAATATAGAGGCAACGTACGCATGATATGCAATTAAAGCAGTTTTTTGATCAGATATTCTGGAAAGCCTATATATTGGATACACAAATTTATTGATTTTTTTAAACACATAATCTATGTGTGACTTCCACGATAGCTGACTGTCCAAATATATACCTAAAAATTTAAAACTATTAGATTCATGTATAGGTTCATTATTATAATTTATGTTAATACTTTTTGGATGTCCGTTTTTGTTAATAAATTGCATGTAACTAGTCTTACTTATATTAATTTGTAAGTTATTTATATTTAACCAGTCTATTACTCTAATTATTGTATTATTTATGTCAAACTCGTATTTGTCGTTATATTTAATTATTATAGATATGTCATCCGCAAATAAAGTGCATTTATGATTTGTAATGTCAGGCAGGTCATTTATATATAGTAAAAAAAGGAGGGGCCCCAATACGCTGCCTTGCGGCACACCATATTTATTTTCAAGGTAAGGCGACTGATAATTTTTACTTTCTGATAATTTATTAAGTTTTGTTACTGTTACACATTGGGTCCGTCCAGTCAAATAGCTGGTGAGCCAATCAATAGCTGGGCCGCGAATACCGTAACGTACACATTTTTGCAAGAGTATATTGTGGTCTACAAAGTCAAAAGCTTTTGTCATGTCGAAAAAAATTGTCATAATTGGTATCCTCTTGTCCATATTTGCAGCTAACTCTTTGACCAGAGTATAACATGCTAGTGTAGTCGATTTTCCTTTTTGGAAACCGTTTTGTTGGCGTTTAATTATGTCATATGTTAATAAAAATGATGTTAGTCTATTGTGCATTATTTTTTCAAATATTTTAGATATTACACTTACTAATGCTATCGGACGGTAGTTACTTGGATCTGATTTGCAACCTTTTTTTAGTAGCGGCTTAACAATAGAGGATTTTAATAGTTTAGGAAATGTACCTTGAGAAAAGGATTTATTTACCATATTGGTTAAAATCGGAGCAAGTTCAAATGCACAGTGTTTAATTATTTTTGTTGAAATGTCATCAAAGCCAGTAGAGTTTGTGTTGTTCAGATTTATAATAGTTTTAACGATTTCAAACTCGTTGCAAGGTCGTATAAATATACTACTATTATGGTATTGAATGTTATTTGCAGCACTGTTTTGAGACCCTGTTTTAGATTTAGTAAGTTCAATAAAATGTTTATTAAACGCTGAAGCAATTTTTCGCGGATCTTGAATTATTTTTCCTGAAATTTGTATTTTGTCAATATCGGTTATTAGTTTAGTGTCGTTATTTTTCTTTATTAGGTTCCATGTAGCTTTACATTTATTCTTTGAATTTATTATATAGTCATGATTATAGTTAATCTGCGCGTGCTCTATGCAGGATCGTAGTTTTTTTGAGTATTGTATGTATTTTAGTTTATTTGTTGTATTTTTTTGTTTGTAGTACTTAAAACGAAGTTTTCTTTTTGTGAGACATGATGATCTTAAACCCTTACTGAGCCATTTAGGTTTGTCGTAAGGCAAGTTATTTATTTTAATTCTAAATGTTGGAAAACATAAGTCATAGTACAAACGAAATTCTTCGTGGAAAGATGAGTAAGCTTCGTCCATGTCATCTGTATTCATTATGTCTGACCATGAGAGACTCATAATACATTCTTTAAATTTTTTTATATTATTGCTACAAAAATCTCTTTTAAATTTGAACCATTTTTTTATAACTTTTGGTTTCTTTTCGACCTTTACAATGAGCACTTGAGCTGTTTCATGATCAGATATACCTAAATGATGAAGTTCACTTATGCTATCCTTGGTGTTACTTATTATTTGATCTATACAGGAACCTTGTCTAGTAGCTGAATTTATATGAAGAGTCATGTTATAACAACACAGAATATTTTTTAGGTTTTGGCATACTTTTGTAATTTTAAGGGTGTCAATGTTAAAGTCACCAACGATAATTATTCGTTTATTTAATTTAAATTTAAGTTTATCTAGTAGAAACTCAAGTTTATCTAAAAATATTTTTGCATTTGATTTGGGAGTTCTATATAGACACACTATAATTATTTTGTATTCTATTAACTCGATACCACAGCATTCAAAATTTAATTCCTCTGAGAGTTCGTTTACTATTTTTAGTTCTTTAATTTCCATATAATTTTTACAAATTATACACACTCCTCCACGTTTTTTAGTCCTACTAAACGATGAGGCTAGTCTATAACCGTTCACTAGAACGTTAGATTCATTACCACGTAAAATAAAAGTTTCTGACAGGCAGATGATGTCAATTTCTTTTCCTTTTTGTGCTAATTCATAAAGTGCACATTCGAGAATATCTCTTTTGCTTAAAAACCCTGCTATATTTTGATGCAATAATTTAATATTATTGGTCGCGAAAAAACGTATTTTTTTTATTTAAAGAGACGTTTTTACTTTTTTTATTTTGTTTCCTGCTGCTTTGAAAGTAATCCAGTAACGTTTTTTTTGGTTTATTATTTATTGATTTTATGGAGTAAGGGTGAAAGTAATACGGTATTGTGCCCTTTGTTGGTACTTGATTTATAATTTTATTGTTCACTCCTAAAATGGTAAGTTTATCATTCTTATTTATTGTAGGCCTAATAAATTTATTTACTTTTGAGTCTGTAAAATTTGGAATTGAAAACTGTAGAAACCTTTCCTTATAGAATATTGTGTCAATTAGAGTATTTATTTTAAAACAAAGGTTCTTAATAAATTTAGAGTCATATTTGTCATAGTCTTATCAATATTAATAAAAGTAAGTACTTCAAATACTTTTAATTCATAAATTGATTTTTACAATCATAAATGGTTTTTTTTTTGGTTATGTTCGAAGAATATATCAAAGTAAAGTATCATCACGACCGTTTCCCTTTCGCGGTGGTCCGAAACCAAGCTTATAAATAAGCGGATTCACATTTAGCCAACTTTACTATAGGCCAATCATGGCAAGTGGCAAACTCGTCGATGTCTCCAGCGTACCAAACTCGAGAAATATCACAAATAAATTAAATATTAATTAAATGTACCTATTTATTTACATTATTAAATATTTTTGTATCCCGACCAGGAATCGAACCCGGTACCTCCGAGTCTTAATCCACGGACTTAACCGCTAGACCACGGAGGCAGTTTGTCAAAGTATAATAAATTAATGGAAATGGTATAGTCACTTTTACTCAAAAAGGTAAACGTTATATATTTTATTCATCCTCTGGGAAACTTATAAGGGTAAGTTAATTATTGTAAACTTCTGCGTCGACATAATAGTTTGCTGATTGGTCGATAAAACTGTGTAATTAATTACGTCATAATATTGACCAATCAGAGACCGATTAAAATTTTGATATTTAGTCAGGTTTTCCCGAAGCGGTGATAACAAATCCAGTCGCCAACGAAGCCTTGTCAGCACGGTATGCAGTGCGTTGTATCAACCAAATACCAATGTTTTAAATAATATATATAACCAATTTAAAATAGATAAAACCATCAATAAGAAACCATTTTTAATTAATTTCAAAAAAACATTATTTTAAAAGGAGAAGTTTCAGAAAAGATTAATAAATACAAAAATATAAATAATGACAAATAATTATTATTTTGTAAAATGTGTGGTGTCACTGGGGGTTTTTTCTTTGTTATTGAAACATTTTTTTTAATAACTAAAATATAACTGGATCAAATGATCCTAAATTATTTATTTTTTATTTAATTTATTTAAATTATTATTATATTTTAATTAAGATATAAGTAATTGTTTGTGGCAACAATGTATCAAACTTTCACGAAATTGAAAAGTCTATTTGACAATATCCAAGAGTTACGAGTACAGTGTAAATCATTTGGAAATAAATAATTTTAATTGGTTTGGTGTACCATTTTTAGACTCTGAAATCATACAAAGCTGATACAACTCCTTTAAACAAGTTAGAAGTCACGTTAAAATCTTAATAGATAGCTTTCTTATTGAAAATTTTGGACTATACAAAATGCAAATCAAAAACACCAAGAAAATACGGGCAACTGACGGACAATGATTGCAACTAAGAACGACACAAGAACGGACGATAAAATGTGTATTGTTTGGCTCGTGAAAGCCGAAATAATAGCAATTTGCGCAAATTACTGCAGTTAGTCGTCTCACCCAGCGGCAGACAGCGCGACGAAAATATCCCCAATAGACATGACACTGGAAAATAATATTTATATGCAACTACGCCAATTTTTTTTTATAAATTTGGTATTGAAGACCAATTTTCTACTTTTTATTTATTTCTTAAGAATACAACAGCGTTTTCATTTACTTTATATAAATGAAAACGCTTGAAAATAAAATATTTTTTATAGACTATGAATACAATTGTCTAAAATACCTTCAGAGAAAAATAATATGGAGGTGGCTGACTTTACATTACAAACTAAATGATTTAAACTTTTTATAATAATGCAAATTTTCTCGGAGTTAGAAGACAATATACAGGATGTCCCATAACTCCACGTCAAACTGGGAATAGGTAATAACTGATAGGCCAGGAAGTAACAAAAAAAAAACATATTTCAGTGTGTCCAAAGAAGCTTGATAACGGAATGGATGTATGTTACAGACCAAAGGACATAAATACGTGGACCCGCTTTAAGGCCACTTGCTCACAAGCTTTTTTAGATAAAGTTAAGTCATCATTACAGCCCCTAGAACACAGCGTCCTAGATCTCCACTGCTGGAGATGGGCCTTCCAGAACATATATCTGGAGAACTTGGCCTGCACTCGCCACGCTGGCAAGACGGCTTGGCGAAGATTTGATGTCAATTTTTATGACAATTTATTAACGATTCCAAAAGTTGGTATTAGTGGAACCGGGACCGACGGCTTAACGTGCTCTCCGAGGCACGGGAACGGTGGTGTTGTAAATCTATGACAAATGTACTTAAGAAAAGTGTATTTCTCATTGGTACATGCCGGGGGGGTTTGAACCGACCTTTGTAGGATTTAAGGAACGCGTTCTTTCAACCGAGCCACCACCGCGCCGCGATAAAGTTAAGTACTGCTAGTTAATATAAAAAAATATAGTTACTTTTCTTAGCATTGGAGTTGTAACAGCATTTCTCATGAAATTTTCCGTGTTCAAAAAAGACCGAGATATGGAACGGAATGAAGTTATGGTACGGACTAAAGAGCATTTGTGGACTATCCTTAAGACCGCTTGCTCATAAGCTTTGTTTGATGAAGTAAACTAGTGTTAGTAAATATAAATAAATATGCCCTATAGTTTCTTTTCTTAGCATTGGAGTTGTAAAAGCACTGTCACATAAAATTTTCAGTGCGTCCAAAGAAGCTTGAGATATGGAACGGAACGGAGTTATGGTACGGAGGAAAGAACATATATGGACCAGCCTTAAGGCCGCTTGCTTATAAGTTTTGTTTGATGAAGTTTAGCATTATTAGTAAATATAAAGGAATATAGTTACTTTTCTTAGCATTGGAGTCGTAGCAGCACTTTCTCATGACGTATCCCTTCTTGTACTCTATGGCTCGGCTTTGGTCCGGCACGTCCAAGAAAGGATTGCTTCCTACAGGCCCTGGAGCAGCAGTTTCGTTTCCAGAAGATACGTCCGTATCGCTAAAATACTCGATAAATTAGGAAAATACAATAAGAAGAAGACAAATTTCTAAGCATTCTATGGATTCACCGTGCGGGTGCCGGGTCCATCGTGTGTGGGTAAGAGATGAGAAGAATGGTGTCTCGGGCTTGCGACCGACAATAGGCTGGTTTAAGAAAAGGAGGCCTCCTTTTTTTTTCTATTTCGCGATAATACGCTCACCATCCACCATTCTACTTCTCTCCCTACCCAACCAAATACTTGGAAGTCTCGTTCCATAAATGTATTGACGGCAGACTTGCTTAGGCCCAATTCTTTCAGTAAGTGATGCAAAGATTTTGCTGGAACTCCTCTTGCACCAACTTCCACTGCGTAAAGCTGAGTCTTGAACCCGTTCCTGATCATTTCTTCTGTGAGATCAAATATTTATTCGACTTCATGTTGTGGTCTTTTGGAATATTTTAATAAAAAATACCGTAAAAATATGTGATTATTTTGATGAAACTACTTTTTCTAAGAAACCATATGAGTATGGTGAAAGTGACAAAAAAAATTGGCTTCTTCCATACAAATTAACTATTTTCAAATTAACAGTTTATATAGAGAAGCCCAAACAGTATTTAACATTAGCATCAGCAAGATGGCTTAAGTACGGGACATAACTTTAAAGAAACCAGTGATTATGTGGAATTCCTAGGGATATCACGAAATCACAGAAGAAGCCGAATACTCGCATTTGTTACCTCTTTTTACTGAAAACATTTAGTAATATGTCGAAATACTGACACATTTTAGTGATCGTCCGCGTCGTTTCACTAGACTGAATCTAATAAAAAGAAAAAAAAAGTGAATTGTGTAGTGTAGTGGGGATGGAATACAATACTAAAAAAGTGCAAGCAAAATACACAATCTGCTATGTAATTAAAGGTGCACATTTTTTGGTTTTCCACAGTACGCAATTCGCTGGTATCCACTTATTGGACTATTTACTTGATTCAATCTAGGGAAATTACGAATCACTAAAAATATGTCAGTATTTTGTCATAATACTAGATGTTTTCAGTAAGTGGTCACCAACGACTGTATTCGACATATTACGTGATATCCCTAGGGATTTCAAGTAATCCCTAGTTTATACATTTGTCTGCGAAATATATATTGGTTATAATAAAATTGCATTTCAGGGTTATTGCCAAATAAATATTGTATCTAATTTGTGTGTTATGCCTTACAGTGCCCATTGCAGTGGTTGAGTCCGAACGGCGTGGTAAAGTTGTTTGAGCGTATCTTTTGGGAAGTTTTCTCCATCATTGAGCTCGGCCAAGTTGTCTATGAACTCGGCACACGACATCCGGCGGAATCCCGCACCACATCCGTGCAAGTCCGTATTTAGTAACATTATTGCGCAAGTGAGAGTGTGTACAGCATCTGAAAAAGATATTTATTTACGAATGTATTTGCAACTCGATTCAGAAACGTTTTGATACACTCAAAGTTATATGGAACCAGTGACAAAACACATTTATACCCTGGTATAGCGATAGTGTCTAGATAATTTTGGGAAGTATAGTCGCGTTGAACTTAATTTTAAGATGCGATTCCTGGCAGGAAAATTGTTCCTTTAATAAAATTCTTTATACAAAATAAAATGATGTACCTACATGGGTGACCATAACACCATGAAGGTATTCTCTACTAGCTAACATTTGAGAGAGTGATAGATAGATAGATAAATTCTTTATAAATAAAAACAACTACACAATACTGACAAAATAACTTTTAACATTTTATAAAATAAATAAAAGTAAAACAACATGTTTAATTTTATGTGGAGGTCTTATTTTGGCTCCATAAAATACTTATAAACTTGTCTCTTAAAGGTTAGTCTAGTTGTGGCATGTCGGATGGAGACCGGAAGATTGTTCCAGAGAGATGACGCTATGACGAATATTATCAATGATACGACCCCAGCCTGAAGGGCCACCGCAGGCCTCATAAAAAGACCCCAAGGCGCCTACGGACTAAAACCCTATAAACCGTCTCTCTCTCACTGTTGGCCCTGTGTGCCATTACAGCTAAGTCTGAGTCGTGGCTACGGAGTAAAGGCACAATTACTTCAAAAATTCACCTTGTACATATTTCGTTTGGCATCCCATCACCACCGTTTTAATTACGCTAATTAATTCTTTACATATAAAGTTGATTTTATTCGAATATAAAAAAAAAAAAATTTTGAGAGTAATTAAGATTGAAAACCTTCTCCTGTGCTTGATATTATATATATATATATATTTTTAAAGTAGTATTATGTGCCCATTATAGTTATATATAGGAATCAAATTATTTTATCAAAATGACAAGCTTATTTACAAATTTAAGCTATTTTAATATTTTTCTTCATCCTGCCCATCACCTTACATGATGCCCGAGGTTAGCTGGTGAAGAATACCTTATGGCGTTATGGCTTGCGTATGTACTAGGTTTTTAAGTGCAATAAAGTATTTAAATAAATAAATATTAACCTAGGCGTATTTTTGGTGTACCTACTAGGAATGAAACTGCCTCCGTGGTCTAGCGGTTAAGTCCGTGAATTTAGACTTGGAGGTACTGAGTTCGATTCCTGGTCGGGCCACAGAAATATTTATTAATGTAAATAAATACATTTAATTTATTTGTGATATTTCTCGAGTTTGGTACGCTGGAGACATCAACGAGCTTGCCACTTGTCATGATTGGCCTATAGTAAAGTTGGCTAAATGTGAATCCGCTTATTTATAAGCGTGGTTTCTGACCACCTCGAAAGGGAAATGGTCGTGATGATGATGATACTACTAGGAATGAAAATTATAAAAAGCTTTTACAGTTTTTATTTAGTTTACCTTGTGAGTTAAAAGATCCAGGATTACACTCTAGGAACCGTCTCGAGAAATGTACGAGTACTCTTTCTCTTTCTTGAGTTTCTCCGCTAAGAGCAAACCTTGCTAGGAACTGTCGAAGGGCTGCGTCTAATGTCGCGCCGCCAAAGTCAAAGTGCTTCACGTACTCTTCAGCCACCGCACGTGAAAATTCGTTGCTAAAACAATTAATTTCAGTTATAATAATATAAATATAATAAATATGCTGTGCCATAGTTGCCGGATCTCAAGAAGTTTGAATATAGTAAGTTTTTTTTTATTTAAATGTCATTTCTTATATTGTTTTTAGCTTTATATTTTTACCTTTATGATAAGTTATTTTAGTTTTTTTTATAGAGTTTAACACTTATCTTTCTCTCTCGCTCGCACAATCCAATATTTTGAAAGATTTCCGAGTGTACTTTTGAGAAATGTACGGCAACTTGCAGAAAGGCTGATTATCCTTTGACATGTTAAACGTATGCTATGAGCAATAGCGACCTACGAGTATCACATATATCAGTAAAATATCGACCATATATTATTTTAATCATGTTTTCTGCAACTGAATATATTTTAATCATCCATTCTGCAACTCGACAAATTTTAATCATCCTTTCTGCAACAGGACATATTTTAATCATCCTTTTTGCAAGTGGACATATTTTAAGCATCCTTTCTGCAACAGTATATATTTTAATCATCCTTTTTGCAACTGGACATATTTTCAGTTTAAGATACCTAATTTTAGACAGAAAAATAGCAAAAACATTAATAACGACTTTGCTCTATTTTATATGCTCTATTACTAAAATGTTCGTAATTTTATTTATTAGAAAGTGAATAGACTACTTTTGTCAAAAGTACACTCAGACTTGAAAATCTTTGAAAATATTAGATTAAGCGAGCGTGAGGGTTGCAAAACTGTTATATCTTTCTAAGTTAACATTTTATCGAGCTTATGTAACATAAGCTGTCGGTAGCACTTTGTTAATAGTTAATTTGTTTGTCCGACTCGTCTAGATGAACGCATTTGCGAAATATAAAATTGTAGGTATTAACGTAAAAAAAATGTACCTGGGCCCGCCGAAAGGCTGTTAAGATATCATACAATAAGTAGATTTACAAAACTTTATTGTAATAATAAAGGATATTAACTTACTTTTTACTTAAATGCCTAGATACATCAGACTTTTTGAACCCATCGAGATGGTAGAGTCTTTTGGCAAGTCTCTCCGCTGAAGGAATGTCCACTGCTTTGGGACTGTAGTGGAAAGAGTGCAGAGATTCTACATCAGAACCCTCATCTGAGCCAGGATCTTCAGTATTTGCTAACTCCTAAAATAACACGTCATTATTTAAATTACTTTGAATGATTCTACTCCTGTTAGTGGAAGACTAAGCAGCGAAGTGGTCCGAAGAGTAAGCTGTTAGCAGAAGACCAGCAGCTTAGCAGATTACAGTGACCTGTTAATGTTTAATATGACTGAGAAAGGAATCTGCAAGGAAAACTCAGCTATAGCAGATTTACAAATGAAACAAATACAGAATTACATAACAACAATATTCACCTATGAGTACCTAGGAGATTACAATACCTGGTACAGTGTTACCCCACCAGGTATGTCAAAATTAAGATAGGTTAGTTGCCTGTGTGCAACCCGAAACCGACAAAGGAAACATTTAGGACTCTGACTCAATGCAACAATTTGCACACCGCCATGGTCAGTGTATTATATAAATTAAATAAAATTATAAATATAAAATGTAATAAAACTGTTATGACGTGTAAAAGTGCTAAAAATATTGCCTATTTACTGAATAAATTATTTGATTTGATTTGAGTGAACTTTCCACTAACCTGATACCCGTGAGATTCAGGCGATTTCAACCCATTCTCTTTGCCATTAGCATGCTGAAACGAATTGCTTCTCACACATTCATTCACGTGCAGATTCTGTTTGTCGGGACCTTTGACTTGAATGACTATTCTATACTCATTACTGTGGTCGCCATTTAACGTGACATCACTCGCGTGTCCGTTTGAGTACGTTGAGTTTGATTTAGCTCGCTTATGACAAGGTTCTGAGACAAGAATGGTCGAGTCAGAATCACTTGGGTCTGAAAGCTCCATTCTTGGACATTCTCGGCCCGTTTCAAACATATCATCTTGGTCCTGGTAGTCGGGACTTGATATGTTGGATATAGCTTCCGATAAACTCATATCACCTGTAAATAGAACGCTTAAGTGAATACCAAGTCTGAGATTTTCCGCTGAGAAACTAAGGTCATAAAATTGTAAAACATAATTTAAAAAATTAGGCGCTATGGTGGCTCGGGTGTAAGAACGTTTAAGGTACCTTAAATCCTACAAAAGTCGGTTCAAACCCACCCCGCATGTACCAATTTACAACACAACCGTTCCCGTGCCTCTTAGAGCACGTTTAGCCGTCGGTCCCGGTTCCACTAATGCCAACTTGTGGAATCGTGAATAAATTGTCATAAAAAAATGACATCATATCCTCGCCAAGGCATCTGGCCAGCGTGGCGAGTGTAGGCCAAATTCTCCAGTTCTGGAAGGCCCATCTCCAGCAGTGGAGGTCTAGGACGCTGTGTTCTAGGGGCTGAAATGAAATGAATTAAAAAAAAACATAGAATAGAGAAAGTTTATTAGCTGCAAATACCCCTTCTGTTATTGTGGAGAACTCCGCACTTAGCAGAGGCATGCTATAGATTGATGATGATTACACAATGATTATTTTAATTGCGAACAAAAATCTACTTACAATGTTAAGGGCGAGCATGTGACCTTAAAAGAGGCAAATTGACAAAACACAATGTTGCAGCACTAAAGAGAAGGCACTAATCAAAAAATAAACATCAAATCTATTTTACTGCTTGACATCTGGATGACATGGTAGAGGTGTTATAGATAATTATAATCTTCTAATTTCTTCCACAAACAAGACACTAATCGTGCGCACAAATCTAAAGTACAATAACAAAATAATACCATACCAAAAAACAATTCTTAGAAATACATCAATATTAAATAGCATGCATATTTCTAAACAAAAATATTTACAACCCGGTTTAATATATATATAAGATGTAAATTATCTATACCAGTTATTAATATTTATTAAAGTTGCTACGACTAAAATAAATATACATGTTATCCTAACCATTTCGGGTCACCTTATTTTTTATTCCATCCTATTTGCATTTATAAATTTAAATCCAGTAACACACAGCAAGGTTTGCACTATCATGTCTAGTAAAAGTGACTAAAAATATACTTCCACCTTTAAAAGCGTGGATTTTGCCTAAACGATTAGGTACAAAAGATGATACTTTATTGATCTATCTTACCATTAAGTGGCCTATGCGGGTGCGTGACAGGTTGCGGTCTGGACTGAGGAGGTGTAGCTCGTGACGACATGACGGATGACGACACCGATGTCGGCGATGCGGGTGACGACGATCTGACGACAAATATCATCATGAATACACAAAAATATAGCATTTTTTGGCTGGATAGAGTTCACTTAATAAGAAATAATAATAAGCATTTGACTATTTACGTATCATTTATACACAGAGGGTCAGATCAAAAGTCGGATCTAAGAATTCTATATAACAACTTTTGACTATTAATGGCCCTAAATGTATTCCTTAAACATTACAGACATTGCTACAAACATTAAACCATAAGCACTCTTTTTAATTTAATAATAAGATATATAGTAACAATCGCATTGTCTTTGTGGGATATCCTAGCTATGTCTGTTAAATTCCTAGCTATGTCTGTTTAATTACTTTCTGTGTACCAAATAAGGTTTATGTATAACCATACTAAAGGCAGTTTTTTTTTATTAAACACCAAAAAAATCAACATTAGGTCAATAAAAATAAAAATTGAGTATCATTACACAATTATTATTGACACTACGAGTACATTAAGAAAAACTTCAATGTAGTGTTGCTATAAGCAAAATAAAAGTTGATAAGTTTGTAATTTAATTTTGTGTCATACAGGATAAATTGGAGTTTTGGACGCTTACTAATATTCAGATGATTGGGTTTAAATTTAAATAGCTTAAATATAGTCCTAAAATGACATTTGAAGATCATTTAAGTGAGCTGGTAACATTAACTAAAATCTAATGTAACCTTCCAAAAACATACATATGTATAATACCTTAGCTTTGTTAGATTGTAGAGTTTTGGATGCTTTCTAATATTCGGGTAATTGGGTTTAAATTTAAATAAAAATCTTAATTAAAGTCTTAAAATGACATTTCAAGATCATTTAAGTGAGCTGGTAACATTAACTAAAATCTAATGTAACCTTCCAAAACAAACATATGTATAATACCTTAGGTTTGTTAGATTGATTAGAGTTTTGGATGCTTTCTAATATTCGGATAATTGAGTTTAAATTTAAATTAAAAAAGCTGAAATAAAGTCTTAAAATGGCATTTGAAGATTATTTAAGTGAGCTGGTAACATTAACTAAAATCTAATGTAACCTTCCAAAAACATATAATACCTTAGCTGATAACTTAAGACAGTAGTAATTTTGTATAATTATAAGCAGTAACCCTTAAAGTGTCAATAATTGCATAAATATAGTAAAGCAAATGTGTGGGTGTGATTGTAAAACATTGTTGTTTAAAATTGAAGTGCGTGTATTTGCGTGCCATTTCTATGTTTGTTAAATACTTACCTCTGTGATATGCTATCAGATATCGAGGTGGAATTGGAAGTGGCACCAGATCCGTTGCACTGCGTTCTTTCCGAAGCGCAGGAGACCGGCGCATTGTATGTCCACACAATCCTGCACAATGGCCATAATATACACTTACAACAACCCATTTTACATTGCACATCCCTATTTGACACCATAATAACAACTTGAGCTTTTCACTTTTCACGAATAATCATTATCTTACTATTCATCGATTGCTTTTATTTAACAAATAACTTTATATGTGAATGATGAAGATTTTAACACAAATAAGCGTTCGAAAAAAAAAAGGTTTGTATTAGTTAAAATTCCCATCGTTAAATAAATAAATAAACATAACTCAATATTAGTAACATTTTTTTTTTTATTAATTAAGCAAAAATTATTAAAGTTATAAATAGATATATGTGAATTTCTATTTCAAAACCTCAAAAGCGCTATTTTTAGTTAAAAACTAGATAGGCTCACGTGAATAACTAAATACATTTTAGCCTTGTGGCAAATGTATTATGTAAAGTAGCATTATCAAAACAAAGATTTAGAGCATTTTATTTATCTTATAGATAACGGATGACAGAGGGTATGACTGATATGACGTAGATCATAGACTAGAATGTTTTAGTTGTACACAGTTGGTGTGGGAGCGCTGTAATATAGGTATCCCACCAAAGTTTGGATAATTGAGCAAAAAAGCAACACAATTACTTTTAAGAAAACATTGATCAATAATTTAGTACTGAATTAGCAAACGCGAAACCTTTATTGGTACAGAGAAGAGCTGAAAACAAGACATATTTATTTTAAAACCAACTGTACACGTTGTAAATGTTGACTCGTCCATATTATATAGTATAATTACATGTCTTTGTCATTCTCAAGTGATGACGTGAGTGTTTCGTTCATGTAGTAATTCATCTTTATCGCCCCTCAGTGTCGATCTTTTGCTGGGCGTGGCAAAGTCAGGTCGTGAGTGATAACGTGAGTCTTTCGTCCATGTAGAGTAATCTCTCTTTATCGCCCCACGGTGTCGGATCTTTTGCTGGGCGTGGCAAAGTCAGGTCGTGAGTAATAACGTGAGTCTTTCATCCATGTAGAGTAATCTCTCTTTATCGCCCCTCGGTGTCGGATCTTGTGCTAGGCGTGGCAAAGTGAGGTCGTGAGTAATAACGTGAGTCTTTCATCCATGTAGAGTAATCTCTCTTTATCGCCCCTCGGTGTCGGATCTTGTGCTAGGCGTGGCAAAGTGAGGTCGTGAGTGATGACGGCAAGCTTTCGTCCATGTAGAGTAATCTCTCTTTATCGCCCCACGGTGTCGGATCTTTTGCTGGGCGTGGCAAAGTGAGGTCGTGAGTAATAACGTGAGTCTTTCATCCATGTAGAGTAATCTCTCTTTATCGCCCCTCGGTGTCGGATCTTGTGCTAGGCGTGGCAAAGTGAGGTCGTGAGTAATAACGTGAGTCTTTCATCCACGTAGAGTAATCTCTCTTTATCACCCCTCGGTGTCGGATCTTGTGCTAGGCGTGGCAAAGTGAGGTCGTGAGTAATAACGTGAGTCTTTCATCCATGTAGAGTAATCTCTCTTTATCGCCCCTCGGTGTCGGATCTTGTGCTAGGCGTGGCAAAGTGAGGTCGTGAGTAATAACGTGAGTCTTTCATCCATGTAGAGTAATCTCTCTTTATCGCCCCTCGGTGTCGGATCTTGTGCTAGGCGTGGCAAAGTGAGGTCGTGAGTGATGACGGCAAGCTTTCGTCCATGTAGAGTAATCTCTCTTTATCGCCCCACGGTGTCGGATCTTTTGCTGGGCGTGGCAAAGTGAGGTCGTGAGTAATAACGTGAGTCTTTCATCCATGTAGAGTAATCTCTCTTTATCGCCCCTCGGTGTCGGATCTTGTGCTAGGCGTGGCAAAGTGAGGTCGTGAGTAATAACGTGAGTCTTTCATCCACGTAGAGTAATCTCTCTTTATCGCCCCTCGGTGTCGGATCTTGTGCTAGGCGTGGCAAAGTGAGGTCGTGAGTAATAACGTGAGTCTTTCATCCATGTAGAGTAATCTCTCTTTATCGCCCCTCGGTGTCGGATCTTGTGCTAGGCGTGGCAAAGTGAGGTCGTGAGTGATGACGGCAGGCTTTCGTCCATGTAATCTCTCTTTATCGCCCCTCGGTGTCGGATCTTGTGCCGGGCGTGGCAAAGTGAGGTCGTGAGTGATGACGGCAGGCTTTCGTCCATGTAATCTCTCTTTATTGCCCCTCAGTGTCGGATCTTGTGCTAGGCGTGGCAAAGTCAGGTCGTGAGTGATGACGGCAGGCTTTCGTCCATGTACAGTAATATCTCTTTATCGTCCCTCGGTGTCGGATCTTGTGCTAGGCGTGGCAAAGTCAGGTCGTGAGTGATGACGGCAGGCTTTCGTCCATGTAGAGTAAAATCTCTTTATCGCCCCTCGTTGTCGGATCTTTTGCTCGGCGTGGCAAAGTCAGGTCGTGAGTGATGACGTCAGTCTTTCCTCCATGTAGTTACCTGTCTTTATCGCCCTCGGTGTCGGATCGTGTGTTGGGTTTGGCAAAGTCAGTTCATTAATGATGATGTCAGTCTTTCGTCCATGTAGTTACCTGTCTTTATCGCCTTCGGTGTCGGATCGTGTGCTGGGCGTGGCTGAGTCGGGTCGTGCGTCGAGTAAAGTATTGAGTGATGACGTCAGGTCCTCATCCATGTCCACGGCCACCGCGCTCAGAGACGACTCCTTCTGAAACTTAAGTTAACACTCATTGACTACTGCATAAAACAGCCAGAATATCGTCTTATAATTGATCTTCTAGTACGAGTATATCCGTTTTAGTATATAAAAAGGTTTTTGATAGAGAATATTTTGAGATACAAATACTATACTCTGACCGCCTCCGTGGTCTAGTGGTAACAAACGTTGCCGTGAACTCGGGAGGTCGTGGGTTCGATTCCCACCGGGGGCAAGTTGTACATTGTATAATTTGTCTCAGTCTGGGTGTTTATATGTATAATATGTAGTTTATCAACCATCTAGTTTCCGTAACACAAGCCTCGTAGCTTACCACGGAAACTAGATGGCGCCGTGTGACCTGTCTGGAAATATTTATTTATTTATTATTTTATTTATACCGTAGTTTTCTTTTTCTAGTGCATTACATACAATTATAAATGTAACAGTAGTGCTGTAATACCTGTGTCCTAACCTGTAAATGGTCTTCAGATCTTGACGTCCGCACGGTATGGGGCGCGCGCGTCGACAGTTCTACACCGACGCATGCGCCTTGAGGAGATGCTGGTTGAGAATTAAATCTAAAAACAACAAAAATATTAGGTGACAAAACGATGGAAAAATCATGGCTGTGATCCTATACCAGTATCATATTGGTCGGATGGTTTCATGATTATGTGACTCCTTACTCCCCCTCTAATACTTTTGACAGCTGTCATCTTTCACATTATCAGTAGCATATTAGGCCGCGTTCGTTTTAAGAAATGTTAGCATGAAAATACCACTTTTTAGCACAAATTGTTCGTTTAATGAAAATTCTAACATTTGATGCTAATTTCGTATGTCAGTACCGTGTTGAAAGGAGGGTTATTGATGTTACTTTTTGACAGATGTCATTAACATATAAAATGGTTTGTTTACTATTATATTTGTTTAAAAGGTATTTTAATAATATTATGTGTATTGGATTGGATGCCATGGTATGATAAAACATGAATGAAAACACTTGTCAAAAAGTAACCTCACCGCTCGTTTTATTTAAGAAATGTTAGCATTGGTAAAAAAGTGGTATTTCTTAACAAAAACGACTGATTATGAAGTTGCTACGAAATGTTGGAAATGCTATAAAACGAATTTTTAATGTTTTTTTTTAGGATTGGTAGCTAACTTGTCACTTTATTGTTGGGGCCAATCCCATACAGCTTAATGTTATCGTGCGTTCATTTATTTATGCCTCCATGGTCTAGCGGTTAAGTCCGTTTTTAGATTTAGACTCGGAGGTACCGGGTTCGATTCCTGGTCGGGACACAAAAATATTTATTAATGTAAATAAACACATTTATTAATATTTAATTTATTTGTGATATTTCTCGAGTTTGGTACGCTGGAGACATCGACGAGCTTGCTACTTGTCATAATTGACCTATAGTAAAGTCGGCTAAATGTGAATCCGCTTATTTATAAGCGTGGTTTCTAACCACCACGAAAGGGAAACGGTCGTGATGATACTTTACTACTATTTATTTATTATTTCGAAAACCGGTAGTGTTTGCTATACGTTTCGTACTTATTAAGAGCAAGAGCAATTACAGCACAAGCCTCTAGTTAATAATTAAATTTTGTCTTTTTAATAGTATAAGTTCATGTGTATAATTTTATTACTTGCAAATGTAATAAAATTATACAATTCTATTTTATTTTAATATATTTGTATCTACTTCCAATAAATATATAATTACAACAATGTAAACTTACAATTTATTATGATCACCGACGAGGCCGGTATCTGGCGAAGAGTTATGTCGCTGTGCGAGGTCTCCCCGATTTGCTATTCTAGCTTCGTTGGGCGATGCTGGTGTAGAGTTGTACCTTAAATATTGTTTTTTGTTTGTATAAAAATTTACAAGACAGGCAAACTGTCTAATTATAGCTTTATGTCGATTTAAATAAGTGGATATTGTAAATGCTGTACATAATTGCTGTTTTAGCATTATTATCACTTTTAAGTTTGCAAAACACGTTTTTAATTGTAACAATAACGATGAATAACTAATAATTTACCATGTAAACAATTTATTCCATTACAGCCCCTAGAACACAGTGTTCTAGACCTCCACTGCTAGAGATGGGCCTTCCAGAACATATATCTGGAGAATTCGGCCTACACACGCCACGCTGGCCAGACGGCTTGGCGAGGATATGATGTCAATTTTTTATGACAATTCATTAACGATTCCACAAGTTGGTATTAGTGGAACGGGCACCGACGGCTTAAAGCGCTCTCCGAGGCACGGGAACGGTGGTGTTGTAAATCTATGACAAATGTACGTAAGAAAAGTGTATTTCTCATTGGTACATGCCGGGGGGGTTTAAACAGACCTTAGTAGGATTTAAGGAACGCGTTCCTACGACCGAACCACCACCAGTCTATTAGCAATTTATACTTTTTATTAATTCTTTAACAAACCTGGTAGCTATGGTCTTATTTTTCTTAGAATGTCAGAAATGGAATTAGAAAGTTTAAATTTATGTATATACTGTTGTGAATTACAATTTGTAAAATTAAATTACCTATGATAATGTGTTCTATGCGCAGGCACATGGTGGTTGTGATGCGGGTGTTCTACCCTGGATAGATTGAGAATTAAGTCTCCTGTCATCATGTAAGCCTCGAACTTGGGTTGGTTGGCTCTGGGCCTCCGCTCCCGACCACCTAGCCGCTCCTCCGCCGATAACAGAGCTTCGCAACTATCACCGGATTGAATAACCGACCCGTTGCTCGACGAGTTGCTTGTCGAGTTGCTAGATGGAAGTGACGAACCTAACCTATGGTTTAGAAAATGAAATAAATTACAGATAAAATTACAGTAAACATTTTGCAGTCACACTGTTAAAACATACAACACGTGTGTAAACCCCAGACTAGAAGGAATCGTACAATTTTCCAGTATGACCTAAAATTTACCAACTCCTAGTGTTTAAAGCGAAATGTTATTTGACCATCATTAATTTGAAACTTTTACTACCATACACGTTGGCACTACTAAAAAAATTACTGCAATTGTTAAAATAATGTGACCACATTTTCCATGCGCATCGCCTTGTAATTGCGGGCAGTGTGCAGGCACATGTTATACTAGAAAATGTTAGAGTTCACCATAGTCCGGGAGTTTACAAAATATAATTTTAGTTAAACTTAATTTAGTTATAATCCACATATAGAATAATCCCGGATAACAGACCTGTTACTCGACAAGTTCCGAACCTAACCATTAACTGTGTTTACAAAAGTATGAATATTTTATACCCGATTGAAGTGATCGATAGTTTGAAGTTAAAGATAAAGATAATATTTGCCGTAATAATTGTACGATAGATTGGAATACCTAATATGTGTCATCGTCATCAGCCTGTGTCGGTGCATTGTTCAATATAGGCCCTTTATCATGCAAACACAATAAATAAAAACTACCAATGGTTTTGCGAAAATACCACAGTAATAAATCGTTACTTAGCATGTAAAAATACATGGTAGGAAAAATTATCCCTCTGCTTTGGAAAAGTATAAGGGTCGCCATTTCGCTACTGCACGCGATCTTTTGTCAACCATCCGTTTCAAAGTCAAAGTCAAAATTTATTAATTCACGTAATATTATAATATTACAGGCATTTGTGACACGTCATAATTATTTAGAATGATTTTACTCCTGTTAGTAGAAGACTAAGCAGCGAAGTACCCCAAGCAGTATGCTGTTAGCAGAAGACTAACATCTTAGTAATTCCAGTGGCCTGTTAATGTTTAATCGGACTAAGAAAGGAATCTGCGAGTAAAACTTAGCTATAGCAGATTTAGAAATTAAACAAATACAGAATTAGATAACAACAATAAATAAATATCTTTCAAATTCACCTAAGTAGGTACCTATGAGATTACAAGTTTATCTTTAGGGGGTCGCCCCACTCTCTGTCGTCTCGTACGTGTCCTAACCCACTAACCACCCGTTAGCCAATGTGTATAGTTTATCTTTAGGGGGTCGCCCCACTCTCTGTCGTCTCGTACGTGTCCTAACCCACTAACCACCCGTTAGCCAATGTGTATAGTTTATCTTTAGGGGGTCGCCCCACTCTCTGTCGTCTCGTACGTGTCCTAACCCACTAACCACCCGTTAGCCAATGTGTATAGTTTATCTTTAGGGGGTCGCCCCACTCTCTGTCGTCTCGTACGTGTCCTAACCCACTAACCACCCGTTAGCCAATGTGTATAGTTTATCTTTAGGGGGTCGCCCCACTCTCTGTCGTCTCGTACGTGTCCTAACCCACTAACCACCCGTTAGCCAATGTGTATAGTTTATCTTTAGGGGGTCGCCACACTCTCTGTCGTCTCGTATGTGTCCTAACCTACTAACCACCCGTTAGCCAATGTGTATAGTTTATCTTTAGGGGGTCGCCCCACTCTCTGTCGTCTCGTATGTGTCCTAACCTACTAACCACCCGTTAGCCAATGTGTATAGTTTATCTTTAGGGGGTCGCCCCACTCTCTGTCGTCTCGTATGTGTCCTAACCCACTAACCACCCGTTAGCCAATGTGTATAGTTTATCTTTAGGGGGTCGCCACACTCTCTGTCGTCTCGTATGTGTCCTAACCTACTAACCACCCGTTAGCCAATGTGTATAGTTTATCTTTAGGGGGTCGCCCCACTCTCTGTCGTCTCGTATGTGTCCTAACCTACTAACCACCCGTTAGCCAATGTGTATAGTTTATCTTTAGGGGGTCGCCCCACTCTCTGTCGTCTCGTATGTGTCCTAACCCACTAACCACCCGTTAGCCAATGTGTATAGTTTATCTTTAGGGGGTCGCCCCACTCTCTGTCGTCTCGTATGTGTCCTAACCCACTAACCACCCGTTAGCCAATGTGTATAGTTTATCTTTAGGGGGTCGCCCCACTCTCTGTCGTCTCGTATGTGTCCTAACCCACTAACCACCCGTTAGCCAATGTGTATAGTTTATCTTTAGGGGGTCGCCCCACTCTCTGTCGTCTCGTATGTGTCCTAACCTACTAACCACCCGTTAGCCAATGTGTATAGTTTATCTTTAGGGGGTCGCCCCACTCTCTGTCGTCTCGTATGTGTCCTAACCTACTAACCACCCGTTAGCCAATGTGTATAACTATAATTAGCAGTGAAAACAATTTAAAATTTTAATGTAGTAACACTAGTAGGAAAGCAGCAAGATAATAAGTCGAGATAAATCGAACAAGATACCTACATGTTGCTAGGGTTTTATGTCGCGACATATCAATAATATGGTGATGTAAGAACATCATTGGAGGCGCATCGTCGAAGTGATAAATTTAATTATGGTGAGCGTATTATTGCACAATAAAACGAAAACCCGGCTTGAACCAGCCCGTAGTCGGATCTATTCTAGAGACCTCATCTCCAATACGACGGACCGGACACCCGCAAGATAAATATCCATGGATTATAACGAAGGAAGTTGAAATAAGAAAAAGTATCACTATAAATATAGATAACATGTTCCTACGAATTAGGGCCATCCTGCACGTGACAATGATATCTCTCTCTTTTGTTCGCTCTCTCCTCTCGTCTTTGTACGTGTTCCTACAAATGCATTATTGCAACGTTTTAGCGCCAACGTCTTGTAAATAAGACAAGTTAGGTATAAGGTAATATAATTCCAAAATCTGCAAAAATAACTTTAATACAAATAGTACATAAAAGATTAACGTCAAAACGAGAATTTAATTACACCTATCGCGGAGATTAGGATTTTTTGTGGTGAATGACGGGGTAAAAGGCAAAACTTAGGGGGCGGTCACCCCTTATCGCTACATCTGTTTCCCTAATGCCACAACAAATGGTTTAATCAGTAGATTAACTTTCAACAAATACAAAAATTATAAAGTTGTAATAGATACAGATATGTCTAGTTAGATTCCTATTCAAAAAAGTAAAGTATCATAACGACCACGTGGTCTAGCGGTTAAGTCCGTGGATTTAGACTCGGAGGTACCGGGTTCGAAATCTGGTCGGGACACAAAAATATTTATTAATGTAAATAAATACATTTAATTAATATTTAATTTATTTGTGATATTTCTCGAGTTTGGTTCGCTGGAGAAATCGACAAGCTTGCCACTTGTCATGACTGGCCTATAGTAAAGTTGGATAAATGTGAATCCGCTTAAGCGTGGTTTCTGACCACCCCGAAAGGGAAACGGTCGTGATGATACTTTACTTTACTTTTTATCATAACGACCATATACTTTCCATGGTGGGCAGAAACCGTCGCTTTATAGAAGCGATATATAATTTGTCGTCTTAATATTTATTATTTTTAATTATGCGGAGATTATGTTGTACAACTGCTTAGTTTAAGTACTGTGACAAAGGGTTATTACATGACGGAAATACTTTCTGTATCGTTTGATCAGAAAATCAACAAACAAGCATATGAACACTATTTATTAGTCATACATGTTACTTTACTGAATTAGAATTGAGTACGAAGGGTTGGGATTTGAATCATTTTGAGATTTCTTTAATTCATAATTTTAGCTCTAAGAACACAGACTTCTAGAGCTCCACTGCAGAGGCCTTCCAAAACATATTTCTGGAATTTGGATTCTCTTGATCCATTTTTATACTAGCAAGACACCTTGCTCCCAACTGACGGTAAGTGGCGCGCAAGGTCCATGAATGTTAGATCAGACACTTATTTAATCTGAAATGTACAAAGTACAAAGGCGGACCTAATGCTGCCAGGCATTCTATAAGGGTCAAACATACATAAGGTAGGTGCAATACTAAATTAACTTGAAGAGTTATAGTGCTGATACGAGTAACATATACATACTTGTTAATAATTACATATTAATATGTACAAAGTCAGTCAAAGTCAAAATATCTTTATTCACGTAAACCTATTACAGGCATTTATGAAACGTCATTAATTTAATTATTTTGAATGATTCTACTCCTGATAGTAGAAGACTAAGCAGCAAAGTGATCCAATAAGTAAGCTGTTAGCAGAAGACCAGCAGCTTAGCAGATTCCAGTGACCTGTTAATGTTTAATCTGACTGAGAAAGGAATCTGCAAGGAAAACTCAGCTATATCAGATTTACAAAATAAAACATATACAGAACTGCACTTTAACTTAATTGAACTTATTGAACTTTAACTTTAACTTGAACTTTAACTTTAACTCTAACTTTCACTTTAACTTTAACTTTAATTTTCACTCTAACTTAAACTTTAACTTGAACTTTAACTTTAACTTTCACTTTCACTCTAACTTAAACTATATTACTATTTTTTTTTGGTATTGTGGACTATTGACATTGAATTTTATTTTATAACTCACATCCCTATAATACAAAAACATAATGACCGGCTTCATAATTCTGACTTATTAGGTTAAGATGCACTATTTGCCATTATCATTTCTAATTCGGAACTGCGGGATGAGGCGCAGTACACAAAGGTCAGCTGTTAAGGTATTAAGCTCGCCTAACTAATTCTAACTTTTAAGAGTAACTTTAACTCTAACTGTAACTGTAACTTTAACTTTAACTTTAACTTTAACTTTAACTATATCTCTAACTCTAACTCTAACTTTAACTTTAAACTCTAACTGTAACTGTAACTGTAACTGTAACTGTAACTTTAACTTTAACTTTAACATTAACATTAACTTTAACTTTAACTTTAACTTTAACTTTAACTTTAACTTTAACTTTAACTTTAACTTTAACTTTAACTTTAACTTTAACATTAACTTTAACATTAACTTTAACATTAACATTAACATTAACATTAACATTAACATTAACATTAACATTAACATTAACATTAACATTAACTTTAACTGTAACTGTAACTGTAACTCTAACTGTAACTCTAACTCTAACTCTAACTTTAACTTTAACTTTAACTTTAACTTTAACTTTAACTTCAACTTCAACTTCAACTTCAACTTCAACTTCAACTTTAACTTTAACTTGCAGCTTTAACAACGATCAATTAATAACCTTTTAAATTTAGTTATCAGTACCTATGAGATTACAATACCTGGTAAGTAACCCATCAGGCAAGTCAGAATTAAGATAGACTACATGCCTATGTGCAACCCGAAAGTCGACAAAACGCAAAAACCTCTGCTAATTTAAGAACAATAAATTGAACGTGTTCGGCAGAGATCCCAGGCCCCCACAGCAGCACCTGATCACGGATATATAACCTACATAATATAAGAAGACAAATTTCTAAGCATTCCATGGATTCAACCGTGCAGGTGCCGGGTAAGAAAGGGTCATCGTGTGTGGGTAAGAGATGAAAAGAATGGTGTCTCTCGGGCTTGCGACCGACAATAGGCTGGTTTAAGAAAAGGAGGCCTCCTTTATTTTATTTATTAACAATACAACATACTCGAATATAAATCAATAAACTTATCAAAACTTATTACTGGCATCTGTCCCCAACACTATAACGGCTTGACTAGATGCTTTTACACATTATGGTTATAGTAAAAAGTGAAAACACAGAGACTGGAAGAGCATTCTACATATTTATAGTGCGATAGATGTCCCCAAATTATTTAGTATTTAATCCTGATGATAAAAAAAATATGCAGGTACCACACGTTTTTGATTAATGACCTCTATATTAGTGGTAGTGTTATTGCGTATGTATTATTGCGTACATATTTGTATGTATTAGTATGTATATTAATATATATTGTTTCATAAATATATTTTTTCTTTTAAATTATTCCATATTTAAGCCTACCTGCTATGCTAGAGACATCGACGAGCTTGCCACTTGTCATGATTGGCCTGTAGTAAAGTTGGCTAAATGTGAATCCGCTTCTTTATAAGCGTCGTTTCTGACCACCCCGGATCGGAAACGGTCGTGATGATGCCAGTATACACGCAGACAACGCTTATTTCATATTTATAATATTAGTATGGATTAAAACGGGCGTGTTGGTCGCGACAGCAATCCCCCTTCGTCTAAAACTTATTTAATAAGCGAGAGTCTAGCCAAACTTTGCAGGGCCAATCATGACAAGTGACAAGTTCGTCGAAGTTTTTGGCCCTTCTGTACTAAGTAGGAAATACATCGTTAATTGAACCTATTTAAATTGCCACACAGACCAATAATAAAAATAGAATACAACGTAAAAATTATTTTTTTAAATTATATTAACTAATAAATTGCCTCCGTGGTCTGTGGATTTAGACATGGAGGTACCGGGTTCGATTCCTGGTCGGGACACAATAATATTTATTAATTTAAATAAACAAATTTAATTTATATTTGATTTATCTGTGATATTTCTCGAGTTTGGTACGCTAGAGACATCGACGAGCTTGCCACTTGTCATGTTTGGCCTATAGTAAAGTTGGCTAAATGTGAATCCGCTTCTTTATAAGCGTGGTTTCTGACCACCCCGGAAGGGAAACGGTCGTGATGATACTTTCTATTTACAAATATAGAAGGTAGATATATAATTGGTATTCGTCGTATTTCTATTATTCTTATTAATCATTACCTATAAATACTTTAAAAAAACTTTATCTCGCTGGCTGTCTGCTAAATGTTTATATAGTCTTAAGGAATATTGTGAATACAAATGTTGACATAATTTAAGAAATGACAAATTGTATGTAATGCTATTATTATTATTATCTTAAAAACTTTTGCATGCCATATTCTGGTGGATCATGAGGAACTATTTCTTATATAACATACTATGTACCACGATGTATCCTAGCAAATAAACGATTTCATTTCATATCATCATTACAGTCCCTAAAACACAGCATGTAGACGTCTGTTGTAGATAGGCCTTCCAGAACGTCAATCTGTAGAATTTGGCCTACACTCGCAACGCTGCTGGCCGTAAAGCTATCAACGGTCTGGTATTAGTGGAACCGGGACCAAAGGCTTAACGTGCTATCCAAGGCACGGGAACGGTGGTGTTAGTAATCTATGACGTAAGAAAAAAAATATCATTGGTACATGCCAGGATTCGTACCGAATATAAACATCAAATATGGGTTATAAAGGTGCACCAGTCTACAATAACATTTGATTTTAGGTACTTGCCTTATAAAAAAAAGTACCTACTTGTATTTAAAATTAACCAAATATTATATTTATATACTACAGTATTTTGTAACTTTGGCCTTTGGTATTATTGTTCAACTTCTTTTTATTTTGTGATGTATATTATTAGGGGTAGATTATTATATTCTATAAATGTTCATAAGTAATTAATACAGACCTATCGTGGTTCCTTCGGCTGGAGCTCGTCCGACGCTCGGCTGTTGAAGACATGTAGCGGCGAACGTTAGCTTTTATCTGTGGGTCTGAAAAACAATGTTGTATCAAATATTAAGGGAATAAACCATAGCTAGGGATTGCAACCCGGTATGTTTTTCAACCCTGCCGGGTCCGGTCACATTCGCCGCCAACCCCCCGGCCGGGCCCGGTTTGCAATCTCTAACCATAGCAATTACGATTTTTTTTAACATATGTCGTAGAATGTTATGTGTGTATCTGTCTTATTACTTGCAGACCGGCGACCATCTAAAATGGTCTAAACAGTAAGCTGTTAGCAAAAGACCAGCAGCTTAGCAGATCCGTGACTTGTTAATGTTTAATCTGATTTAGAAGGAAAACTCAGATAAAGCTAATTTTATAAATTAAAACAAAAATAACTGCCTCCGTGGTCTAGCGGTTAAGTCCGTCGATTTAGACTCGGAGGTTATTTTGAATAAATTTAATTATTATTTAATTTATTTGTGATATTGTCGAATTTGGTACGCTAGAGATATCGACGAGCTTGCCACTTGTCATGATTGGCATAAAGTCATTATCATCATCATTACAGCCCCTAGAACACAGCGTCCTAGACCTTAACTGCTGGAGATGGGCCTTCCAGAACATATATCTGGAGAATTTGGACTACACTCGCCACGCTGCTGGCCAGAAGGCTTGGCGAGGATATGATGTATTTTTTTATGACAATTCATTAGCGATTCCACAAGTTGGTATTACTGTAACCGGGACCGACGGCTTAACGTGCTCGCCGAGGCACAGGAACGGTGGTGCTGTAAAGCTATGACAAATGTACGTAAGAAAAGTGTATTTCTCATTGGTACATGCCGGGTGGGTTTGAACCGACCTTTGTAGGATTTAAGGAACGCGTTCTTACAACCGAGCCACACCGCCGCGCTACACAGCAGGTATTTAAAAAAAATATCTATTTCACCACCACCAGCCGAGCACGATATACTAATTATTTAACGGGCCTATCAAAAGTCTAAAATACGAGTATAAGGTTGCCATGTTCGCAAAATACATAATTTGTGACAAATTTGGAGTATATCGCTCGCTATTTTGTCGTGAAGTAATAGATACTTCAATAGTATAATCACGACCGTAATCCATTCAGCCAACTTTACTATAAGCCCATCATGACATTATTGTCTTTAGCGTAGCTATATAACACGTAAAATGTCACAAATGAAATATTTTTGTGCTCTTGACCAGGAATCGAACCGCTTTCAAATCTACTGCCTTAACCGATAGACCGCGGAGGTAGTAGGTAGTACTTATGTAGGTTTATCTAAATCCCATTCGACCATAACCGAAAAGAGTAACACACAAACAAGATCTAATAATAAAAGGACAGTTTTGGACAGGTCTCCTAAAATGTGTAACAAATATCGGAAGCTACATTGTAAATACAGAAATAGAACTACCAGTGGTCGAGGCAAAAACTATCTTGCTTTCGCCTTAGAAGCTTTCAATTTCCTATCTCTTTCTTTGTGGAGAAAATAGCTACATTTCTACGTGCTTAGGCTTCAGGTAAAGGGGTCTTACGTAGTGCGATCCCTAGAGTCCCACAAAATACTGCCAGACTCACAACTCTTATTAGCTCCGGCTTACTTCGAAAACACCATTCTCTACGGAGTATATTCTACTTTATGACATGTTGGCTGATTCTTGAAATATATGCGTTGAAAAAGTGACTTCAATTCAACGCAACACTTGCGGCCGATTGCAGAAAAAAAAATTAAAGCCAGCTGATTAAAACTGCCTCCGTGATCCATCGGTTAAGACAACAGGATCGATTTCTGATCGGGACACAATAATTTATTTGTTGTATTTCCAGAGTTTGACACCCTTGATACATCGACGAGCTTGCCACTTATCATAATAAGCCTATAGTAAACTTGGTAAATGTGAATCCGCTTTATTAAAAAAAACGTGGTTGCTGACCACCCCGAAAGAGATGCTTTACTTTTACTTTATCTGATTAAAATAACCTATGATCATATTTCAATATACGAAACGTGATTAGCATTTAGGTTGCCACTTTGGATATTTCAGCCAACCACGTGCTTAATAGGCATACGTTAAATACGTCAAAAGACTCTTTCTGCAACCGGTCGCTAGTGTTCATACCGATTCGAGATTTTAAATTTGGAACACAATTTTAGTTAAGTAAAAAATATTTTTATTTTATTAATAAGCAAATGATGTGATAATTTTAGTAATTGTAAGCCGAATCGATCGTATTAAGAATCGAGATTCGAAAACTCACGCTTTTGAGAAAACTCAGCTAATGTACCTTGATAATGGCAATATGTGATTGTTGTGAGAATTTAACTTATCCGTTAAATAAATTAGACGAGATATTTTTATAAGTAACTGCTTCTAAAGTCTAGCAGTTAATCTCGTGGATTTAGACGCAGATGTATCGGGTATCACAATAATTTATTTTAAATATTTATCGAGTTTGGTACGCAAGAGACATCGACGAGCTTGCCACTTTTCATGATCGGCCTATAGTAAAGTTGGCAAAATGTGTACCCGCTTCTCTAAAAAGCCAGGTTTCTGACCACCCCAAAAGGGATACGGTCGTGATGATACTTTATTTTTAATTTATATAAGTAAACAAGATAATAAGAGTTACGAAATAAAATCAATATTACCTACTCATAAACATATATCTAAAAAAAAAACGTTTTATTTGTATTCAATTAGTACAAGTTGCTAGCTGAAATAAATTTTGAATAAAATAAAAATATACCTTTTTTCAGTCTTAATGTGACAGGATCCGACGATAACCGTAGACATTTTAAAACTGAAACAAAATTTATTTATGTAGTCAATTTAATCCGAATAATATGTTTTTATGGAATTCATTTAATATCTTAACTTTAATAAAAATTAAAAAAGTATCCACAACTTTGTCCAAACCTCTAATTATATCTCTTATTAATAATTTATCTAAATTTAACTTTTGTTCAAACTTTGTATTAGTTCATTAGCACCACATATTTATTATGGACCACGGCCGAACGGAATTAATTATTGAAGCTTTCATCCAAAAAGTTTGCATTAGCTGAATTAATTATTTAAATAAAAAAAAAAAAAAAAAAAAACAGTATAAAACGTTGCCCAATCCTCGCTCGAATAGAAATTTTCTTTCAAATAAAGCTGCTATAAGTTTTGATATAATAAGTGGCTATAAACTGCAGTGTCTATAAAGATATTTGGCACTAAACGGATTGTTCGTTTTCGATCATCGTAAAAATCGTACAAAGTTACGACCCTACTTTAAACCCAAGTCTACGTGAGGGAAGAATCTAATAATGCAGCAGTCTGGGTAAGTGGGGGGGTGCAATTTTCTTTTCAACAAAACACCCTTTTAATATCGTAGTAATGTGCAGTTTGCTAGAGGGCGACGAAAATAACATAATGGATGATTAGGAGAGTTATCAGAAAAATAAAATAAGAATCTTTTTTATTTATTTTTATTTTAATAAAATATTGTATACAAAAGGCGAACGTAACGCCGCAAGTTCTCTTCCCGTTAACCTTTGCGACATTGCTGAGGACATTTAAAATTGAGTATAGTGCGAATAGAGAAATAAAAATAAATTATTTTAAATCTAATAAAAAATAAACATACATAGACAAATATAATATACACATATATACCAATAACAAAAACAAAACAATGCACAAACAGTAAAACTAAATATATTAAAAACTTCATTTTCAATTAAAAAAAAATATATCTAATTACTTTAATTTAACAAAACTGCCTCCGTGGTCTAGCGGTTAAGTCCGTGGATTTAGACTCGGAGGTACCGGGTTCGATTCCTGGTCGGGACACAAAAGTATTTATTAATGTAAATAGATACATTTAATTAATATTTAATTTATTTGTGATATTTCTCGATTTTGGTACGCTGGAGACATCGACGAGCTTGCCACTTGTCATGATTGGCGTATAGTAAAGTTGGCTAAATGTGAATCCGCTTATTGATAAGCGTGGTTTCTGACCACCCCGAAAGGGAAAACGGTCGTGATGATACTTTTTTTTTTATATACCAATACTACATTAATAAAATACAATAAATTATAAAATAATACCTACTATTATTGATAACTTACCTAATAGATTAAAATAAAGAAAAACGGAAAAATAAGAGCAGGCAGTAAAATTGTATATCAAGCGTACGTATGAGTACTACCAACCTACGAGTCTTTTTAAAACTATAAGTTAAGAAAAAAATAGGAATTTCCGGTTTGACATTGACTTATGACACTTCCTATTTAAGGATAATGTACGAGTAAATGCGTACAATCGTACTTATTTTTGCACATCGGTAATTAGGTATTAAGACATTCTAAGATAAAATATATCATCCGCATGTAAACGACAATTTAAATATCGATAAGCGATATTAGAATTACCTAGGTTTTAAGATAAGATTATATTTATAGTAGGTATCTTCATCGTGTATGGTGGGCTGTAAGTCTACGAGACGCGTATGGTAGATAATCATCATCATCATCATCATCAGCCTGTATCTCTCCACTGCTGGATGTAGGCCTCCCCTAAGGCTCGCCACTTAACGCGATCTTTCGCTACCCTCATCCAACCCCCACCAGCGACCTTCTTTAGGTCATCTGTCCATCTGGCGGGGGGTCGTCCCACTCTGCGTCTTCCCGTACGTGGTCTCCACTCTAGAACCCGTTTGCCCCATCGATCGTCGGTTCTGCGGCAGATGTGTCCGGCCCATTGCCACTTCAGCTTGCTAATTTTAAAAGCTATGTCTGTAACTTTCGTTCTCTGACGAATATCAACGTTTCGAATTCTATCCACCAGAGATACACCAAGCATAGCTCTCTCCATGGCTCGCTGAGCGACCTTGAATTTATGGACCAGACCCACTGTTAGTGTCCACGTCTCTGCTCCGTACGACATTACCGGGAGGACGCACTGGTTAAAGACCTTAGTCTTTAAACATTGTGGTATAGACGATGAGAGGATGTGCCGGAGTTTCCCGAATGCCGCCCATCCTAGCTGAATGCGTCTGTCGGCTTCTTTGCTGAAGTTGGCTGCTCCTAATTGGATAGTCTGCCCGAGGTATACGTAATTTTGCACAACTTCGAGAGTGTCGTTTCCTATGCAGATTGGCCTCGGCTTGACATGATCATTGAACATGACTTTCGTCTTGTCTAAGTTCATTTCGAGACCATTTGGTAGATAATATTCAGGTATTTTGTATGTATGTAATAGTAGTAATGGTTATTAGGTTTTTACAGCATACAGTGAAAAACGCTTAATTTGAAAAACACTTGACAGAATTTAGGTTCCGTCAGTTTGTATATTCACTTAATTATTAAAATCGGTCAAGTGGATTAATATTGGCTGTTGGGGTAAGCGTCATTCGAATCTGATGACAATGACCATGGCCAGGGGCCTAATTCTGGCGCATTCGGCTTGCGTGTCGGTTCAAAATATTCGAATGAAAAGCGACAGATGTTCATAGAAAACTGTCAGTTTCATTCGAGCAAATGGAACAGACATGAATGTCGAAGGCACGAGAAACGAGGCTATGAGCCGGATTAACATTGTCGCGACTCTTAGGCAACGGGTGATCTTCTGGCATTCGTATACCATGTCTGGGGTGAGGCAATCGATAAATTTGGTGAATCATTAGCGGTCAGTCTGGACAACTCCAAGGCCTTCGATAGGGTTTGGCACAAGGCTTTGCTTTCTAAGTTGCCGGCATATGGTTTGCCCCCACGGCTGGTGGACTGGATAGCTGGCTTCCTGCATGAGAGCAGCATTCGTGTCCTTGTGGATGTCCGCAGGGCTGTGTGATCACCAACACTCTTTTTTCTGCATATCAATGATATGTTGTTTCTGGGCAACATTCATTGTTATGCAGACAACAGCACGGCCCACGGGCGGTATCTAAGTCCCCAAGCTTTGGGAGGTAGCCTACTAGAGGAATCACCACGCATTATGACGGCAGATCTGGACGACACCCTTCACAAAATATATTTGTGGGGTGTCCAAAATCTTGTCCAGTTTAATGCCAACAAGACCCAGGCATGCGCGCTGACGGCCAAAAAGTCCCCCTTCTCTACTCCCCCTACTCTTCAGGGCACCACGCTGGATCTACAGACCAGCTTCAGCATTCTCGGGGTGGAAATACGCTCAGACCTTAACCACCGGAACTATATTGAGAGCATCACCAAAAAAGCTCGGAATACTGAACAAGGTGAAGCGGTTTTTCCCGCCTTCAATCAAACTGGTACTGTACAAAGCACAGATCAGATCATGCGTGGAATACTGTTCACACCTTAGGGATGATTCAGCCAAGTACCTCACAGATGCTCTCAATGTCCTACAGAGGCGAGCTGTTCGAATTGTGGACGATACCACTATATCTGGAACTCTCGAATCCCTGCAGCTTCGCCGAGATGTAGCTTCTCTGAGCGTGTTCTACCGGCTATACTCGTACTATGGTGAGTGCTCTGAAGAGCTCTATAACCTAATTCCTTCCTCTCCATTCCGCAACCGAATCACAAGCACAGGTCAGAATATGCACCCGCATACCGTAGTCACCATCCCTTCGCGTACCCATAAATTTGGTGATTCATACATTTGTCGAACAATAAAGATGTGGAATGCTCTTCCAGCCTCTGTGTTTCCACTTTCCTATAACCTGGAGTCCTTCAAGCGAAGTGTGAAAAGGCATCTAGTCAAGCCGGCATAGTGCTAGGGACTGATGTCGGACATAAGTGTCTGATTCCAGTTGCTAACATTCATGGACCATGCGCGCCACTTATGATCAGGTCGCACAAGGTCACATGTCGTGCTAGTATAAAAAAAAATAAAAAAATGTCTCGGGGTTCCTTTTTACACACTTTTTAAAGTTCGAAAAAAATATTTCAACGCGTT
Organism: Tinea semifulvella; assembly: GCA_910589645.1. NCBI lineage: Eukaryota > Metazoa > Arthropoda > Insecta > Lepidoptera > Tineidae > Tinea > Tinea semifulvella. The sequence goes on from OU342586.1 coordinate 10,397,354, forward strand.
CCGAAACAAACTTAATTCGACGATGTGAGCAATATAGAAAAACAAAACAATACTATTATCATTGAGAGTTTGTCACGTAAAAATATTCAAATATAATTCTCACACGATTTTTTTTTTAAATAGTCGGGTGCGGATCTAATGGATAACACGGCCCTGCCTATGCTGAATACTGAATATCTATCCATAAATACGTACGAGTATAGTTCAATAAAATTTAAAACAGACAGTGTAGGTCGCCTAGGTCCGGATGCTTTAGGGGCCTCGGTCGGGAATGGGGATATTCCCCTGTATTTTCCGACAGGATTTCAGCGGGCAACCGCCGGTAATTGTATTCACTCTTGGTGCTGGTCTCTGTTCCTGGTATATCGGCAAAATCGAAAACCGCTTTGTATAAAGCAAACTAAACTATAAAAAAAAATCGTGCGTGAATTATACAAATTTGTTTGGTGCGTGTCAAATTCCACCGCGATAATTAAGTTAACTCCCAACTTAACAAGTTAACTGCCGAAATTATTTCATAAACATTCAAATAAAACATTTATTACACTTGTTAACCTCGTAATTCGATTCGACTTCGTTTAATAAATAGTTTATTTATACACCAAAATATTGATAAGTTCATTTTTTAGATGGCCGTCAATAAATATAATAGTATAATATTTTAAGTAAGCTGAATAAATGAAAATGTAACCGCTGTTTGAATATGTTTTCAATTTTGTTGTAATTTTTAAACCTATTGATTTATTAGGGCAGTATGTTTAGGAGTTCTTCGCGCTATTTTGCACAGACATGTCAAGTCCAAGTTTTTTGTGTTGTAAATTAGTTTACTGTGGGTATTGTTAGTCAAAAGTGGTGTTATTTTGTTTAATAATGTGCGACGTTGTGAATAATTTTGGAAAACGATAAATTTGACTCTATACAAGTATATGGGGCAGAAGTTACACTTAATTTTTTTCGGTATTCCCGCGCTGTGAACTCCCGTATACCCTTCGTGTTTGGGCGATATTGACGTGAATTACTCCATAAAAAGCATCAAATTCTGCAACACTTGGAATTTGATGATCCCCAACACGGTTATGAACTCTGTTATGAACATATATTACGTAAATAAATTACGTGATTAGGGCTGATGTATTCTGTACAATGTCCTTTAAAGACACTTAAAAAAAAAAAGCAGTATGTTTATATGCAAAATGAATGAATGAGTGTACCTTCCCTAGTGCTAAAGCAGTTAACATCAGTCCCATTAACCTTGAGTAGAATATCACCAGCTTCTACCTGAAATAAACGAAACATAAAATAAACATAAAATCATACATAAAAGATTAAGGCTTGGCCAAACAATACTCCATCGTGGTTCACCGACCGCGCCATAACATGCGGTAAAACAAAATATATTTAACTGTCGAGTCCTTTAGCTTTTATATCAATGAAAATTTAGCATAGATATTTCTGAACTATAGCTTGGTTTAGAATTGAGTTGTAAATAGAGTGATTTTATTTGCTAAGTTAATTAATAGACTTTTCAATATAAAATCATTAAAAATCAAGTATTTATTTATTTTTATTTATTTAAATACTTTATTGCACAAAACTTGAAATTAGTGTACATAGGCGAGTTTAATGCCGGTTAGGCAGTATTTCGTCGTAGTTAAGGGAAAAAGAACATGTAACTCGTTGTTAACACCCAGGACGACAATTTATGTTATTTCGACGGGTCTCGAAGGGTGAAATGAGAATAATGTTTTGTTTTTAAAATTGTCTGGAACGTTTTGAATATTTTTTAAAGCAAAATTAAATTTGTATTACTATCGTCGACGACAAATCGTCACTCACCGAAAAAGAAACCTATTTTATTGAAATTATTAATTTCATTAATGTTATTTTAAGATTGTCTTGCATAGTACGAGTCCTAAATTAATCTCTATTCGGATCTAGAGAAGTGCTCCTGGAGGACCCTCAGATCCTCTGGGCTCGTGAGCCATACGAGCGCTGTTATACCAGTAACGGTGCCCAGCACTAAAGGTGCATGAATTACCAGCGGGTGATTACTCGCTGAGATCCAGCCGGGGAGAACGGGGGAATGTCCCCATCCCCAATCCAGGCCCATTAAACATCCGGGCCTGGACGACCCCACTGTCTGTTATTCAAGTACTACTTTCGTATCGTTTAAGACTTGAAAGTTTACAGAAATAATGTAAAAAATGCTGGAACAAAATTAGTTTGGACGTAAAGTTGTTCGCACTCAATGGTAGCTTTTATCTTTTATCTAAAGGTCTTCACTAATGGATTGGGCTGAGGACGAAATTAGATCAAATTTATTGAGAGCTGCCGGAAAAAAGAATTAGCGGCGGAAGAGACATCGACATCGACATAAGGTAGGAGCTCGCAGCAAATGAGTTAAGTCATTGTTGGTACAGCATATTTAAACAAATAAAAATTAACTACGGCTAGCTACGAGTATTAAGCATTATTCTGATATTCTAACATGAAGTAACAAACACAAAAAAGTCTTCTTATTATGTTTCAAAATTATAAACTGTCTTCGTGATAGATGAAACTACGTTTTGATTCTGAGAATGATACTCATATCTGTTAAAACTGCTGGAGTGAGTATTAATATTTTGAAAAGGTACTGGAAAGCAATATTATATGTTTTTTTTTTATGAAATGAGGATCGTGTATAGAATGGCTAGCCCTAGATGTTAAATATACTGGTAAAAATTAGGTCATTTTATTGCCTACTAACGATGAAACTTGAAGGCTGATAGGTATCTATCGATCGTACAACTAGGACATAATTAAATTTACATATTGTGTCGTACTGGATTGAATAATATAATACCAAATAGGGAAGTACTCGTAAGATCATAATTGCCTTATTATAAATATATTTGACAGAAAACTTTTAAATGATATACCATCGGTTTCTGAAAGAATGACATCCTTACGAAAGAATGGTCAATATTCAATTTTGATATACGCCACGTGATTGGTAAATAGCTTGTCACTTTTCATCATTACAGCCCCTAGAACACAGCGTCCTAGACCTCCACTGCTGGAGATGGGCCTTCCAGATCATATATCTGGAGAATTTGGCCTACACTCATGACGGCTTGGCGAGGATATGATGTCATTTTTTTATGACAATTTATTAACGATTCCAAAGTTGGCATTAGTGGAACCGGGACCGAACGGCTTAACGTGCTCTCCGACACGGGAACAGTGGAGTTGTAAATCTATGACAAATGTACGTAAGAAAAGTGTATTTCTCATTGGTACATGTCGGATGGGTTTGAACCGACCTTTGTAGGATTTAAGGTACGCGCTCTTACAACCGAGCCACCACCGCGCCTCTTATACGACGACGACGTGCTTATAGGCAAATGTTAAACGCGCATTATGTATCCTTTTATAGGCTAACGGTTACTGAGGTAAACTCAATGAAATAAGGAAGTACTCGTAAACTCGTAAGGTCATAACCACCCCAGTTTAGATATAACTTAACAAGCTATAAATGACTCAGCGCGTCGACTTTTATTAAGTAGCAGCTTTAGTCCTTATTCATAGCTATTTAAATTTAATCAGCGACTAAAGGTGCAGACAGTACCTAAAGATAACTTTATTAAGTTGTTTTTGATTATGTCAGCTAAACGTGTTTACGATCGAGATTCGCGTTGGATCTGCCGAATAGGGAAGGAATTCCTTTGCGGGCGTCGAGCAGGGTCACTTCACCAACTTGTCTCGAAGAAGTACAAACACGTACAAAGCTAATTAAAACGGGACAGTCCCATAAAACAATAAGTACCATAAGATCATTAGGACTAGAAATAATTTAGGTTACTTTAATATTGCACATTTGAAGTACAACATTAGGTTTTAATTTTCACTCAGCTTAGGGTTGGACTTAATCATGATTTATTAAAATCAAATAAAGTAGGATTTTATGAAAAAGCCTCATATAGCCACATTTTTTTATTTATTTTTTCATTTATATCAAAATTATTTAATCGTGCCAACCCTTATCCTGACAGGAATATATTTATTTGTGTGTTATTAATGCAAAAATGATAAAGTATGTAGCATATTTATCCGGGGTAAGCAGAGTAACTGAGCGCCACTTCACACGATGACAATATACCTCTTTCGCTTCGTCGACATTCATCAACCTCTACATTACGAAGGATTTTTAATGCACCTTCAGCCAGTGTTTTATTTTTTTGATCGTGATATGTGAGTCTCAGTCTGCCAGGGCCTCTTTTACCCAAAACTTTCGCATTATATATCTGGTTCGTCAAACTTTCTTCGCTCATTCTTTGAACATGCTCAAACCATCGTAGCATGCTTTTCCTGACGCCGCATATCTTACGCAACGATCTCATTTCTACTGCATTAACCCTACTCTCATGAGTATTCTGACATATCCACGTCTCGCTTCCATACATAAACAACATGTTGGTACCAACATGAGTCACTAACATTTCCGACTAAAAATTGAACTGAAATTGAGAAACTAAATAAAACTGAAATTTATCCGGAACTTTAAAAAAAGTGCGGACCCTACAATGCGAGGTTCTTTAATTAGAATTGCAATGCAGTTGTCTCAGAGCTAATGGCAAATCGTTTCACACAAAACATTTAAATAGAAACCACTTAGTTAATCGACAAGTCTTACAAGTGTCCAACTATTAGGCTACTATTAACATACAATAAACCGGACGTCTTTGACAAAAACATACTTGTTTTCTCTAAATACATTCAATGTTGCTGTAATTCTAATGTTTAGATTGAAATCTAAATCTTTGTATGCATGATCTAAGTAAATCGTAATAGGTTTTTCGCCCTAAATTAGTTGAGATATTAAGACTTAGCCAAAGAGAGCGGTGGTGGTCCCGTTATTGGAATCCTTTTCTTTTAAAAGATTGCGACTCAAACTTTAGTATGCTCCAACGAGAAATTAACTTTTCTTTACGTACATTTGTCATAGATTTAAAACAATACCGTTCCTGTGGATAGACGATAAGCGGTGTCGGCCTTGTTTCCACGAATACCAACTTGTGGAATTGTTTAGAATTGACATACCTATATAGCGTCCTGACTGAAGGAAAAAATATGTTTTGAAAGGCCCATCTCTAGCAGTTCCTTTCTAGGACTCTGTTTTGGGAGCTGTCGTCTTTAATAATAAAATAAGACAAGAAGTTTTCGGCTATCCACTATTAAATATTTCTGACAGCTCTAAACGATCTGTATTTTGTTGCGAATTCAAAAGACGGAAAGTCCTTATGTGTAATAACCTAACGTGTTGTGTTGTTAAGTACCATAATAATCAAACCTTTTTTTGTTCTAGCGTTTGTGATTCACCTTTTCCAGTTAAAATTAACTATTAAAATAACGCGATGTTGGCACAAATGCCTTAGTGGCGATTGCCATTACTAGTTTACTAGTTTAAAAAAAAAGAAGAAAAATAAAGACTCAAAGGATGGGATAAACTCGAGCGGGTGATTGCCGATGAAATACGCAATAGGGCTGCCGAGTTGCATCGTAAATACAGGTTTATAAAAATTAGAGGTTACATTATTAGATTTGAAGGACGTTTAATCGTTACGCTATTTATTGTTAGTTAGATCGTAAATGGAGATCCCATCGACGTACAGAGATGAATTAACAATTTAATACATGCTACGTATTTGGCCTTGGGTATATTTTAGCCAATCGCTAAAGTTAATATTACTGCATTCTGGATATTGACTAACTCGATTTGACGAAGTATTAATGTCGTCATCGACGTAATGTCGTAATATAAAAGATAATAAACAATAATTAGGTAGATACGTACTTAAGTAGTTTGTATAAAAAACCTATATTTTAACAACCATTTTGAAAGCTATATTGTGTACTTATCTTTAAAATAATAATCTATATCGGCCGTAAATTTTAGGTTAATGTAGGTATATAATTGACGCAGCTTCAAATGTAAAAACGTAAAAATACTTTTAGGTTTTAAGTTAACTTTTTTTTCATTTCCAGATCCTAATTTAATTAAGTTGTACTTTTCAAAATTGGGGCGAATAACACGTAGATGATGACTTTAATTTAACCCTTAATCCCTACCCATCCTGGAAGAAACACTAACCCTACCTTGGGGTATGGAAGAACCTTATATGTTATTCTTAATTAAAAATATTAAAATAAAATAGATTAAAAACTAATTATAAATAAAACTAAACTAAAAATAGTTATGAAATTAAAACAAAATAAACTAAGGGCTGGGAGAGTGCTGCTCGAGATGCTCGCTGCATTTCCTCTTTGAATAATAATTGAAAAATAATTTGAATATCTTGATCTAATTGAAATATTTCGTTTTAGGTAGTTATAGCATTTGCGGTCGCCACACTCTTGATTTATTCCTTCACCCAGCTCTTTTATGAATTTGTAGGTATCAGGATATATGTATCACATATGTTTTGGTATGTAACTTTTAAATATATATTCAAAGTTTTAATTGTCACTTGTGTGTCCCGCGCAATATATAACAAAATATACAATATAAACCCTAAGGACATAAGAAGGACTTGACATGGCCGACAAACCTTGACATGGCCGACAACGCTATAAAAAATTACATAAAGCCTCGGGAACGTTTGTATCATTATTCATTCATTACAGCCCTAGAACAAAGCGTCCTAGACCTCCACTGCTGGAGATGGGCCTTCCATAACTGGAGAATTTGGCCTACACTCGCCACGCTGGCCAGACTGCTTGTATACTTTATGTTTATTTATTTTACAAAAATATAGTCTCTGGGTTTTGCTGGACCTTCGGCTAGGGTTTAAGGGTTAATATAGGTAATATATATTACTTAAACAAGTTATGCATTTTATAGCTAGATTCGTAGCAAAAGAAAGTAATAAAATGCCACATTTTAAAGTAGACAATCCATGCATAAGCATACATGAATGCGTAATGAGAGGGATTATGTCACGGCAAACTACATCAGTCAAGTGAGCCAAATCACAACTGTCCTCAACATTACCAGCAAGTTCACAATGCCAATTAATATAATTATTTTACATTCCGTAAATTATGCGATTCTTGACGTATCCTATGAGTGTAAGTATATACATATTGTTGTTGCAAATGATTGTTTTTTATTTGGCATACATTTTGTATAGCATATATATAAGTTGAATTTAGTTGCTCTTGCTTGGTAGAGTAAGTTTTTATAATAAATTGTTAATTATCACAGCTTATACTTACTACAGATAAAATAAATTTTTCTATCACATTAGTTAAATAAAATAAATATGTATTGCTTTAAAAGATTCACTTAGTTGCTTTTGCTTGATAACCGAGTTAAATTGTAAATTGTTATTTGTCCAGTAAGATTAACTAATATTACTAGAGTAGAGTTAATGCAGTAGAAATGAGGTCTTTACGTCGGATATGCGGCGTAACTTTGATGGACCGTATACGTAATAACGAAATACGCAAAAGGGTAGGTATAAAAGAAAGCATAGGTACAAAAATAAAGAAAGGCATGCTCCGATGGTTCGGGCATGTCGAAAGGATGAGCGAAGAGAGATTGACGAACCAGATATATAATGCGAAAGTTGTAGGTAAAAGAGGCCCTGGCAGACCAAGACTTGCCTATCATGATCAAATAAATAAAACATTAGCTGAAGGTGAATTAAAAAGCCATCGAAACAAGAGGGCATGTATGAAGAGGTTGATGAATGTCGAAGAAGCGAAAGAGGTATGTCGTGATCGTGACAAGTGGCGCTCAATTGTCTCTGCCTACCCCGCAAGGGATTTGGCGTGAAGATATGTATGTATGTATGTACTAGAACTGACACTGCAAATCTCTCTGCCGCAGCATCAAAATCATGGTCAATGCGAGAGCGCCCCGAAACTGTGATAAAAATTACAAATTACCATCTTGCATATTAAAAACATGTAAAAATCTATCCAAAGCACTGTATATTTTAATATGGTCAGACATCATAATGTTTTAGCGCATTGTCATCAAGTTGTGTCTCATTTTTTGCTTTTGAGTAATTTGTCTCTATACATAGTACCTCAATGTATCTGTCTATTTTTTTTACTTACTCATACATTAAGGAAGCTTTTTTAATATCAATATGCTTTTATGCATGCCCATAGCCACTAGAAGTCTGTTGCAAAAAGGATGATTAAAATAATCCAAGATCAAATTTAGAGATAAGCCACATTATTGGCCATAATATTTATATTATCCAATGACGTGCCATATAGGCATATGTTAAACATGTACTGGCTGTAGATGTCTTACATCCAAAGTAAAAACATTGAAAAATAAACAACATCATTCATCTTGTATAGCGATTTAGGCTAAATTCTATTCACAGTTATATATGCATTTTTAGATTAATGATTTTAACAAGATTAATTTAAGTAGAAAAAATATTTATTTTATATAGTTAAGGTGTGCAAAATGTATATAAATATCATCATTACAGCTCTAATACTAAAGGATGAGATTGACATGAAAACTACATATTTTATTTTACAAATAACTTAATTGCACAGTAATATACTATGGTAAAAATTACATTTAGTCTTATCAATAAAAGTATCAAAACTTCTATTTACAATTTTTTTATCATTGTACACAGCACAAGTAGTACAAAAATAGCCCAAAAATGATGTCATTTATAAATACAATAAAAATGGTGTGTAAATAAGTAATATATGTACTTATATATATTTTTTTTAATCATAAGGTGTATTTTTATTCGTTAATATATTCAAAATTAATTCACAGCATCTGATAAGTTAACCATTATATTTATACATGCAAAGATCATAAAACATACAATGATGCATGCAGACAATTTAATTGTGAGTGTTTTTTCAATGCCCATTGATATGACATTCCATGCATGCTTTTTGAATTGTAAATAAAAATTAATGTAAACAGAGCACACAATTATATTGCCCAGTTTGGTTCTTCATTATTATGGATATTTATTACATCATCATCATCACCACAGCCTCTAGAACACAGACCTAGATGAGCCTTCCAGAACATATATCTGTTTTTTTTTAAATACTTTTAACGGTTTTTATGCAATTTACCTTATAGACATACTTCTCCCGACCATGGCCAATGCAACTTGGCCGAAACGTCAGAAGAACTATGTCTCTAAGGCAAAACGCCTTAAGACATGTTAAAATTATAGAAACTATTGTTATTGTGCACATAAGTTAAAAAAATATATATCTTCAAAATTTGGCCTACACTACATTCCCTTGTTAAATGAGTATAACACAGTGTTATTTGCTAAGTGACTTACATATCAAATTTATAGTTACACATTAACTAGCCCTGGTTAGAGGTAATAATATTTTCGACATTTAAGACAGCCTTCATGAGTTCATAACAATCTGATAAGAGTAAAATAATATTTACATTATGGTATAAAAATAGTTGCAAAAAACAAAATGTGTTGCAGCAGAGAACCATGTGCTGATGATAATGATAACATATTAGTTTGTCCAAAATGTCAAGTGTAAACTGAGGTAATATCAATTGACGTCAAACTTCAATTGTTTATCTAATGATATAGCAGATTGCAATAGAGGAGGAATAATACTATGACTTCAGTATTTAAATTACTTTTCTGCAATATATTGTTATGAGTCTGTGCAAAAGGCTTATAGACATTTTTAACGAATTACATTATATCATTATAGGTATATTGATTGTTAACTTAATGCATCTATCACTCCTAGAGGACAATTCTCAATATTTAATGAAATAACTGTCACAATGCATACAAAAGAAATAGCTTCTCTTGACATAATATCACATGCAACATTATCTCTACAGCTCGAGAACACAATCTAATAATTTAGACTAGTCCAGTAGACAGAGCACATTTTTATACTATAGGGTCCGAAAATGTTGTTGAAAAGATAGCTATTATTATTTTTACTACAATAAATATGTTTATAACAAAAACAATAACTTCAGAATAAACTGCAGTTTTAGATCTGGCTCTAATGTGTCATAATTCAATCCAGGATATTACAATCTAACACAACACTGTCATAGCAATAAAGTTAGATTACAGGATAAGATATATTACTTTTAACACCAAACAATTAAAGTTTGTGATGTTTTTTTAGAAATAGTGCAGCATGCGAGTTACCTATGTTATATACCCTGGGAGGACAGGAAAAAAATATAAAAAGGCTCCTTTAATTTGTAATATTGTGAGGAAAGTTATTTGTGTAGTAGGTATGATGAAAACATATGACATTTATCAATAATGCACATAAAAGCTTTTACCTCACCGCTACGAGCCGCTGGAGAGTTTTCTTCGATTTTGTATATTATGTGTGGCAAACCGGCTTCCCCGAGCAAGGAGAAACCAAATCCCAAGTTATCATTAGTACGATTTAAAACCACCAGCCGTTCGTCAGCCATATTCACTACGGAGTACCATTGGATTCACTATTCAGAGTTTACTAAATAAATAACGTATGAATTTATATGTGTAATCAGGTAGTTGCAGAACGAAGAAATTAAAGTTAGAAAATGAACACTAATATTTTAATTCAACACACGAAAAGCAAAGCGCAACCAACCAAAGCGACAGCCCGTGTAGACAGAATACGTTTCGAAACTAAATAATACTGTGTCATATTTTAACCATTGTAATTTACATAGTAGATTCATACTATTACTTTGGTATTTATTTTATATATTAAATATTAAAATACCAGTATATTAATTATAATATATATTCGCATAATTCAAAGTGATATGAGATAAAAAACACTTTCAAAGAATTCGTGTATGTAAGTTTTGAACGAGTCATATATTATAATACTACCAAGTTATATTGTAAACTTTAATCATTATATCTATCTCTTTCAATACAGCAAAAATGAAGAAATAACTATTAAACGAAAGCGCTAAAAGTTCAAGTGATATACGCTTTTATTTTGTAGCGTATTCCGATTTTTTCATTGTTTTAATGATTTTAATAATAGACTATAATCCTTGTTCTATGCTATAAACTGACTATTTAATTAATTTAACAAGTAATTTGGCTAAATACATGTACAAAAATATAATACAAAAATATTAATATTGAGAAATTAAAAATATAAGTGTCACTTAATTGGATTGTCAATTGGCGGCTGAACCACTTTCATCCAATGCCAAAGGTTCTTCGCGCCATTATACGCGGACATATCAAGTGTAAGTTCTTGTTTTGTAAATTAATTTACTATGAATATTATTGGTCAAAAGTGGTGTTGTTTTATTTAATAATGTGCTACAATGTAAATAATTATGGAAAACGATAAATTGGACTTTAATTATGGGGCACAAGTTGCGGTTTATTTTTTGCGGTTTTCCCGCTCTGTCAACTCCCATATTTTACCCGACGTGTTTGAGCTATGGTGCCGCGAGTGACTCCAAGAAAAGCATCAAATTCTGCAGCATCTGGAATTTGACGATGACCTCATTAACTCATGAAAAAGAAAGATATAATACGTCAGACTTGGCTGTATGGGCCTTCCCTATCATCTTATTCATTGTCCATTGGGAGAAAATAACCTAAAAAAAAAACATCCAATGCTTGATAACTTTTAAGAAAATAACTGTCAATCAGATAATTTTGCGAGAGCGAGTGGTTGTGTAATTGTTTTATTATTGTTTAATAAATCAATAAAATGCAAATACTATCAAATTTGGTAAGAATCACAATCCCTAATTATTTATCTGGTTTGCCAATACCAGATACTGTTGGAGGATGGTTTCGCTTAAGTGGTAAGTAAACTGAATATAACCAAATTTTCCATGCTTGTGTAAATCATTACATAGCTATTATTTCGGCATAATAACCTTATTAATAATTCGTAGATAAAACAACTTATCAAATAATGATTAACTTATACATTGCCAATATGGGTTATTATCAATACTTAATTCGATACGTTTTGTTATACTTTTAACTGTGCACAAGGTAAATAAGCGGAATATATACACTATACATAACGTTTATTATAGTAGTTATCTACTATTTATTCTTTAAGTTTACTTATGTTTTATTTAACTATGTCGGAGATAATGTTATCATTAACATAAAAAAATGATGTCAAGGTGTCAAGATGATGTAAGATTATGGTAGATAGAGATTTTTTGATAATATTTAGCCAAAAAAATATATTTCTCTATTCCAAACCTATTAATGACAGATTGCATAAGATTCAATAAAAAAAACTATAAGGAAAGGTTTGTGAAAGTATTTAGCGCTAGCTAACAGAGACAAGAGTGAAAGTACCTTTGTTTCTTTTGTTGTTATTTTATTGAGTACAAGATGGTTGCTAAAGATAATTGGTTTTAAATTTCTCCTTTAAAACTGTATTTAATTTTGGAAATAATTTTAGTTTACAAAAGACTAAATTGATTAGTTTTATTGTAAGAAAGGGATTTAATAATATATATTTGCTACTAGAATTGTTATTTATTTTTTATTTGAGGTTTGCTTGCTGATATGTCTATCAGCAGTACTTACTGTCCTGGTGTCAAAGAGATCAAATATAAGATAGACCAGGCATTGGTTGCTATTTTCATGTTTGTATTTCTTTTACCTTACACTTAGTTCTTCTCTTGTTTGTTATATCAATGACAGTAAAACAACAAAATCATTTTCAAACATACATAGTTCATTTAATCTAAGGTTTTGTTTAAAATAAATAATTAATTTGTGAAAAAAAATTAGCACAATTTGAAGTATCAAACACGACCATAACCTGTCAATGCATTGTCATAGACTAATTCATTCTGAGATGGTTGTCCTAGCTTTAATTTTCATACCATTTGGCTTTATACCCTATCTTGTTAAATATTGTATCTGACTATTTTAATGTTGTGTTTGACTTGTTTAATTTAACTACTTTGTCTACTTTCATTTTCACTTGTCTGCTATATTTTTTGAACATACTAGCTATATCAAAATAATGTTAAAGGAACTTGCTTACAGTTTTGTCATTTAACAGGATAATGTTATTCACGTAAGTAATGAATAATGATAAAAAATATCAAACCTGTCCATAAGTTGTTAACTGTACATTTTTTACAGTCCGTGATTGGGCAGCACTGATTCCTCCGACTCTTGCTGTGGGGGGCATCTCCTATTACTCATACATCACCATTAAGAAGGCAAGAGAAAACGGTAAGGTGAACCAATGCATTAGGAAGGACATTCCTAAAGTTGTAGACTTTATTGATATTGAAGATATTACGGAGAAGGCTTCACTTTGTCGGTGCTGGAAAAGCAAGAATGTAAGTATTATCAGTTTTTTTAATTAGTAAAATAGTTTTAACACTAAATCACTGTTTTAGAAAACCTACAATATTTAATATATTGTACCAAACCATTTTTTTAAATCATATAAAGTCCAGCTTTCTGTTTAGAGATGTTTCTCTGTAACTAACTTAGCCTAAACCTGGATCTAAATGTGTTTTGTAATGTTATATTGCAATGTGATTATAGCAAAATATTTTAATCATCACAGGACTCGAACCTGTAAGTTTCTTCTATCTAACAAAATATTTCAAAATCCTTATATTCTTTTTGTTTATCTTTTCCCGATGGATAATGAATGAGATGATAGGGAAGGCAAAGCGTATAGCCAAGTCCGACGTAATATATAGGTTATATTTTTATGGGTTGAATGAGGTTATCATCAAATTACAGATGTGGTAGAATTTAATGCTTTTCTTGGAGTCACACGCTGCATCGTCTAATATGGATGTTAACAGCGCTGCAAAAAATAAACTGCAATTTGTGCCCCATTCATAGTGTCCAATTTATTGTTTTCCATAATTATTTACATTGCAGCTCAATATTAATAAAAACATCACCATTTTAGACTAACAATAAAGTAATTTACAAAACAAAAACTTGCACTTGACATGTCCGTGCAAAATGGCGCGAAATAATCCCAATTTTTTTCTTTTATGACTTTTATGCTAGGGTCAAGGTAATCATTTAGAAATTTGAACAGACCTGACAAAAAGCCTGACATTTCGTAAAAGTCTGCACATTTATTTATTAAGAAACCAACAACGTAATGCATAATGCTTATTATAGTAACAAAATGCATGCATTTCTTACCTAGTTACAGTAGGTAGTTACGGTAGGCATGGTTGCAGAGGTTCGTGATGTAGTTTTATTACTCAAATTGTTTTTTTTTTTAAATATAATCAAAAGAACCGACAAATTACAGACGACAAAGACGTATAGTACCTTGACAGACTGGTTGGCACAATTGATCATTGTGTGGCATGCATTGAATCAAAATATTTACACCAACTATATAAATAGAAAACCTATAACTAAATAAATAAAAACTTAATTAGTAAAAATAAAGTTAAACATAAACTAAAATAAAAAAAATACCTCTAGATATGACTCTTCAGGGCATATGTGGGCAACAACTTACTCTTACTCCATCTAAAAATTATTATTATTTATATTTAATTATTATTATTAAAAGCAGCCCCCGAACATACTCGTATTACTAAAGTTTGGCCCACAACATGTTAAAGGAGACTGGGACATTTTCACTCTGTATAGCGAGGTTAATATAGTAATTATGGAATGCTTAAATATCCAATTACCATGCAGGTAATCTTGTAGCATTTATGTTACATGTATGTTATCTTTCAGTGGCCATACTGTGATGGAAGCCATGGAGACCACAACAAGGAGACTGGAGACAACACTGGCCCAGTAGTAGTGAGGCACAACAAGAAGTAATCAGACAGGGTCACTGCCAAACTTGCCTTCAAACCATGTGATTCATGCACACATCCCTATTTAATATGGCTCGTGCTTAATTTGTGATTTTTATTTACTTTGTGTTCCATAATTATAAATATTCTTCCTGGCAGCCGAATATTTGTTCTAGGAAAGAGACTAGAGTATCGTCATCATAACTGCCTCTAGAAGACATGAGTCCTAGACCTCCACTGCTGGAGTTAGGCCTTCCAGAACATATTTCTCTCACAATACTGGCCATTGAATTGTCAACGAGATAGACTTATATTTGTCAAAAGTGCTAGAAGGAGTAGTAATTCTGATGGGATGAATATTTTAAATAGTGGAAATCAATCTTAATTTTCTCTTTATTCTTTACAATGAATATTCCCAAGCTGTATTTATCTTGGTTTTTTTATATTTTTGATTTTATATAGTACTTATGTTGTCGTAAGGATATGGTATTTGTATTAAACTGCACTTAATTTACACTTAATATAAGTTAAACATTACTAGAGCTGTTTAGACACATTTAGCTAAGCAAGGTT
Organism: Tinea semifulvella; assembly: GCA_910589645.1. Classification (NCBI taxonomy): domain Eukaryota; kingdom Metazoa; phylum Arthropoda; class Insecta; order Lepidoptera; family Tineidae; genus Tinea; species Tinea semifulvella. The sequence goes on from OU342586.1 coordinate 10,412,721, forward strand.
TAGTAATAATATTTTTTTGTAACTTTTGCTTCCCCTTAATGTAAAAGCAACACTTACCTCAACCTTGTTTAGCAAAACGTTTATAAATAGTTCTAAAATTTTGTGAGGAACAATAAAATCACTTTGGAATGTTTACTTGTGTTTTATTATTTAAAAAGGTAGGATAGACAATTTGATCCAATATCCGCAGGTAAATCAATATGATTGTCTTTATTTGGCTGGTCAAATATAGAAGTAATCCAAGTAACAATTGAAATAAAACTAAGTTGTTACTTTCTTGTTGACCAAATTAAAAATATTACACACAATTAGTAGAGATGGGTGGGATGGGATGAAGGGTGGTGAAAAACCACTTGGTAAAAAATAATATTCATAAAAATATGGTTGCTAATTTTCTTAATAATTACAAAATGCTACGTTTTTAACTAGCCAATCCCGTCTGGCGTGGCGAGTGTTGGACAAATTCAAAAAATGATAATTTATTCTTCATCTCCAACGGGGTAAGGCGAATCGTTTACACCATCGTATCATTACGTTCCTCCTAGTGTTGCCCAGTCTTGGTCTTACTTTTTTACAAGACCTCGCAAGACTTGCACATATTTTTTTCCAAATTTTGCTAGTGTGTTCTTTTTTTGGGGTTAGGTTTTTGTTTTAAATAAATTTTAATTGCGTCGTGTCCGTAATTAATATGTTTTGTTCGTAAGGGGAAAAAAATACGTTTAGGTATTTGGAACTTGGTTGAGCTCGTTCGCCTGTTAATATACCTAAATCCTACCTATACCTAATGCCTCCGAGGTCAAGCGGTTAATTCCGTGGATTCGGACTTGGAGGTAGAGGGTTTGATTCCATGTCAGGACACAATGAATTATTTAATTTATTAGTGATATTTATCAAGTTTGGTATCCTAAAGACATCGCGGAGAGATTTTCTTAGTACAATTGGAATATAAAATTTATATTGAGTCAGAGTAAGAGTCTTGCGTAAGAGTTTTGCGAGACTCTTGACACATTAATAAAATAATAATAATTCAGTAAAAAAGTTACAAGATATGAAAACAATAACATATTTCATTTTGCATGCACAGAAAAACAGACATTTGCAGCCGAACTAAGCCTATATGTATAGGTCTGTCCGTCGGCAGTCAACGCCCAGACACCCTTTTAAATATATTATTACTTTTAATTACAAAATATTAAAAGAAACAAAATGTACACAAAAAGAAAAATAAATTAAAAATTGTGTGGTTGAGATCCTCTTTTTGTTTATGATGTAAGTGTGTGTAAGAGGGTGTGTAAACTTTTCATACTTTGTTATTATCGCATTCCTATTTTACTATTGACAGTAATTCCTCAGTTATATTATAGTCAAGAGACTGTAGCCATTGTGTGACATTCTTTCTACATATCACTTTAGTGCATTGATAGATAGATCATGCATAGCATCTAGCTACTTAGTAATTATCTTTATTAAATTGTTAGGCTAGTCCATAGTCCTTTTTTAAGAAAAAAACATACAATAGTGCTTTTTATTTCTAACATATTATCCAATGCACGAATGGTTTTGTGGAATTCGCTGGTGGGTTTTTTTTCACTATTTTTATTAGATACTTTATTAGAACTGAAGTATTTCAAAGTTATTAATACCTTTTAATATTTTTTGTCGTGCTAAAAGGGATATTCAAATATTCGTCGCGACGCGTCTTTGGAATGTGCGTTCTTGGTTATTGGGCATTTTTAACTTACTAGCTTTTGACCTTTCTAACAGATTTTTTCCAACAAAAAATCGTTTTTGGACGATTGTGCACTCCGTCTCCCCCTGCTGGACTCTGTGTTCATGATGAATGTTTTGTTTAATTTGTAATATTTAATCTGTATTTATGGCAGGGTTTGATGGGGCTGAAAAACCATTATAATAAAAACGAATTACAATTTAATAATAGACAATAAAACAAACCAGTTACCATTCTAATTAAACTTATATTTTAATCACAGACTTATGAATAGACTTAAGTATTGATATAAATAATGTAGATTCTATAATAGATTCACAAACCAATTCTTCTATAGCACAAATGCTATGGCACTGTATAACTATGTCCTTAAATTATTAGATAGTGAAAATAATTTCTAAAATTAAATGTTAATTGACGACGCGTTGCTTAAAAATTCAGTCTTCTTTTGTAGTTTCGACAACTGTACCACAGAATACGTCTTCAGCTGCTTAAAGCTGAAAAAAAAAAACTATAAAATATATCCAATCCTCATTCCGGATTCACCCTCAAAATATTCTAAGAAAGAGTTTACACTACATTATGTAGTTATTAACACAACAATTACTTTTTTTATTTAGGCTTCAATGTTTACCATTTTTTATACTTTGCTCAAACTTTCCCAAAAAAAATATGAAAAAAAATCTTGTTATTTTTAAGATTAAAGTTAAAAATGGTGTCGAATGTATATTTTTAAAGTTCAACCGTACATTCATAATCATAGAAAAAATAAATGTCACATTTACAGACTTTGTTTTGGTACAACCCAGCATTAAAGTTACGGAAGTCACTAACGCTGAGCTGAAAGTAAAAAATTGCATTTATTGTATCAGTTATATTTTTAAAGTCATCTGGTACATCGACGCCATTTTTTGTAACTAATCGTTATAATTACAGTGACTTCAATTTGGTTCAACTCAGCAGTAAGGATAAAGGTGTGTTCATGATGACTACCTCCGTGGTCTAGCGTTTAAGTTCGTGGATTTAGACTCGGAGGTACCGGGTTCGATTCCTGGTCGGGACACAATAATATTTATTAATTTAAAATAAATAAATTAATCCTGAGTTTGGTACGCTAGAGACAGCGACAAGCTTGCTACTTGTCATGATTGGCCTATAGTAAAGTTGGCTTTATGTCTTCCGCTTCTTTATAAGCGTGGTTTCCGACCACCCCGGAAGGGAAAACGTGATGATACTAACTAATGATGAGATTTTTTACGTGTTAATTTGATGAAGTTACCTCAATTCTCGTTTCAGCGATATTTTCTTCATTTGTGAGTAACTCGTGTTTCAGTCCATTTCGTTTCCTGAAAGAAAAAGAATCATTTAATTTCTAAATTCTTGTTTATTATTTATCTATTTTACTTATCGTAATTGTATTATAACCTAGTTATCTATGTTTCTGATCAAACATATACCTAGGTTATTTAATTTTATCTTTTTATTCGAATATACATTAAATATAAATTAAAAGCTACCTAAATAATAAAATTAAAAATATGCTAAACTATAAATAAAAATCCTCTAAAATTAGAATTAATACTGACATTTCTCGTCGTCTCCATATGATAAGGGCTGCATAGGCCGCGCAGACTACGGAGCAGGTTACTCCGACCATGACAGCCGCTGCCATCCCCACGGGTTCTCCGCGAGTCTCGCTGGCGTCTTCACGAGCTCGCAATACATCATCCTTCGCCACCAGACTTCCTGAAGCTGTGGAAATAAATACGATATAGATAGTATTACATTTTATTTTATATGTATGTATATATTATTTATTTAGGTATCTAAGTATGTATTGATTTATATATGTCATTATATTGTATAATTAAGCCAGTAATTGCACCTAACTTTCATTGTTTAATTGCTTTTGTTGTCCCGAAGGTTTAACTGTCATAGAATACTTAGTGGCATTAAGTCCCGCCCTTGTACTTTGTGCAAATGTTAAATAAATAAATAAATATGTGTTACTGTTTGTGAACCTAAATAAAAAAATATTAAAAAAAATATAGTATAAACGTGCGCCACCGACCGTATTTGTGTTAATTCAAATTGTAATTTCAGACTGATGCGTAACACTTTGCAGCAGTTGATTTGAGCAACTATAAATTTTAGCAGATTATTATTACATAATCATAATAGCTGGCGTTATTGACCTTAAAACTCCGTGAAGTTGCTAAGTATCGCGCACGACAGATCAATTAACACCGGGGACATTTAGCATCAGGCAGTTAATAAGAAATCACGCCTTTTTCTCATGGTAAAGTTGTTCTAGTTCGCAGTGTTTTTCCATTTCATTTGCTAGATAGCACACGACTTTAAACTTCAAAAAAGTGCCGATTATAGGGCTTACTGTTTTAATAATATGGGCGTGGGTTCGGATCCCACCGCTGTCACAATGTTTTAATAATATTTTGTTAAGTAAAATACCATTTTAGAATCATAATTGACACATGAGACATTGACAATTAAGACGTAACGAATATTAAAAGTATAAAGGCAATGAACACAACAGTTACAAGGACACACTAGGACAGTAAATTGTCCGTCATTGAAATTGCAAATGGCATCTATGTCTATAAATAGCTATAGGTAGGGGGTTATTTTTATTTACATTTAAGTATAAAAAGAAATAAATACATTAATCAAAACCGCATAAAACTATCAAAACAAACGCACACTAACATGTAAGTCAGTCAGTTTTGTAGCTATTTTATACTTAGGGCATGTATGATATGTTAATGAATGTCGACGAAGCGAAAGAGGTATGTTGTGATCGTGTCAAATTGCGCTCAATTGTCTCTGCCTACCCCGCAAGGGACCTGGCGTGAAGATATGTATGTTTATACTCAGGACACTTTAAAATATTAATTTAATCTCCGGATGCTATAGTGAAGCACTCGCAGTTCCTACGGGATCTTACCTACGTGTTGTATAAAATAAGACAGTTTGTGAAATCGCGGCCCACTCATTTATTTTTTGATTACAACCGTGAAAGTTTTTTTCTTTTTTATACAGCCAGTGCTACGTGTGGGAAGGAAAATCGAACTATTTGTACCTACCTTGCAAATATTCAGCTTGAGAGTCTGGCAAGTTGTCGACATCTGGTTTGGTGTCTTCAGTGTCCTGCGGGAACGTTGGCAGGTCCATGTGATCTACGTTGTCGTCTCTGGAGTGAAGCATGTCGAACACTTCAGACCTGCAAACAATAGTAGTATCATCACGACCGTTTCCCTTTTGGGGTGGTCAGAAACCACGCTTTACATAAGCAGATTCACATTTAGCCAACTTTACTATAGGCCAATCATAATAAGTGGCAAGCTCGTCGGTATCTCCAGCGTAAAAAAACTCGACAATATCACAAATAAATTAAATATAAATGAAATGTATTTATTTACATTAATAAATATGTTTGTGTCCCCACCAGGAATCGAACGAACTCGAAGAGTCTAAATCCACGGACTTAACCGCTAGACCACGGAGGCAGTATTTAACTTAAATAACACCAAAATAGTTTGGCCTAAGCCTACACTACTAAGAAATTGGGTTTAAAGATTCTGGTAAGAACGGGAGACGCGCGGAGAGAGTGTCAGAAAGATATACACAAATACAGTCTAAAACTTTGACTGGAGCACTTATATTATTAATAATAATATACGTTTATTCAAAGCAACTAGGCTCACTTGTTAGTTACAAAATCCTTACAATTAATGTTAGTATAAAAATGAAAAGAAAATAAATTATGGCAATATTAAAACAATATGACCGTGCAGTAACCACTCCGATCTGACAGGATGGACCTCACTCCCGCCAGACCAGCAGCCGCACGAAGCGGCCAATGCACGGCGAACCATATCTTTCAGATATTATCTTCAGGATACTGTTAGTGCTTGTCCTCACTCTGTTAAGCAATGATGCAGTGGTTTTGCGTCTTATAGCAAAGAGTGCGACATATATGTATATGTATTGAGTCAGAGCAAAAGTCTTGTGAGACTCTTGCGCCAATGATGTTAAACCTCATTGTCTTGCGCTAGACCAAGATTAAGAGTGCAAGACCAAGACTGAGACCAGCTGTTCTGATGCAAGATACTGAGCAAGCTAACCTAAAGAATCAAATTTAAACTTTACTGTAAAGAATAACGCTTTATCAATATCGGCGTTAATCAGATCTTTCCTAAGAGATTAGAGACCTACAAATTATGATAATTTGTTTATAATTATAAGTTGTTGTTATGACCCAACTTGGTACACTAATTTATATTCTGCCGTGTTTCCCATCATTACTTACACAACTCAATTCTGTAAAGGTATATTTTCCTTATTTGTATTGTGATGTAAATTGGGTACGGTCTAATTGGACGAAGCAGCTGTAATATTTCATAACTCATAAACCAAGAAAGTCAACATGGTTAGATACTTTCTATATCTATGTACTCGTATATGTACCTTCTTATGTTTTTTGTCAAAACGACGCGCACATCATAATGACAAAATTTGGACCACCTTCATATATAGATACCTACATATTATTACCTATATCTACGCACATTTCTTCAGTTGCATTACTATTTATAAAAGTTAAGGCCTTGGATAGTTTTTTTTTTTAAAGACCGACTTTTTAAATGTCTGTTGATAAACTAGAGTTGAAGTTCAAAGAGAAGAGAGAAGAATCTCCGCGAGCTGGTTGTGACCAACAGCCTAGGGTTGACGGTCCCCTTTATTATTGGGCAATGATATGTCCATCCACTATAATATAAATAAATAATAAATATTTCCAGACAATCACACAGCGCCATCTAATTTCCGTGGTAAGCTGCGAGGCTTGTGTTACGGAAACTAGATGGTTGATAAACTACATATTATACTTTTTTTTTTGTAAATATATACATATTATACATATAAACACCCAGACCGAGACAAATTATACAATGTACAACTTGCCCCCGGTGGGAATCGAACCCACGACCTCCCGAGTTTACGGCAACGTTTGTTACCACTAGACCACGGAGGAGGTCAATAATTCTTAGCTCCATTCTCTACCCAACCATATACTGTATTATGCAGTCTTGGAAACTCGTTTCAAATATGTACCTACCTACGATACCTCGTATATGTACTACTACGAGATTAGGACCTATGAGAATACAATACCTGGTACAGCGGTACCAGGTACGTCAGAATTAAGAACCCGGCTTAAAAGCTGACAAAACGCACAACGTTTCTTTAAAATGGCCTTATTTAATGGCCCGTTTTTTGTGCGCTAATTTGTATTTTTGTTTTAAAGTTTAAAGTTAAGAAAAAATGTTATTTCCGAATAAGAATAATATTTTGGGACATAAAAGAAAGATGTAAGTATACAATTTAACGGATATATTCTATAAGAAGTATCTACCTACCTAATTATCTACAGATTTGACATGGTTTACATTGTTGAACAAACACTGCCAATCAAGTGTAAAATTGTTTATAGAGCCTTCAAGTCGAACAAAATTTATGGAAAACTTTACCTCCAACATTATAAGATAAAAATCCTTGGAATAAAAATGGCTTATGCCTTATTACCTAAAATAGAAAAAGAAAAACATTACGATTGACGCTGTATGGACAAATTCCTTTGCCTTCCCATATGGGAAGAAAGTAAAAAAGAGCAAACCCTTTGGAACAATATACTGAGTACTTAAATTAAATATTTTCACACAAAACTGCTTATAATGTTATTTGATCATTATTTTGAGCTAGTCGACCTTTCCGCGCTATTTGGCATAGGCGCGAAAGTTGTATATTGAATATCATTAAATTACTGCCTAGTTTTAGCCCCAGCAATTTTATTTGAACATCCAATATTATCGAGTTTTGGTTCAAAGATCAGAACAGATCAGACGTCAGGTGCAAAAAATAAATTCCATGGCCCACATTAATAGTCGGATCAAAGCACGAGCTTGTGCTTGCAAATGTCAAACTGACATTTTTTTCCAGAGGTAGGTATAACAATTGTCACTTCTGACATTTGGAAGCACGAGCTCATGCTTAAATCCGACTATTAACCCTGCCCTTACTATACTAAGCTGGTATTATTTAAAAAAACTTTACACCAATTTAGTTTTTTTACGCTTTTGGCTACGCTGCACTTTTGGCCATCATCACCTCCAGCAACTCAGCCATTACAGACCGCGGCAGTAATATATTTATTTCAGACACAACTTATAAGCAATTAATTCATTTATGATCAATTAATACTTACTACATTTATTAATACCTTTTGTCAAACATTTTACACATGTCGGACAAAATCAAAAAGGTCTCATAGTGGCACCCGTGTTCTTTACACAACTGCTTTAGTCAGCTCTTCGGATTAAACGAATTATGCAGCGCTTCTGGCATGTTTTTTGAAGCAAGACATTCGATGTTATTATGAGGCAGAGTATTGCGTCATTCCTTGATAGTCTAAGCAGAACTGAAAATAAGATCATACAAAATCTGTATGACATGTTGCTTCCGACAGTGATGTACAGGTATTGGCCAAAACTACCAGCAACTATCTACGTGGCTATGCGGTGGTTATGATAGGCTTTGTAGTTTTCCTAGTAGTTTTCTTTTTAAATAGTTATATTATAGTTATATTTAAGCACCTTCTGTATATATATATAAATATTTTAATATGAATCTCAGTGATTTCAAATAAACCTATTATTTAAACACACACATTCAATAGAACTAATAAAAGATTTTATTTATATTTTAAAAATGTACCTACCTAAGTAGGTATATATGTATGTATAAAACAATCATGTCAAATAGGTGGTAAAAGGACTTACCTACTGACTCCAGTCTTGTTATTAACAAGCAGCTTCATCAACGTCGCATTGGCTTCCAAAGTTTTGTACCGGCTGTTATCCTCAGCCTCGCCTGCCGGAATCTGAGGCTCTTCAGATTCCGCTTGAAGTATCTCCGCTTGAAGAGAAAAGTGGATACCTGTGAAAACAAAGAAAATTAGGGTAATATACTCGCAGTCCAAGTAAGGAAATAACTAAATGTTATAAAACACCCAACAGAAACGTGATCCTCTTAAATGACTTAAGCTTATCGTAAGAATGTTTTTTCAAAATTAGGTAATTATCGTTGAGTGGAGTAGAGCAAATTTTAACGACAGATATCATTATTTCACTATATATATGTGTATATATTGGCATTTAAACAATTGGGGTCCTAAAATTTAATTTAAGTCAGTTTAGCTTGAAAGTTAATTGACTACTGTGGATAGGCAAATTGTTCAAGTTATTATCTATTAAGACAGCATGATAGAATAAAACAATATGTAAACTCATAGTTTTGTGGTAAAGACGGTAAATTAAATTAGTGGTCATCTGGCACCGCCGCATCCATGGACCTATGAATGGAGGCCGCGTTGTGACCAGTAAACCTCGCGTGGTTAACCAGCAAACGTCGCGCAGTCAACAAGTGCAAACCACATGGCGCACGAATTTGCCTATGCATAATCCCCGCGTCAATAATTATCGGCCATCCGCTTGGGACCCATGCGTTAACTATGCTCAGTGGTCCACTTGGTGTTCGCGCGTGGACAGCATGCGAGCGAGGCAATCTGGTGACGCTACGGAGTTGATGTAGTGAGCACATATCCATAGAAGGCTATGAACTAGGCTATAACCTTAAGACTCGCTATTATTGATATTTTCAAATAAAATTGACTAAATGTAGGCCCGATTCTGATGAAGGGGTTACGGTCGTTGCTTTTTTCATTTAATAAATATATACTCGTAGTGATGGCTTGGATAATGGGCGTAGGTTGATGCTTTTATCCCACTCACATAGTGCGAGCATGATATTAGGATTGCGTTAATTTATAGTAGGTGAGTACCCCAGGCGTCGAGTGCGTACTGTAGGTAGCGAGTACCGCTTATCGGTTCATTTTATCATAAAGTCGGGTCTAAACTGCCCGAGGCTCATAGAAATTGATTTGTATTGTTTCATTTTGGAGTACAAAATGAATGTTTTTGTGAGTTCGCTTTTGTTTATAGTTTAATTATTTTAACGTGTGCACAGATAGTGAGGTCGTCCGGGCCGGGATGACTAATAGGGACTGGAATATTCCCTCGTTTTCCTCGAAAGAATCTCAGGGAAATCACCTGCCGGGAATTCATGCCCGTATGGCTCACGAACCCAAGGGGTGTAGGTTCTTGATGTGCTGTTGGTCTAGGATGTCGTTTCCCGTTGGGTGGCCGTGCGCATATTTTGAAGATGCTTGAATCGTGCGTTGTCGGCCGGATAGAACATAAGTATCAGTCAGGCCGACAACAAACTCCTCGATGGTAGGCATCTCGAGCTATGACTGAATAACACACGAACCACGGCGCTTATGTTCAGCTGACTATGGATCTTGTCCCAAGCTGGCGCAGCGTAGGTAAGACGGGAGTTTACCACGCACAAGGTCTATTTATAAAGTGTCATCACTACGTAAACCCTTTTAGTAGTCAGAATCCTAAATTATCAAATAATTTATTTTATTACTACAAAAAGAATTACAGGTTTTAGGAGTATAACCATCTCCCTCGCACAATCCAATATTTTAGAAATGTTAACTTTCTAGGAAATAAAATTACGGACATTTTGGACGAATATCACTTTCATATCACTTAATTTTAGATGCAATAGCCTAACTAATTTAAAAATCCTTTCAATAATTGCCCGTGGCGAGGGTAGGCCAAATTATCCAAAATAATGATATGATGATATGAAAGACCTAACTTCAGCAATAAAGGTTTAGGACTGTATATTTTAACGGCGACAATAGGTACTATTCGTAATTTAGTTTTATTGGTTTGTTTATAGTTTTTTTTTTACACTCTCACAGGTCTTGAGAACCTTTAATGTACCACCCAAGTAACATTACGAAAGTTTTGTAAGTACAAACATGTTCGATTTATGCCAAGAGGTAGAGACTCCTTGAGATAGTAGGTCAGATACAACCCGGTTCAATGTGTTCTTAACGGTAATGGCCATTGACTTTGTAAGGAGCGGTCATTCAATAAAAATGTTTTCGTCGCCAACGCGTATTATCTAGTAATAATATCGGGCCAGTAATTCAATCCTTTGTAATGATTTAAAAGCTGGTGACGGGCCATTCGTTTTTTACGTAAGATAATTTAGGGGGAAAGGGTCTTATTTTTTCTTACAAGAGATAAGTACTTACTTAGGCTTCCTAAAGCGGAACTGTAAAGGTTTTAAAAAACTAAGCTAATATTATATAACAGCCTCGTTAGAAGTTATTTAGAGTATGCCAGTATCGCCTGGAATCCAGGATACTGTGCATCATCTCAAAGAGTGGAGGGTATTCAAAGGGCCTTTACCAGACATCTTGCATTCTTTTCACAAGGCATCTCACATAGGAGTTCTTATGCTCAGCGTCTATCTTACTTTAAAATGAATACTCTCCGTAATAGACGCATGTTATCAGGTTTAACATTTCTACACAAACTAATTCATGGAAAAATAAACTGCACACAGCTTCTTGAACAAATCAAACTCAGTGTACCAACAAGATAAATTATTATTTTACTTTATTACTTGAAGTAGGTAATATTTTAGTTATTTTCGTTACTTTTTTATTATTTCTAAAAGGAATTGTATGTTTATTTTATATATATTTTTAAAAATTGTTTCAGATTTCGTTTTTCGTATAATATTTAGTTTTTGTATACTTATTGAAAATTTTATAATTTTGTTATTTCTTATAGGCAATAAAGGCTACTGTGGTAATGTGGTGGTCGCTTATAATAGGTGCAACATCTAACTTCTGATTTAGTGTTAAGTACAAATAAGTGTGTGATGTTAGCACTGTTGGCTACCCTATTATAAATAAATAAATAAATAAGATTACAAAAATGCGCAAAGATTATTCCAGTGGCTAGATCCACTTTCCGTTTGAGCCCCTGGATTGATCAAAATCTTTAAGATTACATAAATATATATACACAATATGAAAACATAAAGACAAAATGTCAAACAAAATAAAATTGTATACGATAATATTATATAGGGGGAAAGGAGGTCGGGTCGGCCTATTCTTATTTTTTCTTACATGGGAAGAGAAAGTGAAAATCGACTTAAGTAATAAATCAATGGCCTTTAAGTGATAAAACTTCCTTCGTTCGTGGCTTTATTTACAATTGGCCCGTTACCCATATTTCTGTATTTAAGTACGAAGTGGTGAATTAATGGTTACCATTGTGAAACACAATATATATTGCTTTAAAAGATGTCTATCATCTACAAGATAAGTAGTTTAAAGTCGTGCTGGCTTATTCAATTTAATAGATGTTGTAACAGGAAGTTATATGGCAATTCATAGGCATATAAAATAAAATATTTTTATATTATTTTAAAACTTTGTACATTACCTTGTATATGTATATTTTAAACATTGTAATGATTTATTATTATGCATATTTACTCATATACTCGTACATTCCAATCCACATACACCAACACACGCAACCACCAACACACACATGCATATACACAAACCATACACAAACAATTATATAAAAATATAAATATTATCTAGAGTAATATAAAATGTTGTAAGTAGTAATTCCTACAATGACACCTGAAACACCGTCCACCGACTATTTCAGATGTCACAGCTGAACTATTTTGTCACTATGTACGATTTATTATATGCCCTAACCTATGTAACAACTAAATTGTGATGTATATTATTTTTTGCAATAAAGATCTTTATTATTATTATAATTTATAAAATAATATCTACAAAATATAAAATAATAATTACAACCAACCTAAATAAAAATAATTAAATTAAATAACTATAAACTAAACCTAATAAAATTAAAATAAAATACGTAAATTTATATATAGTGAGTTTTTTTTGTGATTTACACAATTTCCATTTTGGAAAAAAAAACGTTGGGTTTTGTTTTTATACCTTTAAATTTAAAGAACTATAATATTTTTCTCTGTTAACGGTTTACCTGCCCTATAAGCCATTCCCGAAGTCTGATTATGTATATTACAACAGCAATGCGACAATTTAATTTTATCATAAAGACGTTTCACGCCTGTCGCAAGATAGGTACATAATAGGAGCGCCGGTCCCATAAATTACTCATATACACATAAAACTATATTTTTTAAAAACTTTAATCCAGTCTTTAAATAAAGGTCAATGGTAACACCAAAATTTAGAAGCGTAATGTGAGATTTAACACTGTATTAACATTTTGTATGTAAGCATTGTGTTTTTGAATGGCTATCTATATTAAATTACTGATTTATTAGCGGGAACAGAGATACCGGGATCGATTTCCGGTTGTTGAAGGAAGTAGCAAATAGTATTATTTTTATTTAGCTTTTAATTTACTTAATACGAAGACTAATTTAAATATCAGAGGATATATGGAAGGAATCACTGTTAGACTTATGACTAGAGATTGCAATCCCGCAGCACTTTGAATCCCGCGGGATTGATGTGTTGGATTACTCAATCCCGCGCGACAGTACACTAAATGTAATTTTATGATAGAAGCAACATTTATTTGACGTGTTATATTTACCTACTCTGTCTACGTGTTATATAGACACACCCTGTGTTTGACTTGTCGCTTTAAGCGCTTTTTGACACTTTATTTCGTTTTCAAAGTCGTTCGACTTGGCGTTGTATCATACAAAATTCGGTAAAAAAGCAAAATTTCCCTATTTTTGCTTTCAAGTCGAACATAGCAACAATAATACTTATTAGGAATAATTCAAGTATTATTTGAGACTAATTTTAAAATGCTAAATAAATACTCTTTCTGAATATTATTCCACCCGTGGTTGTTCTTATTGCCTTATTTCTAATACTTACCTAACATTCTTATAAAATTGTTTTATGCTAGTCTATGCCCATGGACGTCTCAGGGGAGGGCAGACGTCATAAACCGTTTTGCTGAAATTTATGTTTATTGTGTTATAAAAAATATGTCTGCTCCCCCTGTACGCCTTTAATTACTAATAATCAAATCATAATTGTTGTATCACTTTTCGCTTTGGCTATGTATATACCTATATCTAAATCTAACCTGAGTGGCTAACTATGTAAAACTTTGGAGCTATCTTTCTATGTTGCAGGATCCGCGGATCCATGTTTAGAGGTGCACCCCTCGCAGGCCAATAAGTGAAGCGGGATCCCGCGTTTTGCGGGATTGCAATCCCTACTTGTGACGTCGGTCCCTCGAATAGTAGCCGATTATCATCATCCACCAAAGTATATTGTGTTGAAACTATATTAGTAGTATTTATAGATACTTTTAGAAAAACGTAGATATAATCTTGCACGTAGAATTTTAAAAATAAAATATAAATGTGCTAATGACCAAGCCCATTATGTTGACGGAGATATTGTTTTTTTCTTTAAGGATTTCCTTAAGTCATAACGTATATCGTTACTATAGTTATGGAGAGCCACAGAACAGATAACAAATGCGAGATTAAAATGGAGGCACCGTACTTTTCCATACTACCTTTGTTTCGTGGATCTGAAACCCACTCGACTACTTGTATGTTTATATAGTTAATAATAATAATCTTTTTATTGTACAAAACCGAAGTGCAGGTACATTGGCGAGCTTAATGCCTTAAATGCATTTTCAACCAACTAACCTTTGTGACTGGGATCTATAATAAGCGGGTGCATAAGGATAATTGGTGTAGCAAGAAAGCATATATATATAACTATTATTACATTAAATTACATAACCAATGAGATGTTTATGTTTCTATAGATAATATTTATCGGCAATATCTACTACCTTTTTCTGTTCTATATACAGAACTGAACAGTGATTCTGCGATGACCCCATGAATCGCCATTACATCTGCCGGAAGGTAGGTATCGTTGGTGCAGCTGTTTCCGCATCTTAGGAGATTGCAATTTGCCTTGAAAATTCTTACCATAATTTAAATACCTACCTTCATTAAATACTATTCAGAGACGTTTCACTAAACTTATGACTACTTTAGCCTAAAGATAATAAAAACGTCCGCGAGCGACCAACACCGAACAGTTATCTGAACGAAATGCAATTTGTATACATACATATCTTCACGTCAAATCCCTTGCGGGGTAGGCTGTCTTTGTATATACACGCTAAAAAAAGAAACGATGATGGTTTGCGTAACGATATATTTAGTCGTGCTATATTCAATATTGGTGTACAAATATTATCTTTAACTTAAACATTTTTTTTTTACTTCTATTGTATTGCCACTATTCATTCACACTCTCACAACGAGCGACGACGCGCCGTCTACTTTTGTCCCGCTTCCTTCATCACATGAGTAGTTTTATTTTATATGTATTATTGTATATATCATATATACATATATATATATATATATATATATAACCTATTTACGTATTTGTATATGTAATAGTAGTCTTTCTATTGCAAGAGCCAGAAAGGATCTGACTACAAATAAAACTTTGACCACATTTGTAAAGGAAGGGCAAAGCACGAAAACTAAATGCAAGCCCACCTCGATCCTTGGCGCCGCATCAGACTGGAAAATTCTCATGGATACATTTGAACACCATTATAGGATCCCAGATGAACTAGCTGTATCAGCCTATAGGCCAGACATCTTAGTGTTTTCTCGGAACTTGAAAAAAGTTATCCTTATTGAACTTACCGTTCCGTGGGAATCAAATATTCCAAAAGACCACAACATGAAGTTAAATAAATATTATGATCTCACAGAAGAAATGATCAGGAACGGGTTCAAGACTCAGCTTTACGCAGTGGAAGTTGGTGCAAGAGGAGTTCCAGCAAAATCTTTGCATCACTTACTGAAAGAATTGGGCCTAAGCAGGTCTGCCGTCAATACATTTATGGAACGAGCTTCCAAGACGGCATTAACGGAATCATACAGTATTTGGTTGGGTAGGGAGAGAAGTAGAATGGTGGATGGTGAGCGTATTATCGCGCAATAGAAAAAAAAGGAGGCCTCCTTTTCTTAAACCAGCCTATTGTCGGTCGCAAGCCCGAGACACCATTCTTCTCATCTCTTACCCACACACGATGGACCCGGCACCCGCACGGTGAATCCATGGAATGCTTAGAAATTTGTCTTCTCTATTATTTTTATGTATTTGTTTTATAAATTGTTATTTTATATCTATTATTGCACCTACTTACCATGCAAACTGTCCTAATGTCCTAAAGGTTTGGCTGTCAGAGAATGCCTAGCGGCATTAAGTCCGCCTTTGTACATAGCGCAATTAAGTTTTTAAATAAATAAATAAAATAAATATTCTTTAACTTTGATTTTTGGTAAACCTGACACAACATCTGACTGGCATCCTTTAGCCTTTAACTTTAACCTTGATTTTAACTTTAACTGTTATTATATTATATATTTCTGCTTAAACAACAAGATTTGCAAAAATACTAATAGCGTAATAAAAATATAGCGACCGATACTAAAGTCTCAAATAAATTATGATAAGATAAGTAATTTTATGACGCGGTAGTTTAGCATAAATCGCAACTAAACTACGGGTCATACGGCCCATTACAACTGCCCGCCGTCACCTATTTGAATAACCCATAAATCTGTGTGCAATATTAAAAAAAATATATATAATCGGTTATTATTTGTCACACAAAAAATGATAGAAAAAACACTAAATAAATTTAAATAGGTGGTAGGCGGACTAGTGGTGATAATTTCTGCCGGGACACGTTTCGGGATCAGGCGAGCCTCGAGTACTTTTAATTTCGAAATTTTAAGTAGTTATAAACATTTTGTACTATTTTTATTAATAAAAGTTTTTCTTTAATATTATATTATAAAATAATTTAATTTTATATTTTGTAAATATTTTTACGTGATTCTGTTTTACTTTAAAAAACGTTTGTAAATTAAGTTTGAAATTATACCTAATATAAAATTGAAATTTTTGTATTTATTTATGGGCTTATTATTTAAAAATCTATATATATAAAGGTGAATGATGTGTGTGTGTTCCCTATGCATTACAAAACTGCTTGACCGATCGGGATGAAACTTTGGGAATATGTTATGTGAACATCGGGGAAGGTTTCTGACAAAGAATAAAACAAAGTCGGGTTTGTTAGAATACTTCTAACTCGAGAACGGCTGAACTGATTTTCACGGTTTTTGATTTGTTGGATTTGTCTCCATCCCGAATAGCAGAATAACTATAAATAAAAATTTAAAATTGAAGAAAAAAATAAAATAAAAGAAAAAACATTATCCTATACAAAGAGTTCGTGGGTTTTGAACCTGTCAAACAATGTTGGTTGTCAAATATATATGGGTGCGTTCAGAAATTTTTATCAAGCTCCTTTTTTATATTTTTTTGTGTTCCTATCTAAACATAATATTTATTTTATATTCATTGTATTACTTCCATAAAATCATTAATTTAGTTCAGCTTATAAGTAACACGATATTCATTGACTGTCATGCGGTACGAAGTTCGCCGGGTCAGCTAGTTAATACCATAAAGGTAACAGTGGTAACAGCACAGTTTGCACCGAGCAAGTTTAGGTCGTGATGATATTGTAGTAATAGAGCTATCTAATCTAAGTTTTAACACCGTTTCCTACTACTGTAACAACGACCAGTACATCTACATATGGTTTGAAGTGTTTTTATCTTAAATAAAGATAGCTTCAATTCTTTATTGGTACTATATTTGTCATTATGTTTAGAAAAACAACAAAGGATTATAGAGTCCAACTATAAGTTATCTAATTGAACGTGACTTGCTGAGACAGATATATGATCAAAGTTGTTATTTAAACTATTTATAAAGGTACTATAATTTATTGTATATTTATATTTTTACTCGTCAAATATAAATAGAGTACTTATTGCGCAAAAGAAATGTGTAAGAGCTATATGTGGTGCAGCCCCCACTGACTCTTGTAGGCCACTGTTCACAAACCTAAATCTCTTGACCGTAACAGGCATGTGCATTTTTGAGATCGTTACATTTATTAGGATACATAGTAACTTATTTACTTTCCATAAAGATGTATTTAAAAGTAGTCGACATCCAAATACTCTTGCCTATACAAAAACACCAAAAAGCAGAGCCTTTGATAAAACATTATATATTATGTGTATTCGAATTTACAATAAGTTACCCGAGTTTCTCAAAAAATTAACTGACAATCAGTTTAAAGGCCAAATTAGGAAACTATTGATAGAATGTTGCTTCTATTCGCTAAGTGAATATTACAACCACAAATTTTAAGTAATTTTTATGTGTATTATAACAATTACATGTACAATATGTTTTAATAAGAATCTGTATGTAATAAGTGTGACTAAAATTATGAATATAATAATAAGAATTTAACATTGTAAATAATGTTTAACAAAATTTGTGTGCCAGAAATGGCTGAATGTGCAGAACTAACTTACTATTAATATTTACTATTACCATGTTCAATGCAAATAAATAATTTCATTTCATTTCATTTCATATTGGAAGGTAAAAATTCAGACTTAATTCTCGTACCTACCTGATTTATATTTATTAACTGTAGAATATCAATGTTTCGGGGGCGAAAGGCAACTGAACGCGGTTTTTTCTCTTATTAAAACTGCCCATAAATTTACGCCAAAGCCACGTAAAAGTATTTAAGGGTGAAATAGAGTAATAATAAACTTGTCATCATTCTCTCGCTGATCGATGCTAAATCATGGTCACGTACTAATTCGTGCAAAAAATCATGGGCATGTTATAAATAAGCCCTTGAAGCTTTAACAAAACACAAAACAGTTTCCGTAAATCTATTAATTATTAATAAAATTGCCCGCGCCAGATGAACAGTAGCTCTAGCATGTACAATCTCTGTTATCAAATCGAGAACATGCATGAGTACAGGATTTTGAATACAGAGCGCCATGAGGTGCGACGTCACGGAACAACAAATTGGCAGCTCGAATGTTTGATTATGATATTTTGTTTTCTACCCGATTCGATATCGTACGCTAGATCTACAAATTATCTAAATCAAGTGCCAGACTGAGAACACACCGGCTATTTTAAAGTTATCCGCGCCAGCTAAGCATATTCATTTTAAAAAACGACTAGGCGTCCCAACTAATTGTCATCACGACCGTTTCCCTTTTGGGGTGGTCAGAAACCACGCTTATAAATAAGCGGATTTACATTTAGCCAACTTTACTATAAGCCAATCATGACAAGTGGCGAGCTCGTTGATGTCTCCAGCGTACCAAACTCGAGAAATATCACAATTAAAATAAATATTAATTAAATGTATTTATTTACATTAATAAATATTTTTGTGTCCCGGCCAGAAATCGAACCCGGTATCTCCGAGTCTAAATCCACGAACTTTACCGCTAGACTACGGAGTAAGTTTAATAACTTATCCAGTATAATTAATAAGTATTCCATTCTTGGTAAAATATCATATTACCCATTTAACATGAGGAATTGTTATATTTTCCCACTGCTGCCAGCCCTTTGTAGTAACGACATGAGTAGGTATTTAATTCTAAAGATTGTTCGTAACTGATCCTATCGGCGTAAAACTTAAAAATTGTCAATTAACTGACGATTTGACATTATATCGCATGTCCATTTATCTCACTGCAATAATAAAAATACTATTCGTGCTTTAAGAAACTGAGGGTGAGTCACGCCATTGATAAATTATGATAATGAATTGACAACGAGTGCTGATGAGTTACAAATTTACGAAGAACCGTAAAACTTCAAAGTCGTATGTATGAGATCTAAGTATGAGATCATGCCTTTTATGGAACATCGACTAATTATACATCAAATTTTATGACAAATTCACAGAGAATATAATAATGACACGTAAAATAATCATTGTGAAAGTAAGTGTATGCTATTTACAAGATTCACTACATCCTTAGTGGCTTAATTTTAAGGCCGCCTTATCCAGTCAATATTGAATTAATAAGTCTAATCTCTTTGTATTTGTAGGAAAACTAAGCTCTGTACTCCAGAAGTATATTAAACTTTCTATACAGGGGTTAGCGTTCCAACAACTTGTTCATTTCATTCATTACAGCCCCTAGAACACAGCGTCCTAGACCTCCACTGCTGGAGATGGGCCTTCCAGAACTGGAGAATTTGGCCTAACCTCGCCACGCTGGCCAGACAGCTTGGCGAGGTTAACAACTTGTTAATTGCCTGTAATATATGGTAGATAATATCCAGTTTACTCTTAAGATACTTTGATGTAAATATAGTTATAAGGCAATTTTTGTAAAGTAAATAAATTATTATTATTTTTTGATCATAAAGCCTAGGGGTAAATAGTTATTGCTATAGGTAATTATTAAAATCACCCTATTTCAATAAACATGCTATTGAAAGCTTCACAACTAAAAATGTCTTAAAAAACATAGGTACAGTCGACCAAAAAAGTGGTATACCTCCTTACTCTTTATGGTTGGGATTCATTTGCATATCATCTAACAATAAGGTTGATTTTCTCTTCAAAATATTATCATATTCAACCTTGACAATATTTTGATTACAAAGAAAGCTTTGTCAAAACTGATAGACCACTTTCTTGGTCCACTGTACCTATGTTTTTTAAGACATTTTTAGTTGTGAAGCTTTCAATAGCATGTTTATTGAAATAGGGTGATTTTAATAATAATAATATATAATGAACAATTTTTTTGGCCAAATTCTCCTGAAATTTCTGTAAGGCCCATCTTCAACAGTGGAGGTCTAGGGGCTGTGATGATGATGATAAAAAAGACACAAAGCTCCGTTTCGTATAAAAATAATAATTATAATAAAATAATATAATATAAAGAATAAAAAATACTTACCTATTGCGAAGACGATAAAGTGTAAAATTCGCGCCATTTCATGACCTGAAAAAAACATAATCTGTGTTAATTAAACAAAGTTTTGTCCTAAATATATGTATTTGTTATGCTCGTTATTTTCTATTACAGGTCCTATTCGCACTCGAGGAAACGCATATTAGTTGTCCTTTTTTTTTTCTTTTGAATAGAATTTAAATATTATTTACATTAAGTCGTGATGGTACTTAAATTTGATTACCTAACAATCAATACAAACCGAAGGCTAAATTAACTTAAAATCTTATTAGTATTGCAGTTCTCAAGCTCCCACTTTCGCATTTGCAGAACCTGTTTGGTCACACAAGTAAAAATACTGACCTCGCTCCGAGGGTGATTCGGGATATGTCTGAGATCGGGTTTAAACGTGATAGTTATAGAACTGAATTTTCACTGTATTGTTACGTCGTCGTACACTCGCGAGCTGCGCCGGCGTCGTTCTTGCGTGAGGACGTTCGCAAGCGACCGCGTACTGCCATATTCTGTTGGTTCAAGTTGCCTGAGGTTTCAGACTGTTACAATCTAACTAAATACTGGAGGCTAACTCCGAACGTACGATAAACGAAAATTGAACACAAATATTGGATACTGCCTACTCTGAACGTCTTGCACTTATATAGAACATTTTTTATTTATTATGTGATTTTAAAGGATCCAAATTAAAGCGCGTATCTACTGCCTTCGTAGTCTAGCAGTTAAGACCATGGATTTAGATGCAGAGGTACCGGGTTCGATTCCTGGTCGGAACATAATAATTTGTAATAATTTTCATATTGTGAGTTTGGTAAGCTAGAGACATCGACAAGCATGGCAATCGTCAGTAAAGTTGGCTAAATGTGAATCGACCACCCCTATCATCCCTAGGGATTACGGTCGCGATGATATGTTAAAAGCGCGTATCAAACGGAAATTTATTTTAACTTTACCCCGATTATCTCAACATCCAAATCGATCGCTAAAAGTGGTTGATTGCGCATCGCGCTCCCTGTACGTGAGCAATCAACCCCACCAATTTGGCCGTTTTTATCACCAATCCGACATCGATTATTTCTGACAGCTTCACGCGATCTATTAAGCCTTGCGAATGAATTTTCAGATTTATTGTCGCGCAAGAAGTAAAACGACTCACTCGGCTTTTGATGGTAAGATACTTACGAGCCGTCAATCCAGCAGCGCTAGAGTGGCGAGAGTAGACTCTTTGGGGCTGTAATATAAATTATGAATAGGTTAAAAGTTCTAAAATTGGTAATTTCGGAGTAGAGTAGTACCTACCGGCTAGTATGACGATGCTTGTCTCTAGACAGCACGACATCGCATCGCAAAACCCGTAGAGGCGGTGACCTCATGGATTAAGTTCAATACCGGTGCTACCAGATCCAGTACGAGTATTTACTTTTAACTTCCCATTCTTGGGAAAATATCATTTGCAATCTACAAATAGAATAACATCGGCTTCGGTCAACTTCCTTAAATACCGCTGTATGACTCATTCTTGTATTACCTACTTTGCTTGTTTCTTCGATTTTAAATGGAAAAAACCAATAATTTTTGAAAATGTTTTAAAAGAAATATCATCACGGCCGTCGTCCTTCCTCTCGGCAAGAATTAAAAACTAAGCATTGTTTTGTATAGAGGTGGTAGGCGAACTTGCTATATCCAGCGCGAAAATTACTCAATATGTATGTTAGTATGTATGTTACAAATAAATAAATAATTGTATTCTTGACTTAGGGCCGACCCTACGTATTCCCTATGCCATGGGGAATTACCGCTTGGTATGTTATTAGGTCCATATATTATGGAAAATAATTTGGAAGAAACGAAATATAGTTTTAGCATTACAGAACGTGCATCCATAAAATCTCGAAACTTCTGCCTTGTGCCTTTTCCTGTCATTTCGTTCTACTTGTCAGTCAACCTACTGAGTTGTTTTTCTATGTATTTATCTTATTTAATTACCATTGTTAAATAGTAATATTTTTTTAGCAAATGACGACAATAAGAACAAAATAACAGTGCAAAGTTTCGAAATAAACCTAGTCCATGATCATCGAAGGAAAATAAACATTTACTGAACAAAGTGGAAAAAGATAAAATTTCAAGCTCAAAAAATCTGCATAATCTTCGAGTTTTAACTTTTTCTTCACACCAAGATGCAGCTGTTCAAGATCATAAAGCATTTTTCACAAAAAACACAGGCTCACACGTCAAATTGAACATAACTGATGTAAAAAACAATAGCTATAATAATAGCTGCAGTGCTCATTGCGTAGCAGTTCAAGATACAGCTTATAACGTATGTAAAGATGATAGCATATACCGATCTGTTAAAACGTTTACAAGCAAAAGCTTATCTACACTTAAGTTCTATAAATTGCGTAAGTTGATATACCTATTTAACACGTAATCAAGCAGGTAGGTATAGTTTTACTAAAATATATTATGTTTACTTTCAGAAGACAATTGCAAACCTAAAAGGAGTAAGTCCAGTTTACAAGATATTGAAACAAAAAGTAATATTGAAACACTACACAATAATGAAAACAGTAATATTGGATGTAAAAAATCTAAAATCAATCAAAACGGAAACGAGTCAATAGAACTTAATAAGAATAAAGTAAAAATACGTAAAATTGATTCTAAACGTAAAGTATACCATGAAGATTGTGCGAAAAGCCTTATAAGAAATTTTAACGCGAAGAAGAACAGGAGAAAAAAATGGCAGCGAAAGAAATTCTATAATAATAACACTAATAAAAGTAGCTCTAGTACGTTAGTTTGTGACCATATTCCACAATTAGCTAAAAACAGTAAACGAAAGTATAGCTGTCGTAAATTAAAAATTCCAACTAGCGTTGGAAATTCAAATGATAAGATATTTAATGATGATACTGACGAATTAACAGAAGTAAGAAATAATAATATAAATGAAACCAACGAAAATTTAAATTGTTGTGGTTGTGCCAGAGATAATGATAGTACACAACTTATAAGGAATCTTAATATAGAAAAACGTAAAGATATTCCTTTTAATAATGATAAGTACGTTTTATGTCCCAAATGTTGTCAAATTCAAACAAATAGAAATATAATAGAAACTGAAGTTGTTGCAGAAAATCCTGTTCAAGAAAGTAAGCCTAAAGAAAATCCTACACAATGTATTTGTATGGTAATATTAATGATTTTATCTTTACCGTTTTTAATTCTAGTCCTTTTGCTTGGGTTCATATTTTATTCTATTAAAGCATTATACACATTATTAAAATATAATCTATCGAAATTTAAAGAAGAAGGAAAAATTAAATCTACAAAATCATTTAGTAAACATCGTAATTTTTGCAAACCAATTGAAATTTGCTTTAAGCTTATCAATGTTCCATTTACTAATGACGCAATCACTTGTGGTAAACTTATAAAAATACATAAATCTACAACCTGTTTAATCGAAGAAGGAAGAAACTTTAAACTCAAAAGTTGTACAGATGAAGTAAAGTCAATTAGCAAAGCAATTAAAAACCGTAAGATACAAGTAAAATGGACAAAATCACGATCAACTCAGTATCATGTACCTAGATGTAGACGAAGTACTACACTCTACTGTAATACTCGATGTAACAGCAGAATTAAGAAGAATATAATACCAAGAAGATCAAGATCTAATAGCAAACGTGTATGTAGAAAACGTAGTAAATATAAAAAATACAAAAACAAGTTGCTTCGCACGTACAAGTATTTAAAGAAGAAATTTAAGACTTGGGATATTTCCGACTCCCCTGTAATGGCATATTGTCCTGATATCCATAAGCAAAATTATTATAGATATTTTAAAACGAGCAGGCGGGATTTATATCAATCTGATCCTTGTATGGATGTGTATAACTTGGTAGAGAGAGAGTCATTAGTTAAACGACGTCGTAAATGGAGTTGCTCGTCGTGTCCAACATTTTCTGCGTTCTACTATTGTTGTACCTGCATGGGAACGTGTTGCACTTGGTTGCTCCAGGGTGTGCTA
Source organism: Tinea semifulvella (assembly GCA_910589645.1). Classification (NCBI taxonomy): domain Eukaryota; kingdom Metazoa; phylum Arthropoda; class Insecta; order Lepidoptera; family Tineidae; genus Tinea; species Tinea semifulvella. The sequence continues at coordinate 10,437,434 of OU342586.1, forward strand.
AACGTTTTAGTACTATTACTTTGTTGCCCATTTCTTATTTTTGTGTGTGTGTGCCGAGATTGTATTTGTTATTTCTTAACAAAATAATTACTTCCTTTTTGTAGTGTTGAATTTATTTAAATCTTGTTTTACATACGCATTATTAATATTGAACCTTGATATTTATAAAAACCTCTTATCCTTCTCACTATAACTAACAATAAACTTTTAGGTATATACAACCGCTAATTCCGTTAAATCAGCTATTATTATACCAAGAAACATAGTACATTATACTATGGTTTTTTTTTGTGATGTCTTTAATTTTGTTTAATTCCGCCTGAAAACACCGATAAAAGTGTCAATATAGTAAAGTTATTCAAACGTTAAGGTCCGATTTTTTAGTTTAAAAAGGTATCAATTTAGCTTACGAAACTACTATACCTATTTTTTTATAATCTATATATTGTATCATTTTATTAATCTAGAATTTACAACTGCAAGAGTAGGTTGATTACTCGTGATCACGCTACTGAATATTTAATTCACTAGTCACCTCAAAATTAGATAGGGTCGTAAATATATTTGAAGCTAGAGTGAGTAGTAACCAGGACAGTAGGACCGTTACTTCCTTGTGTTCTATTCTTCCGATGGATTGGATAGTGAATGAGGTGATAGGGAAGGCAAGGGGTCTAGCCTATACGACCAAGTCTGACGTAATATACGAGGGGCGTTCAAAATATTCTCGGTATTGATACGTTACAACCTCTTTTATATATATATTTGTTACTGGCCGCTAAGATTCATCCATTGACATTAAAAAAAAGTAAAATTGGAACCGAGATGTTCTTTTGTTTTTCTGCAATTGCCGAACAAACATGAACACCATGAGCGAATTAACAATTTTAACGAAATTAGAGCACCAATCCGTCATAAAATTCTTGACAAAACAGGGTAAAAATCAAAAAACCATAAAAGAGGAAATGGATTGTGTTTACCGTGAGTCTGCTCCTTCTTTATCTACTATTCAAAAATGGTCAAGCGAATTTAAGCGTGGAAGGGAGAGTATTGAAGATGACCCTAGACCTGGCCGGCCTGTAGTGGCTACCTCACAAGAAAATATTGATAAAGTGGAAAAACTTATATTGGAAGACGGCCGAGTGAAGGTAAAATCTATAGCTCAAGTAACCAATCTCTCTATTGGTACCGTACATGACATTATACATGACCATCTTAATATGTCAAAAGTAAGTGCAAGATGGGTTCCGCGAATGCTGACGCTTCTTCAAAAGGATATGCGTGTGGCTTGCTGTTCAGATTTTATCGACCTGTGTGGTGAAAATCCCGATGAGGTGCTGCAAAAAATAGTTACTGGAGATGAAACCTGGGTTCATCATTATGACCCAGAGAGCAAACAGGAGTCCATGCAGTGGCACATTAAGGGTTCAGCTCATCCCAAGAAGTTCAAGGTAATCCCGTCAGCTGGCAAGGTCATGGCCACAATATTTTGGGATTGTGAAGGAGTTTTGCTTATCGATTATAAAGAAAAAGGTGTAAATATCACAGGGCAGTACTACGCTAACGTTATACGTCAATTAAGAGATGCGATCAAAGAAAAGAGGCGAGGAAAGTTAACCAAAGGTGTTCTGCTTCTGCATGACAACGCCCCTGTCCATACTGCTCATATTGCCAAGGCAGCTATTGTTGAATGTGGGTTTGAAACTGTTACTCATCCACCCTATAGTCCGGACTTAGCCCCAAGCGACTTCTTTTTGTTTCCCAATCTTAAAAAGGATCTGCGTGGAAATAAATTTTCTGACGATGAAGCGTTGAAGACGGCCGTGGAGGAGCATTTTTACACCAAAGATAAAAAATATTTTTATGAGGGATTAAAAAAAATAATTGATCGATTTTATAAGTGTATGAACATAGGGGGGGAGTATATTGAAAAATAAAAATATCAAACTTTTCGTACTTGTTTGTTTTTATCCACATACCGAGAATATTTTGAACGCCCCTCGTATCTTCCTTTTTATGAGCAGAATTTGATGCTTTCTTGAAGTCACTCGCGGCATTATAGCTCAAATACGGGTAAAATATGGGAGTTCACGGTACGGGAAAACCGCAAAAAAAAAACTGCAACTTGTGCTTCATATTCAAAGTCCAATTTATCGTTTTCCATAACTAATCACATTGTAGCACATTATTAAACAAAAAAACACCACTTTTGACCAACAATATCCACAGTAATATAATTTAAAAAACAAAAACTTGCACTTGACATCTCCGCGCAAAATGGCGCGAAAGACTTCGTAGGACTATTACTGTAAATAAGTTTAACGTCCCTTGGATTCTTTAACACCTGATAATTATTGCCTTAAAACCTTAAAAAACTTATTGACATATTTTGACATATCTATCAGTAGTCAAATTTGCTGAAAAATATAATTTGTTATATTTTTGGAAATAAATTAGAAAGAAACGATTAATCTGTAAATACATCCTTGTACTCACAGTGTTCATAAATTGTGTACTAATAAATATAAGAGTTTTCAAGTGTTGTACATAGTTTTTATTTGAAAAGAACATCGATTTATTGTGTTTACAAATGCAGTCTGAAGAAAAGCGTATACCTAAGAATGATTCACCATCGATGGAGCCGATTTCCAGGGTTAAACAATTAGCATATTATGGTGCTATGGTGGAGGTTGACCCAAATGTGCCTCCCAGACGGTAAATATCTCATAATCTCCTAAAATTAATCATATAAATACTATTCCATCACTTTGTTAACAATATAAGTTAGATTTGTATTCAAGGTATTTTGCAGGTATCACATTTTCTGTTCTAGTAATTTATAACAAATATATATTTTGTTTATGCCATAATTTACATTAATCTAAAAATATCACCAAAAAGATAGTTGTATATATACACAAAAGGTGTTATGTTTTTTATTGTATAAGATAAGATAAAAAAAAAAACTAACTAATAATGGTCAGAGAGAGGAGCTAGAATATTATAATATTAGATAATGTTCATTCATCATCATTTGCGCAATATTATAAGGAGGTTCCTTTGGTTAGAAGTCTAAGACATTACTCTTGTTGTTTGTGTTACCTTCTCTCAATAGATGATGAATGAGATGATGGGGAATGCAAAGGGTCTAGCCCATACAGCCAAGTCTAACATAATATATCTTTTTTTCTTATGAGTTATTGAGGTTATCATCAAATTCCAGATGTTGCAGGATTTGATGCTTTTCTTGGAGTCACTTGCGGCATTATAGCCCAAACACATTGGGTATAATATGGGAGTTAAAAGCGAGGGAAAAACCGCAAAAAAAAATATTGTTTTCCATAATAATTTACATTGTAACACATTATTAAACAAAACAACATCACTTTTGACTAACGATATCCCAAGTAGCAGTAATTTACAACACAAAAACTTGCAATTGAAATGTGCCATGCAAAAAGGCACGTAGGACTCCGTATTCCCTTTTTTCTCTTCCCTACACCTGCTTGGTAAATCCATGAATTACTTCCTTTTTTTTTAGGTACTACCGTTCTGGGCTTGAAATGGTGAGAATGGCAAATATGTATCATGCAGAAGGAAATTTAGAGAATGCCTACATTCTTTATATGAAGTTTATGACTTTGTTTTTGGAGAAGATTAGAAAACATCCAGAATATGCTACAGTATCCCCACTAGTAAAAACTACAAACCAAGCCAAGCTAAAAGAAGTTATGCCTAAAGCAGAAAAATTAAAACAAAAACTTATGGAACAATACACTAAGGAGTACAAGATATATTTAGAAGATCAGGTTAATATTAATTTAATTAAAACTTTTTTTTTCTTTAAATACTAGCACAACATGTAACCTTGCTCCCACCTGATGGTAAAGTGCGTGCAAAGACCATGAATGTTAGCAACTGGAATCAGACATCAGTCCCTAACACTATGTAGCATGACGGCAATTCAAGCCTGATCCAAAAACCTGTGCATACACTTTACAGGGTTTATTGGCACAAAGAGTGGATACCTTCCTGCCTGGCAGGCTGGGCAAATTACCACCTTCAGTCCACCTATCACTCATTAAATCATTCCACCATGTTGGACCTAGTGCTGCTATACATTTTTGATAGTCAAACTATGATATCCATACTAATGTTATAAATGTGAACCATAGTCTGTGTGTCTTTATGTTTGTCTTGTCTTAACGCCTATAGTACAGAAACATTATTAATTAAATTTGGATGACTTGTTCCTTGGAGCCCTAAGATGGACACAGGCTATATGACGTAATCTGACTTCAATATCCTATGCTTTGTATATAAAGAGATTGAATGTTGTTGAATGAATGAAAGTTGCCTAAAAGACATTTAAGAAAAAGTGATTTTTTACTACAAAAACTATATATATATATATATATATATATATTTTTTATGAATTTTATAGGCCTTAATTTTAGTTTAACTTGTTGCTAAACAGAAACAATTCTTTTATTTGTAGGAAAAACGGAAAATAGTAGAACGTAAACGGAAGCAAGAGAAGGAAGATGCTAAGTTAGCTGAACGTCTGCAGGCTGATGAAGACAAACGTGATACACCTAACAAGACTCCCGTGCTTAGACTTACGGTACTATTATTTGTATTTTTGCCTTTTAGTAATTGAATTAGTTGATGATTATTTTTTGAGTGTTAAATTATTATTTTGTATTTAGGTTTAGTAATAGACTTTTTAGAATTTAGTAATAGATAAAAGCAAAACTTTGTACAATATTTCAGGATGACTGGACATCTCCATCAGCCCCTCCTGTAGATGACATTCTTTATCCAGATGACTTTGCAGCAGAAACCCCTCGAGCTCCATCACATCACTATGAACCTGTACCACCACTTATACCACCTTCTAGACCTGGGTAAATATAACTAGGTTATCTTAATCATTTAATTATTATACCAGTTGAACATTTAATTTCATAGATTTTTTTTTTATGATTTTGATCTAAAATAACTAATTTATTTTTTAGTGACAATTTCCACCCACTATCAGCTGGCCAGCGATTGCGTATGGTAGTGGTTCCTGATATGGGACGCTTCATAAAGCTTGCCGCCACAAATACAGCTGCTAATATTGAAACTTGTGGTATCTTGGCAGGAATACTGGTAAGACTTTAAAAATTACTATATCAACACTAAAATGTCTATAAATATACTATAATTAAAAATAATAAATAAATATAAATAACAATTGTTTATTGACCCAATTACCTTAGCTATAACATTTGTATATACTCAGTGACCTGCATTGGTAGCAATTTCTGCATTTGTTTGTCCGGTCGACAGCAAATACAAAATTACAATAATCTATTTTAGATATGTTTATTTTATTATTGAACAACAGCACAAAAGAATGCATATTTTTAGTAAGTGCTAAAAAACGTTTCTACCTTCTATTGCATTCACAGTTCTTGCTTACAAGCTTTAGATCATGGATGCACAGACCGCGGCCCGCGGGCCGCATGCGGCCCGTGGGTCGAATACTGGTGGCCCGCCGACAGCAAAAATAATACTCTCGTGCATTCGAAAAATATTGAATTCTATTCCAGAATAAAACAAAAAAAAAATATGTTCGAAAAGTAATGTGAAACTCGCGCGCGCGCAATTTGAATCTAGCGCCCAAAATTGCTAAGTCAAGTAACATCGCTCGCTATAGAAATCAAGAATTTTCTAGCGCGGTGAGCAAGCGAGATAGATATAGTCCCGTATTCCCGATTGCTCGCGTATCTACACGAAGCTTCCAGAGTCGTTTGCGCGGTATAAAAATCACGTTAACCGCAGCGGCCGAACAGTTCGCTTTTCATTTGAGTGAAGTGTCAACAACAGAAAGAAATAAGCGCGAAAATACAAAGCGAAGTAATAAGTGATTGAGAATAAGTGCAGTTTATTAGTGTTTTTGGGAGGCAATAGTTCTAGTGTAGATTTTAACTCGACTAGCCGGTGTCATATATTTTGATCCACATTCAACGTAGATTTCCTGTTGCAGTGTTAACCCGTCAAGTGCCGTGTATAATTGTGTTGTGAAAACGTAAGTAAAACTCTGTTATTAATAAGTGTTTCCCTACCTATTTAATCAATTTTAATCAAATTTAGCTTTAATGTTGGCTAAATATTAAAATAAACAAAGAAATTACTATTTTTATAAGAATTTCTCTAACTGTAATAATTACGTCATTATTTCAGATAAAATCTGTATAAAAATCTTAAAATTTCTGAGAAATAATATTTAATCAATTATTTTTGATAATTTAAAAAAGGATAGGTAATTTAAGTGGGTACTGTAATTGTTTTTAGGTGCTGTGTTAATCCTAGCCAGGATTAGAACGCAACATGGAGAAGCCAGGACCTAGTAAAAAACGTAAGGTTAAAGATGAAAATCGGCAGTTTCAAGAAATTTGGACTGAGAAATACTGTTTTGTATGGTCGCATAACAAAGTCGTTTGTTTAATTTGCAAGAATTCTGTTGCGATTGCAAAGGATTATAATGTAAAAAGGCACTATGAAACGCAGCATCCTTCTTTTACCAAGTTTACAGGCGAATTAAGAAAGCAAAAAATGTTGTCTTTAAAACGGGAGCTTATTGGTCAGCAAGCTATGTTTACAAAACACATTCAAGATTCAGAAACGGCTACAGAAGTTAGTTATGAAATTTCTCGAATGATAGCAAAGCGAAGTCGCCCCTTCAATGATGGCGATTTTGTAAAAGAATGCATGGAAATTGCCGCTAAGAAAATGTGTCAAGAAGCAGCAAAAAAGTTTGAGAAAATTCAACTGAATCGTATGACTATCCAAAGACGAATTATGTCCTTGTCAGGTAATATTGCGGAACAATTAATTGAAAAAACTAAGATCATGGAATTTTTTTCATTAGCACTCGACGAATCGACTGATATTAGTTCCACAGCTCAACTTCTCATATTCATACGAGGTGTTACTCAAGATTTTGAAGTCTTCGAAGAGTTATTAGGAATGTGTTCATTGAAAGGTCAAACCAAAGGAGTTGATATACTCAATGGACTTTTGGACGAGTGTTCAAAAACTGATTTGGACTTATCTAAGTTATCGGGAGTTGCGACTGACGGTGCTCCTTCCATGATTGGTATCAATTCCGGGCTAGTTACTTTGCTGAAAAAGCACCTGCAAGAAAAAAACATAAACACTGAAGATCTCATGCAGTTTCACTGCATTATACACCAGGAAGCCCTCTGTTCTAAAAAAAATGAATTTCAAAATGTAATGAAAGTAGTAGTTTCGACTGTAAATTTCATAAAATCACGAGGACTCAATCACAGACAATTCAAACAATTCCTTGATGACATCGAAAGCGAATACGGAGATTTACTGTATTATACAGAAGTAAGGTGGCTAAGTCGTGGATTGACACTGGAACGATTTCTAAATTTAATAGAAGAAATTGGAATATTTCTGGCGGAAAAGCAAAGGGATGTCCCGGAACTTAAAAATCCTGATTGGTTGTGTGATTTAGCTTATTTAGTTGACATTACAAATCATTTGAATGTCTTGAACACACGGCTTCAAGGCAAAAATCAACTGATATCCCAGCTCTATGCTCATGTAACATCCTTTCAATGCAAGCTGACACTTTTCAGATCACAATTGAATTCTGGAAATTATAATCATTTTCCGAATTATAAGAAAATGGCTGAAAAATTCAACAAAACTGCGATTAATTTCAGTTATGTAGAAAAGCTAGATATTTTGATTCAATCTTTTGAAGACAGATTTTCGGAGTTTAAAAAAGTGAAACCTCTGTTGGACATATTCAGCAATCCTTTCACTATTTCAGTTGAAAATGCGCCAGAGTCAATGCAGTTAGAAATTATCGACATTCAAAATGACCAAGATTTACGCAACAAATTCAACGAAGGAGACTTGCTGAACTTTTACCGCTGCATTGATAAAAATATGTACGAAGAGTTGCGCATAAACGCTCTGAAATGTGCCAGCTTATTTGGTTCTACCTATATATGTGAACAAACTTTTTCAATGCTAAATAATAATAAAACAAAAAATCGAAACCGCCTTGCAAATGAAAGTTTGGAAGCAGTTTTACGTGTTGCTACAAGTAAATTTGAGCCAAATATAAAAAAGATTGTAAGCACTATGCAGTGCCACGCTTCAAATTAATAATTTCTTTTTTAATTTTAATAAATTTTTATCAATTCTTTATTGTCTTTAACTACCTATACCTACTTCTGGCGGCCGGCCCGCTATCAGTTCATGATTTGGCCGAGTGGCCCCTAGTATTAATAAGTCTGTGCAACCCTGCTTTAGATGGTCCATATTTCCATCTTTAACTTCATAATCCTGTCCTTTTCTGTGTCTACAAACCTTAGTTTTATTTTATTGACAATTCTTGCTTCATATCATAACATCCTTCATATACTCGTATATCACACTCCAACATTTAAAAGATTTTAATTTAAAAAAAAAACCTAGGAAATAAATTTCGGACAATTTAAAGCTATTAAAAATAGATTTGTTTTTTAGTGAAATTTATATATCTACTATTTTTCTCTATCCAAGATTAGGTAAGTAGTATTAAAAGAAGTCTAAAATAACAGTAATTTTATTTCCTAGAAATTCAGGCTTGAAAAGTCTTTGAAAATGTTGGAGTGTGTGGGGAGAGGGGCAAAGCATAACAACCCTCTTAAGGACTGTTTATTATTATAGGAACGCAACCAGCTGAAGATAACGCATGTGATAGTCCCGAAGCAGACCGGCACTGCCGACTCGTGCTCCACCAACAACGAAGAGGAGATATTCTATTACCAGGACCAACACAACCTCATCACTCTAGGCTGGATACATGTAAAATTTACTTAATCATTTAATTAACGCTGATGTATGAGTTCAATATTGCATTATTTGAGTTCTTTGATATAAATATTGGCATCAACGCCTCTGTCGGAGCGTACAACATTTCAATGATACCCTCTGCTGTGAATTACTAACAGTTGGTCACGAAGCATAAGTTCTTAAAATTTATTTGTTTCTTCGCTATGTATGTGTCCTTGAAATACAAAGGATTTATACCTTAAAATCCAAAATATATAAAACAAAACTATGCTACACTACCAGCTTCTGCATCTTCATCGTATTTGTTTTTAAAGTATATTGAGTACAGATTCCACAGTAAGAATGGTGGTCATCCAGTTTTAAAACACTCTTCTTAAAATTAAAATCACCATTCAACCCTGGGATGTACCAATATGAAATATACTTGTCTTACATACCATTGTCATAAATTTACAGCACCATCGTTCCTGTGCCTCTGAGAGCATTTTAAGCCGTAGCCTGGTCCCGGTTTCACTAATACCAACTTGTGGAATCATTAATAAAATTGACAACGGACAGTGTAGGTCAAATTCTCCAGAAATTTGTTCTGGAAGGCCCATATCCAGCAGTGGAGGTTTAGGGGTTGTGATACCTATGGGGACCACCTCCTGATGAAATTTGGCTGATGCAAAAACTGTAGCACCAATTCGTTTCCACTTTACTTATGTTACGTTAAGCGTTGCATCCTTCTTACTCGCACATTCCAACATTTTTAAAGGTTTTTTTAAGACTAAGTTGTACTTGAAATGAAGTCAATAACGACTGCTACAACCCGCCATTACAAAACAAGCCGTCCATTTATAATAATCAGATTTCTAGAAAATTATATTTTAGCGTGAAAAGTAGTAATAACATCTATAACGAATTTATTAATAAAATATCTATGTCCGTAATTTTATTTCCTAAAAAGCTGAGTGACTATATTTTTAAAAGAACACTCTGATTTGAGAAATCTTTGAAATGTTGGAGTGTGTAAATAAGAGGAGTGCATAGTGTATAAACCCTCTTAAGGTAAGTGGAACTTATAAGAATGGGTCCAACTGACATACAGCCAGCTGCATAAAGGATGATTAAAAAATTGCTGATCAATATTTTAATGTTTGCCACGCTTGTCACTTTGGTTATTTCATCCAATGATAAACGATAAACCATAAACGATGATCTAGCCTTTCTGCAACTAACCGAAAGTCAATATAAATTGTCAATTTTAACTAAAAATAACATTTTATTGTAGACACACCCCACACAGACTGCATTCCTCTCCTCAGTGGATCTCCACACTCAATGTTCCTACCAACTGATGATGCCAGAAGCTATTGCCATCGTTTGTGCACCCAAATATAATGAGTAAGTATTAGTATAATAATGTCTAATATTATAAATATGAGAGAACCTTAATGTCTGTATGTTTGTCTCGCCTCCTATCTGTATTCATCACAGCCCCTAGAACACACAGTCCTAGACCTCCACGGCTGGAGATGGGTCTTTCGGCACATATTTCTCGAGAATTTGGTCAATACTTGCCACAATATACATAATTTTTAACAATGCCACAAATTAGTGGAACTGGGACCAAATATTAAAAATGACAGACAAATGGCCGTATAGTCTATAATATAGTATATAAATATATAGTATAGTATAGTATATAAATATATAGTCACATGTCGTGGTTATATGATGACGTCATATAGCCAATATCCGTCTCAGGGTTCGAATGTACTAATACACTTTTCTTACGTAATAGATTTACAACACCACTGATACTGTGCTTCAGAGAGCATGTTAAGCCATGTTAAATTGTCATCAGATCCTTGTTAACCCGTCTTGCCAGCATGGCGAGTGTAGGCCAAACTATCTAGATATAAAATAAAAATATTTTATTTGCCACATATCAATAAACACAACTTAAACAAATAAAGCCTGGTGATGACAAATAGGGAATCAGCTAAGCATGGAGCTGCGACTCTGGGCCACAGCGCTGATTTTCGGCTAATCCCTTGTTAGGAGAGGTGTAAATGGATAATATATACATATATATAGTGTGGTGTATGCATGTACGCATAAAAGGATAACCAATACATTAAATACAAATAATAAATATATATAGAAGACAAATTTCTAAGCATTCCATGGATTCACCGTGCGGGTGCCGGGTCCATCGTGTGTGGGTAAGAGATGAGAAGAATGGTGTCTCGGGCTTGCGACGAAGGCCTTCTTTTAACTTTTTTATTGCGCGATAATACGCTCACCATCCACCATTCTACTTCTCTCCCTACCCAACCAAATACTGTATGATTCCGTTGATGCCGTCTTGGAAGCTCGTTCCATAAATGTGTTGACGGCAGTCCTGCTTAGGCCCAATTCTTTCAGTAAGTGATGGAAAGATTTTGCTGGAACTCCTCTTGCACCAACTTCCACTGCGTAAAGCTGAGTCTTGAACCCGTTCAGTTTATATGTAAAACAAAATTAACGTAAAGAACAAACTATAAAATATTAAGAAGGTATGCTGCTACAGTAGCTGTTGGTATGTCAAAAGAGAGTTTTTATATTTATTTTCAAAAGCAATCGCCGATTGCATGTTGTGCAGTGGTTGGGGTAGGTTGTTCCATATCTTAGTAGCAGCATACCTAAAGCTCCCACGGAACGCTGAGGTCGTTAAGGATCTTGCGGCCATGTCAGTTTATTTAAATTTATATGTTTTGGAAGGCTGATATCCAGCAGTGGAGGTTCTAGGTTCTGTAATGATGATAAATGATTCATGTATTTTGTTTTAGGACTGGTTACTTTGCCTTAACTCCGGAGTATGGGATGCAGTTTATATCTAACTGTCGACAAACAGGCTTCCATCCACATCCTACAGATCCACCATTATTTACGGTTAGTACTTTTACTGACCCTAACCTCAATTCTATTAACCCAATGATGCTTCAATCGCATCTCGATGAAGTCGTGAAATAGTTACGATAAATGTTTATTAAAAAAGTATCATCAGAACCGTTTCCCTTCCGGGGTGGTCAGAAACCACGCTAATTTGTGATATTTTGCAAATTTGGTACGCTGGAGACATCGACGAGCTTGCCATTTGTCATGATTGGCCTATAGTAAAGTTGGCTAAATGTGAATCCGCTTCTTTATAAGCGTGGTTTCTGACCACACCGGAAGGGAAACGGTTGTGATGATACTTTGCTAAGTTTATAACAAGGGTAATATTTTGTACTTTTTTTTTTTCATATAATTTTAATATAGTTCATTTTCTAGATATTAAATGACAATGCCCTTGTACAGCAGCATCTATGTAGGTATTGATTGTTTGTAGTGTTAAGTGGTAAATGACGATGGCTAGTTCTTTGCTATTAATGGAATTCTTCTGCTTATCTGCCATGATTGGTAAACAATATGTATAACTGACAAAACCGAGTGTACTTAATGTATTTTATGGTTAATAAATAAACAAAATAAATATTCCCAGACAGGTCACACAGCGCCATCTAATTTCCGTGGTAAGCTACAAGGCTTGTGTTACGGAAACTAGATGGTTGATAAACTACATATTATATATATTTTTTTAAATATATACATATTATATATATAAACACCCAGACCGAGACAAATTATGCAATGTACAACTTGCCCCCGGTGGGAATCGAACCCACGACCTCCCGAGTTCACTGCAACGTTTGTTACCACTAGACCGCCTGTCGACTGAATTGAATTGAATAACATGTGTGCTCGACTTTACTTTTTAAGGAGGCGAAGCGTCAAAAACCAATAATCGGCTTCATATACGTTCATTTTCATTAATTTTCAGACGGTGACTCACATTCGTTTGGATGACTCAGCGCCAGTAGAAGTTGTTGATCTTAGGAGGTGAAAGTGATCTTATGTGATATTAAGTCTTATCAAATGTTTATTATTAGAGTTTGGTAATGTTCTGATCAAAATATTTAGAATAGTCACGCCCGGGATCCGAAAGAATGACTTAAATAATCCATGTTTAACATTTTGTTATATAATAATAATAAAAATATTTATTGCACACAAAATATAAAATATAAAAACATGTAAGTACATCTCACTCTACCAGCTAACCTTTGGGAGAGTGAGAGAAGAATATTATGGGTTATTTTTTCTTACTCTGCACCCATAATATTCTTCTCTCACTCTCCCAAAGGTTAGCTGGTAGAGTGAGATGTACATGTTTTTATATTTTGTGTGCAATAAAGAATTTTATTATTATTATATAACAAAGTGTTAAACATGGATTAATCAAGTCATTCTTTCATACATATAAAAGTTATCGGAAATGGATAATAATTTAGCAGCATAAAAGCCACAATTTAATAAATAATATTAAAAATGAACATATTTAATTTTAATTTGTGTGTTCATTGTTCTTATATTTCAAGATTTTATTAAATGTTTTAATATGCAAAATTAATTTATTAAGTCATAAATCACACAAAACTTTCATTTTATGTATAAATGATGAAACTAACCCAGTAGGTAATATACGAATATATAATATGGATTTAGTGCAATTTAAGTTGTTACGATATTATTTACAAAGAAAACGTTTAATCTACGAGTACTTTATAGGTTAAATTAAAAACATTATCTGAGAGAGTTGTTACGCCTTGCATCTCTCCCGCTCTAGCAAATTAAATTACTATAATTTTGGATAATATTATAACTTTGATATACCAAATTTTAGACAGATACAAATAGCAAAAACATAACGTTTTACTGCTAATTTACTAAAACAAAGAAGAAGAAGACAAATTTCTAAGCATTCTATGGATTCACCGTGCGGGTGCCGGGTCCATCGTGTGTGGGTAGGAGATGAGAAGAATGGTGTCTCGGGCTTGCGACCGACAATAGGCTGGTTTAAGAAAAGGAGGCCTCCTTTTTTTTTTATTGCGCGATAATACGCTCACCATCCACCATTCTACTCCTCTCCCTACCCAACCAAATACTGTATGATTTCGTTAATGCCGTCTTGGAAGCTCGTTCTATAAATGTATTGACGGCAGACCTGCTTAGGCCCAATTCTTTCAGTAAGTGATGCAAAGATTTTGCTGGAACTCCTCTTGCACCAACTTCCACTGCGTAAAGCTGAGTCTTGAACCCGTTCCTGATCATTTCTTCTGTCAGATCATAATATTTATTCGACTTCATGTTGTGGTCTTTTGGAATATTTAATTCCCACGGAACGGTAAGTTCAATAAGGATAACTTTTTTCAAGTTCCGAGAAAACACTAAGATGTCTAATGATGGCCTATAGGCTGATACAGCTAGTTCATCTGGGATCCTATAATGTTGTTCAAATGTATCCATGGATCGAGGTGGGCTTGCATTTAGTTTTCGTGCTTTGCCCTTCCTTTACAAACGTGGTCAAAGTTTTATTTGTAGTCAGTCCCTTTCTGGCTCTTGCAATAGAAAGACTTACTGCTTCACGGATAGCACCGAGGACTTTGTCATGTCGGCGTGAGTAATAGCCCTTTACTAGAAGAGTAACGCACCCTACAAGTGTGTGTCTAGCAGTTCCTATGGCAGCACCACACAATGTACAGTTCTTTTCCGTAGCTTTTCCCCACCTTACCAGATTACTCTGGTCCGGGAGTGACATTTGAAAAGCGTTTAGGTAGAACTTTAGCAACGCCGGAGACCAATCGTACATTAGTGTGCGCCACTATGATTTGATGATAAACGTCCGTAATTTTATTTCCTAGAAAGCTGATGTAGTCATGATTTTTTAAAAGAACACCTTTTTTTAGAATAATCTGCAAAGATGAAGTGTCCGAGATAGGGTTACGAAGTGTTACAACCCTCTTAATTAATTTTAATATTTTGTATGACTCGTTAAAGTTTTTAAATTATAAGTGAGAATAGAAATGAGTTAGTTACTAACGATTGAACAATTATAAAAAAGTATTAAGTAAATCCTATATTACAGGAATTAATATAATTCGGTCTGCCTTCATGGTAGCCTAGCGGTTAAGCGGGGTTATTTTTACAAATGGCAAGCTTACAATATTAGTTCACCTTGAACGTAATAATTGGCATTTGATCATTGCAAATGGCAGATACTTTCAACGAGAACAACAAATAGGTGGTAGGCGGACTGATGGTGGTAATTTGCCCAGTCTGCCGGGACGGGGAAGTGGAGTGTATCCACACTTTTTGGGATCAGGCTCGATTTGCCGTCATACCCAGTCAAGCCGGCATAGTGTTAGGGACTGATGTCAGACATGAGTGTCTGATTCCAGTTGCTGTCATATGTCGTGCTAGTATAAAAAAAAGTTAATACCGTAGAATATAGACGCGAAGGTACCGGGTTCGATTCCTGGCCGAGACACAAAAAAATATTTGCGATAATTCTAACAAGCTTGTCACTTGTCATTGATAAGCGTGGTTTCTGACCACCTCGGTCGTAATGATACTTTACATTTCTTATAATTTTTCATTTTCTATAATAATGTAGGTATTTAAATTACTCATTGAATAGTATATTTGTACTAATAAGTATATTTTCAAAAATCGCATTTAAAAATATATGTTACATATTATTTTAACTGCACAGTAGTGAGTAAATGCTGTAAAGTGTGATTTTTTTTTTTTATACAAAATTTAATTCAAAATCGTTTTTGAGTTAAGCTCGAATTAAATATACTTTTCAAAAAAGCATTTGTAACCGAATATTATAATACATACATATATATATATATATATATCATGACAAGCGGCAAGCTCGTCGATGTCTCCTGCCAAACTCAAGAAATATCACAAATAAATTAAATATTAATTATAAAAAAATGGTATATAAATATATACCACGCGTTCCAGTTATCACTTGTTCCGTTAAGACAGTGTTTCTTTTTTTTATATTATTTTTTAATTAATATTTAATTTATTTGTGATATTTCTCGAGTTTGGTACGGCTGGAGACATCGACGAGCTTGCCACTTGTCATGATTAGCCTATAGTAAAGTTGGCTAAATGTGAATTTGTTTATTTATAAGCGTGGTTTCTGACCACCCCGGAAGGGAAACGGTCGTGATGATACTTTTTTCTTTTTGATTATTGTGCAACGTGTGTTTATTAACTGTGTGGCAGCAGCACAGCCTAAAGACTGACGCTTAATGATAAAATTATATGGTTATTCATACTCGTAGGTATCGATTGCTGTAAAAGCCCGAAGTATGTCGAATCCTAAGATTTTCCTGTATAACCCAAGGTTTACCAATTCCTAGTAGTTGAAGCCCTAAATATTATGTGCTCATAATTTAGGACTTCTACCAAATCTTGGTTCTTACCTTAGAGCAGTGTGCACACCAAGACCTCATCACCATGACATCTCCTAGGATACAAGAGTCCTAGGCCTCTACTAGGTTAGTGACTGCCTCCGTAGTCTAGCGGTTAAGTCCGTGGATTTAGACTCGGAGGTACCGGGTTCGATTCCTGGTCGGGACACAAAAATATGTATTAATGTAAATAAATACATTTAATTAATATTTAATTTATTTGTGATATTTCTCGAGTTTGGTCGCTGGAGACATCGACGAGCTTGCCACTTGTCATGATTGGCCTATAGTAAAGTTGGCTAAATGTGAATCGGCTTATTTATAAGCGTGGTTTCTGACCACCCCGAAAGGGAAACGGTCGTGATGATGATGAATTTATTAACGAGACCACATTTCGTAGTAGTGGAAGCACGAGAACCAGAGCCACCACGGCTCGGTTGTAAGAACCCTTAACATCCTCAAAGGATGGGTTAGAACCCCGGCATGTACCAATGAGAAATACACTTTTCACACGTACACTTGTCATAACAAAACACCACCGTTTCCGTGCCTCGGATTAGTCGGATTCCAAAACATACTTCTGGACAATTCTCAACGTGCTATTCTCCTCACTGCAACAGTGGTGTTGTAATTCCATGACAACTGTACGTAAGAAAAGTGTATTTCTCATTAATACATGCCGGATTTAGGACGGCGCTTTAAGGCTTATTTTTTTTTCACAAAACCCAAATATAATAAATTATTACTCTCAAAAAAGTTATAACAAATAAATAAACTAAATATTAATATAGATTAATAATCATATAGATAATTGTGACAATCTTTTAATTCAATTGCCTCCGTGGTCTAGCGGTTAAGTCCGTGGATTTAGACTCAGGTACCGGGTTCGATTCCTGGTCGGGACACAAAAATATTTATTAATGTAAATAAATATATTTAATTAATATTTAATTTATTTGTGATATTTCTCGAGTTTGGTACGCTGGAGCTTGCCACTTGTCATGATTGGCCTAGAGTAAAAATGGCTAAATGTGAATCTGCTTATTTATAAGCGTGGTTTCTGACCACCCCGGAAGGTAAACGGCCGTATCATCACATATTTTTAAAATACTCGCTCACTGCTCATTTTTCTAGCACATCGCTCGTGGATAAGCAGGTTTTAAGGTTAAAATGTTGAAGCTATTTTGGGAGAAATAATTTAATTTAATTATTTTTGTTAAAAGATAAATATTCTTATTTAAGTCGTTTTATTTAATATTGTTACTAAATTTTAATAAATATTTTTATTACTTATCAAATCTAATTACTTGTTTATAATACAGTGTAAACTCCATGTAATAATAATAATAATAAATTATTTATTGTACAGAACCAAAAGTAGTGTGGGTACAAAGGCGAGCTTAATGCTATAAATGCATTTTCTACCAACTAACCTTTGTGAATGGGGAGCCATTATAAGCGGGTGCAGAAATAATATTGTGATCAACAATAATGAAATAAAAATACATAACGTCACTCGATTAAACGACAAGCTCCCTAAAGAGTCAAAATCAATTGGCTTTGGTTGGTTTAGTTTGTCTTCTAATTCAGATTTTTCTTCTCTCCATTTAACGACACCTCTCTATAACGCCATAAAATGCACAGTCACTTCAGTTATATAGAGTTTGCACTGTAATTTTATTTGATCTAATATAGGCACCAGTGTGATGGATTTATTAAGCACGCTTGAATTAATTATAATAAACGTTATTTGTTATGAAATGTGTATTGAAGAAGTGCACTGTGTGTGCTAATTTAATTAGTAATGGATTCTAGCAACACATGTTACTATTTACTGGGAAAACTCACGTGATACTCTTAATTATTGACTAATTTGAAGTTATTTTATTATTAAATTAAATATAATGAAGCTATATTATTATTTGTACTTGGAGATTTTTTCCACAATCATCCTATTAATGCAGTTTTCGAACGAATCAATACAAACACTCTTTAAGTGTGCAAGAGGAAGCAATATTCAAAATCCTATTAATGCAGTTTTCGAACGAATCAATACAAATACTATTTAAGTGTGCCGGAGGAAGCAAATATCAAAATCCTATTAATGCAGTTTTCGAACGAATCAATACAAATACTCTTTAAGTGTGCCGGAGGAAGCAAATATCAAAATCCTATTAATGCAGTTTTCGAACGAATCAATACAAATACTCTTTAAGTGTGCCGGAGGAAGCAAATATCAAAATCCTATTAATGCAGTTTTCGAACGAATCAATACAAATACTCTTTAAGTGTGCCGGACTAAGCAAATATCAAAATCCTATTAATGCAGTTTTCAAATTAAGTGTGTCGGAGGAACAAATTAAAAATCCTATTGATGCAGTTTTCGAACGAATCAATACAAACACTCTTTAAGTGTGCCGGAGGAACAAATATCAAAATCCTATTAATGCAGTTTTCGAACGAATCAATACAAATACTCTTTAAGTGTATCGGAGGAACAAAATAAAAATCCTATTGATGCAGTTTTCGAACGAATCAATACTCAATACACTCTTAAGTGTGCCGGAGGAAGCAAATATCAAAATCCTATTAATGCAGTTTTCAAAAGAATATTAACCTGAAAAGATAACTTACAGTAATCTTTAATTATTTATTTTCTCCGGTTTTTAATTAATATTTATTAATTTTATTACAGGATTTTTAATACTTGAGATATTGTTCTTTAATTTTGGTTGCAATGTATCTTATAATCAAAGAATGGATTAAAGGTGAAACAAACAATCCTTCCTTAAGATCCTGTCTTTCTTAAGTGGATAAATTTTAACTTGTGTATGGCGGTAAAGTTTAGAAAGCCATAGGGAAATGGTGAATTAACGCACTAAGTGCACTTCTAAAATACACAATATATTTACCTACGTACCTACTTGCTTTGATTAAAACAAAAGGAGAACATTCGGTACGCGCTATATTGTTCATTCGAAAATGCGGAAATTGTAGCTACACGCAAAGTTGCACCAATGTCGTTAACGAATCACACCACCACCACAGCCCCTAGAGAACACAGCGTCCTAGACCTCCGCTGTTGGAGATGGGCCTTCCAGAACATATATCTGGAGAATTTGGCCTACACTCGCCACGCTGACCAGACGGCTTGGCAAGTTTGCCCGACTCATCCGTAAAGCCCCAAAAAGCCCCATATGAAGTAAATTTTTATGACAATTACGATTTCACAAGTTGGTATTAGTGGTACCGGGACCGACGGCTTAACGTGCTCTCTATGACGAATGTACGTAAGAAAAGTGTATTTCTCATTGGTACATGACGGATGGGTTTGAACCGACCTTTGTAGGATTAAAGGAACGCGTTCTTACAACCGAGCCACCACCGCGCCAACGAATGAGATGGAAAAAAAATTGTGGGAAGTGTGTTGCTCCAAGTCTTTGGTCTTGTCGCTAGTGTTGCTCAAAGCAAGACCAAGTCTATATATCATGACAGCTGGTCTTGGTCTTGTTCTTGCACTCCTAATCTTGGTCTTTCGCAAGAGTCTCGCAAACTCTTCTTGCAAATATATATTTGTTTTGTAGTAGAAAACCTTGTCAGACTTTAGTGTATGTCCGCAAACTAGTATCTCGAGAACTACTGGCCTGATTTACTAGAATTTTGGGATGGTTAAAGTATACAAATAGTAAAAAAAGTAAAGTAAAATATCATCACGATTTCCCTTTCGGGGTGGTCAGAAACCACGCTTTTAAATAAGCGGATTCACATTTGGCTATAGGCCAATCATGACAAGTGGCAAGCTCGTCGATGTCTCCACCGTACCAAACTCGAGAAATATCACAAATAAATTAAATATTAATTAAATGTATTTATTTACATTAATAAATATTTTTGTGTCCCGACCAAGAATTGAACCCGTTACCGCCGAGTTTAAATCCACGGACTACCCGCTAGACCACGTAGGCAGTTGCTGACCACCCCGAAAGGGAAACGGTCGTGATAATACTTTACTTTTTTTATTTGTCAAATAACCATTTAAATAATTTACGATTTTTAGGTTCATCAGGCAATCTGTTGTGTTTTAACACACATTACATACAAATTGTACAAAGTTAGGGTATCTTGTACACTATTTAAAATAATCTTTGCCTGTTGAAAAAAGGTAGTCATTTTTTTTTTAATATACTAGCAGGCAAGTGTTAATAAGTTTAGTTTTAAAGGCAGGGTGTAGCGTACTACTGATTCAAGTGTCGTACCGTATCTTCCATTATGTTTTAATCAAAGCCTACTTGTTGAGATTTGTTATGTATTTTTTTGGTAATATCGCCTTATGATGATGCTTATTTACATTGTAAGATGTATACACTTACTCGTATATTCTGATTTGTATGACTCTTATATAAAATAAATAAAATCTTATGAATTGGTTTATTTAGATTACCTTTCAAAATTATAAATATTCTTTATCTCCTTGACAGATAAATAAACTTCCTAATAAAGAGACAAAATGGCTATTAAAAATATTAGATTGAGTAGTAATTCTGATCTGATTATCAATGTTCAATAAAAAACGCAATTTAATACCTGCCACTCTCCACGTACCAACATTGGACGCTTAGTATAAATAGACCAATGAGGTGCCACTACGAACTAATAGACTTGCGATTTAGATTACTTTCGTGGGAACGTTTTTATAACAGTTAGAGCCTAACTATATTATATTAGTGGACACGAAAAAAATTTTTAATATTGGAACACCTGAATTTTTACGCATTTTTTTTATTGAGTTTAAGAATTACAAGCAGCCATACAAATCGGTATAATAGTTTTAGTATATAAGGCAGATTCTTATGTGAGTGTGATTCATTACAATATATGGACCAAAATAATAAAAGACATAAATATATTTCTCATTCGTTTTATTTTCATCTAATAGTGAATATATCTGCTTTCCAATAATAACAGTGCATTTGTAATTTATATTAATTATAATATAATTAAATAATTTTATAGAAGCAGTTATATTTATTAGGTATCTAGTTAAAAGGGTATTTTACACCATGTATGTGGAATAATTAATTTAAAAATACATTCTTGAATATTAAGTGTAAAATAGCCTTAGAAATACAGAAAAAACCTTACAAATCTACTCATAAAAGTTTCACTAAACCTCCCTTGACCTAAACCAGAATACAAACCTTATCGTACAAGTATTTTAATAGCTATCAAGAGTTACTAATTATGAATGTTCAGGATGATTTAGAAAAAGATTTGATGTAAGAAATGGGAAACGTGTAAATATAATTGCGCGCTAGCAACATCTACGATTTTGCGTGATACACCCCATTGGTCGAATTAAATGGGGTGTATCACTAACTTTTTATCACGATAGATGGCGCATCATAGATGGTACCTAATAGAACTGCCAGTTGCATAGAAAACTTGTATTTTTATTAGGAAATTTATTATTTTCTGGATATATGGCCGAAGTGAGCAGCTTTTAAGGGTACAAATGGAAATTTCCAAGCGAAATCAAAAATATTGCTATCTAAAAATTGCCGTTCTATTAATTAAACCTTTTTTCTTTTTAAATACGGTGTTCGCTTTCCTAATTCGTCGTTTAAGGTAGGTAACGTTGAATTAAAATTTATTTTTCTGCAATAAAATTAAAAAACTAACAAAAATATAAAAAAAATGATCCGTCATAGGTGTAAACAAGGTACCAGTGCCGCTAACGACATCTATAAAAAGCTTTGCCTGATACACCCCATTGGATAGCAGTGAGTGAAGTGTTAGAGGTTACTTTGGGTCATATTATCAAGATGACGTACGTGATGAAAGAATATAATTGGAGGCGCATCGTCTAAGTTATTGGATTGAGTGGAATGAAGAGAGGTGCATGATATAGTAGATGGTAGACGTCTGATTTTTAATAGTCGGTCACAAGCCCGAGACACTATTCTATAGATACTCCAGCACGACGGACTGATTCCCAAAATAACTCTTTATGGATTATTACGTAGGAAGTTCATAAAAGAACTATCGCTATCTCCTCGAATTAGGGCCATTCTGACAATGATCCCTCGTTCCGAGACACGATAATAGTAACCTATGCACGTTTAAAGGTGTTCCGAGACGTGCATAAACTGTTTTGCCAAAGCTATGTAACGTCATAAATGACATCTTCCTCCGCTTAGACTGCTTACGGTATCGAGGTAGATCGCTCTGAGCGCTGTCAGTTTTTTGTCATTATGTCGCGCGCCATTTTCAAGTTCATTTAATATTAGGTTTTCTTTAAAATTATTTAATATTGTAACTCGTTTATACTGCTTGTATATTACTTCTAAAACAAATCTATAATTAATATTTAAGTAAATAAAAAATGACTGTAACACGGCAAGTTATTTTAGAAGACCAAAATAAATTAATAATAGTAAACGTTACACATATAAAGATGATTAAACCGAGAGAAGTGTGTTTGGTAGTATTCATACTCAAAGATGTGGAATCCACAATTTATCTTCTATACATTAAAAAATAACTAAGTATTATGTTATTAATAAAAATGTGATTTAGGCCGTTCCGAATTGAAATCACGCTCTGAGCATCCATATCGTGATATTTGATTCGGAACGAGCGACGACTGTCAGTATCATATTCATTCTAAACGCTCTGAGCATGATTCGGAACAAGGCGATATCTTTCATTTGTCGTAATCTTTCATCTGTCGTCATCGCTCCCTCTCTTTCTCTCTATGTCTGTCTCTTTCTCCATGTCCCTGCATGTAATATTAACATGCATAAAAGTATTTTATTATTATTAAGGAACCATGTCTTGCGGTCCCCACTCTAGGTCAGTAGTCCTGCCAAGTCTAATACCTAAAATAATTTCCGTTTTATTATTTGTGTTCATAAAGTCCTTTTTGTGATATGCATTTCAACCATTTAATATATATATATATATACTTATATACAATAATAAATATATATTTAATTACACGTTTTTTGTTTTTACCCAAATCTTTATGAAAATTTCATATGGAACTTCAGGCGCAGCGAAGAAGATAAATTTCTATGCATTCCATGGATTCACCGTGCGGGTGCCGGGTCCATCGTGGGTAAGAGATGAGAAGAATGGTGTCTCAAGCTTACGACCGACAATAGGCTGGTTTAAGAAAAGGAGGCCTCCCTTTTTTTATTTTATTGCGCGATAATACATTATATTATATATATTAAATTACTAAGTCCGAAAAAAAGCTTTCATAGCTCTGAATTATAAGTACATAAATAAATTTAAGATTTTTTTTACTTTTTATTGTTTTTGTATATAAATTTTGTAACAAGTACCTACGAGTTATATTCTACATCATAGCACACACATTCATTCAACTACATTTTGTATTATTAGAACTACAATCAAGATATTTATCATATTAATTAAAGTTACTTCAAAATGGATACAACTTATTTATTTTCTACACATTTTGCTGTATAAAGAACCAGCTTATGTACCTACTTAGATTAATAAAGATTTATTTAAGACTGTGTTGTTCCAAAACGAAGTTTAAAATGGCGTCGATTGTACTAGCGTATATTGTAAATATAAAACATACATTTCCGCGCCATTTTTAACTTTAATCGTAACCTTTTCAAAGACTTTATCTTGGTGCAACTAAGCGTGTATTTAAATTAAGTATTAACAGTTTGGAACAAATTAGTTTAGTCTTTTTGTGGATATGTTTTTATAGGCCCTTAATTATGATTTAATTTGTACCTAAAGTTATAAATAAATAAAAAATACAAAACTGTATAGTGCATTGCCTTTACCATTGCTAAAAGAAATAAAATTACTTTTTCAAAATTTATTACAAAGACCTTCAGTCACTGTCACTGATGACGCCGCTCCAAAGAGAGGCGAAATATTTGGCAATAAAATTTTATAGCTTCAATTTATATATTTTACCAAGTAAGAACACATCTAACACACTTTATTTGTTGCAGATAAAGTTATAAATAGGAATGCAAGTTATGTGCAAAAATACTTAGGTGCTAAGCTAAAAAATTTTATTGCAATTATCTACACAACTTTTTACATCTACTCATGATAAGGCACGCCGTGTTATCCTATAACTTATATATATAAATATAACCTAATTATTTTAATAAGTAGGTACAGTCGACCAAAAACGTGTTTACCACCTTATATTTGCGATTTATTTAACAATAAGGTTGATTATCCCTTAAAATAGTATTCGACCTCAGCAATATTTAAACCACAAAACTGATAGACCACTTTCTTGGTCCACTGTTCTACACTGTTATAGGTTTCAGGGTGGTATCGATTTTCGAACAAAAGATGCTAAGATTTAGCTTTATATCGTAAATTTTGAAGATTAGCCAGCTCCCTTGCGGGGTAGGCAGAGACAATTGAGCGCCACTTGACGCGATCACGACATACCTCTTTCGCTTCGTCAACGTTCATTAACCTCTTCATACATGCCCTTTTGTTACGAAGGCTTTTTAATGCACCTTCAGTCAGTGTTTTATTTATTTGATCGTGATATGTGAGTCTCGGTTTCACCCACAACTTTCGCATTATATATCTGGTTCGTCAATCTTTCTTTGCTCATTCTTTCAACATGCCCGAACTATCGTAGCATGCCTTTCCTTATTTTTGTCCCTATGCTTTCTTTTATACCAACCCTTTTCCGTATTTCGACGTTACGTATGCGGTACCAGTAAAGTTATAGTTAAAGCTTTTAGTGTCATTTTTATCCAACCTTATTCTTTCACTGGTTCATTACTTTTCCGGAAAACTGTTAGAGTTACAAATAGGCCTTTCATTTTTTTTCATACTTTTGTCTGTCATAATTAATACTATAAAGTATATAAAAAGATTTTTTTTTATTCAATACTGCGCTTTTAAAACGAATTTCGATAACCACCCTTCAACAAGGCCGGTTATTAGGTTAACTTAGGGCCGGTTATTAAATCCTTCCTCAGTGGCACTTAAATACTGAAATTAGTATGGGAACGCGGCCATATAAGTGAAAAGGAACGATTCAATTACCTTCCCTTAAGCTTTAAATTACCGGCTCTAACTATTATTATTAGACTAATTTATACAAAAGCCAACTCAAGATTATTTAAGCGTAAATGATTACATATTAAATTGATTGATTATCTATTAAAGAAAGAGTACCTACAGTTCAAGAATATTTTTTTATTGTTAGTACCTATTTATTATTTAAGTATGGCAACTACACTCTTAACCCAAAAATAATAATAAAACTATTCAAGAAGGTTATTTAAAGATTACATTTTTGGCTCTCCATACATTCCGGCTATTTTGAAATTAACGGTTTGTATGATATTATGTATTCCATCCTTCGTTCGTGGTCTGAAACCACGCTTATAAAGAAGCGGATTTACATTTAGCCAACTTTACTATCAGAGAAATATCAGAAATAAATGAAATATTGATTAAATTGTATTTCTTCTAGATCCACGGACTTAACCGCTGGACCAAGGAGGCAGTTTGTATGAAGAAGCCAAAATTATTGTCATTTCCGACATATGGTTTATTAGGTTATAGTTGTTTGTTTCTATCAATAGAATAACGTTTTAGTCTTACGTAAGACAAAGTCACCTTGTATAAACATTAGGCCTTTAGACAAAAAAAAACATGTCAACAGTTAAATATTAGGCCTGGGTTCCACTAAAATGAAGTCACTGCAATTGTATCGCGTGAAGTTAATCAGAGAAATCTCAACATGATTTTCAAATACCTATTCGATGATACCACACTCAATTGAGGTTGTCGATTTTTTTCTTCCACAATTTGAGAGACAAGCGTCTGGTTGTCGCCTTAGCTACTGTACTGATAAATGTCATATCTTTAGTGACACTTGCATGACAAAGCGATTGACGGGAAAATTGACAAAATCGGCCCACGCGTTTGGTCTCCAGTGTACCATAAAGAAATAAACATATATGTATAGTCGTAAACACGGGTTTTGGCGATGTCCGGTAAAAAGGCATTTGACGCCATTTTAAACTTTAATCGTCACAATAACAGACTTCGTTTTGGTGATACCCAGCCTAAGAGTTAAATAACACATATAGTACTGTAATATCCCGATTAGAGACATACAATAATTAATATAATACTAAGAACGAAGGCCAGTGATTGTTGAAGTGCCCCAGCCGCATCGGTCATGGATTTTCTCTGCTTGGCGTGGGGTTCAAAGCGGATGGTTTTGTTCATCATCCAGAAGTAGACGTCTTGTAACCCCTGGCCTTCCAATTCCGGACCCACCTCCTTGCGAATACGTTCGTTGTATTCGTTCAGCCAATTAAGCTGAAAATAATAGTAGTAATTATCGTAAAATGTAATGTCGGAGGTAACAGGTTCGATTCCTGGTTGGGGCACTATAATTATTTGTGATATTTCTAGAGTTTGGTACGCTATATACATCGACGAGCTTGCCACTTGTCATAATAGGCATTCGTAGTAAAGCTAAATGTGAATCCGTGTCTATAAAAAAAAGAAGCGTGTTTTCGGACCACCCCGGAAGGGATACGGTCGTGATGATACTTTACTTCTACTTTATATTGATTACTTATGTCAACCGTTACGTGTAGGTAGTTGTATTATTTGTCTTTTTATATATTATGTGATATATATTATGTGATAAACCATTATAAATTTCAATGAACGTAAACAAATAATAAAAAAAAGAGTAAAGTAAAGTACCATCACGATCGTTTTCCTTTCGGGGTGGTCAGAAACCATGTTTTTTTTAAAGAAGCGGATTCACATTTAGCCAACTTTACTATAGGCTAATCATGACAAGTGGTGAGCTCGTCGATGTTTCCAGCGTAGGTACCAAACTTGAGAAATATCACAAATAAATTAAATATTAATCAAAATTTATTTATTTACATTAATAAATATTTTTGTGTACCGACCAGGAATCGAACCCACGGACTTGACTCTAAATCACGGAGGCAGTTAACAAATAATATGTTACAATAAATCAATCGAGGATACTTGTTCACTTGAATATTTACCTATTTGACATCATTGAAAATGGCACATACTTTCAACGAGAACAACAAATAGGTAGTAGGCGAATTTGCCCAGTCTGCCGGGGCGGGGAAGTATACACCGTTCGTGCCGATAAACACAATAAAATGTGTCCACACGTTTCGGGATCAGGCTCGAATTGCCGTCATGCTCAGTCAAGCCGGCATAGTGTTAGGGACTGACGTGTCTGATTCTAGTCGCTAACATTCATGGACCTCGCGCGCCACTTACCATCATGTGGGCTCAAGGTCACTAACTAAAAAATGACTAAAAAAACAGTTTTTTGCGTACATTTTTCATAGATTTTTAGCACTACCGTTTCCGAATCCGGAGAGTATGTTAAACCGTCAGTCCTGGTTATACTAATACCAACTTGTGGAATGGTTAAATAACATCATACCCTCGCTAACCTATCTGGCAAGCGTGGCGACTGTACGTGAGGTAGGATTCCAAGAAATTTCTGAAAGGCCCTATACCAAGACTACGTTCTAGAGGCTGGCATGTGTAATAAAAATAAATAAATCGAACAAAAGGGGCAAATGAGTTCAGCGTTAGGGCCGGTAACTGAATACTCACTTAAAGTAGCTGTGAAGTACAGTTCGAAAGGTGTTTAATTTGATATATTAAATAGTATATGATATAATAATACACAATTTATTTAATGTCAAACAGGTTGTATATAAAACAAATACGCACTATATTTAAGTATATCACACTTACATCGCCATACACACACAAACACATCGCCATACACACACAAACACGTACACACCAACACAACACATAGGTACACTAACATAACCACATGCACTCGCGCATCCATAATTATTTACTATATTTTGTCCTCTTACGAGTGATTTTATTGTTGTGTACACGCATATTATTATTATGCATATTGGCTTATGTTTTTGTTCGTATTCTTTGCGACTTGCTTAGTTTAGTTAGGACTTCTAGTTTTAGTTTAGTTTAGTTTTATTTCCACAAAGAAGTACTATTTATATAAAGTAAAGCCATGTATGGCCAATGTGTTACTTATAAGGCATACCTATGTATTTATTTCTGTAATGAGCTGTGGTTTTTGTAATAAATAAATAAATAAATATACCTACAGTTTCGTAATACATAAGTAAACAAATGCCACTAACGAAAGATTAACCTACCTCATATTCAGTAAGCATGGTTCGGTCAATGAGTTTTGGTTCGTAAGGGATGAGGGTAGCTTCACGGAAGGCTAGGTAATTGTTAGGTCGGCTCACCAGCTCCAGTACATTGCCCAGGCGAATACCAAACTTGCCCGGCTCATACCACGATGGCTCTAAAAAAAATACATTTATGACCGGTAATTCAAAGTGGCTTAATACATAAATTTGTATGGACACTCGACATTTGATAACAATCGATTTCGGTAGGTAACTCATAAATAAGTTGCCACTTAGAAAATCAAAAAGCTGATTTGGTCAATATCATAAGTTCCAAAGGACAATAATATTTTAATAGGATGACTTATATATAGCAATAAAGGCAGCTCCATATCAACTCATTTTATGCCCTAATATATGTATTAAATATATATATATATATATGTACTTAATAATTAAAAATACAAGAATACAAAAAAAATAAAAATTTGCTTCATATCGCTGCCAATGGGCAAAGTGCCAAGGATTGCAAGGCAGCATTGCCACGATGAATGGCAATGCTGATCCTTTGGCCCAAATATTGCCAAGCCCTCTTGTCCCCCGAAGTATTGATGAGCTGTTTTGACAACGCCTTGAAAATTTCATGTGCACTTGGTCCCAATAAGCTGAGTGTGTTTCCGCCGTTTGAGGTTCTATGTGTATTATATTAATGGACGATAATATTTATTTCTTTGCAACACTAGAAGCAAATGCCAAAATGTTAGTCGGATGTTAATACTGTATCGATATTTTTTATAATTTTGCGGGCTGCCAAATTTCGTCGCTAAATAGTTTGTAAAATCGTTATCGTTTGACAGATTAATTCGATACGATTCCGACATTATTATGATTATTATTTAGCGGACTGATTGATGATCGATTATCGCATTCATGGTTCACGATGCCATTTCCAACAAGATTATGAAGCTGACGTCGTCACTGGCGGCGGCAAAATGATAAATAAACTTAATGAACGCAGAAGTAATCCAAGTCTATGATGTCGTTTAAAAAATAATATACTTTTCGACTATCGTGAACAAATTTTCGTCGTGAACTATTCGTCTAAGAACAATTACGTCTGCCAAAAGCTAGTCTTAATTTACTGGAATGATAAAACGTAAGAGATCAAATATAATCATTGGTTGTTATTTTAATAAAATAATCTTTGTTTAATTTTTTAAGGCCTACTTTGTACTTCTTTTGTCAAAAACTTCCGTAGCATGCAGGTCGGCTTAGTGTTAGTGTAACAACAAAATTAATTTGAAAGTGCACGTCGAACACGACCATAACCAGCAATGCACTGTCATGGACTTATCAATTCTGAACGATCGTCTTGGCTTTAATTCTCATACCGTTTGGCTAATTGCCCCGTCTTGTTATAGATTTTATTTCAATGACGCATTATCATTATATCAAAGAAAAAGTGTATTAAACGTAAATAATAACGAATATATTTGATCTAAACTGTCATCCTAAATTAGCAATAATCCTATTGAGCACACTGTTCCGTCTTACCGTTGGTAACAAAATATCCCTCTTTGAACGGATGCAGATTGGTGTCCTGTCTGTAGTCAATAACTACGGGATCTGCAAACAGAGAAATAGTATTTTTAAAATAATAATGTTTTTCAATTGTCACGATAGTGGAAACGTGAAACAATTTGGTATAAAGCTTTGTTGATAATACTCTAACAAATTTATCCTTTATTCTTTGTATATCCCTGTATATATAATTTGGTTGAGTCAATAATTCATACAAAGTTGTATAATTATAAATACCTTAAGTAAATAAATTAGATTATGCTTATTGCTACTCTAATACTAAATATTAAGTTCATCAAGAAAAAATATTGCAACCTGGTAACAAATTATCACTTGAGTATTAGCGTTACATCTTCTTGAGATATCGACGAGCTAAATCAAGTTGGCTAAATGTGAATTCTACGCTATACCTTTTAAATATTAAAGTTACCTTCACGTCTATTGAGAGCAGCTCCAATCCCGTGACCAGTGGGGTGGTAGTAGTCTTGCCTGGCTGCCCAGAGCGGGGCGCGGGCCACGGGGTCGGCGTGCGCCGCCGGCAAACTGGATGGAGGCTTCAGGGACGACAATGCACTCAGAGACCGAAGTACCGTGGTGTATGCCCGGCGCTCCTCCGGCGTAGGCTTCCCGAAGTGCAACGTACGGGTTACTACCGTTGTTCCTTCTGTTATTGTTAATAATGAATATCCTAATCTTATTCTATTTATTAATTAATATACAATTGATTTTTTTCTTGACTATGACTTATATTATTTATCATAATATTATTTATTTATTATATTCTAATTTATATATGTAAACTGTACATTTAGTGCTCCTTCCGATTAAGTAAATGGTACTGTATATCTCTGCGACCCGTGACTCACCCAACATAAGGCATCAGCTGAAAATCAGCGCTGCAGCCTCGGCTGTAGCATATGCTGAGCTGACCACCTATTTATCGCCACACCTGTTTGTATGTTTCGGTATATAGAATAGGCTTACATTTAAATTTATTCCTTGCATATTTTAATTTTTTTGTAACCATTCTAATTGTTGTGATAAATAAAGTATTTTCTTTCTTTCTTTCTTTCTTTCTTTCTAAATAAGTACGAGTATGTCTGCAAAGTCGCGGCCAGGTAGTTTATTGCATAATGATCAACACCACACGCACAGCACAAAATATACAACCTTTCCCAGTCAGTGTTTTCCTATTCGTGTAACCTGGATCAAACGAATTGTAAAAAAGCATTTTGATAGGGCGGCATAATTGTAGGGGCTGATGTCGGTCGTCAATGGCTGGCGTGAGTTGCTCTCATACTTGGTTCTCACGTACCGATTATCATTGTGCTCAATATATAAAAAAAAATAGCTCAGTAGAGTCAATCTATCAACCGTATGGATTTTCCCAATTTTAACTTTTAGTCGTATTTATCCATAATTTGTGTCCTCGCCTACCCGTCTGGCCAGCGCGTCGAGTATAGGCCACATTCTCCAGATTTAGGTCTGGAAGGCTCATCTTCAACAGTGGAAGTCTAGGACGCTGTGTTCTATAGGGGCTGTAATGAATAATGAATTCATTATTTTTGTTAATGACTGAACTAGTATTAGTCGTTTCCTTAACTCTAAAAACGTATTTTGCAATAAAGAAAACATATAGTAGAGTTTAACCTCAGTATTTATTTTTAAACATCTTACCACAAATAGACTTGTAATTCTTGCAGGAAGTAAAGGAAGGAACTAAAGAGCTAACTTGACTGGATTTTAATTAAGTCATTTTAACTTAAACTTCTCACCATCATACTGTCCTCCAGAGCTTATAATCAGTGTCCCATTGGTTAACACTCGTCGGTTAGTAGTGTTGTGTTGTCTGTAGTCAGGGTCGGCTCCGTTGGGTCCAAAGGCCACTCGTGTCAGCATGGAGACGCCAACATTCCCGGCCTGGGTCCCGCGAGTCACATCTACCTTCCGTGCTATTGACAACTCCGTAAGAACCGTGCGCTTTACCTGGACAAATATCGATTTGAAAGAAGTGATTGAGAATCCTATTTCGTCAAGGCTGAGTAAAAAAATTTTTTTCTTCAAGGAACACTTACAGTTGATCATTTATATGTATATAAATACTAGACGAATATTTAAAAAATCCGTAGTGACCATCCCTATGCGTAAGTACAAATTTGGAGACTCATACATCTTTCGCACGATAAAGATGTGGAATGCTAGATGTGAATATATAAGTATTTTATTTTAGTATTCATACTCGTCATAGTAATAAATTACAATATTATATTATGTTCCAGATTTTGTATTGCTCTATATCTTACCATATCCTCCATGTAACTGAAAAAAGTGCACATAGCAACTGCATCGCTGACATGAGCCTTTCTCATACCCGTTGCTTCTGCTACACTCTTCTGAGCTTTCAAGTACACTATTGGCGACAGTTGGAATAGACGTTTGGATATCGGTACACTTTGGGCTATGGCTGCCGAGGCCCCTCTCTGGAACGTTCCTCCAGCTGGGATCAAAACTTTAGACCACTCGCCAGCTCTCCAACGAAGTTCAGTGTAGATGCCGCCATAATCGTGGACCCTAATGGAAAAATATTAGTAGTTATAAATCATTGTAAGTATAAACCGTAAGGGATTGTCACTGAACATCGGTTTCGCGTTGGTGCTTACACCACCACAATGAAGTTCTACTGTAAAACATGAGCAATAAGCATATTTCCCAATTCGTACCATGACGTATTGTACCAGAAGTACGTATGCATTGATGAACTAATCGTTATATGAACAAATATCGGAAATTCAGATTTTTATGTTGTCTGCTTCACGTGATAAGCCCCATGAATCGGACATGTGCCTAAGTTCCTTGCACCAAGCACGATGAAGACTTTCAAGGAAGATTCTTCACGACTTTGGATGTTATATGCTTCTATGAAAATAATTTAACAGCTGATCTATAAACTAAATGTTTAAACGTAAGCAGGTATAGCGCTAGGCTAGGGAAGCTCCCTTACTTTCCAGAAGGTGTATAATATAAACTTGCTTGTCTTTGGCTCCAAGTCACGACGAAGGTTTTTAACAGAGGGTTGTCAATTCTAATGTATAGAAACATTGTCATTGATTAATAAACTAAACCATACTTACTGAGTGCAGTTGAAATTATTATGTAAACAGGCATCAGCGGCTAGTGCTTCCCTTACTGGCATGGGTAGCTTTCCAGGAGGCGCGTACACGTGCAAATCTCTTGCACCAATCACAACAAAGGCTTTCAACAGAGGTGCGTAAGGGACATCACGTCCTCGAATATTTAATAACCAAGCAACCTCATCCAGTGAAGTCACCACCATAGCGTTGGCATCGTTTGCCCGAAGCTCTTCGCGAATCGCTGCCACCTTAGTTCTCCAGCCGTTTCCTTAAATTTAATTAGGCCTCAATTACACATCCGGTAATTCTATGAAGTAATTTATATGCATCTAAAACACTTATTATTAAAAATTAATAAATAAAGAAGGAAAAAAAGGTTGGTTTGCAAAACTCAAGGTACAAAATCCTATTTTCCATAGAAAAACTGCGAATAGTATGTGTATGTGTGATTTTAATCTTAAACTTACCTGGAAAATCAACCTTATGCACATAAGCGACAATCTTGGAAGGTTCAGGCCTCGTGCTGTACGGGTTGACTTCATCGTTCCACAGCTGGTCCACCAGCATAGAGACCGGGATCAGCTGGAAGTTCTCCCGCTGCAGCTGGTTCGTCAGTCTCTGCCATTCGCTCATAGACACCAATCTCGCATCTCCACCCACTTTTCCACTGTGACCTGTATGATCCTGCAATTTTTGTAAATTATGTAAACGTGTTGTAAATTTTACATTATTATATTACTTCAGATAAACTTTATATGCAGTTTTTAGCACAACCGAACTCGAGTCCAAGACCTCTACTGCTAAGTATCTAGGCCCATATAATGTGATTTAGAAATATATACCGCAATCCATTCAGCAATAGTAGGCTGCCGTTGGTCGTCGACATCTATGACTCTCCAAGCACAAGACAGCACCCTTATTGCCCTCATAACGTCACTGGTAGCCACCCAGATGGCACTTTCGCCGTCAGCCATTACCACCCCTATGCCAGCTCCGTCCCAGCCACTAATGTACTCCAAACGACGCTCTTCGGGAGCTGGCTCATCGCTCTAAAACAAATTATTAAGCACAATACAAATACTGGAACAAGTTATTAAGTATAAGTATAAAAAAGGCACGATGGTGGCTCGGTTGTAAGAACGCTTTCATTAAATCCTACAAAGGTCGGTTCAAACCCCCCGGTACGTCCAATGAGAAATACACTTTTCTTACGTACATTTGTCATACATTTACAACACCACCGTTCCCGTGCCTCGGAGAGCACGTTAAGCTGGCGGTCTCGGGTCCACTAATACCATCTTGTGGAATCGATAATAAGTGTTATCAACCCAACTGGTCAGCGTGGCGAGTGTAGCCAAATTTTCCATGGAAAGCCCATCTCCAACAGTGGAGGTTTGTAATTTTTGTTTCACAATGATGAAAAAAAAAATTGGAATGAAGCACTCATTGTTTTGTCTTACTTTGTTCAGTGACATTTTTGTTTTGTCAAATAATGACGAGTTTCGTTGCGTAAATTACATATAACCTACAACTGACTATTAGTAAACCCAATAATGTTTAAAAGTTGGTTTTGTATACTCGAGACTTTTTCATGCCTTTTATCATTGTTACGACCATTTGGTTGCGATATTATGTATCTTGCAACGGCAATGCGACAACCGTGAATTGCACATTAGCCATCAGCATTTTCCGAGGTTTTTAAACTTCTCGTTTCTTTTGTGCGGTTAAGTCTGTGGATTTAGACTCTGAAGTACCGAGTTTAATTCCTAGTCGGGACAGAAATTTATTTGATTTATTTTTGATATTTCTCGAATTTGGTATGCTAGAGACATCGACGAGCTTGCCTGGGCCTGTAGTAAAGTTGGGTAAATGTGAATTCGCTTCTTAAAACAAAAAAAAAAGCGTGGTTTCTGACCACCCGAAAGGGATACGGTCGTGTTGATACTTTTGTTTTGTGGAATGATGATTTATTTTATTTGAATTAACAAGTCATTTTTAATACTCCATTTATAATTATTAAATTATACGTTATTTATAATTATTAACATAAAAAATACCAAATGCTCATCCGAATAGAAAACAATAAAAGCATCAAGCGGCTGCTGTCTTGTCATGGTGGTGTTTTTCATGGCATCCCGTAGTCGGCCCAGTGGGTTGGTGGTGCTGATGGCGTCTGCGCATAATGGCTGGAGCATTCCTGTCTCCATTGGCAGAATGCTGGTAGGTGCCATGGAAGTTGTTGGCCGAGTCGTCGGGATCGGTAGAGTAGTCAACTTAGGTACGGGCGTCCGAGTTGCACAACAACATTCTGTAAAACAAACAAATCGTCATGATCGTAGAACAATGACGGATCTGCTATATTTAAAATTTTCATAGCGGCAATTCAAAGTTATTTCAACTGTTTTATTGTCACTTCTTTTTTAAGTTAATACTAGTCTCATAATAAGTGCAAACCTTCTAGATTTCATTTTGGAACCCTTTCTAACATTTGCACTATAAATTATAAACCACAAACAATATAAAATCAGATTTTTTTAACCAAGTTATAATAATTCCTATTATTTGCTATCGAAATAATGCAAAATTTTGGGTTTTTTTTTAAATCCGACACTGTTCTACGATCATGACGAATTATTCATTATTATGCAGTATTGCTTTCTTTATCGATGCTATACTAAGGATTCCCTACAATATCCAACAGTAAATTTAAAAGTTATAGTTTACAGAGTGCAAGCTTTAGGCTAAAATAACTTAAATAAAACGGGGACCAAGAAAATGAACGAGTTCGAAAAAACTTACAACGTTGTATGGTCTAAAATAAATAAAGCACAACTGCCGTCCAAAAGTATAATTCGACGATAATTAGATTATGTATGTCTCTGAATGAAGGTATAGCTGCATAAATTCGACAAATACGTAAAAAAACATAAAGTCAAGTAACAAGAATTGTGAGATACTTATCACAATTTAGACGGATTATTTATTATACGTAAAAAAAGAAGTAATAGTGTTAATTAGTCAAACTTATAATAGTTTACGGTCACTCTAAGGTTAATTAATTGTTATGACACTTTATTGTGACATAAGTGCGATAAAACGTTCAATTTATTGATTACCGAGGACATCGCGAAAGTTTAACAAGAAGGAGAAAGCGGCTAGCGACAGCGAAGTTATAAGCGCGGGAATGTACCAGGACAACATAAATGGTGAGGTAGTGTGCAGGAGCTTTCGAAAGCTCGCCTGTGCGACAGGGACATAGCAATAAGGGAATCAGGGCACTCGCTCTTTGCTCCTCCCCTTTGTCCACCCCAACATTTGCTTTGCTTATAGATTGCGTTCTAAAACTGTAAATATTATTCGTGATAAATGAAAGAAAGAGACAGACTTGTGGCTAGACTAGTGCTAGAGCGAGTAATCATTCTGTCAGGATGAATGTTTGAATACTGGAACGCTATCTTAATATAGACAATGCTTTGTATTATATTTTTTTTTGTGTTTATTAAACAACTATTATTATTTACTGATCATGGTTTTATTGCAAAATAGGTACTCGTTTAGCAATAAAGATTAATGGGTAAAATGTAAAACTAACTTGCATTAAATAATAAAAAATCGATAATATTAACAAAATACACTGCGCAGACTCGGGTTGAATGGAGAGAGCACAGATAAACGGAGTCATCGACCGAGGAGGTACCGAGGGGATGTGGATTCTATTGGAATGACGTCAACAAGTAGCAGGACTTTAGAAGTTACAAGGAGGTATTTTGTCCTTTCCCTTTCGTCCTACGTGCTACGGCTTGTGCGTCATCCATCCACGCTACATACGCTACGTCATTTTCTCAGACTCTCCACATGGTCTACAAATACTTTCAGAATATATTTTTATTTATTTAATATATAAAAATAATTTATGCTATTCAAATTATAGATAACTAATTAACAACACATTTTAATTCTTACTGAAGATGTGTTTAATTTGTTGAATTATATAATACTGAGATAATAATAATAATATTATATGTTGTTATTTATCTCTTATAAAAAAAGTATACATTTAATTAGGTATCTACTTCTATAAGAACCAGTAATTTCAAAACCAGCCAAAATAACTTCAGTTGTGTAGCAAAGCCGGTTCATTGTTCCAATGAGTCACAATAATCCCTTGGTATCCCTACTAAGAATTCCCAAAGGGACAAAATATCCTGCGAAGTACCAGGAAACTATGTAAATGAGGAGTCGGTTTGCGAGCGATCGGCTGACGTATCCTTTCGTAAGGACATTCAAGGATAAGGACGTTGACCGCACAAGTGTTTACGTAAACGCAGAATGCAACACCACGGTCATTCAACGCAATGCAACGCGCATTGTCTGTTTGGTTTCGTGTTTTGATATCCATTTATGAGAATAAATTATATTATTAATTTATAAATAGGTTATAAAATATTAATACCTAGAATACTTCAGACAAAAAAATATGCATATGAATGACTTTGACTTATTATTTACAGATTAACTATGCTATGGGTAGGTATTTCTAGCTTAAATTAATGCAATGTGTTGGACTTTACCTTAACGTTACTTACATAAACATTACCTGTGTTTTATGATTAAAACTTAATTTTAAAATGGTAATTTCTTGGTTTATTAAAAATCAAACCGCTTTTACAAAAAGTTAAGTTTCAATCCGTTACTAAGTAACATGACACTAATGAATCGTCATCTTAAATTTTTAATACCAATAAGTATTAAAAATTAAAGTAATAGATAGTATAAACCAGCAAAACACAATGTTACACAGACGTTCAAGATAAGTTCAACACTCTTCATAGTCTGTGAGTTCAACATTGAACCCTAATGCCGACTTGTAACATTCCCAACATTTACAATAGGACAACATAAAATGATAGGAGCAAGTTGTACATGACTGGTGTCCCTTTT
Source organism: Tinea semifulvella (assembly GCA_910589645.1). Classification (NCBI taxonomy): domain Eukaryota; kingdom Metazoa; phylum Arthropoda; class Insecta; order Lepidoptera; family Tineidae; genus Tinea; species Tinea semifulvella. The sequence goes on from OU342586.1 coordinate 10,475,522, forward strand.
CTTCTCAGGAAATCCATTGTGGTATCCCGCTTAGTATACGAATGTGTGAGCGTTCTTGTATTGCTCCTATCGCTGTGTTGCGGTGTAATCTTGTAAGCTTAAATCCAAAAGTAAAGTAGGTAAAAGTACTTTTATTATAATCAGATGATACACAACGCACGCATTGTGAAACATGAATTACGATGCGTAAATGAAAAAAGTGCGTGTGCGTGAGAACAATGGTTTGCCCCCTTTTTATACCAGGGAAGTAGATGTTGTGTGGAGGTGTCACAGATGCGAGAGATCCTTAAAGGACTACAATGTTATTTGTGTAGAGACAACACTGTTACAATGAGCATGTCGGCGGTATAACGAGAAAGTGTGGGTAACCAATGAGAAGTTGGCCCCGGAGTTTAGCTTATTTCGTTCAAAAGCGCTTGATTGCCTTTTCAATGTTAACCACAATTATTTGGAATTGTTATTTACGTTGACGTATGAAAATGAATAGGTACTCCAACTTAGTTAAAGTATTGTAGACATTATAAAAAATATTTAAACTAGCAAAAAAATATAATAGACTTTAGGACAGCTTAGATTAATTAATTATTGTTTAGCTCTTCAGCTAAGTTTGAGCCAAAATAATTGTTTCCGAAATAAATTAGTTGTTTCATATATTTTTTTTCTATAAAATTATGTAATAAATTATTAGTTTAATTACGTAATTATTATTAACGTATGTACGTAATTAAACTAATAATTTAAAAGTTCTAGAGGCTGACAGAATTAAGAAAAAAATATGTATGATTTATTACATAATTTTAGAATTGCGCTATTATATGATGTTGGATATATTATAACATTATTAAGGTAACCTTCATTCCAGCCCAGCACAAGTACGAGTAGGTGCCATAAGATTAATAAGACATGTGTACGATCCATTTTCGGCATACACATGAACCTTCCATATACTTTTTTTACTACCGATCTTACAATTGTAATGAGATAACATAAATTTGACAAACTAAATATTATTAAAAAATAACAATAATAATTAAAAAGAGTTTCTTTGACCAAAATTGAATTGAATAAAACTTTGGTCAAATTTCATCAAAATCTGTGATACATTATATAAACATGATAACAAATCTATTTCACATTCACGAGTATATAAGTAGGGATATTGGGAAAGGCTAAATCGGCGAAGGGAAAATTTGTGCTGCGTCAAATGACGTCAGATTTACACCAGGGTAGTATAAACGAATGGAGTGAGGCGGAAAGTTAGGGCGGAGCTATACCGACACATTATTCCGATTACTTTGTGAATCCACATAACATTTAATTTACCAATAATTGAAGTGAAATGTTAAATTTTCTTTTAAGGTTTCAAAGACAAAGACAAGACAAAAAATTTATTGTTCATGTGGTAAAAAATATAACATTTTCGGCACACGACCCAGTTCGGGCATTACAATAGTGTTTCTTAAAATCTAGGTGTTTTACATATGTTTCTTACTAGGAGATCAATTTACTAAAATTAGTTCTTATATTAATAATGAAATTAAAACAATTAGAATCTTACAAACTAAATAAGATAGAAATTCTAAAAAATATATATATATATATACATATTTATTTTTTTACAATAGAAGTGTTTATACACACAGATACTCCTCTACGGAGTAGAAGCAGCTTTGCACCAGATATTGTCTTAGGCCTTATTAAATTGTTTTTGGGTGGGTTTATTTTTTATGGATTTTGGAAGTTTATTGTAAATTTTTATTGCCATGTAATATGGGCTTTGGTTTAGCATCTTTATTCTCGACTGTGGCAGGGTTAACTTATCTTTATTTCTGGTATCTATTGGGTGTGTGTCTTGTATCTTTGGGAACAGATTTATATTTTTATATACAAATATGCACATGTCGTATATGTATATTCCAGATAATGTAAGTAGGTTGTATTTTATAAAGTAAGGTTTGCAAGTATCTGTATTGTCTATTTGTGCTAAGATTCGGATACATTTTTTCTGTTTTATAAATAATTGTTTAATGTTTGTACTGTTACCCCAAAGTTTCTTCTCTTTTGTTAATTAATATTTATTACGAAACCCACAAATAAATAAATAATAATAAAATATTTAGGTATATTTTATATAACACAACATTCAAGGAAATAAATATAAATTATCATCACGACCATGCTAGCGGGATGGCCATAAACCACTCTTTTTAAAAAGCGAGTTTCGTTTGACGACTTTATATAGGCCCATCATGAGAAACAGCAAGCTCGTCGTTGTCTCTAGCCACCAGACTTGGAAATGTCATAAGAAATGAATTATTGTGTCCCCAGGCAGAAATCGATCCCGGTACATACGCGTCGGCATCTGATTGTTTATTTTGTATAATAACCAAATATAGAACACCGACGCCATTTTTCCAAATTTCAATGCCCTAACGTATAGTACTTTCAAAATGTGAGAAGTAAATTATTATTCTAGTAGCGACAACCGATACACAGTATAAACTTGTGAAAATATGCCATATAATTTGATATTTTTCTTTCTGTGATTATGTATGTGTGTCTGCCCTAAGGCCGTAACGTGAAATATAGGTATAGTTTCTGTAGTTTGAAAATCATATATTTTCTATACACTGTGCTGAGTACCAGGAGCAATGAAACGGCTAGAGTTTTGAAGTAATAGGTAAACATCACATAGTAAGAGGTTATTTCAACACTTTGTATTGATGATTTTGCAATAGAAACACAGCATTAATTTTGCTAAACTTTTTACCAACGTGCCGGTAATTCACTACTTCCTTTAGATTTAAGTCTCCCTTAAAATTTGTATACTTTGTGCACTGCCTCCGTGGTCTAGCGGTTAAGTCCGCGGGTTCAATGCCTGATCGGGATTACTCGGGTCACAATAATTAATTTAAATTATTTGTGTATGCTAGAGATATCGACGAGCTTGCCACCTTGTGGCTAAATGTGAATTCGCTTCTTTAAAAACATGATGATTTCTGACTATAAAGAAAGGGATACGGTCTCGTGATGATACATTTTTATCTTACACTTAGGTGACAATTATTGATTGCACCTACCTTGTGCAATAAAAACAAAATATTTGAATATTACAAAAATAATCTAAAGATTTTATAACTAAGTAAATTAGCTACTTAATCGTATATAAATTATGATTTATGCTGAAGCGACGAGATCAAATATTCAATGTTTGTACCAATAAAGAGCTTAAACCTATTAGTGGTGGTTGTATTTTTAGAAAACGGATCGTAAGGTTTTTTTTTTGAGTGCGAAAACTAGTTAAGGAAACGGTTCTCGTTGCAGCTGGTTTTATTTTAAGACAGAGTGCTACGGCGGTAGTAAGAAAATAACGTACCTACCTACCTAGGTTATCACACTAAAATAAACGATGGAAACGGTTATAGTCGTAAAAATACGTTTATTCGAGTAAAATACTTGCAGGCGTTTAATAGAATGCAAGAGAAAATGTATAAAACTGTTAGCTTAAGAGTTTGTTAATTTATAGATTTGTAATTTAATTAAGTACTTTATAATTTAGATAAACTATTATTATTATACTAGTAGAACATAATTGTTTTGCAAACTAATCCACCACTACACTGTACTCACATTCGTAGTTGTTTAAATTGAATCCGCGTTTATTTTTTGTAGATATTTTTTGTTTTATTTTAGTACCAGTAAAAAGGAATTGATATTTATAATTTTTGCTTTCTTTTTATTTTCGTCAATCGCGGTTATGATCCAAATTCAAAATTTAATTTAATAAACGGTTAGAGGGTCCATATTATTTAATGGCAATACAAAATCAAGAAAGAATAAAAGAGGTAGACATTACTTTAGTGATTACCGGATCTTTAGATCGATTTATTAATAGGGCCTTGGTCTTGTTAGTTCGCAAGAGTTACCTTTCGTTACGCTCGACACCAAGTGCAATGCAAAATAACAAAAACTATGTGAGCAAAAAAATTAGGTTTTGTATTTTCATTATACACTGCGTGTTATCGTTACACCAAGATTGGTAGAAAATAACATGCAATGTATAATGAAAATTCAGAACTCCGGTTCAAAACCCTGAGTAAAAGAACGTCAGCGTGACGAAATAAACGGTGCCGATCTGGTTCGTGAGACGAGAGGTCTAAGGTGTGAGGGAGATAGATGCAGCGAATATGAATGCACCACAGCGTACTTTATGCATCCCTAGTACAGTTGTCGTTGTTGACGCATGTCACCGCTCTTGGGGCGGGATCTGCGGCGTGGTTTTCGTTAACAATCGATCCTTTAGCTCCTTACAATAAAGAACGACAATTAATTGCTTTCTTTGTTTGTAAGCAAGAATGCGCCTCGAAATTTATAAGGTGTCTCGAACGGTAAAAGGAAACAACTTAAAAAAAAATCAAACGGGAGCTGCGGCGCTGTCATTATCGGTCCTTATCGCCTTGCTTTTACGGTCAAGCATTGATGTTTACCATAAATAAAATCGTCCTATGTAGGTACCAGTTTTATTTTGAAGGTCAGATGGTACAATCAACGCCATTTTAAACTTTAATCGTAACAATTAGAAAGACTTCGTTTTGGTACAACCCAGCCGTAGTAACTCACCGAAAAAATTTAGCACACTTCATTCAGTACATTTTTTTTAATGAGTATAAATGACGCGCTTGAAAATTTGTAAGGCATCACTGAGGTTCAAGAGAATCCAAGAAACGCTATTATATTTCAGCTAGATTATTTCTATACATTTCTTTTCATACATACTATTATTACACTACATTAACTGAAATGTGCTAAACGATATTTCTTTATCGATAATATTTTAATAAAAGCTTAGGAAAACTTAAAAAAAAAGTTTCCTCTGCGAAGTCAGCAAATGTCTTTTAAAACTTTATAATCGTGCTTTCTTACTATAGGTACTTATGGTTTCATAGCGTTTCATACCGTGTCGTCTCGATGATACTTTACTTAAAACGTGTGTGTGTACCGTGAAACAAGTGTCGTTGTGGACAGGTAATCGTGCCACGTGCTTGAAAGGGTTGCACATGGGTTAAAAAGGACCAGGAGTTCATGAGATGCTAGGAAGAGGCAGGCAACACATGTGGACATGCGTGTGCTATATCGTCGCCGCGTTCTTGATATCAACACAACCCAGATGTATTTTATGCATTGCGTCTTATCGTTAAACTAAACACAAGCTTGGTACTAAATAATACGCAATGTATAATGAAAATATAAAGCCTGGACTCTAAACCCCGAGAAAAAGAACGGCTACCGGGGGAGAGCGAAAGAAACAGAATGACGTCACTAGTTCCTTCTCATTCTCTGGGAAATTTCTATACAATACTCGGATGCGTAACTATCATGAGTGGAGCGGAGTTTAGCTAAGTTTGTTAAACGATAGAAAAAGTTGATAATAAAAAAAATATTAGTCATCTGGTTTTGTCTAGTTTTTTACCTAAACAAAACTTTTTTATGTAATTTTTTGTAAGTACCTAGGTATAATAGTATCGTCATTAAATGAGAAAGAAAAATGATATTCAGTGTCACAAAGGCATGCATGCATTGCAAATGAGACAAATAAAAATGTTCTATAAGCAGATATATAAAAATAATCATTATATTTTATTATTTTCTTATCTTATCATGAATGACTGTGGGTGACCTGCCTATTCCATTTCATTGTAGACTGTGAAGATTTATTCTATCTATGCTTTTACTGGCTCCGTGGTTTAGCGGTTAAGTCCGTCAAATTAAGGTTCGATTCTTGGTTTTAGTACGCTAGAGACATCGACGAGCTTGCCACTTGTCATGATGTGCCTATAGTAAAGTTGGCTTATCCGCTTTATAGAATCCGCTTCTTAAAAAATGCGTGGTTTATGACCAGCTCGAAAGGGTGATGTCGTGATAATAGGTACTTTACTTTTAGTTTTATAAAAATAAGCGTTAATTTTGTAATACCAGTCTTAACTTGCAATTGTCTTGGTAGCGAATGTGTTAGTTAAAAAAAACGATGTTGCGGCGGATTCGAGATTTTTTGACAGACTGTCCTTGAATGACAGATAATACAACAACTAAATTCGACAAATTATTTAAATATAACCCTTTCACCATGGTTTCACACTTAATAGGCGTCAGAGTTAATATTCAATAATTATATTATTTAAACCTTTTATTTACGACTATGACGAAGACAAATAAATATCCGTCTAAACAAATATTCGTAACGTAAGTATTATTGATATTTTTAATAAACCTACGCGCTACGCTACCTACTACGGCAAAAAGGGCAGCAAATTGTAAAGAGTCGCAAAACTTATTTTGGGAAATTAGTCCTTATGATATTGGTTATAAAGTGTATGGGAATGACTAAAAGAAATGTTGGAACTCGGCTCTAAAACTCAGTTCCACCTCCTCTGATCTCATGTATTCCTGGTATACAAAGTCATTGGGAGTGACATCTCCATTATTCTTGTTACCACATTCCAACAATTTTCATTTACACCTAGAAAAGGGCCGTCTTGTCTACATTAAACATTAATTACTGTTAATTATGTATAAATTAGAGATTATAGATATTCATTGTTAGTTTAAAGTGGCTGTATGAACTATTTGTTATATTGGCAGTATAATGAGTTTGGTTTTAGTACACAGTCGGTGACTAAAGGCAGCAGCAAATATTTATATCAATCACCAATAAAATAATAACTTGTTTTGTTGTTCAATAATTTTATTGAAAGCCCTTTAAATTATTTATAATATAACTCAGAACATCAGGAAAGCAGAAGTTGTGAGAAGGTGTAAAGGGCTCGAGCAAGGGCCTGTCGAATTTCAAGGTTTGGCTACGCACAGGGCGGGGCCTCTTCGGCCAATCATCACTGAGAACCTTACGCAAGACATTCCACCGCACGCTTCAATAAGTGGGCCACAGAAAGTGTATTTAGTTTGTATTTTTTTCACTCAAATATACATAAAATTTATGGGCGTTAAGGTGGTACTCGTAATACAGATGATAGTATTATTAATTATTATCTCACAATGCGACTAACGACTTAATGGTACATTTTATGTTTGACGTTAACATCAAACATAAAATGGACTTTAACAAATTTCATATATCGAAATACCAAAAACACCCCAATTTAAAAATCATATTCGAATCTGGATTTAATGGATAAGGCAAGGCACATTAACGGCATTTTTCAAGACAAATGATGATTTCCTTTAGATAAATAACACCTGCGGACATCACAAAGTCTTTGATATACTCGTACATAGGCTAATTACCAGACAAAAGAAAAACAAAAAAATATGGGATAATAAAAACACATCTCTCGGTCAGTAATGTGACTCAAAGCATAATAATATATTTAATTTTATTATGTTGATCAAAATAATTTATTGCATTTATATGAATTATAAAACTTCGTAGATCTACTACGGAGCTACGACAGGTTCATTAGCTTTGTTCTTTAGTGTAGTCACAAATATTTTGTAAATAGAATCTAAGAGCCGTTTTGTCAAATGAAGTTTTATATTCTTCGAGTTAGCAACTCCCAACCAGGATGAATTAAAAACTAATCAAAACTAACAAAGCCATAACCCAAGCCGCATTACGAGCCTCAATTAATAACGGCTTAGTTCGATGTAGGGCTTGCATTATGAGGGTGGTGGACACATGAAATAGATAATTTTAAAGATTTTTCTAGTCAATATATATTTATATTGCACACACATGAAGTGTTTTGAAGTATTAAAACAAAACATATACCATTTTCATTCTTTAGCAAGTTTTAAATAAAAACAAAAGCTCTACTATACAAAAGCCCACGCTCACAGCGCTTGCAAAGTTTTAGAAAGTTCAACAAGCTTTAATGATATCTCTTGCTATGTTCTGCTTTCCTGGTAAAGTCGTATTCGAAGTTGCTCGGTTCCGCCTTCTCGAACAACCCACGCACAAGAAAATGTGAGGGGGCGTGTTGACCGACAGCCTTCGGACTAGTACCGATCGTTTTCTTAAGAAAGCCCAATTTCAAATCGAACTCGAACGATTTCCGGACTAACCGGACGCTGAAACATAGCAAAAACCGGAAATCGTTTCAGGATGTGCCAGGGCGGCAGAAATTCGTGGAGGTGTTATTATTCTGACAGGCCGGATGTCTTGCGTGAAAGTCGACGACCGGAAAGCGCAGACTCCAATAAATATGTAACAGTAGATATTTTTAGGTAGGTAAATTATATCAACTTATAAGCAAATATTCATCATTTTAGGTAATTTATTTAACTAACTTTGTAATTTCTTTAAGTTTTATCTAAAAAATCTTAGAGAGAAAATATATTAATTTATTCAATAGTTTAAAACTTTTTTTGTAGTGGGTATCACAATAGTGTGTATCAACGAGAAAGTCGATGTCGATATCCCCCATCCCCAATGTATTGGGAATGTATCGGCGATTCCCGATAATGTCGAACCGTTCGGAAAGTACTAAGGATGCATACAACGCTGGGAGACGGTTTGAACAGAAATCGATATCCCATTGATACGGTTTTGGTGCTATAGATGTACATTGCGATAGATTGAGAGCGGCAGGTAACGGCAGCCGATGGGGAATTGACCATCCAGACGCATGCGCGAATGTAGGGCCTGCAAAATATATTTAGGAGTGCAGAGATTTTGCATTAGTAAGAAAGAAACCCATTTTTTTAAAATCATAGTTTCATTGTTAAAGTTTGTGTACTTAATGTTTGCTATTAATAAACACATACCAAAACGAGTACTAATGCACCAGAAACTAACTTTAGATAGGTACGAGTAGGTCCCTACCGGTTATTAAATAGTAAAAAAAAAAACTCATGATGAATCCTAATTTCTAAAGCCATACTCATACAAAATAAAAGCATACCTACACTTTATAACGCATAACAAAATTTCCCTACATGACAAATGAGAGTTGAATGAGATCAAATTAACTTTGTGAGATGAAAGGGGATCATAATGATATGCGTAATTAGATCGACATAGTATTAGGGTAGCATACCATGCGAGTAGTAGGCTCAAGGACTAAATTCTCTGCATTCAAGTCTCTTTTTGAAACCCGCCTTGTACTTTTTTACCAACCAGTTTCTCTCACCCTAAAAAGTTACAATCCAATTCTATCAGGATAGCATAAGTTAAAGGAGGTTGAAATCTGGAAGTTGTGTGGGTGGTAAGCAAGGGAAGCTTATTCTTGTCGTTAATTCGTTCACATTAATAATTAAATATACATATATGACTATCGTTACTTTTTTGGAAGTTTATAGGAGCTATGAGGTAAGGATGACGGCAAGAACGACAAAAATAAAATTTTACCCGAGGTTGATATGTCAAAACGTTACGTTTGGGTGAGATCCCGTGCTCGAGATTTTGTTTCCCAAATCTTAGAGCACGGGGACGAATGGGATATTCTTACCATAAACTATAATTATTCGAATTAATAAACTTAATTGTAACAAATAACCATGATATTTAATACACACTTTTTTTGGGTAAGATAATTTAGAATGGGGATTACAAAAATGCGCAAAGTTAAGATTATTCTATAGGAAGTTCCATTTTCCGAGTGGGTTTAAAACAAAACCTAAATATGTAGATATTATTTTATTCCTAAATGAATGGCCCCTAATGAGTATCAGCCGACGTATATAAGTATTAATAAGCATGATTAAATGATAAAAACAAAATCAAAATTTTTAATCAAACAATAAATATAAATTAAAGCTACCTAAACAATAAAGTTAAAAATAAACTAAACAAAACCTTAAATTAAATAAACTAAAAGATAAACCTAATTAATATAAAAACTAAATACTTACAAATATCTTGATTATAATCTACATGTCATCGAATCCAGGAGAAGATGAACCCAATGTTCCGAGGACTCCGGCGACGTTGCCTCGTTGGATGGCAACACTGATCCTTTGAATAAGATATTCCCTACTCAAAGGATCACCTGTTGACGCTCGGATGGCAACGCTTATGTCGCGTATTAACGATTTAGCGTCCTCAGACCAAGGGCCCATCGTCTCTACGGAAAACGGCACAAAATAGTAACGATTTGCCAACTCTATGTACTTATTGCGTTTGCCGTTTGCAGCCAATTCAGCCGCTGCACCTGCTCGTTTTCGTGTCGCGCCAACACGACTAGCACAAAGGGTGTCAGTACACGTCGCATCAAATTATAATTTTAAAAAAAATCTCGAGGGAGTGGTGATTATTTATTACCCTTATAGACAAAAAGTTGTAATGAAATTTAGATTGTAAAAGAGTCAGAAATAGGGCTTGGTGAAAGAGACAGGGATAGGGAAGGTTGAAACCAGAGATTTTACTATGTGTGGTGGGAGTGGCTTGCGAACCATTCATAAAGTTGCGTCGGTCCTCGGTGATAGTATTCGAATAATGTACGATATTTTTGTAATTTTGTATTTGGAAAAAAACGTCTTTTAACTAGTATGTGTTAGTTAAGTAAAGTTACGCCACATACTAATATCAAACATTCCACAATTTCTCTAATGGAACGGTTACATCCGTCGAAAAACTAAACATAGAACAAGATGAAGTGGTAATGGGCAAAAAACATTACATATTTTTGGCAAATCATATAATTTACGAGTATGTATAAGTTAATTTTTTTTTGGCTGAAGTTACAATAATCACGAACTGTAGCGTAAACAATAAGAACGGTTTATCGTTCTCAATCTAAGCCAAAAAAGTTACGTCTGAATAACTTTCTACATTTAGTGGAATCTATAAAATGAATACACAACACAAAACCAAATAAGCAAACGCATTCCAAAGCAGTTTGGAATTCCTAGGTGAGAAAGGGTTGAACTTTTTTGAATTCGTTCTACCAGGACTTTAGGAACATGAGACGGTGTGTACTGTACTGCAAGCGAAGGTGCTCCCACAAGTTCCGCCAAACGGGTTTCTGGGAAAGTTAAAGCCAGCAACTACGGGATAACTTGCCAAAGCTCTATCGTTTAGTATTATATTGCCTAGTTTATTTATTTACACCTTTTTTATTTAGGAATAAGATGTTGATATTTAGATGATAAATACTGGTACATAATTAAGAGTAAAACATCTCACCATAAGATCTTATTTATTTTTAATTATGTTTATGTTATTGTAGTAACTTAATAAAAAGTAAATATATTTATTAATTTAATAAACTTTATTCGAAAGAATAATTTTATAACGGACTAAAAAGTAGAAATAATTACAAAATAAATATAAACTAAACCTAATGAAAAATAAACTATAAGTAAAAAATTTCCTCTAGAGACGACCCTACAGTGATAGTCCCAAGAAGACTGGCAACATTTCCCCTCTGTATAGCTAAGGTAATACGTTGGCAGAAATAATTGCCAGCTTTCCTGTCTCCAGACTTTTCCTTTAGCCGTTCTCCTTGGCAAGACGCTTGGCTGAGTGTCCCCATGGGCCCATCGTCTCGACCCCAAACGTCGCAAATTCGTAACCTGTACCGAGGCTGGCGTATTTGCGCAGCTTGAGGTTCTCAGCAGAAACCGCCGCAGTTCCCGCGCTTGACAAGGTGGCCTGGATGTGTCATGGGGCTAATGTGTACACATGTCGCGTCCCACACCAGGGACCTGCCAAGTTTCCACGGTCATGCCGTAATTAATTTATTTTAAAATTAATTTTATATATTTTTTTAATATATTTACTTTTTATATACCTAATTGTATTAATAAATTACTATACTTATTTAAAAATAAAAAGATATATTAATAAATACTAAACTTTTTTTGTTGTTATTATTTAATGTGGACAATCTGTCAAAAGCCTTGTTTATAGGTCAATAAATCCCTTTGACGTTGTATTGTGTGTGTATCTGATTATGTGTGGGTGTATTTGGTATTATTTACTGGGTTGGCCGTTTTTTGTGTTGGTCAGTCAAAGAAAAGTGGTCAGTTGCCAAGCGAGCTGGACGCACCGCCCGGCACTTGCGGCCGTTGCACCAGGAGCACAGGATGTCGCAGGAGATGCGCGCACAACGTTTCTTCGAGAGAGGAGAGAGGGTGCACTGGTAGCCGTTTTATTTCACTCGGTTTTGAACCCAGTTTCTGTTTTTTCACAATGTAGATACACTGCGTGTTATTTTGTACCAAGTTTTTGTTTAGTTTAACTATAACACGAAGTGTATGATGAAAATCTTTGGGTAGTGTTTATTAAGAACACGGAGCTGCAGTCTGTGGGACGCGTCAACGAACTTGCACCCAGACTCTAATTTTAACACACGCATAGTGTGTAGATACCAATATTTCCAATAGTACTCGTACATACATATAGTGGATATTATACGAGACGAGAATATCTCGTAATAAATAGGTCAGTACCCATGCAAAAAGTACAGCTGATTTTTAAAAAAAATGTTTTTATTTAAACTTAGATATACCTACTCGTATAAGGAAAATTGTAAAGTCTAACGCTAAGTTGCACCATATTGATGTATCTGTAATTGTAACGATTAAAATTAAAATTTGCAATGTAACAATTTTTTTTTTTTTTAATTGTCTTTAAAGGACATTGTACAGAATACATCAGTCCTAAACACGTAATTTATTTGCATAATATATGTTCATAACCGAGTTGGGGATCATCAAATTCCAGATGCTGCAGAATTTGATGCTTTACTTGGAGTCACTCGCGGCACCATAGCTCAAACACGTCGGGTAAAATCGGGGAGTTGACAGCGCGGGAAAACCGCAAAAAATAAACTGCACCCCCATATTTAAAGTCCAATTTATCGTTTTCCATAATTATTCACATTGTAGCACATTATTAAACAAAACAACACCACTTTTGACCAATAATATCCACAGTAAATTAATTGACAAAACAAAAACTTGCACTTGACATGTCCACGCAAAATGGCGCGAAGAACTCCTCGAATGTATCAGTTTTATTTTGAAGATCAACTGTCAGTTGGTACAATCTACGTCATTTAAAAATTTAATCGTTACAATGGGATGTATCACGAAACTTTTTATGACGATAGATGGCGCATGATAGATGGTACCTAATATAACTGTCAGTTGCATAGAAAACTTGTATTTTTATTACGAAATTTATTATTTTCTAGATATTATGCCGAAGTGAGCAGCTTTTTAGTGTATATATCGATTTTTCTAAGCGTAATCAAAGATGTGGCGATCTCAAAATTGCCGTTCTATTAATTCAACCTTTATTCCTTTTAAAGACGGTGTGCGCTTTCTTAATTAGTCTTTTAAGGTAGGTAACGTTATGTTTAAATTCATTTTTCTGTTATAAAAAAACTTAAAAAAGATGCGACATAGGTGTAAAACTAGGTACCATTGCCGCTAGCGGCATCTACAAAAAGCTTACACGGCCTTAGGCGGGGTAAAAATATATCCCTTTCAGCACGACAAAAAATATTAAAAGGTATTAATAACTTTGAAATACATCAGTTCTAATAAAGTATCTAATAAAAATAGTAAAAAAAAAACCCACCAGCGAATTCCACAAAACCCCCTCCGCATATTCGTGCGTTGGATAATATGTTAGAAATAAAAAGCACTATTGTATGTTTTTTTCTTAAAAAAGCACTATGGACTAGCCTAACAACTTAATAAAGATAATCACTAAATAGCTAGATGCTATGCATGATCTATCGAGGCTGATTTGGAGCGGCAAAACAGAATTTGTTGACCGCTCGAAATTTTTAATAACGCACGCTTGGTACTGTCCGTGCTGAAAGGGATATTGTATTTTTTTGTTTTTCTGGTATCGTTTTCTATTCAGCTTTAAGTGTAAAAGAAGGAGATACGGAAGAATAAAAATAACACGTGTTGAATTATTTTGTTTTATTTGATTTTATTTTGCGGACTCACTTGGTCTAAATAGCCAACTTTACTATTCCCATAAAGTAGCAGAATGTATTTTTGTGTTCTCAGTTCAAAAATGATTAGCAATCCGCGTCTAAACCACCTAAAATGTACGAGCACATAAAACAAATTAATCAGTTTGCAACATTTATGAACTGACTGTATTCATGGTCGTATAGTTTTGGGTGCGGCGCGGGAACGACTGTCCCATTGCCCCCATTACGACTGATTGGAGGACCACATGCCGCGCGCACCGTCAGCAATATATTGCTTTTTATCTTAATATGAAACTGAAATTATGTATGTATACATAATATATGTATACCTATTAAGTATAAATACTTATAAAATAAATAACAATTTAAACACATAGCTAAATAAAAAAAGAAAAAAAGTAATAGTATCATCACGACCGTTCCCTTTCGGGGTGGTCAGAAACCATGCTTATAAATAAGCGGATTCACATTTAGCCAACTTTACTATAGGCCAATCATGACAAGTGGCAAGCTTGTCGATGTCTCCAGCGTACCAAACTCGAGAAATATCACAAATAAATTAAATATTAGTTAAATGTATTTATTTACATTAAATTAATATTTTTGCGTCCCGACCAGGAATCGAACCCGGTACCTCCGAGTCTAAATCCACGGACTTAACCGCTAGGCCACAGAGGTAAGTAAATAAATTATAAGAAAAAAAACATATTTAATATACCTTACATATTTATATAGTCATACTACATTACACTACAATACATTACACTACACTAAACAAGTGTATTTAATAATATTAGGTTTGAGTCAGAGGAACCTGGAGTGCTTTTTAACACAGACTAAGCTTTTAGCTTGCTAAAATTATTGCAGGGCCCTAAACTAAAATTACAACTGACGAAATGGCTACTGGACCATAGATTTTATAGTAAAAAAGAGTATCTTGAGTGCAAAACAGGTTAATTAATATATTTTTTTTTGTTTTAATGTAGTTGTGATTATGATATTAGTATGTAAGTAAAGATTTGCACGCCTGCTTGCAGGTAGAATACATGTGAGTAGACCTGATTAAAGTTTTGTGACCACTGTACTGTATTTATTGCAAATAAACGATATTTCATTTCATTTCATTTCATTTCATTTCATTTCATTTCATTTCATTTCATTTCATTTCATTTCATTTCATTTCATTTCATTTCATTTCATTTCATTTCATTTCATTTCATTTCATTTCATTTCATTTCATTTCATTTCATTTCATTTCATTTCATTTCATTTCATTTCATTTCATTTCATTTCATTTCATTTGCTTAGTTTAGTTTTGCCTCCAGTCGCCAACATAAATGTTTCTAAAATATTGTTACTTTGTGAGAGAAAATAAATACATTTTTTATTTATTATTTATTTATTTATCTTCGACGAAATAATTATTTAAACAAATCCTTACTAATATTATAAATGCGTAAGTATCTTTGTCTGTCTGCGTGATTACGCCTATTTTTGAATTTGTTTTAAAAACTAAAAAAAATGGCACGGAGATAGTCTAGAGCCTGAGAAAGGACATAGACTACTTTTTAATGCTAATAAAGCATCCTATATACAATCATATCCTATATCCATGGAATAAAGTGCTTTAAGGGGTTAAAATAGGATATGAAATAAAAATTACGTCTTTTTTAAAGCTAGAAACTTGATAAGATTTGCCGTTCCAGCTTAAAAGAGTGCAGTTTTTTTTAAAGTAGCATTTGCAATTACAATAAATAAATAAAGCTCAAAGACGGACGACTAAAGTTGCAGGTGTCCATTTAGAAAAAAAAAGTTTATTCCATTGGCAACTCTAATAGTATGTTGCATGCTCACGTGTATCAACCCACAAAAGATGGAAAGCTAAAAACGTCGTCGGGTATAAAAATGTTCTACTATTTGCAGTAAATTTCGCGGTGGAGGCTCGGTTGTAAGAACGCGTACCTTAAATCCTACAAAGGTCGGTTCAAACCCATCCGACATGCACCAATGAGAAATACACTTTTCTTACGTACATTTGTCATAGAGTCACAACACCATCGTTCCCGTGCCTCGGAGAGCACGTTAAGCCGTCGGTCCCGGTTCCACTAATGCCAACTTGTGGAATCGTTAATAAATTGTCATATAAAATTGACATCATATCCTCGCCAAGCCTGGCGAGTGTAGGCCAAATTCTTCCAGTGCTGGAAGGCCCATCTCCAGCAGTGAAGGTCTAGGACGCTGTGTTCCATAGTGGCTGTAATGAATGAATGAAACTGTAAAATTAATTAGGCTAAAAAAAAATGCTGGCGAAAGTTATTCTAGGTGGATGAAGCTAGTAATTTATGTGCAACGTGGAAATGCAGCCAGAGTACTTGGTACTTTTAATCATGAAATTTTCGTAGGTAGAGATTTTAAAGACATTTTTTATTTATTATAAATATATTGTACTATTTAAATATATATATATACTATTTATATATATGTATATTTAAACATAACTTTTTCTTAAGATTATCTTCAAATGCTTATATTTGAATAGACGACAGAGATATAAAATACATAACACAAGATGGGGCAAACGAGTGCCTTCACTCCGTAGCCACGACGCCCACGACTTAGATTTAGCTGTTATAGGGTTTTAGTCCGTAGGCGCCTTGGGGTCTCCTTATGGGGGAGTCGGGCATGCGTTGGTCCTTCAGGCTGGGGTCGTATCATCGATGATTTAACGATCTCCGTCTTTAAAAAAAAAAAATGGGGCATATTTGTTATTTAAGCACAATTGTCTCAGTACTAATTAGTGTATGATTACCGGTTATCTTTGTATTCGACGTGCACTTTAACATTGATTTTGTTGTTTTAGTTTACCAAATGTAGGTACAAAATGTTCTATAAGACAACGATGGTTATCAAAACAACAAAAAAAGAAAAACTGTCGTCATGTATCTTTAAAATTATTCTCTTATATTAAAGGATAAGTATTTTTTTTGGCCTATCACCAATTCCCGGTTTGACTTATGGGACATTCTGTCTTAGAGTTTATGTTTAGACAATCGAAAAAAAAAAAAATTACGTAGTTTTTATGCTACCATTACTACCAAAACGCAATCGCTTGTCAACCCTTGAGCTGGCTATATAGACAGAGGTCACTCCCGACCACCACCGCGCCCAAACCAACTCATTTGTCAAATTCAACACGCACACTACAAATTGTTAAGTTTCGGTGTGAATCAAAGACCAATTCAAAAGACCAACCAAAAAGGTATTCCAAGCGAGTTAGTATTGTAACTTATAGGTATACAACTTTTGACAGCTACAACTAATTAGTAGCCCTTAAGTCAGAATGCAACCATAAAACTATATTGGTAGTGTTAATAGTTAGTACCTTATTAGGAATATATTTTTTTATTACAGCCAATGACTGTCTTCCACACTATTTTTTTGAAAGAGATCAGTCAAACCGTGCAGTAATTGTTTTCAGAATGCTGCTGTGGCCATTTTTCAGACGATGCAGCAGTGTCTTACGTCTTGCAAATATTTTCTTTACAGTACCTACATGTGACCGCGCGTCTACCAATGCATCAGTAGATATTGGTATTAAAAGTTGTCCATGCAGTTTTTATAAAAAAATTAAGTCGTCAAGATTGATGTCCAGCCACCAGGCAGCATTTTTAAATACTTTAATAGTAGCTATATTAACCTGTGATATAAAAAAGTAAAGTATCATCACGACTGTATCCCCTCCACTACCCCGGAAGGGATACAGTCGACAAACCACGCTGTTTCATGAACCAGATATATTTTTTTCATTCATTACAGCCCCTAGAACACAGTGTCCTAGACCTCCACTGTTGGAGATGGGCCTTCCAGAACTGGAGAATTTGGCCTACACTCCCACGCTGTCCAGACGGCTTGGCGAGGACCAGATTCACATTTAACCAATTTATAGGCCCATCATGACAAATGGCAGCAAGCTCGTCGATGTCTAGTGTACGAAAGTTGAGATTTCTCATCACAAATAAATTAAATAATTTAACCCGGTAGGTATTACCTCCGAGTAACACTCCACAGACTAAACCGCTAGACCACAGAGGCAGTCATCTGTGATGGAACCGGGATAATGACTTTTTTTATATAATTATTTTTGGATAGCGATGTTGATGGCGATAAATATATCGCAAATTTATGACATGGTTACTGCTTTGTGAACTAATTCCGAAACGGTGTACTTCCATAGCATTCTAATAATTTATAGTAAAAAAAAAGGTAAAGTATCACGACCGTTTCCCTTTCGGGGTGGTCAGAAACCACGCTTATAAATAAGCGGATTCACATTTAGTCAACTTTACTATAGGTCAATCATGACAAGTGGCAAGCTCGTCGATGTCTCCAGCGTACCAAACTCGAGAAATATCACAAATAAATTATATATTAATTAAATGTATTTATTTACATTAATAAATATTTTTGTGTCCCGACTAGGAACCGAACCTGGTACCTCCGAATCTAAATTCACGGACTTAACCGCTAGACCACGGAGGCAGGAATAATTTAAAATCCATGAATATCGTTAATAAATTGACAAAAGCATCAGAGAAAGGCCAAATTTTCTAAAAGGTTGTTCTAAAAGGGTAATCTATAGCAATGAAGATCTAGTGTTCTAGAAGCCATCGTGATGAATGAATTTCGCATCATTATTCTCATCTATTTCTGATACAGCAACTATGAGTTTACTGATATTGAAAAAAGGGTGCGGCGAAGCTTTTGCAATGTTAGGTTAGTAGTGCTTGCGATATTTTATGATATGGCAAACAGGAGTGGTGGAACTATGTGGGTGCGCCATACTAAACATAGGTACTATAAACTTTACGGCATGTAAACTTGGAAACTAGAGCAATTTTTAATAAATTGCCATAGATTTTCGCATCTACTAAACATTAACTAAATACGTAAAATCAAAATGCAATTCCTCGTCACGCAGCTCTCAACGACATCCGCCGAAGGGCTCTTGTCACTGCTGGTGTACCCGCAATCTTAGAACCATCTGGGATTGTGCGGAGCGATGGCAAGAGACCCGACGAAATGACTGTTGGGCCTTGGAAACTTGGCAGGTCTCTGGTGTGAGATGCGATGTGTGTAGACACATTAGCTCCATCTCACATCCAGGCGACCTCGTCAGGCGCGGGGAGAGCGCCGTTTTCTGCGAAGAACCTCAAATTGCGCAAATACGACAACCTTGGGACCAGTTACGAATTTGCGCCGTTTGGGATCGAGAGGATAAGCCCATGGGGACCGTCAGCGAGGCGCTTGGCCAAGGAGTTGTCAAAGCGGCGCGGCTGACAGAAAGGACTGGAGACAGGACAGGAAGGCTGGCAATGATTTTTGCCAACGTATTAGCTACGCTTTACAGAGGGGAAATGTTGCCAGTCTCCTTGGGACTATCTCGGATGGGACGTCTCTAGAGGACATTTTTTATTTATAGTTTAGTTTATTTTTAATTTTATAATTACTAATTAAATTGACTGCTTCCGTGGTTTGTACAGTTGTTAAAAGATTTATACACGTTCGAATTTCAAAAACATGTAGGTAGAACCTTTCACGTTGCATAGGTTTAAGGTTTTAAGCGCAAAACAGATGTTCTATACTCAAGGCAGCGAAGTTAAAAGGTCTTTTATTGTTAAACAAATTGAGCACAACACATGCAAACAATGCCAAGCCCTTTTCGTTCCCACTAGTGACATGGTATTGAATCGAAAGTATCGATACTCTGTATCGAATAAAATGTTTTAAGTACAAAACTATCGCAAGGAAAAGTACTAAGATATGTACGAAAATGTATCAATACTTGGAAATAGGCCATTTATATGTAACGCCTGCCGCATGAATTCACGTTTAGATACGTGACGGAAAATTCAGAGTTAGAACTACCTACTCCATACGTTTTAAATTCGATTAGTTGCAAGCGGTTGTAAGCTAAAATAAAAAATATAAAAAAATAGATTAATTGGAGCTATAGGAACACGGTATCGAAAAGTATCGATACTTCTTACTTGTCCCTAATTCGTACTAGTAAAAAAAGCTCTCTCAATGTGCGTGCGGAGAAGCGGTCCAACAAGGATATTCAAGGATAGTGAGTGAATAAACACAACGCCTAGATATTGTTGTCTTTATTACCCTTACTCCACAGCCCTGCGTTCTTAATCAACCCTGGGTTTTGGATTTTTATTATACATTGCGTGTTATCGTTCAACTTAATACAAGCTTTATAACCGTAAGCTTCGTGACACGCAATGTACAATGAAAATACAGTTCCCGGGTTTATAACCCCAAGAAACAGAACGGCTATCATATCCTTTAACGATGCAAGCCTACTCCTTATAACTCATGTTTTCCTGATGTTTAAGGAATAAGAGCATCCCGTATTTCTCACGCTCGCACCCTGGGATCCTTAGGGATACATCTGCCATCCCTTTCTTCAACTTCACTTGTCCTGCTTATTCTCGTAGGTCTAGTTGTGGGAATTTCAACGGCCGTGCATTCCGATGTTATTATATCCGATCAAGACTTTTTTGCACCTATCTATTTTATATCCTTTGCAAATATATATTTGTATAGATAGAGCTTTGCTGTTCATCTTACATGGAGCTGCTTGATTAGGAGTTCTAACGACTTCTAACCAATACTGGTTTGATAACGTAAAGCTTAGACTATTATTTTTCTTTTCATTCGTATTGGCATTCCTGTGAAAATTAATAAAATCTTGTTTCTCAGAATCCGGTGAGCGGCGCAAGTATGTATCCATCCATTCATCGTTTTATCATCATGTGTCACAGCCCTCAGAACACAGAGTCCTAGACTTCCACTGTTGGAGATGGGCCTTCCAGAAAAATCTGGAGAATTTGGCCTATACTCTCCACGCTGGCCGGACGGGTTGGCGATTTTCTGAAGTCATTTTTTAATGACAATTTACGTTTCCACAAGTTGGTATTAGTGGAACCTGGACCAACGACTTAACGTGCTCTCCGAGGCACGAGAAACAGTGGTGTTCTAAATAAATAATAAAGGTACCTACTTAAAAAAGTGTATTTTTCATTGGTACATTTCTTATTTTTTCATATTCTTAAAACCGAGTCACCACCGCTCCTTATTAAAAGCTTTGTATTTGTGCCTTTATTTGTAATGTTTCTCGAGTTTGGTACGTTAGAGACGATGACCTATACTAACGTTGGCTAAATGTGAACCCGACCATACAAAAGCATGGTTTTCTAACCACCCCGTAAGGGATACGTGCGTGATCATAATTTACTCCATGCCACCATTCCACTATTATTTTATTCCTATGCGTAGTATTTTATATTTTGTAAAAAAAAATCGAATAATTGATACCTATACTTTTTAAATAATACAAGGACCGAAATGTTCCTAATTTGATGCGAATGCAAAATGCTACTGGTGCCTGCAGCCCTATTCTGTTATGTCGCAAACCGTTAACTATATATATATCACGCTATTAAAGTTGATATTTGCACAGCCGCTGTCAAGGTCGAGCGCTAATAGAGTTAAGAATTGAATAATATTTATTAAATATCGCACATTGTCTTATATGTATACCTGACCTATATATAAAATAACTTTATTCGAGGTCAAAAGTTCAAGTATTATTTTACTTTAGATAAAACAATATTGATTTAGAGATTTTTATTACCATATATTATATACATATATATATATATAGGTCAGGTATACATATAAGACAATGTGCGATATTTGTTAGGTTTCTCAAAGATTGCTTCTTATGAATAATCACTGAGAATGCAAGTTGCAATTTTTTATTAATTTTATTGATAACATTGCAAAACAATAATAATAAACAATTCCCGCCACGGTACCCGCTTGAACGTCAACATATTTGCATGATCCTCACTGCTAAACATAAATAAGTCAAAAAAAGGAATAAATAATAATTATATGGATCGCCAATAAAGATACAAAATTGCCTCCCAGGTCGTTTGGTCATCAGGTCTTGTTTTGGTTAATTTAAAGTTGATAACAACGCTTTACAAATAACAAAACAAAAAAATTAAACTCAATTACCTAAAATTTGATAAATGGAACGAGCGTAATAAAAATGTGCAACATTTTCTGACAAATCGGTCAGATTTATTGTTACTTTTCGTAAAATTTCACTCAATACCGCTTGACATTAACAGGAAATGACCCAAAAGCAGGCGCACCTCGATGAAGGGTGTATTATAGACACAGACATACATATTTATACCAGCCGAGCGATAGGTAATATTTTTGTTGCCGTGGTGGTTTAGGGCCAAAAAAAAGATAAATCTTTCAGTAGAATTGTCCTTTTGACTTTTAAACTCTACAATTATACATTATAAGTGTACATTAAGTGTTACTGCAAACTTTATCAAACTTAAAATAATAAAGGGTGTCCGGGGGAAGAATTCGCATGTAATAATTTAAAAAAAAAATTAAAAAAGTGTGTATTAATTTATGAAAAACAGTAAATTGAAGGACACAGATAAATATAAAATATTTGTCGATCACCGTCTCTATTGCATCCCTAGCGACAGAGACGGTGGAATGTCGTTTACTTCTCGGACGATATTGCCCTTTAGGTTTAAAATAGTGGCTGGATTCTTTACATGAAGTTATAGTATGGGGAACAAAACCTTTAACAAGCAATCGTTGACTCTGAAATAAATCTCGATCGCGGTCTAAACAATCCGCACTACCGACGAACTCCCCTTCTCCGCTTAACTGTTACAGAAATATTCACTTATAATATAAATCCGAATTCTGCCACTAGTAATTTTGTATATTATAGTTGGTAGATACTCTAATAATATAATAGTAACATATTTTACCTTGAGGTTTCTAACTTAAGAGCAAATAAATATCAAAAGCAATAGATTCTTTAAGCACAAACGTCAACATACGTAGCATTTTTATTGTATTTAAATAGCTGAAATACATGCATTTCTATTAAGATACCTACGATAAAATATCAAATAAATAGCAGACTGCTAACGTAAATACAATACCCGTTCTTATATACGTCTATGACTCTATGGAAATATCATCCTTCTGTGGTATAGTCAGGTTAATAGCTAAAACACGAAGTAACAGAGCTCGTGTTTCTACGTTTAATGGACCATTAAGTGCTGGGATTGTTCGCTTTGTTTTTACGCAAATTCGAGATTAATGTAGTGGGGGGTGACTTTCACTTTTTTAACAAATTGGCAAGCAAATAACTATCGATCTGGAGCTTGTTTTAACTTGACAGCGCTGCGTTATCGTAATTCGGGCCGATAAATCACCACCTTCTTAGTGGGTTCCTTTTGACTTACCTCACCTATACTAATTTATGCACTAAAAATAATATTTCATTACGCATATATAGGGAATTAAAAAAAAATCAGTGCATTTTTGACGTATTTACGTATCTGCACAGAACTGGGATTAAAAAGTGTGCCGCCCGCATATAACGCATTGATAAATAATTATCAAAGGTCGTCTGACAAATTCGAATAAAAACATGTTTTTATTGTTTAAATGGATTGTTTTTACTGATAAGTACATTAAATGCGATATTTCCCAATATTTATGTAATTAACTGCCTCCGTGGTCTAGCGGTTAAATCCGTGGATTTAGACTCTGACGTTCGATTCCTGGTCGAGACACAAAAATATTTATTAATGTAAATAAATAAATTTAAATAATATTTAATTTATTTGTGATATTTCTCGAGTTTTGTACGCTGGAGACATCGACGAGCTTGCCACTTGTCATGATTGGCCTATAGTAAAGTTGGCTAAATGTGAATCCGCTTATTTATAAGCGTGGTTTCTGACCACCTCGAAAGGGAAACGGTCCTGATGATACTACTTTATGTATTTATCTAAAGGAAATTAGCATTACTTAAACGAGACGGTAGGAAACGAAAAAAGGTTCTCGGTTCGGACCTCGTCATGAGAAATACTTTTCTTACGTACATACGAGTATGTCATAAATTACCAACACCACCTTTCTCGTGCCACGGAGAGCACGTTAAGCCGTCGGTCACGGTTCCACTAACACTAACTTGTGGAATCGTTAATAAATTGTCATTAAAATTTTCCATCAGACCCTTGCCAATTTCCAAACTATATGTTCTAAAAGTCCCATCTCAACCTTGTATACATAATCCTTAATATCAACATTATAGGTCTACGAATAGTAAGCTCTCTCTGTGATTATGAATGACGAAAGAATTTTTTGTTATTTAAATTTTATATTGAATGTAAAATAAAATTATTGTTGTAAGTATTTACGGGCTTTATCACTGAAAAAGTTTTTATCAAAAACTGTTGTTCATTTCCCCTTACAATATTTGTATTTATTTATTTAAAAACTTTATTGCACTATGTACAAAGGCGGACTTAATGCCGCTAGGCATTCTCTGACAGCCAAACCTTTAGGACATTTAGACAGTATATGATATAAAGATGGTGTAAGTCAATGTTTGCGCGATCGTCGAACTCTTGCTACCAACTTGATTTGGCTTAGTATGTGTGGCGATAATTTTAGGAAAACTTCTCTGCACCGTAACTTAAGATTTTATTACTGAATAATTATAATAAAAAATACGTAGTACTTAATATTTTTTTTCTAGATAATAATATAAAAATATTACTATGTAATAAATTATACGCAGTATATTTTTTAGCTTACAAACACTTTTTGGGGTCATAATTAAATTTATCATTGGTTGTCGCTTGTTGTTATCTTACATCGGTTATCATGTAGTACGTATATAGTAGGTACTTACCTAAATTTATTTATATTTAGTATATAGTATAACTTATTTATGTAGTAAATATATAAATAATAATAATAAATATTTCCAGACAGGTCACACAGCGCTATCTAATTTCCGTGGTAAGCTACGAGGCTTGTGTTACGGAAACTAGATGGTTGATAAACTACATATTATACTTTTTTTTTTTGTAAATATATACATATTATACAAATAAACACCCAGACCAAGACAAATTATACAATGTACAACTTGCCCCCGATGGGAATCGGACCCACGACCTCCTGAGTTCACGGCAACGTTTGTTACCACTAGACCACGGAGGCGGTCACATGTATGTGTGTATGTATAAGTATGTCATTTTATTAATAAATATTTTTAATAATTAATAACTTAATAATATTCTATACACCAATATTTAAAATCGATATACTCGTAGCTCACATAAATGATCTCATTGTTCGAAAGTCTGACAGGCAGAGAATTTTTACATTTGACATTATGTCACGCCTTTGTATATTTTTATGTAATCAGTACAGCCCCTAGAACACAGCGTCCTAGACCTCCACTGTTGGAAATGGGCCTTCCAGAACATATATCTGCAGAATATGGCCTACACTCGCCACGCTGGCCAGACGGGTTGGCGAGCTTTATGTAATAAAGTTTCAAATAAATAAATAAATAATCCTCGGCAACTAGTCTGGCCTGACATTTGGACATATGTACATATATATGTATGTTCAGGGAAGGCCTATTTCCATTGCAACAGTGGAGGTCTAGGACTCCATGTTCTAGAGGTTGTAATGAATATATTGCTTAAGACGCCTGTAATTTTTTTTTTTAAAACGCCTAGCGTGGCTGAATTTATATTAAAAACTTTTTTAAAAAGAAAACGTTTTTGGTTGGTAAGGAAGGGAAGCAAAATGGTGGATGGTGAGCGTCTTGTTGCCCAATAAAAAGAAGAGGCCTTCTTAGTAAATAATAGTCGGTCGCAAGTCCGAGACACGATGTATCCATGGAATAAATACTAAGAAATTTGTCTTTACTTCTTCTCAGTGCATCGTGTGTGGGACTCTGTGTTCTAGTGGCTGTAATGATGATCATTTAAAAAGTAATAAATATCGTGTATATTATGACATTTACGTTCATCGCTCCGCCTGGTCAGAAAGCAAGCGTAGGTATTTGACTGAGCGAAGGCTCTTCAGTTATACTGGTACTGTACCTGCTTGCCTTACAGTTAGCTCATAACATAACATATAAAATGTATCCAGAGTAATAAGTATTTATCTGACAAACACACGTTGGGAGTGCATAATAAGTGGCAAAGCGGGTTCAAGAGGAGAAGAATAGTGTCTCGAGATTGTGACCCCCTTTTTGAGCTCCATTTTTATTCCTCATACACTCCCCACCGAATTATCTGGGCTCCAATTTTATTAACGCAAAATGGTCAAAATTTGACGATCTTTTTTCTCTATTCAAACACTCTGTATGAATCTATTCATAATTAAGATAACTTACCTGATATTAATAACAGCAATATTGGCAGTAAAAACTTCAATACTTCACGACCAGCCATCTCTTTCGGATATCTGCACCGGCTTGTAACTTATAAAGGTGAACTCATTTCTTTATTTCAAGAATTCGGCTCAAACTATTTTATAATTACTTATTTACGAGTAAAAATGAGTGATAATATATTTTTTGATAAGAATGGATGATTTATAATTGGTAAGGTAAAAGATGCGAAATGTCCGAAGCACCCGTTTCAGGAGTGCTGAATTTGACGACTGGGATGTCTATGGGGCGAATGTTGGGCGATACCACCCCACTGCACCACCATCATACCACCATATCGCTCTAATAGCAAAAGGATGTTCCTGCCATATTTATTGTTTGTTTTTTTTTGTTATTATAAGGCGCCCTAATTACAATGGTAGTTTATTTCTAAGTCTTCTTTTATGTTTTTAATCGAAGTAAATTAATATACATTAAATATTAATTAAAAGCTACCTAAATAATACAATTAAAAATAAACTAAACTATAAATAAAAAATGTCCTCTAGAGACGTCCAATCCGAGATAGACCCAAGACAACATTTGCCCTCTGTTTATTTTTAATTAATTTATTTATTTATTTATTGAGTATTTATAGCTAACTCTTTATATTTACCTACATTTTTACGCTTCTGTAACATGATTTGCAATTGGTTCAAAACAATAGTTTTTAGATGTGTAAAAATTGCCATCCTCAGTATAAACAACCTTCTAACACTTACCACTTGGGCCTCGTCGTAGACAGCCGAAGTGAAATGCCTCAGCGGCCTCCTGTACATAACTTTAAGGATAGACCTCTGAGCCCTCTCTAGCTTTATCAATATAGTTGTAGAGGCACCCCCCAGGCAACAATGCAGTATGTGAGGATTGACTGACATAGGGACAGATAAATTATGTTCAGCAACTTTTTGTTTGCTACATCTCGGAGAGATTTCAAAGTAAATAATAATTTACGTGCTCTCGCGACGTGGTTGCGTTTATGGCCACTGAAGGTAAGTCTGTCGTCTATTATAACACCTAGGTATTTTGACGAATCTGCTTAGGCAATACTAACACAGGAGCACCCCACTCCAGCTAAAGCAGTACATGAATGGATTTTTATCACCGGAGAAAGATACGGGGCTGAAGTGAAGCACAGTGAAGAAGAAAAGTGAAAGCACAAAAAGTGAGTTTTATTATTGTTAGGACTAAGCAGGTTGCGGTTTAACCAATTCAGACACTTTCGCCATTTCCGACTCAGCAGCAATCAGGGCTTTCTCCCAAGAAGCATCACTAAAAATAAGGACAGTATCATCTGCATAGCAGATAATCTCAGCCTTTGGTATGTGCAGTTCCATAATGTCATTTAGGTACACCAAGAATAGCGTGCGACCAAAAATACTTCCTTGTGGAACTCCGTAAGCTATATGACGAGGGTTACTAACCATGGCGCCCAGTCTAAGACACTGCATCCTGTTTGTGAGATAACTTCGAAACTATTCAAGCGGTAACTCTCGGATCCCTTTGTGTTCAAATTTGCTTAAAAGGATGGGAATCAAAACGGTGTCGAACGCCTTGGACAGGTCTAGAAAGACACAGGCCATACCTCTGTCAAGATGGGAAGGAAGAAAAGTCCGATAGCGCAATACCTATTTTTGATGCTGTTTTTATTACCATCTTGTGAAGATTCTCACTGCCAATCTTTGCAATGCCTGATATTTCCAACTCATTTTTTAACATCTGCTGAGACTGGGAGTTTAAGTCAGTTTGAAGTTGGAAAATAGTTGCCTTGATGATGGCTCTCTAAAGTTTTTATTCGATCTTCGGCATTTAACGACATAGTCGTGACTTCATCGAGGCTTTCGTAACACTTCTTTAATGAGCTAACAACTTCGCGGAGTTCAGATTTAAAGGTGAGAGATCGTCCAGCCGTTCTCTATCGTCCTCGCAAGTTGGTTTGCGAAAGTTACGTGCCGATGAGTTTTCTGCTAGTCTAAGTGGAGTTAGAGAGTTATCCCCACCTTTTCTGGATGCTGCTTGGCAGTCAGGGCAGATCCACACAGCTTTCTCTGAGGTTGATAAGCTAGTGAGGTTAATGCATAGGAGATGAAAGTATTTATCACAGCCAACCGACTTGCAGAGAACGTAATTGTTATCCAGTATCAATCACTAGCTGACAGCCTCCACATATTTTTATTGCAGGGGATCTAATTCTCTTTCACATATCAAATTCACTATAATACAAAATTTAATACGGGGCGCGAAACTCAAAAAATGACAGTAGGCAGGTGAGAGTAGTGATAGGTGACAGTTGTTAGCCGAGCAGTGGCGTATGACAGCTGGTCAAAGTAGATGCTATAGGAAGCTAGTTATCGCTATATATTCACTTTCACAGATTGGCCAATGAGTTCTCAAAGCAGCTGACAGAAAGGTCTGGAGACAGGAAGGCTGGCAATTATTTCTGCCAACGTATTAGCCTCGCTATACAGAGGGGCAATGTTGCCAGTCTCCTTGGGACTGCCATCTCGGATGGGACGTCTCTAGAGGACATTTTTTATTTATAGTTTAATTTATTTATAATTTTATTATTTAGGTAGCTTTTAATTTATATTTAATGTAAATTAATTTACTTCTTTCACAGATTTTAGTGGTTTATTAGTGTTGATGGTAAGTAAATAAGTAATATGTTACATTAATTAAAGAGGCGAA
This sequence comes from Tinea semifulvella, assembly GCA_910589645.1. Lineage (NCBI taxonomy): Eukaryota > Metazoa > Arthropoda > Insecta > Lepidoptera > Tineidae > Tinea > Tinea semifulvella. Next base: position 10,504,484 of record OU342586.1, read on the forward strand.
AAACACTGCGGAAGCCACACTAGTTTCACACGCTAGATACACACTGATTAATTAAATATTACAATATTAATACGCGAGGTGACTCAGTGAAGTATTGTTGACATGACGGTCGTTCGGAAACTGATGACATCTTACTATATAATCTGTGATTCTTGCTGCATGCATTGTTGACGTAACCATAACAACAAAATATTTAGTATATAGTACGAGTATAAATAGATTTACGGCCAGTTGCAGAATGGATTATTTTTTGACATGACTAAAGTAAAATTAACTGAAATAACTAAAGTGTCAATCTAACTACCAATCATGTGGCCTATATCAAAATAATGATCATAGATTATTTTATTAATCCTTTCTGTAACTGGGCGTAAGTATTTAAATTTTATTTATTTCATTTTCACAGACTTAACAATGCTTTTATTATATTTTGCATCTGCCTCACACAGCAAATGCTCTAAATTGTCCCTAAGGTCGACTAGTAGTGCGGCTATAAGTCGCTTTTGCATACCTAGTGCATAAAGTTTTTAAATAAATAAAACAATAAATAAAATATATTTTAGTCATCATGAACATATAAAATTTAAATAAAATTTATAAATGCGGTTAGTTATATACTAGAACGACATGTGAACTTGCACTCATCTGATGGTAAGAGGCGCTCTAGGGCTATAGACCGTATGTTAGCCACTGGAATTAGACACTCATGACTGACATCAGTCCCTAACACTATGCCGGCTTTTTCTTAAGTGTAGGCCAAATTCTTCAAAAATAGGTTCTGGAAGGCCCATCTTAAGCAGTGGAGGTCTAGGACTCATTTTTAAGGGGCTGTAATGATGAAAATGATGTTGTATAACAAAAAGTTGTTTTCATAAAATTGTCTTGGACAAAATACAAAATACATTTATTTCGTATTTTATTTAACATTTATTTATTGTTTATTTTCCAGTTACGGTATTTTGTCTATGACATCATAGTGAAAGGGGGACAGGGAGCGTTGCGGCCCCATAAAGAAAATTGTCTCACTGATTGGTGCCTCTATATAGGCTCTACATAGTCACTGGACAAATGGACTTTATCTTTTTATGGAATTTCTATTTAAGTAAAAAATATTATTATTAGAACGATGCCACTTGGCTATAAGAAAAAGCTTAAAATTTCTTCAAAAGTCGGTTCAAACCCCCTGCATGTACCAATTAGAAATACACTTATTAAGTATACTTGTCATACATTTACAACACCTCGTGCTTCGGTCCAGGTTCCACTAAAGCAACTTGTGGAATTGTTAATAGAATTTTATTAAAAAATTACATCATACATACCCTCGTTAACCCGTCTTGGGCGTGGCGACTGTTGGCTTAATTCTCCAGAAATTTGTGGAAGGCCCATCTCCAACAGAGGAATTGTAGAACTAGGGGCTGTGATAATGAATGAAAAATATAAAAAATAATTTATTGACACCAATTTATGATATCCTATATCATTTTTTTTCATTACAGCCCCTAGAACACAGTGTCCTAGACCTCCACTGCTGGAGATGGACCTTCCAGAACTGGAGAATTTGGCCTACACTCGCCACGCTGGCCGGACGGCTTGGCGAGGATATGATGTAATTTTTTTATGCCAATGATTGCATTAGTGGGACCGGGACCGACGGCTTAACGTGCTCTCCGAGGCACGGGAATGGTGATGTTGTAAATTTATGACAAATGTACGTAAGAAAAGTGTATTTCTCATTGGGTGGGTTTGAATCGACCTTTGTAGGATTTGAGGTACGCGTTCTTACAACCGAGCCACCACCGCGCCTATATATCGTATATACATACTCGTACATATAATTTACAAACTAGGAAATTATATGTAATAGGGCAGGCTAACAGAACTATTAGTAAGTGGGGTTTCTGCACTAGATAATTCTGTTAAGGCACAGATTATTAAAAAAAATACATTAATGCTGACACAAAGTCTAGACTTCTACGTATGTTAGCAATACACTGTTTCTTATGTAATTAATACCTTTTATTATATTTTATTTTATTTTATTGGAAAACAAACAGTACTTAATAACTAATTACAAAATCAAGTAAATATCTACAGACCATTAATATGTTTTCACATATAGGAAACTATGAAAGCAAGCTAAAATTTTGATATCTAATAAAGAAAGTAAATAGTAAGGAAATAAATTAAGTATGAATAACAGTTTAAGTAGATTCGGAAACACTCAAAGAAACTCTGTCAAACCAATGTTTTGACAGAGTTTTCTTAAAAGTAGCTGTAGTTGAATTAAATAGATCCAACTCGGAAAAGTCAACCAGTCTATTAAATTCATTAGCTGCACGGCAGCAAAACGAATTACCTCTATACCTAGATGCACTAGCTGGCACTGATAAGCATGTTGGCTTTCTTAAGGGTTTAACTGGAGCACACAAATTAATTCTAGATAGAAGCTGCGGTGAATCAATCTTAGTTTGAGCTATATTTACTAGAAATAGTATGTCTGCTATCTTATGTCTCTCAAACAGCGGCAGAATATGATGTCTTTTACACCTTGCTTCGTAGTTGCTATCGTATAGCTTACACTTATATTGCAGAAACCTCATGAATCTACGTTGTATGGCTTCAATACGATTAATATAAATATCATACATGGGTCTCCAAACCTGGAAACAGTATTCCAACGTGCTTCGTACATATGAGCAGTACAATATCTTAATTATTGCATATAAATATATGTTATATATATATTTATTATATATCATAATATGTACCTATTATCCTGGTTTTAGCGATTAAGTATGTGGATTTAGACTTTATTTTGTTTTGTGATTTAGAGACATCGGAAGTATCCACCGATCGTGCCGATAAACTCAATAAAGTGTATCCGTGTGGGATCAGGCTCTAATTGCCGTCATGCCCAGTCAAGCCGGCATAATTAGGGACTTATGTCAGTCATGAGTGTTTGAATCCAGTTGCTAACATTCATGGACCCCGCGCGCCACTTACCATCAGTAAGGCAGAAGGTCACATGTCGTGCAAATATATAAAAAAAATGTGTTTATAAACGATATTAGTGAACATCAAAAGGATGCAAAATTGCAGACAAACTACTGTTCGTTATTGCTGAGGTATACCTACTTTATTTTGTTGAATGCAATATTGAGGTGAGGTAATGGCGTCGTATGAAAGGGCGCTATTCTTAAAGATGGTGATGGGGTTTTTACCCCTTAAGAAACTAGTTTGTCCTGTAGCCCTATTCTGTTACAGTCGCAAACGTTTTTTGTGGATTTTGTTATTTATATCAGAGATTGCGTCATAATTACAAAATATTATTCAATTCTCAACTCTATGAGCGTTCGACCTTGACAGCTTACAACAACTTATATATATATTATATTTATCATTAGAAACCAAATTACACTACTATTTACAAAGACTCACCTGTAAACAAAGAAACGACATTTAAAGTTTATTCCTTATTATATTCCTTCTATTCTTTAATCTAAAGATTTATTAGTTTAATTTTAATACTAGTAGACAATAACATACTCCTAACATAACATCTCTCTGTCAGTTCTGTCACCGACACTCGACAGCGTTCAAAATTCCAACAAAGAAATAAACTTTCTTTACATATAGTTAACGGATTCCACAAATAACGTTTGCGCTTAAGTAACAGGACCGAAGCAGGCGACCGCGACAGCTTAACGTGCTTTCCGAGGCACGGGAACGGTGGTGATGAATGTACGTAAGAAAAGTATTTTCCGTAATTGAATTTTAATGAAACCTGCCACCACCACTCACTTTTGTTATCGCTTAAAAATTGAACCTAAATCTAGATTTTATCAAGAGTTGGCCTATGAGATTTCTCCGTAATTGGATGGCACCCTCCTCCCCTCGGGTAAATGTTAGCCTACCCGGCCGCGTCCTAAAATCACGGCGCGACATTTACCCGCGCCTTATGGCGTCATTACCTTTTACAGCTTTTTATTTAGGTCACGTGGCCTAGATTATGTTTGGGGGAAACTGCAATTTAGCTATCTATAACAAGTTGTCAGGTGAAAGACTCGTTTTTCATAATTGTCATTTTATAATAGGAGCAACTAAGCCAACCTAGCAAGAAGCTTTTTTACGCTAATGGGTAAACACACCGGCTGGATAGGTTATGGAGATCTTCAGAACACTCACCGTGGTATATACATATTCTGGCCATAAAAAACAATATTACATATGTACAAATTTGGAACCTGTCATTCTTAAGTATCGGACCGATTCTTGGTCCTAGCTTAAAAGGCTCATCATTGGCCGATATAACCAAAGTGATAAGCTAACTGAGCGCTTAAAATGAATGGTCCTAGATACTGACAGCGCGTTCCGAATCAAATATCACGATTAGGATGCTCAAAGCGTGATGTTAATTCTTTTTCTAAATGTATAGAATATAAATCGCGGATTCCACATATTTGAGTATGAATACTAATTATCTGCAACAAATAAAGTGTGTTAGATGTGTTCTTACTTGGTAAAATATATAAATTGAAGCAATAAAATTTTATAGCTTCAATTTATATATTTTACCAAGTAAGTAATACTAAGAAACACACCTCATTTATATAATTAATGACAAACAACTGACAGCACTCAGAGTTATATATATATTTACCTCGATATCGTGAGCAGTCTGAGCACGAAGCTTTGGCATACAGTTTATGCAAGTCTCAGAGCGGGTTATAGATTATCACATGGCGTATATCAAAGTATTGATCAGAGATTATTTTAATCATCCTTTCTGCAATTGGCCGTGTACTCGTACCTACTTAAACATACTTACTCATAGTTTAGGGGAAGTTTAGGTTAAATAACAACAAAACTATTTTAGTAAACATTTTATTAATAACTGAAATGAAAATTTACAATATATCTTCAAGTATACACCTACTTTCATACGTTAGATTACAGGCAGTACATGACCTTGGTTATTATTAAGATGACAGAGGTCAAAAGGTTAACAAATGTTCACTACTCTATAGGATATTTTAGACTTATTAGGAGTCGTAGATTAATACAAGGAGACTATGGATTATATTATAAACTTAATACGAAATATGATTAAAATTTGAATACATGATTACAAAATCTAGTTTTAAATTGATTAAAAAATAAAACAGCTTGTTACTGCATAAAAATAAACAAATCCAATTTTAGGTAGTTGCACGAAAATAAAGTCTCTATAAAGCTGACGGATGACCTTCAAAATATAACAGATACATTCGACGCCATTTCTAACTGTAATCGTTATATTTACAGCGGGGTAAGACGGGCGGTGGTGGCTCGGTTGTAAGAACACTTTTCTAAGCATCCTAAAATGTTGGTTTTGAACCCCGGCCATGTACCAATGAGAAATACATTCTTACGTACATTTACCATAGATTTACAACACCACCACCGTTCGCGTGCCTCGGAGAGCACGTTAAGCCGTCGTTCCCGGTTCTACTAATACCAACTTGTGGAATCCTTAATAAATTGTCATTAAAATGACATCAGAACACCGCCAACCAGTCTGGCCAGTGTTGGGAGTGCAGGCCAAATTGTCCAGAAATTTCTGGAAGGACTATCTCTAACAGTGGAGATCTGGGACTATTGGGTTATAGGGGCTGTGATAATGATGAGGCGGAGTGCACAATAGTCCAAGAACGAACCGTCGCCGCGTCGTCAGAATGATTACGTCTGTCTGAAATGTCAAAATGGAGGAATGCCCAAAATAGTTATTTTTTTATACTAGCACGACATGTGACCCTGCGCCCACCTGATGGTAAGTGGCGCGCAGGGTCCATGAATGTTAGCAACTGGAATCAGACCCTTATGTCCGACATCAGTCCCTAACACTATGCCGGCTTGACTAGATGCCTTTTCACACTTCAGGACTCCAGGTTATAGGAAAGTGGAAACACAAGAGGCTGGACGAGCATTCCACATCTTTATTGTGCGACAGATGTATGAGTCACCAAATTTATAGGTACGCGAAGGGATGGTGACTACGGTATGTGGGTGCATATTCTGACCTGTGCGTGTGGTTCGGTTGCAGAACGGAGAGGAAGGAATTAGGTTATAGAGCTCTTCAGAGCACTCACCATAGTATAGCCGGTAGAACACGCTCAGAGAAGCTACATCTCGGCGAAGCTGCAGGCTTGAAGCTGCTTATAATAATTAGGGAGCTGTTAACGAAAAAAAGTTTGGACCATACTATAGTAAACACAATTGTACTTCGCCTCACCCCGCTGATACTTCATTTTGGTGCAACTCAACCTATTTTTGACTTGTCGCTTTTTTTCACTTTATTTCGCTTTGAATGTCATTCGGCCCTCGCCAACCCGTCTGGCCAGCGTGGCGAGTGTAGGCCAAATTCTCCAGAAATGACTGGAAGGCCCATCTCCAACAGTGGAGGTCTAGGACTCTGTTCTAGGCGCTGTGATGTGATGTGATGTCATTCGACTTGGCGTTACTCTATGGTATTCATAAGCTTTAAGCAAAACTGGATAAAAAAGGATCTTTGCTTATAAGTCGAACACAGAATCAGTGCATTCGAAAGCATTATGCAGTTTTAATAGGTATTTATCAAAATCAGACTTTTTGTGGTGAATGTCGTAATAAATTGAATATTATGTCATTAAAAAATAAATTATAAAATCCTAATAAATAAATTGAATACTAATTTAATTCAACTACAAATTATTATACAACCTTGAAAATAAAAGTAGGCAAGCAATATCAATATATCGCACCTTTAGTAATACAAGGGCATAATACGAAATAAATAAGCATTTTTTTGGGAAATGTCGTTTAAAGTTTCTGGTGACCGTGAGACGCGCGGGGAGAGTATGTGAGAGACACAAATACAACCCTTGTTCCGAATCATGCTCAGAGCGCTAAAATATGATACTGACAGTCGTTCCGAATCAGAAATCACGATTTGGATGCTCAGAGCGTGATTTCAATTCGGAACGGTCTAAATCACATTTTTATTCATAACATAATAGTTTTTTTTTTATGTATAGAAGATAAATTGTGGATTCCACATCTTTGAGTATGAATACTAACAAACACACTTCTCTCGGTTTAATCATTTTTATATGTGTAACGTTTACTATTATTATTTTATTTTGGTCTTCTAAAATAACTTGCCGTGTTACAGACATTTTTTATTTACTTTTCTGCTTAAATATTAATTATAGATTTGTTTTAATATATACAAACATTATAAACGAATTACAATATTAAATAATTTAAAAGAAAATCTAATATTAAATAAACTTAAAAACGGCGCGCGAGATAATGACAAAAATCTGACAGCGCTCAGAGCGATCTACCTCGATATCGTGAGCAGTTTAAGCGCGAGGAATAATGCCATTTGTGACGTCACAAAGCCATGGTAAAACAGCTTATGCGCGTCTCGGAACTGCTTTAAACGTGCTTAGGTTACTATTTTCCCCCTCGTTCCGAGACACGATAATAGTAACCTAAGCACGCTTAAAGGTGTTCCGAGACGCGTATAAACTGTTTTGCCAAAGCTATGTGACGTCACAGATGACATTACTCCTCGCGCTTAGACTGCTCACGATATCGAGGTAGATCGCTCTGAGCGCTGTCAGTTTTTTGTCAATTTGTCGCGCGATATTTTCAAGTTTATTTAATATTAGGTTTTCTTTTGAATTATTTAATATTGTAATTCGTTTATACTGTTTGTATATTACTTCTAAAACAAATCTATAATTAATATTTAAGTAGAAAGTAAAAAAAAAGGCCTGTAACACGGCAAATTATTTTAAAAGACCAAAATAAGTTAATAATATTAAACTTTACACATATAAATATGAATAAACCGAGAGATGTTATGTTTGTTAGTATTCATACTCAAAGATGTGAAATCCGCAATTTATTTTCCATACATTAAAAAAAAAACTATCATGTTATGAATGAAAATGTGATTTAGACCGTTCCGAATTGATACGAGTATCACGCTCTGAGCATCCAAATCATGATATTTGATTCGGAACGACTGTTAGTACCATATTCATTCTAAGCGCTGAGCTTAATTTGGAACGAGGGGTTCGTGTCTCGGAACGAAAGGAGAGTTACAGAGTAATTATTGTTCTTTTTCTCTCTCTGTCAGAGCTAACTGGTAGATAATTCCATCTTGTGTACTTAGCATTTAAAATCACACTATACAAAAATTTCGACTTGAGCCCTTATATTATTAAGGGTGCGATATGTAGGTACATACAGAAAAACAATATAAATTACAAATAAAATCACCAACCACACGGCCTTCACCATCACAATAAAATAGAAACCAAAAACCTAAATTAAATAATTCTACGACTATATTATTTACAAAATTTACATAAAATTATTATTTTATTTAAACTTGCATAATTAATATTAGATTTGAAAGTTAAATAAACAGGGAAAAATAAACTTCTCAAAATGCTTTCATCAACAGGTGCTTATGAGTGTATAAAATAATTACAGTGTAAACTCCATGTGACGTCACTCGATTTAAATCAATTGGCTTTGGTTGGTTTAGCTTGCTTTCCAATTCAGATTTTTCTTCTCTCCATTTAACGACAACTCTCTATAACACCATAAAATGCACAGTCCCTTCAGTGTCGTTATATAGAGTTTACACTGTATGTCTAAAATAAATCACAATGATGACTTGTGTTGTGGAATTCACAAGTTAACTTATATTTAAAGACACACGAGAAGCCTGCGAATAGAATCGAACTAGCAGGAGATTATTTTTTTAAAGACAAAAAATCTCTTGTGACAAAGAAAAGATTATTATTAAACTGTATTTATTTATTTTAAGCAATTACTAGTAAGAGGGTTGTCACGAGCAGAAAAAGGGATATATAATACCTCTCACTCGCACACTTCAACATTTTAAAAGATTAATTAAGTCGAAGAAATGCTAATAACTTCTAACAACTTACTTATTGGACCATTTTGCTGCTTAGTCTTCTACTAGCAGGAGTAGAATCATTCAAAACAATTAAATTAATGACGTTTCATAAATGCCTGTAATAGGTTTAAGTGAATAAAAATATTTTGACTTTGACTTTGATGTCAGCTTCATAGAAAATAAAATTAATGCAATTTTAGACATATTTTGATTTTAATAAATCCCAATTAACTGCCTCTGTGGTCTAGCGGTTAAGTCCGTGGATTTAGACGCTGAGGTACCGGGTTCGATTGCTGTTCAGTGCACTATCATTTATTTATATTTCTCGAATTTGGTTTATTAGAGACATCGACGACCGTTTCCCTTCCGGGGTGGTTAGAAACCACGCTTCTCTAGCGCACTAAACTCGGGAAATATTAATTTTATTGTTTTATTTAAATTAATAAATATTATTGTGTCCCGACCAGGAATCGAACCCGGTATCTCAGAGTCTATATCCACGAACCCGCAAGACCAAGGAGGCAGTTATCAAAACATGTTAAATGTTTTTTCTGTATTTAACTAAAATAAATCTATGAATATCTTTTTTAAATATCCGTAATTTAATTTTCTAAAAAGCTGAAAAAAAAATGTTGGAGTGTACAAGTGAGAGGGATTAAAAACGTAATAATCTTTTAAACTTAAGATAAGATTTTATATTATTAATTCCAGTATAAAAATATATAAACATGAAATAAAACTATTAATATTAGGACTAGTAAGGTTCTGTTGGCAGGCTCCATTAAAAACATATATATATATAATTTTAATTAACTGTAGTAATATCCCTTTTCATCGTATTATGACTGATAAAACTTATGTATCTGATCTCGCTGACTATGTCTACAATATAAATAATTAATTTTATTTATACATAAGGATTTCTGATTTTTGTATGGGCTCTAGTAGACTAATACGTTATTCTATTAATAGAAACGAACAACTTTTCCAAAGAAACCGTACGTAAATTGCCTATTTCTAACAGACTTCAAAAAAAGAGGACTGTATGTAGTGTTGCCCAAAGCAAGACCACGATCAAAACTAAGCCAGTCTTGGTCTCGCCTCAGAATAGGTGGTCTTGGTCTTGCGCAAGAGTCTCGCCTCAGAATAGGTGGTCTTGGTCTTGCGCAAGAGTCTCGCCTCAGAATAGGTGGTCTTGGTCTTGCGCAAGAGTCTCGCCTCAGAATAGGTGGTCTTGGTCTTGCGCAAGAGTCTCGCCTCAGAATAGGTGGTCTTGGTCTTGCGCAAGAGTCTCGCCTCAGAATAGGTGGTCTTGGTCTTGCGCAAGAGTCTCGCCTCAGAATAGGTGGTCTTGGTCTTGCGCAAGAGTCTCGCCTCAGAATAGGTGGTCTTGGTCTTGCGCAAGAGTCTCGCCTCAGAATAGGTGGTCTTGGTCTTGCGCAAGAGTCTCGAAAGACTTCTGCAAGACTCTTACTCTGACTCAATATATATTTTATTTTCCAATTGTACTCATAAAATCTCTCTCCGCAATGTCTTTAGGGTATCAAACTTGAGAAATATCACAACTAATTAAAATAATAATTTATTGTGTCCCAACCCAGGAATCAAGAGGCATTAGGTATAAGTAGGATTTAGGAAGACTTGGTCTTGCAACCATATCAGTAGTTTTGGCCTTGGCCTTGCTTTTTTGCAAGACCAAGAAGAAGTAGTCTTCCTAAATCCTACTTATACCTAATGCCAAGACCAAGACCAAGATTGGGCAACACTGTATGTGTTTTTTTAATTTAACAAATAGTATATGACATTTTGACATATGGTGTCTTATAAAAAGTTGTTCGTATCTATCAATAGAATAACACATCAGAACAGAGTAAGGTCACCCTGTATATCTAGCATTTTCATTAAAAAAATCTTAATTAATTTCTGTAAAAATGTTATAAAATAGTAAAAAAATTGCAATAGTTTAGTGATTATAAGAATATTTATAAAATTTAAAATAATGCACTTAGATATGTATATCATGCACTTAAACATATATACGTTTATAAATTAGGCAACCAATATCAACAAATACAGAAAGACTATTATTTTAATTGCAACGTAATTTGATGGGCTTGTAATTTTTATATAAATTTACTAACGAGATCCAGACATACGAGTACAACATTAAATACAAAACAATAATATATATTTATCTACAAAAGCTATATGTATATAGTTAAGAGTCAATGCTCCCGTAATAAAATTATCCTACTTAATATATTATAAATATTAATTCACTAGTTTAATTATGAATATAGACATTAATTCGTGCTACACTCTGCACCGCGTGTATGCTTTCAAAGTTTTAATAACGTTTGTGCATATAATATCGATAATGCCCATACAAACCACTGAGCCACGCCATCCCTATAAGCTATTCTAAAATATCTCAAAATTGCAGCCACTAGTTACTGATATTAATCTCTACTACCGGCTTTTTGTTTATTAATTATTTATTTATTTTATTTTTATTTAAAACTTTATTGCACGTTATACAAGGGGCGGACTTAATGCCGCTAGACATTATCTGACAGCCAACCTTAGGGACAATGAGAACCATTTCAAATGTAAGGTAGGTGCAAATATTTATATATAATAATAATAATAAATAAAACTATATACATAAAAATACAATGATATTACTAAATACATACTAATAACTATGATATATTAAATACTAATAATACATATGATACCATTAAATAACTTATGAACCATTTAAATAATACTATGACACCATTTTTTTAAACATTTTTCGGTTGGATGCTTGTCGGATTTCTACCGGTAGTTCATTCCACAGATTTGCGGCGTAATAATTATATCCGTAGGAACCTTATTCTGGAAACACTTAGATTAATAAATGATACAGAAACATAACTGGACGAGTAAGCAAGGAACAGTCAAGTCGTATAGTAGTTACATAAATAAAGATTGGATGGAGGTGACAAAACAAAGGAGCGTTGTCAATAATCGAATATGACTAATTTTCTATATTACTCCGATAGTGTCAAAAATTTCAATTTACGAAAAACGCATAGAGCTGAAAGAAGAACAGTTTTTGTAGATAATTTTAAGATCTCGTATATTTTTATGACAAAACTCACCTTTTACGAGAAAAATGGGAAAAACATTTAATTTGACCTTTATATGTAACTAGCCGACCCGGCAAACTTCGTACCGCCTGACAGTCAATGAATGTGCCCTCGGTCAGTATGTCCCACAAATCAGCGCTGATGCACGCCACCTATCAGACAACAGTAGTACTATGTCAGAAACATTCACCGATGTTCACACAACATATTCCCAAAGTTTCACCCCGATCGGTCAAGTAGTTTTGAAATGCATAGGGAACATACACACAGACATATATAATATATATATATAGATAATGTCCCCAAGGTCTGTACCAAATTTAGCTCTATGCGATTTTCTGTGAACCTAGCACTATTTTTTTTGTCTATTTTGACCGGACTATGTAGCGAGTTTATAGCTAAAACATTACTTGCATGCTTGTTATATGCTTAAAATTCTATTAGTTTTGATAGCACCTGCCTTATCTCGTCGTAACTGCTTTAGTTGTCCCAAAGGTTTGACCAGTATAGAATGTCTAGCGGCATTAGGTCCGCCATTGTACTTTGTGCAATAAAGTTTATAATAAATAAATAAAATAAAACTGACATGCCAACAAAAGTATGTATAGATAGACTTGAATTGAATAAAAACTCACTACGAACCGAATATAAGAATAACTATTAAAATTAAGTCTCAATAAAAAAAGAATAAAGAATTATCATGCGTTCCAAAATTGAAAATATTCTTCTTGACCGATTTTTTAAAATCTACTAAAGCGACAGATTTATGGCTATCAAAAGTGCTAGACGGAGTAGTAATTGCGACGGGATAAATATTTTTAATTAAAGTGATGTTATTCTAGCTCTGTTATTATATCGCAAGATATCCGTTTTAGAATAGCTTATAATCCTATCCCACCATACTAATTGACTTGAGCAACTATCTCGTTGACATCTACTCATTTGGCAGTCCTACACGCACACTTCACACCTTCATTCCCATGCTATTAGTAAAATTGTATAACAAACAGTGAAATATTATCAAACTTCCGATAATGAAACATTCAAAATTTATTATTAATATTAAACATAACATTATAAAATTCATAAAAAATTATATCGATTTTAATGTGCAGTTGTCAAATGTTATAAAACAAAATATCGCATTATTTTAATGTGACAGACGTCGCAACGTGTATTATTATGCGTTAAAGTTTAAAAAGAACAATATTTAACATGTTATATAACATTTCATAAAAACAGTGCCGAAGCACAAATAACTTGGATTGGAGTTAAATCTATTGCTATTATTTTATGTTCATTTAGATTTTTTTTTTTAATTAAAAAATATTTTTGGCAGATTAGTAATAATTAGCGATGCGCCGAATAGTGGTTTCACTGAATAACCAAATACTTTTCAGTTTAGTCTTTACCTAACCGGATATTCGGCCGAATTATTCGGTTTACCATTTCATTGTTTTGCCGCGTAAACAGGTTCTAACATAAAATATTTATATAGTGTCTCTATATATATCTCTGTTATAGTGTCTATTAATGTCAATTTGCCACTTAAATGTGTGCATTAAAAAATTGAAATGTTGATTTGAGGTTTTAAAATAAATGTTGCCATAAGGTTTCAAAATAAACGTTGATTTGAAGTTTAATTGCTTTATTTTAATTAGCTTTATTCAACACATTATTCATAGGTTTTCTTTGACTTATAACATAACATAAATCTTACATAAGAAATATTGTCTTTTAGTTCTATACCATGTCATGCAGCCAAGAAAATATAAATACTCGAACCAAATACATTCGGCATGTATGTTATTCTATTGATAGACACAAACAAATAATGTGCATTAGAGTATATAATAAAATTCCTAGAGAGATACGAGAGTTAACTATAAAACGTTTTACTATTGAGTTAAAGAAAATTCTTATTGACAACTGTTTTTACTCAATAAAATATTTTTTAGCATGCAAATTTTGACATTAACATTGTATTCCAATAAATTGACAAGAACAATATTAAATATAAACAATATACAAATAAATATCTATTAACATAAGCATATTGTATGCCCATAATATGGGCAGATTGCATCATCATGACATGTACGTACATACAATTGTATGTACAAATTTTTGTCCCTTCCGACATATGAAACATACATGAGAAACCTCTCAGAAAAAGTTGTTTATTTCTATCAATAGAACAACATGTTATTCAAACGTAAGACCATACTATATTAAAGTTGATAAGACTATATTACTCAAGTTTTTTTTTAATGTTAGGGGAGATGAATGCAAAGCTTATCAATCCTCAGCAATCAAACACATAAAACACGAATAAACATGACTCCAATCCAAAACGTACATTGTTTTTGTCATTATGAAAAATAATTTAAAATTAAAACCGTAATTTAACCCTCGGTTTCTGAAGAGAAGGATATTAATCAAACGTTTATCTTTTTAATAAAGCATTTGATTGGCTCAACTAACAAAGTGACAAGAGAATTAAAATGACATATTGTCAAATATATAAGCGTTGGTTATCTTATTCATCCTTTGAGTGTCTGGGAGTTAATCAGTTAAGTAATAATATTCCTTATTTAATTTTAGGGCAGTTTACACAGGTTATTTTCAAATTTGAAGTATTGGTGTAAATCCGCCTAAACCAATAATAACAAAGTAAATATACACAACAAATTCACGCTATTACACCCTACTACTTATATCTACTCACTTACATATATATAATTCTTTATAATGATTTATATGTATATATAGGATGTTTGGATAAATAGTTAATACTATTTTAAGGTATCGCTGTAACTGATTTATATTTTTAAAGAATAATTTCATTATAGTAAAATAGACGAGCTTTTTTGTTGTTTTAGTTATAAATACGATCATAAAAAAATCTAAATAGTATAAAAACTTATGTCATAAAATCAATTAGCCGACCAAGAAAAAAAGCCTCGTCTCCGCGGTCGGATTAAAGTTTCATTATAAATAGATTATGCGGACCATAAATTCAAAATTCGAATCATTATCGGCTAACAATAAAACATCTTGAAAAAATATCACATAAATCAAGTATTACAGTACAATTGATTCAACAACCCTAGCCAGGGTACCCCGAGTCAAATTAAAAAGGTCTCATATATACAATACAAAAAAATATTACTAAATATTGACCCTCTTAAACACCCTATATGTGACTAAAGCTCAACTTAAATGTACGAAATAGTTAAAACGCTACGAAATAGTATACTTAGGTTAATATCATAATTAACCTTAGGTTAATTGCTTTAATCATGACGGCAAAAATATATAATAAAATACCGTTGAGACTACAGGAGCTAGAGTTAGGAGAAATGAACAGAAGACTTAAATATATACTAATTGACAAGACATACTACACAATCAATGACTTTTTTACAGACAAAAATACAATTACATGACATTTTTCAGTAAATTATAAGTTATAATTTATTAATATTAAATTTTAGACATGAATAATATTGTCATTTATATTTTTTTATTGTATCTCAATTTTGTTTACGTGTATGTATTAAAATTAAATGCTACCCACAATTACTAATATTTGTACGCCCTATGGGCAGAGCACTGGTGCACCTTTATAACCTATATCTGTTGTTTATAATATTAACCTGTGTCTAAACAAATAAATGTTTTGAATTTTGTTAATGTCATAGTAACCAAGGAAGAAACTGATCCTCAGCTTAACCCAGAGAATTCTAGTCTGGGGATCAGAAATTATGTAAACAATTTTTGGGAACAAATAAACGTTTTTGTATTTTGTTTATGATAATTTCGTAACGTTCTTAATATTTCGTTACAATAATTGGTGACAATTTTTTTTTTTGTTACATATGTACATATATTTTGAGCTTTACTCATGTATGTATGGTTGTTTGCTATGAAAGCTTTCATGGACGAAATGATAACTGCTAAAGGCTTATTTTATTTGTATTTGTGTTACTTATTGATGTCTTTTTTCATATTAGTATTTATGAACAAGTATCAATGACTATTTGAATTCATATTATTAGAGAGATAAAAACATCCAATCTACCCTCAAAACCTAATTCCAAAATTTTGTGCGGAATTGAATGTATTTAAAACGCATTACCATAAATCATTTCTTTTAAAAATATTATAGCTCGATATGTGTGTGACCTTGCGCCTACCTGATGGTAAGTGGAGCGCAAGGTCCACGAATGTTAGCAACTGGAATCAGACACTTGCATCAGTCCTTAGCACTATACCGGCTTGAGTGAGCATGACGGCAATTTAAATGCCAATTTAAATGTCATATGCCAATTTTTACTTTCAATTTTGAAAGAGAAAATCTTTTGAAATTGTTTGAAATAGAATTTGTATGAGATATTTAATTTTTTTGTTTGTTTATTATAACATAAAATTATTATATGTATTGACCTAAATTTAATTATGTAATGATGACTAGACTGATGGCTAATTGATGTGCAGAGCCAATTTACTAACCATATTACTGTTTTCAAATAAACGAATTTGAAATCATCAGCGACTAAAATGTGGCTACAACCCTAGCTATTCCTAGTCGATTATAAGCGACTGTGAATAAGTGAACGGTGCGCTTTTGCAAACGGTGGATTTTCACAAATAAAATTTAGAAACTGATCCTTTATTTAAACATAATTAGAATTAGAAGATGTTTTTTTTAAATATCTAAAACGAAAAACGAAAAATATTCCAACCTTTAAGTACTACGTACAATTAACAAATTCATTAAAAGACTGGCTCCTAAACTAAGTCTAACTAAGTTAGACCTGTCATTTAGGATCCCAGTTACTTCCATTAGTTACACAAAAAAAGATATAACTGCTAGAGTATTTTACTAACATTCGATGCACATTTCGTGCTATTTTAACCAAGATTCTAATAGCATGCAATGAACATGTTATATTGGTAGCGCTTTCTAAAACTAACAATTTGCTCACTTCTATTTCTTTACTTTTATACTTTATTTAATTTCCAATATGGCCGATAAAAACACGATCCGTGATTGGATGAATTTGCTCTCTAAAATATAATTAAAATTTAATAGAAATTACTAAAACATATTTAGACAAGATTGCAAATTGACAATATGTTAAAATAATTTTATAAAAAGGCTGGATCGGCTGTTAGTAGACAACTTTCCGCTACATTATTATAATTTCATATAAATCTCACAAATCAGATCAATCGATTGTAGGTTACGACCAAATCCGATAGAATTTCTTTTTATCTTTGGTTTTATTGACATACCTACGTTGTTTATTAACACTCAGTTTTGTTTTTATTTTATTATACATTACGTAATATCGTTAAACTAAAGCCAACCCATCTAGCCAGCGTGGCGAGTTTAGGCCAAATTCTTCAGAATTTTCCGGAAGGCCTATCTCCAACAGTCTAGGGGCTGTGATGATCAAAGACAAGTATGGGGGCGGCAGGTTTTTTAATGGCCATCTTTAATCGCTATGTACAAAAATTACACGCAATGTACAATGAAAATACAGAACCCTGGATCTAAAAGAGCGACAGTAAGCAAAATAGAATATTGAATTTGGCCGTAATATGTTTTATCTAACTAGTAATGAAACGCTGATAAAATATGGTCGATTTGGAATCTATTATGTTTAGTTACCTTTAGTAGTTTTGCGAAGATTAGAACCACAGTTTGGTGGAACCGCGTAGTACATTGCGTGTTTTAAGAACAAATTTTGTTTTTTGTTTGATAGTAACGCGCAATGGACACAGTAAACACTAAACGTGTACGGCATTATTATGCTGTTAATTTAATAAGATTGTCTAAAGGTAACTTTGTACAGACTAACGCGTATTCTAATACGTTTTCTCAATGGCTTCTCTACTCAACCATTCCTCCCAGCTTTCGAACACACATTAGAAAGAAAGAAAGAAAGAAAATACTTTATTTATCGCAACACTTACAATGGTTACAAAAAAAAATATGCAAGGAATAAATCTAATACTTTTGAATGTCAAGTGCGTGTAGATAATTCTGACAAGATTAATATTTTGAATTCGGCAACACAATATTTTCTACCAAAAAAAATTAAATGGTAAACAGTCCTTCGCGCCATTTTCCGCGGAGATGTCAAGTGCAAGTCATTGTTTTATAAATTAATTTACTGTGGATATTATTGGTCAAAAGTGGTGTTGTTTTGTTTAATAATGTGCTACAATGTGGGGCACAAGTTGCAGTTTATTTTATGCGGTTTTCCCGCGCTGTGAACGTATTTGAGCTATAATGCCGCGAGTGACTCCAAGAAAAGCATCAAATTCTGCAGCGTCTGGAATTTGATGATGACCTCATTAACTCATAAAAAATAAAGATATAATACGTCAGACTTGGCTGTATGGGCTAGACCCTTTGCCTTCCCTATCACCTCATTTATCATCCATCGGGAGAAGACACAAAAAAAAAAATGGGTACATTTGTCTTTCGATGTTCGGAGAGTTTACAACTAAGAATACCGATTTTATGGATCCCTTGACAGCTGGAAGGAATGGTTGAGTGAAGGAACCGTTCAGGAAACTTCTTAGAATACTTCTGTCTTGTTTTTTAATACAATATATTTCTACTATCACACTGATTTTCCAATAATATTGAATTATTTATTAAGATGTGTCCAGACATTTTAAAATATAGACTTAAGAATCAAACAGACCTGTAAAAAACTATTATAAGTATATAAAAGTGTCATTTTTTAATAATAGAGAATTTAAAACGGATCTTAATGGTGTGACCAATTTTTAGAGGTTTTGCAACATGTCAGTAAAAATATATTATTTTAATGTAAAGGGTACATGTTCAGTAAAGAATGGTCCAGTAATACCGGTATCGAGACAGCAATGGAAGACATGTTTTTTGATAGTGACGTAAAAAATAATTCTCTTAATTTCCTATGTATGTGTGTATTTTTATCTCCCTAGTACCAATATTTTGTCATTTGGATTATATATATATTAATTTTTTTTCAAATTAAACGCTAAGATAATAGCCACACAAGCTTAAGTTTTTGCTTCTGTATCCATTTTAAGCTTATTGTATACGTTATAGTTCTGAACGTTTAGACCAAAAAGTAGTAACTAATTGGAAAAAGAGTGGCCTCACCCTTGTGTCATACGAACACTAGCGCCACCAGGTGGTTGGTAGGATCCTAAAAGTGCCATACATACCTATATAGGAATTGTATTATATTTGAAATTCGATTTTTTAGCCCGCAAACATTTACCTACGCGCCTTTATTTAAAAATATTGTGTATTTCCTAACTATTATAACGAACGATATGGTATTAAGAACTTCACAATACATTTAAATTTTTAGGTTGTATAGTTTGCTTGTTAACAACAATGGCTGACATGGTGAATTATTATTATTATTTTTTTTTTTTTTATACTGGACTCGACATGTGACATCGCGCCCACCTGATGGTAAGCAGTACGCGAGGTCCAAGAATGGGAGCAACTGACGCCGGTCACTATGACCGACATCAGTCTCTACCACTATGCCGGCCTAACAAGATGCTTTTTCACACTTCGCTTGAAGGACTCCAGGTTATAAGAGTGGGGAAACACACTGGCTGGGAGAGCATTCCACATCTTCAGCGTGCGACAGATGTAAGAGTCTCCAAATTTATGAGTACGCGTAGGGATAGTGGGTAAGGTATGTGGATGCATATTTTGGCCTGTGCGTGTAGTTCGGTTGCGGAATAGAGAAGAAGGGATAAGGTTATGGAGCTCCTCAGAACACTCGCCGTGGTATAGCTTGTAGAACACGCTCAGAGAGGCAACGTCACGGCGAAGCTGCAGTGATTCGAGAGTTTTAGAGACTGTGGTGTCGTCCACTATCCGAATTGCCCGCCTCTGCAGGACATTGAGAGCATCTGTAAGATACTTAGCGGAGCCATCCCAGAGGTGAGAACAGTATTCCACGCATGACCTTATCTGAGCTTTATACAGCATAAGTCTTAGAGCAGGCGGGAAAAACCGCTTCACCTTGTTCAGTATCCCAAGTTTTTTCGACGCTGTTTTGGTAATGCTCTCAATGTAGTTTCTGTTTCTGAATTGAATCAATTGATTGAATGTAAAGTCTAAGAATTGAATGAAAGACAACTCTATTATGTTCAAACCACAGACAATTTAGTTCTCCCTACCAACAACTAGGCGGCGCCACTTACTATATAGATCAAAATTTGACAATTGCTTGTTCCAAGTTTCCACACCCTGGTCTAGACTAGATTGTCAATTCCAAGCATCAGTATTTATCAACCTGATGGACCACAATATTTACTGAACGTGTATTCTTCGTCTAAAAGCCGGGGTATATTAACTCCTATGTACTTATAGTTGGTTTTCATTAGGGGGAGCCTCCCTGAAGAGATTGTTGGCGCCGCGTACTGGGAAAGGATGTGCTTCAGTGTTGAATACCCACTGGTCTAATGGCATGATCGTATCGTCCGAGAACAGGAGGTATAAGTACTGGAAAATAAAGAAACAATGTCGGCTTAATTACATCTTTTATAACTCAAGAACGCCTGGAGAGATTCTTATGATCTTTTATCACTAACTATTAAAACATAAGAAAAATATTACACGTATAAAATATATTTATTATTATTATTGATTAATAGGGTCGCAGCTGATATGCCTATATCAAGCACTGGTGTAAAGTTTATTAAATTGTCAGTTATCACCATAGTCTATTTCGATTGTCACTCGCCACTTGTCAAGTTTGTTTTTAAAAGTGTTCACAGTTGAGGACTTTAATATGTCTTCTGGTATTTTGTTCCACATACTTACAACTCTGTTATTCATGAAATGATATCCTATATTTGACCGCCTCCGTGGTCAAGTGGTAACAAACGTTGCCGTGAACTCGGAAGGTCGTGGGTTCGTTCCCACCGGGGGCAAGTTGTACATTGTATAATTTGTCTCGGTCTGGGTGTTTATATGTATAATATATATATATTTACAAAAAAAAAAGTATAATATGTAGTTTATCAACCATCTAGTTTCCGTAACACAAGCCTCGTAGTTTACCACGGAAATTAGATGGCGCTGTGTGACCTGTCTGGAAATATTTATTTATTTATTATTTATATTTGTATTGCTGGATTTTCTCATTAGCTTCATTCCGTTCTTTTATATTGTAAGAATACTTTTTGGATGGAAATTTTATTTATCTTATTTATAAGCTTGGTTTCTGACCACCCCGGAAGGGAAACGGTCGTGATGATACTTTTCATTATAAACCAATTGACTGATTTTAATGTCTTTTTGTTGTGGCGACCCTCGAGAAGTTTTCTTAGTAATAAAGCTTTTTTTTTTTCATACTAGCACGACATGTAACCTTGCAAACACCTGATGGTAAGTGGCGCGCAAGGTCCATGAATGTTAGCAACTGAAATCAGACGACTCATGACTGACATCAGTCCCTAACACTATGCCGGCTTGACTCCAGGTTATAGGACAATGACCAGCATACTACACGGTCGAAGCCGGTTTAAATAACTAGTATTTAAAAAAATGTACCTTTAACGTTTCAGCAAGGAAGAAGCTCTGCTGCACATCATCTCCTTGTGGAGTCTGTCGGTATACGTTCACAAGCCCAGTATAACCTCCTTCTACGCGACAATGTTTTTCGAGTGCCTGAAAAAAGTTAATATTTAGTCAAAATACATAAAAAACAGTTCTTTTTTGTTGTATTTTGCCAAAATTATGATTTGGCCAAAAAATCCCTAATTCAAGGTAAGCTTTACAAAATAAATATTAATTAAATAGGTCGTACAATTTTCGAAGAGAAGCGAAACTCACATAAGGCAATTATTTTTTATAGATATTATAAATAAGAGAAAGGTTAGGCTGGCCTTAAAACGGATATTTAAGAAGGTTTCGTACGAGCGTAAAAGTATAAAAATGTAGTAACTTTTGACAAAATAAGTCTACTAGTGGGGGACAATGGGAATAATTGTAATTTATAGTCACTTGGCCTTCACAATACACCAAGTCTACGTGGTAAGCTGTTGAGAGAATTGCCAAAAACGCCAATTAACGGAATAAAACTGTAAAAGCGCAGCGGGTAAGCGCCTGCGTGCATGCTGGACCCAAGACTGGCCGAACGGCGTGACACGGATCCTTTCGAGCAGGCGCAGGTAGCGGCAGTAAGGTAGGGCAAATGGTTGGATAATACATATAAATGGACATAAATACATAGTGGCCAAGCCACCCTTTTATAAGATTGTTATAGTCTGTGGCTTAAATATTATTTTATCTGTAAAAACGCGTACCTTAAATCCTACAAAGGTCTCGGTTCAAATCACCCGGCATATACCAATGAGAAATACACTTTTCTTACGTACATTGTCATAGATTTACAACACCCGTTCCCGTGCCTCGAAGAGCACATTAAGCCGTCGGTCCCGGTTCCACTAATGCCAACTTGTGGAATCGTTAATAGAATGTCATAAAAAATTGACATCATATTCTCGCCAAGCCAGACAGCGTGGCGAGTGTAGGCTAAATTCTCCAGTTCTTGAAGGCCTATCTCCAGCAGTGGAGGTCTAGAACGCTGTGTTTTAGGGGCTGTAATGAATAAATATTATACCTGCACAGCCTCCCATCCCCAGTCCCTGTACTTCTGTTCCTTGGTCAGTCTCCACATGATGAAGTAGCTCTCGAAGGTCTCAGGTCGCAGAAGGTACACCTTTTCATTGCTCTTCTGTGCTCTGGCTTCTACTGCTCCCGTGAATCTTGAAAGAAATAAATACTATCAGTTAATAAACTTGGGAAATCAACTTCTCTATTTCAGTACTCTGTCTTTTAATCTAAAGGTGGCGGTTTGAACCCCAGCATGTACCAATTAAAAATACAGAAATCATTCATTATTGACGTGATCTCGTTCAGTAACTTTTTACTCCTCCCCCCTGGTGATACGTGGTATGTTTTAGACTTCCCTCCTACACCAAAATCAAGTGTATTTTATTATCTTTACAGCTAGGTAAACTAATTTAATTGTCAAAAATTAAGATTCGTGTTAAAAATGTCCAGACAGCATTAAGGTTGTTACTGTTGTCTTACGGGATAAGAAACCACGCCTTAAAGAAGCGGATTCACATACAAAATATTAGTAGTTGACCTCATTCCTATTCCGTATTGTGGAAAAAAAACATTTAAGTGTATGTATTCTATGTAAATATTACCCTTTCAGTAAGTATTATGTGTAGTGTATTGTATGTGTGTATTATGTATGTATAGAATGTATTGTTGTTTATGTAGTTTATTGTACCAATATTATAATAATATTTGTAAGTATTAGTATAAATTAATATTTTATAATATTTCTCATTATCTATCATTTATATATTTTTTGGCACTCTGCCTGTAATTGGTTACATTTCACAAAGGTTAGCTGGTATAAGATGCCTTAAGGCATAAAGCTCGCCTATGCGCTTAGTTTTAAGTTATTTAACTTTGTGCAATAAATAATTTTTATTATTATTATTTAGCCAATTTTACTATAGGCCTATTATGACAAGTGGCAAGCTCATTGATGTCTCTAGCATACCAAACTTCAGAAATATCACACTTAAATTAGAATTATCCCTACCAGAATACGAAACCGGTACCTCCACGGACTTAACGAGTAGACCACGGAGGCAGTTTATTAGTAATTTCAAAGAATAATTATTTTTGAATTGCAGTCTGGAAAGCGATACTGATGGTACCGACTTTACCTACTCGCATGACTTTGATCAGAGTAAATCATTTCAATTGGATTATATAGTGGTTAACGCACTTCCTGGCTCAAGAACCTCAGGGAGTGGTTCGGGATGAGCACCAGATCCTTGTTCCGGACAGCGGCCAACAAAATCAAAATCGCCGACCTCCGACGATTGGAGATGGCATCGTAAGAAGTGGTTAGAACCTACCTAAAGGCTTCCGGTCCCAGTTTGGTCTCGGACCTGGCATAACTCTCGTGACAGGTGTGCGTCAGTTTGCGAGCCACGTCCATGTACTGCTCTGACAGGTTGTTATCCAAACTCTGAGAAGCCAGACCGAACATACCACCTGAAATATACAGTGTTAATTAAAATCCAGCTAGTTAATTAGAATCCACGCTTTTGTAAGGATTTTGCTAAGCTGCTAGTCTTCTGCTAAAAAAAGAAAAGGTCTAAAATAAAGTCAGTTAAATTGACTTGCGCGTTGATTAAAGTCAGTTAAATTGACTTGAGCGTTGATGTTTGAAGGGAGCGACGTTAAGTCATACTTACCAGCAAAACAGGATAAATGGTCCATTTTTTCTTCGAAGATCCTTCCATACTTGAGTTCAGCGAGGTACGACAGCCCGGTAGGCGAGGTTCGTAGCATCTTCTCTAGAGCCGGTTGCATAGCTTCGTCGAACATAACCCTCCCTTGGTGGTCACTGCGACCGCTCACAAGCCAAGCCTTCAGAAGGTATTCGTAGAAGGAATCGCCAAGAGCTCCCAGTGACATGTGTCCTAAAGTGTAGAGGTTCAACATTAAAACACCTTCCAATATTTGGAAAATAACATTAATAAATAATTAAAAGTAAAAAAGTAATTTTGAGGATTTAGACTAATTTTGAGGATTTAGACTCGGAGGTACCGGGTTCGATTCCTGGCCGGGACACAAAAATATTTATTACTGTAAATCATCATCATCATCATTACAGCCCCTAGACCTCCACTGCTGGAGATGGGCCTTCCAGAACATATATCTGGAGAATTTGGCCTACACTCGCCACGCTGGCCAGACGGCTTGGCGAGGATTATTATGTAAATAAATACATTTAATTTATTTGTGATATTTCTCGAATTTGGTACGCTGCGCTGGAGACATCGACGAGCCACTTGTCATGATTGGCCTATAGTAAAGTTGGCTAAATGTGAATCCGCTTATTTATAAGCGTGGTTTCTTACCACCCCGAAAGGGAAACGGTCGTGATGATACTTGAAAGAGAAAAATCACATATAAATTAAATATTATTTAAATGCATTTATTTACATTAATACATATTTTAGATTATGATATTCTGTTTAACAAAAACATGTTAATTAAGTCATTCTAAAGCTATCAATTAAAATTAACTGTATTTTCTCACTTATCGCATATTACATAATAGGCTATTGTTTTGGCAAACTAGTTTAGCCAATCCGATAACGCTTATCGAAATTACTGGAAAAAAATGTTATTTAAGAAATAATACTACTTCACTTAAAGGTCAACGACTCGAAGAATAAGTTACTCGCAGACCGCGTTCGTTTTAAGAAATGTTAGCATGAAAATACCACTTTTTTAGCACAAGTCGTTCGTTTAATGAAAATTCTAACATTTACGTGTTGAAAAGAGGGTTATTGATGTTACTTTTTGACAGATGTCATTAACATTAAAATGGTTTGTTTACCATTTTTATATACTTTATAGTTTTCTATTATATTTGTTATAAAGGTATTTTAAACGATTTTATGTAATTAATTCAAAGTCCATAATAATATGATGTGTGTTGGATGCCATGGTATTATAAAACATGAATGAAAATACTTGTCAAAAAGTAGCCTCACCGCTCGTTTTATTTAAGAAATGTTAGCATTGTTGAAAAAAAGCGGTATTTCATAACAAGAACGACATTTCGCGCTGGTTTATGAAGTTGTTAAGAAATGTTGGAAATGCTATAAAACGAACGCGGGGGTAGAACCGATACCTAATAATTATTTAAACTCATCACTACAAAAGCTTTTATTTAAAAAAAAAGAGCCGATTCTTGATATCGCAAAACATAATTTAGGACAGTCTAGTTAGAAAGAAAGAGATTGTAAACCATATTTTTGAATATGACTCGATTTGGAGCTTGCCTTATACTCAAAGGTTCCATTCCAAAGATTTGCAGCAACAACAGAAACGAATTAGAAACAAAAAAGGTGTGATGGAAAAGGATGGAAATAGTGGAGTTAGAAGAAGAGCGAAGAGTTCAATCATAGACTGAGCTTAGAAAAGTAAAGCTGTCTTTCAGGTATTGCAGTGTGTTCGGTTCGTTAAAGATGCTGAATGGACGGATAGCTAGCCATTTAAATTTATTCTATTTATTTATTTATTTAAAAACTTTATTGCACTATGTACAAGAGGCATTCTCTTGCAACCAACCTTTGGGACAATAAAACCATATGTGTTGTGCGGTAGGTGCAACCGTTAAATAGATTAATAGATAATTCAAATTTAATCTTAATATTATACAAGACAAATACATACTAATATGTACACAATACTACATACTATATATACATATATTATATAGTAAAGTATCATCACGACCGTTTCCCTTTCGGGGTGGTCAGAAACCACGCTTATAAATAAGCGGATTCACATTTAGCCAACTTTACTATAGGCCAATCAGCAAGCTCGTCGATGTCTCCAGCGTACCAAACCCGAGAAATATCACAAATAAATTAAATATTAATAAAATGTATTTATATACATTAATAAATATTTTTGTGTCCCGACCAGGAATCGAACCCGGTACATCCTGAATCTAAATCCACGGCTTAACCGCTAGACAACGGAGGCAGTATATTATATACACTACATATAATACCTACTTACACTGTGAGGAATGTGTTTAAATAATGTGAGTATACCATCTTTTTGAAAAGTGATCTGTTGGGCACTTGACGAATTTCTACCGGCAAATTGTTCCCCAGATTTCCCGACAAGAAGAAACATGGTCGAACTTGCGTAGACCAAAGATAAACCTAATACATGTGTTGTGCAGACGTTCCATTTTGTTAAGTAATTCTTGATTAAGATCCACCCAACACACGTCACCGTAATCGAGTGACGGCAGTAGAAGTGACTGTACGAGCGTAATTTTAGCTTTTGACGGAAAAAGATTTTTTATTTATTGAGAGAGATATTTAATACTGACTTTGTCCCCATTGTCCGCTGCGAGGGTTGATGAAGTTGGGATACAATCCGCCGGGCTTCTCGATCTTGTTCAGCACATCGCGGATCTTATCCACCTTGTTCCGGTATACTGCAATATAAATCGGACAATAAGGATTGCTTCTAGGATTTTTTTTTAGTTTTCGTATACTCTAATAAAAAACTTTATTTTTTAAATATCAATTAGTGGATTTTATTTAAATACTTGATCGGTGAAGGTTATTCGTGGTTACGGATGTTGTACTGTAAATGTGAAGGCACAATGGGGTGTATCACTAACTTTTTATCACGATAGATGGCGCATGATAGATGGTACCCAATATAACTGTCAGTTGCATAGAAAACTTGTATTTTTATTACGAAATTTATTATTTTCTGGATATTATGTCGAAGTGAGCAGCTTTTAAGTGTACAAAACGAGATTTCTATGCGAAATCAAAGATATGGTGTAAAACAAGGTACCAATACCGCTAGCGACATCTACAAAAAGCTTTGCCTGATACACCCCATTGGACATTTAGATAAATGTTCGAGTTCCATGTGGTCACATGATGACGTCATATAGCCTATGTATTCGTTCAGTATTTTTTGCGTGAAAGAGTAGCAACATCCAGACAAAACATTCGCATTTATAATATTAGTCGCTCTAAAAAATAAATTACTCATAAAAAGTTAAGTAAAGTTTTTAACAATTATTATACAACCGATAAACGTAACAATAAAAAGCCAGTCTTTACCACCTAAAAAAAATCCAAACTTACCGTCATTTCCAGTGATTTGACTGAGGTAGGTAAATTCCATATGAAGGGTGCCGACTTCAGAAAGAATGCTGTTAGGTCCCGCCCAGTGGTACTGACGACTAGCCTGAAAAAGCGCAACGTAATGGTAAAACAAATTATATGTCCACACCAAAGAGATCAAATATAAGATAGAGCGGGCATTGGTTGGCATTTTAAGAGCGTTAAATGCTTTTGCATTGCTCATGCTATTGAAGTGAAAAACACGTTCTTCTTGAACTAAAGATTGTATGAAGAGCATTTAACGCTTGTGCTTCCCTCTCGCTCGCACAATACAGCATTTTAAAGATTATTCACGTCTGACTGTACTTTTGAGAATTGTAGTCTAATAATTAAAATTAAGGATATTTTAGAGATATATTAATTATAGTTTTGTTTTAGTAAAATAGAGCAAAATCGTTATAAATGTATTTGATACTATAAAAGGAGGCCTCCTTTTTTTTTTATTGCGCGATAATACGTTCACCATCCACCATTCTACTTCTCTCCCTACCCAACCAAATACTGTATGATTCCGTTAATGCCGTCTTGGAACCTCGTTCCATAAATGTATTGACGGCAGACCTGCTTAGGCCCAATTCTTTCAGTAAGTGATGCAAAGATTTTGCTGGAACTCCTCTCGCACCAACTTCCACTGCGTAAAGCTGAGTCTTGAACCCGTTCCTGATCATTTCTTCTGTGAGATCATAATATTTATTCGACTTCATGTTGTGGACTTTTGGAATATTAGATTCCCACGGAACGGTAAGTTCAATAAGAATAACTTTTTTCAAGTTCCGAGAAACACTAAGATGTCTATAGGCTGATACAGCTAGTTCATCTGGGATCCTATAATGGTGTTCAAATGTATCCATGAGAATTTTCCAGTCTGATGCGGCGCCAAGGATCGAGGTGAGCTTGCATTTAGTTTTCGTGCTTTGCCCTTCCTTTACAAACGTGGTCAAAGTTTTATTTGTAGTCAGTTCCTTTCTGGCTCTTGCAATAGAAAGACTTACTGCTTCACGGATAACACCAAGGACTTTGTCATGTCGGCGTGAGTAATAGCCCTTTTCTAAAAGAGTAACGCACCCTACAAGTGTGTGTCTAGCAGTTCCTATGGCAGCACCACACACAAGTATATGTCTAAAATGTCCGTAATTTTATTTCCTAGAAAGTTAATAGTACTTTTTCTCAAAAGTACACTCCTTTAATTGTCATACTATTTGGCTTCTTGCCCCGTCTTGTTATATTGAATGTCTCTGGTCCACACGTAATAGGTATAGGCATTACACGAAGCGGAAGCAGCCAAACAAACCTAACACGCCGTTTAAATGAAGAATGATAAAAAAACAGTTAATTTTACAAGAAGTATATATTGTCTCGCTATTATTACATACACTCGCGTGTTTAGCCGATCGTTGGCGTACTGCGGAAAAGCAAAACATAGACATTTTATTTTTTATCTTAAGTAAGATCCCTTGCCAGCTCGTTTGGTCAGCACTGTGGCGAGTGTAGGTCAAATTATCAAAAATCTGGAAAGCCCATCTCCAATAGTGGAGGTCTAGAACTCTGTGTTATAGGCGCCTTGATTAATTTCGAAGATGTCAGAACAGTTTGATAGCGGATTGCAAATGAAAGGCGTTATTATTATTATTATTATTATTATTATTATTTTGTTTCATTGTCCCGATATGGATAATGAATGAGACGATAGGCAATGCAAAGGGATCCCATATATATGTCTTGTGTTCGTTTTTTTTAAAAATAAAATTCCAGATGTTGCAGAACCACCCAAACACTCCGGTATATGGGAGTTTACAGTGCGGGACAACCGCAAAATATGAAATGCAACTTTTGGCCGATAAAGTCCAATATATCGCTATTCATAATTATTTACATTGTAGCACATTATTAAACAAAACAACAACACTTTTGACTAACAATATCTAGAATAGAGTAATTTACACAAACAAAAACTTGCACTTGACATGTCCGTCATAAATAAAATAGCGCAAAGGACTCTTTTGTTTTTTTTAATCTTATCCCTCATTAAAAATATTTATATCTTGTATTCATAGAAGAACAAGGACATTTTCATATACGTGATTCATCACAATCACATGGTAATTACAGTTACGGCGCTGAGAGGGAAAAATGGCAAAAACGTGTACTAATTATAGAAAAATGTGAGAAAATCAACTCAAATAGTTGCAATAACAATCTAACCGGTTATTATTAGAATGCTAAAGTATATTTTAAATTATAATGATTAAACAACACGTTTGAAATGTACCTCTTGCGTCGTAAGTAGTTAAAATGCAATGTCAATAATTTCTTAACATAATCACATCGATGGTGGCCCGGTTGTAAGAACGCTTACCTTAAAAAAGAAAACCTAAATAGGTCGGTTCGAACCCCGGCATGTACTAGATAAATACACTTTATATCTTTATTCTAGGGAAGATTTACAGCCTTTACAATAATATGTATAAAAGAAAAAATAACAATTTTAAAATCATACTTTTGACCGCCTCCGTGGTCTAGTGGTAACAAACGTTGCCGTGAACTCGGGAGGTCGTGGGTTCGATTCCCACCGGGGGCAAGTTGTACATTGTATATTTGTCTCGGTCTGGGTGTTTATATGTATAATATGTATATATTTACAAAAAAAAAGTATAATATGTAGTTTATCAACCATCTAGTTTCCGTAACACAAGCCTCGTAGCTTACCACGGAAATTAAATGGCGCTGTGTGACCTGTCTGGAAATATTTATTTATTTATTTATACAAATTTTAAATCTTAGCCATAATGAAATATAAAAAAACCCCAACAAAATCAATACAATTAGATATGTAATTGTAATTATATTTCTGTACTATTTAACTGTCTCCGTGGTCTAGCGGTTAAGTCTGTGGATTTAGACTCGGTGGTACCGGGTTCGATTCCTGGTCGGGACACAATAATATTTATTCATTTAAATTAATATTTAATTTATTTGTGATATTCCCTGAGTTTGGTACGCTGGAGACATCGACGAGCTTGCCACTTGTCATGATTGGCCTAAAGTAAAGTTGGCTAAATGTAAATCCGCTTCTTTATAAGCGTGATTTCTGACCACCCCGTAAGGGATACGATCGTGATAATACTTTTTTACTATTCCCGTTTTACAACTTAACAAATTTGACATTAGACGTAGTAATAATAATACATAACAGTGAAATAATTTTAAGTAATAATAACAATAAATACGTAATGTTTGACAGCACTACAAATTTTATATGAAATTAATAACCTATGCTCGCTCTATCTTATATTTGATCTCTTTGGTTCTAGGGGCTGTAATGATGCAAAACAAAATCCAAACAGCTGCACACTTAGTTTAGCGTAACATATTATACCTTAGATCCAGGGTTAATAAGTGAGTATGGGAGTCCAGTGGGGGTGTCAAAGGCTGGTAATAAGGCGTCTGCCACCTCCACAGCCTTGTCCTTAAACATGGAGTCACCGGTCAGCGCGTAGCACGAGAGCAAACCACCCACGAAGCGAATCGTTGTCTCGAATACTGATAGCTCGGTGTCCTGAAATATTAATAAAAATATGATTTGAATGAAAACTAAGTATTAAGTATCTATCGTGATATCTATTTCTTTCAAATTCAAAAAACACGGCTCGATCTCAGGCATGTACCAATCAGAAATTATTTTTCTTACGTAGATTACTAGGTACTTACCTACGAGTACATTAGCCATAGATTTAAAACACTACCGTTTTTATGATTCGGAGAGCACGTTAAGCCGTCTAGATCTCAGTTCCACTTATACCAACTTGTGGAAATTTTCAGAAATATGTTCTGGAAGGTCCATCTTCAGCAGTGAAGGTCAAGGATATTATAAGGATGATTCTGCGATGATAAATCTCTCGCGTTGGTCAGAAACCACGCTTTTTGTCGGAGTGTGTTAATATTTAGCTAACTTTACTTTACTTGGCCACACAGTGGCAAGCTCGTTGATGTCTCTGGAGTTCCACAGTCAAGACATATTGAAACGAAGAAAATAGTTTTTTGTGTTCTCCGCCAGGAATCGAAACCGCGTCTAAATCTACGGTATTAACTACGAAGGCATACTATATAAAAATACAAAGGAGATAAAATACTGGCTAAGCTCCAGTCTACGCAACAAAAGGAGATGTATGAAAAGGTTGATAAATGGCGACCGTAACAAATGGCGCCTAATTGTCTCTGCCTAACCTGTAAGAAAACTGGCGTGAAGATATGACGGGATGTATAATATTTAAAATATAATCATGTGACCCAAGTTAAGTAAAAGTCCAAGGTACTCGAATAAATACGAAGACGACATCTCGTATGATGGACGGATGGTCTAAAAAGCCCGCTGGAAGGAGTAAGCGTATCCAGTAAAGAGATACAGAATGATAATACCATAAGCGTGATCTTTAAGATTTAAGTCCACAGATATTATTAAACTTGAAACTCGGTGGTCTGTGTTCATATCAAAAAGCTAATCCAAATAATAATGGCTACTATTTAAAAAAGCACACAAATTTTAATCTCAGTTAAAGACCAGAATAAATCAAATCAAACAGACCCAACATGAATTATCCTTTCAATAGAGAAACTCATAATATCTGTAAAATTGTGACGTGAGTGAAGATAAATATTCTAATACCAAAATAGATTTAGAAACTACAGTATGTGGGACAGATCCACAGTCCATTTCGACTTGAATATTTAGTTACTGGAGGTGAGATACTTCAAAGAAAAATATTAGAATAATTTAAACATTTTTGGAATGATAAAAAACGCAATCCTACTAAGTCTTCTGCGCGTAATTTGACACTAGCAGACAGTATAATAATTTATCAAATAACCTAGGTTTAAGTGGCCAACCCGTCTGGCCAGGCGTGGCGAGTGTAGGCCAAATTCTCCAGAGTTTACTGGAAGACCTATCTCCAACAATGGAGTTCTAGGACTTTGTGTTCTTGGGGCTGTGGCGTAATGGTATAGTAACTGACAACGCTCTTTTACAGCAGCATCTACGAGTACGTAAATAGATTTAGGTAGTATTTAATTTATATAGTTTTAATTTAGTCATGACAAGACGATGGCTTTTGTTTGCACTAATGATCACTCTTTTGCTATCCTGCCATGTTTTTTTATTGATTTATATCCAACTACATTATCCACAATTTTCTATGAAATTAACATCATTAAGCAAAACCTGTTATACATATTTCTTATCAATTGCAATGGCGATTAGGAAGGTTTTGGTATTGCATTATTTAAAAGATAACTAACGACTAATAAACGTCTAATAAATAAACTGAAAAAATAAAAATAAAAATAATTATTTTTAACGCAGACGGGTTTTTAATTTTTTTAATTAACTTTTTCACATTCGCGTGATGAAGACCAATCGTCAAATCATCAAAATCGGCCAACGCGTTTGGTCTCAAAGGAACCAACATACATACATACATACATAGGTTGATAAACACATAACCATTCTTTGCGTCGAGCAGTCGAGTAATTATTCCAACTCATTAGTTTAATAAAATAATATGTCTTACATGAACCTTGTATTCACACTTACATGAAACCAAAATGACAAAAATACTTTTCAATCCGTGGAAAGTTCAGAGAAACGCATGTAATCTATTAAAAAATATACAATGGCCTATAATTTCGATTGTCCCATTAAATACATTTAAACATAATATAATAATTTAATTTTAAGTCTGACATTTTTTGACATTTAAATTAATTTTATATAAGTATACTTAATCTAATTTTAAAATTGACAACGCCCCTGTACAGCCGCATCTAATCCAATTTTAAGTTTAAATAATAATAATTTATCTATCTTCTAAAGGTACCGCCAGTTCTGTTCTTTGCTTTTAACATAACCACTAACCAGGCAAGATTTAGTTCGGTAATTAAATTAAAATATCGAATGTAGAAATTGATGTAATCATGGACCTAACCAAATTCCGGTGGGAACGTTCGGTGACAAATAAAGAATAAGAATAAAAAAAAACTAATCCTAAAATTCTATTACTTAAAATGTGTGACTGAATAAAAAATATACAGTGGCTTGTCAATCGTCTATCTGCTATCAACCTTTCACCTCTAATATCGTCACAAACAACCGTAACAGCTACTTGGATTGACAGTCGCATAGAGATTGTTTGACGTCGCTAATGGTACTAAGACACAGACAGATATAAGATTTGGGCATACAATGTAACTCATTCCACCTGGTATAAGATTACGAATTTATAGGCCAGCACTACAACTCATATGGCCAACGTTTAATGTTTAGGTGGTCAATCACCTGACTTGACCATCGTCTGGGGCTTCTTATATTTTAATTTTAGTTTAGTAGTAGAAAATATTATTTTCTTTTGACATAATTATACCATATTATTATTACCATGACAACGCCCTTTTACAGCAGCATCTATTAGTGTAGGTCGTTAGTACTTATCTGGTAACGACGAAAGTTGTTCTTTCCTGATATTCATTCGCTATCATGATTAGTAAAATAATTAATTTGTAATCTGACGAAACCGAGTATACCAAATGTATGAAATGGTGAATAAATACATGAAATGCAATAAAATTGTAAATACAGTGTAAACCACTTTAAACACCATTCGATTTACCGTCAAACTCCGTAAAACGTCAAAGTTGCTCGACTTTGATTGGTGTACTTTATGTTTGTGGACAATTATACACTCTATGTAGCATCACGCCCACTTTAAATAACGTCTTAATGTGTACTTATTATTAGTCAATACTCTTTAAGCTGCCGAAATTAATAAGAACTGCAGCTGTGTACGTTCTTTTGTTTGTTGTTTTTTGTTGCTTTATGTTGCTTTACTGTTAAGAACGTATTTTATATCAATGTTGTTATTTGTATCACTATTGTTTGTAAATTTTGTACTTTATTAGTAAATACATTATAATAATTATTTAATATACATATAACTGCCTCCGTGGTCTAGCGGTTACGTCCGTGGATTTAGACTCGGAGGTACCGGGTTCGATTCCTGGTCGAGACACAAAAATATTTAATTATGTAAATAAATACATTTAATAAATATTTAATTTATTTGTGATATATCTCGAGTTGAGTAAGCTGGAGACATCGACCAGCTTGCCACTTGTCATGATTGGCCTATAGTAAAGTTGGCTAAATGTGAATCGGCTTATTTATAAGCGTGGTTTCTGACCACCCCGAAAGGGAAACGGTCGTGATGATACATTTTTTTTACATTATAATAGTAAAATATTATCGATTTTACTTCTCTTCATTTAATGACAACAATAACGACATAAAATGCGTAGTCCCCGTATCGCTATATTTTTACAACTAGCAGATTTACAATTCCCAAGAAAAATATTCTGGTAGTAAAGGTCTATAGCTGTGTTCTAGGGGCTGTAATAATACAACTTACTCGTCATTGATTCCTCGTTCAACTTCATATTTTCTGTTCGTTTTCCATACTTTACCCTTATCATCATTATAACTTCACGCCAGTTCCTTAACCTTATTACGTAAAAATACGTGGTGGCTTATAGCTCACTCTTGTTTACAATAAATATCATATTATACTCGTAAAGTGCAGATGTGTGGCGAGCTAATCAGCCTTTGCGGCACTCATCGTAAAGCCCTATCAGGTATAGCGTATCCAAACCATCGACTATAGAGACTCCAAGTCTCTGTTATGCTGGACGCTTATCAGTAGACAGTCAAAAATAAATAAATGATAACTTACAATATCACTAAAGTGCAGATGTGTGGCGACCCAATCTCTTCCTTCGCGGAATTCATCGTGAAGTCCCATCAAGTACAAGGTATCCAATCCATCGACTATGGTAGCTCCGAGGTCCCCGCCCCCGAACACGCTGGAGAGATGAGCCCGTTTAGATATAGGCTTCAGCTCATTCTTTCCCCACGCGTACAGCTTGTAGTTGTTCCACGCGTGTTGCATCATCTGAAACAAGATTATAATTATTATCTTCAAGGTCAAGTTCCAAGATTTCCGAGAATATAGTTGTTACATTTAAGTTGTACCGTAATTATTTATAAGCACGCATCTGACTGAGCATTTGGCTGTTGGTAAGTCATAGTTCAAGTACCTATACATAAGCAGTATTTACGGTTATGTCGGCTTGACTATTTATTGTCAGTGTTGTGTTTCAATTATGCCCATTATACGGGAAATTCAGAGTAGGCAAGTAAATCTTAGTAAAACCCCTTTGCAATATGTCCGGCTATTCATAGATTGATCTTGTAACAAGATTTGAGTTGCTTGCCGCCAAACCACGATCATGAGATTAGAAGTAACCGACCCGATGTCAGACATACTAAATCCGAGGAAAGTCACAAATAAAATAATAATAATTGACTAATTTAATCCGTAATCAAACCTTTATGTCCAAAACCACCACTAGGCGATGTTTAATTTTAAATTGAAAAGGAAAACAAATTATCTTTAAAAGGAGAAAAAATATTTAAAGGATGGCAAGAGTTGTCGTCTTTGGTTGATGTTGTGCCCGAAGAGTTCAAAGCTTGGCTCCAAGTTTTAATCTCGGCTGTTAGTGGTCGCCGACGGCACACTAATGAAAGGATATCGGACTTTCGACGAGCCCATTAATTATTATTAGCGGGTCTCGTAAACTTTAAGGAACTTCGCTATAACTCGGAAAAACTCCACCGTTCGTCAATTAAGAGTTAAAGCCGGACTAAGTATTAACTCAAAAATATGCCAGCACTGATGCCAGTTGCTCTT
The DNA here is from genome assembly GCA_910589645.1 of Tinea semifulvella. NCBI lineage: Eukaryota > Metazoa > Arthropoda > Insecta > Lepidoptera > Tineidae > Tinea > Tinea semifulvella. Next base: position 10,541,188 of record OU342586.1, read on the forward strand.
ATTCTTAGCTCTTACTATCAAAGTCATATGTAGAAACTAAATATTAAAACGAAATAATGCAGAAATCTACCATCAATTTACTTGGATGAAATCTGTGGGGTGAGGTGTAGTGCACAATCGTCCGAAAACGTATCGTCTAAGATCGATTACGTCTCTCAGAAATGTAAAAATCTTGGGCATTCCGTCTGGCATTTAACATTTCTGACAGACGTAATCCACGATTGTGCACTTCGCCTCACCCCGTTTGCTCCCTTCAAGGTACACATTCAGAGATTACAGAAGAACATTATGTTCTATGCATGAGTATACTGATTTCGATGGCAGTATGTACCAGTATAAAATGCAATTAATTGCAGTGAATAAATAAAAATCAAGAATGTAAAGATAAGAATTGATAAGAAACCGACCTGAATTACGTGTGCTTGCATGTTTTTTGTGGCATTTGGCTGCTGAGTATCTAAGTTTGAAATGTCAACGAGTTGGTTTCGTCGGGTATTATGCACGTTGTTGGGTGCATCTCTCGAGACTCTATAAGCTCTGCGATCCTCAAGGTCGCTGTTCATTGACATTAACAACACTAAACTGGTCACCACTAACACGAAGCCTATCGCCAAACGTGCAAAAAGTCTCATGATTGCAACTTATTTCTTGACGACCACAAATTTTAAAATTTAGTTGTGAATTATTAATAATCTGATTTAAATTCTAATGATAAATGTAAATACAAAATTTTATTTACACATCTATAAACAACTACCGATTTCACTTAATGATAACTGTAATAGATGATAAGTAATAGGTGATAAGTGATAGTGATAAGTGCAGTATGTGTAGGTCACCGAAGCACTGACCGCTTACTACACGATCAAATTTAGCAAGAAGATTTAATACGAACAAAGAAACATTAAATCAGAATCAAGAGTTATGCATACAATAATGTTTATTTGACGAACAATTAAATATTTGTGTTAATCCAAGTTTGTTTATTGATCTTGACATCAGAAATTGTAAGATTTTTAACAGTGGATTTATTTACTTTTTAATTATAAATATTAAATATTTTGTTAGTGTTTAATGTGTGAGGTTATATAATAGTAATTTGATACAACACTTGATCGCGATTTCAAAATAAGCACAACGTTTCGCGATACATGTAGCACCGCGGTCACCACCAACTGCTGACTAGCACCGACCGAGATATGCCCACAACTGATTTCCAAAGCGCGTACGCAGTAAATAATCTTTCAGCTAAACGATAACGTAAGAGAACGAATAACATTGATAGCAAAAACAGGAAAGGTTAGAATTTTAACCCAATTTAGAATAACAAATAACACAATTAATAATTATTTTAGCAATTAAACTAACTACTATGAAAGTGTCTCATTATTTCTGTCGTCAAGCAAAATTTTTTTTTTTCTATTTAAGTAATTCATCTACGAAATTGTACTGAGCCAGTTTGGTGGATTGTAGCATGCAGCTATTCCATTTCATTATTTATTTATTTAATAATAAAATAAAATGTTATATAAACAAAAGACTGATATAATGCCTATTGTCACTCCTTTCCAATCAACCTTACGGACTTTGAAACATAAAAGGTAGGGTTAGGATAAATATAAGGAAAAAATAAATACAATATACTTACAACTAAAGTATTTAATTACATATAAAATAAGTGGGTATATACAATACATATACGACGTACATATACATACATATATAAATTATTTTACCGCAAACGTTACATTGTCAAAATAGTGAATTCCCTATAGGGCTATAATCAAAATAACGTTTTACACTATTACAATAGTTACCCATGGGGTTGCAGTTTTAAAATTATTGGAAAATTTGAAGTAAATATTGTTAGCGGCGCATTTATAATTTTAACATCATATTCATTAAATTAACATTATATATTTACATTAAACATAGTTTTATAGCTTACTAATTAAACTATTGTAAACATAAAAATAAAATTGTATTTTTTTTTATTGAACGCTTTTAAAACGTTATTTACTGTCGTCCATTTTACGAGAATATAAATTTTAATAGCGTTTTACACTAATAATTTTCCGTTAATTAAAGAATTCCATTATATTATACCGTCTGTGCTCAAGTAACAGAATACGGCTCCTGAACGCGTTGCTCAGGAAAAACTCTTGTTTTGTAGTGCGATGTTAGGGATGAACGGTTTTTTAAGTCAAAGTCAAAATATCTTTATTCACGTAAACCTATTACAGGCATTTGTGACACGTCATAATTAAAATTATTTAGAATGATTCTACTCCTGTTAGTGGAAGACTAAGCAGCGAAGTGGTCCAAGAAGTAAGCTGTTAGCAGAAGACTAACAGCTTAGCAAATTCCAGTTACCTGTTAATGTTTAATCTGACTGAGAAAGGAATCTGCAAGGAAAACTCAGCTATAGCAGATTTACAATTGAAACAAATACAGAATTACACAACAACAATAAATGAATAAATATCTTTTAAATTCACCTTAGTACCTATGAGATTACAATACCTGGTAGTGGTACCCCACCAGGTATGTTAGAATTAGGGCTTGCCTGTGTGCATCCCGAAAGCCGATAAAACACTAAACCTCTGCTAATTTAAGAGCAATAAAATGAACATGTTCGGCAGAGGTCCCAGGCCCCCATAGCAGCACCGGATCACGGACATAACGCATGTGCCAGCCATCCCCCCGCTCAACCAGGCCCATAGGATGCGGACCGACACACGTGCCACTTTTTCTTTGCCATTGGGTAGGTAGACTAAAAACGTAATAAAATCTTAGCAACAATTAATAAATATTTTTGTGTCCCGACCAGGAATCTAACTACCTCCGAGTCTAAATCTACGGACTTAACCGCTAGACCACGGAGGCAGTGTGTGAAAATATAAGTAAGAAGAATATTTATCATTGGTTGACAAATATTTTTTTGGTTTAGAAAGCGTACTTAAATTAACCTTTCTATATCCTATAAATCTAAATTAGGTACTCTTATTACGCATCAAATATTGCCTAATGTTTTTAAAGTTCAATAAAGAAAAATAAATTAAAAAAACAACTAAAAACATAGCAATTAACAAAACCAAACAAGTATTTGATCTCTTTGGGTGGTAAGATCGCTAGTAAACAATATAAGTATTAGTCGTAAGCGTCAAGTGCAAGAAATAGGTGGTAGGCAGACTGATGGTAGTATTTTGCCCTGTTCATGCCGATAAGCCCAGGAAAGTGTATCCACACGTTTTGGGATCAGGCTTGAATTGCCGTCAAGTCCAGTTAAGCCGGCATAGTGTTAGGGTCATGTGTCATTAGTGTATGTTTCCAGTTGCTAACATTCATGGACCTCACGCTTACCATGAGGTGGGTGCAAGGTCACATGTCGTACTAGTACAATAAATATATATATATATAAAGTGGCTTAACTTGATGATGTTCATTTGCTAAATGCAATAAATGTTCTAGTAACCCAATAACCCGATATCAATTATAGGCACGTGTCATCTGGCTGCAGTTCACTAGAAGTCTCATACTATAGTAATTGATTGAATTGGATCACTTCATTATCTTGCTCTATAATTGTAACCTACTTGTCTTTAATTAAACGTTTCTTGCACTATTATTGACCCAATAAAGTAAATTTAAGAGTTCACAATAGTTTTTATTTATTTATTTAAACTTAATTGCACAAAGTTTTAACGAGGACCAATGCCGCTAGACAAAAGAGAGAAGTAAGGATATAAGGTAGGTGCAATACAAATAGTTCCCAATTTTCAATTGATATTGCATTATAGTAGTAATAATAACTAGGTCAACCGGGTGAGGTTCCTAGTCGGGACACGATAATTTATTTAAATTGTAATAATTCTTGAGTGTACACTAGAGATATCGAAGAGCTTGCCACTTGTCATGATGGGCCGGCAGTAAAGTTGGCTAAATGTGAATCCGCTTATTCATAAGCGTGGTTTCTGACCACCCCGAAAGGGAAACGGTCGTGATGATACTTTTTTTTACTATATAAATAAAAATGAATGTCTGTGGGTATGTATGTTACCTATGCATATCGATCGCGATGAAACTTTGGGAATATGTTGTGTGAACATCGGCGAAGGTTTCTGACATAGTACTACTGTTGTCCGATAGGTGGCGCGCATCAGCGCTGATTTGTGGGGCATACAGACCGAGGGTACATTAATTGACTGTCAGGCGGTACGAAGTTCGCCGGGTCAGCTAGTAAATAATAAAAAGATTATTAAACAAAATAAATTGTTAAGACAATTAACGTATTAATTAATGTTATTAAAGAATGTTGGTGTTCCCACACTAGGCGTTTTAGGCTCGTGATGACAATAATGTTATTTGCTTTTTTTCTTTCTAAAAGTTTTTCGACTTTCATCCAAGGAGAAACTCCCTAACCATACCTTTGGCAGTTAAATATATTAATAATTCCGTTTTCAATAAAACTTATCAAGATGGTACGAAGGTACCGGGTTCGAGTCCTAGTCGAGACACAAAAATATTTATTAATGTAAATAAATACATTTAATTAATATTTCATTTATTTGTGATATTTACTAGTTTGCTGGAGACTGGAGCTTGCCACTTGTCATGATTGGCCTATAGTAAGTCAAAGTCAAAATATCTTTATTCACGTAAACCTATTACAGGCATTTATGAAACGTCATTAATTTAATTATTAGAATGATTCTACTCCTGCTAGTAGAAGACTAAGCAGCAAAGTGGTCCAATAAGTAAGCTGTTAGCAGAAGGCTGCTTAGCAGATTCCTAAAGTTGGCTAAATGTGAATCCGCTTATTTAAAAGCGTGGTTTCTGGCTACCCCGAAAGGGATACAGTCGTAATGATACTTTACTTTTATTTTAGGTTCCACATATAGGTATAATTGTAAATCATAGCATCATCGCTTACCAATATTCCACTATAAATCTGGTATTTTCTAAATAACCGAAGATTAACAACGCTGGCCTAAAAAAAACCACATTCATTTGAAGCCGAATCTTTTTCTAGCATTTTAAAATTTGTAACAAGTAGCGAGGGGATTTCCTATAAAGCAGTTTTATTAGGGGTAAACTATGTTCTCGTGCAACGTGTGGCGGGAAATCTGTCGGGGCGGGCGTGATTCTAGAGAAACGATGCGCGAGGTAATCTCGGCGGGCGGTAATTAACTGTGAGCTACTGAGTGCAGTCCGAGGCTCTTGGCCGTGATAAATCCTCACAGCCTTCCGCAGATTTACTGTTATAGCCGGAACAGCGACCATAACGCTTCCTCCGTACTTTCTTCAGGCCACTACTGTGTGACTTATCGCCTCTTATGCCGACCTCAAAGCCCACATTACAAGACTTGCAATAGGGTAGTTGATTGTAAAAAAATATGTGGTTTTTTGTTTTATAGTAATCTAATAGTTTATCAGAGTACCTAAAATTACACTGATTTTCGTTTAAATTAACGAAATCATTTATATTATTTAATTTTAATAAAAGTAAAAAAATAACGTATCATCACGACCGTTTCCCTTTCATGGTGGTCAGAAACCACGCTTATAAATAAGCGGATTTACATTTAGCCAACTTTACTATAGGCCAATCATGAAAAGTGGCAAGCTCGTCGATGTCTCCAGAAAACTAGTAAATATCACAAATAAATGAAATATTAATTAAATGTATTTATTTACATTAATAAATATTTTTGTGTCTCGACCAGGAATCGAACCCGTTACCTTCGAGTCTAAATCCACGGACTTAACCGCTAGACCACGGAGGCAGTTTTTATAATAAATACATTATTTTAGATTTTAGAACGTAACCTTAAAAACATTAGTTAGCGTGAGTGAGTTAATTAATCTAAGACCGTCTTCGAATTGAAAGCAAAGCAAACCTAAACGCGCATTTTTTTAAACTAAATTTTGCTTAAAAGCTCGAACGACTTTATAGCGAAATATAAAAGTAAAAAAATGCGCTTACAGGGCTAAGTCGAACATGAGGTACGTGACGTCATTCGGCAGCAATTTGAAACTGCAGCGTTTACGAGCCAAAATACAAACACATATTCAAAAGTAGTTTTAAGGCGATTAAAAAAATATTTTAAAATAGTATTTTTCGAGAAATCCGTAAGTAATAATAATAATAAAAACAATTTAAAACACATTTTAAAACATTGACAAGTAGTCTATTAAAGGATTCAACTACGTAGCGATACCATAGTAATCAATATACTTGCCGAATAGTCAAGTACATATTTATAAGGTTTCAGTTGTTGTTAGGTAGAGATTAGCATAACTCTCATGAGTAAGAAAATAATTATATTATTGAAAAATATCTCGGTACTTGACTTTATCAGTTATTTTGATCTATTTGAAAGCAAAAGTAGTGGCCAAACGTTGGGAAGACAGGAAACAAAAGATAAGACAGACGGCGCTTATCCTCGACGAGTATTTGAGTTTTTCACTAATGGAAAATCTGCATAATAGGGGGAGCAAGGAGGTGATTCGATTTGGCTGGAACACGTTATCCCGCGCGCGTTTGCTAATGGACCGTCGCTATTTACCCGTCGACGGAAGACGACAGTTTTTGTCGATCTCCTTTTGCAAAGTGAGCTCGTAAGTGGGCTCCCTTTGTGACTTAACTTCCTTTCACAAGGATAAAACGAACGACCGGCTACGACTCTCTCCGACAAACACGGGCCCTTGTAAGCGATATCCAATAATGTCAGATCGTTCAGCACATTCTTGTTTTATGATAGCTAATACGTATAAACTCAGCTCCATATTAAATCCAAGTCCTATAACATACAAGGAAGAACGTTTAGTTAGTATTATTAGGAGCGACGAATATGCGTTACATTATGAACATGATTGTGCAAAAGGGTAATTTATAACAGTAATTAATCTCGCGCGATGTGTTCTATAGAAAATACGAATCCGACAGATTTAAATTAAAAACGTAATAGGAAGCAGGGCTGGTTCTTTTTATTTTTTTGTGGAACGTGAACTCTCACTCTAAGGACGCTTAGAATGAAAGATGGAGCGAAATCGGAAAAATATTTAATTTGATAGCAGGCTGGCGTTCATTTATCATTATCACGCCGACAACAAGGAAGCTCGCCGCGCCTTGCTCCCGCTGCCAAATCGCTACAAAACGCGGTCAACCTTTTATATGAGTCAGTATACGGTAAGCGAAATATGAAATGTAATTTGTGCTTTGTGGGAGCCCGTGGGGGATGTTTAATTTAAATGCGTTCGTGGTAATTTAATGTTAACTACGACTACTAGTTCCTGAAATACAAATTGTTTTCGAAATTCCAGCCCTGAAATTATTTCTACCGCAGGCTTTTTAAGCTCATTAACATTTCATAGTTGTTAGCTAATAAAATAACTGACATTGCAAGTTTTATAGCATTTTCATTTTGATATACAGCTATTTACTGGATATTTACGGTTAGGTAGGCATCGTGTCTTTTAGTAGGTATTTGTTAGACTCGAAGATCCAAGGTTCTGCCCCGGGCGATGATTTATTACGATGTCTCTCTTTTATCGCTGGGGCAAACGAATTCGAGAACGCCTATAATTCATTTATAGTTAGTGGGCTTCCTTCAATGCGTATAAAATAAATATTTTCAGGTTGTTCGGTGTTTATTAGTAACAAGTTAGAAAGGGAAAGAAAATAGTAGGTAGATACTAAACTTAGTCGCCAACAATTTGTTCAATTTCATAAAAAAATACTTTTTCACACAATTACAACTTATTGTGCGGAGCCAGGGCGAAAGGCAATACGTAATCTAATATCTACAATTGAATCTATACGATATGGATGCCTTTAATTCGGTACTAGCTAACCCTTGTTCCCAATCATCTAGGAGAGTATTTATTTAAAAAAAATAGGTAGAGTACTCGTAAACGTGGCTTCTCAGCAAGTTGGTCTCGGAATGAACCTGGATAAGACTAAGGTTATGACCATGTCAAGCCGAGGCCAATCTGTGTGGGAAATGCCACTCTCGAAGTTGTGCAGGAATACGTCTACCTTGGACAGACTATTCAGATAGGCGCTGCAAACTTCAGCAAAGAAGCCGACAGACGCATTCAGCTAGGATGGGCGGCATTCGGGAAACTTCGACATATCCTCTCATCGTCCATACCACTGTGTTTGAAGACAAAAGTCTTCAACCAGTGCGTCCTCCCCGTAATGTCGTACGGAGCAGAGACGTGGACACTGACAGTGGGTCTGGTTCACAAATTCAAGGTCGCTCAGCGAGCTATGGAGAGAGCTTGTATTGCTCGGTATTTCTCTGATGGATAGAATTCAAAACGTTGAAATACGTCGGAGAACCAAAGTTACTGATAGCATTCAAAATTAGTAAGCTGAAGTGGCAATGGGCCGGACACATCTGCCGCAGAACCGACGACCGATGGGGCAAACAGGTTCTGGAGTGGAGACCACGTACGGGACGACGCAGAGTGGGACGACCCCCCGCCAGATGGACGGATGACCTAAGGAGGGTCGCTGGTGGGTTGCAAAAGACCGCGTGCAGTGGCGAGCCTTGGGGGAGGCCTATATCCAGCAGTGGAAAGACAGGCTGATGATGATGATGAAAGTACTCGTATAATAGTTTGTTTGTTTAGTACTTTCGATGGGGCTGTCATACTCATAATAGGTACGACCGTTAAAAAAAACTTGTTATATTAAATGTCGTATAGTTCGATCTAGGTCTAAATCGATCTGTTACGTAATCGATACCGCAATAAAGTCCTCAGGTATAAAATATAAGAAATAATACCGAACTTTAGGGATAAAACACAAGTGTAGAAGTTTATGTAAGAAATGAAATTGTGACTCAAGGCAACGTGGGAACTGACCAGGTGTCGCACCTAAGAAATATTTTCACGCGTTTCTACGCTTGGAATTCGACACTAGAACCCGTATTTACTGCTACAAAAGGGTAAAAGATAAATTGAACTATAACTGAGGAACTCTCCAAAGCGCTGAGTTCAAAGACAAATGGTTGACTATAAATTAGTTATTGTTTGTTTGGGTCGGTAAAGGTTTTCGTCACAGATTAATATTTGGATGCTGAAACTTTTTGAATAGCGATGTCGGCGCGTGACACATTTTAGGATAAAGGATGGTGTTTATGTAATACTGCAAAACTTGTGTAACAGCGGTTGACGATTCGCATAAAGCCGACGATTGCAAAATCCGGTCTATTTGTTCAGCCAGCGTGGTACAGCGAGTGCTGCACAGGAAACTGGTGTAGGCGCGGAACGCAGCGCAAACAAACACCGATGCGCTTCCGGAGAACGTTCTATCTACCTGTCATTGCAACAAAACACATCCCGAGCTTACTACATACACTATCTCTACCCGTTTAAATTGAATGATATTGCAGGTTTTCAGGCGTTTAACCATTTTCAGTGTTATTAAACAGTGTTGAAACTGTGAAACACAGTCATGTTGTATAGACTCATTCATCAGGCGTTTCAATAACTATAGATGTACTTAACTACGTAATTCTATTGTTTTTTAGTTTAATTGCATTTGAAAATGTTAAAATAACCAAATTGAATGCAAAGTATTCACGATAGTTAGTGTAAATAATGAATTTGCGGTAGTGACGAAGTAATCAATTTTAAGATCGCACCCCTTCCGGGCCAGTAGGTACCTATAGTTATATAAAGTATTAACTAGCACCCCAGGATAGTTTGACAGCCCATACAAGGTTAACGCTAAGGGTACACTTTCAAACCTGGCGACGATAACGCGCGACTTGTCACTCATTGTCATGACATTAACAAGTCTTAAATGATGAGATTGATGATATGCCTTGTAGGCATTAATCTTCGCCTTTGTACACTTATATTGTGCAATAAAGAATTTAATAATAATAATAATAAAAGTGATCAGAATGATAGGTTTATTTTTATACTCAAGTAAGTACTACTAACTAGATAAAGGCTTTAATAATGTCTTACACATCTAACCACAAAACGAGCAAAGTAAATGTTATTTCAAAGGCTTTATGTGACCTAAAAACGTAGGTAAAGGAAGTAAACAGAATAATACTCGAAAAGGGTTGCTAGTAAGATAAAATTTAAAAGAACAAAGGTGTTTTGTGGGAACTAGCATGTACCGCTTTCAATTCAGTAATAAAGAATATGTATAAAAAAATGCCTAATAAACTCTTTGTGTCTGTAAACTTAAGACTTATCCCAATTCCGGTGGAAATGTCTTGCGATAAATAAAAAAAAGTATAAATTTATCTGTTCCTGATTAAAGATGTTGTCGTTGTATGTGGAAGTGTACTATGAGGGTTTATTTTTATTGCACCACCTGCAAAGAGCGTAAATTGCGAGCGGGTTCTCTATTTCTTGTCGCCCGAGCCAAGAGTAATCAGCCGGTGGGAGGGTCTATTTCCCTAAAGCATTTCCTTTAAAAATGTTGTATGATGCAACATTTTATCTTTTTCCTTCAGAAATTTTGTAGTGCTTCAGTGTATTTAATTTATACTATACTAAAAAAGGTTAAAAAAAAACTAATATTACGCGTCTCTATGTTCCGCCAATCTCATAAAATCGATCACTGTGTTCAGGTCATTAAAGTGGGTAAAGGTTGGTATTTCTATTCTCCATCATTAGTAGTAGTAGTCTTCGTTCTTCAGCATCTAGTCAGTTCAGTCGCTTGCCGGTTTACCCATACATCCGTTTACTAGTTTTCGTATGTAATTTGAATTATTTAAATTCTTTTTATTCGTCATCGTACCTCCACACCGAAATTTGGTTAACTCAATACAAAATACATTATAATGATTTAATCAAGTACGTACAAGAACATGATCTTAAATGTTAACTACATCATAAATACGGTCCTATCTGGAGTGAATTATGGTAGATACAAAGAACAGGACACCTAGCGATTACGAAACATTAAGTCTTAAAAATTTATTCGTAACAAGAAAATCGAGGTACTTTTTATGTACTTTGTAAATGTGATACAGGTATCATATGGAGGTGAATTATAAAAAACAAAAGGATCGCAAAGTTGGGTAAAATTTAAACTGCAGTTCTCCTAGTTAGAAGCAAATCACTCAGCACATCCTGGTGGAACGCCAAACGATTTGCCATTGAGATCCTAATTGAAGCAACATTGTATGAACAACTTCTGTGACCTAGATCCTAAATCAGAAAACATATATTGCAATACTAAGTACAACAGGTACCGATGGCCTGTAATAATATTTAACCTGTAATAATTTTTATTGTGATAGTGGCTAAGAAATAAACCGAGTGTAATAATTAATGGAAACCTTAGAAAACCCAGAAGGGTATAAAAAAAACCCAATGTACCAACATTTTTATACTGAAAAAAAAAGGCATAGACAAAAGACCAGACCATTAATAAAATTTAACTAATGGAAATCTTAGAAAACCTAAACTACAACAACCCGGTACCTCCGAGTCTAAATCCACGGACTTATCCGCTAGACCACGGAGACAGTAAGCAAATAATTTCAAATAATCGAAGAAAGTAGATGATTTGAAATTATTTATTACTTTATAAAACACAGATTATTTAGTTAAATAAAAATAAGAAAAGGCATGCTCCGAAGGTTCGGACATGTTGAAAGGATGAGCGAAGAAAGATTGACGAACCAGATATATAATGCGAAAGTTGTGGATAAAAGAGGCCCTGGCAGACCAAGACTTGCCTTCTTCTTCTTAGTCGCTACATTCTTGGCAGAGTGGTCGTGGTCGTCACTTGAGTGTCAGTGGCACGCTTAACAAGTCGTCGCCACTCGTCTCGAACTGCAGCCTTCCTGGAGCACTCATGTAGGGGGTGATCCATTGCTGCTTTAACCTGGTCAGTCCATCTCATCGGAGACCTACCACGCATTCTCTTGCCATCGACTTTTCCCTGAACTACAAGGCGCTCAATGGATGTATCTCCACGCCGTGATACGTGTCCAAAGTGAGAATGCGTGATTGCACGATTGAGGACTTGCCTATCATGATCAAATAAATAAAACATTAGCTGAAGGTGAATTAAAACGCCATCGAAACAAAAGGGCATGTATGAAGAGGTTAATGAATGTCGAAGAAGCGAAAGAGGTATGTCGTGATCGTAACAAGTGGCGCTCAATTGTCTCTGCCTATTTATTTATTTATTTATTTTAAATACTTTATTGCACTAAAATTGTACATAGGCGGGCTTAATGGCCAGGCATTTTCTAACAACCAACCTTTGGGAGTGTGGAGAAACTATGCATGGGTGCAAATTAATTTTTGTCTACCCCGTAAGGTATGTATGTATGTACATACGTAAAGTACTTATTATATGCAATTCCATATATGTATATTTTAAAAGATGGTGCGTGTCTGTTGATTAAAGGAGGTCTGTTTAATTAATCCTAAAGATATTTGGTAGTTACCTACTATGATGAACTTTTCCCTATAATACCTACGAGTATAACACTACGGACGAAACGAGTCACGAAAAGCTAGTGCGTTATAAAATAAAACGATAAGACAAGACAAGGCAGTAAAGATCCCAAGTGTAAATTTTATATTTACGAACTAAGACATATAGAGTACGAGGTGTATTAAGTTAGTAGCTATAACATAGCAAGTATTTATTGCGTTGGAGACATTGTATAAGGGTGACATTGTCTCACCTATTCAAACATTATTTCTAATTAAATGTTACTGCCTTGACACAATGGTATGACAAATATACAATCCTTTATAGGTCAGTTTAGCAGATGTGGTTGTTTCTCTTAGTTTTACAACTAATTACGATGTCTTGTACCTGCCTGCAATATTAATGGTTGATGTCAATCATAATATTTAATCTGACGCTCTCGTGAGCATGGTCAATGCATTTTTGTCTTTACTAGGTTAGTACCTAATCTCCAAATTATCCAGTCCGCTAAAGAATAAATTAAAAACGTATTGGATTTACAAAAAGAAGTTTAAAATACCGCAAATGTCCTGCGCTTAGAGGTTTTATTACAGTTGCGAGAAGAACATATTTCAATAAGTGCTAGTGTTTGTGTTAGGATGCGGGCGTGACAGTCACATACCCTAGCATACTTGGCTGGACGGAATTATGCAACAAATAACCAACTACACATTGTTCTGCAATAACGCAATATTTTTCTACTCTAGAGAATGATATACACAGTAACCAATGCATGAATTCATTAAATACTTACAAATAAATTACTAAACATTTATTTTATATTTTCGGCTGGATGTCTTTTGCATAACTCAATCCAGATGCAACCGTGCAAGGATATTCTGGAGTTATGAGTGTCTCCGCTAAGCCCGATCTCAGCGCGAGAGTCCAAATATTTGACTGCGGATTTCACTCACTGTAACTTTTAATCATAAAGGATAATAAAAGCTTTCACGTATGCCAATGCAAAAGTTCGGCGTCAGCTTACTATATGAAGAGGTTTTAACATTTTTGCATCCCTCTCGCTCGCACAATCCAATAAGATCAAGTGTAAGTATAAATTTAAGAAATGTAATAAAATTTTCAAAGATGTTTTCAAGTCTAAGTATACATACTTTTAAGAAATGTAATTAAATTACTAAGGAATAAGATTACGGACTGTCTGGAAATATATTAATCTAATACTTATTTGCCATATTAAAACAGAGGAAAATCGTTATGTTTTTGCAATTTTTCTCTGTTAAAATTAGGTAATTTTGTTAAAAGAAAGTTGATAGACTCAAAAGTAAACATTTCATACATTATTTTATTATTATTTTACATTAGATTACTTAAAATTACATACTTATATGGAACATAAAATGGAACGAACTTCCAAGACGGCATTAGCATATTACTGTATGTTAAAGACAGAAGCCAAGTTGTAAAAATCCCTCTGAAGCTTTTTCGGTCACAAACCCGAGACACTAGGTTACTACAAACCCTGAACACGGCACCATCACAGCGAATTCACGAATTACTAAAAAAAAAATATGTTATTATTTAAAAATGTAACCACAACTCACATCTAACGTACTCGTACCTATGTACATATAATCTTTTTTGATTAGTGTATTCTACGGATTTACTCTCTTTACCAACCAGGTCTAATAAAACCATGGTACAAAGCCGGGTACTGAAAAATGTGTTTACTCTTCCCTGTCCGATAGCCGTGATCTCCTGTGCAACGTTCCGGGCACTGATCCTATTCTGTAAACTAATTGATTAATCGCCTCGAAATTGAGTTCGCGGGAATCGATCTTTCCACCCAACTGTAATGGAAAAGAGGCCTTTTTTATTTTGTTTGTGATCATTATCGTCTTGGTGAAGGCTTTGATATTCTCGTTTGGATGAATAATCAATGTGGAAGACAGAATCCTAAGCCTTCACTGCTGATGAAAATTTATTAAGTGACGAAAACCTGGTTGTTTTGAAATGTGTAGAAAAACCTAATAATTTGAAGAATAGTAAAATATTGTTATTTAATAATTTAACACAGCTTAAATTTTGTTTATATCTATCACTGCCTCCGTAGTTTAGCGGTTAAGTCCGTGGATTTAGACTTGGAGGTACCGGGTTCGATTCCTGGTCGGGACACAAAAATATTTATTAATGTAAATAAATACATTTACTTAATATTTAATTTATTTGTGATATTTCTCGAGTTTGGTACGCTGGAGACTTCGACGAGCTTGCCACTTGTCATGATTGGCCTATAGTTAAGTTTGGCTAAATGTGAATCCGCTTCTTTATAAGCGTGGTTTCTGACCACCCCGAAAGGGAAAAGGTCGTGATGATACTTTACTTTATCTATCATTTTGTTTTGGAATTAATCCAGCAAGTATAAAACATATACAAAACACAGCATCTAAATTAAAGACCTTATGGTTACGTTTGCGGAACTTCAGTAGATAGACTATATCTATATGAGAATACTCGAAGTTGCGGATAGTAAAACAAATTCAAATGTTTATGATATCAATATTCCAAGGTAGGAGTTATACTCGTAACATTCGGTATGAGTCGTAAAATAGAAGCGGGACGACAACTGCATATGGCGTGGGGAAATGTTACAAAGGGATACTCAATTTCCCTATTGATATTGGAACCCATATAAGGGTTTTGTTAATAAAACTAGAACATTATTCAAATTTAATTTGGATTATATTACACTTTCAAAATGTCAAAAGTTATTTAACTGGACTATTTACACAAACGTTTTGAACGTAAGCGTTTATAGTGAGGTTACTTTTTACGTGATTGCATGTACATGTTACAAGTACAACTACGCATGGGGTACTACGCCAACATATATGGCCAGGCAAAGTGGCGATGGAAAACCAAATCCTCCTGCACCTATTTTGTAGAATTTGAAAGATGGGCCAATCCGAGTGGAGGTTTGAGGGCTTCACGTCACGGTCACTGTAAAGTAGAAATTAATGAGCTTCATAGACAGCTTTCACAAGACACGGCGACCGTGATTCCCCTGTGCCTATCCACTATAAACACGGTTTCTCTTCTCTGTCTTTGCAGTAATGTATTGACCTATATACAGGTATACTTGTTTTTTTTTTATTTAAGTAAATACTTTATTGCACTTAAAAACCTAGTACATAGGCGAGCTATAACGCCATAAGGCATTCTTCCTTGGGGAGCTAACCTTGGGGATCATGTACGGTGATGGGCAGGACGAAGAAAAATATTAAAATAACTTAAATTAGTAAAATAAACATAATTACACATTTATAGCACTCAAAAATACATATACGTAAACAGTATAAAAAAACAATACACATACATACTATATAATACATACATATATAAAGATACACTATAAATAAATAGATATATATATAAATGAAATGTCGAACAACTTCGTTAATTCGAGAGACATACATTCTCTTTCTCAAGAAATAATGTGGTTAGAAGGTTTTTAAAAACGTTGACGGACGGTGCGCGCCTTATAGCCAGGGGTAGCTTGTTCTACTGACGAGCGACAGCAACAGTGAAGGAATCTGAATATCTGCTAGAGGAATTGAATTTAGCTTTAGATTACATGATACGGGTGCAAAACGGTACGGCGAGCGCGGGGAATGCCATTCGATCGCTAACGTCAAAGTATGTATGTCTGACAAAAACTTTTTTTAAATTTATGCGCACAATAACATTAGTGTTTTTATAATTAATCAGTGTAACGCTCGGTGTCTTTACGCGATTAACATTGACGTGTTGATTCCACTAGTAGAAGTGCGGCCTACCATTTGGAATAAGACCATCGCGGCAGCAAGACGTCGACCGTATGTAAACCGTGTACATGTAAAAGAACTAGCGAAGCACGGCGCCGAGCCGGTTAGACGGCAACCGTATGCATGTGAAAAGGCCCTAATGTAATGATGATAATGATCAGTGCCTAATATAACATGAAATTCAGAATTTTTATACGTGTTTTGTAGTTCGTGTCAGTATCTCATAAGACAACCAACTTCTATGCTCCAATTTTTAATATTACAATAATGATACTCGTAAGTTTTCCTCACCATTATCCTTACGGGATGGCGATAAAAAATTTAAAGCTAGCCATACGATTATGGAAATGGTGTACTTCGCGCCCAGCTAAGTGAAATTTTGTATAGTCTTCTAGAGGTAAATGGGCATTACTCACGAACAATCGTTATTTTACGATCAAATTCGAGCGCAACACACTTATATTCATATTGCACCTGCGTTTTTTTTCACATAATTGACCAATTTGATTTAAATCGGGTTACACGTGTTTTTAATTGAAATACGTAGAATATCAAAAACAACTCTTTGTCGGCAAAAAAGTTTATGCATTAAGGTTAAAAAAAACAATAATCTTTTAAGTTACATGGTGGTTTATGGTTACACATGAAAATTATTGTTTTATTGCAGCTTTTGGTTTTAGTGTAACGGGCAATACGGTTTATATACATTGCTAGTTTATCATAATGAATTTGCACCCATACATAGTATTTCCACACTCGTAGGTTGTTTGTTAGAAAAACCCCGGCCATTATGCCCGCTTATGAATGCAATATATATCTATATATATTTAAGTAATTATTTTTCAAAAAAAAAAAAAACTAAAACCTAACTGCTTATTGTGATATTATTATCTGCTTACGTGACTTATCAATCAGAGTTGTTTTAGGAAAAATATAAGTGCGCGAGGTACATTTCTACCAATAGTATAATTTTCATTGTCAAATCATGAAGTGGTACATTGGTGGATAAAGCCTTTTTGTTAATAATCAATTAGGGTCTTTTTATATATTTTTGATCCTGTCCGGAACAAGAATCGGATGGATGCCCTTTCCGAACAATTCTCTTCTTCTCAGAATTGGGGTATTGTAAGTATTGTACTGTGCCACAAGAATAACTAAAATTCATAGCTATATTTTTTTGTCTTTGCTCTACAGATTGTAATTTTTTTATATGTATTTTATTAGAGAAGCATTACAATTAAAAAGGTGTCGCTTACCATAGGGCTGAGCGTGAGTCATCTATTGAGGGACATCGATAAGTAGGGCTTCTACCGGCATGACTTATTGACCGACCCTTGCGAGGAAATTTACCATTGACATTGCTTGTTATCGCCACAGGTCATCGGTTAAGTGATCACTAATATTTCCATTTCGTTTTCCATAAAATACTAACAGTAACTGTAAGTATTATATAAATATATAAGTATATGATATTGTATTATATAAATCTGTATGTATTATTATTTATATGTACCTATGCATTCTATTTATATATAATAATAGTATGTAGTCTATTTAGTGTATACCTACTGATTAGTATATAGTTTTGTATACAGTATATTAGATTTAGTATTTAAGTTTTATAAATATTGTTTTTTTCACAGACCTAAATATTTTGCACCTGCCTCACATAACAAATGCTCTATCTAAATTGTCCCTAAGGTTGACTAGTAATAATGCCTAGAGGCATTAAGTCCGCCTGTGTACCTAGTGCATAAAGTTTTGAAAAAATAAAATATAGCTTCCATATAATGGGAGTTACCTTAGCGTGTTGTATTCCGAAGAATTCGAAGACATGATGGCAAGACGAGAAGATTTTAAGATGGGATAAATTGTATAGTTGTAAATTTATATATTTATTTATTTTCATTACTTTTCAATATGGCATATGATATACCCAGTGAAAGGTATAGCAACCTTTGCATTTAGTTTAATATTTATTCTCTCCTTCTAACTCTGCACCCCACAATTTCTTAGGTCGTTCTCCCAAAGGTTAGCTGTTAGACAATACCTACAAGGCATTAAGCTCGCCTATGTACTTCATTTTATTTTGTATATTTTAATGTGCAATAAAGAATTTAATTATTATTATTATACCTAAATGTGTGTCTCTATACAAGCGTAAGTTAGTAAATATATATTTAAAAACTTAATTGCACTAAGTACAAAGGCGATCGTAATGCTGCTAGACATTCTCTGACAGCCAAACCTTTAGGTACAGTATAGATGGTAGGTGCAATCATCAATGGAGTTATTCTTAAGAGTATCAATACATCATCATTACAGCCCCTAGAACACAGGAGTCTATACTTCCATTGTGGTGGCTCGGTTGTATCAACGATTTCCTTAAAATCGATATGCCTCGGAGATCGTTAATAAATTGTCATAAAAAATTTACTTTAATACATACATATATTACATATACAACTACATAAATACGCATACATTATTATATTGATTGTTATTGTTATAGTTTATTTGTTATGTCATTATTATTTAACCAATTATAATGTATATCCTAAGTAGTATTAGGTATTTGTGTATACATTTACTTATATCACATTAGTTAAATAAATAAAGGTTTAAATATATATTGTATATTGTTTTATTAACTCATTATTGACCTACCAAATATATGAGAGCCCAAAGGTAGACTGGCAGAAAAAGCTGTTATTAGCTTTAAGCCCACCTATTAGTAATTCAATAATGTATAAATAGATAAATTACGGTCTTAATATTCTTAAAAAGTAAAAGTAAAGTATCATCACGACCGTTTCCCTTTCGGGGTGGTCAGAAACCACGCTTATGAATAAGCGGGTTAATAATATTCTTTAAAAAAATAATTAAACGAAAATCATGTAAGAAGACGTAAAAATACGATATCTTGCAAGGCAAAGACGTAAGAATATCTAACATTGAGACTGATGTAAGCGAAAAGCGAACCCAACGTTTAGATTTTTTTACGTATAAAGACGTGAACTATTCTTATATTGGAGATAACGAAATCCTTCGAGTGTTGAGACAGCTTCAACTCGATTTAGCGAAGTGGACACAGAAGGCGTACTCTGAACATGTCGAATACACAATGTCTGAACGTTTTTATTATTTGACGTTTTCAACAATTTAGAACCGATAAAACACACATGTGTTATACTAACGAATATCTAAAAGTGATATGATATGTTAACATCTTTACCATCACGACCCCAATCATTTGTGGGGTTGTCAAAAATACCTTTTTTTAAGAAGCAGGTTTAATTTAATTCAAAATCGCGTTCTTGATTACCTAAATCGACTTCATCATCACGACCGTGACCGTGGTGGTCAGAAACCACGCTTATAAATAAGCGGATTTACATTTATCCAACTTTACTACAGGCCAATCATGACAAGTGGCAAGCTCGTCGATGTCTCCAGCGTACCAAACTCGAGAAATATCACAAATAAATTAAATATTAATTAAATGTATTTATTTACATTAATGAATATTTTTGTGTCCCGACCAGGAATCGAATCCTACCAGGTCTAAATCCACGGACTTAACCGCTAGACCACGGAGGCAGCCTAAATCGACTTATCGCCTAAAATCTACGTCCATGTTTTAGTGAAGTAGTTTTCTAATGATAATGTATATAAGTATATAATAAGTTATCTAGTCTGTGTAGTGTATGTAAGAATATATACAAGAATGTATATATATATATATATATATATATATATTTTATGTAGTTTAAGTATTATTATTTTTATGATGTTTATCGTATATTTAATTTGGCAATTGTAGCGGTCTCCTAGCCACATAGAGGCTCTCGTTAGGGACCCTTGGTGTCTACACTGAAAACACCAACATTTATGTATTTTATTATTTATTAAAAACTTTATTGTTTAATACAAAAGGCGTATGTAATGCCGCTTGGCATTCTCTTACCACAAACCTTCGGGACAAGGAATCGAAGTTTAGGTATGGCAAAATGAAAAAACACAAAAAAAAAGACACTTATTAGTACTAAATGTATTAAACAATAAAGTTTTTAATAAATAATAAAATACATAAATGTTGGTGTTTTCAGTGTAGACACCAAGGGTCCCTAACGAGAGCCTCTATGTGGCTGGGAGACCGCTACAATTGCCGCTCGACATGGAAAAGGCGGAAAACGAGCTGCACACGCTCCCACAAAAAAATCTCTCACAGCTATATAAAATAAGTAGTTTGAGTGGAAAACCATAGACTTATCATGAAGACTTGCCTATGAAAACTTTTCATTGTATATTCAAATCCATTAACCCGTGCGTTTGCCAGCGATTCCATTCCTTCTCTTCTAGAGGTTGGATTATCTTCACATATTCAAGTGCTTGTTTTAAGTTCAACCTAAAATCAGTCATACTTTGTCGTTTGTTTAAATGTGTCATAAAATACTTAATCGAATGTCTCTTTGATACATTTAAAGGTTTTTAAATTAGGGATTATTGCGGCCCTTAGCTGTATGGTAAATTAATTTTAATGCTTAGCGCGTGCGTGCGTATACGCAAGCACTAGGTATATTGCGCTGACCAATTAATTGTGGTAGGTAATAAATAGGCCGTATATATAATAGGGCTTTGAGATAAATATGTAGTAGTTAGTTACTAGTTATGTATTGAGTACCTAACAATTTAGTTGTTATTTAAAAAAAAAACTGTATGCAAATAATCTCTATAAAATAATTACCGTTTGTTACCTAATTATTGCTACCAAGTTTTTATCTTGACAGATTAATTATATGTAGATAAGTTGGCTATCTATGTCACAAGTAACTTATATATAAAACATCTGAAAGGTGTGCGAAAATTCCCTCGTAAATAATCCCGAACACGTTACAGCATACGAAACTAACGCGACAACCTGCATAGAATATTAGAAGAAATTGGCGCGGATAGCTAGAAATAGACGCAATTTAAATTGGATAAAGTTCATTGAATATAGTTACAGGACCTAGGCACGTCTGAGCCGAGTGAACATGGAGGCAGCCACAGAAAGCACCCTGCACTTACCGACCAATTTGTTCGCCAACTTACAAGAAAAATGTTCTGGCAACCAAATATTGATTCAATTTTCTAACGTCCCAAGTAAGATAAACTTTTTACAGAAAATAAATATTATTTCCGATGAAGTCAAATTGAATATTTAATGTGTTGATAAAGCAAATATTACTATAAACCTTAAACTTAGTTGAAAAAAAAAAT
Organism: Tinea semifulvella; assembly: GCA_910589645.1. Taxonomy (NCBI): domain Eukaryota; kingdom Metazoa; phylum Arthropoda; class Insecta; order Lepidoptera; family Tineidae; genus Tinea; species Tinea semifulvella. The sequence goes on from OU342586.1 coordinate 10,562,701, forward strand.
GCTCTTGTAATTTACTTCAACTTAGACCTGTCAATTACTTACTGTACATTTATTCTCGTGTTAGGGATAGTTAAAGCTTAGACTAAGCTCGGATTTAATAGATCGTAATTCTAATCTAGACTGTTTAACAAGCTACATAAATTCGTGCGTTATCAATTAAAACTTTACCAGAGTATAAGCCGCAGATGGCCTTTACGAAAACAGACGAAAGTAATAACACTATTTTGTCAACATTTTCGTGTAATCCATAACTAACGTGCAAACACAAGGAACTGCATACACGAGCAGATAAGATAAACATAGACAATACCCACGCGGGTTACTACCAAACTTCTTCACACTAAACAAATAATTTTGACTTGTTAGAAAACTAACTACTTGTACACATAATAACCTACGTTACACCTGCCTTGAGTACACTTGGAAGCAAGTGTTACAAGATATACGGCACATTATACACTATAATTGGTCGAGTCCCTATAAAAACGTAAAGTAATATTATTATGCGACCGCAAATATTAGTAAATCACGTAATCATTGTAGTGAATTATAAGTTATAATTTTTCGAAAAATATGGCCTTGAGATCGGAAATTGCAATGTTGTTAAATTAAATTTAATAAGAAATAATGACTAGTATTTGTAACATACGGAATAAGCACAAATTAGTTTCGCCTCACCTTCGCCTCAGTAACACTAGTTAAGTATGTTTTGAGACTTGACAGTAGTTTTTAACACACTGCCAAATGAACTAACTAGCTTAGTGTAGATAAACATTAAAATCATATTAAACGTCGACTTATAGACAAGTACTTATAAAAGATTAATGCTTTTATTACTGACAAAAATGCCTTGTAGTATTTTGGACTACTTTCATTGTTGGTGTATGTTTATATGTTAGGTCAATTTATGTTGTATTGTAAAAAAATATAATAATTTATAGACTGCCTTTGTGGTCCGTGGATTAAGTTGTGGAGTTCCAGGTTCGATTCCAGGTCGGGGCACAATAATTTATTTGTGATATTTCTCGAGTTTGTTACATTTACGAGACATCGACGGGCTTGTCCCTTATCATGTGGCCTATAGTAAAGTTGGCAAAATGTTAATCCGCTTCTTCAAAAGCGTGGTTCCTTGCCAGTTATCCACTCATCCTTTCGGGGTGGCCCGAAACGAGTATAAGGGGCGTGATGATACTTTACTACTATAATATGAAGAATTATAATTATAACAATGTAATATGTAAAGAGAAAAACACAAAGAATGTAAAATTGTAATAAATGATTGGACTTTGACTCTGAAATTACTTATGATAAAAATCATTTTTTAAAGACAATTCACTGGCAGTTTATCTAACAAAACATTTTCAGTACACTGTGATTTTAGTTTTCCTAGCGGAGTTCTTATATAGTTCCAATCCTTTCTCCAGACAAAAGCAGAGATAAGTAAGCATCTAAGTTACTTAGTGGTCTTTCTTTTCTTATACAAGTGGCAAAGGCAATGTTAGTTCAAAGTCGGCGATGTCGGGAGAGGGTGTGGAGGGTTTAGCAGTTAATGCGACTCCGACGACACTACGAAATTGTTGATTTATACTATTACTTGGTATCTTTTAGGATTATTTTCTTGTGAACTAATTTTGTAAACTGTATACAACAACTAGAGACTTTTAAGAGGGTTTAACCCTTTTGCATCCTTTTGCTCGCACAATCCAATTTATTTTGGACATATTTTCATTGGGTTCAAGACTCAGTTTTACGCAGTGGTAGTTGGTGCGAGAGGAGTTCCACCAAAATCTTTGCATCACTTACAAATTGGGCCAAAAATACAATATAATATAAACACACACACGATAGACCCGGCACCCGCACGGTGAATCCATGGAATGCTTAGAAATTTGTCTTCTTCTCTTTCATATACCTAATTTGAGACAGAGAAAAATTGCAAAAACATTTATAACGATTGTCCTCAATTTTATTGAAATAAATATATAAAAAAGACAAATTTCTAAGCATTCCATGGATTCACCGTGCGGGTGCCGGGTTTATCATGTGTGGGAAAGAGAAATGGGAAGAATTTGTGTCTCGGGCTTGCCACCGACAGCACGCTTACCATCCACAATTCTGCTCCTCTCTCTACTGAATCAAACACTGTATGATTCCGTTAATGCCGTCTAATATCTAATATATCTTCATATTCTCTGTAATTTAATTTCCTAGAAAGTTGATTTTTTTAAAGTACACTTAAAATTGTAAAATCTTTAATATTATTGGATTGTATCTGCTTATGCAAAAGCTTTAACCAAATAAAAACTACCAAATTTTGCATAAGATTGTGAGAACAATCGTAATTAACATAGTGTTAGTTCATTCAGCAAAACACATTTTGCAAAATTTTTGTACAAAGAGCTTAAAGACCGTTCATTTGGAACACGAATTTATTTTTCCGACGATCCGCGAAAAGAGAGTCAGCCAATGGCATTCCGCAAACGGAGTTGAGTATAAACTTGATTGGCTAAGTTAGCATTCGGCACGTCCGTTAATCCATTCAGAGCGAGAAGAGCTGGCAGGGTTCAGTAGCGCTGAGGGTACTTCAACTCCATCCAACAGTCCCTTGCATTGTGTACGTTAAACTAGTTTACTATTCTCTCGTTACGCGGGTGTTTTTGACAATTTGATGTGAAAATAAAGAAGAAAACACTCGTATTTGTGCATATCTACATTTCTCTGTACATTTAATAATAATAATAATAAAAATCTTTATTGCAAAATAAATATACATCACAGTTTAGTTGGTACATAGGTTAGGGCAAAAAATAAATCGTACATAGTAACAAAAGCAGTTTAGCTGTGACATCTGAAATAGTCGGTTGACGGTGTTTCAGATGTCATTGTAGGAATTAGTACTTGCAACATTTTATTTTACTCCAGACAATATTTATTTATATTTGCTGAAGGCAAGACTTAAATAATTGTTTGTGTGTGTAGTTATACTCGTAATTCTAACAGAATTAATCACTCTATTTAGTAGCGCCTACTCTTCAGGATCAGTTTTCAAATGCAATTGTTATTTCATATCTCATTGTTATTGTACTGATTTAGTTGGTTCTTTTTTTTTTTCATTATAACTAACAGTAAAAATTTGTAAGGCTTTAAGATGACATATATTTTTTGTATACATAATATTGTAAAGGCTGTAAATTTTCCAACGAATAAATAAATGAACAAATCGCTGCGTTTTTACAAACTTTGTACGTCTTGTCGGCTTTCGGGTTGCTCACGGGCAAGTAATCTATCTAAATTTATTTAATTTAAATCTTTATTGCGCTAGCATCCATTGGGACTACTTTAAGCACTTTTATTTTGATTTACTTATTTAAAAGCAGACGGTCACAAGAATATTATAGATAAACATTAAAGCATGGTAATAGACCTAGGTCCGGATTAATAGTCATTGCTCCGCCAGTGCTTAGCACGAGCCATTGCTCAGAACTATCAAAATGACAGATTTTACTCTAAAAAACTGTCACTTTGAGAGCCCTGAGCAATGGCTGCTAAGTATTGGCGGGGCAACGACTCTTAATCCGGACCTAGAAAAGTTTTTTAGAGTAAAAACTTTTGACAATTCTTAGCAATGGCTCGTGACTGGCGGAGCATCAACAATAAATCCGGACCCTAGAGTATCAGCATTTTATAATTTATAATGTAACAATTTATAATTTATATTATTTACTCATATATATTATTACATACACTTAATAATATACTAAATTCAAATAAATACATGATTACCTGGTAGAGACCACTGTAACAGGTATTGTATGTAGTAATCATAGGTCAATTTAGAAAATATTTTTTGTTGTTATGTAATTCTGTATTTGTTGTATTTTCTTAATAATAGCTTGGTTTTTGTCCTGAGTAAGTTCGTACTTTCTCAGATTAAACATTAACAGGTTATTGAAATCTGTTAAGCTGCTGGTCTTCTGCTAACAGCTTACTCTTTGGACCACTTTGCTGCTTGGTCTTCTACTAGCAGAAGTAGAATCATTCAAAAAGATTTAAATAATACTTTGAACGCTCTAAATACATATTACAATTGTAATTAATCTGACACGCACTCTATCTTCGGTACCTACAAGTTCGAAGTCAAAAAGAAAGCTCAAATTTGTAAAGCTTAGAAGGTTAGTAAGGATAGCGATAAGTAGTTCTGGCTTTATGTATCAGTAGTGTAGATATATCAGGATTTATGTCAGTATTCTAATCTGAATGCGAACATCGCATCTCGAGTCACGAGCCGCTTTGTGCTCGATCGCGCAACGCCATTTTCACACGACTGTAGTAGTGTCGGAGCTTTTAAGAACCTTATATCTATACAAATATTATAAATGTGAAAGAAGCTGTTTGTCTCACATTCACGACAAAAAATATATAAAATTTGTCCAATGATTCATGGAATTCAAGGACATAGACTACCTACTCGTATATGTGTTCATAAAGGGAACACGACAGTTATACCCCACGGCTATTAATGTATTGTAGCTTCCCATCTACGCTGATTTATATATAATACACATTCACATATACACTTAATATAATGATTCGTAGATAGAAAAAAATAATATTGTCTTCTTATTTTATGTTAATTTTTAAACTAGTTTAAATTGTTTATAATCCGTTCATAGCACGAACTGTTTAGTGAAAATAATGTTATTCCGTAATGGGCTAGGTGTTAAGTAATCATTTGAATGAAAATATTTATTTGTAAAAGACAGCTGTGGAATATGTATACGAATAAATAAATAAATATATTATAATTTTTTATATGTATTTTAATAAATTTAGACTTTCACAATGTTGACAATATTTAGTATAGACAACTATCGAAATAAAACACGCATATTTAATTTATTAGTTTTAGATATTGTATATATCATCACAGCCCCTAGAACACAGAGTCCTAGACCTTGGAGCTGGGCCTTTCAGAACAACTTTCTGGAGAAAGCCTACAATCTTGCCCAAAAGGCAAAGGGTCTGGTGTTTATTTTAATGACCATTTATTAACGATTCCACAAGTTTGTACCTAATAGTGAAACCGTAACCGACAGTGCTCTCAGAGGTACGGATACAGCGGTGTAGTAAATCTATGATATGTAATAAAAGTGTATGCGGTTTCGTAAGAACTCTTTTTGGATTTTAAAGAAAGCGTTCTTACAACGCCACCATGTTCATAAAGCATAATATAATATCTTCGCCAACTCGTCTGACTAGCCTGGCAAGTGTAGGCCAAATACTACAGAAATATGTACCGGAAGGCACATCTCCAACAGTGGATGTCTAGGACTCTGTGATGATGATCATAATATAATAAATAGGTATAATAGGCAGGATAGACATGGAGTATACGACATACCACCTGAGCACAACAGTAACCCTACGACCAATAGAATGTATTTTAGCCGATCACTGTATTAAACAGGCGAAGCCGGGTCCAACAGTTAGTTATTTATAACTTCTCCTATTGATACAAGATTAGGGTAAAACCTAAAGTATAAATATTATTATACATTGTTGCAGTTAGGTTTAGTTTTTTCTTACTAAAACTCGGTTGAAAGCTTTTAGGAAATTAAAGATCTAATTACGTTACAGCCCAAAAAAAATATAATAAAAATAATTGATGCTATTATTTTTTTTTAAATCATTTGTAGCCACAGCAAATTTTTAATAAGCAGTAGTTCATCTTGTTTACATCACTAAATTGTATAAGTACTTCTATCAGACTATGAAGCATGCTAACATAGTTTAATTCTTTCATTAATTACAGTCCTTACAACACAAGCATTTTTACTTCTACTGCTGGAGACTATGGACCTTCCACTCGCCACGCTGCATCGCCAAACGGGTAAGATATGCTTACGTCAAGTTAAATATTTTTGAGCAGAAAACATCGTAAGTTTTTGCCAACTCGTCGACTTTAATGCAGTAAAAAGTAAAGATCATCACGACCGTGATCCTTAGCGGGGTGGTCAAAAGCGGATTCATATTTTTTTTCCTAGTGTGGGTCTCCAATAGAAAAACATGTAAGTACATAGAATTTTATTGGAAATAAACGATTATTATTATTATTATATTTATTATTTAGCCAACTTTACTATAATATAGGCCCATCATGACAAGTATTTGTCGATGTCTATAGCGTACCAAATAAATTAAATTGAGTCCCCAACAAGGAATCGAACCCGGTATCTCCGCGGACTTAACCATAAAGGCAGTTTTGTGCAGTCTAATTATGTTATGTAAACGGCTATGAAATGATATTCGCATATACTTTTCAATTTTGACGTAAGCTCGGCTATACTTTTTATTATATATATATATATTTATAGATGTGTATGTATTTATGTATATGTAGTTACATGTATGTGGCTATTTATTAAATAATACTTTTGATATTTATATTTAATATTTTAGGTACCTAAGTACCAGTAAATTGTTTAAAGTTTTCTCAATGGTTGGCTATGATAAAATGTCATGCGGCATTAAAGCCCGCCTTTGTCTTTGTGCAATAAAGTATTAAATAAATAAATAGATAATACTCAGCTAAACTCGCGCATCTAAAAGCTAACAGTCAAATAAAGGTATCCACTATTTTGACAATACAACGACGGCCATTGTTTTATAATATTAACTTTGTGTTTGGCTAACTTACACTGATAACTACGAGTACACTGAGAGAAATACAGGTATTTATTATGGATTCAGCGCTTAATAGGCGTAAAAAGTAAAGTATCATCACGACAGTTTCCCTTTAGGGGTGGTCAGAAACCACGCTTATGAATAAGCGAATTCACATTTAGCCAACTTTGCTATAGGCCAATCATGACAACGTCGATGTCTCCAGCGTACCAAACTCGACAAATAAATTGAATATTAATTAAATGTATTTATTTACATTAATAAATATTTTTGTGTCCCGACCAGGATTCCAACCCGGTACCTCCGAGTCTAAATCCACGGATTTAACCGCTAATAGGCGTATACCTCTTAAAATCCGAATCAATAATTCATTCGTTTATTGTTCATTTCATGGTTATGTTGTAATATTTGCTCACGGCCAGCATAGTAGTCGTCATGATTTAGTTTAAATTGTATTCGTAAAGACTGATCTTATCAGCGTAAACTCATATCTTCTCAAAATAGGTATAACTTAAAAACTAAACCTTGAAGCTTGAGAAAGTACAGGCAAAGCATAAAAACGGTTTAGCCATCGCAGGCTGAGATTGAGGTCAAATACGGAGCGGAGCGATTAAAAGTGTGCTATTGGAAATAGGTACCTCTTGAGTTTTCTATTTCAATCGGATCCGAAGCTAATTGTTTGAACACTTGCTCAGCTTACTAATATCATTACATAATCGCCCTACTCTACTTAGAAACGAGTAAGCTTACCACAAAGTAACGTATGCGTGCGTTATTGTACAGTCAAATACAGGAAAATATGCTACAAAATTATTTATTTAAACTTAATGGGGTGTATCACTAACTTTATATCACGATAGATGGCGCATTATAAATGGTACCTAATATAACTGCATAGCATAGAAAACTTGTACTTTTATTACAAAATTTATTATTTGCTGGATATTATGCCGAAGTGAGCAGCTTTTAAGTGTACAAATCGAGATTTCTAAGCGAAATTAAAGATATGGTGATCTCAAAATTGCCGTTCTATTAATAAAACCTTTTTTATTTTTAAAGACGGTGGGCGCTTTCTTAATTCTTCTTTTAAGGTAGGTAACGTTAATTTAAAATACATTTTTCTGTTATAAAAATATAAAACTACAACAACATTTAAAAAATCATGCGACATAAGTGTAAAACAAGGTACCATTGCCGCTGGCGACATCTACAAAAAGCTTTGCCTGATACACCCCATTGCTAAAAGTACAAAGGCGAACCTAATGCCGCTACACATTCTATGACGGTCAAAACTTTGGGACAACGAGAGCAGTACTTTCGGGTTGTACAAAAATAATTTATATAATGAGGTGTCTAAAATTCTTTATTCGCGTAAACCTATAATAAAGATATTTTAACTTTGTTTTTAAGCTTGAAAACTACAAACTGTATGAATCGTAGCGGAAGACTTTGATGACATTTTTATAAAACTAGTTTAGTCGGTATACTTTTATATTTCTCAGTGAGATGAAATTATATAAAATAGTTTTCTTACTTCCCTATTTATTTTGCAACATACAACACACATTCCGGCACGAGTTATGACCCTTTTAGACCTCGCGTCCACATTTGAGGACACAAAGTGTCCGGCGGGCGGGCGGCGTGGCGAGTGTAGGCAAAATTCTCCAGATGTGTATATGTTCTGGAAGGCCCATCTCCAACAGTGGAGATCTAGGATGCTGTGTTCTAGGGGTTGTAATGAACTAATAAATTATTTCTTACTTAACCGCTTATGACAGATCTCAATCACAAAGGTTAGTTGGTAGAACATGCATTTACGGCGTTAAGAAAAATAAGCTGCATAATTACTTCGAACTTTTATCACATAATTTGTGCTTTTTATGACTAAAACTTGCATAACAGATCCTAGTTTTGAGATAGCAAAGTTAATAAAATAACAAGCTTGTTACAATATCTCTGACGGTAATAAGTGGGTACTGTCAAAGAATATTTTTCTCGAAAACATAAAATATTCATTGTCATTGTTGAGTTCATTCTAGTACAATGAATGTAAATTCTTTCAAAAAAACTTGTAGTCGAGTTTCTTTAGACAAACGGGCAGATTGGACGTTCGAATATAAATGTGACGTTATTTATATGAATAAAAGACGAAACTGGTCCTCCGTGGTCTAGCGGTTAAGTCCGTGGATTTATCGGGTTCTATAATTTGCTGGACACAATAATTTGCTTGTGATGTTTCGTGTGTTTGGTACGCTAGAGACAACGACGAGCTTACCGTTTTTACTTTTACTTACTTCCATTTTGGGCCTATAGTAAAGTTAGTTAAGTGAGAATTCACATCTTTAAAAGTATGGATTCTGACCACACCGCCAAGGATTACGGCCGTGATGATGCTTAATAGAGAAGATAATGGTAGGTACTTTTAAATATTAAGGAACTAAATGAATGTTATTTATAACTATCAGCAATAGATCGCTGAAGCTGAGAAATGTTCGATTGTGGATTCCGATTTCATCGGAATGTTGGGAACGCAAATACGATTTTAGAGTTACAGGGCCAAAATAGAAAGATAGATAAGTAAGAATAAGAACTATCAGTCTTAAGCATTTGCGCGTAGTCCGTTTTAAAATAGAACGTAATTTTTTTTTTTCCACATACTTAAATTATTTTTAAAAAACATCTAGTTTGAATTAAAAATAGCGCTTGTATAAGTAAACAGTTTGATAACAATAATTAATTTCATGAATAAACAATAATTAATTGATTTGGTATATATTTTTTATTAATTCTTGTCAACAGAGAAATTCGATCGATAAGGTATTTACTAGGTAGGTACAGTCAGCAGACAAATCGGTGAATGTTAAATTAAGTAAAGAATCGCCTAACTCGCAAAACAGTCAAGAATAAGCGGGTACACGAAAATATACCCTGAAGGTAATTTTTCACCTTTTGCTGGTCGAGAAAGTGGTCTACCACCCTAAGGTTGAAATTCGTTTGACAACATTTCTACTTATTGTAGTGATAACAACCTTAGTAATAGTTATTTGTTAGGATGTTTTGTCAAAATTTGTAGACAACTTTATTGGCCGACTATACGTGTCGTTCAGTCAAAGGATAAGATACCCAATATCCATGGAGTCTAACAGGGAAAAAGACATCTCATTCGAAATCCAATTTACGGCAGAAGAGAGCAAACCGCACACAATCCGCCAGCACGAGTCTGCTCCACAAACAATTCATTTCAATTTCCATTGGCGAAGGGTTTTGTTCTATTTGGCGCACAAATATACTCGGCCCATAAAATGCCTACATTATTTTAAATTATCACATTCGGACCCAAAATAAGCACAAGACTCATTTTAAATATCCCTTTTAGAGCGCATAGTTTTGAGGAATATTTTAGTTGGTTTTTAGTTACGGCATCATTATAATCTCTCAAAATCTTTAAAGCTCCTTTAGAAATGCTATGTCGAACACCTCGTCTTGATCACGAATAAAACACCTTTGTATTGTATTATTGTCATATTATCAGACAGGTTTATCACCATATCATAGAGTTTCAATAAAAAGTATGCATCTTTCGTGTAACCATTATGAACCTCCCAAAAAGTTTTTAATTATTGTAAACGCTGGTTAATTTTATTCTGATTAATAAACTAATCAATATATAGGTGCAAATCAATGTAATTTTAATTAGCCTCATGGGCCGAGAATTCTTTAGTGAATTAGAACCGCAGTCAACGATGCACAATTCGCGGCGAGCGCTTGTTGTTCATCGATCGTTGTTGATTGAAAATAACAAAAATATACTAAATTAAATGTGTGGCTGAATAAACAATTTTTGGGGTAGATTTTTTGTTTAAATTAATAATAGCGCGATTCCGTCATGGATTTAAAAAAACGATAAGCCGTTACTCATAGATATTTTGTGGAATGGTTATAAATTGTCAATATATCAGAATCTCGCTGATCCATCGTGCCAAGATTAAAAAGTCCGTTCTTTATTTCTACGACTACGTGTTTTAAGGGCTCTTTTAAACGATTAATTAGTTATACACATCGGTACTAGCCAGCTCGATCCTTCGGCCTTTAGATTTTTGGTACGCATTCCAAACCATTTGGCTACGGCCGCTTTCACCTCAACCTACTTACCAACGAATAACTGAGCAAAATATTTTACCTGTGAAAAAAAAAAGTTATTACAATACTGAACCAGCAAGTCATTCCAAGGGGGATGGGATCTGATCGAAAGGTAAATTAAGTTGAGAGTAAGTGTCATCAAAGTTGCTCTGTCTTGGGCAACCAAGTTATAATGAAAGGAAGGCTTTCGTCTATCGGCAAGGCTAAATAACCATACTCCACAGTCATCGGGTATAGGTATATTTAAACTTTATACAGAGAGACATCTCCACAAAAGTTGTTAGAAAATTTGCAATTGCTAAAGTCTGTTTCATATTTTTCTTTATGCCGTTATTTTAGGCGCAGGGTTAATATTTGACTATTTGCTAAGTATATCATAATGATACTGGTAGCGCAATCATGTTTTGGTATTTATACTCTTACGTGGAATAACCTGGTTCGATTTTAGGTCTGATAATTTATTTGCGATATTTCTCGAGTTTGATGCGCTAGAGAGATCGAAGAGCTTGCCACTTGTAATGATGGGCCTAGAAAAGTTAGCTAAATGTAAATTCTTTGAGCGTGGTATCTATTTTACACAGTATAAACTACAAAAAATTTGAAGAAAACCGCTCATTGCACTATAAATACTTATTTAAATACGCAATTAATTAATCTCTATGAAAAAAAAACAGCTAGAATTTAACAAAGCAGCTACAGTTGATTTAGTTACAACTAAGGTTGGAATTAGATATACGTTAGATTGAACGATTATCATCCTAACACATATGATGAACCTCTAGTTTTTTAAAGAATGAATAAAATATCTAACGTTTATATTTTAGATTATAAGGCACGTGATTGGCTTAACTACCAAAGTGACGAGTTTATAAGCTTTCACCTGACGTACATATATCGTACGTAATTTGATTCATTCTTTTAAAAACCGCATACGAATTAACTAAAATATTAATTTTGTGTAAGATTCGACGTGACATTCGACGAATGCTAGCAAATGTGGTCTAGTGGTAACAAAAGTTGCCGTGAACTCGGGAGGTCGTGGCTTTGATTCCCACCGGGACAAGTTGTACATTGTATAATTTGTCTCGGTCTGTATGTTTATATGTGTAATATGTATATATTTACAAAAAAAAAAAGTATAATATGTAGTTTATCAACCATCTAGTTTCCGTAACACAAGCCTCGTAGCTTACCACGGAAACTAGATGGCGCTGTGTGACCTGTCTGGAAATATTTATTTATTTATTATTGTAATCATAGTTCGTGCCGATATCTATACTACATTAAAGTTATACTCGGAAAACAACGCAGCTCTCATTAAAACTAGCAACATAACAATAATTTGTATAGTAATGAAAATTACGCTTTTGCAAACATGCCTTGGCAACTTCTACGAACTAGTGTAATTTGAGTACAAGAGAACATAACTTTTCAGCGTTTTAATCACAGATCAAATACAATATAGAGCTGTCATTAGTTGTTGTAATACAAAATATTTGTTACACATTTTTTATGCGATCTTCTCTTGTCAAATAAGAACGTGTTTTACACTTCCGTAGCATGAAGGTCGGCATATTATTAGTAAAACAACAAAGTGCACGTTAAACACGACCATAACAGGTTTGCACTGACATAGACTATCTATTTGACCTAGCTTTAATTCTCATACCGTTTGGCTTCTTGCCCCGCCTTGTTATACATTTAATATCTTTGGTTTAAATATATTTGATGCCTTATAACTATAATGCAACAACCTATTAATAATAATAATATAATGGTTATTATTTATTTAAAAAAGTAGAAATTAGTTACAATGATAAATACAATAGTGTAGTAATATTTAGATATTGAAATTACTTGATGTATACAAAATTGACACTACCTATTTCCAATAAAATTGTATTGAACGTTGCGCAAACCAGGAATTTTCTTCTTGTGTCTTGGGCCCCAGCTTTTTTTTTTCATTTCACCTGTATTTCACAATTAATGTACAATTTTATTTGTAATTGAACTAAATTTAAGTAACTGTAATAAAACATTTAAAATTTAAATTAATAATAATTTAGAAAAAAATTAAATCCAAAATTAATATATTTTGAATGCATGCAAAAGCCAAATAATATATATTAAATACAATAAATATAAAAATAATAAAAAAGATAAATTTGCCGTCGCCACATGTTAAAATTATAATAAATAAATTGGTATTAAAATTGTAATTTTATTTTTATTTAAACTTTAATAGAACATAATTAGGCAAAGATAGCGTGAATACAAACAATATAGTAAATAAAAGTAATTAGAAAAATATTAATAACCACAATTATTCTAGTCCGATCAGTTTTGTTTTTAAATACAACAAATTGGGACCCAATAAACATTCTGTAATTGTTACGCTTCCGATTTACCAACCTTATAATAAAAAATGTAGGTTACGGAAATAATATTGGCAATTTCACTTAAAGTCTACGAACTTGATGTCATTTCCGGCTGCCCCTTCGTCATTTAAAGAAGGATTTCACGCATCGTGCATACATAATGAATGTTTATTCACGCTTTCACCTGCTATGGGACATAGTCATTGTGTTGGGTTTTAGACAAATACCTGGGGACGGCTAGTCTACTTTATTTTGCAGAGATAATAAGCCCACAATCATTACCGTATGTATACAAAGACAGACCAACCGTTGCTTTTTAAACAATCGCTTAGGAAATAATAAAACGTGACACGCGAAATTATGTCAATGCGTTATTTAGGGGAATATCTTGATAATCATTTACAGAACGTTGATAGACTTTACCTCCCGCTCGCACACTCTAACATAATCAAATATTTTTTTTTAATCTAAGTAGTCAATTAGGAAATTTATAGGAAATAAAATTACGGATATACCTACTCGCAATCATAGATTTGTTTTTAGTAAAATGAAGGAATATCGTTATTTGTTTCTGTCTGAAATTAGGTAAGTACTTATATGAAAGTAATAATATGTTGATCTTAAGAAATATAGTCTATCAACTATCTGGGAAATAAAACTACGAACATTTTAGAGGTATAAACTCTCGGAACTTGAAAAAAGTTATCCTTATTGAACTTACCTTTCCGTGGGAATCAAATATTCCAAAAGACCACAACATGAAGTCGAATAAATATTATGATCTCACAGAAGAAATGATCAGAAACGGGTTCAAGACTCAGCTTTACGCAGTGGAAGTTGGTGCGAAAGGAGTTCCAGCAAAATCTTTGCATCACTGAAAGAATTGGGCCTAAGCAGGTCTGCCGTCAATACATTTATGGAACGAGCTTCCAAGACGGCATTAATGGAATCATACAGTATTTCGTTGGGTAGGGAGAGAAGTAGGGTGGATGGTGAGCATATTAACGCGCAATAAAAAAAAAAAAAAAAGGGGGCCTCCATTTCTTAAACCAGCCTATTGTCGGTCGCAAGCCCGAGACACCATTCTTCTCATCTCCACCCACACACGATGGACCCGGCACCCGCACGGTGAATCCATGGAATGCTTAGAAATTTGTCCTCTCTCTTTCATAGATTTGTTTTAGTAAAAAAAAAGTAAAATAATTATTTTGCAATTTATCTCTGTTTAAAATTAGGTAATTATGAAAGTGTCTTAAAATTGCAGTAAATTTATTTCCTAAAAAAATCCGATTGACAGCATTACACAAAAGTACACTCTGATGTGCGAGCGAGAGAGATGCAAAGCGTAACAACCCCCTTAACTACACAACTGCTAATGTTTCAAAGCTACCACAGTCATGGTTATCATGGACTGCTACTGGAACTTAGCCTCCAACACTCGACATCGAACACATCCAATCAAACCCCTTACATTTCAGATAATACATATGTCGTAGAGAAAGACGCTGATAATTTAATTAATTGGTTGGTCCTTATAAAGTATGTTTTATGGTCTGTGTCCACAACCCGTTTAAACAATGGGCGTGGATGCTGCGATGTTCCAATTTGAATTATTTCGGCCAAACATTCTTCCGACTAGGAACGTTACCTACTACTTATTAAATCTTAAGACTTCAAGCCTTACAAGGCGGGAGAATGGAAAACAGTGTGCTTCGGCCAGGGCGGAGGTCGGGAGAGACGAAGTTGCTCGTTTTATATGCAAATTTTTCACGTTCTTATGAATATGAAAATTTTCTATTAGAATCCGTCGCCGTCAGCATCCTCTTGATTCATGTTGGCGGCAACTAAGTGTTCTTTTGTCAGTACATTACCAACTATTAGTAAAGTATTATAAATTGTACATTCAACCTATATGTTTAAAACGAATGGATGTTTAAACTTCGAGTATTAGTCTTAAAAAACCACGTCTATTTTAAAATCTAATTTATGTCATGTCCGTGTATGTAAATTTACTCTGGTGGGTACTAGACAGTCGTGGGTCTAGACTTCATTAATGTTTCACGATGAACGTGCGAAGAAGTGGCCGTTAAGAGCCAGGCGCCTGCATAATGCAGCACAAGCCGCGCGAGCACACACTTTTTCGATGCCGCGCTTTAACAGTCGGTAGTAGGCTTAATTTTTTTCCTGGCTTTTGACGAACCATGCTGAATAAACATTATTTTAAACAAAAACAGATCCATACGTGCTAGTCATACCATTTATTAACATGATTTTTCAAATCGAATATTTCGATCCGCATCCGTGGTCTACCGTGGATTTAGTCTCGTGAGATACTGGGTTCGATTTCTGGTCGGGACACAATAACTTATTTTATTTATCAATGTTATTTCTCGAGTTTGGTACGCTAGAGACATCGACCAGCTTGTCACTTATCATGATGAGTAGTACTATAGTAAAATAGGCTAATGTGAATCCGCTTCTTTAAAAACGTAGATATTAATAACTTACCATTAGATATCAGAGAAGCCCCCAATCGTGCAATATTTAAAAATCTAGTATACAAACACTTTCTGACTAAATAAATAGACATAAAACTTTCCTTTACTAGTTTTTTTTTCTTCTATTAATTTCCTTCATTTGCAGCAGCATCAGCTTATTGTTAATTTTATCGCACTCTCCTTATGATGTAAGAAGTTTTATTTTATGTAGGTATGTATATTAGTATATCTATAGTATGACTTTTTTATGTATTAATGCATAAATTTTAGGTACATGTCGGTATGTATTATTTATAAATATGTTATATATTGTTGTTTTGTTTCCATTTCATCTAATTTCTAATTGCACCCACCGCCTATCCTGTCTAAATATCCTAAAGGTTTGGCTGTCAGAGAATGCCTAGCGGCATTAAGTCCGCCTTTGTACATAGTGCAATAACGTTTTAAATATATAAAAAATACAACTAGTTAGGAAATTTGAAGACTTGATTATATTGTCTTTGCATATTAAGAATACTCTGTCAAAACATTGGTTTGACAGAGTTTCTTTGAGTGTTTCCGAAACTACTTAAACTGTTATTCATACTTTATTTCCTTACTATTTACTTTCTTTATTAGATATCTAAATTTTAGCTTGCTTTCATAGTTTCCTATATGTGAAAACATATTAATGGTCTGTAGATATATACTTGATTTTGTAATTAGTTATTAAGTACTGTTTGTTTTCCAATAAAATAAAATAATATAATAAAATAAAATATAGGTTAACGATCAAATTAAAACTACGTCGACATAGGAATAGAATTCAATGTTATTGTATGTGGTTACACTACCAATCGATCCGTTACAATGATTACGATTTTCTGTCAATGAAAACATACCATTTAAACTAATACATTTAATATAGATACTTACGAGTATAAGCGATGGCCCGAATGTGGATTATGCCAAATACGAACTTCAGCCGAACATTCGGTACTGGATTGCACCGAATTCGAACTTCAGCCGAACATTCGGTACTGGATTGCACCGAATTCGAACTGCGGTCAAACTTCGATTTTTTTTTTGAAAAAAATAACAGGACACAAATAATTTATGTACAAATTTATATCTAATCGGTTTATTTGTGCAACCGCATATCTTTGCTCACTCTCCCAAAGGTTAACTGGTAGAAAATGCCTGAGGCATTAAGCTCACCTATTTACATTTAATTTTTGAAATAAATAATTCAAACAAACAAACAAGACACTAGATAATAGCGATAAAAAGTAATTTCAGATACATAGATATATAATCTCAGATCATAGTGATTCGATAAACTTTCTAAATAAAGAATGGTTTAAATTACCAACTTACGTATTGTTACAATTTTAAGTAAATTTTATCTCACGTTAAAAAAAGAGTAAATAATAAAAGTTAATTAAACATCAGGAAACGTTTTTAATTAATTCACTTGTCTACACTTATATAATGACTATATTTTATATACTTACTTGTAATTTAATAATTACTTCAATTTTACACTTATTTAATTTAAAATTCTTTATTGCACCAAAACTAGGTACATAGACGAGTTTAATGCCTGTTACGCATTCTCTGACAACTAACCTTTGGGATGGGAGAGATTATGGGCAGGGTGCAACAATCTAATAATATTAGTCTAATTTATAAATACACTGCATACCAAGCAATTACATATATACAAGTATTATGAACTTACACCTTATACAAAAAAAAAGATTTTAAAATATATAAATATTATATACATAATACAGACAATCATTATATTTTTAAGCCATCATTTGAAGAATAGTCTATAGGTATAATTTTAGTGATTTAAGTACCTACAGCTCAGACAATTTAATATTCATTTTTACCGAATATACGGTAGATTTAAACGAACTTGTGCACCACATCCTCAATACTTATCTATTTTAATTTTATATTTTAAAAATATATAATTTAATAAATGTTGTTAATACGAATATAAAGTCTCTGGTCTGCACACTAAGATAATATGCATAAGTAATATAATACTTCTAAAATAACAAAACATGGTAAAATAAAGAATATGAAGATTTAAAAAAACATTAAATTTATTTATTAGCCTTTATAAAAGTAGTTACGGGTAATAAGTAACTTTCAGGTATCGGGACTTTGGGAGTGTTTGGAAACCCATTGATAAACGTCCCTAACCCCGTACATATGCACGGGTCAAAGGGAAACTTTAGCAATAAAACGAGAAAAAGAGGCGTTCGGCCTATACCATTTACCTACCAAGTTAGAATTGAGTCAAAGTGGCACACTTGGACAGACGCTAACTTAGTGAAGTATCATCACGACCGTAATCCCTTGCAGGCTGATTAAAATCAGAACGCAAACATTTTTAGGCGCAGATTCATATTTGATCACCTTTACTATACGCAAGAGTAAAAGGCGTTTGGGCCAATACCATTTACCACGTTAGAGTTGAGTCAAATTGTCAAACTTGAACAGAAGTTAACTTGGTGAAGTATCATCACGACCGAATACCTTGCAGGATGATTAGAAGTCAGAACCCACCTTTTTTTTGTTAGACGCGAGTTTATATTTGCCCACCTTTACTATAAGCCCAAGTAAAAGGGGCGTTTCGGCCTATATCATTTAACTACAGAGTTAGAGTTGAGTCAAAGTGGTGTTTAGGAACCTTTACTATAACCCCATCATAGGATAAGTGATAAGCGTAGCAGATTTAAGAGGTATATCTTAATACGTTGTATCAAATTAAACAATTCCAACCGCTGAGAAAGTTCTACTTTACAATGAGACGGTCGGAAGCAGGCGGTGCATTATCAGGTGATTCTGATTCGGAAGCGGGCGTGCAAAATGTTGCAGCTACCACAATCCTTTTTTATTGTTATTAGAAGCGGGTTTCAAGCTGCCTTTACTATAAACCCCTTCGTGATAAGTGACAAATGTAGCAGACTTGTGAGAAATAAAATTTATACTTTATTATTTTTTGTTTTCTCGATAAGATACTCCTTTAAAATGATGACGGTCGGAAACAGGCGGTGCATTACCAAGTGATTCGGAAGCTGGTGTGTCAAATGTTGCAGCTATAACACAATCCTTTTATTGTTATTAGAAGCGGGTTCTAATTCAGCCACATTTATGGTAAGTGGCAAGAGTCCGCTAGATTTGAGAAAAAAAAAACAATATGTTTTGTGTTCTAGGCAAGGTACCTGGTAACTCCGCGTCTAAGTTTACGTCTTAACCGCTGAGACGACGAAGGCTGACTAAGTTAGTGATGGTCAATAAACTTGGTCGACGCAGTTCGTGTTTCTTCCCCGATTGGGGAACCCACAATAAAGTTAAAATTTACCTTGAAAGCGGAACTTTTCTCGTAATAAAACAATAAAAGTCCTTAACCTAATTTGGTGATGGAATTAATTGTACTTTCTGTATTTGAATAACACGCCATTGAGACTGGATAATTTAATTTTACTTTCAAGGTATGATTATCTGGGTAAACTTCACATGCTTTAACAATTAGCTAGGTATATATATTCCATTGTAAACTAGCTATTTGACCCAACGTTGCGCGTGTAACGTAGTGGTCAGCTAAAAAAACCTTTCAAGTGACCGTATGGTCACATGTGCTAGCTTAGACATTGACGTCATGTCCATCCCTGGGTTCTGGTTTCATAATCGGTTTAGTAATAAAGGCGTAAAGGAGAATTAAAGAAGTAGACAAATATTATGACATGTCATAGTCCGACTATAACATCTTATGTCCGTCTGAGGATTCCAAGAATCAATTCTGCCAAAATTCATAAAAATCGGTTCAGTAATATAGGCGAGACAAACATACATACAGACTGACAGGCACACAGAAAAAGCTTCTTTCACATTTCCTTTTATTTATTTATTAACCATATCATCCATTTGGTACTAATGAACAACAGTAAAGAACAGCCTTCGTCGTTACCAGATAAATACTACCACTGCTAGAAGCTTAAGGGCGTTGGCAATGGTACTAATAAAATGGTATAATTATGTCACTTAAAATATTACTTATCAAGTACAAATTACAATATTAGTAAGGAATATCTATTATGTACTTATTCATTATGATATTAAATCATCATATTTGTTTTATTGTTGTTAACTGTGTTGTAACTAGTAGACACATGTAGTGTTCAGTTTCAGAACGAACCTTTTTATTATTACAATAAGGTAGGTACGTTAAAAAAGTGATTTGCTCTCGTCTTGTTTGTTGCTAGCAACGACCATTTCAAATATGTTTTTTTTTGTTAACATTTATTTTAAAATGTTTATCAACGTCAGTTTTAACGTGCACGTTTGATGGCTCGTCTCTATCTAGTGAAGCTTAACACGAAATATATATTTTTTCTATCGAGTTTTTATTCAATCTTGGGAACTTACAGCCTTTGCAACATAATAATAATAATAAAATCCTTTATTGCACACAAATTATAAAATATGTACCTACATAGGCGAGCATAATACCATGAAGGTATTCTCTACCAGCTAACCTTTGGAAAGTTGTCAGATTTAATATTATGGGTGTAGAGTCAGAAAAATAAAATTAAATATTTAACAATAAAAATAACAGAAAAAATAATAATAAACTATAGTATTAAATAAATAGATAAAATGTAAATATGATTATAAACTGCCTCCGTGGTCTAGCGGCTAAGTCCGTGGATTTAGACTCGGAGGTACCGGGTTCGATTCCTGGTCGGGACACAAAATATTTATTAATGTATATAAATACATTTAATTAATAATTTAATTTATTTGTGATATTTCTCGAGTTTATTACGCTGGAGACATCGACGAGCTTGCCACTTGTCATGATTGGCCTATAGTAAAGTTGGCTAAATCCGCTTATTTATAAGCGTGGTTTCTGACCACCCCGAAAGGGAAACGGCCGTGATGATTCTTTACTTTACTTTAGGATTATAATATAATTATGTAATAAATATAATAATATATATTTCATAAAAATATGTGATCTTTAAGCTAATCATTACAGCTCCAAACACAACTAGATGATAAACAATGCAAAACCTATTTCCGGAGATATGGAACTACTCACACTCATCACGGTGTTTTGATACGTAAGTACGAGTGAAGAAACTCAGTAATAAAAGCAAAATAAAGATTTATAAAATTAGCGTTTTTATTTTCGTTTGTTGACAAGGATAGAATGACAATTTTCAGATGACATATTATGATAGATGAAATAAATACAAATGACGTTTTATTTCAATGAGGTCGCTACAGTATTATCTATTCGAAGTTTTTGTAAATGAAGTGAAGAATTTGAGTTTAGCAAATGAGTTATCTCTTCGTCAGTTTCTTGTTCTTTTGCTAATTCAGTAATTTCTAATAGTGATGGTAAAGCGATAGCATTAATTCTTGATAATGTATCAGCCACAAGATTTTCGGAGCCGGCAAGGTGGCGAATATCCGTGGTATATTGGCTGATAAAGTCTAGTTGACGCATTTGTCTGGGTGAAGCTTTATTAGAGTGTTGTTTGAAAGCGAAAGTTATGGGTTTGTGATCGGTGTATATGCAAAATGATCGAGCTTCTAACATAAATCTGAAATGTTTGATGGCATCGAAAATGGCCAAAAGTTCTCTGTCATAAGTGCTGTAACGTAGTTCGGAACCATGTAATTTTCTTGAAAAGAAACTTAGCGGTTGTCGCCTATTATTGATTTCCTGTTCTAAAACTGCACCTATGGCCGTGTCAGAGGCATCTGTCGTAAGTATGAGAGGTGCGTTTAGTTTAGGATACGCTAGCAGGGTGGCATCGGCTAGACTCCGTTTGCATAATTCGAAGGCTGTAGTTTCTTCATCTGTCCAATCGATTGGCTTTTTACTTGATTTCTTGCTGTCATAGTTTCCTTTTAAAAGTTCGTTTAAAGGGGCTTGAATTTGTGCAGCATTATTAATAAAACGTCTATAAAAATTTATCATGCCAAGAAATCGACGTAGTTCTTGTCTATTATTGGGTTTTTTTAATTCCATTATACTTTTAACTTTATCTGTTAGAGGCTGTATTCCGAATTTGTTAATTTTGTGTCCGAGGTAATTTAATTCTGTTTTTCCAAAATGACATTTGTTAATACTTATAGAAAGTCCGTATTGTTTGAGTCTCTCAAATACTAGTTTTAGGTGTTCGTAGTGTTCGTCTTCATTTTCAGATGCTATCAAAACATCATCGATAAAACATCTCGCAAATGGTAGGCCACGAAGGGCGGAGTCCATAAATCTTTGGAAGGTTTGTCCAGCATTTCGAAGTCCAAAAGTCATCACAGGAAATTCAAATAGTCCAAAAGGTGTAGTAACGGCTGTTTTTGGGATATCCTCTTCAGCAACTGGGATTTGATGATACGCTCGGACTAGGTCAAGCGTGGTAAATATTTGTTTACCTTCCAAGTTTCCGGTCATGTCATGAATGTGAGGGACTGGGTACCTGTCAGGGACTGTTGCGGCATTTAATCGTCGGTAATCTCCGCATGGTCTCCATTCGCCGTTTTTCTTGGGTGTTAAATGGAGTGGACTGGCGTATTGGCTGCTTGATGGGCGGCAGATACCTCTTTCCAGCATGACATCAAACTCTGCTTTCGCTATCCTTAGTTTTTCTGGGGCAAGGCGTCGCGGTCTGTCGAAAACTGGAGGTCCATTTGTTATGATGTAGTGTTTTACTGGATGCTTAACTTGTGAAGGGAATAATGGTGGTTAATTCTGGGTAGTCCTTTAGTAAATCTTGGTATCGATTGCTGCGGATGACAGTAGCGATGTTTAGTGAGGATGGTAGTACTTGGCCATTTGCGCTTGAGTGTGTTTTATTATCAATGATCTTTCGATTTCCCAAGTCTACGAGGAGATTGTGATGTTTGATGAAATCAGCGCCGAGCATTGCGTTTTCGACGTCGCATATGCAAAACTCCCAGTTGTATGTTCGTCCTAGTCCTAAGTCCACGTTTATTACTCGTGAGCCATAGAGTTTGATAGGGCTGCCATTCGCGGCGTAGAGTTGAAAGCTGGAGGGTTTGCATGGTCCGGATCCGGCGGATCTTGGGGCGACTGATATTTCGGCCCCTGTGTCGATCAGGTATTGGAGTCCGGTAGAATTGTCAGTGACGTGTAGGCGGTTGGTTCTCCTGCGATCATTGTTTACCGCTCCTAACGACCGCGGTTCCAGTTTCCCAAATGTGAGTTAAATGAGCATGGTGGGGTACAATTTCTGGCTGATCTTCCAAACGTTCTATGGTAAAAACATACGGGGTCACGCGGTCGTCGGTTGTTGTGAAACTTGCGATTCGGTATTCCGCGATTATTAATTTGGGTTTCCAGGGATTTTAATTTTTCAGTAATAGCTTCGACTTGGTGGGTTAACATTCCAGTTTCTAATGTTGAAGGGCCAGGTTGACTCGGGGCAGGCGTGGTTTCCACGGATGCTACTTGTGGTTTTAAATCTCTCCATACACGGTCCGCAGCTGCAGCCATATCGTCTAGAGATTTGTCATCAACAGCGGCTAATATCGATCTTATTGACGACGGAAGTCGCTTCATGAAGACGGTTCGGATGACGTTTTCCATGTTGTCGCCTTCGCCACTGTGCTGCCCGGCGAGGGATATTTAGAGGCGGTTTAATTTTTCGGTCGCAGTTTCGGATTTAAGTGATGTTATCCGACTCTTTAATTTGTCGTATTTGTCGGTCGGGGGTGGTAAGCGAATAATATCAGCGACGTAAGTCAATATGGACGGGTCGAGATTCGCGATGACGTATCGGAACTTGGTGAGATCGCCGGTGATCTTCGCGAGGTCAAATATCGTCTCTACCTGCAAGAACCAAAGCTCCGGGTCGTCCTTCCAAAATTGGGGTAATTTTTCAAGTTTTGTGTTTGCTGACACTTCCAGGCTTGCTTGATCTGATGAGGACATGATCACGTCGGGGTCACCACTGAAGAAACTCAGTAATAAAAGTAAAATAAAGATTTATAAAATTAGCGTTTTTATTTTCGTTTGTTGACAAGGATAGAATGACAATTTTCAGATGACATATTATGATAGATGAAATAAATACAAATGACGTTTTATTTCAATGAGGTCGCTACACGAGTACAAGTATCTCAAAACGTTGTATACAAAATAAATAATTCTAACCGCTGAGGAAGTTCTTTACAATGAGACGGTCGGAAGCAGGCGGTGCATTATCAGGTGATTCTCCTTCGGAAGCGGCCGTGCCAAATGTTGCAGCTAGCACAATCCGGGCCAAGAATTCAATCCCAGACATCCTCGTTAAGGCGCAATTCCAAAGCACGCGTCAGTAGCGTCGCGACAGAGCTTTACATCGAAAATGTTGAGACTGTAGCGCCGTGAACAAAAGCATGATTTGCTTAAACTTCCACATAGGCAACGATATAATTGAAAGTTAGTCCGAGTGAAATTATAAACAAAACCGAGGCACAGTAGGCTAGTAAAATTGAGGTGTTTCAGACTTCAGCGAATCATTAGTTTAATTTTTAAAATTTAATATAGTCAACATTAAAGCAGATTTATTAAATCAAGCCTGAGGCAGCGGTCTCTACATCTACAAAGTATATTTGCAAAGGAATCCAATACTCTTTCGCGGCCTTAACTGTCACGGACCGACTCTTGCTTCAAAAGTCTACCTATGACTTTCAAGTAGGTAATCTATTTCACTAACTGTCGCTCACAGTAGTCACCGTATAAGATACCAGTAAAGAATGTCAACGACCTCTTTAAAACTTATTTGAACCAATTAAAATGGTGATGTTTAGTTGCCAGGCAAAACCACTCTCTGGATGTTATCGAAAGTAAGTTTAGTTATGTTAACCAAGAAAAGCATGCACAGTGAACACATACTGCAGATACACACAATACTACACTATTGTAAAAGAGACAATTTATAATCCAATTTCCTATGATGTCCCAAGAGAGCGCATCCCGGAAGCACATTTTATTTTCACGGTGATTGTATGACTTTGATAGCTTGTATTTCTTGTTGTACTTCAGTACAATCACCACGCAGTTGTTGTGTATAGATTTCTAACAATAAATAATGCAAAGATTTCTAATACACATTAGCTATCACTTTATAAGTGTAATGATAAAAATAAGCAGTGATTTTAATACTTTAATGTGCTAATACAGTTTTCCCTTCAAAGTGTTTTTCGCTCTGCTAGTGATCCATTAATAATTGCGAATTAGTTTCTTGCAGGGGCTAAATTAAGTCCTAATTTATCCATTGTATTGGCAACGGAATGATACATTGAATGTGCCTCCCGGCGAGACAACGAATCAGTATGACAAAAAGAGGAACAGGCTCCAAGAGTCGGCGCGCACGGCGAAGACATAAGCCAACTTTTCCCCACATTGCACACGAATGCACCGTGAAGCATGATTAATACTCGACGAAAACACTTATGATTTATAACACCCACGAAAAAATATAAAGACTGCAGCATTCGAATTTACACAACATAAAAAGACGGAGACGCTAATGTGACGATTTAAGTAATCAACGAATTTGATACTGATGAGCCGATGAAGATAAAACGAAAAACGACGGAAAGACAATACACCATGGGGGGTAATGTATTATGAAACACGGGGAGTTTAACGCATTGCATTATGTCGTTTCTTGTTAGCTCGAACAAGATCGATGTGATTTTAATAAAATTAAGGCAGCATCTATAACGACACATTTGTTATTCGCTAATTTTAAGATGTCTTGATTTTTCTGATGGCGAATCGAGTTTGTCGGACAAGATAAGTGACCTCAAGATATACACAAAGTGCACAAAAAGCTGTGAACATTCTTCTAGTGGCGATGACAGATCGCGTAATGGCTCCTCATCCATTAACGCGGCGCTGACACACCAGTCAACATCATGAATGTGCTCAGATTTCAAGCGTGGACTAATATGGCACAGATATAATTACCTAAGGTTATATTTTATTATTATTATGGAAATATAAAATTGAGAAAACATAAATTGGGTATTCACATTTTAATCGTGATGACCTCGATTACCATCGCAGTTTTTTAACCAAGCTTTGTTATTATTATACAGCAACAAAATAAAACAGATGTTTTCATTATCTCTACATGACGTCAGACGTAATTGTAAATACGGTTATTATAATTTTGTCTATTGTGATAAAATTAACATAAAATAATATTCTTTAGAATACAATCCCGAGCATATTTTTCATTCCCGAGATTACGGGATAATTGATGCGTAACCCCGGGAACCCAGGGCTCTACCGGAATTAGACTATCCTATCGTTACGAGACGCGATAATAGTAACCTAAGCACGCTTAAAGGTGTTCCGAGACGCGCTTAAACTGTTTTGCCAAAGCTATGTGACGTCACAAATGACATCATTTCTCGCGCTTAGACTGCTCACGATATTGAGGTAGATCGCTCTGAGCGCTGTCACTTGTTTGTCATAATGTCCCGCGCCATTTTCAAGTTAATTTAATATTAGGTTTTCTTTTAAATTATTTGTTATTGTAATTCGTTTATACTGTTTCAATATTACTTCTTAAACAAATCTATAATTAATATTTAAGTAGGAAGTGAAAAAAAATTGTCTGTAACACGGCAAGTTATTTTAAAAGACCAAAATAAGTTAATAAAAATAGTTAATAATATTAAACTTTACACATATAAAGATGAATAAACCGAGAGATGTATATTTGCTAGTATTCATACTCAAAGATGTGGAATCCGCAATTTATCTTCCATACATTTAAAAAAAAACAATTTATGAATGAAAATGTGATTTAGACCGTTCCGAATTGATATCACGCTCTGAGCATCCAAATCGCGATATTTGATTCGGAACGACGGTCAGTGTCATATATATTCGTTTTAAGCGCTCTGAGCGCGATTCGGAATGAGGGGTATATGTTTTCTAATTGGGCTCAAATAAAAAAAAATACTTAAGTAATTTGTTTAAAAAAAAATATGTCGTTGCAAACACAAATCAAATAAATAGCAAAAAAAAACTATAAGTACTTTTGTAAGAAAGCAAAAAGACAACACAAAAAACTATTTAGAATTTCGAAAATACAATCGCAGTTATATCAAAGCATCCAATGTGTGACTTCCAAGTCTGTTTCGTAGTTTATTGCCAACGTAGGCAGCAGCTGAAAACACTCGCTCAGGTTCAATGCTGAGTCTGCCTGTTTGTGGCAATCCCGAAAACCCGAGTTTAGCCAAGTACAGTCCTGAGATTGTATTCTCTACATGCAACATACAATAATTTTGATAAATCAGTAAAAGTAAAGTACTTGTGACCTTTTTGTATCCTTTAATTATCTACTTAAGCATTATTGTGTCTTTACTCTGCTCGTGTTGTGTTATGCATGCAATTAGTTTTATATAAGGTAATCCCCCATAACAATAAATGTGATTATTCGCTCTATTTTCACAATATTTTAATGTTTACTTAGTTCTTTACACCACGATTTATACGGAAAATAAATTGTTTTTTTCACAAATGTTTAATAAAACATTAATTAACAAAATATAATTAAATAATTCTACAAACAAGTTTTGATTATCTAAAAATTCTAACCGATATGTTTGATAATTATATAAATGTATTTGTCCAAAAATCACACTATAGAATTCACTAGGTACTTTCTATGGTGCTTAAAAATAAAGTAGGATAATAAAACCACAAGATACTGTAGCATAAACTTATGCTACAGTATCAGAAATAACTACAAGTATAGTAGATCAAGTACATGGTACAGTAGTGCAGTACAGTTAAACACAAACTACAAATACAATAGTAATAAATCCAAATGTTAAGTTTAAACAATAGTTGCTAGGAGATATCGTATCCTGAATGATGCCCACCATTGTATTATACTGAGCACCGATCAACCATAAATCCAACACGAGTCATGCTGACTGGTTGTGCAATGGTGGCACAGTATTATGTTTCTGATAACATTCAATGCCAATTGATGTCAAGAAGTTATTTGTTTCGATGTCATATTGTTCAAACAATAATTACTTACAACATGAAACATTAAACGACGATGGTGTAAGTACCACAAAATTTTATACCGAAACATGCTTATTTAGATGCAATATTATTATGATGAAATATACAGTTATGTTTAATAAAAATATAAAAACGTCGAAACGAACACAGATATAATTACTACGTGATGGCTACAAAATTAGTGGTTACGTTGCAAAGATAGAAGATAGAGGTTGGCCGGGTCCTGGCAATATCTTTATTATGATCTATCTTTTATGTATAATAGCAGGCAGCAAATTAATTCATCGCACGAAGTCTCCGTGTGCCGCCTATCTTTCGCGATAAGTTTTTGGGCCTGAGCCCCTAAGGCGGCCGAGGTACATGAAAACTATCGTAACGAGATCGGGATTTCGCAGAATGTTATAGATTCCATACGTCTCACAAAATGTTCTTATCTAGCTAGACAACCTTATTGAAATGTAGGATCTTATTTTATGTGAATAATATTATAATAATATTCCTGGGAAAGGATATTGCTTTCAACTTTAAAAACAAATAAGAAAAAAAAATACTTGGGAAGAAATAGGAACATCGGAGATTAAATTATGTTTTAAGTTTATAAAATGGATAAAGTTGTTATGACATCGATAATACAGAAATAAATTGCAATGACTAACTCTTGTAATAACAGTTATTTGACTTATGCTAAGGCGATAAGTGCAAAGACAAACACCGTTTTTGAACCGATCAGTAAAATGTCATCGACCTAGTAGTATCATGCGACGATGCATGCAATTGGTAAAGAAAACGTTAATAAACGCTAATAAGTTATCATTTTGAAATAAAACATAAATTATATTAACCAAATTACTAGTGACAAAATTCAATATAATAGGACGTTATATTCATCAACATTTTAACTTTTTATAACTTGATACAATATAAATATATTTCGGGTTAAATTTATCAATAGAAAGTCAATCGGTAAATTTAGGCACACTCGTATTAACGTTTCAAGTGAAAGACATTACTTTGTAAGACGAAATTTCGTTTCTTTGTTAACTTACTCTTATTTGCACGATCCGGCAACGCAAAGAACATCTCGCGACGTCAATTCAAAAGACGTCTGCCTATAGAATTCAATAACATCAACTTCTAGAAATAGTTCACATGCAGACATGTGTATCAACAACAAAAAACAAACAAAGATTAATTCTGAAGGTTGCAACATTTCGGCTTAGGCTTTTCGCTACATCTCTCCTTCTAACAGTCAGAGCATTGCTGGTATACCAAATTGTGTTTAAACATGCCGAAAGTAAATATAATAAAAACTTAAAGGTCTTTTTATCCTGCGTTATTCTTACAATATTAAATCTCCATTCTGTAAGCTATTCTATAAATTTCCAGGCCGTCTTTTATATAATAAAACCAATAACATATATATGTATATATATATCGTCTAAATAAAACTGATTGCAAAAAGGTAGTGTTCATCTGGTTACAAACAATTAATAATAATGATCTGGAAAATCTTATGTGTATTTTGGAAGAAGGTTTATTATAATAATAGTATATTGGCAAATATATTGAGTCTGGATAAAAGCATTTATGTACAAATTCATGGAAGACACTGACTCCTGAAACACACACAAATAGTTCGGAAGTCAGAGCATGCTAAAATTGTATACAAAGCTGTTCCAAACGTATATTGTATAGTTTTTAAGACAATATAAAAAAAATAACTGCCTAATAAAATAATAGTGAAAAGCACGTTTAGTCCATGATATGTTATTTCCAACTACCCACAATGATAGATAAGAATTAACCCGTCTACCTGATACAGATCATCGCGTGAATGCACATTTATAATGCTAATCCCTATGCTTTGCGGTCGTCGAAGCAAAAAGTACAACGCTTATAGGATCCACGTTTTATCACACAGAATAATGTAAATAAAAAACGTATTATCGCACAGGTATTACGGAGTCACTTACATGTGAGAGGAATTTCATTTATTTGAAGTGAAAAACGGTATAAAGCTGTTAAAGTAATATCGATGCGAATACTAAAGTCCCAAAGGTGAAGCGATAGTACATGAAAATAGTATTGAATAGATGCTTGTGGGATAAGTAGAGGCTGACATCGTCCTGTCAAGTTGCGAGGAGGCAAACAGACTGGGTGCGACTCAAGTGGGTGGGTCCCCAACAACACAATCGTCAATCGTTATGCCTTCAGTATCGAACTGTCTCTTTTGTACGCAAACGGTACATTTTCCACTCCCAAATATTTAAGAGACATTTTTATATAGGTTGTTATATATTTTTTTGTTTAATATTATCTTTTATTTTACTTATAATATATACGTTGTATTATTTAAAATAAAAAAATAAAATTAAAACATGTAAAATCACTAATTTTTAACAAGAAGTTTCAACATATTCGGAACTCGAACTGTCTCTTTTACGTAAACGGTACTATTTCCACTCTCAAATATTTAATAGTAAAAAAATAATTATAGACATTATATTGCAAAATATTGATGTATGTACCTATATGGTTTAAATACTTGGGTCTGTTATAGTTATTATTGTAATTATTGAAATCAAATTCCCTCGAATTGCTGGATTGACATTTTCCAGTGCTTAGGTATTTAACTAATTAACAAGTAGTTCCAATATTCTCGGAAATGTAAGGTATTTGTGTGTTTAACTGTCGCTCTAATTGCGATGTTTACTTTCGCGTACGAACGAGCAACTCTGAAGTTGAGTAAAACTTTCAAGAAACAAACAAGATGGGAAGAAATATGGTAAAAGATTTGATTACGCAAATGAAATACGTTATGTTTGTAATGAAATATATTATGGATTTAGAAGTAATATAAAGGCAAAACGTACATCCCCATTAGTCCACAATCTAGTAAAACGCGCAACCTTTCCATCTCGCTCGCTGTAGGGGCAACATTTTGTGATGAATTTGCTTCAACATTTCCTTGACGTATTCCCGGTGCTCTGCGGTTGAATTCGTAAGCATTCCGATTATTTATGTGCTCGAAGCGAGCTACGACCCTTCCTGGCTCGTAGCCGCGTGTCACTACGTAAAGAGGAGTAATCGCTCGCGGCTGTGAGTCGAGTGAATTCTTCCACCCGGATAATGGGCGAAGGAATTACAAGGCATTGAGGATCATATTTCATGAGGAGCTCCCAGCTTCCCGCTTCCTGTATCAGATTTCTGGTTGTGCTGACCGTAACGACTAATTTTCGTAAAGGATGAGTCAGTATTTACGAGGGGCGTTCAAAATATTCTCGGTATGTGGATAAAAACAAACAAGTACGAAAAGTTTGATATTTTTATTTTTCAATATACTCCCCCCCTATGTTCATACACTTATAAGATCGATCAATTATTTTTTTTAATCCCTCATAAAAATATTTTTTATCTTTGGTGTAAAAATGCTCCTCCACGGCCGTCTTCAACGCTTCATCGTCAGAAAATTTATTTCCACGCAGATCCTTTTTAAGATTGGGAAACAAAAAGAAGTCGCTTGGGGCTAAGTCCGGACTATAGGGTGGATGAGTAACAGTTTCAAACCCACATTCAACAATAGCTGCCTTGGCAATATGAGCAGTATGGACAGGGGCGTTGTCATGCAGAAGCAGAACACCTTTGGTTAACTTTCCTCGCCTCTTTTCTTTGATCGCATCTCTTAATTGACGTATAACGTTAGCGTAGTACTGCCCTGTGATATTTACACCTTTTTCTTTATAATCGATAAGCAAAACTCCTTCACAATCCCAAAATATTGTGGCCATGACCTTGCCAGCTGACGGGATTACCTTGAACTTCTTGGGATGAGCTGAACCCTTAATGTGCCACTGCATGGACTCCTGTTTGCTCTCTGGGTCATAATGATGAACCCAGGTTTCATCTCCAGTAACTATTTTTTGCAGCACCTCATCGGGATTTTCACCACACAGGTCGATAAAATCTGAACAGCAAGCCACACGCATATCCTTTTGAAGAAGCGTCAGCATTCGCGGAACCCATCTTGCACTTACTTTTGACATATTAAGATGGTCATGTATAATGTCATGTACGGTACCAATAGAGAGATTGGTTACTTGAGCTATAGATTTTACCTTCACTCGGCCGTCTTCCAATATAAGTTTTTCCACTTTATCAATATTTTCTTGTGAGGTAGCCACTACAGGCCGGCCAGGTCTAGGGTCATCTTCAATACTCTCCCTTCCACGCTTAAATTCGCTTGACCATTTTTGAATAGTAGATAAAGAAGGAGCAGACTCACGGTAAACACAATCCATTTCCTCTTTTATGGTTTTTTGATTTTTACCCTGTTTTGTCAAGAATTTTATGACGGATCGGTGCTCTAATTTGGTTAAAATTGTTAATTCGCTCATGGTGTTCATGTTTGTTCGGCAATTGCAGAAAAACAAAAGAACATCTCGGTTCCAATTTTACTTTTTTTTAATGTCAATGGATGAATCTTAGCGGCCAGTAACAAATATATATATAAAAGAGGTTGTAACGTATCAATACCGAGAATATTTTGAACGCCCCTCGTACTTTAATTAAACCAATGTCTTTATAAAAAATCGAAATCCTAGTAATTCTTAAGCGAAGACCGGAAATATAATTAACCGATATAAATAAAATAATTTGTGTAACATCATTTAAAATCAAACCCATGCTTCTCCGTTGTATGACGGTGTGTAAAAACTATAAATAATTCTGTCAATAGTATTAAGGTCACGTATATTCATTATTATTTGCGTTCTAGTATTCATGTTTATATTAAAGTCTTATATTAAAAAAATGGCTGAAGACTTTATTTTTAAATTTAATCTATAAGTCATAAACAACCAACGAATCTTTAAACTTATACTCGGAGATCTATCATGTTTAACACAAGGAATATTTACTTATTGCGTTTTCGTTGTTGGAATTTCTGAAGTACCTTAAGTAGCTACTTAAGAATTGGTAAAAATAGGCTGATTATGATAGGTCTTTAGAATCAACAACAAAACGAACTGGTAAATAAACAAATGTTACGTAGGTAACGAAAAAGAACAACGAATTGAATTTGAAACAATTGTGGAAATACCAAAGTACGGTACAGAGTAGTCTGCAACCTAACTATGTGCAAAAGCACTGCAGCGCACGAAATGACATCGACCTCCGCTTATTTTAGGTACTTACCCATCTCGTATATTTCTTGTTCCCAGCATTATTAAAAATACAGTTTTTATTGCATTTTCGGCAATATTTTAATCTTTTTATTAGCGAGACATGAACGGTGTCTTTTTACTGCTTTGGAACTATTAAAAATCATTAGTATGCGTAGTTTGATATTGACAGTACCTAAGCTTCTTTATTATTTCTAAATAACACTTATTCCTATCTGTACAAGCTCTCCGAAGCATGAAATATTCGATTAGGAAAATAAAGCAGAAAATATATTAGGTATACCAAAATAAAGTGGCGAAAGATTTAAAGTTTTTGATATCGGCAGTCGCGAAGACCGTCTTGGCTGTTACCGGTTTAACATTATGGGAGAGATTATTACATTAAACGACGTCTCAGCCGCGATCAGCAAGGGTAATGTGCCTGCTATCTATGTGATGGATGAGCTTCTGCAGTAATGGCTCTGCTGCTTAAGACACTCACATAAAATATAACTGCCCTGATATGAGAGTTATTTGTCAACATTATTGTAATCTCTAGTATGTCGTGGAAAACGTTATGAAGGATGTTCAGCACGTTGTGAAGCATGAAAAAGACATATCTACTAGTAAATGCGCATTAAATAGAAGTGTATTTAAAAATTCACAGACTTGCATTTAATTACAACCTTGAATCTTTGATGCGAGACGGAGGAAGCGTACCCAAAACACGCTCCGGTTGGATGTTGAGGTATAGAGCAATTAACAAATTCATTATTTTTGTCGCTGTCGTTTAGATAGGTATAATTAATATAAATGCCTGGTAATTACTGCGATTAAGATTTTCTGATTTGACAAACCGAGGTAGGCATTCGGCATAATCTTTCTTTTATTTCAAAGCTAAACTAACTTTGTAATCGTTAATGCACCAGACTTTGTAAACATAGCAGTAACAAAGATTTAGTGGTCAGTGACACAAAAGAAGACGATGAAGACAAACGGCTCATAACTGTCACAGCGGATGAGACCCATTACTTACATTATATCGGGTCATGTAGGTACTACTGCTGCTTACGTATAAATCTGCAAATTAATTTAAACCGTAAACATACAACGCGCTATTCAATTAAAGTTTCGCTGTACAACCGAAATGGTTTTGTTGTCATTAATGTCTTGGCGTCTTTCTTTTTCAAGCAGAAAAAGTTTAACGTCGTGTACGATACTGTGGAACCACATTTTGTAAAACCAGAAATCGGCGCTCCTGGAAGATACATTGTACGAATTTCGATGAAGCGAAGTGATCGTGTTAGTATCCAAGGCGATCCATTGTCTCTTTCTGCTTTTACAAAAAGATACGGTATCCAACTATGCGTGTTACGACAACCAAAAGTATTTTTATAGTTTAAACATTATTTGTTAGTATACGAATTCAAAGTAATTCACTGCCACAATGTGTAACTTCAAAGCGTCAGACATGTTTTCAGTTGGCAGACGGTAAGTGGTGAA
Organism: Tinea semifulvella; assembly: GCA_910589645.1. Lineage (NCBI taxonomy): Eukaryota > Metazoa > Arthropoda > Insecta > Lepidoptera > Tineidae > Tinea > Tinea semifulvella. The sequence continues at coordinate 10,597,133 of OU342586.1, forward strand.
GACAAATGCGATGTTCAGAATCTGGACAAAAACTGTAACTGTATGTTATCTCGGCGAAGGCATCGTGATGTCGCTCGACGATATTAATTAACATTTTTATGCGAGAATACAAACAGTCTCAGGACTTGTGCTCAACTACAATTTAAGCCATCATTTAGCACAATAAAAGAGTTCCGGCGCAAGCGTCCTGTTCGCTAATTACAGGGTACATTAAGGAGGCCGACACGGACAGCTCAGCTGGTCAGGAATGTCATGTAGTTCGGGACACACTGAACATGTCATATCTATAAATAAATGACAGGGATTTTATTATCAAACTACGATTCAATTCATCGTCACACATTTTAGTGGCAATAAAGCACAGATCGAATAGCTTACTACCTAAATTGAATAGAAGTTTTTTTATAAAGTTCGGGCGCAAAGCCTTTCGTGCGATACTCGGACTAAATAAGTTAATAAAGAATGGAACGTGATACCAACAATTTCTTTTTCATGCTACATTAAAATAACCGTTACGACGAAATAACCTATGCCACTTAGTTTTGACAAGCAAAATGAACCTTGTATTTTTTCAGTAGTATAGAACGCGGTTGTTAGATTGAAACGGGACCGAATTGCCTTTTTTAAATTACATTAGCATTATAACCTTGACAAAAGAGTAATAACCTGTGCAAAATAATAATGTTTGCGAGAACAATTGGCCCGACTACTCGACAGGTTGTATGGAGCCGTCATGTTTGCGTGCGTTCACAAGGATCAATAACTAAAATCTATTTCAATACCAAATTTAAATTATATTTTATTTAGAAGTTTGTCGTCCGTGCACGATAGAGTTTGTTCAGACAAAACGCTAAAAACACTCAAATGTATGCTGGAATAATATAAATTCTTACAATACAACCGAGGGACGTATTTTTCTACAGTTTCTTATTAAAGTAAATAAAAAAAAGTAAAGTATCGTCACGACCGTTTCCCTTTCGGGATAGTCAGAAACCACGCTTATAAATAAGCAGATTCACATTTAGCCAACTTTACTATAGACCAAATATGACAAGTTGCAAGCTCGTCGATGTCTCCAGCGCGGGGTACCAAACTTGAGAAATATCACAAATAAATTACTTAAATGTATTTATTTACATTAATAAATATTTTTGCGTCCCGACCAGGAATCGAACCCGGTACCTCCGAATCAAAATCCACGGACTTAACCGCTAGGCCACGGAGGCAGTTAAAGTATCTGTGAGAAATTACTAATTTAAAATTCGTAATGAACATATCCCGTGCCTGGGAGAGCATGTTAAGCCGTCGTCGTTCCTTGTTCAACTAATACCAAATTTTGGAATTGTTAACTGACTATTTAAGTCATTAAAAAAATGACATCAGACCCTCTCCAACCTATCTGGCCAGCGTGACGAGTATCATCATCAAGACTTTCTGAACATCCCTTTCGGGGTGGTCAGAAACCACGCTTTTTAAAATAATCTCCAACAGTCTTTGTGTTCTGTGATGAATGAATGAATAAAAATTAAATGGGTTAAAGACTAGTCTTAATTAATGTTAATGTTAATAAATATCATAGTCGGTATTTTAAAAAATGTGCATGACTTTCGAGTCAAGTTTTTAATTGGAGCATGCAACCTATATTGTAACCATTTCAAATGTTACAATCACCTTATTACGAGTAGGTGACTCATGTCCAGTTCTGACTGACAAAGAATGTGACGTTGTTAACAATATTCTCTTGGCCTTTCGTGTCTTGAATTCAACATAAACTTTTTTAGTTTTACGGTAAAATTATCTACTTTCTCTCAATATTTTTTTCACAGAATCGATCAATCGGATTGTAAAGCTCGTTTATTGAATTTCTTTCAAAATATATTGTTATGAAATCCAGTGGTTTCTTACTGCGTTCGTCAGGGTTTCTTCACAGAGTTCACAACTGTTCTGTACCATGAAATATTATTATGTAGTTCAACGTGTTAACTAGAGGTTTAGCGCGGTTTTAAGTCCGTGGTTTCAGACGCGGAGGTACTGAGTTTAATTCCTGGTCGGGACAATAATTTAGTTGTGATATTTCTCGAGTTTGGTACGCTAGAGATATCCACGAGCTTGTCACTTATTATGATGTGCTTATAGTAAAGTTGGCTAAATGTAAATCCACTTCTTTAAAAAAGCGTGTTTCTTATCAGCCCAGAAGGGATACGGCCGTGATGATACTTTTTTTTCTATTTGTTTGGTGGTGTGTATGAATCTATATTTAGTATAATATAGTACAGCAGTAAAAACTGGTGACATCTATTCCCGTATTGATGCATAAAAATTTTATTAGGTAATTTCGCTGCTTCTTTGACGTGAAACCCGAGACGGTATGGATATTGCAAGAAACCATAGTGAGACCTATTCACATAGATAAACATGATTTTATTCCTTAAATCTACTTTAAATGCTTTTTTAGAGTTATTACAAATAACGCTAATGGTTTTGGTTGTTAGCGACATATTCTACTATGAAAATGAAATAGAACATTCCTGGCAAGAAGAACATGATGAAGCATTCCAAATGAGAACAGTGCAATGTGCATCGTGTCGGAGCGATGAAATCGATTGACAGAATGCCAGAGTGAAAATGAGAAATGGCGATTGGTCTGAGTGTGACTGGAATAAGAAAAGGATAGATCATACACAAATGTTACAAGCAAATTTCGACTTGCTTATTTCTTTCAGTCATTATAGAATATTACTATAGACAGATCACTACTAACCTAGTAGTTTACTCTTCGATTTTTTTGCAGCATTTCTGTTGGTTCTTATCACAAATGCCTCCATATTACGTGAATACTCGTACATAATGACAACTTGTACATAACAAACTTTACTTTGAATCAAAGAGATTAAAAAAATAAGATGAGTGGGCATTGTTTGTTACTCGTTTTTCCACACAAATTATTTGTTACATTATATTTCTTCTCTTTTCTAACCATGTTTTATAATTCCATAGCATGCAGGTCGGCATATTGCTTGTGAAACAATAAAATCAAATTGAAGGCGCAAGTCAAATTCGACCATAATCTGCAATGCACTATCATAGACTGTTATATATATAAGTAGACTAATTAATTCTAAGACGATTGTCCTAGCTTTAATTCTCATACTGTTTGGCTTCTTGTCCCATCTTGTTATATACGAGTATTAAAATCTTAGGACTGCAGCATTAAACAAGCATCAAGCATGTTGTTTGCTTTCAGTACTTCGACATCCGCAGGTATAGGTAGGTAGAGGATGCCCCATAAGTTAAAGACTGTTATCAAAAAATAAAATTCAATACTGTAGTCATCTATAAAATTATTATCTTAAGAATAAGTATTTTTTCTGGCCTATAATTGCCGCATTGATTCTCATACCGTTTGTCCTATCTTGTTAAATATTATATGTCTTTGTAATATCATAGTCACCAAAGTGCACAATCAAGTAGGTACCTAGGTAGATTGATAACTGCTCGTATATCCACATATTAGGTACCAACCTACTCAAATATAGACACCGAATGAACTACGTTTTAAAAAATGTTAGACACAGCGGGAACATTATAACTTAGGTAGGTACTCCAATTACCAAATATAATTAAGTAGATGCACTAGGTATTTATTTTGGTTTAAACAATGCTGCTCTTTTTTGTGAAATATACCTAAATGTACCTAGGTATCTATGTACTACCTAAATCAGTAAATTCTTTATTCTTTGTCGATGTTTAAGTAACATTACACTGCTAAGCTCGGGTCTTCTCTCAATTGTCAATTTAGACCATAATCCAACATGCTATTCTAGTGCTGTTTGATCCATTAATCATAAATTATTTTTATTTTTTAACTATAGGTACTAAAGGCGATAAAGATGCGAATTTTCTAGCAATCCATGGATACAATATAAATATCGCTGATTGGCATATACGATTATTTTGATTCTTGTTTACGATGTGAGTTTAATTTTATCGTACCTAAAGAAAATTGTTTTTTAAGTACAGATGTTAAATTTCTTAGCAATGCACACATTGTGCACGTTGCAAAACCTTGTGACAGAAAGTTCTGGATTGAAGGGTCTCTATTAAGTTTGAATTTTTATTTTGTGCTCTATTATGCAAGGTTATCAAATTTGGAAGTAAAACATTTTTGTAATAGTAGTAGGTAGCAGTCCCTAAATTCTAGGGTAAATTTTGAGCACTGCATAGCTATATAAAAAAACAATAATATCCTAGAAACGTTCTCATATATTTCTAAAACCTTTTGAGTAATGAGGGCTTTTAAAAGCTGTCCTATGTTAGACATTCCTGTCGCTTGTCCACTTTATATTCCAGAGGGACCAATAATTCTTTACATACACGACGACATTATTATATTTTGAACGAACAATAATGATACAAGTAGTAAACTGGAATAATTCTTAAAATAGGTCGAATATTCGTACGTAGAATTTACTATGGCGTTTGTAAATATTTAATCAATTAAAAATTGTTGGTGGAAGGGGAATGGATGAGGTTAGCAAGAGTTCGTATGCGGATTTGAGCCATGTTATTAAATTAAACCCCACATGGCTACAAAAATAACAAAAAATCAGCAAAACATAGGTATCGCTTAGAGTGGTCTCTCGAGCGCAACCCGTGGTTTGTGCGTAATTGCGTCATAGCTAGAGATCTGGAGATGCCTAGGCCTACGCCCTAAGTAGTCATTTGTTGACGGCCTGACTAAGCCGTATGTTCTTTTAGGCTTACAACAGAAACTTCAAGCATCTCTCGAACATCGCTTTGTATTGCTCACGGCCCGCCAACAGGAGACCACTTCCTAGGAAAATGCTCCTGGACGAGAGCACCTAAACCCATAGGTTCGTGAGAAACATACGTGACACACACCTGCACCAGATGTGTATTGAGTTACCGGCGGCGGGTGGTTGCCCGCTGAAATCCTGCCAGAAAAAACGGGGGTACCTATGTTCCCATCCTCAACACATGCTGATGATGATGAAATTCGAGTCCTCATTACACGTTGGTGAAAGCATAATCAGCCTGTGCGTAATTAACTACCTTACTTTTTTTTAAACTGCAAGGAGTTACTTATTATTTTTGTGATGATACTTAACTTACCTATTTACAATTAAGTAAATACCTCCAGTAAAATAAGAAATAAAATTAAAAAGTGTCTTTTTACGAATATATAACTCGTTATTTTAGTAATATTCCATCAATTCTACATAATCAAAAATGATAAACAGGTAATAATTCATTGTTTGAAGCTCCATAGTCTGAGCACGCGATTTTTTCGTAATAATACGGCAATAATGTAGATACAAGTGTTAGGATTCGACCTTGATGGTGCAGAATTCACGATTGGTGGACATAAATTGATCACGCTACAATGCAGTATGAATAGTTTTGAATCTATTAGGCAGTTCAATTTTATCATACCTACAGTATCATCACGACCATAATCCCATTTTGATATAACCAATTTTATTGTGCAGGCACATTTACTACTAGTAGGCACTCGTCAAGTGGCAAGCCTGTTAAAGTAATTGGCTAACTAGGCTGATGAAATGTCACAAATAAATTATACATATATTATAAATGTGAAAGAAGCTATGTCTGTTTGTCCATCTGTTGTGAATTTCCTTAGAAGTCGGGGATAGAAATCATTATCTGACGATGATATGTGACTATACGGCCATAAATCTGTGTGCTTAGATTACTGTTAAATGCATGTATCACACCTAAAATATTTTAATTACAAATAAAGTTTAATAAAATTTGGCGAATATGTTTCTTAGGATCCAGGTTGGTCATAACGTCAACATGTAAAGATGGCATGTGACCCTACCTGCCACCTTGGCATTTTTCGCTTACCACTATATTACATGGGCAATGCCGGGTCAAACAACTAGTTTAAATATATTCAGGTAGCTATGCTCAACCAGGATATTTTTTTTCATCCATCCGTAACTAATATAAAATCAAAAGTAAATAAGGTATAAAAGTTAATGTGAGTTTATGACTTTGTTCCTACCTAGCTATGGTTAACTTGTTAAATTAGAATAAAAACGAAAATACAAATAAATACAGCTCTCCCAAAGTGATAATGCGCATAGAAATCTTCGTCACTGTTCGGCAACGGTCGTATTCCCCGAGCGTCGGAAGACGATATGTATATAGAGTGGTTAAGTGCATTTTCTTTATGCATAATTTAGTAGAATTATGTGTTTTGTGCTAAAAGAGATAAATATTGATTTATCAGTAACGAAATTTGATTCAAAGTAAATAGCGAGGAAAACCATACGATTGAGAATATGCTACAATCTTTGTTGGATTGATTTACTTCGAAAATTTTATAGTACTGTAGTGGCCTCCATTAAATATAAAATCTCTGCCTGTGTCAGACAGACAAGCAATTGTCAAATAAACTATTTAAATAAGATAACTAAAGTTGAAATTAAATTCACCTTTGAAAACAAAACCAAGAAGGTTGTGTAATAGCAGCTCTATATAATTCCACACAGAGAGAACACGTGCAGTCACCGCCAAAAAAACAAAAACAAAAAAACACTGCCCGAATTGTTTTCGATTGTGTACTCATGATATTGACTTCTATTTCTTTGGAACAAGGTGCAAAATGCAAGTGCATTGTTTAGTGCTCTTACGATTCAATGATTCGGGTGTTTCCGGGAATACGACAATTAGCGAAGATCTGCATGCGCATTATTAATTTGGGAGTACTGTACTTGTAGGTATATTGTAAAATATAATTTTGACAAAAGTTGCAATTATACAATGTAGGTTCCAAGTCCATTGTGTGTAGGGGAAAGAGAAGATTAGTGTACTTGTATAACAGGGCTTGTGATAACAGGGAGGGTTTTGGAGCCACTTATTATTGCACAATTACACTTTCCTTCCACTATTTTTGGCTCTTTTCATTACACACCAAAAGAGAGGAGACAAATTTCTTAGCATTCATTCAGTGAATGGGTGTTGTCTCCATCGTTTGAAGGAGAGAAAGAAAAAAGCTTGCAACTATGGTCTGGTTGAAAAATAAGGCATCCATTTTTTTTGGCATAATAGGAAAGTCAACATCCTGTTCCTCTCCCTATTCAACCAAAGAAAGAAGACAAATTTCTAAGCATTCCATGAATTCACTGTGCGGGTGCCGGTTTCATCATGTGTGGGTAAGAGATGAGAAGAATGTTGTCTCAGGCTTGCGACGGACAATAGGCTAGTTTGAAAAAGGAGGCCTTTTTTTTTATTTTATTGTGCAACAATACACTCACTATCCATCAATCTACTCCTCTCCCTTCCGAATCAAATACTGTAGTGTATTGTACTGTATAGTATATGTATTGACAGCAGACCTGCTTAGGCCCAATTCTTCAGTAAGATTTCACTGGAACTCCTCTTGCACCAACTTTCACTGTGTATTGCTGAGTCTTGAACAATGTAGATTATATGTAGATTTCCTATGGCCGTATTGAAAGCATGTTACAAAAAATGTACTGACACATCTCAATTCTGATAAACTTTAATCATCATATCATTCAAAAATTAGTTTCCAAGATGCATAACAATCATATGTTATTAGAAGAAAAGTAAAAATCACAAAAAAGTGCAATTTTCTTTTCTCAAGCCAAAATGTGCATACTTCTTCTGTTAACCTATGCCAATAAAAAAAAATCATTGATATAAAAAATGTGGAGTAGACTAAATCAACTACTAAAATATGACATGATGCCATTAACTCAATTTTGCACTATAGCCATACTGACCTCTATCTGATAACATCTTATCTAATAAACATCCAATTTAGGTTTTTTATCATTTATTTACACCAGGTAATAAACATTCATATCTACTACATATTACTAACCTGAATGTTAAGGCTGGGACACTTACCTTTTTAATGGTTTCCAACTTCATCTTGACATCAGGGTTGGCTCCAGGAGATAAGGCCACAGCTACATACTTATTGGAAGCTTCAGCCTTAGGGCCCGAAGGCGACACATTCTTCATGGCACTCTCAGCTCCTGGCACCTCCAGAGCGTCTACAGGAGGTTTACTAGGGCCTTTTGACGATGACACAGACGGTGCTACGTCAAACTGCGGCCTCTCCAGCACTTTCATGCTCATGTCCTCATCTATCTTGGCTTTTAAACGGTTTTTGTCTTCCATTAAGTGGGGGTCGTCACCTTCTTCTCCGTGACGAGCGATCCCTACAACAGGAAAGTCTCCCACTTCGTTCTGGGCCAGCGGAGGAGGCATGAGCAGTTCTGGCCCAGCCTTCTGTATTCTTTTGTACACATTATACACACTATCATTTACGCTATTAGAACTTTTGAATTCTGGTAAGTAGAACAGTGCTCCTAACCAAACGATGGCAAATGTCAGTAGAACAGATATTATTAAATATTTTTCACGTAAACGAAACGAACGACGAGATATGGACGGTACTGGTACACCATTTACGAATCTCTGGTAAGAAGGCAAAATTCCCGTCATGTTTACAATACAAAACTAAAAAAATTTTCGCGAAAGATGACAGCTGCACAGTCCCGTCACCCGTCACTATTGGCCGCCATTAAAATACTACCAGAAATGAAGTTTGGCAAGTTAAGTGTTGCCTAGAATACAAAACTACCATTCTTACACCGTATGGTTATTTTGTTATCACGGCTTTGGACACTATGTAACGCGTCGAACGAGTGTCTTCTTGCTGTAAAGACACATAGGGCCAACAGTGAAAGAGACGCTTTATAGAGTCTAATTACATAGGTGCCTTCAGGTCTCCTTATGAGGCCCCGGTGATGCGGGCATGCGACCTCCCCGCGCTAGCTCTCCAGGCTGGGGTCGTATCGTTAGACGATTTTTCGATAATGTCCATGTCAGCCCTATTGTAAGATCCCGACTAACTTACCCTACAGTACCACGCGCAGTAAAATAGTTTTGACAGCCGTTTTCAGGAAAAAAAAACTATAAAACTAAAACCTCTTGCCTCTACGAGGGGCGTTCAAAATATTCTCGGTATGTGGATAAAAACAAACAAGTACGAAAAGTTTGATATTTTTATTTTTCAATATACTCCCCCCCCTATGTTCATACACTTATAAGATCGATCAATTATTTTTTTTAATCCCTCATAAAAATATTTTTTATCTTTGGTGTAAAAATGCTCCTCCACGGCCGTCTTCAACGCTTCATCGTCAGAAAATTTATTTCCACGCAGATCCTTTTTAAGATTGGGAAACAAAAAGAAGTCGCTTGGGGCTAAGTCCGGACTATAGGGTGGATGAGTAACAGTTTCAAACCCACATTCAACAATAGCTGCCTTGGCAATATGAGCAGTATGGACAGGGGCGTTGTCATGCAGAAGCAGAACACCTTTGGTTAACTTTCCTCGCCTCTTTTCTTTGATCGCATCTCTTAATTGACGTATAACGTTAGCGTAGTACTGCCCTGTGATATTTACACCTTTTTCTTTATAATCGATAAGCAAAACTCCTTCACAATCCCAAAATATTGTGGCCATGACCTTGCCAGCTGACGGGATTACCTTGAACTTCTTGGGATGAGCTGAACCCTTAATGTGCCACTGCATGGACTCCTGTTTGCTCTCTGGGTCATAATGATGAACCCAGGTTTCATCTCCAGTAACTATTTTTTGCAGCACCTCATCGGGATTTTCACCACAGAGGTCGATAAAATCTGAACAGCAAGCCACACGCATATCCTTTTGAAGAAGCGTCAGCATTCGCGGAACCCATCTTGCACTTACTTTTGACATATTAAGATGGTCATGTATAATGTCATGTACGGTACCAATAGAGAGATTGGTTACTTGAGCTATAGATTTTACCTTCACTCGGCCGTCTTCCAATATAAGTTTTTCCACTTTATCAATATTTTCTTGTGAGGTAGCCACTACAGGCCGGCCAGGTCTAGGGTCATCTTCAATACTCTCCCTTCCACGCTTAAATTCGCTTGACCATTTTTGAATAGTAGATAAAGAAGGAGCAGACTCACGGTAAACACAATCCATTTCCTCTTTTATGGTTTTTTGATTTTTACCCTGTTTTGTCAAGAATTTTATGACGGATCGGTGCTCTAATTTCGTTAAAATTGTTAATTCGCTCATGGTGTTCATGTTTGTTCGGCAATTGCAGAAAAACAAAAGAACATCTCGGTTCCAATTTTACTTTTTTTTAATGTCAATGGATGAATCTTAGCGGCCAGTAACAAATATATATATAAAAGAGGTTGTAACGTATCAATACCGAGAATATTTTGAACGCCCCTCGTATATTATTTTAACACTTTTGATAGCTTCTGTCTCGGCGGGAAGAAAAGCTTCATCATCATCATCATCACAGCTCCTAGAACGCAAAGTCCTAGAACTCACTGTCACTTTTCTAATGACAATTTATTGACGATTCCACAAGTTGGTATAAGTGAAACCAGGACCGACGGCTTAACGTGCTCTCCACCACTGAAACAAAAAAGGGAAAAAAAAGCTTATTTATTATAATTGTACAGTCATTAAAAATACATTTTAATGTGTTTAAGGTTATTTAAACTAATATCTATTGCAACTATAAGTTACATTAAATTGTACTATATAGATTTTTTATTTTATTTGTTGGTAACATTAATTTGACGTTTAGCTTTATTACGCCATCTATTGACGAAAGGTACAACTTTTTCAATGTGTTGTTTACGAGGCCCCTATTTAATACGTTAGCAAATCCCTAGGTGGCGTTTAATCGACAAAAGAGTGCTAATTTTAAGTTTTCTGCCGCATTGATGACATCCAGATGCCGGCGGCCTCCACCACTGAAGCTTCGGGGGCAGAACATCGAGTAGACTCCGACCGTCAAATACCTGGGCTGTATTATTAACAGGACGTTAACAATGGGCCTGTCACGCCGTCAATCAGGCGAAGGCGGCCCGAGCCATGTTACGTCCTGTTATGAATTTCAGCTTGCCGCTCAGGTTGAACCAAACAAGATGTTCATCCGCTCCCGTCTCACCTATGCTGCGCCAGCCTGGCCAAAACCAACAGGGACAAGATCCTTTCTGTCATCACGCTGTTTTACTAGTAACGGCGCGCGCCCAGCACTAAAAAACGACCCCACTATCTGTCTGTCACTTGTAGCCACGATTCAGACATAGATGTAAAGGCCAGCAGGTCAACTGTAAAGAAGACGCTTATGGGATTTTAGCCTATAGGCGCTATAAGGCACATCTCATGAGGCCCTCGTGAGTTTGGCATTACGGCTTTCAGAGTGCAGGGTCACATGGGGACACTCAGCCAAGCGTCTGGCCAAGGAGTTGTCAAAACGGCTAACGGGAAAGTCTGGAGACAGGAAAGCTGGCAATTATTTCTGCCAACGTATTAGCTTAGCTATACAGAGGGGAAATGTTGCCAGTCTTCTTCGGACTATCACTGAAGGGACGTCTCTAGAGGACATTTTTTACTTATAGTTTATTTTTATAACGTTTAGTTTATATTTATTTTAATTTTTTTACTTATAGTTTATTTTTATAAGGTTTAGTTTATATTTATTTTAATTTTTTTACTTATAGTTTATTTTTATAAGGTTTAGTTTATATTTATTTTAATTTTTTACTTATAGTTTATTTTTATAAGGTTTAGTTAATATTTATTGTAGTTTTAATGTATATTGTAATTATTTTATACTGTTTGTATATTACTTCATGAATACGTGCAAAGATGCATAGGAGGGTTGTTAGATCAGTATGCCTAGTGTGACAGTGAAGTTTCGTAAACGCAACTATAGTAGTAGAGTATTTTTACTTAATTTTCGATGTTCATTGCTTGTTATTATAGCCAAACTTGCAATAACACGCAATGTAAAATAAAAAAACGTAACTAACGTTTTCCGAAACTGGCATGTTACACTAAGCACACAGGCTGGGATATTGCTAGGGAAAACAGAGGATTTTCCCCAGTCCCATAAAACATCCGGATCTGAACGACACTTCTGTCAGTTCCTATAGTATAACCTTGTATTATGTTCCTCGAGTATAACGCACCTGTTCGAGTGCTTGAGTTTTTATTCTATATTTTTATTATACTCGTACATTGCGTGCACTGTGTGCTAACTACACAAAAGAATAGTACAAATATCACGCAATGTACATATATTCAAAATATAGATTTATAAACTTATGCCTATAGTCCATTCTCGTTAGGAAAAAAGTGATTCAGCGCAACTGCTGCAGTATTAACAGTCGAGAAAAACTAGAAAAAAGACGATTTTAATTTAATGGAATATTTAAATTAGTTTCATATTTCAAGCTATTTTTGAATTTATATATATTTTTCCAATAAATAAGTCCATGTAAATAAACTTAATCTATTTTATTTTTAAAATATTTTTATAATTTATTCGAAGTACATAGATACAAAAATATTAAAATAAAATCTTTACAACAAGAACTAATATTTTCCTAGAGTTTTTTTTGTATATACTAGCACGACATGTGACCATGCGCCCACCTGATGGTAAGTGGCGCGCAAGTGACCCACATGACGACATCAGTCAAATTACCACCATCAGTCCGCCTAAAATGTAAACTTGATTACATGTTTTTTGCGTCCTGATTGGTCGGGACAACGATGCCTTACTATTTTTTGGACTATAAACCTCTAGTTTCTTTAATCGTTGGCCAATATTTTAATATACTTCTACGCGTAGACAGTGATTCTATGCCTCTACGAGTAGGTATGTTGTAGTTTTGATTTAAAAATATTTGTCATGATTTTTTATATTGATAGTTGTTTGAATTTTTGATATAGTATCATCGTAAACTTATATATAATAATATCTAGTCTATTCGAGCACAGATTATTATTTAGGAAATTTATTCAATAACAATAATGCTATATATCGCAAACCAAGATCTAAACAGCACTAACTCAAAAAATCTCTTTTTCTGGAAAGGCGAAAGTGTCTGTGTACTGCAGAAGTTTTCTGTATAGATCTGTTTTATAGATGCTTTTATTTTATTTCCAATTTAGTAGTGAGATTAGGAATTCGATGGTCTGCATAACTCAAAAATGTTGTTTTTGAGTTAACTCCATTTAGATTCAGGTGTGCGATATATCTTATGTTTGACTTTGTTACGCGCTTTTTTCACTTTATTTGGCTTTCAAAGTCGTTCGTTCGACTTCGCGTTTCTCTATGGATTTCATACAAAATTCGGTAAAAAAGCAAGCTTTGCTTTCAAGTCAAACATAGCAATGATATGCTTATTTTAACCCTTTCGGCACGACAAAAATAATTTGAATATTAAAAGTTTTATTCATAACTTTAAGGTCCTTAAGCTCTAAAATATCTCGTAAAAATAGTGAAAAAAATCCATAATATAAATTGCATATTCTTTTTCTAATATGCACCATCGTGCGTTGGGTTAGGTGTATAAGGAAATAAAAACCACTTTTGTATGTTTTGTATTGTTTTGTATGTTTGCCTAGGACTAGCCTAACAATGTAATAAAGATAATACCTAAGTAGCTAGATGAGTGCATGTACTATCGAGGGCGTTTCGGAGCGTCAAAACAGAATTTGGAGACGGCATGATTATTTTGTTGTTTACGCACGCTTAATACTGTCCGTGCTGAAATAACGCACGCTTGGTATTGTCCGTACTGAAAGGGTTAAGCGCACTATGCAGTATATTTCAAGGAAACGGTGGGAAGGAAATAAAAAATAAGTATAAAATTACTGTAATCAGTTTATTTTTATAAAGTATGTTTTTTCTAATATTTATATTATTTAATTAACATTATTTGTAAACTTTTTAATTTCTTAACCAATTTTATTAATACTTAGTTAATAGGTAGGTAATTAAAAATATTCTCAAATGAGATCAGTCAACTAAGGCATTATTTATTTATATATTTTTATTTACATGTGTCAATGTGTTTACCCCAGAATACATCACTCCATGGGGTCAAGCGATCAAGAGATGGTAACTAAATCCTTCCTTAGTGGCATTAGTTCAATTAAATGGCAATACATTTTTTTGTATTTAAGTGAACAAATGTCACTGATGAAGGATTCAGTTCCAGGCTCTAAGGACTGTACAATTCGAAGCACTATGACCGTTGCTTAAACCTTGACATATAAAAATCACAGTCTGCACAGTAGATATCAGGCGCCACTACTAGTTTTTTACGACATAGATAACAAAGCTTAGAATTGGCAGTCGCATTAATCGGTTGATCTTTTTCCGTGACACAATAGTTTATTTGGTGGGGTACAGGGGATTCCGTCCCCCCCTTCGTACCCGGCTCAAAAGATACAGATTTCTTTTGTGGCATCTGCTTGGGAAGCGGAAGATGCTGGTACGGATTGTAGGGGTTCGGTAAGTACTGGGAACTGTGCTCGCTGCTTGTGTCACTATTTTGTGTATACTCATACGTAGGACGTGTCTGCAGAGCGGTTGTGTTTTGATAGCGCATGTCTTGCGCCCGTGGTTGATTGTTGTTGACATTATTTTCGTTGTAATAATTGCCAGGCAGACGTTGATTGTAATTTGTGCCATTATAGTCTGGTGCCATATCACCGTGCGGTGGCGGCACGCGTTGGTAAGGTGAAGGAGCGGTGGTGTATTGAGTGATATTATTATTGGCAGGTGGCTGATATCGACTAGAATATTCCGAGCTTGGGAAGCTGGTAGGTGGGCTACGATAGCTTAGATAAGCTGGGGAGCTGGTGGGTATGCTTTGGTAAGGTGTCGCGTTGCACGGAGCACCTTGGTTCGGTTGATTATTTGCTGGTTGGTTTATTATTTGAGAAGGTTCTGGGTTTAATCTATGATAATAAGCGTTTGTTGGCGGTGGGTTTAGGTTATGAAGTTGGCTCGGTGGATGTGGGTAGGTGTTGGGCACATGGCGCTGTAGGTTTGGAACATGTTTCCCAATGTAATGAGGACTAGGCTGACTAGTAGGAGGCAAACCGTTAGTTTGACTTTGACTATAATGCATTTGAATGCCTTTAGTCTGATAGTTCGGTGGTTGATTGTAGGGAACAGGACTTAGTGGTGCACTTGTAGGCAGAGTTTGATATATTTGATGGTTATTTATGCAGGGCTCCTCTTGCGATTGAGTAGGTCTTCCATATGCATTGGGACTGTTCAGTGCCGGATATTGAATTTGTTGCCGGTTTTGTTGTATGGCATAATTAGGGTATGACTTTTGTACAAGCACATAGTCACATTGCATATTTTCATTTGGCAACATTGAGTGCTGTGACAAAGAGGATATTGTCGAACGTGATGACTGACTGTCAAATGAATCTTGCCTGTGCAATGATGGATTTTCAGATTGCAATGGCACGGTCGTCATTTCTGATGTATTCCTAGCTGATTTTAATACACGTTCTAAAATAGGATTAGGAATGTAACTGTCATCTTCCTGATCTTCCGCTGTAGCGACTAGTATCACCTGGTCACAAAATGAAACCGATTTCTTTTTAGGTTTGGCGCGATCTCCGTATACATTGTTATGACCTTTGTGATCATTTAGCTCTTCGTCAATCTGTTTAGGATCAATAGATGACGAAGAAGCTCGCCTGTTGTGTATAGCACTGGAACAGTTGATAACGTCTCTATTAGCGCTAGTCTGTACACCAACATAGCCAATGTGTGTGTTTTCATTTTCAGGAGATACAACGTTTTCAAACCTAGACGCGATATTTTTTACATTATTGTTAATTTCATAATGTTTTGGCGAATTATCAGATACAGAAGAAAGATAGCCTTCAATTGAGCCTGACCTTTTTAATTTTAGTGCAGCTTGTTTAGCTTGCAGTTCTCGTAGCCAAGTGTCGCCTGTGGTACAGATATTTTCTAACTGCTTTAGTTTAGAGATTGACTCCTCATTCCTAAGTATCTGATTTCGTTTTTCTTGTAATTGAGATAACAAAGAATTTTTAGTAGATTCAGAATAGTTTTCCATTCTATCATTGGGTCCATGATGCATCCCGGTTTCACTTAAATTTATTTTATCGAGTTGCTCTTGAAGTGGCGTTAAATCTAGAGGAGGTGGCGGTGGAGGAAACTCTTCGCTGTGCTGTCTCGAGTGATTCACAGAGTTTAGTGGGCTTGGATAAGGAGGCAAGTCAAATTGATTCGATGGTTTATATGCATGAGATATACTCATTGGCACCGCACAATCCACCACATCAAATCCATTATCAAATGCATGGCTGAGATTTTGTATGTTATTATGCGATATGGGTGCTGATGTAATCACGTCTCTTTTGATTGGACTTTGTTCTTGGTGGATCATTGCTTTAGTTACGATAGTGTGATAGTTTTGGGTAGGAGAATTATTCATATTATAATGATTTACTGGACCATTTCCTTGCACTTTTCCGTCATAGGATGGTAAGAACGGCAATGATTGAGGTTCCTCGCCGTAGTGCTCTGAGAATCCACCATCGTCTTCCACTTCATGCGAGTACCCATAATCATTGCACTTCGGCAACGGCTGCTGAGGTCTCGACTGTGTCTGATTATCCATCACTTCAGACTCAAACTTAGACGCGCTAAGCTGGGAAGTGGTTCGTAATGGCGGGGGAGGAGGTACTTTAGCAGCAGTCAACATTTTGCCGGCGCTACCATGGAAACTCTTTCTCATCAGTTTACTCCTTTCAAGATTGGGATTTGTGCCACCATTAGTAGTGTACTCTAAGTGACCTTCCGATAAATACCCACTTAAATTAGATTTATCTTCAACCTTTTTTCGACCCACATCCACATCGTCTACCGATGACTTGCGTGCTTCTTTCGGAGATTTTTCAGGCTTACCGTCTGCACCTTCAGTCAGATCCGGCATGGAACGGTTCTTTCTTCTTATTAGACCACCCATTAAAAGCTTTCTTCGTATCTTATGTTGCTTTTTATTGGATTTTTTATCGTCAGTATTTTCTTCCTTCTTTTCGGGAGCAATCGAAATTTCTTTTCGTGCTACTTTATTACGATCTTCACTTCTTGATCGCTTTTCTCTGCTCTTTTCGTCGTCTCGTCCTTTATGTCTGGGCGGCCTTTCTCTTGGCGGACTATCTATGTCGTCATCGATTAGTTTCGGGGATTTTTTCGACAAACTCTTCTTTTTAGGGAGTGTCGCATATATCTCGATAGTATTAGGAGTATTCTCCAAACCACCTTTTGTGCTTCGAACAGGTATAGATTGATTCAGGTCAGAATGCGCCCGAATCATTCCTGCCATTCTCCTCTGTAAACTTCTTGTTCGCATCACACACGTATTGTGCTTCATTCGTGCAAATGTCATTGTATGTGGATTATTGTAAGGAGCTTCCATCGCCGCTCGCGCTTTAGTAGCTGCAGATTCACATAACACAAGAGCAGTTTCAAAATCAGCGGCGTCCTCTGCACTTCTCGACTTACCGAGGAGTCGGTCGGCCTCGGAGCACAACGCTTCACAGTCTCCGCGAGTTGTTAACTCGGGGATTTTAGCTAAATGCAAATTGACCTTTAAAGTTTGTTGTAAAGGCAAACTGTCAGTTGATGATAGTGAATATGAGTCATATCCCGTATCACAGGAGCCCCCGCTGCCGGGCCCGCGACCACGGGTATACATGTATGGACTCTCGGCGGTAGAGGACGACGCAGAAGATGCACTGTTACGATCGCCACTCCAATTTCCAGAATCTCTGCGCCTCGGCCTTTCTTGTGAGTCCGAAGCTGACCCCGTACTTAGACTGCGGGCCAAGTGCGCGCGGTGACGATCTAAATTAACATTATCATTTTTTTTGTTGGCGTAATCAATTTCAGCCTCTGGTCCGGGAGTGACCGCTCGGCGCGCAAAGGATGCGGCGGGTCGTTCGGGAGCGGGAGTAATTGCGCGTCTCGGTTCCGGGGCTGGGAATGGAATTACTTCCTTGGGAGCTAGCCGAGTGTCGCATGGCGTTCCATCTATAGCGGCATACAGTAGCAGCAACGGTTGGAACCTGCCACGTTTACATTTGTCCACCACTTGCGACCATTCCGGTCCGATTTGTTTGACGTCGGCGTCGTCGAAGTATATCCAGAGACGTAGTTTGCTGTGGTAGAAGAAGGTGGAGTAATGTTTCCCGTAGTAGGTGACGAGGCCCACGAGCCGATGCGTGGCGCGTGCTGCCCACTGCCGGTCTACGCAGGAGTGGAAGGCGTCGGTTGGTCTCAGTTCGGTGCCGAGCGCGGCGTACACTGCGGCCACGTGCTCGGCGGACGGCCGGTCTGAGTCCCACACCACACCGATGGATACAACTTCGGGCCGATTCATTAGAGTCCGACATATCTGGATTTTCGCTCCACATACATTCTGGAACAAAGGTAACTTAAATTAGTAAAATTTCAAAGATCTACCCAAATTATTATTTTAAATTAATCATAATATGATAACTTTGTTTTTAAAGTGAGTTGTTTCTTACCGGGCAATCTCTAATATCTCCCATGCCGCCTGCCTTTCTAAGCAGCATCCCAAAACTGTCCCCATGCTCATCCAGGGAAGCTTGCGACGTTAGTGCCGTTGCAGATACGTAGTGAACCATCTGTAAAAAAACATTTATATTAAATAGGTATTTTATATTTAAAAAATACTAAATATTTAGTTTTTTAATAATGTCGTGGTTATAACGGTATATTTAAAAACCCTAAGTTTGCAGAATCCAACATAATAGTCTGTAATACCAGCCAGTGTCTTTAATATAAGTAAATTTCTTTAATATATATCTATAATAGTGTAAATAGTAAATGAGCGCACTTCATTCGATAAAGGTATACACCGTGAGAAAAATCTCGCTTCACCCACAAGCGTTGGATTATGGCCGGACCGTGTTTTTCAAATCAGCACTGCGATGTTATGATCATATATTTTAGTTACCTGAGTAAAAGGCAGAGGTTCAGAGGTGGCCTGGCAAGCCCCGCATACGGATTGTTCTACGAGCATCATGGCGAACTTCCGATGAGGCACACAATGTGGTGCGCGACATGCATCGTCTTCTCTCCTCTCTCCCGCTGGGCCGGCTGCTAGATGAGCGTGTACCCGCAGAAGCAGGTGTTCGAAGCATTCGCTCGCGTCTGCCATACAACCCAGCTGGAACCGCGCCCCAGCCCCGCCTAAAGCTCGACGTAAGCTGTCCGCCGCTGGAGCTCGCTCTGAAGACCATTGTAGTTGGGCAAACAATTCCTGATGACAAAATAATCAACGTAAATAAAAGTTTTTTTTAATCCTCCACTAGACATTAGTGTGGAGTAGGTAGAGTTATATCCTAATGTTATTCAGGAGAGACTGCTTTGCTAAACACTAATAGGTATAGGTTGATTTTTGTTGTTAAGTGGGACTTGAGAAGGTTTGTCGTGACGAATTAATATAAAACTAGGTCATATTTTATTCTCATTTTATTCTAGGTTTTCGATGGCAACTATGAATAATAACTGGAAATTAAGGTTACGGAAACCTTTAAGCATATAAACACGTTAGAGGTAAAATGTAAGGTTATACAAAATTGAATCTTCCGATGGTTGCAATAGAGAAAGTAAAGTTTTTCGTCCGTCTGCTTTTCGAAACCGGTAAGACACGAACCGATGACGATTGACTCCAGTATAGGTCACCACACGCCGTGACCCGAAACTACATCATCAACTTAAAAATACTGTATGTGTTGCTAAACTATAAATTTTCCAGCTATAAACTAATTATAATACTCCGATTACATTGATTCCCGTAAACAATCATCATTTATTTTCTTTAGAGGCAAAAAGGTATTTTTAAATAAAAAAATCACACAATTTTCCTGTTTACATGTAGATAAGTATTAGATTTGAATTAGCTTTCAACAAAGTGTCAAAATTTGTTTTAACCTGACATGACCAATGGAAAATATGAATCCAATAAAATCTATCAAATGTAAGTAGGTACCTATCTAGATATAACGACGTGACCGATATTGACCCAAATTACTTTCAATGTCTATTGAGCTGATTATTTTATTTTGTTAAGGTACAAGAATATATTTGCAATGTTTTAGCCAGTTCTCATGCGTTAAATTATGATTTCCGGCACGTAAAGATGCAGCTTGCCGTGTCTTCCGTTACTGAATCTTTCCGGTGACGCTGCTTTACATAATTTCCAATAATATTATTATTAATTTAGATTAAAAAATGTACAAATAGGCATTTACAATGGGCGTAATTAGTACATGAACCTAAAGTTTGGATTTAGGCTTCGAGGATTTCAAACTTGGTAGGTAACACACAATAATAAATACGGGTATAAAATAATGCGAGTATAGTACTGATTTGTAATTTTTCTGGTAAGAATAAGATATTGGGCAACGAGTTTGCTAGGTACACGTTTTACACTCTTATTATTATGTGTGTGTTCTATAATAGCAGTCGCTTACTTATTTTCTTTTATTATTATTATTATTTTTGATTAATGTGTATTTCTACTAACATAGTTACTAACATATATGGATCGAATCCGAAATAAATGAATTATTATTATTATTATAGATTTCTGATATTTTATGCTTTATTTAGATTACTTTTTTTACTAAGTTTTAATAATTAAATAAAATCTAAATGTTAAAGGCAAGATAAATTTCTCCAATATTCGTAATTACCATTAGCGTTGGACGTTCACATGGTATCATATCTGGGTAAGACGAATAAATACAATGGTCTCATTGTTCAAGCACGTCTCAACACTGAGAAATCCACACACAGTAAATACGATTCGTTTAATTGAAAACATGTTCCGATAAATTGTTATGAGAACTTACGTAGATATAGGTACTTGCAAAAATTTATAAGGTATGCTAATGATAATAAATACTTGTTTTGTTATTTTGGACATATGCTTACACGTGTGATGTTATTGATAGACGATTTTGATAAACCGAGACGTACATCAATACAATTGATGTACGTCTATCGACAATCTAAATTGAGTTCAAATTCATTCACCATTGCCTTATAAACTACCGA
The DNA here is from genome assembly GCA_910589645.1 of Tinea semifulvella. NCBI lineage: Eukaryota > Metazoa > Arthropoda > Insecta > Lepidoptera > Tineidae > Tinea > Tinea semifulvella. The sequence goes on from OU342586.1 coordinate 10,618,180, forward strand.
TCTCCTAAGTAACAGGAAGGATTAAGCTTTTAGATTTAGTGCGACTGTCTGGCACGGAATATGCACCTACATTTAAAGGTCCAGTGTCAGATTGTACCAATTTAGCTTAAACTTTGACAGAAGAACTTTTGCAACACCACCATTCCCGTGCTTTGGAGAGCACATTAAGCCGGAGCGTCGGTTCCGGTTCAACTAATACCATACATACATACATACATATCTTCACGCCAAATCCCTTGCGGGGTAGGCAGAGACAATTGAGCGCCACTTGTCACGATCACGACATACCTCTTTCGCTTCTTCGACATTCATCAACCTCTTCATACATGCCCTCTTGTTTCGATGGCTTTTTAATTCACCTTCAGCTAATGTTTTATTTATTTGATCATGATAGGCAAGTCTTGGTCTGCCAGGGCCTCTTTTACCCACAACTTTCGCATTATATATCTGGTTCGTCAATCTCTCTTCGCTCATCCTTTCGACATGCCCGAACCATCGGAGCATGCCTTTCTTTATTTTTGTACCTATGCTTTCTTTTATACCTACCCTTTTGCGTATTTCGTTATTACGTATACGGTCCATCAAAGTTACGCCGCATATCCGACGTAAAGACCTCATTTCTACTGCATTAACTCTACTCTCATGCGTATTCTGACATATCCACGTCTCGCTTCCATACATAATACACACTAATACCAAATTGTGGAATCGTTAATAAATTGTCCTTAGACCCTCGCCAACCCGCCCGGCCAACCGTGGCGAGTGGTGGCCAAATACTCCAGAAATTTCTGGAAGGCTCTAACAGTAGAGGTCTATTACTCTGTGTTCTAGGGGCTGTAATAATGGTCATGAAGTACTTTTCTTAAAAGTATCACCACGACCGTTTCCCTTTCGGGGTGGTCAGGAACCACGCTTATAAATAAGCGAATTCACATTTAGCCAACTTTACTATAGGCAAATCATGACAAGTGGCAAGCTCGTTGATGTCTCCAGCGTACCAAACTCGAGAAATATCAGAAATAAATTAAATAATAATTAAATGTATTTATTTACATTAATAAATATTTTTGTGTCCCGACCAGGAATCGAACCCGGTACCTCCGAGTCTAAATCCACGGACTTAACCGCTAGACCACGGAGGCAGTCAAATAAAAGTACTTTTCTTGTTCATAAATACTCGTATATTTACGAAAACCCTAAATTGGAATTAAAAAGGTTCATAGCAAAGTCAAAACCCCAGCGAGTAGTGTTGATTAAGATAAATCCAACTGAAGAGTTATAACAATTAAATGATAGCGCAGTAGCTTATAAACCCGGAACTGTTGAATCAAATATGATATTTGTAGCGTGGTGTCTTGTTCTAGAAGACGCGATTGCCTGTGGGAACGCGGTTACACTGAGGCTCCAACAATCGTTGCGTGAGAATTGAAAACGCTCTCTAGCATGACCCCGCTTCTTATGATACCCGCTTGATGAGATCGGCACTAGCATGTGTGAAAATTATCAACGGGCAATTTAATGTTGAACTTTAACTTTTTCTATTAAAGCACGGAAGGTAGCGCACCAAGTTTAGCGGAAATATGGAAGTTGTGAATGAGAAACATTAACGCCACGTGGGTTTAGATCTAATAGAAACTTCATGTTAATTTTCTTATAATAAAGAAGTCGTACCAAAAAAGATGTTGTATGAGTTTTTGGGGATTGTTGTATTATTATATACTCCTAAGTATAAAGTTCATAATATATTTATTAATTAATTTTAATTATAAAACAAGGCCCTTTTACAGCTGCAACTAGTATTTAATTTTATTTATAATAATTTAAGAATTTGTATTTAGTTTTGTGTTGGTATCTCAACTCAAATGCTACATTAACCTCCAGTCCTGTTCCTTGCCTATAGTTCCATAACACTCTCCAGGCAGGACAACTCAATGTATATTTCAATGTGTAAATTGTGCACAAGAATAACTAATAACTATTGACTTAACCGAATTCCGGTGGGAATGTATGGTTGTAACAGAATAAACAATAAACAATAGGTGCGGTGGTGGCTCCGTTGTAAGAACGCGATCCTTAAATCCTACAAAGGTCATAAAAAAATTGACATCATATCCTTGCCAAGGCCATTCTGGCCAGCGCAGCGTGTCGAGCGTAGGCCAGATTCTCCAGATATATGTTCTGGATAGCCCATCTCCAGCAGTAGAGGTCTAAGACGCTGTGTTCTAGGGGATGTAATGACGAATGGTATTATTTGGCTAAGTCCTCGGTACTGTAAAGTCTAAAAGCAAATCATCCTTGAAGAAATAAATAAAATATATGTAATAATTATATAATAGGGTGTATCAGGCAAATCTTTCGTAGCTGTCGCTAGCGGCAATGGTACCATGCTTTACACCTATATCGCATCATCTTTTAAATGTTTTTGAGTTTTTATTTTTATAACAGAAAAATGTATTTTAAATTAACTGTACCTACCTTAAAAGACGAATTAAGAAAGCGCACACCGTATTTAAAAAGAATAAAAGGTTTTATTAATAGAACGGCAATTTTGATCACCATATCTTCGATTACGCTTAGAAATCTCGATTTGTACACTTAAAAGCTGCTTACTTCGGCATAATATCCAGAAAATAATAAAATTCGAAATAAAAATACAAGTTTTCTATGCAACTCACAGTTATATTAGGTACCATCTATCATGCGCCATCTATCGTGATAAAAAGTTAGTGATACACCCCATTACTACTATTACTATAATTAGTCGTCAATCAAAATAAGTACTTAGGTATGTAGAAGATTTTAAAGTATGACTAATATTTTTGTTATTCGAACATCTCAACTAATAAGAACCACTTAGTAGAAAGGCGTCATTAGAGGCAACAAATTAATGTAAAAACATTACTTTTCCCCTAGGTAAAAACAGTTTTTAAATAGGCACTCGTAAAGTCTGCGATAAGCCTTAGTGTAACCTGTACACTAATGTTTATGTATGTAAACTGCCTACTACATACATAAGGACCAGCACGTAATAAATCTTAAAACAATTTGTCATGAATACTAACAATAGCCAAGTGGGGACAGTATGCATCCCTGAATACGTAAACAAGTGAAGAGCCATTAAATTCTCCGAACAATTGCCTTTGATGGCAATCACTATTCTATGCTAGAAGTCACTATGCTAACGCTTCGAAAGTAATATTCATAATGCCATAATTTATGTTCGTAGCAGTTGAAGAACATGATAGAATGTGTGCTGCTTTTATACCTATAAAAATAAGGATTTAATTTACTTGTATAAAAGTTTAAGAACTTACTCTAAACAATATTAATGTGGTCTGGTCGATAGGAGGCGATGGTGGACGATATTCATAATTTCTCGACGCAGCTGAAGGGCGGGCTCTGGGCAGGGTGTTGTGCCGAACACCAGCCAATGAGCCTGTCATCATCATATCTTTGGGAGGCAGCAGCTCCCTGTTTTTTAGCGCATCAATCTTCTCCTTCTGTATCGCTGTTCCAGTAGTCTTGGGTTGTTGCGGTGGTACCACATCGGTGGCCTCCTTGCGTTTATAACGAAATTTAATCATGTTGCTGATCCTGCACTTCACTTGCAAGTCCACATCGCACGACCTGACACTTCACCGTATCTTAGAATCGCGAAATGTCATTGAAATTCAACATCCATTGCTGTCGTGACCGAAGACAATGGCTGCACACTAAATATACATATCTGTCGAAGAGGTATATACGCCGAGTGAGGTCTTGTATGGCAATAACCAAGCCAGCCACGTACTATTCAAAAACGTTTCATTAGAATTCAGGCCGAATACCGCACTGCTAGAACGGACACTAGAGATACTCAAAACAAAAACGGTAGGTTAAAATGACTGTTTTAAATTGGCGGGAATGTAATCCTAAATGAGGTTAACGCAACAGGTGAATAAAAAGCTGTATAAGTGAAAAGGTGGATAAGTCCCATTGCACTCTGTCCAATCACGAATAATAATAAAAATCACATTAAATGAATTCATTTGTCTTTAATTAGGTAATTAGAATTAAAGTAATGTGAATTATGAATTGAATATTACACGAACACGTCTGTCTTCAAAGGTTTACGCGCAGACTGAAGACAGTGCAAGAGGGAAACCCGCGCGCCTCAACCTTCCAGGTAAAACTTTTTTGTAAACTATTGTTAACAAAGTTCACGTGGAGTCTATCCCCTTCTCTTCCACACCCACCCACAGACATAAATACTGTCTCTTTCTCTCTTCACACACTATACCATCGTGCTTTGTTTATGGGATCTATTTTATGGTAATAAAATTTACTCGAAAAAATGTATTTACAAATTTGAAAGCTTACAATTATCTTAAACATGTGCTTGCAGCATGCACGTTGTAAAGCAGCGATAAATTTGCCTTTTTAAAAGTGTTTAAGAGCTTTTAGATTATATAATTTATTATTAGTATTTTATAATAATCGACTCGACCGCTTTATTACACCCGTTCATTCATGTGAAAAATTTCATATGTGAGTCATTAATGAATGTTAAACTCGAACGCAGCATCTTCCACTTATTGTATTCCTGAGATTCCTGTTGTGACGTCATACCTTCAGGAATGTCCGATATACATCAACATGTCAGAGCAACATGTTTAATATTTTACGAGATTATTGTTTACTAAAAAAATGAGCACTTTGACTCAGAAACCAATATTTTTAAATAGCTTTGGGAACTAATACACAGTTTACAATCGTGATTCATTGAGAACTCAAGAGTGACCAAAAGTTCACGAATAGTATTATGGCGTGCTTGTTGGTCGAGCCTTTCTGAGAAATAGTAAATACATCCCACGCTTATATCTGAAGCCTTGTATTTAAGGAAAATAAATTAAGTGAATAATAAACTCTACTAGGATGTTGTATATAATAAGTTGTAATCAATTAAATGTCGATCAATGGAGGTGTGATGCGGTTAGTTGCAGAGTTCTCACGTAAACGGAGGCACTTCGATCCAGTTACAGCATAACGGCACAGATCGCACAGCTTCTGATCTGATTAGTTACATTATATCGCATACCACCGCATCAACTAATCGCTATGTCTTTCTTAATTAACCTTTAACAACACACATCATAAAATATGTAGAAGAAGTAATGATAAACATTAAATGAAGAATTTCGGTATTTCAGTATGATAAAATGTTCAGCCTAAAACTTATAACGTCGCTTTAAAGAATATTATATTACGTAGACGAGGTCGTGACTCAACTAACGTGATATGGCGCCAGTCACCAGGAAAGTAACTAACAAAGTTTCGACACAAGTTCTGAATAAGCCTTATGTTAACGGACATGCAGATCACCGCAGATACTGCGACCATGGACGAACTTACTCATGCTATTACCTAATATACATTTTAATGTGTCATAGCTTCTATATTTGTTTTAATAACATAATTGTATTCCATAACAAGATGAATGTCATCTCTAATGTGCGTTCTAAAGACAACCTTGTCCAACAATCAGATAGTCCTGCAGCATAAATTCTATTGTAACTTTACACCATCCCAATACAACTTCATGTTTGAAAGCGATTTTATTCAAAAGATAATATCGTACTTAATTCGAGTATTAATGTGCTATTGAATAGAAGAAGAACATGTAAGCCGACACCTTAATAATAATAGGCTTATTGTTTCCCCCAATGCCAAACTCTTTAACTAAATTTCATAATTTTAAACTATCGTATTGCAACAGTTTAACAAAACATTAACTACGAAAGCAGTAATTACAAATATTGATTTATTATCATGTATGTAAGATAACCAGCAACTATTTACAAAAATAATTGAATAGACCATTGCAACAACTAAATAGCTGTTTAATGAAAACTATGAAGAGGTTCTAAAAAAATGGAAGCAATCCTAAAAATTGGTGTGCTTAATTATTTGTATCCTGGTATTATGATTATCTGTATCTATACAATAAAAACATATGTTCAATGACATATGTTACACACAATGATAGTACGGTGTAGCCAAATAATGGCATATAATTGGAGGAGCATTACACCAGGTGTTAAAACCTGCGTTCTGGCACGAAGGGAGTAGAGTGAACAGTGTGCATCAAATCAAATGATAACACCAATTCGTCTAGTATATTTAATATTTAAATATTGACATACTTATAACTGAATTCTGAAAAACGTTTCACGTGTAATGTTTGACCTTGTAGTTTTAGTACGTGGCTTGCAATATTTGGTTGTCGCAGATGCATTTTAATAAATTAATATTTTAAGCTCTGAATGCTTTGGAACTGTCGAATACAAGGCTAACCACTTTACTGAATATGAAGTAACTTCCAATACCTCACTAGACCATACCACTCACTTTATTAGAAAACAAATTAAAAATAAACTTTAACACAACACAACCCACACACTATATTTACTTAAACAATACTAATTTCAAGAATTTTAACACAATAATAAACACAATCGATATACAAATATCATACAATGATTATAAATAAACGTCCACTCGCGCCGATAGAGGTACGGCTTGTACGTGAACGGAGAGCACGAGGTGACAGGCTGCGCGGGAGTATACGTGTGGGACTGAGACAGAACAACAAGGCTTCACCGCTGTAGATACGATATCAATAAGCATGAGCGAGACAAGTGATTGTACAGAGATAGTAAAGTGCCATGAAGCTTTATGAGTTATAAGGTCCACAAAAAGAACTTAATAACATCTGCCGCATGGTCTACATAGTTAAGTATAAAGAATTCTGAAACAATCACATTTCAACGTTGACAAAATGCAATTTATGACTTTAAATAATTATTAAGAGTCGGTATGACAAAAGTAAATTTAACGGAGTGAACAATACAGTCTAACAATGTTGACGATGCCGACTCTGCAACTTACTGCCAAATGTCATCTTTACGAGTCATTTAAATATGATTACAACTATTGTTACGGTTTCTTATTCATTAATTATATCATTCCGTTTAAAACTGGACTACTACAACCTCATACCCACAAAATTTTAGACAAAAAGTGAGTTATTTAAGCAAAATTTTGTTATCCGAGCGTCAACAGGTGATCCTTTGAGTAGGGAATATCTTATCCAGAGGATCAGTGTTGCCATCCAACGAGGTAACGTCGACGGATTCCTCGGAAAATTTGGTTCATCTTCTCCTGGATTCGATGACATGTAGATTATAATCAAGATATTTGTAAGTATTTAGTTTTTATATTAATTAGGTTTATCTTTTAGTTTATTTAATGTAAGGTTTTGTTTGGTTTATTTTTAATTTTATTATTTAGGTAACTTTTAATTTATATTTATTGTTTGTAATTAACATGTTAAAAATAAAAGCAAAATTAAAGTGAATAGTCTTACTAAATCTAACTGTTATTAAATTGTAAGGTATGTCACACAACATTTAAAAGAAAGGAAATAAAACTGGATTTACATCGTTCACGGTCATGAATATCGATAAAAACTTCGTGAAATACGTGCAATTTGAATGGATCCTATTCTTAACATTAAACTTACCTATTGTAAATTGTTACTAAGGGGATTTTTTTTATTAGTTCCACCTACAAAAGAGCATCAACCTAAGAAAATACAAAGAAGTCACCTGTACAGCCAAAAGTTCACACGAATGGTCATAAAACATGTTGATGGACCCAAAAATAGTGTGGTCAAACTCAAATGGGTGGGAAGAATAATTTTTTTCACGAGACTTATACAAAAAGTATCAATAGGTTCTTTAACATTAAATAACTAACATTTTTATTTAAGAAATGTATAAAATCAGTTTTAACTAATGTTTTTTGTCAATTGATTCAAAAGATAATTACAGAGAAATCTTAGCGAGTGCCTCAGTGTGCAGATTGGGATACTTGATCAAACCTCGCAATGGTATTCATACATGGAAGTATGCCGATGTCCCAGTTGTGGCGCACTTGTCCGTTTCACTTGAAACCAGTTCCGCCCAATCGGTATTATCGTCTATCCTCAAAAATATAATTATATTTATTGTAAAACAGGATTGACTGGGTAATTAATGCTAGATTGTATTTAAAGCCAGTTTAAAGACACATCATTCAAGTGAGAAAATTTGCAAATTAGTCGTATAATTTATTAGTGATTGTTGTTACACACCTTGTTGTTCTATTTATGTTTATAATAGAGGACATTGACGTATTTAGGATTTCTAAAGTATCCTTGGCCACCGCTATATCAGGTATACCTACTGTTGTTTTTTTTTTCTTTCGAATTATGTTGCACGTGTTTTTACGATATGATATTGTCTCAGCAATGCAGTACCTAGCTTATTATTGCGAGTTTCTTATTATCTGGCCTAACAATAGCCTCTAACACTTCTAGCTACTTGATTGCAAATTATAGTACAAAGTGTAGGCCTGCGGCTGGCTGTTCGCCAAGCGCGGGTGAAGGTTGACACACCATTGACTCGGCTGTTGCAGCATGCATTGCATACTTATATTGAGTTAGATTGGCTCAAGTAATAATAGAGAACATGCAATCATCTTCAAAGGAAATTTACTATGATGAATTGTTAATTATGTTATTATTGATATGTAATTGGTATGTACTACATTATGTAAATACATTAATAAGGTATTATCCAAGAATGGTAACTAACTAAACAGGTATCACTTATTCAAGGAATGCAGAAGACTTGATGTCCTTCCTTTCAAATACCAACTAAGGACCTAATGCATAACTAAATGAGAAACCGATGTCATTAAATGAGTTGTTAGTCATAAAGTATCTTCATTACATTAGGTCTTGATAATTATGCAAGTATGTTCCTAATAGCTCGCAGACATTAACACTATGATTGCAATATTATTTCTATAAAAAAAAAACACAAACCTACAATTAAAGTAATGATGTGTATAGTCACGTATAAAATTAGCTAACAATCAATATTGAGTAGTACTAATACGAATACGATATACTTACCTAGTAATTATGACAAATCATAGATTACATTTTTAATAAAACTAAGAAATAATTACCAAATGAATAGTATTAATAGCGTCATGATAATTTATTATAGGTATTGATAAAGTAGGGTATCACACTTGACTGAACTTTACCAGTAGGGGCAGACGATAAAAAATACTATTATAAAAAAATACAAATTGCTATAATTTATAGCTGTCAATCAAAGGGTTTACGATGCAACACTTTTTGTATAGCAAACTAGCTGACTTTTCCTATATAATAATGTGGTCGGAAAAAAAAAACCCCTTCATTTGGTCATAAGATCCTAATTTCTAATTCGAGGATGAATTCATGTCGATCTCTGGGTTGAAATGTACTTTTCTACCAAATTTCTTAAAAATCAGTTCAGTAATAGGCTTGAAGGCCAATTAAAAATAGGCATATACTTGGCCATGGAGTTACATGTGGTCCTATGATGGTGTCATACAGCGTCTCAGGGTTTCAATGATCATATTTCATCAAAATCGGTTCAGTAATATAGGAAGACAGATACAGTTCTGTCACATTAAAAATATTAGTTTGGATGTCATGATTACGAAATCAGATGATACAACAAGGTAGATTTATTAGGTAGCCAAAAAGAAAAGCTTTTAATCGGGGGCGTACGGCGCCGAGTGGTCGCGGCTTTATGACGTCGTAAAAATCGTGTCAAAGAACTGAAGGTATCCACTACAATCCACCCACATACGCCCCCTTCTAACCTTGTCAACTGTTAAATCCCTTAAACATCTAAAAGTTATGTTTTAGTAGTTAATAACGTTGCAGTAAATCAAAGTTCGTGAACGAATTAGTTGACCTGTCGCCTAACTAATTGTAGATGCTGTGGGCGATATCCTTGCTTATAAATCGCACGTGGGTGATTGTGGGCTCAATAATTGACTTCTGGACAATTTCCCAACCCACGTGACCTGTAATTAAAAACTGTACAGCTAAGGAAGTCCAGATATATTTAACATCACATACAGGTCCCAGATGCTGCTTCCTTATTGTTTCTGTTCATGGCTATGTATAAGGATTTAATGGTGATTACTATGCGATTCCTTTTCATTTACATATTCATTAAACAATAAGGAAACATACCAGTTAAAATTTTCACATCGTTAGATGTCGATATCATAAAAAGAAATTCTTATGGATGATCGAGTTCCCACTTCCCAGATATAATTTTAATTTTATTTGCATGAAGATGCAGTTTCTACATCCATATACGCAGCGTCGCTCTAGCTGCCCCTGGTCGCAATTGGCGGCGGCGTCAAATAGGCTAATTCGAAAAATTATGATCAGAGCAAAAATAATTTTGTAGGCTTCTTTTGAGAAGCGTGGCGCAGTGTTGACAGATATGTTTTTATTCATTCTTTGTTTATTTTATGTGTTTAACATAAAACCAAAGGACCTACAATTAAAGTCAAAGCGTCGACCAGAAGTCTCTTAAAGCAATCTCGCTCTACCCTGATCTATCAAGGCTAGGGCGGGTGCTGCAGCTTCGCCGAGATGTGACCTGTTCTACAAGCCAAACTTCGGTAAGTGTACTATACCGTAGCCACTATCGCTACGCGTATGTATAAATTTGGAAAATCTTATATCTGTAGACCGCTGAAGATGTGGAGAGTGTGTTTCCCCAATAATATAACCTGAAGTCCTTCAAGCGAATTGTGAAAAGCATCTTAATAGGCCGATGACCAGTGATAGGTCACTGGTCATCGGTGTATAATAAGCTATCTAACCAAAACTCAATAATATTAGGATTGCTTAATACTGACTGAAGCATAATAACACTGTTTCTTATCAACATTTCATTAGTATTTTACGCATTTCACTCTTATCTCTTAGTAATATTTTAACGCTGGCTGACAACAGTAGTTTGAAACAAATTTTAAATACATACATCGCTGCTACATCAATGCACAATGCACAGGATGCTAAGTTCATAATAGAAGCGTTTTTGCATCAACATCCCTCGACTGGACAACGGACGCCAGTTGATAACGCTTGCATTGTATCCTTGCACTATAATGACAAACTTCCTGCAAACTTTTAAAACACCCTCCAAGTCCTTCGTAACTTTTACACTTTTACATTTATACTATATGGGGAAATTTGGCAAAGTACTAATAGCAAAAAAAAATGTATTAGGGTGTTAGCAACGCACTTCAAATGGAAAACTCGGTATCCTGACTACAACGTACTTGCCCGAAAATACCCAAGACTTATGGTATAATAACAGAGGTTGTTGGACTTTGTCATAATATCTTTGTTTTATTTTTTAACTATATTTTTTTATTAACTCTTATATTTGTGACAAATAAAAACTGATTTTATTTTATTTTTTATTTACTTAAACGAACGGAGAAATGGCTTCCCTTTGTCAAAGATACAAAGACAAACTATGTTCCCCATGCTTGAAGCTTCAGTCAAAAAAAAAGTTAAATACAACAATATATACTTACCGTATTCTAGGAAATAAATGTTTTCATGATTTTATGTAACGTGTATTGTGGGAACGTCGCATAAAGTGGCAAGCAGCATTTATTATTGTTAACCGATTGGCTTCCTGTACTAAAGCCAAGTTATAGTGTTGATAGGTTCTTATAGACGCTGGCTGAACTTCATCTAAACTAGACGGCAAACCGGTCCTGCAGCTGCGCGTGCGGCTATCTTGTACCAACATATACTTACAGCGTTTGGCATATAAAGTTTAGAAGGTGTTCAAAGGTACTAGTGAATTGTCTGTCACGAAAACCTTGCTGTGTGCGTAACCGTTGACCTTTACATACTAATTTATCGTTACCTACAGACTAATCTATTGCATAGATCAATTAGTTGCTATATCTAAATACTTACGTAGTCAGAGAAGTTGGTTTTAATAGAATTAAAAATATGATTAAACCGTTAGATCGTGTCTTTCAGATTGATCCAGAGGAGCGGATGAGAGACGTTGATTATAATTAATCACTCCTGCTTGATTACATAGTTGGACCAGAAACTAATATATAATAAAAATAGATTAATCACGTTGAGATTAGGTCGTTGAGTAATCAGCGATTATCCAAGGAACATAATACAAGCGATTATCTATCATACATTTCATCTATAGACAGATAGATCTTTTTATGACAAAACCCTTCGCTCTACTCACAACTGCCTATCTATCTGTCCTCTCTTAATACTCTTTATTAAAGCCTTACTGTTTCGTAGTTGTTGCTACTAATTTGTGAAATAATCTACCTGTCAATATACGGTAAGCAATTACCATGACGTTATTAAAAAAACTGATATTCATATAATAATATGTATGTATTAGTATTTAGTTTATTGATATTATAATATTTATATATATTTATTACATTTGATGTAAGTATAATAATAATATAATAATTAAGAATTATTAAATAATTTGCTAATTTTCAATAATAATTATTATCTTTATGATTGCACCTATATTTGGTAAATTGCTGACGCTTGGATTAACATGCTTAGTCGCATTGCAAGTACTTAAACTAAAATAATTAATCAATCAGCGAAGCAACGACAATATCTCTCTATATCTATTGTTTGAGTCTACATAATTTATCTACAACAACTAAGAATTAAACCAGTATAAAATTTGACAAAATTCAAATTCAGAGTCAAGTTAGTGGTTCTAAATACGGCTTGCACACGTGGGTATTACTTAAGGAAAAAGTAACCGCAGTAGATTGTACCTCTGATATAGTGGAACTTTCACCCGATACCCAGCAAAGTACAAAGCAATATTCGTAACGTTTGTAACCATAACTTGTATCCTAGAAAATAATCATCACCAGAGCTATACAGAGGAGTTTCTGTAAACCATAGTCTTAACTAAGGATCTCAACGCAGTTAACTTTTGTTACATGCCAATGTGGTAATTACAGCAGAGAGATTTTGGTACCTAACTATAAAGACAAATGGTAAATATTTTCCTTGAGCACCGCTCATTTCCATCATCATACATCTCTATTTCATAGGCAGCCTTGAGGTCGGTGAATCACCGTTTATTTAAGTAGAACTAGACTTTTGGTATTTGTTAAAAAAATAATTGATGAAACGTCTAATGAACTTCACACCCACACGACCATCATTAGATAAAGAATATTAATACGAATACACTAATAGTGGTTAAAAGTAACTGAGACAAAGGAGCTCATTTTGCAACAACAGTTGTTTAAACAACTTGTATTTTCACAGCAACTACGAAATCAGAACATTTTACGCAATAACTCAATCACGTTGAGTAAATTTTCTCTAGATAACCAGTGTTTACATTACAGTATTTACACTCATTTAGTAGGGCAATATAAATATATTTTCCAGAAGCACTGCACAAATGAAATGTTTTGATGTTATTTATCTACACAGCCTGTGTCTCCAGTGTATATAGGACTTGGGGGGAGTCTAATTCACCCTCATTCAGTGTCATCACGTACGTGATCTCTCCTTTAAAACCCGTCTACTCCAACGATCATCGTTTCTACGATAGACGTGTCTGGCCAATTGCCACTTCAGCTTACTCAAGGCTATTTCGGTAACTTTGGTTTTCAATTTCTTTTTGTGATCTTGCGGCCACCTGATAGTAAGTGGCGCGCGAGGTCCATGAATGTTAGCAACTGGAATGAGATACTCATGATTGACATCAGTCCCTAACACTATGCCGGCTTGACTGGGCATGACGACAATTCGAGCAATTCGAGCCTGATTCCGAAACGTGTGGATACTTTACTGGGTTTATCGGCACGAACGGTGGACACTTCCCCGCCGCGGTAGACTGGGCAAATTACCACCTATTTCTGACGGATGTCCACGTTTCAGACTCTCTCCATAGCTCGCTGTGCGACCTTAAAATTGTGAACTGTCAGTGTCCACGTCTCTGCTCCGTACGATAGCGCATTGGTTCAAATCTTTAGTCTTCTTCGTTCAATAAAAACATGTGGCGCTCATTGATTGTGATTAAGATAAAATGATATATTATTTTTAAATGCTGTCAGTCTCTATCACCTTGCCGACTTTATTAAATGCTTTAAATTAACATTTTAAGGCAATATTTTATTTAGTAGAAGATATAAAAGATACAAACATGATTTAATTAACTATGATGTACAAATTCTATGATTGTGCTTAATCGAGCGAAGTCAAATCAAATTTGCACGCAAGAACTATCGCTCGTTAGGATCTAAATCGGCGACTGTAAATCCCATGGAGGGTTCAAATCTTTAAAACGTTTATAGCTCTAATAATGGTGGTCTGCACAGTAACAAAACAACCGCCGTAATTGGTTGCTCCAGTTTCGCTCAACGCTGGAAAGCACGTACAAATGCTCAATATTGTCATATTACGTGCCTAGTCCAAGATTTAGGACCTACAATAATGCAAGTCTAAAAACTATTTAATAATTACCTACCTACCTATTCGATTTAATTGAAATATGTCATATAGATAGCAACTTGCATATTTTGCACTTATTTATGAGAACGCTGACAAGAAAATTAATACAAATAGATCTGCAACTATAGCGGTACTTACTACCTACAACGCGCAAAGAAAGTAGCGAATATACGTTCCAGTTAAGGCCTTAATGAATGAATTGTGAATACATCAGTGAGTTTGATAAATCAAGAGAATAAATTAAATTATTACACAGATATATTATATATTTTAATTTATTGGTATTTAAAATTGTGTGTGTGATAATTGTATGACTTAAAAATTGTCCACGGCGGCGGCGCCTAACTAAATAGTGTACAAAAACATTATAATAGAAAAAGCACTTGGCCCTATGGATTTATTTACACTGGTACTACTGGATAAACAAACGTAAGAAAATGCGCGCGCGCTTTAGTGACGAAGGGCTGACCAATCAAATTCGAGGCCAAGAGTTCCACGAACTCGCGCAAGCGTGCTATTGGACGGAAAGCGCGCCAAACAAGAACCGGTTACAAAGTTGTACGCTACGCCTCACATGCTCGCGTCATTATCAATTGAAATATATTTAATAAAATATATTAAATAAAGTAAATATACTGCGTTAACAATGATGTAACTAATGTGTTTTATGGTTATATCACATGTTTTTCCATTTTTGGCATATTAATAATTTTATAGCTTTGTATCTAAGTAGTAAATACGACAAAGTACTTTTTGGTTAAGTGGTAATATAGTTTACATGTACTAGTTAGGCTATGTATGTAATCCTTGTTGAAAATGGTGCATCTGTGATATTTCTTGAGTTTGGTATGCTAGAGACATCGACGAGCTTGTTACTTATCATGATGGGCATATAGTAAAGTTGGCGTCCATAAAAGCGTGATTTCTGACCACCCCGAAAGGAATACGGTCGTGATGATACCTTACTTTATTTTAAACAAAGTGTCTAATACTAAACTATAGCGGTATAAAGTGGTTTTTCAGGATTAATAGTACAAGATCGTGGTAATCTTAAAAATGTTGTTAAGGTAACTTTTAGACAAAGAGCCTTTGAGTTCACGCTCGCAGACGGCTTGCTCTGAGATGATCATGATATCAGCATCCCGCGGGAAACGACTTGCTATAAGCTAGAGCAGAAGCCGGTCTAGCTGGTACATAAAATGTGTAAACCATGAATATACGCGATTGCCTGCCTAGCTGCGTAATAAAGTAGCAATATTTATATCAACGAATGTCAACATAGAAGTTATGAAACAGCTAACTTCATGAAAACCTTAGTAAAAACCTTTAAAATTATTTCAATAAAATGTGGTCAAAGAACATCATTCATATTGTATGGGGATTTGGGTAAAATTGTATTATATATATGATTTTTTACAAAAAATTTATTGCACAAGGCGGACTTAATGCCCGAACACATTCTCTAACAGCCAAACCAATACATATGCATTTTTAGATAAATAACAAGATTACAATTTAAGTAGAAAAAACTCTTTATTTTATATTGATTAGATGTGCAAAATATAATTGTGGCAGCTCGAGAACTAAAGGACTTAATTGATACGAAAACTACATATTTTATGTGTTATGAGAAAAAAATCCGGAAGTGTAACGAGAACAGCATTAACTAATTAAGTAGTTACCCTACTGATACACTCTGCATGCTAAATGATAGGTACGACGCTATAAAATCATAGGCAAATGACTGTGATGTTATTGAAAGCTCGTTGAAAGAGGCCTGTGAGGCGCTTGGGAGTACAGAGCTATTGTTCAGAAAGGTCATGTCAAAAGGTCCCATCATGCGGTGTTGGTACGAGAGCGCGAGGTCAACGATGACCGATTCTAAAAACCTTTCTTTCTAAAAACTTTTTTGTGCCTTTTGGAGAGAATTTCATATAGGTACCTAGTTTAAAACTCACCGTTTTGACACTAAGGCCAAAACTAGGTATTATATTTATTTATTTTAATCTTTATTGCACAAAGACAAAGGCGGGCTGAGCTTATAATGCCGCTAGACATTCTATCCTAGCCAACCATTGGGACAACTTGAGCACTTTATTGAAAGGTATGTGCAAAATTGTATTAAATTAAAATATACTACATTACAATTGTAACGATTAAAGTTTAAAATGGCGAAGATTGTACCGGCTGACCTTTAAAATAAAAATCATACATTATGGTGCAACCCAACCTTAGACATTCTGCAGCCATATTCTGTTTATTAAAAAGCAAACGTAGTATAAAATAAAATAAAAACTATCGGCAACTGTCAACCGCTCTTAGAGTTGATATGCAGTATATGGAGATGGGCCTTCCAGAACATCTGTGGTGTCAAGGAAAAAAGAGATAATTCGAAAAAAATAAAAATTAGATTTTTGCACCTATTGGTTCAAAACATTCATATGCGTCAATGCAATAAGGAGATGAGTCTATACACTGTAAAGATTATTTTACACCCCTACATGCATAAAGGGGCTAGTCGTTACTTTAAAATGTATAAATAAATAAAATCAGTTCAATCGAGTGATTTCAGTATCGCGCTTTTACCGCCAATAATTCAGTTATGCATAGTGAGATGAGTGGACTCGTACCTAAAGTATACCACTAATGAAATTGAACATTTACTAATTACAATTATCTAATTATAAAAAAATAGTTGTTTTATTAATTTGCCTCTAGTGAAAAGTTCAAGTTTTGTACTTATCCCCCTTTTCCTTGACACCACAGATATGTTAACTATTCTACTAGTTGGATTAAATCTATGACGTATGAATAAGAAAATTTAATTTTCCATGACGACCTTTTGTTTGGATATTAAGTAAAGCTTTCTTACAACTGAGCCACCACGCTTTTCCATATATTCGTATAATAATATTTTGTATTTTTTACGTAAACTTGGGCATTTCTAACGCACTTATAACTGACAATAAATTAAGGAATCTAGTATTTTGACATTCTAGCATATGCTAAAATTATTAAGTAAACACCCTATCTTCCTGGGCTAAATGAGGTAAGATAAAGTGTGTCACTTCGTTAATTACTGGACAACGAAGTGGTCTATTTTGAGAAATTATCTTACCTTGAGGGCGCAAAAAATGCACGTAGAGCCCAAACAAGCGTGGCCGGTGAGCTCGCGGAAACTGCGACGAAATATGTCCAGATGCCATAACACCTGCAACAACAATATCTCTCTTTTAGAACATGATAAAACATAAAGATAAAAGCTAGTTAAAGCTAGCAAAGGGCACACGCAGCGACAGGTGTACAATTCGCGCTTTTTTCTCTATATGCAGTTTTAATTTGTGCCTACACAATAATGAGATGATCGAGTCTTTGCACATGTCGATTGTGACCATATTTTGAATTTGTAAAAACTTTTTGCATATTCATGAATACATTTTTATAGCATACATAATTTTTTACTTGACGATCGGAAACAAATGTCTGGCAATTTATTTATGTAGATACTTTGATGCTTTAAAAAAGTTTTTGCCTATAATAAATACGATGCAATTAAGATCAGAACTTTTAACGTTGGAGACAGACGAGGCACGCGTGTCGTCACCTTTATGTCCCCATCCGTCAGTTGTGGCTTCACATACGCCACCTGTTATATTTACAAAAAAACCTGCCACCCTAATATTAAGCGATAGCTCTTGTAAACTACACACACAGGATCATTCCTCTTGTCTAATTGATATTATACGTACGTATATTATTATTTTTATTTAAGACTTTATTTCACAAAAAAAGGCAGACTTAATACCTGTATACATTTTCTGACAGACTATTATAGGTGCAATGAAAGAAATATTAATAGTTAAATTGAAAGAAAATTAACAGTTAATTATACACTTACATATTAAACTGTTATATATACTATAACTTCAATATACTAAATACATAATATTATTCATAAACATACGTAGATACACGAGTTTATTAAACAAAGATCTGCTAGTTGCTGGTCTTATGTTTACAGGGAGTTTGTTCCATAAATATTATTACGCATTTTAATGACTAGAAGAACTATACTTATTGTAAAATACAAGTTCTCTTTAAATTTGTGATAGAACCAGACGAACAAGATAAACTGTCAAGAATGAAGTATTATATTAAAACTAGAAAAACAGCTATCGATATAATAAAGGTAGGTAATAACTGCCGACACATTTCCGGCTTAAATCCTCCCACACTATTTTGTGTGGAAGACATCAAAATCATTGAAAATGGAGCAACGAAGAAGTACTTTCTTTTCTTCGTATCTATAACAGCCAACACACTTCTTTCTTAATAATTCACAGTGAGTGCTTCCAGCGGTAATGAATTTATAATGAAACTTAATGAGGCTCTATTATAAGTAATATGCAACAATTTACAGGATTTCTAATGACGTATGAATACTTAGTTATTACAGTATTAGCGCTAAAATAAGAATAGAAAAAGAAAACGATATTGAATAAATTACAGAAGCTTTATTAGCATGCAAATGGCAAACAAAGCTATAGGGCAACATCAATTTAATTTCCGTCTTTAATAAAAAGTGATTTGCCCTCGTAAAACTGAATGCATCACTTTTAGCTCGTGTAATAAGCTTGAACCGATTTGCAGAGCCCATGGCAGGTGCATTGAAACTCTAGAACCAGTTTATCAGATGCATGCAGATGTTTTTGGCAACTCGCGCGCATCTATAGCGCTGCAACAGATGCACTTTATTTTGATCTTTTTAGGATATAATCACACACAATTAATTTTTTACAACATGTGCAAACATTTTGGCTGTATTGGATATAATGTTTTTTTTTTTTAACTAAATCTATATTTTGAGTACGTAAGTTTTAGCCAAGTTTGTCTTTCTATTCCTATGACAAGGGCCTGTAAAGATTTCTAATTAGAAAAAAAAGTAGCCAATAAATATGCAAACCCAATGCTTTCACATCTTAATGTCGTGAACGCTAGACCACGCACGAAGCATCTAAGTTTTAATAAATAAATTAATTGCGTTCTCTGTAATAGTTGGTGGCATAGGAAGGCAGGCGGAAGGCAGATGTTCTCCAAGCGGCGCGTGCGCACCTAATCACACATTGATTAGTGACATTTTCCGCAAGTTTACATCGTAGGTACCGGTACAATGATGATGATACCTTCAAGTCACGTAATGTGGAAGCTAATAAGGTAAGTGATCTCAGAGGAAGAGAAAACGATCATTTGTAACTTGCAATTACATTGAGATGAAACAATAACTACATACATATGTATATCGTGTTCATCAAGAAAATTACCTAAATATATTTAGGTATAAAACACACAGTTTTTATAAATAGCATAATCTAAAAGGATTAAACATAATGGCGGGTAAAATTCGAAGAATTCTGCTTAATCGAATAGTTTTTATACAAAACAAGTTTTTAAGTGCCATAGATGGTCTTTGGTGGTATATTTGCATTTACTTTATCTTACGGGACAAACAACTTGTTTCTACGAAGGTAAAAGACGATAAACTAATATGAACAGGTCACCGTCGCTATTAGTAAACAAATAAAAATGTATCGCTCTGAAGAGCTCGTGACAAACAGATAAAATTTCCTGCTAATGGAGGTACGGGAGACGTCGTCAGATAATGTACCTAACGACGAATTTACTACAGCTTTTAGACGATATTTGCATTGATAAGATTACAAAGTTTGAACGTTACAGGTGAAACGTATAAAAAAGTTACGATGTATCGCGGTTTATATAACTACTTTTGGTAGAGAATATTTTTTATAGGGTCATAAATTAGTATTTAAAAGGGTGTTGCGGAAAAATATCTGGTTTATACAAAGTTTGCGCTATTAAAATACTTTGTCAATTGTCATATTTTATAACATTTTAAGATGCCTTCTTACTCGGAGAAGTTTTATTTGCGACTGCAAAAGACCGTCAAATAAATTTAGAAATTATAATATAACAATGGCTACTACAACTAGATGTAGATAGGAATACCGAGTTGGATTCCTGCGGCCCTATTCTGTTACCGAAGCGCAAACGTTATATAATGGAATCCGTTAACTACGAGTATACTCGTATATATATATCACGCTATTAAAGTTGATATTTGCACGGCCGCTGTCAAGGACGAGCGCTTATAGAGTTGAGAATTGAATAATATTTTGTAATTATGACGCAAGCTCTGACGTAAATAACAAAATCTACTAATAACGTTTGCGACGTTTGAAGTAACAGAATAGGGCTGCTGGTCGAGAACACAAAAATATATTTCATTATTTTGTGTCAATAATTATAATATTTGTAAATTTGGTTACATATGAAGAACCTTAAAAAAGCGTTATTTAAACTAATATATTTTAGCAATAATGCTCAAAAAGAGACAGTAAAAAATGGGAGCATGGTACTTCTACTAGTAGGTACTACATATCGAATAGTTAATTGTGTTCCAGTACAAATTCTACATCACGATTCTTTATTTATTATTATTAGAGCCGTCTGTCAGTTATTCGGTTGTTACTCTCGCACGTGCGGCTCCTAACGAGACGTATTCGATGTCGCAACATAACGGTGAACCCGCTACCTCGTCATGTTCGTTCTACTCGTAAACAATAAGCAATAACCATTGAGATACTAAACAAACAGGGGCTTAAGGTCACCAGAAATATGTGATGAAAATTAGCAGTGCGCGAGAAAAAAATCCACCTGTATTATGACGTTATGTAATAATGAAAGGATACGTTTGTTGGTAGATGTTTTCCTCGCGCCGCCGTCTCTTTTTTTAGCACATCTCGGCTGGACAAGCAGCATAAAGGCTACTGTTACTTTTCTGTGTCTTAATGTCTTGAAATGTGGTGATGGAGGTGTATGCTACTCTTTCCGTGGACAGCGCGGAGAACCAAAGCATTAATACTCAAGGAACTCAAAGTTTCTACCAGGCTCTCTTTCATCTGCTACAACGAGTCATTATGTATTATGTATATTTAACTCTAAAAAAATCTGGTAATTTAGAATCAAGGGCGAAATTGAAGGCAAGTGACATTCATCTTCATCTCGCCGCAGACCTGGATGGCGCAACATCGTCCGGTACAAAATGATCCGTGGAGCTGGTTACTGCCCTTAGCATTGAAGAAAATATGACTTTGATCATCATTATAATCATTACAACCCAACGATATTTTTTTCTTTTATATTGAACACGACATGTGACATCGCGCCCACCTGATGGTAAGCAGTCTCTACCACTATCTCGGCCTAACAAGATGCTATTTCACACTTCGCTTGAAGGACTCCAGGTTGTAAGAGTGGGGAAACACACTGGCTGGGAGAGCATTCCACATCTTCAGTGTGCGACAGATGTAAGTCTCCAAATTTATAAGTACGCGTAGGGATAGTGGGTATGGTATGTGGATGCATATTATGGCCTGTGCGTGTGCTTCGGTTGCGGAATAGAGCGATATATAATGTCTTTGATGTCAACCATCAGCTATCACTAACATCAGGTACAGACGTTTCACTATTTTTTTTAGCGCCTAAACTAGGTAACAATTGTGTTTTGTCTCTTTTACTCCATATCAATGATAGAGACAGATAAGCGTAACGTTTATAAATATAGCTATTACTAACTATACGCGTATATAATAAATGACGGCCCTTAACAAAACAAATCACTTGTTTTACACAGTTTATTACTCAATGTAATTAGTAAGAAAAACTAGAATTAATAACTTGTTAGCTATTTCACACGAGTTTTTGCGTCCATATATCCAGAGGGGCGGTCAGTTGAACTTATGGAATTAATAGCGACTCAAAAACCTCCGATTTGCCGCTCAATGGTCTTCATGGGAAGCGAGCACGGAAACTATTTATTGTTTTATTTAAAGGCGAGATTAATTTCTGTTATGCATATATTTTAGAACCTACATTTGTCATTTGGAAAATTACAAACACACTTCTTTTGGCTTTATGATAAACTGACATGACCATGGATCATTTGACTCGGGTAAGTACCATCGTTCGTAGACAAAAAAACTGCCGAAAGACTAAAAAACAATAAATTAAGAACAAATTAATGCAAGAAGAAGAAGACAAATTTCTAAGCATTCCATGGATTCGCCGTGCGGGTGCAGGGTCCATCTTGTGTGGGTAAGAGATGAGAAGAATGGTGCCTCGGGCTTGCGACCGACAATAGGCTGGTTTAAGAAAAGAAGGCCTCACTTTTTTATTTTATTGCGCGATAATACGCTCACCATCCATCATCATCCATTCTACTCCTCTCCCTACCCAACCAAATACTGTATGATTCCGTTAGTGCCGTCTTGGAAGCTCGTTCCATAAATGTATTGACGGCAGACCTGCTTAGACCATAATATGCTGAAATTATACGTACATACATATGTTTTAGCCTCATAAAAGTTGCCTAATCTGTGGACAGGCGTCTGTAACTTACTCTTTGGTCTCGTGTTGTTATACTGATAATAAAATGATTGTGTGATAAAATTAAAAGACTATTTTCCTATAAAATCCCTAACCGCCCTGTATAACATACAATCGCTTAGTACCTACGAGTAAATAGAACTTTATTAGTCTACCGAACTTCTTGCGAGGAGGTGTTTCTAAAACTGTCTATGTAGCTTGGTCTAAGAACGTTCCTATGGCAGCTGTAAACTCCAAAATATCGTTCCTTTTTGCGCACGACCCCAACAGGTAAGCACTTCCCAGAGAGCTCAAGAAGTCGAACCTAGACCCCCAGGGTTTGTAAGCCACACGGGCGCTGTTATTATGTATATATATAACATATATATAGAGAAAAGTACCTTCAGGAGGCCTAGGGTTTTTATATGTTGACGTCATGTCCAACGCCGGAATTCAAGGAACAACTCTATTTGAGGTAACCTTTAATTGACCTTTTATGTTTCAATTTTTTTTTTCTTTATGTGTTTATTAGTCGTTAGTTAACCTGTAATGAATAAATAAATAAACTCAGCCAAATTACATCAAAATTGCTTTAGTAACATATGCGTTAAGGCAAAATTATATGGATGCGGGGTCACATGTCACATGATGACGTCATATGGTAATATAATAGACATATGTCGGTTCTCTGGGGTCCAAAGATTTTTTTGCTAAGTTTGTCCAAATTCGGTTCTATACGAGTACATACATACATTAGCCAAAGTTAATTTCACATTTATAATATAAGTATAAATGTACAACGTACAAGGATCGGCGAATTCTCTAACAGCCAACCTTAAAGCATTTAAAGTGAAACAATTGAAAAAAAAAATGATTTGGATTCGTCACATTATGGCGTATAATAATTTTTATGGTCCAAATTTATTGTTATCATAATAGGTGAGTAGCGGAAATAAATTTAAATTCAAATACAGCCGGTGCACTTCCCCAGCGGAAATGGAGTGGCCCGACCCTAATACACGCACCTCCAACAATGCCAGTTTAGTAACGTCAAGTGCTTTCGGCAATCATTTAATTGATAATTTTGCTTGTCCGTGGTCTAGCGGTTAAGTCTGTGGATTTAGACCCGGAGGTACCGGGTTCGATTCCTGGTTGAGACACAATAATATTTATTAATTTAAATGATATATCTCGAGTTTGGTACGCTAGAGACATCGACGAGCTTGCCACTTGTCATGACTGGCCTTTAGTAAAGTTGGCTAAATGTGAATCCGCTTCTTTATAAGCGTGCTTTCTGACCACCCCGAAAGGGATACGGTCGTGATGATACTTAAATTTTAATTACTTTTGCTTTTTAATTCAAACTGTATACTTCGTCATAGTTATATTGCTGACTCCCATATCATACCTTTATTGGGCATTTATAATGATAGGTAGTGGCTCGGTAGTAAGTACGCTTTCCTTAAAATCCTAAACAGGTCGGTT
The DNA here is from genome assembly GCA_910589645.1 of Tinea semifulvella. Taxonomy (NCBI): domain Eukaryota; kingdom Metazoa; phylum Arthropoda; class Insecta; order Lepidoptera; family Tineidae; genus Tinea; species Tinea semifulvella. Next base: position 10,642,550 of record OU342586.1, read on the forward strand.
CAAACCCCGGCATGTACCAATGAGAAATATCCTTTCTTACGTATCTACAATAATAAATTGACATAAAAACCTACGCTCACCCGTTTGGCCATCGTGGCTTGTGTAGGCCAAATTCTGCGGAAATATCTGGAAAGATACTACGAGATGCTGGCAGTGAGACAAAATCACAACTCCTCAATATCTATCCTGCCAGTACCTTACACAAATCTCGGTTTTTCTTAGTATAGAAGGTATTACAACATTGTTAATTTGTACTCCGTAGCCACGACTCAGACTTGGCACGCAGGGCCAACAGTGAGAGAGAGATGGTTTATAGGGTTTTAGTCCGTAGGCGCCTTGAGGTCTCCTTATGAAGCCTCCCGCGGTGGCCCTTCAGGCTGGGGTCGTATTGATGATTTATCGATTCACCGTCTTTAAAAACAAATTTAAAAAAAAATGATAGTTTGCCAATAATTAAATAAACCAAAATTTCATTTAAATCTGTAGTACCTACCTAAGTACATGATGGGTACGTTACCTAAACTTTTGTTCGTGATTTTGTGTAATCTATTTAAGTACTTTTATGACCGATAAGGCTTGGGAAGATTACATGTTTGTTCTCTACTTCCTGCACATCCCGTTACTTCATATATTACAATTTACTATTTAGGTACTAAGCCAGTTCATAAGATTGTTAAAATATTGTGACAAACTAGTAGTTTAATCATGCAATAAATGCTAGAACTTTGGCAGCTTTAACAACTACATAGAGATAACTATCCCACGAACTTAACTAGAAAACCAATGTACCAGTCAATGTTTTTTTTTTTTTTTTTTTTTTTTTTTTTTTTTTTTTTTTTTTTAATACTTGCACGACATGTGACCTTGCGCCCATCTGATGGTAAGTGGGGAGCGAGATCCATGAATGTTAGCAACTGGAATCAGACACTCATGACTAACATCAGTCCCTAACAATATGCCGGCTTGACTGGGCATGACGGCAATTCGAGCCTGATCCCCAAATATGTGGATATACTTTACTGAGTTTATTGGCACGAACGGTGGATACTTCCCCGCCCTGGCAGACAGGACAAATTATCACCATCAGTCTGCCTACCACCTATTGAAAATGTAATGACGACAGACCTGCTTAAGCTCAATTCTTTCAGTAAGTAGTGCTAAGCTTAAAGTAAATTAGCATTGATCTCGCGAAAGTTTAAGAAAGCTATAAATATATAAGGTATTAGGCTAAAAGTGCGTCAACAAAAATTGTGAAGACTAAAAATGCGATAAAAAAGTATCATCACGACCGTTTCCCTTTCGGGGTGGTCAGAAACCACGCTTATAAATAAGCGGATTCACATTTAGCCAACTTTACTATAGGCCAATCATGACAAGTGGCTAGCTCGTCAATGTCTCCAGCGTACCAAACTCGAGAAATATCACAAATTTAACAAAAAAATAATATTAATTAAATGTAGAAATCTAACCCGGTAACTCCAAGTCTAAAACTACGGACATAACCGCTAGATCACGGAGGCAGTTTATAAAATTTGATTAATGCAGACAAGGAGAAATCAATTAGGTTAATGCGAATTGTACAAAAATTACAATACATTTCTACTACTGTTACAATTAATGAAACTGAGTAATCTATTAAATAATTAATAACACATTTTGTAATATTAAATCACTATTACAATATTATTTAATTGCTTCATTCGACGTAATTTTTATATGGACCTATCGGAAGGCATTCTTTTGACTACATAATTTGTGCTGCAGCCGTAGTATATTTATTAAAGCACAAATTAGCTGAGCTTACTTTAATGACAACTGCCTCCGTGGTCTAGCGGTCAAGTCCGTGGATTTAGACTCGGAGTTACATCGACAAGCTTGCCACTTGTCATGATTGTCCTATAGTAAAGTTTGCTGAATGTGAATCCGCTTCTTAATAAGCGTGGTTTCTGACCACCCCGAAAGGGAAAAGGTCGTGATGATTTTTTTTTTTTTATCAATGAAAAAATAATTTAACTATAATAAATAACAGTTGTTGTAAGTTAAAGGATTCCTCTATATACCTAACGTTTGCGGCTAATAAAAATTAATCCGGCTACTGGTTACAGAAACCTCTTGGTCTGAGTTCGATAAGATTTATTTATAGGTTATATTGATCAAATTCATCATAAAGGAAACATACCTTAAAATTTTGGAAAATTTATTGCTTTAAAAGCACTTCGCAAATAGATTACGAAGCAATGTAATTATTTCTGAATAGCACTGTAAGCTATCCATTTTATAATTTGTTTATGTTTATAAAACACCTATTTTACACCTAATATTAGATCCAAAGATTTTGATCCTAATAAACAGAATGCATCAGAAAAAAATCAAACGAACTGAAAGCTTACCTTACACGCACATACCGTAGTCACTATGCATACATACTCGGATAAATTAAGGAAAGCAATACATTTGTCGCACGATAAAGATATGGAATGCTCTTCCAGCCTCTGTGTTGCAACTTTCCTATAACCTTTAAGCGAAATGTAAAAAGCATCTAGTCAAGCCGGCATAGTGTTAGGGATTGATGTCATTCATAAGTGTCTGAACACATTTGCTAATATTCATAGACCTTGCGCGCCACTTACCATCAGGCCAACTGATAGGCAGGGTCACATGTCGTAATATATATATATACAAAAAAATGTATTCCAACAAAACCTTACAAGAAATATAGAAATATACGTGTAAGGAAATTGCTTCCCAGATATATCTTACAGTAAATGCTACAGCTAAATATTTTAACTTAAGAACACGCAAAGGTACGAAATACTACGAGTTCCAAGTAATTGTTGACCAGCCTGTATAAATTAGCGGTCTGCAGAAACAAACCAATAATTAGACCGAACCTTAATGTTGATAAATATAGCACAAAATAACGCATAATAAATCCAGTTAACTATCAGTCGGCTGCAGAAGGAAATATTATAAATTTTGCTTATCATAAGTTGGCATTTTAAATATGCATGTAGAGATCTGGACTTAATTAAATTGTACATGCTTGAAAAGCGCTGATCGCTACACATTTTCTTGCGACTCAAAAATATGTATAAATGTTTTTGTTAACACTAATCTACATTCAGTATATTGACCGCTACTTGAATGCAAAAAATATATTACAAGGATTTTAAATATTTGCATTTCCGTCAATTTTTATGTATGTATTCGTGTGTGTGTGTGTACTCGATTTTTACTACTATTTTGCACATTTATGTTCGTGTAGAGTTTATTTTATTAAAAGTAAATTAGTTTTTATTAAAAACATTTATATAAAGATATATTTTATATTAACTGTCTAAAGAAAGTAATGGTGGTTAAAATTAATAAAAAACGAACGCCCGAGATTTTGGCGCTTTTGCAACCCTCTCGCTAGCAGAATCCAATATTTTTACATGAAAGATTTTACATGTTTGAGTGTATTTTTCAGAAATTTTGTCTATCAAATAAGTAGGAAATACAATTACGGATATTTTGAGATACAGTGTAAACTCTATATAACGACACTGAAGGGACTGTGCATTTTATTGCGTTATAGAGAATTGTCGTTAAATGAAGAGAAGAAAAGTCAGAATTGGAAGACAAGCTAAACCAACCAAAGTCAATTGATTTTGACGCTTTTAAATCGAGTGACTTTACATGGTGTTTACACTGTATATCAATCATATATTTATAGATGAAAATCGTTATAAAAGATTTGGAATTTTTCTTTTTAAATTAGGAATGTAAAAGTGACAATCCGTGTTGGATTGTGCGAGTGAGAGGGATATAAAAACGTTAAACTAAAAGTGTAATAACAGTTCATTACAGCCTCTTGAACACAGCGTCTTAAACCTCCACTGTTGGAGATGGGCCTTCCAAAACATATATTTGGAGAATTTGGCCTACACTCGCCACGCTCACTGGCCAGACCAACACGTCTGTGAGCATCTGATGTCAATTTTTTACGACAATTTATTAACGATTCCACAAGTTAGTATACGAGTAAGTGGAACTGGAACTAAAGTGCTCTCCGAAGCACGGAAACGGTGGTGTTGTAAATGTATGACAAATGTACGTAAGAAATGTGTATTTCTCATTGGTATTGTATTGGCCCCACCCCGGAATGTACCAATGGTTTGAACCGACCTTTGTAGGATTTAAAGGAAAACGTTCTTACAACTGAGCTACCTAACACCACGCCAACAACAGTATGCATGGAAAATTATGGATAATCTTCGATTGATGATTGATTTTAATGATCCTGTCCATGCCTAAGTAAACATTTACCAGTCATGCTACGCTAGATTGATCTGATCTTTGTAATTCATCTCAATGGTCTAGTAATTACCATCCACTGAGATCAACTGATGCTTGCTAGCAAATCAATGAACGGCGCTTCACTACAATCTAAATTTATTATTATTAATCTAACTACAAAATCATAAATGATTTATCTGTTAATTGTTTTACGTTGTTTGGATCAGGACAAAAAAAATTAACTCTGGTTTAGCGAAACATTTTTGAATAGTTAATACAAGTAGGTAAGTGTAGCAAACATTTTAGGTTAATATATCCCAAAAATAATACATTCACTTGAATCGATAATTTGTAAAAATAAAAACTATTAACTATAAGGACCTTTCAGAGAAAAAGGGACTAAAGATTGACTATAGCTAGTAAGTCTAGCCCTTGGACTTGCGTTTATTCATGCACTATTGGGCAGTAAATTGGACTTCATTTCATCGTTACATTTCACATGCACTTCGACCAAACAAACTTCATCATTTCGAGCATCCCCTTGCGTCTCCAAATCGAGGGAGAGCGTCCATCCGTGCGATTGCCACTACCTGTCCACTGCATCATATAGTGGTCCCCAAACTTTATTAAATAGCCGAGTGACATTATGTCAGTTACTTTTATTCTGGAAACTCGCGTTTCTATCATTATGTTGGGCTCACTCTCATTATATTTAAAATAAATAAAAATAACGCTAGATTACACAAAAAACACATTTTATTTCCAATTTAGATTTTACGTTAATTTTAGCTGGAGTATGTAGACGTAGATGAAAGGTTTGGTTTTTATACAAATAATTTAATAAAAATATATCATTCATTGTCCGTTTTAAAGTAAGTTTACGTTTTTCATTAGGAAATCCGATGGAGAGTTCCAAAAAAAGACGTATACTAGTATATGGTGACATCAGTCCCTTAACATGACAATGGTAAGTTAGTGTTGTGTATTTTTAATTATGGGATATAAGATTAGGTATATAACATATCGGCTTATTTTTACCTACTTTCCTTCCGGTTCCTTCAGGCTTACCCTAATTTAAGTCTATGTAAAAAAGCTACCAAATATACATTTTGGCATATGTGCAATCCAGAATGTTTGGAACCACTGATCGCCGCCGTACCTATAAAATCCCAGCGTAATTACGTAAAACAAGTAAAAAAACGGTTAGGCTGTATAGGCACTCCGTCTCGCTCCAACTCATACGAAAACTTCATTTGAATACTCCTTTCTCTTTCTTAGAGTGCGCGTTGATGTCTTTTGCCCCTCGTTTGATTTTCGTCGTATACGCAAAGCTTTTTAAGATCATTATTTAAATTCAGTTTTTATTCGTTCGCGTGCTACGATATTTGTTTTTTTATCGATATACAATATAAAGCGGTAATTTAATTAATACTTTGACAGCTAAAAGCTACCTAGTAAGTTAACTTTGCATTTAAAGCTCAAAGTCAAAATATCTTTATTCACGTAAACCTATTACAGGCATTTATGAAACGTCATTAATTTAATTATTTGGAATGATTCTACTCCTGCTAGTACAAGACTAAGCAGCAAAGTGTCCAATAAGTAAGCTGTTAGCATAAGACCAGCAGCTCTCAATTACAATACATACTATAGGTATATTATTCATAAATAGTGCTATGTATGAGGCTTTACAATATACAGTATAATAAAGCTATTCCTTGTTACCAAAGACAGGATCGAGAAGAGGCAAGGAGGAGGGAAGGAGAGAGGAGGGATCGAGATCACGACACTCGGCCCGAGCCGGGTCAAGTTACCCCGAAGCCTTCTATTTTAGGAGGAAACTCGTTTACATAAAACCGTATAACATGCACAGATTTATGCTAATAACACTTATTAATTCATCATTATACCTTGGAAATAGTAAATTATAATAAGACGAAAAGAAGCTCATTCATAAGTGGCTGGATAAATCTGCGATACCCCGTTCGACTCTAAAGCTCCAAAGTAACATGCAAGGTAAAACAAGTATTTGTAGGCTATTATAAAAACATTATCAAAATGAAAGTTTACAACAACATAGGGCTTACCTTCGCGCTGTGGTACAGGGCACTGCTCAGCGTTGCTTTAGCTTTGGTCATCGTGGTTGCAAGGAAATCCAGTGAAACTCAACAAATGGGATCACATCACTATAGTTTTATTCACTAGTTCGCAACGAAACTGTTTATAGAAGATGAAAACAATAAAATCGTTCGCGCCGAAAACGCGCGTCGTGTTTACTACGTGACCACGGACGTGGGAGTGTAGCGTAGCGGAGAGTTACTTGTAGAAGCGGCGCGGTGCGCGGGCGCATCGACGAGCAGCGCCATAAGATCTCGCGGCTAAAGACTGAACTAAACGTGTTTTAGTGCGCTAACAGCGGCATGTAACGAAACTACCGCTACAGCCTGCATCTTTGGAGGCTTCGAAACGAACTGGCGGCCATTTTGTGTAAAGCTCGAATGATAGCGATGGCGTCAGACTCGAAAGACATAAAGATAATAAAATCCCGTTACTGCTACGATGGAGTTACGCTGTTTTCAAATTGAGCAAGACCGAGCGGCGCGAGACATGCTGGATGTTCTGACTTATAAAGCGAAATGCAACGTAAGTTTAATATAATATATAAAATCACACTGCAAAATATTTTCTATACAGATTACTTTCTCGTATAGGTATGAGTGCACTTACATATAAACAATAACCATATGTTGCACTTCTGCGACAAAATTTGCATTTATTATCTGTCAAAATATCACAATTTTGCGGTTTTTTATTTTGTTTATAATTTAGTATTCAAGATATTTTAAAATCATTTAATTTTTTCTCATCGAATAAGCTACCTACATCTCCTGATGCCCAAAGTTTCCTCGTAAATTCGTTTTAATTCTGGCAGTCGTAGCGTGTTCGTTTTATTGTTTGTCTCTACTTGGAAGAGGGTCGTATTGTGAAGGCACAAAATTCGTCTACCTGCTTTACAAACTGCAGGTGGAATGGCACAAAAGAATCGGAGCAAAAGCTCAAATATCAATAATTATTCTTAATCCGTAGATTTTGATTCGTCTTGTTAAACAGTTGATTAAGAAATACAAACTTTACTTATATTGAAGTAAAAAGCAAGGTATCATTACGACCGTGATTCCGTTGGGTTGTTTTTAAATCAATGAGCATGATAAGCAACGATTCGGCAATAACATAACGTTTCCTCTACTAGTTTAGTACGTGTTTTCTCTAACACGAGTAATTTAACGTAGGCATAGAAAATAGGCCGTCTGGCCAGCGTATTCTTAAAGGTCCATCTCCAGCAGTCTAGGACTCTGTATTCTAGAGGCATGGTGATGATGATATGCATAGCACCGGATGCCTATATCTAGTAGTGAAAAGAAACAGGCTGATGATGATGACGATGATAAAGTTAGTTAAATGACTTGCAAAATATTAAATAGGTAGATATGCAAGTGCTAATCACAGTTACTGCAATTATAAAAAAGCCTCATAATTTTGAATGCACCACTGTAGTACTGGTATATCTAGATACAACAGACGGTTGTAAATAATAGTAACTTAAGAACCCCGAAGACATATATACGCACAACCGGCCGAAGAGAAGACAAATTTCTAAGCATTCCATGGATTCACCGTGCGAGTGCCGGGTCCATTGTGTATGGGTAAGAGATGAGAAGAATGGTGTCTCGGGCTTGCGGCTGGTTCGTTCCTTTTTTATTTTAATGCGCAACAAAACGCTCACAATTCACCATTCTACTCCTCTCCCTACCAACCAAATAAAAAAGAAAACAAATACTCTATGATTCCGTAAATGTATTGACGGCAGACCTGCTTAGGTCCAATTCTTTTAGTAAGTAGTGCAAAGATTTTGCTCCTCTCGCACCAACTTCCACTGCGTGAATCTTAGTCTTAAACACGTTCCTGATCATTTCATAATACTTTATCACTTTTGCTGTATTATATTATATATATGTTGGTATATGATCGGCTTTGACGCTGTGTATATATATTATAGTTAAATTTAAGCACCTTTATCTGTAAGTTCTAATTTTAATATGAATCCCAGTGTTTTGAAATAAACGAATTTATTAATATTATAATATACTATATAAGTATGCCCGTCGCCAGTCGACGCCCAGACTCCCTTTTATTTTAGGGTATATATACTCGTATATTATTACTTTAGATAGATAGATAAATTCTTTATTGCACAGAAAATTAAACATTTTACATTACATAGGCGAGCTTAATATATAAAAACATCTAACAGCTAACCTTTAGGAGAAGTGAGCACGGATTGTGGGTGCATGACCACTAATGTTTACAAATTACAAAACAAAAGTAGCAAATTGATCAGTTGCAGAAAAATGGTTTATTTTTGTTTTGTGTGATACTCGTATTGTGCTAACTATACATCATCTACATACTTATATACGTAGTGAGGAGCTCTTTAACTAATGCTAGTACACCAGCGGTTTATCGGGTGCCTGGCGAATTTTAATAGGTAAACTGTTTATTTATTTAACATTTAGAATACAAACGGAGATTTAACAACATATATTAACAATATGTGAGCCAGATTCCATAAAAAGTACTCACCAAGAACATATAAATATGTACATTGATTGGGGTGAGTCAGCAAATTTTAAACCTAAATAATTAACAGAATTAACAAACAATTCAAAGATTAAATTAAAAGCTTCAAGTTACATATATGTATATATATAGTTATATATATGGTCACCAAAACAACAATAAAAAAATATAAGTTTAACTGCAATGCTCGAAAAACTATCAGAGTTGTTGAAGTATGGAGCACACGCTTGACTTAAAAACTTCCTTTGAGCCGAAGAATAGATCAGCATCGCACAATAAGTCATCGAATGTACGAATAAGTCTCACACATTCTACGCAGTGGTTCACGAGCTCCATTTTTAGTTGAAGTAAAGTACAGATAAAATAGTCGTCGTCGAGGCCTCAAGAACCGTCTTGGTGTAAAGTAGGTAATTTTTTCGACAAGTTTGGGGCAATTATAGTCACAGAGATTTGCGGCCACTACTGCGAATGAGTTATATTAAAGGGCAAGTCTCCCTAAGTTATGTCTACGTCTGTAACAAAGGTTTCTTGTTCCCTTTGTCTCATGGCGCACGTGCGCGGAGGCTGCGAGGCTACGGTCCTGTATTTCCAGTATACTTATGTCTCTGTATACCGAACAAGACTCGCAAGTCTATGAGACAATTGTATTACTTAGGTCTAGGTCATTTTAGTACTCGTAGTAATAAAGCATAATACTAATAGATTACCTTCTAATAAATATAATCATTCCTTAACATTTAAGTCTTCCTTAAATGTAAAAAATGTATAGGTAGTTAATGTTAAAGAAGTGGTGAACAGTGTCAGCTTTGACTTAAATACCTACTATGTTTTAAAGATGGAAGAAGAAAAAATATAACGATAGTAAATTAAGGTATCATCACAAAGGATACGCCTTTGAGAAATGGTCAGAAAACACGCTTTTAAAAATAAATAACAAATAAATTATTGTCTCAACAAAGAATCGTACTCGGTACTTCTAAATCTATGGTCTTAACTCCTGGACCACGGAGCCTAATATTATATACAAATGTTAATAAGTATGTTAATATGTTTGGATAATTGTGTCCCTGAAGGCGCCGGCGCGTAGCCTGTGTAAATAATGGTCAGCGGAAAAACCCTTAGGTCGCATGTCATATTTAGATTTTCAGGCCTTATTATTATATTTTTTCTATGAATTTTTAAAAAAAAACCAGCTGTCTGCTAAATACACCCACCAAATTTTTCCATTTTATTTGCGTTTAATTGTCTTTCTGTAAAAAACATAAAATTTAAAACATATAAGTGGAATGAAATTGGTTTAGTCGTTCTCAAGTTATAGCGGGAAATATTCCCTATTGTGTATAAATCAGGAATTATCAGTTTTTTTTATATAGATATACTATGAAATAAATTACGAGTAATAAATGTATTAAAAACTGATTTCTAAAAGTAAAAAAGCAACTTGTCAAAGCTGCAGTCGTGCTCAGAAAGCTGATAAAAATGTCTACGCAACACTATTACCTAATCGAAGTAACAATAAATAGACTGCGTTATCAGATCATCTCATCAATTTTATGTTATGCATTAGTCGATAAATTGTAGAGAGAAAATAACAGAGTAGAGAGAGGGTCCCGTCAACATGTCTCACCTCGGTAGTGGGCAGCGATATTGTAATATGGACACTACAATTACTCAGGAATGAAAATAAGTAATAGACCCTATTACAACGATACTGGGCGTCTACTCTTAAAATCCCATGGATGTACGAGTACTAGCGGCCGTATCTCATCAGCAATCGGCCGAGGCCGAGCACTATTTATTGTTTTTGCACCATCCAGCATTTGCAATATGTAATTGATGGATTTTTTTTTTTTAAAGTTTCACTTTCAAATTTATTCGAAGTAGATACAAAAATATTAAAATAAAATAGATTAAAAAACTAATTATAAATAAACTAAACTAAAAATAACTCATGAAATAAAAACTATTCTACAAAATAAACTAAGGGCTTACCACTAAAACGCTCGCCGCATTTCCTCGTTGAATTATAATGGAAGTATTCTGTTTTAGGTAGTTATGGTATTTGGGATCGCCACACCCTTGAAAAATTCATTTACCCAGCTCTTTTATGAATTTTTGGGTATCAAGAGAATATTAATGGATTAGTTTAGGCTGTTAAAATTTAGGTATATAAAATTTAAAGAGTCTTTATATATCATTTGGTATTTTTTTTAAATATATTTTACGTCGCATATTTTTATTGATTGTATTTAGATTTTTCTTGATTTTTTTTTCTAGGTGCTAAAACTGTTAATTGGGTTTCGAATAGTCAATAAAGACATCTGAGACATTGACTAACTTGCTCTCAAATGGACTACCCATTTGTTGACTAAATCGTAGCAAACGCTTAATATATATTATTATGAAAGGGGGCTAATTTAAATTTAATTTAAAATACTTTAATGCACTAAAAACGTACAGAAGCGGGCTTAATGAATGAGCAGGGCGTGATGATGCTTTTCTGTTTGATTGGAGCGCCTTAGGGCCGGTAACTAAATCCTTCCTTAGTAGCATTGTTCAATACATAAATTTGTGTTCGGTCATTTAAGTAAACAATTGCCACTTAGCCCTTAGACTTAGAGAATCTTAAAGAAACTATTAATTATTCGTATCATTTTGATAAACACTGCAGCTTTTGAATAAAATCTGATACCAAGTTCTTTAAAAGTAAGACCTGTTTTATTTATTATGTAATACTATATAATATATTATTATTTCACAATTTAAAATAAAATATGACTACGTAGGTATACGAGTATACCTAAATCTAATTTGAAAAAGTCCGCGTAGAATAATTTCAAGAAGGCTGACTTGACTGCAATTTCCCAGTTAAATTTAAATATTTTATTAAGATATTTAAAATATTCTTTGGGCGAAGAAAGAGCCAGCTGTTTTGTACAAGTTGTGGTGACTTTTAAAAACATTTTGCCGGTTCAAGTCAAATTTCTACTGCAAACAGCACAAATATGTAATCTTTTATGAAACATACATGCGCCACTTGCCGGACTCCGCAGTTTCAGCCGCTTTGGGCGGTATTCGCCTGAGGTGCGACGCAATAATAATAATTATTATTTATCACATAAAAAAGTTACAAGGTGGCGTATGTTCACAGTATGCCTACTAGTATTAACAACAGCAACATATTTAGTTACACACAGATAAATAATAACCAACTCTATCCACATCAAAACAAGACACAACGGTATACGAGTAGTTGATTTTAAAATGAATACCCAGGTGGATGAGTGAACTTCAATCCTTTTTCGTTGGTGCTTTAAGACTTCTTTTTTACCCTTTTTAAGTTTGGCTTCTGGAAAGGATTTGTGACGGACATTCTTTAGGTTTTTATGTTTAAAACGATTAAGTTATGAATATAGCGGAACAGATAATAATAACAGATTTTAAATTAGTTATTACCTTTTGGAGTTAACAATTTTAGTGTGAAATGTAGAAATTTAAACTTAGGTTAGTATTTATTTATAACGCGAACGGTGACAGATTTCATATTAGGTACTTGTAGTTTAGGTACCTACCTAAATTAATCTTAAATTAATGATGGATTTTTGCTAAGCTAACTAATAAAACTTTTTAAACTTTCGGAACAATCATAATACTTTTGAAGTCTGTTGGGGGAAGTATAATAAAAACTATAACTACGAGTAACTAATGGCTAATTAAGAAATGTTTTGCCAAACCAGAACTGGTTAAATATCTCTTCTGTCCCAATCACAGTAATAAATGTGCTGTCCTCCCTCAGAACTAATTTTGGTTTACATTCGTCAACATCCCGAATGTGCAACACCTACAGTAGTCTCTGCAGTGCTAATAATGATATAGACATATTTCATGACTGTTATTTTATTTTTTATTTATTTAAAAACTTTATTGCACATAAGTACAAAGGGCTAACATAATGTCGTTAGACATTCTCTGCCTGTTAACCTTAAGGACAATATAAGAGAGTTTTAAGTGACAGGAGTAGGGTGTACAAAATATAAAAAATAAAAATGATTGAATAATGTACAATATTTACTATCTTAATTTTAAGAAATAATATAAGTCTACGTAATATACCTATATAAGTATAATAAACATACTTATACCTATATACAAATACTATATAATAAATACATACTAATACAAAGTATTCAGAATAAAATGTTCTCGGACATTTAAAACCATCAATATATGATACAACATACTTATAATTATATTATGTTATGTGTGTGATAATATATGTACTGTTGTGTGTACTATATAAATACATCTTATAAATAAGCGGATTCACATTTAGCCAACTTTACTATAATAAATAATAATAATAAATATTTCCAGACAGGTCACACAGCGCCATCTAGTTTCCGTGGTAAGCTACGAAGCTTGTGTTACGGAAACTAGATGGTATACAACAATGTGTATACAACTTGCCCCCGGTGGGAATCGAACCCACGACCTCCCGAGTTTACGGCAACGTTTGTTACCACTAGACCACGGAGGCTGTCAACTATAGGCCAATCATGACAAGTGCAAGCTCGTCGATGTCTCCAGCAGCGTACCAAACTCGAGAAATATCACAAATAAATTAAATATTAATTAAATGTATTTATTTACATTATTAAATATTTTTGTGTCCCGACCAGGAATCGAACCCGGTACCTCCGAGTCTAAATCCACGGACTTAACCGCTAGACCACGGAGGCAGTTTAGAGAAACAACATTAATTACATTAATGCTTGTCTAATTTATTACAGCGTCCTAGACCTCCACTGTTGGGGATGGGCCTTCCAGAACATATATCTAGAGAATTCGGCCTACACTCGCCAAGCTGGCCAGACGGCTTGGCGAGGATATAATGTAAATTTTTTATGACAATTTATTAACGATTCCACAAGTTGGTATTAGTTAAACCAGGACTGACGGCTTATCGTGCTCTCCGAGGCACGGGAACGGTGGTGTTGTAAATCTATGACAAATGTAGGTAAGAAAAGTGTATTTCTCATTGGTACATGCCGGGTGGATTTAAACCGACCTTTGTAGGATTTAAGGAACGCTTTCTTACAACCGAACCACCAGCGCGCTTGTCTAATGCTCATACATAAAAAGTTTTAAAACTTTTTTGTTCTAAGGATATTTTAAATATTTATTTCGTGATAGTTACTTATAAGTACCTATTAGATATGAAATGCTTTCTCAGCTAGTATGTTTTTTTCTATTCCTATAACCTATATATAAGTCCTCAAAGTGTGATGCACTCTCGGATTCAGAGTATTTCTTCTTCTTCTTAAGGTGCCATCTCCTATCGGAGGTCGGCTATCATTAAGGCGATTTTGATTTTGTTGGCCGCTGTCCGGAACAAGGATCTGGTGCTCATCCCAAACCACTTCCTGGGGTTCTTGAGCCAGGAAGTGCGTCTTCTCCCCGGTCTTCTGGAGCCTTGTATCTTGCCTTGCATGACGAGCTGCAGCAAGCTATACTTTTTATTGCGCATGATGTGTCCCAAGTACTCCAACTTCCTTCGCTTTACCATTTTTAGTACTTCGACGCCTTTGTTCATCCTCTGCAAGACAGTTTCGTTTCTTACTCTGTCTTTCCATGATATGTTCAACATTCTCCTGTATATCCACATTTCAAAAGCTTCTAACTTCTTCAGAGTATTTACAGTTTTTATTTTATTTTGTATTGTTACGACGTGTAGCATGTCGCCCAGCTGATGGTAAGCGATACGCGAAGTCAGACGGGAGCAACTGACGCTAGCCACTAACGAACGACATCTGTCTCTACCACTATGCCGGAGATGCTTTTTACACTTCGCTTCTCCAGGTTATAAATAGTAGCTGGGAAACACATTGTATATATAGAAGTCGAGCTTATTAAGCTTTATTAGTAAATACATAAGTACATAGGTCAGCTATTTCGATTGTATGTTGACAGGCATGAAGAGTTGAATAACGAGAGGCAGCGAGGTGTGTAATTATAGAAATGTGTTAATAGCAAGTTAGTCTGCCTTAAGACATATTAATGTAGCTTATTTTGATGTTGGAGATTAACAATTTCGTTATCAAAATATGTTTCTATGATTAATATGATTTTATATGTAAGTAACTTAATACATTTGGTATAACATTTTTTTAAAATAAGTAGCTAATTTCTAGAGTTCAGAGTTTATTTTCCGTATCAGTACTCACGAATATAATTTTGTTGTACAAAACGTTTATTAAAATAAATATTACAAAAGTATCAATAACTAACTTTTTCAAATATATCATCCGAACCATCTTACTAGCTTTCTCGTTCCTCTAATGATTAAACTTACAGCCCTTACTATAGAAAAATTTTAATTTTAGTTTAGCCAGACCTCATAATAAGATAATGGCTTTAGCTTTTTTTTAGAAAGCCGTTAAGCGGTCTTCTTAACATAAGCTACGTATTCAGCACCTTATAAACCATCACACGAGATTACCAACGGCGTAAAAGAAGCTTTGAGATCTTCAGCTGCCGTGTCATATTTACGGTGTTTCTCTGGAATGGGTTTGGGAGATGCCTTTCCAGGTACGGTTCCGTACGAGGTTGCGTCAGTATTAACAATGTGAACATCAAAAAACGCTTTCCTATCCGGTTCTCATAATAATATAGGTAAGTGTTTTAATTCGGAGTCAATAAAAAAAAGTTTTTTTCTATTGCTTTCGACCTGTTACAAAAGTTATTGCGGTTTTAAATGTCCTAGTTATTCATGTTATGGAATCACTACAAACCAATTAATCTTGTAATTGTAACAACACTAATATTGTAAAAAGATGATCAATCATTAAAAATATTTTGATGTAATTCACTAACAACAACAAAAATCTATCAATCTTTATCACGAAATCATCTGACCGCGTTACGATATTATAATTATTTATTCCGTCAGATAAATAACTCACTGCATCTCTTTCTATTACCTCCGAACTTACAAACGGCTGTCTCTCCTTTTTTTGCAAAGATAAATATTTATGAAATTCGAAACGAGCTCTTAAACTATAAAAGATTTGGTAACTGATTTTATAACACAATCCTGCATTTCACGCTTCCCTTTTCAACCCTTCGGAGTACACAAAAAACGTATTCTTTTTTTATTTGGTCGACGGATGATTAAAAATAAACAAAAACCTCTTTTTTTAAGGATAATATTATAGTTGATCGTAGAGTTGGATAAAATTATAAGTAGGTATAATTGGTTTTCGTCATAATAAGTGTAGGAGATTTAATTTACATACCTAGATTTATTATTTATTTTTAAGTAGGTAGGTATATTTTAGTGGAAGTTGGTACCAAATTCCAGCAAATTCTTAAATTGTTATTTCTTTTATTTAAAAAATATAAGTGTATATATATTTATTAATAATAAAATATTGATTATTTACGCATGTCTTGAAAGCTATCAAAAAAGTATAGTACCACATGGATTTTCTTTTTAACTTTGTCTTATCTAAATTTGATTAACCTTATACTTAGGAACCAGATACCTATACAATGTGAAAGTTGTGGGTAAAAGAGACCTTGGCTAACCAAGAACGAACAAATAAATAAAACACTGGCTGAATGTACAGTCAAGAGCAATAAAATTGCATGTATACAATTATTGATGGATGTTGAAAAAACAAAAGGAGTAAGTCTTGACCGTGACAAATAGCGCTGAATTGTCTCTGCCTACCCCACAAAGGCACTGACGAATACAGTATATTTTACATTTATATTATTTTATCACACCTCAGCTTTTTTACGTGTTTATAGCATGTAATAAGTTTTTAAAAGCAATTAGAGGTCTCAACCAAAAGTTTAGCACATCGCAGACCGTTTGCAGCTTAACATCTTCGCCCAATACATTGCCCTCGTACAAAAAAAAACAATATAAAAACAAGAACCAGTTCCTTTTGAATCCTTCTGGCTATTGGTATATTTTTCTAATTTACACCAAGGTTCGTATCGATAAGGCGTTCTTATACTTTGCTTAAACTTATTTACAGCAGAATTTTTATTTATTTAGAAAAATGATCATTTCAAGTTAATTTATTTATATAACCACTTTACATAGGTAGTTCCAAAAAAGTCACATAATTAACAAGAAAATTATTAATTTTCAAAATACATTTTAATTCAAACATTTCCTAACTATGTACTTAAATAATACAGAATATAACGTAGTAAAACATACAACTATAATTTAAAAAATCTCTAGAGATGTAAGCTTTAATTAAATCGTTAATTTGTTGCTGAAAGAAATATTTAAAATTACTAATAAATAAATTCAACTATTCCCCCAAAAGATGACAGAAGTTACCCAAGCAAAGTATAAGAACGTTTCATAGATCTCAGCCTAAAGCTTTCAATAACAGCTTTTAGAAATTATAATAGATTTCAAACCTTACTGCATTCGAATAGAAAATACTTTTCTTTAATGCCGTTCTTCTAGAAGGGGTATCGAAGCAAAGTTCTTCATTTTTTATTGTCCATAACGAGTTGTTTTGTACCAAACTTGTGTTTAGTTTAACTAGAACACGCAATGTATGATGAAAATTCAAAACATAGTGTCGTGCACTTAGCACTACATATATAAGTGTAGACATATTATTATTTGGATAGTAGTGAGACGTAGTAAAAACATAGACCGGTTTAAGCGAAGAAGTTTTCTGGCTAAAAACAGTCTACCGTTACCCGTAGCTTGACACGACAAATTAGGTACTTTATTTATGTTTAGAGGCGGGTAAACTGTAAGTTGGTTTGTGTCTAATAAGAACCTACATAACTAGGTAGGTAATACTAACGTGGGCAAGTTTTAAAACTTGTAGTAGGTAGGTATTTTTTTATAAAATAAAGTACAAAGGCGAGTTAATCCCTTATATAATATCTATAAAAATCTCTAAAAATATCTAACAGCTAACCTTTGGGAGAACGACAAGAGTACTTGTGGGATGCAGAGAGTTAATGAAAATAAATAATTATAACTAATAACAATATACAACTATGTCAATGTATATTTTAATTTAAGTATCACTTTTATCAAATATAGATTATTTGGTTAAATATACTCGTATATCAGCAGTGGAGATACACGGGCTGATGATGATGATGACATTAAGTTAGGCAGCTAATAACTCCTATATTTGTATAAATATAGACGTTACATTGGTCTCCTTTACTTTCCTTCTTAAAATTAGCGCGTCAGTGCCATACGCCTTCGAAATTAACTGATTAAAAAGTATATAAAACTGTCAGGGTGTTTTTAGTGAAACTCATTAAACCGCAATGCCTTTGTTGTCTAGCAGCTAATTATTTATTTTGTTTGATAATAATTGTTTTTTTAATGATAAAATAAATTGTATTTTCTGTCGACCGGATAAAACAAAATGGTATGCTACGACCTGCGGCACGGTTGCTACCAGTGCAGGTCATTGAGCATATAAAAATGTAATAGATTTAAGTTAATTGGATCAATAAATGATTTTTATTTTTATTTTAATTACGTGGAAGTACCGTGTTGGAATCCTGGTCAGAATACAATAATTATTTTATTTATTATTTAATAGTTTGGTACGCTAAATATATCGACGAGCTTACCACTAGTGATGATAGGTAAAGTTGGCTAAATGTGAACTCTGAACCAGCTTCATTAAAAGCATGGTTTTTTTAAGACCACCCCGGATGGGATACGGTCGTGATGATACATTACTTTACTTTTTATTAGACCGCAAAGTTGCTTGTAGTTTAGGTATAATAAAGTTTTATCACAGTAAGTTTATGAGCGTAAGAGACTTGTTTTATACAAATTCGTGCGTGCAACGCCTGCAGAAAGATTATCAGCAAAGTTCATATACACACTACTGGAGACTATTATATTTAACTTTTTATAAGGCGCTAACGAAAGTTTTTTAACTTACAGACCACGATAAAATTCAAATCTATAGTCTTTTTTCAGAGCAACTATGACCTTTTTAGTGACGAAAATGTAAATTCAAGTTAAGTTTTTGCGTAATGTGCGCTAAAATTAGTTGAGTGAAGCAAAAGTGTTTCTCAATTAAAGAAAAAAATATTATATTATAATGTCAAGTTCGTAATTAAAATATTACCCTTGCGAAGGTATCAATTTTCAGGGCGATTTGTGCGTCGTCGTCCGGTTGGTACGACAAAATGTCGCCGATTTCTTGTTATTATCGGATTCTATTCGTATGGTATTTTTTACCTAATTAAGCTTTATTTTTATAATTTATAAAATTTAATAAATATATTCCATTCAGACAGACTAATCATTAAATGCTAAGAAGTATTTATTTTATAAAAAGATACATCAAATTTATTCCGGTACCAAGTTGTTCACTGTGAATCTATGGATTGCTACCCGTAAGTTTTATTCAAACAAATATACAAATAATGTTCGATAGTAGGTGGTAAAAAGTATCATCACGACCGTTTCCCTTTCGGGGTGGTCAGAAACCACGCTTATAAATAAGCAGATTCACATTTAGCCAACTTTACTATAGGCCAATCATGACAAGTGGCAAGCTCGTCGATGTCTCTAGCGTACCAAACTCGAGAAATATCACAAATAAATTAAATATTAATTAAATGTACAATTTATTTACATTAATAAATATTTTTGTGTCCCGACCAGGAATCGAACCCGGTATCTCCGAGTGAAAATCCACGGACTTAACTGCTAGACCACGGAGGCAGTAGGTGGTAGTAGGTACCAAGATAATTATTATTAGAATTTTTAACCCTGAACATTAAATAATCTAAAAGAAAAGAAGTATTAAACAAATACTGATGCATTTAAATTAAGGTTCAATAATTTATATAAATAATAAGTTAATAAAAATATATAAACTAAATACTAGTATGTATATAATAACTATATAAAAATATTCACCCATGACTTAATCATATGGCAGTGTTCCAAGAACACTTGCAGCATTCCGCCGCTGCACAGCGATGCTGATTTGCTGCGCGAGAAAACTATCTTGCCATATACATAATTAACCAGCCCGCTTAGACAGTTCTTTAAATAACTTCCTAGCACTTGGCCTCCAAAGACCTATTTTTAATCATTTACATTTTTTGCAACTTTCGAGTAGAAATCTTGTATAATGATAAGTTGGCACTTGAGTTAGTTTATAAGTGTATGCAGGCGGGTCATTGCATCAGCAAGTGTTAGGTAGATTCCCACGCCGCTGTTCACAAAAAACCGCAAACGCTCAAAAAAGCCATAAGCAGTTGTTTACTTTATTGAGTTTTTCTAAATCTTAATAGTAAAATAGTGTAAATGTCTCCACGCGCAGTATTCTATAGATTTATCGTTTTGCTTACTGGACTCGTATGAATTATGAAATTTGTTTTTTAGCTATGCCAATCTATTATTTAAGAGTCAAAATTCAAGCAGGCTAATTATGTATTATAATAAACTAAAATGAGTCCGATCGTAGTGATTGGGTTTCGAATCAGGGAAGCAATTCTTGCGCTTTCGATCGACATACATAAATGTCAAACTCGATTTCACAAAAAAAAAATATTACACGAATATACCGACACGTAAGTTAAAGTCATTGGAATTAGGGCCAAGCACGGGGCATAATTCTCTAGTTAGACAATAGCGCATGCGACCACCCCGCAAGGTATACGGTCGTGATAATACTTTACTTTAGATATGTTTGAGTATGTCACCCTCAAAGTTATTTCTAGGAAATAAATTGGGCACATCGCAAAGTGAGTCATAACGTGAATGTTTCGTAAGAAATAAACTATCTACTGACATTTCCTCCATTGTATAAGTTAACTGTGAGAATTATAATAAAAGAGGACGTGAAAATGTTACTGTAAAAACATGAACTAAATACCCAGTTTTTGACACGACACGACATAATAAGAACAATAATATAAAACGAAGGCAGTATAAATTACATTATATTACCTAAACCTAAATGTATATATATATATTACAGCCCCTAGAAAACAGCGTCCTAGGCCTCCTCTGTTGGAGATGGGCCTTCCAGAACATATATCTGAAGAATTTGGCCTACACTCGCCACGCTGGCCAGAAGGGTTGGCGAGGATATGATGTTAATTTTTTATGTCAATTTATTAACGATTTCAAACGTTGGTATTAGTGGAACCGGGACCGACAGCTTAACGTGCTCTCTGAGACACAGGAACGGTGGCGTTGTAAATCTATGACAAATGTACGTAAGAAAAGTGTATTTCTCATTGGTACATGCCGAGGCGTGCAACTGTCTCCGTGGTCTAGTGGTTAAGTCCGTGGATTTAGACTCGAAGGTACCGGGTTCGATTCCTGGTCGGGACACAATAATATTTATTAATTGAAATAAATTTATCGGCGAGCTTGCTCCTTGTCATGATTGGCCTACAGTAAAGTTGGCTAAATGTGAATCCGCTCCTTTATAAGCGTGGTTTCTGACCACCCCGTGACCATCACGACATGATGATGATGATGATAGTATGAAAGGAGAAAGCCCCTACTGGTGGTCTTTTTTTTGATAGACAAACCTAAATTATAAAACGGCACTATAATCTATTATGTGTAGCGAAAGGGAATGATAATAACAACAACAACAGTAATAAACAATAGTAGTAATAAAAAGTAGTAAACAATAACAATATCAATAAGCGTAGAAATAATGCTCAAATGTTACGTTTATACGTCTGGAAATATTTATATTGTTTTTATTTAACAAAACAATGCGAATTTATTTTACCGTGTTCTTGAGGTTATGTCCGTGCATTTCGAAGCGAAGGTCCGGTATAATAGAATTACAATATATTAAATAATTAAAAATAAAACCCAACATTAAATAAACAAAAAAAATAAACTAAACTACAAATAAAATTAAAAACCAAAATTATAACCGTCCGATGGACGTAGTGTGTGTGTCTAGAGACATTGACGAGATTGCCACTTACCAACCTATAAAATTGGCTAGATGTGAATCTGCTTCTTTAAAAAGCATGCCTTCTGACTACCCCGAAAGGTATACTTCGCCGCGTCGTGATGATACTTTACTTTTTACTTTACTAAGCCATGCGAATTCAATAATTTCTAATTTTAGTCATAACTAGAATTATTTCTTGTTATATTTTTTTAATCAGACGATATTATAATGGCCACTAAAATTTCCACGCCATCACCTCAAAACTATTGAATATATCTTAAATCGAGAACATAACAGATTTAAAATAACGCCAACAGGTTCATTTCATATAGCACAAAAGATTTCACCAAATTCTACCAACCGGTTCTACGCGTGCTAGAACCTTATGGGATTTACATTCCAAATTTAAACCATAAAAATAAAAATATATAGCGGGTATAAAAGACAATAACGAATTTACAGTTCTATTTAATTTTGTCGCTTAATCTTTAATGCCTTCTCTTCTAAGACACCATCGATCCATTAGGATCCATTTTAAACTCGATTAATCTTTATAGTCCCTAATATCTCGGAGCTTTATCAAAATTCTAAATTCTTCTATTGGAAATTTAGAACAATTAAATAAAAGAAGCCAAATAAAGCATTTAACTGTACATAAGCTATTAACGATGGGCAATTAGCTGACGCAAGATTTCGGTGAAGCGGTTTTTTTGTGAATGTATGCCATTCCCACACAGGTTCTGGCGAGAAAATCGATTAAGCTACTCAGCAATCAACCTAAGTTAAAAACACAAAAACAAAATTACAAAAGGCCTGGTATTTTTTTTAAAGTTAACGATTACTTACATTACGATATATGTATATTTTTTAAATAATCCTAGAAGAAACATTAACGCAAGACAAAGGAATATGTGACCTAATGCGTACCAGTTAAGTAGATATCCAATTGGTTAATAAATGACATAATAAAAATATGACACCAATCAAGCAACTTTTATTACTTACAAAGAAAGCTGCGTCAAATAAAATGGCGGTATATAATCATCGTGACTGCGTGAATGCTGACAATGTCAATAATACAGTTTACGTAATTTAAGTTTATGTAAAATACAACGTCAAGTTCTGTGAACCGAGACCGCTAGAGCAAACGTAAGACGTGTGATTTCTCACGGCGATTCCAGATCGAATGACGCGACATCATCGTGGGACAATTAATAATCTTAACTAGGCGGATTAACCTCTGATTCTACATAAATAGTAAATTTACATACGAGTCTTATCTTGAATTAAATTGATAAAAAGACCTAAATTATAAGACAAGCAACACCTATCGATTTAAATATATATAAGCTTTCTAAATCCTATTTCTAAAAATATCAGCAATTTTTGTTACGTTAGATGGGTTGCCGAGGGTCTGATGTTTGATGCCAATTATCTAATGTTTTCTACAAAATGTTATTAATGGAATCAAGATCAACATGAACCCGGAATACTCTTATGCTTATATTGTAGTGCCTAATGTGATTACATTTTAACTTTTCTTAGTAGTAAATATAAACCGCATATTATATGTTAATGTACGAGTACATGATAGTAATTAGATCATTACCCCGCGCCGTTTGCTTGAGGCCAGCCAGCGTCTGCGTCATGCATCGCCGCATGTTCCCACAGCTCAGGGTACCTCCTCGGACTAAACACCTGTAGATTAGAAAGATTACACCCTTTGCCTCGACCGTGTCATGACTTTTGACTCGAAGAATATGCAAATTTTACTTTAAAAATAAACGAAGACGTTGCACGAATAGCATGGAAATTTTACCTTATCATATTTAACGATATTTTCGCATTGGAAATTAATAGAGCAGGTGAATCGATAATTATAATTAAACTTATTAACATGCATAAACTATAGGTGCTTATATGTATGTAACCTATTATGTAGAGTAGGTTCAAATTATTTAAATACTATAGATATACAATTAATATAATATACAAATATATAGATAGGACATAGGATTTCTGTTAAAATTTCTCCTGGAGAAGTCCTTGTAGCAGAGTAACGTAGCGTGAAACGTGTCGCCCTCGGAACCTTAACGTTTTCACAAAGAAGTTATTGTCGAGCAAACAATGGAGAACTGTATTTTTTGTAAGCCCCATTACTGACGAATCCTCACAAAGATGCGTCAGAAGGGGTGAGTCACCGTACCAAAAGGAGCAAGGTTCGAGGTTCACGGATCAGCGAAGACAATAGCCGCTAACACGAGGCACCAACGGACCCCAAACTGAAATTCTACCCACTCGCCAAAGCCCCGGTATAATTTGAATATAATTTACATCGACAATTAGGAATTCAAATTACTTTAGCACCGTGTGTTAATCGTTCATTTAATTAAATCTTATAGTTTAATTAATGCCGCCGTTATCATCTGCTTCATCATTGTATTCATGTAGAGTTGGAATTTTATTCTCACGAAAAATTTTTAGTTACCAATAAGTAGCCAAATATTGTTTAAAAGAGAGGTCATCATCATTATTATTATTCTGCTAGATACCAGTATAAACCTTCTTCAAGGCTAGTCACGCTAGACTAGGACGCGATATATTTCTTTTTTCATCTTCTTCAATACATATGTTATTCCGAAACGAAATATTTAATTTAGTATTTTTATTATTCTTTATTATTAGTTATTTCAACTAGTTTCGTAATTTTAAGATCTCACGTATGAAGAAGATGAGGTCAGGTCAATCCGAACATATGTAGTTATAGGTAAGAAATAGTATTTGATTTTTTCGTCTCAAGTAACCTAGTCCAGTGAAGCGAACAGTCGCGAGCCAATAGAAGATGCAAGTGTATCCAAGTACCCAGCCGAGCGTGTAATGCACCATTAATAGATTCTGACCACGGGGTCAGCAAACCTAGTTACTTTAAAGACGTAACTGATATCTGTACACTGAAACGTTTACCTTTTCAATTACGGCTATTATGTCTTTACTCTTTTTTAAATATTTATAATACTTGTACTTCAAAAGAAAAGTGTTAGCTTTAAAATTTTATCTTATATAAAATTTCATGTTATTAATATAACAATTTCATATTCTGCTGCCAGATTAGCATAATCACGAATGGTCGTAATCTCTAGCGCGGTGAGCAGAAATCACATGTTATTTAAGGATCCAACTATACTATTTACAATAACTCCATCATGACAAGTAAGCTGTTCGATGTCTCTGGCATAACAGACGATCGATTTATTGAAAATGTCAGAAATCTAAAAACATGTTCTATGATTTTGACCTCTATGTTTTAGACTTAGTAAAATAAATCGATATACTTGACATCGTATAACTCTACTGTTTATTATAACTCGGATTTTATCCCACTTCAACCGCTTACGAATACAAATCTTCCCACAGAAGTCCAGAAGTGGATAGGAATGTACATCTTAGAAACTCTAGTCAATGATTATAAAATAGTCATTAATTCCATTGTTTTATCTGTCACATTACAATTAGAGTAAACAAAATTAAAACTGTATTCTTTGCCGTTACTTAATATAGGTACCCATAGCAATTTTTAGTAGATTAAGACCACCTTTGACAGGATATTATAGCAAAGATGAAACTGAGGAAAGACGTAACCAAAATTGTCGGAAGCGAGATATTATAACAAACAACAAATCTGATGATGACACGTTTCCGGAACACACACGAGATGCCGGCATTTGGTCAGTAAAGCCAAATTATACACAATTATAGACCTAGTTTATACTTCCAATTCGTTGAAAAACATCCTAAAACGGTAAAGGGTTATACCTAATATCCTACCAAACATTTATGTCCAAGTAACAATATACGAGTATATTATACCTAATGCGGTGGTGACCCGGTTGTAAGAACACTTTGATTAAAATCCAAAAAAACTTTCGGTTTCAACACCGGCATGTACCAATAAGAAATACACTTTTTTACATAGATTTATCATAGATTTACAGAAAACTCAGAGAACACGGTAAGAATAGTGAAAAATTGTCTTTAAAATTAACACCAGACACTCCAGAAGACCCATCTCGAGCATTGGACTCAGTGTTAAAACAGTGGGCTAAATCCCTTCCTGATATTCAGCTTAACAGTGAATTATTAGGAGTTGATGAGGATGAATACAAAAAGTTTTTGGTTTCGATTTGTAACAAAGGATGTACGAGTTAAACGCACATCTAGTTGAAACTTTTGAAAATATTTTTTTATGTTTTACGGAGTGTGAATACCTAAAATATTCTGAATTTGAATTATTCTATAAGTAAATACCACTTATCAAAACCATACACTTGGAAAGGTCACATAATATTATCCATAACTAAGGTCTAAATAAAAAATAATATAAAGCTAAGATTGTTTGGGATATCATCGCTGTAGGTACTCAAGCTAATTATTAACACAACAAACAAGGCAATAAACCTTATGACACGAATATTACGTTCAATTTATCTATCGCAGTTAACTTTCACCAGAGCTCTCTTTTAAAGATGATTTCTTAAGACAAGCGGGTGAAACAATAAAATCGTAACCCATGACGGGTGCACCCACAAAAGTGCTTATTAAAAATGCAATAAAATGACCCAGAACCCAGCAGCGAGTCGCCCAGCGTGGGATCCATTCAATTGTGGTTAGGGACTACTGTAACTGGAAAACTAGTATTGAAAATTGTATTTTTATTATGGAACGATGATTCTAAGCCACGCTAACATAATTTATTACGTGTTTATTTGATTTGAGCAATATCAGTTTAAATATTTTTTCTCAGAAGACATATTTATATTCTTAGTTGTACAACATGTTGAAACTGCAATAACTGCTTTCATTTGTTAGCACTTTTCTGCGAAATTGTTAACTGTTTTGTTGTTTATATTTGTTTAATTAGGAGAACCTGATTGTGTTACTTAAAACGTCCACACCAACAAGTTTTTATGCTAACGTTACTTCGAAGAGGTATTGATATTGAGTACCTAATTATAAGAGATATGTTGGTTCGGTTGTCAGAACGGTTCCTTTCCAAAAAGAACGCGGTTCGAACACTACCAATGAGAATTACTTTGTTCTTACGTACATTTGTTATATACTTACAACACTACTGATCCCGTGCCTTGAAGACCACGTTAACCGGTTCCACTAATAAACTTGTAGATTAGTCAATACTTACATTTTCACTAAAATTTATATCATATCCTCGCCAACTCGCTAAAGTGCCAAGTAACCAATTTTTTTTTAAATATATTTTAGAAGGTCCATCTTCTACTCTGTGTTCTAGGGTCTATGTTGATGATTGAATAATTGCCCTAATTATTAAAATTGGGCTTGATCGCTGTATTCTGTGATAGATAAGGGGATTACAAGAAAGTATATGGGTGTAATTTGTTAGTAAGTAGAGAGGGTGTTGACTCTGGTGAGTTCCCACGGCAGTTCCTTCCGAAGGCGGCGACCCATGACGCTACTGTCTTGAAGACCCACCTCTCGCCTCTCATTGTCTATCTACTGCTAAATATGGCGCCCTACTATTACGTTACTACATTTTACATATTTTGGCAATAAATCTTACGAGATTTGCTCTTTTAGATGACCTGTTAATGACCCAAACGAAACACAAGTGAGTTAAAACATGGATCAGCTAAAATGTACAACTTTAAAAGTAAAAAAAATAACAATCAGGTGAAATTATAACGGAAGCTACAAATGAATAAAATTTTAGTAAGCAAGTGGTTGTAAAGCGAAAAAGTTTATCTGACCTTCTTAATATAATTGTGATTTTGTAAATTCTCATATCAGTATAATAGCAAAGCAACTTCCTTTAACTTTCCTCGCCAACCCGCCTGGCCAGCGTGGCGTGTGTAGGCCAATTTTTCCCATCTCCAACAGTGGAGGTTTAGGCCTCTGTGTTCTAAGGGCTGTAATGAAACTTCTTTTAATTGTTGGAATAGACACAATAGTGTATAAGTAATTGAAAAATACGATGATAACATCGACGAAGGAATCGTTTTTGTAGCAATCATTCTAAATACTTTTTCTATCGTTCGATGTCGAATCGAAGAATACTGTGGATTATTTGTAAGAGTTCATTACGGAAATACGTCGCATCTCAACACACGCAGGAATGCACAGTCCACGAGCAGGTGCATCAAACAAAAACTGTCACGATTCCTACTTTATACCGCTCCATCTTAATATATTCTTTTAGCAGTACATTAACTCGATCACGCATGTTCAAGTTGAAACCGCAGAGATGAATCTTTATAATAATAATAATAATATATTCAATTTAACAGATAATTACAATCCATTTTTGTTAGTATACCTATCACTATGTTAGTAACAATGGCTTACATTAAAGTTAGTAAACTAAAATTTTATGTTAGTGCCTTAATAATACTTATTTGTACACGTGTCAATTTGTGTGAATCTTAATAAAGTGATACTGTATTGGACAGTCCACTTTATCCGATATGACCTTAAGCATATTGTTGGTGCTGCCTCTAATTCTATTGACTAGAGATGCAGTGTGGTCCGTACTGGGTAACTCGGGTCCAGCCATCGGTCAGGCGGTCTACTCTGCTACTTTGTCTAGAAAATGAGTCACTAAAGCAAATGGCAAGGATCTGCTAGAACCAACAAGTGGACAAGAAAAAAGGACATACCACGGGAAAAAAGCCAGGTTTTCACTGCGGGCACGCTTTCTTCTCGCACTTCACTTTCTCGGAACTGTTTTAGGCACGATTTAGAGTCCAACCCGGCTTGGGAGCTTTCACACTAAAATCGCGGTGATTTTCGAACCGCACGGGCCGAGCGTAGATTTTGTACTGGCGCCAACTTGGACGCCTCTAGTGGTAGATCACGAAACTACTCGCGATCCATAGACGATACTACCAGGCTTGGTGGTAGGAATTTTGGAATGAATGTGGATGGGATAAATTGGTGTAGGATCCTGTTGGATGTCTTAACATTTCCCCCCACTTGAAATCATCTAAGATTTCAAAACAAATATTAAACTAAACTATAATTTGGTGCTCGAAATCTTAACTATTTACTTAACTTAAATTAAATGCTAGGTTAACTAAGAAAAAAGTAGAAACAGAAAACTAATTCAAAGGTAAAGGACAGATCTTAACGACTGGTCGTCGGAAGAAGTGCCCTTTGGGCGTGCGAACAGTAACGACACGCACCGTACCATCGGCACCTGTATGTAGTTCAGTTACAACAGCTAAAGTCCACTGCAAGGGTGGTAGATTTGGATCCACCATCATAACTACATCGTGTAATTTAACATTAGGTGTGGAAACAAACCATTTGTTTCTTTGCTGCAACGTGTGTAAATAGTCTCGCTGCCAGACGCGCCAGAAAGACTGAGTAAGCTTCTGTAGCATCTGCCAACGAGACCGCGGATGATAGGACTCGTCGTGTACAAGCTCGGGTACAGCGACGAGCGGCGCGCCTACAAGGAAGTGACCAGGCGTGAGCACGTCGGACTCACGTGGTTCTGTAGACAATACGCACAGAGGTCTCGAATTTAGCATAGCCTCGATTTTCGTGAAAACGGTAAATAGCTCTTCTAACGTGAGAACTTGACAACCCACGACGCGTTTCAAGTGGTATTTGGTGGATTTAATACCACTCTCGAAAATACCACCGAAGTGTGGAGCACCGGGAGGGTTGAAATCCCACTGGATACGACGATGTGACAAGTTGTCCGCGATGTCTGTCTTTTCACGGGCAATGAAGTCGTAAATTTCATTGAGACAGCGATTAGCACCGACGAAATTTGTGCCACAGTCGGAAACTATTTTAGAGCACAGTCCTCGACGAGAAACGAAACGGTCTAGCGCGGCGAGAAACGCTTCAGTTGACAGTTCTGTCACCGCCTCGAGGTGCACGGCCTTAGTCGAGAGGCAGATGAAGAGACACAGATATGCCTTATACGTACGAGCGTTGCGACGCCTGCTTTCCTTTACAACGAACGGACCGCCGAAGTCGACCCCTACGTTAAGAAAGGGACGTCCCGGGAGAAGCCTGGCTTCCGGGAGGTCGCCCATCTTCGGTTGGCATGGAACCGGTTTGGATTTAAAACAGGTGACGCATTTAGATAAACGTGAACGTATTAAAAGACGAATACCTAATATCCAAAACTGTCTTTGGATAATAGATTGTAGCTGGCGAGGGCCACAATGTAAATAACGGATATGTAAAGAATCTATTATTAATTTAGATAAATAACAAGATTTAGGTAATAAATACGGATGTACGGTAAGGTCGGATAAACTAGAATTGGCGATCCTTCCCCCCACTCGCAGGATACCATCTGTATCTAGAAAAGGTGATAATTTTTGAATTGACTTTACGCAAGGCAGACCGGAAGTGATAGAATTTATTTCAGTTTGAAAATGATTAAACTGAGTTAATTTAATAATAACACGCACGGAATTATTTATTTCCACTACAGACAGCGGTGTGAATATTCGAGCGTTCATGGTAGACCCAGCATTTCTACGAAAACGCAGGCACCACGCGACTACCCTTTGTAGCTTGTAGAAACACGAAAATCTTTCAATTACTTGCGTAAATGAAGGTGCAGCGACAATAAGCAAGCTACTAGAAATTACGTCTGATTTTAGTTCTGGAATTTGTTCCGGCGGCAAAGTATTTAATGAATTATTTGGCCAAAATGTAGGATGTTTAGCCAACCATGGCGGACCGGTCCACCACAGGGGGTGGGCAGCTAGCTCGGTGCACGTCAATCCACGGCTGCAACAGTCTGCGGGATTGTCGTGAGTCGACACGTGACGCCACGACGACTTGTCGATCAAGTCGGTGATGTTTACTACACGGTTAGCAACGAAAGTTTTGAGATTGCACGGGGGTGTGCCTAACCAAGACAAAACAGTGGTACTGTCGGTGAAGGCCGTCACGGAATTAATTTTAATTTTAGTTTTTAACAGATCAAACACGTGACGTAACAAGCCGGCGAGTAACACCGCTGAGCACAGCTCGAGCCGATTTACCGTTAAAGTTTTAAGCGGCGCAACCCTAGACTTGCCTACCAATAGATTTACCGTGAAGCGGTCACGGTGACCTGTACACAGGTACACACAACAGCCATATCCTTTGGATGAGCCATCACAGAAACCCACCAAATACACAGAAGGTGAATTTGGCGGTAAAATTAGGCGAGGTAATTTTATTTCTGTTAATTTAGTTAAATAATTAGAAATGTCATGCCATTGCTTTGCAATATGAGATGGAACGGTGTCATCCCAACCTAAATTTAATCGCCACAAGTTTTGTAATAGCACCTTGGCGGAGAAAACAACAGGTGAGATCCAGCCTAGTGGATCAAAGATTTTAGATACAGATGAGAGAATAGAACGTTTCGTATCCTCTGTATTTATTTCAGAAACTGAATAAGAAAAGCAATCTTTTATTGGATCGAACTTGATGCCGAGAATTTTAAGATTAATTTCGGTGTCATCAAATGATTTTGAATATTGGCAATGCTCAGCAGGTATGTCGATGAGTAGTTGTGAGTTATTGGAACTCCACTTACGTAACTCGAAACAACCTAGGCCTAAAAGAGTGACTAGATCATTTTTGAGTTGGATCGCTTCCGTTAGTGACGAGCATCCAGTCGTGACGTCATCCATGAACGTTTCCTCGCGCAACACTTGTGCTGCCCGGGGAAACTGTTCACAGTGCTCAGCCGCGAGCTGGTGCAGCGTCCGTATAGCTAGGTACGGCGAGCTGCTAACCCCGTACGTGACCGTGGTGAGCTCGTACTCTCGGAGCGGGGCGGAGGGATCCTCGCGCCACAACACATGCTGGTAGGATCTCTCTTCCTGCCTGATGAGCATCTGCCGGTACATTTTGCTAATGTCGGCAGTAAATACGACGTTATGAAGTCGAAATTTTATAATTAAATCGACGATATCAGTTTGTAGCTTAGGGCCGGTGTAAACAATATCGTTTAATGATTTTTTATTAGAACTTTGACAGCTAGCGTCAAATACTACACGCACTGGGGTCGTAGCACTGCTCGGGCGCACGATACAGTGGTGCGGTATGATATACGATGCGCGGGCGGAGGGCTCGCTCGTGGGCTGCATGTGTCCCAGCTCTTCGTATTCGCGCATGAAGTTAATATATTTGGCTTTTAATTCTGGATCACGAGCAAGGCGTTTTTCCAAATTAAGAAACCGGTTTAGGCCTTGACGGTACGAGTCACCTAAACCTGCACCAGCTTTGAGCAAAAGCGGCACAATAAAACGACCATCCTGTTGACGGTACATGTACTCGTTGTACATTTGCTCACAAGCTGAGTCATCAGCTGTGAGCGTAGGCGGAGCGAGCGGGGGCTCCTCGACTTCCCAGAACCGCTTCAGCGTTTCGTCGACAGTTCGAGTCGACGTCACTAAGGAGAGGATCCTCTGATCGGTTGAAGGTAAGTCACATTGATATTGACCAGTAATAACCCAGCCGAAGACACTAGACAGCGCACACGGTAAGCCAGGACCGGGCGCGAAGCGCTCGCCGTTATATAACTGGTCGAATAATTCGACACCGAGAAGCATATCGATATGCGACGGTATGTCAAAACCATCATCTGCTAACTTTAAATGTTTAAAATGTTGACGGACAGATGACGGGAGTTTAGCAGAAGGCATAAACGAGGTAATTTTAGGTATAATTAAACAAGAAATATTAAATTTTGGCGTTACATTCTCTCGGGACATAATTGTACAGTTTGCAATTCCTTTGACATCGCATACTGCGTTTTGCCCTATACCGGCAACGGAATAGTGACAACGACGGGTAAAGAGCCCTAATCTACGAGCACATTTACTAGTAACGAACGAATCCTGTGAGCAGCTATCAATAAGAACGCGTGCTGTATGTAGGGTACCGTTATAACCACGCACGTGTACTAAGGCAGTACCTAATATTTTGATAGTACGTTCAATAATAGGAAGTTGCATAATTTGTTTTCGCGCGCACGCTAAACCAACTGAAGTACTCGTACTAGCAGCTGAAACAGGCGTTACTACGTTTTGAACATCTTGAATGGCACACGATACATTACTGCTTTGAGCTGACGAAACCGCGGGAGATTGATCGCCGTGCAGCAATGTATTATGTCTCGCGCCGCATACCAAACAACCCGTTTTAGACGGACATACCTTTGCACCGTGTCCTACACGTAAACAGTTATGACAAAGATTATGTTTAGTTATAAGCTGTAACCGAGATGCAGTAGTCAAATTTAATAATTTAGAGCACCGATAAATGCTATGTGATAAATTGCAGCAAGGGCAATTATAGCTTATTTGTTTATTAGTTTTAGTGGAAGTAACAAAAGAGTTTTTATAAGATTGTTTATTTAAATTGTTTTGATTTAAATTACGTTTATTGAATGAAGGTTTTAAACAAGTGTCTTTACTAACTTCGAGTGCCTTAACGTAGTTTTGTAAAAACAATTGCAATTCCCTGAAAGTGGGAATATCACTTATGTTTTGTAACTCGAAACGTTTCCTTGTATCTGAGTCTAGTGTACGTGCAGATAGATAGAACAACAAAAACTCACTTAGGTTGTCTATATTTAGGGCTTTAAGAGCATTTACGCACTCATAAAGAACATTGTATATTTTGTTGATGTTTTCATGAGTAGGTGCTGTTATCTGCTGCATGTTAAACACTTTGTCGAGGTAAGTAGTGGCAAGTATACGTTTATTTTGGTAACGCTCAATGAGAGATGAGTAGACTATCTGATAGTTTTGTTCAGTGAGCGGTAAACACTTGGCAATACCTAGTGCTGGACCTGACAGACATGAGATTAGGTAATGAAACCTTTCTACATCAGTAAGAGATGAATTTTGGTGTATTAACGGAATGTAACTGTCTATAAAGGTAGGCCAGTTCTCAATTTGACCGTCAAACTTAGGTATTTCTATTTTTGGTAACCTAATCTGAGGAATCTTATTGTCTAAGCTTATAGATTTATTTGACGTGGTACTTGTACTTGGTTCTAAGGAATCTATAACGTTTTCTATGCGATAATATAAATCATCAAACGCAGACAACTTATTTGTATTGATTTCCGTTTCTGGTTTTAATTCTAATGATTTGATATATATTTCATCATTTATTTGGTAATACTCGTCACGAATACGACCTAAATCCTTATACCTAGAACGAAATTGCGATTCCGCCGATTTATCTTTGTGTGCGTTTTTCGATAAATCGTACAATATTTGTACCGAACGAAATAAATGTTCACAACGTGATATAAGCACTTTAACATGTGCTTCTACTTGTTTCGACATAATTATTCAGTTATTAATTAAAAAAAAACAATAGCCGAAAAATAAAAATTAACGAAAAATATTTTTGAACTTTAAGGCCTAAAAGGTAACAAAATAGTTAGAAAAATAGTGTAAAATTGATTAAAAACTATAGAATTCGAGCACAAAATTACTTAGCACGTGAAACTTAGCAGCAAAGTAGATTTGACCAAAAACTGAGCACCACGTGTTATAGTAGGATTTTTTGAATGGACTGTATGTTTATGATTTGAATGGTTTTACCCGGTTCGAATGG
This sequence comes from Tinea semifulvella, assembly GCA_910589645.1. Taxonomy (NCBI): domain Eukaryota; kingdom Metazoa; phylum Arthropoda; class Insecta; order Lepidoptera; family Tineidae; genus Tinea; species Tinea semifulvella. Next base: position 10,677,055 of record OU342586.1, read on the forward strand.
AACAATTAATGGTCCGTACTGGGTAACTCGGGTCCAGCCATCGGTCAGGCGGTCTACTCTGCTACTTTGTCTAGAAAATGAGTCACTAAAGCAAATGGCAAGGATCTGCTAGAACCAACAAGTGGACAAGAAAAAAGGACATACCACGGGAAAAAAGCCAGGTTTTCACTGCGGGCACGCTTTCTTCTCGCACTTCACTTTCTCGGAACTGTTTTAGGCACGATTTAGAGTCCAACCCGGCTTGGGAGCTTTCACACTAAAATCGCGGTGATTTTCGAACCGCACGGGCCGAGCGTAGATTTTGTACTGGCGCCAACTTGGACGCCTCTAGTGGTAGATCACGAAACTACTCGCGATCCATAGACGATACTACCAGGCTTGGTGGTAGGAATTTTGGAATGAATGTGGATGGGATAAATTGGTGTAGGATCCTGTTGGATGTCTTAACACAGTGCGTTTACGCATAATAGCAGAAAAAATATCAACACGATTCTCTGCAAACATTCCGGACGCACTGCAATAACGTGGCAGCCCCAACAATACCCTGAAACCTTTATACATCAAAGTCACATCTTTACTTGTACTTGTAAGTTTCAGCTAAACGCGACATAAAGTAAGAATTCAAGACTAGCTAAAAACAAAAAATCTAAGCCTAGGTTACACCAATATAAAGGCCCTTAAATTGTAACGATTAAAGTTCAAAATGGCGTCGAATGTATCAATTTTATTTTGAGTCATCAGCTTGTACAATCGACGCCATTTTGAACTTTAATCGTTACACTTCGTTTTGCTACAACCCAGCCTTAGTAAATATTCACGTAATGATAAAGTAACTACATAGTAAATATTATAAATAGTTAGCGGAGGTAATTCGTTTGAAATACAAAAAAAAACATACATTATTCACAAGCAGCGTGAGTTAGGTACTCATTTTATAGTAAACAAAAATATCATAAGTTTTCTGTTTAACACATTGGCTTTTTCTATCCTTATGCATAGTACAGATGGTTTTAGCACCTTTAGTACTCAGCCTCGATTGAGTATTGTAATTGCCGCGTTGACATTTAATTATAAATTAATGATTTAAGTGTTATCGGCGCGTGCACAGTCTTTTATTTATGCGTGATATATCGCTATTGCTTCGTCAGGTGTTCCCGCACCTTTAAAAGCTAGGGATACTATGTTCTAGTTACTAGCTGATTTAATGATGTTAATTACATGATAACAATTTGCTACACTCAATGAATTATAGTGCGTGAGATTGAATGATACCTACTTGTATTGCTTATTTTTGTAGGTACTAACTTTCCAATACCTAATTTACTTGTTAATTTTATATTATCGATTACAGGTACTTTATCGACTTTTAAGGAACCATCGTTTATTAATGTTACAAAAAGGTTTATATTCGGCAACAACGATTTTCTATTATACAAGTTTAGTGCTGCATAAATTCAAATAAGGTCATGCGTGGAATACTGTTCTCATCTCTGGGATGGTTCCGCTAAGTACCTTACAGATGCTCTCAATGTCCTACAGAGGCGGGCTATTCGAATAGTGGACGATACTACAGTGTCTAAAACTCTCGAATCGCTGCGCTGCAGCTTCGCCGAGATGTGGCCTCCCTGAGCGTGTTCTACAAGCTATACTACGGTGAATGTTTTGAAGAGCTCCACAACCTTATCCCTTCTTTTCTATTCCGCAACCGAACCACTCGCACAGGCCAAAATATGCATCCACATACCGTAGCCACTATCCCTACGTGTACATACAAATTTGGAGACTCTTACATCTGTCGCACGCTGAAGATGTGGTATGCTCTTCCAGCCAGTTTGTTTCCCCATTCCTATAACCTGGAGTCCTTCAAACGAAGTGTGAAAAAGCATCTTTATAGGCCGGCAAAGTGGTAGGGACTGATGTCGGTCGTCTGAGGCTGGCGTCAGTTGCTCCCATTCTTGGACCTCACGGACCGCTTTCCATCAGGTGGGCGCGATGTCACATGTCGAGCTCAGTATATAAAAAAAATCTATTCAAATATATCGGGTTATTGACAAAAAAAAATCAAGCATTTTGTTTTACCGGGTTCGGGACATTTATTTAACTTATTTGTAATATTTCTCGCGTTTGGTACAGTAGAGACATCGACGAGCTAGCATAATTGGCCTATAGTAAAGTTGGCTAAACGTGAATTCATTTCTTTTAAAAAATGTGTGGTTCTTAACCACACCGAAAGGAATACGGTCGTGATGATAACGATCGTTACTTTTTATTTTGTTTTACATAAGATAATCATAGCAAACTTGGAACTCTCACACTTATTGTCTGGGACTTTTTACAGCCAAGCTAATAGTGTACCTACGAGTTTGTTACGAGATACATCAACTGTTAATGTATACGGCCGTACGTGGTGTACATATTGTCAGACGTAACTTTAAATTTCATTATTTTGTTTGCATATACATACATTTACGTATAAAATAGCTTTACCCTCCTGTCTTATGTCTAAAATGATGTAGATAACATCGACATATAAATATGCCTGTTACTCAAAGAAATTCAATAAGAGAGAGCGGGCATTGGTGCTATTTTCATATAAAATATGTGTTAGATTATTTTAATAAATAGATTTCTAAAGACTGCCTCCGTGGTCTAGCGGTTAAGTTCGAGGATTTAGACTCGGAGGTACCGGGTTCGATTCCTGGTCAGGACACAAAAATGTAAATAAATACATTTGATTAATATTTAATTTATTTGTGATATTTCTCGAGTTTGGTACGCTGGAGACATCGACGAACTTGCCACTTGTCATGATTGGCCTATAGTAAAGTTGGCTAAATGTGAATCTGCTTATTTATAAGCGTGGTTTCTGACACCCCGAAAGGGAAACGGTCGCGATGATACTTTACAATAAATAGATTCGAAATTCTCTTGTCGAACAAGAACGTGTTTGTGTGTTTCTGTAGCACGCGGGTCGGCATATTAAAAAAACAAAATAATATAATGACCATAACTGGCAACGCTCTGTAATAGACTAATTCATTTCGTGACGATTGGTCTACCCGCCGTCGTGTCAGAATAAAAACTAAGTTTTGCACAAAAATATTATGCCATTTAATTACTTTTGAGTTTGCGTTTTCGGCTAAAACCGTTCGTTTAATTGCTATTAAGAACCACTATCTTCATAACTAAGCGCCACAGTGCTTAGTCGTTGTTATCACTGGAAAAAGCAGAAGTTTTAAAACGACTTATGTATGTAAGAATGTGATATCGCTCTAATATATTTAAATCTCAATCCGTTTGGCTTTTTGCCGTGTTTATATATTTAATGTCTTACTATTACTATAGTGGGGAAAATAATACAATCATGTAAGTCCTATTTATACTTTTTCATCTCGGCATGGATTATAGTCATGATGGACCTAGTAAAGTTGACTTGATACAATAAAAGTATTACATAATTATTCGTATGTGAATATATGCGTGTTACTATGCACACGTGTGTTATATTAGGTATGTCTAACATTTCTAAACACTTCTGTCTTTGGACAGGTGCACGTGTGCTTGCTCAACTTATTTCACTTGAACTTATAGAAAATAATACAGCCAAGTTAATTTAAACCTTCTACACCTAGTAATAACATCTATAATTATACTATAGGTTGTTGTATTTGTGGAACTACAATTATTTTTCAGTAACAATATAAAAACTTATGTATGCTTATTTATTTAGTATGCTATACACGTAGAAACATCGAATACTGTATTACTATTCCTCACGTCTCGAATGAAAATTAACTAAATATTAAAACGACAACGTTGTCTGGTTTTTAAATTTTATATCAAAATTCTTACAGGACTATTATGACGTTATAAATAAAACATATATAGGCATTATAATAACAAAAAAAATATAAATTTTCATTTTGATATGTAATTTTAATTATGTAAGAATATATGTATTGACCTAATTATAAATACTTATAAAATAAATATATTAATTCGTAGAAAAAAAATAACATGAGAAAAAAAAACCTAATTTAACTAAAATAATATATACCACATAATTATATACACACTACACTACATTACAATATACTCGTAGATAGCCTTCGCTTAGTTAAGTTTTGCCTCCAATCTTCTACATCTTTACTAAAATATTGTTACTAATTTTGAGTACCATCATCACGACCGTTTCCCTTTCGGGGTGGTCAGAAACCACGCTTATAAATAAGCGGATTCACATTTAGCCAACTTTACTATAGGCCAATCATGACAAGTGGCAAGCTCGTCGATGTCTCCAGCGGACCAAACTCGAGAATTAACACAAATAAATTAAACATTAATTAAATGTATTTATATACATTAATAAATATTTTTGTGTCCTGACCAGGAATCGAACCCGGTACCTCCGAGTCTAAATCCACGGATTTAACCGCTAGACTCGGAAGCAGTTACAAATTTTGAGCGAGAAAATCTTAACTTGCAAAAAGGGCACATTACTATAATTAATAGTTTTTCAGAAAATACATACATAAAACTAACCTATTTTTTTTACCTGTTATAAATATTTTTATACCTTAACAGAAATGAAAACAAAACACTTGGTCACCTATTTATGTGACTTTTATAAGTTTGTTGTCAAAACTAATAAATTTGGTTAAACATAGTACAATGTGTAATACAAAAATGTTTCCTTTAAAATAATTACTCAAGAGATTACAGTCGTAATAATATTGATGGACTTTGATCCACTCAAGCCTAAAAGCTTAGGTGATTTAGTAACCAATACACCATTCGTTGCATTAATAAAATACATTTTTTAACAAGCGTCATCTATTTACTTCTCAACTCTACAGAAAGCCTTTTAACATAATCCATTTCTCTATTCCCAGTTATTGATACGAAGTCATAAAAAAATGTTCATTACAACGTAGCTTACTTAGTGTTTCTTACATAACCAGGGAGGTAGTTTAAAATATTTTAGTGTTTTATCAATGATATTGAAGTTGAGAAGATGTACCGTGAAACTCTACACAAATAAGTGATTAAATTTAAAACAAGCACATCGACGAGCTTGCCACTTGTCATAATTGGACTATAGTAAATTTGGCTAAATCAGCTTATTTATATGCGTGGTTTCGGAAACGGTAGTGATGATGCTTTACTTTTTACTTCTTCATTATATAGTATTATCGTTGTAAGACTTTTAAAATGAAATGAAATATGAACAAAAATATGTCTAGGTTTTGTTATGTATAACAGCCGTAGATAAAAAAAAAATTTAAATTGTAAATTTACAAATTGACGCGGTATCTATGGTTGTAACATCTTTGTTTGTGATAAATGTTGACTCGTTAGTAAGATTGGTTTCCCTCGCGCCTGCGTGTGCGCATTCCAACTCAAGATTAATGTCCCCCCCATCAGGCCAGCACCAGTAGTCATGACGCCTTTGTCATTTTTTGTGTATGATCTGGATTACTCATACTCGTACTACCTACTATGTAAATCTTATGATGATTCATGTATTAATTCATATCGTATTTTTTTATTGGATTACACTAAGTTATAACTTTATAAATAAGAAACTGCTGACATTATTATAACTGCTTTCATTATTATTAAGATACCTAACTTTGATTTACATTTTTTTATTTTTTATAACAGCCCCTAGAACACAGCGTTCTAGACCTCCACTTTGGAAATGGGCCTTCCAGAACATCTGGAGAATTTGGCCTACACTCGCCACGCTGGGCAGACGGACTGGCAAGGATCTGATGCCAAATTGTAATAACAATTATTAACGATTCCACAAGTCAGCATTAGTGGAACCGGGACGGAACGGCTTAACGTGCTCTCGAGGTCCCGTGCCTCTGCGTCCCGTGCCTCGGTGATGTTGTAAATCTATGACAAATGTACGTAAGTAAAGTGTATTAAGATATTAGGAAATGCGTTCTTACAACCCATTCACTACCGCTTACTTCACGTTATTTTAGTGTTATTACCAGACAGTTTCTTGCTATCAACAGCCCGCTATTCCAGCCATTTTTTTTACGTTTCTTACTTGATTTAATATGAATATCAAATAGGAAATATGTATTTTTAACAAAGTGTTTTCTATATGCTTATAAGAATAACAAATAAACAGAATACCCGAGTACCTATAAGCAAGAGAAAACCTACTCGGCAAAAACCTACTTTTCTTTAAGCAAAACCGTTGACATAATTTTATAATAAATTAAATAATAGTCTTACCAGGGTTCGAAACTACGCATTTTACAAAAGCTTTTGTCAATGGCAAATGGCAAGATTTTCGAATTTTCGAAAAAAAAAAATTACTAATAAACTATTGAAATTAAAGTTTCACCACGGGTGGTCAGAAACCAAACTTTTTCTTAATTTTTTGATTATTATAATGAAGCTTTTTTAATAAGTTTAACAAGCTCGTCGATGTCTCGAGCGTACCAAACTCGAGAAATGTCGTAAATAAATTATTACCTATGTCGTGACCAGGAATCAAACCCGGTTCCTCCAAGGACTTAACCGCTAGACCACAATATTTACAAATCATAGTTTTATTTAAATCAAACTAATACTTTTTCTCTCAACGTGCAAAGGATTGGGGCCATGTTGTCATAACAACGTCAGTGCAGTGTGTAATTGAACTGAGATTAAACACGATCAGTCAGTAAAAAGTTATTTTGGACATTGGACGGGAAAATGTTAGTTCTTGTACGATTTCTACGTAACAATGCTCTATTATTAGCAGCTATTAGAAATAAAGCCGCAAGCTTTGCTTTTAATTGGTTATTTCGATCCGTCATTTTTAGGACTTGTACCCACAACCATCTCGTATTTAATACATGTCTTTTTTTGTTTTCATTTTTTTTTTGGTATTCTTCTCCCGATGGATGATCAATGAGGTAATAGGGAAGGCAAAGGGTCTAGCCCATACAGCCAAGTCTGACGTAATATATCTTTCTTATTTATGAGTTAATGAGGTCATCATCAAATTCCAGTTGCTGCAGAATTTGATGCCTTTCTTGGAGTCACTCGCGGCACCATAGTTTAAAACCACGTCGGGTAAAATATGGGAGTTGACAGCGCGGGAAAACCGCAAAAAATAAACTGCAACTTGTGCCCCATATTTAAAGTCCAATTTATCGTTTTCCATAATTATTTACATTGTAGCACATTATTAAACAAAACAACATCACTTTTGACTAATAATAGCAACAGTAAAAAAACTTAAGACTTCTGTGCAAAAGCGCTGGAACTCATTTACAATATAGTTTAGTTTAGCAATAATTTATCAGGCCCTATTGTACTAGTTGAGACAGACTAGTTTTTTTTGGTATATTATTTTAAATATCGAACAATATTGTGTTTACTTTTAATATAATAATACCAAATACAAGACAGTAAAAAGTAAAAGAACATCACGACCGTATTCCTCACGGATTCACATTTAGCCAACTTGCGATAAGGCCATCATGACAAATAAATTAAACAAGTTATTGTGTCCTGACCAGGAATCGAACCCGTTACTTTCGCGTATAAATTTACGTTTTAACCGCTAAACTACGGAGGCAGTAATTTACTAACCATTCGCAAAACCAGGGACACTAAAATATTATTTGAAAAGCTGTTTATGTAATATATTTTTAAATATTATTATGCGCTGTATCAAATATTATGTTATGGAAAACTGTAACGTGTCAGGACTTTATCTCCGTACCTAATTCTAATCCGTTTAACAAAACATACCGTCAAGCAAGATTTACAATTCGTTACACTTTTACAAAGTGGCACACAGCTTACGATAAGGCATCGCTTACGTACTTACGTAGTATACTATGAAATGTTTTTAATACTCATATATTATGAAATATTACTTCAGCTGCAGTTTTAGTCTAGTTTTGATAGAGTTCCAACAAAAACAATGTAATCTGACCTATATACGAGTGAGTAGGTACTCGTAACTATGTAGAATGAAAATTTATTAATTTTGATCTGAACAAAGTAAGCTTTAGCGAAAAAGCTCTATATCATATTTAAAGGTAGGAAAATCGTCCGAGTTGCTAATGACTATTATCAAATATAATTAGATATATATAGCTATCTATTTACTACATAGATCAAGCATTAACTAGATTATAGGTGACTGCTCTGAAAATATCGGATGATATATCTGGTGTCAATGCAATTTAAAACTTGTATTTAAATGAATTAGGTTGGTTTTATGATAAATATTTAATAGCATTTATATTATTTTATTTCTGACCGATCTCTTTGTTTGTCGTATTAAGAGAAAGAGATAGCATGTACGCAGAGGTCCGCTTACCAGTTTTTTGTAGTATTTTTGTATGTAACTATTAATCTAGTTGAATCCGTGATCGTAGATGTACTATGTCGAGGGTGTGATATGGTATGAGGGATAGAATCGAATGACTTAATTCATTTTTAAAATCGTTAAAACTTAGTTTATTCTTTTTTTGTTATCCAGGAATATATAGGTGTCTGCAGAAGCTTTTATAATAATATATTCTTTATTATACAAAACCAAAACAAGTGCAGGTACATTGGCGAGCTTAATGCCGTAAATGCATTTTCTACCAACTAACCTTTGTGACTGAGAGCTGTAATAAGCAGAAGGTTACGAAGAAAATAGATAGTTGAAATTATTTATTACTATATAAAACACTTTTTTTTTTCTAAAGCAGTAATCCAGTATTTTTTTCCCTATTAACATAACAGCTTAAATATATAGTGATATATTCACTCCTTTCTTTAACATAATGTTGAAGTTAGCCGGTTTTGGCAGTGTCCTTGACCAATTATTTGTTAATAATTCAGGTTAGCTGTGGGATCACAAATTTTATTTCATTAAATCATCTCAGAATAAATTACAGTGCATTACCGATTGTGGTCGTGTTCGACGTACACATTCAAATTGCACATACTGATACTTTACTGACAGGTCGGCACCTGCATGCTACAGAATTGTAAAACTCGATCTTCCTCGACACTAGAAAAACAAAGTAGATAATGTGCCAACATTTTGTATGACAATAACAACCAATGCCGCTCTTATATTTAGTCCCTTTAACTGAAGCGTGACAAATTAAAGTACTAATAATTTAATTATTAGAATCATAATACTTGAGCATCTTTTGGACAAAAGGAGATTCTAATATTAAAAAAGGTCGTCACTTTGACGGACCGCATACGTAATGACGAAATACGTAAAAGGGTAGGTATTAAAGAAAGCATAGGGACAAAAATAAGGAAAGGCATGCTCTGATGCTTCTTGTGAAAGTTGCGGGTAAAAGAGGCCCTGGCAGACCATGACTTACCTATCACGATCAAATAAATAAAACAATAACTGAAGGTGCATTAAAAAGCCATCAAAACAAAAGGGCATGTATGAAGAGGTTGATGAATGATGAAGAATCGAAAAAAATGTCGTGATCGTGACAAGCGGCGCTCAATTGTCTCTGCCTACCCCGCAAGGGATTTGGTGTGAAGATATGTATGTATTAAAAAAGGTGAAAACTAGAAGACCAGCCCAAAACCAATTAACTATATTTTATTAGTGTTGTTAAAAGGTATAGTACACAAAATGCATGCACCTACAACGACACGTGCAGCAACGGAAAGTGATAAGAGCATGGTAAACAAAGGCTCAGATAACAGGTACGCTCAACACACAACTGGCTATCCAACACCCTACTCTATTGTCAAAAGGTTCACTGTAAAACCCGATGGATAAAGCAATATGCGGCGACTGTACTTTGATGACACACTTAAAACAAGCGCAGACAGAGCCTTTTCTTATAACTCTTTAAACAGAGTTAGGTCAAAGCCCCACATAAAGATTATATTAATTAAATCAGGCGAAAACCCGATGATGTTTTAAGTTGGTAATTTGCCCAGTCTTCCGGGGCGGGAAAGTATCCACCGTTCGTGCCGATAAACCCAGTAAAGTGTATCCACACGTTTCGGGATCAGGTTCGAATTGCCGTCATGCCCAGTCAAGCCGGAATAGTGTTGGGTACTGATGTGTTAGTCACGAGTGTCTGATTCCTGTTTAGCAACACATTGATGGACCTCGCGTGCCATTTACCATCAGGTGGGCACAAGGTGCTAATATAAAAAAAATGGGGATACTGATCAAGGTGTGTTAATTTATCTTTTATACAATATCAAGTACGAAAAGAATTTTTGAAGAGTGTCGCCAGAGACCAAATGCCATAACTACCTAAAACAGAATATATCCATTATAATTCAACGAGGAAATGCGACGAGCGTTTTAGGTACCCTCCCTGTTGGTAAGCCCTTAGTTTATTTTGTAGAATAGTTTTAATTTCATAGGTATTTGTAAGGTATTTTTGTATGTACTTCGAATTTTATTATTTAGGTAGCTTTTAATTTATTTTTAATGTATATTAATTTACTTCGAATAAAATAAATAAGTACATAATAGTTTTTCAATTAACTAACAAACTTAATTCAACGTTCATCACGATTCTCGTTACTAGTGAACTAATTTTGACGCAATATTTTAAATTCAATTACACACATTAAGATTGATAGGACTATCGCGTGTATCTGGTAATGACTACATCGCTGTGAAATAGTTGAACTTATAATTTATTAAACGTATAAACAATACAATCATATTATTTGAATTACGAAAATCAATTTTCATTTTTTTAATTATATTTCAGACATAAAATCCATAATTCACCATACCAATCCATTACCACCATACAAATTCACACACCAATCCATATATCATTTTAAAATGCCTGTCAAATCACATTTATTTACTTCGACAATTGAAAATTGTATTACGCTTGTAGTTGTGACTTGTTATATTTTTGCCAACACACTGCTTATACTACTCCTTATAAAAAAAACTTCGCTAGCTAAAGCTATCAATTTTCTACATACTATATTAGGTATACTATATTGTAGGTATTTATAGCATGTATTTTTGGAACATCCAAATATTTACGCATAAATCATAATTTTTCGTATTCGAAGAATTTACGAAAACGATTGTATAACTAGTAGGTACTCGCTAGAAGAAAAAAAACTGCTGATTGCTTGAGCAAATTGTCTTCTTAAGAAAATTGTTCACAAGAATTTCTGCAAAGTTGCATACTTCATTTCATAACTTGGCTAAGACAATTTCATGGAAAACATATTCCCAGGTTCATATGATAATACGTTTTTAAGAAACGGCTGGTATGTTAATGAGAGTTTGATGCTGTACCGCGGGGATCTATTATTCTTCAATCTACGACGGACGAACCAACACACATTTTAAGTTTTATTTTACTACTCTAGTACCTATAGAGTTTTGTTTCTATTGTAGCCTCACAATCTGTGTGCCGTAATAGGCTATTTGACAGGTTTTCAAAATCCATTTTATATTATGCAGTAGAGTTTAAGGAACCCAGTAAAAGTTTTTTTTTTTAATTCTGGTACATATTTGCTGAAAAATATCAAATTGAAAAAACAATATTTAAAAAGCATGCCAAACGCTACTTTGACAATATGGCGCCTCAATCGGGTCTGTGACGTCACTTGCCTGTGTGGCACATGTCATCCGCATACATTTGTCGTAAACAAAAAACAAAAGTGCGATTGGATTTACATTTTATCAGTGATTTATGTAATAAAATGAGTTACAAATGGTGTGCAGTTCCAAAATGTACAAATACGTCGTTGAAAAATCCGGAAAAACTATTTGTAGTGTTCCAAAGAATGTCAAAGTGCGGCGAAAGTGGTTGCAACTTTCTCGGAGGGATCCTAATGACATAGCGAATAGTACAAATATTTTCTTCTGTGAAGACCATTTCAATGTAAGTAAAGATATTAAGAATGTAAATGTTTTCGTTATTGATTTGAGGTTATAATAATACCTCTAATGTTTTTAACAGAATGTCTATTACAACTCACTTCAAATACTTCCGATGTTTTCCATAATATTAGTTAAAAATTGTAGCTACTCGTACAGAGTCTTATGATTTCAATAAGCATTATACTAAAAGATCCCCACTAACTTGTTTGTTTGTTACAGATGGAAAATGACGGCAAATTACTTACAGTACAAAATGGGTTTCAGCCAGAAATTAATTTTGAAAGATAAAGTTTGGCCTTCTAAATTTCATTGCCAGCCAGATCGCATTAAAAGAATGTGTGATGCTGGTCCTTTACGATCTACATTTGTCAAACGCCGAAGAATGGAACTTGTTAAACAATGTGAAGACATTCAACAACCTACAACTCTTAAGAAATTTTTATTAATGACAGTGTTGCTTTAACATTTTAAACTCTCTTATACGCCTTATGACTCTTTCCACATGAATCCTTAAACTGGCAATAATTTTTGTTTGCCGTACTTCTTCTTTAGATAACTTTGACCCAGAGGCTACACTAGGAGGCCTTAACAGTTTGATTCCTTTTTTACTTAATGTTTGTTCCACATGCTTGAATCCTTTATCAGCTAATATGACAGTACCTGGATCTAGATAATCTAGAAAGTTGCAATTTTCCACAATAGAGACATCACTTGCTCTTCCCCCAAAACCAGGAGAAATATAATTGATGAGACCATTAGGCGTACATGACATCAAATACTTTACAGTATTACCTTTCTTATAATCTGACCAAGTTAATGCTTGAAAAAGGGCTTTGGAAGGCTTTTGTATGTCAATTTCCAGGCAATCAATAATACAACTTACATTGTGATAGTTGTGTCGAAATGAAATCGGCAAAGTCTTTCTGATAGATTGTTTATTTAAGTTAACAATAAAAAGGCGTAAAAAGCTAGCTATAATTGGAATATTTTTCAAGAATAATTTACTGTTATATGATACTGTCATTATCTTTAAGTTCAGAAAAACTAATTTATTTTTTTTCAAACACATTAATATATGTTCATTTGGTATGTGGGTGTGCTTATGGATTAAATGAATTAAAAAATAGCAGTCAATGCTTCTGAAATGCATTTTTGCCACACCTTTCTGGGATGTCATATATGTATCCAATCACTTAGTTACGCATTCTGTTTATATTGGAATTTTTATAATTTATTAAATAAAACATTTGAAAACCTTTAGTATAAATTTTATTTTTCCTTCGTTATTAGTTTTGACAATAAAATATATTTTATTAATGTAGCTACAATTAATAGAATAAAATATATTTTATTGTCAAAACTGTGTATATTATTCAATGTCCACAGTTTTTGGTTACATTGTGGTAGTAGTAAACCTTACAACAGCTATCCTTTTCGAACATACAATAATTTGAGTAGGTAATCTGCTTTTAAATAGCTTGTAGGTAGACAAGGTTATATTATTATTGGTCTGTTTATGAATAGTTTGTGGGTCTACAAACTATTCAAAAACAGACTAATAACAAAAATACTTTAAAACTATTTAAAAACAGAATAATAACTCAAAGAATACTTTTTGAACTTTATATAACATGAACGCACATAATATTACACTAGTAATCACTATAATATTCACTTAAATTATAATATAGCTTAGATAAAAGCCAGGTTTTTAATGTGTACTTAAATGTATTACCATTTAGGGTTTTTAACCTTAATGACAAATGATTAAACATTTTTATTGCAATTATATATGTACTTTTTTGGTACATTGTATTATTTATTTGAGGTATACAGAGATCATATTTATATTTATTACTAATTCATGTTTTTTGATGTAACATTTAACACTGCAGTTCAATCCCCTGCCTTCCAACCAGTACGGTGAAGCCATAGCTAACAACATTGTCCCTCTCTATAAAATTATCTTTGTTTCATTACAAACAGATAACATTCTAATATGTATATACAAATTACAGTGAGAAACTTTTCATCTCTGAATGTATTACGGAGGGACATAGTAGTGTATTTATTATAAATTGTTCTTATACATTTTTTCTGTAACATAAAGGTAGTTTGAATATTTACACTATTACCCCTGAATATTATACTATATGGTAATTGAGGATAAACATAGCCATAATAAGCACTTATTGATATTTTTAAGTTTTTAATAACATAAGAATAAATTTATTTTATTATATTACTACCTAAAATATTTTTAATTAGGTACTGTAACACTACGAATTAACAGTGGAAAAATATTTGCTTTCCAAAAAGATGCAACATTTATTAACAAATTACTCACATATTCATTGTCATAGTCAACTACAATCACATCCACTTTTTTTGAATCTTCAGTCAGGGTGAGCCACACAAAAGTAACCTTTCCTCATTTTGGTAACAAACATTTGCAGTTGAATTTGAGCTTGGTACTTTTCTGAAATGTTGCCATACAAATGTAATTATTTTTGGTACTTTCACTTCCGCAGGGCTTCACTCTCTTTTTCAGTATATTTTGCACGGTTTTTATCACTGAGGATTCTAATCTTCGGCCTCTTTTCATGGCAGGCATCTCTGGGGCTTTTGCTCCCATGATCTCTACTAAAGATCCTAGAGGCTATTATTGGTTTCACATTGAGGAGCTTGCTTACACAACTGTTCCACAGTCACATATTTCAAGGTTGTACCTACTCTTGAGAGCCTTGGTTTTTTCCAGAAACATTCCACCTCAGTGCAAGAAGGTTCCTCTGTGCGACGATGGGTCCACATGAGGAATGCCACTGCATGTTTACAGCCACCAGCTGAAGCTGCACAGTCCAAGCACTGACAGCTAACAATTTCACCCTTATTCTCGTCTATCACCATAGTGACATTGTAAGAGCTGCTCCTCACCTTGTGCTTAGGACAAATCTTACAGTTTAATGTGCAAAGATCTGGCTCGCGACGCAGCTGCACATTTCCAATGGCATCATCTCCATATGTTTCCCTTGCAGACCTGCAAAAGTAAACAAATTATCGTTTATGTTCACGAAACTGCGCCAAACTAACTTAACATTTATAACCTATAAAAGTCCTTGCTTGTTGTGGAAGTTCATCATTATTTCACTTTCTTATGATATAATTTAAGTTACCACTAAAGTGTTACTATACTTACTTTGCTGTCTTCACATTTTTTAGCTCCGAGGCATAAAAGTCGGAATCATTTTTGAAAAATAATCCGACTATGATTGCGTCGACTTGGGGCAGGTTTCTGCTGTCTGCTTTTACAAAATCTTTGTCCATGGTAAAAGTGCTTGACAGAATTTGTAAAATATTGAAAATAAATCACACAAAGTATTATTTATGCGTGTAATAGTGTATTATCTATGCGGTTTACAAGACGTGGAATCTGTGTTTACAAGCAGGTGACGTCATCATAAACTCGACCAACCAGGAGCGTTTTGTGTCACGTGACAAACATTTAAAAAATGCATTTTTAATTACGGATTTTTAAATAAATTAATCATTAATTTCAACTATAATTAATAAATACCCATTTTTAAACTCTTAATGTATACTGATAACAGTAATTGACACTTTATTTTTCGCATTGTCAAATAGCCCATTGTGTCCATGTAAATTGGATCAGATTTATCAACCGCTTATTATGTGGCGTAAGGAATGTTAATCGTCCGTATTACGCTGAAGAAAGCCGACACGGAATATGACGTGACGATTAATGTCAATTTTCGTAGTTGTTAGAAAATAAAGAGATAACTAAGACGGTTTAAATAATTATTTCAATATTTTCTAAACGTTAGAATGTGCTTAGATCTACAAAGAGTCGCCTGGATTTAGATTTATTATTTTTAGTAATTGGCACATTTTATGTTTATTTTTTGCTATTAATTATATAATACTGCCTCCGTGTTCTAGCGGTTATGTCCGTGAATTTGGACTCGGAGGTACCGGGTTCGATTCCTGTTCGGTGCACAAAAATATTTCTTAATGTAAATACATACATTTAATTTATTTGTGATATTTCTCGAGTTTGGTACGGCTGGAGACATTGACGAGATTGTCACTTGTCATAATTGGCCTATAGTAAAGTTGGCTAAATGTGAATTGGAAATGGTTTCTTAGCCTACTAAATGTGAATCCCCTTATTTATAAGCGTGGTTTCTGACCACCCCGAAAGGGAAACGGTCGTGATGATATATACTTTACTATAATTATATAATAGTACTAATTGCCTGAAAGTCAATGGTTGCTATCACATAGTGTCACGCAGCAACGTTGTAATTATTATAAGTTGATGTAAATATTATTATATGAATAAACAATTTGAATCAATAATATCGAAAAACTGTACTCATGTACCTACTACAGCACAGTACTACATAGTAGTCTTTCGATTTCCCTGGTCTATCCCTGCCTTAATCTTTTTAGCAATCAAGATTTTTATCTCTCTCTGCGTTATTTTAATTATGTAGTAGTTGTGGAGTGATTGAAATATTAATTGCAGGTCAGGTACTGTAAATAATTTGGACGTTGTCAGTGGCTTGATGTTATTAACCACGCCTTCTTATCTTTCAATTTCTATCCTAGGGCGGCTTGTTCTAAAATCATTTAAAAAGAGAATCTATTTACCCGTGGATAGTCTTATTAAGTTTACCTCGGGTAAACGGCTAAATACTGATGTCATATACCTATTAACGTAAGAACTTACGTCAAAGTTTTGTTTCAAGCAGTTGTATTGTACTACCATGGCAAAATTTTAATGGTTTTGTAGCGAGCAGTCGTTTACAAGTCTTTGTGTGAGAGAGATGGGGTTACGTCGTCAGTTAGGGAGAGAAACGACTGTTCCGCTGGTCGCCTGCGGCATAGTACAGGCACCCACCGATGACAACCAACATCGACCGGCTGCCCCATCAGGCTGCGCATAATCATGGAAGCGCGTGACCAAAGGGTGACCGGATTTTGAGCAAACGCTCACGGGGGGTTTCGGGGACCCTTCTGTAAGACGGATCAGCTAAATCTCTTTCCAAACAACCCCAGTTAGGTGGCATTCAGTTGGCTTACATGCTTAATGCGTAGACACTGCCTTTCCACACTTCCATTATTTTTCTATCCCAACACCCACCTCTTCATGATGACAGAAAAAATAAAGAAAAAATGTTTTGCAGCGGTGCACACCCCCACCGTTGAATTTTGCGTGAATTCGACGAACATTCGTAGCGTAAACGCCAACCCAACTCCATTCGCCACCATCTGGAGACGACGCACCCGCAATGCTTTTTCTGACCGTCAATCTCCTATTCGCGTCTGTGTCACATGTTGTGTGTGCTTAGTATGAAGAATATACGTTGTCCCGATTAAAACGTTACAGGATCGCTCAAAAAATGGGTGCATATTTCAAAAAGTTGTTACTATAGTCATTATAGGATAGTGGCTTTACATTGTCAAAAACAAATCATAAGTTAAGAGTATAAAACTTTTTCAATATAAGTAATAAAGTTTTATTAGTTTAGAATAATATTATGAATAGGTGTGAGGTAGACGCCTAATGTGAAAACTTGTTTCGAAGCTCATCTTATTGGCAAAGAAGTCACGTCAACACTCGACCCTTGTAGCTGTCTCCTCACCTTACTACCTAATAAGATTTTGCTTCAGAAAAACTTATTTTATGTACAACCACGTAAGTTAGCATTTGGCTTGTGCATGTTTCTACAGAACCGGTGCGTGTAAGCATTGAGCGCGGGCCGTTAGTTTCAAATGACACAAAACCATATTGTTTATGTATGCTTGACCATCGCATCGCGGCATTGGTATCAACATCTTAATAGGTAACCGCACCCATTATCGATCCTCTTTAGAATGAGCATCTAGGTATGTCAAAATGCTAACTATCATCACGACCGTACCCTTCCAGGGTCGTCATCACCACGCTTTTAAAGAAGCGGATTCACTTTTAGCCAAATTTACTATAGGACCATCATGACAAATAGTAAGCTTGTCGACAAGAGATTATTGTGTTCCGACCTGAATCAAACCCGGTATCTCTGCCTATAAATCCATGGACTTAACCGCTAGACCACGGATATTTTTTTCTTAGCTAAGGAAAACTTAATGACAAACACTGAAAACAAAGAGTCAACCGAAGAAAAAGGAGACGAGGATTTAAATTATATAGACCAAGTTAAAGAATTACGGTGTCATTTGGTACATGTCAAGAAACAGCCGAGAAAGAAGAGGAAGGCCGGTTTTTTACTCCACAGAAGAAGAAGGTTAACGAGTTACGAGAACATGCGAATAATTTAATCATTCTTTACTTGCTATGTGCTTAGGCGTAATGTTATTAATATCTTTGTTTAAGTTTTATATATTTTTGATAAACATACTAGACAACGAATTATAACGTTTGTTGTGAAATAAATGTAAAAAAATCGATCTCCAGTAAATTTAGATAAGTAACAGGTGACAGATTTTAAGGAGTGACATAATAGGTGTCGTTACTATAAGCTTTCTAGCAATCATTTAAATTTTAGAATTTACCATCGACTTACTACTCCTGACTTACCCGATGAAATTTGAATAATACTAATACGTTAACCAACAATCTTCACGTTCCCTAATGCCCACATTTATCTTCGGATTTATCTTATGTCAACTTATGACGGGATTATTAAAATTTTAATGTCGATCATTGCCTACGCGGACTCGTGCTTAAGCTCCATAGATCAAGATCAAAAACCAATATAACACTTACTGACTCTATATTTTAATTCATCAATTTCATCAGCAGCCCCTAGCTGTGATGAAGGTATGTGAGGCATCCCTAGGCCTTGACTGCTAAAGATAGGTCTTCCGGAACATATTATTGGAAAATTTGGCCTTCTTGCGCCACGCTAACCCAGACCGGTCTGGTGCCATTTTATTTTGACCATTACTTAACTGTGGTACAGGTTACGAGTTTCGCCGTTTGGGGTCGAGACGATGGGACCATCGGGACCCTCAGCCAAGCGTCTGGCCAAGGAGTTGTCCAAACGGCTGACGGATAAATCTAGAGACAGGAAGGCTGGTAATTATTTCTGCGCATTGGCCTCGCTATACAGAGGCAAAATGTTTCCAATCTTCTTGGGACTATCTCTTGGGATGGGAAGACTCTTGAGGACATTTTTATTTAAAGTTTTTATTTTTTATTAAGCTTGATTTATAGTTATTTCACTTTATTTAAGTAGTTTGTAATTATTATTTTATATTTTGTAATTATTATTTTGTTTAATATTAAAATAAAATAGATTACGAATTACTTAACTATTATACAAATTGCTATTAGTGCAATCGCGACCTACAGCTTGACGTGCTCAGGAACGATAAATCTACATATGTCGTAAGAAAAGAGTATTTCTCATTAGTACAAGCTTCGGGTTCCGAACCTCGAAACTTTGGATTGGAAGACAACGTTCTAATAAGTCGTCCACCACCAAGACTTCTTAAAATTTATGCAGAATAAATAAGATAAGTTCATGACTCACATTGAACTTAACCCACGCATACAACAAGATAACTATGGTATGTATTCAAACGCTGTCAACAAAGTATCTATTACTAAAACGGATATCGCTAATACCCACTAAAAACGTTGCTAACACCTCTCGGACTAAAGAAACAGTGTACGAAAACTTATTTTCAACTTTATTTCAAAGCATTTGTACACACATCCAAAACAATATGTCCAAAGCAAACAATACCAACGAGATTAAAACTTCCTTCGGTTATTTCATGCAAATATCCATAAAAGTAACACTCGTGTGCCTACACATAAAGCATTACAAAACTTTTTTTTATTTTTCGTTAATAAAACTTTTATGGTCTTTTTTATAAGTAATATTTATGGAGACTGTATACATGGTATAGCGGTCATATAAAACATTTATCGGGTACGATTCCTGGTCGAGAAAATATGACATTTCTCAAGTCTCGTATGCTGGAGACACTTGCCACGTCATGATTGGGCTATAGAGATTAGATTATAGTGAAATTAGCTAAATGTTAACCCGCACCTTTAAACACAGCTGGATTCCCACCACCCTTTAAAATATTACAGTCGTGACGATACCAAACTTTGTAATAATCGTTAAGAAACATTAGTTATTACATTAATACAGAATCATAATAAAAAGTTAGTTTACATCCTTAAAAAATCGCTTATTTCACTAACCTGAACAGCGCTGTTAAGGAAGCAGTTATTTAGTCCTGGAGCATTCCATAGCCCTTTTGTAGTATGTAATATTCCCGAATCTCTGGAGTTATCCCTCGAATGCTGCGGTCGGATCTCTCCTTCGTAACAGAGCTCGTGAGTCGTTGCCATTGCTTTTCTATCTTTCTTTTTATGGTGTGATATCCATAACCATGTTATTTTGTGCCTGAAGATCCATCCTCATTGTATCTGTAAAAAATATATATCTATAAGTGTCTCCAATATAATTACCGATGTGTTAGATAGGCTCTAACTGATATAAAAACATTTTTATGTAACTAAGCTAAATCGCAAAAGTCTATTAGTTCGGAGTCCCACCTGATTGGTCTATTCATGCTGCACCTCCAATGCTAGTACTTTTTCTATACTAGCACGGCATGTGACTTTGTGCTCACCTGATGGTAAGTAACACGAAGGTACATGAATGTTAGCAATTGGAATCAGACTCTCATGACTCCCAAACACTATGCCGGCTTGACTGGGAAACCGAAACGTGTGGATACACTTTACTGGGTTTTTCGGCACGAACGGTGGATACTTCCCCGCCCCAGCATACTGGGCAAATTACTATCATCAGATTTTTATTTTTTATAACAGCCGCCTTAATCAGAGTCCTAGAACTTTACTGCTAAAGAAAAGCCTTCAAGAATATAGATAATTTGGCCAACTCTTGGCTCTGTGACTTGATTGGTTTTCAAAGGTGTGAAATAAATTTACCATTTTTTCGGGAAATTAGTATTATAGTGTATATCATATTATTTTAAGATAAGTTTTTAGGGAAGTATTTTTGATGACTTGTAATTACTTGATTCGATTATTATTCTTCAATTAGTGTTGTAAATTCCCACAGGGTTGTCAATTCTGAACCCACTGTGTCAACGATTCGAGTTAAGATTTAATTAAACATGTAATACTGCGTTAATTACTTATTCTACCTAACAGAGCAAGCAAGTTGGCTGATTAAATACAAATACGGGTATGTGTAGAAAAGAAGAAATATGTGGTAATTAGGTAATTCTCATCGTTGTTATAATAATAAATTCCGAATGATTTGTTAACATTTCCTTTCACTGTTCGTGCCACCTCTATTGTAATGACATTGGTGTGACAAGTCACCCAACAATGGATTGTTTTGTCTAAAGAAACTCGTAGGGGCTACTATGTGTAATAACTCTACCTTAAGGCACTAATTGTCGCTTTTGCTTGCACAAATTCGGGAAAATGATAGTTGTACTCGTATTATATGGGTTTAATATATAACTCCCCTGAACTTCTTAGTAGAATCGGTCTAAAGACTACCGGCCTAAGAACTAGAAGCACGTCTGTTTTGTGCTTTACCAACTACAGACAAAGTTCATTCTTTTGGAGGTCATGTAACTACTTTAATAGTAACTGTTCAGAGCTTGATTTATTTACCGTGAAGCTATCGATTGCTCGTAGCTGCTTGACCAAATATTTTTGTACTGACCATATGCCTTAGCTTTGTAAGTGTTTGCAGACACTCGTTTTAAAGACCTGTTTAGTTTGTATAATAGTTTATTTAAAAAATATATATAAAATTTTAGTTCTATATATTTTGTAGTCTATATGTGGTCTTTTAATTGACCTTTTTGTTTCCATTTTTTTTTCATTATGTGATTATTAGTCGTTAGTTATGATGAATGAATAAATAAATATTTAGCTTTACGCAGTGGAAATGGTTAGAGCGAAAGGAATTCCAGCATAATCTTTGAACCACTTACTTGGAACGAACTTCCAAGACGGCATTACTAAAATCATACAGTGTTTGTTTGGGTAGGGAGAAAGGCAGAATAGTAAATGTATCGTTGCGCAGTAAAATAAAAGGCTTTGTAAACCAGCCCATGTCGGTCGCAAGCCCGATACACTATTTTTCTTCTTTCTTCTGCACATACGATGGTCTAGACACAAGCACGATTAATCAATGGATAGTTAAAATATATATCTGCGCTAATATTAATTTCTATATTATCTACTTTGTGATAATATATTATTGTGACTTTTGCTCTATAAAGTGATTTAGACAGAAGAAAGATTTGAAGAAGAGGTAGCGAAGTGAGTGGTTTAGCGAAACCTTTGTGACTACATAGATGGAGCTTTATCTTTATTTTTATAACAAATATGTAAATACTTAATGACTGAAAAGCTTAACCATCAGAACAAATTATTCCACTTTTATTACCACTTAAAGGAGTGGGTATTCAAAATATTTATCCTTGTCCTTAACCTTAGCGAGAAAGAATTACTACGGCGATTAACTTTAAAATAACATCGCAAAGAGCGAATTCCTTATGATAAAAAGCTATACGGAAGCCAACTAGTTGAAGCAGGCGTTCCTTAGGTACGTAGGAATATGTAAGTAGTGGCTAATGACTGTCATAGCTAGGCTATAATCACTGGTCATCAACTTCTGCATTCCTGGTGCTCAGCGGGTTGGACGCGGACTCCCGTTCCCGTGCGTGGTGTTAGGTGTCCTGCATACTTTGATCGGATACGATTCATGATGTGCTTATTAAAGTTCCAATATAATAATATCTTAATAAGACTAAATAACTCAATGAGCCAAACTAAGGCTTAGAAATTAAACATTCTATCTTTAACTTTAAATGATAATATAAATTTGAAATAATAAAGCATAAAAATCAAGCTTTATCCTCCTCCTTGCGTCGTGTTTCCTCATTGATGAGGGTCGTGACCTGTGAAATTGGTGTGCGTCTTGATCATAGCACGCCACCCGTTCCTGTCTTCGGCGGCATGCACAGCATCATGGACGCTAGTGTTGGTGGTGGAGCGGATTTGGTCGGACCAGCGTATCGGACTACGGCCTCTCGGTCTCTTTCCTTCCACCTTGCCAGTAACAAAAAGTTTCTCCAGGTTATCCCCTCCTTTTCTGCCAATGTGTCCGAAGTACTGGAGTATCCGACGAAGGCATATGGTGGATAGCCTAGTCGATATGGCTAGTTGGTTTAAAATCGATACGTTAGTACGATGATCAGTCCACGAGATCCTCAGCATTTTTCTCCAACACCACATCTCAAAAGCATCGATACGCTTTCGGTCAGCGCATTTTATAGTCCATGTCTCAGCGCCATATAGGAATATGGAGAAAACCAGTGATCTAACTAGCCTGGATTTCGTTTTTATGGAGATCGTCCTGTCCGTCCATATTTTGTTTAGCTGAGACATGGCGTTCTTGGCCATTCCGATGCGTCGTCGAATTTCAGCCTCGCACGATCCAGTGTTGCTGATGCTAGAACCCAGGTAAGTGAAGCTCTCTACAGTTTCCAGATTCAATGCACCGGTGAGTTCTAGCGTGTTGGACCGGTCTACCACTAGAAGTTTTGTTTTGCTTCTATTGATAGAGAGGCCGAGCTCTTGACTGATGCGTTCCATCTTCTCGAAAAATGACAGCATTTCGGTTTCTGTAGAAGCCAGCAGAGTAGTGTCATCAGCATATCGCAGGTTTGAGACTTTTACACCTCCGATTGAAACTCCCCCACGCCATCCTTCGCACGTGCGCCTCATAATGTATTCACCGTAGATGTTAAATAATATGGGTAAAGTATGCAACCCTGTCTTACTCCCTTTTCAAAAGAAAACGGTCCTGAGAGTTCCGATTCAATCCGTACAGTTCCTTTGCTAGTTAAGTACAGATTTCTTACGAGGGCAATTAGATGCGCAGGGACTCCGAGTTCAGCCAGCACTTCCCATAGATAATTCCACCTAACACAGTCAAAGGCCTTGCTGTAGTCTACAAAACACATTAAGACAGGGGTGTTAAACTCGTAGGACTTCTCGATGAGTTGCCTTATGTTCAGTATTTGTTCACGCGTGCCTTTGCCTTTAACAAAACCCGCTTGCTCTTGAGGTATTTGCCAGTCCAAATAGTGTTGAAGGCGGGAGTTGATGATGTGCAGTATGACCTTGCTGGCATGGGATATTAGGGCAAGTGTGCGGTAGTTGTCGCAGCTCTTGGATGAACCTTTTTTCTGGAGTGGAAGAATTACGGATGATGTCCAGTCCTGAGGCCAGTTTCCATAGCTCCAGATGTTGTTGCAGATTTTGTGTAAAAAATCAATGCCTAGCTCACCCAACGACTTTAAAACCTCGCTTGTAATTTGATCTGGGCCTGGGGCTTTCTTCTGTTTTAACGAACGTAAGGCCGCTAAAACTTCCGATCGCAGAATTGGAGGCTCCTTTTCAAACTCTGTCCATTCGGCATTTACTGAATTCGGCTCATCTTTGTAGAGGTGTTCACAGTAAGTGCGCCATCTTTCCACAATGTCGTCCAGTTGATGTAAAACGAGACCGTCAGCATTTTCTATAACCCACGTTTTTGGTTTAAACTTTTTAGATAGTATGCGAACTTTCTTAAAGAGGTCTGAAGTCTGGAGGTTTAGAGCATGAGCTTCAATGTCGCCACATATGCTAGATATAAAGATGTTTTTATCTCTACGGCAATTCTTTTTTATTGCCTTGCATAGACTTGAATATTCCTCCATCACATGTCGATTTTTCAGACCTTTTATTTTTACTACTTTCCGCCGTTGTATAAGTTCCCAGGTGTAGTCAGATATCCAGACTTTGGCTTTACCAACTGTCCTGCTATTCCTCGAGACTTGGCTTAAGGATTCATTAATGTTTTTCTTAAGATATTCCCAGTTCGTGTTGGCGTCGTCAGGAGGTGAAGGTGGTGGGTTATCCCTCAGTTTTGCCTCTATGATGTTTTTAATATGCTCCTGTTCCAGTGGGTTGAGGCGACGGGGTTTTAAGATAGGTGTCTTAGTTGGAGCTTTGAGCCGCAGCGATAGGCAAGCGACAAGTAAGATGTGGTCCGATCCGCATTCAGCTCCAGGAAAGGTTTTCACGTTTGTGACAGAAGACTTCCAGCGAGTCTTAAGTAGAATGTAGTCGATTTGGTTTCTGTATCTATCGCCTGGAGATCGCCATGTATATAGTCGCCGTGGGTGATGTTGAAAGCGAGTATTAAGGATACTAAGATTTCTATCCATACAAAAGTCGACCAGTCTTTCACCACGATCGTTTCTGCTACCGAGGCCATATTTTCCGATCGTCTCGTCACTTGCTGTGTTTGCAATCAATTTTCCAACCTTAGCATTCCAGTCTCCGATGATCATGGTTATCTCCCTGTTCGGTATTGCATTTAACACGTTTTCAAGGGATCCATAAAAACTATCGATGTCAGAATCTGAGGATTGTGCTGTAGGTGCATATATTTGTACGATGTTTAAGGTGCAAGGTCTTGAATTGAGTTTCATAGTTATGATCCTGTCTGACACTGGGTTATATCCTGCAACGTATTTATTCATATGTACTGGCACCACAATTCCAACACCATTCCTACTAGAGTCTTCGCTTCCTGAGTAATACATAGTATTCCCTGTGCATGTGATGAAATGACCTTGACCTCTCATATGAGTTTCACTGATGCCAAGAATTTTAATATTGTGATTGGCCATCTCATTTTCTACAATACTTAGTTTTCCGGCTTGGAGTAGTCCATTAACATTCCAGGTGCCGATACGATGAGACGTTCGTATTGAGATCTTGTTTAATCTTTTAGTAATGTCGTCAGACGCATCTCTTCCTTCCGAGGCCTGACGAACCACCTCGTTGGAAGCTTCGGTAGCCAATTTCACACCAATGGCCCGGCAACCGATTGGCGCCGGTTGTTAATCGGGTCGTCCAACGCTCCAAATTTTGTATTTTGTATCATTCATACGGGGGGTTTTCTTGGGAAAATTGTCGTGGTGGGCTCCCATGTCCTTCCACGTTAGTATTTTAGAGGAAAGTTATTTCCTCATGGTCACTGAAGCCAATGTATGCAATGATAGATGCACAGGATTAATGGCAGGTCATAAGTTGATACGTCGCCTGCGAATCGACTCGCCTTCGTTCTACGTCGCTCGATTAGCACCACCCGGGGGGCACGTGTAGGGTGGGTCTACTAAGGATTAGTTGGTAAAACCTACGGACGTGAGCAACTTCACCCCCCAAGCTTTATCAAACTAAGTAAATTACAAACAAAACATAAAATAAACTCAAAAAGTAATGCACAATTTCCATTAGTTTACAGTGAAATCTGACAATCATGTAGATGTAGGTGATCCATTTTCGTCTGACGCACGTGATAAAAGCTTCCGATTGATTGAGCTCGATAATTTTACAGATATCTGGGTTAATCCCATACATTGCATTTACGTAACTCTAGACTATAACGCTTTTTTCATCTAATTTTAAAGTAAATCTTTAAACAAACAGGGATTTTCCTCCGACACTAATGTAATGCAAATTACATTAACTTAAATTCTGGCAACAATCAAAACCACTTGATGGAGCTATAAAAGTAATGGAGCCAAAATTAAAATATAAATCTAAGCGGGTTAAAAAACTCATTCAGTTCTCTCGAGCACAAGACTGATCTATAATCAGAGTATCATACAATATATTTGTAAGTATAATTCGAAAATTATAAGGCCCTGCCTGATTTTGATTAACGTAATGTATAATTTTGGAACGAATCGATAGACATATTTTATTTTTATTAAACTAATGGAGTCATTAAATATGAGCTTTTGTTATTTATCGAATACGACGATTGCATATTTAAATACTTATGTAAATTTTTAAAGAGTTAGTTGGATGATGTTGCGTAATGATAATTAACAAATTTACATTATAGATATAGTAGTTTATTTATTGTTTTAAAACAAATAAAATGTTTCGCCATGTTGAAATCTGTGTTTTATAGAGTAATGCTATCTTACAGCTCTGTTTATGTGTTTGCAATGGTTATTTCCGTTTATAATTAAACAAATCGAAATAGAACTAGTGATTTTTATATAATTTTGAAACTACTTACTGTAGCTGCAGTAATTTGAAGCGTAAATAAAAAGTCCAATTGTTCTGTGTTCTTTTCTTGCGTGACTGTGACATCTCCAGTAATATCAGTAATGATGATAATGATCAAAATTGTGGGACGACCACAAACATTCTTGTGAGATCAATCCCGTCATTTCATGACGGACATTATAGGATCTAAAAAAATGACCTTAGCTTCCAACTTTTGTTTGTAATTTTAATAAGAAATTCTTTAGTCCAATCAGAATGGACAAATTTTTACTTCCTAATAATATATTGTCTTCATATGTCATAATAATAATTATATATAATATATTGATGAGTATTTATGTAGTCTATGTATCCCAAAGGTAAGCTGGTAGAAAAAGCCGAAATAGCTTTAAGTTCGCCTTTGTACATACTTATAAGTAAAGCGCAATAAAGTAATAAATAATAATAATGGAAAGAGAATAATTTAGCTCTTGTTGTTTTTTACAGTATTAGTTTGACGTGTATTTAAAATCAATGTAGAATCACCGAAGTGTGAGAATTTGGCATCTTGTCAATCCGGCATAGTGGTAGCGACATCAGTGGCTGGTGTCACTTACTTTTTCTGCATTAGCTTATTAGTTCTTAAGCTCTACTTGATAACGCTAAACGTAACTGTCCCGTTTGATCCAAACACTGATCAAATATCCGAAATAAAAATACTTTCTATGAAAAGAAATAGGTACGCTAACAAAACAAAAAAGAAATGTGTTAAATTTTAAGGCTATATATACAGAATGATTTTTTAATTGAGCGTGGATGCCTACTTTTAAACTACAAGGATTATTAAATTAATGCTGATATATATTTTTCTAAATTGTATAATGCTTCTGCATCATAATATTTTAGATATAGGTATATAAGACAAGTTATTTCCCTAGCCGGTTATCGGACCTGAAAATTTTGAAAAAAAGTCTATTCCAGCAGTTTCCTTAAGTTATATTATAAGACAACCGATCACATCACATCACTATTACTTATGATGGCATATTTTTTTCTAAAACTTACATTTCATCTTATAGGTCTTCAAAATAATTAGTTCACTCAAATATATGAATGACTTCATTGAATTTCCGATGCTGACGGTGCTTATCCCATGTCAACGATGACACTAATGTTTTCTCTAATAGACATTTAAAAGCATAATGACAAGTTTGTTGTTTGTAAACTAATTGACCAATTTAGTTCAATAAAATTTTGCTGAATCATACAGTGTTTGGCTTCCAATATAAACGTTACAATAAATGATTGATGTTGTCATTTAATTTAAAAAATAAAGAAGTAATTATTATTATTAGTATATTATTATTATTAATTAATAACTAAATATAATTAAACTGCATCTAGCGGTTAAGTCCGTAGATTTAGGTACTGGGCATTTAGGTACCGGGTTCGTTACCAGGTCGGGACACAATAGTTTATTTATTTTATTTGTACTATTTCTTGACTTTGGTACGCTAGAGACTTAGACGAGCTTAGTACTTGTCAAGATGTAAAGTTGGCTAAATGTCAACCGCTTTTTTAAAAGCGTGGTTTCTGACGACCTCTAAAGATCATGCGGTCGTGATGATAAAAACTCTTACTAATTACTTATGTCACTTTATCTAGTTTATAAATCATAGGTTTAATCTATGAAGCTTACTTGGGACTTGTAGGTTGATTGCGGTAAGTAGTCGACCATAGTTGGTCAGGCACAATCCATAAGAGTTAATTTTTTAAGTCTTCCATAAATTCACCGTGTGTGAATGAAGAGAGCTGAAGAATTGTGTCTCAGGTTAGCCGCCGACTAGAGGCTGGTTTACAAAAGATTTTTTTCCTTTTTTATTGCGGATCAAGACGCTCACTATTCACCATTCTGCTCCTCTCCCTACCCAACTAAATACTGTATGATTCCGCCTTGGAAGCTTGATCCATGAATTATTGACTTCTTCAAATTAAATAAATTCTTCACGCACCAACTTCCACTGCGTAAAGCTGATTCTTTAATCCGTTGCGAATCATTTCTTCTGTGAGATAATATTTGTTCGACTTCATGTTATCTAACTTCAGAAATTTATTGCACTGTTCTTACAACTAATTTCTAAATAGGCTGGTCGGTTGTAAGGATGATTAAATTAACGTGCGTTTACCATTTGCCTATACGGCACATCATTCACACAGCGCCATCTAATTTTCGTGGTAAGCGGTAAGCTTGTGTTACTAGATGGTTGATAAACTACATATTATCCTTTTTTTTTTTTTTTTTGTAAATATATACATATTATACATATAAACACCCAGACCGAGACAAATTATACAATGTACAACTTGCCCCCGGTGGGAATCGAACCCACGACCTCCCGAGTTCACGGCAACGTTTGTTACCACTAGACCACGGAGGCGCCGATTAAAGTAACAATCAAACAAATATTAAAATGTTAAACATGGATTACTTTAACCATCTGAAACTGTTAACTAACTGTTAATAACTACTGTTAGTAGTGGTACCTACGTAAGTATTTTTTCTCTCAAATTATAAAATAACTTGTAATATTTTGTTTTTATTAACTGGCTTTTGTATGTCCGGGTGGAATTATGTAATTGATTTTGAACTACGAGTAACTACGCCCCATGCTTTTTCGTTTCCAATCTTACGAGTATTTTAATAGCTATTAAAAGTTACAAAGTATGAATTTTCAGCATAATTTAGGAAAAGTTATACATCTGTACCTACGTGATTTTATCCTTCATAAGGATCAGAGAAATAATATTATATTTTTAAGTTCGTTATAAAAACATGGTAGGTACTCGTACATTTAAATTTTATTTTAGTATATTATTATTTTTTGTTTTTAACACTGACACATCATCAGACGAAAGACATACCTATAAAGTTTTTATGTGGCCATTTGAAATACGAGAATTACTTAAGTACTTAAAATGAATAGCAAAAAATCTCAAGTGCGGTTCACGCTTAGCTCGAGAACTTGTATTTGGTCCCAAAAACTCATAAGTTACTGTCAAGAATCCATTAATAATAAATAATATCTGATAACCTTAAAAGGTGCGGTGGTGGCTCGGTTGTAAGAACGCGTTCCTTAAATTCTACAAAGGTCGGTTCAAACCCACCCGGCATGTACCAATGAGAAATACACTTTTCTTATGTACATTTGTCATAGATTTACAACACCACTATTCCCGTGCCTCGGAGTGCACGTTAAGCTGTCGGTCCCGGTTCCACTAATACCAACTTGTTTAATCGTTAATAAATTGTCAATAAAAATTGACATCATATCCTCGCCAAGCTAGTCTGGCCAGCGTGGTGAGTGTAGGCCAAATTCTCCAGATATATGTTCTGGAAGGCCCATCTCCAACAGAGGAGGTCTAGGGGCTGTAATGATAAAAAATTATGATGAACCTTAAAAGCTTACTCATAACTGTAAAAGAATCTATTAATAATATACCTAAAGCGAAGTGTGAACAAGTAAGGATATAATAACTTGGTAAAACAGAGATTATATCATACCTAAATTAAATGCTTTCTGTATAGCAACTGACGTAATATATTTTTTTCTCCAGTTTTTTGATTAATATAAATCTTATTTGAATATCTATAAAAGTTAGAAATTTTGCTATTAGGCGTTAGGTGGCGTAAATTGAAATGTAACAAACATTTTGTATAAAAATAGTACCCAATGTCTGCTCTATCTTATTTGACCTCGTTATTAGGTAGGTATAAGCCTAGTTAACATTTTTGTGAGTAGGTCCTGTTTTCGACTACCTACTATTGCTTACCTTACTCGTATAAGGTTATTTATACATTATAGTTTAAAATTAAAATTTATACTATCTATATAACCTTACAAATGCTAGGTTTTTAAATTGGAGAGCCGAGCTACCGGTGAACTAACTATACATCTGTATGTTCTTGTTATATGTTCTTTTGTGTGTGTGCGTGCATACAGACACACAAACACAAGTGCACTAGTACCACGAAGTTGAATATACGTGACACAAAAGGAGCAAGAAAGGAGGCTGCGCGTGCGCCGCTCGCCGGCCGACCCGCCAAGATGGCACGAGTCAAACTGCGTATGCCTATAAATACATACTTTCTGGTAGGTAGCTTTTACAACAACTTAATAAAACATTACCTATACGGATATCGGCATAGGTTATGATTTCTGGCAATTTTTGAGAATGGTAGGTATAAATTAATCTCACAGTTATTAAAAACGAAGCAATAGTTTATAAATCAAGGTTGCTTTGGGTTAATGAAACTTAAACATTTTGATGAATAAATTTTAAATAAATTCGTGGATTAGATTTATTAATTTAATATAATATAATTCCATAAATCTAGGGTCAGTAGGCACATCATTGAATAAGTACGTCCTTAACTGAATTTCACACGATAGATGATCTCGCACTCCCGCAGTTTAGGTACAATGATATTATGACTGTGGCAATAAAATATTGGTACCTACTCGTACACTGTTGGTAACAATTGACATTACCCTTTGTGATCTTCAAAAAGACCACCAGCAAAGCTTAATTAATTGAATGTAAAGTTTTCTTTCACTACTATCTTAATTCTTACAAAGTTATTAAAATAACCGTCTCTAAAAGGCGTAAAGTTATCTCCTAAGCCTAACTTAAGAAGTATATAAAGACAATAAAGGCATGGGCATACCGACGTAACTCTAGACGGTAAAGTGACGTGGTTGAAATGCATGAAAAAAATAAATTAATAAACTATATTTAAGTTTACGAATAAGTATATGCCTACGTGTTTTTTATCTATTTTTTTTAAGCTATCTCTATGAACATAATTCGTTTTTTTTTGTCTTTATGAGTTGGCAATTAACAGTTAAGACGAATTGCTAGTTCACAGGCGATACGGTATAAATTGTATAGTCCTACTATAAAAAAAAACCTTTACCAAAGGCGATCGTAAAGCTCCACAATATTTTAACTGTACTATGAATAAAACTTGTAAAGAAATTTATTACTTTTTCAATAAAAAAAAACATAGTTCACTAAAGCGATTTACATGTGGTCTTTTAATGACTAAGCATTATCGTGAAGCGATAGTTGAGAAGAAAATTCAATGATGAGAAATATGAAAGAAAAGAAAATAATAGTAATTTATAATTTAAGTTTATTTACAAATAAAGAGAAGTGTAAAAGATATTAATAAATATTATTGCTAAAATGAATGGATGGATATGTACCATAAGCATAAAGCATGCTTAAAAAAGTCCAAGCAACATAGCAAGCCAAAGAGCTAGCGAATATGAAAATGTTAAATTATATATTTTAGATCACAAAACGTCGTAAGGTTTAACCAACTTATCAATATTCCTCGCCTACGATTTATTAGTGTTATTTATAGCTTAACTTACTCAGTTAACTTAAAAAGAAATAAGTTTAGTTAAGTAAAGTGTTAGCAAGCATAAGGGCCGGTAACTGAATCCTCCCTTAGTGGCACTTCCTTAGTTAAATAGCCGCGTTCCCATACAATTATTTGCATTTAAGTGAATGTACCACTAAGGAAGGATTCAGTTACCAGCCCTAAGAACGCTTATCGATCTAAACCACAAAGTGACCCTTGCACGTCTACAGTCATACATTTGTATAGATTTTCTTTAGTAATTAGTATAAATAGTCTGTGTTTTTCTATATTGTAATTTCAAGTCAGAAAAAAATATTAGTTAAACAAGTGTTCTAAATTCCTAAACCACCAATTATTTGTTAACTGCTTTGTTTCTTCGCTTTCTGTCCCTGTCCTCAGCTTTCAGGAAAGCAACAGCGAAACTAGAAATGTAAGCCTCCGGTGTATCCCTGCCTTAACCCAGCCTCTGCATCATCAGTCACTGTCGCCTGCACAATGGAAGTGTCCAGTGTTACGAAATAAGCCTGTTGACCATTACTGAACATAAATCTTCGTAAGCGAGGATTGAACTTGAAGAAGTCGTAAAGAAAACTTAAATAGGGATTTGTCGTAAACTAAAGATTGTATTTCTGCACCTATACTCGTAGGTATAGCGTTTTAAAAGTCTGTCTACACTACACCAAAAACTTTCTAATTTAAAATGTAACCTAGTTTGATTTTTGATATCGTCGGTCTAGATGTGACACCGTGTATATACCTACAAGTACCTATATGCAACAAACTAATCAACTTTCCAGAAGAGACAAAAACTGTTTTGATAACTACTAATGAGTTGCACCAAAATCAAGTCTGTGTAATTGTTGCGATTAAAGTTTAAATGCAGCTGACCTTCAAAATAAATCTCGTACATTCGACACCATTTTTAACTATAATCTTTACAAATACAGAGACTTAATTTTGGTGTAATCTAGGCTAAGCATTATATTATACATTTAATATTTTGAAACTGTTTTTTTTTTAACCTATACTGTATATTAAGAATAAACAGATAAACCTACTTTCAATAAAATATAGGTATCATACAAAAAATATTATCTTACCGATTTTTTACTAAATGGAATCTCGTTCGATTCCTGGTGGACGAAGTGACATATTTTTTTATAATTTTGTCCGGCTTATTTCGAATTAGCAATGGATAAGAAATTGTCAAACTAGGCCTTATAAAATTGTGTTGTCACACGGGATTTTTTTGTGATGATAAAGAATTAACCTTGGAAGTATAAATAGATAACTAATGTTCGAATAACCTTTAATTCATCATTGATTTAGAACGGTCATTTAGATCTCCTGACTGATCTAAAGTGGTATATTTTATTGCCAATTTTTATTTCATGTTGTAATTACTGATTTTATTACATCTCGTAACTAAAGCCACAGATCACTAGCCTAGTACGAGTACTAAGTTAATTGCCTCCAAATCATCAATTAACCAGTCATTCTCTACAACCACCTTATTTTTGTCAAAAATACCTATAAAACAATAAGATATTTACCTATTTTAAAATGTAACGAGATATCAACAGATGTAAAATAATAATAATTATGAACGTGTTTTTTTGTAATTATTTTGATGCCTCCGTGGTCTAGTGTTAAAGTCGATTCGGTCGCGGTTTGATTCCTGGTCACAATAATTTATTTGTGTATTTCTCGAGTTTGGTATGTCTCTAGACATCGACGAGCTTGCCACTTGTCATGATGGGCCTAGATGGGCTATATGTGAATCCGCTTCTTTATATGCGTGGTTTCTGACAACCCCGAACTATATTGAACATTTTAAAATCCGTATCTTTACTTACGTTTAATAACGGGTTCGATAATTAAAACTACTTATAATTATTTTCTACATCGTCTAACATTTCGATAGCTTTCTCGACCCTTCAGAAAAATAAATTTTAAAATTAAAGGAAAGTTCGCCTGTTCACAGATGAATTGCAATTTATTGGCGGCGGCTTTTGACGCGTGTAAGTGGTGGCTATGGATTCTATTGTTTATATCAATCTAGATGAGTGGAGATAATTCGTTCGTGATGGAGGGCTG
Organism: Tinea semifulvella; assembly: GCA_910589645.1. NCBI lineage: Eukaryota > Metazoa > Arthropoda > Insecta > Lepidoptera > Tineidae > Tinea > Tinea semifulvella. The sequence goes on from OU342586.1 coordinate 10,711,603, forward strand.
GTATCTGATGAAAGCGATCACGATTACTCCGCCGGGTACAGTTGTCACACGATCCTGTACTCGATCCAGGTACCCACGTAATATGACTTTAACAATTACGTATTATAACCTAAATGGCTTTAAGTTCGCCTTTGTACATATTTTAAGGAAAAAGCAATTAGGTATTTTAATAATAATATTTACCGATGTGAAGTTTGGGTCATAAGTTTTCTACCAAGTAAACACTTCAAGTTTAAAAAGTTTTTTTTCCTATATTAAATTTCATACTATTAAGCGCACTGGCATACTTTGGTAAATAGTTTCATTATGCATCATTTAATGCGATGTTAGAATAATTTTATGACAATTTTTTATTTATAGTTATTTATTTTGAATAAGCTATTTAAAGCGGGTAAATCACCCGTGTGTAGGCGACAGTGATGTACCACATTATGAAAAGTGCTTCAACATTTATCATTGTGAAAAGGATCTGGGTATTTTATATATAATCGATTTGTCATTTTGTTCCGACACCAAACAGTAAAATTTTGACCCCTAATCGGCGACGAGATTTTTTTGTCCTTTTTTAAGGCCAGTACTGAATCATTACTTAGTGGCATTTGTTCACTTAAACACTTAAATTTGTATAGTAACTCGGCCATTTATGTAAACAAATTCCACTAAAAAAGGATTCAGTTACCTACCGTCCCTTAAAATATTCTAAGTAATTTGTATCTTTATTGAGACCTTATATAGAATATTAAGTAGGTATATACTTAATAATATAAATTAAAGGTATATAAATAAGAGCAGTTGTAAAATCGCTTTCCATAAAATCCAACGACTCGAATCCCAGGATGTAACATTTGTCATAGATTTACAATACTACCGTTCTCGTGCTTTGGAGAGAACGTTAAGACATCGAACCCGGTTCTACTAATACCAAATTGTGAAATCGTTGATAAAAATTAGACTAAGTACAATATTTTATTTTATGTTTTTAGACGTGTTTCATATTTTCTATTAAGCTTTTTGTATGTCTAAACTTAGAATTTAATTTCATTTGATTTGATTTTATATTTTTTTAATTATTCATATATTATATATATATATACCACTTGTATTTTGTGCATGTTGTGGCACCTAAAGGTGGTACATTTATCGTTAAATCTATGTAATATAAAAAATAAAAACTAGGTTTTAAGTAAGCAATAATCATAGCTGGGCACCGTTAATCAAATAGTTAACTTCGTTAATCGTTAATCCGCTACAAAAAAAGTTAGCTTCGTTAAACGTTAAAGCGTTACGTTTCGGAAGAATTAACGGAAGTTAATGTTAATCGTTAATCCGTTAATATGTGTAAAATTCTTCTTTATTAACACGCAAATTATCACTGACAGTAATTTATAATAACAACAAACACAACACTCGTCACTCTAAGCACTGGCGCTAGTACTTCGCAGTTTTCTTTTCGCAAAATACTTATATCTAGTTTTGTTTTCGTCTCACGCGCCGCCGCGCCCGGCACTTGTCGTTTCATACTTGCCTGAACCTGTTTTTCGCGCCACACCGCGGTGCCGTGCGGTAAATAGTGGCATTGGATTAACGATTAACGGACTTCTGCATATTAACGGAAGTTAACGTGTCCGTTAACATTTTTAAAAGTTAACTTAAAAGTTAACCCGTTAATCAAAATGTTAACTTCGTTAATTAACGATTAACGGATTAACGAGTTAATGCCCAGCTTTGGCAATAATGTAACCGACCACTGGTTGTCCTTAAATAAATAAATTCCTAATAAAAATAATCATATAAATTATAAGTAATAGGCGAATACATGATTGACAGTTGCACTTTTATTTCCCACACATCTTCTACAACGAGTTGCCGACACATGGAACAACTTCAAAATTTAAATATCATCTTTTAGATAATACTCTCAGTCAGTCTGTGGTAGTCTTTAAAAATAGGACTCTTCAAAGGGAGCCGAAAGTATGATTTAATATTACGATAACCCGCACCCTTGACATGAACTATCTTCTTTACCTAAAAAGGAAGTTTTCTAAATCGTGATTACCCACTGACTGACGATTAAGTAGGTACCCGGCTCCTACAGCTTATTAAGTTAGGCTGAGTTGCATCTAAACGTAGTCTCTATATTTGTAAGGATTAAAGTTAAAAATGGTGTTAGATGTTTCAGTTTTATTTTGAAGGTCATGCGTCAGCCTGTACATATCACAAATAAATTATTGATGGAACCCGGTACCTCCGCGTCCAAATCCACGGACTTAACCGCTAGACTACGGTTTGCCTTTTGCAAGTATAATTGTAAACTAAAAGCAATATTATATGTAGGTATCACAATGGGGCGTATCAGACATTTTGTAGATGTTGCCAGCGGCACTGGTACCTTGTTTACACCTATGACTGATCATTTTTTAAATTTCTTTGTAGTTTACATTTTTATAACAGAAAAATGTATTTTAACTTAACGTTACCTACCTTAAAATACGAATTAAGTAAGCGAACACCATCTTTAAAATAAAAAAGGTTGAATTAATAGAACGGCAATTTTGAGATCACCATATCTTTGCTTTCGCTTGGAAATCTCGATTTGTACGCTTAAAAGCTGCTCACTTCTGCATAATATCCAGAAAATAATAAATTTCATTTTTTTTTTAATTTTCTATGCAACTTACAGTTATATTAGGTACATCTATCATGCGCCATCTATCGTGATAAAAAGTTTTTGCACAAGCCGCCGTCAATTGCGTTTCTTAACTTTTTGGATTTAACTGTGAAACAATACTCTTTTATCATATATCATTGATTTATTTTTAAGTTTATTTTATATTTATTCAGTATCAGTATCATCACGACCGTTTCCCTTCCGGGGTGGTCAGAAACAACGCTTATAACAAAGCAGATTTACATTTAGCCAACTATTAAATATTAATTTAAGTAAATTAATAAATATTATTGTGTCCCGAGCAGGAATCGAACCTGGTATTTCCAAGTCTAAATCCACAGATTTGACCACTAGACCACGGAGGCAGTTTATATTTATTATTAACCTTAATTTTTGTGACAAATAAAGACATACTCGTATATATATATATATATATATATATATATATATATATATATATATATATATATATATACATATATTATTTGATGTATTCTTTAACTTACTGTCAGTAATTACATCAAAATTACAAAATATTATACGTATAAACTTTAATAACAGTTAATATTGACAGCGTCGATTCGTTTAATTTTTCCTTTACAAATAGACTAGGGCCTGGAGGAATCCGATGTCTGTCTGGATTTCACAACCTAAGTCTCCATTTCAACCATATTCAAGTGAAGTTCTCAAGCATAACTATTTGACTAGCATCATTGGTCAAGTGCGACAACTCTTTCTAATTGCATTGCATTTCGTTTTGATGAGGGCATGTAACGTTTCGAAAATTATATGGCTAGGAACGCTGTAGGCAAAACACCATAGCACATAGAAAGATACTAGAAGTGTTATTTGATCTCCGAGCGCGAGGCGTCGTCGATGACCTCGATTTTTTCAACTACAGATCAATCCGCAACACATCAATATTAAGTATACTTATAAGAAAATTGCAACGTATAACTTTCGAAAAAAAAAATGTCCCTTTGAGATGATTAGCAATTGCTTTTCAAATTTGCAAGTACTAATAAATCAAGAAAATTTATCTAAGGCCATCAAAATCCAAGAATGGAAGCAACAAAACATTTTCCACTATAGCTACAGCTTGTGGATACTGGACACTAATGAATCAAACAACCAACTGAACAATAATATGGCAATATTTTTTAAAGGAATTTCTTCTAATGCCACTTCTAGTCTATCGTTAGTATGTGTAAAATACCAATTATATTGGTGTAACGGTGTCTTCATTGAGTGGCCGGCGAGTGTAGAGGAGTCAATCCGCGACATACCTACACTAAGCCATCAATTAACCAGAAAAGCTCGTTTTAAAAGTCTAATTCATACCCGTAGCTAAAATGTAGAGTAACTGTTCAAAATGACTGATCTTGTGACAGTTAGATGCTTAGAAATTTTAATTACCTACACTTTTAATTAGATAGTTCTAGAGCAGTGGTGGCCAAACCGTGTTGGCTCGATTATGTTAGTATTATTACAAAAAAGGTGATTGAGACCACATGAAAATATTCCGTAGGTGGTCCGGCGTTCATGCAAATACCTACAACAAATTTCAATAAGGGGTATTTAATTATTTGTTGAAAGTAAATAGTTTTGGCTGTTTGAGTTAATTTTTGATTAAATTACCTACTGATTTTATTATAAGTTATTTCATCCTTAATTATTCGGCATCATAAAAATCGAGTTGGTACCGCTTACCATTAGGTGGACACGATGTCACATGCCGTGTTTAGTACATTAAAATATATATTATATAATAAAAACTAAAAAAAAAAATTGATTCGAATGTATTGTACCTATGTATTGCGCCTTACAATCTAAAACTTTTTCCCCTAACGCGTATTATTTTATATTGTACCTAAGTCTAATTATTGACATCTTTCAGAATAAGTTTCTTATTGAACTTACAGTTCCGTAGGAATCAAATATTCCAAAAGATTATAACATGAAGTCAAATAAATATTATGATCTATAAGAAGAAATGATAAGGAAGTTGGTGGAAGAGGAGTTCCAGCAAAATTTTTGCACCGCTTATTGAAAGAATTGGGCCTAAGCAGGTCTGCCATCAATACATTTATGGAAAGACCTTCCAAGACGGCATTAACGGAATCTATTGGTTGGGTAGGGAGAGGAGTAGAATGGTGGAGTGTGGGTGTCATCTTGCGTAATAAAGTAAAGAAGGGCCTTCTTTTCAACCCAGCCTATTGTTGGTCGCTAGACCCGGCAACAGCACGGCGAATCTATAGAATACTTTAAAATTTTGCTTCTTGTGTAAAAACAATTATTATCTTATAGATACTTTCATTTCTTTTTGGTATTTATTACCTACACATATTACGTAAATCATGCATCAATTACGTTAACTAATACATTTAATTTCACCTTAGATTTCCAGTACTTCGCTACTAACCTATTAGCTATCTATGTACCTACAACAGGTATCCATTGTTACCTCTAACAAGTACTAACCTACAGATTGTTAGCATTAATCGTTAAGTGTACCTATCTAACTATAGTAATACAGAATACTACTGTCTTTCGAGCACGTGCCACATTCACCTGTTCGCATTAAAATTACTACCTACTATGAATAGTACAGTGAGCCAAATAACAAATTATACATAACTAACCCGGCTTCGGCTATCAATGTATTCGAAGTTTTTCATATAAATACGTCACATATCGTGATCAGATGATGGCATATCGTCTGTGAACTGGCGAATAGTCCTATCTCAACTATTAGGAAAAACATATTAAAGGCGCAAATTCTTTTAATTGATGAATAAACCAAAAATAAATATGGTAACTCAATAAATAGATAAGATAATAAATGGAATTTAAAAAATAATATTTTTTTCTAAATATATATCTCTATAAAAATAGCAATTCAATTTATTTATTCTGCAAGTAGGCATAGGACAATAAATATAATGTATTCTGCTCGTTTACATGTCAAAAAATGAATTAATATAATGTAAAGCTTATTTTCTGGGAAATAGCTTGTATTTGGAGCAGAAATTATAAGGATGTCACTAAGATTATAGCTGCTGTAAATTGGCATTGTCATACTATAGCTAAAACAATTATTAAAATGTCACTTAAATTATAGCTGCTGTTAAAAGGCATTGTCATACTATAGCTAGAATTTTTAGTTTATTATGACACATAATTCACCGACGATATGTAGGTATGAATAAAGTGTACATAGTTTAATTTCGTAACGTCGGGACGTAGGTATAATATACAGGTGACAAATATTTTTCGTTACGTGCCTACATTTATTTTAAGCTTGATTAACAAATATAGTCTTTGTCCACCCCTGCACTAGCACTGACTGTTAGGTAAGGCAAGAAGCTACAAAAATTGTTTAGGTACCTAAGATGTTTTTGTCGAATGAAGTATTTGTATTTGACAAGATTGTGCAATAAAAAATTTGACAGAATGACAAGGAGGGCTAGGTTCCAATTAACATCTCTATCAAATAATATCAAAATCGTTCCAGTAACATGTCGTGATTACCTATATGATAACAGCCCATCATCCTACGGTTTTATTTTATCAAAATCAGTTTAGTTAAAGCATGCCAAACATACATACAGACAGCCAAACCAACTTATACACCAACTCTACGTACTTGGCTATTCGAAACTGGTCATTATTTTTTACTTGAAACCATACTATAAAATTATTCTACATGCCTAATAAAACATGTCCTCAAGATAATGGGTTTATGTACTCGAAGAAAGAGTGTGTAAAGCTACAATTAACTAATCACTGGTATTACGTAGGCATCATCGTATACACCCCACTTCCTAAGGGCTGATAAATACATGTTATATTTTGTTTATAAAAAAAATAACTTTGCGTTCTAATAATAAAATTATCTTTTCACATTCTTTTTCTTCTCAAGATTCTATATTCACTTAATAGCATTCGTCGATCCCTAAGACAAAATGTAAACCAGTGTCTCCCAAACATTAAATGTATGAATATGGTCCAGGGTTTGCACATTTTTGATAAGAAAAAAGATTAAGATAACACAATGAAAACACCAAACAGGTGAAACTTAACAAGAAAAAAAGGAGTTTACAATATTGTTTGGAAAGAATCGCACTCCCGTTAAAATATCAGGATGATAGACAAGGAACACGTAAGTATACAGGTAAAGATGAATATAACCCTGCTAAATGTAAAACAATATTTTTCTACGTAAAGTGGTTACACAGCGTACATCTTTATTTGTCAGTATTAAAATGCATTTAAAATATTTGGTTAGGTTGGGTTAGAACTATTTTCATTTTAGTTATATTTTGAATTGCAACCATTAACTTAAAGTCAATATATATATAGTCGCATAATAAATTAAATTAAAACTATTATTATATAAATAATTCAAAATTTGCTTTTACGGTATACGACAATACCTATTTGTGTTATTTCTACAAAATAGTGTTTCCATAATTTTGACTCAGGGCTTTATTAAAGCTGTACTAGTATAAGTTTTGGTACGAGAGACAAGTCTTTACTTCAGTAAATATCGGATTTTAATATCGATTTATTAATACTAATTGGGTCTAGGTTCCTTAACCAAATAAAACTCAGAATATATCACTAATTAAAATTATTAAACTCTTCAAAAGGCATAAGTTTACTAAAATAAAGTTGTTTACGACTTTATAATGTGTTACATCAATTTAGGCTCATCAGTAACCCATCAACATTTTTCGTGGGCGGATAACTTTTTCCAAATTTTAGGAAATCAATTGTGCGCAGGCGTCGTTCACGTAGGTTGATGTATTCGGACTTGACATATCGGACCCATAGTGGACCTCTCAGTATTTATGTTCACGTGTTACAAAACTATGTAAGAAATGAGAGTGGGCGCGAACCATTCTGTGGGCGATAGGTGATAAGTATTCGCGATTGGAGTTTATTAACGTTATTGTTAAGATCAAACTAGAGTCTGATTCGGAAAACAAAATTACTTGCAATTATTGGAATTCCTCATAGATCTTGCTATGGCTAATCGCACTTTCTTTTTTGACATTCTTTAGTAGAATTGATTTCCGAATCCTGTTAACTACGAGTACATTTTCAGATTTTAATAAATATTTTAATAAAATTCTGAAAAATACGTAAAGCTTTAAATAGGTTTATAAATATCATTAACACAGCCGCTTCTAGAACACAGAATCATAGAATTTTGGCTGGAGATAGACCTTCCAGTACAGAATGGAAATTTGCCTTTTTTTGATATATTTTTTTCCGGCGCCAGTTCAGTTAGCTTATATAAATCTTTGAGTACTGTAGGCTTTAAGGATTGTTATACGAGTTTTTTTCACTACCCAAGGCTGTAGCTCAGTAGCTCCTCGCAGCGCCCTGCTTGGCGACGCCCATGGTTAAGGGCATAACAAAAGGTAGACGGAGAGATGCTAAACCATTAAAATTGCGTTACAGTATCAGCCTACGAACCAGAATGGTTAAGGCGTTCTCAGATTAACTCTGCATTGTTTGTTTGATGAGGTCAGTCAATTATTATTATTGTTTTATTAGGTAAATTACGTTCTTCCTATTCTTGGATTATTTTTTCAAGCAATTTATAAACACCCTTATAAGTAGGTACTTGTCTTAATAAATATAATAAAAACACAAGGAAATTATAAGTGCCTACCTACTTATGAGTCGCGGTGATGGACCTGCTCTAAGAACGCTTTACTTAAAATCCAAAACGGTTCGAACCCCGCTACGTACGAGTACCAATGAGAATCACACTTTTCTTGCGTACATTTGTCATACATTTACAACACCACCGTTCCCGTGGAGGTCTAGTACTAGTGTATGTGATGAAAAAAAAGGCATATATACTGGCAGTTATATAACTAAAAACTTGGATAGAACATACGAGAACTAAGCTTGCTGTTGGTAGTCTCTTGTATGTGTAGCCTATTTCACCAAGTGCACGTAAACTCCTAATTTAGTTCTAAGCTAGATAGATATGTCTATATAGGTGTTAGTCACTTTAACAGACGGTTAGACTTTTTATTCTTAATCTCTAATGTATCTATCTGTAATGTAATCTTACTTGAAGTCTAGTTCTATTATTATATTGTACAAAATTTAATGCAAATACATTGTATGTAACTCACCATACAATGGAAGAGAATCGCCGGCAGCTAATCTTACACTTGTATGAGTGCCAGAATCCAACAGGCACTTTTATTATTCCAATAACATCCAGTTCACAATGTTTCTCTTTATCCAAAGCCGCCTAAATTAATCCCGCGAATTAAAAATACATCACGAAATAGTCACAGTTCAATTAAATTATTTAGATAAAGAAAAAAAACACTTGTAAACAAACTTTGCCGTCTCGTTAAAGCAACCTTAAAACAAAATTAGAAATAATGATATAGTCGTAAATTTATACTAAAGTCTATAAAATGAATTCGCATAAAACTATTAAGGAAGTATATTTATAGTTTGCCGCCGAAATGTTTATACGAGGTTGCATAGGCGAGTGGTAGAATATCGCGCCGCGTCTGTTCGCCTCGGAAGCCGGTTCTACGCTGGTCGTGGACGTCGTTTTTGAATGCACAGCGACTCGCAACAACACTCCAGTGCTAGAAGGTGGTAAAAAAATCCCGCCTCAAACCTTCAATCTCATCCTGATTGCTTGTGTACGGCAGGGTTTATTTTATTACTTTTTTTGTAAAGCTTTTTGTGAAGCGCACGCTCGGCGACGACGCGCGCTTTAAAATCAGTTGGGTTTGAAATATTCTTCGGTTTATGTATCTGCTGTGGAAGATTGGTCGTGATATATGTAATAAATACAACGTAATAAAATGGTAAAAGTATATATTACAGAACCAATAATAATAATAAGTATGTACATAGATAAACCTTATTTTTAATAGGACATCGTATAAGTATAAAATTTTGATTATTAAATTATATGAAATTAAAAAATGATAGTAGTCACCTACTTAATACTTCACAGGTTGGAATTAAATAATTACACGGATCAATAAAAATCGAATAAATAAACTAGGATAAATTACAAAATTCTTATTTGGAAAATATTAACTTATTATTATATTAATCACAAACATAAAGTTTAAAAACATCATAAATTATCTTCTTCAATTTTTTCGATTTCTTCAATGTTTAAATCTTCTTCAAAATTATCAGTTGGTTTTGGTTTTTGAGGGTTTCTGAGAAACGGTTCGTTAAGTGCGTTGTAAAGTTTCTTGGCTTTCCTTGCACCAAACCCGGGAATTTTGGCCAACCGACTCTCTGGTGCTTTGATAATATTCTCCAAACTACCAAAAATTGCTATTAGTGTAGTCGCATCCGTTTTGTTTACTGGCTTTATTGAAGACAACGCGCTAACAGCCTGCAACAGATTATAATTTTAAAAAGGGTTTTTTTTATTTAAATACTTTATTGCATTTAAAAACGCCATAAGGCATTCTTCACCAGCTGACCTTGGGGATCACGAAAGGTGATGAACAGGATATAGAAAAATATTAAAATAACTTAAATTTACTAAAATAAACATAATTACGCATTTATAGCACTCAAAAATACATAATAATATACGTACACATTATAAAAAACAATAGACATACATGCCATATAATACATACATTCATACATAAACATACACTATAAATAAATAGATATTTATATATAAATAAAATGACAAATTACTTCGTTAATTCGAGAGACATACATTATCCTCTAGTTGCTACAGGCAATGAGCCGTCCAACATTTTTAACACCTCTAACCCATCGATTACGTTTTAAAAATACATTATAAGAATGCTTGCGAATGCAGAAGACAATTCAGAAAGAAGTATTAGTGAATGCACATTTGAGTCAACTAGAAATTAATTAATTCATTCCATGGTATGTCCCTAAAATACAAAGAAAAGTTTTATATTATTATTTTGACATATTTTGACATAATTAACTTAGCAGCGAATAATATAATAATAATAATGTTTATTTACTTAAAAACCTTAATATATTAATCAGTAATTACGGAGATCCCTATACTATACACCAAAAGATACTCCACCATATTAACATGCTTTAAAAAAATGAGACAAGTAAGAGTCATTCTCTATCTCTACAGTATAGAAAAAAAGTCCCTTTAGGTAAGGTATAAAAATTGGTAAAAAAAATGAAAACCTTTTGATGCGGATCGTTTTCAACTCTGTCCATGATGCTATCGGCTGGTTTATTTTCATAAATTTTGTAATTTTCAATAACTTTAGCCGCTTCCTCAGGGCTCCAGGCTAGGAGTAACGTCAAATCTGTCAGCAGACATATTCTGTTTAATGCTTTCAATGGAATGTGAGGGTCTTTTAGATCTACCTGAAAAGACAGTTTTTATATTATTCATTTTATATATTTACGGGAGGTCCAAAAATGGGAGCAACTGACACCAGCCCCTGATGACTGACATCTATGTCGGCTTCGGCTTTCATAGCATATTCCAATACTTAGGTAAGCTAAATATTTGCTATGCTACGAATAGGTATGCTAATAATTAGTAGTTATTTTTAACTTTAGATAGATAACTACGTCATTATCACAATCATGCAAGCTCCCGGGCTTACGCACATGGAGACAGTAGCTACTTGCAAAATTAATGAATTGAATTGAAAATAAAACGGATAATATAGAAAATATGTCATAAAATACAGTAGGTACTTTAAAAAAGAAATATAGGATCAAAAACTTTTAGGATTGGTTCCGGTCGGGGAAGTCGGTAATAAAAGGTATGATTTGTCGCGATAAGGATTTGTCAAAATAGGAAGTAATGATTAAACGTAAACCAAAATAATAAAACACAGCGCTGATTTAGGCACCTACTCGAAGGTTACCGAACCCTAAAAATTCGACCATAAAAACGTAGCTTGTGATTTTTTACAAACTTTACTGCCAACAGAATAATTTGTAATAAAATATAATGTTCTGGGGCGGGTAATTTCACAGTTAGTCAACATTAATAGCTCTATTCAGAATAGTTTCGCTAATTACCCGTAGGTATATCTTTCTTCTGTTCAACGAGGTCAAATATAAGATCATCGAGCATATTCTATAAAAAAATATTAACTAATTATATAATAATTTCACCTAAAGTCCACTTCTAACTTTTTAAAAACATACTACTGTCCACTGATACATGCATGGAGGTAATGTCAACCTTATGACTAGTGTGTTTATGCTAAGTTCGACTTGAAAGCAAAGAAAAGGATTTTTTACCGAATTTTGTTTTAAATATATGAAAACCATAGAGCAACGCCAAGTCGAACAATTTTCAAAGCGAAATAAAGTAAAAAAAAGCGTCAAGTTAAACACAGGGTTAAGATTATAATTGTGTGCAAGTATAATCCATCTATGATCGACTAGCGGAACTATTTCTTAATGACAAATTCTAGAATGTTCAGAGTATTTTAATTGAAATTAGATATATTTGTTAAATAAACATTTACTTACGAAAATAAACTGACACGAGGTTCTCTTGTCGAAGAAGACCGTATTTTGAACTTTTATAGCACGCAGATCGGCATATTGTCCAAACAAAACTTAAAAGTCATAAATTTAAGGCACGTCGAACACGCCCATCGGCAATGACTGTCATATACTAATTAATCCGTACCAATTGGTCTAGCCTTGATTTTAATACCGTCTGGTTTTTTACCCTGTCTTGTTATATATTTAATGTCTCCATATTTATTTTAATCATTCTATCGGAAACCAGCGTTAAATAAATTGTAAATCGTAATAGCATACAGGATTGCCATCAACAAAGTAATTACTATAATAATAATGTTGACGAGCTTCAATCCCGCCTTAATTTTTAACACAAAATATTAACATTAATGTATCATTACAACCGTATCCCTTCCGGAGTGGTCAGAAACCACGCTTCTATATTTTTTTACTTTACTATAGGTCAATCATGACAAGCAAGCTCGTCGATGTCTTTAGCGTACCAAACTAGAGAAATATCACAAATTAAATAAATTATTGTGGAAGGAATCGAACCTGGTACCTCCGAGTCTAAATCCACGAACTTAACCACTAGACTACGTAGGCAAAAGTAAAGTATCATCACGACCGTTTCCCTTCCGGGGTCATCAGAAACCACGCCTATTAATAATCGGATTCACATTTAGCCAACTTTACTATAAGCTAATCATGACAAGTGGCAAGCTCGTCGATGTCTCTAACATACCAAACTCGAGAAATATCACAAATAAATTAAATATTATGTAAATTTACATTAATAAATATTTTTGTGTCCCGACCAGGAATCGAACCCGGTACTGCTACGTAGGCAGTTTATAAATATTAACATATTATACAAAACTTTTTAGACTTGGTGTTAATTTATAGTTTTCAAAAAACCGGTGTTCGAGTCTCTTTGCGTCTGAAAAATCGTCATGGTATATAAAACATATTCATTGTTATTCCTGTAGGAGCTCTGTGGCTACGAGCATTTTAATTTGGATATTTTATTATTATTATTATAAATTTACTTAGTAATAAATAAACACATAATGAGGCTTATAAGAAAATAATCATGATGTGTTACTATTCGCAAATTAAAGATTACGGTACCAACGCTTGCAAATGGACTGCACCTGATTGTATTGCCAACAGGTGATTGTTTTTGTAGTCATTAATGGTAAGACCACACATTAGATGATGTATATTTTACTAATAAGAACCCTGCTTCCAAAAGGATGATTAAATTACATACATATCTTCATGCCAGTTCCCCAACAGGGGAAAGCAGACAATTGAGCGCCATTTGTCAGAACTTTCACTTTTTATTTATTTATTTAAAACAAATAACAAGTTGACATTCATCAACCTTTTCATACATGCCCTTTTGTGTCATAGGTTTTTCCCTACACTGAAGGTTTTATTTGCTATTGTTTTATTTATTTGTCTGCCAGAGCCTTCTTACCCACAACTTTTGCATTATGAATCAGGCTATTCAATCTTTCTTTACATTATACTTTTAAAATATTTTTTTAGCATATATCTTGCTATATTTTTTGTCTAAAATATAGTCCATTCATTGATTTTTGTTGCCCAGATCAAAGATAATTATCTAATAATTATACAAATTATAGTTTTACCTGTACTAAAAGAACTTGTAACTCATATCTTCTTCCAAGCTCTTTTATTCTGTTATTAATGTAATCAGGATTTAAGTTATGGTAGCGCAGGGACAGAAATAAAACACAGGTTTTTTTCCCCAACTCATAGTCTGGAATAATATCTTCATATTCCCAGGGAACACTGGTTATATGCTTTAGAAGTGGGTTTCCTCTCTGTAAAGAAAGAATAATATAATACTACAAATTCATTATTATTTTTCCTCTAGAACACTGATGTAGATGGACTTTTCGGAATATATTATATACATATACAGACAGATTGGCAAGAATAGGCCGGATCCTCCGGATTTTATACAAATTATCTGTCTGCGTTATCACAACTTGACTATCTATATCAATCTAATGGAAAAAACATAAATATGTGTTTGTATGTAATTAGAAACATTTTTCTAGTGAAATCTCTCTTTTGCCACTGTCAAATTCACATGGAAAAAAATAACACAACACATGTAGGTATATTCTGGTTTAGAATATACAATTTAGAGAATTAAGTGTGAATAGCTATGTGTTGTAACCCCAAGTACCTAGATAGTTTTGGATCACCAAATATAAGCACCTGTTTTTTGTTTACTAGCACACAATGTTTTCTTGATCTTGCTGGCTTTGAAGCAGTTTCGGTCGAGGGTCCTGAAAATAATCAAATTTCAAATTATATTGGTTAGCATAGAGTTGTGCTTGTATCTATAATTATTATAATACTAGTTTAATTATTATTATTATTATTATTTATTTATTTATTTATGTCCATTAAACCATACCCGCTTCAGAATTATCGAGTTTTATTTTCTTAGGAGATACCGGTTCCTCAACTTTGGATAATAATTCATCAAAGCCATCATCAAGTTCCATTTTTTTATATTGTTAACAATTATTATTCCTACATAAAATATAGAGAAATATATACACTTGATTTATACAAAACAAACAATAATAAATTACTTAAAGCTGAAGGTTATGAGGTATTTATAAAGTGTGTTAAAGTAGTAAAAAATGTATTCTTAAAAATAAATATATCTTGTTTTTTAGGTTAGGCTAAATAATATAAAATATATATATATGGTATTAATTATATTTAAAAGTTTTTTAATGACAAAGTGGGATATTAAAATAAAAATTAAATAATGTACACATTGGAAATAGTATAACTTGTATCTGGGTACATAATTTATAAACTTTTAGCATTTGTCAATGTCAAGCAAACGTCTAATACATTCTAGTACGGGAGTTCTTCGTGCCATTTTGCGTGGGCATGTCAAGTGCAAGTTTTTGATTTGTAAATTAATTTACTGTGGTTATTATTGGTCAAAAGTGGTGTTGTTTTGTTTAATAATGTGCTATAATGTGAATAATTATGGAAAACGATAAATTGGACTTTAAATATGGGGCACAAGTTGCAGTTTATTTTTTGCGGTTTTCCCGCGCTGTCAACTCCCATATTTTACCCGACGTGTTTGAGCTATGGTGCCGCGAGTGACTCCAAGAAAAGCATCAAATTCTGCAGCATCTGGAATTTGATGATGACCTCATTAACTCATTAAAAAGAAAGATATAATACGTCAGACTTGGCTGTATGGGCTAGACCCTTTGCCTTCCCTATCATCTCATTCATCATCCCAAAGATCAAGTAGTAGGCATCATCCATCGGGATAAGAGAACCAAAAAAAAAAAAAAAACATTCTAGTACTACTGTTAAATCCGTTTTAAGTTTTATTTATTATATTTATCTGTATCAATCACAGGTAGATAGCGAAAAACATGCATAATATATAAAAGTAAAAGAAATAAAACTCTAATAAATATCAGTTACAACGCGAGAGATAACGCTGTTGTCTAACTGAAGTTTAGATGACACTTCAAATTGATTGTTCCTGTTATAACTAGAACGTACGATTTCGGTTCGCGATTTGTGTGTTTATTATTGTGGATGTATTTATTTAATTTTCGTATTTGTTAAGTAATGTCTTACTTCTTTGGTTTGTAATGTGCGTAACGTGACTATATTATTATTGCTATGTAAATACAAAGTTATTTAAAGATGAATAATCAACCAGGAAGTTCTAAAAGTAACTTTTTCAATGACGAGGATGAGGATTTTTTTGAGGACTCCTTCTTTAACAACTTGGAAGACACGATTTATAAAGAAATGACGAACAGGAATAATATTTGTAAAACATTGGATAACAGTATTTTAAATGTTAGGTGGGTAATTTATTTTGGTAAACCCCATACCCTTTTAGTGCCCAATTATAAGATAATCTTTTTGAGATATGAATTGTTAGATTAATATCCTTAATTATAACTGTTGTATGTTGTTTATCTTTGTAATTTTAGTGCTCTAAGTTGTGATCAAGAAATAAATGGCTATGATAAGCTAACCGGAAGAACATGGATATATCCAACAAATTATCCTGTCCGTGACTACCAATTCAATATTATAAAAGCAGCATTAGTAAAAAATACTTTGGTAAGATATAGTTAGGTAGGAAGAGGAGTAGAATGGTGGATGGTGAGTGTATTATCGCGCAATAAAATTAAAAAGTGAGGCCACCTTGTGGAGCCTATTGTCAGTCGCAAGCTTGAGACTGGTGTTCTCATCTCTTACCCACACACAATGGCCCCGGCACCCGCACGGTGAATCCATGGAATGCTTAGAAATTTGTCTTCTCTCTTCTGTTCTAACATTTTGTGATTAGTATTAATATAGTATAGTGGTATCACTTTATTATTTAATTTATTTATTTTAATATTATCGTAAACATTAATAATTATTTTTGAAACTGACATTCAAAACATTATTTTACATTACAACACACTAATTTAAATTTACTTCATGACACAATATGCAGACAAATATGAATCCAGATTTATTGGGCTTGCTTTTTTTTTCAGGTTAGTTTGCCAACTGGTCTTGGCAAGACATTTATAGCTGCAGTGATAATGTATAATTTCTATAGATGGTACCCGACTTGTAAGATAGTGTTCGCAGCACCAACCCGGCCCCTGGTTGCCCAGCAGATTGAGGCCTGCTACAATATCTGTGCCATACCACTTAATGATACTATAGAAATGACTGGTAAGATTATTCTAAAAAAATACTAGCAAGATGTTTTATATAATAGTAGCATACATAAAATGTTTTGAACTTAATTACGGTCTATATTAATTAAGCTTTGCATGAAAAAGGGTTATTTTAAGTTCAATGTTCAAAATTAAAAGTAAGGTTGACACGATGTTATGTTGAATAAACTGGTATTCAAAATATTATTTACAGCATATTCTATAGGATGTTTATACAAATACAATGGTATTCTTCTTCACTTTTATAATCTTGTTGTTTTTTTGTTGATAAAAATTCTGATTTAGTCTGTTCTCTATTTTCACATTAAAATATTTGTAGGACACATGCAAGTAAAGACAAGAAAACAACATTGGGAGAATAAACGGGTATTTTTTGCAACACCACAAGTTATTTATAATGACATCAAGTCTGGCATATGTCCTGCAGATAAAATAAGATGTTTGGTATTTGATGAAGCCCACAAGGCTCGGGGAAACTATGCTTACTGCCAAATTGTCACCAGTCTCACTGATATTAAGCATAAAACATATAGAGTGATTGCCTTGTCAGCTACCCCCGGAAGTAAGGTGGAAGATGTTGTTAATGTAAGTTACTATTTTGATATATTACAAGGCTTTAAGTAAGAACATGTAACTAACTTTTTTAGTATAATTATATTCATAGCCCATATCCATACTTTCTTACAACTATTATAAATGCATAATTTGTGAGATTAAACGGACTTTTTTTGCTTTTTTACGCAAAATACATACTACACATGCAAAATTAAACTTATAAAATCCAATAAGATATTTTATTTACAGGTGGTTAAAAATTTACATATAGCTCATTTGGAGATGAGGTCAGAGAATTGTATTGATGTTGCACCATACAATCACAGTCGAAAAATAAGCACCGTTGTCATTAAACTTGGTTCTGAATTAACTAATCTTAGAGATAGATACATAGAGGTAAGTTTAATTAGCCTAACTAAACAACACATTTGCTTCAAAAGTCAACCATAGATTAAAAGTAATAGCATAAACTGCAGTATTTTCATTTCAGATTTTAGACATTTACGCTAGACGATTGAAGCAATTAAACATACTGCCAATTAATGTTGGTAATTTGTCGAAAGGCAGAGTTGTAATGCTTTATAAGGAATATCAAGCTAAAGATAGATCCGCTAGGTGAGTATAAATATTTTCGTTATATTATACCTAAAAGTATCATCACCACAGTTTCCCTTTCGAAGTGTCAGAAACCACGCTTATAAATAAGCGGATTCACATTTAGCCAACTTTACTATAGGCCAATCATGACAAGTGGCAAGTTCGTCGATGTCTCCAGCGTACCAAACTCGAGAAATATCACAAATAAATTAAATATTAATTAAATGTATTTATTTACATTAATAAATATTTTTGTGTACTGACCAGGAATCGAACCCGGTACCTACGAGTCTAAAATCCATGGACTTAACCGCTAGACTATGAAGGCAGTTTATTATACTTATTAAATTAAACCATTTTTTTATTATGGTAAAATGAGACGAATGTTACAAGTCTATTTATATGGCAGTCATATTCTACATTAAAAACTAAAAACGCAAAGCATTTTGCGTTAGGTTTTCTTTTGTACGATTTTTGCATATGGTTTTACTAATTTTTATGAACCACAGCTATTACTAAGAAAAGAAAAAAAAAAATAGATTTGCTAAAGTGATAAATATGACATGCAAGTAATAAATACAAACTTAGTCCTTATATTTTACAACAACAAAAATATATAAATAATAGTGGAAGTTTTAACAATAATTTTGATTTCACAGACATCCGCAACACAACTATATAATGAAAGACTTTGTGTTACTCATATCCTTATTTCACGGGCTAGAATTATTAACAAAGCACGGTGCTAGAGTATTTCTGAATTTCTTTGATGACCACCCAGAGAAA
Source organism: Tinea semifulvella (assembly GCA_910589645.1). Lineage (NCBI taxonomy): Eukaryota > Metazoa > Arthropoda > Insecta > Lepidoptera > Tineidae > Tinea > Tinea semifulvella. Next base: position 10,730,503 of record OU342586.1, read on the forward strand.
CCTTGGATGCAGTCGGATGACCAACTGACTGCTTTACTAGAGAGACTACGAGATGATTTGGGTTTAAATCCAATGTCCTTAGATACTAGCATATTGCCTGATGGGACTATACCAGAGGTAAACTTTGATTTTAATTCTACTAATATTATAAATGCAAAAAAGTTTGTAAAGATGGATTGATGGATGAATGTTTGTTGTTCATTCACTCAAAAACTAGATTAAATGAAACTTTGCAGTAATAAAGCTTGTATATGCTATATGACGTCATCATTTGCACAAACTTTATTGCACAATAGTACAAAAGGCGAAGCTTAATGCCGTTAGGCATTCTCTGACAGTCGACCTTTGGGACAAGAGAGAGAAGTCTAGGAGTAGGTGCAAAAATAATTACGTAAAGAGAATAAGTTAACTTAACGTAACCTAATATATAATACATATATGAAATACATATTATATACCTATATATACTGATAAACATACACATTACATTTTTTACATTTTTAACATTTCTGGATCTTTTAGCCTAATTAATTTAGATTTCCCCACATTTCCTAATTTTTTTGGGTAATAATCTGACAATAGCATATATATGATGTTAGCAATCTAGCAATATATCCCAAATCGTAGAGTAAGTCCTGTGCATCAATATTTAAGTTAATATGTTGTTACTCGTAATTCACTCAAAAACTAGATTAAATGAAACTTTGCAGTAATAAAGCTTGTATATGCTATATGACGTCATCATTTGACCACAACATCTATCTATATCTATGTAGAGTGTCCGTTGGCAGAATTGTGATTTTAAATTAAAATATTTCTATAACCGTTGAGCGGAAAGGTAGCGTTAGGTTCGTCGGTAGTTTAGTCACGATGTAGTACAAACTACGTGCGTTCACTATCCAGGCTTATTTTAAATCTGCTACTATTTCTCGCCTAAGGTTTTGTAAACAATTCAGCCTATATTTCAGAACTAAAGGAAAATATTGTTTGAGAAGTAAATGACATTCTACTGCAGTGCATTGCGCAGAATGTTGTCGACAGATTAAACGGGTGTGTAATCAATATTTGGACAGCATTAATGTTTGAAATTTACCATTTCCATTTTTGTGTCCTTAAATTTACTGCTTTTTGTAAATGACTATCTATATACTAGTTTATTATTATTGCATTTTATAATTCGAAATCTACCACCGGATTGTCTATTGATTGATTGTCGACGTCGTGTCGAAATCAGGTCAAATTTAATTTTATTTTATTTAAAAATATATTGCACAATAGTGCAAAAGGCGAAGCTTAATGCCTAAAGGCATTCTCTGACAGTCGACCTTTGGGACAAGAGAGAGATCCAAACTAAGTCTAGGAGTAGGTGCAAAAATAATTACGTACTGAGAATAAGTTAAGTGTATATAATACATATATGAAATACATATTATATACCTATATATACTGATAAACATACACATTACATTTTTTACGTTTTAAACATTTCTGGATCTTTTAGCCTAATTAATTTAGATTTCCCCACATTTCCTAATTTTTTTGGGTAATAATCTGACAATAGCATATATATGATGTTAGCAATCTAGCAATATATCCTAAATCGTAGAGTAAGTCCTGTGCATCAATATTTAAGTTAATATGCTGATATTGAGAGCCAGCAACTAAACTCTTCTTTAAATGTCTTCAATAAAATAAAATAAATATAGCTATTTAAGTAAATATGTATGCACACAAAACTGCTTCCGTGGTCTAGCGGTTAAGTCCGTGGATTTAGACTCAGAGGTACCGGGTTCGATTCCTGGTCGGGACTCAAAAATATTTATTAATGTAAATAAATACATTTAATTAACATTTAATTTATTTGTGATATTTCTCGAGTTTGGTACGCTGGAGACATCGACGAGCTTGCCACTTGTCATGATTGGCCTATAGTAAAGTTGGCTAAATGTGAATCCGCTAATTTATAAGCGTGGATTCTGACCACAAAAGGATGACACTTTACTTTTTTTTTTGGTAAATATGTGAGGATTAATTTACCGGCCATGATACTATACTAGTACCTAATACATTTATTAAGTCAGTTGTATAATTAAACACTTGTATATCGGATACAAGTGTTGTTTATAATATATTTTGTTACTAAATAAGTATGTACTATTTCTAGATTCCCAAAGATTTACGATTTGGTCATCCTAAATTCGATAAATTGAAAGAGATAATGCTGGAACACTTTCAAAAGTCGAAACATACAGGACAGGATACACGAGCAATAGGTAAGATTACTACCTTATAGCTATTTTTAATAACAAAACGTCTTACAAAATACCCCGTAAAGCCGAAGGCAGGTTAAATGGGGCCCTATAACGAGTCCATTCACAATATTTAAGAACCGTAGTAACGCTGTATAACATACCCAAATAAAAGAGTAAATGTACCTTTATTTCTAATTCGCGGAACGTCAAAAATATTAAAAGACCTAAGCCGCGTTCGTTTTAAGAAATGTTAGCATGAAAATACCACTTTTTTTAGCACAAGTCGTTCGTTTAATGAAAATTCTAACATTTGATGCTAATTTCCGTATGTCAGTACCGTGTTGAAAGGAGGGTTATTGATGTTACTTTTTGACAGATGTCAAATTGATCGTTTACCATTTTTATATACTTTATAGTTTTCTATTATATTTGTTAAAAAGGTATATTAAACGATTTTATGTAATAAATTCAAAGACCATAATAATATCACGTGTATTGGATGCCACGGTATGATAAAACATGAACGAAAACACTTGTCAAAAAGTAGCATCACCGCTCGTTTTATTTAAGAAATGTTAGCATTGTTAAAAAAAGTGGTATTTCTTAACAAAAACGACATTTCGCGCTGGTTTATGAAGTTGCTACGAAATGTTGGAAATGCTATAACACGAACGCGGCCCTAACCTAACGAAACAACCTAAATGAACACCTACTTTTTTATTTTATTTATTTATAAGTTCTCCAACAACAATATTTCAATTTCTGAGTACATGCATACAAAATTAACAGAGTAAATGTGATTTTAATTAAAGGAGAAGACGGCCTGCTCATAATTACCATTGAGTATAAATTTAAAACTAGGCATGCAATAGATATTATACATTACATAAACAAATTAACTGCCTCCGTGGTCTAGCGGTTAAATCCGTGGAGTTAGACTCGGAGGTACCGGGTTCGATTCCTGGTCGGGACAATATTTATTAATGTAAATAAATACATTTAATTAATATTGAAATTATTTGTGATATTTCTCGAGTTTGGTACGCTGGAGATATCGACGAGCTTGCCACTTGTCATGATTGGCTTATAGTAAAGTTGGCTAAATGTGAATCCGCTTATTTATAAGCGTGGTTTCTGACCACCCCGATAGGGAAACGGCCGTGATGATACTTTACTTTCTATAAACAAATTATTTACCTACCTAACAGTTAAATCTATTAAATTAAATTATAATTAATAAAACTAATACCTACCTAATTACCCAAATAAATGTTACAAATATTATAACAATGAGAAAAAAAAAACAGTTTTAAGAAAAAATTACAATCAAAAAGCTAAAATTAACAAAAACTTACTTTATCATAATAAACGTCTAATTAACAGAAACGGCTCAAAGTGTGCTCCGCCTTGCTCAATAAACTACCTCGCTCGTCGGGATATGGTTTGTGCACAATCGTCATCATTGATGCGAAAACTAACACGCTGTTCCATCTCGGCAACCGTTTGGAAATCGGAGAAATACACTCCTTCAAATAACCCCACACAAAGAAGTCCAAGGGTGTGAGGTCCGGAGAACGAGCAGGCCATAGCACCGGTCCCCCGCGGCCGATATTGTGTTTATTTACATTAATAAATATTTTTGAGTCCCGACCAGGAATCGAACCCGGTACCTCCGAGTCCACGGACTTAACCGCTAGACCACGGAGGCCGTTTTGTGAGCATACATATTTACTTAAATATTTATTTTATTTTATTTTATTTTATTTTATTTTATATTATTTTATTTTATTTTATTTTATTTTATTTTATTTTATTTTATTTTATTTTATTTTATTTTATTTTATTTTATTTTATTTTATTTTATTTTATTTTATTTTATTTTATTTTATTTTATTTTATTTTATTTTATTTTATTTTATTTTATTTTATTTTATTTTATTTTATTTTATTTTATTTTATTTTATTTTATTTTATTTTGTTTATTTTATTTTATTTTATTGAAGACTCTCAATATCAGCATATTTACTTAAATATTTAGAAGATGCACAGCACTTATTCTACAATTTGGGATAGACTGCTAGATTGCTATTGTCAGTTTATTACTCCAAAATCTCTATCCTCGCGAAAAGCTTAGATAATTAATTATATTTGTTACGGGGTATTTTGTAACACGTTGTATATTTCGTTTTACATTACATATGGCGCTTTAATTTCAGTTTTCTGTGAATATCGAGAAAGTGTGAACTTAGTAAATTGCTTGCTACTTCAATGTCGACCTCTCATCATGCCGCAAACATTTGTCGGTCAGGGGGCTTCTGGTTAGTATATACTGCATTTTTTTATTTCATACATAAATCGTAACCAATTTACTATTTAGTTAAATTATATTTTAATGCTGGGGTAAACCAGATGTTGAAATAAAAATAAAAACTTTTAATTATTATGATTATTGAATTGCATTTAGTTGAGGTACGCTGCAAAAGCGTTGGCGTCCCATAATTCTGTTCTATCTATCCCTTCTCATCACTCTGGTTTTCAGTCTGACTCTTTTGCAATAGTGGCCGCAAATCTGTGAAACAATTTGCCGGTAGAAATTCGTCAATTGCCCAACAGATCACTTTTCAAAAAGATGGTATACTCACATTATTTAAACAGTTCCTCACAGTGTAAGTAGGTATTATATGTAGTGTATATAATATATATATATATAGTATATGTAGTAGTGTGTACATATTAGTATGTATTTGTCTATATAGATATAATATTGACAACAATATACATAGTTTATGATATAAATTTGACCGCCTCCGTGGTAACAAACGTTGCTGTGAACTCGGGAGGTCGTGGGTTCGATTCCCACCGGGGTCAAGTTCTACATTGTATAATTTGTCTCGGTCTGGGTGTTTATATGTACCTATATATTTACAAAAAAAAAAGTATAATATGTAGTTTATCAACCATCTAGTTTCCGTAACACAAGCCTCGTAGCTTACCACGGAAATTGGATGGCGCTGTATGACCTGTCTGGAAATATTTAGATTAAATTTGAATTACCTATTAATCTATTTAACGGTTGCACCTACCTCACAACACAAATGGTTTCATTGTCCCAAAGGTTGGTTGCTAGAGATTAAGCCCGCCTCTTGTACATAGTGCAATAAAGTTTTTAAATAAATAAATAACGGTTATATTTTTGTTTTTTTTTAAACTGTTACAAAACCTATACTATATATAAAGTATATCTTTAAACAAGGGTTAACACGTCCCTACAACCAGCTTTACATAGATATAGTCCTAATACATTTTTTTGTGCATATATTATTTTACAGGTAAAGATGGTAAAACAATAATATCTCAGAAACAACAATTGCGTGTGATGCGTAACTTTCGTAGTGGTACTTGTAACACTCTGGTCGCTACTTGTGTGGCAGAGGAAGGGTTGGACGTGGGCAGTGTAGACCTTATACTGTGCTTTGATATCTCCACTAGATCACCTATACGGCTCGTGCAAAGGTTAGTCATGCATACATACACTGCCGCGCTATTTAAAAATGGAGTAAGTAGTTTTGATTGGTTATTGGATTTTTGTCTTTTCAACCAACATTTGGTATGTTTTTAAAATATTATGTTACATTTATTTCACTTGTTCATTGCAGAAATTTTTGTTTGGGTGAATTATTAACCTACTACTGCCTCCGTGGTCTAGCGGTTAAGTCCGTGGACTTAGACTCGAGGTACCGGGTTCGATTCCTGGTCGGGACACAAAAATATTTATTAATGTAAATAAATACATTTTAAAAATATTTATTTATTTGTGATATTTCTCGAGTTTGGTACTCTGGAGACATATACTAAAGTTGGCTAAATGTGAATCCGCTTATTTATAAGAGTGGTTTCTGACCACCCCGAAAGGGAACTATTGTGATGATACTTTTACTTCTTTATTAACCTACTAAACGAGATCTGAGTGAGAAGAAGAGACAATTTTCTAAGCATTCCATGGATTCACCGTGCGGGTGCCGGGTCCATCGTGTGTGGGTAAGAGATGAGAAGAATGGTGTCTCGGGCTTGCGACCGACAATTGGCTGGTTTAAGAAAAGGAGTCCTCCCTTTTTTTTTTATTGCGCGATAATACGCTCACTATCCACCATTCTACTCCTCTCCCTACCCAACCAAATACTGTATGATTCCGTTAATGCCGTCTTGGAAGCTCGTTCCATAAATGTATTGACGGCAGACCTGCTTAGGCCCAATTCTTTCAGTAAGCGATGCAAATATTTTGCTGGAACTCGTCTCGCACCAACTTCTACTGCGTAAAGCTGAGTCTTGAACCCGTTCCTGATCATTTCTTCTGTGAGATCATAATATAGTAGTGTAACTCAGTGTAATGTACCGTAAAAATTGGCGCTAAATAATGAATATAAAAAAATAAATATAAGTTTGATATGTTTTTAGGTGTGGTCGGACAGGTCGTGAAAGAGGAGGACAGGTGCACATACTAGTTACTGAGGGAAGAGAACATCAGGTATTGTAAATTTGTGGTACTCAAAGTTACATAAAATATGTAAACAGTGCCAGAGCCAGCCAGATATCCAGAGGGAAGGGAAGGATAGTTGGGATATAATATAGGGTTTTTCAATAGAGACTTGACAACTTTGAATTCAATTTGTGAACGCACCCTTTCACTAATCATCGAACTGTCACTGTCAATTTATTCAGTAAACTTAACATTTTCATCATGGTAAAGTACACGAACGAACAACGTCGGCAAATTATAAAAAATTACTACAGAAATTTGAAATATCTCAAATGGTTTGTATTTTATTTTGAAGATTTTTTGTCTAGTACTTATTGGAAAACCCTATAATTATGCGCGGTGGTGGCTCGTAAGAACGCTTTTCTTTAAAATCCTACAAAAGTTGGTTCAAACCAATCACGACATGTACCAATGAGAAAAATGCATTTCTTACGTACATTTCTTATAGATTGTACTAAATTGTACAATACTCTGCCAGACGGTTTCAAGGACTTGCCTCTGCCATCATTTAAGCTAAAGAAAGCTTTACTGGCAAAATGTTATTAAACAATTGATGATTTTCTGACTGACGATGTTCTCTCATTTGACATACATTATAAAATTTAAAACAGGACACTAATTATATATTTACTTCGAATTAAAAAAAAATTAAGAAAAAAAAAAGTGTTTGTATAAGTACCAAAATTATTTTTCGTTAATCGTATTAATTTAAATGCATTATTTAAACAAAAATTCCTACTTTGGCATTTAAATAAATATATCTGTATGCCCTTAAGGGTAAAGTATAGCTGAACGAACAAACTACTGAATACCAATTGTAATATGTATGTACTTAGGATGAATAAATGATTTGATTTGAGATTTACAACACCACCATTTCCGTGCCTCGGAGAGCACGTTAAGCCGTCGGTCCCGGTTCCACTAATAATTTTTCATTAAAAAATTACATCGGATCCTCGCAACCCGTCTGGCCAGCGTAATATTTTGTAATTATGACGCAATCTCTGACATAAATAACGAAATCCACTAATAACGTATGCGCTTAAGTAACAGAATAGGGCTGAATAGGAAAATGGAAACTGCAGAGGCTGGAAGGGCATTCCACATCTTTATCGTGCGACATATGTATGAGTCCCCAACTCACCTTGTTGATCTATAGAGGGTGCTGAGACACAATTCATTTCATCATCATTACAGCCCCTAGAACACAGCGTCCTAGACCTCCAATGCTGGAGATGGGCCTTCCAGAACATATATCTGGAGAATTTGGCCTACACTCGCCACGCTGGCCAGACGGCTTGGCGAGGATATGATGTCAAATATTATGACAATTCATTATATATTTCACAGGTTGGTATTAGTGAAACCGGGACCGACGGCTTAACGTGCTCTCCGAGGCACGGGAACGGTGGTGTTGTAAATTTGTGACAAATGTACGTAAGAAAAATACACTTTTTTCTCATTGGTACATGCCGGGTGGGTTTGAACCGACCTTTGAAGGATTTAAGTTTTTAACGCGTTCTTACAACCGAGCCACCACCGTGTCACAACTGAGCCACCACGGAGTCACAATTACATATTATATATATGTAGATAATAATAATAAATACTTTTAGACCCTATTGGACTGTATGCGTCAAAGAGATGGATTAGCGAAAAAGGTGCTTCAGTCCAAGGAGATAGAGAGCAATTTATACAAAACCAACCCACGCATGATGCCAAGGGATCACACACCAGAGTGTCATAAAATGCATATCACAGTTACAAAAAAACCCGAAGTTGTTGAAAAAACTAGTGAAAAACTTGCCAAAGCGAAAAAGGTTTGTATTACATATTAATCAATAAAAAAATAGTTGTACAAGTGTAACATTTTCAGTGTTTGAATATTTTAAGATTTTCTCCTACCTACATGCATTATTAACTTCTTGATACCTTAAGACTCGTTTCCAGTTCCAGTCATAATCTTCCTCTTCGCTCTGCTAATAACAATCAGTTCTAAATCCCTACCCATTCTTCCAGCAGATATTCAGATTCTTTCACAGTTTCCGCTGCTCGAGTGTGGAACAAACTTCCTCTGGTTATCAGACGGGCGCCGTCTATTAATATATTTAAAAATCTCCTTATCGCTCACTTTCTCATTCTATCGGGCCGACAACGGTCACTTCAAGCATCTCCAGAATATCGCTCCGTCTTGCGCTCGGTCCCCCAACGGGAGACCACTTCCCAGAGAAGTGCTCCTGGAGGAGAACTGAAGTAGCCGAACCCAGATCCCCTGGGCTCGTGAGCCATACGGGCGCTGTTATACCAGTAACGGTGCCCAGCACTAAAGGTGCATGAATTACCAGCGGGTGATTACTCGCTGAGATCCCGCCGGGGAGAACGGGGGAATGTCCCCATCCCCAACCCAGGCCCATTAGACATCCGGGCCTGGACGACCCCACTGTCTGTCTGTCACTTTCTCAGCAATCAACATAACTATTTTTAGTACCTACCTACATCTTAATGTTATTGTAAACAGTTCTATACTTGCCTATTTTCGTACTTAAATATATATATATATATGTATGTATGTAACGATTATTATGTGGTGTATGTCATTATATATTTATAATAATGCAATCCTTTACCACACTCCCAAAGGTTAGCTGATATAGAATGCGACATAAAGTTCGCCCTTATACATTACTTTGAAGTTTTTTGTGCAATAAAGAGTTTATAAATAATATTTACTTAATAACAAATATGAAATCAAATCTGATTATACAAGTATCATTGAAAAATAAGCACAGAGTCAACTTTTTAATATACTTATTTAGAAACCTAAAATAATAATTATTCAATGGGTATTATGTAGTTTAACGGCCATACTAACTTGCTATTTATAAATCCACCTTCTTCAGGCTGTGTAGAAGGGGCATCCACATAGCCTGAAGAACTTCACTGCTGGAGATGTGGCTTCTAAAACATATTTCTAGAGAATATAGCCGTCTCTCGCCTCACTGACCAGGCGGGTTGGCGAGGGTCTCGTGATTTTTTTTTCATAATTTTCTGAATCTTGTATTACTGGACCCGAGGCCGACGGCTTAACGTGATAACCGCGACCTTTTTGGATTTTAAGACGGCCAATCGGTTATGGAGTTGAGACCACGTACGGGACGATGTAGAGTGGATCGACCCCCCGCCAGATGGACGGATGACCTGAAGAAGGTCGCTGGTGGGGGATGGATGAGGGTGGCGAAAGATCGCGTTAAGTGGCGAGCCTTGGGGGAGGCCTACATCCAGCAGTGGAGAGATACAGGCTGATGATGATGATGTTCTTACAACCGGGCCATCACCGTATTAAAATAATATACCGTAAATATAAAGTATTTTTCAGGGTCAAAAGGATATACGTGCAATGCTTTTGGATAAAAAGATATCAGGTAACTTACTTAAACATGAACCTGGCGAGTTAACTAGGGAGGAATTCAACAAATTATACCCGAATAGGTATCTCGAACATTCGTATTTCAATGATGTCATTGAATATCGCATGTTTCATAAAGGTATGTAAAACCAAAATAAATGTTATATTTTGTGATAGTGTAACCTTTTTTTTAAGTTATCCTTTGTTAGTTACCATTTTTTGGTTACAAAATATATCCCTAATACCTATATTATCGCCATACGTGACCCGATTCACGACAAAGCCAATTTGAATTGCATATAATAAGTACTATATGTATGTAATTAATTTGTGTTTAATGTAGTAATAAATAATTTCAACTATCTATTTTCTTCGTTCGTTCTGCACCCGCTTATTACAGCTCTCAGTCACAAAGGTTAGTTGGTAGAAAATGCATTTACGGCATTAAGCTCGCCTATGTACCTGCACTTGTTTTGGTTTTGTACAATAAAGAATTTATTATTATTATTATTAAATCGGGCCAAACTAGTTTTTTCAAGATTTTGTGGATTAATTAACAATATATAAAGTGTATCGGAATTGTAATATAATTAAACTAAAATGGTTCCAATTTCAATCTCAATTTTAAAATAACCTTAAAAGCAAAAACGTTGATATAAAACAGCTAAAGCTGTACCAGTATACATTAAAACGAACATGATCGCCCTGTACCTGGCACTAGTTATTAAACTCAATCACCAAGTCACTCATTTATCTGCATTTTGTAGCATCAAAAACTACTATTTAGTAAATATAAAACAGCAATATGTAAATATTTCTTCACATTTATGTTTTGATTATAGATCCATTAAAATCGAAATGCCCGAAAGAAATTACCAAATATTCGACATGGTTGGAATGGCAAAGAACTTTACAATCTATTGTCAATATTGGACACTCTAGCGATTCTAAAATATTAAGCGAAATACTCCAGTACAGTGACGCTAAACGATTTGACCTTCCTGTTTCAACGCAAAATCCAAGTAAGTAATCTAGTATAGGAAAAGCTTCACAATAGTTAATTTTCTCAAGTTGCTTAAGTTAATGTTGATTGGTTTCCAAATAATTATTGAGTTCAATCAATTTATATATCTATTTCTATAAATAACTGCCCCATTTAAATAATTAAGTAATCAAAACTAATCTCTTTTTCAGGCTTTACACAAATGTTATGTAGTCAACCTGTAAAAATACAATCTCCTGTTAAACCAAAAGAAACTAAAAAGAAACAAAAATCTGGTACAACAGGATCACCAGTAAAACGAGATGGCGATATCCGAGCTTTATTTAGCACTGCAGTAAAATCTACAAAAAAATATACCAAAATTCTGAATGAATTAGGACTGCAAAACCAAAATAGTATACCTACAGCACTTATAGACTTGCTGGTGGAATTAAGCATTGATAATAATAATGATATTACAACTTGCGAAATGTGTAAAGAACTAAACTGCAAAGCATTAGCTAATTTAAATAAAAATAATCCAGCGCAACTAAAGAAACCGTTAATATTTCTCACTAACCCCATATATCCGGATATAAGTTTGATAAACGATATTGATTCAAAAGCTATTAAGGATTTCATGTCAAAGAAAAAAAATAACAGTCAAGAGTTATCAATGGACTTTACTAAACCTACAGTCCAAGACAATGCTGTTATTTATAGTTATGATGATTGTAAAAGTGATGTCTTATCTCCAATTAAACAAATAGATTTGGTTGAATCACCAACTTATACTGATGTAAACTTTGATTTAGGCAATATCGAAGATTTATTTGATAACAGTAGCCCAGAAGAAGCTGTTATTCCTCAAATAAAAGACGAAGAGAAGCCAAAAGAGGCGTTAGGCTATTTTGGATTGGATAGTATTAATGACATTTTCGCCGATTCTGATGATAGTGTCCAATCCGTAAAAATCGTTGGTGAAACTAAAAATATAGAAGAAAATAATAACAAATTTAATAAAAACATAGATCCTGACAGTCCTTCTATTCTTTCAGGAACGTACAAAAAAAGAATATTCAAGTCACCAATAATTAGTACGCATTTACATACTAGCACTTCTACACCTAAAGGAAAACAATTATTTAAAGACTTATCAGTTGGACATAAAGAAACAAATAAATGTATCCACCATAGCTCAAGACAGAGCAATGTTTCACAATCTAATAACTCTAAAAGCATGTTTACTGTTACACAATTGGTCGACATGATAAATAACACAAGTGGAGAAACATCGAAATCGCTTGTTAAAAGTTCAAATTTTACTGAAGATATTATTGCAGATAGCTCTGATGGAAGTACATCGCCTATACTATTAACTCAAGTAGATAAAAAATATCTATCATTTAATGCAAGCAACCGTGAAGAAAACAGAAGTATATCGCCCATACTTACTCAAATAGATAAAAGTAATCATTCAAACAAGCATTCGGAAAATAAAAGTATGTCGCCCATACTTTTAACTCAATTAGATAAACAAAATGAAACAATCAATTTAAGAAGACACACGGAAAATAAAAGTATGTCGCCTATGATTTTAACTCAACTAGATAAAAAAAATGATTCAGTTTATTCGAGTCAACATAAAACAAGTTTGATTATTCTTGATAGTGATAGCGACAATACTGATGAATTTGATTTTGAACAAGAAATCAGTAATGTAAATAAAGTATCTATAGCACCTGAAATACAACAGTCATGTGGATTTAAGAGAAAAGAACCGGAAGACGAAAACATCACGGGATCGCCCTATTTCCATAAAAGGCGAAAACCTAATAGTGATAATAATAATGCCCTACAAAATAAAATAAAAAATATATTAAGTTTACATAAAAACAAGAAAAATACTGATAGCGATAAAGTTGTAAATTTTATAGTTACATCTCCGCTTAAATTAAAAGAAAATATATCACCAATAAAAGTTAAATTACGAAAATCTTATGATTCGGACGAAGACACGTTTGCAGAGAAACCGGAAAATAAGTTGAATTTAAGCAATTTACAAATATTTAGGAGAAATAATACATTGACCTTGCTGAATAAAACGAAGGAGTCGTTAAGTAATAGAGGTTTGAATAGTAGCCATTATTCTACAGACAGCGATGATGATTTTGAACCTACACACATGAAGAAAAAATCTACTGCAATATCAGTAAATAGCAAAAAACCCAACGTAAGTATAAATTACCATAAAAATATTGAGACATATACATAGTCAGACACTACACCTTTTTAGCCAACTTTACTATAGGCCCCATCATAACAAGTGGCAAGCTCTTCAATATCTAGGGTATCAGACTGTGGAAATGTTACAAATAAATTAAATATATTTTTGTGTTGTCGACCATGAATCTAACCCGGTTCCTCCACGTACAACGGCCAGTTGCAGAAACGCTGACTAAATTTTGACATCTTTAACGTATGTATGGATGTAACGTATCGATAAATATTGCTTGCGACATTATCTCTATTGCTTGAGAATCCCCCCAGTAAATCATGACTCTTTATTTAGTATAAATTTTGTATTAATTAGGGGTGTGTCCCAAGCTTCATAGAAAAAGTGCCCAACTCTTCTATGACACTAATTGATTTTACAAATGTGGTCTTACGGCAAGTTTGAAGAAATGATGATTAAAACAATCTCTCATCAATATTTTGATATACGCCACGTGATTGGTAGTTAGCTAGTCACTTTGGTTATTTCTGCCAATGACGTGCCTACGGATACGTTATACATGCTAAAATGTAATCAACCAGTTTGCAACTGCCCGTTAGTATTTCAATAAATTAAAGAATAAATATGAAAAAAAAACAAGGAGTTTTAAAAATCGAATAATTATACAGCATGGTAAGATATAACATTATGTATTTAAGAGGGTTTAACGCCTGTTCTTTTCTCTCGCTCGCACAGTCCTTTATTATCGAAGATTTTTCAAGACTTTTGGTAGTTAGGAAATAAAATTACGGACATTTTGGCCATATTTTTACTTTTACCTCATTTATTAGACAGAGGAAAGTAACAAAAACATTTTAAACGACTTTTTTTACTCAAACAAATCTATGATTAATATATCCCTATAATGTCCGAAATTTTATTTCCTATACATTGAATCATCTTAAAAAATGCTGTATTGTGCGAGCGAGAGAAATAAAACTAACGTTACACGCTCTTAATGGCATTCATATGTTGGTGGTTACTGCTTAGGTCCAAAACGAGTGAGTCCTTTTACTGTTTTAGAAAAAGTCTAAACCGAATCATTTTATTGATACGGAAGCAGAGGTAGCCGATAGTTCTACTTACGCCAGCGGAGACGAGTTGACGGACGATAGTGTCGGCAGTATCATAGACTTCATATGTGACGACGACAAGCTCAGTCAGGAGGACATGCAAGCACACTACCTACAATCTGTCAAGTAAGGATTTCTCATCATCATCATCAGCCTATGTCTCTCCTCTGCTGGATGTAGGCCTCCCCCAAGGCTCGCCATTTTACACGATCTTTTGCCACCCTCATCCAGCTCCTATCAGCGACCTTTTTCAGGTCATCCGTCCATCTGGCGGGGGGTCTTCCCACTTTGCGTTTTCCTGTACGTGGTCTCCACTCCAGAACTCGTCTACTCCATCGGTCATCGGTGTCAGACGTGTCCGGCCCATTGCCACTTCAACTTACTAATTTTGAAGGCTATGTCGGTAACTTTGGTTTTCTGACGGATGTCTACGTTTCGGACTCTATCCATCAGAGAAATACCGAGCATAGCTTTTTCCATACCTCGCTGAGCGACCTTAAACTTGTGGACCAGACCCACTGTCTGTGTCCACGTTTCTGCTCCGTACGACAATACTGGAAGAACGCATTGGTTGAAAACTTTCGTTTTCAAACACTGTGGTATGTTTGATTACTAAGGATTACTAGTACAATAGAATCGGTCATTTCAAAAAGTTCATAAGTCACATGTTTGCAAACTAAAAAACAAGTAGATTCTTTAAAGAACAAAATAAGAAAACAAAAAAAATACAGTCTCCACGTTTTAAAAAAATCGTATTTATATTTAGCCAACTTTGCCCATCATGACGACGAGTACTAAACTCGAGAAATATCATGAAATTTTTATTTTTATGTATTCGGGAATCGAACTCGGTACCTCTGCGTCTAAATCTATTAACCGCTAGACCATGGAGATTGTCAAACACAATTTTTGAAACTGTATTTGAAGGTAAATTTTGAAACGGCTATACTAGATGTACTACTTATTGTTCAAATTTCAGTCAAAAGTATAATTTTACCTTATTTGACATTGTGTTTAGGTTTTTTCTGTGTTTCTTATTGGGTCGTAAGCCGGATGTATTTACATTTCTAAAAAAGAATTATAATAACCTGTCTAACCTTTTTAGTTATTACTCGTGATTGCTAGTTACTTATTGATGCCTAATAATCAAAATTAAAAATTGTATTTCTGTTATTATTTATTTCTAGGAGTCCTGTGAAAGGGACGTTCAAAATCCCACAGCTACCCAAACTTACGACAGACATATTTTCACAAGCCATTGTTGATCAGGATAATGCTTACGAACTGGTAAGACCTTTATCAAATCCCTTAGGGTGTTTTTGGAAAGTTTTTTTTTTAATTTTCAGAGATTTTTTAAAAACTTTTTTTTTAATATAGTCAATCAGCTTACTAGGAAATAAAATTACGGAGATATATAAATGATAGTAAAATCGTTAGAAATGTTTTTGCTATTTTTCTGTCTATTATTGGACGCAAAAAGGATATAATCCACTATTTTTCAGAAATTTAAATATGAATGCCAATCATGTCCTTAGGATGATTTTTTTATTATCAACAACGATCAAGATAAAAATACCATTTATGAAATATTCCAATGTATTAATATTTGTCTAAGCTAAGTTCCAACTTTAATCCCATAACTTAAAATTAACTTAATGTAGATTTGATCCTTTTTTCGTAACTACGTCCAGTTAGGTATATGAAAGTGAAGATATATAAAGCTTTTTTTTTAAAGAACACTAAGATTTAAAAATCTTTGAATCTATTGAAGGGTGCAAGCGTTTAAAAGAACAATTATAGGCTGTCCTTAAAGGGAATTCAATTCTATCATTTGTCATTTCTCTATTTTAGTTGTTAAGTTTAAAAATATGTTTGTAAGTAAGGCTTGATATTATATCAAATTAACTGTCATAACAATTCCTATTATATTGAAATATGTCTCTTATGAAATTTTCAGGATAGTTTTTGTGTGGACTCCCATATCGGATTGACTCAAGTGCATGATGTTTCCGAACTGGAGCTAGCTGAAAGACGATTAGAATCAAAACGGAAAGGTAAGAAGAAAAAACATAGCCAACAGAACAAAAATGCTGTGGACAGTTTCAACACTATTGTTCGTCCTGAGGCTTTACAATGTAGGAAACGAAAACGAAGGCGAATTGATAGTGATTCAAATAGTGATAGTAGTTTATAGAGCTAGAAACTTTTTGATTATTTCTAAATCTAAATGTTAAGTGCCTTGAGCATTATCCACCTTGCTTGCCCGCCAAGGTCCTGGACGAAGCAAAACGGCAGTGAATAGGAGTTCGATAATTATTATTATTTGCTTTCAATCGATCCAATTTTCGTCCATCGAGTCCTTGCTAGATGCGTGCTTGATATTATAGATGCTAACGGTCAGTTGCAGAAAGGATAATTTATTATCAATATTTTTGATCACGTGATTGGTAGTTGGCTAACATTGGCTACAGTCTCTTGACTATAATATAACGGAGGAATTACTGTCAATAGTAAAATAGGAATGCGATAATAACAAAGTATGAAAAGTTTACACACCCTCTCACACACTTACATAATACACAAAAAGAGGATCTCAACCACACAATTTTTATTTTACTTTTCTTTTTATGTACATTTTGTTTCTTTTTTTATTTTGTAATGAAAAGTAATAATATATTTAAAGGGGTGTCTGGGCGTTGACTGCCGACCGACAGACCTATAGGCTTAGTTCGGCTGCAAACGTCTGTTTTTCTGTATTATGAAATATGTTATTGTTTTCATATTTTGTAACTTTACTGAAGAAAGATATTATTATTAAAAAAATATATATTAAAAGTTCGCCACTTACTGGTACCAATAACGTGCCTCATAGGGTCTATCAAATCAATCAAAATCAAATCAAAATAGTTTATTTTCTTTTAAAACAACTTTGATACAGTCAGAACTAATAAAATCAATACAATTATTATAACATATGTACTAAACAAAGTGGTGATAATGGTTGGATCGTAAACAGGCAATAATCCATATTTATGTATGTTAGGCACAACATTATTGCTACAAGCAAGTAAAACTAACTTAGAAACTACTTAGATAAGATCGTGGCTATAAATACGTTTAACATGTTTTAGTTTTTTTTAACACCATACATTCCTACCGGAATTCGGTTAAGTCATACTCGTAATTTTCAATATATATTTTTTTATACATTTATCACTATAGATAGGTACATGACAAATAGCAGAACTGGAGGTTTAAACATTTACAAAAAACACTTAAATAAACAGGTTATTATTGCGGCTGTAAAGAGACTTTGTCAATAACTTATAAATAAATGATTAAAAATATGTCAATTAACTTAACTAAATAATACTAATTATTGTAGCAGCTGTACAGAGGCCTTGTCAATAATTTAAAAGTAGCTAATAAATAATTTACTCAAAAATGCATGTAATGTGGTCATTATTTTGACAACCTTGTTTGAGCAAAGTCGACCTTGCCGTTCTATTTCAAGGAGCGGCCGGCAAACAAAGCACTATACAAGCCTTGGCCCACTATGACTGCTTCGCTGGTCACGCTATGATTGCCTCGAGCTAGCCTAGATACGCTCTAGTCATTATAGACCGCGGCAGTAATGTACTATTATTAGTCAAAAAGATAATCAGCCTTTCTGCAACTGGCCGTAAGTCTTGGCGGGCTGTACAGCAAGATGGATGGTGAATAAGGCGCTTCAGTTTTGTGTTAGTCTATTGTATCAAAATGTGGGATACTGAGATTTTATTGCTTTGGTGCTTTACCATGACTATAATTAGGCTTTGTATCCAGTAGCTTTATTGTGGTGACTATAATAAAAAAATTAGCAATCCAGCCGGACTGGACATTCTGTGATATTTATTGAGTGATTTACATATTATTGTAAATTTTTGGTTTAAATAAAGCAAGCGATTTTTTTGTTCTATATCAAAAATAGAGTAATTACTACATTAGAAAAAAAAGGTTTTTGAAGAATCGAGTTTATGAAAAATCGGTCGCCAGCATATTTTTTTTTTTTACATAATTGCTCAACTATACCATTTTAGGTAATTGTAAATATAGACTAGGAAAGTTGAAATTATAAAAGTAAATATTTTTGGAAAACTATTGCTGTTGTCAAATTTGTGTAATTCTATGCCATATTTACTAATAAACCATGATTTACTTTATTTTAGGAATATTTGTTATAAATAAGTGACTGCCTCCATGGTCTAGCGGTAAGTCCGTCGGTTTAGACTCGGAGGTACCGGGTTCGATTCCTGGCTATTTATTAATGTAAATTTAATTTATTTGTGATATTTGGAGCTTCCACTTGTCATGATTGGCCTATAGTGAAGTTGGCTAAATGTGAATCCGCTTATTTATAAGCGTGGTTTCTGACCACCCCGAAAGGGAAACGGTTGTGATGATACTTTACTTTTATTGCTGTAGTCAAATTTATGTAATTGTTTGCCTTATTTACTATTAAACCATGATTTACTTTATTTTAGGAAATTTTGTTATAAATAAGTACTTATTATGTAAAGAATATGTATTATTTTTGTAATTATTATTTTCTAATAATTTCTTTTATATTTTGACTCGTGATCTCACACTGCTTAAGTATTCTCTGTTACAGCAAAGAACAATGATTATTATTTTACAACTGTTTTTATTATGTCCCATGTGAATAATTTTAAAAATAATAAATAATACTTCTATTAAATTAAAAATTCAACAATCATGTTTAAAGATTACTATGCACTTATAAAGATGTAATCATGCGTGTAAGTTTTCTAATTCGCATAATTCATTAAAATTGTCTGCAACAAAGCATGCCATCTTGTCAACGTTACGACTCACCCTTTTGATAAGCCATTAGTCTGTCCCTTTCTTAAATGAATCTGTCAATTTTATTAAAAAAAAAAAACAATAATAATAATAATAACGTTTATTGAGCTTTCCAATGGGGTGTTTCACTAACTTTTTATCACGATAGATGGCGCATGATAGATGGTACCTAATATACTGTCAGTTGCATAGAAAACTTGTATTTTTATTACGAAATTTATTATTTTCTGGATATTATGCCGAATAGAGCAGCTTTTTAAGTGTACAAATCGAGAATTCCAAACGAAATCAAAGATATAGTGATTTCAAAATTGCCGTTCTATTAATTAAACCTTTTTCTTTTTAAAGAGGGTTTCCGCTTTCTTAATTCGTCTTTTAAGGTAGGTAACGTTAAGTTAAAATATATTTTTCTGAAATAAAAATAAATAACTACATAAACATTTATGCGACATAGGTGTAAACAAGGTACCATTGCCGCTAGCGACATCTACAAAAAGCTTTGCCTGATACACCTCATTGTTACCTATATACAAAGTTGAGTTAACAGTATATAAAATATTCCTTGAATTTTAGGCAGATATATAAACATTTATGATTGAATGCAAACCGCAAGGATAGGCAATTTTGAGATGGTAAATTTAAGTAAATTTTCAATAGACATTGTTCTTTGGTGTTAATTATACAACTGATAATTTTACTGATATCCACAGGAAAATTTGGTATTTATTAAAATAAACATAACATTTATTTAAAATTGTTTTATTTTTTTTTATGACAATAAACTTATATACGCACGTACAGGGACTCAATTCTGGCGCTTTCGACTTGCGTGTCGGTTCGAAATATTCGAATTAAAAGCGACAGATCTTCAAAGAAAACTGTCAGTTTCATTCGAACAATTCGAGCGGACAGGCACGTCGAAGGCGCGAGAATTTTTTCAATTAATACAATAATCTATTTCAATAACTCAAACAATAATGCAAATTATATTTTTTTATTCATACTACCGCATCCAGATAAGACAAATGGATCATATATGTATATATTTAAAGTATCTGGATGCGGCAGTAAGTCTTATAGATCGTGGGTTATGTTGGGTGGATTATATACATAATGATATGTTACTGACATAGATTACATTAATAACCCACCACAATAAAATCCATTACCTAATAAATGTTTATTCTACCAAAGCTAGTCTGATGGTTTTTACTATGCTATACGTATTCGACTTTTTTACCTAACTAGAGGTTCTGTACAATAAATAATTTGGTATTATATGACGTACTAAGACTATTAATAAACCCTTCCTTCCGAGACGCGATAATAGTAACCTATGCACGCTTAAAGGTGTTCCGAGACGCGCTTAAACTGTTTTACCAAAGCTGTGTGACGTCAAAAATGACACATTCCTCGCGCTTAGACTGCTCACGATATCGAGGTAGGTCGCTCTGAGCGCTGTCACTTGCTTTCCTGTCACGCCATTTTTAAGTTAATTTAATAGTAGGTTTTCTTTTAAATTATTTAATATTGTAATTCGTTTATACTGTTTGTATATATCGTCGTTTATATGTGTATTACTTCTAAAACAAATCTATAATTAATATTTAAGTAGGTAGTGAAAAAAAAAAATGTCTAACAAAATAAGTTAATAATATTAAACTTTACACATATAAAGATGAATAAACCGAGAGATGTATATTTGTTAATATTCATACTCAAAGATGTGGAATCCGCAATTCTGAGCATCCAAATCGCGATATTTGATTCGGAACGACGCGGCGACGGTCAGTGTCTTATTCGTTCTAAGCGCTCTGAGCGCGATTCGGAATGAGGGAAAGACATCTCAAGATCTGACACGCACATGTGTATGACTTCTCTATTTATCAAATGTCAAATCAAATAAGAATTATTGAGGTAGACATTTCTAGAGTAAATATCGGATTTATTAATACGACCTAAGTAATAAAACTATCAGACCCGCATTTGGGAAATAAACAGTGAAAATCAAATATACACGGCCGGTTACAGAAAGGGTAATTTTTTTTTCAGATGTTAGACATATGCCTATGAGGCAGGTCATTAACTGAAATAACCAAAACGACAAGCTTAACTACCAATGACTTGTTGTATATCAAATGTTGATCATAGATTATTTTAATCCCCTTTCTGCAACCGACCGTTATTCTAAAGAGCGTAGGAGTATGTCGAAAAATAATAATGACTATTTCGAATGTAAAAATTTAAAGAGTTTTGATTATTAAATTTGGCGGTCATGCATTTGTCAAATCCTATACAAACTATCTTTTCTATATTTATATGACCTTTAATTTTCAGATTTAACTGCAATTATAAAAATTAACTTTGAAAATTAAATTAGGATGTTACAATTGACGAAGCAACAAGTGACAAGAACAGTCTAAGGTAAAATTATAAATGAACCAGCTTTTTAAGAGTCCAGTTAAGCCCGTTAGCCGCAAAAGGTACCCAGTCCAACATGTCCAGTTATGTGGCTGCCCTCAGTTTCCACACGCTTGTAGCAGTATACTTCCAAGATTTTATGCGTCTATGAACTTCTGGTTCCAGTTATAAGCCTCGCTAACATCACATGCTTTTTAGCTGTCTGATTCATATTATTTTTTTGTAATGTTTGCATTTTGCAAAAATGAGGGTAGTGTAATATTTTGTCAACGCCATCTAATTGATAGTTAGCTTGTCAGTTTGTTGGTTAAGCCAATCACTACGTGGTTAATCATTCTTTCGGAAACCAGTTTGGTAAACAGTAATCATAGTAAAAAAACTACAAAATGTGATATGATGACGCTGTACTAAGCTTCTCCCACATCAATGTGATGGATTTTAAAATTGTTTTTAAAGCAATAGTTATTATTTTTAAAATAATAACCTATTTACTCCTTGTGTTAATTGTACTTTTAAACCTAATAAAGTGTAAATATTTGTCTAGTATTAACATTTTAGGACTATCAAAATGTAAAAAATCTAACAGCGGGGTGAGGCGGAGTGCACTATCGCATTTTAATACGATATCGTCTAAGATCGATTTCGTCTGTCAGAAATGTCAAAAGCTAGGCGGAATGCCCAAGTTAATGACATACTTTTTGGGACGATTTTGCACTCCGCCTCACCCCGCAGAAAACAGCAAAAAAGTCAAATCTGTAAAACTAAACTTAGCTTTTAAGGCCCATATTAATAAATCAATCTCAAGATTCAATATTACTACTAAACACTTCTCTTTTTACCAAATGTCAAATCAAGAAAGAATGAAAGAGGCAGACATTACTTGAATATCGAATCGTGAGATCGATATTGCGTTTAAAAGACTCCTGACAGATGAATTCGAACAGGATGAATATTTAGAAAACTAAAACGCAATTGTATATTTAATCGTCATTTTGTATTTCCATTTGTTGAGCTCTTAACTTGCTGAGGTCTTCCATCTCGTCTTGCAGATCGGCGTACCGTCTCTGTAGAAGCTTTTCTCTGTCCGTCTGACGGTTCACATCTTCTGTCAGTGACTGGAAATGAAATTAACACGTTAAATGCTGCAATTATAAGCTACAAAATAATTAGCTAAAATAGTTTATTATTATTATTCGGTACACACAACAGAAATGAGTACAAATCATATTTAAATTTCAAATCTTTACAATGCAATTCCAGTACTATCTCCAAAAACATGTCCACACAGCATGCAATTATATTTACATATATTTAAAAATATAAATATGTAACAAGACACTATCAACAGTGAGTAGTTTAATTAATTTGGTTTGCTCGCCGTCCACAGCAAATTACTCCTCGCTAAAGGCAAGAAACAATCCACAGAGAGAAAACACCCTATTTAGGATAATAATTATTATTATTTTAAATTGGAACGCTTCACGGTTTTGCGTGTCATCCTTACGCAGTATACAATGTACTCGTATATCGCCAGCAAACCTTTATTCTCATTCTTCGCTCTGTTAAAATTTGGTTAACAGGCAAAACTTCCAAGGCTGATTTTAATAAAGAGTTCTTAATAAGGTTGTCACGCTTTGCATCCCTCTCGTTCGCACACTTCATCATTTTCAAAGATTACTTAGTATACTTTTGAGAAACATAGTTAATAAGTTTACTAGGAAATTAAATTACACCTGATTTTATGAGAGGAGGAATCTATAAGTACATAATACATTTCTAAAATGTCCGTGGTTGGCTTTATTTCATAGAAAGTTGTTGACTAGACTTGTTTGAGACTAGTTTTTTAAAAGAACACTAAGAAAAAAAAAACCTTTGATAATGTTAAAGTGTGCAAGGAAGAAGGATTCGAAGTGAAATCCTCAGTAACAAAGTCTTGCTTAACCTTTCTTATGTAAGGGTAAAATTTAAATTTATAGCTGTTATCAGTAAGCCATACAAATCGAGGAGATGGCGAAAACAAGGAGATTTTGTATGTATCATCACGACCGTTTCCCTTTCGGGGTGGTCAGAAACCACGCTTATAAATAAGCGGATTCACATTTAGCCAACTTTACTATAGGCCAATCATGACAAGTGGCAAGCTCGTCGATGTCTCCAGCGTACCAAACTCGAGAAATATCACAAATAAATTAAATAATATGTAAATAAATACATTTACATTCATAAATATTATTGTGTCCCGACCAGGAATCGAACCCGGTACCTCCGAGTCTAATCCACGGACTTAACCGCTAGACCACCGAGGCAGCTTTTTTATTTTGTGGTTGATTGTTTTTCATTATTTAACATAAACGATGCTTCAAAGATCTTAGGCTACCTTTACTAGGAAACAAATTTGATCAGTTTTACTTGGACTTTTAATATATAATATTTTTTCTCACCTCAATTCTTCTAGGTATGGCTTGTTTTTCCTGTTCTGCGAGGAATTTGAAAGTAGACAATTCTAAGTTGGACTGTTCTATTTGATCCTGTAATTCCTGAAATTGTTTTATTAACGCCGCTGCCCTACTTTGATAGCCACCTGTGTAAGAAAAAAGGAAATATATAAATGGAGGTAGATGTAAAAAAAAAAAAATTCGAGCCAGCAGCATTGATCATGTTAACATCTGACCGCGTTCTTTTAATCAACACTGGATTGTGTGTTATTTATTGCGTTGTGTATATCATTAAAAATATACAAGTAGTATCCGGGTTCAAATCCCTGAGTAACAAAACTGATTATGTAAAATTTTGACTACATGAATAAAGATGACCATTGCTACTGGTCATTTAAGGTTAAGTTGGATAATATTGCAAAAAGAAAACTTCTTTCTTTTCTTGTTATTTTCCATTTTCCTATATAGTTAACAATATTTATCTAGTGCAATTTACTTAAATAGGATAGAAAAAAATGTAAGCCGGGTTCAGAAATCAAATTTATTCTCCCGACAAATGTAAAAAATCAATGCAGACTTATAGCTGTCAAAAGTGGTCTTGGATAGTATTAATGGCAATGTTTCATTAACAAACCTGTAAGAACTCTTAATTTCTTCTCCATTTTGGAACATTTCTTGGCCTCCTTAGCCATGTGATTTCTATTTAGTTCTAATCTTTTCTCCGCAGATTCCAATCTGTCCTTTTTACTCGCAAGATTTGCTCTCGTATACCTATTTTGTCCAGGCAAGAAAAGTACCTGTAAATAATGAGGTAACAAATATTTTTTTTTCAAAACATATATAACAGACCTATTCAGAGTTTTTTTCAGACTTACCTTGACCTATAGTTTTAAGATTTAATTATTAGCTGGGTTAGCAAAACTTTTCTGTATAAAGGTTTGAAAAGTCAAGTCTGTATTTTGGTTAAATGAGAACCGGTGTTTATAAAATAGGGATTTCATAGTGGAAGGAAGACGCAGAGTCGAACAGATTGAGAGATAATTGATTGTATGATAATAAAGTACCTGTGCTAGACATTCCTCCCAGACTTGTGTGTAAGCGTCCATGCTAAGTTCCCCGTGTCCCATGCCATTTTTTACAGCTTCCATCTCCTTGTCCAGCTCTTTCCTGGCTTCTGCCAACTCCTGGGAACTGAATTCTTCGTATGGGTGCTGTTCTAAGTACGCCAGATGTGATGCTTGAAGTTGGACGGCTCGCTTCTTGTCCATACCTGATACAATTACGTTTTTAGATTTAATTTTGAACTTTCATACTATTTGATATATTGCAATAAATATTGATATTTAAATTTTTTATAATAATATTTTTATAGAAAGTTGTAAATTGCAATAGAAGTAAAATTTGTCGGAGATAAGGGTTGCTTTTGTCTGTCACCTTTTTTTTGTCTATTTTATTAAATATTATACGCAGGCGTTTGGAGTGCCAACTCTATATACGAAGATGCGGGATATACTGCAATATTTATATGACAAACCACCTGAAGGTGGTGGTGGCTTGGTTTGAAGAATGCTTACCTTAAAATCCTAAAAAGATCGTTTCTTTTATCTGGCATGTACCAATGAGATATAAAGTTTTCTTACGTACATTTGTCATACATTTATGAAACCAGTATTAACGTGCCTCAGAGAACACGCCTCCAACAATGGAGGTCTAGGACTCTGTGTTATAGAAAAAAGTGCTGGAATATTATAATAGTGAAACCAGCGACTATGATGCAATACATACCAGGTAGAGGGTCTCTGAGAGAATCATAATGCAGCATTGTGATCATCTCTGCCTTCAACAGTTCCTCAGCTCTCTGTAGAGGTGCGAGTGGGGCGCCGGCACTACGGGGTCGGAGTACCAACGAGTTCACTTCCAAAGGACGCGCCCCGTCTCGCTGTACGACTTGCGACCGGAGGGCCAATTCGGCAGCACCTAAACCATGATCATAGTCGATTTATTTGAAAAGTAATGGTACTAGACAAGTTTGCGCAACGTCTGGCGGACGGCACGTTCGCGCGGCCAGAGGAGTCAAGAGTTCCCACTTGTGAGAAACTTGCGGCCGAAGTCCATTTCTTAAGCACAAACGTAATCGCGTAACTAATGGCTATTAGTAATGATTCATATATTTTAGAATTGTGACATAACCTGCGACAGTAAATAACGAAATTCATTACTAATCTAACGGCCAGTTGCAGAAATGCTGAATATCTTTAGCAATGTTTAACGTATGATTTTGTGGCCCGTCATTGGCCGAAAGCTAAAAAACTACCAATCAAATGGCTTTTATCAAAATATTGATCAGAGATTACTTAAATCGTCCTTTCTGCAACTGGACGCTAGAATGACCTTTACCGTTCCGTTATCTGAATGAGATCTACTTTTTATATAATACAACAGGCTAATAAAAGCAACGATGATAGGTTGCAAAAACACATTATATTGGTATTATAAATAAATGAACTTACGTTTAGCTCGCATTTCTGCATGTTTTCTTGCTTCGACATCTGCCTGGTCTTCTAGTCTGGTTGCTGAAGACGCAGGCGTGTCTGATTCCTCCCACTGCGGGACGACAATCTCGTAGTCATTACGAGGAGTGGGGAGCGTTTGGAGTGCGTTACGAACTGTAGCTTTCATCTGAGAAAAGATAAATTAAAATATAATTCAATGAGATTACATTGAACCATTTTAATGTTTTTTTTTATAATAAACGTACGTACGGTTTCTACTGTACCGGTTTCTACAAGAACGAATAAAATAAAGAATTTTAAACTTGTCTAATATACACCCAGTGATTGGTAGTTAATAGTTAGTCTGCTGACATTAATTTTAATGACAATAAAAAATATATTACTTGTTTATTAAATTGGTTGTTTTGTTGCGGCGTGTCTCCAGTACTGAGGTTGTCTTCAGGATTAATGCTTAACTTATCACGTAGTCCGGGAGTCTGGAAAAAAATATTGTTATTATTATTGTTCATTATTTATATTGAGTATTAAATACTATAAGACTTAATCATTGTGATATCTTTAATAGCTTGCCAATGGGGTGTGTCACTAACTTTTTATCACGATAGATGGCGCATGATAGATGGTACCTTATATAACTGTCAGTTGCAAAGAAAACTTGTATTTTTATTACGAAATTTATTATTTTCTGGATATTATGCCGAAGTGAGCAGCTTTTAAGTGTACAAATCGAGATTTCCAAGCGAAAGCAAAGATATGGTGATCTCAAAATTGCCGTTCTATTAATTCTACCTTTTTTTATTTTAAAGACGGTGTTCGCTTACTTAATTCATCTTTTAAGGTAGGTAACGTTAAGTTAAAATATTTTTTTTTGTTATAAAAATGTAAAACTACAAATAAATTTAAAAAATGATAAAAAAATAGGTGTAAACAAGGTACCAGTGCCGTTAGCGACATCTACAAAAAGCTTTGCCTGATACACCCCATTGATTCATGATTGGCCTATAGTAAAGTTGGCTAAATGTGAATCCGCTTCTTTATAAGCGTTGTTTCTGACCACCCCAAAAGGGAAACGTTCGTGGTAATACTTTTTTTTTTAAATTAATAAATATTATTGTGTCCCGACAGGAATCGAACCCGGTACCTCTAGTCTAAATCCACAGATTTAACCGCTAGACCATGGAGGCAGTTAAATACTTAGTATAGTAAAAATCAAGTTAGTAAGTAACAACCAAATATTTCCTCTATATAATTATGAAAATTTCAAACCATTAATGCTGCAGGTCCGGTTAATGTGCCATGTCCCGGCGTATTAAAACTACCAGGAGTTGATGCTTCACTGCGAGACGATCTAAAAATTAAGGTTTATTATTAAAACTGAATTTTGCAAAATATATATATATATATATATGTCATTGTAATAATGCTATTATAAGTTGACAAAAAAGATGAAACATTAGTTAAGTTTTATTTTTGCAACTCAAAATTTTTTGTATTGTTTACATATATCTGTGAAACCATTTATTTAATTTTAGATATATATTAGTTATTTTTGCTTTAACAAAAAATAAATTGTATCTACTGCAACAACTCTGAATTAAAATATTTTAAATTGTTAACTTGTATAGAACATGATAAATTATATATATATATGTACATGATTGTAATATTCTACTATTTCTATCTTTAAACTTAGCATAAAAATACTAACCTAAATGGTGTTGCCAGCACTGTATTAGGTGTTGCTAAAGCTTGTGACTGTGGCAAAGATCCGTTGAAGTCGGGTTGGTGAAGAGGTGTGTTCAGACCACCTTTGAGTGGGGTGTCCACATGAGTCAATGCCATTACATTCTGGGCCTCCATAAGGATTCTGAAATAAAAAGTTACTTTATTAATTCTTTTTAGTCGCTACACTCTTGGCAGAGTGGTTGTGGTCGACACTTGAGTGTCAGTGGCACGCTTAACAAGCCATCGCCACTCCTCACGAACTACAGCCTTCCTAGGGCACTCATGTAGGGGGTGATCCATTGCTGCTTTAACCTGGTCAGTCCATCTCATCGGAGACCTACCACGCATCCTTTTGCCATCGACTTAGCCCTGAACTAACAAGGCACTCAATGGATGTATCTCTACGCCACGACTCGTGTCCAAAGAAAGTGAGAATGCGTGATTACACGATTGAGGAAATTTTATTAATAAATGCTTTAAAATGGTGTTTAAATGTGCTAGTATAAAAAAAAAAAAAAAAAAAAAAAAAAAAAAAAAAAAGTTTAAAATTCTGTCTGTTTTATATCGGCAAAAAACCTGCAGAAACATCATATTACAACTATTCTTTCTTTTTTTGTGCAATATCTGTATTAGTATTAATCTGTACTTCGGATGCAGATCCCAGTTGTTAATGCTGTCCGCGGTGCTGCTCTCAATTCTACAGGGCTACATCACATCTCACTCACTGTTAGGGTACACTTTCCTGTAGTTAGGGCAGCCAAGAATTATTTAATTATTTAATTTAGAAATCTTTTTAATTTAATTATTAATTTAATCTTTTTTTTCTTTTTTAATTTAATTTAATTCAATATTTGATATCTGTAATTTTATTTGTGTTATTGTTTTTTGTTTAATTGAATTTCTATATCTTTTGGTTGTATTTCTTGTTTTTTCTCCTTTTCTTTGACACCTAAGTATCAGTAATAAAGTATGTTTCCTAATTTGGCCAATGTATAAACTCAATTATATACTAACCTTTATGTTCTGTAATGTGCTGTGGAAATGAAATAATAAATAAATAAATACTTATTTAATGTTGTGTGAAATCTACCGCTTGTGTGTGTCTTGAGTTCATGTCTGTGTCTGTCTTTATAGCTATAATAGTTTTCTTTATAATTAAACAGGTCCTTAAGCCATTTACCTCAGTTACATTACTTTTACTGTGGTCACGGGTGGACTGTTGCATATGCATATTGTAGCTTTTACAATAATCATGATAAACACCGGTTTTACGCAATTTACATCAGGGACATACTTCCCACATTTCGGGTAAGTTGCATAGACTGTAATAGAAGTATGTCACTGAGGTAAATAGCGTAAAAGACCTGTTTAGTTATGAAAACTATAATAAGGGGTCGTCCTAACACGCGATACGCGAATATGTGATCATCGCCAGTTTGCGCGTATTTTGTTTACAATGACAAACGTTACATCGCGCGAACGGCAATTAGTATATTATTTCACATTAATACAATGTAGTTATGTTTAATTGTGTGCGAAAGTTTAAAAAATGTTCCCATTCCTGGTGTGAAATACCGATCTTTGTGTGTGTTACCTGTCTTGTTGTTGTGGTGTCCTGAGTGCTGTGGCAGGTTGTGGGGTGAGCGCGTAGTCACTGAGCAGCGCGTCCGTGGCTCCTCCCGCCGCACCTACACTTTCTCGGGCCGCCTCCGAGGCGCGACCCAACTTCACCACTTGTTGCAACTCCTATAATTAAGTAAAAATTAAGTAACTAAGCCTAAAAAGCAACCTCGTTGATTCTCAGATATAACAGCTTCGTTACTCTATGTATATATTATATACATCTGTGGCCATAAGCACCAGTATCATAATAATAAATATTTGTGTATGACTGCAAAGGATTAAGGGTCACAGGTTGAATGGACCACTGTACCCATGCCCCTGAGAGCAGGCTAAACATATCAAATGAGAGTAATATGTGCCATTAAAAAAATATGCAACCATATGAAAATATATTAGTTTAGAAACTGATCCCTAAACTAGAATACTGAGTTAAGTCACTTGATTTACGAGTATATGAGTAGTGTTTATTTATTTATCTTAAAATATGTCTTACCTGATCAGTGACTTGTGGTTCAGGCAACACCAATTTACTCCGTTTCCGAGCTGGTTGGTCTCCCTGCAGCATAGCTTGAGGGACATCATTCTCTTTGCGTTGCTTCAACTTGTTTTTGTCTTTACGCCTCTCACGCTGAAATAATTAATGATAATAATAAAAAACTCAGCTTTATGCAGCAAAGTTGGTCAAGAGGAATTCTATCAAAAACTTTGCACCGCTTTCTGAATTGAATTTATTTATTATGCTAATTTATTTATTCTAACAATGGATAAAACAAATACAAAATGCTAGATACAATATATTGGTTAAAACTGACAAAGAGCAAAGATTTACATTTATATATTATTTAAATTACCTCTTCCTTTTCCGAATGTAATTCTCCATCAAGTTGTTGTTGTCGTAGTCTTGAGAAGTCAGGTGCCATGGGGTCCACAACTTCCTGAGATGTGTCAAAGAAACCCACAGCTGGCCTCTTCTCAAAAGGAACCTCCGAGTTATAGTCCACACCACGCTTCTTCCTTCTTCTACAAAATACATAATAATTTAGATGAGTAGGGATGTATAGTTATTACTAGTATATTACTGGTTTTTGCAAAATAAAAAATATCACCTATTCATTTTTTTTATTATTTTTGGTTATTTATTATAAATAATGAGAATATATTTTTTCGTTAAATATATAAACAAAATCTGTATATCAATGTGAGGAGCAAATTAATCTCCAACTGGTTATATTCTTTTTCCAATTTGTTTTGCTGTAAATTGACAAACTAAAATCTGGAAAAGAAATTGGTAGAAGTTTCTGGAGTCTGTATAAAACATATTTAAAACAAAAAAATAATCTATAGCAGTGCAATATAGGAATGCGGCTAGTGTACTTGGTACTATTAATCCTGAATTTTATGTTGGTAGTGATTTTAAAGATTTTTTTATCTGTTATAAATATTTTGTACTATTTTTTAATAATAAATAATTTCTTTACTAAACTAAAATCTATATCTATAAAAATGAATCCTTATTTCCCTTAATCATTCAATAGCTTAAGAACAACAACCAATTTATGTTCTTTTGTATGTTTTCTAATACTTAATAAAAAATCATTTACACTTAACAAATTGGTTTAGTAATATAGGCGTGAAAGCAAAGTGGATATTTCTTTCCATAGTGGATGCTTCTTCTTATGGAAAGAAATATCCATTTTGCTTTCACGCCTATATTACTAAACCA
This sequence comes from Tinea semifulvella, assembly GCA_910589645.1. Taxonomy (NCBI): domain Eukaryota; kingdom Metazoa; phylum Arthropoda; class Insecta; order Lepidoptera; family Tineidae; genus Tinea; species Tinea semifulvella. The sequence continues at coordinate 10,762,331 of OU342586.1, forward strand.
GCCTATTGTCGGTTGCAAGCCCGAGACACCATTCTTCTCATCTCTTACCCACACACGATGGACCCGGCACCCGCACGGTGAATCCTTAGAAATTTGTCTTCTTCTCTTAATGTAAATGTTTTTTTGCAATACAGGGTTGGACATGCTGTCAATATCTTTACATGATGTGTGATCATACAGTTATCTGAAGGTTTTTTTTTGTTGACCACATGAGCAATGCTCAAGTAGGCTAATACATACATACATATGTTTACGTCAGGTCCCTTGCGGGGTAGGCAGAGACAATTGAGCGTCATTTGGCACAATCACGATATACCTCTTTCACTTCGTTGACATTCATTAACATTTCATACATGCCCTTTTGTAAGTAAGTAGGCTAAAAACTATGAAATAAACAAATCATAACTTACCGAGCAGGCACAGCAATGCCAGCTGCACTTAATTCCCTCCTCTTTTGTAAAGCAGCAAGCCTCCGAGCCTCTTCCAACTGCTTTTCTCGAGCTTTCCTCTTGGCTTTCTTGCCCTGAGTGTTGGCCAATCTTGCACGAGCTTCCGAAAGCATTTCCAATTCTGTCAACATTAAATGTTATGTATATATATAATATCTACGAGATTGTATTGTATATTGAACTTGATTTATATTTATATGTATTATGATTTTTAATTGAAAAAAGTTAAATGCCCTCATTTTTTTTATTTTTTCTATCTTTTGATTACAGCTCCCAGAACACAGCGTCCTAGACATCCACTGATGGAGATGGGCCTTGCAGTTACATGAACTGGAGAATTTGGCCTAAACGCACATGCAGGCCAGGAGTCTTTGCTAGGGACTAAAATAATAGACCAACTGGGTACAAGGCACCAAATATTTTTTGGTTTCTAGATACACAGAAAACATGTTTTATTTTCTTGCATTCTAAATGACACATCCACATGAAAAAAAATTATTAGGTCTAGGACCCAGTTGGCCATTTATTTTAGTCCGAACTTATGTACATTAAAATTCTAAAAAAATAGGGCATTTCACCTTCATTACCTGTCTTTCCTAGCAATCTATGGGTTCATGTGTGCATGGTCGTGTTGTGGAGAAGAGAGGAGAAGAATAAGCTCTAGGGCTTGCTGCCATTGGCTGGGTTGGTCCCTTTTTTTATTGCACAATGACACACATCCTATCTGTATGATTTTACTAAAACCATATTGTAAAATGTACTGACAGCTGTCAAAATCTTTTCATAAGTAGAGTAATTACATAAATGTAGATGGGAGAATAATTGGTATCTTGATGGAAGTCTTAATAATATCAAAATTAAAATTTCTTACCGTCTTCATCCATGTCCTTAGGGTCAGGTCTAGCAGGCTTGGTCTCAGGGTTGGGGTCAATTTCTCCAGGCTTTAACTTACGAGGGTCATCTCCCATATCCTCCCCCTCCTCCTTCTTCTGGGCTTGGTCACTAAACAATATTTTTTGTCAATAAATAAGCAATAGTGGTGGTGGTCCGGTATAACACTTAACTTCAATTTTAAAAGTTGCAATTTGAACTCAGGCATGTAAAAATGAGAAATAAACTTTGCAATCATTCATTACCTCGGAAAGCATGTTAAAATGTCAGCGCATATTTAAACACTAGTGTGGCCACAAAAGGCTTAATTCTCCGATGCTTATGTACTACAGTGATGATAATGATAAATACTTCTCTTCTTATTAGTAACTCAGTGATCTATGGGAATCAAATAATCCTAAAGGACCACATCACATTACCACAAGTTACAAACTGATTCATACATTCCTGGTATACATAAGACATACACCATTGAATAATTATTAGTGACTTTTGGAAACCAACTCAATTTAAAAAATTATTAGTTGATACTTACAGAAGATATTCATATCGCTCTAAGCATTGAGCAGCGGTCCTGCCAATGATAGGTGCAATAGTTCTCCATTGTGTTGGCATCAACTTGGCCAAGTGGAGAAGCTTCTCGTCCTCTTCGCGAGACCATTCCGTCTTCTTAATACTGGGGTCCAACCACTCATACCATCTGGCTTTACATTGTTTAGCAGATTTCCTATGTAGCAAAGATGCAATACGAGACCACTGGTTTTTGCCATATTTCATAACAGCAGCCTTCAGAATTTCATCCTAAAATACACAATACAAGTGAAATATCGGTCTTATTCACTCTAATTTACAGTGAATTTGTAAAAATTATGTACGAACCTCTGTATTGCGCCAAACGCCGCCCTTTATCATGATGCGCGGCATCTTGAATTTTTTACTTTACTTCCTTGTTCTAAATATTAAATATGATATTCTTCCTTCAATTAGGGCAAATACCTAGATTATTAGCAGAAAGCAATACAAAATAGCATTGCCGAAAAGCGTACATTCCACATTTGTTTGTCAAATTGACTGACAGAATTTTTTTTTTTGGCTTCATTCTCCCAATGGATGATGAATGAGATGATAGGGAAGGCAAAGGGTCTAGCCCATACAGTCAAGGCTGACATAATGTATCTTCTTTTTCATGAGTTAATGAGGTCATCATCAAATTCCAGATGCCGCAGAATTTGTGCTTTTCTTGGAGTCACTCGCGGCACCATAGCTCAAACACGTCGGGTAAAATATAAGAGTTGACAGCGGGGGAAAATCGCAAAAAATAAACTGCAACTTGTGCCCCATATTTAAAGTCCAATTTATCGTGTTCCATAATTATTCACATTGTAGAACATTATTAAACAATACAACACCACTTTTGACCAATAATATTCACAGTAAATTTACAAAACAAAAACTTGCACTTGACATGTCCACGCAAAATGGCGCGAAGAACTCTGAGTGACAGATAAAATAAATTAGTCCTTTCCTTAGGCCGTGTTCGGATGTTAAAACTATTTATCCTGCCACTTGAAAAATATCCATTCTAATACCTAAAAACCTTATAAGGCTGTCTCTCTCTTTTATCAAGCAAATCAATATTTATATTTTTTGGGACAAACCCTATTTGAGGCAACTTTATAAAGTAATCAATTAATATATTTAGATGAATATCCAATAAAATCAAATAATTGACAACACTATGTGTCATGGTCGACGAGAGCGAGCGACACCCATTTTTGTTCAGAAATTATTTTATTATCTCAGCGGCAACAAGATAAATGTTATTAGAGGCATTAAACGTCTAAAATTTCCTTTATGGTGGTGCGAGCAAGTTTTGTAAATGTAGTTATAACTAGATATATGTAAATTGTATTGAAGAGCGGCCGAGTGTAAGTAATACTCACAAGTATTTTGCTATGGTACCGTAATATGTATAAAACTTGATTTACAAGTTAACATAGTATTATAATCTGTACTAACACTATAGGATAAATGTCGCATTACCTAATGACTCATTATGACTTCATCCTATACTTGATACAACGACCTGTGTGGGAATTTTTCACTTAAGGCTGGAAAGAAGGAAGTGATAAATAGGGCTAGTTATTTCATTAAAATGTAACTCTCTGTTCCCTTACAGCTTTTGTGCATAGGCTTGCTAGTAATTTATTGTTTTATTATTTCCAGAACAATGTCTACAATGACGAGACCTGTACACATCAGCCAGCAGAAGTTGGCTGAAAAACTCATTATACTCAATGATCGCGGGATAGGAATGCTGACCAGGATATATAACATTAAGAAAGCCTGTGGCGATGCTAAATCAAAGCCTGCCTTTCTCTCTGATAAAACTTTAGAATCATCAATTAAACACATTGTGAGGAGATTCCCCAATATTGATGTAAAAGGTCTACAAGCCATAACAAACATTCGCAATGAAATAATTAAATCTCTCTCACTTTATTACTACACATTTGTAGATCTTTTGGATTTTAAAGACAATGTTTGTGAACTTCTTAATATAATGGATGCTTGTCAAATTCATTTAGATTTAACATTAAATTTTGAGCTGACTAAGAACTACCTAGATCTGGTTGTTACATATGTCTCTCTGATGATTTTACTATCACGAGTTGAAGACCGCAAGGCAGTGCTGGGGTTGTTCAATGCAGCTCATGAGATGGTGCACAGTCAGATAGACTCGAGCTTTCCAAGATTGGGACAACTGATTGTTGATTACGATGCTCCACTTAAAAAACTATCTGAAGAATTTATTGTCCATCAAAAGATGTTGACTGGTGCTTTGAAATCATTGTGGCATGTGTACCCCGCTCGGAACCTCACTGCTGAGCACTGGCGGTCAGAACAAAAATTGAGTCTGGTTAGCAATCCCACACAGTTGTTAAAACCTTCAGAAACCAGCACCATGTCTTGTGAGTACATCTCTTTAGAAACTTTAGAGAGATGGATCATATTTGGGTTTGCCCTATGTCATCAAATGCTGCAACAGGACCAAGCAAACAAGATGTGGGTGAGTGCCCTGGAGTCCGGGTGGGTGCTCGCCTTGTTCCGAGATGAAGTCATCTACATTCATGCATATATTCAAGGGTTTTTTGATACCATTAAAGGCTATGGTAAAAAAATATCTGAGGTAAAAGACTGCTATCATCATGCTGTTCAAAAGGCTGGCTATAAACATAGAGAAAGAAGAAAATTCTTAAGAACTGCTTTAAAAGAGCTGGGTCTTATTTTGACTGATCAACCCGGCTTGCTCGGTCCCAAAGCGTTACTGATATTTATTGGTCTCTGTTATTCACGAGACGAAGTGTTTTGGCTATTGAGGCACAATGATAATCCTCCACAAAAAGTGAAGGGAAAATCAACTGAAGATCTCGTGGATAGACAACTTCCAGAACTTTTATTCCACATGGAAGAGTTGAGAGCATTGATACGTAAGTACAGCCAGGTCATGCAGAGGTACTATGTGCAGTATCTATCAGGTTATGATGCTGAGGGTCTGCATTTGTTAATACAGAACTTACAAGTGTGTCCAGAAGATGAGAGTATAATTTTGTCTTCACTTTGCAACACTGCAGCTAACCTTAGCGTGAAGCAAGTTGAAGACAATGAGATGTTTGATTTTCGTGCCTTTAGATTGGATTGGTTTAGATTGCAAACATTAACATCTGTGGCCAAGACAGGTCTGCCATTAGCAGATCAAAGAGATTTAGCTCAGTTTATTGATAAAATGGTATTCCATACAAAAATGGTGGACAATTTGGATGAGATCATGGTGGAGACTTCAGACTTGTCATTGTTCTGTTTTTACAGCAAAATATTTGAAAATCAGTTTCACATGTGCTTGGAATTTCCAGCACAAAATCGTTACATTATAGCTTTCCCATTAATTTGCTACCACTTCCAAAACTGTACTCATGAGCTGTGTCCTGAAGAAAGACATCATATTAGGGAAAGAAGTTTGTCGGTTGTTAACATATTTTTAGATGAAATGGCAAAGGAAGCAAAAAATATTATCACTACTATATGTGATGAACAATGTACTATGAGTGACAAGCTACTGCCTAAACATTGTGCTCAAACCATTGCCCATCTGGCTAATAGGAAGAAAAAAGACAAAAATAAAAAGAATACTATTGAAATTGTAAAACCTGGAGCAGAGAGCTATAGGAAAACCAGAGAGGAATTGACAACCATGGATAAACTTCACATGGCTTTAACAGAGTTGTGTTTCGCTATTAACTACTGCACAACAGTCAATGTCTGGGAGTACACATTTGCACCCAGAGAATATCTGCATCAACATTTAGAAACACGGTTTTCGAAAGCTTTAGTTGGCATGGTTATGTTTAACCAAGACACTAGTGAAATTGCCAAACCATCAGAATTACTAGTGAGTGTCAGGGCATACATGAATGTGCTACAGACTGTTGAAAATTATGTCCAAATTGATATCACAAGAGTTTTTAATAATTGCCTTTTACAACAAACACAAAACATGGATAGCCATGGAGAAAAAACTATTGCATCTCTGTACACTCAATGGTATTCAGAAATATTATTGAGACGTGTGAGCGCAGGCAATATTTGTTTTTCTATGAATCAAAAATCATTTGTTAGTCTTACTGCAGAAGGCTCGATTCCTTTTAATGCTGAAGAATATTCCGATATTAATGAGCTAAGAGCATTAGCGGAGCTTATTGGACCTTATGGCATGAAGCTACTGAGTGAAACCCTGATGTGGCATGTGTCAAGCCAAGTTCAGGAGTTAAAGAAACTTGTCAGTCAAAATAAAGAGGTATTGCAAATGCTTCGGACAAACTTTGACAAACCTGATGTAATGAGAGAACAATCAAAAAGATTGCAACATGTTGATAATGTTTTGCAAAGGATGACCATTATTGGTGTCATATTGAGTTTCCGACAAATAGCGCAAGAATCCCTTTTAGATGTGCTGGAGAGAAGAATTCCATTCTTGATCAGTTCTATTAAAGACTTCCAACAGCAGACCCCTAGTGGTGATCCAATGCGAGTTATATCAGAAATGAGTTCTGCCGCGGGGCTGCCTTGTAAAGTGGATCCTACACTTGCGTCGACACTTCGTCAACAAAAGTCTGAAGTTGAAGAAGAAGAACACATCTTAGTTTGTCTAATGATGGTGTTTGTTGCGGTCTCCATACCGAAACTAGCAAGAAACGAGTTCTCTTTTTATCGTCCTTCTTTAGAAGGTCATTCTAACAACATTCACTGCATGGCTGTGGCTATAAATCACATTTTTGGTGCACTGTTCACTATTTGTGGACAAGGTGACATCGAGGAAAGGATGAAGGAGTTTTTAGCTCTGGCCTCGTCGTCATTATTGCGTTTGGGCCAGGAGACGGATAAAGAAGCAATAAGAAACAGAGAGTCGGTATATCTGCTACTTGACCTTATTGTACAAGAATCACCTTTCCTAACCATGGATTTGCTTGAATCATGTTTTCCGTATGTGTTGATCCGGAATGCATACCATGAAGTGTACAAACAAGAGCAGGTGTTGCTGCATTCATAAACAATAAAACTACTGTTTTGTTGTCCTAATTTATGTGCAATTAATTGGCTTACCCTAGCCGTTGCTTCCATGCGACAACATTAGAATTTGTAACTGCATTTATCTTCAAAATATGAAATTCCTTAAAATTAAGTGAGGTTAACATAGACTACCTATGACTAAGTTTTAAGATTGTTAATCAATATTATTAGAATTTAATTACTTAAGTATTAAACACCAATGCAAATTAATATATTCTACAGTTTATAATTTATATGAACAAATAATAAATCATAGGACTATAAACAAAATCTACTATTCTTACTCAACTTTTTAATTTACAATACTAAAAATAATCATATTCTTATTTATATAACATTAGTTTGGTATTTAAAATATAAACAAACCGCCTTATGACGCTATTTGGTGTTATTTTTAAACGCAAAGACATTCATTAGATTTTAAGTTTCTACATTCAAGCCATGAAATTGTTTTATACTGAAATTAAGTTTGGGGATTAGTTGATATTTTAAAACGAGCTTTAATTGTCGTACTTTGAGTAACAGCTATAAAATAGATCCTTATTAAAAAGTAAGCAAATGACCTTTTAATTTGCTTCCCAAACGGGGTGTATCACTAACTTTTTATCACGGTAGATGGCGCATGATAGATGGTACCTAATATAACTGTCAGTTGCATAGAAATCTTGTATTTTTATTACGAAATTAATTATTTTCTGGATATTATGCCGAAGTGAGTAGCTTTTAAGTGTACAAATCGAGATTTCCAAGCGAAATCAAAAATATGTTGATCTCAAAATTGCCGTTCTATTAATTAAACCTTTTTTCTTTTTAAAGACGGTGTGCGGTTTCTTAATTCGCCATTTAATGTAGGTAACGTTAATTTCAAATACGCTTTTCTGTTATAAAAATAAAAAAATACATTTAAAAATTGATACGATATAGGTGTAAAACAAGGTACCATTGCCGCTAGCGACATCTATAAAAAGCTTTGCCTGATACACCCCATTTGCTTCCCAAATTGTTCAACATTATTTAATATCTTAGTAGTTCATACTTTTTATATATTCTCCAATACAACAAAATGTGGGTAAGCTAACAAATAATGTAACTAGAATCAGTTATAAAACCAATAATAGAGGTTGTATTCCACTAGAATTAAGCAATATTTTTATGTACCTCTATTGATTAATATAAGGAGAGGTATAATGAGGTTATTTTTATTTAGGTCCAGAAGTAGGCCTATTTGTTACAGCTATTCATGATAGTTTCGCCAAACTTGCCTCTGTCAAAACCAGCAAACAAATGTGTTGAGTCACTTTTTCCACTCCTGTGTTCAACTTGAAAGCAAAGCTTTTTTTACTGATTTTTGCTTAAAAGTGTCAAAAACTTTCAAAGCGAAATAAAGTGAAAAAAATGACAAGTCAAACACAGGTCATGTCAATATGGTGACAGATTAAACTGGTTGAGCGAAACTTGTGAATGGAGCTATTAAACTAGGGACACATTGTGTGTGTATTGTTCACACCATTCCTTTCCATTACGTGACATGTCAGAGTGTTTCGCTTATGACTCGAAATGTCAAGCTCAAGGACTGCACAAGTTTTCGTCTGCAACTTAACAACATAGCATATCTTTGGCTGGGTTAAATGGAATACTGTAATTGTAACGATTAAAGTTAAAAATGGCGTAGATTCTATCAGCTGACCTTCAAAATAAAATCAATACATACGTCGCCATTTTTAATTGTTTTTATTACAGAGAGTTCTTTTTGGTACAAACCAGCCTTAAATTGAGTTTCGCTATAATGAGGTCTATAAATGTAACGATTAAAGTTAATTAAACGGGCGTCGAATGTACCAGGTTTATTAAGGAGGTCAGGTGGTACAATCGACGCTTTTTTAACATGAATTGTCTAAATTACAGCCTTCTAATAATGTGTCCCCAGCTTTAATAAGTGTGAGCCGAAACTTTTATATATCGAAGTAGCCGGAACACATCTTTGAGGCACGGCGACTAACCTATGAATAAAAAATAAGAGGTAATTGTAATTTTTTATGCTACCTACTTCATCTCGCCTTACCTCGATGATGGGTTGAATTTGTATGGCAAGCCAAGACTGTTAAACTACCGGCTCACTCAATCCACCACGGCTCTTTTACTTTACAATTTGTGTACCTACCGATCTATATTATTGTAGATAAATAAATTATTAGTTATTACTTACCGTTGTTTTGTTTATTCATCCCACTTAACCAAAGATGCGTTTTAATATTAAAATCAGTCAGTATATCATTATTATCATAATTTGCTGTACTATATCGCTGTTTCAATACAAACCTTACAAAATTTTGCTTAAAATGTATGAAAACCAGCAACGCCTAATCGAACGACCTTCAAAGCGAAAAAAAGCTCTTAAAGCGACAAGTCAAACACTTCCCTGTGTGAAAGAACAAAATAAATTCAACAGTGTATGACGAACACGACCATAACTGGCAATGCACTGTCATAGACAATTTTAATCTGGGATGATTGTCCTAGCTTTGATTCTTCTTTGTAAAAACTAGTCTAGTAGACTAGTAATGGCAATCGCCACTAAGGCATTTGTGCCAACATCACGTTTGTATAAATTACTGATGTAAATTGATTTCTATATAGGTATACCTATATTATATTTATTTTATCTACTGGTCACGGTGAATCACAAACACTAAAACAAGAAAAGGGGGGATTGGTTAGTAGTTTAGTGGGAATGAAACGTCACAAACCGTTGATTCATAAACCGTTATTTTACGACATGGTTAAAACTGAAAACGATTTTGAAAAAAAAATCTTAAAAGTAGGTAATTCAGGAATGGACTTTTATATCTGAGAAGGAAAATAAAAGAGTAGATGTTTAATGTAAAATTTATTGTTTTTTATCTTTACCTTGAAATCACATGTTGTAACATTCACTTTATTATAATGAAAAATATTCACATTCTTTAAATAACTAATACAATATAATCTAACTTACACATAGGAGAAATAATGCCATCGAAGATCTACATTAAATGTAATGTCGCCTTCCACCATTTACATTATTGGTCAATTCTTTCTAACCAGAGAAGTATTACCCTCACATAATACAAATATACAATAAACATTGAAAAAATGAATCACTATTTAAATGGCATCACTATGGTTATTGGTTATTTTCCATTTACAATATATTAAAATGAAAAGAAATAACAGATTCAACATTTAAGTGGAACGATTTTACACCCCTCACGCTCGCACAATCCAATATTACCGAAGTTTTTTCAAGTCTGACACCCGTATTCTAAGACGTTTTCTCAACGCCTTCTCCACTCAACATTTCCTTCCAGCCTAGCCACGCTGGCCAGATGATGTCAATTTTTAATGGCAATTTATTAACGATTCCACAAGTTGGTATTAGTCGAACCGGGACCGACGGCTTAACGTGCTCTCCGAGGCACGGGAACGGTGGTGTTGTAAATCTATGACAAATGTATTTCTTATTGTAGAGTACAGAGAGAGTACATGCCGGGTGGGTTTGAACCGACCTTTGTAGGATATAGGGAACGCGTTCTTACAGCCGAGCCTATGGAATACACTCCCTAGTAAGTATAAACTATATTTCTCAAAGTTAAACTCGGACTAGAAAAATCTTAAGAAAATATTGGAATGTGCGAGCGGAAGCGTTAAACCATCTTAATTTTAAGAGAGATCATTTAACCAACTCTAACTGGTTGTTTACTATTCATAGATTTTTTATAGATTTAAGTTGTGATATGCAATTGTGTGATTAACTGGAAATAATTGAGTCATCTAAGAGACAAAATGTATGTAGGTATGCTTCGAGTATCAAGATTTGTATAGGTGAACATAGTTAGGAGGGTTTAACGCTCTTGCATCTCTCTCGCTCGCACAATCCAATATTTTCAAGGATTTTTCAATCTTAGTGTACTTTTTAAAAATGTAATTTATGAGATATTAATTCATCATCATTTCATTACAGCCCGAAGAACACAGCGTCCTAGACCTCCAATGCTGGAGATGGGCCTTCCAGAACATATATCCGGAGAATTTGGCCTACACTCGCCACGCTGGCCAGACGGCTTGGCGCGGATCTGATGTCATTTTTTTTAATGACAATTTATTTACGATTTCACAAGTTGGTATTAGTGGAACCGGGACCGACGGCTTAACGTGCTCTCCGAGGCACGGGAATGGTAGTGTTGTAAATCTATGACAAATGTACTTAAAAAAAGATAGCGTAGAGTAGATATTATTTAAAGATATATTAATCATAGATTTGTTTTAGTAAAATTATTTCTGTTTAAAAATGTTGTGTTGTGCGAGCGAGATGGACGAAAATGTGTTAAACCATCCTAACACTACTTGCCTGTGATAAAGCCATACACTTGTTCACCTATACCTAATAAATGCACCACTTTCATAATAAATAATAATGAGATTTTTGACACATGAAGTATTTTCGTTAAAGGGAAACGCACGCAAGTCCAAAATATATAGACTAAATCACTACGATAAGAATGTTCTTTCAGTCTAATATAGGATAATTTGGCAATACTGTTTGTCATCCACATAATCGTGTTAATTACATTCTAAAAAATATAAATAAAACATAATAGTACCGTAAGCAGTCTCGGGAGACCAAAGAAATTTTTAAGCCCATAATTTATTCCTAGACGTAATCTAAATTCATCGAGCCTTGAGACTAACTGTAAACAAACCACCGAAAAGGTATTTTTAAGTGTCTCAATTATAAAAACAGCTATATAAAGAAAAGACAAATTATACATGCGAAAGTTGTGGGTAAAAGAGGCCCTGGCAGACCGAGACTCAGATATCACAATCAAATAAATTAAACGCTGGCCGAAGAAGTTAAAAAGCCTTCGTAACAAAAGGGTATGTATGAAGAGGTAGATGAATGTCGACGAAGCAAAGAGGTATGTCGTGATCGTGTCAGGTGGCGCTCAGTTGTCTCTGCCTACCCCACAAGGCGTGAAGATATGTATGTATGTTTGTATAAAAAATACTAACAGTAGGAAAAACACAAATATTGTCGTATACCGTAAAAGCAAGTTATGAATTATTTATATACTTTTAATTTTATTTAATGTAAAAATACCTTATTATAATACTGACAAATAAAGATGTACCGGTTGTTTACCATTTTACGTAAAAATATATTGCTTTGTATTTAAGCAGGGTTATCACTGCCTACTCTTACGATGTTGACGCGAGTTTGCACTCCGAACATTTTGTTCCATATTTAAATCGAAGCACTGGTTTACATTTAGTCTCAGAGCCCGATGAATGCCATATAGGTTTATTTAAGCACACAAACATAAGAAAAGAAAAGCATAATGAAACTGGAATCATGGCACCTCTGTGTTAAAACACTGACATACTTAATATTATGAGCAAATATAGGAGCAACGAGGTTACATAATTACTATACCAGAGCTAATCGCAAATAATAGCACTATACACCAAGATATCACTCTCGGCTCAATATTTATAGTTCCTATTCAAGATTGATATTTTTTACATAGTAATTAAAATTGTATACTTTTTTTTATTTACAAAAATATACACAAAATTAAATCATTTATATAGGATGTAATGTGAAAAATACATCTTAGGTTATTTAATAATTGGCTTTATGTAAAAATATTGTTTCGCATCTGGTGTGCAGATTCTTTGGTTCTGGACTACGTCTGTACAACAGAGACGCGACTATCTGCATGTGGCTTTCAACAAACACTACGCTACGTCAATAATCTCCGTTTCACATCCCACTTCGTTATCATAGCACCTCTAGCATCTTTTAATTTATAGCCCAGCTAAAATTGTTTGCTATCCTATTATTGTTAAGAGTTTTCATGAGCTTCGTAACTCCCTCGCACATTCCAATATATTCAAAGTGTAATTTTGAGAAATGTCTATCAAATTAGTAAGGGAATAAAATTACGGACATATTAGAGATATGTATACCGTTCCGTAGGAATCAAATATTCCAAAAGACCACAACATGAAGTCGAATAAATATTATGATCTCACAGAAGAAATGATCAGGAACGAGTCCAAGACTCAGCTTTACGCAGTGGAAGTTGGTGCGAGAGGAGTTCCAGCAAAATCTTTGCATCACTTACTGAAATAATTGGGCCTAAGCAGGTCTGCCGTCAATACATTTATGGAACGAGCTTCCAAGATGGCATTAACGGAATCATACAGTATTTGGTTGGGTAGGGAGAGAGTAGAATGGTGAGCGTCTTGTTGCGTAATAAATTAACCCTTTTCAAACCAGCCTATTGTCGGTCGCAAGCCCGTGACACTATTCTTCTCATGTCTAACCCACACACGATGGACCCGGCACCCGCACGGTGAATCCATGAAATGCTTAGAAATTTGTCTTTTTCTTTATCTCTCTCTTCATATATTTGTTTTAGTAAAATAAAGGTTTTTTTTTAAGTTATTACTATTTTTTACTGTCTAAAATTAGGTATATGAAAGTGAGTCCAAAATGTCGGTAATTTTATTTCCCAGTAAGTTGATAGAATACATTTCCGATAAATTACACTTAAGACTTGAAAAGTCTTCGAAAATATTGGATTGTACGAGCTAGAAGGATACAAAGCGTAGGTTTGTTACGCCCTAGTAATAGTTTATTTTATAAATAACAGCCTCTATGTTAGGTATAATTAAAGATTAACTTTTGCACATTATCACAATACACTATCTTTTGACACATTTAACATATGCCTATTGTAACATAAAAGTTTATATTTATTATAAACGAAACGCATTGATGCGTTAAATTGTAAACTCGGAGTAACAGAACGCTCAGAGACGGAATGCAAAGTGTCAAAATCAGCCGTTCCTCTTAAATTTACAACTCTTTCCCGTGACTCTTTCATTTTGCGCAAACTCTCTCTATGCTCTCTAAATAAAAAAAATACGTCTAATGCGGCTGACCTTCTAAATAAATCTGGTATATAATCTGGTTACAATAACAGAAACTTAATTTTAATGCAACCCAGACTAAGGAAAAATCGCTTAACGATTCATTATATTTAAAAAATAAGCGTGTATGTATAATCCTTAATAAAACCAAATATTGAGGCGATTGAACTCTAATGTAACGATTGTCCGCTAAGTCATTGTGCTAGCTGTGCTATAATCTCGAATGCAGGATTTATCACCTAAATAAGTTTTTTTTAAATTTAATTTATAGTAAATATAGTCAGCAAAACGAATACGCTATTAAAGTTTGTTGTTATCATCCTTGTACTCTTGTATGAGAGAATATAATTATTATTATTATCTTTTAAATATAAAATTCACCTTCATAAAAATATCTTTTTCATTTGGAAGTATTATTCTTAACAGTACATCTTCCTTATTAATGATAATTCTTATACAACAGCTGCGAGCATAAACCTTAATTTTACCATTATACACAATGTTTCTGGCATTAATCTAGCTGCAGTTAATTAATAGCGCTGTGAATATCACAATATATACATTTATAGTAAGAACGAACTTCATCAATCAAAAATATCCCAACTAAAGTAACTTTTTTTTTTACTAGCTCGGTAGGAGCAATTAGTTTGATCGGTTTGGCGAGCAAGATGTTTGGCAAGATTCTCACAAAACGCCTGCAAGAGAAAACTGAAGGTCTTTTATGATGGGCACAAGGAGACAGGAAGAGGTTGCACTAACCAAGTCTTTTCGCTCCGCAATATCACAGAGAAGTTTTCGGCCTTAAACCAGATTTTTTTCTGTGCGTTTATGAATTTGGAAAAGGCTTTTGATAGGATTGAAAGAAAGAAACTTTGGGACATATTACCGGAGTATGGACCGGATGACAAACTGCTACAAGCTATACAGTCCATGTAAAGCTTGTGTGCTTTAGTTAGCAGTTTTTTCCATTAAAAATAGATAAAATTTGGTTACCTGATCGGTGTAGGTCGTTCTTAGTACGGATCTTAGGGCCGGGTTAATAGTCGAATCTAAAAGATCATGACTCCGTGCTTCCAAATGTCAAAAGTGACAGTTATATATAAAAAACTGTCACTTTGACATTTGGAAGGACAAGTTCACGATTAGTTCAGACTATTAATCCAGCCCTTAGGACTATTAGGCGTACATTTCTAATTCCAATAAACTTTATAGGTTAAGAATCGGTTGTCTCCACTCAATTATTTCTCCCAGTTGTCAAACGGAGGGAAGCCTCGCACGTCACAGTTCTATCCCTCGAGCGTAGTGAACCGTTAACGAACCGTCTAACACCCGTATTCTAACGGCTCATCCACTCAACAATTCCTTTCAGCTGTCAAACGAAAATTAAGTAACTGTAGTTGAGACAATTAAAATTAAAAATGGCGATTAATGTCTTAGCTTACTTAAGTTATTTGTGTAATAAATAGTTTATAAATTAAATAAATAAATAGCTGTTGAGTTTCCGTGTACGCATTCATCTGGCCTTAATTCTCGTGAAAATGGATCTAAGGAAGTTAAACATAGATGGCTTATACCTATATATATCATCATAGTCATATAAGTTGCAATAAGTAGGTGGCAGAATGCATTACGGGCTGGCCGGGTCATAATTTAGCATTCTCAACACGCGGCGAACATTTTTAATCTCTTGCTTTAAATGTCATAATAAATATTGCTGTTTGCGGCTGACCTCCAAAATAAAACTGTCATCTCTTGCGTTAAATGTCATAATAAATATTGCTGTTTGCGGCTGACCTCCAAAATAAAACTGTCATCTCTTGCGTTAAATGTCATAATAAATATTGCTGTTTGCGGCTGACCTCCAAAATAAAACTGTCATCTCTTGCGTTAAATGTCATAATAAATATTGCTGTTTGCGGCTGACCTCCAAAATAAAACTGTCATCTCTTGCGTTAAATGTCATATTGAATATTGCTGTTTGCGGCTGACCTCCAAAATAAAACTGTCATCTCTTGCGTTAAATGTCATAATAAATATTGCTGTTTGCGGCTGACCTCCAAAATAAAACTGTCATCTCTTGCGTTAAATGTCATAATAAATATTGCTGTTTGCGGCTGACCTCCAAAATAAAACTGTCATCTCTTGCGTTAAATGTCATAATAAATATTGCTGTTTGCGGCTGACCTCCAAAATAAAACTGTCATCTCTTGCGTTAAATGTCATAATAAATATTGCTGTTTGCGGCTGACCTCCAAAATAAAACTGTCATCTCTTGGGTTAAATGTCATAATAAATATTGTGGTGTCAAAACCACGCTGTTTGCGGCTGACCTTCAAAATAAAACAGTCGGATCGGCTCTATTTTTAACATTAATCGTAACTATTACAGAAACTCAATTTTTATTTGACAGCTGGAAGGAAATTTTGAGTGGAGGAGGCGTTGAGGAATCGTCTTAGAAACTTGCGTCTGAATTAAATGAAAAAATCTTTGAAAGTATTGTATTGTGCGCGCGAGAGGGATGCAAAAGCGTTAAAGCTTAAAGTTTAATGGAATTTGGAACGCACCTTAAGGATATCTGATTATGGTTACTTTATACACAAGTTATTGGCGTCTATAATATAATTATCTTACACAATTGTCCAAATAAGGTTGTTTCATTTTGTACTAGTATCATTACAATTTACGTACAATGAATATTTGAATTAGTAACTTAATGCAATCTGTAAGCCCAAACATTATATTGACAATATTTACTGGCAGTTTTAGTGCGAGCATAGCTTGTTACAGCCCCTAGAAGACAGGATCCTACGAGTAGACCCTTCACTCCTGGAGATGGGCTTTCCAGAACATACTGGGTGACTTTGTATCGTGTTACGTTAGACTTTTTTTTTTTTTTTTTTAAATACTAGCACGACATGTGACCCTGCGCCCACCTGATGGTAAGTGGCGCGCAGGGTCCATGAATGTTAGCAACTGGAATCAGACCCTTATGTCCGACATCAGTCCCTAACACTATGCCGGCTTCTATGGATAGAAACAAATAACTTTTCCCAAGAAACCATATGTCGAAAAAATATATATTTTTTTAAATTTTTTTGTCGCTTTTTTGTCATTTTACATAATAACATATTAGTCTAACGTCAGACCATATAAAATCACCCCGTATATCTGGAGAATTTGGCCTACACTCGCCACACTGGCCAGAGGTTGGCGAGGATTTGATGTCAATTTTGAATGATAATTAACGATTCCACAAGTTTAACTGGGACCGAAGGCTTAACGTGATCTCCGAAGAATAGATACTGTGGTATATTGTAAATATATGACAAATATACTTACAAAAAGTTATATTTCTTATTAGTACATGCAGAGGTTCGAACCGGAACAACTGCATTACTACCACTGTTAATAATAAAAAAAATAGTTGCATTAAATTACTAAATCAATTTACGAGTCGTTTTGCTATATCAGGAGTATGGCCTTTTATAAAAGTGGCCTGTTTTTTATTCTGTGGGTTTAGTTAACCCCGTGTCAAAGATCTGGCAGTTGAGTTCTTAAACCTAACTATAGTCTAGTAATCTTCGCTTTGAGAACTTGGTTAAAACGGGCCTCAGAAATGTTAACCGTAAAATAGTGCTAGTCTGTGAAATATAGACAAAACACTATTCTACAAGTTGAAGGAACAGATCGTTCGGAAATCAATAGGTAACGACTTAGCTCTGGTTTCTGAACGGATCAATAAAATATCGATATTTTTTCTGAGTAGAATTGACCTACATTCATAATGGGTTCGATTAACACAATATTTAATTTGTAAAAAAAATCGAGTCTTATTAATCTACCGATTCACAATGTTAATTACCAGACAATTGAAAGCAAAAAACAAAATAAAATCGGGTATAAAAGAAATATTTTTAAGAAAGTTTTTTTTTGTTCAGAAAAATCAGTTTTTTTGTCAAAAATAGTTTTTGTATGCAAAATTTTAAAATTTAAATTAACATAATAGTACAATTCTTTGCGAAGAAATAGAGCTCCGAACAATTGTTCTACGACGTCGAAGAACTGTACACGAACGATTTTACGAACACATATTTTTTTTCATCCAAAAAACGGAATTTCTCCCCCACTATGTAAATTAACATTGCTAGTTGACACAATCACGTGCCTTATATTAAGTTGTATGTTCGATTTTTATTAACCCATTGCGATGGAAGTTTTAACTATTGATTTTCGTTGACAGTTATTGCGATCTGCGATAATGTAACGTGTTTTCGACCGTTACATTACGGACGATGGAGGGATAAACAGCAATATTTCGCTCAATTTCTATAAACATAAACTGACGATATCGCCCTCTGCTCAAAGTTGTCACATCGAATAATATAATTTAAAATAGTATCATAATATTTTATATGTAATAGTAAAAAAGTAAAGTATCATCACGACCGTTTCCCTTTCGGGGTGGTCAGAAACCATGCTTATAAATAAGCGGATTCACATTTAGCAAACTTTACTATAGGCCAATCATGACAAGTGGCAAGCTCGTCGATGTGTCCAGCGTACCAAACTCGAGAAAAATCACAAACAAATTAAATGTATTTATTTACATTAATAAATATTTTTGTTTCCCGACCAGGAATCGAACCCGGTACCTCCGAGTCTTAATCCACGGACTTAACCGCTAGACTACGTAGGCAGTTATAATATGTAATAGTGAATAGTTATAATTATATATTAAATGTTTACTGTCATCTCTTACTTCATGATTGTAATTTTATTAATTGTTCGATAAGTAATTAAAAAAAAAGCAAACACAAGTAAATATTCTGATCAAATTGTAAAACAACCCTGACTTATTATTATTAAAACATAAATCAGAGTATGAATGATATGGATTATTTAAATATATATTTTAGTATATATGCCTATATAAAAACATATATATATATTTATTTATATCATTTTTTTAAATATTAATTTTCGGTCTAAGCATGAGCTCGTGCTTCCAAATCTCAAAGTGATAGTTATTTTATAAAAATATGTGAAATATTTTAAGCAGAGGTCGATATATGCGTTAAAATAAACGTTGAATTAAACTTAGTTGAGCGTTTATAGAGCCGAGTTTCCCTGAGCCATCGCCTTCCATAACATTTCTGAGTACCCGTCTAGCTATGAGTGTCTCGACCGGCCACCAGGGGCACCAGGGGCAACGGGGCCACCATGAACACCGGGGGCACCAGGCGCGCCGGGGGCACCAGGAGCACACATGGAGCCCAGCGCGGGAGCACACGGCGCCGCGCAATAAGGGTATTGTCAGACCTAAAAAAACGTAAGTAAGCATAAGATATTTCTTTTCGTTAAAAATACTAACATATAAAATAAAAAAAATCACTTTTCAAATTAAAAATACTATATTTTTAAATAACTAAAAATACATCATTCATATTGTATGGAGATTTAGACTAAATTATATTTATATATCCATCTTTAGATAAATGTTTAAAATATCATGACAGTAAGTTTATATATATATAGTTAACAATTTCCATTATATAATGTTTGCGCTCCAGTCAAAGCTGCAGAAGAATTTATATTAGAAGCTCAAAGAATGATTCCGAATAATTGCCGCATGGTCCTGTCACATTTGTTTAAAAGTCAAACTGTAGTGTTGCCACTGTATTAAATAAATATGAATACACAGTACACATTGTATAAAAAATATATTACAAACGTCTATTTCTAAAAATCTACCTATGAACACTGTCTTTTATCCTTATCACCTGAGCGTTTGACAGCTGAAAGGAATAATAGAGTGGAGGAACCGTTCGGTAAACGTCTTAGAATTCGGGTATTAGAATATTATAAAGAATTACCTCAAATAGGCTCTTATGTGCTAGTTTTTAAGAGCAATAATGTCTTTAAATAAATAAATGTGTGACTATTCGTATTCTGAATTTGTAAAGTGATTTATATTATTGCTTGTTATGTTTTTAGTTTAGTTTACCTTTTGTGCAGGTCTCATCTCGTAGGACTGAGGGTACGCGTTGGCGTAAGGTTCTTGCCGGCGACTGGGGCCGGGTGGGGCAGACGCTGCACCTAAAAATACATTTTTTTTTTTATTGTACTACGAAAACATATGGTTACCAAATTTTTGCTACCAATTTGCTAGTTGGGTATTTAACAGCTGCTGTATAATAATAATAGTAATGTATAATCCTTTCTACCTTTGTTGTAATGGTGTCGCGGCCTCCTGTAGCCGGGCCGCGGACGGTGGTCCCTGTGTGCGGCGCCGGGAGCGTGTCTCATGCGACGCAACGTGTTCATGGGACGACGCAGAGTTTCGCTCAGACGTCTGCAAAAGAAAATATATATCACTGTTACACAGACTCTGCTTTTCAGTCTATAGCTCAGTTCTTAGTGTAAAGTGCGTTCCATAACCAGCGGTGATAGCAAAAAACATTATTATTATTATTATTTTCTTCTTTTATTACTGCATTCGTGGCAATCTGTACAGGTACAATTGGCCACTCTTATAGCTAAAATGCAAACATTTTTAATGTTCCATTTAAAAAAAACTGCCATTTAATGTTAACATTAAGCGATTTATTACAAAAACAAAACGGAATTTTTAACAGAAAAAAACATTTTTGCTACAGGAGGTGGTTTGCTTAATTGAGATAGACAAATGTCAAATTAAACTTCAAATTAAAGTAACACAGCTTAATTTGTTTAGCTTAAGTTGGTACCGCTGGTTTATGATGTTAGTATAATGCTACGTAATAATGCTTGGTAATGGATAGGTTAGATACAAAATAATGCTAGTATAATAAGGTTCAGCTGTAAGTATACTCCTGATACACAGACTACTTTTTCAGGAGATAAGGTTCAAAACAAATTTCAATTTTTATTTGTCATTTTTTGTTTTTGTTTTGTCGTTTTACTTAAGTTACTATGAATTGTATTTTAAAATAAGTTGTGTAAAAATGTTTTTCTAAATAAAGTATTTTATTATTATTATTAGTAGTATGTGATGTGATGCCGCAATGCGTGATAAACGACGCGTGGCAGGGCCTCCGTTGCTTCCTTCGAAAGTCCACCTAAAGGGGGTGGTGAAATTGTGTGTACGCGCCGTTGAGCACAACCAAGGGTTCAAGTCGTTATAGTTCTAGAGCCACCACTCACCTGGCAGGCGGTCGTTTAGGGTTAGAAGAAGGAGTATGTACAGCACAACACTTGACGAAGGCTCCCATACACACGATGAGTGCCACTCCACCCAGTAACACTGCCCACCACTGTTCAGTAACCCAGGCGGCCACAGTTTGAAGAGTGGCCCGGTTTAGAAGTAAATTCTTGAGCCGAGCCAAAGGTCCTTCGGCGTCTACAGCTCGACATTTGAGAAATACGTCGCAGTAACCCTGGAATAAATTTAAATGTGCATAAGTTTTCTGGATTTCAAATGGTTTTTGTATTTGCGTAATGAACAAAATAATGTTGGCAACACATTTTTTTTTTTTAATAATTTGAATTATGAATGTTTCTATAATGTGTCTGATTTATTTTTTGATCTTATGTTATAAAATGTTCATACCTGAAAATTATCACAAGGCGAGCCGGGTCTTAGACTAATTCCACCAGGTGGTATATCGTTAATTGTATGTGAGAGATCGGCAGTGCTAAAGCAGGATTCGGGTGACGGCCCGGTCTGGCAGGAGAGCTGACAGAGCTCCCGCCTGTCGGCCACGTGCAGTCGACTGACCCCGTCTCCCATCACGGTGGGGGCAGACGACCGGAAACATTCCGTCATGTTGTACAACAAACACATGGACCCACTGCATTCGCCACCCAAACATAATTGGGTACCTAAAATAATATCAATAAGTAGTTATTTATTCATAAAATTTTGGTATTATATCTAAATATAAGCTATTCCGAAAGGATGTAAAATAACCATCTAAAATTATATAGATAAGACTACCAGATGCGGCCACGAACTAATAGACTTTAGCGACTTAGATTAGTTTCGTAGCAACGTTTTTGTACTAGTTAGGGCTTTTCTATATATGTATATCGATGAAAATAACCGATTTTAACTGTACGTTAAATTAATTATTCTTTTAAAAACCTATGGTTAGTGGTGTAGCGGTTAAGATGTACTAAGCTCGTTTCCTGGTTAAGAACACAAAAATATATTAAATGTTTTTGTGACACTACTAGTCTGGTACTTTAGAGCGATGTCTCTAAAGTACCAGACTTTTTAACCCACCCTGCAAGGAATTACGGTCGTGATGATACTTTACTTAATTTAATTATTGTTTAATTTATTTGTTATATTCTCGAGTTTGGTACCTTTGCCACTTGCATGATTGGCCTATAATAAAGTTTTTGACCACCCCGAAAGGGAAACGGTCGTGATGATACATTACTTTTACTTCTTTTGAAAATGTGTACTACATATGTAGTTGTAATAAAACTCACCATTGTTGCATTTGGTAAGGTTGGCCATGGGCGTGGGTTCTGGGCATTCAGCCGACCGTCCGGAGCAGTAGGAGGCGTGTCCACACTCCGAGGCCTCGCGACACGTGTGGTTCTTACCCGCAGGAATGAAGTAACAGTTCTGACAACACGGACCTTGAGATGGACTGAGGAGGAAAAAAAAGTAATTATAGGTATAGGGAGATAACAATAGCCCTGGCTGGAAATTGCGCTATAATACAGAGACATTAAATTTATTATTATTTTTATTAAATACTTTATTGCACTTTACTTTAAAGTATGTACAAAGGCGAACTTAAAGTCATTTCGGATTTTTCTACCAGCTAACCTTTGGGAGAGTGAGACAGTATAAATATGTGGGGTGCAATTCTAAGCAATGAGCTACATAAATAGTATGTATACATAGACTACATACTCAACATATCACCATACTTATTTTAATAGATATACATATATGAAGATAATATATTATTAGGAAGTAGAAATTTGTGGAGTTAAAATATATTTATAATAAGACAGGGCAAGTAGTAAAGCTACAACAATTGGTACAAAAAAAAATTGTATATGACAGTCATTGTTATGGTCGTGTTCCACGTGAACTTTCAAATTTATTATTTTGTCTACGGAAGCGTGAAGCACGTGCTTCTTCAAATGGAAAACCTCGTGAGCTTAATTTCGTAAATAAAGTTCCGCTACTTGATCATAGATGGCGCTATTACAGTTGCACACAATTATAATCCTAAAAACACAAGCCATAAGGTTGAAAATTATGCTCAAAGTTTTGCTCAGTAGACAGGTTTTTTTTGAAGCTTTAGTTCCAATTTCTGCTAGTGGACGTTAGATGTAACTAACATTTTGTATGAAAATGTTGACTTGATTGGCAAAAACCAATTTTTAGTTCCTAACGCTATCGCCCCTTAAAAAGTACAGTCACGGACACAATTATTTAAATCTTGTTTTTTGATTAAAACATAATTTTACATACAAATGAAATAATAAAAGAGAGAGAGAGATGATAGTTGGACTAAAATGTCGATCAACCAACAACCAAGATCCTTTCGCTACGAAAGGATCTATTGAGATTATGAGGTTGGTTATGAGAGCGACCAAGTATTCAGAGGAATATCATATAATAGTGTGTGCTAGTATTTATTAAGTGATTAATCATAAGATTGACAGAATTAATAACGCTGTCAGGCTGTGAAAGTTGTGGGTGAAATACGCCCTGGCAGACCGAGACTCACATATCACGATCAAATAAATAAAACACTGACTGAAGGTGCATTAAAAAGTCTTCGTAACCAAAAGGCATGTATGAAGAGATTAATGAATGTCGACGAAGCGAAAGAGGTACGAGTATGTCATGACCGTGTCAAGTGGCGTTCAATTGCCTCTGCCTACCCCGTAAGGGATCTGGCGTGATGTTATGTATATGTGTCACTTTTGTTTATATCTTAAACAACATATTGTTCTTCTTACTAAAATAAATAACTTTAATACTTTACCTGCATTGAGTATTTCGTCTCCTCGTGCAACCTTTGGCAGTGGCGTTCAGTTCCCGGTCTTCCGGACTGACTTGTCGTGGGTAACAACAAGTGTCTTCACATTCATCTTTATCGTAACCTATAACAAAAAACACACATGTTTAAAAAAAATACTAATTACTTTACTGCCTTCGTGGTCTAGCGATTAAGAATGTGGACTTAGAAGCGGAGGTACCGGATTTGATTACTGGTTTTTACATTTGGTACGTTATAGACATCGAGGAGCTTGCCACTTGTCATGATGGGCCGAAAGTAAAGTTGGCTAATGTGAATCCGCTTGGTTTCTGGCCTTGCAAGAGATACTGTTGGCCAATCATGACAAGTGGCAAGCTCGTCTCCAGCGAACCAAACTCGAGAAATATCACAATTAAATTAAATATTAATTAAATGTATTGATTAACATTAATAAATATTTTTGTTGCCCGACCAGGAATCGAACCCGGTACCTACCTCTGAGTCTAAATCCAAATACTTAACCGCTAGATCACGGAGGCAGTCAAGAGATACTGTCGTGATAATACTTTAATTTTGTGACCGAAATGATGGCTTCATATAATCAACATATCACAATCACCACGATGCTCTCTTCATCACTGTAAAACATATACTGCGTGGAATTTATTAAAGATCAAATATTTTTATATTATAATCTAGAACAAAAAAAGAGAACTACGTATTTTTGATTTTAATTATTCAGTAATAAAATATTAAGTTACGGTGCTGAGAAGATTTCCTAAAAATATCGCCACTTATACTGAGCCTAATCAAGTAGGTAGCCAAAGGTCGACGATTGCGCGAACGTTGACTTACTTTCTCTATTTCGTCTCTCAACTGTGGGCGAGATCAATTAATAATAATACTCCCCAGCCTTTAGGTATTTATTATGATGGATATAGCGATACGACATTCACCATGGATTAGTGTTTTGTTTTTCGGATAATATTTTTTTATCTTAAACTGCCTTCGTGGTCTAGCGGTTACGTCCGTGGATTTAGACTCGGAGGTACCGGGTTCGATTCCTGGTCGGGACACAAAAATATTTGTTAATGTAAATAAATACATTTAATAATTATTTATTTTATTTGTGATATTTCTCGAGTTTGGTACGCTGGAGACATCGACGAGCTTGCCACTTGTCATGATTGGCCTATAGTAAAGTTTGGCTAAATGTGAATCCGATTCTTTATAAGCGTGGTTTCTGACCGCCCCGAAAGGGAAACGGTCGTGATGATACTTTACCTTTTTTTTTCTATTTTTTCATCTTTAAAAGTGCCCTTTTTTATTTCAAATAGAGGTTCTACTAATTACACCTGAAGCCTAAAAAAATATGCCTGCGCTTGTTTTGTATTGTACAATAAATAATTTATTATTGTTATTATTATTACCACAGTCACATTCTTCTCCAGCCTCGACGATCTTGTTTCCGCAGAAGGCCCCAGCACTAGCAGTAAGACAGTTCCTTTTCCTGCCATCCCTTACAGCATCCAATACCGCACTGATATTGCCAACGGAGCAGGAAGAGAACCGACTGTTGTTAGGTCGATCTCCAGAAGTGGCAGAAGCGAACATTATGTAGTTCCCTTGCTGACCACCAGGTCGACACTCGTTAGGATAATCGTGCTGGAAAATATTAAACGACTCAACATAATATACAATGAATTTATTGATAACTGACATGCCAATACATGCACCCACATACCTTAGCCACTATCCCTACGCGTACATGGAAATTTGGAGCGTGTGACAGATGTAAGAGTCTTCAAATTCATGAATACGTGCGGCTTTGTTATGTGGATGCATATTTTGGCCTGTGCCTGTGGTTGGTGGGAATAAGGTATAAGATAATATTCCGAGAATCTGTAAGATATTTAGCAGAATCATCCCAGAAGTGAGAAAGTATTTCACGCATGACCTTATCTGTGCTTTATACAGTCTTAGTGCTGGCGGGAAAAACAGCTTCACCTCGTTTAGTATCCCGAGTCTTATGATGTTTAGGTGATTCTCTCAATGTAGTTTCGCTGTTTAGGTCTGAACGTATTTCGACCCCAAGTAAGTTGAAGCTAGGTTGAAGTTCCAGCAAGGTCCTCTGAAGATATTGCGTAAGATGATGGAATCCAAGATTCTAAAAATACTTTTAAATGCAAAGTATTGCAACTATTTCCGAAATCTCACAGTAAACATACCGTAGTCACCATCCCTTCGCGTACGTATAAATTTAGGGAAACATCTGTCGCACGATAAAGATGTGGAATGCTCTTCCAGCCTCTGTATTTCCACTTTCCTATAACTTGGAGTCTTTCAAGCGAAGTGTGAAAAAGCATCTAGTCAAGCCGGCATAGTGATGACTGATATCTGTCATGATTGTCTGACTGATTCATGGACCTTGCGCGCCACTTATCATCAGGTGGGCCCAAGGTTACATGTCGTGCTAGTATAAAAAAAAAACACTTTATAAAAGCACATTAAAACTTACAGGTGATCCAAAGTTGTGTCCGATTTCATGTGCTAAAGTGAGCTGGCTGACTTTCGGCGGGACCCTGCTGTTGTAGTTGACGAACGTTATAATACCAGTGTTGAGCGATCGTTTGGTGCTTTGGTACATTCCTCCGATAGTCTCAGTATAAGTCTTGTACTTTTCACAAATACCGCCAGAAGCACCACTGGCGCTCGCTACCCATGCTAAGCCTGCAAATAATTCATTATTATAATCAATTAGTTAAAAATAAATATTTTAAGTTAGAATCAACAGTGTACAGTCAACAAGATTTCATTAGATAAACCAGACAGCATTTAAAATATTTGACAATAAGATGGTAACAATTTTTCTTTGTCAGATTTACGCAAGTTGCGTAGAGAGATTTTTTAAGTTTGAGTGGACTTTTGAGAAATGTAGTCTATCAGCTTTCTAGGAAATAAAATTTCGGTAATTTTATTAGAGATAAAATCATACAATATTTGGTTGGCTAGGAAGTGGAGCTGAATGGTAGCTGTTGAGCTTCTTTTTACTCAATAAAAATGAGGTCTCCTTTGTAAACCAAATAAGCCCGCACAATTAATCAATTTAATTCAATTCAAAAAATCTTAATTGCATTGAAAATTTTTTTTTATATAATTATCCAGTATTCTTGGCAGCGATTTGGAGCAATTTTTTTATTAAAACTTGTTTTTTCTTTATTTTAGTTTTTAGTTGTAGGTATTAAAATCCAATAAATACAAAAAAAATATATCTAACAGTGCACACTAAAATTACACAATAACTTATAAAATATTTATAAGTATTTTTCTTACCTAAAGTGCCTCCAGTAAAATCCCTGTAAGTAAAGACGTATGCCAGACAAAAGTCTGTGTGATTTCCTAACGAATGGAGGTTGAGGAAATTGGAGACGTCAATGTTTTCTAAACAAAACTGATTCGTCTCTGTGGCGTAGTGATGCATACTGCACATCGAGTCATTGTCAATCTAAAAACGCAAATTGGTATAAGTTAATAATAATTAATAAAAAATCTACCTTAACTATTTTAAGTTGCTGGCTATGTCCACACCAGTGCGCTTTTATCTCGATCTTACGTTTTTATATGACGCATGCCTGAGCATAGAGCATGCCATTAAACTAGTCCGACGACAACGCATGCCCCGAGCGCACGCTGATCTGTCACCGGCAGGTTTGCACCATCATTACAAGCGCTTTGGCTGATAAAATGCCGGAAGATAAGATTTGAATTTATAGAATCATGGCGACTAGGTGTAGCTGCATGCGTCGTATGTATGTCACAACTCTTGACCCAAGACAAATTAAAAGTTGAAACGCCAGCAAAGTCCAATTGAAAGCGCACTGGATTGTACATAACTTTTTGATGTTTATAAATTGAACCATCGTTGAGCTAATATTGAAGACAATCGCGTGTTTAGTTGTTGAATTGATATAAGAATTGAAATAAGGCCTGGGGCACACATTCTCACGGATTTGTATTGTACGCCATCGCCAACCCGTCTGGACAACAACGTGGCGAGTGTAGGCCAAATACTCTAGAAATTTATGGAAGGCCTATCTCCAACGGTGGAGGTCTAGGACTCTGCGTTGTAGGGGCTGTAATGAATATGATGATGTAATGTAACGGAACACACCATTGTCTTTCATAGAATTTCGTACAATACAACTCAATAGATATTAGACGTGCCTGCTCATATCTACACGTACAGTCGGCCAAAGAAATAGTCTAGTAGTCTCCAGTTTTTGCAGAATTTATCAAATAAATTATATTCGCGCGAACTGACGATCAAACGTATTAATTGCAAATAATATGTCCTAATTGCAGGTGATTACATCGCTTGAACGGCAATTAGCGATGATCGCGTTCAATTGGGTCGTTCTTTCCGTGTTAATTTATGAAGTTTAAACCAATTTCTTCTCTACCAGAGATGAGAGAACCACTTATCTCCGACTGTACTCGGTGTGGCCAGTCTTTAAAGAGCATAACGTTGATGTAACTATCGTGACAAGGTATTATTTGGCGTGATGACATGTTGTGCATGAACAGATTAGCTGCTACGTTATTACGGAAGATTACCGGTAACTCGTTTTATATGCACATAAAAAATGTGTATGAATTATTTGTATCTGTTTGTTGTAAACTCTTTATCCAATTAACGTTTTAATTACTTTCTTGATTCGAATTAAAAGTAAAGTAAAGTATCATCACGATTGTTTCCCTTTCGGGGTGGTCAGAAATCACGCTTATAAATAAGCGGATTCACATTTAGCCAACTTTACTATAGGCCAATCATGACAAGTGGCAAGATCGTCGATGTCTCCAGCGTACCAAACTCGAGAAATATCACAAATAAATTAAATATTAATTAAATGTTTTTATTTACATTAATATTTTTGTTTTCCAACCAGCTATTGAACCCGGTACCTCCGAGTCTAAATCCACGGACTTAACCGCTAGGCCACGGAGAGACTAATGTTTAATCTGACTAAGAAAGGAATCTAGGTACAAGGAAAGCTATATCAGATTTACCAATATAAAATACAGATTTACACAACAACAATAAATAATACCTTTCAAATTCACCTATAAGTACCTGTTGGCGACCCGGAGAATAGTTTTTTAAAAGACAACCAATGTCAGGAATTATTTGTGTACAGCTGAACTATGTCCAATTTATACCTATATATTTTTTTCAAAAACCTATAATTTTCTTTTAGAATACCTATAATTTTAAAGTTACACTCAGATATTTTATTTTATTTTTCTGGGAACTGTCACACCTGACTTATTAACCATTCCTGACGACATTATTTGACGTTGGCTTATGGGACACCTGTATATAAATAAATAAACGACATTGTTCAGAACCGTATATTTTTTTTGGGATATTGTCCTTAATATAACATTTAAAAACAATAGTTTGAGCACTATTACGCTCATCACTCATTCCTGGTTTGACCTTGACTTATGGGAATGCCTGTATATAAATAATTAAACAACATTTCTCAGAACCGTAAATGTTACATGGGATATTGTGCTTAATATAACATTTAAAAACAATAGTACGAGCACTATTACGCTTATCACTCATTCTTTTTTTGACGTTTACTTATGGTACAGCCTATATATAAATAAATAAACAACACTTCTCAGAACCGTAATGTTACATGGGATTTCGTGCTTAATGTAACATTTAAAAAAAATAGTTCGAGCACTATTACGCTCATCACTCATTCTTGGTTTGACATTTACTTATGGTACAGCTTGTATGCAAATAAATAAACAACATTTCTCAGAACCGTAAATGTTACATGGGATATTGTGCTTAATATAACATTTAAAAACAATAGTGTGAGCACTATTACGCTCATCACTCATTCTTGGTTTGACGTTTACTTATGGTACAGCCTGTATATAAATAAATAAACAACATTTCTCAGTACTGTAATGTAACATGGGATATTGTGCTTAATGTAACATTTAAAAACAATAGTTTGAGCACTATTACGCTCATCACTCATTCTTGGTCAGACGTTTACTTATGGTACAGCCAGTATATAAATAAATAAACATTTTTCGGAACCGTAATGATATTGATTTATGATATCCTTTCTTCAAATCAATTAAATATTCAAAGATTTACCTTAATTCTCTGAACTTCAAACTTAATATTTCTATGTTCCAGCCGTCCGTCGAACTTGGTGTCCCTATAAATATAGTTGACAGCTGTCACGTGATGAGCTATAAGAGATAATATCTCTTCTCTAGTCTTCATGTCCACTTCTTCCCTTTTACTCAAGTCTCTATGCTGAAAGGTAACAATAATATTAATTATGCAAACATTCTACAAATAAATACAATGTTAATAATTATTTATTTACATAGTTACAATAATAAATAAAATAGCACAAAATTAACACTTTTTCGTATGTCTTGGGCCCCAGCTGCACTAGCTTTCTTAAATTCTTAAAGAAGTAAAAAAAATCAATGTAATAATAATAATAATTATTATTATTAATGTAATAAAACAAACGAAACTCAACCTATCCATACTTGAAGTTAAATACAGATAGTTTATTGATATATGAAGCATAATTTGCATAAGTTAAACATATTAAAAGATAAACAACATTTATGCAACCTGCCGTGTGAGTTTAAAAATTAGTCAATGCATAAGGCTGTTTATTCACCAAAGGTGGGTGAGGCAAATATTCATCTATAGTATCAGATGGCGTAATGTGATAATGAAGTGATACAATTGGTGGATATTTTCCTAGCAAGTCTTTGGTGAATTAAAAGCTTAATACTCGTAGTAATGCTATTTTACTTTAGTAAAGTTCCTAACAAAAACATTCGTTATGTTATATTGTACTATTCATAATTTAAAAATATTCATTTTTATACTTGTATTACGTAAAAGTTTAAACCCTAATTGCATCAGTAATTAAATGCAGATTGGATCATTCCGGCATAGAATAGCGTTTATAATTTATGCTAATTGGACGATGAAATAGGTATTGTTGGGACTTTTGAAAATGTATAGTTTAAAATAATTATCAATTTGAACATAATAACGCTTTTATTAGAACCTAAAAAGTCGCAGTTCGAACCCAGGCATGGAGCAATGAAACATACGCATTTTTTTTTACAATAAAACTATTAACGATTTCCACAAGTTTGTATTAGTGGAACCGTGACTGAGGGCTTAGCGTGCTCTCCGAGACACGGGAAAAGAGAAGAAGACAAATTATCAAGCATTCCATGGATTTACCGTACAGGTGCCGGGTTAATCGTGTGTGGAAAAGAGAGATGAGAAGAATGTTATCTCGGGCTAGCGACGGACAATAGGCTGGTTTATGACACGCACACTTGGTAAATCTATGAAAAATTGTATTTCTCATATCTGATACAAAAAAATAACTCATTTTGTATTCTTTTATGATATGATACAAGTTGGTCAAAATACTAGTCAGAGCGAATGACATAAATAAATAACCGACTACCTCCCGTGGTCTAGCGGTTCAGACCATAGATTTAGACGTTGAGGTTAATCTGTTCGATTCCTGGACATAAATTAAATAAATTATTGTCCAGTAATTTTTTCAATTTATTTGTCATACGAGGATTTCTTCAGTCTGGTACGCTAGACACCGACGAGCTTGCCACTTGTCATGATAGTATTAAAAAGCGTGGTTTCTGACCATCCCGCAAGAGATACGTCCGTGATCATACTTAACTTTTTTTTCCTAAAATAAAACATATCAAAATGTTGCGATTTAGTTCTCAGTGACACACATTTATTTTGCTCTATAGGCGATATCGTATCAGTGGTAAGGTTCTAAAAATTCTAAATACATTTTCAAAGCTGGCGATTTGCCAAAGTATGAGTAGTTGCACTTGGAAACCACGAGATGTGTAACTTGCTGTGAAAAATCGCTAGAGTTCGCGCAGACTACTAAAGTTTCTTCACAAGTATATTTTGTAATTTTCACGAACACAAAAGAAGTAGAAGTGCTCGAAACTTTAGTTTTAGCGGTTAAAACTATTTGCCTAATAGATGAACAATGTTAAACGATGTATACGATAATGGCTTTGTAACTAAAACAATTGGCAAGCCTCCTTTACAGCTGCAACAATCATCATCATCATCAGCCTGTGTCTCTCCACTGCTGGATATAGCTGAATAAAGCTTTTATCCATTATAGAAATACCGAGCATAGCTCTCTCCATAGCCCGCTGAACGACCTTAAATTTGTGGACCAGACCCACTGTTAGTGTCCACGTTTCTGCTCCGTACGACAGCACTGGATGCAACAATAATTAGTAATAATAAGTATTATTTGATTAAGTATATTATTACAGTTCTCAGTCACAAAGGTTAGTTGGTAGAAAATGCATTTACGGCATGAAGCTCGCCTATGTACCTGCACTTGTTTTGGTTTTGTACAATAAAGAATTAATTATTATTACATTAAAAAATATATATTATGTATTTATTAAGTTATTGCCAAGGCCCTTTCCAACTGCAAAAATAATTAGTATTATTTAGTTAAGTACATTGATATATTTTTTTAATAAAACTAAAGTAAACTAAGTTATTGACAAAGCCCCTTCACAGCCGCATTAATAACCTCTATTTATTGGTGTTTGTTGTAAATGTTTTAACCTCCAGCTCTGTTTATATCGATAATGATAAATGTGTAAAAAATGTATAATTGTAAATTACGTGTACGACTTAACCTAATTCCAGTAGAAATGTATGGTGTTAAAATAGAAATGAATGGAGTAAGTATCTCTACAATCAGTGACATAAAAATAATGGACGAGAAAATGGAACGAACAACTAATATATAGAACGATTATTAACTGCATGTTGAATCAGAGAGTAAACTTGTTGAAGTTATTATTGTTGCCAGCAGCTCTATTCTGTTACTTAAGCGCAAACGTTATTTAATGCATAGTGCATTCTGTTATTTAGTCCCGAGTTTTGTCGATCATAGCCGAGCTCACGTCAAAATAACGTTTTCCACTATCAGAACTTTAAAATCATTGGGAAAACGAGGGATGTATCCCTTAAATAGCGGAAACTGTTAGTGCAACGCGGTGTAAGTAAATATATGTATAATCTTATTTTATAGAATGTAAATATTGTTAAATATCAAGTGTGTCTTTAAGACCTTTTAAACTTTAAATAATAATACAAGACAGAATTTTTTATTTTTATTATAATCCGTGTAAATATTTCCAGCATATGGCCGCGGGGGCTACGATTACATATTCCATTCGATCAGTTCAATTTTTCACTACTTTTTCCAATAAATCTGGCTGTATGGCGTATCATTTAACGAACTACACTGTCAATGTCAACCGCTGCTATTAAAGTTGACATTCAAAAATATGTTTTAGTTATAATTTAAGTTCGGTTAAACTCGCACATTTCTAACGATAACACTGGTAAATAAAGTAATGCAGTATTTTGTCAATTTAACGATTGGGCTTAAGAAACAGACTAGGGCTACTAAAAAGGTTACACTTGACCCGTAATAAATATAATAATAGGATTTATTAATATTATAGAATTATTAACGCTTTATAAAAAGGCACTGAATTGAATCCCTATCTTATGAAGAACAATAAACAATGACTGTTATTGTTTATCAATTGTGTAGCTTGTTTAATTTCAAAGAGATCGTAAATTTAGTTTCGATAAACTGATGATATTAAAGCATAAATTAACTACCCAGTATTATTATTTGTGGATGAGTCAGCAAAATTACTAACATGCATGATGCATGTGTGAGTGTGCGTGTGTGAAAAATTGATCAGTTGTTCTGTGAAATAGTTTTTAAGAAATTTCGCAGTCCAATCCTAAGAATCACTCTATTATTTTAATTATGGTATACTGGGTGACTTTGTATGTTTTTTTAATTATGGTATACTGGGTGACTTTGTATGGTTTTACGTTAGAAAAATATGTGATTCTATTGATAGAAACAAACAACTTTTCCTAAGAAACCATATATCGAAAAATACTTTCTTGGTTTATCCATACAAATTGGCTATTTTAAAGTTGACTTTTTGTATGGCGAAGCCATTCTTTTTTGTCATTTCCGACATATGATTTCTTAGGATGAGTTGTTTATTTCTATCACTAGAATCACATATTATTCTAACATAAGACCAAGTCACCCCATATATTTTTTGGATTTATAACATTTTCCACATAACATTTTTAACATGACCGCCTCCGTGGTCTAGTGGTAACAAACGTTGCCGTGAACTCGGGAGGTCGTGGGTTCGATTCCCACCGGGGGCAAGTTGCATTGTATAATTTGTCTTGGTCTGGGTGTTTATATGTATAATATGTATATATTTACAAAAAAAAAAAAGTATAATATGTAGTTTACCATCCATCTAGTTTCCGTAACACAAGCCTAGTAGCTTACCACGGAAATTAGATGGCGCTGTGTGACCTGTCTGGAAATATTTATTATTATTATTTTCGTATTTTTTTATGAGATAATAATTGAATTTATAATTTCCATAATACAATAATAAACACAAATATACGAGTGACGTTGTATCCACTTACTTTAGACTAATATGTGACACTATTGATAGAAACAAACAGATTTTCCTATGAAACTATATGTAGGAAGTGACAAAAATTATTGGCTTCTCCATACAATATTGCTATATTGAGTTTGTATGGAGAAACCAACAAAAAATGTCACTTACGACACATGGTTTCTTAGGAAAAGTTGTTTGTTTCTACCAATAGAATTATATATTATTATAAAGAGCATACAAACTCAACCCATATATTTACGTCTCCATATTTGTTACCGACATATTGGCAATCCAGTAGCTCTATTTCTGTTACTTAGTCGCAAACGTTATATATATATATATATATTGTAAATATGACGCAATCCCTGACGTAAATAACGAAATCCACTAATAACGTTTGCGACTAAATAACAGAATAGAGCTGCTGGATTGCCAATATGTCGGCAACAAATATGGAGACGTAAATATATGGGGTGACTTTGTATGCTCTTTATAATAATATATAATTCTATTGATATTAAATATGTCACATTTGTATAAAATTATGTAATCATTGTTTACTATTAGACAGTCTTAAAACAATATACTAAAAGGCGGGTTCCTAGTTTCATTTTAATTTTATAATTTACAATACTAATATTTTTAATGTGAAAGAAGATCTGTGTGTCTGTATGATATGTATTTATACTTGTCCTGCCTTAACCTAACCTAAACCTTGCCATACCTAGGTGGTAGGCGGAGTGATAGTGGTAATTTGCCCAGTCTGTCGGGGCGGGAAAGTATCCACCGTTCGTGCCGATAAACCCAGTCGAATTACCGTCATGCGCAGTCAAGCCGACATAGTGTTAGGGGCTGATGTCAGTCATTAGTGTCTGATTCCAGTTGCTAAAATTCATGGACCTTGAGCGCCATTTACCATTAGATAGGGGCAAGGCCACATGTCGTGCTAGTAAAAGAGAGAGAGAAAAGTAAAATAATACAAAGATACGGTATAAAGAAACAAACCCTTGCCAACTCGTATTAACTTTTAGAGATCTAAGCCTACATGCCTGTAATAATAAATATAATATACTTACATCTGGGAATCCTTCCCTAACGTGCCTCCATATTAGAGGATCAGTCTGTATGTAAAGTGAGCAACTGTTACGATAGTCGGACGTCGCTCGGCGCGAGCGCGAATGTTCGCCCGTGTTCGCCGCTTGTGAGTATTTATTATATTGATGAGATTCCCAATGCCTAAAACAAATAATAATTACACCATCGTAAAACCATAATTATAAGTAACTACGCAAGTGGTACGCGGTGGTGGCTCGGTTGTAAGAACGCGTACGTTAAATCCTACAAAGGTCGGTTCAAACCCACCCGGCATGTACCAATGAGAAATACACTTTTCTTACGTATGTTTGTCATAGATTTACAACACCACCGTTCCCGTGCCTCGGAGAGAACGTTAAGCGTCGGTCCCGGTTCCACCAATGCCAACTTGTGGAATCGTTAATTAATTGTCATAAATAATTGACATCATATCCTCGCCAAGCCGATTGGCCAGCGTGGCGAGTGTAGGCAAAATACTCCAGTTCTGGAAGGCCCATCTCCAGCAGAATCCTTTAGTCAATATTCCCACTTATCATATTCATGCCTTATATCTTTCTCACGAAGTACATAGATGATAAACCAAATGATGAATGTAATGATTTCCGATATTTTTAGTTACGGTTACGGAACTCTATAACATGCATGCTAGGAATAAACCGTGATGTCATCTAAGGCACTCGCAACTTATCAACAGGTAGACAAAAATCGCATTTATGAATTTTTATTAGACTAACTCACCTGGGCAAATCATCTCGCAGTCTATTGGGGTGGGGAAGTGACGAGTGATAGTTATATGTGGTAGACATGGCTGGAGCTGGTGACGTCATTAAATCGTCGTCAACTCCAGAGTTCTGTATCCTCTCCATCCACTGCACCACCTCGTCCGTGATGCCACATCCGCCCGCGTGACCTGAGAAATTTTGTTTCAATTCATTCACGTTTTTTTAAACTAAACACAAATTTACATTGTACGGTCGAGGAATTTTAATTCCTACCCATTTCGATGAAATGTCGTTAGATATTCGCAATGCATTAAAATTCGATTATATTTCAGTAATAGTATTGAAATGTCAATACGTATTATTTGTCACTTATTATTATATGTCAAAGTAACGTCGAGCTCTAGCTAGCTCTTATGGTGACAGTTTGCTATACGATATTGAACCTTAGGTGGGTTGGAAATTAAATTCCTTCACTGTACAATGAAAATATAAAACCAGTTTTCAAAACCCAGAGAAAAGAACGGCTGTCAAACTGTGGTATAAGCCATTTATATAACATAACAAGATAGGACATGAAGTAAACGGTATGAGAATTAAAGCTAGGTCAATCGTCTCAGAATTAATTAGTCTATGACAGTGCGTTGCCGGTTATAGTCGTGTTGGACATGCACTTTTAAATTAATTTTGTGGGCCGTGTGGTGTTTTGTTGCTATGAGATAATTATTAATTAATTAACAATTATTAAAGTTAGCCTATTCTTTTTATTTGTATTAAAAGTATTGGCTTTATATTTAAATTGTATTATTTTAACATATTTTTGTTTCATTCTGTGTTTACTACTAACTTAATTCTATGATTAAAGTAAGGCTTTAATTTAACATATTCTTATTATTGTAATGTATTTGTTCCCAAAAAAAACATTATACAGGAGCTAATGAGTGTAGGTAGAGTTTAGGTCTCATATTTTTTTTTTATTCAATATTTTTTTAATCAAAAATCCTAATACGAAATAGCTTAAAAATAGTACTGGTTACATAAAATACTAAATAGAAAAAAAAAATACAACACTACTTTTAAATAAAAATGAAGTAATGTAGGAGGCAGGCTGGTGCTTTAACTAATAATGTGCCCTGGGCTCCAAAACATGGGATCTGTGCTATGGAGACCCAGTGCTTTCCTATATTTAATGATGATATCTATTTTTTTTAATAAAGAAGTAATGTTGCCTAAAGCAAGACCAAGAATTGGCCAGCTGGTCTCGGTCTTGGTCCTGTTCTTGCACTCTTAATTTTGCTCTTCCGCAAGAGTCAACATGTATCCAAAAATATATGGGAGCAGTAGGTAGTTTAGGAGAAATTTAAGTTATCTACTATAAGGATTCGATATGTTTACATCTGAACCCTAAAGACAGGACGATACAATTACTAATTGAAAAAAAAAAAAAAAGTATGCTTATAGTATAAAAAAAATATGACCATTTTTAGCAAAATTCAGAAAAAAGTCTTTTCAAGAGTCTTGCGTAATTCTAAGACTAAAAAAGAAAGACCAAGACCAAAATTGGGCAACACTACATAGAAGTCTAAATAGTAAATAATTCATCCACCAGTCTGCTTCGTATCCTGGATACAAAATAAGAGAAGAATATTCGGAAGTCGTAGTACATTTTGTAAACAAGATATAACACAACATAAATATTTCCTCGTGAATTTATATGGCATTACTTTATTTATAACTGCCTCCGTGGTCTAGCGGTTAAGTCCGTGGATTTAGACTCTTGGCTTCGATTCCTGGTCGGGGCACAAAAAATAATATTATTATAAATAAATACATTTAATTAATATTTAATTTATTTGTGATATTTCTCGAGTTTGGTACGCTGGAGACATCGACGAGCTTGCCACTTGTCATGATTGGCCTATAGTAAAGTTGGCTAAATGTGAATCCGCTTATTTATAAGCGTGGTTTCAGACCACTCCGAAAAGGAAACAGTCGTGATGATACTTTTTACTTTTACTTTATTTAATTTGGAAGACCGTCAAAACAGAATTAATATTCGAGAAAATTGTGTCAAACATAATAAAATATTCAATCAAAAATTGTAAATAACCTCGTCGGTTTGTTTGAGGAAAATTGAAATGAAATTGATTAATTATGCGTGAATGGAGTTAATCGGAGCATTCTGTAATTGTCAAGTAATATAAATACTTATCATTGTTAAAAGCGAACGAGTCAAGCCTCGTGAACTATGAATTGATAATACTTAATCAATTCATTGAGACCCAATTGATTTCCAATTGACCGTAGGTACGTTTTGTTCATGGTAAATTGTAACATAGCAAGCGTTGCTTTAAATCAGTTATTTGGATAGCTTCAAAGACATTAAACATAACAAGATGTGACAAAAACCCAAACGATATGAACATCAAAGCTAGGACTAATGTTGCCCGAAGTAAGACTTGCTCAGAGTCAATATATCTTTTTTCCAATTGTATTAAGAAAATCTTGTGAGATACTGCAAACTACTATCTCGACAACTACTGGTCTGATTTACTTGTTACGGATTCACATTTAGTCATGATGATAGGCCTATCATGACAAGTGGCAAGCTCGTCGTTGACTCTTGCGTACCAAAATTAAGAAATATTACAGATAAAGTAAATTTTATTTGTAATTTATTGTGCCCCGACCAGGAATCAAACCCGGTAACTCTAAGTCTAATTCCACGGACTTAACCGTTAGACCACGGAGGTATTAGGTAGGTATACTAAAATAAATGTATTGGCAAACGAGCAAGTTACAAATACCTAAGCATTAACTTATTTCTTTCGGCATAAAAAAATATTAAAAACGAGACAATTACAATTTATCGAAAAAGAAAACCTTAAGCACAAAAAAAATATTAGCAAAATTAGGAAAAAAATATCTGAGCGTCTTGCAAGACTCTTGCGCAAGACCAAGACTAGGGTAAGTCTTGGTATTGGTCTTAAAAGACCAAGATTGGCCAACACTAGCTGGGACAATCATATTAGAATTAATTAGTCCAAGACAGTGTATTATTATGGTCGTGTTCGAAGTGCACTTTCATATTGCTTTTGTAGTTTCACGTACAGCATGCATGCAACGGAAGTGTAAAACAAGTTCTTCATCGACAAAAGACGATGGCGTAAAAAATAATGTAACTAACATTTTGTATGGAAATAACAACCATAGTACGCTCTATCTTATAATTTCAGTTCAGACTCCTTTTCGGTATCTGCAGCTCGCGGAACAGACTACCTTTGGTAATCATACAAGCTTCATCTCTCAAAATATTTAAAGACAAGTTATACATTTTTTACACCATAAACAGAATAACTTAGCATAAATTTCTACTATGTACTTAGATATGTATCATTTATGTATATATTTATTTAATATTAATTCATATCGTAGTAACATAGATTGACACAGCCTTACAGAAAATATTTGGTTAGTTAATTGGCATAAAAAATGCCAAAATTGCATTTTTTATGTTATAACTGCATGCATTTAGTTACCGTAGCGATAAATTAGAATAGGTAATGACAGAACTGAACGTGACGGGCGAAAGTAATAAGTTTTAATGAGTTAGTGGAAAAATATTCAAATTGAATCTTATAGCATTTCTAAAAATGGAACCAAAATATTATCAAAGACACAAACTTATGACTTATTTAGGGGATTAAAATAATAATAATATAATGCCAGTTGCTCTATTACACCAAAATGGCAAATATCTAACTCTAAAATATTAGATACCCGAAGGTCACATTTTACACACCAAAATGTGATCATCATCTGTATCTCTCCACTGCTGGATGTAGGCCTCCCCTAAGGCTCGCCACTTAACGCGATCTTTCGCTACCCTCATCCAACCCCCACCAGCGACCTTCTTTAGGTCATCTGTCCATCTGGCGGGGGGTCGTCCCGCTCTGCGTCTTCCCGTACGTACGTGGTCTCCACTCTA
The DNA here is from genome assembly GCA_910589645.1 of Tinea semifulvella. Classification (NCBI taxonomy): domain Eukaryota; kingdom Metazoa; phylum Arthropoda; class Insecta; order Lepidoptera; family Tineidae; genus Tinea; species Tinea semifulvella. The sequence continues at coordinate 10,802,676 of OU342586.1, forward strand.
GAACCCGTTTGCCCCATCGATCGTCGGTTCTGCGGCAGATGTGTCCGGCCCATTGCCACTTCAGCTTGCTAATTTTAAAAGCTACTCGTATGTCAGTAACTTTCGTTCTCTGACGAATATCAACGTTTCGAATTCTATCCATCAGAGATACACCAAGCATAGCTCTCTCCATGGCTCGCTGAGCGACCTTGAATTTATGGACCAGACCCACTATTAGTGTCCACGTCTCTGCTCCGTACGACATTACCGGGAGGACGCACTGGTTAAAGACCTTAGTCTTTAAACATTGTGGTATAGACGATGAGAGGATGTGCCGGAGTTTCCCGAATGCCGCCCAACCTAGCTGAATGCGTCTGTCGGCTTCTTTGCTGAAGTTGGCTGCTCCTAATTGGATAGTCTGTCCGAGGTAAACGTAATTTTGCACAACTTCGAGTGTCGTTTCCTATGCAGATTGGCCTGATGATCATTAAACATGACTTTCGTCTTGTCTAAGCTCATTCCGAGACCAACCCGCTGGGATGCTACGTTTAAGCCGTTCAGCATTCCGCTAATATCCTTGAGTGAACTGGCCATAATGACTATGTCATCCGCAAATCGGAGGTGTGAGATGAATTCTCCATTGATGTTTATGCCGCAGTAATTCCAGTCTAGCATTTTAAAAACATCTTCCAACGCGTTCGTGAACAGTTTCGGGGATATGACATCCCCCTGTCGCACGCCTCTGCGCAGTTGGATAGGCTTTGTATGCTGACCCTGTAGCTGGACGGTCATAGTCGCAGAACTGTAAAGACATCTCAGCACCTCAACGTATCGATAGTCTATTAGGCATCGCTGCAAGGATTCCAGAACAGCCCAGGTTTCGATGTACCACCAAAATGTATCAGATATGAAACTGAATTGTTTAGATTCAGATGCAGTTTTTAAATAAAATCAATTGTATGATAAGAAACTCGTCTGGCCAGCGAGCGTGGCGAGTCTAGGCCAAACTCTCCAGAATTTTACGGACTTAGTGTTCTAGGGGCTGTGATGATAATAAAAAAATATACACAATGTCATATTGACAGGTATGTGTCCCAATAAAATGATAAAAATTACTTTGAAATACACATTTAACAAATATAGGTTAGATATTATTCAGCATATAGTCAGTGAACTGGTAATTCGCCCTAAATGTTAATTGCTAACTTTTCAAGCCAAAGATAAACTAATATTTTTTAAAGATATAACTTATAGGTAGTATTTCTACATTTCAAAACACCTACTAATTAAAATCCGTTTTATGATTTTATTTGTTTATTGGTGTAATTTATTTTGTTTAATTATGTCACAAAGAATTATTTGCATATACAGTGTAAACTCTATATAATAACGACACTGAAGGGACTGATTTTATGGTGTTATAGAGAGTTGTCGTTAAATGGAGATGGAATCATTGTATGGAAGACAAGCTAAACCAACCAAAGCCAATTGATTTCAACGCTTTAGGGAGTTTGTCGTTAAATCGAGTGATGTTACGTGGAATTTATACTGTATATTACAGTATAAACTCTATATAACGACACTGAAAGGACTGTGCAGTTTATGGCGTTATAGAGTTGTCGTTAAATGGAGAGAAGGTGTATCCTTGTATGAAAGACAAGCTAAACCAACCAAAGCCAATTGATTTCGACGCTTTAGGTAGTTTGTCGTTAAATCGAGTGACGGTACATGGAGTTTATACACAGTATTATAAAACTATTTGCGAGTTCACAGACGATATGACAGATTGATTCAGACTCGGAGTTAATCTGTGGCCCTCACTGTAATTGCAATGTGCAACCGACGCCAATCTAACTAATGAATGAACCTATTGCAAATCAAGGACAATTTGTTATTAGATAATAACTCGATACTCGTCTGAATCATATTTAAATTTTCGTCCCCAATATTACCCTATTATAAACATATAATACTAGTAGTGACTGCCTCCGTGGTCTAGCGGTTAAGTCCGTGGATTTAGTCCGAGTGGTGCCGGGTTCGATTCCTGATCACAAAAATATTTATTAATGTAAATAAATACATTTAATTAATATTTAATTTATTTGTAATATTTCTCGAGTTTGATACGCTGGAGACATCGACGAGCTTGTCACTTGTCATGATGGGCCTATGGTAAAGTTGGCTAAACGTTTCTGACCACCCCGAAAGGAAAACGGTCGTGATGATACTTTACTAGTAGTACTACTGTCAGTCTACAGTCAATAATACACGGCAACCCACTTTTTACTCAAAATAAATAACTTAATTCATTGAAGAAATATCATTATTCAGATCTTAACATTGAAGATGATTGAAATATTCTACGTAAAATAAAATGATATTGTAAATTATTCATGAACAAAATCCAACTTTGCGGTTCGAAAAGCTAGTGAATTGGCGACGAGAGAAAGAAAAATAAAAGCATAGCGAGCAACCCGACCTCCGCTAAATAAATAACGAGTCGCTGACACGACCTCCCTACTTCGTAGAGGTTTTCACTAGCACTAATTGTTTTTCTTTTATGTAATCTATATTTAGTATATACCTACATTCAGCTACAACTTGCTAGTCTAAACAATGCATCCCTTTGTTTTTTAAGTAGATGCGTTTTACAGAACAAAGCGCGAGCACTAAAACATTTACGCCGCTTTTAACAATGGTGATTTATTCTATGAGTTTTCCTTCAGTTACTGAATAGCAATTAAGTTTTGTTACGAGAGTATTTGAAGCCACTGAGACACACTTGTTTGGGACATAATTTCCCATTTCATCCCTCAAAACCTCATTAATTCTGACGAAATGCAAAGTGCTGTCTGCTCTAGACACAAACAAAACGACTACGTGTCTACGAAATATTCGAATTCAGAGACGAAAACTAACGAAAAGCAGAATGAGTAATTTTTCGTTATTCCCCCGTCGAATGCACACATCGACATACTGCGAATCCGGTGCGGTGCATTTTAACGAAGCTCCCCTCCTTCCGCACAGCCCGCTCTTGCAGTGTGCCAGATAACGGAAATTACCGCCCTGGAGCTCTTACTGAAACATGTCCCATGAATAATTTGCACAGTGTGGTTACTATGCTGCATTTAAGTAGGCACCGGATTTGAGACGGTATGCCATTGTTTCAGCATTAGATTCCAGCTCATCCCTTACTCTCTGTAAGAAAAGGAAACTGCGACGAAAGCGGAGAACATTTAGTAGCTATCTCTTAAGTACCGTCAAGTATTTGGAACGAACAAATACGTTACCCGATTTCCTTACTCTAAATTTTCTGCAAAATAAACCTGTATTTAGCAAGTTACGATAACACCTTAACAGATGATTAAATATCACCGCTTGATTAGGTATTACGTAGTTATCGATTATTGTAGGTAATGAAGTGTAACATTGGTGAACTTTAGGAACCTATTTAAAACATCTCAACCACAGACTTCGTGTGCGAACATCAAGGATAATGGGCATTAATAACATCTGACTCATATCTATCATAACTTCCTCAAGGAAAATTACATTTGGCTTTTTATATGTATCACTTGTTTAGGCCAGACAACCATACACTATTTTTAATTCATTAAACTAGTAGTAGGTAATTTAAATAATGTTGAAATCTGATCTTTAAAGCTTTTATACAATTTATAAAAAACTATAATAAAATCATGTTTATGTAATTGTAAATGCTAGATTTATCTAGTCTCGGTGTGGAGAGAAGGTATGAAGTATAAAACGGAATTGCATCCACGTTAAATTGAAACGCCAAAAATGCAAACGCGGCAAGCGGCCGTGCTGTTGACGCGAAATTACCATTTTGAAGCTGTATCTGGGAATAAATGGATGGAATATACAAACAGTGCTATTGAAAGCTCCAATTTAGATACATTTAATATAAACTATAAAGTTTTATGATATAAAATTTGGGGTAAATGTAGATATGGGGAAAGTGTAGACATTGCTTCCTCGTTGCTTTCCTCAATGCTGAGGGTCGTGACCATCTCCTTGGATCACTTTGTCCCAGGCGATGCTACGCGATCCGAATAAGCTCACGGCGCGCAGGGCTTCGTGGACTTCGGTGTAAAGAGTGTTGCGGATCTGGTCTGCCAGTGCTTATAACTCCCAAAATGGTAGTAATTTGGCAATAAAATGGCAACACTTTTTCGATAATATAGACAAAAGTTATAAATACTGAACCTAGATGGCTCTCTCTAAACAATTGTCTATACTCTGTAAAATAGCATTTGTTTTTCTGTTCTGTCCCTACGAGGGGCGTTCAAAATATTCTCATGATACGTTACAACCTCTTTTATATATATATTTGTTACTGGCCGCTAAGATTCATCCATTGACATTAAAAAAAAGTAAAATTGGAACCGAGATGTTCTTTTGTTTTTCTGCAATTGCCGAACAAACATGAACACCATGAGCGAATTAACAATTTTAACGAAATTAGAGCACCGATCCGTCATAAAATTCTTGACAAAACAGGGTAAAAATCAAAAAACCATAAAAGAGGAAATGGATTGTGTTTACCGTGAGTCTGCTCCTTCTTTATCTACTATTCAAAAATGGTCAAGCTAATTTAAGCGTGGAAGGGAGAGTATTGAAGATGACCCTAGACCTGGCCGGCCTGTAGTGGCTACCTCACAAGAAAATATTGATAAAGTGGAAAAACTTATATTGGAAGACGGCCGAGTGAAGGTAAAATCTATAGCTCAAGTAACCAATCTCTCTATTGGTACCGTACATGACATTATACATGACCATCTTAATATGTCAAAAGTAAGTGCAAGATGGGTTCCGCGAATGCTGACGCTTCTTCAAAAGGATATGCGTGTGGCTTGCTGTTCAGATTTTATCGACCTGTGTGGTGAAAATCCCGATGAGGTGCTGCAAAAAATAGTTACTGGAGATGAAACCTGGGTTCATCATTATGACCCAGAGAGCAAACAGGAGTCCATGCAGTGGCACATTAAGGGTTCAGCTCATCCCAAGAAGTTCAAGGTAATCCCGTCAGCTGGCAAGGTCATGGCCACAATATTTTGGGATTGTGAAGGAGTTTTGCTTATCGATTATAAAGAAAAAGGTGTAAATATCACAGGGCAGTACTACGCTAACGTTATACGTCAATTAAGAGATGCAATCAAAGAAAAGAGGCGAGGAAAGTTAACCAAAGGTGTTCTGCTTCTGCATGACAACGCCCCTGTCCATACTGCTCATATTGCCAAGGCAGCTATTGTTGAATGTGGGTTTGAAACTGTTACTCATCCACCCTATAGTCCGGACTTAGCCCCAAGCGACTTCTTTTTGTTTCCCAATCTTAAAAAGGATCTGCGTGGAAATAAATTTTCTGACGATGAAGCGTTGAAGACGGCCGTGGAGGAGCATTTTTACACCAAAGATAAAAAATATTTTTATGAGGGATTAAAAAAAATAATTGATCGATCTTATAAGTGTATGAACATAGGGGGGGAGTATATTGAAAAATAAAAATATCAAACTTTTCGTACTTGTTTGTTTTTATCCACATACCGAGAATATTTTGAACGCCCCTCGTAACTACGGGAGAAGTGTGACTAGGCGAGGCATATCCACTATATGACGTATTAATTTTTTATTGTCGTATAAGCATTACATAGAATTCGAATGCGTTATTAAAATCTGCACAAAATTACGACAATATTGGAAATTACAACTCGTTACAAAAGTAACAATAAGTGGTAATTATTTAAAATTTATCTCATATTTATAAGCCACACTTCACCAAATCACCTTACAAGAAAATACTAAGGGCACCAATTGCCGAACTGTTTGTTAAGATAAAATATATTTACTTTCTGACTGCGATGAATTTAACTTAAATAGCAATAGTTAGGTACAAATAAAAACAATATTCTCTAAAGCTTCGCTGTTAAAGCAAAAAGAAATTTTACCACTACGTAGATAAGATACTAGGTAGGTATGCAAGAGCAACTAATACTAGTTTTTATAAAGACTTCAGAGTGAAGCGAGGCAGCGTCCATGAGCAAGTTTCCTGTCTTTTAATTAGTCGGTCTGGTTGGTTTTCTAGTATAAAAAACAAGTATTAGATACGATAAGGTAGAATTATCTTTGAACGTATCAAATTGTACCTGTAATATATCTAATCCAGTTTACTCTACTGGGTACGAATAATCTAAGCAGAATTTCCAAGTTCCAATCGTTGAAATGTGTCGCAGACACTCGTTTTGCATAACAAGGCATTTCACTACCTCGTCTGTCCTATTTTAAAACTTAGTAAGGGAAATACCATTTACATAGTCTCGACTATTGAATACGACAATATATTGTTACCTCAAAACCTTAGTACTTTATTCTATTGTGGTTTGCACTTTCCTGGAAAGTTCAGTTAAAAGCACTTACTGGTTTCACCTACTTGTCATTACACTGCCCCATTGGGCAGTTCACTACTTTGATTTGGAGTTGCAGTTTACTTGTATTAGGTAAGGAAATGGTGGGTAATTTCAGTCTGGAAAAAGCAACCGGATGACTCTTGGTATTTAAGTTCCTGAGACAATTTAGAAACTTACTTGTATAGTACCTGATAACCCAAAATGGACGGAATCTGAGAAACAGGGTACAATATTATCAACCTCTTTAGGGGTTGAAAAATGGTATTAATGACATTAATACATATAATAGTTGGACTCTCTGAGAACATGTATAAAAACGCTATTCGTTTTTAACATTTTTTTAATGATATTTGAAAAAAGCTAGTAAAAACGAAATTTTAACCACTTCAACCATTAATTTCTCTAAAACCGTCCAGCAGAAACGCATGATTTTTTATAGCATCTCTATATCTAGCATTGTTACGCAAGGTTATCATAGAAACACCTACAAGTTTTATAACATATGTATGTATTCTCCACCTTGCGAATGATGAGTTATTATTATTATTAAAATACTTTATTACTTGGTAAAATATATAAATTGAAGCTTAAAAATTTTATTGCCAAATATTTCGCCTCTCTTTGGAGCGGCGTCATCAGTGACAGTGACTGAAGGTCTTTGTCATAATTTTTAAAAAGTAATTTTATTTCTTTTAGCAATGGTAAAGGCAATGCACTATACAGTTTTGTATTTATTTTTTAGAAAAATATCATCATCACCTAGCGCATCATGGAAAACATCATCAGCATGTTATGTCCATTGTTGGTTCGATATTAATAAATTTAGAAAACAAGTTAGACAAAACCTAATGCATTACATTCAGACCAGGGCTATAGTATGCACCAAGCTATAATCACTGATGACGCCGCTCCAAAGATAGGCGAAATATTTGGCAATAAAATTTTCAAGCTTCAATTTATATATTTTACCAAGTAAGAAACACATCTTTATTTGTTGCAGATAAAATACTTTATTGCACTTTAACTTAAAAGTATGTACAAAGGCGAACTTAAAGCCATTTCGGCTTTTTCTACCAGCTAACCTTTGGGAGAGTGAGACAGTATAATATGTGGGGTGCAATTTTAACCTTATTTTAAATTTGAATAAACTACATAAATAGTATGTATACATAGACTACTTAAATACTTATTAATATATAGTATATTAATTTATGAGTTAGTATATTTGCAACATTATTTAAAACTTCGAAGATAAACCAATCTTAGATTATAGCTCAGCAGGGAAGTTAAAAGATAAACAATAAGAATTATTAAAAATTAATTGTTTAAAATAATAAAAAATATCGTGTTATTTTATATAAGTAATACAATACCCCGTCTTTTTGACCACCTTGTATCATAGAGACATCTACTTGTTCCCGAACAGGCAATGTAAAACTACAACTTAACTAGTAAGAGGTAACAGCAAATTGTAATTATTTCCAAACGCTATTTACCAAGTGAGCGTTAAAAGGAACAAATTGGATTAAACTTTATAAAATGTCCTCGGCACTGCAATCCATTTCCCGGGCGACATATTGTTACCAAACTGTCCTCGGACTTGGAAATGGCTTAAATTGTTACCAATAGCGTCATTTTAGAGCCATTATTCTGTAATGCCTCCGTGGTCTAGCGGTTAAGTCCGTGGATTTAGACTTGGAGGTACCGGGTTCGATTGCTGGTCGGGACACAAAAATATTTATTAATGTAAATAAAAATACATTTAATTTATTTGTGACATTTCTCGAGTTTGGTACGCTGGAGACATCGACGAGCTTGCCACTAGTCATGATTGGCCTATAGTAAAGTTGGCTAAATGTGAATCCGCTTATTCATAAGCGTGGTTTCTGACCACTCCGAAAGGGAAACGGTCGTGATGATACTTTACTATTCTGTAATGGTTATAATGGCTATAGTAGCATCAAAACAAAATCATGTCTATTTTAATTTGCATCCACATTTACAGTATATGTATAGTATTATTTATTATATATAGTATTATACTTGCTATTAGCAGAATTGTCATGAACTTTTTCTAAGGAAATTTACATTAATATAATCTTACTTTACTATAATCATCATGACAAGTGGTAACCTTGTTTTTGTCTCTGATGTAGTGTTATTGTTTTAATATGGGGTTTTCCAATATTATTATATTGTTTTGTCTATTGTAATTATTGTGCTCCCATTGTTAATACACAATCTGTATTGTGTTTTATATAAACTATCTATACAGGATCAGCTGAAAATTTGCAGCCTGGCAAACATTCTTGTGACACAAGAAAGTTAAATTCTTTATCAACATTAAACAATAAAATTTACATACTATTTTGAACTAATGTATTAAAATTCATTTTTAATCATTATTTTCATCAACTATTACTACGTGTTTGCAATCCTTTCATCATCATCAAGCCCCTAAAACACAGAGTCCTAGACCTCCACTATTAGAGATGAACCTACCAGAAATTTCTAAAGAATTTGCCTGAACGCTCGACAGACGGATTCCGATCCTTTACTTTGAAATAAAAATATGCATTTAACGTTATTTTTTTAAGTAAGTACCTTGTAAAATTTATTTGAGTAAACATTACTTTTTATAAAAGTATGTATATTGTACATATAGCTGTCGTACTAATATCATTGCTAATTTCAATATGTATATTTTGGACTTTCTACTTAACAATTATGTTGACAAAAAAATATATCACGTCATAATTATCTCAATGTCAATATTTTTCATATCAACGACGACAACTCTTTATGGATGGGATAATTTAGATAAGTAGGGATTTTGCTAACAAAAGCAAACATTTCTACATTACTAGGCTGGTTTTGGATAAATCATTATAAATTACTCTTCTATAAAAATAAGAAATTAATGTTTTTTGTTGGCTGTACTGATTTGTTTTTTTTTTTTCTATATATCTTATTAAAGAACAGATCAGAATTAGGTTTTTATAAACTAAAAGTTCGTGTTTTTTCTCTTCAAATTCAACAAAAAAAGAGGGCTCATGAAGACCATGCTTACTCCACGGTCAAAGCCGTGTCGAACATCTAGTAATGAATAAAATATAGGTACATTATCGTATTTTAGTAGAAAACGCGTTACGCAATGAATACCTACAACAAATTCCAATTTAAATAATGGGTCCCTGAACGTTCCCCGGTGACCACCTTAATCATCTTTTAATTACTAATTTACCAGTTGGGGAAACTTACCGTGCCGTCGATGGGCGTAGGGATCCGTGACGTCACCGTCCTTGTAGATGACTGAATGGACCCGGGTTCGTGTGCCGTTAGGAGGGAAGTACCGCCGGGCGTGCTCCACGTAGAACGCTCCCTCGCCGGCCATTATCTTCCCTTCAAAAACTCCGTCCGTCACCGAACCAAACACTGCCGAATGTGGCTCATCTGTGAATAATACAATCATTATTTTACCTAAGGCTCTAGCACGCGCTGAAGTAAAGCTTTGTCTATTTTTATTTAACGATTTTAATTAATTTATTTGGTAATTCCATTACAGAGAGACATTATTCTATAGGTATTAGTCCGTTGTAACATTTTTAGTCTAGATTGCAATTGGCCTCTCGTAGCACGATATTTTTTTTCGTAATTTTAATATGTAATTATTAAATCATTACATTGACTACATTTCTTAATAACACCAAGTCCGTAAATAGGTTAATCATGGCAAATCTATTAGAGTTACTCTTAAAAAAATCTGCTAAATCAGTCTAATCTTAGAATAAAACCTTTTTAGAGGGTAAAGGTAGGTAATACGGTAAAAGAGATTACGCCTGGAACTAACAATCTACGTCTAACTGGCGCGCATAAACCAGAAGGAAGCTAGATCGAACCCGTGAGGACACCAGACGCACGCCTTCTATGCATTCTGTCTCGCTCGCGTATCACTGTGACAAATTCTGCCACATTCATTAAAGACATCGGTGATCCGACTGTGGGTGTGAATCTGCGTGTAGTTGTCTATCGCATTTTATAGTGAACAATATAGCGCGTATCGTATCTTCTCCTTTTAATCAAATCAATCTAATAAATTAGTGTTGATGTCAAATGGTCAACGACACGTCCTAGACATTAGTAAACAAGTCTCGCATTTAAGATAACGCCATTGTATTCTAGTCACGCTTCATAAAGCAGTCAAATGACGTTTAAATTTAAGGCTTAATAGGTGTAGTTAACATTCTATTCATGGAATCAAAACAAACCCTAAGCAGTGGATAGCATGTCATGTTTTAATTTAAAGACACCAAAACTTATTGATAGCAATGCGGGTTCATTTATATCAACAATTACAAACTTATAAACTTCACCTTTTACAATTTTAAATTTTCAATTCTTATGAAGATTTTGACGTTAACTTTTTCTAGGTGATTAGACTATAAACCCCGGGAAAGTAACACTGTTTGAAGACGGAGGAACTGATGACAGCACGGGTTTACATGTCAAGTTGTCAAATTTTGTTTATATCGCACAACCTTGCACACTCACACCCTTGGGGATTTCACTGGGTCTTCCCGGCCTTAACGAACCTTCTGGAACTTTCTGGGTTTTCGGCACAACTCTTCCCGGACTTCCTGTAAAACCAGTCTGCAGCTGGTCATCATCCAACCCATATCACTCGCCACATCTATCAAGAGTCCGAATCAACTAGTATTCCGGAGCACCGAGCCCTCCCAGACAAGTGTCGACAAGTTTCTCTGGAACCCCGAGCGGCGAGTTCCAAGAGCACTCCTCCCGAATCGACATGCCCTCTTGCTTCCTTACTTTTGGATCTTCATATACAAACAAATGTCACTTTACCGTAACTTGCCTGTGATCTCACAACCCGCGTTACTGGGATAGGTTCAGTCAAGCAATAGTTACTGACATTGATATGCTTTGTCATTGATAAGGCAGAGACAGTCGATTAATTTAAGCGCAAGAAGCAAATTAAATTAGTTAAAATAGTGGATTTTGTTATTTACTGTAAGTTTTAGTGGAAGTTTATTCGAGCATAGCCGAGCTTACGTCAAAATAACTAAATATTATGTATTATTATATGAATATCAACTCTATTGACGTACAGTTAAAGAATTCCCTTATACTCGTATAACGTTTGCGGTTAAAGAACGAGAATTTGGCTGGTGAACATTTACAATAGTTTTGATAAATAAACAGGTCGATGTAACTTGACAGAAACGTCTCTAAGGTATTATAACTCGCGTAAAGACCAGTTTATTTATAAAAAAGTATGGTTTTAATCATACAAGAAGATGCAAATTATAGAGCAAGATAAACAAAAGCTCGAAAAAGTTGAAAATATGAGTATCCCCAGGGTCTGTTTAAACTCCCAAATTACATTACATTAGAGCAACGTTTTATAACAAAAAGTGTAGCAAAAAAAGGAAAACAAGGGGAATAAATAGGTCCCTTGTTACAAACGACGGGACTGAAACCCGCAGGTGTGTATGTCAAAGTACGCAATTCAATCAAGCGGTACACAGATACCGTCCTACACCCAGCTCCCCTATGTCGAATCCCCTATTTAAGTTCCAGGTACTAAATTGACATAGATCGTGTATAAATTGATCATTAATTGTACTGAGTAATAAGTTTATAGATATTATAACTAGATAATCAGTATTACTAGAAGGTGGTGGCCTGTTTCAAAATGGTCGCAGTTCGAACCTCAGCATATACAAATGAGTAATGCACTTTCTCTTATTTGTTGATTAAATGATATACCTTGGGCGATTTTTGCATCCCTCGAGCCTGAAAGTGGCGCACACAAATGTAAGATTGGTCTTCGGCATTGCTGAAATTCTACCTAATCGCCTTACAACGATCTCTCTGACCAGAGCAATTTGGTAAGGTGGAAAAATGCTACGGAAAAGCACTGTTTATTATGTGGTGCTGCTATGAGCAGTGCGAGACACATACTTGTAGGTCGCGTTACTCGTTTAGAAGAGGGCTATAACTTGTGACATGACAAAGCATTCGGTGAAGCAGTAAATCTTTTAATCGCAAGAGCCAGAAAGGAACTGAAAATTTTAATTTCGACCACATTTGTATGAAGGAAAAGTACAAAAACTCAATGCAAGCCCGCTTCGATTCTCATGGGCACATTTGAACATCATTATAGGATCCCACATTCTAACTGTATCAGCCTAGATGTCTGGCCAGACATCTAAGTGTTTTCTCCAAATTTGTAGAAGTTATTTTATATTCCCTGGAATATATTCCAAAAGACAACATCAAGTTGAACAAATATTATGTTCTCACAAATGGTCAGAAACGGATTCAAGACTCAGAAGACCCATCTTCAACAGTAGAGGTCTGTGTTTTAGGTATGAGACGATGATGATGACGACAAGAAAGTTTTTTGCCGAATAATCTAAAAGTATCAACATTGTTGATGGTAATATTGTTGTTAAATAAAATTAAAATGTTATTAGGAATACCAAGCAATGTTTTTAGCTTTAAATATTTTGCTTACAGTAGAAAGAATTTAGGTAGAAGACTCAACTTGAAAACTTTTTTCTTTACAATAAGTTAGCAAGAATTCGGCAGTATAAGTAAACCGAAACAAACAGCGTATTCTTTTTAGTTGATGCTATGCATAATGTGCTAGCAGTAAACGGCAATGACAGAATAGATTTATAATATCATTACATTAAACCATTTAGACAGTTGTAATCGCATTTTATGATCCGTGCAAACACGGCGTGCATGCATAAGCGTCGCCTGTAAACTCTGCGAGCTAAGTGCATCCGAGCACGGAGCTGTAAGTAGGACGACGAACCGCGATCGATTGCTTTTAGGACGATCATCTATCGCACTAAACCAACCAAACAATTCCGATCTCCTACCAACTTTACCCAATTATAGGGTAATTGGATAGTGAGTGGCAATCGATGAAACTGTAATTCCAGAAGAATTGTTCAAGATAGATTTTTAGACGCTTATAGAAAACTTAAAAATATATTAAGTTTCAGAATTGCTGCTAATGATAAAGAGAACAGAAGAAAAATGATCCTTCACTCCGAACACAGAAAAGTTTTCCAAAACTTGAAGTAATTTTACTAAATATACCTAAACTATAAATGACATTATTATTAATGCGAGTTTTCGAAACTTTAAATTTAAATGATTAAACAATAATACAACTAGAGTTCAAAGTATGAAAGTTTTCATGATTTAATAATTATATTTCCCAGAATTGGAGTTCGGTAACCGTAGAGGTCGGCCGCCCGACGATTTCGGCCGCCCGCCCTCGGACTAACAACGTATCAACGATATTAAAGTCAAGAGTTCGCGTAAAGCTCCCAATTAGCCGGGACTTTGACGCTGTCTCTGCTATAATTGGAATAAGAAATATGTTGATAAACGAATTATTAATTACGCAGCCGAGAATGACATTTGGGCTGCCTCAATTAAATACAAACAGACTACCTGAGCATGAGGTTCGGAGCTTGTTTGATTAAAGAGAAACACAATCGCGGTCGACGTACGCTCAACGAAGACTTATTAAATTTCCCCTCAGGGCGGCGGGCAAACAATAGAGCTTTATCTTCGCGTAGATAACGTCGTTGCTCCCGACTCTTACAAGCGCCCGAGCCCGCAATTCGGATTTCCCGCCTTACTGAAACTCCAGTTTCTAAAACATTGTTCGCGACAGTTGGACGGACATCTGATTGGTACTTTTTATAGTGGGACATGAAGATTTATTACTATGAATAAACTTACCGACGAGTTCACCCTGATATATGTGTGACGTGTCGACGTCGAGGCTGTCGCCGTCGGAGCTCTCCACCTAAATAAAACAAAGAGATTTTTCTAAGAAAAAGAATAATAGCTTTTTTAAGAATCAAACGAACATATCTAATTTTGTAGCATGCAACATATTTGCGAGTATAAACAATCTAAAGAAAATGTATAGTAAGCTTACCCTGTAGTCTTCACTAAAAGCTGAGAGATCTCTTCGTAAACGCATATTAAAACGACGCCCATGAGCGCTGAAAGACAGTCGCAGGTCAGGCGGTCGGGAATGTGTCGATCTTTTCGATCGTATGTGCTGCTGGTGTAAATCTGAATGGTCATAGGCCAATGGTTCATAATGCGCTATGTATTCGTTAAGCTGCTGTCTTGATACTGTAACAAAACAAACAATAAGATTAGCTCATCAAATTGAATTACTCTGAAAGGTACTAGTTTTCATTGTCAGTGTTTTTAAATCAACCTTTCTCTTAAAAGAAAATATAACAAAACATCTAATAGGCAAAATATAGGGTTTCGTTTATGATGGTAATTAATGATCAGCGTTTCAGTAGGCTGGTATCCCCTAACAAAGGGGTCGTGCAGGGTAGAGCGTGAGGGTGCTCTTGGTAAAATAATAGACCATTTGTTTTCGTTAACGCTGCTGTGTTGCCTCGATTCGATAAAGTGCAATATTATTGGAGGTAACACGCCCTAGAACATAATTTAACTAACTAGTATAAGAGAAGTGAAAGTAGCTTTTTGTGCTATTTTACTTTACAGTCAAGTTAACGGCCGACTACCTAACTTTTTTGTTTATACTAAACTGATACTCGTATAATGAAAAAAAAAAAAATGTTTTAATTTAAATAATAATTATTAGGGGGGTCGTTAACTTTGCGTCCCTCTCGCTCGTACACCCCAACATTTTTCGTGTTCGAGTTAACTTTTAAGAAATCTGTTAACTTTCTAGAAAATAAAATTACGATATTTTGGAGATATATTAATCATAGATTTGCTTTGTTAAAATAGAGAAAAAAAATATAAGTTTTGGCTAATTTTCTTTGTCTAAACTAAGTTTAAAAAAAAAAATTGAAAATATGTTATATTACGTTAATTTTATTTATAAAAAATACTAAAGCTGGATTTTATTTCCGTATAAGCCAGATCTAAATTTGGCTTGTTTTCTGCTTCTGATTTGGGGTGGTATTGAGTGGTGTTAGTGTGTCAGTGGGCCGTAAGTTAGCGGCCATGTCGCGCCCGGTTTAGCTGCCCCGATCGTAATCGACCGCGGACTGAGCTATAAATATTTTGCTTAATTTGAATACAGGCTCGTTACTTTCATTTGTGACCTAAACATTCCGTACTGAGATGTTTATTTACCTTTTAACTGAATCGAGGTTTTAAAAATAAACGGTATGCAAGGCGTTAAAAAGAGCATTAATGCTTGGTTTGTGTATCAATCGATAAGATATCGAAGGTTTATCTTTAGTTATACGTCATGTGATTAGCAGTTGGCTTGTCCTTTGATATATGTAGTTGAGCCAACCACGTGTCCTATAAAACCAAAAAGGTAAACGTTCGTGATCTCCACAAAAAATCTGCTAAGGCTTATTACTGCATTTTTATTACATAAAATTGTTACATGTAGATTAAACGTACTTATTATAAAGGATGATCTAATTCAAATTAACAATTTTTGATTTATATAAAAACAAAAATAGTAATATTTTTTTATTCATACTATTTTTTGTACATTTATTATTAAAAGTTAAGTTAGTCAAATATACACTTATCGATATATCTGTGGCTATCTCTGTATACTTATCATCCATTATAATTTGAGAAATAATTAACATATAATATATCACATAGTAGCATTCTAGTAGTCTAAACTAAACTAAACGTTTATTTATTATTATTTACAAAGACGCGGGACTTAATGCCAGCATTTTCTGACAGTCAAACCTTTAGGATATTTAGATGCAATATCAATTAATTATTAATATTACAACTACTATGGTAAATAATCTTATTATTAATAAATATCTAAACTGAATATCGCTATAGTCTGTTGTGTGAGATACTTCGAACCCTTTGCGTAAGAGTAGGCCGATGGGAAAACTGAGCAATTGAGGGGGACTTCGAGAGCTTTATCGGTTAGTGCCATCCTTAATTTACTGTTCAATAAAAATATATTGCCTAGTGAAAGGATATTTGAAGAAACATACATGTAGGGAAGTACGGATACCCTATAGCTCCAATATTAATAACCTATTTATTTGGACTAAATAAATTCTAAAAGAAAATATTAAGCTCTTACATATATACAGGGTGTTTGGAAGGGAACTGTACATACGCCTAGGGTAGAAACTAGGGATAGTCTGCTACCTACCCCCGCCCAATATATTGAATAATAATTTTAAGGGCAACTTTCTATGGGGTTTAAATAAAAATAACAGGGTTGGAGTTCTTCTGATTTTTTTAAAACATCCTCAGTCCATGCCCTTTCTAACGATATGCTAAAAGTGTAATTATCACTTTTAGTTTTAAAGTTATTAATTAATTTCCGCAACTAGGGCACTTTAAGCAAAAATTTCAACTAATGAAAATTAAATGTGTTCGATCGTAAAAGGATGGCAAATGAAACAAAAAATTTGGTAATGACTAATGTTTTTCATTCATGTTGCCCTTAAAATGATTTCTTTACCTTACTACGGTACTTCAGGCCTCATAACTTTTCTTCTCCACAATTTTTTGGTGTAAAATATTTTTTTGCAGGACCCTAAGACTCTAACGATTAAAACAAGACCATTAGCAGACCGGTCCCATGGATAGATTTTGAGCTACAGGTAGTTTTAGTAAAAAAATCACAAAAAAGACAAATAAAAAATAAAAATAAATAAAAAAAAAACCTTGAGGCCAAGGTATATATATTGGGCGGGGGTAGGTAGCAGACTAGGGTTCCACAGGGTAGCTGCTTATCTCCCGTACTCTACGCGCTGTATACCAATGATATTCCTACTCTCTCCGAAGTCCTGGAAGAGGGTGAGCAGGATGTCATGCTTGCACTGTTTGCAGATGACAGTGCCTACTTTAGCTCTTCTTCAAGTCAATATGTTGCTGCAGATAAAATGCAAGACCTTCTGGATCTCCTTCCTGCGTGGTTGGACAAGTGGCGCATGTCAATCAATGTCGGCAAAACTGCTGCATTGGTGACGTCTAGATGCCGGCTGCCTCCACCATTACAGCTTCGGGGACAGGACATCGAGTGGACTCCCACCGTCAAATACCTGGGCTGCATCATCAACAGGACGTTAACAATGGGTGAGATGGCCTGCCATGCCGTTAATCAGGCGAAGGCGGCCCGAGCCATGTTACGTCCTGTAATGAACTCCAGTTTGCCGCTCAGGTTGAAGGTGCGGATCTACAAGATGTTCATCCGTTCCCGACTTACTTATGCTGCGCCAGCGTGGCATCACCTTCTGGCCAAAACCAACAGGGACAAGATCCAGAGTCAGCTGAACATATCGCTCAGGGTGGTATCCAGAGCGCCGTGGTTCGTGCGAAATTCTGTAATTGTGAGAGATCTGGAGATGCCTACTATCGAGGCATAAATATTCTCGGTATTGATACGTTACAACCTCTTTTATATATATATTTGTTACTGGCCGCTAAGATTCATCCATTGACATTAAAAAAAAGTAAAATTGGAACCGAGATGTTCTTTTGTTTTTCTGCAATTGCCGAACAAACATGAACACCATGAGCGAATTAACAATTTTAACGAAATTAGAGCACCGATCCGTCATAAAATTCTTGACAAAACAGGGTAAAAATCAAAAAACCATAAAAGAGGAAATGGATTGTGTTTACCGTGAGTCTGCTCCTTCTTTATCTACTATTCAAAAATGGTCAAGCGAATTTAAGCGTGGAAGGGAGAGTATTGAAGATGACCCTAGACCTGGCCGGCCTGTAGTGGCTACCTCACAAGAAAATATTGATAAAGTGGAAAAACTTATATTGGAAGACGGCCGAGTGAAGGTAAAATCTATAGCTCAAGTAACCAATCTCTCTATTGGTACCGTACATGACATTATACATGACCATCTTAATATGTCAAAAGTAAGTGCAAGATGGGTTCCGCGAATGCTGACGCTTCTTCAAAAGGATATGCGTGTGGCTTGCTGTTCAGATTTTATCGACCTGTGTGGTGAAAATCCCGATGAGGTGCTGCAAAAAATAGTTACTGGAGATGAAACCTGGGTTCATCATTATGACCCAGAGAGCAAACAGGAGTCCATGCAGTGGCACATTAAGGGTTCAGCTCATCCCAAGAAGTTCAAGGTAATCCCGTCAGCTGGCAAGGTCATGGCCACAATATTTTGGGATTGTGAAGGAGTTTTGCTTATCGATTATAAAGAAAAAGGTGTAAATATCACAGGGCAGTACTACGCTAACGTTATACGTCAATTAAGAGATGCGATCAAAGAAAAGAGGCGAGGAAAGTTAACCAAAGGTGTTCTGCTTCTGCATGACAACGCCCCTGTCCATACTGCTCATATTGCCAAGGCAGCTATTGTTGAATGTGGGTTTGAAACTGTTACTCATCCACCCTATAGTCCGGACTTAGCCCCAAGCGACTTCTTTTTGTTTCCCAATCTTAAAAAGGATCTGCGTGGAAATAAATTTTCTGACGATGAAGCGTTGAAGACGGCCGTGGAGGAGCATTTTTACACCAAAGATAAAAAATATTTTTATGAGGGATTAAAAAAAATAATTGATCGATCTTATAAGTGTATGAACATATTGGGAGTATATTGAAAAATAAAAATATCAAACTTTTCGTACTTGTTTGTTTTTATCCACATACCGAGAATATTTTGAACGCCCCTCGTATAAGAGCTTTTTGTCGATACTACAGTGATCTATTTTGAGAATACTAACTGTTTATTGCCGTAATTACTTGATTCCGGGTATAGCCTACATAAAACTATTAAAGGCTAGGGAGAGACTCCCCTGGCAAGAGTGTAATAAGCAGTTAATAGTATCTCTAATTAACCGCCACGCTGCAGGAAAACACAATCTAAACACGCGGACTTGTGTTAGGGGATGCAATTGCAAGCTTGCTCCGTCATTCTACAAGTAAATGAAGTTTAATTTCAGCGTGTAATGAAATTTTGCATTGTTAAAGTGGTTCCCTTTCGCAGTGTAAAATGATTTAACTTGGGGTTTTTAATTATTAACTTTAGCAACAACAAACACATTTACAGCAATATAAGTGAGACAAAATCTTTGCATCACTTACTGAAAGAGTTGGGCCTAAGCAGGTCTGCCGTCAATACATTTATGGAACGAGCTTCCAAGACGGCATTAACGGAATCATACAGTATTTGGTTGGGTAGGGAGAGGAGTAGAATGGTGGGTGGTGAGCGTATTATCGCGCAATAAAAAAAAGGAGGCCTCCTTTTCCTAAACCAGCCTATTGTCGGTCGCAAGCCCGAGACACCATTCTTCTTATCTCTTACCCACACACGGTGGACCCGGCACCCGCCCGGTGAATCCATGGAATGCTTAGAAGTTTGTCTTCTTCGGTTATTATTGGATCGGTTTGTAGCTTTATTGATGCATGCTTGCTTACAAAGAACGAATATAGATTAAGGAAGTACTCGTAAGTTGATAGTTTATCGTTATACATAACTGACTTTAGTAGCATTTAGCAATCTGTTATACATTGTATTTATTAATTTAAACTAAAACATTCGTGATTTCTGCAACCTCACAGGGGATCAGCGGTGGTGGATCGGTTGTAGGATTGCTTTCAAAACGAACAAAAAATAATATTTCTTTGCGGTTCGAGCCCCGGCATGTACCAATGAGAAATACTTTTCTTACGTACAATTGTCATAGATGACAACGCCATTCATAGAGGACGTTAAGCCGTCGGTTCACTAATACCAGCACGTGGAATTGTTAAATAAATTATCATTAAAATTGACATGAGACCACAATGTTTATCATAACTTCGGCATTAGACTACAAACAAATAATAGAGACCTGCGAAACATCGGCACAGGTAATGGAAAAACTGGAAATTATATATGAGCAAAAGTCTGAATTTACTAACCTGATGATACATGAAAATTTCTACAATTATAAAATGACACCGACAGATAGTATTGCTCATCATATCAGTAAAGTTGAGAGCATGGGTAAACAGTTGCGAGAAGCAGGAGAAGAATTAAGTGAAAAGGCAATAATCACAAAAATCATCGCCACACTTCCAATAAAATATAGGAGTTTTCGTCAAGCCTGGCTTTCGCTATCGCCAGAGAAGCAAAATATTAACACTCTGACAGCTAGGCTCATTGACGAGGAAATGAATTTAGGTACTATTGGAGAGGAGGAAAATGCTTTTTATGCAAATGGACGGAGCAATAATCGATGGAATAAAAAATCCTATCAAATAACAACATCAGGAGAGCAGCAACCAGCGCTAGCGTGACGAGTGTGAGCTAAATTCTCCAGATATAAGTTATGAAAGACCCATATCCAATAGTGGAGGTCTGGGGTCTGTTATAATGATGAGATGATTAATAATAATAAAATTATCAGTGACTAACAACGTGTAAAATACGACCTAAATTACTAAAACATCTCTACAAAAGCCCGCAACATGGGTAAATATAGAAAATTCAATAGGCCCGGAAGGAATAATGATTAAGGCAAAGAAATTAAATGACTAAACTGGGAGAACTTTCACCGGCGGACTACAAGAGGGCAGGTCGTGGCCTAGGGGAAGGCTGTTCTGCCAATTACCTGCGCAACTAGTTTCCTATATTAAGAGCTACACTTCATGCCTTGAAAGCCACTTTCAACTAAACACGAATTTGGTGTTGCTCTTTGGACTGATTTATTCGCAACTTTGAGAAGTTAAATGCACACATAACACTATTATTTATTGTATTAAAAGCTACTTTATTTTTTTAATATATAGAGACATATATTCAGACGTTTCGGTCAAGTTGTATTGACCTGTGAACGAAGAAAAACCGCAAAACTATAATGATTGCGCGCAAAAGGTTACATAGCTACCTATGTAACTACATACTTCAAAATTATATTTATCATTATTAATATTAATTGTTATTAGACGTTATAAAAAAACCGTTGATTTTCTCTTTTACAAAAAGTAATTATTAGGCATGGGCCGTAGAAAAGAAATCTGCCGAATATGTAACCTTTTGAATATGACCAAGCTGTAGGTAATTAAATATGGACTTTTCTCAAATGATGGCTATTAAAATATAATGATTGTCTGTATTATGTTTTTTTTTTGTGTACAAGTAAGCATATAATATACCCCAAGTCATTATAAGTGTAGACAGGTGAATTAATTAAAAACATTTCCAGATGACGTTTATTACATATGTATGCGGGTGCACAAATAAACTGTTTAGATATACGAATATACATAAATTATTTGTGTCCTTTTATTTTGTCGAAAAAAAAACGAAGTTCGGCTAAAAGTTTAGATATAAATTTGTACATAAATTATTTGTGTCCTATTAGTTTGTCGAAAAAAATATCGAAGTTTGACCGAAGATCGAGTTCGGTGCAGTCCAGTACCGAATGTTTCGGCCGACGTTCGTATTCGGCATAATCCAAATTCGAACCATCACTAGTAATTATTAAAGATTACTTACATCATAATAATATTGTACAAGATATCAATCGATAGTGCCAAAAACAAAGCCTTTCGTATTATAAGAGCCAACACAAAACACAAATAAAAGATTATTTATTTAGTAAACTTATTAAATATTGTTCCTTATTGATTTTGGGACCATAAACTAAGTGCAAACATAATTAAGAGCAAGTGGGCAAGTTTGGTTATTGCCGCTCCAAACTACATAACTACCGGGACTGGGGACACAGAAAGTTGCAAGTGCTGTTTGACTTCCTCTCGCATGTCACGCCAGATTTAATTTTCCTTCACCACCCTTAACATATATCTGGACTTCTGTGTTATATTAGTTAGGCGACATTATTTACTGATTGTCTACAAATGCACATAAACACTAAGTCCTCATCATATCACCACTCCACTTTTATCCATTGGGCTTCTTTTTTTTTTTTTTTTTTTTTATACTAGCACGACATGTGACCCTACGCCCACCTGATGGTAAGTGGCGCGCAGGGTCCATGAATGTTAGCAACTGGAATCAGACCCTTATATCCGACATCAGTCCCTAACACTATGCCGGCTTGACTAGATGCCTTTTCACACTTCGCTTGAAGGACTCCAGGTTATAGGAAAGTGGAAACACAGAGGCTGGAAGAGCATTCCACATCTTTATTGTGCGACAGATGTATGAGTCACCAAATTTATAGGTACGCGAAGGGATAGTGACTACGGTATGTGGGTGCATATTCTGACCTGTGCGTGTGTTTCGGTTGCGGAATGGGGAGGAAGGAATTAGGTTATAGAGCTCTTCAGAGCACTCACCATAGTATAGCCGGTAGAACACGCTCAGAGAAGCTACATCTCGGCGAAGCTGCAGGGATTCGAGAGTTCCAGATATAGTGGCATCGTCCACAATTCGAACAGCTCGCCTTTGTAGGACATTGAGAGCATCTGTGAGGTACTTGGCTGAACCATCCCAAAGGTGTGAACAGTATTCCACGCATGATCTGATCTGTGCTTTGTACAGCAACAGTCTGATTGATGGCGGGAAAAACCGCTTCACCTTGTTCAGTATTCCGAGCTTTTTTGACGCTGTTTTGGTGATGCTCTCAATGTAGTTCCGGTGGTTAAGGTCTGAGCGTATTTCCACCCCGAGGATGCTGAAGCTGGGCTGTAGATCCAGCGTGGTGCCCTGAAGAGTGGGGGGAGGAGAGAAGGGGGACTTCTTGGCCGTCAGCGCGCATGCCTGGGTCTTGTTGGCATTGAACTGGACAAGATTTTGGACACCCCACAAATATATTTTGTGAAGGGTGTCGTCCAGTTCTGCCGTCATAATACGCCGTGATTCCTCTAGTTGGCTACCTCCCAAAGCTCGGGGACTTAGATACCTCCCGTGGGCCGTGCTGTCGTCTGCATAACAATGAATGTTGCCCAGAGACAACATATCATTGATATGCAGAAGAAAGAGTGTTGGTGATAACACAGAGCCCTGGCTTTTGGCACCCTCATCCAGCAGCCTTCTTTGGTCGTTCTTTAGTTAGTGGTTTAGGTTTCTATAATAGTTTTCCTGTCTATTATTAAATGATTTACAAAAAAAGTAAGCGATTCGAGTCCCGGCATGTAGTTACCAATGAAAAAACTTTTCTTACGTACATTTGTTATAGATTTACAACACCACCGTTCCCGTGCTCGTTAGCGTACGTTAAGCCGTGGAATCGTAAATAAATTGTAATCATACCGTCCTCTCCAACCCCAGCGGGCGAGTGTAAGCCTAATTCTCCAGATATATATTCTGGAAAGGTCTATCTCAAGCAGTGTGTTCTAGGAGCTGTGCTGACGATGGAATGATCCTTATTAATCCCTAAGACCAGGGGTTAATTCTCAAGCAATAACTATATACTCGTATAATGCAATATGAATGAACCCAGTTTTTTGTATGCATTTTATTTGACGAATGCGAATCGTGCTAAATAATTCCTGTTGCTGGGGAATTGCTATTATATGCCCTAGGACTCGCGGCCACTTGCAGAGAAGCTGAATATCTTTTGACATGTTTAACGTATGCCTATGAGGGACGTCATTGTTAATAACCAAAGTGACAAGCTAACGACCAATCACGTGGCATTTATAAAAATATTGATCGGAGATTATTTTGATTATTCTTCCTGCTACCGGCCGTAGAGGCTCTTTACCATTATTATGGTAAAGAAATATTTTAACCACAATAGGTTTGCATTAATAAGTTCGGATTTTGTTTTTTCATTTTTTTTTATTTAAAAACTCGGTACAAAGTCGGACTTAATGCTGCAAGGCATTCCTACCAGTCAACCTTAGAGACAATTTGAAGAATTTATTGTGTAAGGTAGGTGTCATGTTTACTTTTGTATCTGCAATAAACACAATTCTTGTTTAAATAAGATAATTTAACAAAACAACCAACAGCCATTATTCATTAACTACAATGACAATATTTATTAAGCCATCTATCATTTAACTTAAACAAATACTGTTAGTAATATATGTATTAGCAACTACAGATATGGCTACGTCATAAACTTTATATTAATTGCAATTTGATCTTTATAGCAGTTATTTTAGGGTATACATTGCGGTGCATTGTACATAATGATATTGTTTTTGATAGTGTTCGAGTCACGTGGGACACGTCTAAAACTACTGTCTAGAGATAATATTTGCAAAGTTTTACATTTAGAAGCTCTCTGAAAATAATCGCGCCTGACAAAACGTATGGATTAATTTTTCTAAAAGTTCTAATGTGATATTAGCAAAAAAGATGAATTTTGAAATTGTAAATTCTACTCGTATTAGGTTTTTCTACGAGTACTTTACGTGTAATGATATGTAAAGTAAATACTAACGTTTTTATGTGTTTACAATTTAGGTTATTATTTACACGGTAAGAATTTAAACCTACAACGCGTCGTGATAAAAAATGAATACCTACATAATTATAATTTTATATAACGACTACGTACTAAAAAGTATAACATAATATGAACAATTAATTTAATTTATTTGTGATATTTCTTAAGTTTGGTATGCTAGAGACGTCGACGAGCTTGCCACTTGTCAATATGGACATAGGCCCAAGTAAAGCTGGCTAAATGGAAATCGGGTTCTTTTAAAAAAACATGATTTCTCCCACCTCACAAGGAACACGGTTGTGATGATACTTTCTTAATATAGTAGGCATTATTCTAAAGCACGGTTATTACTGAAATATTTGTTCAGCCCTTTAGCGACATGGAAAATAAATTTAAAATTATTTGGAAACCATTAAGTTATTTAAAATCTAAGAATTAAATAGGGGTAATAAAACTGTTAGCAAATTATTATTTATTTATTATTTCAAAACTTTAATGCGCAAAGTACAAAAGGCGGACTTAATGCTCGTAGACATTCTGACAGCCAAACCTTTGGGACTAATTAGAACAACTGTAGGTGCAATTGATATGTGTTACTTATAAAGTATAAGTAACACATAACAATTAGATAGAAATAATAATGTTACAACTAAATAATAAACTTACTTAAATATATAATCTACTTAAAAATACAAATTTACTAAATACACAAAAATAAACATTTTTTTTTTAGTAAATTCGCTTTTTTACACCTTTCGTTTAAAAAACTTCTGCTCTTTCCAAAGATAAAATCGACTAAACACTGTGAGAACTTAAAAGCAATTAAACGAACGGTTTTAGCCGAAAACGCAAATTTAAAAGTAATTAAATGTGCATAATATTTTTATGCAAAAATGGCTAACTTAGTTGGTTTAACACGGCGGTATATACAATTATTAATATTTTGTGAGCCTAGAAATGTATTTGGTCAGCCAATAGGACTAGCTGGTGGGCAACTAATGGCCAGAATCCATTTATAAATGAATCAGCAATTAATGTCATGTCTGGACTGCTCAATTTATTTCTGGATAGCCAATTAAATATTTTGGCTGCATTTAGTGTGTGTTTAATACAATTTTGGTTATCAGCAAAAGGCGCCAGTTCCGACCTTTGTAGGATTTTTTCAAGGAATGCGTTCTTACCACCGCGCACCGAGCCACCATCGAGCAATATCTTTGGTTGTATATTTACTTTTTGTCTGTAATCTTTATTCTTAAATTAATTTATTAGCACCAATGTTAGCCATATAAATAACACATTATATTTACTATAAGGAATATGTAATATTGTTATTGTAATGAACTGTGGTTTTTAAAAATAATAAACATTCTCTACTTACTATTTGTGCTGACCAATTAATTATTTTGCAATATAATATCATGATTGTTTGCAAGGGTTGACAGCTTTCTTTATTGAAATGAAATAATATATTTGTCAGAAACATGGTAGGTACAGGGATGTAAATTGTTATACGTTTGTAATTATATCACATGCTTCGCTATTTCTAGCATACAAATATTTATTTAGTCACATGGCTTTGTCGAGCTTAGTGTCTAGGTATTTTTTTGTCGAATAAAAACATTTACTAACCAGCATTTGACGTTTGACCCTTAATTTAAACAGTAATTAATTCATTTAGTATTTGCCATGTTTTTGATTTTTACCTAATGTGTGTTATAATACTATATTTAATGTAAACATATAGTAGTATCATCACGACCGTTTCCCTTTCGGGGTGGTCAGAAACCACGCTTATTAAGAAGCGGATTCACATTTAGCCAACTTTACGGCCCGCCAATCATGACAAGTGGCATAATCTTAGTTTAATGAATATAAATGTTGTTAACTTTATTATAAATTCGCGGCAGACAATTTAAGTATTTAATTCACGTTTTCCCAATGATTTTGAAGCAACCCCATGGGTGACCTTTGAAATAGTGGAAAACGCTATTTTGACGTAAGGTCGGCATGTGATGGTACAAACTCGGACTAAAAGTGGTAGTAAATATCAGAATTCACTATTTTGACAATCTAACGTTTGCGCTTAAGTAATGAAATAATAGGATAACGCGTTTTAAAATTGCAATTTTTCCCAAGAGTTTTAACTAACTTTAGTAACTAGTGAATATGATTTTAACAGTTTCTAAAACTACCTAGAATTCATACAGTTTTACTAATTGATTTGTGTAAATAATAAATTACTTTCAGAAACAGTATTCACATTTTTGTACCTTATGTACCTACTACCTATATTTTATAATCTATATATTTTTGTGGTAAATTAATTCGAAACCTAGATAGAACATTATATTTGTAACGTTGTTGTAAGGTTAATAAATAAGGTACCAAAGTAAATACACGCATACGTAGTGAAGAGAACTTGTGTCGAGAGACTTTTATACATTGGAGTGCGGTTCTGCCGCAGCTCGTGAAGCTCCACTGACCCAATTACTGAGAAACTAACTGCACCAAAATAAAATGTACAAATAAATATTTTTAACGATATCGCAATTAAGAGCGCAATTAGGAAAGTTTCGACTTAAATTATTCGGTAATGTTATTTGGAATCTAAACTTTTATTTTCAATAGACAAATACTTGTATCATCTCGTTTACCAATTTTTGTTTAACTAAATTTCATTTTCATTTTGATTGCAGTCTCCAAAAGTGATATAATTAGGCATTTTTGGTCTGGTCCTCGGCAACAAATTTATAACGCTACATGTATAAAAAGTATGACTTTGTTTAGAGTTTGAATTCCTGCTGTTACGGTTAAAAATATCAATTTTCATCATTACAGCCCCTAGAACACAGCGTCCCAGACCTCCACTGCTAGAGATGGGCCTTCCAGAACTTATGTATATCTGGAGAATTTGGCCTACACTCGCCACGCTGCTGGCCAGACGGCTTGGCGAGAATATGAGGTCAATTTTTAATGACAATTTATTAACGATTCCACAAGTTAGTATTAGTGGAACCGGGACCGACGGCTTAACGTGCTCTCCGAGGCACGGGAACGGTGTTTTTTGTAATTTATGACAAATGTAAGTAAGAAAAGTGTATTTCTCATTGGTACATGCCGGAGGGGTTTGAACCGACCTTTGTAGGATTTTGATGAACGCGTTCTTACCACTCTAAATACGAGTAAATGTGTATCAAATATATAATTTTGATATAAGACTATTTCCACTAAACCAAGCTCAGGAGTGGGATGTTGTGCTGACACTTGCGGTAATTAATATTATTATCCTTAAGTAAAACTAGTTAGGTTATGTTGGCCGAGTCCTTATACAAGGTATTTGCATGAAAGCTATAGGAGTATAGTCTTTTGTCCTTCCAAATAGAGCGGTTGGCGGCACCTATTTCCTGCTCCGTCGCATCGATAATGCTGTACCGAACAATGCCATGGAGGGATCGACAGTCCACCGTATCTACATCAACTGTAGCTTAATACAGGACAACAGTCTACTGGGACTTGCTACAATGGATGCAAATGTTCTGTGGGAATAATTGCGGTGTGAGATAATATTATTATCAAGTAAACCATTCGCAGATCAGATAGGTAGATAGTAGTTAAAAACATTTGTTGGCATATTTATACGAAAGAAATACTTTTTTACTAATTTAATGGTTTATAACTTTTAAGGGTATAGAATATTTTTAAAGATTTATCAAGGCTAAGTGTACTTTTAAGAAATGTAGTCTATTTACTTTCTAGGAAATAAAATAACGGACATTTTAGAAAGGTCGTTATAAGTTTGGTACGCTGGAGACATCGACGAGCTTGCCACTTGTCATGATTGGCCTATGGTAAAGTTGGCTAAATGTGAATCCGCTTATTTATAAGCGTGGTTTCTGACCACCCCGAAAGGGAAACGGTCGTGATGATACTTTACTTTTTCTCTGTGTAAAATTAGGTAAATGAAAGTAAAAATATGTCTAAAGTTTATAGACTATATTTCTCAAAAGTACCTACTCCGACTTGAAAAATCTTTGGATTGTGCGAGCAAGAGGGAAGCACAAGCGTTAAACTCTCTTATAGCATTTCAAAACTAGTGTACAATAAACATTTTAAGTACCTACTAAGTACTTGTAGTAATAGTTGAATATTTTTATTGGTTAAAATAAAGTTAATACACTACATGTTCCATTTTCATGGTTATAAAATAATATAATGTAACAAGAACATAAATTACTATTTGGGAATGGTTAGCTTTACAGGGATACGTGCATATTTTCCGCCCAGCGAATGCCCCGGTGGGCGGGCGGCGAGTGGTCGGTATTTCGCCGAGGTCACTGACCTCAGCGTGCTTATACACTTTTGATCTGTAAACACAACTGGAGTGTTTTCGTACGAACCCCTATGTGCACTGTGTATAGATTTACAAGTAAAAAAAAACAATGCTGTTACAATGAGGTTTAATATCAATTTACTATTACTATCTACTTAGTTTTAATATTAATTATCTGCCTCCGTGGTCTAGCAGTGATTAACTTGGATTTAGACTCGGAGGTACCGGGTACGATTCCTGGACACAATAATATTTATTTAAATAAATGAATTTAATTATTATTTAATATAATTGTGTTATTTCTTGAGTTTGGTACGCTAGAGACATCGACGGGCTTGCCACTTGTCATGATTGGTCTATAGTCTTCATTACAGCCCCTAGAACAGAGCGTCCTAGACCTCCACTGCGGGAGATGGCCTTCTAGAACATATATCTGGAGAATTTGGCCTATGCTCGCCACTCTGGGCAATATGACTATATGAATAATGACAATTTATTAACGATTCCACAAGTTAGGGACCGACGGCTTAACGTGCTCTCCGAGGCACGGGAACGGTGGTGTTGTAAACCTAGACAAATATACGTTTGAACCGACCCTTGTAGGATTTCAAGGAAAGCGTTATTAAAACCGAGCCACCACCGCTGTAACTACCTATATAAAATATAGCCTATAGTAAAGTTTGCTAAATGTAAATCCGCTTCTTTATATGCGTGGTTTCTGACCACCCCGAAAGGGAAACCGTCGTGATGATACTTTACTAGTTTTATTAATTTTACAATTGTTTTCACAAGTTACCTACGGTTACGTTAACTTTATTTACAGTGCTAATACTTGGAACCCAGGTCTTGTGGCTTACGGTGACCTTAATTATTTAGCGAAGCCGGGTAAACTAACTGTATTATCACGACCGTACAAGGGTGTAAGGAGCGAGTTCACATTTAGCCAACTTTACTATACTCAAGCCCAACATGACAAGTGGCAAGTTCGTCGATGTTATGTTTCTAGCATACCAGACTTGAAAAATGTCTCAATTTTTTATTTGTGTTCTTGACCTGGATCGAACATAGCACCACCGCAATAAAAAACTATGGTATACACCACTAGACCACGAAGGCAGTTCTCAGTTCGCCCATAGCTAAATCTCTATAATAGTTATTTGGAATAAAAATACTTAAATTAAACAAGTAATAGTAAGCTTTAAAGCATAGGTTTATATATATACTGTATATGTTCTCGTAGGTAGGTATGTGAATGAGACAAATGAGCCAGCAATGGAAATTATTTATTAAATAACTGTCTGGAGCGTTCGACCGTCTCAGGGCGGCTACTCTTAAAGCGCTAAAGATTCGAACTTTCGTTCGGTTTATTACGGTGATATGAACGTAGATTTTGTTCGCGCTAGTTTTAAGAAATGTTAGCATGAAAATGATGTTTATTTACGTTGACGTTCGTTTACCAAAATATGTTAACATCCAAGGCATCATGAGTTTTTTTAAAAATCAAACTGGAGTTGTTAACATCATATTTTAGCATTTCTAGCACCTTGAAGGTGGGTTATTGGTGTTAATTTTTCACAGATGTCATAAACATACTTGAATAAAAATAATTTTATTAGTTTTAAATTGTGTAAAAGAAAAAAAAACCATAAACGATTTTATTTAATAAATCCAAAGACCATACACCCACATAGCATGTGTTGGGTACCAAGTATGACAAAACATGAACGAAAAAAATCAATTGGTTCAAAGCATACTAATCCAGTTTTCGACTAACTACTCAAAGCACACTTATTTTGTTTTATTCACTATAAAACTAAATTTAGTAAAAATAAATCGAGTTTTGCTCAGTACCTGAACACGGGGTAAGAAGAAATATACATTTTAATTATGGCTTTAAAGATACAAAAATCGTAAGAAATCGGCAAATGAATTTTGACATTTGATTGTTACTTATCAAAAAGTAGCCACATCGCTCGTTTATACGTCCCCAAAAACGCTATCGACGTCTAATTGACCTGCTCAGACAAATCTGCACGGTAACGTCTCTGGTATAAGTTTTAAAAAAACGTATTTTTGCAATTTTATGATTTTGCTTGCTATAAACCGTTCGGCCTTTTGCCTTTGAATTGCTTTAAATGTTATGTACGAAATCACAGCATAACAAGGTTCGGAAGCGTTGCTAAATAAAAACACTTGTGATCGCCAGTGGGCTTTCAGAAATTCGTTCAGACAATATTCACTAACGAACATAGCTTATTTTACGATTTGTAAATTGTAATTTTACAGCATTCTTGGCGTAGTTACACAGGCACGTGTATAATTTTAGGTATGTAAAGAGGCGTATTATAAAGCTTACAAACTCAAATCTTGTAAGTGCTTAAAATCCATTAAGTACATACATACATATCTTCACGCCAGATCCCTTACGCGGTAGGCAGAGACAATTGAGCGCCACTTGACACGATCACGACATACCTCTTTCGCTTCATCGACATTCATCAACCTCTTCATACATGCCCTTTTGTTACGAAGGCTTTTTAATTCTCCTTCAGCTAGTGTTTTATTTATTTGATCGTGATACGTGTGTCTTGGTCTGCCAGGGCCTCTTTTACCCACAACTTTCGCATTATATACCTGGTTCGTCAATCTTTCTTCGCTCATCCTTTCAACATGCCCGAACCATCGTAGCATGCTTTTCCTTATTTTTGTGCCTATGCTTTCTTTTATACCTACCATTTTTCGTATTTCGACGTAACGTATGTGGTCCGCCAAAGTGACGCCGCATAACCGACGCAGCGACCTCATTTCTACTGCATTAACCCTACTCTCATGCATATTCTGACATATCCACGTCTCGCTTCCATACATAAGTGTTGGTACCAACATGGCATTGTGTATGGCGAGCCGAGCTTTGTCACTTACATTTCGACTGGCGATCAGTGACCCCAGGGCACCGTTAACACTATTTCCCGCGTTCACTCTTCTTTCAACATCCCTATCATACTTCCCATCCGCAGTGAAAACACTGCCCAGATATATAATTTCATTTACTTGTTCTAGAGTTTCATCATCAATCTTTATCGTCACGGTTGTCATCCTTCTTCTTTAAATTGTAATACTCATATTAAAATTAACATAGCTAAAGCAAAGCAGATTTATTTAATATTTACCAGCTATAAGTTACAAAATAAATAAATACATGTTCACACCACGGGGTAGGCAAAGACAACAGAACTGTTTGTCACAATCACGACATACTATCGTACCTCTTTTGCTTCGTCGACATTCATCAACCTTTTCATAATGCACTTTTTTTTCGAACTGCGTAATAATGTTATCGAACTTATTTATTTGAAGGCCTTATTGCACAAAGTACAATTTATTATACCAAAATTAGACCAAAAGCTGACACGGCCCTTTTACAGCCACGAATTTTTACATTTTATTTTTCAATACTAATATTATTATTATTTAATATGTAAACTGACACAGCTTCCTTACAGCCACGAATTAAATTCCTATTGTTATTATAATTAATATTATGACATTCATATTATTATGATATTAATTTTAATTTGAAAGTAATTCAAATTTATTATAAAGTGGCTCAATATTCGCTTTCGTAGGCCTGCCCATGTTCTCACCTTACTTTATAACATTCTTGATAATCCTAATGCTCATATCTTAAATTCCGCTTCGAATTCCTTTGTATGTATGTAATACGCACAACTGTGCCCTTCGTTCCTCTTACAACAACCAACTTAATATTCCTTCTCATTCCTCAACCAGATACACTGTATCCTTTACTGTATCTGCGGCTCGCCAGTGGAATAAGCTACCCTTGGCCATTAGACGTGCACCGTCTATCAGCGTCTTTAAACGTCTGATAACCACATTGTTACTGAAGAAACAGGATAAAACTCTATTTAAATAACTGTGTATTGTATGTATAGTTTATGTGTGTAGGTATAATGTGTAGTATCTTATAATTAGTTAAGTAATCTTATTAACTATATAATTGAAATTTCTTATTTTCTTCATCCTGCCTTGATAGGCACCTTACTCGATCCCCAAGGTTAGCTGGTAAAGGATGCCTACTGGCATTATAGCTCGCCTCTGTACTTTTTTAAAGTGTTTATATTATAATTATTTAGATTATAAGTTGACACGGCTATAATGCCTCGAATTTAGGTTAAGCTACAGTACTTGTTTATGGCAACAATGTTACTTACTTCTTTCGGTCCATCCATAATTTAATTTGTTATTTGTAATGTTATTTCATTATAATAATATTGTATTCGTGTTGACGATAACTACTCAGACTGGTGTCAGGTTACTGCTGGTGTCCCGCAAGGTGGCGTATTATCTCCTCTACTTTTCTCGGTATTTATAAACACCATCTCTCAAGCGATAAATTATAGTTCCTACCATCTGTACGCTGACGATCTTCAGCTATCGTTGCATTTTGATGTTACTGAAATTGATGATGCTCTTCATAAAATGAACAGGGATCTTGAAGCCATACGTCTTCAATCTACTAATCTTGGGCTTCTCGTAAATCCTCGTAACACCCAGGTTATTATAGTTGGTACAAGGCACATGCTTAGCAGATTGGATTTGAACACACTATCACCATTAACTTTCAATAACGTTCCACTTCCTTTCTGCGAAAGTGTAAAAAACCTGGGTCTTCACCTGCGACCTATCCTGGAGCCTACATGTGTCAGAAATTAGCCGGAAAATGTTCGTCAGCATGCACTCGCTAAAGCGCTCTCAGTACTTCATTCCCTTTAAGGCAAAGCTTATGTTGGTTAGTTCTCTTCTTCTCCCTATTATTGACTATGCAGATGTGTGTTATCCTGATGTCACTAAAGAGCTACTGAATAAACTCGATCGTCTGCTCAACTTATGCATCCGTTTCGTGTTCGGCTTGCGTAAGTATGACCATGTATCCCAATATCGTATTTAATTAAAGTGGCTCAATATCCGCTTCCGCAGATCTGCACATCTCTTGACTTCACTTTACGGCATTCTTTACAATCCCCAAACTCCTTTATACCTTAAGACTCATGTCCAGTTCCTTGGAGACAGTCATAATCTTCATCTTCGCTCTGCTAATAACAATCAGCTCAAAATCCCTACCCATTCTTCCAGCAGATATTCACATTTTTTAGTTTCCGCTGCTCGGGAGTGGAACAAACTTCCTCTGGTTATCAGACGGGCGCCGTCTATTAATATATTTAAAAATCTACTTATCGCTCACTTTCTTAACAAACATAGATCTTCCTAGTACCTATATCTATCATACTATTTTTATTGTGTGTAAACAGTACTATATACTTACCTAGTTTCGTATTTGTGTATATATATTATATATATATATATATATGTATTTAAGTAGTAGTATGTAACGTTTATTATATATTGTATGTAAATTGTATATTTATAATAATGCACCCCGCAAATCCTCTACCACACTCCCAAAGGTTAGCTGTTATAAAATGCCGAAACGGCATTAAGTTCGCCCTTGTACATTACTTTTAAGTTTTTTGTGCAATAAAGAGTTTATAAATAAAAATAAATTTATTGTAAAAATTGACAATATCCGAGTGTTATCCATAGGGATATAAATATTTTGAATTAAATTATTTATTTATGTTAATTCTTTTATGCACTTAAAAAATAGTAGAAAGGCGAGCTATAGCTAAAACTGGCATTATAATACCATTCTTTACTTTACTTTTTACCTTGGGGTTCGAGTAAGGTAGGATGAAAAAATTGAAATTTTAATCATACAATAATTAAGGTACTTAATTATACACATTATACCTACACGCATAAATATAATACGAGTACATCATACACATATATTTAAATAGTTTTTTATTCTGTTTATCCAGGAACAATATTATCTAAGACGCTCTGGTAGACGGTGCACGTCTAATAGAGAACTTACTAATATAACGATAGAATACGCAGTAAACTATAGTTGTAAAAATATACACTGTAAAAGTTCAGAAAAGGACCAAATAAACTGGCGATAAACTAATATCAAGAAGATAGAAGACGTGTTGAAACGTTAGATCACAAACTTCAATAATGCATTTAGTTGGAACATGTCCAAAAGTGTCTCGCCTTACAAGAGACAGCTGGCAACCACCATCTTACATCGATTGCATTTAATCTGGAAGCAGTAAGTCATAGCTGGATCTTAGCACTACGAAGTAAAATTATTAATGCATTCTGATAACTATCTTACAAAGCAAAATACAATTTACAATAATAAAACATAAAAATAAAATGCAGGGAGGAAGACCTTTGTTCAGCGCGTGCATTTATTGGTTTATTCGAACTTAGTTACATAAAACTGGATATTTAAGCAATTCAATTTATTTTTGCAAATAGGCATAGTTCCTGCTCCTCCTTAGTCGGTACCCCACTGATGGGGATCGTGACTCCCGTCGCAATCGCAGCCCATCTACCAGCCGTCTCCAACGGTTTCGGTCCTCGGCGTAGTGGATGGCCTGGTGTACAGGGATGTTGAGGTGGTCAGTCACCTGATTGGACCATCGCTTGCGGTTTCTTCCTCTTGTTCTTTTACAGTCTACCTTGCCCGTGATTAGAAGTTTTTCTAGATTATCGTCTTCTCTTCTTGCAATGTGACCAAAGTATTCCAGAATTCGGGCAAAGCAGACGGTAGAGAGTCTTTTCTCCTTGGTCAGCTTAAGCTGTTCGAGCACAGAAATGTTACTACGTCGTCGTGCGGTTCAAGGGATACTGAGCAAACGACGCAACACAGGTGTATGTGTAGGCATAGTTAAAAAAGTTATATTCTGCGCTTTTAAAGTTCACTTTTTTACAATATTGATATAATATAGTTTTGTAGTAGGTACATCCGGAACATTACATGATAACCATAAATCAAAATCATTAACCTTATTGGAAACGAATAACGAACCCAAGAGCCAATAAGTTGGGGTCTATCATTTATGTTGTGTCTAGCAGTTAGTAGCAAATTACAGGCGGGTGGTTAACTACCGGGAAAAAAGGGGAAAACCATTCCCAACCCAGGCCCATTGTTTATTAGTGACTGGCCGACCCCACTGTCTGTCTGGTTTTACCAGCAACATCTTAAGTATACATTTAAAGAACTTGATGATTTGGAAACAATTCCGAAAGTACAGAAAATATATCCTAGTTATAAAATCATAGGCTAGACATAAAAAATGTAAGTGTTGTTGTAGACAATAACGTAGATAAATTTAATAATTGCTGCGATAAAGATTGTGGTATGTTCATGTCGCGTAAGATTATTTCGCGTCCATTGTGTAATGTAACACGAACCTCACATTGTTTTGTTTATACGATCTACAAGTCTACACCTAACTCAATAGGTACGATAACAGTAGACCAACTTACGGCCAAACCCATAGATAAAAAAATGGTTTTGCCAGAGATTAATTTGACTATTGTTGTATGGAACAAACCCGAAAATAGAAACAATATTGGATTGGGTATAGGACATAAAAAGTGTACAGTGTAAGTACATTTAAGGTTATGAACCAAAATATTATCTAGTATACATATACCTATATGTATCAAACAGATCAAATGTAAGATAGAGCGGACATTGGTTGTCATTTTCATACAAAATGTTTGTTACATTTTTACGCCATCTACCTTTGTTCGTCTTTTCAGGTCGGCATATTGTCAGTGAAACAACATAATCAATTTAAAAGTAAATATCGAACACGCCATAACCTGCAATACACTGTCATAGACTAATTAATTCTGGGACGATTGTCCTACCTTTAATTCTTGTACTGTTTGACTTTTTCTATGTCTATGTATCTGAGTAAATATTACACCCAGACGCACAATTAACCCGCCCATAAGTGTTCATTTGATTATAATTGTTGTTACAAGATTTTTTGGGTGTTATAAATGTACAATGTTTGTTGTTTATTAGTTTTTATGAAATACTCGGATATATATACAATAAGATCCTAGATCTAAAATATATTAGGAAATTAACAAAACACGTTAAGGTAATTAATAAGTAAATACTATACGTTTCATTTGCACATTGTTTTACTAAAATAACAACTTTAATAAAACCTAAAACTTAGTATTTAAAGTGACATCATAATATGAGTAAGCACGAATTCCGTTCTAAGAAATCAGGTTTCCTGCTTGTTTGATAAATGATTAGCTCATATTTGAGATCGAACTTTTGTAGTTATTTCTAGTTATTGCACTAATGCAAATTACTGCAGGCAGTATAAACAATGAAGCAACTGTACCTAGTATTGTATATCACTTTATTTACTGTCCGAAACACAACATTAAATATGATAGATTGTCAGTGGGGTCGTCCAGACCCGGAGGCTAAAGGCACTGGGTTGGGGATAGGACATTAAGCCGTTTTCCGGGCAACCATCCGCCGATAAATTAAGTGTTTTGGTGCTGGGCGCTAGAGGGTCTAGGTTCGACTGCTTGAAATCTTCTCCCGTAGCACTTTTCTAGGAAGTGGTATCCCGTCGTGCTTCAGACACAGCTATATTCTGAAGGAATATGGGAGTGAAAAAATAAAAGAATGAGAGATCATTCGGCTATCTACGTTTTTGTAGAGAGTTCTCTCTATCTAGTTATCGAATGAATATCGAACAAAGATAACGCTATACAAAATCGAATCAACCGAATAGAAGTAAGAAACATTGCTGCCATAAACAAGTAATGTAACTTATGTAGCAACCTAAATTCAAGGCGTTATAGTCGTGTCAACTTATAACCCAAATTAAATAATAAAATAGACAATAGGTTAGATTAGTCACTATAACCCGTTGTTAGTAAGAATGTCACTATTAATCCTGCCTCCTGATTACGATCAGGCGGGGGATAACATCCAAAAAGTTATCTGAGAAGGAGAAGTGTTAAACTAAAATCTTAAGACATAAATGAAAAAAATCCAAAAATCCAAATGTTGGGCAAGCTTGAACAATCTCTAGCCGTAGTAAGACTAACAATAGATTTGGAAGATATTGTCGTCGGTCCGTGAGTCAGCATCGATACGCTTGGCGGACCATGGCCAGTGACTTCAAGGTTGCAACACAGTTTTAATGTAGCCACTCATACCAACTGACCCTATCAAAAGTAATTGCCTACATATTATGTTAGCTAGCTAAGTATATGCTAAGATTTATAGTCCTTGCTAAGAAACTTACAATTTGTAAGTACACTAATGTCGTACAAAAATTCATTGGCATGATTGCTCACAGACAAAATGTGTAATACAAAAATATTAGTAAAGTATCATCACGACCGTTTCCCTTTCGGGTGGTCAGAAACCACGCTTATAAATAAGCGGATTCACATTTAGCCAACTTTACTATAAGCCAATCATGACAAGTGGCAAGCTCGTCGATGTCTTCAGCGTACCAAACTCGAGAAATATCACAAATAAAGTAAATAATAATTAAATGTATTTATTTACATTAATAAATATATTTGTGTCCCGACCAGGAATCGAACCCGGTACCTCCGAGCCTAAATCTAAGGACTTAACCGCTAGACCACGGAGGCAGTACAATACAAAAATATTGCTTAATTTATTGTTAAACTAATACTAATTACATTTGTTAAACAAAAGCCCAAAAATAATATAGGTTATACACTTGCTATACAACGACTATAAATCTTGATCTCGACTCAAGACAATTTCAAACTAGAAACTTTGCAATCAAGTACAACCATGAAACATTATCATCGAAGGTTGATCACAATTTAACGCCTAGATCAGTTTTAGATTCTGAAACTATTACCATTGTATCGTTGCATGTAATATAAACAACAAATAAATAACGTCATCATCGTAATTTGCATTTGGGTACTGTAACCAAAGTACTGTAGCTGTAACCAAACAGATACGTTTTCTAGCTAAAGTAAACTATCTACTTTTCATAAACACTACTTGAAATAGGTTAGGGCATCGCACGGAAGTAAGGTGGCGTTTAGTTTTAAAGAATAATCATCCTTTTGTGTGTAGTATGCATAAGTTAACGAAATAAAATTGTCTAATATTTGTTGTGAACACGCGACGTATTAGATAGATAGATACATTCTTTATTGCACAGAAAATAAAACATTTTACAGTACATAATAATAATAATATTTCCAGACAGGTCACACAGCGCCATCTAATTTCCGTGGTAAGCTACGAGGCTTGTGTTACGGAAACTAGATGGTTGATAAACTACATATTATACTTTTTTTTTTTGTAAATATATACATATTATACATATAAACACCCAGACCGAGACAAATTATACAATGTACAACTTGCCCCCGGTGGGAATCGAACCCACGACCTCCCGAGTTCACGGCAATGTTTGTTACCACTAGACCACGGAGGCGGCCATAGGCGAGCTTAATGTCTAAAAACATTATCTAACAGCTAACCTTTAGGAGAAGTGAGCAGGGATTGTGGGTGCATGACCACTAATGTTAACAAAGAGTTTTATTAAGAAAACAACTTATACTAATAGAAATATATACATATATATCTATAAATAACAAAGCTATGGTACTTATCTACCGATATATACATAAATAACACATAATTATACTTACTATATACCTACTATATAATAAATAAATGCTGTACGTATTGAAGAAGATAGTTATTAAAAGTAGATAGTTTTACAAAGTTGTTTGGATTGATAACGGTTACGTTTTGTTATCCATAACGACACAACTCTAGTAGAAGCAGAAAGTAACTGATATAAAATTAGGTCTTAAATCCAAGCATCGTCATCTAGAAAAAAAAATATAGGTATATATATAAAAAAATATAGAACAATTCTTTAAAGTATCGATAGTTTAATAGGATATTTTTAGACTTATCATTTATTAATTAATAACCAACCATCATGCATTTATGGATTAAAGCGGTTATACTAGTATAGCATGGTATTCGTACACAAATCTTCACTCAAGCAGGCGTCTATGTCACACGCATATTGAGTTATTGCTACATCGCGTGTCTAGTAAACCAATAAACGCATGATTAATTATTTTTTACTAAATAACCTGCAAAAGAACGCCAATTTTATTATGTAGTCGGTAGCAAGTTAATCTTGTATCAAAGTTGTACTACTCGTTCATAAAGAGGTCCGTGACCATGTCCCACTAAATCGTACTTGATTTAAAGCAATTTACGATTATAATTACTTGCCTATTAAAGCTAAACGCTTCATTGTCTCGTTATACACTTCAGGTTCTTTGGTTATGTAAAATACCTCTATGCCACTTTAATTTTTTTTTGTTTAAGTAAATGAGTAAGTACTTAATTACTAAATTTGTCTAAAAACTAGGTTTCGTTCGTTACTAATATCACAAAATTTGAGTGAATTTATTAATTTGGTTGTAGGTAATAAGTTTAATGGCTAAATGCATGAAGGCCGTTTTAAACGTAACATGCATAACGCATTTCCCAACAAACTGAAATTGCTAAACAATGCCACGGCACATTATTTTAATGCGTAACAAAATCAATTATGACGTCAAAATAAACCGTGGATGAAAAAATGTTCTGTACATTAAGGTAAGTTGGGATATCTTTCTTCTTTCCACGATAAATCTTTACGTTCTTCTCACAACTCTCTTCTTTCTGTTCTCTCACATCATTCTGGATTTGTCTCCAACTCCTTCGTAGTAGCTGCCACAAAATTATGGAATGATCTTCCAGTAAACATAAGGCAGGCAAGTAACAGATTGTCGTTTAAAAAACTGGTCTATTCACACTTCATGAATAGCAACCACGTTAGTAAGTTGTATTTGTGTATGTTTATGTACAAGTTTGTGTATGTATTAGTATATTGATATTATAATACATATATAAGAATATATAAGTAGGTATATAATATTTGTTGA
Organism: Tinea semifulvella; assembly: GCA_910589645.1. Classification (NCBI taxonomy): domain Eukaryota; kingdom Metazoa; phylum Arthropoda; class Insecta; order Lepidoptera; family Tineidae; genus Tinea; species Tinea semifulvella. The sequence goes on from OU342586.1 coordinate 10,843,710, forward strand.
ATTATCCTATAATTGTATAATACTGTTACTTTCATTGCACCTATATTTGTTCAAATTTGTCCCTAAGGTTTGGCTGTCAGAGAATGTCTACGGGCATTAAGTCCGCCTTAGTGCTTTGTGCAATAAAGTTTTTAAATAAATAAATAAGTGTGGATTATAAATACGAGCGCTAAACTTTAAATAATGACCACTCATTGTTACTTATTGCAACGAGTTGTATTATATGCAGATTACAATAAGGAAATAGCATTCTAGGTATTCTAAAGAATATCGATAAATGCACATATAGTGGTCATACCTCACCTGGTCACATTTTTTTTTAAATATTAGCACGATGTGTGACCTTCCGCCCACCTCACGATAAAGATACGCGAGGTCCATCAATGCTAGCAAGTGGGATTTTATTTATTTATTAACTTTATTAACAAAGTACAAAGGCGGACTTAATGCCCGAAGACATTCTCTGACAGCCAAACCTTAGGGACGAATTTGAACAAATATAGGTACAATGAAAGTGACCGCAATAATAATATAATTATATGATAATACAAAAATATAATATAACTACTTATACTCGTATACCTTTATATATATTATAATATCAATGCACAATAATAAATGTAAATATGTTTATACTATTATACATAAACATACATATACAAAACTTACTATATATATATGCCGGCTTAACTGGGCATGAGTACTTCGCCCGTAGTTCGGGAAAGGACAGATAAACAATTGTATGTTACAGAGTGGACAATCAATGTATTTTATAGAGAGCCATCTAGGGTCACTATTTGACTGTTGTCTATATTATCGAAATAGTGTTGCCATTTAAATACTACAAAAAAATGACTACTGTTATAGGAGTTATAAGCAATGTCTAAACTTTCCCCATATCTACATTTACCCCACCTCATGTAAAGTTTTATGTCCGACTCATTTGCAGTTGTTAAAACCTACACTGAGATATCCGACAAGCGCCCAACAGAATGCTATTTAAACGAATGCCTTTCACACACTTCTTGAATAGTTCCTAACAACTGTAAGTAATATTGTATATATCTATTATTATTATTATTTTGTATTTAGTATTATTAAACTTATATATTTATAGTTATTTATGTTTTATATTATTATTAGATTTAGTTTTAATAGAATTTTAATTATGTTTTTACCTATTCAACTTTGCACCTACCTCCCACATCAATGTTCATGATGCCCCCTAAGGCTGACCGAGTAAGAATGTCTTAGCGGCATTAGGTCCGTCTTTGTTCATAGTGCAAAAATTTCAAATAAATAAATACCTACTTTTAAATAAAACTAAAAGAAAATGTTGATAGTCTCTAAGTATATGTACGAGTAGTATGGATATTATAAAAAATGAGAAGGTAATGTTTTTTGTACGTAAGTATATTTTTTTTTCTAGAAATAACAGTTGCGTGTCTAACCCTGAAGGGTTTAGAAAGAAAGAAAGAAAGAAAGAAAGAAAAAATATTTATTTGCACACAACAGCTTATACAATAATAAAAACGTAAAAAATAATATATATAAAATTACCAACAAAAATACAAGATAAATACATAAAAAATAAATGAGTGAGCTGCTGCGACAAATAGGCACTCAGGTCAGCATAGGCTGCAACATTTCTGCTGCAGCGCTGATTTTCACTGAGCCCCATGAATCAAATAAAATTACGTAATATAATAAATCAAATATAATAAAATTATGCTAGGTGCGACAGTTTGCCTAAATTTTTCTTTTAACCATTACCGACACATGTAAAAAATACTACAATGTAATAACCAAAGAAGTAAGAACTGTCAACATAATATAACTACATAATTTATAATAACATACATAAATTATTTATATAATAAATATTATTTTAAAAATAATAATAAAACAGTAAAAAAAACTATAAAATACATATATACATACCCACACATACAATATACATAGCAACAAAATACATACACATAAAATAAAAAATACAGTTATGTCTGCAGCTGCGCAGATAGAAGTATCTTTTTAAGATTAGACTTAAACCCAGTTCGCGACTGCATGTCGCGAAGTGGCGGAGGTAAGTTATTCCAGATCTTCGCAGCTGCGTATCTAAAACTACCACGGAATGCCGATGCCTTGCAGCGCGGAATGCACAGGAGGTTTAAGCTACCACGTGTAACAAATGGTCTAGGAAAGCGCGGCCAGCTAAGTTTATCGTAGAGATAACGAGGCGTAGATTTCCTTATTACTCCAAACAGTAACGTTGCCAGGTGGATGTCTCTTCGAGCGCTCATTTTTAGGCGGCCGTGCTGATTTAAATAGGGGGTGATGTGAGACCTAGGCGGCATGGGGTAGCAGAATCGTGCACACGCATTTTGCACCCGTTGTACAAGACGGCTAGTCCTTGACAACAAACAGGGCCCGTACACGGTGTCAGAATAGTTGAACTTTGACAAGACAACCGCCTCACACAGCTTCTCCCGCACGCTGACGCTTGCATAGCCACGAACCTTGTAAATAACTTTAAGCCTATAAAAACAGTTACGCACAATGTCTGCAATATGCTTCTCGAATCGTAGCTCTCCATCCATCAGAAGACCCAAATTTCTTGCCTCCGTAACGCATTCTATTTGTTGACCCGAAATAAACACTGCTGGAGAGAGGGATTTAACTTTGCTGATGGCCTGTTTGGTTCCTAAAATCATGAACTTTGACTTCGAGGGGTTTAAAACTAAGCAGTTGTCGTTTGTCCAGCTCACCACACGATCGAGGTCCTTATTAATTCTTTCAACACCTGCAGAAGTATCGTGAGGATTAAATGAAGTGTAAATTTGCAGATCGTCTGCATAAAGGTGGTAGGTACAATTTGATATGCATCTAATAATGTCAGCACAGTAAATAACAAAGAGAAGTGGGGCCAATATAGATCCCTGTGGGACTCCTCGATTTACTAGAGCTAGTGGTGATGAGGATGAGCCACTTGTTCGATCCTTTACCTCTACGAACTGTGACCTGCCTGATAAGTAGCTGTTAAACCATTTAACTGTTGAAACATTAGCGCCGTAGTAAGACAGCTTGGAGAGCAACAAATCAGTACTAACACAATCGAAGGCGCGCGAAAAATCAAGCAGAACAAGTAAAGTGGCCTCACCTATGTTACGGGCAGAAAGAATGTTGTCCGTCACATCAATAAGAGCTGTAGATGTGCTGCGGTTCCCACGAAACCCCGACTGTTTATCTGGTAGGATATTGTTAGCCTCAGTAAACACGGTTAGCTGCTCCCGTACGACAGACTCTGTTACCTTAGAAAGGCACGACAGCAAACTTATTGGACGTAGATCTTTAAGGTCTAGAGGGCCACTTTTCTTTGGCAGAGGCTTAATTACTGCTACTTTCCATATGTCGGGAAATGTAGAAGTTGTGATTGATTTGTTCACAATTGCAGTGATCGCACCCAACGACTCCGGTAAGGTAAGCTGTAACATATCTCGCGAAACTCCGTCTATTCCATGCGCGTTAGATTTCAGTCCTTGGATAATTTAAAGCACTCTTGATTCGGAGACTGGCTGAAGCTGAAATATGTTAGAGTGTTTCCTGTGAAATTCAAGGTAAGACATCTGCGATATACTTACTTCGTCTTTCCCAGGAACGTCCAAAAAGTGCCTATTAATAATGGCAGGGTCGCTAAGATGATGAGGGAGATCAGTGTGTGCTTTCTGTGATGGTAGAACCGAAGACTTTAGATTGCGCCATAGCTTTTGAGAATTATGTGTGTGACAGTTGACATTTTGTTGAAAATACGCTTGTTTTTCGCTAGTGATAGCTGATTCCACAAGTCTCTTATACCTCTTGTAATCCGCCCGATCAGCCTCTGATTTCGATTTGTGATATTTATTAAATGCATTATTACGAAGGCGCATCATGAGGCGTACATTAGCAGTGATCCAAGGGGTCGGTCGGTCTTTAAATAAAGTGGTCTTTAAGGGGGCATGCAAGTCAAAAAGGCGGATTAAATAGGCATTAAAAGTGTGAACCATATCATTTACGTTATCCATGGAAACAATGTAGTTCCAGTCTATTCGACATAAGTCATTTTGGTACAATTCGGGTATAATGTCTTGAAGAGGGCGGTACGACATTAATCTAGGTGTAGGCTTCGTTTTCTTTAATTTGAAATCGGCCTTTATATAAGCGTGACTGCCCAGAGCAGGAATATGAAAAACACTGACACTATGGGCTCTTATATCTGTGCACACAACGTCTATTAATGTCTCACTAGTGTCGGTGAAATGAGTTGGTTCGGTTACGATTTGATTAAGATTAAAACAGTTAAGAAAAGATAGGAAGTCTTTAGTTTTATTGTCCGAAATTAATAAGTTAATATTGAAATCCCCTAGAATGATAATTCTGTCATAATTGGAAAATGAGCTGACAGAGTCTGTGAGTGCGTCAAAAAATGATTTTATATTTTGCCACGGCGGACGATATGCTGTTCCGATCACCACCTTGCATCCGCTCACATTAGTGCTGATCCACATTTGCTCCACAGTACTCATAGGGTGAGGTCGTGTCCTCGCTCTTAGCCCACACCTCACGTAAAAGCCGACACCGCCGCCGCGCGAGCGAACCTCAGAGGGCCGTGGAACGTGCCTCAGTCGATAGCCTGGCACGACAGGCGCGCGTCCATCCTCGCCCTCCCGCAGCCAGGTCTCATTCACAGCCACAATATCATCACCGTGCTGAGAGAAAGAAGCTATAATTTCGTCATGGCGAGTTCCCAAAGATCCCGCATTAAGTAATCCAACACTAAAATATTTATTAGTAATCATTGCGAATTATTATAGTCCATAATAATATTGCATAATCTATTGTAAAATAACTGTTAGCTTCTATATAGTTTGGCATAAGGTTTAGCATAGTTAGTTCAGGTAGGTAAGTAACAAAAAATCTATATTTAATAACTAAAACAAAACGGTGGTACTGGAGGTGTGTTCGAAAATAGTTAAATATAAATAAAATAATATCATATAGTCTAAAATAATATAAAATAAAAAATAAATAATAATAAAATGTAATGTACATATTTATTTCAGTAACTATTGTTGCAGTTATGCACCTACCATAAGTATAATTTACATGGCCGTGTAAAATAAATTGGGTTAGAAAATTATTGATCGAAACAACTGTGGATAATAAAACATAAAGATATCTATTGATTGCAGCAGCACACTCATTTCTCACGTATACTGAAAATGTTAAAACACTTAATAAGAAAAAAAGTAAGTAGTTAGGAAAAAAATATAAGCTCGAAAAAAAAATTATATGTGAAATGCATGCATCTAATGGACTCATAGGACAAAAATTTTGTTTAAAGATGGGTTTTACAGTACTTACGGGAATTTCCATAGATAAGCTAGGGAAATCCCCATGAAAGGGCGTATGGATGACGTTCCGCGACTTAGTTAATTTATAGAATTTATGCAGCTAAACGGTATCGGGTAGTTGAAAAATAACTTTAATATGAATGGAACGAGTTTAGCTATAAATTACGTAAGTAATACAATAGCATATTCCATAGTATTATGACGAGGGGATTACCCTTGGGGTCAGAAAGAACGCTTTAAAAAAAAACCGGGTTCACATTTAACTTTAGGCTCATCATGATAAGTGGAAAGATCGTCGGTGTCACGTTTATTTTAAATATGTGTGTGATTTATTTATGTTATGTTCTTGATGAGAAACTAAACTTGAACTTGGTACCTTCGCGTCTTAGCCACCAGATCACGAAGGCAATAATATAGTTATTATTACAAATGTAACAAAAAAGGTACAGTACGTGACTAAAAAGTTACGTACAAATTATCTAAACGAACCTCAGTCCCGGAATTAATTTAGCTTTGTCCTGCATTGTGCTTTATAGAATAGTTAATGAACTTTTAGTGATCATAATCACGGTCACACAGCAAGGGTAGCGTGAACATGAACTTTATCAGAGCTGTGGCCACTCGAACGTGCAGCTTATTGTTAAAAATATTACGTCATAATTTACATAGAAATAATGTGGTAGTTTAATACGAAAGCAATAAAAGTAATTATTAAATTATTAAAACCTCTTTACAGGGTGTAACGCATTTGCATTCGTCTGTCTCGCACAATCCAATATTTTCAAAGGTTTTTAAAGTCCGAGTGTACTTTTGAAAAATATAGTCAAGGAAATAAAATTACGGACATTTTGGACATATTTTTACTTACTTACACTTACAATTTTAGACAGAGAAAAATGGTAAAAAATATACAAAGATTTTTGTCTATTTTACTAAAACAAATAAGTAAATAAATAAATATTTCCAGATAGGTCACACAGCGCCATCTAGTTTCCGTGGTAAGCTACGAGGCTTGTGTTACAGAAACTAGATGGTTGATAAACTATATATTATACTTTTTTTTTTTGTAAATATATACATATTATACATATAAACACCCAGACCGAGACAAATTATACAATGACAACTTGCCCCCGGTGGGAATCGAACCCACGACCTCCCGAGTTCACGGCAACGTTTGTTACCACTAGACCACGGAGGCGGTCAAATATATGATGAATGCCTATATCTCCACAATGGCCGTAGTTTTATTCTCTAGTCAGATTTGAAAATATTTAATAGTGCGAGCGAGTTGGATATAAAAGCGTTAAACCCTACTTAAATATTAAGATAAAGACTCTCCGTAAATATAAAAACTGTAATAATTACGATGATTATATAGGCGGATATGTGGCGTCACTTTGGCGGACCGCATACGTAACGTCGAATACGGAAAAGGGTTGGTATGAAGGAAAGCATAGGGAGAAAAATAAGGAAAGGCATGCTACGATGGTTCGGGCATGTTGAAAGGATGAGCGATGAAAGATTGACGAACCAGATACATAATGCGAAAGTTGTGGGTGAAAGAGGCCCTGGCAGACCGAGACTCACATATCACGATCAAATAAATAAAACACTGACTAAAGGTGCATTAAAAAGTCTTCGTAACCAAAGGGCATTTATGAAGAGGTTAATGAATGTCGACGAAGCGAAAGAGGTATGTCGTGGTCGTGTCAAATGGCGCTCAATTGTCTCCGCCTACTCCGCAAGGGATCTGGCGTGAAGATATGTATGTATTATATAGTGTAAACTCCATGTACCGTCACTCAATTTAACGACAAACTCCCTAAAGCGTCGAAATCAATTGGCTTTGGTTGGTTTAGCTTGTCTTCCATACAATGATACATCTTCTCTCCATTTAACGACAACTCTTTATAACGCCATAAAATACACAGTGCAATTAGAGAAATATGATTACGTAATAAATATGCAATATTATCTAAACTACAATAATAAATACTATAATAAACTAAATACTAATAATACATACACATAACGTTTTATTAATACATTAGGTACATACATTACATAACATTAATACATACACTACATATAATAATATAATAAATAAACTAAATGAGTTGTTATGAACTATTTAAATAATATAAATATACCATTTTTATTTAAATGCTTCGGTTGGATGCTTGTCGTATATTTACCGGCAGCTTGTTACACAGGTTTGCGGCAACAACAGCAAAAGAATCGTTCATGAACCCAGAGTGGTGCGATGGAATAGACAGAATATATAGTAGGTATTATTGCTTAGTTAAGTTTTAATTATATTATGAATATCTGCATAGCATTTGTAACTTGAAATAATTCATTATTTAGCGTTAGCATTAAACATTGAAACGAGATACCCGGAGTGCTCAAGCAGTCTGAGATGCACGACAGATGTTTTTAAGTCTTCATAAAAACTTCACAAAGCTTTGGTGAACATGTGCATCTAGCAACGGGAACACTGTAGTTTTATGGGCCCACAATGAATCACACAAAGTTAAACGAAAGTTTATAATTTTTACAAAAACAAAGGGATCGAATATAAAATTATATATAAAATTGGTTGTTTTTTTAATACAAAAAGTTTGTGTCATTTATTAGACCATCTACTTTGTTCTTCTTCTCTTGTCGAAAAAGAACGTTTACTCATCCGTAGCATGCCGGTCAGAATATTGTCCGTAAAACAACAAAATCATTTTGAAAGTGCACGTCGAAGACACCATAATGGCAATGCATTGTCATACATAATTATTTTTTTAAACGATTGTCGTAGCTTTGATTCTCATTCCGTTTGGTTACTTGTCTCATATTATCTTATGATATAATCAATAAAGGTTTATTCAGCTCAGTTTAAGAATATATATATATATGTATATAAGATATTAATGATGAGGTCAGCTCCTACGATTATATCTGCTTGTCACAAAGGCGAGAAGATGATGTGGATTTTAATAAAAATGCTAAAAACATGCTGCTTTGAGCCAGTAGCATAGGGTCATGTTTAAAACCGTCAAAATATTATGTTTGACAATTCGAAAACTGCTAAAACGCGTCTTTGGTGGACACTTCTCAGAGTTTTTTTACCGTCAATACAAAATACAATAGTGAAAACGTAATTTAAGTCCTTTAAGGGGGCAAAGGCGTCATTGCGATTATACCAGCAGAAGAGTTTGCTATTACCTAATATCAATTTCAATATCAATCATTTCATCTACGAGGGGCGTTCAAAATATTCTCGGTATGTGGATAAAAACAAACAAGTACGAAAAGTTTGATATTTTTATTTTTCAATATACTCCCCCCCTATGTTCATACACTTATAAGATCGATCAATTATTTTTTTTAATCCCTCATAAAAATATTTTTTATCTTTGGTGTAAAAATGCTCCTCCACGGCCGTCTTCAACGCTTCATCGTCAGAAAAATTATTTCCACGCAGATCCTTTTTAAGATTGGGAAACAAAAAGAAGTCGCTTGGGGCTAAGTCCGGACTATAGGGTGGATGAGTAACAGTTTCAAACCCACATTCAACAATAGCTGCCTTGGCAATATGAGCAGTATGGACAGGGGCGTTGTCATGCAGAAGCAGAACACCTTTGGTTAACTTTCCTCGCCTCTTTTCTTTGATCGCATCTCTTAATTGACGTATAACGTTAGCGTAGTACTGCCCTGTGATATTTACACCTTTTTCTTTATAATCGATAAGCAAAACTCCTTCACAATCCCAAAATATTGTGGCCATGACCTTGCCAGCTGACGGGATTACCTTGAACTTCTTGGGATGAGCTGAACCCTTAATGTGCCACTGCATGGACTCCTGTTTGCTCTCTGGGTCATAATGATGAACCCAGGTTTCATCTCGAGTAACTATTTTTTGCAGCACCTCATCGGGATTTTCACCACACAGGTCGATAAAATCTGAACAGCAAGCCACACGCATATCCTTTTGAAGAAGCGTCAGCATTCGCGGAACCCATCTTGCACTTACTTTTGACATATTAAGATGGTCATGTATAATGTCATGTACGGTACCAATAGAGAGATTGGTTACTTGAGCTATAGATTTTACCTTCACTCGGCCGTCTTCCAATATAAGTTTTTCCACTTTATCAATATTTTCTTGTGAGGTAGCCACTACAGGCCGGCCAGGTCTAGGGTCATCTTCAATACTCTCCCTTCCACGCTTAAATTCGCTTGACCATTTTTGAATAGTAGATAAAGAAGGAGCAGACTCACGGTAAACACAATCCATTTCCTCTTTTATGGTTTTTTGATTTTTACCCTGTTTTGTCAAGAATTTTATGACGGATCAGTGCTCTAATTTCGTTAAAATTGTTAATTCGCTCATGGTGTTCATGTTTGTTCGGCAATTGCAGAAAAACAAAAGAACATCTCGGTTCCAATTTTACTTTTTTTTAATGTCAATGGATGAATCTTAGCGGCCAGTAACAAATATATATATAAAAGAGGTTGTAACGTATCAATACCGAGAATATTTTGAACGCCCCTCGTATATGAATATAATTAGTGTTGCCTAATCTTGGTCCCTGTCTTGCAAAAAAAAACTACCCTTACCCTAACTAACCCTAGTCGTTGTATTGGCCTTGTGCTTGCTCAGACTTTTTTTCCATTTTTTTCTATTATTATTTTTAGGCTTTATTTGTCATTTTAGCTGTCTTACTTCTTTAGGGTTCCGACGGACTGTCTGCCATCATATTTTTATTGGATACATGTTAGTAATTTTAGCTGTCTTACTTTTTTAGGGTTCTGACGGACTATCTGCCATCATATTTTTATTGGATACATGTTAGTAAACAAGATTTATAACCATTCCAAATTTCAAGTAAATCAGACCAGAAGTTCTCGAGATAGTAGTTTGCAGAAAGACAGAGTCTCACAAGGTTTTCTTAGTACAATTACAAACTAATATACATTTTTAGTGAGAGCAAAAGTCCTGCGAGACTTTGCGAGCGCAAGACCAATACCACTATTAGGAGTATAAGACCACAACCGAGACCGAGACCACCTGGCGTGATATGCAAGACCAAGACCAATGCTTTAGGCAACACTATATATACGAAGTTACTTTTATACTGTTTAGGAATGCATTGTCAAGAAACTGGATTGTTTAGCTACCGTGACTGTAACTATATTGTCTGATTATTATGTCACACGCCCCCGCAAGCATTGTTCATAGCGTCTCATTCATTACCGTAAGCGATAATAATATCATTAAGTACCCAATTAGAACGCAAGATAGGAACTAAGTTTTAATGTTTTTATTCGTTTTATAGTGTACAAAATTAAAGACATTACTTCTTATCTTAAATAAATGCGTAGGTACCTACCTACCTTTTCCTATTATAATATTAAAATACGAAATTATAACATTAACCTAAATATGCCTAGCTCTATTATCTTATTTCGTAATATTATAGTGACAAGAGCGATGGTGGGTCGAATCTAACAACTCTTCCCTTAAAATCCCAAATAGGTCGCTTCGAACCCCGGCATGTACCAATGAGAAATACATTTTTTGAATGTACATTTGTCATAGGTTTTCATCACCACCGTTCCCGTGCCTCGGAGAGCATTTTGGTCCCGGTTGTTCTTATACCAATTTGTGAAATCGTTAATAAATTGTCATTAAAAATATATATGAGACCCTCGCCAACCCGTCTGGCCGGGCATATCGAGTGTAGGTCAAGTTCTCCAAAAAAATCTGAAAGGCGCATCTACAACAGAGGAGGTATAGGACATAGTTTTCTGCGTGGCTGTGATGATGATTAGTGACAAAAATATCGTAATGTACGTAGGTACATTAATTTTGAGCTTAACTCAGATACAGTCAGCAATATGTAGGTACACTAAATCACCTAATTCCTAATAAGAGCATGTTTCTATACCTGCTGGTTCTCGGCAGCAATGCTAAGCGCACGTGATAAGATAGCGTAAGTTTTATTGAACATTGAACGACGTATTTCGGAAAGCCTATAGAAACCCAAAGTGGAGTGAAACTTGCACACTCGCCAAGCAATTATCCCTGTTAGGTTAAACGATACGACAAAAAGAGAGCTTAATTCCTGACTGACCGCCTAAAAGCAATTGGTATTAGAATGAGTACTTTTACTTGTATCCATTGGAGATGAGGAAATTTCCTTGTATTCCCCGGCAAGATCTTAGCGGTAATGCTGGGCGCTGTAACTTACGAATCTAGGGGTCTAGGTTCAACAACTTTAGCTTTCCTAGAGTAGCACTTCTCTGGAAATTGTCTCCGTTGGGATTCCATTCGCTAGACGGAGCGTTATTTAGTAATTTTACAAACTATTATACTACTATATATAAATCTTTTGAATTTGTTTGACATATTTTATTTTTATTTAATTTTTTGTCTGTTATTAATAACATAATATTATTATACGTATTGACCTAAATTTAATTATGTAATGATGACTAGACTTATTAGATAAGAATATATTTAAATAAAAACAATTTTTGCATGCTACAACAATGGCTAAATGTGCAGAGCCAACTTACTAACCATATTACTGTATGTACCACATTTGAAGCAAATAAACAATTTTGAATTTGAATTTATGGATATGATCACAAATAAGCTAATACACAAGGGGCAAGTTTAGAAGTGCGTAAATTAATTAGTTACAGCAAGTGCGTCAGGAAATCCTCAAGCCTGGTGCAAGTAATTGGTGTTATTACTGTCGCAATCGTTATACCGGAAACAAATCGGAGCATAACAGAAAGCATAGTGCAAATATATTTAATATAATTGTTTTAGCAAAATACAAGAGTTGTTGCGTAATTCGTAATTTTACGTTTGTACTGAGTTCGATAAAGCGTTATGATGTTTTGCTTACACTTTGCTCAAAATTCACAGTATTATTTAAAGTTATAGCTATCCGTTTAATTTTACGCAAATACAAAACTTAAGCATATAGTAGGTAAGTAAAATTGACGAGATGGCAAAAAAAATAACTTAAAGTATAGATAGGCTAGGCAAAGTTCAAACACGCATCATAGTTCTAAGTAGTGATGACGCTTGATAGTCCACTATAGTACCAATAGTGATCGCACTATTGGTGTCATGCCATTGTATATATTCAAACTGATATTATTAGTCAGCGGATTTTTACATAATAAGGAAACTAAATTCGTATCTTATCTATCGATTCTTCTGAAATATCTCTTGAGATAAACAAAAAGTCATTTAGTAAAAATGCAAAACCGAATATCTATTTATTCAGAGCTAAGAATCATAAGTTCATAGTCAAAAAGCGGCACCAATTCTTTATATAAGTTACTGGTACCGCATTTAGTATTGCGGAAACGAGTCGCGTCGTTCATGCACAGAGTACGAGGGAGCGGCAACATCATCTTAAGGGCAGTTAGTGAGAAGCGATTGCCCTATCAGGGGTCACTGGGTACATACTCACATGTATGTGCCCAGTGCCTCAGGAGGGCAAGGCAATAAAAAGTAAATGTCCTCTTTTTTACTAATATAGAATAAGCAAACACTATGTTACTAACCCCTATGGATACTAACCCCTATGGATACTATTCCGTAATAAACGCATTTTTTTTATTTTTTAAGTTGTGAGAAAACAAGAGGCTTATTAAAATACGACAAAAGGGACTCGTGAAGATAAAAAAGGTGGGGTCTGCTCATTTGTACTTTTTATAAGTTACAGGGTTCGTAAGACCGTTTGGTTGCTGGGCAAAGAGGCTTTGCAGGACATAATCCCTTTCTCGTCGAAGCGTAAAGGAGTTAAGGTCGCTTTATTACACTACTTCGGCAGTAAAGATTTTACGAGTTTGTTTTGTGCCTAGACCGATCTTCGAACTACCAAGTTACTAAACTAGAAGTCGGCGTACTAAAATTATTTTGAACTTTAACAAATAAATATACTTTACTAAGATCTACTTAATTAAGAGCATTTTTAAAGATTATTGAAGTCTGAGCCTGCCTCTGTGGTCTAGCGGTTAAGTGGATTTAGCCTCGTAGGTTCGATTGCTGGTCGGGACACAAAAATATTTATTAATGTAAATAAATACATTGACTATAGTATAGGCCAATCATGACAAATGGCAAGCTCCAGCGCGTACCAAACACGAGAAATATCACAAATAAATTAAATATTATGTAAATAAATACATTAATAAATATTTTTGTGTCCCGACCAGTAATCGAACCCGGTACCTCCGAGTCTAAATCCACGGACTTAACCGCTAGACCACAGAGGCAGTCACATTTATAACTATTTTACTAAAACGTAATTTTATTCCCTAGAAAGTTTTAAGACTACATTTCTCAAAAGTACATTCACAATTTAGTTCAGCTAGTAACACGACATTTAATGACTGTTAGGCAGTACGAAGTTCGCCGGGTCAGCTAGATATAAATTACATACCTAATCATCACTTATGAAATAAGAAGTAAATAGGTCACTTTGGCAGAACTAAAAGAATTCCAAAGGATACAAAAAGCTAAAGTCTCAAAGGGATAACTTGATGATATAAAGGACGGTAGGCAACGGAGGAAGCAAACGTGATTGAATAAGCTGAAGGAAATTGAGAAAAAACGAATCCAGTAGGTTAGTCGATTATAGCTTCTAGGCAGATCCGGATAACATTTCAAACAACAGAATTAAATATTCAATTTTTTTTTTCGTTACGGAAAATTAATCTTTACGCTCACCTGTTGGAAGCTGAATGTGAACTTTATATATTAGAGTCGATCTCGAGATACCGAATCTCAGGAACCCGGGATCCCAGCCCCAAAATCCCGGTACTGTACTTGGCTGAACTCGAGGTTTTCGAGATTGCCACAAACAGGTACAACCGGCGTAGAACCTGAACGTTTTCAGCTGCTGGTTATGTTGACAATAAACTACGAGCAGGCTTGGAAGTTAAACATTTACTTTTATATTTCTGCGATTGTATTTTCGAAATTCTAAATAGTTTTTTTGTGATATCTTTTTGATTTCTTGCAAAAGTTTAGGTTGTTTTATCTCTTTTATTTTCTTACTATATTGTAATTTGTTTTGTGCAATGACATTAGCAACATTATTTTAAGAAATCACTCGAGTTTTTTTATTTTATTTAGCCCAATTAGAAAACACATAGTTTAATACCGGGATTACGGGATTTTTGAAAAACATACTCGGGATTGTATTTCTTCCTAGTCATCAGCATTTTGACAAGAAACTATTAATGAGCTAGTAGCGCAAGCTATATATATGTAAATATTTGACAGCTAAACCGTATCTTTATAACTATTGTTCTAAGAATTTATGTTATAGGAAAGATAAAACACGTTTCACATCTTCAGCGCGCGACAGGTGTAAGAGTATCCAAATTCATATGTAAGCGTAAGGATCGTGACGTGAGTAATCGTGACTGACTGCGGTATTCTAAACTGGTCGATGCTTAAATTAGAATTATGTCGGAGATAAAAGCTGACAAAATGTGGATACTTCCGTCAATAAAACTAATGTGCCATCGATTGTCAAGAGATTACTGATTAGATAATTAAGTTGGTTTTCTGGGTCCGGAAACTGCATCAGTGGACACGTTGTCGTCATGTGTGTCCGGTCGTGACCTCGCGCGGGTCAACGAACGAACACGTCACTGTCACAGACCGTGCACACGTCGTCACTGGTATATTTCGCACGCAACCACAATGTTGGTAGTTGCAGCAAGCGGAACAAGGGGAGATACTAAAGCGTGTCTACTTTTGGGAGGATTGTCGCAGCCAAGGTTTATGCAATTGCGATCACAATATGCATATTGCACATCAAGTGCAAAAAATATATTTTGTCGCAGCGACGTCCGATGTATAACGGAAGTTTTTTTTTATTACTGACGGTCGCTGTCTACTCACGGAGTAAAAGACGCATACATAGTTTTTTTTTCAAGATGAGCATTTAATAGAGTTTAACGCTTGTGGTTCCCTCTCGCACGCACAATATAGCATTTTAAAAGATTATTCATGCTGAGTGTACTTTTTATAAATGTAAAAATACGCATATTTTAAACATATTTCCACTTTCATATACCTAATTTTAGACAGCAATTCTTTCGACTCGGCTGCTGAATAATAAAAAAATTCTTCAGTTATACATCGGACATCGTTGCAACTAAATATTTTTACATCAAGTTATCTCCTTTGAAACTTAAGCTTTTTGTATTCTTTGGAATTCTTTTAGATTTCCCAAAGTGACCTATTTACTTCTAATTTCATAAGTTATGATTAGGTATATAATTTATATATATATATATATATTGCGCGATATTGATATTAAGTATAAATAAATATTACTTAAGAGAAAAATGGAGCGGTGGTGTTAAATCCTACAAAGGTCGGTTCAAAACCCCCCGGCATGTACCAATGAGAAATACACTTTTCTTACGTACATTGTCATAGATTTACAACACCATCGTTCCCGTGCCTCGGAGAGCATTTCGGTCCCGATTCCACTAATACCAACTTGAGGAATCGTTAATAAATTGTCATAAAAAAAAATCATATCCACGCCAAACCGTCTAGCCAGCAGCGTGGCGAGTGTAGGCCAAATTCTCTAGATATATGTTCTTGAAGGCCCATCTCCAGCAGTGGACGCTTTGTTCTAGGGACTGTAATGATGAATGATAAAATAAATAATTTCTCAAAAGTACAACTAGATCTAAATAATTATTCAAAATGCTGTATTGTGCGAGCGAGAGGGATACAAAAGCGTTAAACGGCCTTAAGACTAAGATACCGCCTTTTGACGCCACCTAATTCACTCCAGATTATAAGAATAGCATAGCAAATGAACTATGAATAGAGAAAATGATTACTTCCTTATCAGTAATTTGGGTTTAAAAGCTTTAGCTTAAAACTTGATATACTCGTCCGCCCACATCTAGCATGAGCAAATAAAGTAGGTCGCAACACTCAACTCAAGATTGAGTTGAGCTAAGATTTACGCAATGATTACTCGTACAATGTTCCGTCTCATTTTCAGCGTTTCGCATGGTATCTCTTTTATAATAACAACACCAAAACAAATACGTAAGGCAAACATAATTGGGAGTTTGCGCTCAAATTTGGTTATAGCTGTTATAGGTTTTCTAATAACTAAAAAAATAGGTAGCTACAGAGTTAAACAAAGATAACCTTCATCGAATTTTCTACAACAGATTAGTCCTAGACTACCAATGCTAGAGATGGGTCCAGTACATATTTCTAGAGAATTTGTTCTACACTAGCCACGCTGGCAAGACGGGTTGGCGAGGGTTTGATGTCAATTTTAGTGACAATAACGATTTAGCAAGTTAGTATTAGTGGAACCATAATCGACTGCCTCAAGTGACAGGCACGGGAAAGGTGGTGTTCTAAATCTTTGAAACATATACGTAAGACATACACCATACTATAACCTTACTTGCGAGTAATTCTCAAATCTCGCTAAAGATAAAACAAGTATTTTTAATGACTGTATTTAGCTGCGTATCTATTAATCATCACGGTTTAGTCGTAAATTTATGTCATGCTAACTGTACTCGATAACGTTTGTTTCGGATGACTGGACGGTGTAGTTAGTTACAATGAAAAATGTCTCATGTCAGAAGAAAAGACATTTTATTGTTATTCTCTAGAAGGCCGAATTCATTTATTTTGTCTGAAACACTAGGTACGTAACTACCCAAACATTTAGGTAGACTAAATTTATTGAGCATTATTTTAAGTTATAAAATCTATAGCTAAAACAATATGTAGAGTACCATATACTAAATTAGAATATGTAGTATGTATAATAAGTTGATTAAACGTGTTGTAAGTGATAAATCGCCTAATTTTAGAATTAGACTTGGCAAAATTACATACCAAGGTGCGCGTTGTTTAAAATAACAATAGTTTTAATTTAAAATAAAACACACCTAAGTCAAAGTCAATCTTTATTCACGTAAACCTATTACATGCATTTGTGACATGTCGTTATTTAAATTATTTTCAATGATTCTATTTCTGCTAGTGGACGTCTATAAGCGCAAAGCGGTGCAAAGAGTAAGTTGTTACCAGAAGACCAGCAGCCTAAATAATTGGATATTCTTTTAGGTTTATTTTGATAAAAATGGTGGCGATTTGCGACCGTTAATAAACATTGTACTTATGCTATGTTCGACTTGAAAGCGAAGCAAAACGTTAACGCTTATTTTTTACCGAATTTTGTTTAAAATGTATGAAAACCATAGAGCACAGCTAAGTCGAAAGATTTTCAAAGCGAAATACTCGTAAAGTGAATAAAAGAGCTTAAAGCGTCAAGTCAAACACAGGGTTAGTGTAAAAGAGAACAAAATGCTGTACGATGTCAAGCGTCATAAACACAACTGTTGGCCTCTCTTACAAAGCAAGGTCGAGTTTCAGCTCAGCTGATGTGCGATGAGGACATTTCTGCCTTTCCATTGAGAGGATCGGAACCGCCAATCAGAAGGCGAACAATGCATGCACTTATTACAAAGATGAAAAAACTGGAGGACAGGTTACCTAATGCGGGTGTATTGTACGAGTATGATTCAGGAATTTGTCTTAAAATGATACTCATATCATATGCAGTTTAATAGATCATCAGAGTAAGTAAATAATACAAATTTCTTAGCATTCCATTAATTTGCCGTGCAGGGTCCATCGTGTGTGGGAGAGGAAGTTTCCACGGGAATGAGAGAGGAAAATAATGGTTTCTCGGGCCTGCGACCGTCTGGTTTACAAAGGAGGCCTCCTCCTTTTATTGCGCGACAAGACGCTCTCCATCCACCATCCTCTACCCACCCAACCAAATACTGCCGTCATGCAACATCGTTCCATAAATGACCTCAGAAAAGACCTGCTTATTCTCAATTCTTTTAGTAAGTGGTGGAAATATTTTTCCTGGAATTTATCTCGCACCAACTTCCACTGCGTAAAGCTGACTATTGAATTTGTTCCTGATAATTTCATAATATTTGTTTGATTTCATGTGGTCTTTTGGAATATTTGATTCTCACGGAACGGTAAGTGAATAAGTATATTTTTTTAAGTTTCGAGAAATCACTAAGATTTCTGTCCTATATATAGGCCTAGCTAAAGCTAGTACATCTGGGATGCTATAATGATGTCCAAATGTATCCATGAGATTTTTCCAGTCTGATGCGGTGCCAATGATCGAGGTGGTAATTGAGTTTTTGTACTTTGACCTTTCTTCACAAATGTGGTCGAAATTTTATTTGTAGTCAGTCCCTTTCGGGTCTGTCTTATGCAATAGATAGACTTACTGCTTCACAGATAACACCCAGTACTTAGTCATGTCGGCGTGAGCATAGCACAAAAATAAAGTCCGTAAAAAGTTGAGTAATGAGTCATGCAATGTTATGGATAAATGTTCCATCCGAAACTTGACGAATGAGGTCATATCGTAAACAATAAACTTAAATGCAAACATAGATTGAAGTGTTCATCGAAGTACCGAGAGAACTGATTACACTGTTGACTTATTAAAGACTGGGCAAACATATTTGGCTCTAGTCCTGAAGTGCGAAAAAGTAGGAATAGCTAAGTATGCAGTTTGATGGCAAAAAGACACTAAATGGTTCTAGATACATAATGTACCAGAAATTCCTAATCAACACAAAGTCTATTATTTTATAACACACAATACATAATGAAAATACAAAACCCAGTGATAATTAAGGAAACGTGTCGGTTTAAAAAATATATATATATAACATATTTTATCCATATTAACCCTAAAGCCACAGATAGACATGTTTATTCCTAGCACAAAAACAAGCTATTATTTATTAATTGCTACTTAGTAGCACGTGTGTCAACGCGTTGCTAGTAATGAATGAGCATACTCATTTCAAACGTTCTCAAGAATCAACAGTCGTTTCATTTTCAAGCTAAAAACCGGTAAGTATACTTAAGCTAGCAAGTGTAAACAGCTACGGAGCATGCTAGTTGTAGCACACTCGCCAACTATGAATAGTTACCATAGGGAATCATACAGTGCCATGAGGGTACAGTACAATAATGATTCCGTCGGGGTACTGCAGTGCATCGGGCATGTTCACTAAGGCGAGGGTGCCAGACTTCTTTGCGGTGCTCCGAAACCGTGTTACGTCTTTCTGGGAGCGGCTACGTTCTTCAACCAATCGTATTCTAAGAGCGATTTCTGATGGGATCCCCAGTAAAATACTCCCAATGTGGGTAGAGGAAGAGCCCAAACCGTATAAAACTGAAATTGATCCTGGCGCTTGGGAGTGGGCGTAGTTTTTCTGCTCGATTCCCTCCGAGAGCTTGACTCGGAATAGTCGAGTAGAATAGTCGTGCGTACTCACCAATGCCAATATTTAATTTTATAATTGTATTATAGTTAAATTATGAAATTTGACTTATATTTTTGAGTGTAATACCTGAAATAAAACCTCATTTATTTATTTATGTCTATTAACTATAATCGAATATTTTTTTGTTGCAGTGCAAAAGTTTGACTAATGACTAAGGAACTGGGCAGTTTTGTATTTCATTAACGATTAGCAGTGTGCTTTTAACGATCAGTTTCATCTTACGAATTAGGTACCTAGTCAGGTATTTTTTAAATTACTTAATGTTTAGAGCTGTCATAAAATTATCGATTGGTAATGAGTTAGCGAACTGGCCGTGGCCAAATTACAATGATTACTTCGCGTGTAGGTAACTGATTTGAAATTAATCTAATTAGTCCTGCACTAATAATAATATAATTATCATTTAAGTTATCCTTTTCAATGTCAGAATGAATTTTTTAAGTTTTTTTTTTTGGAGGATAAAAAACAAACCCGCGTTCTTAATTCACACTACTACGTGGGTAGTTGTAATTTCATTTACATTATTTATAGTTACATTAAATACAATCTTGATACAAACTAACATGCAGTGAAACATAGGTATAATGAAAATACAAAACTGGGTTTAAAACCTCGAAAAGAAACTGCTATTTGACTGACACCGCAGTTCGTCCTTGTACATTTACTTTTGGCCGCAGAGTATTTTAAAAGTGTTTTGATTGTCCAGTGCATATATAAAAGTCAATGGCATTATACAGAGACGTCAGACGTGCCCTCTCACAGCGGATGTAAATCGCAAAGTGGTCGTTTCCTCTCGGTCCTCCGGGATAAGCCATGGCTAATCGTAACATTAAGCAATTTTTACACTGTCGTTCTAAACAAAACAAGCTATTCAATTGTATATTAAATACGAGTAGTAATGCAGGTTTTAGTGAATAAAATACGCGATTTTTGTAACTTATTGTCTCAATTATGTACATACTATTTTAGTAGATTATTGCTATGGCCTATGGTAAGGTGCAGTGATTGCTCAGTTGTAAGCTTTGTAAGAATGCTTTTCTTAAAATCAAAAAAGGTACAGTATTCCCAAATTAATAATGCACATACAGATCTTCGCTAATTGTCGTATTCCCGGAAACACCCGAATCATTGAATCGTAAGAGCCTAAACATTGCACTTGCATTTTGCACCTTGTTCGAAAGAAATAGAAGTCACTATCATGTGTACACAATCGAAAACAATTCGGGCAGTGTTTTTTTGTTTTTGTTTTTTGGCGGTGACTGCACGTGTTCTCTCTGTGTGAAATTATATAGAGCTGCTATTACACACACACCTTTCTTGGTTTTGTTTTCAAAGGTGAATTTAATTTCAACTTTAATTATTTTATTTAAATAGTTTATTTGACAATTGCTTGTCTGTCTGACACAGGCAGAGATTTTATATTTAAAGGAGGTCACTACAGTACTATAAAATTTTCGAAGTAAATCAATCCAACAAAGATTGTAGCATATTCTCAATCGTGTGGTTTTCCTCGCTATTTACTTACATGGAATTATCGAATCAAATTTTGTTACTGATAAATCAATATTTATCTCTTTTAGCACAAAACACATAATTCTACTAAATTATGCATGAAGAAAATGCACTTAACCACTCTATATACATATCGTCTTCCGACGCTCGGGGAATACGACCGTTGCCGAACAGTGACGAAGATTTCTATGCGCATTATCACTTTGGGAGAACTGTACGCGCTTTGAACCCAGGCATGTACCTACAAATAATGAGAAATACTTTTCTTACATACATTTATGATAGATATACAACACCACCGTTCCTGTGCCAACTGTTGGTCCAAGTTACACAAATACCTATATGTGGAATCGTTAATAAATTGTCATTAAAATTTACATCAGAGCCTCGCCAACCCTCCTGGCGAGTGTAGGGCAAATTCTCCAGAAATGTGTTCTGGAAGGCCCATTTCCAACAGTGGTCTAGGAACATTGGTTTATCATCACAGCTCTCCGCTGCTGAACATGGGCCTTTCAGAACATATTTTTAGAGAATATGACTTACATAATCTCTCCAAGCTGTATTTGTATTTTGTTTTTTTTTTATATCCAAAAATGCTAAAAGGGGTTTCTGCCCGAGTTTCGACAAAAACTAAAACTACCAGGCTAGTACAAATAATCCTGTTAATTTTTACTTAAGTAATAATTAAGTACGAAAAATACGTTCGAGAAACTGGCTGTAAGAGGTAAAAGTTAAGTAGCTGAAATAAATATAATAATTAAAAAAAAAAAATGTTCTTGAACAATACATCTCATGGAATATAATAGGTACCTACAGATATTCAAAACGTGTGATATGGTGATAACTATGTGTAAAAAATATAATAGATTGTTATCTTGGTTGAGATTTTTATATATATAAAATAAACCAAGTAATGGCATATATTCATCACTGTGTCAATGTCAAGTCAATAAATGCGGAAGTTTTATCAATGAGTGTAAACGTTTATTGGGGACATTGATTTTAAAAACCAGTTATCAGAAGCGCTGACTCATGGCTTAACTTAGTTTGTAAAAGAAAAGCAGTTAGGACTGACCTTAATTTTAATATTTAACAGGTTTTAGTAATTATTTTTTATAGTAATAATCATTTTAAAAATAAAAATAATCTTCCTTACATATAAATATTTATTCAGAGAAAGAGACAGACCTATGGCTATCAATAGTGGTAGAGTGAATAGTTATTTTGACTGAATATTTATTTAATATTGAAACACATTTAGTGCCAGTTCCAAAAAGGTTGATTAAATTGGGTCAATTTAACATTTGCCAATAAGAACTGTCTGGACAATGGATAAACAAAGAACAAGATTTGAAACTTTTTTTGGCATTTTATAGATTTACCACCATGTGTGGGGAAGAGAGGACAGACCACTGTCTGAGGCTTGCAATAACACACTCACAATCCACTTCCTACCCAACCAAATATGTATGATTCCATGGATTATTTTAACCATCCTATTAGAACTAGGTAGTTTAATAGTTTAGTGTAGGTAAATAATAAATAATTGTTACTTAGCCAAAGTTATCTTCTACAATTTATGTAGGTAATATTTTTATGAGAGTACAAAATAATACTGTTTACTACCGCTAGTGTGTCAGTTAAGAATTGGAGATTTTAGGGTTCCAGTTGGTTTAAAAGAAATTGGATAAAAGAACAAGTTTGTCAAAATCATTCAACTGAACTTTTGGCTGCTTATCCACCAGAAATGTGCAAGGAATATAACCCAATAGTAATATTTTATAATGACATGATGTGATAATAAAGTAATGCTATTTGTGGATATTTTCTTGTGTTCACTTATTTATCTAGCAATGTGACAGTGGAGTTTTGGAAACGCCACACCTGCGCCACATGGAATTTGGAACTCAAAAAAAGAAAGATATATTACGTCTGACTTGGCTGTATGGGCTAGACCCTTTGCCTTCCCTATCATCTCATTGATCATCAATCGGGAGAAGAGAACACAACAAAAAACACTAAAATATGGTATGATTATATTTTATCGAGAATTGCTGCAACAAAGTTGGTGCCTAGTTTTAGGCAATCTCTTTTATTTAAAATAGCCACTGTAACTAATAGAAAATAATGCCCTGATGCATAAACCAACAATTATTGAGAGGGGGATGCCCAGTTAAAAAATGTTCAGTCTTAAACAAGTATTAAGTGCATTATCATAGATATTAAAATCAAGATCAATCATTTATTTATTAACTATGGGTATAAATAAAAAAAATTAAAAAAATCATTCATTTAGGTTGTTACAGGTTGGTTAGGTTACAAAAGTTAAGTTGACTCTCTTAGGTATATAAATATTATATTTTTTTGAAGTTATTATAAAATAATAATTAAAAAAAAGAGATAATTAGAAACAAACCAAGAAATAAAATCAAATATAGGTATGTATATATTGATATGAATAGCTTACACCACAAGCATAACAAAAGCTTAAAGGGTTAGAGCTGTATTAAATGGGCAGCAATGAAAAATGATTTAGTGTGCAACTCTTTTACAGCAGGGAAGAAAAAAAAGGGAGAGATAAACCCGATGAAATGACTTTTAACCTCTGTTTATCTGTGATGAATACTTGCTGAACAACAAATCTTGCCAAGGAGTTGTTTAAACAAGTCTGGCAATTATTTTTGCCATTGTATTAGCCTCTCTATACAGAGGGGAAATGTTTGCCAGTCCCTTTTGAACTTTCCCTGATGGGACATCTTTGACATGGAGCTAACTTTTATTAGGGTATGTTATATTTAATTTTATTTCTATTATTTGTTATCCTTTTTGTACCTTACTTAGAATATTGTTTTTATAATGTTTATTTAATTAACTGTACCATTTTTTTCGTACTTATTAAACTCTAATTAAGTGTTAATTGATGAACTTTAAATTTACTTTAAGTCCCATTCATATTTTATGATTAAAATAGTTATAATCAGCGAAAGGATGAAGTAAACACTGCAAATAAATATAGGCAAAAAACTTACCACTTTCAATATATGGAAGAGCAAGAAGTAGAAATGAGATATATCCAATTTCACCAAACATTGTCACATCCAAACACTGCCACTAAACTTTATTAACACTAACTCATTGCACACAAAATTAAAACATACAGCTGATTTTCAAACCACACAAAACCTTTGTCTGTTTTTGACTAAAACGCATGCGCGTAAAAACAATAAATTCTTATTTACATTACATTTAACTGAAAAACTCTTTGATTTGTAATTGAAAACTAACAGGCGTTTAAAATTAAGTGAATCGCCGAACAATAAACATTTATACAATTAACAATATCTTCACTAAACACCGTAGTCAACACTATTCACTATACACGCCAGCATCAGTTAATCCGCATTTTGAGTAGAACAATAAATGCACTTCTACATAATAACTAGATCTTCAACTTAAACCTAATTGTTACACGATAAATAAATAAAATAATTGTCGTCAGACTGACATGTTGGAATTATAGATTAGACTTTTTTTTTTACTGGAATCAAACTTTACAAATACTTCCACTAGATGGCGCTGCACGTTTGAGCTATAGGTGCGTTCAAGAATACATGTATTTTTAATTGATTACTTCAACATCGAGATATTTTTTGGTATGATTAAAAATCCTAATAAAAGTATTTATTGATTATTGTTATTATGGACAGAAATATATATTACATATATACAGTGCTCTGTGATAAATTTACATTAAAGTATACTTACTCGAAAATTGACCTTATGGTCAAGTTGTCGTTTTAAGCGCTTTTTTACTTTATTTTGCTTTGAAAGACGTTTAAATTGGCGTTTGTCTATGGTTTTAAGCTTAATTCGGTGAAAAGGCGAGCTTTGCTTTCAAGTCAAACACAACCAAGTAGAAACCATAGAGCAACGGAGTCTTTCGCGCCATTTTGCGCGGAGATGTCAAGTGCAAGTTATTGTTTTGTAAATTAATTTACTGTGGATATTATTGGTCAAAAGTGGTGTTATTTTGTTTAATAATGTGCTACAATGTGAATAATTATGGAAAACCATAATTTTGACTTTAAATATGGGGCACAAGTTGAAGTTTATTTTTTGCGGTTTTCCCGCGCTGTGGACTCCCATATTTTACCCGACGTGTTTGGGCTATAATGCCGCGAGTGACTCCAAAAAAGCATCAAATTCTGCAGCATCTGGAATTTGATGATCCCCAACTCGGTTATGAACTCTGTTATGACCATATATTATGCAAATAAATTACGTGTTTAGGACTGATGTATTCTGTACAATGTCCTTTAAAGACAATAAAAAAAAAAAAAAAATAGAGCAACGCCAAATCGAACGACTTTTAAATCGAAATAAAGCGACAAGTCAAATACTAGGTCTGTGTTCGACTAGCTATTTGGTCTGTGTACTAGCGTACCTATGAAATAAAAACCGCGCTTTGTGCCAGCTATTCAGAGATACCTACCTAATTAATAGTAAGAATATGCTCGATTTTATTATTTATAGAACTCGCCATTCGCCAAAATTATCTATTGTGGTATCAATAGAGATCTATGATGATATCCGTAATAGCCAGCAGTGGCTTTTTTTCATATATAAAAATGGGCGGTATAACATAAATGGTGACTTCAATCCACTAAATCTATGATACATACCGACCATGTCTATATAATTTGTGATACCGAAGTGTACATCGCCTTTATAAGCCAACACAATAGGTATTTTCATTCTGTACCTACCCCGAGTTTGGAATGCAAGTTTTGAAAAACAAACTTTGAATGAAATAGTTAGTCTTTTAATTTATATTTTGTTTTTATGTTAAACATTTGTATTGCTTTACCCTAATTGTTAGGTAATTCAAAATTCAGTTTAACAAATTATTATCTTCTACTGTAAAGCTATTTCAATCGCTTTTGAGTTTATTACATTTAAAAATGCAGTTGTACTGTGGGATGCCAATCCACTTAGGGTAAAACCCCCATGAGAAATTAAATAAAACACATAAATTATAATAACTTTTATTTGGTAAATATTTATATAAAATAGCTATTATTGTTTAAAGTAACTAAACAAAAGCACAAATGGATAAAAACTGCAACAGAATGTAACTCCACAATGTATAAAGCTTTCTTAAAAAATATATATTTGAGCATAACATACAACTAAATAACAATATTATTCTTAATATTTATTCTGGTATCAAATCCTTAAGGTTATGAGGTGAAACCACACCTTTTTCAGTAATTATACCAGTAATGAGACTTGCTGGTGTTACATCAAAAGATGGATTCCAACAACTTATACCTGAAAAGAAATTAAAATGATTATGATTACAGTGCTTTCAAAAATGTCTGATTAAATTAGATGGCCTCATCATTACAGCTCCTAGATCTCCACTGTTGAAGATGGGCCTTCCAGAACATATATCTGGAGAGTTTTGCCTACACTCACCACACTGGCCAGACGGATTGGCGACAATCTGCTGTCAACTTTAAATGACAATTTATTAAGGTTTCTACAAGTTGGTATTATTGGAACCGGGACATACTGTGTGACCTTGTATGGTCTTGCGTTAGACTAATATGTGATTCTATTAATAGAAACAAACCTTTTTTAAGAAAATATATGTCGGAAATAAAAAAAAAAGGCTTCT
This sequence comes from Tinea semifulvella, assembly GCA_910589645.1. Classification (NCBI taxonomy): domain Eukaryota; kingdom Metazoa; phylum Arthropoda; class Insecta; order Lepidoptera; family Tineidae; genus Tinea; species Tinea semifulvella. The sequence continues at coordinate 10,870,716 of OU342586.1, forward strand.
CCATCAATCTGTTAATTTTAAAATAGCCAATTTGTATGGATAACCCAAAAAAATTGTAATTTCTGACATTGGGTGCTTAAGAAAAGTTGTTTGTTTATATCAATAGAACCACATATTAGTCTAACGTAAGTAAGTCATACAAAGTCACTCCGTATATTCACAATTGGACTATCTATCACTTAATAAAGAAGCACCTCAAGGTGGCAAGATTGGATTTTTCAGTTGGTTCCCGATTTTTAAAGTAGAAACAATTTAAGTCTATTTATAATATTTTTTATTGTGACTGTTTTGGATTAAGGGTGCGAATTATTGTGTAAAGTATCATCACAACCGTTTCCCTTTCGGGGTGGTTAGAAACCACGCTTATATAGAAGCGGATTCACATTTAGCCAACTTTACTATAGGCCAATCATGACAAGTGGCAAGCTTGTAGATGTCTCTAGCGTACCAAACTCGAGAAATATCACAAATAAATTAAATAATAATTATATGTATTTATTTACATTAATAAATATTATTGTGTCCCGACCAGGAATCGAACCCGGTACCTCCGAGTCTAAATCCACAGACTTAACCGCTAGACCATGGAGGCGAATTATTGTGTATATTAAGTATTTTAAAAATGTATACCAGGAGCAGCAATCCTGTTTTCTCCAATATGAGTCATCTCTCTATCAGGTCGTTCTTCTATCTTGATTCTATCACCGGATACTAGGGATTTGTCTATGGATGTCAAAGGGGCTGCTACATAGAAAGGCACATTATGATGTTTAGCTATTATAGATATTTGATATGTTCCTATTTTGTTAGCTGTGTCGCCGTTGATTGCTACCTGTAAGAGTAAACACTGTTATTATGCTCTAAAATTAAACATAGAAATAATCAGAATTGTATTCAAGACTCAGCTTTGCACATTGGAAGTTGGTGCTAGAAGAACTTAATCATACAGTATCTCGTTGGGTAAAGAAAGAAGCCAAAAACCCTAGGCTCCTTTTCTTCTACACAATGATTCCTTAAATATATGAATTGCCAAGAAACTAGTCTTTTTCAATATCTATAGTAAAGTATCATCACAACCATATCCCTTCCGGTGTGTTCAGAAAAGAAGCAGATTCACATATTTCAACTATACCATAGGTGTAAATTTAAGTGGTAAGCTCGTAAATGTCTCTAGCTTTGCTACTCCAGGAATATCATAAATAAATTATTGTGTCCCAACCAGGAATCAAACCAGGTACCTCTTATTTATTTTCAATAAAATCAAGTTTATTGATGGAATTCATCGTGATGGGGGATTTACACGAGTCGATTTTCACGGTGCGTCTATTAGCTGATCAAATCGCGTCACAAAGCCGCATCGCTATGCCATTTACACAGTTGACTGAAATAGAAAGCGACTAGATAATTTTCTATGAAAAAGCTTACCCTATCTGCTCCAACGACCACAGCACTGATCCTCCGGGATCGCATGAGAGCTGCGACCATACTATCAACAACTAGAGTGGACGGTATATTTTCATGGACCAGCTCATATGCTGTCAATCTAGCACCCTGATTATATGGCCTTGTTTCTGTACAGTATACATGTTCTAAAACAAAAGGTTAATAATTTCTTATTATTATCACAGCACCTAGAACATAAGAATCATAGATCTCCACTGCTAAAGGTTCATCTTCCAGAACATTATCATCATCACAACCCCTAATACGAGAGTGCTAGACTTCCATTGCTGGAGATGGTTGTTCCAGAACAATTTTCATGTGATTTTTCCAGCCACACTGGCCACACCTGATTGGCGAGGGATGATATCTATTATATACAGCACCTATTACTAATTAAATTATGTTTTTTTCTTTAATTCAAATTAAAAACATTTTTATCTCTTCCTTGTAATATGAGTCAAATTGACTTGCACGGTATTATTAGATAAGAGACAATAGAGTAATAAAATAATATTTTTTAAGATGTCAAGGGTCATAGGGTAGGTATGTATTTATAGCTACCTATTCTTAATCTAATGGACTTAAATACAGTATCATTATCAAATTTATTTACAAATATAATTTACATTAATATAGCATCAGACGTGTTAATCACGAATGTCAAAACATTCTTACACTTACGCACGTCTTATCAATACTATTAACAGAACTATGATAACTTGTTTCCAGCCTAGTGTTTTGACCTCATGAAGTGGTTTGATAGTATCCAACCGCATGAAAAGCGTTCTGTTTATAGAAATTAACATTATTATCAACAATCCTTCGCCAATCCGTCTGGCCAGCGTGGTGAGTGAAGGCCAAATTTTCCTGAAAATTCTGGAAGGTCCATCTCCAGCAGTGGAGGTCTAGGACTCTTGTGTTCTAGACGCTGTGATGATTATCAAAATAAAAACTAAAATTAAAAAAATATATATAACAGTGCTACAGAATTTGGTTTAGTTTTTGACAGATGGACAAATATAGTTTGGTTGTTTTGCGTTTATAATGTAACGAAAACCATAGATTTAGTATATATATAGATTGGCAATAGAATGATTAGGGCGAGACCAAAAATGAAAAACACCGGTGTGCGTGAAATGCGCATGTGTGCGAAACGGATAGTGATGTTCGCGACTGCCTTGACTTAGATCATCGATAAAGATTGCAACGTTTTCGTGTTGTCTGATTTGACACAGATCTAGTTACATATAAAGTTAATGTTTGTTTGAGGTAATAAAAATTAAACTACAAAACATGTTAGATTTTTTATTTTTTAAAAAGTAACAGCTTATTAGGTACATTAAACATATAAACAAAATAGCAATAGTGGAACACAAGCTAATATAGGTAAAAAAAACATCTATAACTTGTGCATGCCATTTTTCCATTTAACCAAAAATTTTCCGAGAAAATCTAAAAAAATGTATTTATTCGTTTTTTATATCTACAATTTTTTTTTTACATTTAGTGAAAATAACATTACTTCGGGAAAATTTGCCAGGAAATGCGAAAAACTGATTAAATTAATTTGGAAACCTAATATTTAATATTTGAAAAAATATTTTTTTGCAAACCCCAAATTTCAAAGATTTCTAATCACATATTTTGGTAATGTAACATTTTAATTTACATTATTTAAGGATTTCAACGTTAAATTTTCAATTAAACAATGAAAAATTTATACAATAATTGAAAAATATAGTTTTTTCAGTTGCGTTTCCTAGCAAATATTCTTCTATGTTTATTTATTTACACCATCTAAAAGTAAACGATTCTATGAAAAATAAAACCACTGTAGGTATATAAAAAAAGGTCAAAGTCAAAATATCTTTATTCACGTAAACCTATTAAAGACATTTGTGACACGTCATTATTTAAATTATTTTAAATGATTCAACTCCTGCTAGTGGAAGACTAAGCAGCAAAGCAGATTCCAGTGACCTGTTAATGTCTGACTGAGAAAGGAATATGCAAGGAAAACTCAGCTATAGCAGATTTACAAATTAAAACAAATACAGAACTACACAACAACATAAAATAGATATCCTTTACTCCAAGATTGTCCTATAGGACAATCTTACTAACCCTACCAGGTAAGGCAAAACTGAAATAAATTACTTGCCCAAGCCCCTTGGGCAACCCGAAAGACGACAAAACGCAAAACGTCTGCTAATTTAAGAACAATAAATTGAACGTGTTCGGCAGAGGTCCCAGGCCCCCACAGCAGCACCCGATCACGGACGTAACGCATGTGCCAGCCATCCCCCCGCTCAACCAGGCCCTTAGGGACGGACCAGGACCCGACACACGTGCCACCACTGCAGTGACCTTCTAAGAAAGGTTTTTGCCATTTATTCTTTACTAAAATATTTTGGGGAAATCTGAAACATTATAAAGTTTAAATTATTTTAGAAAAATATTTATAATTTAGTTCAATTAATAGGAGTTGCGCCATTTAGCTACGAAACTCCAAAAATTAAAAAGTAAAATATATAAAAAACATTTTTAAGAATTTAACGAAAATTAATAAGGCTGTATAGGCATAATCCATAGATTATGCATGCTATGCTGCATACAAGGCACAATATCTTTGCCATTTAGCGACATATCGATAAGATGTTATCGATATGTGTCAATCTCTACATAAGTGAGGTTAGAAATAGTAGAAATTCACGTATTTGATATTATCTTAAATTGAATTCCTATGCATTCAGAGTATTAATGTAATAAAAGGCGTTTATTTTTCCCATCTGTTTGTGTATAAAACCTTAGTGGCAGATCTAAAACATTGTATTTAGGCACCTAAATATTTTAATCGTACTTACGTGTTAAATGAATAATTATGCGGGTTTTCTTTCTTAGATGAGTTACATCCAGGTACTACACAAGTAACCATGACTAATTACGTCTATTAACCTCAAATTTACACTATAAAACCTTAGATTATTACAAATATAAGCGGAATCTGTTTTGTTTACAATTACGCCAGCCGCTACAAGTCGCGAACGTGTCTGTGAATGGTCCTGTCTATCTGTCTCGCTCTAACATACGCAATACTGTGCTCTTTCTCTTTTGCATTGCCAATCTAAGTATCCTATATCTATTACGAAAACCGTTCTATAAAATTCCAACATCTTATATGCGAAAATGTAATAAACCCATTTCTATATATAATTATAATCCCAAAATATAAGCAACTGACATCATCTACTACTATGACCACAGAATAAATAAAACAACTGGAAGTGCGATGTGCGCGTAACAGGTGTGCCAGGCGTTTGGGATTTTACGCAAAGGTCTTTGCGTTTAGCTATTAATTTTTGTTTTAATTACTGTATATGATTTTAATAATTATGTATACTTGTAAAGTCTTAATAATAGACAAAACTTTAACCCTTAAGTACGGCCATGTGGTCCGACAAGACACCTAGACGTTAATTATTACTTTTATTTATTAGTGCGTGATAAAATCCGCAGAATCAAGAAATCAAAGAAAAATGTTTCCTTTAACTTAAAAATTAACATATTTTTCTGTTTATTTCACTAAAAGGTTAAAGCGAATTTTAGTATTCGTAAATTTGTTCCACTGCAGTGAATTTAAATTTTCAAAATCATCAAATCATTATAAATAATAATAGTAAAATTATAATTTAATAAATCTTACCTAGTCTTTTAGCCTCATGTAGTGATCTGATAACGCCCAACGCCGTGCCATATCCGGCAGTAGCCAAAGATCCAGTGTTACAATGAGTTAAAATCCTAACTTGGCCATCTCCTTCCATTTTTTTCAATATGGCCTCACAACCAAAGTTTCCAATCTTTTTATTGTCATCTATGTCTTTTGTTAGCATGTTCTCGATGCTGATGATGAATCTAAAATATAAATTATCGTTTTATTTCACATGAAATTATATTATATATCCTCCTCCTTAGTCGGTGCCCCACTGTTGGGGATCGTGACTCCGTCGCAGTCCATCCACTAGCCGTTTCCAGTGGTTGCGGTCCTCGGCGCAGTGGATGGCTTGGTGTACTGGGATGTTTAGGTGGTCAGTCACCTGACTGGACCATCGTTTGGGGCTTCTTCCTCTTGTTCTTTTACCGTCTACCTTTCCCTTTACTAAGAGTTTTTCCAGATTGTCGGCGCCTCTTCTAGCAATGTGGCCAAAATATTGCAGAATTCGGGTAAAGCAGACGGCAGAAAGTCTCTGTACCTTAGCAAGTTTGAGCTCTTCGAGCACGGAAACGTTAGTGCGTCGTGCGGTCCAATGAATATTAAGCAAACGACGCCAGCACCACATCTCAAATCCATCAATTCTTGCCCTATCTGCGGCTTTTATAGTCCACGTCTCTGAACCGTACAAGAATATGGAGAATACGAGCGTTCTGACAATGTGGATTTTTGTCTTCCTGGATATGTTGGTATCTCTCCATATTTTGTCGAGCTGGGTCATTGCTGTTTTAGACATTCCAATTCGTCGACGAATCTCACTTTCGCAACCTCCCTTATTGCTGACAGTAGAGCCGAGGTAAAGGAAATCTTCCACGGTTTCATAGTTATCAAGGTCAGTTGTGCGCGTTATCTTGTGAGATCTGTCGACTACCATAAGCTTTGTTTTGGCTCTATTGATGGAAAGACCAAATTTTGTGCTGACGTTTTCCAAACGGTTCAAGAGTTCTACCATTTCCTGTTCTGACGCGGCAAACAGGGTTGTATCATCGGCATAACGTAGGTTTGAGATCTTTTTACCACCAAACGTTACACCGCCCTCCCAGTCTTCAAGGGTTTTCCGCATGATGTGTTCACCATATATATTAAATAGTATTGGCGATATGACACATCCTTGCCTAACTCCTCTTTCAAACTTAAACCGGTCTGATATGGCATTTCCGACTTTGACAGTTCCGTATCCTGTGTCGTATAGACGCCTGATAAGCTGAACTATGTGTAAAGGCACACCGGCCTCCTCTAAAACTTCCCACAGTGCATGCCATCCTACGCAATCAAATGCTTTTTGATAGTCCACATAACAAATGCTTACCGGGATGTTAAACTCGTGACATTTTTCGACTATCTGTCTGAGGTTCAAGATCTGTTCTCTAGTTCCTTTCCCTTTGACAAATCCAGCTTGTTCTTGAGGGATTTGCCAGTCTAGATAGTGTCTGAGTCGGTCATTAATTATGTGTAAAAGGATTTTACTGGCATGCGATATTAGGGCAATAGTTCTATAGTTGCCGCAGTTTCTAAATATATTATATTAAATTATAATATGAAATGAGAAAAAAAAAGTTAACCTATGTTTTTTTTTTCACAACTTAAATTTTCTGATTCTATCTTGTAGATAGAATTTAAAAAAACATTGTGTAAACTATTGTATTTGTCATTTTATCTCTATTTGTTTCTTTAAAGCCGTGTTATATAATTATATGTTACAAATATTTGTATAGGAATAACTTTATCTAGCTATTCTTCTGCTGGATAAATAAATATCATTACCTATGTAAGACTAATAATAAACCTTATACAAGTAGATAAGGGTTTTACCATTATAAATTGTATGACAATAGTGGAAACGGTTATATCATAAGTAAAATAGAATTGCTAAATTGTTTTTTTAATATGAAATAAATGCTGTGTTCGACTTGAAAGCAAAGCAAAGAGCGTTTTTTTTACCGAATTCTGCTTAAAGTGTGTGAAAACCATGGAACAACGCAAAGTCGAACGACTTTCGAAGTGAAAAAAAGCGCTCAAAGCGACAAGTCCAACACAGGGAAACAAATGACTTTATGTGCCAGATATATTTTATACAGTGTCCCATAAGTGATCAAACAAAAAAATATATAATATGTAATCTTTTTGACAAAGAATTTTTATTTAATGTCTCTGATAATTGTTACTACCTATCAGCTATTCCTGATTTGACATTGGATTATGGGACCCCTAATAAATAACAAAGAAAACTACATATAAAAATATATAAGCACAGATCAAAATATCCACCACCATACCCAACCAATATCCCTATGCATACATATAAATTTGGACAATCTTACATCTGTTGCACACTGATTATGGGGATTCCTTTCCCAGCCTGTGTGTTTTTCCATTTCCATAACCTGGAGTCCTTTAAGCATCTTGATAGGGTGGCATAATAGGAACTGATGTCAGTCATCAGTTGCTCCCATTCTTGGACCTTGCATACCACTTACCATCAGGTAGGCGCAGTCACATGTCGTCACTGTAATTAGTGTGGCATGATTTATTAATACTTAGTGATCCTTTAATAAATAAAATACAGACTTTTCCTTGAATTCATCAACATTGACATTTTCATCAGCAGAAAGTGCATTTGCTAAACTAATGAGTTCATCAGCTGCCAGCTTTATATTCACGGCGGTCGGTCGTGATGATACAAGATAATTAAGTTTGCCTTCGATCTGAAAATTAATTAGAGAAAATCATTGCCAATTCCTTATGCATGGCTTAACCTTGTATTTGCTCTGACATATTTTAAATTAGTACTTGGCTTAAAAGTCTGGTTATGGCTGGACATATTTATATTTAGCTAATTATTTTATATTAAAGTAGTGACCAAAAAATACAATAATTACGGAGATTTGAATAATGTCATATCTTCAGTGATACTTGTGTCATTAAAACAAATCCATTGAAATTAAGAATCATTAATTTTCATTTTTTTATAGTTGCGTTGCAATATAGTATTTCATTATAGAGCATGTAGTACATTTACAGGAAAGTAAAAAAAAAGAAATCTTTATACCCTGGTCAAAATAGCTTGATACTTTTAACAGACGGTTGTTTTTTAACCAATTAGGTTTTTGTTCTTTAAACAGTATTGAGATGTTTAACAGTGCTTAATCTTAAAAACCACACTATCACACAGAAAACATATGTTAAATACACTGATTGCATATAGATTTAAAATATTAATAAAATGACAATAACATTTACTGAAGTCATAAAGAAGAATTCACTGTACCCTGTTCAATATAGCTTTAGTTAAAAAAACATCTGTAAAAAGAATCAAGGTATTTTGTACACGGTATAAGAAGTATTTAATCTATACAACCAGACTATCTTCACACACAGATCAATGCTTAAGTTTAATGCACTAATTGCAGAAGATTTCAAATATTAAAAAAATCACATTCACCTGTCATTTATCTCAGTTTGTTAATTTGCCTTGTTAGTATTATTGGTTAATAAATTGAAACAAGTAATGATGATGTTAGAACAAAGAAGTATGTTATGTTCAGTGGAAAATATTAAGAGAGTAAATTAAAACCACCTCTTGCCTCATAATTTTCTTATCTTCAAAGTTATCCTGAAGCAACTCAATAGCAAGTGATAAGCAGCCAACTATTGCTATAGCTGGGGCACCTCTCACCTGAAACAATATTGAAAAAAATACATATTAAAGACTAACAGAAAGTTATTTATAATTTTTATTTTTTTGTAGTACATGTAATCTCAATGGCATTTAATGTAACATACTATTTCAATATAGATACTTCACACATTTTTTTACATTTTACTTATTAAAAGGAATGCATGATGTCATACATTAAAAAACTGCTAGTATCATCTTTTAAGTAATATTTCAGTAGTTATTTTTTCTGTTCTTTATGCATTCATCTAACTCTCTTATTAAAAAAGTGTAAATTTTTCACAGTCGTAACTTTTCCTGACCAATATACAAAAAAACTGACTGTCTGATTTGACTAGTTTTAACCCCTGAATGTTTTATAATCATACAACCGAAGACAAATGCCCATGAATTCACAGGTGTTGCTGGGTCGTCTGTGTGTGGGGAAGAGAGAGAACATTAGGGTCTCAACAACAATAGGGTTGCAACTCAAGTTTAAAACAGGCCCCCTTTTTTTATTGTGCAATGACATGCTCCCCATCCACTGAACCCATAACCAAATATATTAACCTAATAACACTGCATGCTATGTACAATATCTACCTGCCTCAAGGATCTTAAGTGGTTTAATACAGAGCATCCAATGCTTATTCTAGACAAGAGCCAATAAGAACAAAATATCTCTAAAGGTATGGTGGAAAATAAGCAGCGTAGCGTCTAGGGCTTGTAAATGTAGTTGGAATTAGGAATCTAATGTGCCGGATAGCAGTGTCAAAATACAACTTACTTGCATTTTATTTATCACCTTCCACCCATCTTCGACGCCCAATATTTTTACATATCTTGTTTGCAAAGGCAGCATAAGTTGGTCCAATATTTCCAGCTGCCCTCGTGAATATTTAATTGATTCTAAACTCATTTTTGGTTTATAATTCAAAATAAAACTTATAACCTCCAAATAGGTATATTTTTTTATTATTTGTATAGTAATATTTTTTTTAATATGCAAACATTTTTTTTTAAATTAGTAATATACTATATATAATATTAGATAAACCGAATGCAATATCTCGAATCTCCAAAACTCCGTTTGACAGCCTTATAGTTGTATTTGACAGCCAAAGGACATTCTGTGTTTGACTTGTCGCTTTAAATATTTTAAAACACTATGTTCGACTTGTCGCTTTAAGAGTTTTTTTCAATTTTTATTTTGCTTTGAAAGGCGTTAGACTTATCGTTTGTAGGATGTAAATAAATGTCCTTTAATGCTATGTTCGACTTGAAAGCAAAAAAGCAAAGCTTGCTTTTGTACCGAATTTTGTATGAAAACTATACACAAACACCAAGCCGAACGACTTTCAAAACGAAATAAAGAGAAAAAATGCGCTTAAAGCAAAAAGTCGAACATAGGGTTCGTGTTTAACTTGAAAGCAAAGCAAAGCTTTCAACGCTTTTTTTACTGAATTTTGCCAAGCCGACTTTCAAAGCAAAATAAAGAAAAAAAAATGCTTAACCCTATGTTTGACCTGTCGCTTCGCTTTCTCTATGGTTTTCATACAAAATTCGGTAAGGAACAAAGCTTTGCTTTATTTGCCTTTAAAGCGACAATGCAAGGCTTGTTTTTTTTTACCGAATTTAGCACATTATTAATTAAAATAACCTTTGACTACCAGTATCCACTGCAAATTAATTTACAAACAAAAAACTTGGACTTGACATGCCCGTGCAAAGGGCTAGAATTTATTATTATCTCATTTTGAATTTTGTTCTGTGCATCTCATCTATCATATATTCAATCAGTGAATTATGGAAGACTATCATATCAATTTAACTCTCCTGTGTTTGACTTGACGCTTTAAGCGCTTTTTTTTCACTTTATTTCGCTTTGAAAATCGTTCGACTTGGCGTTGCTCTATGGTTTTCATACATTTTATGCATAATTCGGTAAGAAAAAAAAGCGTTGTTTGGCTTTGAAGGGTTTGCTTTGTTATAAGGTAATAACAACAGTAACATAGTTTTAATAATACATTGTTACTAACCACTAATCAAGCTCTATATTATGTTATGAACTTGTGTTTGAAATAAACGTTTTTATTATTATTATTATTTGCTTTGAAGTCGGTCGAACTTGGCAATTATCAGAATATTAAGCGCTATTTGTCGCTTTGTGAATCGATTTTTCGATCGACTTGGCGTTAATCTTGGTTTTCATAACTCTGTGGTTTTCATACACTTTCCCTGGGTTTGACCTGCTGATTTTTTTTTAATAAAGTGAATTAAAGCGCTTAAAGCGACAAGTTAAACATAAGGCAGGAAGTGCGATATTTGTGTTGTCTATGGGTCGTTTGTCCATTTCCGCTCGACAAACTGAGAAGACGCATTCGCGGGGGACGCCATTATAGTGATTTGCAAGTCCTGTATATTGTCCGCGAATCTTTAATTCTACAGAAATGAGTTTGCCACGTGTTTTCCTCGATGTAGCTGCTGATGGAGTGGCTCTGGGGCGAATTGTTGTCGAGGTTAGTTCAATATTTTAAATTATCCTAAAAATCTTCCGGCCGGCGTGATGTGTGTCGACCACGCCAAAGATTTTTTCGTAGTATTTTTACATGTTTGCTAAGTTCTTTCATTTATATGTTGTTTATTTTAAGTTTTTAACTATAAGAAGTTGTTTTGTATCCTGAGGAAGTGTTTTAAGCTTTTACATGTACTATAGTTTTTTTTATGACCATAAGTTGCGTGAAGGTCAATTAATAGAATATTTGCATTATAACTTTTATGCGTAATCCCTATTTCCCGCATATTTGCTAATGACTTGCCTTGATCAGTAGAAGTTTATGCGCACTTTAATGTTTTTTGAGGTTATTTAACAGCAGTTTTTTTGTTACAGTTGAGGACAGATGTCACGCCAAAAACATGCGAAAACTTCAGAGCGCTCTGCACTGGCGAGAAAGGATTCGGATATAAGGGATCCACCTTCCACCGCGTCATCCCCAGCTTCATGCTTCAGGGTGGTGACTTCATGAACCACAATGGCACCGGTGGCAAGTCCATCTATGGGCTCAAGTTCCAAGATGAGAACTTTGTCCTGAAGCACACTGGCCCCGGCGTGCTCTCCATGGCCAATGCAGGACCCAACTCCAACGGCTCCCAGTTCTTTATTACAACAGTGAAGACCTCTTGGCTGGACGGCAAGCATGTTGTCTTTGGAAATGTGGTAGAAGGCCTGGACATTGTCAAGCAAGTTGAAGCTCTAGGATCTCAAGCCGGCAAGCCCTCAAAGAAAGTTGTAGTGGTTGACTGTGGACAGTTATCTTAAATATATATTATGTTAATTATTATCTACTCAATATTTTAAGTTTAACATAATGTCCTCCTAACACCCTTCCCGATACAAACAGCAAAATATATAAAATCGTGGAGTCATTCCAATAACTTAAGGAATTAGATGCATTTAGCTTGCAATTAACTATTAAGCATTTGCAACAATTTTCTTTCATTGTCTTCTTTAATAAATGATCAAAAAAAAATCCTGTTTTATTTATCTTTTAATACTATGGCAATGGTATATTAATTGATAAAGAACTGTTTTGTCATAGATCTTGTATTCTTAGTTATAGGTACCTACAATATTGTATTTTGGATGTTATACATTTTCCTTGCTTAGCTTTCCAGCAATCTTTCAAGGATTGTGACCTTCAAAAGGTCGTTCCGTATCGAAATTCGGCAAGATTGCCAAATATGGATGATTGCGCGACTGATTGATAAAACTTATTTTATGGTTATTTGTGGGCGTGGCTTGGTTTGAAATAGCTCCCAAGTCTAAAGCTGAGGGCGACTGCTATCCTAGATTTCTATGGTTTAAATGAGTGTGGACGCCTATAGGCAGTTTCGGGAGTAATTTTGAAAACGGATTATTCATAAATCGAATATTTATGGAAATTTCCTCTTTGATACTGTGATGGTCTTTTTTTAACTCTTCGCTGACTCGGTAAGCAAAGTACACGATCTATTGTGATTAAGTTAAAAACTTAGATGGTAAAGTCATATACCTACCTCATGTCTACGAGTATCCCTCGGTTTAAAACGTAGACAGTATGATCCTTTTTCTATGGTTTCAAGGAACATATTTGTCAAAATAATTTTAATCTTTTCAGTAATAAACAGAGACCGTTGCCGTATGGCCGTGGGACGACCCCGTTGTGTTGTGGTCATATGACGACGGCATATATGATAGCCTATGTCCGTCTTTCGATTCCAAGGAACCATTTGCCTAACTTTATCAAAATTGGTTCAGTAATATAGGCGTGAAGGCGGGACAAAAATACGTACATACAGATACCAGACAAAGCTTTACGACTCTTTCTACTTTTAAAATAGATTTTGACTTTAAATAACTTTTTTGTATCGTTGGAGATCGGCAGGTCTGTACTAACTTTTAGCTCTGCGAATTATTGTAAATTTAAATGTATAACTTTTTGTTTGTACTACCTACCTACAATTTTTTAATGGAATAAAATGTTAAAATTCGTCCAGTAAGCAAATCCAAAGAATATTGACTTTGGTCGTGTACCTACTTAACAATAGATTACAGGATAATCAAATATCTCAGCGGTCAAGGTCGTTCAGTACTCGAACAAAATAATGTATTGCCCCAGGCAGGGTTATACCTAGTTGTAGTTAGGTACCTACTCCTGATAAAATTGATTAAATTAGGTTTTAAAGGTATTTACAAAGGCCAATGTTATAATTAATTATAGACTGGTATTCAAAGTCGTCGCTTAGAAATGCCCGAGAATGTACTAGAGACTTTAAATACCTATATAATCTTATATTTTGATCCCTAAAATTTAGGTATAACTTAGGTATTTGTCATAATACCTACTTTGACTATCCTACTATTTATCAGACCCAACATGCCAAGTAGCAACCTCGTAGATGTCTTTAACGTACCAGACCCGAGAATTATCACAAATAAATTAAATATATTATTGCGACCAGGAATCGAACCCGGTTTTAACAGCTAGAACACAAAGGCATATAATAGATAACCCTATTTAATACTAAACGCCGTCTAAAAACGAGCAGTTTGTCTAAAACCAATCAGTTGGAGGTGCAGTACGAATCGACCATTCAGGTGGGCGCGGGGTACAAATCAACCGATCAGGTGCGACTACGAACTAATAGATGCAATTTTGATTATCGGTGATCGCGGGAACGTTTTTATATCAGGGCGTATCTATTTATATGTATACAAGGTCTAATAAATTTTGACCCGGACTGTTACATTTAATCTGCGCTCGCAAACGGAATCAATAAACTTTTAAACTATTGCATAGCTTTTTTGACGGGCGCGGCGTTCGAATCAAGAAATTCAGTAACGAAAATAAACCTAACACCCCCCACTCCGACCGGCACAGCCGGAAAGCCGTGCATCGTCTAACGTCGTCGCCGCGTCGTTTCAGTTCGGCAGACTTCGGCACGCTGTTTGTGTCGTGCAACTAGACGTATGCGTGTAGACTAGCTGCTTCATAACTAATTCTATCTCTTTTAGACACAATGCTAGGTGAGACAGCGTGCTTTTTGGCTGCGTAAAAAAAATACTGCATAAATAAAATAAATAAATAATTATAATTGCAAAAGTTGATAAAAAATGCTATGCAATATCTTTACCGCGGCAGTCCCCGAGTGCCACACGTTTTTTTTTCTCCTATATGGGTACAACCTTTGTTAATGTTCGTGTAAAGTATGAGCGCTATATGTCAATTAGTGTGTCTTGCGATTTATAATATGAAAAAAATAACAACGGTTTGCTTGAAAATTTAAGTTTTCAATGGAATTACGGCTACGGAATCGTTATAAATGTGACAGAAGTGGGTTGGTGAGTCTATTACGAATCCAAGTATTTGATCGAGTGGCACAAAGCATTCAGTGAAGGTCGTAAAGTCGTCGATAACTCGCCTCATGCGAGTCGTCTTTCCACCTCTGTCTCTGATAACATCGAAAAAGTTGAAAATGGTGCGTGTTGGCATCAAATAATAATAATAATATTTTTTATTTCATAAGTACAACTGTTTCATAATGATACAGTTTGTTAATACAGTACTTAAGTCTATTTGTTAGTTGTACAAAGGGTGTATTAAAGTACACTTTCTAACTCCACACCAAGCTACTTGTGTTATGGGAGTAAGCTTATTATTCTAGGTTATAAATTACAGATAGCAGAGGTTCTCAACATCTGTTATGGATTAACTCAACACATTTTGGTTAATGCTCGTACCATAAGATCTGAATCTTTAGCATACGCGTAAACACAAAGTAGAGGTCGCAAAAGAGATGCTTGACAACGTTGATGTATAGGTACGAGTATGTAGGTATATAGAAGTAACTTACAAACTACAATGAAAAAATAATAATAATAATTACCCAAGTTTTATTTAAAACGAATTAATGATAAGATAATTTAAGCTTAATTAATGGCATTTTAAAATAATTAACTAATTGGTGCTTATCCACCTAACATGTGCAAGGGAAATATCCACCCTACCTTGTCCAATAGGTAAAGCTTGATTCTTTCGACAGATGGGTTTTATTAACAGATTTATTAATTTATTTTGGGAATAACATAACATATAGAAGTTTTAGAAGGTTATTTATAGGTCTCAACTGATATTAACTGTAAAAATAGTGTTTTTTTTCTCCTATTCATCATTTGTATAGTTAAAATAACCCATCTGTCAAAAGAATTAAGCTACATTGATCTGAGTATAGTAATTATATATTTTTTTGCAGGTGGATAAGTAGCCTAAACCTAAGTAGTAAATTTATTTTATATTTTTTATTTTACTGTACAATTTAATTTACTGTACAACTATATGTGATAATTAATACTAATAGAAAGCCAAGTAGTGGTGTCGTTATCTACAACTATTGCTCTAGCATGCACCCCGTCATCGAATCGAGTGGCATACAGCGAGTAAAGAAAGAATACATTCGAGCTGCCAATTTGGAGTTCCGTTAAGTTGCGACTAGTGGCGCTGTCTAAAATCCTATACATCGTATTCCCGATTCAAGGTGGCTCTGGTTCGTGCTTCATAGCTGGAGATGCCTACTACCGAGGAGTTTGTCCTTAGCCTGACTAAATAAAAAAAAACTAACTCATGCATCTCCATAATATCGCCCAGTCTTTCGCCCGCCACCCAACAGGAGACCACTTCCTAGACTAGAGTGCTCCTGGAGGAGAGCTGAAGTAGTCGAACCTAGACCTTCTGGGTACGTGAGCCACACGAGAGCTGTTATACCAGTAACGGTGTCCAGCACCAAAAGTGCATTAATTACCAGCAGGCAAAACAGGGGAACGTCCCCATCCTCAACACAGGCTCATAAACCATCCCGGCCTTGACGACCCCACTATCTGTCTGTGCTATCAATTCGGTAACGGAGTTCGTAAACATGCTAAAGCTACTGATTCTTTAGTTAAATAGTCCAAATCGTTATAACAGGTACCTAACTCATAGCATCTTTAAATCCAGCTATTTTAAGGGCGGACTAAAATTTAATGCAGACACTAATGTCGTGTTCAACTTGGTGCTCTAAGCGTACTGACTTTTGCTGTGACAGGCGAAGAAGTAGCGTTTTCATTCACTTAAAATAAAAACAGTAAAAAGCGCGCTTTGCGCAGTACGTGAACACGGAGTAAGATAATGTTGAAATACCGCTCACGACACACAAAACTTTATTACAATTATTTTGGACTGAAAATATCTACAATTTAGAATTGAATTTACGAACTTAGAATTTATTATCTAGCTAAAGGATTGAGAATTATATTAACTAGTTAAAATTCGAAAATATGTCATAAATATACTTTAAATAGTGATAGAATTGACAATAATAGATGCAGATTTGTCTTTGTGTGATTTTGCGCACCAGATCCATAGTTGCAGAGAGAAGTCGCACAGCAAGACGTGCAGGCGTAAAGTTTAGTCCGTTCTCCAATCACGATGCAGCCAGGCTCGCAGTGTTTCGTGCAGTTCCTCTCAAGAGCCCACATTTTCAGCGTAGAAGTAGAATTTTCAGTCGAAGTGGTATATGAGAAACGCTTCACCTGTAAATAAGTGGACAAAGACTAATTATTTTAGCAGCTGCCTTATTACAAATAGTTCTCAGATTGACAAATTGATACCTAACTAATGTACCTACTCGTAAATTTGTAATTTTATTTGCTGCTATATCTTTTTACATTTTTATTTATATTGGATGAAGGTAGGTAGTCAGTCATCTTAAGAGGGTTAAACGCTGTTGCATCTCTCTCACTCGCACAATAGAATATTTGTAAAGATTTCACAAGTCTGAGTAGTACTTTTGATAAATGAAGTCTATCAACTTACTAGGGAATAAAATTATGTACATTTTTGAAATATGTTAGTTATATATTTGTTTTTAGTAAAATAGCTGCTTTCGTGGTCTAGCGGTTACGCCCGTGGATTTAGACTCGGAGGTTCCGGGTTCGATTCCTGGTCGGGACACAAAAATATTTATTAATGTAAATAAATACATTTAATTAATATTTAATTTATTTGTGATATTTCGCGAGTTTTGTACGCTGGAGACATCGACGAGCTTGCCACTTGTCATGATTGGCCTATAGTAAAGTTGCGTAAAGCGTGGTTTCTGACCACCCCGAAAAGGAAACGTTCGTGATGATATTCGTCAGACAACCAAAGTTAGTGACATAGCATTCAAAATAGCAAGCTGCAGTGCCAATGGAGCGACACATCTGCCATAAAACCGATGAAAGGTGGATTGTGAAGTGGTGACCTCGTACCTACAGGAAGACGCAGAGTGAGACTACTCCCTGCCAGACGGACGGATTATCTGAAGAAGGTTGGATGATGGTTGCAAATGACCGCCTGCAGTGGCGAGCCTTGGGGGAAGCCTATATCCATCAGTGGAGAGACACAGGCTGATGATGAACTATATATACTTTTAAATAACAAAAAATATGTTTAAGCATCATTACAGCCTGAGTCTCTCCAATGCTGCATATAGGCCTTCCTTCAAGGCTTGCTATTTAACGCTATCTGCCACCATCATTAATTCCCCAGCAGCGACAATATTTAGGTCATCCGTCTATTTCGCGGAGTGTCGTCCTACTCTGCGTCTTCATGTAGGTGGTCGCCATTCTAGAAATCACCTTTCATCGGTTTTATAGCAGACGTGTCGCTTCATTGTCATTACAGCCTGCTAATTTTGATAGTTTGGTGGACATACCATGCACATTCGTCGCTCGTTGCTGCACTTGTGTATAAGAGCGGAGTTGTTATGTCGCAGGTCAGCGCAGCGGTCGTCAGCATCCTCGGCGAAGCAGCGGTAGCACCACAGCTCATTGTGCGGGCGCGCAGCAGCTGACGTCACGTGCACGCTATCACGAAGCAAGTCGCCCTCGCTTTCTGAAATCATTATGTTAATATTTTACTATTTGAAATTTCTAAGTTCAACATTTTTCAACGTTGTTTTCTTAGGGTATACCAATAAAATTTAGATTAAAATATTTGATATTTTTTTAAATTCCCATGTATTTTATATATAGTTTATTAATAAATATCCACTAAAACTTGAAAAAAACAAAACCACCTAGCGCGATTCACATTGCCTTTGGGTTAAATCGGGTCATGTATGGGAATAATAGAGTTTATCGTTACTAGCACTGTTTTCTTCTTGTTAATATAAAATTTAGCGTGTAATTAATGCGTGGCCGCATATAAAATCTCAGATTTGCCCTATTCGCTCTATTTTATGGTAATAACAGTAATAACTGCAGGGATAATAAGCAATGAATCTAATGAATTATTTTGTTATTTCAATTTTAGTTTGTTGATTAAAAAAAACTTACTGCTGACTAGTGCAAAATTAGAAAAACAGAGATAGTATAAGAAAAGACTATTAACAAGTTTTTACAGAAGGTGAGTTGAATTTGGATTTACCTAGTGTCTAAGTGAAATAGTGAAAAAAAAAGAATATGTATAAAACCTTAATCTACACCTACATTCAGCCAAATGTAAGCAATAGGTATATACCTATGCCAGTTAATATTAATCATATAAAATAGTATATTTATTAAATTTGGATAGGTACAAGTAGGTAAGTAATAACGCAAGAACTTTTAGTGAAACAATTTCTAGTATTCATATTGTTAAAACGTTAAATTGTTTAAGAAAAAAACCTTTTGATGGTCCAGCATAATTTCAGCTGACTGCTCATAATAAATCTTGTGTTTTTTCTAGCAAATTTGTATGTATAGGTAAGGTAGTGTAATAGCATACTTGAGTGTAAGTAGCAGGTATATTATTAGTAATAATAAAGCTTTGTTTATAGTCCAATGTTCAGTAGCTTGGACATAAATGTTATAAGTAAATAGGTTATATTTAAGAAGTCTAAATCATAGGAAAAGATACCAAAGTCGTTAGTAAAATTATTCTAGAGGTCTAAGTTCTGAAAATAACTCGTAAATAGATAAAAGGCTAAATAAGTAACTAAATTATCATTTAACAATTTCAAAACAAATGAAACCATAGAGTAGGATAGAGGTCGCCCTTTGACGTTTGCGCTAAGATGCGCGAATTGAGCGGGGTTTTTGGAATGAAAGCTCTTGAATTGACTTTTTAATGGACTTTAGTACTTGTGAGGTTTGTTATTGCAGTCAGGGATAAAAAAATGTGTTTTTAACTTACGTGGTGTTAGCAGCGATAATGATAGTATGAGCAGCGGCCGCATGTTGCGCGGTGTCGTGCACGCATGCGCCAGCCTCTATCGATCCCATCTGGACCGCGACCTGTTGCTGAGATGAACCTTGGCCTCCTCCCCTCTCCTCTTGATATCATGTTCCAAAACACTCCCGAACACAAACAATCTCAACCCGCATTCTTACCCAACATAAAACTTCGTTATTACACATTCCTTATTAGGTAGTTTTGGAAAAAGTTTGTAAAACATATTTTTCCGAGTTAATAAAATAACATATTTTTTTTTTACATTTTACATAGCTATAATTTATAGTAAACATACTACCAGAGCAATTTACTTTACTTCATTACAGCACCTACACAGAGTCCTAACCTACTCAAGATGAAGCTCCTATAAGGTTTTCATTTAATTTCATTGTGTGTTTATGTGTATGACAACCCCAACAAACATAAACTAAATATACAATTCTTAAAATGTTTAATACAAAATAATACTAACCTAGCCGAAACTCTGGTTTCCCTTCAAAATCTTAACCTAGCCGATTAGGATTCCAGAAGATATGGAGAATTTGGCCTATATTTATTTTAAAAATATAAAAGAATCTTTATAGCAAAATACGGAGCAATTTTAGGCTTCCATTTTTTTATAGTTAAAAAAGTCAAAGTCAAAATATCTTTATTCACGTAAACCTATTACAGGCATTTATGAAACGTCATTAATTTAATTATTTTGAATGATTCTACTCCTGCTAGTAGAAGACTAAGCAGCAAAGTGGTCCAATAAGTAAGCTGTTAGCAGAAGACCAGCAGCTTAGCAAATATACCTGTTAATGTTTAATCTGACTGAGAAAGGAATCTGCAAGGAAAACTCAGCTATATCAGATTTACAAAATAAAACATATACAGAACTGCACCACAACGATCAATTATTAACCTTTTAAATTTAGTTATCAGTACCTATGAAAATACAATACCTGGTACAGTACCTGGCAAGTCAGAATTTAGGTAGACTATATGCCAATGTGCAACCCGAAAGTCGGCAAAACGCAAAAACCTCTGTTAATTTAAGAACAATAAATTGAACGTGTTCGGCAGAGGTCCCAGGCCCCCACAGCAGCACCCGATCACGGATATAACGCATGTGCCAGCCATCCCCCCGCTCAACCAGGCCCTTAGGGTGCGGACCGGGACCCGACACACGTGCCACCACTGCAATGACCTTCTAAGGAAGGGGCGACCACCGGACACGCCACACCATGAGAACCTGAACACTAAGAATGACTTTCGAGACACACACAAGCATAAACATAACAATTACTTCCTAAGTACCCAAATGTTGCCATGCAATTCCGTTAACAAACTTATATATTAGTTAATAAAATAATAAATACATAATAGTAACTAAATGTTACATAAAAAATAATTATATTATAATAATAAGGTAATAAAAAAAAATAAGGTAAAAAAATCTTTTGCTAAGCCTGAGCTAATTAAATCTTTCTATTGCCACATTGAAAAGAGTATTGTTTAATTTAGTCTAAACATCTCTAAATCGCCCTATTAAAGAATAAAATTACCTAAAACCAAAGAAATTAAATATATCACAAGATATATAATAAGAAGCCAAACGGTATGAGAATAAAAGCTAGGACAGAATTAATTAGTCTATGAAAGTGCATTGCCTATTGTGGTCGTGTTTAATTTCAAATAAAGTACACTAAAAATATGTTTATTAGATTTTTATTTAGATATTATAAAATTTAACACTAAATTAAAAATCAATTACATTACAAATATAAATTAAAAACTAAAATTATAATTAATTATGATGGGCGTAGTGTGCCGAGGACACTCGCTGCGTATTGCATGAATACATGTGAGTAGACCTGACTAAAGTTTTGTGACCACTGTACTGTATTTATTGCAAATAAACGATATTTCATTTCATTTCATTTCATTTCATTTCATTTCATTTCATTTCATTTCATTTCATTTCATTTCATTTCATTTCATTTCATTTCATTTCATTTCATTTCATTTCATTTCATTTCATTTCATTTCATTTCATTTCATTTCATTTCATTTCATTTCATTTCATTTCATTTCATTTCATTTCATTTCATTTCATTTCATTTCATTTCATTTCATTTCATTTCATTTCATTTCATTTCATTTCCCCCGTTGAACGGCGAGGCCAGAGGCTGACCCTTTGAACAAAATATTTTCTGCTGAAAGGGTCACCCGTCGCCAAGCGTTGTTTTTCCCCAAGCTGACAAGAAAACGACAGAGCCTCCTCGGACTACGGACCACTTTGTTATTGATTTATTGTTTTAGTAACAATAGCCGTCCTGCATTTTACAGAAGTGTAAAATACTGCTTTGACAAGAGAAAAAGGCGTAAACATTTTGTATAAAAGTAGCTAACAATGCCTGCTCTAAATCATATTTGGTCTCTTTGCATAAAACATATAAAGTATACATTTTTAAAGTCTTAAGAACAAATATTAGCAGTAATTCAGTGCTAAATAAAATAATTAAGTCTGTAATGTGGTGATTGCGTCCCTCTGTTTACATAAAGGGTTGGAGAGGCAATAAACAGGGCACTACAAGTCAGACGAACTGGCTCTCATAAGGAGTAGGGACACTTGTAATAAATAACTTATCTCGTTCAGGATATTGTTTATAAAAACTACCTACCTAGTAGCAATTACATTTTATTTATTTTATTTTGAATAATAAATTTTATTCGAAGTTAATTATAGTACATTAAATATAAATTAAAAGCTACCTAAATAATAAAATTAAAAATAAACTAAACTATAAATAAAAAATGTCCTCTAGAGACGTCCCATCCGAGATAGTCCCAAGGAGACTGGCAATATTTACCCTCTGTATAGCGAGGCTAATACGTTGGCAGAAATAATTGCCAGCCTTCCTGTCTCCAGACCTTTCTGTCAGCCGGTTTGACAACTCCTTGGCCAAGCGCCTCGCTGACGGTCCCCATGGGCCCATCGTCTCGACCACAAACGGCGCAAATTCGTAACCGATACCAAGGTTAGCGTATTTGCGCAATTTGAGGTTCTCCGCAGAAAAAGCCGCACTTCCCGCGCCTGACGAGGTCGCCTGGATGTGAGATGGAGCTAATGTATCTACACACGTCGCATCCCACACCAGAGACCTGCCAAGTTTCCACGGCCCAACAGTCATTCCGTCGGGTCTCTTGTCCTCGCTCCGCACAATCCCAGATGGTTCTAATATTGCGGGTACCCCAGCAGTGACAAGAGCCCTTCGGATGATGTCGTTGAGAGCCGCGTGACGAGGAATGCGGCCAGCACTTTCTAGCACAAGAAAGCCCGTGGTG
The DNA here is from genome assembly GCA_910589645.1 of Tinea semifulvella. NCBI lineage: Eukaryota > Metazoa > Arthropoda > Insecta > Lepidoptera > Tineidae > Tinea > Tinea semifulvella. The sequence continues at coordinate 10,893,688 of OU342586.1, forward strand.
TCCGAGATGATCGACTGGTTCTCAGCATCGACACTGGTGCGGGTGGACAGTCCGGGCTCCGAGACGAAGGCACACCGCCATGGTCAGTGTATTTTTATTTATTTTATTAAGAGGGAAGACATAAAACTGAAAATTATGCATAGTAACTACTTATTACATGTAGTTCTTTATTAGATACAAAAATATTAAAATAAAATAGATTAAAAAAACTAATTATAAATAAAACTAAACTAAAAATACATATGAAATTAAAACTATTCTACAAAATTAACTAATGGCTTACCACCAGAAGGTACCTAAAACGCTCGCCGCATTTCCTCGTTGAATTATAATCGAAATATTCTGTTTTAGGTAGTTATGGCATTTTGGATTGCCACACTCTTGAAAAATTCGTTTATCCAGCTCTTTTATGAATTTGTGGGCATCAAGAGAATATACCCCCATTGTTTCAACCCCAAATGTCACAAAGTTATAAGCTATTATATTTGCTGTGCTTTTAAAATTTGATTGTATGAGCAGCACTGTATGTATCAGTAGCAATTACATTTTCATCCACACTATTATTTTTATTTCCTTATTAATTAGGTTCCCTAACTGGGATTTCTTATCACCTGATGGTAAGAGGTACGCGGAGTCCAAGAACGGGAGCAACAGACGCCAGCCACTAACGACAGACATCAATCTCTACCACTATGTCTGCCTAACAAGATGCTTATTCATACTTTATTACATGCAGCTTCGCCGAGATGTGGCTTCTCTGAACGTGTTATACTATGGTGAATTTTTGGAAGACCTCTATAACCTAATCCCTTTCTCACCATTCCGCAACCGAACCACACGCACGGGATAAAGATGTGGAATGCTCACCCAGCCTCTGTGTTTCCACTTTCCTATAACTTAAAATCCTTGGAGCGAGGTGTGATAAAGCATCTAGTCAAGCCGGCATAATGTTAGGGACTGATGTCAGTCATGAGTGTCTGACTTCACTTGCTAACATTCATGGACCTTGCACGCCACTTACCATCAGGTGGGCGCGAGGTCACATGTAGTGCTAGTATAAAAGTAAGGGAAAGCTCAATGGCTGAAAGCATTCCACATTTTCAGCATGCGAGAGATGTAAGACCCCGAATTTATGGGTACCCGTAGAAATAGTGTCGATAATGCTGGTACGGTTATGGAGCTCTTCAGTACGCTCACCGTGGCTAGAATACGCTCAGAGAGGCAACGTATCGTCGAAGCGATTTAAGTACTGTGGTGTCGTCCACTACCCGAATAGCACGACTCTGCAAAACATTGAGAGTATCTGTCTGTAACATCTCAGAGGTGGGAACAGTATGCCATGCATGACATTATCTGCGCTTTATACAGCATAAATCTTAGTGACAGCGGGAAAACCGTTTCACCTTGGTCACTATGCTGAGTTTATTGGACGCTGTTTCGGTGATGCTCTCATTGTAGTTTGTGTGTTTGAGGTCTGAGCGTATTTCGATCACAAGTATGTTAAAGCTGGGTTAAAGGTCTAGGACCGTTTGCTAAAAATTAGGAAGAGCAGAGGACTAACTTGCCAACCGTCTACAGACACGGACGAGCTTGCCACTTGTCATAATAATTTGGAGCCCATACCCATAAATTTAGTCTTACATCTTTCGCATGCTGAAAATGTGGAATGCTCAGTTGCTTCCATTTTTGGACTTTGCGTATCGGAACGTATTTCTAGACGATTTGGCCTAAATACAATTTATTAACGATTGCACAAACTGGTATTAGTAGAACCAGGACCGAACGTTTTACAAACGCTCGAGGAACGGGAAAGGTGGTGTTGTAAGTCTATGACAAATGTAGCTACGTAAAAAAAGTGTTTTTCTAGTTGGTACTTGCCTGGGTTCGAACCTACATTTTATTTTAAGATAAGCGTTCGTACCATTATCGCTTATTTCGTTTTTTCTATTTATCTATTAATAAACATAATTTATTTAATCAATACTTAAGTGTACGGCAATGTACACGCTAACGTTTATAGAAAATGTTTTGTATTGATCCTTTGGACAGGTAAGACCTTATATTTTATGTAACACCCAATTTACGAGCACCCCGAATAAATGCAAGTTGTGATTTGACTACCTCCGTGGTTTGGTGGTTAAAGACGTAGATTTAAACTCGGAGATATCGGGTTCGATTCAAGAAATCATTCATGATTTTTCTTATTTATACATTCGTGTTATTTTAAATCTTTATTGTGTTAGGTTTAATAATAACTCGCAATTTACAAGAACAAATAATTTTCCACTTGTCATGAAGGGCCTAGTCACATCACAGCCCCTAGAACACAGAGTCCTTGACCTCCACTGTTGGAGATGGGCCTTCCAGAAATCTCTGTAGACTTTGGCCTACACTCGCTGCAAGCTGACTTTACGGGTTGGCAAAGGTCTGATGTTTTTTTTTATATATCAATTTATTAACGATCACACAAGTTGGTATTAGTGGAACCGGGACCGACACGGCTTAACGTAATCTTCAAAGCACAGGAACGGTGGTGTTGTAAATCTATTTCAAATGTAGTAAGAAGTTATTTCGAATCACCACCGCGTGACGGGGCGCTCTAGTGTGGCTAGACCCGGACTGAGTTTCCTCCAGACTGCGAGGACTCTTTCAGAGGTCTGTAGGAACGTCTCGGCTCCTAGCTTTCCTGAAGGAGATTGGTTGCTTTAATAATGGGGCCCAGGTTACGCGTAATGGTCTCAAAGAGACTGAATGTGGGAAAATACCTCGTACTAGAGTCACTTCTTTAAAATAAATTACAGGAGTGATGATACTGTGATTTCGTAAAGCCCATACACACATAGTTAACACGTCTTTGCTGCTGAGTACTTCGGCAAACGACCGCCCCTGGAATATCGTTGGGCCTATGTCAACGGAACTTTATTAAGTTAATATAATATTCTCCTTCTGTATGCTCACGTTAGTGATAGTTATAATAGTATTTTTTTTTTTTTTCAAATCCTTTTGTTCACTTTATGAGGCTGCTCCTCTCTTCTCTTCTACATTTCTTTGTCTATAGGATTTCGGCCCATTAATGTTGCTATTTTATACAACATCTAAGTCCGAGATCATAGGTATGTGCGTTAGAAGGTGTTTCTGACAGTTTTCGGTAGTTGAGGCTCATAACAATGTGATCCACAAAGCTGGTGAAGGAGTCCGTGGTGACATGGTTTTTCAGAAGGGAACCGAGATGAAAGGGCTTAATCTTTTTAAGGTTGCAGAGTTGCTGGTGTTGAAGCCTTCGGGCAGCAAATTTAGAGCAGTCCTGGAGCAAGTGGGCTAGTGACTGAACGCTGTCATTATCACAGGGGCAGTTATAATAGTATACTTAATATATAGGAACTTAATAAATAAAAAAGTAAAGTATCATCACGACAGTATCTATATTAAGTACTTCATACCTAGCGGTAGGCTATTCACTGTAATTATAATAAAGAATATAACTAAATATTTTTCTAGTTTTGTTATAGTATATTACAGCGAATAGTGTACCACTTATAGGTAGTAGGCTCAGGGGTGGGGAGGAGGGCAAGTTGATCGCCTGTGAACTGGCAATTATTATTAATTATTATTGATTATTAGGCGAGCAGCGCATTGCTGATATGCCTATATCAAGCACTGGTGTAAAGTTCATAAAATAGTCAGTTATCACCATAGTCTATGTCAATTGTCACTAGCCACTTGTCCAGTTTGTTTTTAAAAGTGTTTACAGTTGGGGACTTCAAGACATATTGATCTATATTGATCTGGTATTTTGTTCCACATATTTACAATTCTGTTATTTATAAAGTGATATTTCACATTTGTATTGCTGGATTTTCTCATCAATTTTATTCCGTGATCACGACGGGGAAATATCATTGTGTTCAACGTAAACATTTTGGCTAGGTATTTTGGAACAATTAGTCATAACTTTTAAAAACTAAGTAAAGTACTCAATTTTTAATAGTTCGGACTAATAATAGTAAGCCGTCGGTCACGGTACCATTAATACCATCTTGTGAAATCATTAATAAATTATCATAAAAATAACAAATATTTACATCAGACCCTCGCCAACCCGTCTAGATAGTGTAGGCCAAATTCTCTAGAAATATGTTCTGGAAGGTCCATCTCCAACAGTGGAGGTCTAGGATTCTGTGTTCTAGGTGATGATAATGATAAAAATAAGTTAATCACGGCCGTTTATATTAGGGTGTATTATAAAGTTCTATGTTATATTTAAACCAACTGAGATTACAAATTAACTTGCTAATGTAACAATCTCGGAAATAAAATAAATAAGTACCTATTAATTTACAACAAACGAAAAATGAAGGTTCTTTTCAAAGGGCTTTGTGTGAGCAGGGATGGTGTTGTTTGACCAAAGTCAACAACTTGCCGGCCCCAAGAGGTTGCTAATAAAATTAATTAACCTGACCGCGGCCACAGAATAAAGGTCCTTGTTTGGCCCCTAACTTAGTAAGCCCAACAACTCTTTTGGCTTGTCTCCCTTATTTTACCTTTAACTTTTATTCATAAACTAATGTAAACGTATACAAACTACAAATATACATATTTTTTACTGCAATTATCATTTATTCGGAAAAAATATATACAAAATATAAAATAAAATTATAAATACATTTATGAGTAGGTTTATAGCAAAATTATTAGGCATTATTTCTTTTGCGATCCCAATTAATAACAATAACCTGCTTTTTTATAAACTAAACAAAAAAAAAATTAAGCGTTCGAACAGCTTACAACTGATACTGTAAAGCGATTTTAACTGCTTTTAACTGTATGGTAACTACTTAAAACATTTTGAACACAAAGGCCCATGGCAAGCCGGCAACTTGACAGTGTAGAAACGTCCCTAAAGAGAAATGTTGCACCTTGATTAATTAATTTTATATCATTCCTGATGCATTCCTAATTAATATTCTTTCACTCCATGGGACAGCTTTTAGCCTTTTACTTAGGCCGTAGGTATGTTTTATCATTTAAAGCAAACGGCCTTTTCCGTGTTCGACTTGAAAGCAAGGCAAAACTAAACTCTATTACAACTATAAAGCAACGTCAAGTCGAACGAATTTCAAAGCGAATTTAAGTGAAAAAAATCGCTTAAAGTGACAAGTCAAACACAGGGAATAGTGTATCGCATCGAGGTATGTATTCCTGCGTTGTGTTGTTATGATTTCATACTTCAATACAAAGTAACACCAAGGATAAGACACTACGCTCGACTTTTTAGTATCACTAAATAGCTAGAAAATTTTGTGGTAATAAATTAAATTGTAGTTGTTAGATATAATTTAGTTGTCTCGCCCAGGGACTTTGTATCTGGGCCAAGACTAACGTATCTACGGAAAGTAGGTCATATTTCTTCGTATGAAATCCGACCACATCCTACCTGTGGATTTACTGCTTTACTCAACTCCATAAGTTATTGATGCTACTCATACTTAGTAATCTTGTAGATTGTTTTAACGTACACTATACCACAAAATATAGGATTTATGTGGTAGTTCAGCTTATTTAAAACAAAATGGCGGTGGTGGCTGAAACCTTTATTGCACATAATTTACAAATAAACCGTAGGGCGAACTTAATTACCTATCATATTGACTTAATTAAAACAACTAAGTAAATGTACAAATATACAATATTCATTACAACATCACCGTTCCCGTGAGAGAGTTTGATTTTTGATGATTATTATAATAATAATAATTATATATTTTTATTTGTATTTGTGTAGTGGTATGTAAATTATTATTATGTATTTTTAAGTATTTGTTTTTATTTCTAATGCACCCGCAATGTATATACAATATTTAAAAAAAAAGAATGGTGTCATCGCATTATTTAAATAGTTCATAAGTTATGTAATGGTATGTATTATTAGTATTTAATATATCATAGTTATTAGTATGTATTATAGTAATATAATTGTATTTATGTGTATATAGATTTATTTATTATTTATGTTTATAAATAATTGCACCTACCTTACATCTGAAATGGTCCACATTGTCCCTAAGGTTGGCTGTGATAATGTCTAGCGACATTAAGTCCGCCTCTTGTATAACGTGCAAAAAAGTTTTAAATAAATAAAAAAAAAAAAATATTTATCGTTAATAATAATAAGACACGAAAGCATTGTGCGAGTTTCGAAAAGAAGAAGTATATTTAAAAATATTGCTATGACAAATTGGTCAACAACGCTCAGAAGTAGTGATGAAAGAAAAGTGTCATTTAGGCAGGAGTCGGGATAGTTGCAGGGAGTGATATCAGTTGTTAGTGGTTGGTGGTAACATAACAACAGAACATAGAACACACCGTCCTAGATCTCCACTGTTGGAGATGGGCCATACAGAACATATATCTGGAGAATTTGGCCTACACTCGCCACGTTGCTGTAAGTACTACGTAAGACGTGTATTTCTCATTGGTACATGCCGGGGGGGTTTGAACCGACATTTGTAGGATTTTAAAGTAAAGTAAGCGTTCTTACAATCGAGCCACCACCCAAAAAAAGGTATATTAAAATATAATTTAAAAAAAATAACATCAAAGGTATAATTTACGAGTTAATGCTTGTAAAAAGTTAGTAGTTACTTACTTTTAAAAAGAAACGAATTAAACATTTCGCAATAAGTGAAAGTTAGGCATTAAAAAGTGAACAGACAATGAGGTAAATTGGATTTCCCCAGGCGAACATAATGGCGCGATTGTGAAGGACCAAATCCTATTTCACGATCGTTGCTACTATACTGGGATACGTCTGCATTCTTTTATAAATCTACCTTTTCAACTAAATAAGTAGGTACCTATTTATGAAAATTGTTATACCTACTACTTTTTGCTTACTTTTGCACGCTTTATAATAACACCATAGAACACTTTCTATTACTTTGAAGCGGTTATGAAAGAAATAGATTTTATATTTACTAGTAAAGTTATAAAGAAGCGGATTCACATTTGGCCAACTTTACTATAGTTAGGCCAATCATGACAAGTGGCAATTTCGTCGATGTCTCTAGCGTGCCAAACTCGAGAAATATAACAAATAAATTAAATTGCAATAAGGATAGGATGATTTTCATAATTCATTATAATTCATCATTTTAATTATAGTTAGGTTTATTTTTAATTTTATTATTTAGGTAGCTTTAAATTTATATTTAATGTTTATTAATTTACTTTAAATGGAACTGTTAAACAAATAATTCATGATAAACATTTTAATATACGCCATATTTAGGTTAGGCATACGAATGATAATCAGTAGTTCTGCAATCGGCCGGTAATAAGTAGGTAAATCAAAATAAGTATAGGTAAAACTCCGGCATGTACTTATGATATAAAACATTTCTTATGAGAAAATACAAAAATATATTAAATTAAAACTATTATATAAAATAATCTAACTTAACACCTATGGTAGCAGGTATGTTTTCTTGGAGGTAGTTATGGCATTTGGGATCGCTAGACTCGTGTTAAATTCGTTTTTCCTGCTCTTTGCCCAAATGCCACAAAGTTATAATTGTGTTTAATGGTAGAGCAAATGAGGCAAGCGGCAGAGGTGGGATTTTAGACAAGGCATCTTCCCTCACTCCTGCATGGTACAAGAAACATTCATTCGGCCTTTTACCCACTACGTGATAGACCTGATGGTTCGAGGACGGACGGGATTAGCTAATAGTAAATATACCTAATCATTATAATGTACAAATTAAAAGTTGTTTGCTATCGTGCAACATTTCACTTAAAATCTTGTAATCATATTTCAGAGTAATTGACGCGTAAACACCGAGCAAGTATCAGACTGACGGGAGATAGAAATTTAAAGTGAAGTAAGTATTCCCTTGATGGGTGGCTAATGGGCTATAACCAAGGTCTCGGGTAGCAAATTTCATTACAAGCTATTGTTGAAGGAAAGAGAAAGCCACGACCGCGCCAAATTGCCTTCAAGATAAACAGACATGCGAGAACGAAGGGCGGGCGGGACAAGATACACTTCAAACATTAAAAAATACATTAAAGTTTCAAAAGACTTACAAAAGGTTGCAGAGAAGCTGATTATCTTTTGACATGTTTAACGTATGCCTATGAGGGACGTCATTGATTGAAATAACCGAAGTGACAAGCTACATACCAATTACGTGGCGTGTATAAGAATGTTGATCATGGATTATTTTAATGATAGTTTTTTGCAACTTGTCGTTAATATATTAGGATTTATTTTCTTTGTTAAATACTATTTAAAAAAAAACAAACTATTGCAAATCGTTATACATATATTTTTTTCGACGTTTGCTGTGGAAACGATGGGCCCGTGGGGATCTTAACTGAAAGCATTTTATAAAGAAATTGTTCCAAGGCTCATTGACGTCTCTGATGACAATAGGGCTGGCAGAGGTATTTTTTTGTAAGTTTATTTTTTATTTTCTAGGTTTTTTTTTTGGATGAAATTTAGATTTTGTTGTAATATAGTTTATTTAATTTAAGGTTTTGTATCATACAAATATATGTAGGAAACTTTAAGCACGTCATCTTTAAAATTATATCATTTTTTAAAAGAAATAATAATAGTCCCAACATATTCTTGCTCAGTAATTTCAGACTTACAATAAGGTTTTTTCTTTCGATTTATTTTGCAGTGTAATTAAAATAAGAATTAAAAGTTTCATCAGAATCCAATCTAAATAAGTCAAGTGAAGCCATTATTTAGGTACGTTCGGCTGTCGCAGCCAATGAATTAAGTATTCATGAATTTATTCTTGCTATAAATGTAATTTGTAGGCAAAACGGCTTTCAGACTTCACAAACCAATCGATAGGTATATCGTGCATTTAATATGAATTATTTATTGAATGACACGTATATCGAAACAGTAGGTATTAGTGGGAGGTTACACGGTCAGTGTTTTATCGGTTGAGTCCGTCGCGTCAGTCTGGTCAAACTTTGACTGACGTCAGAATGAGGGATGCTTTAAACGGTTAAATAAATTATTTTCCTAAATATTTTAATTACCATGCTATTTAATACAAAACCTTAAATTAAATAAACTATATTACAACAAAATCTAAATTTTACCCAAAATAATAATATATAGAAAATAAAAATTTAAATACTTACCAAAAAAATAGCTCCTCCAATTCGCTGCCTGGTGGCATGGTGCCCAATACACTAGCAGCATTTCCCCTTTGAATTATGATACTTAATTTTTGTGAGAAAAACTCACTTTTTTTAAATTGCGTTCCAATATAACAAATATTTCAAAATATTAATTTTATTAGTTCAACTACACGCTTTAGCACTTTTACGAGTATACAGCCAGTCTCTTGGGATGAATATTTTTAATTTTGGAATACAATTTCAAACGAGTCATTCGCTATATTTAGATATATTTATTTCTATTTCTGATTTCGGTCCACTAATATTAACATGTGGAATCGTTAATAAATTGTCATTAAAAAATTACATCAGACCCTCGCCAACCAGTTTGACCAGCGCGTGACGTATGTCACAACACACAAATTCTCCGGAAATTTCTGGAAGACCCGCCCTTCTCCAATAGTGGAAGTCTAGAACTCTGTGTTCTAGGCTGATAATGATGATGAATCGCTTTATTTAAGTATAGGCACCTACTTATAGATAAGATATAATGTTATATAAGTTAACATTGGTTTTATATTTATTTATTTATTACAGGAAAACTTACAGCTAGATAACAATATAAATGAATAGATATAATAAAAAATGAGCCTCTTAAAAGTTTTGGCCTATAGCAACTAAATACATTAATACACTGACAATAATATAAAAACAACAAAAGAAACAAAAAGAACAAATCCTAAAAATATACAGAAGCCGGAGGGTTAAAGAATTGAGAAGAAATTAGACACCTTACTGTTGAAGGCTTCATAGCAAAAATATCAATGTCAATATTGTCATCACCAATCATCTTATTGATACAACTAGTTCTAATAATAAAAGTATTTTGTCTGTAGTTACTGTGCACTGTAGGTATTTTTATATCATCATCATCATCATCATCAGCCTGTATCTCTCCACTGCTGGATGTAGGCCTCCCCTAAGGCTCGCCACTTAACGCGATCTTTCGCTACCCTCATCCAACCCCCACCAGCGACCTTCTTTAGGTCATCTGTCCATCTGGCGGGGGGTCGTCCCACTCTGCGTCTTCCCGTACGTGGTCTCCACTCTAGAACCCGTTTGCCCCATCGATCGTCGGTTCTGCGGCAGATGTGTCCGGCCCATTGCCACTTCAGCTTGCTAATTTTAAAAGCTATGTCTGTAACTTTCGTTCTCTGACGAATATCAACGTTTCGAATTCTATCCACCAGAGATACACCAAGCATAGCTCTCTCCATGGCTCGCTGAGCGACCTTGAATTTATGGACCAGACCCACTGTTAGTGTCCACGTCTCTGCTCCGTACGACATTACCGGGAGGACGCACTGGTTAAAGACCTTTAACTTTAAGAAATTTTTATATAGGTATACAAAATAGACTTAAATTTTGTTTCTTTGTTTAGAAGCGTGAATTCACATTTTACCAAATTTACTATTTGTCCATGCCTCTGTGGTCTAGCGGTTCAAATCGTAGACTTACTCGTAACTGCCGATGTACCGATTCGATTTCTGATCGTGAACACAAATACTCGTAATACCTATAATGTAAATTATTTGTGACATATCCCAAGTCTATACAACCAGCTTGCCATTTGTCCGTTCCAACTTTCTTTACTACTAAAATCGGGTGTTATAGAAAATCTAATAAATTGAATGAATAATCGTACCCAAAGTCAAAGAATGTCAAGGATAAAGTGAAAGGAATATTTTTGAAAGATTACAAGTAATAATACTTGCATATCTATCATTCGATAAGATACTAAACCTAAGCGGATTCGACGATAGTATCAATATAATGGCACCCATCACTAAGGTGTTTCAGTATGATGACCACAGATCAGAAAAAAATATAATAAATTGTAATTAATAATTTATAAAAAGTTTTACCATAATGTAGCAAATAACAATATTATTTTAGGATTTATTAGTCTATTATTAAATTTGCCTTGAATGACTTTAGAAACCTGCAGCGTGAAATTATTAAAACTAATTTTATTTATTGGTTAATTAACAAACCAACCCTTTCCTATTAGAAAAAAGTTATTGTTAGGTCTTATTTTTAGCGATATATGAGTACCTACCCATAGGTACATGTACATGGAAGTATCCAGGATATCGACCACTTAAGTTCTAGACTATAATACAATCATTTATTATAGCATTATTTTTTCATATAGGAATTAAACATTATTGTGGAATGTGGAATGCTTTCTCAGCCTATGTATAAATTAAATATTGTGTAGCGGATCGGGATATATTAAAGGATTTTGATGAAAACACGATTGGAACTTACTAGTACGTACTAGTTTTTATTGACCGTTTTACAAATAATAAATATATCAAAAATGACAAATAATATTGTTATAAAAGGTGGTATAAAAACATGCTAAAGGAGTTCGCAACATATTGATTAGTACAATATTAATATAAAATGCTAGTAATGTGTTGTTTTGCTTTATAATTGTTATTATTTAATGACATCCAGTTGCCTGAATAATGTTACTGTTTTTTTCTGTTCTATAATCACACAAGGTTGACAAGCGGCGAGCAGGTCTGACGGTAACATGATCTGCGCAGTTAACTTGATTAACTCACAACCAAGTGACCTATGTGATTAAATACTGAATATAATACTCGGGATACTGAACAGGGTGAAACGGTTTTTCCCGCCTTTACTTATGATGAAGCACAGATAAGGTCATTCGTGGAATACTGTTCTCACCTCTGGGATGCCGCCAAGTACCTTACAGATGCTCTTAATGACCCGCAGAGGCGTGTGATTCAGATAGTGGACGATACCACAACGTCTAAAACTCTCGAATCGCTTCAGCCTCGTCGCCGTACCGTTTACCGTAGCCACTATCCCTACGCGTACTCATAAATTTGGAGACTCTTACATCTTTCGCACACTGAAGATGTGGAATGCTCTCCCAGCAAGTGTGTTACCCCATTCGTGTGTGCGAGTGTGTTGTTCTATGGATGAGACACACAAACACATAACATATTTTTTATTCAAAATTTTAAATAGTTTTTTAGTTAAGTTTTAAGCGTTATACGAGTATATCTGCCATAAGTGAAAATAAAAATTAAGCTTGTAAATTTGATTCCATGAATCGAGTGTCGGAACAAAAAAAGGTCAAAGTTCGTTGGTGTCTCAATAAAACCGCCTTGAAGTTTCAGCCTTTGAAGATGCCGAGTCTCGAGTGATGTGGAAGTAGGCCATGTTTCGAGATTACTCATTCATTTATAGACAATAATTTGACAAGATACAAAAAGAAAAGTGTTATCTTCAAAAACATCATCAGTAATCTTATAAATCTTATTGGTTTTGTGTCTTTGCGTCTTCAGGAATTATACAACCATATTTTTTATATTATTTGTAAATTTTATTATTATTATTGTTTTTCTCGATGGAATTAATGGTTCTACTAGCTTGTTCTCTTAATTGTATTGGTGGTGGCTTTGTATTTGAATTGTATTGTATATTTTAACACGTTTTGTCTGTTGTGTTTACAACTAACTCAATGCCATCAGTGAAAATTTGTAAGGCTTTAAGTTACTATATTTCTATTGTATTATTGTAGAGGCTGTAAATTTTCCTAAAAATAAATAAATAAACCGATATTATTTTAAGGAGCCGGCTCATAAAATTTGCCAACTTATTTAATTTTAAAATATATTTATTAATAGTATTTTGTAATTATTATTTTATATTTTGTAAAGTCCAGCAAGCGGCGCAAATAAGTAAATATATTAAAAGATTACATATTTGTGCCGTTTGCTGTAGAAACTCTGGGTCCATGGAGTCCAAGCGCAAGAAAGTTTTTAAAAGACATAGCACTGTGTCTTGTCGTCTTCTGTACAAGAGCACTGGCTCTTTCTTAGCTCAAATAATCAGTATTACAATTCAGCGGGGAAATGCAGCCAGCGTTCTTGCCACCATTCCACGCGGACGGGACTTATATCCCTATGCTTAGTCAAAATATTAATTTTATTTTATATTTTGTAAATATTTTTTTCGAATAAATAATTTTCAATTTCTGGTAAATATATTGTAATATAATAATATAATTTACATATGTATTATAATTAAGGCTTGGTAAACTGTTGCTTAACGCATCTGTCTTTTTAAGAAATCGTTTTGAGCAAATAACGTATGTGATTATGAGGTTTTTTAAATAATCGATTCACTTATCAATTGCGTCACGTAAAACGTAAAATGTGTGACGTAGGCATATGCTAGGCTAATCTAGGCACGCTTCATAGATCTTAGTCTGAGGAAAGACCTAAGTACACTTTATAAATCTCTGTAGGTATAAATTATCTTGAATTTATTATCTTCATTTCGTTTCATAAAACGGAAAACGGTAGGTTAATGAGGCTTTTTAAAAAATCATAATTTTTTTTCATTCGTTTGAAGAAATTTCATTAGTTTTAATGATTTTTGCGAGAACACACTGATGCTAATATATTTAATACAAATTTCATTAAAAATTTATATAGATACTTAATTAATAATAATTAATATAGGTGCTAATATATAAGCTAACTATACACTAGTGTGGTCTCTGTTCTAGGGGTTGTGATATATACACACATCAAAAGTGTCTAGGGATCAACATATATTTTTGCAATAACTTTTCTCCTGATTGATATTCATTAAAATTTTCTTTAAGGATTGATCAAATAAAATGTTTTCGTTTGTCTACAGTAACGATAAACCAAGTCACCTTTGCATTAGTAAAAAAAATTGCCATTTTCCTAATAAAGGGATTTTTGACATTTGAACCACTAACATTAAAGTTCGAAAAAAAGACTGAAATAACAGTTTTTTTTTTTAATTTTATTGGGTAACTTAAACAATTAATAATCCGTGTTTCTACCGCGAACACTAACAACACAAGAACATCGGTTTGGCATACTCAAAATGAGTTCATCCAAATCACGCTGTGGAATGGCCGCCCATGTTCGTTGCAACAACAAAAAAAGGTCTTCTTGCGACTGGATACCCTCCATATTCGGCAGAGCTCTTCTCTGAAGAATATCCCATGCATGCTCAATCGGGTTCAAGTCTGGCGACTGAGCAGGCCAGGGCAGGACATTGATGTTAGCTGCGGCGAGAGTCTGTCTTACAACTCTTGCGGTGTGCGGTCGTGCATTATCATGCATTAACTGAAATAAGGGACCGATATGCACTTGTAGAGGAACGATGACGTCTGATACAACCGTCTCAGCATAAATTTGAGCGTTGAGGTTGCCTCTGATCCAAATCAACTCAGTTCTTCCGCCGATCGAAATACCCGCCCATACCATGATGGTTCCACCACTATAAGGATGGACTTCCTGGCAGGATTTTAATCGCTGTTGGCGTCCAGGGGTTCTCCAGTGTCGTATACGTCTTGTATCCGGCCTCATACCAAAACGAGACTCATCAGAAAAGCACACAAAACGCCATTGTTCTTCTGTCCAATTTCTGTGTTCAAGAGCCCATTGATATCGAGTCCTACGATTGTGCATTGCTATAGGTGGTACCCGTAGCGGTCTTCGGGAATGAAGGTTCACTTCATGCAAGCGGTTTCTGACTGTTTGGTCGCTAATTAAGTTCCCTGAAGAGCGATGAAGGCTCACGGCTAACATCATGGCGGTTATTGTTGGAGTTCTTCGAGCTGTGATTTGAATGTATCGGTCTTGTCTCCGTGTGGTGCAGCGATACCGTCCTCCATGGCGCTCAGCCACGGTACCAGTGGTTCGGTAACGTGTCCAAAGTCGACTGATAACACTCTGACTTGTATTCAGAGCTAAAGCCACAGTACGTTGCCGGGAACCAGCTTCTATCATTCCCACGGCTCTGATCATTTCTTCCCTGCTTAAATGACGTCGCCGCTCCATAATAACGTTGGTTTTAATCAGTAGTAGGGAAACAGTAGCACTAATAATGTCTTCAATGCGTCTTATGTTTTTATAGGGAAAATATTGACAGCTGATTTTCATCTTTTACTCGAATTTGATTGACAGTTCCTGTTTTAAATTATGAAATGCACCAAAAAGGATCCATATAAATTTATAAAATCATAAATTTATTACAAAGCCACATCTCAATCACAAGAAATCCGCATAAACATGCTTGATCCCTAGACTTTTTTGATGTGTGTATATCTAAGCACCTTGAGTCGATGTATCGATTGATGGTCAGGGTTAATACGAAATTACTCTTATAAGCAATTTACATACGAGTAGGTATATATGTATAAGAAAACTAAATTTAAAAGCTTCGCTATGGACTTCGCTTGGGACTATCTCTGATAGAACGTCTCTTGATGATATGTTTTTGTTTAGTTTAAAGTTATTTAATTTTATTTTAGTAGTTTGTAATTATTATTTTATATATGTCTTTTAATACAGGATGTTAGATATCAATAATAAAATACTTCATGCAATTGCAAATTTATAATATTAAGTGGAGATTTATGTATTTTTTTTATAGCTATGACGGCTTTTATGATAATGAAGCTATTAAGGAACTGGTGAATTACCGGATTTTACATTATGAAATAAAGAATAATATCACCTCTCGTCTATTTGTCAGCTCAAGCTGTGACGAGAGGGCTGGTTAATTCCTCGCTCAGAGAATCAGCATAACGATTCAGAGAGGAAATGCGGCCAGCGTTTTTGCCACTATACCGCGCAGACACGATTTGTATTTAAATTTCTGTAAGTACCTACTTAATGTATTTTTATTGTTAATAATTATTTTTAATTTTAGTTTACATTTAATTTTATATTTATATATTTTTATTAATTTATTTTTTTATAACGATTATTTATTTAATATACAAACAGTATAAAATACATACATACATATCTTCACGCCAGATCCCTTACGGGGTAGGCAGAGACAATTGAGCGCCACTTGACACGATCACGACATACCTCTTTCGCTTCATCGACATTCATCAACCTCTTCATACATGCCCTTTTGTTACGAAGGCTTTTTAATTCTCCTTCAGCTAGTGTTTTATTTATTTGATCGTGATACGTGTGTCTTGGTCTGCCAGGGCCTCTTTTACCCACAACTTTCGCATTATATACCTGGTTCGTCAATCTTTCTTCGCTCATCCTTTCAACATGCCCGAACCATCGTAGCATGCTTTTCCTTATTTTTGTCCCTATGCTTTCCTTCATACCAACCCTTTTCCGTATTTCGACGTTACGTATGCGGTCCGCCAAAGTGACGCCACATATCCGCCGCAACGACCGCATTTCTACTGCATTAACCCTACTCTCATGCGTATTCTGACATATCCACGTTTCGCTTCCATACATCAGTGTTGGTACCAACATGGCATTGTGTATGGCGAGCCGAGCTTTGTCACTGACATTTCGACTGCCGATCAGTGACCCCAGGGCACCGTTAACACTATTTCCCGCGTTCACTCTTCTTTCAACGTCCCTATCGTACTTCCCATCCGCAGTGAAAACACTGCCCAGATATATAATTTCATTTACTTGTTCTAGAGTTTCATCATCAATCTTTATCGTCACGGTTGTCATCCTTCTTCTTTCAAACACTAGTACCTTGGTTTTTCTCGCATTCAAACGGAGTCCTTTTTCTGCACATCCCTCCTTCATTCTTGTGACTAGTGATTGCAGTTGTTGTTCGGACGATGCCATAAGAACAGCATCATCTGCATAAAGCAGGCAGTTCACCACTAGATCACTCATCTTTATCCCACAGTTACTCTCTCTCACACTTTTTAGGCATTTGTCGAGATATAGAGTGAATAATCTGGCGGAAAGCACACAGCCCTGTTTGACACCCATTTGGGATTCAAAGCAAGGCGACATACCTCCCTCCACCCGCACACAAGCTTTACAGCCCTTGTACAGGGACTGTATAGCCTGTAGCAGTTTGTCATTCACTCCATACTCCGGCAATATGTCCCAAAGCTTCTTTCTTACAACTCTATCAAAAGCCTTCTCCAAATCCACAAAAGCACAGAAAACCTTCTGGTTTAAGGCCAAAAACTTCTCTGTGATATTGCGGAGCGAGAAGACTTGGTCAATGCATCCTCTTCCAGGTCTAAAGCCTCCTTGTGCCTCCCATAAAAGATCTTCAGTCTTCTCTTGCAGTCGTTTCGTGAGAATCTTGCCATACATCTTGCTCGCCAAACTGATCAAACTAATCGCTCGGTAGTTGGAACAGTCCAATCTAGATCCTTTGCCTTTGTATAAAGGAACGATTACTGACTGCTGCCAGTCTTCCGGTACTCTTCCCTCCTGCCAGCAAAGGTTGCACAGCAGATGGAAAGCGTTCCAGACCGGTATACCTCCGTATTTGATCATTTCAGCGAGCACTCGATCTTTTCCCGCTGCTTTGCCACATTTCAGGCTTCTAATTGCCGATTGCAATTCTTGCACACTTATTTCCTCCTTCAATGTGGACGTTGTTGTTGTGGGTAGCGCTGGGGGTAATGTACCCGTCGTAACGTCGTTAGGAGTTCCACTAGCATACATCTCGCTAAAGTATTCACTCCATCGCTCCAACACCTCATTTGTGTTTGCAAGAATGTTACCGCTCTTTGATTTAACTCTATTCATTCGACAAGATGACGAGCCACCTTTGGCCTTCCTAACTTCCCTCCAGAAAAGTTTGGAGTTCTCCTTAAAGTTGCTCGTCATCCTATTTTCACCTATTTCCTTACATCTTTCACGCTTCTCCTTAACCAAAGATTTAGTCTCATTCTTGCAACGATGGTACAACTCCTTTTTTTCTCTTTTCATACTTTCATTCATATTAAGCGAAGCAACGTAATCTATCCAAGCTTTCTTCTTTCTTTCTACCGAATCTTTAACCTCGTCATCCCACCACGCGTCACCTTTGGTTGCTCGCTTTTTTGCTACCCCACATACTTCACTTGCCGATTCTACCATACCATTTTTTAGGTACTTCCAGCATTCTTCCACATCTTTGCTCACATCTTTCAGGTTGATAAGTTTATCTTTGACGCGTTTCATATACTCTTTTTTCACACTATCATCTTGTAACTTTTCACTCTTTATTCTCTCTACTACTGACACATGGCCACCTGATTGCCGGTGGCGCCATTTTGTGAACAGACCACTTATCCTAGTAATTACTAGGTAGTGGTCTGTTCCCAATTCTGGACCACGATACGCCCTGGTATCCAGAATCTGTGTTCGCAGTCTTTCATCAACTATTATTAAATCAATCATACTCTTTTCACTATTCATCGTTCTTGTGTACATGTGAATGTCTTTGTGAGCAAACATTGTGTTGGACACAAAGAGATTCTTTTCTAAGCACACGTCAAGTATAAGCTTACCTGCATCATTAACTCTCCTATCTCCAAAATCACCTAGGACCGTTTCGTAATCTGTACGACGTGTCCCCACCCATCCATTTAAATCGCCACATAATATTATATGTTCGTTCCCAACTGCCAAATCTAGAACTGTCCTGACCTGGTTCCAAAAATTCTCTAGTTCCTGTTGTGGAGCTGAGCTCACTGGTGCGTAGACCACGGCTACAAAAAACTTTTTAAGCCCAGTCTTCAGACGAACCCAGAGAATTCTTGGGCTTTCCAGGCAGTACTCGTACATGCTGTCGGCCAAGCGGCCAGATAGTAAGATGCCCACACCCTGACTACCACGATCGCTGTCTCCCACTCCCGACCAGAGCGCGATCCTCCCTCCCGGTAAGTCCTGCATCTCACTACCCCTCCGCTTGGTCTCGGTCACGCCAATCGCATCCAACTTCATGTCATCCATCAAATCTAAGAGTTCATTCATCTTATCTTTCATTCCCCCCCGGACATTCCACGTGCCAAATCGACACTCCTCTGTCCTCGATCCGCGCTTTTTGGGCCATGCGTGATGGGTTGCGGACCCCATCGCCGCTTCGGCTCACGCTATTGCCGACCCCGCATTACAAATTTATCTGTGGCTGAGTTGTCATTACAATTTTATATTTTATATTTTATAATAAGATATTTATATTTTATAATAAGATATTTATATTTTATAATAAGATATTTTATAATTTTATAATAATAACAGTATAAAATAATTACAATATAAATTAAAACTACTTAAAAGTAAAAATTAAAATAAATATAAACTAAAATAAGTAAAAAATGTCCTCTAGAGACGACCCTTCAGTGATAGTCCCAAGAAGACTGGCAACATTTCCCCTCTGTATAGCTAAGCTAATACATTGGCAGAAATAATTGCCAGCCTTCTTGTCTCCAGACTTCTCCGTTAGCCGTTTGGACAACTCCTTGGCCAGACGCTTGGCTGAGTGTCCCCATGGGCCCATCGTCTCGACCCCAAACGGCGCAAATTCGTAACCTGTACTGAGGTTTGCGTATTTGCGCAGCTTGAGGTTCCCAGCAGAAACCGCCGCACTTCCCGCGCTTGACGAGGTCGCCTGGATGTGAGATGGAGCTAATGTGTCTACACATGTCGCATCCCACACCAGGGACCTGCCAAGTTTCCACGGCCCAACGGTCATGCCGTCGGGTCTTTTGCCATCGCTCCGCGCAATCCCAGAGGGTTCTAGGATCGCGGGTACTCCAGCAGTGACAAAAGCCCTTCGAATGATTTCGTTCAAAGCAGCGTGACGAGGAATGCGGCCAGCACTTCTAGCGCAAGAAAGCCCATGGTGTCCGAGATGTTCCACGGGCTCTCCACACCGACACTGGTGTGGGTGGACAGTCCGGGCTCCGAGACGAAGGCACACCGCCATGGTCAGTGTAATTGAATAAATTAATAGTACCAGCACTACTACTACTATTTACTAGTACTAACGAATCAAGTATATTATTATTCAAAAGAAACGAAACACTACTTTAGACTTTTAACAAATGACAATCAAATGATTGAGCCAATGGACACAATAACCCGGTGAAGTGGTTGGTGCTCGGTGGCGGCCACGGCAGTATGAGTGCCCGTAGACATAATTGTAAGCATAATATAAAGACCGACCAAACAAAATAATTAATTATTCCTAATTGGTAAAAGCAAGCTAACTACGAGTAACAACTATAATACCTAATCGGTTAGCTTATCAGCAGCCCTATTCTGTTCCTAAGTCGCAATCTTTATTAGTGGATTTCGTTATTTACGTCAGAGATTGCGTCATAATTACAAAATATTCAATTCTCAACTCTATAAGCGCACGACCTTGACAGCGACCGTGCGAATATCAACTTTAATGGCGTGATATATATAGTTAACAGATTCCATTATATAACGTTTGCGCTTAAGTAACAGAATAGGGCTGCAGGTATAGTAAGTTGGTCATCAGGCAGCGAAAAACGTTTGTTGTAGTTGTATGTAATGTGTGTATAATTGGTGCAGATGTGGAGTAAGAATGTATAGTTCACAGAAAGCTTGTTCTAAGAAACATATCAGACAAAATTAAGTTAAATCGGATAGGTACTATGAGCACAGTAAATAGTTTGAAGTAAACGAAGATTTTTTTGTTGCTTTATGTTGGTACTCATGTCGCTCACTTATGCTGACAAGGTCGACAACTTTAAATAATTGGCTATTTTTTTAAATATGGCTAGACGTATTTTGACTTGTCTTAGATTTTTGCATATTTCAAAACATGGATCAAATAAACTGTTTTTAACACATTTTTTTTTAATGCATCGATGTATTATCCGAGGGGAATTACTTGAAGGGGACAAAATAGATATTGATGAATAAAAAAATTCTTTACATTAAACAAAATAGGCGAATTTTTTAACAGACTTACTCGTAGGTATAGTATAGTGCAGGTGAAACAGACAGACAGGCAGATGTATCTTGGTTGTTACAAGACATCCAAAATTGTAATTAAAATTTTGCAATTCAATGCAGTTTATGTGTATAGTTGATGCATATGTAAGCTGGTTGGCTGACAGAAAGCTTGTCCTAAGAAACATATCCCCCATACACCAATATTAATAAAATTAGACACTCGAAGCATTAGTATATAATTAGGTAAATATTAAAACAAATTACATGAAAAGTAATTTGGACAAAAGAACTAAGGAAACCACAGCATGGGTCCTGACGTCCTTCTTGTTTAACAACAACAAAACACAATTGGCTTGTCTTTGTATACTACTTCTATGGTGGTCATACATATCGAATGGCCCCTTCACACGAGATGTCATGAATAATATTCTCGCTACACCAACTGAGCCGTGGAATTGAATTTTACAGCCACCTCCTGGTCTATTGTTCTTTTATTTGATTTCATTTTAGTATTATTTGCAGTGACTTACAATAATGTAAAGTATCATCACGACTAAATTCCTTTCGGGGTAGTCAGACACCACACTTTTTCAAAGCCAACTTTACTATAGGCCCATCATGACAATTGGCAAGCTCGTCGATGTCTCTAGCGTACCAAACTCGAGAAATATCACAAATAAATTAACTAAATTATTATGTCCCAACCAGGAATCGAACCCGGTACCTCTGTTCTTAACCGCTGGACTACTGAGGCAGTTAAAAATATTTCTTTAATAAAGCACATTAACAAACAAAGAAAATAAAAGCAAACTAAAAAAATAATAATAAAAAACAGAAACATAGACGGGATCTGCCCCAGCCTGCTTCACAAGCAGCCATGTTGCACTCATTCTACGGATAATAATGTTTTGACAAAATTAAAACTTACAAGAATGCTTTATGATTAAATGAATGAAACTGGAAAATACCAGCTTTTATTATATTTTTTTATTATTTTCAGACCCTGGGCAGAGTACATTCATCATCATCATCATCAGCCCCTAGAACACAGAGTCCTAGATTTCCACTGTTGGAGATGGTCCTTCCAGAACATATATCTGGAGAATTTGACCTATATTCGCCACGCTTGACTGGCCAGACAGATTGACGAGATCGATTCCATCTTCCACAACCATATCGAGCCTTTTCAGGAATATAGTAAGCGCCATTTTGTTTTTTTTCTAATTACATATTTATGGCATTTTTTTTTTTTATTATGAAGTATTATTATATGTAATAATAATAAAGATATAATATAAAAGAAGAATTAGTTTTAACTCAGTATTCAAAAATCACTTATGTGAAATACACTTTTGTTACGTACATTTGTCATTGACAAAACATGATAGAATAAACATGTGTAGCGACAAAAAGCCGATCAGCTCGGCGTCAGCTACAACATAGAGACGACCATAGCATCGATTTTCAGCTGCCCCGCCGTACCATTGGACACGTCCCGGTCACAGATGTATTACAACCCATTAAACTTACATATAAATAATATATATCTATACTGGGACGATGATAGCAACGCCATAGTTGGTGCAATGGGATACCCGGCCAGTCAACCACAGCTGATATTATTTTGTTGCTGGAGTTTAATATTTGATGCGTTTCACGCTGTTCTCTGTCGCATTAGCGAGCGCTATCCAACCCGGATAATACTGGCGGAAATTTCCTTAGATTTCGAAAGCAGCTTTAGACCTTTAAAAAAGAATCATTACGACCGTATACCTTGAATCGTTAGGGTTATCATACATCCTGTATATACGGGACTGTCACCTCATTTGACCATCCCGTCTCGTATTACTTACATGTCATGTCTCTCACTATGTACACATGCATGCTATATATATATATGATGTATTAAGGGCCGCATTCTCTTACAGTTAACCTTTGTATTAGTGATAGGTGAGGTTATAGGGCGCAAATAAACAATAAATCAATATAACTAGAAATTAATATAGATACTTAACAATAACAATAAATAGCCAAACATATACTTATAAGCAAACAATACATATCATAACCCCTATGTATATTCATATATATACAAACTTTGACTTTCTCTAGCAGGCAACCTTTGGGACAGAATTTTTATTTTGAGGTAGGTGATTTAAATATGAAACCAAATTTTAAAGAAAATAAAAATAAAATAAACTTATTTTATGATACAATAATACATATACTGTGTAGTATATATATATCTTACATACGATGTTGGGAGCTGTTTAAATAATGTGAATATATTTATTTATTTTAAAACTTTATTGCACTGTGTACAAAGGCGGACTTAATGCCGCTAGGCATTCTCTGACAGCCAAACCTTTAGGACATTTAGATAGGATAGGTGGTAGGTCCAATTAAAAATTAGGTGAAATTTAAATAAAACAGAAATATAAATATATACATACTAATATCTACCATCATATGATACCATTTTCCTAAAGAGATACACACTATAAATATATACCTACATAAATATTAACTATTTAATATTACTATATCAAAGCGGGATGAAGACATTATGCATTTCAAGAAAGTGAAAATAAATATGAACCAATTTTTTAAAGGTGTAGTTGAAAAGCGGCGTGTCGGCATAGAACGTGTTATGCGTTTCGGGCAACGGTAGAGAA
Source organism: Tinea semifulvella (assembly GCA_910589645.1). Lineage (NCBI taxonomy): Eukaryota > Metazoa > Arthropoda > Insecta > Lepidoptera > Tineidae > Tinea > Tinea semifulvella. The sequence goes on from OU342586.1 coordinate 10,917,311, forward strand.
AACGTCCCGTATAAACTTCCTAGAAGTTATGGCAACCCTAACTAAATAGCCAAATTACTAAAATAATAGATAGCTCCAACATGACAAATCGATATTTCGTCGACTTTTAAAATATTCTATTATACGTAAGAACATAGCAATATGTTTATCCAGGTCATCACAGAGCCCAGTTTTAATGGAAACAACCTACTTTAATAAATCGATGCAACCATTCCTGGAAATATGATCCGCACAAAAGCTTCGGACTTATTAACTGTGTACCATTGATTTGCACGGACCGGGCTTTTAATTTAAATGTCGACAGCACCGCTAGATTTTATTTAAAACGTTTAACCAAACCAGCAGCCTTATACTGTTACATGTCGCAAACTTTATGAGTGGATTTCGTTATTTACGTCTAAGCTTACGTGATAATTACAAAAAATATTAAATTCATCTTTTAAAGAATTATAGGCCCATATCACTTCTGAGCCATATCTGTAAGTTGTTTTCAAGGGTGAACACAAATCGACTTGCTCAAAGAATGGATGTTTTCCAGCCCCGGGAGCAGGCAGGGTTTCGAAAAGTCTTTAGTACGGTCGATAACAGATCTCAGAATTAATTAGTCTATGCAGTGCATTGCAGGTTATGATCGTATTCAATGTGCACTTTATAGTTTACGTATATCTGTCTATCTGTGATAAATATTTCTTTTATACCTACGTATCTTATAAAATATTAACTTGACCTTCGAATAAAGATATTTTATTTATGTATTTTATATATTTACGATTATATTTTATCTCTGTGGTCGCGGCACTTATATGCAAGTCAATCTTCGGATTAAATGCCTGTGTTTTCGTTAGTTAGTAGTCAACTTAATCCAATCCTTATTAAATGATCTAAGTCGAAGAAAAAAAATAGAATTTCAATTTAAAAAAAACTCAGCTTTGTTCGACTGCATATAATAATCATGTATTCATTATATTATTTTATAGTCATTTTATTGTATGCATTTTGACAGATATTATTGATAAATGTCACATGCGATATTCATCTCTATTTGCTTAACAATAGGTTACTAAAGATAAACAAATTGGTACTTTTCTCGAGTCAGGGGCCTAATTCTTTCGACATGCGTGTCAGTTTAAAATATTCGAATGAAAAGCGACAGATCTTCATAGAAAACTGTCAGTTTCTTTCAAATAACCGAGCGGATATGCATGTCGAAGGCGCGATAATCGGGGCCCTGGTACGCTAGAAAACAAAAATCGATGAGCTTGCCACTTGTCATGGCCTATAGTAAAGTTGGCTATATGTGGATTCACTTCTTTCAAAGCGTAGTTTCTGACCACGTGGCAAGGGATTACGGTCGTGATGATACTTTACTTCTGATATAAATTATACCATGCACACGATCGTACCAATTATAGTTCTTTAAAGAACTGTCTAAGCGGCTGGTTAACGCTGTATGTGACAAGAGGGCTGGCAGTTTTTTCGCTAAGCAAATCAGCATCGCTGTGCAGCGGGGCAATGCTGCGAGTGTTCTTGGCACACTGCCACATGATCAAGTCATGGGTAAATATTTTTATATATAATTTTAGTTTTTAATTTAATTTAATCTTATAGAATTTAGTTGTTTGATGATATTGTTTTATAACTTGCCCTGTTAATATGTAATGATATATTTGTATTAATTGTCGTTATGCTAGGGTAAAATAAAATTAATTATAGCTGTAAAACCAATTATATTTATTATGAAAAAATCTGTGAATATTTTTAATACAGGTATTTTATTCGTTTAGCATTGTAAAGCTTTGTTTTTTCGTAAATATAACACGTGACACGCATTCACGAATATTATTTAATCGAATTAAAAAAAATAATGTAAATACACTTGAACATATATCGTTGGGGAACCCATTACTGCCGTTTATTTTATTTACGTTAGCATATTTTATGTATATATAAAAAACTGTATTTCATTCGGATAACCGATTGCTGAAGGTAGTTTTTCTACATATAATGTTTGCGCTTAAATAAACTTTTATTTATTTATTTAATTAAGCAATTCAACAACATGTTTACAAAATCTTATACAACACCTATATAATCTAGTAGGTATCTTATTAGTTTAGTAATATAGTAATAGTATTACTTACAGACCAGCATTGCATTCAATAGGTTGGTAACATTATTTACTAAAACACAAAAACTATTTACAATTAAAAAAAAATATAGGGCGAGTTCTTCGCGCTATTTTGCGTGGACATGTCAAGTGCAAGTTTTTGTTTTGTAAATTAATTTGCTGTGGATATTATTGGTCAAAAGTGGTGTTGTTTTGTTTAATAATGTGCTACAATGTGAATAATTATGGAAAACGATAAATTGGACTTTAAATATGGGGCACAAGTTGCAGTTTATTTTTTGCGGTTTTCCCGCGCTGTCTACTCCCATATTTTACCCGACGTGTTTGAGCAGTGGATGATTCCGCGAGTGACTCCAAGAAAAGCATCAAATTCTGCAGCATCTGGAATTTGATGATGACCTCATTAACTCATGAAAAAGAAAGATATATTACGTCAGACTTGGCTGTATGGGCTAGACCCTTTGCCTTCCCTATCATCTCATTCATCATCGATCGGGAGAAGAGGACCAAAAAAAAAATATATAGGCTTGGCAAAAACAATAACTACAGAAAACAACAAAAATGAATATCGCAATTACTTACAGATGCCAACAGTATAATCTAAACAAAAATAATTAAATTAAGTGAATAAATTAACACAGCCACACCACAGTCACCAGCAGTGCACAATAACAACAAAAAAAAAAAAACAAAACCTAGACTGAGAGTCGGCGACCCAAAATCACCATTTGCGCAAGCTCTTAGCCAAAGTTGCATCACCAAAACTATCACTCCTAAGCTTAAGCAATCAGTTAGATCCTAACCACCGCCCGGCAAGATATCAGGAGACCTTTCTCCTGAAACTTGTCAACATATCGCTAAATATATCAATTGTCCTGTCCGCTAGAAAAAACATAACGCATCATAATCACATGATTTGGTTACTGCAATATTTTTTAATAAATAAAAATCAGTATCGTCGTTACACTGACGCGCTAAGCCGTGCTCATCCCTATGAATACAGTTTAATTACAAAATGTAGCTGTACCAGAACGGTTGGCGGGCTGCTCCGGAACGGTTGGCGGGCTGCTCCGTCGCATATTGACAACTATATCGGCGGAACATTTTTATTTATTTTGCCCGTGTAACCTCAATAGCATTGAAAAGCTTCTGCTCGTACGAAATGAAACTGCATTGTGATCGGCTACATAGGTTTGATTAATCGAATAGAGTGAAAGGAGCATGATATTTCACTTTATTCTGGTTTTTCCATATTTTTTATGATTCATTTTAATAAACCCTGGCTTTTATTTGTTTATTTAAAAACCTTATTGTTTCTATCCACAGAAGTACTTATAATATCTATAAGTTAAGTCCAAAAAATCATTTATAAAATATAAAATCAAATACTTTATATTAATATAAACTATACTACAAATATAACTAAAATTATAATAACAATTAAACTTAAAATAAACACACACATATATATAACATAAACATTAGCTCCATCTCACATTCCGGCGACCTCGTAAGGGTCGGGGAGTGCGGCGTTTTCTGCTGAGAACCTCAAGTACGCCAACCTTGGTACCGGTTACGAATTTGCGCCATTTGGGGTCGACATGGGCCCATGGGGACCTTCAGCAAGGCGCCTGGCCAAGGAGTTGTCAAAGCGGCTGACGGAAAGGTCTTGAGACAGGAAGGCTGGGAATTATTTCTGCCAACGTATTAGTGTTGCCAGTCTCCTTGGAACTATCTCAGCCTCTACAGGACATTTTTTATTCATAATTTAGTTTAATTTTATATTTACGTAGCTTTAAAAAATATCATATAAATAAACATAATGTAAATCATAATGGACTATATAAATAATAATATACATACATATGCTGTCAGTGTGACAGCGCATAAAGCGGGGCCGCGGCGAAAAGTGAGGAGCCCGGCAAGCGGCGCAAGTTTGTTCGAGTAAGTATATATTAAAGATTACATATGTGTGCCGTTTGCTGTAGAAATTCTGGGTCCATAGAGTCCAAGAGTTAAAAAGTTTTGGTACCGCGTCTCCTCTGGTGAATTCAATTCAGCGAGGAAATGCATCTGCCACCATTCCACGCGGACAAACTATAGTGACCTTTTGATTTCATAATTATCGCAGTAAGTCCAAAGGCATATAATTTAATTGTTAAAAAAAGTTAAGTATTATCACGACCCTACGGGATGGTAAGAAACCACGCTTAGTTAGACTTAGTTTAGGAGTCAGTGTGTAAATCAATTTGTTAATTGTACTTTTATGAACAATAAAATATTTTGTATTTTTTTTTTTTTGTATTATAAGAATTCACATTTAGCCAACTTTACTATAAGCCAATCATGACAAGTGGCAAGCTCGTCGACATAGCGTACTAAACTCGGAAAATATTACATGTAAATTAGATATTAATTTAATTTAATATATTAATAAATATTGTTCAGTTTTGATAGTTCAAATACTTTCGCGGCATTCTACACTGATATATAAACACATATTTATTTAGTTGTATTGTATTGCATTCCTTTCCGCTTCCTAAATTATTTTGCGGGTACCATTGGGTGGCCAACAAAAAATGGTCACGTACGCACGGGGTGCGCGCACCGGCAGAAGCGATCGAGGTCTCGCCGCGTGTGCGCGCAATTTTGTGGTGAAAAAACATTCTCGTACGACAAACTGTGACAAAGTGCGTGTGATCCTAATTTATGGACTGGGGTGAGCTTTCCCTATATTTATCCTATTTTATATTTTCACGTACGTATATTACTTGTCGGTTTACACGCAGCATTTTGCGTGGGACAGCTGAGCGTGGGTCTGAGTCAGCCGGTGCAGGCATCTTTTTTTTAAATACAGTCCACTCATAACATCTAAAACAGCACATTTCTTGGTCCATTCGACAACGGATGCCTTAGATGTACCTCAGTTGTTCGGCGTAATTTGTTTGCCTTTTTTTTCTTTGTTTAAAGTCACAGTTAACACTTTTCAAATTATCGGTATATTATTTTTATTTCCACATATTTATTATAAGTAAATACACATTTTAAGCATTTATGGTATGTCCTTCCCATCCATATTAGTTATTTATGTATTTACACATTCATTCGGTTATAAATTGTATAGTTTTTGTTCTGTGGAAATTGAGCATTCCGTTGTACGAGTAGTTTTTTAAATTCGGTTTTTTTCTTGTCGCGTTCACGTTTCACGCGGTATCGTGGCTTAGGCGTGGCCTGGCGGTGTTAGTAGCGCGGTATCGTTACTTTAGCGGGCGGTCCAAGGTTTGATTTCGACCTAGGAAAATCATTTTTTTTGTTCACATTTTTGTTTTATTTTTAATTTGGAATACCCTTTAATTTCTTTCAACGGTTTAATTTATTATTATTTTTATTTTATTTTTTGAGTTATTTCCTTTGTTCGGTTTTTTATATAAATATGTCGTCAGCTTCCTCTAAACGTATTATTTTAGTAAAACTTCAATATGACATGGCTATATGCAACCTTAATGTAACTTATGATTTATTAAATAAAATTAAATCTGACCCGTCAGTTGTTAAAAACTTTCAAGTTAGGTATGCCGATTTGGAAAAGGTGTATCAGACTTTTATGGAGTTGCATTTAGAGTTGCAAGTCTTATCTGGGGAAGATTTTGATGCCGATGAACATAAGGATAGGTTTGCCACCTACACGGACATGTACTATGCCATTAAGGGTAGTCAAGCGGGTTCATTTGTGGACAACAAGGTTGGGCATAGCAAGATGGAACACTCGGAACATTCTAGTGTAGGTAGGGCATTGTTGCCAAAATTACAACTACCTACTTTTTCGGGTAAAATCGAGGAATATGCTTCATTTATCGATCTTTTTGAGTCTTTAGTGGGTAGTGACTCATCGTTGAGTGATACTCAAAAGATTTATTATTTAGTCGGTGTTTTAGACGGAGAACCTAAAACTTTAATTAGACATTTGTCAATTACGGGAGAAAATTATTCTATTGCATTGGACTTATTAAAATCTCGTTACGGTAATAAAAGATTGATGGCGGATAAACTTTTGTACAACTTGTTGTCTATTACGTCGGTGAATAAAAGTTTAAATAGTTTGCGGAATTTTTTAAATATAATTTTAGAAACTACCAAGGCATTGGAAAAATTAAAGTTCCCTGTAGCGGAGTGGTCATATTTATTATTGTACATTAATTTAAATAAAATTGAGTTAACATTGAAAAAACACTTTGAAGCAAAGTTAGACGGTAAGGAGTTGCCCACTTTTCAAGATTTTATTAGTTTTTTAGAAAGTGAGGTGAGAATTTTGGAATGTACTTATCCAACTACTACTGCATCGATGGATCGCGGTAACAAGGCAGTAGGTAGGTTTTCGGGACCAACTAAAAGTCATGCGGCGTTTCAAACAACAAGTCAAAAGACTGTTGCTTGTAACTATTGTAAGCGTAATTTTCATCATATTGCCCGGTGCGATCGGTTTATCGCATTAAAACCACGTGTGCGGAAACAACATGCGGTTACCAATCGGTTATGTTTTAGGTGCCTTAATTCTCATTCCATCTATAAATGCGGTGCGTCTAACTGTTGTTCTTCTTGTCAGTCGGATAAACACCATTCGTTACTTCATTTTGATTATGCGGAACGTAGCGGTACAGTTACAGGTCCTGCGGATGGACATATGGGTAGTCCTGCGGAATCTGCGGAACCGGAGGCGAGCACTTCTACTGCTCCTCTCCCCCAGCGAGCGCTACATGCGGTTGCCCCGTTGCGGTGTCATCGTACAGTGTTGCTGTCGACTGCGGTTGTGCAAATGATGGATGGTGGCGGTCATTATTATAATGTACGTGCTCTTCTGGATAGCGGTAGCCAGAGCACTTTTATTACAGAGCAGTGTGCTCGAAGATTCGGTTTGCGGTATTTTAAATCTGACATTGTTGCGGTTACAGGTTTAAGTGGTGCGGTTGTCAACAATTGTCGCGGTAGTGTAATGTTGAGTTTACGTCCCTGTCACGTGACTCAACCTGTACTTATTACTAAAGCTTCTATTTTAGGCAAGATTACGGATAATCTTCCTAGTTTTTCACTTCCTCCTAATTTAAGGCAGGAACTCAGCGGTATAATTCTTGCGGATGAGAAATTTTATGAAAGTCGTCCTGTAGACATTTTAATCGGTGCGGATTTACTTGGTAGTGTCATGATCGGAGGCGGTATTCTTCGATTTGGTGACAACTTACCTTGTGCGGTTAATACCATTTTTGGGTATGTATTAATGGGGCCTGTGTCATATAATGTACCAGACCACTATGCGGATTGTGCGGTATCACAAACTTTTATGTCTACAGCGGATAATAATTTGGAGAAGTTTTGGGAAATTGAGGAGATCCCTCAGGATATTCGGGATCCTAGGGATATAGAATGTGAGACAATGTTTACTAAGTCACACGGACGTGACAGTAGCGGTAGGTATGTGGTACGTTTACCTTTTCTTTCGGAGCGGCCGAAGTTAGGCGATTCGCGTCACATGGCCTTAAAGCGGTTTTATTCCATGGAGAAACGGCTTCAATCACAGCCAGAATTTCGGGATAAATATTTAAAATTTATGCGGGAATATTTAGACCTTGGTCACATGTTACCATGTAACTTGTCAGATGGGGATTTGGCTCAATCTGAGCATTATGTTATTCACGGAATTTTCAAGTCGGGTTCGGATAAAATTCGAGTTGTATTTGATGCGAGTTGTCGGACAAATTCTGGTGTGTCCCTCAACGATTGTTTGCACGCGGGTCCAAAATTACAATTGGACATAATGCAAATCATTTGTAGGTTTCGGCTTTTCCGGGTAGTTTTTACTGCGGATATTCGGATGATGTTCCGGCAAATTGTTATTCATGCGGAAGATAGGAGGTACCAGCTGATCTATTGGCGTGACTCACCACATGACCCCTTGCGGTTGTATGCTCTCAACACGGTGACGTATGGGATGAAATCTAGCCCTTACCTGGCAATTCGAGTGTTGAAGCAATTAGCGGATGATGGTGAGGCTCAATATCCAGCGGCAGCGCGTCTCCTGCGGTCTGCGGTTTACATGGATGATATTTTAGGCGGAGCTGGTTCTCTGGAGGATGTTCAGCAGCTCAAAAGTGATCTCAGCGGGTTGTTGTTATCAGGCGGGTTCGAGTTGCGGAAGTGGACGTCTAATGACAGGCAGTTGCTGTCAGACATACCAGCGGAGCATCATGAGAAACCTCTTATTTTTGATAATGCGGATGACGCGGGATTTGTGAAGATACTTGGTGTTCAGTGGAATCCTTCTTCGGACATCTTCACTTACCACACAAATATTCCACAGGGAAATATTTGCACCAAGCGGACGATTTTGTCGACGTTGGCGAGGACATTTGACCCATTAGGATGGATTGGTCCGGTCGTGTTTCAAGGAAAGGTCCTGATGCAGCAGCTTTGGTTACTCGGTCTTGGTTGGGACGATGTCCCTCCCGAAGATCTCTGTCGGCAGTGGGCGTTGATTGTGGACGGTTTACCACATATTCAACAGGTAAGTTTAGGGCGATGTGTTTTACCAGCGGTGGTGGAGCATACCGCACTGCACGGGTTTGCGGATGCGTCGGAACTTGGGTACGCTACGGTTGTGTATCTAAGGGTGGTGGATTCATGCGGTATCGTGAATTCATCACTAATCATGGCGAAGACTCGTGTTGCACCTGTTAAATGCAAGCTCACTGTACCAAAGCTGGAGCTTTCTGCGGCAACACTCTTAAGTAGGTTGGTCAAGTATGTCTACGATGCGGTGAAAGATCAGATTAGAATTGATGAAATTGTATGTTGGTCAGATAGTACCATCGTTCTTTCTTGGATGCGTATATCACCTCACCTCTTACAAACTTTTGAAGCGAACCGTGTTTCGCAGATTAATAATGTCGGATTGGATATTGTTTGGCGGCACGTGCCGACCAATCTAAACCCAGCGGATGTAGCTAGCAGGGGTTGTAGTGCTAGCGAATTAGTAAACCATCACCTGTGGTGGGAACCACAGTGGCTTGCGGCTGATGCGGATCATTGGCCATCAAGTTTGGTAGGTTTGGCGGATATCGACCTACCAGCTTTGCGGAAGCCCAAGGTGTTGGTACACAGTGCGGTATTAGATATATCTATAATTGATCGTTATAGTTCTTTAACAAAGCTACAAGCGGTTGTAGCATATATTTTGCGGTTTGCATCTAATGCAAAAAACAAAGACAGTAAAAGTTGCGGAATAATTACTGTTGCGGAACGCAAACTAGCGTTGCTGCGGTTAATAAAGTTAGTCCAAGCGGTGGACTTTAGTCAGGATTTAGAGGCTTTAAAGACGAATAGACAGTGTTCGATGCGGTTGCGGCGGTTAATGCCATTTCTTGATGGTGACGGTTTGATTCGGGTTGGCGGACGCTTGCGGAATGCGGATCTTCCATTTGGTTGCAAGCATCCTATATTACTGCCAAAATCAAATAGCTTAACCAAATTAGTAGTAAATCATTATCATGTTGTGCACTGCCATTTAGGTCCTACGGCTTTACAATCCGTTTTACAGCAACGTTATTGGATATTGTCGGCGAGGCAAGTTATTCGGGGTAGCATCTTTAAATGCATGCGATGTTTTCGGCTTCGGGCGAAGCCAACGGAGCCATTAATGGCTGACCTGCCTCGCGACAGGGTAAATGCGTGCGGATTGTTCCACACGGTACAGACGGACTTTGCGGGTCCTTTTATTATTAAAACCTCGCGGTTGCGGAATTGTAAGACGATTAAAGCATATTTATGCGTTTTTGTGTGTTCTTCTTCCAAGGCGGTTCACTTGGAAGTTGTTAGTGAGTGGAAGTTCTGTCGGCTACCTATCGAATAGTTTTTGTATTTATTTTTTTTGTTTTTAGTTTAGTTTAGGTTTTGTTTATTTGCGGTTTAGCGGTTATTTTAGGCTATTCATGTTATGTTATGTTTTTTTTTTTTTTTTAATTTTTGCGGTTTCTTCTTTTTTTTTTTGCGGTTTTATTTATTTTAATTTTATTGCGGTTTGGGTTTATTCCATTGCGGTTTGATTTTATTACATTGCGGTTAATTTTACCTGGTTGCGGTTAGGATTGTTTTATGCGGATTACTTTTTGATAAAGGCTTAAGCCTTTCTCGGGCGGGGGAATGTTCAGTTTTGATAGTTCAAATACTTTCGCGGCATTCTACACTGATATATAAACACATATTTATTTAGTTGTATTGTATTGCATTCCTTTCCGCTTCCTAAATTATTTTGCGGGTACCATTGGGTGGCCAACAAAAAATGGTCACGTACGCACGGGGTGCGCGCACCGGCAGAAGCGATCGAGGTCTCGCCGCGTGTGCGCGCAATTTTGTGGTGAAAAAACATTCTCGTACGACAAACTGTGACAAAGTGCGTGTGATCCTAATTTATGGACTGGGGTGAGCTTTCCCTATATTTATCCTATTTTATATTTTCACGTACGTATATTACTTGTCGGTTTACACGCAGCATTTTGCGTGGGACAGCTGAGCGTGGGTCTGAGTCAGCCGGTGCAGGCATCTTTTTTTTAAATACAGTCCACTCATAACATCTAAAACAGCACAAATATTATTGTGTCCTGAGCAGGAATCGAACCCGGTACCTCCAGGTCTAAATCCCGGACTTAACCGCTAGACCACGGAATAAAATTTAATGAGTTCATTATTTTATTAAACGTATTTTGAAATTGTAATTTAATTTAAAGGTCGACGAGAATTTATAGAATGAAGCTTCATAAATTAAATAATGCTGGCAGGTAGAGTGTTTGGCTGAAACATACAGATTTACGATACCTAAAATGTTTTACACGACGATAAACGGCCGCATTCGTTCTGTAAAAGCTTTCGCACGTTTGCAATTTGCTATTTATTATTCCATGTACCAATTTTATAATAGGCACAGATATTTTTGATTTTGATTTAAAAAATACTACCCTGTGGTCAAAAAAAAAACTTCACGCATCCTTACGGTCACATGTCGTATATGATGACGTCATATACGCTATGTTCGGCCTTGGGTGACGAGGAGGATCGTCTCTGCCATATTTAATAAAAATCTGTCAAATAGAGTATGACAATAATTTAGCAGTTAAGTCACATGTCGTGGTCATATGTAGACGAATTATAGTATAGTATAGTAGCGTTCTCTCGAGAGATATGTTCTTCCGGAGATTTCCGTCTGGCCAGCGTGGCGAGTGTAGGCCCAATTCTCCAGTTCTGGAAGGCCCATCTCCAGCAGTGGAGGTCTAGGACGCTGTGTTCTAGGGGCTGTAATGATGATGATGAAAAAAAAAAACTTTCTTTCTAACTCATCTATGTATGTTTTTGTAGTTATTATCATTTATTTCTTTAAAAAAGTAATGTATTATCACGAACGTATCCCTTCCGGGGTTGTCAGAGATAAATAAAAAGGGTGGTTACCCTTTTTATTTATTTATTAAAGCGCATACACATTTAGACAACTTTACTATAGGCCCATTGTGACAAGTGGCAAGCTCGTCGATGTCTCTAGCTTACCAAAGTCGAGAAATATCACAAATAAATTAAATAATTTATTGTGGCCCGACCAGGAACCGACCAACCTCCGAGTCTAAATCCACGGACTTAACCGCTAGACCACGAAGGCAGTTCTTTATTTAGGCCGCGTTCGTTTTATAGCACTTCCAACATTTCGTAGCAACTTCATAAACCAGCGTGAAATGTCGTTTTTGTTAAGAAATACCACTTTTTTTAACAATGCTAACATTTCTTAAAGAAACGAGCGGTGAGGCTACTTTTTGACAAGTAACAAATAATAAGAAATCAATTGACAATGTATTATGGTCTTGGAATTTATTACATAAAATAGTTTAAAATACATTTTAAACAAATATAATATAAACTATAAAGTATACAACAATGTAAACAAACCATTTCTTATGTTAAATGACATCTGTCAAAAAGTAACATCAATCCTTTCAACACGGTACTGACATACGAAATCAGCATCAAATGTTAGAATTTTCATTAAACGAACGACTTGTGCTAAAAAAGTGGTATTTTCATGCTAACATTTCTTAAAACGAACGCGGCCTTATTAGAATTTAGTATTTTGTAATATAATATTTAGTGTATGTAATAATGTAATGTGGTGTGTATATATATATTTCGCACCTACCTTTCAGTTAAGTGCACAAAGTTGTCCCAATGGTTGGCTGGGATAGAAAGTCTAGCGGCATTATAAGCACGTCTTTGTCTTTGTGCAATGAAGATTTAAATTGCCTTCAGGATATGATTTTAAATGTGTTTGTCTCTTTCGCTCGATGTCGATGTGATAGGTTAAAAAAAGATATTTACTCAGCCTTATTTAACTATACGATTCTGAATAGCTATCGTAAGTAGGTACTCACCTTTTACCGCAATTTATACTTACCTATTTACTTTTACTTAAGCCGATTTAAACAGTTTTAGAAGACAGAAAACCGTCTCGACTACTTCAGCGACAAGCCTTTTAGATTTCGTTTCAAAATTTTTAATATTCCTATTGACTAGATAAATATTCATCGTAAAGCTCTGTTTACACGAAGTCAGTATATACGCTGGCGTCTGACCTACTAGTCTTAAGTAAGTCTAAGGCTCAGTTGTATCAAAATTAAGTCTGTGTAATTGTAACTATTAAAGTTAAAAATGACATCGAATGTATCAGTTTTATTTTGAAGATCAGCTGTCATCTGGTACAATAGATCCGTTATAAACTTTAATATTTGGAATACTATTAGAATATATATAATATTATTATGTAGAATACTAGGGTAGCTAGTGCAGCTGGAGCCCAAGACACAAGACGAAAATTCTTGGTTTGGGCTCCAACGTGCAATACAATTGGAAATATGTAACGTCAATATTGTTCACATCGTGTAATTTATTATATAAATATTTCAATATTGTATCTAATTTCTACTATATAAATAAAGAATTATATTATTATTAAAAAAAAAATAGTTACAATCACAAAGACTTAGTTAAGACTTCTTTCGGTACAACCCAGCCTTAGTCGCCTTTTACTATCGCCTGCCATGGAATAGGGGTTGGTGCTTCTTAAACAAAACCCCTAAACTTTACTTTTTCACATTAATCTTTTGTTTGAATTCCATTACTTAAGCGCAAACGTTACATTATCAAAATAAAGTTATATATTTACATTAAAGATAGCTTTATATTATACATTAATTTATAAGGCAAAATTATGGTAAAATAAAAAATAATATACAATTATTTAAATAAACGCAGCGAAAGATTTATTTCCACTATATGAAATACCTAATTTTATACATAGAAAAATAGCAAAAACATATATAACGAATTTACTCTATTTTACTAAAACAAATCTATGAATATCTCTGAAATGTCTGTAATTTAAATTGTCTGTATAAACGTAAGTAATTGTCTATGTTTTCGTTATTTATTATTCCACTATTATTTTTTTGAAGATGGCGATCGAAAAATCGTCTTACGATACGACCACAGGCCTGAAGGCCGCTCGCGGTAGTCGCAGGCCCGAATCATTGTGGAGCCTCATAACGAGATGAGGCCTATACGGACTAACACCATATTAATCGTCTCTCTTTCACTGTTGACCCTGTGTGTCTTTACAGCTAAGTCTGAGTCGTGGCTACGGAGCACAGACCAACGGAGTGAAGGCACTCGTTCACTGCGTAGGATTCCACTATATAACATTTTTGATTAAATAACATAATATGGCTGCTGGATAGACAAAGAAAAAGAAGCGATTCTACAAATGCATTTAAATTTAACGAGAGTTTAGATTACGAGCGACCATCGTTTGGTTTAAAAGGAAATCAGCAATAACCTTAAAACTTGGATGCTAAATTATTTATGTTGTTTATTTTGATACATTTTATATTCTGTTTCTGTTGCCACAAAGGGTAAGGGGTAATTGGTAAATGGGACAGGGCGGTTTCCGGTTCGTTACGCTTCCCAGATTATGAACCCCGCCGTTGGATTTGTCCAAGCGAGATACCATTTCTAATAAAATCCCAACTTCACATTAATTTTGTGTTCATTAACAACTTTATTTAATTTCATTATTTAGGTTATTCTCGTACCTAGAGCGTTTTATTATTATTAAAAAACTTTCATTAAATTGTATTTAATTAAATAGGTATGCCTCCGTGGTCTAGCGGTTAAGTCCGTGGATACAGATAATACGGGTTACACACTAATTTATTTAGTAGTAGTAGTTATATTTGCCCTACGAGGCTCTCCGGGGTGATCCCTATAAAGCGACCACTAAAGGATCTGTGGCAGCTATGAGCGGTTTCTATTGGCAAATATAAATTTATTTGTGATTTTTCTCGAGTCTGGTACGCTAGAGAGACATCGACAAGCTTAAAACTTGTCATGATGTACCCCGAAAGGGACACGGTCGTGATGATACTTTTTCAAAATAATAATATATAATAATGTGTGTATGAATTCGTATGTAATTTTATTAATAAATATTTATTATAATTAATAAATAATATTCTATAGACCTATATTTTTAATATATTTAATTTTAATTGATATATTGCACCTACCTCACATAAATGTTCTCGTTGTCCCGAAGGTCTGACAGGCAGAGAATGTCAAGCGACATTATGTCACGCCTTTGTATATTTATGTGCAATAAAGTTTTAAATAAAAAAAAAAAAGCTTTTTTTTTTACAGAAATGAAACGTTAAGTAAACTTATTTAATTAATAAAACTTATGGAGATAAAATAATGAAATTATATATGCCATAGGAAAAAAATCAATTTCAAGTTTTGTTTTGAAAAGTAATTATTTATCTTGTCATGATTGGCCTATAGTAAAGTTGGCTAAATGTGAATTTGCTTATTTATAAGCGTGGTTTCTGACCACCCCGAAAGGAAAACGGTCGTGAATACTTTACTTTACTTTTTAATACGATTTTTTAATGAACTGTAAAAAGTTTTTGATATATAATTTAAACAATACAAAATATCGAGTTATATGTGTTCCCTTAGTGCTATGACCCTGTAACTATATGTCTTTAAAACTTAGACTAATAAAGCCTAGAAATGTAGTATGCGCACGATAAGGGAGGCAAGTTTGAGTGAGCCATAACCAGTTACTAAATAACCCGTGTCAGTCTAAAGAACAAATCATTTGAATTATGACAGTTTTTGTGATATGTGATACCCACAATGATTCGGAAAAATAAAAAAAAATATTCTAATATACTCGTAATATTGTTAGGTAATGAAACTATGTTTTTTTTTTAATTACTCCCTCCACTGCTCATGTGAAACTCATATTGTTATGATCGTTGTGTTATAATTATATAGTTGAGTTATGTGTAATCAAATCTAGGATTTCTTGGGGGGGGGCTATATACAATCCTAGCTACGCCCTTGCCTTTGACGTTTCTTGCTTCATGTACTTTTGTGGTATTTATTCATCAGAAAAATGTAATCTAAGTATGTGTATATAAGTATGTAATGTATATATAAATATGTAATGTAATGTAAGCGTCGTTAAAAGGAAGACACGCTGAATTGATAGAACGGTAAGTTTGTGATCACCGTACCTTTGATATCACTTGGAAAACGAAGAATATTTTAATTTATGCACTTAAAGCCGCTGCATAATATCAAGAAAATTATCAATTTTGTAAAAAAAAATAAGTTTTCTATGCAACTGGCAGTTACATTAGGTACCATATATCGTGATCAAAAAGCAGACACTTAATTAGTGCGTTCATATTATTTTTTTACCTCAAACTTGACAGTATTTTTGAGTGTAACTATCGTTCTATTCGTTATTATTCTAAGCTTTAAAACATACAACAAGTAGCAATGTATAGTGTCTTCGTCTCTACTTTGATAGTTAAATCATAATGGGTGAGTACTTAATAAGTTTGCAATATTCTACGACATTCGCTTAGCAGAATATCATAAAGCAGGTACAAGTTGCGGGTAACGTAAAGACAAAGTTTGGGAATGTTATGCGCGTCCTCAGGCAATAAATTAGAGTTAGGAATCTACTACAGTAACATTGTTTGAGAACCAGCAGGAACATTTTCCAAATGCCAACAGTTTGAGTCACTTGTTACAAGTTAAGTTTAATCACTTAAGCATGGGTCTCAAAACCAGCTTACCAACTCTTCCGTTAATCACGTTTATGGAAAACTATTCGAGTTTAAGCTAGCTTTTAGTTTAGCTTAAACTCGAATAGTTTTCTTGTCACTTTGCTTATTTCAGCCTTTCTCCAACTGCACGCCGTGGGTATAATGCGAGAAAAAAGGTAAGTTAAGGTAATCACGACCCTTGCGGGTAGGTCAGAAACAATTGATTTTTTAAGGGGCGCGTTCACATTTAGTCAACTTTACTATTATATCGTCTCTGTACTGTACATACTCATCGATGTCTCTAGAGTACCGGCTTTAAGAAAGACCTATTAAATTAGGTATATTGTAAAGAGCATCGCGGTCATGCCAGCCTGCCAGAGGAACAGCATAGGGCGTTGTCATACCTGATACATACCTGCCGTACAGCTGTTGCTCCGCCGAGTGCTACTGTCACACTGTCCGACGTGCATCAGTACTTTAACCGACCCGCCCCGGTTCGATACGTTACCAATCGCTTAAAACCTTTGCCATGCTTAAAAAGACAACATTGACGAAAATAAAGTAAAATAAAGATAACTAACCTTTAACTGCGCTTAATTTAGTTAAAGTCGTGGATTTAGACGTGGTGCTACCGGGTTCGATTCCGATGGGTGGGACACAATCATTAATTTAATTTATTTGCGATATTTCTCGAGTTCGGTACGCTAGAGACATCGACGATCTTGCCATTTGTCATAATAGCGCTATAGTAAAGTTGGCTAAATGTCATACCATAAAGAAAGCGTGGTATACGCGGGTGGGATACGGTCGTGATGATACTAATTAACTATAATAATGCCTTTTATTTACATTATTTATATTAAATTTGTGTTCTCGACTGAATCGCAATCGAACCCAGTATATCAATGCCTTAACCACTAGACGCCGAAGGTAATATGTTAGTATAACGTTGATGTTTGGGTTACTTGATCCGTAAGTTTAGTTTTATAGCTAGGTGTAGTAGCTAAAGCAAGCGACTTCTATTATTACAGGGATAGTCACTCAAATGAAAAGAGGGTCTCTCAAAGAGGAAGGTTTTATTAATATTAAACAGTAGAAAACGGATCCCCCGAGATAAGACATCTTAATAGGTTTTCGTAAAAGTTTAGGGCTCTAGCCGCTAGGGTAAAGTACCTAATGTGTTTGAATGAAACGCTAAAACAACATCGATAAAAATTTATTAATTAACGACGACTTCGAGAGCCGTCAGTTATAAGCGTACTTTCTCCCGACGTCTTCTCGTACTGATGCTATTATAATGTTTATGAAGGTATGTAATTCAAATTTGTATGTACTGGTTACAAGACAGAAAATTACGGGGCGGGGACGGGCGCGTGGAGGGAAGTTCGCCGCGGCGAGGAAAACACGCGTCCGGTATCACGAATGTAATTATCTATCTACAAAAAGTTAAATCTATGAACTCTAAATATTTTAAAATGTACAATGAAAAATTGATTTTACTCTAAAAATACTCCACGCCGACGGCTTCGATCGAATGTCCAAAACGGCCGTCGTACGTGCGCTAACTATCACATTGAAAGATTCATAAATATTGGATTCGACAGAAGAGTCCCAAGACGCTGAGCCCTCGCGCCTGGAGACCGTATGAAGAAATCTGATTAGACACTAATATTAACAGGATTTAGAAACGACCATTTTAAATTATATTTACACGAAAAGGTCCTTTAATGACGAGCAAATTGTGGCGTCACAACCCTCAGTCGCCGAGTCCTCCTCCTCCGGTCGAGCGGACCAGCGCCCTCCATCTCCGGCGGCAGGCCCGGTTCGTACTACGCCTCGGCTGTTCTGTCGCATCTCATTATTAGCTTTCTGGAGTACTTCTGGCGCCGACGATGTAGAAGGCCTGGCTTCACCGGCTCCACTCTGCCTAAGAAATACTTCAATTGCACTGCCCAGGGCGCTCGCGTCCACCACGGACCCCGAAGGTTTATCCCATATTACAGCCGCTGCATCTACTTTCGAAGATTTTGTGTCGATAGCAAATGTCACCTTTCCTTTCTTTGGTTGATTTCCTTTATTCTTTACAGCTAAGGTTTGATGTCGTCGAGCAAACCACTTTCCCCCGGCATCGGCCGGAATGTGTCGCAGGGTGGATGCATCGAAGCTGCTGGAACGGGGTGCTCCCAGTCGACGTGTTTCTTGTTTGCCACACCTGTCTATTTCTGTAGCTGATGATGTGAGCGCGTCCAACAAGTGGTGTAAGTCGGTATCCGTGCATACTATGCCGGTTCGCGGAGGGATAGGGGGAGCTGGCGGCATCTCTGAAGCCCGGCGCCGGGCAGGAATGGGCGGCAAAGCTCCGACAAAGTCCGAATGTCGGCGTCCTCTGTTGGTGTACCGCACGGAGCTCCCGACCGGGGACCGCTCGTCCAGTGGCTGCACTTCACACACTCTTTCGTTGGATGTATTCCAAAGACGCATACGAACTTTTCGAGCTTGCACAATGTCGTCCATTATATCTAACTGCAGATTGTGTGTGCTCCCCAAAGTATCAGTGGCTGGAGGACCTGGAAAATTGACAACTATAGTTTTCTTTACATGCGAATCAGAAAATTACAAAGTCAATAGTTTGGTGTTTATACATTTTATAGAGCCTGAATCACGGCGACGACCGAGCGCAGGGAAAGCTGCGATGGATTCCCGTCTGCCTCGACCGAAGAGAGATTGAGGCACGCGAGATATTGTTACTACGGAATGTCTGAAACAAAATAAATAATTTAGAATTGGATAAGAGATTTACTATAAATCATAGGTTACGAGTACTGTCAAGTGATTGCTTGCTTACCTTCTGCCACCAGTTTGTGGCGGTGCTTGGCTCAATGTGGCTAAAAATGCAGCTTCTCGTGCCTCACGGGCAGCACCTTCCCCGCGTTCAGACAGCCGGCGTACCTAAAAGTAATGACTGTCTTATTTCGGGATACAACACAATCGGTTCAAGTATTTTAGATTAGTATTAAAATGAACAAACCTGACTGGCTGTGGGCCCAGATGTGCAGGATGGGGTCGGGAGAGAATGCTTGCGTGTGTCTCGCCAAGGTGACAGATGGTATGGGTCTGGCGGGGACTCCTGGTCAATGGAGAACCCTCGAGAAGGAGAGGCTCCCCTGGTTCCGCCGGAGCTGCCTTCGCCATCTTCAATGCCGCTTTCTTCTACCACTATTAACGGCTCACCCCCAGACAACATTGCCATTGAACCCCGCCGCATGGTCCTGAAAGAAAACACAATCTAAAAAAACATTTCGACCAAAGACATTAAATATATGTTAATATGACGGACAGAAACCAAACGGTATGAGAATCAAAGCTAGGCCAATCTGACGTGCACTTTCAAGTTGATTATTTTGTTGTTTCACGGCTTATGACCTACGGTTATGCTGACCTACGTGCTACGGAAGTGAAAAACACATTCTTCTTCAAAAAAGTACCTCGTGTCTGTTTATTTTGGTAAGTTAATGTAGATTAAACTAATATAAACTTATATTAACAATATATATATATATATATATATATACGGAACATACTAGAAGTTATCATTAAGAAATAGTTCCGCTACTCGATCATAGATGGTGCTATTATATATTCACACAATTATAGCCAATATAAGCGCTAATCATAAAGTTGACCATTAGACAAGACAGTTCCAGTAGTCGGTTATAGATGGCGCCATTATAGTTGCACAAACTTATAATCTTTAAAACACTAGCTATAAGATGGCCATTGGTCCAAGTCCAATTTAGCAGATAAAAAAAAAGTTATTTAGAAAAGTTAAATGAGAATGCCCATCTTTCTTAGAGAAATGGGCCCAATAAAATGTTCTCGTGCCATAATGATTTTTTTTTATTTGATAGTTAATATATTGTGTTTTCATAATCTGTAATTAATTTTATTTATTTTACCCTAGCATAACGACAATTGACAAAAACTTTTTTTTACGTTAATAATTATATAGTTTCGATCCCGCCTATTTGAAATCCAGTGTTTTATCTTTAAACTAAGCCTTATATAAATGTACCAAAGAACCTTATCGTATAAATAGTGCTTTGTAACTATTTCATACATAAATTTTAACCAATTGACTATTAAATTAAATTATATTTTAATGCTGGGGTAAACTGATGTAGTAATTAAATTTAAAAAAAAAACACTTTTAATTATTGTGATTATTGAATTGTATTTAGTTGAGGCACGCTGCAAAAAAGATGGGGCCTGGTTTTTGGCAATCTCTTTTTGCTAGTGGACGTTAGGTGGCTTAAAAATGTTGTAACAAACATTTTGTATAAAAATGTGCTCGATGTCCGCTCTATCTTATATTTGTGCTTTATAATTTCTGCCTTTATATTATACTAGCTGTTTTACCCGGCTTTGTCAATAAAATAATGTTTGAGAAATAGTTAAGTAAAAGTCGGTTAATTTACCTATAAATTTTTACTTTGGAGTGTTTTGTTTTGAAGTCTTTGTTTTAGCATCTTATATTTCGACATGTTGAAATAATACTACTGGTACTTAACGAGATTTTAGTACGGACAGTATAAATAATTTTTGGAGGACCAAAATATAATTGGTTATTAGCAATTTATTTTAAGGAATTTTAAAGTAGGTAAGCGAAGCGAATTACGTAATTTTATAAAGTTCGAATTTTTCGATGCAAATTTAATTAAATTTGAATCCGCGAAACTCAGAGAAATTAATACCAAAACTTTATGTGTAAATCAGAATATAATTACGAAAATAAGACCAAATTTAACCCAAAAAGTTCTTTTGAATAATAGGTATATTTGCTGTTACATAAGATGGGTCTGGAAGATAAAAAAATAATCTAGAAGACTGTCTAAAGGTTATTTACGACCATAATAACATAGAAACGGTACAGCCAGCAAAAAATATGCCATTTCTTACGTTTTTATTATGTCAATCAACCTTATTTTTATTCCCTCGGACCTACAAATTATAGTACCTACTACAAACGTAGTACTGCCTCCATATGGTCTATTAAATTGTGGATTAAGACCCGGATGTACCGGGTTCGATTCCTGGTCGGGACACAAAAATATTTATTAATGTAAATAAATACATTTAATTGATATTTAATTTATTTTTAAATTTATTTATTATATTTTAAAATCTGTGAATGTAGTTCAAAATATCTGAAAAAGTTAGGGAAGGTCTCCTAAGCTAAGATCGTTTTTCTGTAACTATAACGGTTAAGGTCCTTACTGCTCCGTCTCGAAAATTCATCCGGTATTAAATGTACAAATATATCGATGATGGCTCGGTTCTAAGAACGCGTTCCTTAAATCCTACAAAGGTCAGTTCAAACCCACCCGGCCAATTTGAAACAAATATACATTTTCAGAGAGCGGTAGTGGCTCGGTTGCATAGAAGTAGCGCGTCATTTATTACTCTATGCTCGGTTGTATGAACGTTTTCGTTAAAAAAAACACGAATAGGTCGGTTCGAACCATTGGCATCAATGATAAATACACTTTTCTGACGTACATTTGTCATAGATTTACAAAACCATCGTTCCCGTGCCTCGGAGAGCACGTTAAGCCGTCGGTCCTGGTCTACTAATACCAACTTGTAGAATCGTTAATAAATTGTCATAAAAATGACATCATATCCTCGCCAAGCTGTCTGGCCAGCGTGGCGAGTGTAGGCCATATTCTCCAGATATACATATGTTCTGGAAGGTCCATCTCCAGTAGCGGAGGTCTATGACGCTGTGTACTAGGGGCTGTAATGATGAAAATGATATCGATGATTCGGGCGCGACACATTCTCTCCACTGTTGCTCAGGGGACTTTTTATGTGATTTATTTATTATTAATTCTAGGTGAAAATACTCAATAATCCTATTTTTATTACAATTTATAAATGAAATGTATAACACCTATTTTGGGAACAATTTGTAAAAACATCGCTTTGAAGATTAACGACACGATTTATCATACACAAAGCTTCATACAAAAACATTGTTTTAGTAAGAATAGGTACGTATCTTCACTATCATAAATGTTTACACTATACTATGTACCTACTACACCACGCTCTAATTATAAACTATGCAAATATAAATGAAGATGATGTGAAAGTAATGTATGTAGCGTTACGACTTAGGAATCGTGTTGCTAATGAAAAAATAAATAAACTATTATTGCTTATTAAAAATAAATTATAAAATTTACGAAAGGTTAATAACTACGAAACTTTTTTTCAAAGTTATAATATTATTTATTTGTCGCCTTGCTTTGAATCCTAAATGGGCGTCAAACTGGGCTGCGTGCTTTCCGCCAGATTATTCACTCTATATCTTGACAAATGCCTGGCATGTATGAAGAGGTTGATGAATGTCGACGAACGAAAGAGGTATTTCGTGATCGTTTTAAGTGGCGCTCAATTGTCTCTGCCTACACCGCAAGGGATCTGGCGTGAAAATATGTATGTATGTATTTATTTTTGTTATTACAAGATGTAGCAATTATCGTATTTTATTAAGTTTGTTTTGTGCATTTAAGAATTTATGATTAAATAAATAAGATAGAAAATGGTTTTAATATTGTACAGTGATGGATGTCGCTTAAAAATACTTTTAAGACTAAGGCTGGATTGTACCAAAAGGTCTGTAATTGTAACGTTTAAAGTTACAAAATGGTGTCGACCGTACTAGAAGACGGCTGACCTTCAAAATTAACGTATTAAATTCGACGCGACGATATTTCTAATTTTAATCATTAGTTGTGTACTTTTCAATTAAAATGTTGCCAGCCTCATTGGGGCTATCTCTGATGGGACGTCTCTAGACAACATTTTATATATATAATATTTAGTTAATTATTAGGTTTACTTTATATTTAATTTTATATCTATTACTTATACTGCGTGGAATTTATTAAAGAGCAAATATCAGTAATAAAATCTTAAGTTACGGTGCAGGAAGTTCTTTAGTACTATAGAGCTCAAGTTGTCCCAATGGTTGGCTAGGATAGAATGTCAAGCGGCCGCCTTTGTCTTTGTGCAATAAACATTGAAATAAATAAATAGAGCTGTCATGATGATATTATAAAAATTTTCTAATTAAACCGTAATCTTGTTAGAATCATTTATCTAAAAATGCATATACAAAATGTGTAACTGTGAATACATCATCATTATTACAGCCCCCAGAACACAATAGGCCCAGACCTCCACTGTTGGAGATGGGCCTTCCTAAAATTTCTGAAGAATTTCGCCTGCACTCGCCACACTGCCAGACGGGTTGGCGAGGTTGTGAATATAATTTAGCTGTAGTCCCCATGGAAGATGAATGATGTGAAACTTTAAATCCTAACTTCTCTCCCCTAAAAACTATATTCAGAAACTTTTCGGCAAACCTTGGCTAGTTACGTCTGTTTGTGCCTAATGAAGTCATATAGAACAAAAGTGACAAAGCACAATCATTACGAAGAAGACATGTAATTCGTTTTAGTTTGTTTATTCTTCATGTTTATAGTTTATTTAACCGACACATAATAATAAAATTACCGGCAACAGTAATTAACCAACTGTATTGAATTATTGATTCGTGTTAGTGTTGCCCAAAGCAAGACCAATATCTAGACTCGCTGATTCTTGTTCTTGGTTTTGCATCAGAACAGCTGGTCTCGGTTTTGCATCAGAACAGTTGGTCCCGGTTTTGCATAAGAACACTTGGTCTCGGTTTTTATCAGAACAGTTGGTCTCGGTTTTGCATCAGAACAGCTGGTCTCTGTTTTGCATAAGAACGACTGGTCTCGGTTTTGCGATAAGAACAGTTGGTCTCGGTTTTGGCTTTGTTATTGCACTCCTAATATTGGTCTTGCGCAAGAGTCTTGCAAAACTCTTGCTCTAACTGAAAATGTATCATCATCATCATAGCCTCCTAGAGCACAAAGAAAAGTGTATTTCTCATTGATTCTAATGGTTAGAACCGACCTATTCAGGTTTTTTTTAAGGAAAGCATTCATACAACCGAGTCACTACCGCTCTCTGAATATGTATGTTTCTTTCTAATTGTAGTAGGAAACCTTGTAGTCTTTAGTGCGTCTGTCTGCAAACTACTATCTCGAGAACTACTGGTGTGTTTTACTTGAAATTTGGAATGGTTATAGATCTTGTTGACCAACATGTATCTTAAAATGTATACAGCGGTTGTAACACGTTGTTTTTGTAACACTTAACATGATGTTTTATTCATCAATGCCTACAACTTTTTCAGAGCGAAAAAAAATTGTCAGTGCCACATCGGAACAGTAAGTAGTTTGGAAATTTGATTCGATCCTATGAACCTTAAAAATGGCAGACAGACAGTCACGACGCAGTTACAATTTCAAAAAAATAGGATCATTTTAAAATTAGGGAAAAAATACTGAGGCTGAAGACTAGGGTTAGTCTGATCTTGGTCTTGGTCTAGGTCTCGCTTTTTTGCAAGACGAAGACCAAGATTGGGCAACACTAATTCGATTGTATGAATCATAAAGACTGATCGTTAGGGGTCATTAGTAACCGACGATAAATATCAAAAAGCATACATTTCTAACTTTTTAGTTAATTACTTTTAGTAGGTAATCGTTAGGTTTAGTTTAAAAGTAAAGTATCATCGCGACCGTGGTCTCTTGCGAGGTAATCAGAAATCACGCTTTAGGTATTTTAAAACATTTTAAGTATATGCCTATCATGGCAGGTGGCAGTAATTGTACTCGGAACCTCCGCGTCCGCATAATCCTAACCACTAGACCATGGAGACAGTTAAAATGCTAATAAAACTTGAAAGAGTTAAAATGAAACTAGGTTACTGGTGAAAAACAACAATTTTAATATTTTAATATAGTTTTTAGGGGAGAGAAGTTAGGATTTAAAGTTTCACATCATTCATCTTCCATGGGGATTATGGCTGAATTATATTCACAACCTTGCCAACCCGTCTGGCCAGCGTGGCGAGTGTGGCGAAATTCTCCAGAAATTTCAGGAAGGCCCATCTCCAGCAGTGAAGGTCTGGGCCTATTGTGTTCTGGGGGCTGTAATGATGATGATGTATTCACAGTTACACATTTTGTATATGCATTTTTATATAAATGATTCTAACAAGATTACAGTTTAATTAGAAAATGTTTATAATATCATCATAACAGCTCTATTTATTTATTTTGTTAAAAAAAGAAATTATTATAAAATTATCTAAATGAATCATAATTGGAATGCTTGGAGAACTTTTAATTTATTTCTTTTTAATTACTATTTTTTTTTCATTTTCCATTATTTTACTATATACTCGTATATGTATATTATTTAGTTGTATTTGTTATATAGGTATTGTTTTTAAGCTTATCCCTATTATTATTATTTTTTTGCAAAATCAATGTTTAAAATTTAAGTGGAAACTTTGCTGGATTGTGTAACTTTTAGAATTGTTGTAATTATGATTTAAGATCTGTATGTTTCCCGAATAAATAAAAATAAAATAATTAAATCATCTAGAACACATCCTTGGTCTACCGGTTTATAATCATTATATTAGTATTTAAGTATAACATATGACATATTTATATATTGATATGTTATTTATACTTACTATGGTATATTTATGATTGATTTAAACTTTTATTATTATTCTTATTTCTTACTCTGCACCCATTATAATAATTTCTCACTCTCCCAAAGGTCAGCTGGTAGAGAATACCATAACGTATTATGCTCGCCTCTGTACATTATTTTATATTTTGTGTTCAATAAAGAATTATATTATTATTATCATTATGTTCGTGGATTTAGACGCGGAAGTTTACGGGTTTGATTCCCAGTAATAATTTATTTGTTAATTTTCTCGTGTTGGTACGCTAGAGACATCGACGAGCTTGTCATGATGGGCCTATAGTAAAGTTGGCTACATGTTAATCCGCTTCTTTAAAAGCGTGATGTCAAAAGGGATACGGTCGTGATGATACTTTTTACTTTAGATCTAGAACACCAGATGTAGTGATGTCCCGTAGAGTAGTGTTGTGTGTTATAATAATTAAATAAACATCGATGCATCCATTATTTTGTTTTAATACTATTTAGTAAATTACTTTTAGTAGTTAATCGTTTGTCAGTTGCCTAATATTTTGTATTGTTTGAATTTTTACTTTTATCATATTGAGTTATTTTTTATTTAAAAAAGGTTCCTTTTTTTGGTCATAGTACCGATACTACCTTATTGATATTTTGTCTTAGTATTTGCTGTGAATTGAAATATTAAATATGGAGGTTACCATTCGATCTAATAAATATAAAAATACTTACGATGTTTAGTTTCTGCGGCTTTATGGAAAAATCAGCAGGCACATTTCCTTCTGAAAAAAAAAGAAATGTATGTATTTAAAGTGGTTGGTCTTTTCTACTCTCTTTTTTTGGGTTCTTTTATGTAGTTATAAAATAGTCCAAAATCCAAAATATGTCGCACTAATTCAAATTATAGTGACATAGAATATCGTCTGTTAACTGGCAAATAGTTTTCGACTTTAATGAAAAAAAAATATTTTAGGCGCAAATTGTTCTTTAATTGTAATGAACTAATAATGAAAAACTATACTTAATTAAAGAATAACTTAATAAACGGAATTTAAAAACAACGATTTTTTACTACTACAAAAGAGTTGCAAATGCAGTATGGGGGACAGATAGAAGGGAGTTGTGAGAAGAACGAAGATAATTGTTATAGAAAGAACAGAGATAGGCGAAATTGTACAATTACATAGATTAGATTTTGGTGCAACCCAGCCTAAGTCACACGTGTGGGCTTAGAAGGAAAATGCCAAGAAAAATTGCTAATGTTGTGATGAAAAGAAAATATATGGCAGCACGAGCGCGACACAAAAGATAAACCAGAGCAATAAAACCCCTAGTTACTCAAAAAGTGACTCGTAATAACGTGAGACGTAATTATTATAGACATTCCTATACAAATTATTTTCGCTATATGCAAGAAAAAGTTCAGTGTCTAAAGCTGAGGTCGGTGAAGCGCTCCTATTCTTTGCTTATGGCTCAAAGTTCTCCAAACAACGGTAACATTGAAAGTTATAGTTTTAGTGCAAATGTAAGCCCCACTTTTTAGATTAGGTAACCATATTAAAGGAATTTGTAACACGTCATTATTTACATTAATTTTGAAGTAGAATCTACTTCTGCTAGTGGAAGACTAAGCAAAGAGCAAGCTGTTAGCAGAAGACCAGCATTTTATCAGATTAGAGTGATCTGTTTATGTTTAATCAAACTGAAAGAAAGAAGAAAGAAATCTGCAAGAAACACTTAGCTATAGCAGATTTATAAGTTAAAACAAATACAGAATTACTACGTTTTTTTACCACGGAGAACTTGCTTTGTGTATTTATTAACGCCACAGGCGTCGTCTTTTGCGTCAACAATTATGTCTTACAAAAAATAATTTAAATTAGAGAAGTAAAGCTAAAACTAAATTATAACTAGAAAAAAAAGACCAAAAATAAATAAACCTAATTTAAATATAAATCGTGTCGGCGTCCCGCATGGTGGCAAGAACGCATTTTCTCCCTAAATCGCAATGCTGATTCTCTGAGCGACGAAAGAACTAGCACACAATTTTTAAAAAAATGTTTTAGCGCTTGAACCCCACGGATTTCATTCGGATAACAGATCGGTGAAGGTTTTTAAACAGTTATATGTAGACAGTACTCTCTGTCTCGCTTGTTGTGTAGTGAAAATATCACTTTGTCCACTATTATCTTGTATGCTGCATTGATCTTCTTCTTTGAAAGCTTAACGCATATTAGCGAAAAATGTAAGGAATGTCCTTATAATTTACGTCTATTCTCCAGTTACTCAACAAGTGACTAGTAATAATAAGAATAACGGTTTCATGCAGGACGTTAAATATCACTTTCTTTTAAGAAAAGCTTCACCTTTCGCTCGTTCAAGTACCCCATTAAATATACTTCCAGAGTAACTCATCTTCTTATCTACTTTCAATTTATGGTCATTTTTAAAGCTTTCCTTATTCTTTCTACGTCTTTTGTCATTTTATACGGACTACTTGGCAAAAGAGAGTTTAGTATATATTCGGCTACAATGGAATCGTTTTTAGATTTGAACTAATACAGTCTTCGTTGTGCGAACTATATTATATTCAGTCGTAAGTGTAGTAACTCTTTACCGTTTCGTTTGCAAAATAGTACTGCTCTATAATATATATTTATTAATTATATTTTCTACATTATTCATTATCCCTTTCAGCACGGACAGTATTAAGCGTGCGTTATTACAACAAAAAAATCTAGCGGTCTCCAAATTCTGTTTTGACGCTCCGAAACGCCCTCGATAGTTCGTGCACTCATCTAGTTAGTTATTATCTTTATTATATTGTTAGGACTAGTAAAGAAAAAAACATACAAAAGTATTTTTTATTTCCTTATATACATAAACCACGATGGTGCGTAGAACATTAGAAAATGAATATGCAATTTATATTATGGATTTTTTTCACTATTTTTACGGGTTATTTTAGACCTTATTTTTAGAATTTAGATATTTTAGAATTTATGAATAAAACTTTTAATATTCAAAATATTTTTGTCCTGCTGAAAGGGTTATAAAGATAATATATTCTAATAAATCTTGTAATACACCCGAAATAAATTAACTCAAAAAACGTATATTTTGTAACCGTTCGCATCGGTATCCGTTTTTTTTTTACTGCCGCCGCCGCACCGTTTAAAACCAACTGCAACGAGAACCGTTTCCAAAACTAGTTTTAGTGCTTCGGAAAGAAATAGGATTTTGCGGAAAACGTTCTTACAACTCAGCCACTACGGCTTTTGATTCTTTTATAGTAGTTAAAATGTCAGTTTATGCAATAGTGTCATGCCATTAGCCTAATAAATCTCAGTGCAATCTCCAGAGTGTATATATAGAGGCAGAGAGAATGCCTGAATCACATCGCTTTGCCAATAGCTATGTGTTTCCGCTCGAATAAAGTTGCTGTTAGTGGCCGTCCAAGTTCGGAATTGATCGGCTCAGAAAAGGGATCAGAAAGTCGAGTTTCACTTTACGTGAGCATAAAAAGAATCTGATATTAAGTTATAAAGAGTGGATCCCTAACTTTGAAATATGTGCATTGTCAAAAATTGCAAAAAATAATAAAAACTCCATAATAAATAATACATTTATGAAACATTAACGGAATCATACAGTATTTGGTTGGGTAGGAAGACCAGCAGAATGGTGGATGGTGAGTGTCTTGTTGCGTAATAAAAAGAGGAAGCTTTCTTTGTAAACCAGCCTATGGTTGGTTTCAAGCTCAAGACACTATTGTTCTCTTGTTTGAATGCTTAGAAATGTTTCTTCTTTCTCTCACTCTTCTTCACAGTAATACTGTAAAAGTCTTTTCAATCTAGATATTTTAAAAACAAAGGTTTATTTAATAACCTAACTTCATTAAATCCGACTAAAGACATCAAAACCTTAAAGAGTTAATTCTCTCATAAATACTTGGAGCAATGCTAATACCGGTGTAATATTAACTGTATGATAATGTTGACGAGCAGCCACTTTGTGTGTAATAAATATTTTATGAATCTGCTTCATGAGGCTATACACGAGTGAGTGAACATTGAAAGCTCCTCCTTGCCATTGTTTAATAACATTACCCTTACAATAGACCTATATATACATATAATACAAAGCCCAGACCACCTATTAGGGCTTTTTCCAGTCACGCAG
The DNA here is from genome assembly GCA_910589645.1 of Tinea semifulvella. Taxonomy (NCBI): domain Eukaryota; kingdom Metazoa; phylum Arthropoda; class Insecta; order Lepidoptera; family Tineidae; genus Tinea; species Tinea semifulvella. The sequence continues at coordinate 10,947,443 of OU342586.1, forward strand.
ACATTCGGAAGTTAACGCGTTACGGACTCGCATGCATGACAGGAATCATAATATTAAACGCGCATGCGAGCCATAAGCGACCGCAAGTAGGCGGAAATCCGCGTAAAAAAGGCCCTTATATTTAGCATTATTATAGTTCAATGTTTCTTGCCACTAGTTTAGTAGTTTTAGCCTTTGCCAGTCTTGGTCTTTTATCAGAACAGCTGGCATCGGTCTTAGTTATGTACTATTAGGGTTTGTTTCTACAAGAGATGTGCTATGCTATATTGCTATGGATGTGTTCGATATTCACCAATCATATACACTAGTCCACATGGCATAGGTGAAAACGGGTTTAACTAAGCTATGTTTTTTATATGATAGTGTGCTGTGGTTGCGACTGTGGAAGCCCGTTCTCGATGCGTCTGTCGATACATCGCATAACTCGAGCTGGCGCATCTTTGCATCATATCTTAATCGATCCACTACATACCGCACCAGTAGAAATGGTCATATAGTTTCGTAGCTTAGCTCTTGCATCCTCGCAGCGTGCTGCATAGATCTCTGTTGGAAAAGCAGCCTAAATCTTGATTTTGGCGCAAGATTCCCGCAAGACTAAAATATATATTTCTTCCTAATTTTAGTAAGGACTGGTCTGATTTAATTGAAATTTGGAAAGATCATAAAATCTTGTTGACCGACATGTATTCAAAAACCAATGTTTTATTCGTTAATTAGATCTTTTAATTTATTTACATATTCCACGGCTGTCTTTTAAAAAATAATATTTACTATCAAATGTTTACTTAACACCCAGGAATACGGAATAATAACATTATTTTCACGAGCGTATTAATCAGAGCGAAAAAAAATCGCTGCTTTACATAGGAACAGTTAAGTAGATTTTGAAGGTTCACCATAACTACTACTACATAATAAATGGTTAGATTTATTTTCTTTAAACCCTAAAAATACTTATTGGTATCTTGTTTACAACGGAATATTATGAGTTGGATTATTTAATTTTTTCACCCGTTGGAAAGGGGAAATACCTGGCAATTTGTGACATTTAACTGTGCCGTAATCTGTAACTGATTCCTTAATGCTTCGTGATCTTTTTTTATCGGCAATGTTGATTTTCTGATTGTCTGTATCTAAGTTAAGAGAGTTTTACTCTTTTGTATTCGTCTCGGTCGCATAATCCAATATTTTATGAGAAATGTAGTCTATTAACTTACTAGGGAATAATATTACAGACATTTTGGAGATATATTATGATGGATCCATGGAATACCTAGAAATTTGTCCTCATAAATTTATATTAGTAAAATATAAAATCGTTGTAAATGTTTTTCATATATTTGCCTGTCTAAAATTAGGCATATAAAAGATAACAATATATTTTAACAACAGTACATTAACGACATTTTAAGAATAGCTGGGTCCCTAAATAAAGTTCAATACATTTCCCTATACAGTAAACACATTTAAATTATTAGCATTATACTTGCAAAGGTTTGTATTTCAGTATAATTAAGTTAAGTATTATGGTTCAAAATATCATTTTTATTGGGTATTTTATTATCGGATAATATTGAATAGATTTAATAGTGAAAATTTGTAAGGCTTTGAGATTAGATATTTTTTGTATACATAATATTGCAAAGGCTGTAAATTTTCCCACGAATAAATAAATAAATAGATAACCAGAGGTGGTGGCTCGGTTGTAAGAAAGCTTTACTTAAAATAAAAAAGGACGTGTTTTGAATTCTGTACGAGTGTTTATTATTATTTATTTATTTATTTATTTATTTATTTAAAAACTTTATTGCACAAAGCACAAAGGCGGACTTAATGCCCGTAGACATTCTCTGACAGCCAAACCTTAGGGACAAATTTGAACAAATATAGGTGCAATGAAAGTAACAGTATTATACAATTATAGGATAATTCAACAAATATTATATACCTACTTATATATTCTTATATATGTATTACAATATCAATATACTAAATACTAATACATACACAAACTTGTACATAAACATACACAAATACAACTTACTAACGTGGTTTAGAGCTATTCATGTAGTGTGAATAGACCAGTTTTTTAAACGACAATCTGTTACTTGCCTGCCTTATGTTTACTGGAAGATCATTCCATAATTTTGTGGCAGCTACTACGAAGGAGTTGGAGACAAATCCAGAATGATGTGAGGGAACAGAAAGAAGAGAGTTGTGAGAAGAACGTAAATATTTATCGTGGAAAGAAGAGGCAAAATTGTCCTTGAGGTATTTCGGAGTCGCAGGCTCGTTTAAAATAGAGAAAAGGAGACAGAGAACTCTAAGATTTCTGCGACAACGAATTGGCAGCCACTTCAACTTAGCACGATATTCAGAGATGTGATCGTATTTGCGTAAACAATATATGAACCGGATACACGCGTTGAGTAACCGATCCATCTTATTGAGCAGCATCTCTGACATATCAATGCTACACACGTCACCATAGTCGAGGAGAGGAAGGAGAAGACTTTGAGCAAGGGTAATTTTAGCTTATTTAGATTATTAGTAATAGATGTACAACACCACCGTTCCCGTGGCTCGGAGGGCCTAATTCATCTAATACTTACTTGTGGAATCGTTAATAAATTGTCATTAAAATAGATATTAGACCCTCGCCATCCCGTCTGGCCAGTGCGGGGTGTGGCGAGTGTAGGTCAATTTCTTTAGAAATATATTCTGTGTTCTTAGCTTAAACAACGTCTGACCTTCATAATAAAACTGATACATTTGACGCCATTTTTAACTTTAATCGTTATATTTAGAAATACTTTATTTTGGTTCCATTCAATCTTAAAATTTTCGTATAATCAAATTAATTTGAAATTAATTTTATCAGCGTTTTAACTTGGAGAAAAATAAGAATAATTATTTATTGGGTATATCGTGTGTTTTCGAAAGGATATTTAAAAGAATACCTATATGTTTAACATTTTATTATATGATACCTACTCTATTTGATTGGTTGCATAGCATGTCACTTTATTACTTCCAATCACGCGCCTTATTACGGAAACTGGCGTATAGCAGTTCATTTTGCTCAATTAGATTGGAGAAATAAAATCGTCGTGTATTGTTATTAACAATAGCAATTTGACAGTATAAATGATGCTGCCAGTCTAACCCCTTTGTTCTGTCAAATATTCATTTAAAACCGTGATCGTAAGTAGGCATCTAATCTTGGGCCCGGAGCTTATCTCGCTGTTCCCACTCGAAGGAATTACGCATCTATTATCAGTTGAGATTACACGGGATTCAATCGAAAAGTTGGAAAACTCCGGACGATTTGCGTCGAAATTTTCGTGTTTCTATCAAACGCAAATCTTGCGAATTCGATCCTATCACAACTTCATTTGAATATGTTAAGAAACGGGTTTTTTTACAGAAAATATACAAAACATGCGACAGTATATTTTTAATCTATCTAAACAGCTTTGATTAATTTTTAAAAAGGAATTTTTGATCCTTATTATCATTAGTTATACAGTTATAATAAATACAATTAAGCTAGGAGAGCATTCCACAATTCCACATATTCAGCATGCGACAGATGCGTCATCAAATTTCTACGACTATAGGGATAGAGCGGTATGTAGGATACCTACTAATATTATAAATATGAAAGTGAGAATGTATGTCTGGATGTTTGTTCTTCTTTCACGCCCAAACCTCTTTAGCGATTTTAAATAACTTTGGCAGAAATGCTGATTGGAATCCAGAAATAGAGTAATAATCCAGCGTGGCGAGCGTAGGCCAAATTCTCCAGATATTTTCTCTAATCTCCAATACGACATGTATAAAGTATATAGTTTTTATGTCATTTGCCACATCTGCTAAATCGAGGGCTCGTGATGACAGAACAACACGGGCGAAACCAAGTCAAACAGCTAGTATTAAAGTAAAGCTCCGTATTAAAAAAAAACACCTGTCCTCAAATAATGTATTGAAGCGTATAAATTAACCAGATAATAACATGGCTCGTCTATTTTAACCTGGATTTTTTATAACATAAAGACTCTCAAAGGTTAAGTTTATTATAGTTTTTATTAACTCCGACCGCTTTCATCTTCATCGTTTTGATACTCTAATTACATCCAACTTTTGCTCTTCTGGAATTAAAAGATTAATCTTCTTTCGGAGAGAACATTGATGACAGCGAACTGGCATATTTATATATATATTTTTATTGAGAAACCAGATATTTAATGCGAAAGTTGTGGGTGAAAAAGGCCCTGGCAGACCGAGACTCACATATCACGATCAAATAAATAAAACACTGGCTGAAGTCACATTAAAAAGCTTTCGTAACAAAAGGGCATGTATGAAGAGGTTGATGAATATCGACGAAGCGAAAGAACTATGTCGTAGTCGTGTCAAATGGCGCTCAATTGTCTCTGCCTACCCCGCAAGGGATCTGGCGTGAAGTATAGTATGTATGTAACTGGCATAGGTATGTGTAAATCAAACCAATAATTGATAGTGTACCTAATGTAAAAGAGCTTATTTTATCTAAGATCTACCACTTATTTAATGAATAAACACTTTTTATTATTATTATAATCTCATTTCTTAAGAGCGATTTTCTATCGGTATAATTTCCTTTTGAAGGACGAAGTACTAAGTAATTAGTAAGTTACTAAGACAAAGTAAATAGGTACCTATTATGAATTTTCTATACAGAATTATTCATAATCAACGTGAGTTGATAAAACACAATTTTTAAATGTAATGGGGTCGCGCAACTCCATAAAATAAAATATTCAAAAGATGGTAGTCTTATAAAAGATAAGATATATATTTTGTTGGAAATATAACCACATTATACCTACTTGTATTTTGTTATATACATGTACAAAATCCTAGCCCGCGTGGCGAGAAAAGTCCAAATTCTAATCATCAGAGATCAAGTCTCTTTTTACCAAATGTCAAATCAAGAAAGAATGAAAGAGACAACTTAATCTCAAGTTTGTCATCGATTTTGAGATCTATACAGGTCTAGAATTCGATATATATTTAGAATTATACAACATACATACATATCTTCACGCCAGATCCCTTGCGGGGTAGGCAGAGACAATTGAGCGCCATTTGACACGATCACGACATACTTCTTTCGCTTCGTCGACATTCATTAACCTCTTCATACATGCCCTTTGGTTACGAAGACTTTTTAATGCACCTTCAGCCAGTGTTTTATTTATTTGATCGTGATATGTGAGTCTCGGTCTGCCAGGGCCTCTTTCACCCACAACTTTCGCATTATATATCTGGTTCGTCAATCTTTCATCGCTCATCTTTCCAACATGCCCGAACCATCGTAGCATGCCTTTCCTTATTTTTGTCCCTATGCTATTTAGAATTATAAATTTTTGAAATTAAATATCTTTTTATATTGTCATTGTTTTATTTGAGAATGGATTATATTCTGACCACAAAGCGAAGCAAACTAAATAGACCTCTGTAAGCAGAACCCGTGTCTTTTGAGGGTCTAAATAGAAGCCTCTTGAATAATTATTCATTTAACCCTAGAGTGGAATTATTTTAGAGAGTGAGTTAAACTATTAGTAGCTGTACGCGAGGTCTTAGAATGTGAGTCAATATCAGTCCCCACCACTACGCCGGCTTAACAAAATCCTTTTTTCACACTTTGCTACCTTTGTAGTTTTGTGCCATACCAAAATGATAGATAGGCTAAGTTGCACCAAAATGAAGTCTCTGCCATTGTAACAATTAAAGTTAAAAATAGCGCCATAAGTATCAGTTTTATTTTAAAGATCAGCCGTCAGTTGGTACAATAGACGACATAATTAACTTTAAACGTCACAAACGTAAAACGTTTTTTAATATGAATTCAGCGCCCACTAAGCGAATTCTACTTAAAAGCCACTACACTGCGAACCTTCGTAAAAAACGAACCAATAAACTACCCGTATTTATTTCTTGGACTGATCAGGTAAAGGCAATGAATGCACCAGGACAGCTACTGTCGGAGAGGAGTGACGACGGCTTGTTAAGCGTGCTACTCAAATCGCGACCACGACTCAACCAAGAGTGTATGGTGTAGCGACTAAGAAGATGATTCCTTTCTTAATAAAATATCATTACATAATATAAAGAGTTGTTTTTCATTACATTTTCTCACTGCCAGCACCTCGTAGTATTGTGACATAACTTTAACCGCATTGTATTCGTAAATTAAAAGGCAGTAATTATCTGAAGACACAGGACGTTGATATAGTGTCATAACTTTAACAGCATTGTATTCGTAAATTAAAAGGCAGTAATTATCTGAAGACACAGGACGTTGATATAGTGTCATCATCATCACGACGTTTCCCTATCGGGGTGGTCAGAAATCACGCTTATGAATAAGCCGATTCACATTTAGCCAACTTTACTATAGGTCAATCATGACAAGTGGCAAGCTCGTCAATGTCTCCAGCGTACCAAACTCGAGAAATATCACAAATAAATTAAATATTAATTAAATGTATTTTTATTTACATTAATAAATATTTTTGTGTCCCAACCAGGAATCGAACCCGGTACCTCCGAGTCTAAATCCACGGACTTAACCGCTAGACCACGGAGGCAGTTACGTTGATATAGGTAGGTTACAACAGTCACACCACTTACCAATATATGTATAAAGAGAAAGAGAGAATTGCAGGCAACAATTGAATTGTACAAATCACCGACACCATTCACTGTAATGCTCGTTCCATTAGGGTAATCCTTGTTTAAATCAATAATGGTTAAGGGCGAGGTATTACCATTGTTTTGTTGGTTAAATGTTACGATCAATAGTAATAAAGGCTGTATTATATTTAAAAACTGTTTTAACACATACATTATATTATTATTATTAAGAATCCTATAAATCGATTTTTATTTAATAATATATTTAAAAACTACCTTAGGAGTAAAAATTAAATATAAACTAAACCTATAAAATAAACTGTATATGTTCTCTAGAGTCGACCCTTCAGGGATAGTCCCAAGGACATTTCCCCTCAAGGCTAATAATTGGCAGAAATAATTGCAGGCTTTCCTGTCTCTAGACTTTTCTGTTAGCCGTTTGGACAACTCCAAAATATACAATATCCTATAAAGATATCTAATATATTATATATATATATATATATATAACAAAATTATAACTACGGAGTCCCGTCCGCGTGGAATGGTGGCAAGAATGCTGGCTGCATGTCTCCGCTGAATTGCAATACTGATTCTTTGGCGAAGAAAGAGCCCTCTTGTCACCGGAGGAGATAACAATGTTAGTATTTTTACTTTGTAAATTTTACCAGTGAAAATTCGTAATTGGCTTATAGAATCCTACTTATATTGTATATTTAATTGTAATGGTTGTAAATTTTCCAAATAATAAAAAAAAAACAAATTGTGCTAAGACATGATTTGGTTAAAAAATCTTGGCCAGTCCTTGATTCGATAAGGAACAAGAGAGAAGACAAATTTATAAGCATTCCATGGATTCGCCGTGTATGTCGCAAAATGTACTTGTAGGCCATATTTTTGAGAATCGCGCCAATTTATATTGGTCGAAAAAAGCATATCGAGTTAAATTTAAAAAAATATTCCTCTCGCAAATAAATTCGTCATGGACTGACAACTATTTGTTAGAAGCACCTAGGTTATATTATATAATCCGCGAACGAGGCAGGCGAGATGAAACACGTGAAGTATTTTCATTGGCATGCCTTTGATAGACAACACATTCTGTTGAAATTATGTTGGGAGTTTTTATTCGTTTCTATAAAATTGTTGAACTAAGAGCTTTTAAGAGCTAGAGAGTATTTAATACAAAAAATATGTGTTTGTGGACATGTGGAGATATGGACTATAAAAGCCTGCAGCTTGCAGCGAGAATTGATGCGTTTGAGATGTGGTGCTGGCGAAGCATCCATTGAACTGCATGATGCAGTAACGTTCGGTGCTCGAAGAGCTCGAATTTGCCAAGGGATTGATATTTTCTGGTGTCTGCTTTACCCAAATTTGCAATATTTTGCCACATTTCTCGAAGTGGTGCTGATATTCTAGAAAAGCTTTTAACAACTGGAAAGTAGACGGTAAAAGAACAAAAGGAAGACGCCCCAAACGATAGTCGAGCACCGCTACCACTAGAAACGGCTGATAGATGAACTGCGACGACATCACGATCCCCAGCTGTGGGGTACAGACTAAGGAGAGGAAGGATAAAACCATGATGTCGCCACACAAACTTTGTCCATAAAAAAAGAAAATTGACTAGATAATCATGTCAGTGAAGGTAAATTGTTTTTCTTTCTCAAGATTTTATTTTCCGCCAAGTTAGTAAGTACGTAAAATGTTTTCTAACTTTGAGGAAAAAATACGCTCTGTATTCCGAACCAATTATATCTACGAGTATATCCTTTATATAATAACAAATAAAGTACCCAACTAATAATATACTCTAATCTTTGACGTGTAATAACAGCTTTTGTGGATCATTTTATACAATAAATACCGAGCAAAGAACACAAAGTTCTATAGATATCCGCTGCAAGAAAATGAGCCGATATCGAGGATTTCTCGTCACGCAATTACTTAACGATTCCACAAGTTGATATTAGTGGTACCGAGCTTAGCTCCTGGCTCTGAAACGTGTAGTTTTGTCATTCAGTTATTATTCGTAATCCATACTTCCATACTTATATTATAAACGTAAAAAGGCTTTATGTGTATGTATGATTGTCAGTCTTTCTCGTCTATATTACTGGATTTCGATAAAATTTGGCAAAGATATTTTATTCCAGTGTAGGACATAGGCTATATAACGTCATCTGACTTAGACATGTGAGCCCATGCTTATTTGTCTGTCCATTTATTTGTATTGACTATACTTGTGGAGCAATTTTAATAGAATTTGGTAGATAAGTTTCTTGTAAACCAGATTTGGATATGATATTAATATTTAAACAAAATAAAACTCAAACGAAGGTTTTTTTTTCATTTACCGCTATATATTAAAAGCTAGTATATAATAAAGTTTCAATATAAAATAAAAATGGTTTAAATATGATCTCTATTACTATTTTACTTTTATTATGCAACATTGAAGATCAATATGCTTAACAGTATTTAAGTAAGTCATTCAACAAAAGATGTTTTCGTAGTCGTATATAAACTATAAAAGACCGCTGCGTGGTAGGTAATTACGTTTAAAATTAGATTTGCTTTTTTAAACAATGGTTTTCTTTTCAGTGTACCTAACTAAATTAAGAACAGTAGGCGAGCGCCGTCACAATAAAAACAATTCAAATTCGTCTTAATCCGTAATGAATCTCCGACAAAACTGGTCCTTACGGGAGATAAAAGGAGAAAAAGCCTCCGCATACTAACTGCTTGATTAATTTGTAGATTCAATTAATTTGACAAACGTGATTAGAATTCTATTAAAGGGACTTCAATTTGGATTGCTATTGAATTACTACTCAACATTGAAAACCGTCGAAATGGCAAAAGAAGGAAGTGGAATAGATACACATTTAATATTTTAATTAGAGTTAAAAATAAATGCTAAAAGCTAATGGGCAAAAAGCACTAATAATTTGAAAATATTAAACTTATCGATCATGCTAAACTATAAAACTACGACCCACAATGTGTATTCTAATGTGTAACTATATCAGATAAATGTTCATTAAAGTTCAGAAGTTGTCTGGAAATTAATGATTGCAACATCTGTAATAGACAAAGCTGAGCACAAAATTGTATGCACGTAGCAATGAACATCTACCTGAAATTCGGGAGGGGTGGGAGGGAGAGGCGCGATTCGAGAAGCAGGGGTGGGGGTGGCAGCGTGCGTGTGTGTGAGCGTTATGACGCGTACCAGTGCGTGCGTGTGCGTGTATGCGCGGCGCGGCGTGCGCTCCGGGCGGCGAGCGTCGAGCCACTGCCGAGCGCGCAGCCTCTCCCGGTCCGCCGCCCTGCCCGCGCAACCTTCCTCTCGCCTACCAAACTTTTGATGCACCAGCATTTTCATGCGATTTAACAGAATTTCATATCGTCGCTGTTAATCTAAAACCTCTTATGTGGCATAAGTTGTTGAATACACAATTTCGTCCACGACGACCGACGTGACGTGACTTACTAAGACTTATACTTACCTTACAGTTTAGTTTTATGTACGACACGTATTATATTTTCGAACTTAAAAATGTAATGAAATCTGTAAAATAATTTGTTACTATTATTAAATGAATAAGTATGGACATGTTTAATTCCGTAGATTATTTAATTCGTAGAAGTCCGTAGCAACTCGCTACGATTTTAAATAAAGCTCAGTAGGGCGCATTTATGGCGTAGTGGTAGCTCGGTTGTAAGAACCGGTTCCCGGCTCCCGGTTCCACCTATACCAACTTGTGAAATCGTTAATAAATTGTTTTTTAAAAATGACATCAGATCCTCGCCAACACGTCTGGTCATCGTGGCGAGTGTAGGCCAAATTCTCCAGATATATGTTCTGAAAACAACAACAGTGGAGGTTTAGGACGCTGTGTTCTAGGGGATGTAAAGAATGAATGAATGTAATGGAGGGCGCATATTCGTCGATATAACTACATATAGAATGACTATACACCTAAACAGCTGTTAAATATACTTTTTTATTTTTATTATATATATTTTTTTAATTTTGTTAAAAAAAAAGTAAAAAGTGACGTCCGTATTCCTTCCTGGGAAGAAAACACGTTATTTTTTATTTTTATATTTAGCGTATTCACATATAGCCAACTTTACTATCGGTCCATCATGACAAGTGGCAAGTTAGTTGATGTTTCTAGCGTACCAAACTGGAGAAATATACGTAACCACTCACCTCCGAGTAAATTTACAAACTTAAACGCTGTATTTTGCTTTTAATTATTTTAATTTTAAATAGTATCATCACGACCGTTTCCCTTTCGGGGTGGACAGAAACGACGCTTATAAATACGCGGATTTACATTTAGCCAACTTTACTATAGACCAATTATGACAAGTTTCAAGCTCGTCGATGTCTCCAGCGTACCAAACTCGAGAAATATCACAAATAAATTAAATACTAATTAAATATATTTATTTACATTAATAAATATTATTGTGTCCCGACCAGGAATCGAACCCGGTACCTCCGAGTCTAAATCCACGGATTTAATCGTGGTCTAGCGATATATTAAAAAAAAAATTTTTAAATACTTCACACAAAATAAAAAATAATTCTTATATATTATTGCTATTAGTGGAAACTTTGTTTCTATTATTTTCTTACGGTAATTAATAGTTTTTGATAAATAAATACATACAAGTATTTGTGTTAACAATAAATAAATCACGAAATTTCCAAGAAAAATCAAAGTAAAGGATCATATGCCTAAATACTGAAACTTTTAAAGTGTGTGTATCCGAAAGTTAACGTTATTAATCTGAACTTTATTCGTGCGTGAAATTGGTGAAAATTAAATCCTTGTTAAGGATGTAAGATAAACAAAACAGGTTCAGTTATCGAGACTTGAGCCATTAATTACGATGAGCAAATAATAGACAGCGAACGTGGTTTAGCGGTTAAGATCATAGATTTCGATTCCTGCGGCAGCAGTCTCTTTTTTGTACGCAAACGTTAACGGAAACTGTCAATGTCAAACGTTATATTAGTATTGATATTCGTACGAATCCTGTTAATCTTAACCTCTATTAGAGTTGACAGTCATATCATCATTACAGTCCCTACAACACTGTTGGAAATGGGTCTTTCAGAATATGCGTATACTTATATTGAGAAATTGGACTACACTCGCCTCGCTGGCCAAACAGAGTTGGCGAGGGAGACAGCTTGGCGTACCTACATTGGTATACAATTTCGTAATTTTGATGCATTTATTACATAACTTTTAGGCTTTGAGCGCGGCGACCGAATCAAGAAATTCCGTAACGAAAATAAACCTAACACCCCCCACTCCGACCGGCATAGCGGTGAGGCGTTGAAAGCCGTGCATCGTCTAACGTCGTTTCAGTTCGGCAGACTTCGGCACGGTGTTTGTGTGCGTGCGACTAGACGTATGCGTGTAGACTAGCTGCTAACTCCTCATAACTGGTTCTATTTCTTTTAGACACAATGCTAGGTGAGACAGTGTGCTTTTTGACCGCGTCCACGAGTAATATAAAACACTTAAATTAATATCAAAGGAAAAAAAATACTGCATAAATAAAATAAATAAATAATTATAATTGCATAAGTTGATAAAAAATGCTATGCAATAGCTTTACCGCGGCAGTCCCCGAGTGCCACACGTATTTTTTTTGTACTGATCAAATTTACTGTCAACAGTAAATAAAGCAATCCACTATTTGGACAATTACGATTTAAGAATAGACTACGGCCGTAATGGTCGCTAAAATATAAATTATAAGTTTGTTAAATTTATCGATTCTGGTAAGATTTGTCATGATGGGCCTATAGTAAAGTTAGCTGAATAAATAAGTTCTAAAGCTCCTTAAAAAAACATAGTGTCGGACCCCGCAAGCGACTATGGTCGTGATGATACTTTAGCAAATAAAACTTGGTAGATAGTCGGTTTTGGGGACATGATACAGGGCCCGTGATGAATCCTATATCAACAGGCTCGCCCCAAACTACTTATTCATATATGAGTAGAGCCGTAGGCGACGTGACCGGCAAATTAAATTCTTTCGAGAAACAATACGATCCCATTTATATAACGGCCATAGTTTAGGGCTTTATTTATTTGTTTCTGTGTACTCCTGAAGATTGCAATTTATCTTGACTTGAAGTTTTGACCTCGAGCGATACCTAAATGTCAGGCAATAGGGAGTTGACTATTGTAAATAAATATTTTTTTCAAGCCGTCTGGCCAGGCAGCGTGGCGAGTGTAGGTCTAATTCTCCAGATATATTCTGGAAGGCCCATCTCCAGCAGTGGAGGTCTAGGACGCTGTGTTCTAGGGGCTGTAATGAAAAATGAATGTAATAAAAATATGTGGTTTTTATTTTATTATAATCTTTATTTTATCAGAGTACCTAAAATCAACGATATTATTTATATTTTAATAAAATACAAATACTTTATTAAAATTTTAGAATGTTACGTTAAAACACTTTTAAACATAGTCAGCGTCAGTGACGTAACTTAATAATATGAAGACTGTTCGACTTGAAAGCAAAGTTGCTTAAGCCAATGAAAACGCTACTCGAACGACTTTCAAGACGAAATAAAATGAAAAAGAGCACTTACAGCGCCAAATCGAATATGAGGTACATGATGTCATTCGGCAGCTATTTGCAACTGCAGCGTTTTCGAGCGAACATTCAAACACGATATTTAAAAGTAGATTTTAAGGCGATTTAGACACCATAATAAATCTAAATATTTTTTCAAGGAATTTTGGAAAACTGTCACACAGTCTATTTGACAAAACACTAACGACCGTTTGCAGAAAGGATGAATAAAATAATATATGTTTAATATTTTGATATACGCCATGTGATTGGTAACTTGTAACTTTGATTATATAAGCCAATAACGTGCCCCATATGTATTCATTAAACAAGTCAAAATATAATTAGACTTTCCGCAACCGGCCGTAGGTAAATGTTGTTATTAGATGTGACGCTACAAATTAGCAAAATAGGGTATTTACTAAGCGCTAGAATATCCTGATCCGTGTTCTCAATCAACACTACACTATTTTATAATTAATAGATGACAGTGCATTGCCAATTAAGGTCGTGATCGACGTGCACTTAGAAATTTTTTTTTGCCGACCGGATGTTACGAATATATAAAACACGTTTCTCTTCCACAAGTAGATGGCGTATAAAATTATGTAACAATGTATTTTGTATCTCTAACTTATATTATCTCCTTTGGCGATAAATTGACAGCTCAGATGTGTGGACATTGACAGTTTGACCACACGAACTAAACGGAGTTTTTGCATGCTAGAGTTACAGGCGGTAATCTAAAGTATGACTGCAAATGTATTGTTGTATAGCGGAAGCATGCTGCCAGTGTTGAACACATTTAGTTTTGCCCAATCTTGTTCCTGGTCTTGCAGCCTTGGCCTTCACAAAACAGTTACCAATTTAAAAAAAATGACAGGTGAAAATATTATTATTTGTCCAGTCTTGGTCTTGGTCTTGCATTGGGCAACACTAAACCCATTGCCACATCCAAATTATTATTTTGTTTCTATTAAATATATCTGTAGTTACAGGGGCATGTGCCAGAAGGAGAAACTCAGCAATTATTTTATTATCTCTTTTTAACTTTATTAACTTATTTTCTTCATCTTTCAGAAACATCTTCTGCAATGTTCCTTCACTATTACGGCTTCTATTTTCACTTCGCAGAAACCAATCACTGTGATGATACGCCGAGAAATAACTTACAGTTTAATTAAAAATATCTAGGCACTCTAAAATATTAATAGAACATATTGGACGAGAAAATGGTTGTAATGAAATCAAAAAGCTAAATTCTACGTCAATATATTGAAGGAGCGGTGGAGCCTGGAAGCGGGGAGCTCGCCACCTGTTGCTATTCATTGAGGCTTCGGGTCACGGACAGTTGCTACCTCCTAACTGGCAACACGCCATGCACAAACACATCTTTTCATTTGGAAACATATTATTTATTACGTACGAGTTTGGAATTTTTACCTCCTCTTAAGGTGGGTTTAGACTGAACGAATAACGAGCTAGAGCCAGAAGAAGAGCGTCGGTCGTATTTTTTTTTTGGTGTAAAGACAACTTTAATTTATTTATAGGTACTAATTAATCCTCGTCGTCAGTGAGAAAAAAATAAAACAACAAGCACCGTCCTTGATTGTTGTTTAGATTACGCGAATGAGTATACAAGAATGCCTTAAAACCGACAATATCCGAACAATAAGTCCGCTTTAAGGTTGAGTTACACCAAAATAAAGGTAAATTAAACCCCATTTTTAGCTTTAACCGTAACAATTGCAGGGACTTCATTTTGGTGAAACTCAGTCTAACCAACTGTTCGCTAGACTTGTGTCGTTATGGAATATTGAAATAACAAAACGTAATCATTATCTGTTTTACAACTACGTTGTAAAAACAATCTACTTTTAATAACTATCTACTTCAAGTACGTGTGAGATCGCTAGCAAGCTACGAAGCCATTTAAATAGTGTTATAAAAAGTAGATGAATTTATTTCGCGATAAAACGAGGAATCGTTGTAAAGCTCAGTAGATAATTTAGTCTATTTCAACGAACATTTACATTGCGTCGTCAAGTAAAGTCTTACGAAAGTAGATAGTTACATATATTTTTCTGGCAAACTAACCTCAGTAGATAGTTCATTCTATTCTATCTACGAGTATGTTACATAGCGCCAATCACTACATATTGGCATGCTTCTGCGCCGTTTACATTAATTATTTTTTTAGAATTAAAAAAATTCTTTAATAGAATTAGCATTCGCTAGTTTGGTCTAAATCCACTTTTTCAGCACTTATTGAGAAAATCAACTAAATAACAAAATATACCATAAAGTCGCTTGCTTTTTTTTAATTTCAGGCGGTAAGGTCTCTATTGCGCAAGTGATTTTTCAGAACTGTAGGACAAACCGAGTCGACAAATTCAGTTTGTCTTCGTCTGAAAATTTGGTTTCAAATGATATTAAGTACTGCGAAACAGGCTTCAGCTGCGAACTTGTTGTTTAACTAAACTCACTTTGAATGAATGCAACTGTATTTAAGCTCATTAGTGTTCGCACAACCGTTTAGTGCCTTGTAAAGAATCATCACCACTGCATTTAAAAAAGCAGATTTTCATTTAGCCAACTTTTCTTTAACTTTAGGCCCATCGTGACAATGGCAAGCTCGTCGATGTCTCTAGCGCACCAAACGTAACGTAGTTTTGAAGTCGGTTTTTGTTTTTTGATACAAATTAGACAATTTCTAAATTTGAATAGCTTCTTCATTCTAGATTTAAATTGTATTACCGATTATTGGGCAATTGTTTGAGAACCTCTGGTAACTTGTTATAAATACGATAATCAAATAATATGTCTCGAATACTGATAAATAAAGAGTTACTAGATAATCACATTTGTAATTCTCAGTGATTTCATGATATAAATTGTTGTTAACAGATATTTAGTGAAAAGCCGGGCGGGGGCCTTGGGTAATCAATCAGCGGTGCGCCGTCATAATTTCATTTACCACTTCGCTGAATCGAACTCATGTTGTGTTAATCAAATATTATGATGAAATCCTCAAAGCTATTTAATAACAGATTTACGGGCTTTAAGACGTTTTGTATGAACATTTAATACCTTTAATTTATTATAGTATAAGTACCTATTAAAATAATTAAATCAAAAACTACACTTTAATTAAGTATATTATGGAATGCACGCAAATCTATGGAATGAATTACCTCAGGATATTAGACAAGCTTCTAGTCGTGCTATATTCAAGAATAGCGTGTACAAATATTATCTTTAACTTAAACTATTTTTTTTACTTCTATTGTATTGCCACTCTCGTCATTCACACTTTCACAACGAGCGACGTCTACTTTTGTCCCGCTTCCTTCATCACATGAGTAGTTTTATTTTATATGTATTATGCATATCTTCACGCCAGATCCCTTGCGGGGTAGGCAGAGACAATTGAGCGCCATTTGACACGATCACGACATACTTCTTTCGCTTCGTCGACATTCATTAACCTCTTCATACATGCCCTTTGGTTACGAAGACTTTTTAATGCACCTTCAGTCAGTGTTTTATTTATTTGATCGTGATATGTGAGTCTCGGTCTGCCAGGGCCTCTTTTACCCACAACTTTCGCATTATATATCTGGTTCGTCAATCTTTCATCGCTCATCCTTTCAACATGCCCGAACCATCGTAGCATGCCTTTCCTTATTTTTGTCCCTATGCTTTCCTTCATACCAACCTTTATATGTATTAGTGTATATATTATATATATATATATAATATAACCTATTTACGTATTTGTATATGTAATAGTAAGTATTATTTTTATGTATTTGTTTTATAAATTGTTATTTTATATCTATTATTGCACCTACTTACCATGCAAACTGTCCTAATGTCCTAAAGGTTTGGCTGTCAGAGAATGCCTAGCGGCATTAAGTCCGCCTTTGTACATAGTGCAATTAAGTTTTTAAATAAATAAATAAATAAATATGATTGTAGTATGGTGCAAGAAGAATTAAAGATAAAAAAGCAGATCAGTATATTTTTATAACGAGCTTCCAAAACGCCATTATCAGAATCTGTCGGTGTACGTACATGGGAAGTGTTATAACGTGTGAAAATCTGATTCGGTCACGGCCGAGAACCAATTCTTTCCCTCTCTCTCCTACAAATGATGGACCCGGCACTGATTGCCTTATACCTTATTATATTATTTGTACCTATTTATTTCTAATTAAATATAATTTACCAAAAATTATAATAATTAATTAAAAAGTACAAATTAGTATCTAGCAAGTTAAAATAGGACCAACAATAAATAATAATAGAAAATACGTTTCTTAAGAAATATGAGAGAGTGACCTAGTTTCTGAAAACAGAGATGTAGAGTTGTATACTTGAAAGCATTGGTAATAATATATTAAATAATTCATTGTTCTTCTTTTAATTTATACCTGGTCTTGCTATGCCAACAGGATTTCTTCGGATTCTATTCTTTACTGCTTTGATAGCCTTTTTACTAGAAATACGTGGATCTTTTGTATACATATCAATAACCCTACATACAAAAAAAAAACGACTAATACCAAGCGGATGAAAGAAAATGAATGCATTTGGCTTCATACCTACTTTATGTAATGCTATCACAGCAATTCGGTTGATTTATCAAGAATTTTAAAATAAAAAAAAAATTGAATAGACTAGCTGCACATTTAATTTTTTTTTTAAATTGTCTTTAAAGGACATTGTACAGAATACATCAGCCCTAAACACGTAATTTATTTGCATAATATATGTTCATAACAGAGTTCATAACCGAGTTGGGGATCATCAAATTCCAGATGCTGCAGAATTTGATGCTTTACTTGGAGTCAATCGCGGGATTATAGCCCAAACACGTCGGGTAAAATATGGGAGTCCACAGCGCGCGAAAACCACAAAAAATAAACTGCAACTTGGTCCCCATAATTAAAGTCCAATTTATCGTTTTCCATAATTATTCACATTGTAGCCCATTATTAAACAAAACAACACCACTTTTGACCAATAATATCCACAGCAAATTAATTTACAAAACAAAAACTTGCACTTGACATGTCCACGCAAAATGGCGCGGAGAACCTCCTGCACATTTAAATCTAATATTATTGTTTTATTTTATAAAATTTTCCCTTTATGGAAAGGCAAAAAGCAGAACCCATACAGCCATTCATTGTTTTTTTTATTTATTTATGTAACTATGTTTTATGGCCAGACTATGTACACATACTTACTATAATTATAAATGTGAAAAAGCTTTGTGTGTATGATGTATGTTTGTTTCGCATTCACGGCTATATTACTTAACCGATTTTGATGAAATTTGGTAGATATGCTCATTGGAACCCAGGGACAGGGACATAGGCTGTATGACGTTATCCTCTGACCACAACATGTGACCCCACAGCGGCTTAGTATGTCAGTTTATCTTGCCTTGACGTCTACACTACTGGAGTGATTTTAAGTTATAGCAGATTTATTGGAGGTATCAAAAAAAATTTGCCGTCTAGGAGCTTTCAACTAAAATGCAGCCTAAACCCTTTGGGACATAACAAAACAATGTATAGTCGAATTGTGTATCTTATATAGGTCTACAGAAAAGTGCGGATGGCATATGTTTATCTTTTAAGGATAACATACTATATGGGCAATTATAAAGCGGTACCTTATTGGAAAGCTATTTACACACTTTTTTAATTTTTAATTTAAATCAATATTGGATATCTCTAATTTTAGTTGTGTTTTATTTTTTTTGTTTAATTGAATTTCTATATCTTTTGGTTGTATTTGTTGAAACCTAAGTATCAGTAATAAATTATGTTTTCTAATTTGGCCAATGTATAAACTCAATTATAAGTACTAACCTTTATGTTCTGTAATGTGCTGTGGAAATTAATAAATAAATAAACAAATACGGTATTAATTCTTATCATTTTAAATAAGTTAGTTTTATAAAGCGCATTTAATGTGCACTTTTTATGAAGATTATTTTTTCCCTTTACACCATGCAAATTAAATAAATACCAAAACTTATATTATTAAAAATCAAAATATAGCGCAACGAAATTTTATTTCGTACCGACGTTTACACAGGCAAAGCAGGGTAAAACAGCTAGTTATAAATAAAAAACTAGCTCTAAATCAATACCAATGGACAAAGTGCCTAGAATACTGGCAGCATTGAATTGAATTGAATTGCGACGTTCAATGGCAATGCTGATCATTTAGCCCAAATATTGCCCAGCCCTCTTGATATTATCCCAGCAGATATAAATATATTACATATGGGAAGACGGGTCAAATTAAACCAGCATTATAGAATTAGTCGGTAGCATTTATATAAACACATTAAAATTTATAACCATATTTTTTTTATATTTTAAATCAGAGTTAGTTTAATATTTATATCACATTGATGGAGAACATAAGTGTTTCCTGGGTCGTGCCGAGTTTGCTAGTGTTAGGATATAAGGAATATTAAGTACTGCTAAAACAGACTTTAGTTGCGAGCTTGTTGTTTAACTAAACTCACTTTGAATGGATGCAACTGTATTTAAGCTCATTAGTGTTCGCACAACCATTTAGTGCCTTGTAAAGTATCATCACCACTGCTTTTAAAAGAGCGGATTTACATTTAGCCAACGTTACTTCAACTTTAGGCCCATCGTGAGAATGGCAAGCTCGTCGATGTCTCTAGTACGCTAGAATAACTCAAACTCAAGAATATTGCAAATAAATCCTAGTCTAAGTCCAAAGACTTAACCGCTAAACCAACTAGGTAATTTTATGGAATGGTTTATCATTTAGATTTTTCGATTTGTTTGCTGCGAACTGATCCAAGAAAAGCATCAAATTCTATAACAGGAATTTCTGGAATTTGATGATAACTTAATTATCTCATTACTAGAAAATTAATTACGTCAGTCATAGTTGTTTGGGCTAGATCCCTTTGCCTTTTTTATCATCCTTTGCGCTATTTTGCACGGACATGTCAAGGGCAAGTTTTTCTTTTGTAAATTACAAAATATTGTTTGTCAAAAGTTGTGTTATTTTGTTTAATAATGTGCTACAATGTGATTAATTATGGTAAACGATAAATTTGACTTTATATATTGGGCATATGATGCAGTTTGTTTTTTGCGGATTTCCCGCTCTGTGAACTTCTAAATTTTATACCAGACGTGTGTGATTGATAATGCCGCGAGTACTCCAAGAAGAGCATCAAATTCAACATCTTAAATTTTATCATAACCTCATTAATTTAAAAAAAAATAAGAATATATTACAACAGACATTGCGGTATGGGCTAGATCGCTTTGCCTTCCCTATCATCTCATTCATTCATCATCCATCGGGAGAAGAGAACGAAAAAGAGAGCAAAGAATAATGTTATATTTTTAATTTGATGTTGCTTTGACATCTGTTACATGTCTGTTATATGAGCTATGTAAGCTCAATATGTAAGGAACTAATCGTATAAGTGTCTTGAACAGAAGAGAAATCGCCTCGCATTTATGTGACACTTTGTTGTGGTAAAACTAAATTACTTTTAAACTAACGCCGTAAAGAGGTTTGTTAAAAGCTGCCCCTGTAAGCTGCTCCCTCTTTCCTACTTAGGCTGACATCTATAAAGCGTGCTTAGGCTTTGGCGAGTATTTTTTTGGGTTCGAATTATTCTTTTAGTCCATAAAATGTAATTAAATAATCTTTATTTTCAAAAAGTTTGAGCAAAATCAAAGCACAGCATATCACAGGTTTAATAAAATAAGTGTAGGTAAGCCTTAGTTGCAGCAAGATCTTTATATTTGATGATCTGTATCTAAAGATTAAAGTTAAAAATATTGTCGAATGAATTTACAAGTTTAATTTGAATTCATATATCTTTGTATTTCGCCATCGGATCCCTATGTTTTACTATACAGAAATTTACTGCCGTAAATAAAATAATAAGCAAAACCTAACTTGCGTAATAAATATATAAAAATAAAATTATTTACTTAAGCCCAGTTTTCTGATTACTTTTAGGGTTAATTGTTGGCAATTATGACAGTCATTTGTATTGGATGTCTGTCAAAATTACCCAGTTGTTAGCTTAACCACTGATTAAGAACTGGGAGTTAGTTAAGCAACTTCTTAAGCGTATTTAAACGCATTTTTTTTCTTAACGTAAAAATAAATGTCTATGGAGAAATAAGTTGGGGTCCAAAGCATATAAAAATAAAACTATCGGAATATAATAATTCTACTAAGTATTACTATTAAAAAAAAAAAATACCGGTTTTTTTTTAAACATAATGTATGGCACAGAACTACATTATATCAAATCAAATTAATTATGATATAAAAAATAATTAAAACCAAAAAAAAAACTACTTACAAAACCTAATTTAAATATAAATCGTATCCGCGCGGCATGGTGGCAAAAATGCTGTACGCATTTCCTCGCTGAATCGCTATGCTGATTCTCTGGGCGAGGAAAGAACCAGCCCTCTTGTCACCAGAGCAGACAATTAGACGAGGGGTGAAGTTTGTTAAACATGTTTTATCGCTTGAACGGGCTTAAAGTCTCTACAGCAAACGGCACAAACACGTAGTCTTTGATTATAGATACGTATTTGCGCCGCTTGTCAGACTCTGCGCTTTCAGCTGCGGCTCCCGCTTTTAGCGCTGTTCCCCTCAGGTGTGACAAAGCCAACGTGTCGACACAAGTGGCATCCCACACTAAGGGCCGTCCCCGCTCCCAGGGGATCAGCGTCAAATCAAATCAAACCAAACCAAACCAAACGGTAATTATGGTTGGTAATAATCCAGATTTATGTATTTTGTGACACGGCCCATTTACAGCTATGAATTTATGTTTAATTGACATATCATTATTAGTATTTAGATTATAAGATGACGTCTTTTTTTTTTTTTTTTCATTATTATTATTATTATTATTTTGTTCTATACATTTATAAATTATCTGACATATGTATATAATTTCTATACACCATAATTATTAAGTATTTAGACTATGGGTATGCACTTGGATCGCAGGCTGACTTGGAAAAAACATATAGATACAAAAAAAAAATAAATCAACATTAGACACAAAGGACTATACTGGTTACTCGATCGAAACTCCAAACTGTCTATTGACAACAAAATGTTGATATACACATCAGTAATCAAACCTATTTGGACCTATGGTATTCCTCTCTGGGGAACAGCCTGCGATTCCAATATCATGCTAATACAAAGAACACAAAATAAAATTCTAAAAAGCATTGCAAATACACCATGGTACATCAAAATGTCTGAGCTGCATGAATGCCTGGCTATAAACACAATAAAGGATGAAATCAAATTATCTAACAACAGATACAGGACAAGGCTGAAGAATCATCCTAACCAGCTAGCAGTTGACCTCACTATCCCTCAAGAAGTCAGGCGTCTAAAAAGACGTAGAGTGCTAGAAACAGACAGCCAGCAAGATTCTAGCTGCTGAGCAAATAAGGAGATATTCCCAATGGGGAATATGATCTACATGTCATACTACTCAAATCATCTGCTTAAAGTTTATGACTGATTGCAAGATTAACAAAGAAAAAAAAAAAAAAAAAATGTATTTAGAATGTAAACTGACACGGCCTCTTTACAGCCACGATCTTATATAAGTAGTTTCTAAGTTAGTTTTACTTGCTTATAGCAATAATGTTGTGCATAGCATACATAAATATGGATTATTGCCTGTTTACGGTCCAACCATTATTACCACTTTGATTAGTACATATGTTGTGAAAAATGTATTAATTTTATTAGTTCTGACTGTATCCAAGTTGTTTCGAGAGAACCAATGGAAATAAATTATTTTTGTATTTTATAATAACAGTTACATTAATAAAATATTTTATTTAGTTTTGATTTTATTAGCCTTTCCAAGTGTTGGAGGTTCCTGAGCCCCATTTTATATAAGCAAAGTATAAGAACCTTTAGTTGGAAGATATCTATAAAATACAGAATGTTTATTTATAGTAATGTCGTCAGAATTAGGGCACGTGACAGGCACGTTTCCTGTTTCACCGACCATAAATTCTATAAGTTATGACGCAGATACGTTTTAAGAAATAAAAAGGGGCTTATAACGTTCATACGCTCAGTTAGTCGAACATGACACCGACTAATATTGACGAGGGTGCTGGTGTGATATGCCGGTGAAGGTTCGCACAATTTTCTTCGGATTTACTACTTTATTTCCACTTATTACAGTAGTTATAACAATTTTCTTTTAGCATGTCTGCTTTAGAAGGGTAAATTTAAAAACACAAGTACTCGTAGAGCCACCCTACCTAGGCCGAGGTAATTATAGATACATATGTACGAGTATGCATTGGTAACTAGACCCGGTTTTTCTGAATATAAAAAAACTTCATTGATAATAATAATATTAGGATATAGTGTTGCTCTGGTTCCTAAAAACCGCAAGCCAATATCTTAGGAACCAGTAAATATTTTTAAATAGACATGAGCATTTAAAAAAAGCCGTCTGGCCAGCGTGGCGAGTGTAGGCCAAATTCTCCAGATATATGTTCTGGAAGGCCCATCTCCAACAGTGGAGTTCTACGACGCTATGTTCTTGGGGCTGTAATAATGCATGTCCAGTTAAGTCGGCATAGTGTTAGGGACTGATGTCAGTCATAAGCGTCTGATTACAGTTGCTAACATTCATGGACCTCGCGCGCCACTTACCATCAGGTGGGCGAAAAAAAAAAAACTAACAAATGCAGATACACATATTTTTACGCTATCTATCATAATAGTATCAATAGTCTACAGGTGTCATCCCTAGATACCTACATACTTCATTTATTAGATTTATCCCCACATACTTTCTTTTTTATATAAAATATATAATTACATAGAAACTTTAACAGTCGGGACCCATTGTTGGGAAGATGTAAACCTGTCTCGGTTTTTAATGGGTCCTAACTGTTAAAGTGGGCTTGTTTTTGCCTTTTTAGATTTTAAATTAATTTTATTATATATACGCAGGCATACATATTTTAATTTTTTTATGTAGATTTTTTTTTATTACTAGGTTTAGTTTATATTTTTATTTATATAGGTATAATCATTTATTATTATTTAAATAATATATAATAATAATTATTACTATTTATATTAATATAAAAAGTTAGAAAAATAATAGTTATGAAATATCGAGTAAGACTTCAAAATCTAAATATGACATGCGACCCTACAGCTACCTGAGTGTTATTTTTGCTGAACACTATATTACACGGGCAACGCAAATTAAATAAATTAATAAAACAATATTTCAGTTGTCGAAACATACATAACGCTTAGCAAAATTACATTTAGATAAATGTATCTGACTCGTTAATTTACTTAATAATGTTGTACACCAGTGGTATTACGTTAAATTCTGTTTTAGAAAATCTAATTTGTGTTCGTCACGAAATTTCACGTTACAATTTGCCACCAAAACTGACACATCGCTAATGGATGAATTAAATTCAAGCTCCTTCGTCCATACTCGAGACGAGCGACTGCGAGGTTTTGCGAAACCTACCGATAGGTAAGTAAGTCGGTACGAAGACGGAAGAGGTTAAATTTTATGTTAATAAATAGGGTCCTGACAGACATTGATCAGCCTAAAGGTTGGCTCGCCTGCAAAGTTTATTCGATATAAGAATTATAGATAAACTAAAAAAATATTATTTTATGTCGTGCTCAAATTTCATCATAATCGTTTCAGTAATATAGGGGTTCACCCCAGGGGTTCTCCTTCAGGAGAGAGACAAAATTTTGAAGTGAAATTATGGGGTTATACATAAAACCTCAAAACTTCAAAGAATTAAAAAATATATCCTAAAACCAGATTGCAGCGGCACCTACCGGATTCAATTATAGATATGAATCGCTCTGGGACTTAAACACAAAAATCATCAAGTTCGTTTAGGGGAAGTAGGATTAAAGAATATATATTATACAACAATATCTACAAGTATATATATTTTTTAATTTAAGGCATACTATATTATCTATGGGTTATTTACTCTAAACCAGGGTCAAAATGTTTTTGTTAGACTTGTTTCAACTCAATGTGTTAGTGGCTTTTTTGTACGTCAGAGCTCAGAGCTGTCTTCAAAGCGCCGTGGTTCGTGAGTAATTTTGTCATAGCTCGAGAAACTATTAACTTAGAATTTCTTACTGTTTCTGCAGTTCGCCAATGGAACAAACTGTCAACTAGACGTTTTTTATTAAATTTTTCGTTTAATATTTAGGCATCTACACTTCTTACTTTCATAAAAAGCAAAATAAGATATAATTTCTAAACGTAACATGGATTATTATTTATGTAAGTATTGCAAATATATACATATTTATAATATTATTTATGTATTATGTGTATGTATTAATATATACTATATTTAAGTATATATTTATTGCTATTAGTTATTATACATTTTTCCTGTTAATTCTGCATCCCACAATATTATTTGTCGTTCTCCCAAAGGTTAGCTGTTAGAGAATACCTAGGTATTAAGCTCGCCTATGTACTTTGTTTAATTTTAGATATTTATTGTGCAATGGTCGAGTGTCGCCGGCCTGACTAGATGTACATATGTTCTATCGGGCCGACAAGGGACAATTTAAGCATCTCCAGAGTATAGCTCCGTCTTGCGCATGGCCCACCAATGGGAGAAGCTGATGTAGTCGAACCAAGCCCCCTGGGTTCGTTAGCCGTACGTTAAGCGCGGAAAACGGGGAAATGTCCCAATCCAGTCCCATTAGGATTCCTGGACGACCCCACTGTTTGTAAGTATAGAAAGACACTTAAATGAGTCATAAACTGACGATCCTTAAGCCAGGGAAATTTTTTGTAGAAGTAACAGTTTATATAAAATAAAAAAATCAATTGTAAACATCTTTACGGAAGAAGTAAGAACTCTTTTCTTAAAAACCTAAAAAGGTCAGTTCGAACATGTACTAATGACACATCCAACTAATACCAACTTGTGGAATTTAATTAGTACATTGGTCTAGCGGTTAAGGTCTAGGTTAGCGACCGCCTCCGTGGTCTAGTGGTAACAAACGTTGCCGTGAACTCGGGAGGTCGTGGGTTCGATTCCCACCGGGGGCAAGTTGTACATTGTATAATTTGTCTCGGTCTGGGTTTTTTTTAAATGTATAATATGTATATATTTACAAAAAAAAGTATAATGTGTAGTTTATCAACCATCTAGTTTCCGTAACACAAGCTTCGCAGCTTACCACGGAAAACTAGATGGCGCTGTGTGACCTGTCTGGAAAAAAAAAATATTTTAAGTCCGTGGATTTAGACTCGGAGGTACTGGGTTCGATTCCTGGTCGGGACACAAAAATATTTATTAATGTAAATAAATACATTTAATTAATATTAAATTTATTTGTGATATTTTTCGAGTTTGGTACGCTGGAGACATCGACGAGCTTGCCACTTGTCATGATTGGCCTATAGTAAAGTTGGCTAAATGTGAATCCGCTTATTTATAAGCATGATTTCTGACCACCCCGAAAGGGAAACGGTCGTGATGATATTTTCTTTGTAAAACTACCTAAATAATTAAATTAAAAATAAACTAAACTATAAATAATAAATGTCCTCTAGAGACGTCCCATCCGAGATAGTCCCAAGGAGACTGGCAACATTTCCCCTCTGTATAGCGAGGCTAATACGTTGGCAGAAATTATTGCCAGACCTTTCTGTCAGCCGATTTGACAACTCCTTGGTCCCCATGGGCCCATCGTCTCGACCCCAAACGGCGTAAATTCGTAACCGATACCAAGGTTGGCGTATTTGCGCAATTTGAGGCTCTCCGCAGAAAACGCTGCACTTCCCGAGCATGACGAGGTCGCCTGGATGTGAGATGGAGCTAAAGTGTCTACACACGTCGCATCCCACACCAGAGACCTGCCAGGTTTACTTGTGGAATTATTAATAACTTGTTATTAAAAATTTACATCAGATCCTCGCAATCCGTCTGGTCAGCCTGTCTACACCTGAGACCAATTTCTCCAGATTTTTTGAAAGTCCCATTTCCAACAGTGGAGGCTTAGGAGGTTCAGTTTTATAGGGGCTGTTTAAATAAATAAATAAAAACATCTCTATTAATAATAAGGCTTAAGATATAGATAACACAGAGATATCTATAACATATTATGTTACTAACCGCAAAAGATAGCGAAAAAAAGTAAAAGTAGAAGAAAATTATATTTCTTGAGACCTAGATTCTGTCGAGTAATATTTCATAATGAAAAAGAATTGTAGTCGTAATTTAAAGCAAACAAAGATTGTGTCGTAAGAAAACTCATTGTGAACTTTGGAAGCAATTACAAGCAACCCCGAGGCGACCCTTTTCTCGTAATTCTCGTTGCTTATTGGATATCTGAAGTCGATCATTCTCTTAAGAATTCCTAAAGAAATGAAAGTTAAAAGCTTGACAGTCAAACCTCAAAGTTTCTGATTTATTTATAACGTTCTCATAAATATTCCTTACGACAAAAAACCCCTTAGTTTAGATAGTGCCTGCGAGTTAGTATATCACAACTAAATATCCTCTAAAAAAAGTGGTTTATTTTGCCAGAGACATTAAATATATCACAAGACGGGGCTAGAAGCCAAACGGTATAAGAATTAAATCCAGACCCATCGGTACAGAAATAATTAGTGTATGATAGTGATTAGTGACTGCCTCCGTGGTCTAGCGGTTAAGTCCGTGGATTTAGACTCGGAAGTACCGGGTTCGATTACTGGTCGGAACACAATAATACTTATTAATTTAAATAAATAAATATAATTATTATTAAATTATTTGTGATATTTTCCGAGTTTGTTAGAGACATCGACGAGCTTGCCACATGTCATGATTAGCCTATAGTAAAGTTGGCTAAATGTGAATCTGCTTCTTAATAAGCGTGATTTCTGACCACCCCGGAAGAAATACGGTCGTGATGATAAAAATAGGTATGTAATAAATAAATAATACAAAAAAATATATTTAATGATGTCCTCATTTTTTTGGAGTATTCAGAAATGTCTGGGATCTCTCGCAGTGATGGTAAAAGACCCGTTGGATTGACTTTGGTGCCGTGGTCCATAGGTCGAGCATTGGTGTGGGACGCTACTTGTGTGACACTCGTGCTCGGTCTCATGTCCATGGCACAGCTGTCCACCTGGGGCATCTGCGGACTCGGCTGAAAAGGCCAAATGTCGCAAATACGAGTCTGTTGCTAATGACTACTAGTTTGTGCTTTTGGTCTTGACACAATGGGACCGTGGGGGCCAAGCGCTAAGAAGTTATTTAAAAAACTGTCTAAGCGGCTGGTTAACGCTGTATGTGACAAGTGGGCTGGCAGTTTTTCCGCGCAGCAAATCACCATCGCTGTGCAGCGGGGGAATGCTGCGAGAGTTCTTAGCACGCTGCCACATGATCAAGTCATAGGTGAATATTTTTATATATAGTTTAGATTTCAGTTACATTTTTAATTTAGTTTATATATTTTTATTAGCCTAATTTTTTTTTTTTTAATTTGAATCATTAGGTATACTGTTATTCTTAATAAAAACATTTGCAGAAAATCCCATTTAAGTATGCGGCTGGGGTGCTTTTAGATTTAGCAACATGCGTTTTTTAAAATTAAATTTTAAATTATAGCTTAGTGCAAGTCACGAATTGGCCGTGGTAAATCATTCCAAATTTTCGCAGCTGCATACCTAAAACTACCGCGAAATGTCATTTTGTTTATTGTTTTTTTTTTACATGATTCGTAATGGGCTACGGTGTTTAACGCTATACCACAGAGGCAGTCAAGCTTTCGAATATTACAAGTTAAAATATAAATATCTGCTTATTAATATCAAAAAAGACTTTGGTGAAAACCGTAAGTAAATAAAATTTAAAATTATTCTCTCCGTAGCAATAAAGCGACCAATCTTTCAACTTAACCTACATTTTGAACGCTCCAAGTCTGGCTTTAAAAATCAATATTCTAATATAGTCACAATTGAATATGTAGCTAAGGGACCTTTCAACACTTTCAAGTTTTCATTTATTATTGGATAATATACATAGGTATCAAGTACATATATAATATATGTAGTAAGACAATGCGCCTTTAGAGCTTCTATCCATTATTAGAATTAAGTTTGTTATTCTTAGGCACTATGCGATTATTAGCAGACTGTTCGTTCCTTGCTAAC
This sequence comes from Tinea semifulvella, assembly GCA_910589645.1. Lineage (NCBI taxonomy): Eukaryota > Metazoa > Arthropoda > Insecta > Lepidoptera > Tineidae > Tinea > Tinea semifulvella. The sequence continues at coordinate 10,977,012 of OU342586.1, forward strand.
AACAGCCAGATATTTCAGCCATTTTTATTTTATATTCAATCAAATCATTTATTTCCTTAGGTTAGTACACAACACTTGGATATTGTCAATACATATATTTTAATACAATATAAGCAGCTTGGCTGGACCGAATCTAACATCAATACAATTTATAATAAATAAAACATTGTTGCCATAAGCGAGGATTTTGTACTTATTTATAACTAGATACTTAAAATTTAAATTCGTGGCTGTAAAATGGCCGTGTCTGCTTACAATCTAGTAATAATAATATTTATGTCCATAAATATAGATTCGTGGCTATTGAATTAATACTAATAGGTATCAAATAAGAAAAATGAAAATTGGACAAATAGTAGTTTCTTTAACTGATGCATAAGGAGGGGTATTTAAACACGAGTGTGTGTTTAGCACATTGATCATGCTGTGTACACTACTTTTGGATTGCAATCTATTAAGAAATTGTGTATTAATGATTGAATTGAATTGGTTGTGGTTTGTTTGTGTAATAAATAAAATAAACTCTCATATTAGGTTCAAACTTACCATATAAAAGATAAACGTTAAAATTAATGAGTTCAATTGAGTGAATATCCGTCGGAATTACTCCGAGAGGACAGAAGAAAATTTTCTTAGCATTCCATGGGTTCACCGCGTGATGGATCAATCGTGTGTACGACAGAGGGGATAAAGGGGGTCTTGAGCTTGTGACCGACTATAGGCTGGTTAAGAAAAAAGAAGGCCACCTATTTTTATTGCGCAACAAGATTCCAGCATTCTGCTCCTCTCCCTACCCAATCAAATACTGTATGATTCCGTTAATGCTGTCTTGAAATCTGGTTCCATTAATGTATTAACCGCAGACCTGCTTAGGCCCAATTCTTTCAGTAAGTGGTGCAAAGCGTTTAATTGTAAAACACGAAGAAATAACTTGTAAAGACTTGTCCTGCATGGACTCTTATCCTTTTACTTCCCAGAATCCACATCCCTTCGCTCTACTCACAACAATCAACTCTCAATTCCTCTTCACTCTTCCAGCAGATATTCAGATTCTCTTACTGTTTCTTTTATCTATTAGACAGGCCTCGTCTTTAAATATATTCAAACATTTATTAATTACATACTTTCTCAAAAAACAAAATGACATCTAATTTCCATATCTTGACATAGATAATTATTATATTAGTATTTATTTAATTTAATTATTTATTATATCGTATGACATATTTATATATTGGTATGTTATTTATACTTACTATGGTATATTTATGATTGATTTTAACTATTATTATTATTCTTATTTCGTACTCTGCACCCATTATAATAATTTCTCACTCTCCCAAAGGTTAGCTGGTAGAGAATACCATACGGTATTATGCTCGCCTATGTACATTATTTAATATGTTATATTTTGTGTGTAATAAAGAATTATATTATTATTATTATTAATCCAAGACTTATAAAGAAAAAAGTCATTCGCGCCATTTTGAGCGGACATGACAAGTGCAAGTTTTAGTTTTGTAAATTAATTTACTGTGGATGTTGTTAGTCAAAAGTGGTGTTGTTTAAAAATGACGATAATTCTTGAAAACGATAAATTTGACTTTATATATGGAGCACAAGTTGTAGTTCATTTTTTGCGGTTTTTCCGCGCTGCAAACTCCCATATTAATTAACCCATGAAAAGAAAAATAACTATATTACGTCCGACTTGGCTGTATGGGCTAGACCCTTTGCCTTCCCTATCACGTCATTAATCATCCAAAGGGAGAAGAGTCATGAAAAAAAAATGTTGGGAATCTCCTTGGTGATATTAATTTCTTAGACTTGCCATGTACCTTTCCCTATATATATAATACTGCTCTTTGCATATATCGTAATGGGAAAATAAATATTTAGATTTTGAAGAGTAGATAAATACTTATAAACAACATCATTAATATTTATAAGCCATTGTCACGCTCTAAAAGTGTTATCGGCTTTTCAAGTCTGGTAATTAATCTTAAATTACTTTGGCAACAATTTCAAGGAGGTAATAAACAAATTCACAATTATTTCCTCTATTTATATACTAATTAATTAATTTACTTAGCACTCATGTTTATCGGGGTGTATTTTACCTTAATTTCTAATGGCGAAGTCACTAAAAGAACGTAATTGGAAAGATTAAGAGGCTTGTTTAAGAGGCTGAACAACAGGCAGAATCCTTTTGAATTACTCGTATTTCGCTCAATCTTTCTTTTGCAGGTAGTTTTTTTTTTGGCTGATTGGCACAGGATTTGAGTCTTAAATGAAATTGCGTAGTTTGATTCTGTGGACTAAAATTTCATAATCATCAGCCTGTGTTTCTCCATTGCTAGATATAGGCCAAGGCTCGCATTGCATCTGTTTTTTTTGTCGACCTCATTCTACTCATTCTACGTCACCAACTTTAGCCGTCCATCAGGAGCAGTGTCGTACTCTAGTACTAGAATCATGTCAATTATGCGGCTGTCCATGCTCATTGCTACCAATACTGGCCAAGTCTTGGTCTTGCATAATAATAGCTGGTCTCGGACTAATATTGGACAACACTACCTATTGCTATTTTTTTTTTTTTTCAGTCCAATAATGGTAACAATTGCTATTATGCCGACCTATCAAGATGCTTTTTCAGTTTTCACACTTTGCTTGAAGGACTGCAGGTTATAGAAATGGTGAAACATACTGGCTGGATGTACATTTCACGTGCGACAGATGTAAGAGTCTCCAAATTTATATGTACGCGTAGGGTTATTGGCATATTCTGTATATGTTTTATTTTGTAAATCTGATATAGCTGAGTTTTCCTTGCAGATTCCTTTTTCAGTCAGATTAAACATTAACAGGTCACTGGAATCTGCTAAGCTGCTGGTCTTCTGCTAACAGCTTACTTATTGGACCACTTTGCTGCTTAGTCTTCTACTAGCAGGAGTAGAATCATTCAAAATAATTTAATTAATGACGTTTCATAAATGCCTGTAATAGGTTTACGTGAATAAAGATATTTTGACTTTTGACTTTTTTTTTTACTTTTTTATTTTGGTATGTGCGTGTGGTTTGGTTGCGGAGAAGAAGGGATAAGGTTGTGAAGTTCTTCAGAACACTTACCGTGGTATGGCTTAATTGTAGAACACGGCCACGTCGTTCGAAGCTGCTGCAATTTATTTCTTCATTCCACAGTTATAGACACTGTGACAATAGTCCACTGATTCACCCGCCTCGGCAGGACATTGAGAGCACCTAAAAGGTACTTAGTGGAAGGTACAGAGGTGACAACAGTAATCCACGCATTACTTGATGTGTGCCTTATAAAATATGTATGGTCTATATAATATATATATATATATATGTATATACGCTCAAGGAAAAAAATATAACAAAACAAATAATATCAAATATAATAAACAAAAATACAAACCTTACTACAAAATATACAAATTAACACATGTGAGAGTATTTCTATAGAGAAAGTGTAGGCAGGATGGTATGCTCCATTTAGAGTAAAAACTGTACCCATTTCAGAACAAAGTGTAGAAGTGGGTAACGTTCCCGTAAGTGACAGTTACCTGACAAGGGTAGGGGAAAGTGCTTGTTACACAGAATAAATAAGTCAGAAGTCCTACTGTATAAAAGCGCTTAGCTTATCTTTACAGACGTACCAACCATAAAAAAAATAGTATCGCGCTGAATTACATAGTTGTAAAATTTAACTTTATTTCTTGTTAATTTAAAACTTTATTGCACAAATACAACTGAAAATATGGTAATGAATAAATATGGAGTACGAACATTTTGTAATTAAATGATAATTACCTTTATACTCGTTAACTAAATATTTTTTTTCTTCTAATTATTTCATACAAAATCTTAAATTAAACAAACTATATTACAACAAAATATAAATTTAACCTAAAAATAATAATACATAGTTAATAAAAATTAAATACTTACAAAAAAAATAGCTTCTCGAAATCGCTGTCTTGTGGCATGGTGCCCAGTACACTAGCAGCATTTCCCCTTTGAATTATGGTACTTAATTTTTGTATTTTTTTAATACTAAATACTAATACATATTACTTATACATATACATACCTACATAATCATATACTTAAAAACTTTGTTTTGTGATAGCAAATATGAATAGACCACCTTGTTGGCTTGGCACCTCTGAAAAAGTAACATTTAATAAATTTTGTTCTGGCTGTTGAGCAACTGGCTTGTTACTTTAGTGACTTCATTATGCTGTAGTTTGTAGAGTTTTCGGAACAAATTGGATACTATATGAAGCAGATATCAACATGTTCGTAACAGGTCACTTTTATTTGTGATAAAGATGCCGTAGGTAGATAATCCGATAGAATATAAACATTAGTATTTTTTTATACTAAGACAGGTAGTCAAACATTACATACTATGACTATGCCGGTTTGACAAATCGCTGTGTTAGAATAAAAACCAACTCACAGTGCTTATATTTTATCACTGGAAAAAGCAGAAGTTTTTTAAACGACTGTTATAACATAGTGTAAATTCACTTAAAAGAAATGAATTAGTTGGTTTTCGCTCTAAGCCGGCGAAATATGCTCCTTCATAATTCGCTATTATTTTAATGCATTTATTCGAAAAAAATATTTACAAAATATAAAATAAAATTAATATTAAAACTAAGGATAGGGATGGGATATAAGTCCCGTCCGCGTGGAATGGTGGCAAGACCGCTGGCTGCATTTCCCCGCTGAATTGCAATACTGATTCTTTGGGCGAAGAAAAAGCCAGCCCTCTTGTCACCGGAGGAGACGACAAGACGCGGTGTTATGTCTTTTAAAAACTTTTTTGCGCTTGGACTCCATGGGCCCAGAGTTTTTACAGCAAACGGCATAAATATGTAATCTTTTAATATACTTACATATTTGCGCCGCTTGCTGGACTCCGCATTTTCCGCCGCAGCTCCCGCTTTATGCGCTGTTAATTCGCTTGAAGGATCCAGGTTATATTAAAGGGGAAACACACATGCTGACAGAGCAATCCAATTCTTCAGACAGACAGGTTATCCCTAGTATCTTAAGAGTACAACAATAAATGTTGTATATTATAATCTAATAAATATGCCTTCTCGTAAAGCATTTTTTAATCACCTAGGTACTAAACACAAGGCAATCTGTACAGGTACAATACCACCCTTTTGTTTAATATTGTATCTGTACTGATGCCAGTATTGGAGGAGATCCCATTAGTTCTTTCCTCAGTCTTTCGTTTTAGCCTTCGCTGCGTGATGATGCCAGATATTTCCAGCTTTGAAGATTATAAACGGTTCTTTATTTGTTCATCATAACAACGTTAATTGTGTAAATTTTACTCAGATTACAACTATGTTTCTTTAATCTCTTTAACAAACTCTCGCATGCCAAAACTTCACGACTTAAATATAAATATCTTATCTGCGGAACATTACTTTGATGCAGTGGCTGGAATGCTACGAGTAACTATGGTCCACTAGTTTGGTCATACTGCTTTGAATGGTGTAACTCACCTAATTCCAACCAGTGAACTTCTAAAATAAACATACACATTTTATTTTTATTTATTTTATTTAAAAAACTTTATTGCACTATGTACAAGAGGCGGGCTTAATGCCGCTAGGCATTCTCTAGCAACCAACCTTTGAGACAATGAAACGATTTGTGTTGTGAGGTAGGTGCAACCATTAAATAGATTAAAAGGTAATTCAAGTTAAATCTAAGTATTATATCTATATAGACAGATACATACTAATATGTACACAATACTACATATACTACATAATATATATATATATATATTATACACTACATACCTACTTACACTGTGAGGAACTGTTTAAATAATGTGAGTATACCATCTTTTTGAAAAGTGACCTGTTTGGCACTTGACGAATTTCTACCGGCAAAATGTTCCACAGATTTGCGGCCACTACTGCAAAAGAGTTAGACTGAAAGCCAGAGTGATGAGAAGGGATAGATAGTACAGAATTATGGGACGAACGGAGAGATCTGTTATGAAATGAGGATAGATAGCTAAATTTGTCTTTGAGGTATTTCGGTGTCGCAGGTTCATTGAGAATAGAAAAGAGTAAACAGAGGATTCTTAGATTCCTGCGACAACGAATAGGTAGCCACCTTAACTTGGCGCGATATTCAGAGATGTGATCATATTTACGCAGACAAAAGATGAACCGAATACATGCGTTAAGTAACCGGTCCATCTTATTGAGCAACATCTCCGAAAGATCGACGCTACACACATCACCATAGTCGAGAAGAGGAAGGAGAAGACTTTAATCAGAAAAAATATTTTTTTTATTTAAATATTAAAAGAATAGATATTTCCATATCATATCTACGTAAAGTTATGGTCCAATCATAAAACGAAGACGGTATTACTAAAATTGGTAATAATAGGTAGTAAATGCTGCGATTAATAAGGTTGATGATGCAGCCATAACCAGTTATTATCGTTGGCTTGCTATAAAGTTATGCGATAAATAACCATGAAGAGATTTAACTAAATATTTTTGAAATAATTTGTGTTTTCAGATTTTTATTATTTAAAACAATGTATTCACACAAATGCGGACCTGACTGAGACTGGGAGAAATTCTATGACGGTTAAACATTCCGGTTAACAAGAGCAGTAATTCCTATAGAAAATTGTAGTACTTACCTAGTTTTTAATTTAAAACGCAATAAAATATACCCACGCTTTGTCTCTTTAACATTCTTCACACTACTAACATCATTATCAGGTTTATCAGCTATACCTAAAGCTAAGCTTATGGTATTCATCATTATTATTTATTCTTTAACAGTTTCATTACCTGACCTGTACTTTTTTTCCATGAGACATTTAACCAATGCTTCCTCTTGCATTCTTACTTTTTTTAGTTAATTATCAATTATACTGAAATTAGCTAAGCTAGTTGGAAAAGCGAAGCATTTATGAAATACGATCATTTTCTGTTTTATCTTCACACATTCCATACTTGTCACAAATCACAGATAATGCTTTCAATACTTTTAACCAGATTATCGGCAATTTACCGAAAAGTAGGTTTTGATCTGGACCAGCCTATCATTCAATTATACGAATATCATCCCCAATTGCGTATTTTGTTAGCAATAAATGGTCAATTTTCTAATAATAGAAATTCACTGCTGCGGTAAGATTTTCCTTATATTTTAAATCTTATTTAATTTTATTTCTATTATTGAGTTTTTTTTCGTAAATGAATGAATCGTCATCTTTATCATCATCACAGCATCTAGAACACAGAGTTCTGCCTAACTGAGTTAAACCTTAACTGCTGAAGATGGGCTTTCCAGAACGTATTTCTGAAGAGTTTGGCGCGCCGCGTCTGTACCATTTCCACCAACACCAATTTATAGAAGTTAGGAAATCCAAAAATATTCATCAGACCCTCGCCAAACCATCTGGCCAGCGCGGACATTTAACGTGCTCTCTGAGCTACGAGTGCGATAGTGTTGTAAATCTACTTAAGACAAATCGCTGATTTAATAAATAAGATCTTATTCAAAATTTGTGAGTTTAGAAGTTTTCTAATAAAATAATTCATTGCGTAAATAATAGATAGAGTTTGACAGACAATATCAGCAGTTAAAGAAATAAATAAAGTGTTTAAGAAAATAATCGCTCATTGTCAATCAAAGACGAAACGGTAAAAGTGCTAAATAGATTCCCACAAAATGTTATTGTTTCCATCTTTTTTTTTATAAACGTAAGAAATGTACAAAACAATGTAATAAGTATGTATAATGGAAAACTATTATGTATGAAAAAATGTGCGAGTAGTTCGGCGCGGATAGGTGCATACGATTTCATTTAAAGATTACAGATGATTGCGGCTCGATCTAGGCATACTTTCTTTCTTTTTTTTTTCTTTTTTACTTTTCTCTTTTAATATAACATAATTCATAATTTAATGTAATCTTTTTTTTATAAACGTAAGAAATGTACAAAACAATGTAATAAGTATGTATAATGGAAAACTAGAATGTATGAAAAAATGTGCGAGTAGTTCGGCGCGGATAGGTGCATACGATTTCATTTAAAGATTACAGATGATTGCGGCTCGATCTAGGCATACTTTCTTTCTTTTTTTTTTCTTTTTTACTTTTCTCTTTTAATATAACATAATTCATAATTTAATGTAATTATAAGTATTTTTCAGATTTATTTGGCCATCAATTTGCGTTGGCATGAGTTTTACTTCTGTTGGACTGGAATTAACAACTATTTCTCTAGCTATATCCAGTCGAAACTTTTCATTGTTCACGGAATGTTTCGCATATTTTGTGGTCATAGGTGTCGTGCCCATATTATATACGTGTACATTTAAGGGATCTAAAATATTGTTTAAATTATTAGATAATATGGATAAAGATTTTATTCATATGTGCCGTTTAGGTGATCCCTATAGGTAAGTGGATAAAGATTTTATTCATATGTGCCGTTTAGGTGATCCCTATAGGTAAGTGGATAAAGATTTTATTCATATGTGCCGTTTAGGTGATCCCTATAGGTAAGTGGATAAAGATTTTATTCATATGTGCCGTTTAGGTGATCCCTATAGGTAAGTGGATAAAGATTTTATTCATATGTGCCGTTTAGGTGATCCCTATAGGTAAGTGGATAAAGATTTTATTCATATGTGCCGTTTAGGTGATCCCTATAGGTAAGTGGATAAAGATTTTATTCATATGTGCCGTTTAGGTGATCCCTATAGGTAAGTGGATAAAGATTTTATTCATATGTGCCGTTTAGGTGATCCCTATAGGTAAGTGGATAAAGATTTTATTCATATGTGCCGTTTAGGTGATCCCTATAGGTAAGTGGATAAAGATTTTATTCATATGTGCCGTTTAGGTGATCCCTATAGGTAAGTGGATAAAGATTTTATTCATATGTGCCGTTTAGGTGATCCCTATAGGTAAGTGGATAAAGATTTTATTCATATGTGCCGTTTAGGTGATCCCTATAGGTAAGTGGATAAAGATTTTATTCATATGTGCCGTTTAGGTGATCCCTATAGGTAAGTGGATAAAGATTTTATTCATATGTGCCGTTTAGGTGATCCCTATAGGTAAGTGGATAAAGATTTTATTCATATGTGCCGTTTAGGTGATCCCTATAGGTAAGTGGATAAAGATTTTATTCATATGTGCCGTTTAGGTGATCCCTATAGGTAAGTGGATAAAGATTTTATTCATATGTGCCGTTTAGGTGATCCCTATAGGTAAGTGGATAAAGATTTTATTCATATGTGCCGTTTAGGTGATCCCTATAGGTAAGTGGATAAAGATTTTATTCATATGTGCCGTTTAGGTGATCCCTATAGGTAAGTGGATGAAGTTTTATAATTGGGAATATAATAATTTAAATGCTGTATAGTTATATGATTGCTATTTAGGTATAAGGACAAGTCATAAAAAAATGTTAGTTAAGACATAGTGTTTTGTTTGTTAATAATAAGACTAATGAAATGTCTGGATTTTTTATTTTTTTTAAATCATTTGTATATATTGAAGTAATATACAAACAGTATAAAATAATTACAATATAAATTGAAACTACTTAAAAGTAAAAACTAAAATAAATATAAACTAAACCTAATAAAAAATAAACTATAAGTAAAAAATGTCCTCTAGAGACGACCCTTCAGTGATAGTCCCAAGAAGACTGGCAACATTTCCCCTCTGTATAGCTAAGCTAATACGTTGGCAGAAATAATTGCCAGCCTTCCTGTCTCCAGACTTCTCCGTTAGCCGTTTGGACAACTCCTTGGCCAGACGCTTGGCTGAGTGTCCCCATGGGCCCATCGTCTCGACCCCAAACGGCGCAAATTCGTAACCTGTACTGAGGTTGGTTGTATTTGCGCAGCTTGAGGTTCTCAACAGAAACCGCCGCACTTCCCGCGCTTGACGAGGTCGCCTGGATGTGTGATGGGGCTAATGTGTCTACACATGTGCATTTGTATATATGCAATAATTTTACATATCGAAGACAGTTACTCTCGAACAAATATTATGATCTCATAGAAGAAATTATTAGGAACGGGTTTAAGAGTTTTACGCATTGGAAATTGGTGCGAGAGGAATTCCAGCAATCTCTGCTGTCAATACATTTATGGAAAAAGCTTCAAAGACGGCATTAACGGAATCATACAGTATTTGGTTGGGTAGGAAGAGGAGTAAAATGGTGGATGATAAGCGTCTTGTTGCGCAATAAAATAATAATGGGTAGCCGCCTTTGTAATCCAGCCTATTGTCAGTCGTAAGCCCGAGACACCTCTCATCTCTTGTGAATCCATGAAATACATAGATTTTTTTCTTCTTGTTCATGCAAGAGAGAAAGACCATAACAATCCAGCATTTTTGTTAGATGATTTGTATTTGTAAGTGTTTATACAACATAAATTATTTTTTTAGAACTAAATTTCTGGAAGGCCAGTTAAATATATGGCAGTTTGGTTTTTTGTGGATGACCTTTGTCCTTACAGTAATGACGTCGTATGTTATTTTATCTATAATTGCGTTATTACATCACGCACTTCTGGTCACCCAGGACGAGAACTCGGTCAGGCCACTCATCTTCCCTCTCTGGCTACCAGAAGATGACGTCAGTCGAACTCCCAATTTCGAAATTTTCATGTTCCTCGAATATCTTGTCATATTTATTTTTGCATCAAATTTTACTGGTAAGTGTATCGTCTAATTTTTTATAGTATTTTGTATTTATATAAAGTCTGGAGATGTGAAGGCTGGCAATAATTGCCTATTATTATGCTCTCCCAGCCAGTGTGTTTCAAAACTCCGATCACCTGCAGGATTTTGAAGTTGCGGCCTCATAGGTGACTTTTGAAAACTTGTTAAAACTTGGGATAAAAGTGACAGTAAATAACAGAATACCCTATTTTGACAATCTTAAGATGCTTACGCTTAAGTAATGGAATACGCCGCTGGAGCAAGCGCAGTGTGACTTGTTTGTCCAGTATAAGCGGTAGGGACTGATATTGGTCGTTAGTGGCCGGCGTCAATTGCTCGAATTCTTGGACCTCGCGTACCAGTTATCATCAGATGAAAGCGGTGTCACAAGAAAATCGCAAAAAAGTTAATTTATACATATTACAATTGTAAAACATGTAGCACTGGTAAATCTGCCACAACTTACTAATCATTTGTGTTTGTATGTTTTCAGCATATGTTTATATATTATTTCACATTCTGCTCCACGCTTATATACAAATGGATATAGTAATTATCGCTATTGGGAATATTTTTAATGATATAGATGAAAATGTTGCACGATTACCTCGTACAAGTGTAGAATGGATTGAAACTAGAATGGAATTAAATAAAAGGTTTCGGAGTATTGTAACTTGGCATAATGCTATATTTGAGTAAGTTTTCGATATTATAATACATATATAAAGGTGAAGGGTTTATTAAAAAGTTTATAAATAGATCTGTAAAAAAAGATTTTTAGATGAATTTTAAGTTAAAATTATATTGACAATCATTCTTTTTCAGCACTGTTAATTCAACACAAGACATATACGGTCCAACTTTGGTATATCAAATAATGTTTAGCTCTGTTGCATTATGTTTGATGGCGTTTCAAGTTGCAGAGGTGTGTTTTAAACACTTATTTTAGTATTCTTGATAGAATTTTAAGACGGGGGTAGTTAGCTAACTGTTCTATCTGTCCCGTCACAATAATACACATGTCGGTCAATATAAATAAACATTCTTTTTGTTTCAGCAACTGGATGATGGCAAATTTGATCTTTTATTCACTCTTCTAACTCTAGGTACTCTGATACAACTTTGGATTCCTTGTTACATCGGATCATTAATCAGGACCAAGGTAATAGAGTTACAGGTCCAACATCCCTAAATAATACGTCTCACGGTTTAATAATAGTAGAGATTAAACTTATTAAACTTTCGCGAATAATTTTAACGGGTCTTTACGCGATTTACATTTTTTCCTATAATTAAATTTTAAAAAGTAATTTACGAACGGTTGTGCGAGTTTTGCCATAATCTATCTACAAATTACTTTTTAAATAAAATACAAAAATGAAATATTGACAATATATATTGTATTGCCATTTAGATTTAAGTTTTGACATTTCAAGTATATACATTCTTTGACATACATAAGTACCTACCCTTTAATGTACTTAAATATGGTTCTGACATCAAGTAATACCTACATTGCATGTTGAAGCTCACACACATTATCACAAAACCTAATATAAATAAAAATGTTAATATTAATTTATTTCTGTTGTAACATATTAGGTTCAGATGTTTCTATGCAATAAAGACTTGAAAATAATTTTAAGATATATTTCTTACGACGTAAGTTGCATTGGCCGTGGTCACGGGTCGACTGGAGCTGCGCGTTGTAGCCTTCGTACATAATAGGCGGTAGATGTAAACCTACCCACTTATCACTTTAAAAGTTATTAGACACACAACAATGTACAATGCAACTTGGCTGAAACGTCGAGAGAAATGTGTAGTAAATTATAAAGTTTAAATTATAAAAAATCAAGTAGAGATGTCACAAAAACGCGTTAATATAATAAGCGTAGCGCAGCCCTTAACAGATAAGCGAGAATAAATGCGAGTAATTTATTAGAAATAAATTAAAAGAAACTAAACAAAATAAAATAAATGATTTAGTGTGTGATCTATAATATTGGTAGTTTTGAAGTTTTAGTATTGAATAATTTATTTTTACTCCTTATCTCTCAAGATCATTAAAACAAAATTCGACAATTATGGTGTATCTGAATATAAGAATCTTTCATGTAGGTTTCTTGTAGACATTTACAAAGCCAAAGTCATGATCATGATAAACATCTTTATGATGTAATTAATGAGCTAAGTACGAGTATATTGATGTTTTTAAAGATTGCCCTATGTACTGTACTCTCATAGCAACTTAACTAATAATGATAATAATAATTATACGATAATATAATTTCAAATTTAAATTCAAAATGACTTGTTTCCTTGACACAGGTTATATTGTTTGACTAATTAACAAATGTGCAACACTGTGCTCTGCTTTTAAAGCGTACAAATATTATAATATTATATAATCTTAAGTTATATAATTATTTCAATACTTAACACAACAAAAAATATATAAGGGAATAGACATGTCACAAGTTTTATAAAATGTAAAGTATCATCACGCCCGTTTCCCTTTCGTGGTGGTCAGAAACCACGCTTATAAATAAGCGGATTCACATTTAGCCAACTTTACTATAGGCCAATCATGACAAGTGGCAAGCTCGTCGATGTATGTATATTTATATGGTCAACATTTATTATTTGGTCTGGCAACTTATTCTAGATCTTTGGTGCCATTCCATAAACGCTCTTGTCAAATAATGCAGTCTATACCATGGGATGATTTTATAGTTCATTCGTAAACTATTAAATTTATGGTAATAGTGCAAGTTAGATCTTGTAAATATAGCAATTTCATAAATATATATACAAGGTATTTAAGTGATTTAAAGTGTGGTCGACAGCTATCAGTAGTTTGGAGGTGACATATTGACCGGATACATTTCTTTTGTGCTTTAAAGATACAGTCAATTAGTAATGTTTTTTTGATTATTAGGGCAAGTTTATTTATTAGCAAATTAAATATGTTTTCAGGGATTTGAAATAGCTGATGCAGCATTCATGGCAGGATGGCATGACACTTCTCTTGGTACGATGGTCAGCTCAGACATTCGGCTGATAATTGCGAGGGCGAACAAACCAATCACTTTTCAAGTCACTGCTATTCCGCCGCTTAATTTGGAAACTTTTTCATCTGTACGTGTCTCTTACTCAATTTACTTTTAATGACTGAGCTATTACGATTTAATTTATTTTATACAAATGCCAGAATAGTTTGAGTCTTGTGTTACATATAAAAGATTTTGAGGCTCTTAGAACCTTTACCCATATACTTGTGTCATGATTAATTACAGTCCCTAGAACACAGCGTCCTAGACCTGCACTGTTGAAGATGGGCCTACACTCGCCGCTGACCAGACGGATTGGCGAGGGTCTGATATCAATTAATAATGACAGTTAATGATTCCACAAGTTTGTATTAGTGGAACCGGGGCCGCCGGCTTAAAATGCTCTTCGAGGCACGGGAACGGTGGTGTTGTAAATCTGTACCAAATGTACGTAAGAAACGTGTATTTCTCATTGGTACGTGCCGGGATTCACACCTTGGTATTATGTTTCATGGTTCTTGCAACCGAGCCACAACTGCTCTCATCATTATGTATACTATCTTCGAAAACAGTTAAAATGGCTCAATATCCGGTTTTCCCGGTATACACATCTTCTTGTCTTCCTTTACTTTATATTATTGTTTATTTATGATGTACTTCTAAGTATAATTTGTAATTGTAATTGATAATATATATATACATATATATATATATTGGGTTTTTATTTATTTGTATATCTATTAGTATGTAATATTGTTATGTACGCCATCTCGCCAAGCCGTCTGGACGTTTGAATCTTTCACGACATTTTTTCTAAATTAGTGTCTCCTAGTTCAACTTATTGATCACTTATCTTATGTATTATTTTACTTAAATATTCTGTCACTATTAACCATGTGTGTATTTTAACTTAATTATAATAATATATTTTATAAGTATTTATCTATATACACACATCAAAAATGTCTAGGGATCAACATATATTTTTGCAATAACTTTTCTCCTGATTGATATTCATTAAAATTTTCTTTAAGGATTGATCAAATAAAATGTTTTCGTTTGTCTACAGTAACGATAAACCAAGTCACCTTTGCATTAGTAAAAAAAATTGCCATTTTCCTAATAAAGGGATTTTTGACATTTGAACCACTAACATTAAAGTTCGAAAAAAAGACTGAAATAACAGTTTTTTTTTTAATTTTATTGGGTAACTTAAACAATTAATAATCCGTGTTTCTACCGCGAACACTAACAACACAAGAACATCGGTTTGGCATACTCAAAATGAGTTCATCCAAATCACGCTGTGGAATGGCCGCCCATGTTCGTTGCAACAACAAAAAAAGGTCTTCTTGCGACTGGATACCCTCCATATTCGGCAGAGCTCTTCTCTGAAGAATATCCCATGCATGCTCAATCGGGTTCAAGTCTGGCGACTGAGCAGGCCAGGGCAGGACATTGATGTTAGCTGCGGCGAGAGTCTGTCTTACAACTCTTGCGGTGTGCGGTCGTGCATTATCATGCATTAACTGAAATAAGGGACCGATATGCACTTGTAGAGGAACGATGACGTCTGATACAACCGTCTCAGCATAAATTTGAGCGTTGAGGTTGCCTCTGATCCAAATCAACTCAGTTCTTCCGCCGATCGAAATACCCGCCCATACCATGATGGTTCCACCACTATAAGGATGGACTTCCTGGCAGGATTTTAATCGCTGTTGGCGTCCAGGGGTTCTCCAGTGTCGTATACGTCTTGTATCCGGCCTCATACCAAAACGAGACTCATCAGAAAAGCACACGAAACGCCATTGTTCTTCTGTCCAATTTCTGTGTTCAAGAGCCCATTGATATCGAGTCCTACGATTGTGCATTGCTATAGGTGGTACCCGTAGCGGTCTTCGGGAATGAAGGTTCACTTCATGCAAGCGGTTTCTGACTGTTTGGTCGCTAATTAAGTTCCCTGAAGAGCGATGAAGGCTCACGGCTAACATCATGGCGGTTATTGTTGGAGTTCTTCGAGCTGTGATTTGAATGTATCGGTCTTGTCTCCGTGTGGTGCAGCGATACCGTCCTCCATGGCGCTCAGCCACGGTACCAGTGGTTCGGTAACGTGTCCAAAGTCGACTGATAACACTCTGACTTGTATTCAGAGCTAAAGCCACAGTACGTTGCCGGGAACCAGCTTCTATCATTCCCACGGCTCTGATCATTTCTTCCCTGCTTAAATGACGTCGCCGCTCCATAATAACGTTGGTTTTAATCAGTAGTAGGGAAACAGTAGCACTAATAATGTCTTCAATGCGTCTTATGTTTTTATAGGGAAAATATTGACAGCTGATTTTCATCTTTTACTCGAATTTGATTGACAGTTCCTGTTTTAAATTATGAAATGCACCAAAAAGGATCCATATAAATTTATAAAATCATAAATTTATTACAAAGCCACATCTCAATCACAAGAAATCCGCATAAACATGCTTGATCCCTAGACTTTTTTGATGTGTGTATTAGTATCTCCACACTCCCAAAGGTTGGTTGTTAGAAAATTGTACATTTTTTTAGTGCAATGAACAGTTTTTGTATTGGATTGAATTAAGTGAATTAGATAGTGGACAACACAAAACCATAGACATTACATATATATAAAGACAGGTCAAGAAGCCAAACGGTATAAAAATTAAAGCTTGGACAATCGTCTCAGAATGAATTATTCTACGACAGTGCATTGCCTGTTATGGTCGTTTGCGCACGTTCATGCATTAATTTTGTTATTTCATCAAGAATTAAAGAAGAACAAAGTAGATAGGATAAAAAAAATGTATGAACAACCTATGCCCGCTCTATATCTATATTTGATCTTTTTGGCAGCACCCTTCGGAACGCCAACTTGTCAGTCTCTACCTATAGCTATTCTGTCTGTATCCATGGGGTTGAATTTTGAAGCGTTCATTAAATGAAATTGGGAGATTTTGAATATAATTGAAGCCTACTTGAAATCAACAAATAATCTTAATAGGAAATTTAGCTAAATTTATATTTTCTTTCCAGATAACAAGCACGGCGTACACCTATTTTAATATGTTAAGACAAACCGACATTTCTTAGGAAATAAAATAGTAGAAACTATGATTTTGTTTTCTTTTTTGCTAAGGTCTATAAAGCAGCATATATGCAGGGAGCAAAGCATAAGACAACAGTAATATTTCAAATTATGACCAAAAAAATTTTACTACATACGAGTACTATACATATAAGCTAAAATAAATATTATGAAATTTAAATGTCAATAATAATAATGAATACTGTATGATTCCGTTAATGTAGTCTTGGAGGCTCGTTCCATAAATGTATTGACAGCAAACCTGTTTAGGCCCAATTCTTTCAGTTAGTGGTGCAAAGATTTTGCTGGAACTTCTATCACATTAACTTCTGAAGCTGATCATTTCTATTGTGAGAATATAATATTTGTTAGAATTCATGTTGTAGTCTTTTGGAATATATCAAATATTACCCACGGAAGGGTAAGTTCTGTAAGAATAATTATGTTTAAGTTGTGAGAAAACAACATGGCCCTCGTAAAGGCTAATACATCTAGTTCATCTGTGATTCTTATCAAATGTGTCTATGAGAATTTTCCAGTCTGATGCGACGCCAAGTATTGAGATGTGCTTGCATTGAGTATTCTTAGTTCATTTACAAATGTCGTCCATTTTTTTTATTAATTTACTTTCTTTAGGGTAACTCAACCGAAAAAGACTATCTTTAAAACACAAAAAAAAAAGTATCCGGTCAATATGTCACCTCCAAGCTACTGATAGCTGTCGACCACACTTTAAATCACTTAAACTACTAACATTGTTTAGGACTTATGTATTCTATACCATGTCCTAATAATAAATAATAAAAAAAAAAAAACCACTAAGAGTGCCTTGTATTTATTTATGAAGTTGCTATATTTACGAATCTAACTTGTACTATTACCGTAATTTTAATAGTTTACGAATGAAGACTAAAATATATCCCATGGTATACAAGACTGCATTATTTGACAAGAGCGTTTATGGAATGGCACCAAAGATCTATAATAAGTTGCCAGACCAAATAATAAATGTTGACCATATGAATGACATTAAATCTAAATTGAAAAACTTACTCATTGACAAGACAGGTTATAGTACAAATGAATATGTATCAGACCGAGACTTACATATCACGATCAAATAAATAAAACACTGACTGAAGGTGCATTAAAAAGTCTTCGTAACCAAAGGGCATGTATGAAGAGGTTAATGAATGTCGACGAAGCGAAAGAAGTATGTCGTGATCGTGTCAAATGGCGCTCAATTGTCTCTGCCTACCCCGCAAGGGATCTGGCGTGAAGATATGTATGTATGTAATATGTAAATGACATTTATAAAACTTATGACATGTCTATTTCATATATTTGTACGCTTTAAAAGCAGAGCACAGTGGTACATTTGTTAATTAGTCAAACAATATAACCTGTGTCTCAAGCAAATAAAACATTTTTTTTTTTTTGAATTTTGCTGTTTTTGCCCCAATACTCATTTAAATAAAAAATATGAATGTAAAATGAAAACTGAAACAATTAAACAACAACCTCTTGACGTTACTCTATTGACAAACAAAATTAATTATAAACTCGACTTATTTTGTTTTTAATTCAGATAAAAGGTTCTGTTTATTCAGGCCTCCAAACTGGATGTTTTAGGAAACACGATATTTACATAATTTTAATAAACATGTTCAAAAAGAACTCGTACCCTGTACCCATTGATACTTTCTGCTTTATGGCCCGTAATAATAAATCTTTAGCATTTTTTATTCGAATATACATACGTATCATCACGCCAAATCCCTTGCGGGGTAGGCAGAGACGATTGAGCGCCACTTGTCACGATCACGACATACCTGTTTCACTTCTTCGACACTCATCAACCTCTTCATACATGCCCTTTTGTTTCGATGGCTTTTTAATGCACCTTCAGCTATATTTTTATTTATTTGATCGATATATCTGGTTCGTCAATCTCTCTTCACTCATCCTTTCGACATGCTCGAACCATCGGAGCATGCCTTTCCTCATTTTTGTCCCCATGCTTTCTCTTATACCTACCCTTTGACGTATTTCGTTATTACGTATGCGCTCCGTCAAAGTGACGCCGCATATCCGACGCAATGACCTCATTTCTAGAGCATTAACTGCGTATTCTGACGTATCCACGTTTCGCTTCCATACATAAATTTTGACACCAGCATGGCATTGTGTATGGCGAGTCGAGCTTTGTCAGATTTGTCACTGACATTCCGACTGGCGATCAGTGACCCCAGGGCACCCTTTACACAATTTTCCGTGTTTACTCTTTTTTCAACATTCTTATCATACTTCCCATCCGCAATGAAGCCCAGATATATAATTTCATTTACTTTCAATTACATCATTTTTTTTCGGTGTAGTTCCTACGTACTACAATTACAACGATTAACCCACATCTAAATGTACTAAATTAAGAAAATTAATACAACTAGAAGCATGCACATGATTTATATTTTGAATATTGTTGCTTGGGCAATATCTGAAGATTAACTACAATGTCAACTTTGTCGGATCACTGCAGGACAATAGATGGGCCTAACGAGGGTACGCGTGGAACGTCGAGGATAATAGATGCCGATTTCACTGATACTAAATGATTAAATAACTACGTACTATAGAGGCATTAAATATAAAACAAGACAGGGCAATAAACTAAACGGTATAAGGATCAAAGCTAGACCAATCAATACAGAATAAATTAGTGTATTTATTTATTTATTTATTCTATGGAGGACTATCGACAATACAATAAAAAATCTATGTTAAAAAGAATTAGAAACAGAGTGTCATTAAAAAGTTCTCACTAATAGTAACAATATACCTGTAAAACAACAAGTAATATTTTAACCTAAGATAATACAGCACTTACATACACATACATAATAACAGCATAAACAATATATACATGACAGAATAGACTGAAGATACGATACAATATACAATATTAATTTATTATAAATTAAAGAATAAGTTGTTAAGCTCATGTCTCACCGTCCTTACATCCTTACGTATGACAGACATTACCGGTTATGGTCGTGTTCCAAGTGCCCAAATAAATTATTTTGTTGTTTCACGTACAATATGCTGACCTGCGTGCTACTTGGGTTATCATATATTTATATATAAAAATAAAATAAATAAATATAAATATTTCCAGACAGGTCACACAGCGCCATCTAGTTTCCGTGGTAAGCAACGAGGCTTGTGTTACGGAAACTAGATGGTTGATAAACTACATATTATACATTATTTTTTTTGTAAATATATACATATTATACATATAAACACCCAGACCGAGACAAATTATACAATGTACAACTTGCCCCCGGTGGGAATCGAACCCACGACCTCCCTAGTTTACGGCAACGTTTGTTACCACTAGACCACGGAGGCGCCAGTAGTATTGTTGTACAGTAGTAGTATTGTAATTTAGCTTAAGTGAAGAAATGCCACTACTGACATATGAAAAGGATTTTGTTAGGCCGACATAGTCGTAGTGGTAGAGACTTATTTAGATCGTTAGTGGCTGGCTCCAGTTGATCCTTTTCTTGGACCTCGCGCATTGCACATGTCATGTTTAGTATAAATAAATAATCATTTAATTAGTTTTAAAGTAAAGTATCATCACGACCGTTTCCCTTGCAGGGTGGTCAAAAACCATGCTTATAAAGAAGCAGATTCACATTTAGCCAACTTTACTATAGGTCATGACAAGTGGCAAGCTCGTCGATGTCTCTAGCGTACCAAATATATCACAAATAAATTAAATAATAATTAAATGTATTTATTTGAATTAATAAATATTATTGTGTGACCAGAAATCGAATCTACGGACTTAACCGTTTGACCACGGAGGCAGTTAATTAGTTTTAATTGCATGTTTTATATTTTTTTGCTAGGTACTTACTTTATTTATTACCATTATTTTAAAATGAAGTGTATATTTTTTAGGCTAGCAAACCCTAAAAGATTTTTTGTCTATGGTATCAATAATAGTTTTGTTTGTTAGTTATTATTTAAATAAATGAAACCTACATGATAATACAAATACAAATACAATACAAATACAAAATATTTTATTGTTCATAAAAGTACAATTAACAAATTGATTTACACACTGACTCCTAAACTAAGTCTAACTAAGTTAGACCTGTCATTTAGGATCCCAGTTACTTCCATTAGATATACAAAAAAGATACAATACGTAGTGAAAACTGTTAACAATAAAAATATTTACTATAAATAAAGGTATTTTAATTAAAACTTAATTTAAGGTGGGTAATATAATAAATAAATAATATTAATTATTTAATAAATTAATATAAATACTATAAGTGCTTAAAAAATAAATAAATAAATAATATATACATATTGTGTTTGTACAATATATAATGTTAGGTTAGCAGCAGAAAATGCAGCCACTTAGTTGTATATTGAGTTTAATAATCAGTATTTAGGTTTACATATTTCATTCTTAGATACCTACATAAGTATTTAAATGTTTCAGTTTATTATCATTATGGTTTCTTTACATTAATTCATCTATTTAATACATAAGAATAAATTTTCTGTTTCAGCATAACTCAGTTCTTGCAAGTATTTCTTGACTTTAATTTTACATGTTTTAAAATTAAGGGGATATATATTTAGGGCTTTGTTTATTAAATTATACAATCTAGGACCAGCAACAAAAGAATGACGCTGAGCAAGTTTGGTTCTAGGTTTGACGGTACGACAAACACGGTCTCTCCTGCGTATCGAACCACTGACATTGTGATCAAACTTTGTAGATCTATGAGTATTGAGTACAGTTTGGAAAGCAAAGAGCTGTCTCACAGTTAGCACCTTACTGTCTTTGTATAAAAGAGCTGTAGAATATCGGTAAGGTTTTTTTAACATAGTTTTAAGTACTGCTCTTTGAGCTCTTTCCAGGCGCAGCAAAGATGTCATGTGGGCACCTCCCCAAACGGCAACACAATAACTTATAATGGACTGTGATAGTGCAAAATAAACAGTTTTAAGAGTACAAACATCTGAAGAGGTGCGGAGTTTTCTAAATACATAGATTAGCTTTCTTACTCGCGGAATAAGGCTATTCAGATGGTTGTTCCAACTAAGGATGCAATCAATGTGGACCCCAAGATATTTAACACAATCAGTTCGTTCAATATTAAGACAATTGCACAGCTTTCCAGAAGCCATATTACAGGTGTGTGCTTTAATTAGGAAATTACTTGGCAGAGATGATTTATTGGGTGCAAAAGTTATGAAATTAGATTTCGCCAAGTTTAGTGTGAGCAGATTATAGTCAAGGTATTTCATTATAACACTAAGGGCACGTTCAGCATGCATACGTACAATGTTCCAGCTAATACCTCGGATAAGAAGTGCGGTATCATCGGCATAGGAAAAGATGCTGCAGTTTTTGAGGTTTAGTTTACATATTTCGTCTATATATATAAGAAAGAGGGTAGGTCCGAGGACACTACCCTGAGGCACACCGAACACCATGCTTTCCTCCTGACTAGTAACAGAACCTATTCTGACACACTGTTTACGATTTGTAAGGTAGTCGCGAAAGATACTAAGAACGATTCCTCTTACTCCTATAGCCTCCATTTTATCTAAGAGCAGGGGAACTGAGACCGTGTCAAATGCTTTAGTTAGGTCTAGTGTAACTATTGCTACCTTCTGTCTTTCCTCTAGATGTTGAATTATTGATTCTGTGATTTTAAGTACAGCATGCTCAGTCGACTTACCCTTTCTAAAGCCGAACTGATTGTTAGCAAGGACATGGTATTGTTCAAGAAAGTTCATAAGTCTAATATTTAGTAACTTCTCAAGTACTTTGGAAAGGGAAGTAAGTACGGAGATAGGCCTATAGTTATTTACCATTTCTCTGTTACCATTCTTAAAAATAGGACGAACAATTGCTTTCTTAAATACATCAGGAAAGGTGCCCGTCGATAGACAAAGGTTAAATACATGTTTCAGGACCGGTATGAGGCAGTGACGAGCACTCTTGAGAACTAGAGAAGAGATACCATCCCATCCTATTGCACTATTGCTCCGGAGACCCATAATAACAGTATTCAACTCTGCTTCATCAACTTCAAGCAAGGCCATTGAATTGCCTTTCTGAGCGTTGGCAGAACAGTTTTTGTATAAGGATTGCCTACTATAATTGGGCTTCATTAGGATATCAGTGGCTAAAGTTTTACCTACATTGGCAAAAAACTTGTTTACATGGTTAACAGACTCCTTTGGATCTTTAGCTGGGTTTAATAGTTCTTCTGGTGAAGCTGTCTCTCGTTTAAAATTAGTAATTTTGTTTATAGCTTTCCAGGTTGCCTTGGGATTTCCACTTGCCATTAAAAGCTCGTTTCTCTCATAATTATGTTTAAGTGACCTTAGTAATTTATTGCAATAGTTGCGATACCGTGTGTAGGTCGTTGATAAAATCATGTTTTCTGGTGACTTTTTCGATTTTTTATGAAGTTTGTCACGGTTATTTATACACCTCAGTAGACCAGGCGTAATCCATGGTTTTATGATTCGTTTACTACGAGGCACGTGAACAACACTAGTGTGAGCCAACACGGTTTTTGAAATAGTTGACACCAAGAGGGTAGCGGCAAGGTTAGAATCATGTATTTCATAGATTGGGGAGAAATTGATGTTTGTTAAATTTTTAATAACACCCGGTAGGTTAGTTGTTTCAATTGTTTTCCTCGGTTTAATTACTCTGTTAAGTTCAAGGTTTAAGATGGCTGGAGCATGATCTGTAATACGAGTATTGAGGACTAGAGACGTTGCAATTTTATTACTTTTAAGTAGGATATGGTCAAGGCACCTATCTTCACGGGTTGGATAGGTGTGTGCAGGAATCAGTCCATGGAATGCTGAAACATTCAGATATGCATCAACACGATGGTCCTGATGAGACAAAATATCAATATTCATATCTCCAATCACGGCAGCGTTCTCATAACCAGAAATTGACGATAAAACATTATTAAGACTCTCAAAAAAGTTATCAAAATTACTATAAGACGGCGAGCGATATATAGCAGCCACTGCTAACTTTGTACCCAATTTAAGAACTATGCAATTTGCATCAAAAAATTTGGGTTCAAACACTTTACATTTTAAATCAGAACGAAAATACACTATAACGCCATCATTTTGGTTTTTGAATTTGGATTGATAAGACGAATAACCATCAAGGATAGGAATGTTGCTTATTTTACTCAACCAGCATTCTGATAATATTAAAATGTCAAGCTGAACTTTTATTCTAGCTATAAGTATATTAAGTTCATCAAAATTGCAGTTTATGCTTCGAATATTGACATGAAATATTGATACAGATTTTTTATTTAAGTTTATATAGTTGACACACTGCTCAGGGGAACAGATAAATGAGGTTGAGTCTTGTAATAAATCAAAATCCCTATTAAGACATTTATTCATGTTTATTATTAAAAGTAAATAGTGTGCAATTTACTACAGCATACGAGTACTGTAACAGTCAGTAAAAATAAAGTAAATAGGTTCGTTTTATAAAAAAAGATAACTATTTTATAACAGCAAGAATTTGCAAATAAGTTGTATAATGGTCGTAATATGGATATAATAAAGTTCAAGAAATATTTAATTTTTATGTTTAATTCCAAAGGTAAGTTATTATTAAAAAATAGATTATAATATATGTGTAATGTTCTATTATAATAAAATGAGTTTAAGTATACTTGTAAGCATTGTGTAATGATATTACATAAATAATTATAAAAATAGATATATAAATTAGCATTTAATATAATTATGAAATTAGGATAAGGGGAATAGGTACATAATAATATTAAAATTAGTCATTTAGCAATTTTTTCTAGATCTTGTTGAGACATAACTCGTAGTGCCGTGGATCCTTCTTTTCTGCGTAGATACACCACTCCATGTGAGGTCCAGCAGTAGGAGTATGCATTAGCTTTTGCAAATTCCCTGGCTAGATAAAAAAGTTTTTTTGTACTGTAGGTAAGGTTTTCAGATATGAAAACTGGTACAGTTGGGCCATTAGCATTAAGATGTTTAGAGTTTAGCCTGCTGCTGTTATTCCTGTTAAACTTTTTAATGGCACTAATCGTGTCCTCTTTGGTAGAAACTCTTAGGAAGTCCACTACAATTGGTTTGTTATTAGGTATCTTTGTGTTGTATCTATAGATGTCTTTTATATCCATTGGGTGAATAGGTACCTGAAGAGTATTTCCAGCATTTACTATGAAAGATGTCAGCTGCTCCTTGGTCTCCTGGTTTTGGACGGGGACGTTCCTAATTTCCAAACTAGTGGATTTATGACTGCGTTCCAGGTTTTCGACCTTTGTTTCCAGCTGTTGGATGTAGGAAAGGTTAAGCTTACGTTCTTGTTCCAGAGAAATGATTTTATTTTGCATCTCGTCGAATTTTGTAGACATAAAATCTATTGAAGAACGTATGTTATTGTTTTGTTCTTTAATTTCTTTTAGAATAAGGTCATATTTTTTATCCTGCTTTGATGACCAATCGACAAACATAGACTTCATTTCTTCCATAAAACAGTCGACAGTCTTATTTTCATCTCCCGTTTGTCTACGTTTACGTTTAGGACGATCTTTGGAACAGTTGGTATCCATAGATAAAGAAGTAAGGTTAGGTTCCGAGTCGCAGTGTTGGATGTTGGCGGTTTTCCGAGGCGAGTGCATCATTCTGCCAAAGTATCTTCAATAGGCTCGGACAATAGGTTAACTTATATTATTTCTATAAATCGAGCACGGTTTTACGGAGTATAATCAGTAGTCAATTAACAGAGGCGAGCGGGAGGCGCGCTCGGTGCGCCGACGCAGCGAAAGTAAAAATGTTTCAGCGGTAGGTAATATTGAAAGATGTTATAGAATTTGATAGTTTAGTCTCTTTTTGATTCATGTAGGAAACTTATAGATAGATTTGTTTCCGGGCCACTACCTGGCTGACCTTTGACCTATATTCCCGAGGATTTGAATTACAAAGCTATCGGCCGGGACTGTAATCATCACGTACTCAGGTGGAAAGCTCGCCAGAATTGGAAAATGTCTGTAAATCAATCACTAGTTGAACTTTTAACTCTTAGTGCGTACTTATTTGCTTCTATTTAGAACCAATATAATAATTAATATCAAGAACAAGGTACTTAAATAATTAAACCAAGATGTTTTAAGAAGGTTTGCATCCCTCTCGCTCGCACAATCTATATATATATATATATATATAAATGAATGTCTGTGTGTATGTATGTTCCCTATGCATTTCAAAACTACTTGACCGATCGGGATAAAACTTTGGGAATATGTTGTGTGAACATCGGCGAAAGTTTCTGACATAGTAGATTGCATAATAAATCTTAATATATAAAACAAAGATGTTTTAAGAAGGTTTGCATCCCTCTCGCTCGCACAATCTATATATATATATATATATATAAATGAATGTCTGTGTGTATGTATGTTCCCTATTCATTTCAAAACTACTTGACCGATCGCGATGAAACTTTGGGAATATGTTGTGTGAACATCGGTAAAAGTGTCTGACATAGTAGATTGAATAATAAATTTTAATATATAAAACAAAGTCAGGTTTGTTACAACACTTATAACTCGAGAACGGCTGGACCGATTTTCACGGTTTTTAATTTGTTGGATTTGTCCCCGTCCCGAATAGCAGAATAACTATAAGTAAAATTGGAAAATTTAAGAAAAAAATAAAATAAAAGAAAAAACATTTTCTCATACAAAAAGTTCGTGGGTTTTTGTGTTCCTATCTTAACATAATATTTATTTTATAGTCATTGTATTACTTCCATAAAATCATAAATTTAGTTCAGATAATAAGTAACACGATATTCATTGACTTATCATGCGGTACGAAATATGAAGCTGTTATTTAATGGAGTCTTTATTAAAAAAATGCTGAGTAGTAGTTTGTCGGTCTAAAATCTAAACAGTATTTTGCAAGCCATTATTAAAATACTGAAGCAGAATAGGAAAAATGTTAAAAGAGTATCATTTTTTAAAAAGGAATAAAAATAATCTTCTGCAGGTTTTTTAAAAAGAGATTTTAGTCAGCAGCTTACGAACATTTCCTTTGATAATTTCATCATTTGAAAATTTCAGTGATATTGATTTGTTCAGTGTTAGTGTTGCTAGGTTAAAAAAAGAAATTAATAATAGATTATGCTTGTAGAACTTTTAATTAATTTCTTTTTGATTACTATTTATTTTTTTCTCATTTTCCATTATTTTACTATATACTTATATGTATATTATTTAGTTGTGTTTGTTATATATGTATTGTTTTTAAGCTTATCCCTATTATTATAATATTTTTTTGCAAAATCTATGTTTGATATTTAAGTGGAAACTTTGCTGGATTGTGTAATTTTTAGAATTGTTGTAATTATGATTTAAGATCTGTATGTTTCCTGAATAAATAAAAATAAAATAAAATAAATTTACAATTTTCTATACTTATCTCTCTTTGTGGTCTAACCGAGTGGAAATTCTGTAAACATAAACCCTATATTTGCAATTCCATAGACTACTTTTTCAGACAAACGGCCGCAGGGATAATAGAACAGCAAAAATAATGGTAAAGACTTAGTAGAATTTCATGTTTAGAACGTAAATTATTTAAAATGCAATCTTATTATTTCGCCATGGTGTAAAACTAATATGCTAGCGCCCATTAATCTACTCGAAATTTTGACAATAGGGTTCGATTCCTGTCATTAACTTAGGTTTGATGTTCGATATTAATTCTCAAGATTTGATTTTTTATGACCAAAATAAAATATACTTACTTTGCCCAAAGAATCACTATTGAAATTTAGCGAGAAAATGCAGCCAGCGTTCTTGCCACCATTCCACGCGGACGGGGCTTATATCCCTATATGTATAAACTAGCTGTTTTACCCGGCTTTGCCCGTGTAAACGGCGATACGAAATTAATTTTATTGCGTATTATTTTGATTTTATTATATCTCCTAAGGTATGCATTTAACGTAGGTATTTAAAATGATAAGGATTAATACTGTATTTGTGCAAATAGCTTTCCAATTACCTCTTTATAATTGCCAATTTTGTAAGGTATTAAAATATATATAGTATGTTATCCTTAAAATAAAGACAGACATATGTCATCGTGGACTTTTCTGAAGACCTATATAAAATACACAATTCCATCATTCAATATTTTATTATTTATTATTTATTTATATATCTCACAGGGTTTAGGTAGCGTTTTCGTTATACGCTCCCAGACGTCTTATTTTTTTCCGACACCTCCAACAAATATCGTTAATGTATACAATAACTTAACAAATTATATTACCTTCCTCGAGAACAACTCTATCTATCAGTGAAAACAGTATGAAAATCGGTGAAGTAGTTTTTGAGTTTATCACGAACAGAACATACGAACAGACAGACGCGGCGGAGAACTTTGTTTATAATATGTTGATTTTTTGATTGAATGATTTATTTATTTAGTACACGCAGCGGTACATATATTATCACACACATAACATAGTATAATTATAACTTATCTAATATATGTACCAATTAGGTGTCACAGCATTCACCAATATAAAAAGAAGAAGAAATTAAAAACTTATTACTGTTAAAACAAAAAAATAAATTAAACAAAAACTATCAAATTTACAAATTAAAAATATGACTTCTAAAATAAAATTATACATTTTTCTCTTTTTTAATGATAGTCATAGTGAAGTGAAGTGATAATGAAGTCATAGTAATTATCTGACAAATAAAATAAAAATAAAAAAATAGCTTTGAACTTACGATTCGTTAGGTTAGGTTGCTTTTTTATTTTTTTTATTTCAAAACTTTATGCACTAGGTACACAGACGGACTTAATGCCGCTAGGCATTCTTACTAGTCAACCTTAGGGACAACTTAGAGCATTTGTTATGTGAGGCAGGTGCAAAACATAATAGATTTTTTATTACGTAAAAAGTGGATTTCATTCGGATAACCGATCGGTGAAGATCCCTTACATTGCCTAATAGTTAAATGTATCTTTCATATGATGTGTAGATAATATAGTTGAGTTGCTAATTACGAAGCTTTAGGCTATCTGTCGACCCTTTGTTCAGTATCTTCATCTGACCCTTCTGAATTTAATTCCTGCGTGCGGTTTTACTGGATACGAGTACAAACGAGCCGGTCACTTATGCTTGACCGCTGCCTTTCAGGTGACGTTTCATGTTTATAAATTATTTACTACTAGCTTACGAGACGGAAGCAGTCATATATTTAAGTAAGTATTTCTTAAGTTGAACACAACATGTGACATCGTTAAAACCTGATGGTGGTCCAACTGACGCCAACCACTAACGGCCGGCCTAACAATATTCTTCACACATCAACTCCAGTTAAGTTGTAGGAATAGAAAAAGATATTTATTTATTTAAAAACTTTGCACTACGTACAAAGGCGGACTTAATGCCGACAGGCATTCTCTGACAGCCAAACCTTTAGGACACTTAGACAGTATAGATGGTAGGTGCAATTATTAATTAAGTTATTCTTAACAGTACTAATACATACAAATACATAAATAAGCATATTATAAATATATACATATATATAAACATAAATTACATCATAAATAAACAATAATATAAAATAAAACTACTTACATGATGAGGGAAGTGAATACTGTCTGGTAAACATCTAGCCAAAAATCCGATTCGAAATTATCAGGTAGAAACATCTTTAACGTGCGACAGATTTAAGTTTTCAAATGACTTCATATCTATTTTGGACATTTTTTAAACATAACTTGTTCAATAATAAAAAAAATGTAAGTAAATAGTAGTTTCAATACTTTTATTGATAAGAAGATTGATGTTTTCTTTACTATATATTACTGTGCAATTTGACCGCCTCCGTGGTCTAGTGGTAACAAACTTTGCCGTGAACTCGGGAGGTCGTGGGTTCGATTCCCACCGGGGGCAAGTTGTACATTGTATAATTTGTCTCGGTCTGGGTGTTTATATGTATAATATGTATATATTTACAAAAAAAAAAAGTATAATATGTAGTTTATCAACCATCTAGTTTCCGTAACACAAGCCTCGTAGCTTACCACGGAAACTAGATGGCGCTGTTTGACCTGTCTGGAAATATTTATTATTTATTTAATTAAGTATTTTGGAAAATAATTATTGTAGTTTTCGTATCAATCAAGTTAAAAAAACGTGCGAGCCTTATAGAGGCCTACCTCCAGCAGTGGAGAGATACAGGCTGATGATGATGATGATGTATCAATCAAGTAATTTAGTAGGTACTACAGCTGTCATGATGATAAATTAAAATATTTATCACATTTAAATTGTTCTCTTGTCAGAATAATTTATCTAAAAATGCATAATATATAACCGTGAATACAATGGGGTGTATCAGGCAAAGCTTTTTGTAGATGTCGCTAGCGGCACTGGTACCTTGTTTTACACCTACATCGCATCATTTTTAAATGTTTTGTAGTTTTATTTATTTTTATAACTGTAAAATGTATTTTAAATTAACGTTACCTAACTTAAAAGACGAATTAAGAAAGAGCACACCGTGTTTAAAAAGAAAAAAAGGTTTTATTAATAGAACGGCAAATTTGAGATCACCATATCTTTGATTTTGCTTAGAAAACTCGATTTGTACACTTAAAAGCTGCTCACTTCGGCATAATATCCAGAAAATAATAAATTTCGTAATAAAAATACAAGTACCAACACTGATGTATGGAAGCGAGACGTGGATACGTCAGAATACGCATGAGAGTAGGGTTAATGCAGTAGAAATGCGGTCGTTGCGGCGGATATGTGGCGTCACTTTGGCGGACCGCATACGTAACGTCGAAATACGGAAAAGGGTTGGTATGAAGGAAAGCATAGGGACAAAAATAAGGAAAGGCATGCTACGATGGTTCGGGCATGTTGAAAGGATGAGCGATGAAAGATTGACGAACCAGATATATAATGCGAAAGTTGTAGGTAAAAGAGGCCCTGGCAGTCCGAGACTCACATATCACGATCAAATAAATAAAACACTGACTGAAGGTGCATTAAAAAGTCTTCGTAACCAAAGGGCATGTATGAAGAGGTTAATGAATGTCGACGAAGCGAAAGAAGTATGTCGTGATCGTGTCAAATGGCGCTCAATTGTCTCTGCCTACCCCGCAAGGGATCTGGCGTAAAGATATGTATGTAAAAATACAAGTTTTCTATTCAACTGACAGTTATGTTACGTACCAACTATCATGCGCCATCTATCGTGATAAAAAGTTAGTGATACACCCCATTTAGCCCAAATCGCCATAGAAGATGAATTAATTCATTTATGAGTATGCGCAAGAATAGTGGCTACGGACTACGGTATGGCGATACATCTTTTTTTTTAAAATACTAATACGACACGTGACCTTGCTCGCACCTGATGGTTAGTGGCGCGCGAGGTCCGTAATGTTAGTAACTAGAATCAGACACTCATGACTGACATCAGTCCTTAACACTATATATTTTAGCCTGTGCGTGTTGGTTGCGGAATAGAGAAAAAAGGGCTATGAAGCTTTTAAAAACACTTACCACTCACTTAAATGTACTGATGGCATTTGCTTAGTTCTTTGTTCTCTACTCAATTAAGTTAAATTATTTTAACAAGTAGACATAGTACAAGAAAATGGAAGTAAAAAATAAAAACTTGTTTGTTAGCGTTTAAATCATGAACTTTTATCTTACTGCGCCATCTTTGATCGATTATTTTATTACGCTTTTATTCGTTGCTTTAACGATACCTATCTATTTTTTGCAATGAAAACTCATTTTATTGAATGAAAAAATTAAAACCCGACTGCGGAAAAAAATACCTTAAAATCAAAACTGAAAAGAAAAAAAGCTCAAAGGTTCCATCAACAAAAACGTTTGAGGACTATCTTATATGTCAGCGATAACTAATAAGTGTAAAATAAAAATACATAATAAAAAAAATGAAAACCCCGACTGCGTAAAGTATACATTCAAATATAAACAGAAAAGAAAAAAAAAACCCAAGTGAACTGCACTGGAATAATTTTATATATTTTATTACATAGTGTCTTTAACAGTCGGGACCAATTGTTAGCAAGATTTGAGCCTGTCTGTAAAATCCGAAAAATAAAGATATAAAATATAAAATGCTTGTAAATGTTCGAAAGCGGATTACCGACGATATAGGTACATAATTTCCTCCTGTGTTTGGTTTATCTCTCTGATCCTCTGTGAAATTAGATTTTGTTTGTCAAGCTTAGCAAAAGTTTTAAACATACATGTTGCATTAACCACGTAACAAATTGCAAACTTCATAGTAACAAATTTTAATTTATATTAGCAAAGTTTGTAAATAGCTCGAAGTATTAAAAGTTTAAATTTTCCTAAAAGCTCTGCACATGTTTCCTTCCGTTATATTCTCTTTAAGTTCAACTTGTGAACAAAGTGTTTCTCGAACTTTCGAGCAATGATATACTCTGAGAATAATAACGCCTAGAAACGAAGTACACGAACGATAATTGAGGCAAGTTTTAGGCCGCCATTAGACGGACTGCATCGCAGCAACTGCGCGCAGTCGATATATTCAACTGCATATCGTATCTGACTTTGCGCAGTTGACGCCACGCATCTAGACCAGGAGCACAGTGTAAGATTTAAAGTCGAAATGGAAGCACATACGAGTATAATTCGAAATGATGGCTTTACTTTTTAATAAAGAAATAAATAAGTCGGTATCGAAATCAATTTTTATTTAGACCGTTCGACGCGACCGACGAGCGTTCTGTACCTTGACTATGTATGCGGTTAGCGATGGACAGCGTGCGTTGACCGACTGCGTAAAGTTGAAGTCACGACTGTATACAGATATTGACTTTAAACGACTGCAGCCGACCGGGTGAAGTTGATATCATGACTGAACGAAGTCGATGCATGCAGTTGAATATATCGACTGCGCGTGGTTGGACAGTCCGTCTGATGGCAGCCTTAGTGAGCCATAAAAAGTCCAGTTATGAACAACCCGTGTCAGTCAAATCGACTTTTTATCGAGCTCACCATCCACCATTCCGCTAATGCCGTCTTGGAAGCTCGTTCCATATATGTCATTATTGACGGCAGACCTTATTCCCAATCATTTCAGTAAGTTGCGGAAATAATTTGCTAGAATTTGCTTCCACTACGTAAAGCTGAGTCTTGAATCCGTTCCTGATCATTTCTTTTACAAGATCAAGAATAAATTATTCAGGTGTTCAAAATTCTAAATATATATTTTGCTTACGTTATGTTCTAGTTATCCACAGTTATATTATTTTTCACAGCCTGTCAGGAATGTATTTTCTCAGCAGCAAGGCTTTTCATTTTTGTTAAAATAACGAGCAATGTACACCAAAAAACCATTAATAAATGTCTAATACTGGAGTTGGACTACATACTTACATGTCTTTAAGCCAGTTCCATCGCGGGGTAGCCAGACACAATTTAGTGCCATTTGTCACAATCACCACTTTGCTTCTTTGAAATTCATTAGCCGTTTCATACATTTTTGTTTCTTTACTGCACCTTCAGTTAATATTTTATTTATTTGTCGTGGTTAGTTTTTAGAGGTAATACAATAAAAAACGGTTGTCAATGGTAAAAAGTTTAATTATAAAAAAATATTACTTGTTTATAGGTACATTGTTGTAAAAAATAATCTTATGATGTAAAAGGATTTTTACATTCACTGCGGTGGTGAAAAAAAAGGAGACTTACTGCTTCGATATGTCCAAGGTCACTACTTGTAGGGCACGACACACCACCATAGCATCAAGAGTTGGAGCAAAGTTTATCAGCACACACAATTCACGATTTAAAGTCTTATCTTTGAAATATGGGTTGAGTAGCGGTCACGCATTCACCGTTCAAATATTGTATTCCAACTTATAGGTCGGTCGCGAGGCCGAGCCGTTTTAATGTGCGTTTGCGCATTTCTCCATCTCTTTCACCCGTAAGTCTTATAGGTAGGGAATACAAGGGATAGATATACATAAAGTTGTCCTAAAAGCGTTATACTACATAGATAAATATGTATAGGTAAATATAAATAACGGCGTGAATGTTACGCTTTACTTACAGTTATTCCATTCCTTTATTTTACTTTTGACAGATCGATATACTCGTAGTGATGGTATTAATCCTTATTATTTTAAATACATTCGTTGACTTGAGTATTTCTTGAAGATTATTATTTTCCTTTACACCATGCAAATTAAATAATTCCCTTAGAAGATATAGCAAAATTAAAATAGTGCGCAACGAATTTTTTTTCATGTCGCCGTTTACACGGGCAAATTATAATTAATAATATACTATTTTGTTTTGAGTGAATTTTATTGTATCGTATACAATGTTAAACGTAATATATAGACTTAACCGAATTCCAGTGAGAATGAATCTTTGCATCACTTACTGAAAGAATTGGGCCTAAGCAGGTCTGCCGGCAATACATTCATGAAACGAGCTTCCAAGACGACATTAACAGAATTATACAGTATTTGGTTGGGTAGCGAGAGGAGTAAAATGGTGGATGGTGAGCGTATTATCGCGCAATAAAATTAATAAAGGGAGGCCTCCTTTTTAAACCAGCCTATTGTCGGTCGCAAGCTCGAGACACCATTCTTCTCATCTCTTACCCACACATGAAGGACCCGGCACCGGCACGGTGAATCCATAGAATGCTTAGAAATTTGTCTTCTCTACCACCGTTCCCTTGTTTTGGAGAGCCGTTCGGTCCCGGTGCCATTTATAACAACTTGTGGAACCGTTAAAAAATTGTCATTAAAAAAATATATTAATTATAGTTTAGTTTATTTTTAATTTTATTATTTAGGTAGCTTTTAATTTATATTTAATGTATGTTAATTTACTTCGAATATACAATTGTTTTCCTCGACAAGCCGTCTGGCTAGCGTGGCGAGTGTGGGCTAAATTCTCCAGTTCTGGGAGGCCCATCTCCAGCAGTGGAGGTCTAGGACGCTGTGTTCTAGGGGCTGTAATGAATGAATGATAAATACAAATGTTTTAGAAATTAAAAATTGACCTCGGCAACCCAGCGTGGCGAGTATAAGCCAAATTTTCCTGAAAGTTCTGGCCCATCTCCACTAGTGAAGGGCTAGGACTCTGAGTTCTAGGGGCTGTGGTGATGATGATGAATTATTAAAATTAAGTACAAAGTCCTTGAAATCCTTTTAATTCATAAATTAATTAAAATTTACCAATATTTTCGAACGGAAGTCATTGTTCCAGACTTCGGTTACGTACTAAGGATATGTCAAAAGTATAATAAACTAATGGAAATAGTATAGGTAATCACTAAGTACGAGTAATACAATCTAATACAACATGCATCATTCAAAAACTACACTTAAAACTAAACAAAAATTTCCTTCAAATAAAAACGCTTCAGTTTTTAGAAAGGAGAAAAAGTTTTCTCCTTTATATTTAATACGGATTGTCTCGGTGGTCTAGCGGTTGATTTAGACGCAGAGTTGCTGCGTTCGATTTATGTAGCTCTACCAAGAACAAAGTTTATTATCGAATCAGGACATGAAGTACCTTTTGGATTTTAGACATGAGGTGTAACGTAACGCAATACAAATTGGCAATGTATGAGTATTTACAGTTTGACAGAAGTAAAACTTTACGTAACAGAACTGACGAGAACACAAACAATAAAATTAAAATATTTGTGACATTTCAGAGTCCGGTTCGCTGGAGATATCTTGCCATGATAGGGATTTGGTAGGTACCTAAAGTTGACAAGTCGCGCTTTTTACGAATAAAGTGTTTTTGACTACCCCGCTAGGCATTACAGTCGTGATGATACTTTTTGCGAATTGTTTGTTTTTATCCGTATTCCAATCTGTATATTCTGTGGATATCATTTTCTCTACATGCGTTGCAACAATATTGCCTAAAGCGTGGGACGACACAGTGTCTTGTTAGTTCTTCTGTGGAGAAAAATTCGCAGCGATTATCTGTTCCTCTGCACGGAGCTGGCGTGGTAGGTGGGGGACATCGACGTAACCGGCAGCGTTTCTTACGTTCCGGAGGCTTGGGACCGCACAATAGGTCGTCTTCAGCCGGACATATAACAGGCTTCCGTGAGATACCTCGACCACACGTCGCTGAGCACTGAAATGGAATGCATAATATGAACCTAATAGCCGTGAAGATTTAGCCACCGTGATTTAATGGCTGTCGGTGTAGTTGACAGATATTCATGTGTGCTTGACATCTTGTTTTAAGATAACAGTATGGAGATAGACATTGTCTATCTAATATCTAAGTATCTATCAAATAAAACTGAGGTATGTTGGTGCACTTTTTGGCCTATGCATGTGGTTCAGCGTTTTTCTTTATACAAATTGTATATTTTTAGATAATAACATTTAATTATAAAGCAATTATTTTTATTAGTCTAGCCCAAATAGAACACGCTCGGAAAATCACATTACGATTAATAATACTAAAATAGATTGAAATAAGTAATTAGGGAAATATTATGTAAGTATTCGAATTCAATTGTATTCGCAACTATGGATGGAAATTCGCAGCAATAGCCATCTGTCACTGTCATTGGATGGAGAGTAGAGTTGCGCATAGTAGTATCACCAGTAGTTCCAGAAGCGCTCAGTTTAGTTCGCCGACCTTAGTGAACTAGGTCGCTCTTTTAGTTCGTCAGTCTCGAACCAAATAAAGGGAGCGCTCAGTTCTAGGGTTGTATGGTCATTAGATTAGGTCAAATAATCAAAGTAAACCTGTTTTACGATTATTTGGCAGCCGAACTGTTAAATTCCATCCGCGATCAGTTCGCCGACGGTCTAGATGAAATATAATGAACAAAGAAGCGAGAGATCTGATCAATTCGGAACTAGTTCGGATAGTTCCATATGGAAGCGCCATATAGGGAAACTATAGGTACAAGCCCAACGGAGAGGTTAGAAAAATACTTTTAGCCAGTTAGTAAGTAAAGGTGTATTTACCGGTGTCCAGGGCAGTTCTTCCCAGTAGACAGGGCATGGTACCCGGTTGCAAGGCTGTTCCTTCGGTGGCTGAGACGCGGGGCATCTCGCTGGAGACACGCTCGCTCCTATGAGTTCTCTTCGAGTCCTTTTGCCACTAAAATTTAACATTTACGTTTCTTCCAGTTTGACGCTCAGGTTAAAGATGCCCATCCGTCTCACCTATGCTGCGCCAGTCTGGCACTACCTTCTGGTCAAGACCAACAGGGACAAAATCCAAGTCAGCAGAACTCGCTCAGAGTGGTCTCTCGAGAGCCGTAGTTCTTGCGTAGTTCCGTCATAGCTCGAGACCTGGAGATGCGTACTACTGAAGAGTTTGTCGTCGGCCTGACTATTCTATCGGGCCGACAACGAACACTTCAAGCATCTCCAGAATATTGTCCTTCTTGCACTCGGCCCCCAACGGTAGACCACTTCCTAGAGAGGTGTTCCTGGAGGACAGCTGAAGTTGTCGAACCTAGACCCCTGGGTTCGTGAGCCACACGGGCGGTGTTATACCAGTAACGGCGCCCAGCACCAAAAGTGCATGAATTACAAGCGGATGGTTACCCGCTGAGAGATCCTGCCGGGGAAAACGGGAGAACCCATACCCATCCCCAACCGAGGCCCATTAGCCATCCGGACTTGGACGACCCCACTGGCTGTCTGTCTACTATTACTTTAGTGATAAAACGAAATTAATTAAGTATTTCGTAAGGTCATAAAAACAGAAGAAAAAATGTGGGTTTTAATTATTTTAGCCCGGAAAACGTAGTAAGGTTTTGCGGATTTGTATTTTTTTCTGAGCCCTCTGCTCTCAACTCATTTATAAATTAGTACGAGTATTTAGGAATTGTAAATAATTGTTTTTCGATCTTTCGCCGATCGGGCCGAATAATAATCTTTCTAAATAATAATGATTTATGGGACAAAGCAAAATAAAAGAGCACAAAATAAAATATTTTTATATTACAATCTTACTTTACACTGTTATTCTCCCCACTCCCCCCACACACACACGATGGATCCGACGCCCGCACCGTGAATAGTTAAGAAGGTCTTTTAGGCGTACCTGAAAGCGGTAGGTATGCAATAAAGTTGTCGCTGCTGAACTCCTCCGGCACCGCAAGTCTTGCTGCACTGCTCCCACTCTGCCGCCACCCAACCAAACTCACACCTGCCAATTACACAAAAACCTAATCATGTATATGCCTAATACTATAGTTAAAGGCAGCAGAAGGTTCGCTGGCTCTTTTATTCAAGAACTGATTTACTAGTGTCAGGAAAATTAAATTAATTTAATTAATTAAATTTTGGATAATGTCGTTGGATATACTGTTGCTTACCTTAGTTAATATTTAGTTAGTAATCTTTACTGTATGTCTGTTTTTATCCTAAATAAAATAAAATAAATAAATAAAAATAAATACATTAAATATACATATAACAAGACAGAGCAAAAATAAAACCAAAAAGCTTGTCTAAGATTTAATTAGTCTAAATCAAGGAACATAATACAAGGTCTAAATGAAAGTGCATTGCCGGTTATAGTCGTGTTCGACATGTGCACTTTCAAATGATTTTCTTGTTTCACTGTCAGTATGCCGACCTGCATGCTACGAAAGAAACACGTTCTTTTTCGACAAGTGTAAAATAACAAAGTAGATAGCGTAAAAAAACTTTATCTTTCTGGTTTATGCCAATTTTTACACGGAAAATTACACTTATAACAAGATTGTAAAAACACAGAAAGATTAAATACACAATAGCGAATTCCTAATGGACTTACTGATGAGTATTGCAGGATTCAGAATTGATACACTCGTTCCCGTATGATCCAGAACATCGCGTCTTTACCCATCTTTGACCGCCACCACATGGCGCAGAACATGGCCCGCGCTCCATATAACTAAATATAAAAAAATATAAGAATAGTGATTAATTTTAAAAATTATCGACTATTCGAAATCGTCAACTTTAATTTTAACAACCTATAATATTTGCGTCATCATTACTACCCATAGAATATATTATCCTAGGACCTCATTTCAAGGCCTTCCAGAACTCCCGCCAGGCTGGCCAGATGGGTTAACATTCCTTAACCCAAGAGAAGAAGACAAATTTCTAAGCATTCCATGGATTCACCGTGCGGGTGCCGGGTCCATCGTGTGTGGCTAGGAGATGAGAAGAATGGTGTCTCGGGCTTGCGACCGACAATAGGCTGGTTTAAGAAAAGGAGGCCTCCTTTTTTTTTTTATTGCGCGATAATACGCTCACCATCCACCATTCTACTTCTTTCCCTGCCCAACCAAATACTGTATGATTCCGTTAATGCCGTCTTGGAAGCTCGTTCCATAAATGTATTGACGGCAGACCTGCTTAGGCCCAATTCTTTCAGTAAGTGATGCAAAGATTTAACCTTATTTTAATCAACGGACTTAACCGCTCGACTATAGGCACTAAATATTATTGTGTCCACCAGGAATCAAACCAGGTACCTCCGAGTCAAAATCCACAAACTTAACTGCTAGACCACAAAGGCAGTCTACTACTAATAGTATTAGTTAGTATATTTAAAAACTGAGTGAACGAGTACTTTTGAGAAATGTAACCTAGAACTAGCAAACTACGTCTAACTGACGCAGTAGTAAGTTAGCTATCAAGCCGTAAAGAAAGCAAACGTGCGCCTTCTATACATTCTGCGTTCCACTGTGACAAAAACTATTCTATATCTGATGCAACTGTGGGTGTTACTTTGCGTGTAGTTGTCTTATTGGTTCCGCATTTTATAGTGAACAATATAGCGGGTGCCATCATTTATCCGTTTGTCATAAAGTCCTTTTGTCAAAGGACCCGAACAGCACGGTGTTACTGCGTTTTAAAAACAGAACTTAAACAAACTTTACAAAATGAGTTATAGTTCTTACACAGAGAATTTTCATCCTTGCGAAAGTATTGTTTCAAACAGAACTACGAATTGATACGTACCCATATTCCATTGGGACGCTCCGAGTGCTAAAGTTGACTGAAACTTCCAGAACCTCGTCGTCTTCATTCTTGTCAAGGTGACGTCTCTCTCCCTACAACATTTGTCAGTTAGATCAATGTTCAGAAAAAAAACTATATATAAAAGTATCATCACGAATGCTTTTTTTTGTTTTTGTACGAGTATATATGAAGCGGATTCAGATTTAGCCAACTTACAATACGCCCATCATGACAAGTGACAAGATCGTCGATGTCTCTAGCGTACTCAAGAATTATTACGAATAATTTATTGTGTCCCGACTAGGAATCGAACCCGGTACCGCCGAGTGTAAATTAACCGCTAGACTATAGGCACTATATTTATATCACTACAATTATTTAGACATCAAATTTTAAGAAATTCAACCATTGTTTAAAAATACTCACGAGCTATTTATTATATTTCGTTTAATTTTAAAAGCGTGGTTTCTGACCACCCAGCAAGGGATACGGTAGTGATGATACAAATTTTAACAATAGCATTAAATGGAACTATTTGGTTATTATCCAAATAGGCAAGTTTGAGACCGACCAAGGGCTGGCAGAGGGCGCGTCTCTCAATTAACCTCCGAAGCGAGCTGAAAGCGTTTTTGAATAATTAATACCCTTCGCCGTTCGCCTTTGCCGTTCATCACATCAAACATTTTCTTTTAGTTAAAACTTTTGTTTTCTGTATGTATTTTAGAGATCAAAGAGCTTTTGTTTTATATGTAATATTCTGTTCCATTTCTGGATTTATACATTATTGTTTAAAAGATAATTTTTCAATTAAATTAAATTACATGACTTCTTCATCATCTGTTGGAGCCTTCTAAACATATTTCTGGAGTGGCATTGTATTCATAATGACTGATTTTATCGCCGTAAACCCCAAAAATATCGACT
The DNA here is from genome assembly GCA_910589645.1 of Tinea semifulvella. Taxonomy (NCBI): domain Eukaryota; kingdom Metazoa; phylum Arthropoda; class Insecta; order Lepidoptera; family Tineidae; genus Tinea; species Tinea semifulvella. The sequence continues at coordinate 11,018,025 of OU342586.1, forward strand.
ACATATATTTTTTTCTCTATGTATTAGGTACTATTACCATTTAATATACCGCGTGTCATTAGCAGAACCTCTATTTGAAATAAAAAGGACACTTTTTCTTAAAAATAAAAATCTTTATCTGAAAAACAAAACACTACTGCATAGTAAAAAAGGCAGCATCTGAAAATCGCGATATCCATCGTGATAAATACTCAAACGCTGGGGAATGTTATTATTAATTGAACTTGCCTACAGCCGAGAGACGAAATAGATAGAGAAAGAATTACGTAAGTCAACGTTTGCGCGATCGTCGACCTCTCGCTACCTACTTGATTAGGCTCAGTATGAGTGGCGATATTTTAAGGAAAACTTCTCTGCACCGTAACTTAATATTTTTTTACAGAAAAATGAAAATAAAAATACGTTGTTCTTTATTTTTCTTATATATTAAAATATAAAAATATCCGTTCTTTAATAAATATCACACAGTATATTAATTTACAAATAAAAAGTAAAGTATCATCACGACCGTTTCCCTTTCGGGGTTGTCAGAAACCACGCTTATAAATAAGCGGATTCACATTTAGACAACTTTACTATAGGCCAATCATGACAAGTGGCAAGCTCGTCGATCTCTCCAGCGTACCAAACTCGAGAAATATCACAAATAAATTAAATAATAATTAAATTAATACATATTATTGTCCCGATCCGGGAAGGTTTAGACCGGTACCTCCGAGTCTAAATCCACGAACTTAACCGCTAGACCACGGAGGCAGTAAATAAATACATATAGTTATTTAAATATAAAATAATGTTTATTTACCATAATCATTAGGTCAGATTGAACCATTGATTCAGATGAAAGGAAGACCTCATTCGGCATTTGTTTCCATTTCAGAAGGATTCCCGCAACAATAATTTCCCCCTCGACCCCGTTCGTCCGTTCTTCGACGAGTTCTTTAAATTTATCGCTGTCGAGTTCTATTATTTGTAAATTTTGCGGTACATTTGGGTCGTATCTTATAGAGTTATCCTCGAGTTGTTGCAGTTCGTATTTCTTTGTGACGTGCTTCGATAAGTCTATGGTACGCCTTTTACCCTTTTCTCTAACAAGTATTTTAATAGCAATTGGTGTAGCAATACGAATTGCTAAGTTGTTGGCTTTGTGTGGTATGACCGTTATTCGTGTCCAAGCTGTAAAAAAATATCAGTATTCACAATTAGGCAAATAAGTCTAACAGCCAGTTTCTTGAACGTATTTTTGGTACCTAATTATTACTTAAGTAAAAATAAACCTGTTCATTTTTACTTAAATAATTATTAAGTACCAAAAATACATCTGAGCAAATGGCTGTAAGGCTGGGTTGTACCAAAACGGAATCTCAGCAATTGTAACTATTAAAGTTTAATATGGCGTCAAATGTACCTTCAAAATAATTACATTCGACGTTATTTTAATCTTTAATCGTAACAATTACAGAGATTTGATTTTGTGCAAAATGCCTAAATAATATTTTAATTAAGCTCTTAGTTTATTTTATAAAATAGTTTTTGTTTAGTTTAGGTTTAATATATTTTATTAATGATACAATTAAATTATCCAAAAGGATGCTTTGGAAACTGGGGTTTATAGTGTTCTGTCTATAATTAGGAGATCATAGTGCTTTTGTCAATGTCTAAAATTCCATTGTCATCTTTACATTAGATTTTATTTAATATTAATTAATATTTCTCATTGAATTTATCTCAATTACTAACCTGGATGGAATTCCTCGCCAACCCGTCTGGCCAGCGTGGCGAGCGTAGGCCTAATTCTCCAGATATATGTTCTGGAAGGGCCATCTCCAACAGTGGAGGTCTAGGACGGTCTGTTCTAAGGGCTGTAATGAAAAATGATAACTAACCTGGAACTGTTCTCATTTTTTTCAAAAAGTGATAGGTATTATTAGTACAATAGCCATCTCTGCAGAAATTGCACATCGGGTCTGACTCACTACACGAACCCTTCACGCACTCGCCCTGAAAATAAATATTTTTTGACAGATAGAAATCTACAGCAGCATATTTTTAAATTTAATATATTTATTTACAGCAATTCATCGTTATTTCATCACCCCACTCCATGTTAAAATCAAACCAATATTTAATAAAGATTGGCGCTATAATGAATAAACATAATGAATATTCATATAGGAATGACAGATTCCGAATTCTACCTTGCAGTTGCTCTCATTGTCCGGCAGAGACGGGCGATTCAGATAGCGGACAACATTATAGTGTCTATAGCGCGAATCGCTGCAGCGTCGCCGAGATGTGGCCTCCCTGAGCGTGTATAATAAGCTATTTAATTATTTATTTAAAACTGTATTGACTATGTATAAAGGGCGGGCTTAATGCCGCTAGCAGCCAGCCTTTGGGACAATACAGAACATTACAGTCATTAGGCTAGATGAAAACGATTGTAAGATTTTGCCAAATAAATACATTAAATTTTACATATAATACATATTAAAATAAATATACATACATACAAATATTTACACAATAATACATATATATGTGGTGAGGAGCTCTTTAGGTAATGAAAGTACACAACCTTTTTAAACAGCGGTTTGCTGGGTGCTTGGCGAATTTCAACAGATAAACTGTTTCAAAGATTTGCGGCCACTACTGCGAATGAGTTAGACTGAAAGCTAGAGTGATAAAAAGGTATAGATAGAACATAATTGTGTGACGAACGGAGATATATGTCATGAATGAGGGGAGATAGGTAAATTTGTTCTTGAACAGCGGTGAGTTTTCGGACAAGCTCTACAACCATATCCCTTCTTCTCTATTCGGCAATCGAACGCACAAGCCAAAATATGCACTACCATACCGTATCCACTATCGCTACGTGTACTTACATATAAATTTAGAGACTTTTACATCTGTCTCACGCTGAAGATGTGGAATGCTCTCCTACCCAGTGTGTTTTCCCATTCCTATAATCTAGAGTCCTTCAAGCGAAGTATGAAGTATCTTGATATGCCGGCATAACGGTAGGGACTGATGTTGGTCGTCAGTGGCCATCTTGGATCTTGCGTACTGCTTACCATCGAGTGGGCACGATATCAGATGTCGTGATAAGTATTAAAAAAAGATAAGGTACGATCGAAAAAACGGCTAAATAGTCAGTAAGTACCTACAGTGTACACAAGTGCTCTTTGATGGAAATAATGATATACCTACCTACATCTTCACCCAAAACTAATATCAACCCTTCTCTGTGAAATAAAACAACTGTGATTAAAGGTAGAAAATACCTGGAAACAAAGGTCGTAGGGTCGTGCGTAGCTGCAGGGCGTACCGTTCGGCAACGAGCCCAGGGTTTCAGGCTTCCCGCCTTTGTAGTCTACGCACCATATCTCACAATGTTTGGAATCTGAAGTAAATCATTATGTTATTTAATTAGATATTTAAGAAAAATAAACTACAAAATATTTATAGTTACAAAATAAACTATCTTGTTATTTGTTCAACCGATTCTGTTATTAGAATTGGATTAATGTTTATTTATTTATTTATTTATTAAGACTCAAACAACAGTATATGTACTTAACATTAGACAGTTTGAAAACTTATCTAGTACATAAACTTTTTACAGTTGAGCACAGCATTTGTCAACTTGTATTTTTCGAATTAAAGTTCTAATAAGAAAGCAAAAAATAATAAAAAAGAAGCAAACAAATTTAAGCTAATAAACTTATAACTATATACGTATTTACAATTTAAATTAAAAACCTAATATATATTTTAACCTAAATACATTTTGGACTTTCCAGACATATTGCAATGCTTACCTATTTATTTGAATTGAATATTATTTTTGAAAATATTGTTAGAATCGTGAAATACATCCAGATCACACTTGCGCCAGATAACATTAAATGATTTCATTGCTCTTATCAGTGGGGAAGTGTGACCAGTAGTTGCCAGAATGTTGCCAGTCTACTTGGGACTATCCCTAAAGGGTCGTCTCTAGAAGACATTTTTTACTTATAGTTTATTTTTTATTAGCTTTAGTTTATAGGTATTTATTTTATTTTTTACTTCAAATTAGTTTTAATGATTTTCTTAATTGCCCGTCTTAAATTACTCCTAACATTGGCTTGGCTAGGCAATTAGATTGAAATGATATGTTTACAAGGGTTAAGGCGTGGTGGTGGCTCGGTTGAAGGAACGCTTTCCTTGAAATCCTACAAAGGTCGGTTGAAACTCACCGGCATATACTCGTACCAATGAGAAATACACTTCTCTAACGTAAATTTGTCATAGATTAGCACGTTAAGCCGTCGGTCCCAGATCCACTAATACCATCTTGTGGAATCGTTAATAAAATCAGTAAAAAAAGTATTATCACGACCGTTTTTCCCTTTCGGGGTGGTCAGAAACCACGCTTATAAATAAGCGGATTCACATTTAGCCAACTTTACTATAGGCCAATCATGACAAGTGGCAAGCTCGTCGATGTCTCCAGCGTACCAAACTCGAGAAATATTTAATATTAATTAAATGTATTTGTTTACATTAATAAATATTTTTGTGTCCCGACCAGGAATCGAACCCGGTACCTCCGAGTCTAAATCCACGAACTTAACCGCTAGACCACGGAGGCAGTTGTAAAATGTCATTAAAAAATACATCTTATCCTCGCCAACCCGTCTAGCCAGATTGGTAAGTGTAAACCAAATTCTCCAGATATATGTTCTGAAACGCCGCTGTTGTCCAGGGGCTTTAACACATGAACGAATGATGTGGTTACCTTCAGTAGGCCAGTATGCAATGTGGCCATTAGACCTTCGTCGGCAGAAGATAGTGCGCACGTCTCGTTGAGCCGGACACTCCCGGCCTGACCAGCAAGTCTTCGCCTCGTCCTTTGAGCCTTCGCAATCTTCCGACATAGTTCTAAACAAATACAGGTACCCAATTAATGTTGTTGACGTTTCCGTGGTATAACGGTCCGAGGATTTAGACTCGCATGTACCGGGTTCGATTTTTTCTTAATTTATTTGTGATATTTCTCGCGTTTGGTACGATAGAGACATCGACGAGGTTGCCACATGATGGCCAATAGTAAAGTTGGCTAAATGTGAATCCGGTTCTTTATATGCGTGGCGTTTTACTTTTTTTTGATAATCCTTTCACCATTTTCAACAGATACTACCATTTTTTAAGCAGTGCCAACCCGTCTGGCTAGCGTGGCTAGAGCAGGCCTAATTCTCCAGAAATATGTTTCGGAAGGTATCGCCAGCGGTCTGTCGGAAAGTCTGGTATTCTTATAAGAAGCAAGGGTCTTTATAATTTATTTTATTTTATTTGGGTAACTTACAGCTAATACAATAAATTAAAGACTATGTTAATGACTACAAGCTAATTAAAAGTTACCACACATAACAAAAATACAAGTTTAAAAAAGATAAACCGAAAGTTATAAAAACTAAACTAAAAATAGTTATACATTTAAAGATACAAAATTAGAAATTATTTTGCTCCTCACGGAATAAATACTATCACAAAATAAGTCAATGTCTAAATTGTGACTTATAATGTTTCCCTTTACCATTTTTCTACGAAAGAAAAGTATTTATGTCAAAGACACAGTTACATTTTGGATTATCGACTATTAGGTTAAATCCAAAAACACGAAAGCGATAAGATACACATTGAAAAAGAAAATATGTTCTGAAAACAAATTGCGAATTGCTGATTGTGGATTCTTACTCTCCCTTCCTGCATTGTCGTGACCTCGTCCGTAGTCCATAGCCGCATCTAACGTCGCAATCTGTCCATGAATCCCAACCAGTCCACAATGGCTTTGCAGCGCTGTTGGTCATTGAATCGTTGGAGATCACCACGTAGTCAGGCATCGGCTCACAAACTCGATCCACGCACCACTGATAAAAACTCAATATTATTAGGCAACATTATTATTAGGTACATCATTGTTATTTTAGGAAAAAATTAAGGCTGTAAGTATTTTATAGATACATATAAACTTGGCACTTTTACTGATAAGTTATAGTTATAAGATGACAAACATGAAAATGCATATTTCGTCGCGCGATATTAGTAGGTAGATGACAATTTGTTTGGTGATACATAATAATTAAATACATAGGATTAACACCCGTATTCTAAGATTCAGATTTCATTCCAGCTGTCAAACAAAAAATAAGTTTCTGTAATAGTTACGATTAAAGTTAAAAATAGAGCCGATCCGACAGTTTTATTTTGAAGGTCAGCCGTAAGCTAGTACATTAAACGTCATTTTTAATTTTAATCGTCTCAAATACAAAGACTTAGTTTTCTTTTTGGGTACCAAGACAATGGCTGTACTGTAACAAATCTTTGCCTATTCATTTTTTAAACAAGACAAAAAGGAGTTCTTCGCGCCATTTTGCGTGAACATGTCAAGTGCAAGTTTTTGTTTTGTAAATTAATTTACTGTGGATATTATTGGTCAAAAGTGGTGTTGTTTTGTTTAATAATGTGCTACAATGTGAATAATTATGGAAAACGATAAATTGGATTTTAAATATGGGGCACAAGTTGCAGTTTATTTCTTGCGGTTTTCCCTCGCTGTGGACTCCCATATTTTACACGACGTGTTTGGGTTAAAATGCCGCAAGTGACTCCAAGAAAAGCATCAAATTCTGCAGCATCTGGAATTTGATGATGACCTCATTATCTCATAGAAAAGAAAGATATATTACATCAGACTTGGCTGTATGGGCTAGACCCTTTGCCTTTCCTATCATCTCATTCATCATCATCCATCGGGATAATAGAACCAAAAAAAAACAAGACAAAAAACTGGCTGTATGGGCTTGGCCTTTTGCCTTCCAATAACGGAAAAAATATTCAAACGTCTGTTTCTAATTTTGAACTGACACTACGAAATCTATCAAATCAAATCTAATCAAAAATCTACCTATGAACACTATCATCTATATCCTTATAATGTGCGTTTGACAGCTGAAAGGAATAATTGAGTGGAGGACCCGTCGGGAAAACGTCTTAGAATACGAGTGTAAGGCCGTGTTAATCTTGGTGCTCTGGTTCTTTAAAGCTGGCTGTAAGCCAATCCAAACACACAAAGCAAGGAAAAGTGTTTACAACGCTTCAACGCTACGTGAACAATATTTCCCTTTGTCTTTTTTTTGTAAAGTAATTGTCTGTGGTATCATTAACAATACATTAAAAAGTAAAGCATCGCGGCCGTTTCCCTTCCGGGGTAGTCAGAAACCACGCTTAAAAATAAGCGTAAATTAGCCAACTTTACTATAGGCCAATCATGACAAGTTGCAAGATGTCTCCAGCGTACCAAACTCGAGAAATATCACAATTAAATTAAATATTAATTAAATTTATTCATTTAAATTATTCAAATTCTAATTCAATTTAATTTATATATATATAATGTCTAAAATGATAATAATAATTATTTTGCAGCTGTATATGGGCATGCAGAAGTCGAAGCGCATGCTGATAAACATGAAACCAGAGACCTACACCAGAAAATTCGATGCATTACAAAGACTCTCACTTCCAGAGCATGGGTTATTGAAAACGGTCACGGGGAGACCGTTACAGAAATAGATGCGATTTCTGAGGCTTGGAAAGACTATTGCCAGTCACTGTTTGAGGATCCAGAATCACGTTGCTTCGATTCGACTGAACCAGAGGACAAAGAGATTGAGCCAAACATTCTCAAAGACGAAGTAAGAGCTGCAATTAAACACCTAAAAAATGGAAAAGCCACAGGTAAAGATTCTATCCCGATTGAAACCATCAAAGCTTCGGGAGACTATGGCGTTAAGATCTTTCAAACTCTATGCAACAAAATATGGCATACAGGTTCTTGGCCGCAAGAATGGGCTCACACTGTCTTTGTCCCACTGCATAAAAAAGGTTCTACAAAGATGTGTAGTAACTATCGCCTTATTGCTTTGATATCTCACGCAAGCAAAGTTCTACTACACATATTAAACGAGCGTCTTAAGAGTTATTTGTCAAAAGAGATCGCGCCCGAACAAGCCGGCTTTGTAAAAGGTAAAGGTACCCGTGAGCAAATCCTGTCAGTACGCCAAATAATAGAGAAAGCCAGAGAGTTTAACAAGCCGACGTATATTTGCTTTGTTGACTTCTCAAAGGCGTTTGATTCCGTAAAATGGCCCATGCTCTGGAAAACTCTGTTGGAAATGGGTACGCCAAAACATCTAGTGCACCTACTCAGACGTCTTTACGAAGATGGAACAGCATCAGTAAGAACAGATGAAGTTTTATCTAGCCACTTCCACCCCAATGCTGGAGTTCGACAAGGATGCATTATTTCCCCGCTTCTGTTCAACATCTACACAGAACTTATAATGAGAATTGCCCTTGAAAACTGGACTGATGGAGTAACAATTGGTGGACTAAAAATCTCAAATTTGCGATATGCGGACGACACTACATTATTTGCAACAAGTATTGGTCACATGGAAGAGCTGTTGCAAAAAATGGAGTCAGTCAGTCTTAAGTTCGGCCTTAAAATTAACCGCAGCAAGACAAAGGTAATGATTGTAGACCGTGCCAACGATAACTGGCCAGAAATTAAACAGATAGCAAAATGCGATGTTGTCCAATCATACATTTATCTGGGAGCATTGATATCGAATGGCGGTGGATGCGAGGAGGAAATTAAGCGTCGTATGGCAGTGTCGAGGTCTGCTATGGAGAAGCTTAAGAAAATATGGAGGAACCGAAACATTACGAAAGCTACTAAAATCCGGCTGGTCGGAGCTCTTGTGTTCCCCATTTTCCTGTATGCTGCAGAGACGTGGACCCTGCGCGAAACTGAAATAAAACGTATTAATGCTCTAGAAATGTGGTGTTGGCGGAGAATGTTGGGCATATCGTGGACGGAGTTCCGAACCAACAAATCCATCCTGGACGAACTGGAGATAGGACAACGCCTTTCCTCAATCGTGCAATCACGCATTCTCACTTTCTTTGGACACGTATCACGGCGTGGAGATACATCCATTGAGCGCCTTGTAGTTCAGGGAAAAGTCGATGGCAAGAGAATGCGTGGTAGGTCTCCGATGAGATGGACTGACCAGGTTAAAGCAGCAATGGATCACCCCCTACATGAGTGCTCCAGGAAGGCTGCAGTTCGAGACGAGTGGCGACGACTTGTTAAGCGTGCCACTGACACTCAAGTGACGACCACGACCACTCTGCCAAGAGTGTAGCGACTAAGAAGAAGAATATGGGCATTGTCATACTAGAACTAAACTTATTATATATATATATAAATATTATTGTGACCCGACCAAGAATCGAATCCGATACCTCCGACTTAACCGATAGACTGCACGGAGGCAGGAGGCAGGCTATTTATAAAGGTATTCAATATAATCGATATGAGATATTCGTTAAATGAAAAAAATAAACAAACCATGAGATGGTAATATAAAATAAAATAAATCGAAATTTATCAATATTTTTGACCACGGACAATTCGCTTTGACTCGCACTACTCGGAAAAAAATACATTTGCAATAAAATCGGTGACGTAATTTGCTGTCCCACATCCTTGTCTTTGGTTATTTAACATTATTAAAAACTAAAAGCGTTTAGAAAAGCTACTAGAACGCTATTCAAAGGAAATTACGTTAAATAAAATCGAGCTTAGAAAATCATGTTGAACACGGAGTAAATGTGAAGATAGACAAAGACTTGTGCCAGCATAAACTTAACATACTCGTAATAACAATACGGTAAAACACATTTATTAAATAATTAAGCCTCAATCGTTGGGTTTATCTTATTGAATTATCACATTAACACCACTACGTCGTATTTATCCTAAAATTCGCGCTTACTCACTCATGTGTTACCATCGGCGAGAAGTCTATCATCAAGGAAATTTAGTTACTAATCAAGACTCTAATAGAACAACTGTCAGGAATTAATTAACATTCTGACGAATTTAGCTCGTGACGTAGCTGTTATATAGTTTAATGCTTTCAATAATAAATTACGGAAATACATTGTTTATTGGCTTAACATATATCTATATATAAAAAAGGGGAATGTCTGTGTGTGTGTTCCCTATGCGTTTCAAAACTACTTGACCGATCGGAATGAAACTTTGGGAATATGTTGTGTGAACATCGGCGAAGGTTTCTGACATATTAGATTGCATAACTAGTAAATCTTAATATATAAATCAAAGTCGGGTTTGTTGGACAGATTTTCACGGTTTTTGATTTGTTGGATTTGTCTCCATCCCGTCCCAACTATAAATAAAATTGGAAAATTGTGATTAAATAAAATAACATTTTCCCATACAAAAAGTTCGTGGGTTTCGTACCTGTCAAACAATGTTGGTTGTCAAATATATATGGGTGAGTTCAGAAATTTATATTAGGCTCCTTTTTTTTTTTTTTGGTTCCTATCTAAACATAATATTTATTTTAGATTTTTATAATTTTAACGGGTCTTTACGCGATTTACCTTAGTATAAATAGTGGCACAAACCATTGGATTGAGCTGCATGACCCAAAGATACTTTCCACCGATCGTCACTATTACCCTAGAATAGTACGTGAAGCGATCGAAATAAAGAAACACAAAAATTTCAATCGAGAAGGGGGTTTTAAGCTATCTTCATCGTGGAATCCAGTAATCAATAGGTTTCGACGCCGGGAAAAATCGCCCGGTAAGTGTCGTGTGTCGTGATTTCTAAAAACTTTTAAAGTGATAAGTGGGTAGGTTTACATCTACCGCCCAGTATGTACGAGACTACACCGCATAGCTTCAGTCGACCCGTGACCACGGCCAATGCAACTTGGCTGAAACGTCGGGAGAAATATGTCTCTAAGGTAAATTGCGTAAAGACCCGTTAAAATTATAAAAATCTATTATGAATGTGCGCGAAAGTTTAATAATATTTATTTTATATTCATTGTATTACTTCTATAAAATCACAAATTTAGTTCAGCTACAGCGTCTCCAACGATTTTAAAATCCTTTTAGGATTTAAATTAAAAAATCTAAACTATTTAAGACTCATGTTTATGTAGGCTATTCTTGTTAATTTAGGTTAAGTTTCGATAAGGGATAATATGTTTATAAAAGCCCCTAATAAAATTTAATAAAAATTCGTATTAGCCTCGCTATACAGAGGGGAAATGTTGCCAGTCTTCTTGGGACATTTTTATTTATAGTTTTTTTTATACTATTAGTTTTAGTTTATAGTTATTTAATTAGATTATTTTTATTTAGGTAGTTTGTAATTATTATTTGAACTTTTTTATATTTTATAAATATTTTTTCGAATAATTATATTTTTCAATAAAAGAAAACTTATTTAGTTGTCATCAAAGCCTAAAACAGGTTAGTTGCTAATGTCAAGATTACAGCTCATAATCGAGCCGCTATATATATATATATAAACATATAGCGCTATATATTACGTTACGCGTAGAAGGAAATTTTTGGGAATTATTATCTATATTTATGCAATAAAATAATGTTTGAGTTAATAGTAAATATTTATATTGTTTGACAACCGAAATAACAATTAACTTGACATTGAATGAATTATGTCAATAATCTTTCTTTAATTGTGATGGGCAAAGGCCCCACACTGCTCCCCTCCTAGTAGAACAGTTATATAAAAAAAAGATATATTATGTACATATTTACAAAGTAGGTAATTACTACGCATTTATAAAATCAATCTTTGTCGAAAATCTTAAAACTTTTGGTTTGTTTTCTTTCGGATCGGATTGGTTTGTTGAATCTGTGAAAGCCGGTTTAAGTCTGTCTCTTGAAACTACTGTGTTCCGTCCGTTAATTTGAATGGTGAAATGTTTGTCGCTTCGAGATATCACTTGATGAGGACCTGTATAAGCTGGTGTTAATGGAGGTTTTACTCTATCTTCTCGAAGAAATACATATTTGCTTGTCATAAGTGCTGGATGATTATAGATTTTTGGTTTGTTGTGCCAAGTAGGTGAGGTAGGTCGAATTTGCTTGAATATGTATTGTAAATTTTCGACAAATGTTGTTGGTGGTATACTGAGTCCTTTAGATGTTTCAAAAAAATCGCCTGGAAGCCTTAGGTGGCGGCCGTAGACAAGATGTGCAGGACTGGTTTGTAGGTCTTCTTTGATAGTGGTTCTTAAACCTAAAAGAACAGCAGGTAATTCTCGTGTCCAACGATTTTCATTTTCTGCGAGTCTACAGGTCAGTGCTGCTTTAAATGTGCGGTGCCATCTTTCAATTAAACCGTTACACTGTGGATGATATGCAGTCGTATGCCTGATTTCTGTACCCATGATTTTTGAAAGAGAATGAAATAATTTTGACTCAAAATTTTTGCCTTGGTCGGTTGTAATTTGAATAGGTGCGCCAAATCTAGTAATCCAATGTTCCCAAAAAGTCCTACTGACTGTTTCTGCTGATTGATCTTCGATGGCAAAAGCTTCAGGCCAACGAGTGTAACGATCCATGCATGTAAGTAGATATCGTTTTCCTTCTGAAATGGGTAATGGTCCAACTATGTCTATATGTACACAAGCAAATCGTTCGTCAGGCGCAGTAAAAACTTGTAGTGGTGATTTTTCATGTCTTATGACTTTTGATTGTTGACAGGGGATGCAATTTTGTACAAAATGGTTGATGTATTTGGACATTTGTGGCCAAACATATCTTTGTTTTATTAGTTTAGTTGTAGATTTTTTCCCTGGATGTGAAAAGCCATGAATAAATTTGCAAATGTGTTCTCGGTATTTTTTTGGTATATAAGGTCTAATATTGTTTTCCTCGGCGTTGCAGTAAATTAGAGTTTTTTTATCAGTTTGGATTTTTTTTAATTTAAGTTTATGGCTGTGTTGGGACTCTAGAAGGTGTTTTAATTCAACATCTTCGTCTTGAGCTTGAGAAATTTCTTCATATGACGGTAAAGTTTGTTCTACAGAGCATAAGCGAGAAAGGGTGTCTGCGACAATATTTTCTTTACCAGGAATGTGTTGAATATCTGTTGTATATTCTGATATAAAAGATAGTTGTCTTGCTTGTCTTGCACTTGCTTTGTCTGATTTTTGTTTTAGTGCATAGGTTAAAGGTTTGTGATCAGTGTAACAGATGAATTGACGGCCTTCTAACATGTGGCGAAAATGCTTAATTGAGGAAAAAATTGCTAGTAATTCTCTGTCATATGTAGAATATTTGTTTTCTGCTGAGGTAAGTTTTCTTGAAAAAAATCCTAATGGTTGTGAAACTTTCTTTATGACTTGATGGAGTACTCCTCCTACTGCAGTATCTGATGCATCAGTATGAAGTGTAAGAAATGCGTTAGGGTAAGGATGATGGAGAGTCACTGTATTATTAATTGATTCTTTAGTGTCTTGGAATGCTTTCTCTAGTACAGGTGTCCAAGTTATAGTAGAATGTTTTGGACCAGTAATACCGTTTAATGGTGCTTGTATTTTTGCGCAGTTTGGTATAAATCTTCTATAAAAATTAACCATTCCTAGAAAACGTCTCATTTCATCAACTGATATGGGTTTTTCAAAATGTTTAATTGTTTGTAGTTTGTTTTCTAGTGGTGTGATGCCTTGGGCGGATATAGAGTGACCTAAATAAGTAATCTTGGCTTGTGCGAAAGAGCATTTTGTTTCGTTTAACGATATTCCATAATTTTGAATGCGTATTAATACATCTTCTAAATCTTTAATATGTGTATCAAAATTTTCAGACGCAATAAGTATATCATCTATATATGGGAAACAACATTTTAATCCTTGTAAAACTTGGTTGATAAATCTTTGAAAAGTTTGAGCAGCGTTGCGGAGGCCATATGGCATGAAAGGAAATTCAAAGAGTCCAAAAGGGGTATTAATTGCGGTATTCGATATATGTTCAGGATCCATTGGTATTTGTTGATATGCTCTGACTAGATCTAATTTTGTAAAGATGGTTTTTCCGTAAAGAAGTGAAGTGCAATCTTGTATGTTTGGTAGTGGGTATCTGTCAGGAATAGTTGCTTGGTTGAGTAGTCGATAGTCTCCACAGGGTCTCCAATCTCCATTTGGTTTGAGTACCATATGTAATGGGTTAGCCCAAGGGCTATTTGAGGGTCTGCATAATCCTAGTCTTTGCATATTTTCGAAAACTTCTTTCGCTACTTTTAATTTTTCAGGTGCTAGGCGTCTGGGTTTGCAGTATATTGGGTTTCCGGTAGTTTCGATTTTGTGTCTTGTCGCATGTTTGATAAGAGATAGGTCTTGTTTGTTGTTCAGTAAGGTTGAGTTATATTTATTGAGTAGTGCAGCGATAGGGTCTCTTGGATTGATTGTGTTGATGGTAGGATATTGATGACTGTTAACCTGATATATTTGTCCTTTTGATGATAACAATGTGTCACGGTCTATTAGTTTGCCAGCTGCAAGATCGATGATAAGGTTAAAATGTTTAAGAAAATCTGATCCGATGATGGGTTTTTGGACATCTGCTACAGTAAATTGATAGATAAATAGTTTTCCAAGGCCAAAGTCAAGATGTAAAAAACGGTCACCGTAAGTCTTGATTTTAGTGTTGTTTGCAGCGTAAAGGGTTTTGTTTGAAGAGCCTTTAATTTTGTCGGAATAGCAAGGAGGTATAATTGACACGTCGGCACCGGTGTCTACTAAGAAAGAACATTTTGATGTGATGTCTGTGACGAATAACCGACTATGGTTAGGATGGCAGGAGCAAGACGCCACAACTTGCTCCGCGGTTAGTTTTCCGCTTGATTGAAATTGCAGGGAGGTTGGCATTTGCGGGCTCTCTTCCCAAATGTCTGATGATACCAACATTGGTTGTAGTTGTAAATGTTGGATTGCTGATATTGTGAATGAGGTTCAAGATGTGGTGAGTGGTTTCTCCGTTGTGGGGTATGTGTTCGGCTTCTGTGTGATCTTATGGAAATGGTTCTTTTGTTGTTTGTCTGTAATATTTGTTTTAATTCCGCAATCTCCTTCCTAATTTCTTGAATTTCTATTTCTTTATGTTGTTGAGGTGTTGATGTGCAAACCATGACGTTGTTTGTGACGTCGACAATTTTGTCGGCTATGTCACCCATTTTCGTTAGGTCATTGGTTGCAGCTTGGAGGATAGCCCTGGTGGATGTAGGAAGTCTCTGTAGCCAAATTTCTTTGATAATGTCAATGCTAGTGTCAGTTTTTACTAATAACTTCATCTCGCGAAGGAGTTGAGATGGTTTACGGTCGCCAAGATCAATTCCAGATAATAATCTTCTTACTTTTTGTTCATCTGTGTGTGAACAACGTTTAATAAGAGCGTCTTTTAACGTGTCATATGTTGGTTGGTCGTTTGATTTAAGTAGATCTGCTACTTCTCTCATGGTTTCGTTGTCGAGTTTGGTGATAAGATAGTTGAATTTAGTTTTTTGATTGCTTACATTTGCTATTTGAAATTGTGCTTCTATTTGTAGAAACCAAAGTTCTGCATCTGACTTCCAAAAATTTGGCAGATTTATTGTGATTTTTGAAACTGCGTGTATGTCTTGATGTGCGGTTTTCATTTTTCAGCTCGGGGTCACCAATTTGGGAATTATTATCTATATTTATGCAATAAAATAATGTTTGAGTTAATAGTAAATATTTATATTGTTTGACAACCGAAATAACAATTAACTTGACATTGAATGAATTATGTCAATAATCTTTCTTTAATTGTGATGGGCAAAGGCCCCACAAATTCAAACAAAATATAGCTTTTTTGTTAAACAAAAATGCTATGTTAAGGCAAATAAAACTTCTCTTGACGATAAAGAGGGTTAGAAATTAAATTATACCAAATAAGAAATATTCGGTGTGTAGCGATTGCTTTGCATAAACCAATTCCCTCGCACAAAAATATAGAGTAGTAAGGTAACGGCATCTAATATCGACCCTCTTAAAATTGACACCTATTATCGAGCTATATAAAAGTTAAGGAGACTTTTAACGCGAAAGCATAGATTAGTTGTAGAAGCTTTAGTTAATTATCAGTTGATCCTATTACCGCTTACAATCAGGTAGGAGCAAAGTCACATGTCGAGCAAAGTATAAATTTAAAGTTATTTTAAAAAATATGTGTAATTGCTTTTGAATATAGGTTTTAAAAAAACATTTAGAGATACAATAATATTTTTTGTCTTTATTTACACCTTTCAAGGTGGTCAGAAATCGCTTTTAAAGACGTGGATTCACATTTAACCAACTTTACTATAGATCCATCGTGACACGTGTAAAGCTTGTCGATGTCTCTAAAAATACGATATTTTAATTAAGACAATAATTATTATGTTACGACCAGGAATCGAACCCGGTACCTTCGCGTCTAAACCCACGGACTTACCGCGAGGAGTTAATTTTCGTAACAATTACCTTATTTGCCGGCGCGAGACGTTACAAACGTTTTTTTTAATATCCAAGTAAATACTTAATAACTACGCGTAATATTAATTTATGTATTTGTAGGAAAACATGCATTTATTATTGTGTATTGATATTATAATATATATAAAGGTATATTATTAAATTATCCTATAATTATATTATCGTTACTGTCACTTTCATTGCACCTATATTTGTTCAAATTTGTCCCTTAGGTTTGGCTATCATTAAGTCCGCCTTTGTACTTAAATACATTAAAGAATAAAAATACTAATAATTTAATAGTTTTTTTTTTTTAATACTCACGCACGACACTTACTGTCCTTGCGCCTGCCTGATTGTAAGTAGCGCGCACTGTCCATGAATGCTAGCAACTGGAATCACAGACACTCATGACTGACATCATTCCCTAACACAATGCCGGCTTGACTAGGCATGATGGCAATTCGAGCCTGATCCCGAAACATGTGGATACACTTTACTGGGTTTATCGGTACGAACAGTGAGTACTTCCCCGCCCCGACAGACTGGACAAATTACCACCAGCAGTGAGCCTACCATCTATTTAAAATATCAATACTAAAACATAAGCTAAGTCAAATCATTTCCTTTGACATTTCAATTTTGCTTAAATTGTATAAAAACCATAGAGGAACGCCAAGTCGAACGATTTTCGAAGCGAAATAAAGTGAATAATAGCGCTTAAAGTGTCAAGTAAAACACAGGGTAAGAGCATGACATCTCAGTATTACCTTTTTGAAGGGGTCGATATTAGGTGCCGTTACATTACACACAGGTGAATTCATAAAATATGATGGAGATATGTGGAAAGTGCTACAGGCTTATAACGCGTATTTCTGTAAAAATAAATGAAAATACATATCTGTAAGGCTGAATTTATGCGAGCACACGGGCTCTATCGATGTAAATTTGGAATAAACGATTGAATATTCAAATAAATTGAGCTTTTTATTAAAACTCGACATCGATAATTCTATTTTTTTTAGGTTTATTTTTAAAGACCCGTTTATTAATTAATTATGCTCGTATATTGTACCAAAATACTCATAAATTTAAAATAAATTAGTTGTACCAAGATTTTGTATAACTTAAAAAAAATATATTATTAATTATGATTTCAAATGTGTTTGGTTTCTATTTAATTGTTTTAGTTTAGTTATATTTTAGTTTATGTTTAATTGTGACCTTATTAGTTTTTGTCCATAAATACCTCTGTGGTCTAGCGGTTAAGTCCGTCGATTTAGACTCGGAGGTACCAGGTTATGAACAAATATTATGAATAAATTACGTGTTTAGGACTGCTGTATTTTGTACAATGTCCATTAAAAAACAAAAAAAAAAGTAAAATTTGTATACTTACATGGTGATCACCACAGGGTGTTCCTTCTTTTGGTGGCGCACTCTTCGCGAAACACCCCATCGGGTCAGACTTGTGGGCACACCTCAAGAGGTTACATTCCGAAGCATTGCATACACTAAACCTGGTCAGAAAACAATATGTCACTGAACAATTCCTGAAATATCAATAAGTTTTATGGTGTGTGTTGAGTGGATTTAAAATTAGAATTTATAATTGGTAATAAAATTATTATTATTAAATTCTTTATTGCACAAAATAAGTGTACAAAGGCGAAGATGAATGCCTACAAGGCATTTCTAACATCTAACCTTTGGGAGAGTGTGAGATTAAGGGTGATGCCGATGTCAAGTGTAACAATATCTAATATACTACACACACTACATAATAATAGATACACTATAGGTAGGTACTAGTTGACCATAGTTGGTCATTACATCTGATCAAACAACTAGTATATATACATATTTTATTTTACGTTTAGGTACTTAACCTAGCATACATAGTCACCCTGTATAGTTGTATAGTATATATACTTGTACAGCTCTCCCAAAGTGATAATGCGCATAGAAATCTTCGTCACTGTTCGGCAACGGTCGTATTCCCCGAGCGTCGGAATACGATATGTATATAGAGTGGTTAAGTGCATTTTCTTCATGCATAATTTAGTAGAATTATGTGTTTTGTACTAAAAGAGATAAATATTGATTTATCAGTAACGAAATTTGATTCGATAATTCCATGTAAGTAAATAGCGAGGAAAACCACACAATTGAGAATATGCTACAATCTTTGTTGGATTGATTTACTTCGAAAATTTTATAGTACTGTAGTGACCTCCTTTAAATATAAATATAAATATAATTTGTGTTTCGATCCCCATTCTTGTGGACAGGATGGAGAGTATGGGTATAAGAGGTATGGTGCTGGACATATTCAAAGACTATCTCAGTAATCGGACACAAATTGTAAAAATTGACAGCTACATCAGTGACGTGGAAACGTTAACCCACGGGGTCCCTTGGCCCAACGCTCTTTCTTTTATACATCAACGATATGTGTCGACTTTCCCTGCCTCATTGTAAAGTTATTGCTTATGCCGATGATACGGCTCTTATTATTCATGGTGACAGCTGGGGGGCCGCCCGTCGAAATGCAGAGCATGCACTAAGTGTTGTCGTGAATTGGTTGGATACTAATCTTTTGACCCTAAATGTTGACAAAACCAGTTTTCTTACTTTTGCCATGACACAGAAATCCCAACCTCTCGACTTCACTATTGTTGCTCATACCTGTCGAGATATACTTGGTGCTGATTGCTCATGTAGTCCAATTAGGCGCACAAAGTCTATTAAATACCTTGGGTTACATATAGATGAAACTCTTTGTTGGCACAAACAAATTGACACCTTAAAGGGTCGAGTGCGCAAATTAATATTTGTATTCAAAAAACTAAATTGTGTTGCAAATTACAAAATATTAAAACTGGTGTATCAGTCACTTGCGCAGTCAATTCTGTCCTACGGGATAACTGCCTGGGGTGGAGCTCATAAAACTGCGTTTCTCCAGCTTGAACGTGCGCAGAGAGCGGTACTAAAGGTCATGACCAGAAAGCCATTTAGATACCCCACTGTTGATTTGTTTTGCGAATGCCAGGTTCTGACTGTAAGACAACTTTTCATCCAGCAGATTATTCTACGTAAACATTCAGAGGTACAGTTTACACCTGATTACGATAGCTCCTCACGCAGACGAAACAGAGTGTGCAGAGTGATTCCATTCAAATCCATATTTGCAAGTAGATTTTACTATAACTTTGGCTCTCGAATATATAATAAAGTTAATAGTAAATTAAATATATACCCACTAACCAAATCATTGTGCAAGAAAGTATTAAACAAATGGCTTATGTCTCTTAATTATGACGAAACCGAATGTCTTCTAAAATAAATTAAATGAATAAAATATTATCTAAATATCCAACTAAATATTGGTCATATTATAGCTTTGTTTATTATTTGATTTTTAAATATTATTTCTGCCCCTTATAGCCTTTCATTTTTTTTTATTTTTATATTTATGTTTTGCTTATGTGTTGTTTTTTGCTTTTATTATTTTCGTCTTTTATTGTCATATATTATGTAACTTTAACGAAGAGCACTTGTCTTCTGGAACACAGTCTGTTTCATCAGACTAGTCCAGGAGACAGAGCACATTTATATATTAGGTAGAAGAAAAAAATGTGTCAATAAAGATTTTTATTATTATTATTATTATTATAAAATCTCTGCCTGTGTCAGACAGACATGCAATTGTCAAATAAACTATTTAAATAAGATAATTAAAGTTGAAATTAAATTCACCTTTGAAAACAAAAGCAAGAAGGGTGTGTAATATCAGCTCTATATAATTCCACACAGAGAGAACACGTGCAGTCACCGCCAATAGGTATAGAAAAACGACTGCCCGAATTGTTTTCGATTGTGTACTCATGATATTGACTTCTATTTCTTTTGAACAAGGTGCAAAATGCAAGTGCATTGTTTAGGGCTCTTACGATTCAATGATTCGGGTGTTTCCGGGAATACGACAATTAGCGAAGATCTGCATGCGCATTATTAATTTGGGAGTACTGTACATATATAATAAATCTGTATATCACATCGATATGAAACAAAATATTCATGCTTGTTCAGACCAAAGTAAGGTAATGAAACGACTCTGAAAATAATTGTATCACAAAGTACAAAATTGGATAGAATTCATTGCTAAGTACATACCCACATACAAGTAGAAAACAGTTTTATTATAAGATCTCATCATAAGGGCTGACATAAATTTCACTTCCTAGTTGTGACGCGACGTGACCAGAATATTTCGGTTACGAAATGATGCCATTTCGTAATATAACCTTTATTATTTTTTGCGGTTTTATTCTATGCCTAGAGCAGTTTTGGTCAGTTTTAACACATTTACATACTATTCGTTGAAGAAATATGACGCTCTTCAAAATTAACGAATCGAAATAGCTTACAAGATTCGTAAAAGAGCGACGTTCACCGATCGGTTATCCGAATAAAATCCACATTTTGTATAATAAAATACGCTAACAAAAGCAACAGTGATGGGTTGACTAACGAAATATGTTAAACTTTTTTTTTATTATCATCGTTATCATTAAAACCCCTAGAACACAGCGTCCTAGACCTCCACTGTTGGAGATGAGAAGTATTAAAGTTTAAAATGACGTCGATTGTAGCAGTTTTATTTTGACCGCTGTTACAATCGAAACCATTTTTAACTTCAATCGTTACAATTATAGACACTTCATCTTGGTGCAACTGAGCCTAAGGTATCTTAGACTATTCAGTAGCGCCGCATATTTTAAAAGAACTGACACTGCGTAGTAAACTACAAGTCCAACAAACATACATACCTACATATTTTCACCCCTGTGTGCTTAGTGTAACATGCAAGTTTCGGAAAACGTAACTGCTGTAGTTACGTTTTTTTATTTTACATTGCGTGTTATTGCAAGTTTGGCTATAAACTAAAACTCTACTACTATAGTTGCGTTTACGAAACTTCACTGTCACACTAGGCATACAGATCCCTTGCGGTGTAGTGGGAGACAATTGTGCGCTACTTGACACGATCACGACATACCTCTTTCGTTTCGTCGACATTCATCAACGTCATATTGCCCTTTTGTTACGAAGGCTTTTTAATGCACCTTCAGCCAGTGTTTTATGTGATTCTTGGTCTGCCAGGGCCTCTTTTACCCACAACTTTAGCTTTTTTTTTCACTAGTGTAACATTAATTAATTGAGTAGGTTTTTTTTTTTCCGTTTCTACGTTTATGGAGTCTGGCTCACATATTGTTTATTTTAACTGTTTCTATACAAATTTTAGCCATGATCTCTGTTTGTATTCAAAATTTTAAATAAATAAATAAATAAACTTTCGCATATACTCGTATACCTGGTTCGTCAATCCTTCTTCACTCATCCTTTCAACATTCCCGAACCAATGTAGCATGCCTTTCCTTATTTTTGTCCCTTTTATAACTACCCATTTCCGTATTTTGACGTTAGGTATGCGGTCTGCCAAAGTGACGCCGCATATCCGGCTCACCAGCCTTATTTCTACTGGAGTAACTACTCTCATGCATATTCTGACATATCCACGACTCACTTCCATACATCAGTGTCTGTACTGTAACTGGTACATGTAGGATAGGATTGTCATGAAAATGACAATAGCATTGTCGAGGGTTTTTGTTTTCTATATGCACGAAAGAATAAAATTGAATTATGTAATATAATGATTACAACAGGGGGTCTGGAGACTGAAACGATGTCAAGGCGTGATGCGTATGGAACCAGATGGGTGCTGTACGTTCTACTAAGAGTTGGGCGATGTTGGTGTTGACATCAATAAAGAAATAGAAGGACGTGTAAAAGTTAAGTTCTTTGTTTTATGGTATTGGGGTATTTTAGTTTGGGTACATCTAAGCTTAGCATCTGAATCACCATACTATTGTCCTATAAATGACTGCAATAAAAGCAACTACATCCAACCGCAGGCGTTAGATAATCCTTGTGACTGCAAAGGCAGGTTATAGTACCAACGTGGCATTGTGTATGGCAAACCGAACTTTGTCACTGATATTCGACTGCCGATCAATACAACACAGTTTTTTACTTTAGTACTGTTAGAACTTTTTAATAGCACCTGCCTTATCTTGTCGTAACTGCTTTAGTTGTCCAAAAGGTTTGACCAGTATAGAATGTCTAGCGGGATTGGTCCGCCATTGTACTTTATGCAATAAAGTTTATAATAAATAAATAAATATTTATTAAACTTCACTATACAATAAAATGCATTTATTAGAATAATACTAACATGTTTAATAGGTACTCAAGTAAATCACATAAACTTTATTGCATTTTGTAAACATGAAATTAAATAAAAAGCAATAATCTAAAAAGGCTCTCGAAACAAAGAAAGTCTTCGGAAAGTGTATATTAATTTAGCAAAGCATTTGAAGTACCTCGTAAAGAGCAACAAATAAAATTAGGAAAAAGACATTGACCTCAATAAAAAGCAGATGAAATGCGTCGCGTAACTATCGCAGTATATTGAACATAAAAATATAAAAAAAGTTAATCCATTAAATAAACAGGAATGGAAGTTCACAGCACAGTCGCCAAATAAAGTGGTCTATAAGTTTTTACAACACCTTTTTATGAAATGTATATTAATACTAAGGTAAACTTCTTTATTCTAAAGGACTAACTCCCAGTTTCTTTACAATGATTAAGATATAGCATTTTTTATTATAAGGCACAACTTCCAAAGAGATAAGCCAACTACGAATTATATAATCACAAAATATTTCTGAACTGGAATTCTGGCCACTCAGTGATGTGTATCGTAAATATATATATTCGTGGATTTGCTTCTCCAACGATGTACCCGAACCCTGCGTAGCACCTACTCGCTTTACCACTCCCAGCAAATACATCGGCGCCGTCCACTGAAGCTTTTCGTATTCCTCGGAAGGTGGTCACAGTATCTGATGACTACTTCTATGACCACAAGAAGATGAAGATACGAAAGATTTAGATTGATTAATTATTAAATCCCTGGTGTGGGATGCGACAAGTCAGACACATTAGCCCCATAACACCTCCAGGCCACATCGTCAAACGCGGGGAGTGAGGCGGTTTCAGCTGAGAACCTCAAGGTTACGAATTTGCGCCGTTTGGGGTCGAAACGATGGGATTTACGTATCCCAGAACTCACATTAAGGTAACTTCATTAACTATAGGTTTATCATGACAAGCTCGTCTATGCATCTAGCATACCAAACTCGAGAGATATCACAAATAAATTATTGTGTCTGGATCAGGAATCGGCTTTAACCGCTAGACCTATCTACTATCTACATAAGATATTTAGCAGTACGAAATTGCGTACGTAATAAATATAAGAGTACAGTCCATTAACTTATTAATAAATATTAGCACAAAATTGTCCCCAGAGAATTTAAAAAATATTAGACTTCTGTTACAGCTTCCCTGGTAAATGAATGACCTAGTTGTAAGCTCTGACCTAGATAAGAAAATCCTGCTACATCGATCGCAAAAATAAATGCATTTCGAAACTCAAATATTTGTAAAATATTTTGTAGTTGGTTTTAAATTAAATTGCGTGTTTTATCAAGCATATGATTTTGGATCACATCTTTCTCTTATACTCTTGTCAGAACTGTATACTCTAGGCATCGCCTTTCTTATGAACTGTAGCCAGGTATTTCTTTACCATTGACTATCCCTAGCGCTCAATTTGATGTCATGCCACGAGTGTCCAAAAAAGTCATCATTATACTAACAGCTCTCAATCTTCGTTATGTGGTATGATAACTTTGTCAAAATACATGTATTTATTAGATACTCGTAGTATCTATATATTACAGCCATATAGAACACAAAGTCCTAAACCTCCATTGTCGGAGGTCTATCCAGAATTATCTGGAGAATATGGCCTACACTGGCCTACACTTTTTCTTTTAATGGTAATTTAATTACGATTCTGCAAGTTGGAATTAGTAAAACTAGGACCGACTGCTTACCGTGCTCTCTGAGCCACGGAAACTGCTGTTCTTTAAATCTATGACAAATGTACGTAAGAAAAGTGTATTTCTCAGTGGTACATGGAGGAGTTTAAACTTTTTAGGATTTGAAGGAAAGCGTACCTACAAGTGAGCCACCATCGCTCTCACCAAAGAAAGTAAGAATCAACATCGAAAAGAACGTATTCGACAAAGAAGAATAAGCTAGCATGGGATGTAATATAAAGCAAGAAATGATAAATATTTGAATGTAAAAAAGCTTGCCACTTGTCATGATTGGCCTATAGTAAAGTTGGCTAAATGTGAATCCGCTTATTTATAAGCGTGGTTTCTGACCACCCCGAAAGGGAAACGGTCGTGATGATACTGTAAAAAAGTAAGGGGGAAACAAAATCGCGGACACGGGATCGAGTAGGTAATATAGATTTCTCTGGGATTGCGCGGAGCGATGGCAAGAGACCTGACGGCATGACCGTTGGGCCGTGGAAAATCAGCAGGTCACTGTTGTGGGATGCGACATGTATATATAGACACATTAGCCCCCTCTCATATCTAGGCAACCTCGTCCAGCGCGGGGAGTGCGGCCATTTCTGCTGAGAACCTCAAGCTACGCAAATACGCTAACGTCGTTAGGTCGTAGGTCGTCGTAGGTTACGTGTTTGCACCGTTTGGGGTTGAGACGATCGGACCATGCCTCAGCCAAGCCAGGCGCTAGGCTGAGAGACAAGGAGTTGTCCAAACGGCTGACGGTGAAATCTGGAGACAGGAAGCCTGGCAATTACTT
Organism: Tinea semifulvella; assembly: GCA_910589645.1. NCBI lineage: Eukaryota > Metazoa > Arthropoda > Insecta > Lepidoptera > Tineidae > Tinea > Tinea semifulvella. The sequence continues at coordinate 11,043,284 of OU342586.1, forward strand.
CTGCCAACGTATTAGCCTCGCTATACAGAGGGGATATGTCAGCCTTCTTCTGATGGCACGTCTCTGGAGATATTTTTTTATTTATAGATAGTTTTTTTTTATTAGATTTAGTTGATAGATATTTCATTTTATTCAGTTTGTAATTATTATTTAAATAAAGAAGAAGTCATAACGGCCGCCATATTTATTTATATAATTTAGAGGGTGTGACAATATTATGTCTTGGTGTATTACTCACCCCTCACCATATTCCGATCTGCACTGCTGGTCCATAGTTAAAACATATTCTGAAAGCTCCTTTGCATCACCCAGGATAACTCCCTTGTCAGTACTGCGTTCGTGAATGCACCACCAAGTCCTGACAAAGATGTATATGAAAGGTTTACAACTTACAACACACATGTTCCTCAAACTTATAGTACAAATAACAATTATTTACCTATATATGATAGATTACACTTCTTGAAAGTACCTAAGAAAACGAAAAACCTTTGAAAATTTTGGATAGTGCAAGTGAGAGGCATGCAAAGCTTAGTACCCTCATAAACCATGGAGAACTGTCACAGAAAACAATATTTAAGTCATCACAACCCCTAGAGCACAGAGTCATAGACTTTACTGTTGGCGATGAGCCTTTCAGAATTTTCTGGAGAATTTCGCCTAAACTCGCCACGCTGGCCAGACGGGTTGGCGAGATTCTGTTTTAATTTTTAATGATAATTTATAAACGTTTTCACAAGTTGATATTAGTGGAACCGGAACCGCCGGCTTACGTGCTCTCCGAGGCGCGGAAATAATGGTTTTGTAAATAAATGACAAATGTACTTAAGGAAAGTGTATTTCTCATTGGTACATGCCAGGGTTCGAACCGACCTTATTAAGTTTTTTTTATTTTGAAGGAAAGCGTTTCTACAACCAAGCCACCACCGCTCAGTTTGTTCACATTGTATGTTTATTATTATTTTCTTTTTGCGACTAGTTCACAGAAAAAATGACACTAAGGAAGGATGCAATTTATTTATTTATTCGGAGAAAAAAACAGAAATGATACATATAAATAGGCAAAGGATACAAAAACAAAGAGTCATAAGTTACATTCGAATCACTTCCTTTGATACTTCTCACTAAGAACATTACCGACCCTTATAGTATTAAAATATGTACTTAACTTTCTTTGTTCAGTTCTTTAACTTCAAAAGTTCTGTTTGAAGAAAACTGTTGGCCGGAATTTAATTAAGGAAATAGGCAAAGAGTAGGATAAAATGAACTTACTTGGCATTCTCGTGAAATTGTTTTTTGGAGCTGGCGGACCAGGCAAACTTGTGGAAAGTAGAGTACACCGTGGTCGCCATAATATATCCCCGCTTTGGTTTATTTGGCTCAATTTCGTCGTGATTTAATCCCAACCTGAAATATTTAACGTATGTTAGTCATTGATATAAAATATATAAAAATATTACCAAATGAATTTTTATAATCGGTCCAGTAGTATTGTTCTAGCCACAGCATTGGCTACTGTCATTTTCTACAGATAATTCTAGACTTGAAGGAGCTTTGTTGTGCTGTGACCCGACCAGGTGTCCCACTGCTGGAGCTATAGAAGGCCGCGAACCAGCATTTAAAAAATCGCATAACCGCTACATTAAGTATAGACGTAAAGGTAAAATTAGCCGTCAAAATATCTGAGATCCTAACAATATCTTTAATTTAATTTTCAGCCCTATCTTTGGGTTTCAAACTTTTTTTTTTGCTTAACTATCCGCGCGTATTCTCATATGTGAATTGTGAGATGATTTTATTTATTAATCTTTTTGTTGTAGTGTAATTATTTTTTTGTTTTATTTTGTAAATCTGATATAGCTAAGTTTTCCTTGCAGATTCCTTGCTCAGTCATTGGAATCTGCTAAACTGCAGGTCTTTTGCTAACAGCTTGCTCAATGCTTAGTCTTTCACTAGCACCAGTAGAATCATTAGTATTCACGTCTCGTAGTTTGACAATGCCTCTGTACGGCAGCTAATAAGTATTATAATTCATTTATTACACAATTTGTATTTAGTTATAGTTTAGTTTAGTATGACAATGCCTTTATACAACAGCTATAATTTTAAGTTACCTTCTTTTTTTTTTTTTTCTTAATAATTGTTTGTTCTAGCTTATAGTATGACAATGCCTCTGTACAGCAGCTATTATCTTAACTGACATTTACATTTATATTTTTATTTTTATAATTGTGTCTGTCTTAGCTTATAGTATGAAAATGCCTATATACAGCAGCTATTATCTTAACTGACATTGACATTTATATTCTTATAATTGTGTCTGTCTTAGCTTATAGTGTGACAATGCCTATCTACAGCAGCTATAATGTTAAGCGTTATTCTTTATTTATAATTGTGTTATTTTATTGTTTCTCTTTCCAAATGATGGTTATCATGTACTGCTCCAGATTCACCAATATGTACTATAAAATTATATCGTTTTATATATATCAATATTGTAAAAATTGACGTGTAATAGTGCAGAATACATATCTTTTTGTCCTATGCCTACTTGCAAAAATAAACGAATTGAATTGAATTGAATTAAAAATTGTGAATGACGTGTCATTAATGCCGTAATAGGTTTACTTGAATGAAGGTGCCTAATTAAAGGCGAAGAAAACAAAATTATTCAATTCAGTCGAGTCATTTTCGAGGAGACGCGAGACTTACGCAAGGCAATTGATTTAATTATTCATTGTATTTGATAAACCACAGCACAACAAGGTACAACTTAAAAATATTAGAGTTCTTCACGCCATTTTGCGTGGACATGTCAAGTGCAAGTTTTTGTTTTGTAAATTAATTTACTGTGGATATTATTGGTCAAAAGTGGTGTTGTTTTATTTAATAATGTGCTACAATGTGAATAATTATGGAAAACGATAAATTGGACTTTAAATATGGGGCACTAGTTGCAATTTTTTTTTGCGGTTTTCCCGCGCTCCCATATTTTACCCGACGTGTTTGAGCTATGATGCCGCGAGTGACTCCAAGAAAAGCATCAAATTCTGCAGCATCTGGAATTTGATAATAACCTTATTAAACCAAGAAAAAGAAAGATATATTACGTCTGACTTGGCTGTATGGGCTAGACCTTTTGCCTTCCCTATCATCTCATTCATCATCCATCATCTTGTATAATAAGTAATGTCAAAAATTGGTTTATACTATGTAAAATAAAAATATTGGAAAACATGGAAAAGTTTAAAAGTTATATATTATTAAATAAAAATATGAAGGCTATTCATCACTTCCACTGAGCCACTATGGCTTGAATCCTAAGGTAAAATTTAATACACGAGTACCTCGGTATTAGATGCCCGTTTAAAGGATGTCCATAATAGGTGCAGTTATGTTAATTACTAAAGATAAATCTATTTGCGCTGCTGACATAAATCCTGTTGGGAGGGATTAAAAATGTTCGTGTCGTACTAAAGGATTAATTCCAGCACTGTAATATTTCAACAAATTGTTGTCACGCAAATCTGTAATAACATTTTCTGGTACTTAACCCTGTTTTTTATAATCTTAATGATAAGAAGAATTTATAAGAGTAAAAGTAAGGTTTTCTGCTACGTTAAATGGTTAATGCTGATTCTGCTTTCGGGCCGTGGGGATCAAGTGCACAGGAAATGTTCAAGGTGTTATCAAAACAGCTCTTCAACACCTCGGGAGACAAGAGGGCTGGGTAATATTTGAGCCAAAGGATCAACATTGACATTCAATGTGGCAATGCTGCCAGTATCCTTGGCACTTTGCCTATTGATAGCAATTTTTTTATTTATAATATATATTTTTTTCCTATATTTTATTTTTGTTTTTAATTGTATTTTTAATTATTAAGTAGTTTTTTTTTTCATTATTAGTAATTTATATGTTTTAGAAGTTTAGTTTTTTTAATCATTGTACCTTACTGACTTCAAATTAACCAGCTGGGTTTTCTGCTTCAGCAAATCAGCATTACAGGGTTTCTGCGTAATTTCTGGCCAGTATTATTTTTATTTGCTGATAACTATAACAATTACTTATACACCCCATTTACAATCAGCAATATTTATTTATTTAAAAAAGTTGTTTTTTCTGCACAAATACTTTTTCTACGAGTTTTCTGTAATAATATCTCGTTAGAAAACAGAAGGTAATCGATTATCTTGACGAGATCATAAAGACTGGTGAAAAGGTTATTGCCAATTGTATTTTATTGACAAATTAATAGAAGGCTCCTCGGAAGTTATTATGCAATAATAATGTTTGGTTTCCGTGAATAATTGACCCATATTCTCGTTTGTGACGAAGGCAAATAGAAAACGAGACCTGCATAGGGTCTGGGCGATTAACTTATTGATTTAGTATACAGTAGAATGAGAATATTTAGGGCCAAATTAAGCAACAATAGAGAGCGCGCGGCGTGATTGATTGTGATTACGGTGGCTTTCCGCACTTAGTCTCTATCTATTGTGCGTGACCTGTACTCCCTAAGTACTCCCTCCTCCAGGGTGGCCAGGAGACCCCAGCAGACCTTCGGAAGAGTTCTCGCAGTTTGGAGGAACCTCAGCCACACTGTCGCACTCCAAGGGCACATGCGCGGCCGTCTCCTCTTCCGCCATGAATCCTCTACCCAGTGGGCTATCTGTAATGTTCAGAGTATAAAGATGTTTGTTAAAGGCACAGTGTCCCGTCAAGACTACCACACCATTATACGAAGTCTCGCTCTGTAGGAGGCGTCGTGTGAGACGCTTGTCAGGATAGGGAGCGCGGTTAGGGAGTGCGCATTGATGTGAAGTCATTATTAATAACAGTAAAGTATTATCATGACCCTTGCGACGTTATCAAAAACCACTCTTTTGTAAGGAGCTAGTTTACATTAAGCCAACTTTGCTATAGGCCCAACATGACTAGTGGCAAGCTCGTAGATGTCTCTAGTGTACCAGACTTGGAAAAACTACTATTAAATATATATTTTGTGTTCGCCCCGGCCCGCCCCGGCAGGCTGAGCAATTTACCACCATTAGTGCGCCTACCACCTATTTGTTGTTCTCATTGAAAGTATGTGCCATTTGCAATGATGTCAAATGCCAATTTTTAAATTCAATGAGAACTGTAAGCTTGCCATGGTGATATTACCTACCTACCTACCACCTATCCTGTCTAAATGTCCTAAAGGTTTGGCTGTCAGAGAATGCCTAGCGGCATTAAGTCCGCCTTTGTACATAGTGCAATAAAGTTTTAAAATAAATAATTAAAAATATTTATATAAAAATAACACCGCTTGAAATAAGGCTTACTTTAAAATGGATATCACTGAATATCTACCAGCATTGTGAAAAAAATTAATGAGGTATTTACTAATCACTACTACAGAACCAGAAGGGCGCAGTGTACAAATTTATTTCAAGGACTTATTTTATAATCATTTAAATAAAATATTGGACATAAACTTAACTACAAATACAAGACTTAAAAATATTCTTTACCTAATTACTCTTGACATATATAGAAACTGAGAATTTATTTGACATCACAAAATAAATCTAATACTTATATAATCTTTCATCAAGTGCATACCTACCGTCTTTCATAATTTACATTCTTGAGATTTAATTTATATGACTAATTATTTATTTATTTACTATATTTATTCTTTATATTATATATAGTGTATTTATTAACCTTCAATGTTTTTTATTTTTTTTTAATTATTGTACTTACTTAGATTTTAATTTTTAATTTTAATTTTGATTTTGATTTTGATTTTGATTTTGATTTTGATTTTGATTTTGATTTTGATTTTGATTTTGATTTTGATTTTGATTTTGATTTTAATTTTAATTTTAATTTTAGTTTTAATTTTAATTTTAGTTATATTTATATAAAAATAACACCGCTTGAAATAAGACTTACTTTAAAATGGATATCACTGAATATCTACCAGCATTGTGAAAAAAATGAATGAGGTATTTACTAATCACTACTACAGAACCAGAAGGGCGCAGTGTACAAATTTATTTCAAGGACTTATTTAATAATCATTTAAATAAAATATTGGACATAAACTTAACTACAAATACAAGACTTAAAAATATTCTTTACCTAATGACTCTGACATATATAGCCATATACATGTTGTGGCCAACATGCGTATACGTCGCGGGGCAGCGCGGCGGGGGCGCGACCTCGGACCGCGGCCGCTACTCCATTCCACGACGGCACGGTGGAGCAACGCTGCTTATAATCGGAACCGCGACCCATACAAATAAATGATACAGTCCACAAACCTGAGTTTTATTGAAGGCCATACCCAACATAGTGGTCCTTCAAAGGAGAAAACGATTATCAAGAAGCGCATACAGTACCTCGTGGCCGGTCGACCATTTTACGAAACAGAGTGAGTCCGTTCCTTTTTTTCCCTTGTTTCGCAAATTCATCATAGTTTTTATTTGCACATGCATGTCGCTATTTCATTTTACACGTAATATTCATAAAACTATATTCCATTAGCTCTTTAACTCGTAATCAGTACTTCAAAATACCGTTAGTTTTGACTCCCGTAATTATTATTATTCATCACATGTTTGTTTTTTTTTTAACTTTACAGTAAATTGTTCTTTGCTATGGCTAACTTCAGTTATTCTATTGCTTCGCTATTCTATTCTGTAACTATTTATTCCCTTCTTTTTCTAAAGTAATAATTATTAAGCCAAAAAATAACTAAAATAAAAAATGTGTACGCCTGGATAAATTTATTCCTTATTTAAACGCCTGAAAATTTAGAATCTATATTTAAATTGATGCTTATCTCGTTTTTAGCTTTTTCTTTATTTAAATTAATCTCCACTCTTTTTTTATTTTTTTTACAAATACAATTAAAGTTAACTATTTACAATGTCAGAATTAAAACAAAAAGAATACAATAAGAAAAAAGGCAGCTTAAAAGGCAAACTTACACTATTTAATAACTTTCTAAACTTAATAAAAGACTGCAAAATTCCTAGCACCTTTCAAATTGCTGAGCTTAAGTGTCGCTTAGATAAAATAGATAGCTTATACGATGAATTCGACGCATTACAGACAGAAGCTGAAATGTCGGAAGCTGTGGACGAGGTTCAACCGGAACGCGAGCTATTTGAGACGCAATACTTTCAAGCTGTCGCTGTTGCGCGCGCCCTTCTCGACGCCAACGTCGGGCAGCCGGCGCGACCCAGCCGGTCGAGATCCGTGTCCGGATCGGATGACGGTGGTAACACACACAGACACAGAGTAAGACAGGACTTGGTAAGACTGCCCAAAATAGATCTCCCACATTTTGACGGTGATTATCAGCATTGGCTCGAGTTTAGAGATACCTATTTGTCCATTATACACGAAAATAAGCAAATTAGTGAAATAAATAAATTCCATTATTTACGTGCAGCTCTCAAAGGCAGTGCAGCTCTTATCATACAAAGTTTAGACCTTAGCGCAAGTAATTACAAAATAGCATGGCAACTTTTGTCAGAAAGATATGACAATGAGCGACTTTTGATTAATAATCATTTAAATGCATTATTTGGTGCGGAACCAATGAGTAATGAGTCCAGTAAATCCCTCAGGAACATCGTAGATGTTATTAACAAAAACCTACGCTCATTAACTTCATTGGGCCAACCCACAGACCATTGGGACACAGTAATAGTGCATCTTATCGCAAAAAAGTTAGACTCAAACACCTTTCGGCATTGGGAAGAATATCATAATAACTTAACAAACTTTCCAAATTTACAGCAATTTACACACTTTTTAATTAAAAGAGGCAATTTATTAGAATCATTGGAATACAATAACATACATAATTCATCAAATACACATACAAATATACAATCAGATACAAAAAGTTTTATTACAGCTACAGAAAATTTTAATAAGCGGCAAGTTAAATGTCCATTGTGTTTTGAACAACATTTCTTGTACTCTTGTCAAAAATTTAAAGAGTTAGATGTAGGTACTCGCATTTCTAAGGCCAGGGAGTACAAGGTGTGCGACAACTGTCTGCGTCCTGGACACGGGTTTAACAGGTGCAGGAGTTCAAATTGTAAATATTGTAATAAAAAACATAATACACTATTGCATAACCATGACGACATAGTCGCGGGCCCCTCCGAGCCACAAAACAATGTTGCGTTGTCGACGCAGCTAGCAAGCAGTACTCACACTTTTCTATCCACAGCTTTGGTGAACGTGGTAGATTCCTGTGGCAAACTACATACTGCTAGGATGCTACTGGACAACGGCAGCACTTCCAACTTTGTGACTGAGGCGCTCGGCCACCGCCTGAGCGTCATGAGGTACAACACGAGCTCCACCGTGTCAGGCATTAACGGTAACACTACCTTTAGTACAGAGACTTGCAATCTGGCAATACTATCCCTCCGCGGAGATTATAGAGCGAATATACGTTGTTTTATCCTGTCCAATATTTCGAATTCGCTACCCCCGACATACATAAATATCGATAATTTAAAATTACCGTCTACAATTCAGCTTGCTGACCCTAACTTCAATAAGCCTTCGCCTATTGACATATTGGTAGGAGCTGAAATATTTTGGGAAGTCCTCGGGTCGAAACACATCAATTTAGGTGCAAATAAATTAAAATTACACGAGACTAGGTTAGGGTGGATCATTTCAGGTTACACACATACCACACAATCACATAACCAGTCATATTTTACTCGTAGCGAAGATTCGCAGCTAACTCGCTTCTGGGAACTTGACACAGTGCCTGCTGCGCACTGCATGTCGCATGAAGAGTTAGAGTGTGAAGACAATTTCAACAAAACAGTACGACGAGACAGCGAGGGCCGATTCGTGGTCACCATTCCATTGAAAGACTCGCCAGGAGTTCTAGGTGACTCATACGTCATGGCCAAGCGTCGTTTTCTATCTTTAGAGCGTAGATTCGACAAGGATTCAGTCTTTAAAGATAGGTATATGCAATTTATTTCAGAATACATTAATTTAGGTCACATGACCGAAAACAAAAAAAGTTTTAAAAATACTAAATATCATTATTTCTTACCACATCACGGTGTCGCGCGTGAGTCGAGTGCGACGACAAAACTGCGAGTAGTTTTCGACGCTTCGGCCGTCACCTCTACAGGTAAGTCTTTCAATGATATACAGCGAGTCGGCCCGACTGTACAGCAAGATTTATTTTCCATCTTGATACGCTACAGGCAGCATAGGTATGTTGTTACTAGTGACGTGGAAAAAATGTACAGGGCGATTCTTGTGGACGACTCTCAGCGTTCATTACAACAAATAATATTTAGATTCAACTCATCACAGCCGTTACACACCTACACACTAAATACAGTTACATATGGAACAGCTTCAGCTCCCTACTTAGCGACAAAATGTCTCGTTTCGTTAGCAGATCAGTGCACCGATACTCACATACGACGTGCAATCAAGGAAGACTTTTTCGTAGACGATTTTTTGAGTGGGGATGACACGAAAGAAGCTGTTATCACGTTATGCAAAGGTGTGATAAATACATTGGACTCGGCAAAGTTTAATCTACGAAAATGGCAGTCTAACTGTCCCGAAATATTAAATATTGTTTCTAAATTTACAAATAATTCCGATAAAACATTAAATTTAAACAATACAGCATCGTGTAAAACATTAGGTTTGTATTGGAACGCACATTCAGATACATTATATTTTTCGATCGATACAAACCTACAAAACATACATAAAATTACAAAACGGGTAATATTATCTACAATAAGTCAAGTTTTTGACCCGTTAGGCCTTATAGGTCCATGTTTAGTACAGGCAAAAATATTATTTCAGAAATTATGGCTACATAATTGCAACTGGGATGACGAGGTTCCCTCAGATATTAAAATATCATTTATAAATATAATTCAAGCTTTTTCAGCGTTAAATACTTTACAAATTCCTAGGTGTATTTCTTGTGTAGATAGAATTAAAGCAGAAATCCATACATTTTCAGACGCCTCCGAGGCAGCTTATGGAGCTTGCGTTTACGTAAGAACTATTGGGCAGGATGGATCGGTGTGTGTTCGCCTTTTAGCCTCCAAAAATAAGGTATCTCCTATCAAGCACACTACAATCCCGAGGCTAGAACTGTGCGGCGCTTTGTTGGGGGCAAGACTCTGTACTAAGATAAAGAATTCACTAACTTTAGACGTTGACGCATATTTCTTTTGGACAGACTCAACTATTGTCCTAGGGTGGCTTACAACCGCTCCTAGTCGACTAACAAGTTTCGTTCGTAACAGAGTTAGTGATATTCTCGATATGACTGGCAATTCTCGGTGGAGCTACGTGCCGTCCAAGCAAAACCCGGCGGATTTAGTTTCTCGCGGGGTGAAGGCTGACTCAATCAGCGCTAGCGCCATCTGGTGGTCAGGTCCGGAATTCCTACGTACTACGGACATTGTTTTTCCTAAAAATCCTAATAAAATACACGACAACCTTCCAGAAACTTCATTACATCTTAACACTATTACACATAAACATACACAAAATAATATACACAAGTTAATCCATAAAATATCTAATTTCAATAAGTTGATAAGAATATTTACATACATACACATTTTTATAAACAATTGTACACATAAAAACACTAAAATTTACAATTTAAATTCAACAATATTAGATATGTCACGTAATTTAATTTTAAAGTTTGCTCAACAGGAGATGTTTCCGGAGGAATACAACATTCTAGAATCCGGTAATGCCTTGCCGAGTAAGAATAGACTTAACTCCCTCTCACCCTTCATCGATACACACGGTCTTCTACGCGTGGGGGGAAGACTAGAACATTCGGTTTACTCTTACTCAGTCAAACATCCGATCCTCTTATGCAGCAAACATCATTTGACGAAGATTATATTTGAACACGAACACAAACTACTCATGCATGCCGGACCCCAGCTTTTATTGTCCACCATTCGACAGACCTATTGGCCGTTAGCTGGCAGAAGTCTGGCGCGGCAGGTAGTACATGCATGCATTCGCTGTTATAAATTTAGGGCCAAACCTCTATCCATAGTTATGGGCAATTTACCAACAGACCGTACTAACCTAGAATTTCCATTTTTAAACACTGGGATCGACTATGCTGGGCCAGTGTTGGTACTCAATCGCAAGGGCAGAGGCAGTACTTTACTTAAGTCTTACATATGTGTCTTTGTGTGTTTTGCAGTTAAAGCCGTACATTTAGAGCTAGTCACTGACCTCACCAAGGAGGCATTCATCGCTGCTCTCAATCGGTTTATTGCTCGTCGGGGCAAACCTCTCAACATGTATTCCGACAACGGCACCACATTTGTAGGAGCATTCAACGAGCTGTCAAGCATCCTGTCAGATAACGCTGACATTCAGGTTTCTCTTGCCCAACAAGGTATCAATATCAATTTTATCCCTGCATATTCTCCACACTTCGGAGGTCTATGGGGAAGCAGCTGTTAAATCAGTTAAGCATCATTTAAGGCGCATTTTAGGGTTATCTAATATGACGTTTGAGGAAATGTCAACATGCCTTGTGCAGATAGAGGCTATTTTGAACTCCCGTCCACTCACTCCTCTATCTCCCGATGATAATGACCTTTTTTGCCTCACACCTTCCCACTTCCTTATCGGACGTCCACTGACCTGTCGCCAGCCACGACTTCACGCATACCAACGTCAGTCGCCTTCAGCGGTTTCAAAGAATTGAGAAGATGCGACAACATTTTTGGGACCGCTTTCAAGGGGAATATGTTTCTCTCCTCCAGCAGAAGGCGAAATGGCATCAGACCAGTGGCGAGCTCAAGGTCGGCACGCTAGTCCTAGTCCGGGACAAATCGCAGCCCCCTCTCCTATGGCTGCTGGGCCGCATCAAGACCCTGCACCCGGGCGCCGACGGTCTCGCGCGGGTGGCCGACATCGTAACCAGGAAGGGGACCATCCGACGCACCTACACTAGCATCTGCCCCCTGCCTGTTCCTGCTTCTTAATCTTGAGCCAGGTCAACGCGGGGGAGTATGTTGTGGCCAACATGCGTATACGTCGCGGGGCAGCGCGGCGGGGGCGCGACCTCGGACCGCGGCCGCTACTCCATTCCACGACGGCACGGTGGAGCAACGCTGCTTATAATCGGAACCGCGACCTATACAAATAAATGATACAGTCCACAAACCTAACTTTTATTGAAGGCCATACCCAACATATATAGAAACTGAGAATTTGAGATTTCATTTATATGACTAATTATTTATTTATTTACTATATTTATTCTTTATATTATATATAGTGTATTTATTAACCTTCAATGTTTTTTTTTTTTTTTTAATTTTGATTTAATTTTTAATTTAATTTGAAGTTATATAAATTATAGATTTAGTGCAATTGAGACCCCACAATACCGGCCTTCCTAGTGTGGGTCTCCAATAGAAAACATGTACATAGGATTTTATTGGAAATAAACGATTTATTATTATTTTATTATTATTATTGTCCTTGTAAAAGAAAAATATAATATAATTTTGTTTAGTTAAAATAATAAATATTGTATGCCTAATGTGGGCAGATTGTTTCAACATTAATGTATATGAAGATAATGTTTCCGAAATTTTACATGTAAACAATTCTGACAATAAATTATATTGAGTTTGAATTTAAATAAATTAAAATAAAAAAAGGCAAATTAAATATTTATAAAAAAACTGCGTGTGACTGATACAACGATGGCCCTAAGTTTTGACTAAAAATAATTATAGTATTCAAGAGCTGGTCTTTCGCTTCAGTTAATATTTATGACATTGATTTTAAAGTAGGTTCGTATGAGCTTGAGAGAGAATATTGTCAATTAATTTAGTTGAATGCGTTTTGCATAGAGAGCGTTTCAAGGAGTTTTTCCATTATATTTCCTTTGTTATGCCCCAGTTTGATGCGGAATAAGCATGACACTCACAAATGCATTATATTAGTGCGTATTATAACAGCACTTCTCGGTAGCTAACACTAGATTAACGGTAAGTTATAGCTGCTTTTGTAAAAAAAAACAACTAATTTGAGTAAGTATATCCAGAAAAGTTCATATAGCTAAGACTCACGATTAGATAAATAAAACAATAGCTGAAGGTGCATTAAAAAGCCATCGAAGCAAAAGGGCATGTATGAAGAGGTTGATGAATGTTGAAGAAGCGAAAGAGGTATGTCGTGATCGTGACAAGTGACGCTCAATTGTCTCTGCCTACCCCGCAAGGGATTTGGCGTGAAGATATGTATGTATGTAGTATATCTGGCTGTTTAACCCGGATTTGATAGTGTTATATAGGGTATCAAGAACACGGAGTGAGCGGATTCACATTTACCTAACGAAGATATATTTTGCCATAAATCGGAAATTAAAATTCTCCAAAAATCCAATAGTCTGAAACAACTATCAAAATGAGGAAGTCAAGTTTTCATTCCGAACGTGATGACATACCGTTAAGAGTATCTGATGACACACACAATCGTAAACTGTGATTAATTGCTTTTAAGTTGTCTTATTCGTGGCCCTGCTTTCATCTAGGCGACAATTAACAGCGGGTTTTATTGTGAACTTAATTGCTGTGAGAAACACTCTAATTGTTACTTCCAATGAATCATAAGTTAACCTTGTCAATATTTATTTATTTATTTACTATAGGTACACAAACAGATCACAATCTATACAGTTCACATTTTACAGCAATTTCTTAAGTTCTAGATTGCAATCCAAAAGCAGCGTATACAGCATGCTTAATGTGATTTAGCCATGACATTGTCATTTCAATTAAATTATTTCATTTCAGTGAAATATGTCAAAAGGAAAATAATAACAAAAAAAATGTATGTCAAAGAAAAATAATAAGGTTGAAAATCAATAATAAAATTAAAAAAAAGCAATGAACATTTAAAATAGAAATAATAATGTCACTTAATTAAAATAATAATCATAAATATATAAAAAAATAGAACCAGAACTAAAACCAGAAATAAATATCCATATTGGAAGCAGAAAAAGGTAACCCATTGTTGACTCATTCAAAATGGTGATCTATTACTGAGGTATTTAAAAATATATTTTTTAGTAGTTCGTATGTAAAATCGTAAATTAAACGAGATCTTTCTTTTGACATATAATTATGTTGCTACTGCCTTTGTAGTTCAGCGGTTAAGTCAGTGGATTTAGACTCGGAAGTACCGGGTTCGATTCCTAGTCGGGACACAATAATTTATTTGTGCTATTTCTCGGGTTTGGTACGCTAGAGACATCGACGAGCTTGCCACTTGTCATGATCCGCCTATAGTAAAGTTAACTAAATGTGAATTCGCTTCATTGAAAAAAAAATGAATTTAAGTATGTATCTGTGAATAGCTAACCATAGGTAGGGATAAAAAAGGAAGTTATTTTAATTACATTTGAGTGTTAAAATGGAACAAAAATATCAATAATATGATAATTTTTGAAATGTCACACTGGCTGTTTTTGTAGCTATTTTATGCTAAGAACGCTTTGGTGATGGTACACTAACAGGCACTCAAAGCATTGTGAAGTGAATCCCTCGCAGTTTTTACGTGAACACCGTAAAGCTTTGGTTTCCCTAGATTACAGTACCGCTACATGATGGTCTTAATTTAAGCAATTAGGATGTTCTGGATTTTATTTTTTATATATTGATGATTGTTATATTATTTTATTATTATTTCTTTAATTAAATGACATTATTATTTCTATTTTAAATTTTCATTGCTTTTTTTAAATTATTATTATTTATTTACTACCTTATTCTTTGACATACCATTTTTTTTTTATTATTATTTTCCTTTTGACATATTTCACTGAAATGAAATAATTTAATTGAAATGACAATGTCATGGCTAAATCACAATAAGCATGCTGTGTACACTGCTTTTGGATTGCAATCTAGAACTTAAGAAATTGCTGGAAAATGTAAACTGATTGTGATTGTGATCTGTTTGTGTACCTATAGTAAATAAATAAATTAATGACGTCACTAAAATGTAAAAACTAGCCTTATCGGCGTCAATACTAAAATTTATCAGTTAAACGACAAGTTTTCATTACATTAAGTTTTTTTTTTCCTAGTGTAGACAGCGATTTTTAATACCGTAACGTCAAAAAGCATGACTGGCGTCTTTAGCGGATCTAAAGATTTATCGAGTGGTTTTGTTCCGTTTACTTTATAAAATATGCCGTCGAAGTCTCGAACATTCCATGTGTCATCACCCTTAATACAGCCGAGGTATAAGTTTATTGCGTCCGCCAAATAACCTTACGCTTTAGTTGTGCGCTGAACATCCCTTGCCATTTCTCGCTGCAGCTGTCCTTGTTCCCTGTATAGAAGGCATTGCAGCCTTGACCTGGTCAGTACACCTTAAAGAAAATCTACTATGCATTCTCTTGCCATCACTAAATTGAATGACACAATAATTTTGATTTCTCACAAAAATTAAGTATCTTAATTCAAAGGGGAAATGCTGCTAGTGTATTGGGCACCATGACACAAGACAGCGATTTGGAGAAGCTATTTTTTTTGTAAGTATTTAATTATGATTGTATTACGTATTTTTTTAAAGACTTCTAAAAAAAAGAGACTAAACGTATATTTTGGAATAATCGTCCATGGTAATAGGTAACGTTACATTGCCTTCGATAATTTGCTGTAATAAATATGCAAACAATCTTTATTTAAACAGCAAAGGTTTAACACTTTAAAAGCCTTAATGAATTAAAATTATTATCTCGTAAGTAGTTTGATATAGCACACAATAGTGTGGTTACTCATAAAAACTCCCTTATATAATTATAATTCTACTTTTAGCTTTTTTCATATTCTTTGGTTTCTCAGAAATAAAATTACGTAAAAGATTTGCCTCGAGCAGAGTACAATTAGGCTAAACCTTGCGTCTTGTCTTCATTTGAATTAGGATTGCGGAATAGTCCGCTTGCCTTATACTCCAAAAAGGTTTGTACCGGCATGTCTCAATGACAACTACACTTTTCTCACTGGTGCCCATATATATATATATATATATATATATATATATTAATACACAATAATAAATGCAAATATTTACCCAATATTATATATAAACATAGATATACGAGTATGAAACTTACTACCGTGGTTATTGTTTTATGTTTGTGTAATTATTGTCTTGGTTTTGTAAATTTTCTTAGCTTTATGCACTTTATTTTGGATTGATTGTCTTCACAGTAGATTTATATTTTGAACCCATTCATGGTCTGTATTGTGTAAAATTTTATAATGAAATTTTTAATATTTCTGTTAATGCTGTTGGAGTTTCAGATAAATAAACAACACTATCAGCTAATGTAGTATAGTATACTGCAGCTATAGTATAGTGATGTTTTTATATAATACTAGCTGACTTCGTTCCGCCTGACAGTCAATGAATGTCATTATTAATAATAATAATACACAAAACAAATCAAACACAATTTTGCGACGAAAATTGTTGTTTTTTTTTAACTAATTCATTATGTATGGGAAAATGATTTTTTTTTTTTTTCGGCAATTTTCTAATATTATTATTAGTTATTCTTTTATTCGGGACGGAGACAAATCCATTAAAATCGGTAAAGCCGTTCTCGAGTATAAGTGTTCTAACAAATCCGAATTTGTTTTATATATTAAGATAAATAAATAAAATAGTATTAAACATATTTCGTTAGGTAACCCATCACCTTAAAATCCAAAATCCATACTGGAGGAACTAGGGATCACACAACGCCTTTCCTCGACTGTACAATTACCCATTCTCACTTTCTTCGGACACGTGTCACGGCGTGGAGAAACATCTTTCGAGCGCCTGGTAGTCCTGGGGAAAGTCGATGGCAAGAGGATGCGTAGTAGGTCTCCGATGAGATGGACCTATCAGGTGAAGGTTGCAATGGATCATCCCCTACATGAGTGCACTAGGAAAGCTGGGGTCCGAGAGGAGTGGCGACGGCTTGTTAAGCGTGCCACTAGCACTCCAATGGCGACCCAAGAGTGTAGCGACTAAGAAGAGAGACCCTTATTGTTTTTATTAGCATATTCTATTATATAAAAAATTGATTTAATTCGGACGGTCGCTCTTAGAAGAAGATGAATTATACCTATCTATTTGCAAATTATTTATTATTTGTTATTCTAGAATTCTAGCAACACGTGTGTCGAAATCAATAACTTCGTACGAAACTGTAAACATAAAACTCAATTCCTTTGTCCAAGTGGAAATATATGCCGGATACCTTCTTACACGTGTAGTTACAAATATGATATATTTTTGTATTCTAATTAGTCATAGCATTTGCGCATTTGCATATTTATGTTCGAGTATTGTGATGAGGAGCAATTCCTTATTAGATTTTTTTTTATACTAGTACGACATGTGTGTGACCTTGCGCCCACCTGATGGTTAGTGGCGCTTGAGGTCCATGAATGTTAGCAACTGAAATCAGACACTCGTGACTGACATCAGTCCCTATCACTATGCCGGCGTGAATGGGCATGACAGCAATTCGAGCCTGATCCCGAAACGTGTGGAAACACTTTACTGTTTACTGGGTTTATCGGCACGAACGATGGATATTTCCCCGCCACGGCAGACTGCGCAACTTACCACCATCAGTCTGCCTACCACCTTTTTGTTGTTCTTTTTGACAGTATGTGCAATGAAATCAAATGCCAATTTTTACTTTCAAGGAGAACTAATATTGTAAGCTTGCCATGGTGATATCTATATAAAAATAACACCGCTTGAAATAAGACTTACTATGTTAATAACTTCAGAATAGAAGCCGACAGACGCATTCAGCTAGGATGGGCGGCATTAGGGAAGTTACTTCACATCTTCCTATCGAACATACCATAGTGTTTGAAGATAAAAGTTTTCATCCAGTGCGTTCTTCCTGTAATGTAGTATGGTGCAGAAACGTGGACACTGACAGTAGGTCTGGTCCACAAGTTCAAGGTCGCTATGCGAGGCGAGAGAGCTATGCTTGGGATTTCTCTAAAATTTAAAGTCAGAAACGTTAACATCCGTCAGAGAATCAAAGTAACCGTAAGTACATAGCTTACGAAATTAGCAAGCTGAAGGGGCAATGGACTGGCTGGAGTACTTGTACTTGTACTGGAAGAAGAGTGGGACGACCACCCGCCAGATAGACAGATGACCTGAGGGAGGTCGCTGGTGGGGGATGGATGAGGGTGGCAGAAGATCGTGTGAAGTATGAAGTGAGGGCTAATATCGAGCAGTCGAGAGACACATGCTGATTACGATGTTAATGAAATAATAACTACGACAAGCATGAGAAAAATATAAAAAAAAGTATCATTACCCTTTCGGGGTGGTCAGAAACCACGCTTTTAAAGAAGCGGATTCACAGTTAGCCAAATTTACTATATGCCTATGATGACACGTGGCAATCTCGTCGATGTCTCTAGCCTACCAAACTCGAGAAATATTACAATTAAATTATTGTGTCCAAACCAGGGATCGAACCCGGTACTTCGGCGTCTAAATTCACAGACTTAACCGCTAGACCACGAATTTGTAAAATAGTTTTTATATTCGAATTAAACGGGTCTTCACTCGATTAACTAAGAGACAAATTTCGCTCGAGAAGAAATATCTCTCTATAATATAGCAATTTCATCTTTTTTTTTAAATTATATTAAAGATTATACCTACAGAAGTCTTTGTCGCTCAGGTGGCTCCATTCGTAAACGAGGTTTACCGGAGAAGATGAAATTTTTTCTTCTTTACTAAAACTTTATTGGCAATCCATGGATTCATACGGGTGACAGGTTCGCGTTGCGGTGTGTAAAAGAAAATGAGTGCATAGTATTTCAAACTTATGACTGAAATTGTTGAGTGAGAATTTCTATTCTGTTGGTAGAGTTTCGTATACATTACAACATTACATGATGTGCCCAGGCCTACGTTGCTTTGTCTGACGTTACGTTGGCGTAAATCGATTGCATGAAATATCCGGTCTTTACATCCTTCGTGGTTAAGTCGTAACCACAACGTAGATTTAGACGCTGAAGTAACGGGTTTACAGAAAACAGTTCAAGAGCACAAACAAGAAAGATATCATAGGCCCGTAGCATACCAAAGATATATGCCACAATCACGCCAATAAGTCGTACCAAATATATAGAAGCGGCGCGGTGGTGGCTTGATTGTAAGGTCGGTTCAAACCCCCGGCATGTAAAAATACAAAGTACACTTTTCTTACGTACATTTATCATAGATTTACAATACCACCGTTCCCGTGCTTCGGAGAGCACGTTAAGCTGTCGGTCCCGGTTCCACTAAATATCAACTTGTTCAAATAAAAAAAGTAAATATCAATCGTTAATAAATTGTCATTCAAAATTGACATCAGATCCTCGCCAACCCGTCTCGCCAGCGTGGTGAGTGTAGGCCAAATTCTCCAGATATATGTTCTGTAAGGCCTATCTCCTACAGTGGAAGTCTAGGACGCTGTGTTCTAGGGGCTATAACGATTATATAGAAGCGTGGCGTGGAAATGTGGCGCGTCACAATTGTGTCTACGGTATGGGGCGATGTAAGTCAACATTTTCCGAGTACTACACTTTGACGAGCCTAATGATACAAGTACGTAGAAGATTTAATGATCGGTTATTCGAAAGAAATATATTTATATATATATATATATATAAGCGGTTAAGTCCGTGGACTTAGACTCGGAGGTACCGGGTTCGATTTCTGGTCGGGACACAAAAATATTTATTAATGTAAATAAATACATTTAATTAATATTTAACCGCCTCCGTGGTCTAGTGGTAACAAACGTTGCCGTGAACTCGGGAGGTCGCGGGTTCGATTCCCACCGGGGGCAAGTTGTACATTGTATAATTTGTCTCGGTCTGGGTGTTTATATGTATAATATGTATATATTTACAAAAAAAAAGTATAATATGTAGTTTATTAACCATCTAGTTTCCGTAACACAAGCCTCGCAGCTTACCACGGAAACTAGATGGCGCTGTGTGACCTGTCTGGAAATAAAAAAATAAAAATAAAATATTTGTGATATTTCTCGAGTTTGGTACGCTGGAGACATCGACGAGCTTGCCACTTGTCATGATCGGCCCATAGTAAAGTTGGCTAAATGTGAATCCGCTTATGTATAGGCGTGGTTTCTGACCACCCCGAAAGGGAAACGGTCGTAATGATACTTTACTTTTTTTTTATATATAAAAATGTTGCCTAACGAAATATGTTATGGACAATATTGAAAAATACTGAAAGGAGTCTCATGGCCTATTTTCACAAAGAATAAAACAGCATGTGAAATATAACTTTTAAATTAGTTTTTAAATGCGTGGAATCGGATTACCTGCGATTGCGGTCGTGATAATACTTGAAGGCGGATTTATATTTAGTATCGGTTACATTATTAGGTATTTAATACGGTAATTCGACGTGTATCCGTCAGGAGCTGATAGAGGGGACAGAGATTGAATGTATGGCCAAAATTCAATAGTTTTCGAGATATTTGAATTTTTAATATTTTTAGATATTTACCCAAAATTTATTTATACAAAAAAACTACAAATTGGATATCTGAAAACTACATACATATTTTCATGGTTCAATTCGTTGTATTTCAGCTAGCTCTCTCGAATTACTAGTAACTCTCGTAAGTATAGAGCGTCCCGACACATCACGTCAGACTAATGTAAATCTGGCATTATTCGGTACTTAAATTAAAGTCAATATCAACTGGCATGCGAGGGGAGAATATGAACTTTAGTCGTTTTGGCCAACAACCCTCGTTTGAATACGTGACAGATGACCGCAGCGGAAATACATTTCTGGAACAAAGCTACGCTCAGACATCAAAAGGTCATGGCACTGGTACGGACGATATATTTAGAATCGTTTAGGGGCTACTAAGAATCCTTGATTCAGTATTAACCGTATTAACTAATAAGAATCTATAGATAGCACATAAGCATTTATAAGAAAATATTCATTACATTTGTTTGAGCATAAAATTTCAATTGAATTTATTTTCGTCGTCGTTTAAAATACAGTTTACAGTATATATGAAAATATATTATGTAAGTATGTATATATAATTATGTTGTTAAATTGAAATACGATTAATATTTCTTTCATTGCACCTATAAATGTTCTAATTTGTCCCCAAGGTTTGGCTGTCAAAAAATGTCTACAGGTATTAAGCCCCCCTTTGTACTTTGTGCAACAAAGTTTTTAAATAAATAAATAATAAAAAAATATAAAAAAATAATAATAAGTAATTCAAACCTTATCACATTAACCATGATATGTTTAAACGTAAATAACTCCTATATTGCTTCACTATTTATGATTTGTCCTTGTTTGACAAATGTAAATTTATAGTAATTAGAATGAGACAAACGAATGAGACAAAAAAGGTTTCACTGAAAAGTTTTGTACCTACACGTAAGTAATTGTCTACGTAATTATAGAATTCGGTAAAGTCGAAGTTTAGAAACATGCTGTCCACACCTGAACCAGCCTATGTCGGTCTCTGAGTCTGCACTGATGGGTCCAGAACCCTGTGGACTATCAAAAAGCACTTTTCGCGCAGCATTAAAAAAATGGAAACACGCACAATGTGTATCTGCCTGGCAGGCAACTCCAGGGCAGAGGCACTAGTTGGAGCTAATCGTGGGCTACTCAGGTAGGTACACGATCAAAGCCCTTCAGCTATGCAAACCTAAATTAAAAACTCTCACTAGAGCCCTGACTGGTCACTGTAAATTAAACAAGCACAAGTTTACCATGGGCCTAATAGAAATAGATAAGTGCAGATTCTGTCGCGAGGTGTCTGGAACACCAGTCCATTTCCTCTGCGACTGTTATGCCCTGCATCACAAGCGACGCACCATCTTGGGTGCTCACAGTTTAAGCTCCGGTTAAGGTTCCTTGAAGCCGTAGGTCTAGCGAACGAACTATAGTCTAGGGAGGTCACATAGATCACTACTGGTCGCAGTGACTTGGTGACGAGTAGTCCCACCCTATTTAACATATAATAATATAGTGTGGAATATAAAATTCAAATGTAAAATACAAACTATAGATTTTATACGTGTCTTTGTTGTTATTTGTGTTACATGTGGGTTCCTCAAACTAAGCGTTCTGACTAATTGCCTAGTGGTTTTGGTTTGATTAATTCGACTTTGGTTTCTCTAGTGTAATATTCCAAGTGATTACCAAATTACCAGCTCTATGTAAATTATTTTCTTTGCTTTTTATGTAATATGTAACTGGACTAATCAGTATGCCAGGAACTATGAAAAAAAAAATAGTTTCAATTTATTTTAAGCAATTAGTAAAGGAGTCCTTCGCGCCATTTTGCGTCGACATATCAAGTGCAAGTTTTTGTTTTGTAAATTAATTTACTGCGAATGTGTCACTGTCAAAAATGGTGTTGTTTTGTTTAATAATGTGAATAATTATGGAAAACGATAAATTGGACTTTAAATGTGGGGCACAAGTTGCAGTTTATTTTTTGCGGTTTTCCCGCGCTGTCAACTACCATATTTTACCCGACGTGTTTGAGCTATGGTGCCGCGAGCGACTCCAAGAAAAGCAACAAATTCTGCAGCATCTGGAATTTGATGATGACCTCATTAACTCATAAAAAAGAAAAATATATTACGTCAAACTTGGCTGTATGGGCTAGACCCTTTGCCTTCCCTATCGTCTCATTCATCATCAATCGGGAGAAGAGAACAAAAAAAAAGGAGTTTTTCGCGCCATTTTGCGTGGACATGTCAAGTGCAAGTTTTTGTTTTGTAAATTAATTTACTCTGGATATTATTGGTCAAAAGTGGTGTTGTTTTGTTTAATAATGTGCTACAATGTGAATAATTATGGAAAACGATAAATTGGACTTTAAATATGGGGCACAAGTTGCAGTTAATTTTTTGCGGTTTTCCCGCGCTGACAACTACCATATTTTACCCGACGTGTTTGAGCTATGGTGCCGCGAGTGACTCCAAGAAAAGCATCAAATTCTGCAGCATCTAGAATTTGATGTTGACCTCATTAACTCATAAAAAAGAAAGATATATTACGTCAGACTTGGCTGTATGGGCTAGACCCTTTGCCTTCCCTATCATCTCATTTATCATCCATAGGGAGAAGAGAACAAAAAAATAATAATTAAGCAATTAATAAAGTCATACTGACATTATAAATGAAAATTCCGTATGTCTGTTTTCTAGCTCTCACACCTATACAGCTTGACCGATATAAATAATATTTGATTTTAGTAATCATATATAGCATGTTGCTATATGAGGGTACTAATATGTATGAGGTATATTATATATAATTATTTTGTAAATAATTCCGTGGCTTTAGATGCGAAGGTGCCCCGGGTTCAATTGTTTATTTATTTAATTTATTTGTGACAAGACTTTGTCGATTTGGTTATTTCAGCCGTTCTGCGACCGGCCGTTAGAGCCTTTTAGTATTCAAGTGTATAAACGCGACGCAGATAATATTTTGAGCTTTAGATCCAGGTTTATAAATTTTGCTGCTTTACGAGTGCCGAGTAACAACTTTATTGAGAAACGTTTATCTACAGCAGAGGTACTTGAACTTGTCTTCTATCATACAGAAGTGACAAAACACATTTATTTCCTGGTTTATATTTAATTCTAGAAGATATTTCTGGAGATTTGGCTTAGAATCGCCACGCTGGGTTGGCAAGGGTCCGATGTAAATTTTATAATGACATTTTATTATCCACAAATTGGTATTGGTAGAACCGGGACCGACGTGTGTCTGATTTCAATTGCTAACATTTATAAACCCCGTGCGTTACGACAATCAGGAGGGCAAGGTCACATGTTATGCTAGTATAAAAAATAATTATAAATAAAAATACGTGTGGCACTCGGGGACTGCCGCGGTAAAGCTATTGCATAGCATTTTTTATCAACTTATGCAATTATAATTATTTATTTGTTTTATTTATGCAGTATTTTTTCTTCTTTGATATTAATTCAAGTTTTTTATATTACTCGTGGACGCGCAAAAAGCACGCTGTCTCACCTAGCATTGTGTCTAAAAGAGATAGAATCAGTTATGAGCAGTTAGCAGCTAGTCTACACGCATACTTCTAGTTGCACGCACACACACACCGTGCCGAAGTCTGCCGAACTCAAACGCCGCTGTGCTGGTCGGAGTGGGGGGTGTTAGGTTTATTTTCGTTACGGAATTTCTTGATTCGGTCGCCGCGCTCAAAGCCCGCGATAAAAGCTATGCAATAGCTTAAAAACAAAACTTTATTTTATGATCAACGAGAGTCTTTGATAAATTTAAATGTGAGTAAAAATAACAAAAAGAGATTATTAAAATTTTACTTTACAAATTACCTGATAAGATTCGTTAATAAAAAGTTGGAATTAATACAAAAGGTTATATTGAAGAAGCTCCTTGAAAGTTTGATGGTGTAGCGTCTTGTAATTAACAGTTGAGATGTAATGTCTTCGGAGTAAAGTTTTAATTATAAACTGTCGGAGTTAGAAAATGTACCTCGAGTTATTATGCCTCTGACACTACTATAATTACTCTGCCCAGTTTACAAAATAATAATGAAAAAACACAAATTACAAAATAAATATAATAAACCTAAACAACTAATGTTGCTATCTTAAAAAAGTAGGTTTACATTAGGTAATTTTACTATAATATTAGACCTATGTACAGTAGGTACACACAGTACACGAGTGTTTATTTACATTAGATATCTTTACTTACTGTCTTTGGCGTAGCCATTTCGACTTTTTTTTTTTGTGTAGCCGGATTCTCGTTTTTTAGCCTAAAGCTATTAGAGTTGATATTCGAAAAAGAAATACTAATTTATAAGCATTCAATGAAATCACTGTGCGGATCTATCGTGTGTTGGCTTGCGACCAACTATAGGCTGGCTACTTTGCAAGTAGGCCTCCTTTTTGCGCAGCAAGGTGCTCATCATTACCAAATACTGTACCTATGATTCAGTTAATGCTTGGAAGCTCGTATAAGTATTGACGGCAGATTTTAGCAAAGATTTTGTTGGAATTCCACTGCGTAAAGCTGAGTCTTGAAACCGTTCCTGATCATTCTTTGAGATCATATTTGTTTGACTTCATATTGTGGTCTTTTCGAATATTTAATTCACACGGAATAAGAATAACTTTTTTCAAGTTCCGAGAAAATACTAAGGTGTCTGGCCTATAGGCTGATACAGCTAGTTCATCTGGGATCGTATAATGGTGTTCAAATGTATTCATGAGAATTCCAAGGATCGAGTGCATACATTTAGTTTTCGTAGTTTGCCCTTCCTTTACAAATGTAGTTAAAATTTTATTTGTAGTCGTTCCCTTTCTAGTTTTTGCAAAAGTAAGTTTTACTTCTTTACGGATAACACCAAGGGCTCTGTCATGTCAGCGCGAGTAATAGACCTTTTCTAGAATAACTATCTCACCAAGTCTAGCAGTTTCTATGGCAGCACCTCACAATGTACAGTTCTTTTCCGTAGCTTTTCTCCACCTTACCAAATTACTCTGGTACGGAAGGGACATGTGAAAAGCGTTTAGGTAGAATTTCAGGAATGCCGAAGACTAATCGTACATTGGTGTGCGCCACTTCAGGGCTGCAGGGATGTAGAAATCGCCCAAAGTTAGCCAGTCATAAATATACCAATCGGTATATTTGGCTTTATTTCGGCCGAATTTGGCCAAAACTAGAGTTAATATAAAGAAATCCACTATTTTATCGAACCACATCAGAAGCTAACCGCTAGATCACGAAGAAATACAGATTAAGTTTTGAAAGTATATTTAAAAACTAATAAACATGAAAAGACAAACAACAAAGTAATAAAAGCATAAAATTAAACGATAAATGTACTTTAAAATATCAAAAATAATACAACATTATCTGATTGATGTTGCCTATTAGTAATTTAGAGTACGCTGAATATACTTGAGTCGGCGTGACCGAAGTCGGCGGTGCTGTCCTTGAGATGGGAGATCAATCGAATGAATCAATAGACACAGAAATAGAACGAACCGCATCAACTGCGCTCGTAACCGATTCAAAGTTCCCTAAGTGGATCTTTACGACGACGCCTAATTTCATCAATATCAGTCGTTGTGGCAAGGTACAGCTGCAAATATTTAAATTTATAATTTACGAATTCGCTGTTTCAAATACAACTATACTGACAATATAAATGCGAATAAAGCTACGTATCTGTGTCTTTTCATCTCTCTGACTGTCTATGGGTTTGTCTCGCCGTAACTACTTAACTGATTTTGATAAATTTTCTTTGGGACTGTCTTCATCGAGTTGGGAGATCAATCGATTTGATTGGGTCACAGAAATATACTTAACCGCATCAACAGCGTTCGTAACCGATTCAAAGTTCCCTTAGTGGATCCTTTACTGACACTCGATTTCACCAACATCCGACTGTGCGTAACAAAATTCATACTGATATAAAAATAAACAAAACAAAAAGCTCTATTTTACAGTATAGCTGTCTGTTTATCTCGCATTCAGGCGTATACCACTTAACCGATTTAGATTAAATTTGCCGGAAATATTCTTTGAATTCCAAGATTACTACGTCACTAAAGCTCGACATGCGACCCCAGACAATCTGAAAGATTGCTGTCAATCAATTACTGACTTTATTGAAAACGGTTTTTTTTTATTAAATTCCATAAACAATGTATTTAATGTAATTGATAAAATGTAACTAAAGACGTAAGTTACCAACGATAAACGACGTATGATAATTTTATATACGATTATAGCTACGAGCAATTAAGATAATGAAAGATCCTTTGTGCTTGGAGCAAAACACTTGGTTCTTTGAGTTATCAGCGTAGAACATTCGCATGTGGCCTGTGATTCATCCGGAATGTGTGTATATTCGTTGGGAAGGAATTGAGGAATTGAGTTGTTAACGTAATCGATGCCAGTTGTGTGGAATTGGTACCACATACTTTAACAAGCCATTTTCGTTTATTCACCTTTGCTTGCAGCTCGTGGCAGACCGATATCAATAAAGCGTTCATATGCTATTCTTATACGTTTGCCAATTTTAATGAAAAATTAAAGTATAGTGGTTATCATTAAATGATTTAGCCAAAATCTTAAAAAAAAAACTCTTTTAAGTAAGTCCGAGTAAGCCTTAAAATAAGTTGCAATGGTAAAACTAATATATAATTAGTAGGTTATTTAGAAGAAAAAACTGTTGTTAATTTTCAAGGCGTTATCAAAACAGCTCGTCAGCTCAGGAGACAACAGGGTTGGGCAATATTTGGGCCAAAGGATGATGTCATTCAACGTGGCAATGCTGCCAGAATCCTTGGCATTTTGCCCATTGGTGGTGATTATATATATATATATATATATTACTTGATATTTTTATTATTAAGTAGTTTATATTAGTTTTTAATAATACAAATAATAATTTGTAATGTTCCTTTGAATAAATACTTAAATTCGAATAAAAAGTATAGTAATTTACGAAATGTTAAATACATTATAATATATTAAGGTTCTCGTACAGCAACAAAAAAATAATTATATGTGCTATTTAGGGTAATCAAACTTACGCTAAACCTAATCTTTTATTAATAATAAAACCATAAAAATATGTCGTCATAAAAAATATTTTACAATTTTGACCTATTAATTAATAAGATATATAGAAATAGAATAAATGAGCAAAAAGTAATTCACTACGGAAATTTCCATAATAGCTACTAGCCTCCTTATTTGTAGCTGGAGACTACTTATTATCATGTTGTGTTCACAACATAAGACGGAAGAACAATAAAGTCTAATGTACGATATCATTACGCGTGAAAATAACTTTTGTAGAGATAATTATAGATATAAATGAAGCATTAAGGAAGTCCTAGAGGAAAAGAGGAAATCCTTCACAAAATAAAAGCATTTTGGATTATCATCAAATTCTGAATATTAAAGGTTATAATTTATAAGTTTATAAAACTATAGTTCACATGGTTGTTGTTGTATAATTCAGTATATGTTTTATTATGTAAATCTAATATAGCAGATTCCTTTCTCAGTTAGATTAAATATTAACAGGTCACTAGAATCTGCTAAGCTGCTGGCCTTCTGCTAATAGGTTACTCTTTCGACCACTTTGCTGCTTAGTCTTCCACTAGCAGGAGTAGAATCATTCAAAATTTCATTAATGACGTGTCACAAATGCCACAAATGGTTTACTAGAATAAATATATTTTGACTTTGACTTATGGTCTCGGTTCACTAGTACTTGTGAAGTCAAATATTTACACCAGATTCACATCAATCAGTCAGTATGGTGCAGTACAAATTCTCTAGAAATATTCCTGGAGGTTGATCTGATTA
This sequence comes from Tinea semifulvella, assembly GCA_910589645.1. NCBI lineage: Eukaryota > Metazoa > Arthropoda > Insecta > Lepidoptera > Tineidae > Tinea > Tinea semifulvella. Next base: position 11,071,814 of record OU342586.1, read on the forward strand.
TATATATATAACATATATTAACAGTGGAAATCTAAAACTTATGATAATGAATGACGAAATACTAATTGTGGATAAACTTACAAGTGGCCAAGTTCATGGGCGATAATGAAAGCGCTAGTAAGTCCCTCGTCGTGTATCAGAGCTGCAGATTTGGTTTTTGTACACACACCATTGATGGCTGCAAGACCTGATGGACCATCCAGGGCCGTACGGGTTAACCAAATTGTTGCATCCCATCCATTGGTATCTGATAATATTGATTTCAGTTTAAGAATGATATAGGTGATGCTGAAGGTGAATCTCAAGAAATGGAAGCTTTAAATTATGGTTATCAGAGTAGCTTACTTACTAGTAAAATAAATTAAAAGTTAATTGGGACTGTTTCTGTCAATATTACGTGCATCAAATTTAAATCCATAAAATACTTATGCACATTATTCACAAAAGGTCGTCCAAAAATATTAATCAATTTAACAAATAAGTTTGTGGTATAGTGCTAGACTTACCCGCGGGGAGTCGATTCAGACGTCTGTGGTTCCACTTATTGACAGATTCCAATTTCTTCTTGATGTTATCATATTTATTTATTATCGGGTCTTCCTCAAAAAGTAATTGATGACTGGTCATCACGAGTGTCATGTTCGAGCCCAAGGAGGAATCGTTGAAGATTGCACTCACCTTGAGAACAAAAACAAACATTGACTTAATCACTATATTTAATTTTACAAAGTGTTACTTTAGGTACTTCGCCTATTTTATTTATAACTTACAATATTCATTAATGCTAGTATGTAATAATATGTATCTTTTCCATGAAACTTTGTCACCGAGTTATCAGCCACGATCGCCACCTCGAGCCACAACGTGGATGGGGCGCCTGAAAGTTTAACATTATTCACAACTTGTTTAATTTTATAACGGAAATCACTATTGTCACTTATACAGACCTGACACTGGTCTCGTGTAAACTGGAGTTCGAGAACGAAAATAATCGAATTCAGAATCTTCTTTTATTCTTGGGCCGATGTAAGGCGCCGCATCCTCAATGAAATTCAGATCAAGGTCAGTGACCGTGTCTCCAGTAAGATTAAAGACAGGCGGCCCATCCGTCAACGAGATGTCTCGACGACGCAGCACGTGCGAGCTGCGAGGAACTTCTGTCGGTTGCAATATGAACTCTTTGTCGCTCACTTGGATCAAACCGTACAGCTGTCCTTTGCATTCGGTTATGACCACGAAAGAATCGTCTACCTCGAATACACGTCCCTTGTAAAAATGGCACTGATCGTCATAAGGAGTACGAATAGCAAAGTTTTCTTGTAGTTGTACTGTCCATCCATGAATATGGACCGTGTGCGTGTGGTCGCCCGAGGTGTGAAGGTCGCGGCTGACGCGAGACAGCGCGGGCTGCAGCAGCTCCGGTGGGTTCCAGGCGTGCACCAGCGTGAGGCTGACCGCCACCCACAGCCAACGCGGCATCGTGCGCGCGCCGCTGAGGGCTCGACCGCTCTGCGCGCGAGCCATCTCCGCGTGCTACACGCATACGCACTCACCGCCGCCGCCGACGATGTGGGGTAAACGACTCCACACACTTCACATTGCATGAGCTTCATGCGTCATATATAAACAAAATAAGACGAGTCGGCTTATCTTAAAATAATGAAGTCATACAACGTGTAACATGTTGTGCTCGAAGGAAAAATGTGGTTAGTGATAACTATTGTAGTTATTAATTAGTATAGTAAGTTGGTCATGACATGTTGGCATATTTAAAATAACAACACTGTTAGGAAAAATGCATACGAGTATACGAGTAGTTAGCAGTCTACTATGTTGCAGTAAATGAATTCGACTCCGTTACTCAACAAAGAAAGAGGTTTAACTTTTTTTTTAAATAAATTTTATTAAATTATATTAATTTACCTGTTATATATGATATTAATTAGGTTTAAAAAACAGACGAGCAACTCAAAGCCCAAATATACCAAGTATCGACACAACACAACTATGTAATTATCCAATATTCTTAAGACATATCGTAACATAACTTATTTCTGGACAAGTTTGGTAATATAATATTCGACTTCAGAAAGACGTCGGAGAATGTGAAGAGATAAGTCCTCAGAGAATTCAATACAAGACATCTTATTAATCTGGTAACGCGTTACCACGTGCTTCCTAATTTATTATTGTCCAAAAATAATATTATATTCCAAATATAACTTAACCTCATTTCGTTTTAAGCATGTTTAAAATATTGCATACAGTTGTCTGTACGAAGAAATATTGTGATTACTGATTTTGAAGCTAAAAGCTTGATATATTTTGAGAAATGTTACATATGAGTACGTATAGTTCATATTTTTACTTATTTATGATAATAAGTGTAAAGAAGAAGGTACCTACCAAATTTATAATTTTTATTTTATCGCAAAGTACAGTCTTAACTTATTTTATGTCCAAAATCCATATTTTGTCCGAGTGATAATAATGCTTATAAATAAACTAAAGGCAATCATTATTTGGTCTCTATTTAATAGTACGAAAATATTTATTTACACAACAATTCTAAATAAACAATAACATTATATTTTAGTACATCTATTACGGAACATCATCCTTAAAAGGTATTTTAACTTCGTCCTCAACATCAGCAAAATCAACTCCTTTATTTGATAAGAATATTGAGAAATCTGTGTCCTTCTTTCCTGTTTTAGTATGCTTGTTTATTGTAGTTGCATCTTTATAAAACAATGTTAGGATCATGCCTTCTTCTTGCGACGAAACATTACTATAGAATAAATAATCTCTCAACGTTTTAGAGCAATAAATCCCAACGTTTCCGTCTCTAAGATATCCAGTATCTTGAATTTTCTTCAGTTTATTCCGTCCATCTTCAACGTTCGACATTTCATAAGTGACTTCATCTGCTAATGTTTCCACATTGTCCACGGTTACCGAGAAATCCTCGATTGTATCAAATAAATTGTTGTTTTTCTGAAATAATATAATAAAAACATTTAAATATTTTAGCAAAATTAACAACATTGGTTACCTCAAAGACTCGTCAATTGGTCGTCAATATGACTTAATTATTAATAAAAAATAGTACAAAATCAGATAAAATAAAACAATTATTTAGATACCTAGTAGATTTATTTTATCAGTGTCTTTTTGATAATATCAAAACTGTTTTTTAATTATTTTTAAGGCAGCCTTAAGTTAATTAAGATAAAGCAAATTGTGAAATAAGCGTAATAAACTTACTTACCTGTAAAACAGACAGGGTAACAAGATAGCCCAGGACGTTCATTGTAACAAGAGGTCGCCGTCAGATGAAATTAGAGAATGTCTCAGCCACCGGCCATCCAACCTTTGTCGTTCGCTTCCAAATTCTTAGTATTTATAATTGGTATTCGTGCAAAACATTTCTGGCAAAATTAAATACTATTCAAATGCCGTGTGTAAAGTCGCTGTGTCGAATAATAATATCTAATGGACAATGGAAGTCATTTACATGTGAATCATGGCTTTAATGAGGGACATGGTGATTTCTAGAGGTGGAACGGGCATAAAACTGTAGGTAGTTAGTGTGTCTAATTCATTATGTATCTAGCTCTACACTTGTTAGTCTAAAATCTATTCACTTACTGAAAAAAAAAATTAAGTAGACCTGCAGCTCTGTTCTGTTACTTAAGCGCAAACGTTATATAATGGAATCCGTTACCTATATATATATCACGCTATTAAAGTTCATATTTGCACGGATACCGTCGAGGTCGAGCGCTTATAGAGTTGAGATTTTAACAATATTTTGAAATTATGGAGCAATCACTGACGTAAATAACGAAATCCACTAATAACATTTACGACTAAGTGACAGGATAGGGCTGGGCTGCAGGTCTACTTAGTTCTTCTTTTTTTTACTTGTCATTTTTGGAACGAACTTTGTTTGTGTATTAAAATAGGGGCCCACAAAATCAAAGCTTCTTCCGTCACAAGATGGAGACACACTATTATACTATTTTATCTACCTCATACTTCAAAGTTTGTCATCTGACTTCCTCTAATGATAATTTATAATTTTAATACATGTAGGTACTTACTTCCGCCTCCGTGGTCTAGTGGTAACAAACGTTGCCGTGAACTCGGGAGGTCGTGGGTTCGATTCCCACCGGGGGCAAGTTGTACATTGTATAATTTGTCTCGGTCTGGGTGTTTATATGTATAATATGTATATATTTACAAAAAAAAAAGTATAATATGTAGTTTATCAACCATCTAGTTTCCGTAACACAAGCCTCGTAGCTTACCACGAAAACTAGATGGCGCTGTGTGAACTGTCTGGAAATATTTATTATTATTATTATTACTTAGCTGCACACTTAACCACGATTGATGTAACTAGACCAAAACGTCACTCGTCGGAAGAAATATCTATATCTCTGAAATACCCTTTATTTATGCTTGTAATTTCTCTGATGGATAGAATTCGGAATTTCGTTTATATTCGTCAAACAACCAAAGTTACAGACATCTTTTAAAATTAGCAAGCTAAAGTTGCAGTGGGCCGGACATACTCGTATTTATTTCATTTTATTAATAATGTGGGGATCGTAACTTAAAGCCTTTTATAAAGAAATTGTTCCAAGGCTCATTTACGTCTTTGGTGACAATAGGGCTAGCAGTTTTTTCTCCCAAAAATTAAGTATCCTAATTCAAAGGGGAAATGCTGCTAGTGTATTGGGCACCATGCCACAAGACAGTAATTTGAACGAGCTATTTTTTTTTGTAAGTATGTATTTTTATTTTCTATATATTATTATTATTATTTAGGTTAAATTTCGATTTTGTTTTAATATAGTTTATTTAATATTGTAATTCTTTTATATTGTTTGTATTTTATTAATTTTATTTAATACTTTATTGCACAAAGACAAAGGCGGGCTTTAGTGCCTCAAGACATTTTATCATAGCCAACCATTGGGAAAACTTTAAACAATTTACTGGAAAGTAGGTGCTGAAATGTTAAATATAAATATCAAAAGTATTATTTAATAACTAGCCACATACATACAACTACATATACATACATACACACACACACAAATAAACGAGTATATATAATAAACTTAATACTAATACATAAACTTACACATACATAAATTAAAATTAAATTGTAAAATATATAAAAAATAAAATAAAGTAAAGTATAATAAAATCAATTTTATAAATAATTTAAATACCTTCTAAAAGTTTTTATTCGAAGGAAATAAGGTACAATAATTTTAAAAAATAATAAAAAATTAATTAAACTCTTTACTATTAATAAAAATAAACCTAATTAATAAATAAAAATATAACTAAAAACTAAAATGAAGAAAAAACAAAATAATAATAATAATAAATACCTAAATTGTTATAGTAAAACGAGAAAGAATACTACTATTTCTAAATTTAAAGATATATATTAATAATACGGAGTAGCTGTGAAGTACAGTTCGAAAGGTGTTTAATTTGATATATTAAATAGTATATGATATAATAATACACAATTTATTTAATGTCAAACAGGTTGTATATAAAACAAATACGCACTATATTTAAGTATGTCACACTTACATCGCCATACACACACAAACACGTACACACTAACACAACACTCATGCACTCGCGCATCCATAATTATTTACTATATTTTGTCCTCTTACGAGTGATTTTATTGTTGTGTACACGCATATTATTATTATGCATATTGGCTTATGTTTTTGTTCGTATTCTTTGCGACTTGCTTAGTTTAGTTAGACTTCTAGTTTTAGTTTAGTTTAGTTTTATTTCCACAAAGAAGTACTATTTATATAAAGTAAAGCCATGTATGGCCAATGTGTTACTTATAAGGCATACCTATGTATTTATTTCTGTAATGAGCTGTGGTTTTTGTAATAAATAAATAAATACATATCTGCCGCAGAACTGACGAGAGTTTCGTCTCGTCGAGGATTCTAGAGAGGAGACAACGTACGGGAAGACGCAGAGTGGGACGACCCTCATTAGAGGTTGGGTGAGGGTGGCAAGATATCGTGTCAGTGGCGAGCTTTAGGGGAGGCCTACAGGCCGCTGATGACGTTATAGTTATAAAAAAAATATATCACAGCTATACACATATACTTACTCTATGGTTAAAAAAACTCTCGTTAACATAATATCGAGATGTTTTACACAAATAGAATGTAATGTAAACAATTATAGATTTCTGTCGAATAACGTAAATAAATATATGCATACGTGTTTTACCGTTGCTGATGCTTATGATTAAATTATTAAAAATAAAACAAGAAACGTATAAGTACTTTTGTTTTTTATTTGGGATAATTTTACTAAATTTAAATAATACTATTATAAAAAGTAAAGTATCATCACGACCTTTCGGGTTGGTCAGAAACCACGCTTATAAAGAAGCGTTTACATTTATCCAACTTTACTATAGGCCAATCATGACAAGTGGTAAGCTCGTCGATACTCTAGCGTACCAAACTCGAGAAATACCACCCGGCCAGGAATCGAAGCCGGCACCTCTGCATCTAAATCCACTGACTTAACCGCTAGAACACAGAGGCAGTTAATAATATATAATATAGCTAAAGCATATTAGCTTAAAGCATTGGATTTTAAGCTTCCAATACCTCTAAAGCTGGCGAAGTGTAAATACTTGTTAAAGTGTGTTGTGATATTTGATCTCAAATATAATAAAAGTCCGTTGTGCGGTTTATTGGACTAAAGTGGAAGTTGAATAAAACAAATTAGGCTAAATTAATATTTAGTTTCAATATATTTCTTGTTGACAATAGATCGTTATTTCCTTATTCATCAATAGACGCGAATGTTTTATAAATCAATCACGGAATATAATGTTTGTTTCCATTATACCGAATTTAGCTATTAAATTATTCTTGTTGTGGTCGACATTTATGTGAGCAAAGTAATTATTACGACTGTATACCTTGCAAGGTAGTCAGAAGCCACGCTTTCCTAAATTCACAATTTGCCAACTTTTCTATAGGTCAATTCTGTGGTGTCAAGGAAAAAGGAGTTGAGTCGAAAAATTTAAAAAATAGATTTTTGCACCTATTGGTTCAAAACATTCATATGCGTCAATGCAATAAGGAGATGAGTCTATAAACTGTACAGTGAATTTTACACCCCTACGTACATAAAGGGGCTAGTCGTATCATTAAAATGTATAAATAAGTAAAAAGAGTTCAATTGAGTTATTTCAGTATCGCGCTTTTACCGCCAATAATTCAGTTATGCATAGTGAGATGAGTGAACTCGTACCTAAAGTATGCGACTAATGAAATTGAACATTACGTAAATTACAATTTTCTAATTATAAAAATAAGTTGTTTTCTTAATTTGCCTCTAGTGAAAAGTTCAAGTGTGTACTTATCCCCTTTTTCCTTGACACCACAGAATTATGACAAGTGGTAATCTCGTCGATGTCTTTAGCGTCCCGAAATGGAATCGAACCCGGTACCTCCACGTCTAAATCCACGTACTTAACCGCTAGATCACGGATGTAGTTTATTTATGTCGTACTCCACTGTTAGAGATTTAGAGATGGGTTTTCCAGAATTTGGCCTACACTCGCCACGCTGGCCAGACGGGTTGGCCTGATGTCAATTTATAATGATATTTTATTAACGATTCCACAAGATGGTGCTAGTGGAACTGGACCGACGGCTTAACGTGCTCTCTAAGGCATGGAACGGTGTTGTTGTAAATCTATGACAAATGTGCGTAAGAAAAGTGTATTTATCATTGGTACATGGCAGGGATTTGAACTGACCTTTGTAGCATTATAGTTCTTACAATCTTTTTTTTTTATAGACGGTGAATCGATAAATCATCAATGATACGCCCGCTGCCTGAAGGGCTAACGCGGGTGGGGGTCGCATGCCAACCCTATAAACCGTCTCTCTCTTACGAGTCGTGGCTACGGAGTGAAGGCACTCGGTCGCCGCGTAATACAGTTCTTACAACCGTGCCACCACCGCATTATATATATTGGAGCGAATGGTCCTGAAAACCTCCAAAGCTTGAATTTCTAATTCCAATGCAGCCGGAATGACTTTGGTAACCTTTACTAATACATATATTTACAAAATAAATATTGGGAAGTCCCCAGACTAAATTACTCTGAGAACGGTTTTTTCTTTATGTAAGTTTAGCTAACTACTTCATCTACTATCTTCATTTGTAGATATTGTAGTGAAAAAAATACCGGCATGTACCAATGTTTCCACATTGGTACATGCCTTCTCTTCTTCTCTTACCTACTTGTACGTAAATTTATCATAGATTTACAACACTACCGTTCCCGTGCTTTAGAGAGCATACCGTGCTCCTATATAAGCCAACAATTCCACTAATACCAACTTGTGAAATCGTTAAATCAATTGTGATAAAAATTGACATGAGAATCTCGCCAACCAGTCTGGCCAGCGTGGCTAAATAGGTGGTATAGGCGGACTGATGGTGGTAATTTGCCCAGTCTTTCGGATTCAGGCTCTAATTGCCGTTTTGCCCAGTGAAGCATAGTGTTAGGGACTGATGTCAGTCATGAGTGTCTGATTGCAGTTGCTAACATTCATGGACCTCGCGCACCACTTACCATCAGGTGGGCGCAAGGTCACATACCGTGCTAGTAAAAACAAAAACATCAGAATTATGTTCGAGAAGCCAATAAGTAGTAGCAGTCAAGAATGTGATGATGATGAGGCCAGAATGGTGGATTTAGCCTAACTCTTCTTCCTACATGTATATATACATTTTTCAAACATTTATTCATTCACCTGTTTAGATTACTGTAAATGACTTGTCTATATTAACGTTTTAGCCATGTTCTACTCTGATACATCTAACTAATCACCGGAGGCAGTATCAAGACAACTCTTATCCCGGACTGACTTTCAAAATACACTTCGCTTGCTAATATACGAACACTGCTATACTCGTATATATAGTATAATTTTGCTCCTGCCTCTCATTCAATCATTTTGTTTTAGGTAAATAATCATTAACCTATTGGTTTTCACTTATTTATTATTATTATTATTTTACTTTTGCTAGTCACAGTTCAATTGCACTATTAATTTAAATCTAATTACTATATTTTACTCTTATTTCTGTTTTAATTGAATTGTCTAAATAATATAAAATCTCTTTGGCTTGTGTCCACTATTGCTACTTTGTTTATATGTTTAATGTAATAAGCTGTGATTTTTTACAAATAAATAAACTATTCTGGACAGCAGTGGGATGCTGACGATGGTGGTGATGATAGATTTTCCTACATTCCTAATTTTGGCGTAGCCTAAGCAGTACAGTCAGCGCCGTATAAGAAGTTTTTACTACCTGTAAAATAAATATTCATACTCGTAGTTATTATTTGCAAGTTACAACTTTGACAAACTAGTTACTTTACTAGTTACTGTTACTACGATCTTCGTAGCATTTTTTATTAATTAGGGTAATTATATCTGTGGTATCAAAGAAAAAGGGGATAAGTACAAAACTTGAACTTTTCACTAGAGGCAAATTAAGAAAACAACTAATTTTTATAATTAGAAAATTGGAATTAGTTAATGTTCAATTTCATTAGTCGTATACTTTAGGTACGAGTCCATCTCACTATGCATAACTGAATTATTGGCGGTAAAAGCGCGATACTGAAATAACTCGATTGAACTCTTTTTACTTATTTATACATTTTAATGTTACGACTAGCCCCTTTATGTACGTATGGGTGTAAAATAAACTGTACAGTCTATAGACTCATTGTTGCATTGACGCATATGAATGTTTTGAACAAATAGTTGCAAAAATAAAATTATAAAATTTTTCACTCATCTCCTTTTTCCTTGACACCACAGATATATGAGTATTAATTTGTTATTTTTTATATAGCATGTGATGGTCACCTAATGGTGCAGCATCAGACTAATTATTTAGCTCTAAGTACAAATACATGTGCCTAACACATAACACGGAAAACCTATTAATAAAAATAAAGTATAAAAGATATTAAAACATAAATCAAATTTTCCACTAATACCAACTTAGAGTAGGTAGTCTCCCAATCGCCGTCCGTGGTTTTAGTATTTCTGTCAAAGCTCCGGATCTGAAGATGCTTACTATTAAGGAGTTTGTCATCGGCCTGACTAGACTTATGTTCTATAGGGCGGACAATGGACACTTCAAGCATCTCCAGAATATCGCTCCGTCTTGAGCACGGCCCCCCAACGCGAGGCCACTTTCTAGAGAAGTTTCCAGGCCCCTTGGTTTGTGGGCCTGTTTACCAGTGCTCAATGCAAGGAGCGCTCAGCACCAAAAGTGCATGAACTACCAGTGAGTGATTGCCCTCGCAGCCGTGGCTCGGTTTTAAGAACACTTTCCTTAAAATCCTATAAAGGTCGGTTCAAACCCCCCGACATGTACCAATGAGAAATACACATTTCTTACGTACATTTGTCATTTTCTTTATTATTTATTTTATATGTTCTGGAAGGCCCATCTCTAACAGTGGAGGTCTGGGACGCTGTGTTCTAGGAACTGTAATTAGTAAATGAATGATTGCCCGCTGAGATTCTGCCGAGAAAAATGGAGTAATGTTAGGGACACCAACCCAGTCCCAATCCCGAAGGCTCATCTTTAGCAGTGAAGGACTAGAAATTTGTATTCTAGGTGCTGTAATAATAATATTAACCGCTGTATAAGACTCCAGTGTAAGTCCGTAGAGACCTCCAGCAGACATGACGATTGGTTTGCTGGCCCGCGTCATTACCAGCATGAGCCTAGCACGAACACCGCGCAGACTCGACGGTCCACGTTCCCAGCCACTGTAGTACGCAGCATTGCGAATATTCTCGCTCTAAAAACCATAATAAAGGTAACAATAATGTTAAATAATAAAAAAATATACATAATATGCCATTCCGTCATATGAATTTGGTATACTTACGGAATTTACCTACTTTAGTTGTACTTATAATAATAGGTGCAATTTGCAATTGTAAACACAATTTAACAAAACAATAATTTAAAAAAACATTAAAACACTAAATAAATTGCCAATAGAAAACATAAAATTAAATAAACTATACTCGTACTACAATAAAAACTAAATTGAACAACCAAAAAATATAGGTATATACCTACATTTATATAAGTCATATAACGCTATAAAGCACTATTATAAATATACCTAAGTCATTTTAGAAACTACGAGTATTTAAAATTGTTAAAATATATATTTCTCTAAAATAAATTAAATATAATATAATATTTTTTTTATTTCAGTGTTCTACAAAACTTATATATAAACCTAATGAACAATTTCGGCTCTAGTACACTGCAGGAGTTTAAATTAAATTGTGAATTAATAGTGAAATGAAATGAAATGAAATATTTATTTGCAGGAAACATGGCAACAAACAATATTAGGTCTTATTAATATTAAATGGGTCACATATTTCGCCATAAGCATGCAAAAATTTACAACAACTGTTATAGAAGTTACTAAAAAACTCAGCGTTGCTTCTTTAGTAACTTTACTTCACAAAAACCTTTGTGTTGCTTAAAATACACATAGTATTTCTCCAAAGTATAGAAACATTCCTGAACTAGCCACGCATGCAGTACTGTACAGAATCTTTTATAAGGCATCTTTGTCCATACCTTTGGCAAACAATTATATATTTTAGCGCTCATATAGGAGGCGTTTCGTCTAAAGATTTCTAATTTAGGTATAGGCATTACTAAAGATGTGTGTGTGATGGAACGTTTGCCATTATTATTACTTTGTTGATACCACCCACACTAGGTAATAATGAGCCTGGCTCGTGGGACTCTTCGATTACCTGTATTGGTTAATGAAATCGATTTTACTTATATTTACTTAAAATTAAATTAAGATCTAAGCTTATTAAATAAATAAATAAATAATTAAGGAAAAACAACAATTATCAAATATGAATTTCCTCAAATAGTGATTCTCATGAATTGCTCTGTCTCATAATAGTTCCAAGTAAGAAGTAGTCGTAACTTTAACTTCTATAGTATATACTTAGGTATATTGTTTTTTTAGCATTGCCTTACAATTCTAACAAGATTTATTCAAAGTAGATACAAAAATATTAAAATAAAATAGATTAAAAAATAATTATAAATAAAACTAAACTAAAAATATTTTACAATTTATAATCAAATTGTAGAGAAATATCTCATATTTTCCTTTTAAAGTTTATTTTTTTAAATAAAAGTATTAGTTAAGTCTAAACAGTAGAAAATGTATTAAAAATAGGTGGCCAAGATTGTGTTAGCTCGCGAGATAATGTCAATTCAGTTTATGCCGATTTGCGGAAATCGGATTATTTCTGCTTCGCGTTTCTCGATTGTTCCATTTTATAACGTAAAACAAGATTGTTATAGTCAGCATTTATATTGGCATAATTACGCTGAAGAACAAAGGACGTTTCCAAAAAGTTAGTGGACCGTTTCATTATCGATTATATCTCGAGACAATTTATTACGCTACTTATTATTCGATTTCCTGTTCCGCTATGTCGTTATTTTAGATATATTTATAAAATGAATTAGGTACAAGCATAAAAATGTGTCGTTTCTATGCCGAAAATACGGATATTAATTTTTTAAAATTGTATATCTTGGTTCCAGCAAAATCGCAATTTCATCATCATTCGGTACCCCACTGTTGGGGATCGTGACTCCGTCGCACTCCATCTACCAGGCGTTCCCAGTGGTTTTGGTCCTCAGCGCAGTGGATGGCTTGGTGTACTGGGATGTTTAGGTGGTCAGTCACCTGACTAGACATCATTTCTTTTACTGTAAACGTTTCTTGCTGTTTTTCCAGATTGTTGGCACCTCTTCTAGTAATGTGGCCAAAATATTCCAGAATTCGGGTAAAGCAGGCGGCAGAAAGTCTCTGTCCCTTGGCAAGTTTGAGCTCTTCGAGCACCTAAACCTTAGTGCGTCGTGCGGTCCAATGGATTCTCCGGCATTTATAGTCCATGTCAGCATTTGTCTAGTGCAATATTACGTGAGTTTCATTAAATTAACATTTGTTGTTGCTTATTTTTATCCTAGATCAGTTAGCATGTAGTACGTACCTAAATTAATGTTTGTGTAGTATATACGAGTATGTATGTAATAATTTAAAAATATATATTAATAAGTAGTATTCTATAAATCTATATTTTGAATCTATTTAATTTTTAAATGATATATTGCACCTATCTTACATGAAGGTTTCTCAGGTAGAGAATGAATGTCAAGCAACATTACGTCACAGCTTCGTATATTTTGTGCAATAATATTTTAAATAAATACTCGTAAATATATTGAAAATTAAATTCTTTCGTGATTTGGCATAGAAACGATTAGATGTGAACCTAAATTTAATGTAAATGTCACGCAAGGTTTACGTATAGTTACTCAAAGGATTGTGTCGTCTTTTATAGTTTCAAACTGTAGTGGTCGTGCACATCAACTTTCATTACCTACCTAACTACATTCATATTTACTATAAATGTTTCATTGATATATATTCAAAAAAGTTTATTTCAAAACATTTGATAATTTTCGATTATTATCTACTAGAACCGACACCTAGACCAGATGTTTGCATCATAGTCACTCCACTCGCCTACGGTCAAAGCGACCGCGCGCCGAAATTTTGGCTACACTACAATTAAAAAATATTAAAATGATGTTAAAATCAAACTGCACATGTTTTAATAGTTTGGTAGATGACTTAAATGGTTTAGCGATCTCTCATCAAGTTGCTATATTTATTTGGATTCAGTCTCTCTTTATCTCAATATGTACAAGTAGGTATCTAATTATTAAACTTACTCGTATAACCTACCTGTACTCGTATTTCATCGCACCATCGACAAAATATGAAAAGTTCAAACATATTGTAACACATATATTGAACACTCATTAGGAATTTTGCGATGCTTATTGTTACAGTCTGGAACATAAAATACAATTAGTACCTTATTATTACATTCAGTCAACTCGCGACACTTAAGGGACTTCTTTACAACGTACTTGGGTGGTCATTAAATGGAGAGAAGAATAATCGTAGGCTCATCAAATCTAAAGAACTTAGGCTGCAGTTCTTATTCATTTTGCATACTAAAAAGTTATGTTTTATTGCAGCAAATGATACGACTGTTTTGTCGATCTCATACTTCTGACCAATATTCAGATTAAAAAAACAGCTTTGTAAATTAATATATAATAAAATTAGGAAGTTATTTTCTTTACAATAACATGGAATGGGTAGTGTAGGTATACATACAGCAGTAACTTGGTAAGCGGCAAAACAAATAAGCATTCCGCTGGCAGCAAACTGAAATAACATCGGAACACTCAAAATGTCCTTTAACTCCGTGCAGTTACTGGAAAAAAATACGTTGTTTTTCGAAGGAAATAGAGCAAAAAAACAATTTGCACTAACAAAAATATATGAAAAATACAGTATACTTCATTGTCATTGTGACAATAAAGTGACTAGTTTCAACAACGAATGAGAAACGACTTTGAATAGCTCTGTCTTGTTGAAATCAACGAGAGATAATTACAAAGCTATAAATGACGATTCTATTTAATGCACCAAATTAGTAAATAGGGTAACTTTAATATAAATAATACAATAAAACTACTAACTCAATAAGAAACTTGTGATGATTGACCAAACGCCCCAAACGATCTAAATATTTTACTTTCCATTCCTCACCCAAATATTCAATTTCTTGACCAGCATCTGTAAATTGTCAAGAAGTTACTCATGTAATCATAATTAATTTTATCGATTTAAATAATAAGAAACCACTTAGAGTTCAATTCAATTCATTTATTCACCATAAGATACATAACGTACACTTGGTTTTGTGTAACGTACACAGTTATACAATTAACAGTACATATCATGGGAGGATAGTAAAGTTATATGTAAATGTTTCATAATTGCATGCTGTGTGCACATGTTTATGGAGATAGTACTGGAACTGCATTGTAAAGATTTGAAATTTAAAAATGTTTTGTACTCATTTCTGTTGTGTGTACCTATTAATAAAAAATAAATAAATAATTAAAGATCGACCATTAGTGCAAAGAACAGCCATCGTTATTTTATTTTAGCATAGTTTACTATAGCATGTAACAATACTAATGCTTCGTTCCAATAATCTAAATGTTTAAAAAATATTCCTTGTATCAAAATTACTGCCTACTCCTTTTAGCACTTTTAATTGCTATAAGTCTGTCCTTTCCTTAGGATAAAATATTAAAATTGCTGTTAGGTCGCCTCTGCTTCAAGCTGACTTTACCTCTATATTTGACTTCGATACAATAAATAATAATATATCAATCAATACTAGACATTACAAACAATAGTTATGATTGTGTCTGTATGTTGGCATCTACACAGAAGGAAGCTGGTGCATGGCTTTACGCCATCCCATCAGCTCCTCTTGGTACACTCCTGGATAAAGACAGTTTAAGAATAGCAGTTTCATTACGCCTTGGTTCAAAGATATGCCAATCTCACATTTGCGGGTTTCCAAGTTAATGAAATTGGCCTACACTGGCTTAGTTAGAGCGCAGGCAGACACCAAGCTTTAAATGATTTTTTAAATGTCGAACTTTTCAAGATAATAATAATAAAAAATATCCAATATGTTGTAAAATCGGGATTATAGATGTTTTATAAGATCTTTTCTCTGGCAATTCGACTTTCCAGTAGGTATCTACTTCTACAATATTATTATTACTATTTATATTTAAAAAATAATTAATACTCGAGCGTAATGTGATTTACCTTAATAAATATATATTTATACTTACTGGTGCTATCAATATCGTTTAGAATATTTTCAAAGCAATCTGCAAGCACTGAATACTGGCAGAGTATATGCATCAGTGTGACCTGCATGATTAAATCGTTGACCATCACAAAGTATGACGTATAATTGAATGCCACCAGAACAATGATGTAAGCGATAGGATATATAATGGGGCTTTTGTATTCTATTGGTAGTCTCACTGCGACTGTTAGATTGTATTCAAGATCGTCCACTAATGGATACACATACCTAAAATGTTAATCATGGTTTATTATCCTATTGTTAACCTAAACTTTATTATGAGTACGTCATTTCATTAGAAGTTTTAGCATTAGCTTAATGCTAAATTAACTTTATCTAACCTTTGATCTTTCTTATTTGGATACTGGGAGATGTAGATTTAACCAACATATCATATACAAAATATGCTGGGGTTACTGGTAATTTGACGTATTTCCATCAGGAGCTGATAGGTCAAAATGCAACAAATTGAACCCGTCATATGTATGGCCAAAATTCAATAACTTTCGATATATTTAAATATTAAGGGGTTTTCGATATTTATCAAAATATAGATATTTTTTTCAAATAAATTAAATAAATATATTGAATTAAAAATATATATTGTAGCTGACACTTCAATTAAGCTATGAACATTATTAAAAGTTATTTTTAACGAGACAATTTTTTTTTTCTATTTTGCGTAAAATGAAAATTTTGTTAAGATATTATTCAAAAACGATCATCATTTTAATTATTTTGATAAATTCAGTACTTTTAATTGTGTTCATAGCTTAATTGAAGCTCTAGCTATAATATATTTTTTTTAATGGTATGTAGTTTTTGGTTTTTTATTTGGAATTAAATTATATTTTTTAGTAAATATCGAAATTACAATTCAAATATATCGAAAACTATTGAATTTCGGCCACACATTTGAGGGGTTCAATTTGTTGTATTTTGGCCCCTTATCAGCTCTTGCCGTATATCCGTCCAGTACCCTATTAGACAGAGGCTTTTATGGATGGCTACTTTTATGAATTTAGGATATCGGTCTGAGATATAAGAGACAACTTCCTGGTCAATCTATTTCCTGATTCAAGTCGTAGTATTTTAGGCTATTGAGCAGGATTCTATATATGCATTGCTATAGACATTATTTATTTAATAGTTGGCTTATCTCACCTAATCCCTTCAATATAACGCCCACTGACTATATTCAATTCAATTCAAAATTCAATTCAAAATATTTATTTCCACATGGTTCACATGTAACACTCGGATATTGTCATTTTTTTACAATATTATTAAAAAATAAATTAAAAGACTAAATTAAATTATGGATAGACCGAAATAAGTAAGTTACATTGCTGCCATAAGCAAGTACTGTAGGATAACCTTAATTCGAGGCATTATAGCCGTGTCAATTTATAATCTAAATATATTATATATATTATATATTAGCATAAACGTCTCGCTAAAGTTTTATCTGCTATATGTCACTACCACATTAACACGAAACAAAACGCACGCATTAAGCGCAAAATACATACATTGGTTTCCTAGTTTAGGCCGTGAAAGTTTAGCTTTATAACATTTATAAATAGCTCTGAGTAAATATAAATAAGAGATTGGTATTCTATAGTGTTCTGAATAAGTAATTAATTTAATTTACCAAGTTGCCAGTGTACAAGTTCCTAGACCAAGTAGCATTTTTAAATAGATTTCACTTCTGTCTTGCCAGAAATCCACTAATTTTCTACGTTCTGGCGTCGATATATCAAACATTTCGGCTTCCATAGCGCGCGTCAATTTTTGAAATGTTGGCATGTGGTTTAACTGCAATAGAATTTTGTTTAAATTTTAAAACTTCGACACATCCTCTTATCGTCCATACCACAGTGTCTTAAGCAGTCTTAAGTTATGACCAGGGGAGGAAGCTCCCCGTAATGTCGCACGGAGTATAGACGTGGACACTGGCATTGGGTCTAGTCCACAAATTTAAGGTCGCTCAGCAAGCTATGGAGAGAGCTATTCTTGGTATTTCTCTGATGGATAAAATTCAAAACGTCGATGTTCGTCAGAGAATCAAAGTTACTGATATAGCTTTGAAAATTAGCAAGCTGAAATGGTAATGGGCCGGACACATCTGCCGCAGAACCGACGACCGATAGGGCAATCCGTTCTAGAGTGGAGACCACGTACGGGACGACACAGAGTGGGACGACCCCACTCCAGATGGACGGAGGAGGTTAAATGAGCTTGCAAAAGACCGCGTGCAGTGGCGAGCCTTAATGGAGGCCTATATTCAGCGGTGAAGAGACACAGGCTGATGATGATGATGGTTGATTTTGTCTAATACTTTTCACAACCAAAACCAAACATATTTATTAAAGATTTAAAATGATAAAATAATAATAATAATTTCGGTAGATAATAATAATATTACTATCTACCTATTATTAATATGTGTTCAAAAACAAAATGTGTAAAATCAATTTTTATTTCTAAAATAGATTACGATTTATGAATACGATAAAGTTTCACAACTAGATCGTTAAATATTATTAGGTAAAAAAACTTTTACTATAAATATTATAAAAAAATAAAGTTAGGTAATAAATAAGATTTAACCATAATCCTGTATCTGTACATCGCGATGAGATGTATGAGCGTGACGTTGATGTTATCTATGATAAGATCCAAGTTCGACGTTTGGCTGAAGAGATACCATAACTCGCATACCACAAACATTACTATCATAGTCTTCACTGTATAACTATACAGCAAGTACAGGATGCTCTTGTCAAAAAACGATAACCCTGTAAAACGAATCATTATTCAATAATACGGTAAACGAAGCCGTACATGCACGTGATAAATACGAGGTGCGTAAGCACAACATTGATGTTGTCAATGATTAGATCCAGATTCGACGTCTGCCTGAAGATGTACCACAACTCTTAGTCCACAAATATAACTATTATAGTGGTCACTGTATTTACAGCAAGTAAAATATGCTCTTGTCAAAAATCGATGATCATGTAAAACAAATATTTTTTGAGTTAAACGGCAAACACAGCCGTGCGCGTGATTATCGTAAGTTGGATGTGCAGATTCGACGTCTGCCTGGAAAAGGTCCCGCAAATATTACAATGATAGTATTCACTGTATAATTATACACCAGTTATAATACCCTCTTGTTAAGAAACAATAACCCTGTAAAATTAAATATTATTATTAAAGAATACAGCGAACGCTACAGCAGGTATAAGGGTCTTGTCAAAAAACGATAACCCTGTAAAATTAATTACTCGTATTATTATTAAAGAACACAGCGAACGCATTAAAAACGTAAGCGTAAGCATGTTTGTCAATAATAAGATCTAGCTTCGAAGTGTGACTGAAGAGGTACCACAATGTATTTACGCGTATAAATACGGCCGATCGCAAATGAAGAAATTAAGTTGTAAACTATTGAATTATCCAAATCCAACGTAGTACAATTGTATTTAAAACGTATCTGAACATATTGCAATAGTCATCATTTCTCTCCACAGGGGGAGTGGCAGATTTTCGAATGTAATATGTAGAGCTACAACGCATAGTTGATAGACGAATGAATCTTGAAAAACTAGTTTTTGATATAGAGTTGAATCTTGCTTTTTTTCTATTCTGCTACTTAAATCCTATCAGTATCTAGAATTATCCCTATGTATTTATTATTTGAATTTGTTACTTATTTATTGCGTATACCTATATACTTAGGTCTTTGTAAATTCTTACCTGCCATATAAGTTACCCTGTATAGAGACTCAAAAAATAAAGTCTCATAATAACCATTTGACATTTCAATGGCTTTTGTTGGTGTTAGAAACTTCCAAAGTCTTGTTAGTATAGACATTTTAGGTTATTTTTTGATGGCTTTAACTTGTGAAGTGATAGGTAAATCCTTTAGCCGAATGTGGGTGGGCCGCAGACATCTTTGCCTATTAATTAATTTTGAATTAGTGATCTTTAATCATCATATGAATGCGTAAATATTTAATAAATCAGTCACGATACATTAAGGCGCGTATCCATTACACCCCACAATATTTGCCACTGATTTATCTATAATACATTTTATTGTATGCATGTCTTATTCTATAATGATAAAATAATAAATCTAATAGATACTAGGCAATAAATGGGTCGTATCAATGCGCTGTCACAAGTCACATTAACTAACCCTTTTAGAAAATCATTTTCCAATTATTTATATTTAGTAGTGTTCTCGGTCTTGTTCTTGCAGTCTTGTTAGTTCAACATTATGTTAGCAAGACCAATATGAAGACTAACATTATTATAATACCATGGTCTCAGTTTTATTCTTTAAAAAGCAAATACGCTTTATTCAGATGTTATTTTTAATAAAAATAAATCCTTAAAAACAAAACAAAACATTTTTGAGATATTTCAAGTAGGTATATAGTGACATACCTACTCAAAATAAAACATTCTCTAAATAAATGGAAATATTTTTATTATATTATTTTTTATTTTTTCTGAGTAAGAGTTTTGCGAGACTTTTTCGCAAGACCAATACCAAGCCTAGGACTTTTGACATCCACAAGTCTGTCTCTTTCGTATTATGAATATTCATGTGTCACGAAAATTATTTATAATTTTGAAACGAAATCTGATTTGAATGACTTTGACAATTTGTTTTGTTTAAAAATGTGTTCTTTAACTTAAATAAGTAGGTAAATTATTAATGAGAAAATAATAAATACAAATTAAATAACATAAATATTAGCCGAAAATTACATATATAGGCTCTAAGGACGTTTCAAGGTACCTTGAGTTTGACAGTTCTATTCTTAGAATAATGAACATTTCTCTCCAGCTGTCAAACGAAAAAGAAATTTCTGTAATAGTTACGATTAAAGTTTGAAAATAGAGCCGAGCCAACAGTTTTATTTTGAAGGTTAGCCGTAAACTGGTACTTGGACGCCATTTTTTATTTTAATCGTCTCAATTACAAAGACTTATTTTTCGCTTGACAGCTATAAGGAAATGTTGAGTGGAGGAGCTATTGAGGAAATGTCTAAGAATACGGATGTTACACCCTTAACACACGTGTGTTTAATTATTTCTTCCAGCTGTCAAACGGAGGGACGCCTCGACATGTCCCTACGCTCGAGGAATAGAACTTACTACTGTCATTATTCTAAGTATAGAACTGTCAAACTCAAGGTACCTTTATTTATGTTATTTAATTTGTATTTATTATTTTCTCATTAATAATTTACCTATTTTAGCTAAAGAACACATTTTTAAACAAAACAAAAGAAACTGGATGTCAACAGTCCTAGGCTTGGTATTGGTCTTGCGAAAGAGTCTCGCAAGACTCTTACTCAGAAAAAATAATAAAATAAAAATATTTCCATTTATTTGGAGAATGTTTTATTTTTACTTAATATATATTATAATTGTAACTGTGTTGTGTAGGTATGTCACTACCTACTTGAAATATCTTAAAAAAATGTTTTGTTTTATTTTTATTAAAAATAACATCTAAATAAAGCGTATTAGCTTTTTAATGAATAAAACTGAGGATATTTGTAAATAAATGATTTTAATAAAAACAACAACATAATTTTAACAAAGAATCCATATTTCAATCTCCCTCAAAACAAACTTGTTGACACTGACATAATTTTTTAGTTTTATTTTCTTCAGCGTAGCTATCACAAGTCCATTTACACAAATCCAGATTCCTTGGTCCCTTCAAACCTAGTCCGTATAAAAAAAATATTTACTAACAAAACACGTTTAATTAATAATACGAGTACCACCTACCTACATCCTACCTACCTCCATTAAAAATGAATTATTACAATATTCATAAACTTTGTTGAAACACAACAAATTAATATGTTCCTTATAAATTGACGCTGTGATTTTACAGAATTACTTGAGTAACAGAATCTTTCCTTAATTGAGATTCGTTCTCCTAAATAACCGCGTTCCCATACAAAGGACAATGCCAGTTTTAAAATGAAGCAATGCCCCTCCCAAAAAGTATGGCCCAGATTATTTATCGTCGTGTAGGCCTATGGGTATAAAGTATATTATCATCAACATCATCATCACGACCGTATACCTTCTGCGTTGGTCAGAAACGACGCTTTTAAGACGCGTATTCACATATAGCTAACCTTACAATAGGCCCATCATGACAAGTGGCAAGCTCGTCGATGTCGATAGCTTACCAAACTTGAGAAACAAAACACAAATAAATTAAACAAATTATTGTGGGACACATCAGGAATCGAACGTGGTACCTCCGCGTCTAAATCCACAGACTTAACCGAAGTACCACGGAGGCAGTTAGTACCTATAGAGTATGTGTTGCCATATTTATACTTTAAAGTGGACAGATCTTATTCAATTATAAAAAAAAATTGAACGCCTGATTTTTATAAATAATCTCATGACATGTTCAATTTACATTTGCTAATATACATTTTCAGGCATGATGAATAATTTTATATGTCATCATCGATGTACTCTTAAATAGATAAGCTCAATCAATACAAAACTATTCCCAAGTGTGCCGAAGAAAACGAAATCAAATTTGCTCCACACGTTATTAATGGAACTGAGACCGAAGGCTGAACGTGCTATCCGAGCCACGGGAACAGCGCCAAATCTGAAAATTTACTTAAAAAAAGTGTATTTTTCTAAAGTACATGCCGATTGCCGGGGTTTGAACCGCGACTTTTTATATATCACCAGATTTATCACAGCCCCTAGAACACATAGTCCTACCTCCACTGTTGGAGATGGGCTTTCAAATTAGGCCCTCGCCACGCTGGCCAGACGGTTTGGCGAGAGTTTGATGTAATTTTGTTTTTAATGACAATTTATTAACGTTTCCACAAGTTGAACCAACAATCCAAGGTGAACAGGGACACGGCTTAACCTGCTCTCCGAGGCACGGAAACGATGATTTGGTAAATCTATGACAAATGTACGTAAGAAAAGTGCATTTACCGGCCATTAATACTTATAATTTTTTATATTATAGAATTTAGTTAAAATTGTATTTATTAGCTCTTTCCAAAATGTTAAACAAAAATGTTTTAACTATCCAATATTTTACGTTTGTAATATTTCCTAAATATACAACTGCACAAATAAATTTAAATCGTTTTAAAATTTGCAATTTCCGAGTAATATGCAATTTGTAAAATTGAAAAATCATGTTTCATAAATGTGAGGTAAAATTTTGCACGAAATTGCTGCAGGGTAGAATTTTATTTTCAGATGAAACAAAAAAAACTATTAGAACTCGAGTAATAGAGCGCTGACCACTTAAAAAGTTAATAGCAGATCGAGTTAGTACTTTTCGGAATAAAGTTATATTAAAACTAGATTAACCTGAATTTAAATTCGTCAGAGAAACTCAGTCAGAATGTACCTATTTGACCGAATTATCATTTACATAATTTTACTAAAAAAAAGGTGTTGTTAGTACATTTCGGAATAAAGTTATATTTAAACTAGATTAACCTGAATTTAAATTCGTTACAGAAACTCAGTCAGAATGTACCTATTTGACCGAATTATCATTTACATAATTTTACTAAAAAAAGGTGTTGTTAGTACTTTTCGGAATAAAGTTATATTAAAACGAGATTAACCTGAATTAAAATTCGTCAGAGAAACTCAGTCAGAATGTACCTATTTGACCGAATTATCATTTACATAATTTTACTAAAAAAAGGTGTTGTTAGTACTTTTCGGAATAAAGTTATATTGAAACTAGATTAACCTGAATTTAAATTCGTTAGAGAAACTCAGTCAGAATGTACCTATTTGACCGAATTATCTTTTACATAATTTTAATAAAAGAAGGTGTTGTTAGTAATTTTCGGAATAAAGTTATATTGAAACTAGATTAACCTGAATTTAAATTCGTTAGAGAAACTCAGTCAGAATGTACCTATTTGACCGAATTATCATTTACATAATTTTACTAAAAAAAGGCGTTGCTAAAACAGCTCGTCAACACCTCGGGAGACGAGGGCTGGACAATATTTGAGTCAAAGGATCAGCATTGCCATTCAACAATATTTTTATTTAGTATATTTAATTATGAAGTAGTTTTTTTATCAATAGTAATTTAATATAAATAAATAATAAAAAATAAAAATAATTTATTGATCCAATTAAATTGAATCTATTACATTTTTATATGCTCAATGACCTGCACTGGTAGCAACCGTGCCGCAGGTCGTAGCATACCATTTTGTTATATCCGGTCGACAGAAAATACAATTTATTTTATTATTAAACAACAGCATAAACAAATACCCACCAAAATTGTTCTGTGTGGGTATGTAGGTATGAGTGTATATGTAGTTGTGTGTATGTGTGTCTATATCAGCGTGGATCGGTGAAGAGGCCAGAGTTTTAGTTTAATTAATAATTAAGTTTTTTTTTAAATATTGTAGGTACATGACTTCCTTAGAATAAATAATAGGTATACTAAAAAAATATTAATGTTACAATACTAAGCCGAATTTCAACACCACCGCGTTGCAATTTAAGAAACTTACCTAACGGGGGACAGCATTATGTTCTGGAATGCTCATCTTTAGTAGTAGAGATGATGATTAATAACTTCCCTAAACTTATTAAAGCTATTTGTAGAGTTTCCAGTAGCGTCTTAAAATAATAAATGTAGGTGGTACTTGAAGCTTTGTCAGAATTAGATATCCATAAGGACATCATTAGAGATTCAAGTGCCTTGGGGCCACTTAATGGGGCCATTGAAAACAATTTACGAAATTGTAGCAAAAAAAAGTAGCATCACGACAAGGTTTATATTTTTAAAATTATTGCAAAAATTTTGCCCCGGTTTTTAATATAAATTCCGTACCCGCTAGACGTATTTGTCTTAAAAAACGACTAGTCGTCCGAACCAATAACTTATCCGTATTCCTCTCTTGGTAAAATGTCATTATGTACTTGAAAAGTTCTGATATTTTCGAACTGACAGCACCACGTAGCAAATGATAGTAACGACATAAGTTAGTTTAATTGCATTTGTCAAGACTTATTTTAATAATTAAAGCTTAAAATTTATCGATTAACTAACATGGATTTAATATTTATTGTATTGTAAATTTATTTATTATTTATTATAAACTTTATTGCACAAAGTACAAAGGCGGACCTAATGCCGCTAGACATTCTATACTGGTCAAACCTTTGGGACAACTAAAGCAGTTACGACAAGATAAGGCAGGTGCTCAAAACTAATAGAAAAATATTAGACTTCAATATATACTAGTGAATAAATACTTATTAACATACTAATATATACACAAATACATACAAATAAAACTACATACATACGTTCTATGAATATACATAAAAATAATATACCTACTATATGATGACTATAATGAGAGAAATAAATATAGCAGAGAGTGTATTAAGCTTATGGTAAATTTAAATAGTGCGCATAGACCAGTTTCTTAAATAGTGTTCTATTTGGAGCTTGACGGATGTCCATGGTAACTGGTTCCAAATATATGGTATCCTATCAGTTTTAATTAATAACAAAAAAACTGTTTCTCGAACACGCTTTTCTTAGCTTCGCTTTGTATGAAAATATATGAGCTAAACGTTTAAAGTAATGCTCACGAATTTGTTTGTTTTTACCCGAGACTGAGCGACGCAAAGAAGGTATTGGCATCAGCCTATGTACGAGTATGTATGTTTGTTCCTTTGTCTGGAGACCAAACGCGTTAGCTGATTTTATTAATTCTTACGTCAATCAATTCGTCTTCATCACGCGATTGTCACTGAAGAAGAACACCATATTGTGGAAAATAAAAAAATAAAAATTGACGAACTATATTTAATGGAGTACCATCGAACAGGTATTTATAAATCATGTTCAGTGTAATCTTATTATTTTTCATTTATATATATACGTATATTGGTGTCCCTCCTTGGTTCGTGCGCAACACCGTACTCCACGATGACCTGAAGATGGAGACCATCGAGCGGTTCGTGGCCAGGCTCTCGAAGTCCATGTTCGATCGAGCCGACCGCAGCCGTTTCGACCATCTTCGGGGCACCTCTCCACGCACGGCGACTGGATGGAGGCCGCCTGCCCCGGGAGATCCTGGGGCCCGAGGCGTAACCCGCAGTCGTCGGCATAATTACTCTCCTCTCACACGCATCGTGATATACACTACCAATAGTGAATTCCTCCCAGGTGCCACATACCCTACAGTGGCCCCTTCCCCGCATCATCCGGGGTAAAACAAGAAACCAGCGGGTCGACGCCCGCCGAGATTAATGCCCGCTAAATAGGGTTAACCCTGAAGCGTTCCGCCAATGGCGAAGAAGAACTACTACTGTCCCTGCGCAGCAATGGAATAGCGCCTTCATTTTTTTTTTTTTTTTATTATACACGGTGAATCAATAAATCATCAATGATACGCCCCCTGCCTGAAGGGCCAACGCGGGTGGGGGTCGCATGCCCGACTCATCCGTGAAGCTTCCTAGTGAAGCCCCAGGGCGCCTACGGACTAAAATCCTATAAACCGTCTCTATCTCACTGTTGGCCCTGTGTGCCTTTACAGCTAAGTCTGAGTCGTGGCTACGGAGTGAAGGCACTCGTTCGCCGCGTAGCGCCTTCATTTAACAAACACGTTTTTTATAGCTGTAATCTCTTGCTTCTCTCTGTAGTCTACATGCGATCACTGTCACATTTTTTTAAATTTATTTTTGACTTTTTGTGACAGGCTTATCGGAGGTAGAGATTCGAATCCTATCAGAGAACACAATAAAGTTTTTCATATATTTGTGATTTTTATGAGAGAATGTTATTTTTGTGACAAAGTTATTTGGTGGATATCTATTTATTTGTATTGTATGTTTATGTATGTATGTATTGTATAGTAGGTACGAGTATATGTATATCTGTGTGCTAAGTTTTTGTATCATTTTAGTAATTGAAGTATTTTTCATATTTTGTTCATCCTGCCCATTACTTACAACTTGAAGATCATATTATTATTATGATCCCAAGGTTAGCTGGTAAAGAATGTTATAGCTCGCACTACTAGCTCGCGTGATAGATTTTTAAATAGAATAAAGTATTTAAATAAATAAGCTAGCTTGGATTCGATTAATACAAATAACAAACAATTCTCGATATAAATTCTAATTAAAAAAAATGCGTTGGGAATGGAACCGGTCCAACTACTGTCGTTTCAGCTAGACCACGAAGACAGTCTCGCGATATTGTTGCCTATAAGAATAAATTACCATTCCATCAATAAAGAAGGCTTTTCTTATGCAGATTAGACAGACGATATTAGATGACGAACGGTTTCAACCATTCAAATTGTTATTTAACTCTCAAGAGATATTTGCAATTGTTCCTGTTGGACGGTTTGATTGGTTCTTTTTCGTGTGTTGTTGGAATACGTAAATCTGTAGATGCCTACATGAAAATAAATTTATATTAAAAAAGGTTATTTTGTGACATGTTATAATATTATTTATATATTGCATTATTTTAATAGCCGTTACCCATATTTTCTGTATTTATCTTCTCGCCAACTCGTCTGGCAACAGCGTGGCGAGTTTAGGCTAAATTCTCCAGAAATATCTGCCTATCTCCTATGGAAGTATTAGGGCTGTTATGATGATGATGCATATATAGTGAGCGTCTTATTGCGCAATAAAAAAGGCCTCCTTTGTAAACCAGTCGGAAACAATCCCGAGACACCATTATTATCCGCTCTCTTTCCTATGCATGATCATAGACCCGGTGAATGCGTGCAATGATAAGATATATTTATTATATTTATTTATTATTAATAATACTGTATCACATAGACATCATCCATTTTGAGCCATTTTGTACTACTTGCGCTGTGTACAATGATAAATATATAACTGTAAATACATTTTAGCTAAAATCCCCATACAAGATGAATGATGTCTTTTTTCTTCTTCTTTTATCGGTTCCCACCTTATGGTAGGTGGCACGCAAGGTCCATCAATGATAGCAACTAGAATCAGACACTCATGACTGACATCAGTCCCTAACACTATGCCGGCTGCAAATCACTGTCACGACAGCAAATCGAGTCTGATCCCGAAACGTGTGGATATACTTTACTGGGCTTATCGGCACGAACGGTGGATACTTCCCCGCCCCTGCAGACTGGGCATATTTAAACTATAGTATAGTGTATTGTGTTGTTCAATCAACAATAAACAAACATACACATATACCATAGAAACTAAGATATATAACATATACGAGTATAAGCTTTATCTATACTATTGCTTCCGCTTATTTCCGTCAAAGTAATACCTTCTGATAAAGGCTAACTGATGCACTGGGGGTCGGTGCCGAGGTCCTCTTGGGTGGTTTAGGAGAGACCGGCACTGCGTCAAGCTTCTTCGTATTCATTAGTGTTGCCCAATCTTGTTCTTGATATGTTAGTAAGAGTTAGTAGTAGTCTTGGTATCTTAACCCTTCTTTTTGTGCGTACATTTTTTTATTGATATAATTTTCGTGTCTTTTTTTAGGGTTCAGAGGTATAAAATAAAATATCGAACCCTTATAGTAGATGACTAAAAATTTCCAAAACTACTCACTGTTCTTTCACACTTTTTTTTTAGTCAGACATCATGTTATTTATTATTTTTTTCATTTAATTTTAAAACTTTATTGTTATATAAACAAAAAGTGGGCATACCTATAGGCACTCTCTTCCAATTAACCTTCGTGACAATGAAAACCTAAGAGTTAAGGTTAGGAAATAAACTGGCCATACGGGTTGGCGAGGGAGATGTGAGATTTTTAGACTATTTATTAACAATTTCACAAGTTGGTATTAGTGGAACCAGGACGGCTTCACGTGTTCTCCGAGGCACGGGAACAGTGGTGTTGTATATCTATGATAAATGTAAAAGAGTATCACCACGACCGTTTCCCTTTTCGGGTGGTCAGAAACCACGCTACAGGACAATCATACAAGTGGCTAGCTCGTCGATGTCTCTATGACAATTGCGCATAAGAAAAGTGTATTTCTTATTAGTACATGCCGGGGTTTGTTGGATTTTATGGTAAGTGTTCTTACATCCGAGCCACCATCACATACTTGTATACCTACTAATAATAAAATAAAATAATAAAAAAAATGTTTTAAGCATTTCAGGTACTTAAAAACAAGTGATAAGAATAGGTAGAGGTTTGCATTGATGGGAACAAACGGGAATTGTCTGCGAACGACGACGTTGGCTTTTGTCGCAGACGGTGAGAACTCAGAACTTCGCCTATTCATCTTCGCCGGGGAAAGTTTAAAATTGAAAGGCAACATCTTCGGAAAAATATTCTCCTTTACATTGACTTCTACACTTTTTTATACTTTGTTCTTTGCTCTAGCACTTTCGAAAGCAATTCGTCTGTCTCTTTCTTAGGATTAATATTTGTCTGTCAGAAATAATTTTTATAATATTCGAAGACAATCTAAGTCCAAAGTTTGCGAAATGGCTTTAAGTTTGGCTTTGTACATACTTTTATGTAAAGTGCGATAAAGTATTTAATAATAATAAAATTGTCTATATGAGTACACGATTTGAGTTTATAAAGCGTGTTTTATGCTATGATTAAACTACATTAGGTATGTCCATAAAATATACTAGATTATGAATACAAAGAGCAGTTCTTAAAGTATCTATGTTTCTACCCTACCGATACCCAACAACATTTCTTTATCAACTAGCAGACGTATTTACAGTCAGAAAGCTTTATATCTTTCAATGTGTCAAGAGATACCATAAAACAGCACATGTTACAACACTAACAAAAAGTAAAAGAATACAGGAATTTCAGGTTCCTTTCACCCGTAGCACATTTGCGCAAAAGCAGTACCAGTACCTATCACCCAAACTGTACAATCGAATCAACACAAAAACAAAAATTACCCATCTAAATCAAAAAGAACTAAAAATTTTACTTAAGAACTACTTATCTGACCTTGACTATGACAGTACAGAAGAGATGATGACATGACATTTGTAAATTCACTTATAAATAAAAAGATACATTATTTTCAACTCACTAGGAAAATTATAAATCACAAACACACAAGGTTACCCTCCCTCTCCCCCTTCCCCACTCCCTTCCCTATACATACACACACACAGTCACACACACAGTCACACACACACAAACACACACATACATATACAGACATTGCACCCACACTCACATACTAAATTTGTAACTTTTTTAAATTCTATTTTCTTCTAAATTGTATGTTCATTATTGGAAGACACTGGCTCCTGTTATACAGCTCAGCTCATGCAGGAGACAGGGTTCACCATAACGAATCAATATTCTTATTGTGCTAATAAACGATTTGTATTTGTATAAAATAAAGAGCACATTACGATTTCAACAATACGTATATTTATAATATGATAAACAATACAATATCAACGACAATTATGAGATTAAACAACACTTACGACATTAAATAATGTTTTTGATACATGACTATAAGTAACTAAATCCTATTTACGCGTATTTTGTACAAAATAATTATTAATTTATAGAGAGCATAAATTAATTTATAGGCCTTAATTAGACGCGAACGATGTAGGTACTCATTAAATAAGAATAAATAAATTATTCGGTAGGTATCTTAGTTTTTTGGTCCAAAATTATTAAGCTAGGACACAATTATCCCATTTGCTCTTCTTTGGATAGACCTCTCAGGTGCGGCGTTAGAATGGCGTACAAAGTAGACGTAAATTGTTCTAGGTATAATTTATAATCTTAAGTAATTAACGCCGAAACTTTTTTTAAATTTTGCTTTTCTAGATTGACATCTATTGAGAGTATTTTTATTGACATAATATGATAATAAAATAAATTGGTAAAACTTTTATTTTGCCATCTTGTAAGCAATTCTACCGTCATGTCGCGTCAAACACATTGTAACGAATTACGTCACGTCAAATTGCCGGTGGAATTCTATTGCTACATTCTGTCGCTACATACATGTCGAGTGCACGGGCATATAAATAAATATGTTTAAATAAAAATATGGTCACTTTCATTGGAACGCAATACGTCACGTCCACTTGCTGGTGGAATTATACGAGTATAATTACATTCTGTCGCTACATACAAATCAAGTGCGTGGGAAATTAAATATGTGTCAAAATACACGCAATACGTAACGTGAACTTGCCGGCGTTTTTGTTACTATAAGCGCAAACTTTTTTAGTAGTTTCTGTTATTTACGTCAGAGCTTGGTAGACCCAAAAATATTATACAATTCTCAGCTGGGTATTATAATAATGTTGACAGAATGCGGACAAATATATGATAATATATGTTTGCTCTTCATTGGACTTTGGTTTCTTGCCTCTTAACCTTTCAACTATTTTATAAATCAAGATAGGTAATTTTGGTTGCAGTAACGGCAGCAGCTGCAGCAAGAGTTGCGGCGACCGCGACGACTGCTGCGGTGGACCCGGCCACTCTGACGGCCGGGCCCATCACCACGGACACGAGCATTTGTGCGACGAACACACAGCTGCTGACCACCGCGACGTCCGTTCCCAGACCGCGCGGTTGACCGCAACCACCGCCGTTGTTGTCCCACTAGAAATTTATTATTATTAATTAGTTAATAGGAAATAATTTATCTAACTAAAATAGAGGATAGACGATTCGTGTAACTGCGATAGGTCGGTAGCGTAGCTCGTTCAAATAAACTTGTCTATCTACAGTCTTCACCTTCTAAATAGCTCCCAACGATGTTAATAACTGTATAATTTTGGGTATGTTTTAGTATTTAGTATATTGATATTATAGTATATATAATATATAGAAGTATAAGTATTATGTAAGCATTTATTGTTGTTGAATTTATCCCACTATGGATACAATTTTTGTTACACCTATAAGTGTTTTAATTTATTTGTATTTTTTTTATTGCCTAAACTTCGATTTCTTGTCTCAAAGTTAAGTGGTAGGAAAATGCCAAGCGGCATTAAACACGCCTTTTGTATTAAACAACAAAATTGTTCTAATTTGTCCTAAAGCTTTGGCTGAAATGTCTACTTATTAAGGTATTACTATTAAGGCATCCGCCTTTGTCCTTTGTTCAATATAAAAAAAAAACTTTAATACTCCATTTTTCTAATAGCTAGACATGCTAAAGCATATAATAAAATTACAAGTAAATCCGTCTTGAAAGAGCGTAGGTATTTTTGTCCAAATATTCCATATCTTTAGCAGCTGTATTCTAGGGATAGGGATATTGTAATTATATATATTTACAATTCCAGTAGCATGATAGTGTGCTATTAGTAGGTAGGGCATGGTGAATAGCGTGGAGTACATGACGCCTGCTGTCCAGGAGAACAGCAGCACTGAGGCCCGTGCTCGAATGGCATACAGCATGAACATGCCACAGCTGTACGTGCAAAGACCACCAATATACACCCTCTTAGCCCTGAAAAGACAAAAAACATCGTTATAATTACAGAAAATTCGATTTAGTAGAACCCAGCCTTAATGTGTTTGATAATACCTAAAAATAATAAATTACATTGTTGTAACCCTAATAAGTCCTAATAGAAAGAATAACTAAATGACAGGATTTTAAATAAAAGAGTTATTATACTGCGTAATAACAAGAGTATAGTACCACAAAATATTACTTTACGTTTATCAAACTGAAAGCTCACAATGCTCATTGAAACGCACATGATTTACAATGAGCATTAATTTTCGATTAAACTCGGGAATGATTTCAATAACTCGGTCAGTGATGTGAATGTTACCAGAACATTGATTCATTACGGAGATGACAATTGAAATATGAACATGAATTTTGTATCAAGGTTAGTCGTAATCAAAGAGATCAAATAAAACATAGAGCGGGCATTGGTTGTTATTATCATTCCTAACGTTCGTTACATATTTTTTACGCCATCATTTTATTTTAATAATAATAATAAATAAATAACTTTGTTCAGACCTCGCTCCGGAACTACACTGAGAGCATCACCAAAACAGCGTTAGTAAAGCTTGGAATACTGAACAAGATGAAGCGGCTTTTCACGCCTTTAATTAGACTGTTTCTTTACTGGTCCCAGACCTCCACTGCTAGATATGGGCCTTCCAAAACATATATCTGGAGAATTTGGCCTACTCTCGCCACGCTGGCCAGACGGCTCGGCGAGGATATGATGTCAATTTTTAATGACAATTTATTAACGATTCCACAAGTTGGTATTAGTGGAACCGGGACCGACGGCTTAACGTGCTCTCCAAAGCACGGGAACGGTGGTTTTGTAAATCTATGACAAATGTACATAAGAAAAGTGTATTTCTCATTGGTACATGCCGGGGGGGTTTGAACCGACCTTTGTAGAATTTAAGGAACGCGTTCTTACAACCGAGCCATCACCGTGCTAATTTTAGGTATATAAATATTTCCAAACAGGTCACACAGCGCCATCTAATTTCCGTGGTAAGCTACGAGGCTTGTGTTACGGAAACTAGATGGTTGATAAACTACATATTATACTTTTTTTTGTAAATATATACATATTATACATATAAACACCCAGACCGAGACAAATTATACAATGTACAACTTGCCCCCGGTGGGAATCGAACCCACGACCTCCCGAGTTCACGGCAACGTTTGTTACCACTAGACCACGGAGGCGGTCAATATCAAACAATATCAATCAGTATGGAAGTAAAACTATGTACAAAATGTATGTAAAATAATTTTGTAAAAAGTTGATAGTCTAAATTTCTTAAAAGTAAACTCTAACTTCAAGAATGTCTTAACCCAAACACGTTTTAGTTCTCGACCCCGTTAGCAAACTGTACCTAGGGTTGTTACTGGTAGGTACTCGTACATAATTCGAGTATGTATGTCGAAGCCAGAGAAATGCTGCACGTGATTGCGGTCTGAAAGTCAAGGGCCAGCTGATCTTGTTACTGTTTACGGAAATGTTCCTGCGTACAATGTTAAGGCTACACTACAAGTTATGTCATACACGGACTTTAAATAATCAATAAGTATCGATTGGCTTCGAAACCGGGTGGCAATGGATTTTAAACAAAGTTAGGTATTAGAATTATTATCGGATTAATGCGCTCTAAATCTTACATAGTAACTGCCTTTGTAGAAGAAGAGAACACAACATGCAAATAATTAATTTGTGAAATTTCTCGAGTGGTATGCCAAAGACATCACGAGCTTGCCGCTTGCCACTTGTCATGACGGGCCTATAGCAAAGTTGGCTAAATGTAAAGAACGCAAAGAATTAATGTGATTAACTGCTTTTTGTACATAAAAATCTTACCTCCTAATAATTGCCCGAGACAATTATCGGGAGATTTTTCAGTTTAACCAATTATCAAACTAAATTTTCATTGTGAAAATCATTCCTTGTAAACAGTATGTATGTATCATCACGACCGTTTCCCTTCCGGGGTGGTCAGAAACCACGCTTATAAATAAGCGGATTCATATTTAGCCAACTTTACTATAGGCCAATCATGACAAGTGGCAAGCTCGTCGATGTCTCCAGCGTTCCAAACTCAAGAAATTTCACAATTAAATTAAATATTAATCAAATGTATTTATTTACATTAATAAATATTTTTGTGTCCCGACCAGGAATCGAACCCGGTACCTCCGAGTCTAAATCCACAGACTTAACCGCTAGACCACTGCTGTCCAGACCAAATATTTTAAAATTACAATAATGGTGTATAGTTAATTGAGCCTCAGTAACTTCTTTGATTTAAAATTTTTATTTTTATTTCTTAGCGCTAACTCCGCTCGTAAACCTGCCGTTAATATGTTAAATATGAAAACACTTACAAAAAATAGATAAATGTAACTTACCCTAATCTTTTGATAAGTTTTTCAATAATGAGCGAGTAACATGCGCAAGAGAGGGAGTACATGGCCATCCCCCAACAACCAAACCTTACCCCCGCTTCGTATTCTCTACGCAGAAAACTGTTTACAGGCGCCTGAAAAAAAATATATCATATGCATTCAAGTAAGCAGGCGTTAAATTGTCCTATTGAATATATTTTTACAGGCACTCTAAAAACAAACTGCTTCCACTAGAAATATCCTTATCCCGCCTTTTCGTAAAAAACTGGTATCAATCATCAATACGCCGTATAATAAAATGATATTTATAAAAATATAACTTATAAAAAAAAATTGCGCACCGTCCGTCAACGTATTTAAAAATTATTTCTTGAGAAACAAAATGTACATACGTATGTCTCTCGAATTAACTTGTTGTTTGGCATTTTATTTATATATACAATATCTATTTATTTATAGTGTATGTACGAGTATGTATTATATGGCATGTATGTGTATTGTTTTTTATATTGTGTCGTATATATATTTTTGAGTGCTATAAATGCCTAAAATATGTTTTTTTTTTATAATGTAAGTTATTTTAATATTTGTCTACAACCTGCCCATCACCGAAGAATGCCTTATGGCGTTATAGGTCGCCTATGTACCTACTAGGTTTTTAAGTGCAATAAAGTATTTAAATAAATATTTGTAGGTAAATGATTGACATACCTATTCAAGCAGTGTTGCTTTTTAAACTTATATAAGCTTAATATTGAAGGAAATATTTAAATTTTATGAACTGCGAACAAATATTAAAGTAAATTAAATTTTATAAATATTTCAGCGTTTCTACAAGGTTTATTTACGTGTGCAAAAACAAAATGGAGCGAATAATATTTACATAGCATTAATGATTAAACCACGGACGCGTTCGGACGAGTTAATTGAAAAATACAAAATAACATGTAAAATCTGTTCTTAGGGGTGTTGAACTTAAATCTCTAACAGATTTTTATAATTTTAACGGGTCTTTACGAGATTTACCTTAGAGACATATTTCTCCCGACGTTTCAGCCAAGTTGCATTGGCCGTGGTCACGGGTCGACTGAAGCTATGCGGTGTAGTCTCGTACATACTGGGCGGCAGATGTAAACCTACCCACTTATCACTTTTAAAAGTTTTTAGAAATCACGACACACGACACTTACAATATCCTTGGCGACACCGGGCGATTTTTTCCGGCGTCGAAACCTATTGATTACTGGATTCCACGATGAAGATAGCTTATAACCCCCCTCTCGATTGAAATTTTTGTGTGCGACCCGTGACCACGGCCAATGCAACTTGGCTGAAACGTCGGAAGAAATATATCTCTAAGGTAAATCGCGTAAAGACCCGTTAAAATTATAAAAATCTATTATGAGTGTGCGCGAAAGTTTAAAAAGTTTAAATAAATCTCTAAGGCTGGGTTGTACCAAAACGAGCTCTCTGTAATTATAATATCTAAACTATTGTAGTCTATACAATAGTGCACATATACACCTACATTCATTTCCATACACCAACATACTTCTACACACATTATTCCAACTTAATACTTTTTTTTTCTATTTAGAGTGAACTACCTTTTGTTTAATAAGTTTAGTTAACAAAATTTAATTTCGTAAATGGCACACATTTAGTGTTGGTACCAACATGGCATTGTGTATGGAGAGCCGAGCTTTGTCACTGATATTTCCACTTCCGATCAGTGACCCCAGGACACCGTTAACACTATTTCCCGCGTTCACTCTTTTTTCAACATCCCTATCAAACTTCCTATCCGCAGTGAACACACTCTCAGATATATAATTTCATTTACTTGTTCTAGAGTTTCATCATCAATCTTTATTGTCACGGTTGGCATCCTCCTTACGGTATTAAATAATTAAAATGAAACATTCGACGCTATTTTTAACTTTAATCGTCACAATTACATTATTTAATTCACGCCTACGGTACATATCTACTTATGAAAAATAAGCGCGATGATTCGGAGTAACTAGGAGTTCTTTTGTGCTAAAGAGGTTATTTGTTGGTTTGTCTTTTATTATTAAATTGTATTATTAAGTTGGTAGTACTGTGTAAACTATCATCATGACCGACCATTCGGTTTGCCCAGAAACCACACTTTTGAAGAAGAAGCGTGACAAGTAGCAAGTTCATCGATGTCTCATCGTATAAATAACTCGAATATATTAAATAAAATATTGTGCCCCGACCGGAAATCGAACCAGTTGCCACCGCGTCTAAATTCACAGACCAAACCGCTAGACAACTAGATACTACTAAATGGACATTTTATGTCAAGTGTTTAATGTTTTGCTAAAAAATAAACAATCAAAATACCCGGTACGACTGACGGTGATGTTTTTATCTGTTCTCTTCATTTACTTTCCTGGACGCAAACATTGTAACTTTACATTACACCTTGGCCCAAATCAAAGAGATTAAATATAAGATAGAGCGGGCATTGGTAGTTAAATATGTAAATAATAATAATAAACTTAATTTATTATAGTTTTATTATTTATTTATTCGAAGAGAAAGGACAGAGACAGGCAACATAAGAACATAAAAGATAGCAACAGAGTAGAAGCAATTAAAATTATACCCGCCACCAGAATATTTCTCACTGTGAACAATAGTGCACTCTTTGTGCGATACAAAATTCGGAAAATATCACCTTGGCCAGTTATAAAGAAAACAACTGCATTGTATTTGAATGCATTAAAACTGTTAGGCGAACTCCGAAGCAAACTGCTCACACTTTACGAGTAGTTCTCCGTGGTCTAGCGGTTAAGTCCGTGGATTAGACTGTGTGATATTTCTCGAGTTTGGTACGCTTGAGACATCGACGAGCTTGCCACTTGTCATGATTGGCCTATAGTAAAGTTGGCTAAATGTGAATCCAAATTATAAGCGTGGTTTCCTGACCACCCCGAAAGAGAAACGGTCGTGATGATACTTTACTTTTTATTATAGTTTACAATATATGAAAAACAACAACATAATATCATCATGTATATATAGTAGTGAACGAGTGCATTCACACCGTAGCCACGACTCACGCAGGGCCAACAGTGAAATAGAGACGGTTTATAGGGTGTTAGTCATTACGCGCCTTGAGGTCTCCTTATTAGGTGAGTCGGGCATGCAAACCACAACCCGGGTTGAGCCCTTCAGGCATGGTTCGTATGGCATGATTTTGCGAACTTCGTCTTTAAAAAATAATATTAATAAATATGTCATATTTATAATGTCAAAACATAGGGAAACTGCCATCTGGA
This sequence comes from Tinea semifulvella, assembly GCA_910589645.1. Lineage (NCBI taxonomy): Eukaryota > Metazoa > Arthropoda > Insecta > Lepidoptera > Tineidae > Tinea > Tinea semifulvella. Next base: position 11,110,040 of record OU342586.1, read on the forward strand.
ACTCAGTTTTTTTTTCTAAAAGGCAGTGCTCTAAAATTTTTTTAGTAATATAGGCATAAATTCGAATTGAACAGGCAGATAGCTGTAGAGTCACATGTTGTGGTCAGATGATGACCAAATTACTGTTACAAAGTTTCATAAAAATCCGTTCATTAGTTTTAGCGTGAAAGTCAACAGACGTCAAGACATATTTTAATATTTTAATTTAATAATATTAGTAGGTCTTATGCAGGCCTATTCTGTTACTTAAGCGCCAACGTTATGGAATCCGTTAACTATATACACTCGTATATCACGCTATTAAAGCTAGACTATGTAACAGAATAGGGCTACTGGTATCACTATTTAACTTACAGTAGGATCTCCTCCGAACACGGCTTCTCCCACGAAGTCGGTAAAGTAGAGCGAGTAGCAGACATGTGCCATCCAGCAGAAGAGGTTGGTGAGACAGACCAGGCGCAGTGACGCTGGCATCATGATGATGGAGCGAAGGTAGTGACGCAGAGACAACGGCTCGTGACTCACTTCAGGAGGGACTGGAGGCTTCAACAAACATTAAAACATATTACTTCCGTCATAGATTGATTGTATTATATAAATATGTATGTATTATTATTTATATGTACCTATGTACACTACGAGTATTTATATATAATGATAGTATGTAGTATATTTAGTGTATACCTACTGATTAAGGTAAGGTTGACTAGTAAGAATGCATGGCATTAAGTCCGCCTGTTACCTAGTGCATAAAGTTTTGAAATAAAAAAAAAATACATTATTAAGGAGTTTGTTCAGGGGTTGGAAACTTAGAACAAGCAAATTTTGATTCATACAAAATGGCGCCGCCTAGTAGTTGGTAGCGAGAACTAAATTCTTGTCTGTGGTTGGAACATAATAGAGTTGTCGTTTATTCAATAATTCAATTCATTCAACATGTCAGCTATCGTTGTCAACAGGAAACTATGTATAGTATGATATACTAGTTATAAAATACACAATATTTTTTAATCTTCGCTAACAGTTAATTAGCTGTGGGCTCAAAGTTATCGAAAAAAAAATATCGGATATAATACTATTCCTATATAGAAGCTATAGGTACCTGTATTCTGTTACTTAAGCGCAAACGTTTTATAGTAGAATCCGTTAACTATATATCACGCTATGAAAGTTGATATTTGCACGGCCGCTGTCAAGGTCGAGCGCTTATAGAGTTGAGAATTGAGTAATATATTGTAATTATGACGCAATCTCTTACGTAATTAACTAAATCTACTAATAACGTTTGCGACTAAGTAAGAGCATATATGTAGTGCGTCCGCAATGTTTGCGCAGGCTCATACAGATGACTTTTTTGCTATAAGACGCAAAACCACTGCATCATTGCTTAACAGAGTGAGGACAAGCACTAACAGTATCCTGAAGATGATATCTGAAAGATATGATTCGCCGTGCATTGGCTGCTTCGTGCGGCTGCTGGTCTGGCGGGAGTGAGGTGCATCCTGTCAGACTGGTGGGGGGCGGAGTGGTTACTGCACGGACATATTGTTAATGTTGCCATATTTTATTTTCTTTTACTTTTATTTTCATTTTTATATTAACATTAGTTGTAAGGATTTTGTAACTAACAAGTGAGCCTAGTTGCTTTAAATAAACGTATATTATTATTATTATTATTATAGGGCTACTGGAATAGGTATGTATGGCACTTTAAGTATCCTACCATCCACCTGGCGACACTAGTGTTCGGGTAACAAGAGATTTTCCAATTAATTACTATACTCTTTGAGTTTGTTGTCACACTGAGGTAGTCACCTATATCTATTGTTATTGTTTGTTAAACGAACAAAAAATTTGTTTTTTTTTTAAAGACGGTATATCGATAAATCATCAATGATACGATCCCAGCCTGATGGGCCACTGCAGGAGGTCGCATGCCCGACTCACCGTGAGGCCTCCTAAGGAGACCCCAAGGCGCCTACGGACTAAAACCCTATAAACCGTCTCTCTCTCACTGTTGACCCTGCGTGCCTTAACAGCTAAGTCTGAGTCGTGGCTACGCAGTGAAGGCACTCGTTCGCCGCGTAAAAAAAATGGTTAGCGGTTCTAGCCTCGGCATAACCGATGAGAAATACTTTAATATTTCTTTAGTAGTATTAGTATATTTGTAATAGATTTACAACACTACTGTTCCCGTACCTCGAAGAGTACGTTAAGCCTTCGGCCCCGGTTTCACGGATACCAACTTGTGGAATCGTTAATTGTCATTAAAAATTGACATTCCAACAGTGGAGGTCTAGGACTCTGTGTTTTAGGAACTGTGACGATGATCAGTGCCATTTAGAAAAAGATTCAACTTAAGAGCGACGGCGATGAATATTAGACTGACTGTACCTTTATTTATATTTACAATATTATTAACATGAAACTACCTGACATGCGTAAATTTACACTATTACTAGGCAAATAGTTACTTAATTAAAAACAATAATCTTATCAATAAATAAACAGAAAAAGTGTCAGCGCGTGACTACCTAAACTGATTATTATTATTTTTATCTCTCGACTGCAATAAATTGTGTTAATGGAACTTGTGCAAAATTTTTCGTCAGTTTATTTAATTAAACCCAATTATTTTGCTGACGGAAAAGTTTGGAGACATGAAGGCTGGCAATTATTTCTACCAAGGTATTAGCCTCGCTATACAGAGGGGAAATGTTGCCAGTATTCTTAAGAATATTCATGATAGAGATTCTAGATATCCTATAACATAATTTACAAGATAATATATAATGCGTGGAATCTATTAAAGAACAATATTGTTATATTATAATCTAGAATAAAAATAAAGAACTACTTATTTTTTATTTTAATTATTCAGGATTAAAATCTTAAGTTGCGGTGCAGAGAAGTTTTCCTTAACATTTCGCCACACATACTGACCCTAATCAAGTAGGTAGCGAGAAGTCGACGATCACGCAAACGTTGACTTACGTAATTCTTTCTCTCTCTATTTCGCCTGTCGACTGTGGGAGAGATCAATTAATAATAATACTTCCCAGACTTTAGATATTTATCACGATGGATATTTCGACCTTATTCACCATGCTGTAGTGTTTTGTTTTACGGATAATGATTTTTTTCTTTAAAATAAAATGTCCAATTTAATTTGAAATAGAGGTTCTACCTGAAACCTAAAAAATATTTGCTCTTTTGACAATTACACGCGGTATATACATACATACAATACATACGAGTACTCATATATGCATAATAATTTTATTTATTGGATAAAAATACGTACAAAATATAAAATAAAATTAATATTACGGCTATGGATATAATCCCGTCCGTGTGGAATGGTGGCTATATTTCCCCGCTGAATTGCAATACTGAATAATATTTAAATTGGAATATAATAATTTTGTGTAGGTATAATTAATGGAAATAAAATTCATTTCATCACAGCCGCTAGAACACGAAGTCCTAGACTTCCACTGCAGAACATATTTCTGGAGATTTTGGCCTAAATTAGCAAAGCTGGCCTGGCGAGGGTCTGATGTCAATATTAATGACAATTTATTAACGAGTCCACAAGTTGGTACCAACGGCTTAACGTGATGTTGTAAATCTATAACAAATGTAGATAGATAGATAAATAAATTCTTTATGGCACAGAAAATAAAACATTTTACAGTACATAGGCGAGCTTAATGTCTAAAAACATTATCTAACAGCTAACCTTTAGGAGAAGTGAGCAGGGATTGTGGGTGCATGACCACTAATGTTTGACAATGAGTTTTATTGAAAAAACTACTTATAACTAAAAGAAAAATAGATATATTATACTCATATATATAAATAATAAAGCTATGGTACTTATCTACCGATATATACATAAAAAAAGTAAAGTATCATCACGACCGTTTCCCTTTCGGGGTGATCAGAAACCACGCTTATAAATAAGCGGATTCACATTTAGTCAACTTTACTATAGGCCAATCATGACAAGTGGCAAGCTCGTCGATGTCTCCAGCGTACCAAACTCAAGAAATTTCATCATGCTGTAGTGCATGCGGACTGTCCACCCGCACCAGTGTCGATGCGGAGAACCAGTCGATCATCTCGGACACCACGGGCTTTCTTGTGCTAGAAGTGCTGGCCGCATTCCTCGTCACGCGGCTCTCAACGACACATCCGAAGGGCTCTTGTCACTTCTGGTGTACCCGCAATCTTAGAACCATCTGGGATTGTGCGGAGCGATGGCAAGAGACCCGACGGACTCCGAATGACTGTTGGGCCGTGGAAACTTGGCAGGTTTCTGGTGTGGGATGCGACGTGTGTAGACACATTAGCTCCATCTCACATCCAGGCGACCTTGTCAGGCGCGGGGAGAGCGGCGTTTTCTGCGGAGAACCTCACATTGCGCAAATATGCCAACCTTGGTGCCGGTTACGAATTTGCGCCGTTTGGGGTCGAGACGATGGGCCCATGTGGACCGTCGGCGAGGCGGTTGACCAAGGAGTTGTCAAAGCGGCTGACAGAAAGGTCTGGAGACAGGAAGGCTGGCAATAATTTCTGCCAACGTATTAGCATCGCTATACAGAGGGGAAATGTTGCCAGTCTCCTTGGGACTATCTCGGATGGGACGTCTCTAGAGGACATTTTTTATTTATAGTTTAGTTTATTTATAATTTTATTATTTAGGTAGCTTTTAATTATATTTAATTTATATTAATTAACTTCGAATAAATATATATATTTGATCGAGAAATTTCACAATTAAATTAAATATTAATTAAATGTATTTATTTACATTAATAAATATTTTTGTGTCCAGACCAGGAATCGAACCCGGTACCTCCGAGTCTAAATCCATGGACTTGACCACGGAGTCAGTTAAATAACATATTAACTATAATTATACATAAATAACACAGAATTATTATCACTAAATACTATATAATAAATGTACGTAAGAAAAGTGTATTTATTATTATAAGTGTATGAAATAGCTACTAATGCCCGCTCTTTATTCTCTTTAAATAGACTTGTATTTATCTGTAAGACAAAAAGAGCTTAGAAGAAGACAAATTTCTAAGCATTCCATGGATTCACCGTGAGGGTGTCGGGTCCATCGTGTGTGGGTAAGATATGAGAAGAATGGTGTCTCGGGCTTGCGAACGACAATAGGCTGGTTTAAGAAAAGGAGGCCTCCCTTTTTCTTATTACGCGATAATACGTTCACCATTATTAATCAACTGCCCTTGTAGTCTAGCAGTTAAGTTCATGGATTTAGACTCGGAGGTACCGGGTTCGATCCCTTGTCGAGACACAAATTTTCATCACATCGACTAGCTTGCTATTTGTCATGATGGGCCTGTAGTAAAGTTGACTAAATGTGAATTCGCCAAATTTACAAAATAAAAACAAGCTTCTGATCACCATGCGGAAGGGATACGGTCGTAATGATACTTTACTTTTGCATTATTAATATCGGCGATGCTCCTACAGTTTAAAAACGTGTCACATTAAATTTTCAATGAAATAAAAAATGTACTTACTTCAGATTGTTGCAAAGATCCGTAAATGGCATTTTCTCGTTTAAGAGTGTTTTTCTCGACGCCATCTTGTTCGGTGTCAAAAGATTCCTGTATTCTTTCGTGCTGGGCCATTTTTCTAAACTCCTCCTGGTTTTGAAGCTCCTCGAGAGGAATCTCCTGGAAGCTGGTGATGGTGGCACTGACACACACCACGAATATAATCGTAATGAGAGAAAATACGGCTCTCACGTGACCACCGAAAATTTCACCTGTAAATTATTAGAATATTTTATAACTGCATCTTTAATCTACATTGCTGTGCCATGTACTATTCATTTAGGTATTTACTGATACATTATTAATAGGAGAAAATAAGTATTGTTTAAATAAACACCATAAAATTTTTAAATGCTTTAAAATATAAATTATACATACATACCTACGCCATATCATTGCGTTCGAATTCCAATATTTAAAATTAATGACAAATTAATATCTAAAAAAAAAACTTTTATTTTTATATTTTATTTCTAGCACGACATGTGACTTTGTGCTCACCTGATGGTAAGTGGCGCACGAGGTCTATGAATGTTAGCAACTGAAGTCAGACACTCATGGCTGATCAGTCCCTAACACTATGCCGGCTTGACTGGGCATGACGGCAATTCGAGCCTGATTCCGAAACGTGTGGCTACACTTTACTGGGTTTATCGGCACTAACAATGTATACTTCTCCGCCCCAGCAGACTGGGCAACATACCACCGCCCGCGCCAGTCCGCCTACCACCTATTGAAAGTACCAGAGCGAAGGAGACATTTTTCTATCATTCCATGGATTTACCGTGCGGGTGCGGGTCCATCGTGTGCGGGGAAGAAAGGAGTAGAATGGTATCTCGGGCGTGCGACCAAAACGCACACTGAAAGTACCTACAAACTGTATACAATAAAATTACAGATACACAAAGTTTACCTAATCTCGTTTGATCCCAGTTAATGCCTCCGAGTGCGTATCCCATGAACCCTCCTAGCCCGGCCATCACGGTAAATGTGCTCAGTCCTTTAGCATGGTCCTCTGAAAGTATCGCAAGCATTTTAAATAATTATACTACATAGTACATAGCACTTTTCGTAGAGAAAAAACTACCAAGCAATTAAAATCGCTTTACAGGTTCAGTATACGAATACTAGTATTGCCCGAAGCAAGACCAAGAACAGTGGTCTAAATGTGATGAAAGGCAGAGTTGTAATTTGGAACCCAGGCTACATAGGCTATTATGACGTCATAATATGTTTACGACATGTGACAACTCGGCCATAGTTGAGTAGTTTGTCTGATATAATCTTTGTAATTACCCATTAGGTATAAGGCAAATCCAAATCGAGCCATTAAAAAAAAAATGGTTTACAAACACTTCCTTTCTAACGAAACTGTCCTAAATTTATGTTTCTTTTCTATTTTTTCACTATCCTTAATCGCAGAAACATCCTATTTCGCTTCTCTCGTCATGTTAGTAGTTTTATATTATTGTTTATCTATAATGTACATTTTATCTATATTTATGAGTACCTACCTATATATATATATATACATATATATTGCACTAACTAAATTTATTTAATTATGATCCGATATTTTATTTTATTTAAACAGCAATGCCCTATATTTTTACTTTTACGCACACAAAATATGAGATGTAAGTCAAATAAATATGTATTAAGTCAAATAACCTTGAGCACACTTTGTTTAAAACTATGTGACGAAACTAGACTGTTGATTAGTCAATTATTTATTTGTCTTATTCGTCAAACTAGACAAGCAAGGCTATGGGATCGTTAACCGACTACGAAAGTTTTCATGCCAATGATACACCCAAAATATAATACATTATAATCGCATACTCCGTTGCCTGCGAATGTTTAAATACACGGTAAATATAATGAAATGTAGTCAATGAGCCTTTTTTTTAGTAAATTATATGAAAATCGTTATGAATGTTTTTACTATTTTTCTCTGTCTAAAATTAGGTGAGTTAGGGTAAATGTAAATCTAGGGGAAAGTGTAAACATTGCATATACCTAACTCCCATATAAAATCGCAACTCTTTTTCGATAATATAACTTATTTATATACATTTGTATTTATAAATAATTTTTTTATATACTGACATCATGTCGTATGTGACATCGCGTCCATGGTAAGCGGTACGCGAGGTCCAAGAATGGCAATGAATGGGAGCAACTGACGCCTGCCACTAACGACCAGCATCAGTCTTTTCCACTATGCCGGCCTAACAAGATGCTTTTTCACATTTTGTTTGAAGGACTCCAGGTTATACTCGTAGGAGTATATGTGCTTTATACAGTATAGGTATTAGTGCAGGCGAGAAAAACCTTATTCAGTATCTCGAGATTCTTGGAATCTATTTTGATGATGCTCTCAATGTAGTTTAAAAATAAATACAAAATATAAATGACATTAATATGTATTTTGTTGAGCCTCGCCGTTCAACGGGGAACGCAGCAAGTGTTTTATTTATAATTAAGTTTTAATTATTTATTCGATGGAAGTAAGGTACAAAGATATAAAAAAATAAAATTAAACTAAAAACTAAAATTTTAAAACATAAATTACTATTAATTAAAAATAAAACTAAAATAAAGAAAATAAAATTATTATAAATAAAAAAAATGCTCCAAAACGCTGCCAATGGGCAAAGTGCCAAGGATATTGGCTGCATTGCCACGTTGAATAGCAATGTTGATCCTTTGGTCGAAATATTGCCTAGCCCTCTTGTCCCCCGAGGTGTTGACGAGTTGTTTTGACAACGCCTTGAAAATTTCATGTGCTTTTGGTCCCCACGGCCCGAGAGTTTCAACTCCAAACGCAAAACATCTCCCAATAAACTGAGTGTATTTCCGCCGTTTGAGGTTCTCTTGTAATGCAGCAGCGCCTGGGTCCTTAGAGGTCAAGGACAAGGGGGAAGCCGCGAGAGTGTCCACACAGGTGGCCTCCATGGAACCATCGTCATTCCATCGGGCTTGCCATCGTCGCAAGCCAACCAGCATAGCTGGGCATTAACCGTTAATTAACGAAGTTAACATTTTGATTAACGGGTTAAGAGTGCAGTGTAATTAGTTAGATAGAAAATTGTAATTAAAACTATATCATGGAAGACATGGAATCGGATTTCAGCGGTCCTGATGAGAATCCTTGGCCACATTTGACTGAGTATGTGGAATTTGTATCCAGATCGGGCCAGCAAATACTTTTTGCTTGAATGCGTTGCCTTACCGAAAGACACCAAAATAAAAGTTCATGTATCAAGCCTGAATAATTTGAAACAACATGTAAGAAGGGTACATGAGTCACAATACGTACAGTTTGAAGAGATTGTTAAGGCGGGCTCTAACCGAGGCAAGACAAAAAAGAGAACTCATTCTGAAAATATTATATATTAACCTGTTAACTTACAGAACCTAAACCAACAGGTTTTATAAGTTCACTAACGCAATGATATAAAAATGCAATTTTAGACATATTAACGGATTAACGATTAACATTAACTTCCGTTAATTCTTCCGAAATGTAACGCTTTAACGTTTAACGAAGCTAACTTTTTTTTGTAGCGGATTAACGATTAACGAAGTTAACTGTTTGATTAACGGTGCCCAGCTATGCCAACCAGCAACCCAGTGGGGTTCTAATATCTGGCGAACCGACAGACACAAGGTCCCGACGAATGCCGTCATTGAGGCTGGCGAACCGACAGACACAAGGTCCCGACGAATGCCGTCATTGAGGCTGGCGAACCGACAGACACAAGGTCCCGACGAATGCCGTCATTGAGGCTGGCGAACCGACAGACACAAGGTCCCGACGAATGCCGTCATTGAGGCTGGCGAACCGACAGACACAAGGTCCCGACGAATGCCGTCATTGAGGCTGGCGAACCGACAGACACAAGGTCCCGACGAATGCCGTCATTGAGGCTGGCGAACCGACAGACACAAGGTCCCGACGAATGCCGTCATTGAGGCTGGCGAACCGACAGACACAAGGTCCCGACGAATGCCGTCATTGAGGCTGGCGAACCGACAGACACAAGGTCCCGACGAATGCCGTCATTGAGGCTGGCGAACCGACAGACACAAGGTCCCGACGAATGCCGTCATTGAGGCTGGCGAACCGACAGACACAAGGTCCCGACGAATGCCGTCATTGAGGCTGGCGAACCGACAGACACAAGGTCCCGACGAATGCCGTCATTGAGGCTGGCGAACCGACAGACACAAGGTCCCGACGAATGCCGTCATTGAGGCTGGCGAACCGACAGACACAAGGTCCCGACGAATGCCGTCATTGAGGCTGGCGAACCGACAGACACAAGGTCCCGACGAATGCCGTCATTGAGGCTGGCGAACCGACAGACACAAGGTCCCGACGAATGCCGTCATTGAGGCTGGCGAACCGACAGACACAAGGTCCCGACGAATGCCGTCATTGAGGCTGGCGAACCGACAGACACAAGGTCCCGACGAATGCCGTCATTGAGGCTGGCGAACCGACAGACACAAGGTCCCGACGAATGCCGTCATTGAGGCTGGCGAACCGACAGACACAAGGTCCCGACGAATGCCGTCATTGAGGCTGGCGAACCGACAGACACAAGGTCCCGACGAATGCCGTCATTGAGGCTGGCGAACCGACAGACACAAGGTCCCGACGAATGCCGTCATTGAGGCTGGCGAACCGACAGACACAAGGTCCCGACGAATGCCGTCATTGAGGCTGGCGAACCGACAGACACAAGGTCCCGACGAATGCCGTCATTGAGGCTGGCGAACCGACAGACACAAGGTCCCGACGAATGCCGTCATTGAGGCTGGCGAACCGACAGACACAAGGTCCCGACGAATGCCGTCATTGAGGCTGGCGAACCGACAGACACAAGGTCCCGACGAATGCCGTCATTGAGGCTGGCGAACCGACAGACACAAGGTCCCGACGAATGCCGTCATTGAGGCTGGCGAACCGACAGACACAAGGTCCCGACGAATGCCGTCATTGAGGCTGGCGAACCGACAGACACAAGGTCCCGACGAATGCCGTCATTGAGGCTGGCGAACCGACAGACACAAGGTCCCGACGAATGCCGTCATTGAGGCTGGCGAACCGACAGACACAAGGTCCCGACGAATGCCGTCATTGAGGCTGGCGAACCGACAGACACAAGGTCCCGACGAATGCCGTCATTGAGGCTGGCGAACCGACAGACACAAGGTCCCGACGAATGCCGTGATTGAGGCTGGCGAACCGACAGACACAAGGTCCCGACGAATGCCGTCATTGAGGCTGGCGAACCGACAGACACAAGGTCCCGACGAATGCCGTCATTGAGGCTGGCGAACCGACAGACACAAGGTCCCGACGAATGCCGTCATTGAGGCTGGCGAACCGACAGACACAAGGTCCCGACGAATGCCGTCATTGAGGCTGGCGAACCGACAGACACAAGGTCCCGACGAATGCCGTCATTGAGGCTGGCGAACCGACAGACACAAGGTCCCGACGAATGCCGTCATTGAGGCTGGCGAACCGACAGACACAAGGTCCCGACGAATGCCGTCATTGAGGCTGGCGAACCGACAGACACAAGGTCCCGACGAATGCCGTCATTGAGGCTGGCGTGCCTTTATAATTTAGTATCTATTTAATTTTATATTTTGTAAATATATATTCAACTAGCTTAGGTTTATTGAAACGTTTCAGAATAACGTTTATCATAGTAAACCTACTTAAATTACGAGGCATGTCGCCAACAAAAATTTTGTTTGACAAGAACAGAAGTAAGTAAATAACGATAACATTTAATAATATTTATTTATGTGAGTAAATAAAAGATAATTGTTATAATTAAACTTATTAATGTAGGCGAAAACAAACTTTTAAAATGCTATTATATTAATGTATAGTACCCTGTGGGGGTTAATATTGGTGTGAGTTTTTATAGCCAAAGAATATATTGTTTTATCGGAGCAAAAACATAATTAACCTTGTGTGTTAAAAAAAAGAACTACCGAAACATGTGCAAAGTATATGATTAATATAACTCCATATTGTCCGTAATATTATTTCCTAGAAAGTTGATAGACTGATTACATTTCTCACTTAACTGCTAAAACACAGAGACCGACTTAATATAATTAGTAATAATTTTCAGATTTGTATGTTTTATATTTGTAACACGGAAACACCCAGTTAGAATCCTATATAAATCAATCACAAGTAGACAGACTTGATAAAACAATATCTCGATCGCAAACTTTAAATAAACCTACAAAAGTCACATGCTGTCACGTGTGTACCGAATTATTTAAATATCTAAACATTCTTTACACAATTAATTAAAAGTAGGTGAAGGATAGTGTTAATAAAATAAATTATTGTTTAACAAAGATCAAATAGGTATCTATATATCAAGTACGAGTAAGTATGTATTTAACGGACTTATGTTGGGTCTTAAGGGTCTCAATAAGAATATTAATTAAAATATTTAAAGATTATTTACACAATTTAATTAAAAGTAGGTAAATAATAATGTTAAAATAACTATTTCTTATTTAACTCTAAAAATATCTACGAGTCGAAACGAACCCGGTACCCCTGAGTCTAAATCCACGGACTTAACCGCTAGACCACAGTGGCAGTTTACATAACAATTTGTTTATTTATGTCTGTTACAGGTTCCATTCATTTATTACGTAAGACAATTTGGAGAGAAGGGGGTGGACCATGACTTTTTTTTTACAAGGGGGTGAGATAGTTCTTACGTAAGATTACAAAAAAAATGGCAGATCCACTTTGCAAGTACCCACTATGAGCCCCTGGACTGATCAAAATCTTTAATAATAATAATAATAAAAACGTTTATTCAAGCTAAATTTAGTTCATAATTTATTAGTTATAATTCATCCATAAAACTATATTAGTATTGTTATTACCTAATTATATTATTATTTTATTTATTAATTCCAATGACTGTCTCCACCCAATGTTTTTAGAACGCTTCTGTACTACTTCTCAGGCGGTGCAGCAGTGAGGCTTGCTTTTTGCGACGGATCGCGTACAAGTCATATGTCCGCGCCTCCGCGAATATACCCGACGCACTGCAGCGCTTGGGCAGTCCCAGCAGCATACTATACGTAGCAGTACTGCATGCGAAGTACAACAATGCCTTTAAGATTACATACATTACATAATATGTAAAGATATTTTTTTATAATAAATATTTCCAGACAGGTCACACAGCGCCATCTAATTTCCGTGGTAAGCTACGAGGCTTGTGTTACGGAAACTATATTTTTATTATATACTTTAAATATATACATATTATACATATAAACACCCAGACCGAGACAAATTATACAATGTACAACTTGCCCCCGGTGGGAATCGAACCCACGACCTCCCGAGGTCAAAATATTGAAAAAAAATTAAATTAAAACCAAAGTTTATTATGCTGCGTGGAATTTGTTAAAGATGAAATATATTATATATTATATCTAGAATAAAAATTAAAAATCTACGCATTAACAATTTTAATTACTTAGTAATAAAATCTTAAGTTACGACGCAGAGAAGTTTTCCTAAAAATATCCCAACTCATACTCGTACCGATCCTAAACAAGTACGTAGCGAAATGTCAAAGATCGCGCGAACGTTGACTTACGTAATTGTTTCTCTCTCAATGTAGTCTTTCGGCTGTGAGCGAGATCAATTATTAATGTTTTGTTTTTCGGACAATGAATTGTACTTTAAAAAAAGTTAACTATTTTATTACAAAAAGGGTTTCTACTAATGACACCTGAAGACTAAAAAAATATTTGCTCTTTTGTTTTGACAGTTGCACGTGGTATTTATTTTTTTCCTTTAGATTCTTACGTAACAAATTTAAAACAGGGGGAGGGGAGGGTGTCGGCCTATTCTTATATATTCTTACATGGAAGGGGGAAAGGGGGGAAAAAACTGTCAAAAATAAACTTACGTAATAATTGAATGGCCCCTTACTGGTTTCTACATAAATAAAGAGTTATGAGTTGACGATAATGATGATTTTAAGATAAATCTTGGTCCTACCTGGAACAGTAACATCCAGTAAATAAGCTCTCGCAGGGCTTTGGCAGGAATCTGCATCAAAGTCCAAGAATACTGTGCCCAGGACTGTGAACACGACCCCCCAGGTATGGTGGGTTCCACCTGAAGTCTCCAACGTAGCAGATCTGGGTCCTAACACTGAAGGCACCTCGGTTCGGTTTCCATCTCCAGGGTCACCTAATGCATACCCTATAGCTTCCCCGTTCGGTACTAAAATTAATCCTGCAATTAAAGCGTATATTTTAGTCGTATCGGTTAAAACGTAAAACTTATTTAGCATCGTAATTGAGTAATACCGATAATTAATAAACATCATATTTATTTTTGACCTTAGCATTTTTTCCACATCACAGCTTCAGTATGAAGTACCTACACGACATAATATATTTTATATTTAGTCAATATGCCACCTAATGAGTGTTACGTTTTAACCGATTTTATTACATTATACAGGTTTTTAAATAAAAATAGGTACAATAATTAAAACCAATAAAAAAAAGATGGTTTAAAGCTATTGCATCCCTCTCGCTCGCACATCGATGTATCGATAGACTTATCTAAATTCCAACTTTAACTGGCCTAAAACTTAAAATTAACTTAATGTGGATTGGATCGTTTTTGCGTAACTACTACAAATTAAATAATATCCAAATTTAAGAAGCATAATAATTGTAAAGTAAATTATCTTTTTGTGGTTCTGATGCATCGATACACGAGTATCTGTCGGTCTGATGTCAATTTTTTTACATTTCCAAAAGTTGATATAACTTGAACCAAGACCGGCGCGACTACAGAACACGGAACGGTGGTGTTGTACTATTAACTTGAATAATAATCCTTATTAAATTTTTTATATGCATTTTTAGCATTCGTAGTTTACTTGGCATAAAAAACTCTCATCATCATATAACATTAAAAAAACTGGAAGAAATATCGTGAAATATACTTAACAAACGTCAACTCCGGGGCGCGGCGGTACCGAAGTAGGTACCTAATAAAAAAGTCCGTAACAATAAGAAAATTTCCCCTGGCGATAACAAGACAATCCATTTATCATTAAAATGATACGTCGGGACAAAAATAGAACAGTTAAATGGCGTGCAAATAAAATTAAGTTTAAAAATAGGCTAAGAACCTTGTAATCGTAGAAATTGTTTAAAGACATAATTAATCATAGGCAGTCGGTTTTACCGACTCGGTATCATTTACGTGGGAAAGTGATTTTACGCGTTCGTTTTATAGCTTTTCCAACATCTCGTAGCAACTTCATAAACCAGCGCGAAATGTCGTTTTTGTTAAGAAATACCACTTTTTTAACATTTCTTAAATAAAACGAGCGAAGAGGCTACTTTTTGATAAGTATATTCGTTCATGCTTTATCATACCATGGCATCCAACGCACATGATATTATTATGGTCTTTGAATTTATTACATAAAATTGTTTAAAATACCTTTTTAACAAATATAATAGAAAACTATAAAGTATATAAAAATGGTAAACAAACCATTTTATATGTTAATATCATCTGTCAAAAAGTAACATTAATAACCCTCCTTTCAACACGGTACTGACATCGAAATTAGCGTCAAATGTTAGAATTTTCATTAAACGAACGACTTGTGCTAAAATAGTGGTATTTTCATGCTAACATTTTTTAAAACGAACGCGGCCTAAGTAACCAATCATCATCAGGCTGTGTCTCCTATGCCTTTCTGTTTTGTGGATGCCAATATTTTTTTTGTCACGTTAATGTGTGTTAATCACGTGTCAATTAATTTAATTATTAATAGACATGCTCGTATCTACATGTACAGACAAATCAGCTTGGAGACGATTTTGCGTTTATTTGCGTGTATCGTCAGCAGATATGTAGGTACATAAATACACAAATACTTTTTGCATTTTTAGGTAGGTACTAATGATTGTACTTGCATATTAAACGTCTGAACCACAAAATCTGTATTTCTTTTCTGCATTTAGTAGTCATCCTTCATTGCAGGTTTCCGCGCTTTTGAACGGACATGTCAAGTGCAAGTTTTTTGTTTTGTAAGTTACTTTACTGTGGTTAATCAAAACTGATGTGTTATTTTATTTAAAATCAAGCTACAATGTAAATAATTATGATAAACGATAAATTTCTTGTCTAGTATATGGGGCAGAATTGCAGTTTTTTTTGCGGTTTTCCAGCGTGGTTGACTCCCATATTCCTAAAGTGTTCGAGCGGTATTGCTGCAAATGACTTCTTGAAAAGGCGTTATTAAAATTTGTAACTCTTGAAATTTGATGATCCCAATTCACTTGTGAACTTAAAATAATAACGCAGTTAAGAATAAAATGTCGTGTTTGTGACTGATGTAGGTATTATGTACAATGACTTCTAACTTAAAAAAGACAAAGATATTTAACGGGTAAAATTGTTGCGATGTCTTTTTTAAGTTAGAAGTCATTCATTAGAGCGATGGTGGCTTTGTTGTAAGAACCCTTTCCTTAAAATCCTACAAAGGTCGGTTCAAACCCCTATGCTTGTAAGTACCAATGAGAAATACACTGTTCTTACGTACATTTGTCATAGATTTACAACGCCACCGTTCCCGTACCTCGGAGAGCACGTTAAGCCGTCGCTCCCGGTTTCACTAATACCAACTTGTGGAATCGTAAATTGTAATTAAAAAATCGCCCATCTCCAACAGCTGTGTTCTAAGTAAGGGCTGTAATGAAAGTATAATTCATTCTATTACTATTATTACTATTATTTAGGCTTCAGGTGTCATTAGTAGAAAATCCATTTCAAATAAAAAAGGTCACTCAATAAGTTAGTGTCTGTCTGTGTTACACCACTACAAACGCAAAAACGTCTCCAGGCTAATTTATCTGTAAGTATAAAATCGATAGCCCCGTAAATATGGCAGATATCCACTGCCAAAAAGAAAATCTAACCGTAATTCGCGACGGCATAATTTCAGCCAACAGTGTCTGGTATCAGTTGCTTTAATTAACTCATGAAAAATAAATAATTTATTACGACAGATATGGCTGTGTGTGCTTGATCCCTATGCCTTCTCTTTCATATCATTCATCGGGAAAAGAGAACAAAACAAAAATGTACTGGGCTTAAAAAACAAAAAACGAATAGAAAAATCTATATTTTGTATTACCCGATTATTATATAACTACTTACCAATTAATACTCCAATCGACATCATAACAATAAACGGCCTTCGTCGTCCGAATTTGGACCGACACCGATCGCTCAATGACCCCAGAAGTGGTGTTAAAAAGAACCCAATGAGTGGGGACAGGGCCCAGACAAGGGTCATATGCTGGTGTTTGACTCCAATTTGAAGAAGAGTAGGGGACACAAATGCCGTCTCCCCAGCGTAAGAGAACTCGATACCCATAACCGCTGCAGATATTCGCATCAGTTCAGCTCTACTTTTTCGCCTAAATAAAGGAAAATTATTAATTATTAGTAAAGTATTATCAAGACCTTGTAGGGTGGTCAAAAACCACGCTTTTATAAAGATCGAGAACACTGTTACCTATTATACTTCAAAAAACAAACCACCTCGGCATGTACCAATGAGAAATACGCTTTTCTTACGTACATTTGTCATAGATTTACAACACCACCTATCCGTGCCTCGGAGAGCAAGTTAAGCCGTCGGTCCAACAAATACCAACCTGTGAAATCGTTAATAAATTGTCATTAAAAATTGATATCAGATCCTTACGAAGCCGTCTGGCCTTTATAGTGTATTCTCTCTCTGTACAATTGTTTGTAATCCTGAGTAATTTTTTTTTATATTTTTTTTAAACTGTTATCAAGTTCGAGATCAAGAAGTGGGAGATAAACTCAAACTACTCAAAAAAGGTTCCAAACGGTTTTTTTCTTTCAAGTAGATAACTGTTTTCCCGCTCTTTACTAAAATTCTGATATATAAAGTATGTAAATTTAAAAATCCTTTTATTGGAATAAGTACTAAATTATTACAAAGGTGGGGATTTTATCGATTTATGTTACTGTGTCCCATACTTGTATCTAGGCTTGTACTTAGCCTATATTGACACAGTATTTCCCTTGTAAATATAAGTCCTAGCTCAACCTTTACCTCCATTTATTTGTGTGATGATATAAATAAACTACAATGAACAATTAATATTTACTCAAATTGCGACAATGCTACTATAATTGTGTCACATGATACCTACTTGTATTTACAAGGTTTCTAATCCCTTATTAATTATAGCGATGTGCGAATAAGCATCTTGTTAGGACGGCATAGTGGTAGGATCTAATGTTGATTGTCAGTTACTGGCGTCAGTTGCTTTTATTTCATCCCGCACTCCCTACTATCAAATGAGCGCGGTGTAATATGTCGTTGTTAATAATGAAGAAGACAAATTTCTAAGCATTCCATGGATTCACCGTGCGGGGTCCGGGTCCATCGTGTGTGGGTAAGAGATGAGAAGAATGGTGTCTCGGCCTTGCGACCGACAATAGGCTGGTTTAGGAAAAGGAGGTCTCCCTTTTTTATTTTATTGCGCGATAATACACTCACCATCCACCATTCAACTCCTCTCCCTACCCAACCAAATACTGTATGATTCTGTTAATGCCGTCTTGGAAGCTCGTTCCATGAATGTATTGACGGCAGTAAAAAGTGGTAGAAAAGTCCGAAATATAATCAAATCTTGTTAATTAATTTAAGTATTTGTATTAGGAAACAATATTTTACATCGATAAAGCCAATAAATCTAATTAATAAGCATTTGACATAAATAAATAATAAATAAATAAATAAATATTTCCAGACAGGTCACACAGCGCCATCTAATTTCCGTGGTAAGCTACGAGGCATGTGTTACGGAAACTAGATGGTTAATAAACTACATATTCAACTTTTTTTTTTTTGTAAATATATACATATTATACATATAAACACCCAGACCGAGACAAATTATACAATGTACAACTTGCCCCCGGTGGAAATCGAACCCACGACCTCCCGAGTTCACGGCAATGTTTGTTACCACTAGACCACGGTAGCTAGGTACTTCTCTTTTAGGTATAGAAAACAGTGTAAACAGAAGGGAAATACTGTGATTAAAATGGGATAGATTACCAATGATCGATAGTTAATAATAATAATTAAATATGTAGTTTATTGAAATAAGGATATAAAAATAAAATAATAACTAATTTAAATATATAAATTAGGACGTCATTCAATCATTAATTACAGCTCATAGAACACAGCGTCCTGTGGGTGTGGGATCGGCTTTTTTATATCTGGAGCATTTGGCCTACACTCGCCACGCTAGTTAGGCGGGTCGGCGAGCATATGATGTCAATGCCGGCAGCTTTACGTGCTCTTAGAGGCACGAGAACAGTGGTGTTGTAAATCTATGACAAATGTACGTAAGAAAAGTGTATGGTACATGCCGGGGAATTGAACCGACCTTTTGTAGGATTTTAAGGAAAGCGTTCATACATTTACATTTAATCATTCGTTTGTCCCTGACATACCTGCCTCATCCTCACATCCTATCTATCAGTAAATGGGTAAGCATAAATATGATTAAAGTAACTACTTTTACCTGAAAAGGTCAGAATATTCACTGTCCTGCCATACTCTTTCAGGAGGTACGTCCGAGCTTGGGATCCCAAATAATCCCTCTCGAACAACGTCTTTCAAACCTCTCGGATGCTGCTCTCTCCAGTTGGTCCATCGCTCCCGATACCGGTCCCTCACGGCATGAATCCGCCCTGCAAATCCTTGATACTCATGGAGTTTTTCCGCCATAATAGCCCAAATAAACAAACCTATCGCCTTATCAAAGTCAACATAGTAAATTGTTTTCTATTTCTTTATGTTTTTTACACAAACACTCATCTTAACGTTTCACTAATAAAACTTATTTTCACTCATAAATAGCACATAAATGTTCGATTTCTTTTTTTTGTGGATAAATTTAATTGCTAAGGAAACCAGTAGTTAACGCGTGATCGCGAAGTGCAACGTAGCAGTTAGTGGTTGTTGAGAGTTTGTTCGGTAGCCGGAAGCAAGCGGGAGCGCGCGCGCCGCCCGCCCTGTCCGCCCAGCGCCTCCCCGCCGGACCACCTCGGGGATTACGCTTATTGCGGCCTGGGGAGCCTCCGACAGATTGTTTTCTTCCAATACCGCTTGTATAAACATTGTGATTGTCTTCAGTGGCTAAATTCTGTTTATTTAAACGTAAATGTTATGAAAAAATATATGACAACTCCTGTTTTAAACGGTTCATTCGCCACCACCTACTTCCGATTGACTGCCCCGAATTTAAGAAGTGAAGCCATAGACGTCCCTATTGCTGGAACGAATTAGGAACAAGATTCGTTTTTTGCGAAGGGCATGTTACAGTTCTTACAAGGTGTATTCT
The DNA here is from genome assembly GCA_910589645.1 of Tinea semifulvella. Lineage (NCBI taxonomy): Eukaryota > Metazoa > Arthropoda > Insecta > Lepidoptera > Tineidae > Tinea > Tinea semifulvella. The sequence goes on from OU342586.1 coordinate 11,130,160, forward strand.
AATGAATCACTTAATATTGAAATGTTTATAGCTAAACATAATTGGGTTAGACGTGAGGTTTCGCGTTGCTGATTTGGTGTAACGAAACTGGATCTTATTGATTTTGTTGCATGTTTCTTTATTTAGTCGTATATGTTTTTTAAAAACATTATTATTATTACTTTAATACTGTACCTAATTATATAACTTTTTCTTTAAACTGTATCTACTATTTATTTAACGGCCTTCAATTGTTTATATTTGACATCGCCTTTTTACAACCACGAATTTAATATTAAGTATCTAGTTGTAAGTAAAAACAAATTCCTCGTTTATGGCAACAATGTTTTAGTTATTTATTGTATAATTATTGTATTGATGTTGGGTTCGGTCCAGCCATGATCAATGGTAGTATTTTTTATTTATTTTCTATTTCTTCACTTGTAAAACATGTATTGACAATATCCAAGTGTTAAAAATTAATGATTTTGATTTGATTTGTATGTGTATAAATAACGGAATCCTCTAACATACGTATGGTAAACTAGTAATAAAATAAACAATACAAGTATATATATTAAAATTTTCCTCCGCAGTTAATTGGTCGTGGGTTTAAAAATCGCATTTCGGATATAATACTATTCCTAAATAGAAGCTATACCTATAATACGTATTTATGTATGTTTATGTATATTTAAGTATGTAAGTAGTGTTCGGGTGAATGAGAGTTTTTTGCGTGTGTTTCCACTCTTTTCCCTAATAGTTGCTATTATCTTTGCGGACGCCTACTATCTGTCCTAACTATCCCCGATGGTTTGAGGATGCATACATACATACATACATATCTTCACGCCAGATCCCTTACGGGGTAGGCAGAGACAATTGAGCGCCACTTGACACGATCACGACATACCTCTTTCGCTTCATCGACACTCATCAACCTCTTCATACATGCCCTTTTGTTACGAAGGCTTTTTAATTCTCCTTCAGCTAGTGTTTTATTTATTTGATCGTGATACGTGTGTCTTGGTCTGCCAGGGCCTCTTTTACCCACAACTTTCGCATTATATACCTGGTTCGTCAATCTTTCTTCGCTCATCCTTTCAACACAGGATGCAGGTTACGATTATAAAAAATATAATAAATAAAGCGATCGATTTTTTAAATCCAACGTGCGGTGAATGAAATAGGATATGGCTACTAATCTTATTGCTTTTAGAGGACTTTACGCGAACGATTTACAGACACAATTTAGTCCTGTGACGACTGTTTACGAGTTTCCTCCCGTACATGAGCAAACTATTTCGATATCTGTTTCAATTTATTTACTTGACCTTTTCTATGTCGTTAAATTATTTTTTTTAAGCACATTTTATTAGGGGCATTTACCCAAATTGAGCGATTCAGCCCCATCGTAACTTAACCTAAATCAACAAACAATTATCAGTCATACATCTCCCAATTCTTATCTATCTATATATATATATAAATTAATGTCTGTGTGTATGTATGTTCCCTATGCATTTCAAAAATTATTTTTTTAAGCACATTTTATTAGGGGCATTTACCCAAATTGAGCATTCAGCCCCATCGTAACTTAACCTAAATCAACAAACAATTATCAGTCATACATCTCCCAATTCTTATCTATCTATATATATATATATATATTAATGTCTGTGTGTATGTATGTTCCCTATGCAATTCAAAACTACTTGGCCGATCGGGATGAAACTTTGGGAATATGTTGTGTGAACGTCGGCGAAGGTTTCTGACATAGTACTACTGTTGTCCGCATCAGCGCTGATTTGTGGGGCATACCGACCGAGGGTACCGAGCGGCAGTGAGTTGTATGATATTCATTGAAGTTCGCCGGGTCAGGTAGTTATAAATATTAAAAAATATATATTATAACCTAGCCGATTAGAAATAAGGGTCAGCTAGCACCGAATTGAAGGAACCCGTATTGTATAGATTCAATTTTATATGTTGTATCAGGCATTGCCCTTCGCTCCTGGCACAATCCCTTAAGATGTTCTACATTTTCTACAGTTTTGTGAAGCAGTCTTATTCATAAGAAACCCGAATTTGTTTAAGGGTATGTTTCTAGAGCGGAGGCGTCGTTGAAGATAAAGTACAACTACTCGCATTCATGATATAACATTTCCAACGCAATATTTAGTGCTAGTTGAAATTGAATTTGTATTGCTTTTTAAATGAGTTTTATTTTTAGTAACATCAATAAGGCAAACGAGATTGACATAAAGTCTATGGAAGTTAAGCTGAAAAAAAAACATAAGTCAAGTATCATCACGAACGTGATCAGCCACCCCGGAAGGGAAACCACGCTTATAAAGAAGCGATTCACATTTAGCCAACTTTACTATAGGCCAATCATGACAAGTTATTAAAAAAAAAATTAAATAAAAAAAAGGAGTTGTCAAAGCGGCTGACGTCTCTAGAGGGCATTTTTTATTTATAGTTTGGTTTATTTTTAATTTTATTATTTAGGTAGCTTTTAATTTATATTGACTAATGTCATAATGACATATTGTTTTGAACTTATATCCAAGATCTTGTATTATGTTATATTACGAATATAAAACAAAATATTTAATACTCGATTAATTACAATAAATGTATTGACTTTCACTACACACTTACGAGTATATCTTAATATTATATTACTGTACATACTTATATTCGTGTATCTTTTATATATCTCTCGGTATATAAGAGGTAAATAGGTATTTGTTAAAATTTCAAGTTCATGTATCTTATCGTAAACACTTGAAAGAGTTTAGGTGTTTTATGTTATGACACATTTAAGAATATAAAAAACAAATGTTCAAATCTACATAAAATATACCTACGAGTAACTACACCAACTGCGAAACCTACATTATGTACATACATATAGTTATTTATATACAGTTTATTGCGGGGTAGGCAATTATTGAGCACCCACTTGTCACGATCACAACATAGGTATCTCTTTCCCTTCGTAGACATTCATCAACCTTTTCATTGTAAAAGCTATGACCACAAGTTAGGTATTCTCAAAAATGTGTGGAGATTATCAAACTTACTTGATTAAGTTGCCATTGTATAATTGGGCCTAAGCAGGTCTGCCGTCAATACATTTATGGAACGAGCTTCCAAGATGGCATTAACGGAATCATACAGTATTTGGTTGGGTAGGGAAAGGAGCAGAATGGTGCATGGTGAGCGTATTATCGCGCAATAAAATAAAAAAGGGAGGCGTCCTTTTTCTAAACCGGCCTATTGTCAGTCGCAAACCCGAGACACCATTCTTCTCATCTCTTACCCACACACGATGGACCCGGCACCCGCACGGTGAATCCATGGAATGCTTAGAAATTTGTCTTTTTCTTCTAGCTATATTACTAGCTAGGGTGCCAAAACAAAATACTAAAGTGCGCTGAAATTTTTTGGGAATCACTGATTTAAACAATAAGTACGTTTTGGGTGACTACGATGTAGTGCAGCTACGAATTTCATCCTTTGGAATTAAGCTAATTAATTTGTCTGAAATGTATCGATAGATAAGAAATTGGTAAAAATTAAATGTTATACAATTTAGTTTTTTATTTCGTAGAAGTAAAGTATCATCACGACCGTTTCCCTTTCGGGGTGGTCAGAAACCACGCTTATAAGCGGATTCACATTTAGCCAACTTTACTATAGGCCAATCATGACAAGTGGCAAGCTCGTCGATGTCTCCAGCGTACCAAACTCGAGAAATATCACAAATAAATTAAATATTAATTATATGTATTTATTTACATTAATAAATATTTTGGTGTCCCGACCAGGAATCGAACCCGGTACCTCCGAGTCTAAATCCATGGACTTAACCGCTAGACCACGGAGGCAGTTATTTTATTTCATAGCCAGTGTATTAACTAGTATGAAACTAAAGTTTTTGCTAACTATTTAAAACCAATGAAACATTTTTATTTAGATCAATGATGGATTTCCTAGTCATTTGAAAATTATTGGAAAACTAATACTGGCGTATGATTTTCAACTGCATCCCTAATTCATCCCATCATTGTACAACGGACACTAGGTCTAGAGTGCATGAACTTCATTTTTGTGCCACCAAGTTTAAAAGGTCGATAATGACACTGCGGCTAGTTGCTTGTCAGTTTTCATTAGTAAATATTTGCAAATATAATAATTACTAATTCATTTCACGTGATTTTTACCTTAACAAGGTTCACGAAAAAAAGTTTTTATTTTTTAATTCCATCGAGTTATAACAATTCAAATTCAGTCGCACCTCATGCATGCGCTGTACAAAATTCCATACTTTATGTTCCCGATTAAATCTCTATTCGATAACGGAGTTTGTGCACGCTAGAACTACTGGTGACAACCAGTTAACCCAAGTACTTTTAAGTCTGAGATATCAAGACAAAAATAATTTATTGCGTCAATACAATATGCAGATTATACTGTTGTAACTGCACAAATAAATAAGGAACGAATAACATCACGTTTATTTTCATTAATGTGTAATATTCATGTTTGAAGACTGTAAGTAGTTCTATTGTTCATTTACAGATAGGCGACAATAAAGCTGCGGTCCTACAACCGACGAGAAACGAGGAGCGATCATTATTTTCTGCTGGTGAATTTTTTATACGATCGCGAGCTGCGTTTTTGGCTAACCATCAGTCAACGTCTAACCGGAAATAGGTTATATACATATATTTATATACTTTACAACCGTGGGCCGTGGAAACTTGGCAGGTTTCTGGTGTGGGATGCGACGTGTGTAGACAGATTAGCTTCATCCCACATCCAGGCGACCTCGTCAGGCGCGGGAAGAGCGGCGTTTTCTGCGGAGAACCTCAAATTGCGCAAATATGCCAACCTTGGTCAGCGAGGCGCTTGGCCAAGGAGTTGTTAAAGCGGCTGACAGAAAGGTCTGAGGACAGGAAGACTGGCAATTATTTCTGCCGACGTATTAGCCTCGCTATACAGAAGGGAAATGTTGCCAGTCTCCTTGGGTCTACCTCGGATGGGACGTCTCTAGAGGACATTTTTTATTTATAGTTTAGTTTATTTTTAACTTTATTATTTAGGTAGCTTTTAATTTATATTTAATGTATATTTCTTTACAAGATATGAAAACAATAACATATATCATCATGCATTATGGTACAGGAAAACAAGCATTTGCAGCCGAACTATGCCTGTAATATACTCGTATATAAGTATGGCCATCGGCAGTCAACGCGCAGGCCCAGACATTCTTTAATATAAGTATATTATTAATTTACATTTCAAAATAAAAGAAACAAAATGTTTACAAAAAGAAAAATATAAATAGTAAAAATTGTGTTATTGAGATCCTTTTTTTATGTATAATGTGTTTAAGAGGGTGTGTAAACTTTACATACTTTGTTATTACCGCATTCCTACTTTAATACTAATAGTAATTCCTCCGTTACATTATAGTCAAGGGACTGTAGCCATTATGTGACATTTTTTCTACATTTCACTTTAGAGCATTGATATATATTTATTAATTTTGTTTTATAAATATGAACCCAGAAAACGGAAAAAATTGCTGATAAACACTTTTCGAAAAACTTGAGACGGATAACAAAATACTAATTAAACATAAACAAAATCGACTATTAGTTATAACGTTTTTGTAGCCCTAAACTTATCAATTAAAATTTTAAAATATTTATTGCACTAAATAATTGTACAGAGACCCAAAATGTATGCAAATGATTAAGCATTTTCTACCAACCAACTTTTGGAAGTATGGAGAGATAACAACGAAGGGTGCAATTATATTATAATAAACTAATATTTCAACATACAAAATATTCTGATAACACACAAATATATATTGTATGCACCTCCAGCTAGCCGTTCAGGTTGAAGGTTCGGATCTACAAGATGTCCATATCCGTTCCCGTCTTATGACCAAAATGGACAAGATCCAAAATCAGCAAAACACAGTGCTATCCCGAGGTCCGTGCGCAATTTCATCAAGCTCAAGATCTAGAGATGCCTACTATTGAGGAGTTTGTCGTCGGCCTACATATATTCTATCGGGCCGGCAACAGAAACTTTAAGCATCTCCAGAAAATCCTAGAGAAGTGCTCCTGGAGGAGAGCTCAAGTAGGCGAACCTAGACTGCCTGCATTCGTATTCCATTACTTAGGCGCAAACGTTAGATTGTCAAAATAGTGAATTCTGTTATTTACTACCACTTTTAGTTTTTCCGATTACAGCCGAACTTCCGTTGCGATTTCCACTATTTCAAAGGTCACCCATGGGGTTGCAACTTCATAATCATTGGGAAAATTTGAATTAAACACTTAAATTGTCCGCCGCGAATTTATAATAAAGTTAACATCAGTTATATTAATTAAACTAAGATTATATATTTACATTAAATATAGTTTTATAACACACATTAGGTAATAAATCGAAAATATGTCAAATACTAAAAGAAATATCTAATAGTTTTTTTTTTTAATGAACGCATCGTAAAGTTATTTTGCTGTCGTCTGTAGTGGAAACCTTTATACAAGAATACCAATCTTAATAGCGTTTTACACTGACAGTTCCATTATTTAAGGGATTCCACTATATAACGTTGGCGCTTAAGTAACACAATAGGGCTACTGGTTTCGTAAGCCACACCGGCGCGCTTATTCCAGGGTTACCTGCGGATGGTTGCCCGCTGAGATCCTGGCGAAGAAAACGGGGGTTTGTCTCCATCCCCAACCCTTTTTTCTATAATCAGTTTTAATAAAAAAAAAACATACAAATCTATATCTCTTATTTCAAAAGACTTATGGAAATTTGATGCTAGGTTCCCGTCCAATTGTATGTTTAACGTTCTCGCATGGAATGGTACGGTAACCTAATGAGGCTTGTCTTTCAACAATCGACAAGGTTGCACTTAGCACGCTTCTGGTACAACAATGAAACTCACAACTTGTCTTCCATTATCACATAGGAGACAGTTTCATGACGTCACGTATGACAATAATAATTGAATTACTATTTTGTATAGGTAGGGTGTACGTACATAAGTACCCACATTTATTATTAAACTTATCACTTTTGAAAGTAAGGTAAGCCAATATTATACAGCCTTCGTGGTCCAGTAGTAAGACCGTTGATTTAGACGCGGAGCTACCGGCTTCTATTCCAGGCCGAGAACGCAATAAATATACTCTTTTTTTTTAACCTTTCTCGAGTCTAGTGCGCTAGAGACATCGAAAACCTTTCCATGTATCATGATGGCCTGTATATGTGAACCCTTAAATTTATATATTGTTTCTTTAAAAATGGTGTCTACCAAAATCAATAGAGACAAGATCCTTTGTCAGAACATATCGCTAAGGGTGGTAACCGGAGCGCCGAAGTTCGTGAGAAATAATTTACTTGTAGTCAGCCTAGCTAAACGTTATACCTTTTATTGTCTTTCAACAGATTCTACAAGCATCTTCCGAATATCGCAAGGCCACCTAGGGATTCACTTTTGAAGAAGGGCTTTAGTAGTCGAATCTAGGATACTAGAAACGTGAGTCACAGGGGCGTTTTTATATACTACAAAACAGCGCCCAGCACCAAAGGTGTCTAATTCACCGCCGAGATCCTGGGAAAAGCGGGTGTTATCCCCATCCCCAAGACAGACCCACTGAACATCAGGGCCTGGGTGACTCCGCTGTCTGTCTGGACATTATTAGTATTATTATTATTTTTTAATAATGAAAGAAAAATGTTATATTTAAATGTAATTAATTATGTATAAATAAATAAAAACAATCTTCAGAATTACGGATGTGATGTTACGGTCTTTATCATATTTATATTTACATACATTAATAATAATAAAAGTAAATTAAAAGTAAAAAAGAGTTAAAAAAAAAGATATTTTTTTATTGCTGAACAAGGTTAAGGATCAAGGATATTGCATAATTGCGTATAAAAAGTAGAGAACTAGATCAAAAGTACAACTGTTAAAAAAAACAGATTGAAATACCCGTATACTATCTCAAGCAAATAATAATCTGAAAACGACTCATCAATCATAAAACTCCTTGAAGAAATGGAGGTGTGAAGGTCTAATAAAGACCTTGATTTAGGAAACGCAGAAATCATGTATCAAAGCCGGAGATCTATGAAGTGTTTTTAGGCAAATATTATTGTGACATTGTAGTTATAAAATATTTCCTACTTAATAAGAAATAAACCTAGTAAAAAATAAACTATATCTAAGTAAAAAAAAATGTCCTGTAGAGACGACCCTTCAGAGATAGTCCCAGGAAGACTAACAACATTTACCCTTTGTATAGCGAGGCTAATACGTTGGCAGAAATATCATCATCATCACAACCGTATCCCTTTCGGGGTGGTCAGAAACCACGCTTATAGAGAAGCGGATTCACATTTAGCCAACTATACTATAGGCCAATCATGACAAGTGGCAAGCTCGTCGATGTCTCTATCGTACCAAACTCGAGAATATTACCAATAAATTAAAGATTAACTAAATTTATTTATTTACAATTGTAAATATTCCTTTCCCTGTCCCCAGACTTTTCCGTTAGGCGTTTGGACAACTCCTTAACCAGACGCTTGAATGAGTGTCCCCAGGGGCCCATCGTCTCGACCCAATATTATTGTTGTATCTTGCACACCTACAATAATATTACTGCGAATATACTATAAATATTATGCAACAATTTTTAAAATGCTGAAACTTACACCTCCACTATTCTCCTCCACTTAAAAATCTATGTAGGTGATGTATGAGTAAGTATTATATATTTGTGAGTGAACGGCACGATAGGGAAAAATGCATGTAATTTTTAAATTTATTATCAAATATAATAAATTAGACAATTTAAATAATAAAACAATATTGTAGATTAATTTGTAATTAAAATTACATACATTACATTTATTTAATAAGTTTCATGTAATTGTTATTACAAACTTACTACAATATTTTATTTTCAATAATTTTTTTTATTCAAAGTAATATACAAACAATATAAAAGAATTACAATATTAAATAAACTACATTAAAACAAAATCAAAATTTAACCTAAAATAATAATAATAATACATAGATAATTGTTTACAATATTGTTTTTTTATTTATCATCACAGCCCCTAAAAGACACATCCACTGTTGGAGATGGAGGAGGAGAGGAGGGATTCCCTTGGTCGTCCCAATACGAATTTAAAAAAATAAAGCACTATCAAACCACACTCAGTTTAATGTGTTGTGACGTCACAGAGATGGCGTGATAGTGGGTGCTCTTCAATAGCAAAATATTATTATTAATCCACTTTTTGTATGGAAAACAGTATCGATTCATTTAATTTATTTAAAAGTATAATATAGTTTATAAACTATCTTTAAAAGCATTTAAAAAGTCCTGCATATTTCCTAATGCTTAAAATACTAAGAACGACCAGTAAAAGTAAAAGTTAGTCATTCGCAGTAGTGGCCGCAAATCTCTGGAACAGTTTACCTGTTGAAATTCGCCAAGCACCCAGCAACCCGCTGTTTAAAAAGCTGCATTACCTAAAGAGCTCCTCACAACGTATGTATTGTATGTAGTAGCCAATATAGTGTGTAGTGTATTATTGTGTATATATTTGTATGTATGTGTATTCATTTTAATATCTTGTGTATGTAAGATTAAATTAATTTATTTGGCAACGTTTCTTACAATCGTTTGCACCTAGCCTCATGACTGTAATGTTATGTATTGTCCCAAAATGGCTGCTAGAGAATGCCTAACGGCATCAAGCCCTTGTACATAGTGCAATAAAGTTATAATAAATAAAGAAAAGTAATCACATTGTCTTTTAATTCACTCTCCAGTAATGTTGTAATAACGCCTTAGTGATTCGATCGACAATATGTATACATTTAACAGCAAATTTGGCAAATTATTCGGCAAGGTGTTTCAATAAACAGACCCAGATTAAGTAGAAGTAGTTAACCGTAAACGTAGCTGTCAATCGATGAAGGGCTAATAGGATTGATCGAAACTACTCAGGCTTCATTAGACGCGGCAAAACTTACTCGTACATACAATTACGTTAGGTAAAGTGAACATTTGTTCATGATGCAGCATCGTTGATCAGCTTTGTCACCACGACCTGTCTTGTCAGAAATTTATTTATTTATTTATTAAGGAAAACTATTGACATTTAATTCACAAGTATAGATACAAAAATAGAAACAGAAAGATATTTACAAGTTTTCACTAGTAGTGTTAGAATAATACATATTATGAACGATGAAAGCATCTACAAACTATCACTTCATGCAATAAACTAATAACTGTACAATAACAAAAACTATTATCGTTTAAAGAACATTAAGTTAAACGCATTTCTCACTGCCATCACTTTGTCATGAAAGATATCAACATCAGTTTCATCAATGAATGCATTAAGAGTATTACAAGCTCTAATTAAAAATGTATTTTGTCTGTAGTTAGTGCTCGCCATTGGTATGCGAAAAGTGGGCTTGTACCGATTGGTCCGCACTGGTGTATTTATGTCCAGCCGGGACAGCAACGAAGGGCAGTCTACTGCTCCCCCGATCAGTTTGACCAGGAATACCAAGTCAGCAACCTCACGACGCTTATATAATGGTAACAGGTGTAAACGTTGACACGAATGAATGTAGTCACGAGTCTGTGATTTAATACGGAAATTGATATAGGCAACAAAGCGTTTCTGAATTTGTTCGATGCGGTTAATGTGAACCATGTAGTTTGGACTCCACACCTGTGAAGCGTAGTCCAAATGACTTCTAACATATGTGCAATAAAAATGTGCTGGTCGTCGTTTCCGCCACGGATCTGTCAATAATGTTATCCACCGGGCTTTGGTTACTGCCGGGATTCCTTCGGCTCTTGATCTGAAATTGATTAAAGACCGGATGGATTAACTTTGGTGCCGTGGTCCATGGGTCGAGCATTGGTGTGGGACGCTAGTTGTGTCGACACGCTTACATTTTTTTTTTAATAGTGGTATATGTAAGAAACTGGCCAAAGTTTTTATTACCAATTTCAGCTCGTCTTTGACTTTGACGAGTACTTTTGTTTCATAGAATATGGGTGCTTTAAAGGCGAAGAAAAAATAAAAAAAGTGGTTGGTCGCTTATTGCCTGGTAGACCTTGATTAAAAGAAACATTACCTAACCGTAAATTGGTATCGTACCACTGGTGTAGTCACTTCCTAATACTTTAAGTTTACTTGAATTAGTATACGATGCAAAATTTTAAATATTTTATATTTTAATCTAGATAATATTTAAAAGAATATAAAGTATGTGCTCGGACTGTGAAGAATCTGTCACAACCTAGACAGCTGGACACGTTTACACAGATGTCTGTGACGCAAATGGACTTGTATAAACAGTAAACCGAGTTTTTTTGACATGATTGATTTATTTTCTCATAAATAAACTTATTTATTTTTAGGTAAATAATATCTTGCAGTAATTTTTAGTGTTATAGTTTTTGTTTTATAGACTTACCTTCTTACACTATCTGAATGATCTAGCCAGAAAACATTAATGATGCCTAATTTGGTAGTAAGTCTGTAGATTTAAACGCTGAGATCCCGGCTTCGATTCCTACTCGGGACACAATATTTGGACATAGTTACGCAAAAAGGATCCAATCCACATTAAGTTAATTTTAAGTTATAGCCTATTGAAGCTGGAACTTAGATTAGTCCAACATTTAGAAATGTCAAAAAAGGTATTTTTATCTGGATCGTTTTTAATATTAAAGATAATAATATAATATTTAATATTGAATCATAAGGAACTGATTGGAATTCAAAGTTAAATTTCTCCAAAATTGTGGATTGGATCATTTTTGCGTAACTGTGTCCAATTTATTTCTGCTATCCCCGCCAAGCCGACTGGCCAGCGTGGCGAGTGTTGGCCAAATTCTCCAGATAAACATATGTTCTGGAAGGCTCATCTCCATCAGTGGAGGTCTATGACGCTGTGTTCTAGAGGCTGTAATGATTTCTCGATTCTGGTACTCTAGAGACATCGAGGAGCTTGCCAGTTGTCATGATGGGCCTATAGTAAAGTCGGCTAAATTGAATCCGCTTTTTTAAAAGAGTGGTTTTTGACCACCCTGAAAATACGATCGAGATGATACTTTACTATTTTTTTTAATCAATGAAAACGTGGTAAAACACGCAATAAAACACGCGTGGCCGGCTCGCATAGTTGCTCACGGAGCTCTTTTTTTTTAAAGACGTTGAATAGATAAATCATCAATGATACGCCCGCTGCCGGAAGGGCCAAGGCGTGGGGGTCGCATGCCCGAATCACCGTGAGGCCTCCTAAGCAGACCCCAAGGCGCCTACGGACTAAAACCCTATAAACCGTCTCTCTCTCACTGTTGGCCCTGTGTGCCTTAACAGCTAAGTCTGAGTCGTGGCTACGGAGTGAAGGCATTCGTTCGCCGCTCACGGAGCTCAACGCTGCGCATGCTATATACGAATGCTAGTGGCTACTCTGAGCGCGTACTTAAACTTACTACGCTACAATAAAACGCATTTAGACAGCCACGCATATAAAGTCAGCCGTATTACCGTGCACGTCGCGGCGAACGAGTGCCTTCACTCCGTAGCCACGACTCAGACTTAGCTGTAAAGGCACACAGGGCCAACAGTGAGATAGAGACGGTTTATAGGATTTTAGTCCGTAGGCGCCCTGGGGCTTCACTAGGAAGCTTCACGGATGAGTCGGGCATGCGACCCCCACCCGCGTTGGCCTTTCAGGCAGGGGGCGTATCATTGATGATTTATTGAATCGCCGTCTATAAAAAAAAAAAAAAAATCCGTGCACGTACACAGCATGCGCAGCAATGGAATATAGACTTAAGATAGTTATTAGGCTTTGCATAATTCTCGCTCGCACAATCAAACATTTTCTAAAATTGTTTAAGTCTGAGTGTTGTTTTGAAAAAAGTACTAAATCGGTTTTTTAGGAAATAAAATTACTGTCATTTTACAGCCTTGTTTATTTGCTTACAAGCCATTCATCTCAGGAACTCTATTCTGTTACATAAGCGCAAGCGTTTATTTATAAAATCTGTGTCACTATAAATATGACGATTTTTTTTTACAGCCACCAATTTAATATTATAATTTTATTTATATAGACATACAGAATACGAGTATAAGCTGACACTTTACAGCCACGATCTTATTTAAGTAGATTATAAGTTAGTAAATTTTACTAGCTTATAGCAGTAATATTATGCCTAACATACATAAATATTTATTATTACGTGTTAGGGGGATCAACCATTTACTTATTTGTTTAGTACATTATTTTTATTATTATCTGTAAATAGGGTGGGACTACTCGTCACTAAGTCACTGCGACCAGTAGTGATCTATTGTGACCTCCCTAGACTATAGTTCGTTCGTTAGACCTACGGCTTCACGGAACATTAGTATAGGCATAGGAGCGAGGCGTCGTCGCACCTCCTCGGGGTTTAAACTGTGAGCACCCAAGATGGTGCGTCGCTTGTGATGCAGGGCATAATAGTCGCAGGGAGATGGACTGGTGTCTCAGACACCTCGCGACAGAATCTGCATTTGTTTGTCTCTACCAAGCCCATGGTAAACATGTGCTTGTTTAATTTACAGTGATCAGTTAGGGCTCTAGTGAGAGTTCTTAATTTTGGTTTGCATAGCTAAAGGGCTTTGATCGTGTACCTACCTGAGTAGCCCACGATTAGCCAGGCAGATACGCATTGTGCGTGTTTCCATTTGTTTAATGCTGCGCGGAAAGTGCTCTTTGATAGTCCACAAAGAGTAATTTTAACGCAAACTTTGACTTAAAGAAAGGTATATTCATAACGTTTGCTCTTATAGTAATGAAATATAGCTGCAGGATATTTCCTAAGCCTTGACATTCCTGTCACCCTGTCACACGCGATGTGTCGTGTACATAATCATCAAATGGTTTATTAGGGACCACATCATTTAGATATCTTTCCAATTAACATTTTGTCAGCTGCCCCTTACGACCTAAGCATTTCCGCAATGACGATAGTTTTCAAAAAGTTATCAAATTAATTAATATTGTTAGAATTCATCAGGATTAATGAGAGCTGTCTAATGAAATGTACGCCTTAATTAAAAAGTTTCAGCGCCAAAGTGTCAGAAAGATGGGGTCGTCTAGGCCTAGATGGCTAATGAGCCTGGGTAGGGGATGGGGATATTCCGCCATTTTCCGTGTAGCTCACGAACTAGGTCTGTAGGAATAGTAGGTACTCTCGTTGGAGGGCCGAGCGCAAGACGAAGCGATATTAAGATAATTAGGCTTCAGAAATGTTTTGCTATACCAAGGCTAGTAAAAAATATTCCTCTGATCATATTGTCATTTAAACAGAAGTTAATTATAAGGTAAAAGTAAAGTATCATCACGACCGTTTCCCTTTCAGGGTGGTCAGAAACCACGCTTATAAATAAGCGGATTCTCATTTAGCTAACTTTACTATAGGCCAATCATGACAAGTGGCAATCTCGTCGATGTCTCCAGCGTACGAAACTCGAGAAATACCATAAATAAATAAAATAAATTATTGTGGCTTGACAATAATTTATTTTATTTATTTGTGGTATTTCTCGAGTTTCGTACGCTAGAGACAGCGACGAGCTTGCCAATTGTCATGATGGGCCTATATAGTAAAGTTGGCTAAATATGAATCCGATTCTTTAAAAAAAAGTTTGGTTTCTGACCACCCCAAAAAGGGTGATGGTATAAGGTCGTGATGGTACTCTCTCTTTCTCTCTCCAGGAATCAAACGCGGTACCTTCTCGTCTAAATCCACGAACTTAACCGCTGTACCACGGAGTCAGTTAAATGAAATAAATACTTAAAAAACATGCACAAGCTAACATGAGTAAACGATTTTTTTTTTCATTTTTTTTTTATATATCTTGGCAAAAAATAGTATATATAATACTAAAACTGGGTGAAAACATCTATTTTAAGAATAAGGATTTAAACAGTTACGTAATAGAATATATTATTCATTGTCAATTTGTCATATTATAAAATATATACTATCAGCTGATAATGTCAATATTGATAGGTTACTAGTGTCCAAACGGATTAAAGAAGACGTTGAGTTGTCAACAGCTTTGGCCAAGGTTCTGTAGATAGCTATTTAGTTTAAGTTTGTAAACAAATAAACATAATCCCATCAGTATTGTGTAACAAGAGGATAGATTTATATATATATATATATATATATAAAATAACAACTAATTCCCGCTCTATCTTAAATTTGTGATCGTGGCTGAAGAATCGAAACCGCTGGATACTTCGGGGATACACGTCTAAATCTACGGTTTTAACCTCTAAGTAACCACGGATGCAATTATTAAATAAATACATTGGTGACTCCGTGGTTTAGCGGTTAAGTTCGTGGATTTAGACTCGGAGGTACCGGGTTCGCTTCCTGGTCGGACACAATAATATTTATTAATTTAAATAAATAAATTTAATTAATATTTAATTTATTTATGACATTTCTCTAGTTTGGTACGCTGGAGACATCGACGAGCTTGCCACTTGTCATGATTGGCCTACAGAAAAGGCTAAATGTGAATACGCTTATTCATAGGCGTGGTTTCTGACCACCCCAGAAGGGAAACGGTCGAGATGATACTTTACTTTTACATTGGTATTAACAGCTTCGTCAGCCTACGCAGTACCTACCCATTGTCAATACATTATTGGCACTAAACTTTATGACTCAATGTTTATTGACCTTTCTCGTAACATAATCAATGTTTTTCATTTATATTCAGGGCACAAAGGCCTTCGTCCTTTGAGGTAAATTTCGGCATACATTAAATTTGGCACATTTTCACATGTATATTCATAAAACAAGCTCCGTAGGAGAGCGACCTTTACCGATCGGTTATTAATGAAATCCACTTTTTATTTAATAAAATACGCTAACTAAACCGATGATAATAGGTTGCCTAACAAAAAAATGTTAAGTCTAAAAAAGGTTGATTTTTTCAAGTGAGGTGGATTGCTACTGTCTAAACTATTTAACATTACTTCCCATATTTTGATCCTTATTATATAAGCGACTGTTACTTTGTTAGGATATTTTATTATATACCTAAAAAGTGGACTTTATTTGGATAACTGATCGGCGAAGGTCGCTTTTATACGGATCTTACGGACTATCAAAAGCGTGTTATATTTTTGAATTACTATTAAGCTAAAGGGGCTAAAGAACAAGAAATCGGCTAAAGGAAAAACTGCAAGTCGTTAATAACGAACTCGCTGTAGTAGGTACCAGCATGTTGTACCCTTAAAAAAAGGTGTTATATTAAAGTTTGGTGTAACAATTGCAGAGATTACCCAGCCTTAAATAATTTATTTAACGTGAGCATTTTATTAGTTTGACGACTATAGATTTCAGCTGAGACTAGGTTAGTGTTGCCCAAAGCAAGACCAAGACCAAAATTGGCCAAGTCTTGGTCATGGTCTTGCATGAGAACAGCTGGTCTTGGTCTTGTTCTTGCATGAGAACAGTTGGTCTTGGTCTTGCAAAATAACTGCTGGTCTTGGTCTTGCATGATAAATGCTGGTCTTGGTCTTGGTCTTGTTTTTGCATGAGAACAGCTGGTCTTGGTCTTGGTCTTGTTCTTGCATGAGAACAGCTGGTCTTGGTCTTGGTCTTGTTCTTGCATGAGAACAGCTGGTCTTGGTCTTGGTCTTGTTCTTGCATGAGAACAGCTGGTCTTGGTCTTGGTCTTGCAAAATAACTGCTGGTCTTGGTCTTGCATGATAATTGCTGGTCTTGGTCTTGTTCTTGCATGAGAACAGCTGGTCTTGGTCTTGGTCTTGCATGAGAACAGCTGGTCTTGGTCTTCTATTAGAACAGCTGGTCATGGTGTTGTTCTTGCATGAGAACAGCTGGTCTTGGTCTTGCATGAGAACAGTTGGTCTTGGTCCTGTTCTTGCATGAGAACAGCTGGTCTTAGTCTTGGTGATTTACTTGAAATTTGAAATGGTTATAGTTCTTGATGAGGAATATGTCCAAAAAATTTTACATAGGTTGTAACCAAAACACTGGAGGTAGCAAAAAAATCGTCTGTGCCACATCGGAACAATAGGTAATTTTGAAGATATTTCCCCTAAAAAGACAGACACGAAACAGTTACCAATTAAATATATATAATAAGTAAAAAATATGACTATTTTTAGCAAAATTAGGAAAAATTTGGAGTCATGCTCAAGACCAAGGGTTAGTCTTGGTATTGGTATTGCTAACATATCGGTGGTCTTTTGTTTGGTCTTGCATAAAAGCAATAATAAGACCAAGACCAAGATCGGGCAACTCTAATCTACGTATAAAAAAACTCGATTTATTTATTCGTTGCGTAGGTATTTAAAGAAAAACAAAAGAGTATTGGAACCAGTGAATGTAGGTATAAGAAAATCTCCCATAAATAACAATTTGGTTGTTAGGGTCGAAGATTTGGGTGCACGCGCGAAGAATACGATTGGAGACCATGAGACATGCGGGCCTCGACCTATTTGCATAATCAACGGCGTTCGAATTCTTACAATTAATTTCCTTTCTTTATAGAATCATGAAGCCGAGACTATTTTGTCAATTTTGTGGTGAAATAAGAGCAAGCAAGACATTCATGTAAATATAATCATGTATCTAATTAAGAAGTTAGGTCTTGTTTAGACTGAACTAATACACATCATTACAACCCCTAGACCATAGTCCTAGACCTCCACTGTTGGGAAGGGGCCTTCCAGAAATACAAAAAACACAAAAACGTTTATTTGTTCCCAAAAATTGTTTACATATTTTTTTGGAGAAACTCTGATCCCCAAACTAGAATTCTCTGGGTTAAGCTGAGGATCAGTTTCTTTCTTGGTTACATTTTATTATTTAAGAGTATAAATTTTATGCCTTAATATTATTTTTGTTTTATTATTCATTAAATTAATATATCTATCATGCCATGCATTATACTATTATTATATTATATACATATTATATTATATTATATTATATTATATTATATTATATTATATTATATTATATTCCACCATATTTATTTTATGACTATTATTAAATTTATAAATCTATAGGTATATAATTTGAGTAGTCTGGTGTATAGTTATTTCTGGTGTATTTTATCTTAACGTTTATTATATACATATATATATATATATATATATATATATATATATATATATATATATATATATATATATATATATATATATATATATATATGTTATCTCTCTATCTATTTTTATTTATCTATTTCTATGAGTTTTTCTGTTTGGGTATAATCTAAGGTACCAAGGTAGTTTATGAGGAGTTTCTGGCAAAAATGTCTTGTATAGGGTAGGAAATTAATGATTTTATTATTTTGTGTATATGTATGGACCCATAAACTCAAATCTTTTTTGGGCAAATGTTGTCTTACAGGGAGGTGCATGCCATGTTACAGTTCTAGAGTATTTACTTACACTGGCCACGCTGGCCAAATGGATTGTTTGATGTTAAAACCACTGCTGACTGTTGCCTTCATTATAACGGTCGTCGTACCTAATAGGTATTACTTTTACCACAATAAGATGAAGATGCGGAAGCAGTAGCATATTTATATTTGAAATATTTTAGTTTTTAAAGTATATATCTATGTGCCTTTTTTTTTTTTTTTTTTTTTTTTTTTTTATACTAGCACGACATGTGACCTTGGGCCCACCTGATGGTAAGTGGCGCGCAAGGTCCATGAATGTTAGCAACTGAAGTCAGATACTCGTAACTGCCATCAGTCCCTAACACTATGCCGGCTTGACTAGATGCTTTTTCACACTTCGCTTGAAGGACTCCAAATTATAGGAAAGTGGAAACACAGAGGCTGGAAGAGCATTCCACATCTTTATCGTACGACAGATGTATGAGTCCCCAAATTTATATGTACGCGAAGGGATGGTGACTACGGTATGTGGGTGCATATTCTGACCTGTGCGTGTGGTTCGGTTGCGGAATGGAGAGGGAGGGATTAGGTTATAGAGTTCTTCGGAGCACTCACCATAGTATAGCCGGTAGAACACGCTCAGAGAAGCCACATCTCGGCGAAGCTGCAGGGATTCGAGAGTTCCAGATGTAGTGGCATCGTCCACAATTCGTACAGCTCGCCTCTGCAGGACATCGAGAGCATCTGTGAGGTACTTGGCGGATCCATCCCAAAGGTGAGAACAGTATTCTATACATGATCTGATCTGTGCTTTGTACAGCAACAGTCTAATTGAAGGCGGAAAAAACCGCTTCACCTTGTTCAGTATTCCGAGCTTTCTTGACGCTGTTTTGGTGATGCTCTCAATGTAGTTCCGGTGGCTAAGGTCTGAGCGTATTTCCACCCCGAGAATGTTGAAGCTGGGTTGTAGGTCCAGCGTGGTGCTCTGAAGAGTAGGGGGAGGAGAGAAGGGGGACTTCTTGGCCGTCAACGCGCAAGCCTGGGTCTTGTTGGCATTGAACTGGACAAGATTTTGAACACCCCACAAATAGATTTTGTGGAGGGTGTCGTCCAGTTCTGCCGTCATAATGCGCCGTGACTCCTCTAGTTGGTTGCCCACCAAAGCTCGAGGACTCAGATACCGCCCGTGAGCCGTGCTGTCATCTGCATAACAATGAATGTTGCCCAGAGACAACATATCATTGATATGCAGAAGGAAGAGTGTTGGTGACAACACAGAGCCCTGCGGTATATGCCTTTTGTATACTCGTATTAATTGTGATGACTGAAAATAAAGATTATTATTAAAGTTTGTTGCTATTGTCAAAGAATTGGCCTTAAAGTTTTTTTGACTATATTTATAAGCATATAGTGTGATTATGGTTTTACATACATGTCGTTGACATCATGATATACGCCGAAGTAGAGCAACTAATTACTTACATCAATGGATGTGTGACGCGATCCAACAATTAAATTGTTAAGTTTAAACGTCTTTGAAGTTATATACCTACTGCAATTTTAAACTGCAGAGCACGTGATCCTTAAATGTAGCTTAGTATTTCTTAACTAGTTATAGGTAGAAATTATCCTAATTGCTGACAACTACTATATTGATATTAATAAGTATAAGAATGTATGTACACAGAGAAGCAATAGAGACGGGTCATCAAAATAAGCTACAAAATTATTTTCTCATTAATACATACTAGTGTTGCCCAATCTTGGTCTTGGTCTTGCAAAAATGCAAAGACCGAGAACAAGACCACTGATATGGTTGCAAAAGCAATACCAAGCTTACCCTAACTCTTGCTTAGCTATTTTTTTCTTAGTTAAGACTGGCTGAGTCTTGGTCTTGGTCTTGCTTTGGGCAACACTAATCGCGACGTATAGCCGAGTGAATATAGTTGGCAGGCGAAACTGGTAGTTTTTGATTTAATAGTTCGCTTTTTTTTTTGTTAATTTTGGATAGTAGTAATCGGTTATTAATTAAGATCGTAACAGCGGAAAACAGAATATTTTTACATAAGTACTTATATTTTATATTATAAATCGTCTGCCAGCGTACAAGTGTAGGCGATATTTTCGAGAAATTTTTGGAAGGTTCATCTCAAACAGTGGAGGTCTAGGACTATGCATTGTAGGGGCTGTGATAATAATAATAAAATTAACAAACAAAAAGCACTAAAGCTGGTAATTATTTCTGCAAACGTATTAGCTATACAGAGGGGAAATGATGCCAGTCTCCTTGGGACTATCCCTGAAGGGTCGTCTCTAAACGTTATTTTACCCGACTGTGCGACGCAAAGAAGGGTTATGTGTTTATCAGCCTATGTATGTATGTTTGTTCCATGTATGTATTAGTTTGTGTTTGTTCCAGTGTGGCACACTGGAGACCAACCGCGTAGGCCGATTTTGATATTTCTCACGTCAATGGATTCTTCTTAATCACGCGAGTGTCACTGAATATATAACATTAATAAAATGTTAGTAAGTCGAAAACCAGAAGCCATATTGTAGAAAATATAATTAAATATAGTATATAATCAAGTCGACGAACTATATTGAGTGGGTATCGTCAAATAGGTATTTGAAAATCACGTTAAGGATTTCTTATCATTTTTTATTAGGTACTCGTAGGTTGAATAAATGAATTTTAAACAAAATAAAAATATATTAATAAACACCAAAAATATAGTACAAGTAGCAGTGCAATCCAGTATCAGTTTCGTAAATAAATAAACTTAGAAATTAAAGTTAAATGAACCTGTGGAAAACCACAAAAGGACAGTTTATGACCCCACAGGGATGGGTACTAATGAGTCCAATAGGTGGTAATTTGTGCAGTCTGTCGCGGCGAGATCCACCATTCGTACCGATAAACCCAGATGTATAACCGATGTACCCACACGTTTCGGAATCAGCCTCGAATTGCCGTCATGCCCAGTCAGACCCGCGTAGTGTTGTCAGTCATGAGTGTCTGATGCCAGTTGCTAACATTCATGAATCTTGCGCGCCACTTATCATCAGGTGGGCTCAAGGTCACATGTCTTGCTAGTAAAAAAAAATACAACTCTTTTCTTAAAATATTAATGAGGGCTCGATTTCTTCGCTCTTGAGTGTAACAAAACACGTGTGTGTCTATTGTATGACACAGCACATTTATTTCCAGAGCAATATGCAGGCTATTAAAATAAGTCATGCGTTTCAAATTTGCTCTTTTCCACGTCTTGTAGCCAACCTTCCACATTTTATTATTTTATATGCAAATTTTGAAGTAGATGAGTTTTGCAGCACAAGTGAGAAGTGACAATGCGACGCAATAAAATTGGAATATTTACGACATTTAAAAGTTTCTTTAAATTTCTTATATTTACTTACTAATGAATTACTGCGGCATAAACATCAATGGAGAATTCATCTCACACCTCCGATTTGCGGATGACATAGTCATTATGGCCAGTTCACTCAAGGATCTTAGCGGAATGCTGAACGGCTTAAACGTAGCATCCCAGCGGGTTGGTCTCGAAATGAACTTAGACAAGACGAAAGTCATGTTCAATGATCATGTCAAGCCGAGGCCAATCTGCATAGGAAACGACACTCTCGAAGTTGTGCAAAATTACGTATACCTCGGGCAGACTATCCAATTAGGAGCAGCCAACTTCAGCAAAGAAGCCGACAGACGCATTCAGCTAGGATGGGCGGCATTCGGGAAACTCCGGCACATCCTCTCATCGTCTATACCACAATGTTTAAAGACTAAGGTCTTTAACCAGTGCGTCCTTCCGGTAATGTCGTACGGAGCAGAGACGTGGACACTAACAGTGGGTCTGGTCCATAAATTCAAGGTCGCTCAGCGAGCCATGGAGAGAGCTATGCTTGGTGTATCTCTGATGGATAGAATTCGAAACGTTGATATTCGTCAGAGAACGAAAGTTACAGACATAGCTTTTAAAATTAGCAAGCTGAAGTGGCAATGGGCCGGACACATCTGCCGCAGAACCGACGATCGATGGGGCAAACGGGTTCTAGAGTGGAGACCACGTACGGGAAGACGCAGAGTGGGACGACCCCCCGCCAGATGGACAGATGACCTAAAGAAGGTCGCTGGTGGGGGTTGGATGAGGGTAGCGAAAGATCGCGTTAAGTGGCGAGCCTTAGGGGAGGCCTACATCCAGCAGTGGAGAGATACAGGCTGATGATGATGATGATGATGACTTACTTTATTGCATATTCTTGTAACTCTGCAGTTGAGGCATGTTTATGACTTAGACCTAGCTTACCATCAGGTGAGAACGAGGTGACATGTAATACGCAGAACCAACGATATTCCTGGCCCCGCGCAGCACCTACTCCCCCTGCGCCACCCCCAGGAGGGACGCCGGCACCGTCCACTGAAGCTTCTCGTACTCCTCAGAAGGTGGTCACAGTACCTGATGGGTACTTGTATGACCAAGAGAAGATGAAGATACGGAAGCTTTAGATTAATTATTATTATTATTCTTAAGTTGATGTTATTTTTATATGTATTTTATTTGTAAGGTATTTATCTATGGGCCATCTGTTGCCTGATAATAAACAATTTATTATTATTATTAATACTAAATATATAAAAATATAGGCTAATCGATTAAATGTTACGAATTGAACGTCTTTGCCATGGAAAAATATCGTATTTTGACATTTCATATTTAGAATTTATATATTTGTGGGGTTGTCAAAATTTTGTTTTTAATATTTATCTTTTTTTTCTCTCTTAAAAGGATAAAATATCATTTTTCATTTTGTGACATTTTTCGAGTCTTATAACATCGACATGTTTTCCACTTGTCATGTTGATTAAATGCGAATTCGCTTCTTTAAACGTAAAATGCCATAGTATAGAACTTGCTTCTGTATTGTGTACATTCTTTTAAATAATTAGCTTTTTTTATACTAGCACGACATGTGACCTGGGGCCCACCTGATGGCAAGGTCCATGAATGTTAGCAACTGAAGTCAGACACTCATGACCGACATCAGTCCCCAACACTATGCCGGCTTGACTAGATGCTTTTTCACACTTCGCTTGAAGGACTCCAAGTTATGGGAAAGTGGAAACACAAAGGCTGGATTCGACATCTTTATAGTGCAACAGATGTATGAGTCCCCAAATTTATACACGTACGCGAAGGGATGGTGACTACGGTATGTGGGTGCATATTCTGACCTGTGCGTGTGGTTCGGTTGCGGAGTGGAGAGGGAGGGATTAGGTTATAAAGTTCTTCGGAGCACTCACCATAGTATAGCCGGTAGAACACGCTCAGAGAAGCCACATCTCGGCGAAGCTGCAGAGATCCCATTCGAGAGTTCCAGGCATCGTCCACAATTCGAACAGCTCGCGTCTGTAGGACATTGAGAGCATCTGTGAGGTACTTTGCGGGATGGCCCAATTCATTTTATGAGTGTTCTTAGCATATAAAATAAACAATTTTAGTCCAGTAGCACGCTCCAACTTCATTATTGAACCGAGATCGAATCGAGAAAATTACTTCATGTACATGGAATTTTAAACTGTAGCGTCATTAGATGCGCCGTAATTAATTTACAAATTGTCAGTTTGAATATATACAAAGATTTACAGCTTAATAGTTCGGAAGTAAACCTTACGAAAAACGACTTAATTCCTTGTTAATAAAATTTGACTTGATTTCGATTACCCAGTGCTGCCTCCGTGTTCAAGCGGTCAAGTCCGTGGATTTTGACTTGGGGTTCGATTCCTGGTCGGGACACAAAAATATTTAATGTAAATAAAAATACATTTAATTAATATTTAATTTCTTTGTGATATTTCTCGAGTTTGGTACGCTGAAGACATCGACGAGCTTGCCACTTGTCATGATTGGCCTATAGTAAAGTTGGCTAAATGTGAATCCGCTTATTCATAAGCGTGGTTTCTGACCACCCCGAAAGGGAAACGATCGTGATGATACTTTACTCTATTACCCAGTGCTTTTAAGCAGATTATTAGGACCGTGAAAACAAGGCCTGTATCCCTTAGGGGCCCCCTAGCAGTATTTGTAACGGGAGGGGTTGGGGCTCATCGCAACTCGAGGACGCCCTTAATGAGCTCCTCTGTAAGAGGATTTGCTATTTCTTTAAGAATTCAACTGGAATTTAATAAAACATTTTTTGCACCCGTCTGGCCAGTGTGGCGAGTGTAGGCTAAATTCGTATAATTTTTTGGTATCTCTAATAGTGGAGGTCTAGGACTCTTGAGTTCTAGGGGCTGTAACGATACTAGAAGAGGAAATTCCGTTGGATATGACTAGAGTTTTTTTTTATTGGAACTGATTCACAATTAGCCAACTTTACTCTAAGCCCATTATGACAAGTGCCAAGCTCGTCAATGTCTCCAGCGCGAGCGCACCAAATTTGAAAAATATAATATAGATAAAAATTAAATAAATTATTGTGTCCCGAACAGGAATCGAACCCGGTACTGGTTAAGCCCGTGGTGCTAAGATTCAGAGGTACCGTGTTCGATTCCTGGTCGGGACACAATAATATTTTTAAAATTTAAAAAAATAAGTTTGATTAATATTTAATTTATTTGTGTTATTTCTCGAGTTTGGTACGCTAGAGACATCGACAACCTTGCCACTTGTCATGATTGGCCTATAGTATAATATAAGTTTTTAGCAATTGTTGTTTAACTAGCTATATTTAACAGTAGTTGAAAGACTATTAGTTTAGCTAGCAGCGACACATTTGTCTAAATTACTAGTATAGATATTATTTGTAAAAGTGCCTACCTACATCTTCTGTAGGATTATTTTTGATTAATAAACTATTTGAATTTGAACTTCACTATCTGACGTTACCTATTTATATAATCTGTGGTTTACGTCGTTAGTAACATAGTTAACAATTTGTTTATTTAAATATAATTATATATATATATATATATATATGTGTGTTACTGTTTGTAAACCTAAATATATTTTTTTTAAATATAACTAGATAGGTATAACTTAATCCTAATGCTTGATAGATGCATGCAAGGCATTGATACAAAAAATATAAAAACATACAATTATACATTATTACAATTTCAAAAATAAATTACAAGAAATAGTGTTACATATTTATCATCATAAATCTGTAGTTGAAACTATTAGAATAAGTTATGTGTTTGTAGTTTGACAGGAATGATTGAGTCGTCCAGTTTTCCGGCATACACTCAAGGCAACCTCTAGCGCCTCGGTCAAGTGCATCTACATACCTATTTAGGTAATAACTAACTACTGTACACTAGAATACCTCAGAAGCAGCGGTAGTCTATTGCTTTAAGCGCAAACAAAATAGTGGATTGCGTTAATTACTGACAGTTTTAGCGCGAGATAAGCCAAACATAGCCAAGCTTACGTCAAAATAACAGAATTTTATAAAAAGTAAAAAAGTATCATCACGACCGTATCCCTTAAGGGGTGGTCAGAAATTCACATTCATTACTATTTTACTATAGGGCCATTATGACAAGTGGCAAGCTCGTCGATATCTAGCGTACTAAACTCGAGAAATATCAATATAATAAATTATTGTATTCCGACCAGGAATCGAACCATGTACCTCCTCGTCTAAATCTACGGTCTTAACCGCTAAACCAGTGAGGCAGTATATATTATAATTCAAATCATTATTCATTCATTCAGCTATACTTTATCCTTAAGAGCGTTTAACAGCCACGAATTTATATTTATTGACATAAATATTGTAGTTATAATACAAATTTTATGTATTATTAGATTGTAAGCTGACACAGCCTCTTTAGAGTCACGAATTAATTATTAACTTGACATGCGTATTTTATTTTAGTCTATAAGCTGACACGGCCTTTTTACAGCCACGAATTAATTTTAACTACCTAGTTTTAAGCAAAAGCTTGTTTATGGCAACAGTGTTTTAGTTAAAGATGATGTTATAGCTGATATGATGGGTCCGCCCATAGTAGCTGATGGTTATTTAATAATCGAAAAAAAAAATGTATTGACAATATTCAAGTGTTGTGCTAAGCAAAGGAAAATAAATAATTTGATTTAACGCTTTTGCATCCCTATCGCTCGCACAATCCAATATTTTCAAACATAACTATTTATCTCTTTTTTATCTAACTCAAATCAAATCAAATATATTTATTGTGATAAATAAAAAATAAATATAAATAAATAAATATTTCCAGACAGGTCACACAGCGCCATCTAATTTCCGTGGTAAGCTATGAGGCTTGTGTTACGGAAACTAGATGGTTGATAAACTACATATTATACTTTTTTTTTTTTTTGTAAATATATACATATAAACACCCAGACCGAGACAAATTATACAATGTACAACTTGCCCCCGGTGGGAATCGAACCCACGACCTCCCGAGTTCACGGCAACGTTTGTTACCACTAGACCACGGAGGCGGTCAAACATGATATAAGTACATATTTTTTATAACATGCTAAACAACTCTGTACGATAGAGTGTAGTAAGTAATGTGTCTGCACACTTCTCGAGGTGACCCCGTGCTGAAGTTGAGCATGATTACCCTATCCTTACTAACCAAAATTTTAATGTGGTAATGTTTAGTTTATAAATATTGCGTAAATTAAATATAGAGAGAGAAGACACAATAGATATAGAATACACCAAGATTTGAGACAGATTTCTAAGCATTCCATGGATTTACCGTACTAGTGCTGGGTCCATCTTGTGTGAGAAAGAGGGATGAGAGGAATGGTGTCTCGGGCTTGCGACCGACAATAACAGCTGGTTTACAGAGAGGCATCTTTTTTATTTTATTGCGCATCAGACACTCGCTATTCACCATTCTCACCTCTTCATATATTTTTAATATAATTTGCAATTGCGGTGTACACTTACACACACTCACACACTTACATTATAAACAAAAAGAGGATCTCAACCACACAATTTTTAATTTTTAATTTGTTTTTCTTTTTGTGTACATTTTGTTTCTTTTATTATGTTGTAATTAAAAGTAATAATATATTTAAAAGGGTGTCTGGGCGTTGACTGCCGACGGACAGACCTATACATATAGGCTTAGTTCGGCTGCAAATGTCTGTTTTTCTGTGCATGCATAATGAAATATGTTATTGTTTTCATATCTTGTAACTTTTTTACTGAATAAAGATATTATTATTATTATTATTAAATCAATAGAATTATTGTTTACGAGCTATCAAGACCTATCTTATAAAAAATAAGAGAAAATCTTTTGATCTAACATGACTTCCCATATTAAGGGCTTAACAACTAGTCAAATAATGAGATTACAAATAAGATATTTCGCGAAATATATATCTTAAAAGATAATCCTAATACATACCTACTTAGATATTTTTAGATGACGTTATCTTTGTTACTTTTTGACAGATATATCTATATCTACCCGTGCTCTTGAAAACTTTATATATACGATAAATGTAGGTATATAATAAGTGAAAGCTTTTGAAATTATAAAATAATATTATATAGGTAAGTACCTATGTATTATATTTATACCTATATTGTATTTATGGATGCTGCTTACCTATACCTATGTATAGCAGACCAATATTCAAGAAAAGAGTGTACAGTCATTTTTATTAGTCACTAGCTTAACTTTTAACTGACTTTAATCCATTGTAGGTAGTTATTATTAACATTAAGGTATTTATGTATTATTATATAATTTTATTGTATTATATTTATGTAGTATTAGTATGTATGTGTATATATTATATATATGTATATATATATATTATAGTTGTCTAAGTATGTTAATTTTTAATATTATTTATGTTTCATTTTAATATTTTATTTCTCTATTTGCACCGTACTCATATTTAAATGTCCCAAAGGTTAACGGGAAGAGAATGTCTTGCGGCATTACGTTCGCCTTTTGTATAGATTTACAATAAAGTTTTTAAATAAAATAACAAATATATATTTATACCTATATCGTATTTATGGATGCTGCTTTCATATATACAGATATACTGGTTGACTTTTTATGGTCTTAGGTTAGAATAATATGTGATTATATTAATAGAAATAGTCAACTTTTCCTATGTCGAAACCATATGTCGGTTTTTTTTTTCTTCTTCATTCAAATTCAACTGCTGAAACTGCCTCCGTGGTCTAGCGGTTAGGTCCGTGAGTTTAGACTCGAAGGTACCGTGTTCGATTCCTGGTCGGGACACAAAAATATTTATTAATGTAAATAAATACATTTAATTTATTTGTGATATTTCTCGAGTTTGGTACGCTGGAGACATCGACGAGCTTGCCACGTGTCATGATTGGCCTTTAGTAAAGTTGGCTAAATGTGAATCCGCTTATTCAAAAGCGTGGTTTCTGACCACCCCGGAAGGGAAACGGTCGTGATGATACTTTACTTTTACTTTAATTTATAGATAAATTTTAAGTTTTACGTCGATAAGATCAGTCTTTATAATTACAATGTCGTTATACACCTACACAGACTACATATTTTTCTCAGTGTAGGTAGGTATAGCATCATCATCATCACGACCGTATCCCTTCCAAGGTGGTCAGAAACCAAGCTATTTTTTTTTAATAGAAGCGGATTTACATTTATCCAACTTTACTATAGGCCCATCATAACAAGTGGCAAGCTCGTCGAAATGCACCAAACTCGAGAAATATCACAATTAAATCATTTTATTTATTTATTTAAACTTAATTGCACAAAGTACAAAGGCGGACCTAATGCCGCTAGACATTCTATGACGGTCAAACCTTCGGGACAACGAGAGCAGTAAGTACATAAGGTAGGTGCAATACTAAATAAATTTGAAGAGTATTAATTTTGTCCCGACCAGGAATCGATCCACGGACTTAACCGCTGGACTAGGGAGGTACATACAAACGGATACTGTTTAACAAACAAAAACAACTGTTTGGACCTTAAATGCCCTGGAAAGTCGCTTGCATGTCCCCCACTTTTCTTAGCTAAAAGAGGGATTTTTGTCCCTGTATGTACGAGTATATACTAAACTGCTAAGGATTCAAGGAAAAATTTATTTGAAATATACAAAGTGTAAAATAAAATTTTCAATGTAAAAAGTAATGTATCTTCACTACAGTATCACTTTCGGGGTGGTCAAAAACAACACTTTTTTTACCGGATTCACATTTAGCCAATTTTACTGTAGGCCCATCATGACAAATGATGATGTCTCAAGCGTACCAAACTCGACAAATCCACAAATAAATAAACATTTACGTCTAAAGTAGTTGTAGCTACTAATTTGTGGAATAATCTACCTGTTTACATACGGCAAGCAACTACCAGAACATTATTCAAAAAAACTGGTGTTTTCACACTTTCTAAATAGCTCCACACAGCGTTAGTAAGTAGTATATATGTATGTTTATGTATAATAATATGTATGTATTAGTATCTAGTGTATGGATATTATAATATTTATTCCATATATATTGTAAGTAAGAATATATTAACTTGCTGTTAATTTAAATAGTTATTTATTTCTCTTATTATCTTTATGATTGCACCTACATTTGATCAAATTTGTCCCCAAGGTTTGGCTGTCAGACAATGTCTTCGGGTCTAAGTCTGCCTTTGTACTTTGTGCAATAAAGTTTATAAATAAATAAATCTAAGAACTTAACCGCTAGATCAGGGAAGCAGTTTCATCATCATCATCATCAGCCTGTGTCTCTCCACTGCTGGATATAGGCCTCCCCCAAGGCTCGCCACTGCACGCGGTCTTTTGCAGGTCATCCGTCCATCTGGCGAGGGGTCGTCCCACTCTGCGTCGTCCCGTACGTGGTCTCCACTCCAGAACCCGTTTGCCCCATCGGTCGTCGGTTCTGCGGCAGATGTGTCCGGCCCATTGCCACTTCAGCTTGCTAATTTTGAATGCTATGTCAGTAACTTTGGTTCTCTGACGAATTTCAACGTTTCGAATTCTATCCATCAGAGAAATACCAAGCATAGCTCTCTCCATAGCTCGCTGAGCGACCTTGAATTTGTGAACCAGACCCACTGTCAGTGTCCACGTCTCTGCTCCGTACGACATTACGGGGAGGACGCACTGGTTGAAGACTTTTGTCTTCAAACACTGTGGGTATGGACGATGAGAAGATATGTCGAAGTTTCCCGAATGCCGCCCATCCTAGCTGAATGCGTCTGTCGGCTTCTTTGCTGAAGTTAGCAGCGCCTAGCAGAATAGTCTGTCCAAGGTAGACGTATTCCTGCACAACTTCGAGAGTAGCATTTCCCACACAGATTGGCCTCTGCTTGACATGGTCATTGAACATAACCTTAGTCTTATCCAGGTTCATTCCGAGGCCAACCTGCTGAGAAGCCACGTTTAAGCCGTTTAACATTCTGCTAAGATCCTTGAGCGAGCTGGCCATGATGACTATGTCATCCGCGAATCGGAAGCAGTTTAAAATGTAAAATTTTCAATGTGTTTCATGTATGCAAAAGAAACCCGCTGCAAAGGGAATGCCTGTAAAGCCTCTTTGACAGAAGCTCCAATGTAGATAGCTTTGAGTTAAACAACTAGGGCTTATTTCACAACAAACTAAAAGGGTTCTTCTCAAGGGCTGTTGTCACTCGGGAACTTCTCACTACGCCTAATTAGACACGATTCTCGCTATGATACAAGGTTTTAAAACTTCTAAAATAGGTACCTAGGTAATGTTTGTGCGTTGTCATGTTTTGTATATAAATTCTTTTTGACTATGATAATACTGCAATCCTGCTACTAAGATAAATTAGAAAAAAAAAAACATGCACACATATACACAAAACACTAACACACTCATACACATACGCACTAAACACATTTTTTTTAAAGATTGTAAAAAAGTAAAAAGTAAAGTATCATCACGATCGTTTCCCTTTCGAGGTGGTCAGAAACCACGCTTATAAATAAGCGGATTCACATTTAGCCAGCTTTACTATAGGCCAATCATGACAAGCTCGTCGATGTCTCCAGCGTACCAAACTCGAGAAATATCACAAATAAATTAAATGTATTTATTTACATTAATAAATATTATTGTGTCCCGACCAGGAAACGAACCCGATACCTCCGAGTCTAAATCCACGGACTTAACCGCTAGACTACGAAGTTATAATAATAAATAATAATAAACTTTATTGTTTAAAAAAAAAACTATACAATATACATTTGGAACAGTTAAATTGATCAATGCTTTGTATACAATTTTAGCATCCTCTGACTCCCGAACTATTTGTGTGTGTTTCAGGAGTCAGTGTCTTCCATGAATTTGAACATAAATGCTTTTATACAGACCTAATATATTTGCCAATATACTATTATTACAATAAAACTTTGGCTATTTACTCATTCCAAAATACACATTATTATTCAACTACACACAAAAGATTTTCCAGATCATTATAATTTAATGTTTGTAACCAGCTGAACACCACCCTTTTGCAATCAGTTTTATTAAGATGATATATATTACATATTTTATTGGTTTTATTATACAATAGAGGGCCTAGAAATTTATAGAATCGTTTACAGAAGGAAGTTTTAATATTATAAGGATTATGTAAGATAAAAAGACGTTTTAAGTTTTTATTATATTTAGTTTCTGCATGTTGTTTTAACACAATTTGGAATACCAGCAATGCTCTGACTGTTAGCACTTGACATGACTCATAAAGGAGAGTTGTAGGGAAAAGCCTAGGCCTAAATGTTGCAACTTTCAAAATTAATCTTTGTGCTCTCTCCAGTTTGATTAAATGCATTTTTGCGGCTCCACCCCACACTGTGATACCATAGTTAATAGTTGATTGCACCAGAGCTAGGTACACTTGTTTAATAATTTTGGTATCCGCAACGTAACGGAGGCTTTTGAATATATAAATCATTTTTCTAACTCTAGTGCATAACAACTCGATGTGTGGAAGGAAACACAGGTTTTGGTCAATCATTAGACCGAGGTATTTAATTATAGGACTTTTCTCAAGCACCGGACAATGGCAGCTGCTGAGGTTCGCGCAGGTAGTGACGTGAGATTGTAAGTTTAATGCTGTTTTTGGTTGAGATGAGTTTTTTATTGAAAAAGTAATATATTTGGTTTTGTCGATATTTAGTGTTAATATGTTGAGATCTAGCCACTTCCTAACCTTATTGTAACCTCTTTGTGCGGCATCAAACACCTCACCCCAAGTATCAGCAATGAAAGTGAGAGCAGTGTCATCTGCAAAAGAAATAATTTGGCCTTGGGGTAGAGGGAGAGATAGGAGGTCATTTATATAAATGAGAAAAAGGGTTGGTGAAATCGCGCTGCCCTGAGGAATACCGTGTTCAATAGGAAGAAATTCGCTCCTAACGCTTCCTATTTTAATACACTGGATTCTATCCTCAAGGTAGCTCTGGAACAGATCCAGTTGCCGGCCTCGTATACCTATGAATTCCATCTTCTTCAGCAGAATGGGGACAGAGACAGTGTCAAATGCCTTCGCAAGATCAAGAGAGATTGTAAGACACTTTTTGTTATTGTTTATTGATTTGACTATAAGATCAGTGAGGCAATGAACAGCATCAGAGGTAGACTTTCCTTTACGAAAGCCATACTGATTACTTGATAGTAATTTCTTATCTTCTAAGAAAGAAATAAGTCTGTTATTTAGAATCCGTTCAAATATTTTGGAGATTGTGGGAAGTATAGAAATTGGACGATAGTTGTTGACACGGTCTCTGTCTCCACCCTTAAATATAGGAATTATCACAGCTCTTTTTAGTACTTTGGGAAATATTCCCGTTTGGAGACAGATATTAATTATGTGTGTGATTAGTGGAATAAGGATTTCCTTGTATTTTTTGAGAAAAGAGGTAGATATACCATCGCATCCTACAGAACAGTCGGTTTTTAACTGAATAACAATATTGTTTACCTCATTAATATCAGTGTTTAGGATAACAAGGGAGTCAGAGGTGTTAGTGGTAGATGTTGGCTGAGAACATGGCTGGTCCACAATTGTTTTAGAAGTAATCTTCTCTGCCATAATTTTGCCTACATTAGCGAAGAAAGTGTTAGCATGGTTTACCGATTCTTCAGGACTTTTGCATGTTGATAGAAGTTCTAGAGGTATGCTTTTTATTTTATTAGTACTGGTAATGCTCTTAATTGATTCCCAGAGTTTCTTACAGTTTGAGCCCGCAGAAGATAATTGTTCCGAATCATAGGTACGTTTAATTTTTTTAAGAAGAGAGTTACAGAAATTTCTATACCTTTTATACGTCAATATAAGAGTTTCATTATCAGGGAATCGTCTTAGTTTCTTGTGCATGTTATCTCGGTTGCGGATGCAACGAAGTAGTCCTGGTGTTAGTTAGTAAGTAATAAGTTAGTAGTTAAAATTAATTAATTTATAACGGTTTAAAACATTGAAAAAGCTTTAATAATCCTTATAATTTGAAATATTTTTCCCCTATTTTCTCTACAAATAAAGCGTTAGGCGCAGTGTAGGATTGCAACGTCACACGTTATGTAATGTCCACCGAACAGTTACACTGTAATCTGGCCATTGGAGGGGCCAAGATCGATGGAGATCGCTACCCGTCGAGATAAGACGAGAAGAGCGATCATGCATCACGCTTATCGTTATCTTTTAAAAAAGGATCTTTGGAGAGTTGTCGCCGGAGCCGTGGCATTCGCACAGAAGCCTCTGTGGCATCCGTCCGCCGCAGCATCAGGCATCAGGCAGTGCTCGCCTGCACCGCTCTGCCCACGCGCATGCCCCAGTGTCCACCCATGGTGACGATGTTTTACCGGTTCTTTAGTGGGCTCGAATAAATTTATTTACGTGTCTCATTCCGGACTTTTAAGTGATTGAAGAGTGAATATAAAAGTTACAAAATGGGTAAGTTCGATTTAATTATTTATTTAAAATATTATTTGACATATTTATATATTTAGTTATAGTGCTATTGACATTTTACATTCTAGTATAGTTTTGTTATTATTATTTATTAATATATATCCGACCAGCCAAAAGCTAGACGTAAATTAATAAGTAGGTATTAGCCATAAAACTGGAAGCATAACCACTAGACTATAATGGAATGGGGCTATTCCTTGCCATACTGTATCACCCTATCTAACCAGATATTTTATTTACACGTTATTATATTTTAGACTTAACCGAGTGTTCCGATTGGATCTCATGGCGATAAATAAATAAATAAAAATTGAAACATTAATAGAAAGAGTTAATTTCCTATTCCTTACCATACAATTTAAAGTAATCAGTTTCCTGAAAACGAATCACAGATTATTTTTATTTATTTACATAAACTTTAGGCTGATTTGTATTCAAAACATTCAAATATAAAAATACAGAACCCTTTGAATTAGTTTTACGATATCTACATGAAATTAAATGTACTATTAAAAAGTACCTAAAATAACATTTTAAAAAAATATCTAAAATAGATATAATTAGCCACACTCACTATTAGCTTATTCCACACTGCCAACTACTCATATTTTTATTACATCAGTAAGCTAAATTTTCACGCATGTCATCGACGAGGACACAGTATTAGTTTCCGCATTTTTTTACTATGAAAAATTAATTTTAATTATTTAACGAAAAGTACTTTCAGAATATAGTAGTATGAGTTTTGAAACGTGAATATAAAGACTATAAAATGATTCCTAAAGTAACATTATTTATATCTATTTTATATTAATAATTGTCACGTTTGCATCTAGTTAGATTGTTAAGGTAAGTACAAATTGCATCAAACGACTAAATTCTATGTTATCACCTATATTTTCTAGTTGATTCTACTCTTCAGAGATGTTTATCAAGATTTGTCAATTTTACGCGATAACAATGTTTTAGATACTATTTTGTAGAAAAAAGAAAATGTCTGATCTAGATGGCTTAAAATTACTTAGTTATTGTTATACGAGATTTTAATTAGTAAATAAAACTATATAAATTAAATTAAATTTGATTACCAATATGCCGATAGCTTCTTCAGGTCAGCATCTTTAAAAATTATGTAGGTAAGTTGCCACACATATAACACAGAGCGATTGTGGTTCGGTTGTTATAACGATTTCCTATTTTTTTATTTTATTTATTATTAACCTTATTGTATATATAATGTATAAAAGCAGACTTAATGCCGCTAGACATTCTTCTTCTTAAGGTGCCATCTCTTATGTGGCTATATCATTAAGGCGATTTTAATTTTGTTGGCTGCTGTCCGGAACAAGGATCGGGTGCTTATCCCGAACCACTCCCTGAGGTTTTTGAGCCAGGAAGTGCGTCTCCTCCCCTTCTCCCCGGTCTTCTATATATATAGCAAATATCAGGATTTTTTTTTTTTTTTTTTTTTAAACCAAATAAACCAAAATCCATTTCACCGCAGCAATTTATTTAGGAAAATTGTCTGCAATTACCTTCCTATATTGAATTGTTGAATAAAAAAGCAAAATAACTCAGTATTCCTATGTACATCATCATTACAGCCACCTAGAACTCAGCGTCCTAGACCTCCACTGCTGGATACATTCCTTCCAGAACATATATCTGGAGAATTTGGCCTACACTCGCCACGCTGGCCAGACGGCTTGGCAAAGATATGATGTCAATTTTTGAATGACAATTTATTAACGATTCCACAAGTTGATATTAGTGGAACCGGGACCGACGGCTTAACGTGCTCTCCGAGGCACGGGAACGGTGGTGTTGTAAATCTATGACAAATGTACGTAAGAAAAGTGCATTTATTTCTCATTGGTACATGCCGGGTGGGTTTGAACCGACCTTTGTAGAATTTAAGGAACGCGTTCTTACAACCGAGCCACCACCGCGCCTATGTACATACATAAGAATTATTAAAAATGTAATATAATTTCTGAGACTTTAAAAAAGATGCCGTTAATGACCAAAACATCAGATTCTCCAATTAAATAAAATTGATGTTCATTTCTTCCACCTGTCAACAATTTGCCAACTCAGTTTAATTATGAATTTTTGGAACTACCTAAGTAGACAGACGACTTACAGCGAAAGACGACTAAAAGTAAAAATCATCACGACCATGGCTGTCTAGGACCTAAACTTTGGTGTACCCAATCAAACAAAAAAAAAACGAAATTGCGTAGGTACTATAATGTTCTTTGCAAACAACACAACAACACAAACCCTCTCAATCGCTTATTTTTAACTTAATTATTGACTGTTTCTTGTATATACTAGAATGCTGTATGTTTGTAAAATGTCTGACCAATGATTATCCATGCTGGCTAAATGTGCTGAGCCAATTTTTATTGTCAAACAATTGTACCAAATAAAGATTTTAATTTAATGTAATGAGACGCTCCTTATTTTTTTTATTCTTTACGAAATAGAAAAAAATGTGCAAAAACTTAAAAGAAATGTCCGTAATCACTTATACGGTTTAAAATTAAGCAAATTGTACTAACTTGTACTGGTACTATAATAGTCTGGATAAATATTATTTATTATAATAAACTGCCTCAGTGGTCTAGCGGTTAAGTCCGTGGATTTAGAAAAAAAAAATATCTATTTAAATAATAAATTTAAATAATATTTTATTATTTGTGATATTTCTCGAGTTTGGTACATTAGAGACATCGACGAGCTTGCCACTTGTCTTGATTGGTCTAGTCAAGTTGCCTAAATGTGAATGCGTTTCTTTATAAGCGTGGTTTCTGTCCACCAGTCCATACGGTCGTGATTATACTAATATTTTTTTTTACTAAAATTAAATATTCGAAACAAAAAAAATGTAGCCACCACGGCCAACAAGCATTTTTTTTTTCAATGTTTAGACATCCAAGCTGCCAATTTGTAGTTCCGTAATGTCACATCTCATGGCGCTGTCTAAAATCCTATGCTTTATAATTTTGATCGATAACAGAGTCTGTGCTAGAGCTACATCAATTGAACCACGCTGGATACCGTAATTCTGACCCTAACATTGCCTTTTTTTACCTTTATACGCGTAGTGAAGTTTTTATCAGGTAAGCAGATGTAACCTTGGCGACACTGCAATGCCGACAGTACCGTACAGCCTAGTTCACTGTCACCCATAATGTATTCATGTGGCATACTTGCTGGTATAAAACGGTCAATTTATGTATTGCATGATGTATATAATATATATATATACCACCCCAAAAGGTCCCATCCCCGGTCGTGATGATACTTTTTTTTTATGATGTAATTATTAATTTTCACCTTATAGCCAAAATAATTTTATAACAACGGCCGGTTGCAAAAAGGCTGATTATCTTTTGACATGTTTAATGTATGTAACTTGGCACATCATTGGCTGAAATAACCTACTAACTAACTAAGCTAACCAATCAATATGTAAGTTTTGCTTATTGTTTCTTATCTGTTAAATATAGAATAAGCTTAAAATTTAAAAATAATAATATAAATAACTCAAAAATATAACACAATATTTATAATTACATTTTTCTATTTGATGAACAGGTGGTGTTTTCGTATGTTAACAGAGATACTAGTAGGTATATATATATAGTATATGAAATAAGTATAAAAACAAATACTTTTTGTCATAAATTTTAATACCTAAGTATGTTATAAATACGAGTAAGTAAATATTTTCCAAACAAATATACTCGCACGTCCGATAAAAGCGGAATTAAGATATTAGTTAGAAATTAAAAATATATTATATTATACTAAAAAATAAAAATCTAGGTTAAATTTGCTTTCAAAATATCAGATGACTTATTTATTTAGTTTTAAAGTTATAAATTCACCGAGAGTACGATTGCTAAACCATAACCTTGGTTTGGAGTAAACAATTATTATGGAACTAGCTGTTTGGCCCGGATTCGCCAGTATAATACCGCGTTAATTTTTATTGTCTCACTCTTCATACTTTGATATTAAAAATTTAACAGACAAAAAAAATGTCACTTCCGACATATGGTTTCTTAGAAAAAGTTGTTTGTTTCTATCAATAGAATAAAATATTAGTCTAAAGTAAGGTCATACAAGGTCATATTAGTATAGTATCCGTATAGTAGTCGGAAACATAGCGCTCAGTTATCATAGGCGTGAAGCCAATACAAACAAATAGCCGTGCGGTTACATGTCTTCCAATTATGACGTTATCCATGAGCTTCAAGAAACATTTATATAAGGAAATGTTTTAGTTGTGCGCGTTGTAAAAATTAATCATTTTTAAAAGAACTAGTTTTAATTCTCCAACAATAGAATTGGGCTCGCAAGTGGAATAAGCAAATTTTAATTATTATTATTTTTTCACATGTTTTTTAATTTTTGTTTCATAATGTTTAGTTAGTTTTGAATGTAATTTTTTTGTATAATAGAATATTAATAGTTATCTCTTTATAAATATATATATAACTTTGTACATTCTATAATTATATATCCTATCTGTGGATAACGGTGTTAATTGTATAATTACCTATACTATATAATCTATATTTGTATTGTATCCTTATTGTACA
Organism: Tinea semifulvella; assembly: GCA_910589645.1. NCBI lineage: Eukaryota > Metazoa > Arthropoda > Insecta > Lepidoptera > Tineidae > Tinea > Tinea semifulvella. The sequence continues at coordinate 11,169,301 of OU342586.1, forward strand.
ATTGTTTGATATTCCAAATAAATAAAAATAAAATAAAATAAAATCAGATATACAGTGGGAATCGTCCAGGCACGGATGATAAATGGGTCTGGGTTGGGGATGGGGATGTAACCTTTGTAAATAAAATAGTGTTCTTATTATACATTTTTTTTCTGAAGTAAATATAGATTATTTATCAATTACTTGAATTACATATAACTTTAACGAACTATGTTAAGTTTATCCTTTTTCTCACTTAATCTAATGTATATCACCCGCAGTAATTTATTCAAAAAACGGCTATTGTTGTTTCCACCATGTGTTTAGTTTTATAGTCTACGTTATTTTTTACGGTAACCGCCGCACCGTCTTAAAACCAGTTGCAACGAGAACCGTTTCCGAAACTAGTTTTTATTCTCCTAAAAACGGTTACGTTTCGTTTTTAAAATAATTGACAATATATAATATTTTAATTAAAATCGGTGAAGTATAAAAGTAATACAAATAGACATACATACATACAGACAAAGAGCCAATGCAATTTTTACATTTATAATATTAGTATGGATGTTCTTAGTTACCCATGACATTGTGATATATTTGTTTCCTTTAAGCCTTTAACAAGCCTGAAAGAGATAATTATTTTAAGTCAACTAATGACAAAAGCTAGAGCACACATATTGTAGAGCACGTTTATTGATGATGAACATATTTCACCTACTGTTCGTCAAACAATTACATTTCTAGATAAAATAAAGGTCGTTGAATTTGTTGTATAATTCTGTTTTGGAAGGTTATTAACTAGGGCCTCCGTGGTGTAGCGGTCAAGTTAGTGGATTTAGACTCCGAGGTACCGAGTTCGCTTCCTGGTCGGGACACAATAATGTTTATTAATGTAAATTTAATTAATATTTAATTTATTTGTGATATTTCTCGAGTTTGGTACGCTGGAGAGCTCGACGAGCTTGCCATTTGTCAATATTGGCCTATAGTAAAGTCCGCTTCTTTATAAGCGTGGTATCTGACCACCCCGAAAGGGAAACGGTCGTGATGATACTTTACTTTACTTTTATTAATTAGGGTAAAAATTAAATTCCTTCATTTTGTCAAATAGGCATTCACTTTTACATGTCAACAATAAATATAACAAAATTAAAAAAAAAAAATATCCTATACAGATTGTATTTTTGAGACGGAACAATAAGGGGTTATACTTTCAGGAAAACGATCTTAGGACACCTTCCATGAGCTGCATTCACAGTTTATTTGCAGTTACAAAAATTATCCAACGCTTGCGGTTAGATGCTTTTATTTGGTACGGAGAGGATGCTACGGAACTCCTTTGTATTATAAACGCATAAATCTTTTTATATTTTCTATACGACTTACACATTTACAAAAACTAAACACTTTCCGAAGCGGGACACTTATACACGATTGAGTTATTATTTTAATCCTAATATTTACATCAGAAGAGGCATGGATAATACCAAAATCACAGTACTGGTACTTATTGATTTCACGAATGCCTTTAACACAGTAGATCCTGATTTGCTAATCTCTACGTTGTCTCGTCTGAGTATATCGCCGGAGGCACTGGCCTGGTTCACTCAATATCTCTACGGACGCCGGCAGCAGATTCGAGTTGATCAGTTGACATCGGAGTGGTGCGACTTGGATACGGGCGTCCCACAGGGTGGCATCCTATCTCCACTATTATTTTCGATATTCATAAATGCCATCACATCTTCACTTCACTGTCACTACCATTTGTACGCGGATGATTTGCAGCTCTATGTGCAGTCGGATATCAGCTCAGTCAATAGTGCAATAGCTTGGCTTAACTCAGATCTTTGTAGTATACTCTCTTGGTCCAAACGCTTTGGGGTCATTGTCAATCCGAGCAAGTGTCAATCAATTATAATAGGAAGTTCTCGATTGTTGAGCAAAGTAGATTACAACAGCATTGACCCTGTTCGGTTTGACGGCGTCCCTATTGCGTATAGCAGCGAGGTGAAGAATCTAGGTATTTACCTAGATTCTAATCTAAGCTGGACAACCCAGGTTACCAAAACTAGTAATAAAATTTTTGCTTCACTGCACTCTCTTAATAAACTTAAAAAATTTCTGCCGTTAAAAGCTAAAATTACCCTTGCTCAAAGTCTTCTCCTTCCTCTCCTCGACTATGGTGACGTGTGTAGCATTGATATGTCAGAGATGCTGCTCAATAAGATGGACCGGTTACTCAACGCGTGTATCCGGTTTATATATTGCTTACGCAAATACGATCACATCTCTGAATATCGAGCTAAGTTGAAGTGGCTGCCAATTCGTTGTCGTAGAAATCTTAGAGTCCTTTGTCTCCTTTTCTCTGTTTTAAACGAGCCTGCGACACCGAAATACCTCAAGGATAATTTTGCCTATCTCTCTTCCTTCCACGATAAATCTTTACGTTCTTCTCATAACTCTCTTCTTTCTGTCCCTTCACATAATTCTGGTTTTGTCTCCAACTCCTTTGTAGTCGCTGCCACAAATTTATGGAATGATCTTCCGGTGAACATAAGGCAGGCAACTAATAGATTGTCATTTAAAAAATTGGTCTATGCACACTTTATAAATAGGCCAAAACCACGTTAGTAAGTTGTATTTATGTATGTCTATGTATAATATTGTGTATGTACTAGTATTTAGTATATTGATAATATATTACATATATAAAACTATATAAGTACGTATATAATATATGTTAAGTCATTCTTTAATTGTATATTTTACCATTACTTTCATTGCACCTATATTTGTTCAAATTTGTCCCTAAGGTTTGGCTGTCAGAGAATGTCTACGGGCATTAAGTCCGCCTTTGTACTTTGTGCAATAAAGTTTTTAAATAAATAAAAATAAATAAATAAAAATTTATAAAAATACTCTCTCTGTTGACCAAAATCCTTTGACTATGTCATTGTCATATTCATGACAATACTATTCTCTATTAAAATTCAAATACAACTCCGTAACCTACTTGTACCCGTTACATTGCCTAAGAGAATAAGAAAATGTTAATTTTACACAAAAAAATATGTTAATGCCATTCAATCCTGCTTCTTGTAAGGATCAAAAGTTTCTCTTGGACCGACTGAGGTTTGAGTACTAGAAATGTATACCCTGTATATTCGTGAATCAAATTATGAATATATTTCACCAACTGTTCAGCAAACAACATTTACCTTAATCAAGATAAGATACAGTGACAGTGAACGGAAAAACCAAAACTCAGTATAAATACTACGATTTACTATTACTGCTACCGAGAATTAAACGTTTTTCCGTTTATGATTACACTAAAATAAATAACCGTTGCTTAAATACGCCATCCTCAGAGCAGGTTTTCCACGTTTGGTCGTCACGTCGAGACGCATATCGGGCATGGCCGAGAAGTAATCGAAACGTCTCGAGAAGAAGGCTGGCAATTATTATTATTATTTTTTAAAGACGGTGAATCGATTAATCATCAATGATACGGCCCCTGCCTGAAGGTCCAACGGGGGTGGGGGTCCTCACCTCCTAAGCAGACCCCAAGGCGCCTACGGACTAAAACCCTATAAACCGTCTCTCCCTCACTATTGACCCTGCGTGCCTTAACAGCTAAGTCTGAGTCATGGCTACGGAGTGAAGGCACTCGTTCGCCGCGTAGGCAATTATTTATGACAACGTATGTCATAGACTAAACAAAATGTAAGACGCTTTTGGAGAAGAGCTAAAGTAGGCGAATTTACGAGTGATTTTTTACGAAATTTGTGAATAACGCGGCGCTGTTATACTAGCAACAGCAAGTTAAGTAGATATATCAGCGGTAGTTACCTGTCGAGATCCTACTGGGGAAAACAGGGTATGTTTTATTTTGAAGGTCAGTTGTCAGCTGGTACAATCGACGTCATTTTTAACTTTTAACAAGAGAGGGAGATACATATTTAGGTCTAAATTAGATTCTAAATATGTTTTGTCACTTTTGTTCAGAGAGTTAGTAAATGCAGATAAGCTCCAAGGATAGACATAGGTATATAAATATACACGTTTCCGTGAAAGAGCAAAAAGGCGAATAATATATTTGTTTCCTTGTATATAGTTTCCGCTTTCTGTGACGCAAATTAATTCTACAGTAATTTTAATAATACTGCAGTTATATATATAATTATAATTAATATGTTAACTAATAATATGTCTCAGGTTGAAAGTCCGGATCTATAATATGTTTATCCGTTCTCGTCTCACTTATGCTGCGCCAGCCTGGCACCACCTGTTGGCCAAGACCAACAGGGGCAAGATCCAAAGTCAGCAAAACATATCGCTCAGAGTGTTCTCACGAGCGCCGTGGTTCGTGTGTAATTCCGTCATAGCTCGAGACCTGACGAGCCTTCTGTTGAGGAATTTGTTGACGACCTGACTAGACGTATGACGTATGGTCACGGAAAAGTCTGTGTACAGGCAAATGGTCCTATCTCAACTATTGGGAAAAAAAAATTGGAGAATACCAACAAAAAAAAAACAGAATTTGAAATAACCGTGTTTTTTATTTCGACGAATATGTTATATTAAAATAATTATATTTTCTTTGTCTTGAAAATCAGTACGAATGGGGTGTATCACTAACTTTTTATCACGATAGATGGCGCATGATAGATGGTACCTATTATAACTGTCAGTTGCATAGAAAACTTGTATTTTTATAACGAAATTTATTATTTTCTGGATATTATGCCGAAGTGAGCAGCTTTTAAGTGTACAAATCAAGATTTCCAAGCGAAATCAAAGATATGGTGATCTCAAAATTGCCGTTCTATTAATTAAACATTTTTGCTTTTTAAAGACTGTGTTCGCTTTCTTAATTCGTCTTTTAAGGTAGGTAATGTTAAATTAAACATCATTTTTCTGTTATAAAATAAAAAAAACTACAAAAAATGACCCGTCATAGGTGTAAACAATGTACCAGTGTCGCTAGCGACATCTACAAAAATCTTTGCCTGACAGTTTAGACGAAATTTCAAATCAAAATAGAATGTAAGTTACAACTTGATCCAAGTTTGACATCGATCGTGAGATCTATTTGTTAATACAGACCTTACAAACATTGAAGAACATTTCTCAAGCATAAAGTAGGTAACACTTTGTTTAAGTGCTAAATCAATTCAGTTAATTTTTAGTATCCGTTTAGGCTGATGGTCTCTTTCTCCAGAGCCGAGAAAAGCAATAACAAAAATTATAAAAAAATGAGGGTAGATTTAATATAAATTTATTGTAGCTATTATTGTCTCCACAACCAAAAACAGTGCTTTTATGTTGAGTAAGTGTCGTGATATTCAATTTAAATATAATTTAATTGTGGTAATGATTACTTAAAATAATTTAGACTTAAAACTTTTGGTGAATATGTACAATAAGGTGCTTGAAATGTACACTATTTGCCAACATTTTGGATTTCGGAAAATGTCATGGCACTGTTGCCTGTCATATTAGAACAAGTTATAACTATTGAAAAACGTGAGTTTTTGTGTATCTTAATTAATAATATGATTTGGGTGTCTTTTGCGGCGCTGGCTGACCCTTATTCTAAATAATTTAATTAGTAAATTTATTGATTATGAAGGACTTGTATTTTCGGATATCATATTCTGATACGAGTATTCGTCGAATTGGATGAAATTACAAACTACATAATATTAAAACAAAAAACAATTAAATAGGTTACTAAAAACTAAATAAAAATATATATAAAGTAAAAACAAAATTAAATAAATATAAATAAATAAAAAATACTACCAATAGGCAAACAACTATAAATTAATGGACAAACTGCTGTGTTATGTTTAGGTAGGTACTATATTTAATGATAGTTTCCAAGACGTTTTATTGATATCTGTCAAACTAGATTTTAGCGTCTAATATTATATTTCAACGTATCAAAATACTAGTAACTGCTCGTATTAGAACACAGTTTTCTTTAGTTCTACGTAATTTGATACCTAATAACTTACCACAAATACTTACTTACGAATTTTGATAAATAGTATGTACTATATGTAGTTGTACATGCCCCTAATACAGAAATAATATGCCCAAAATTAGCCAAATGCAAAGTCCTGTGCACACTTATATTGGCCTAACAATTTAGTAAATTTATTAATTTATTTCTAACCGTTAAACATGGAAACTTTGCAATATTTTCCAGTTAACTAAAAAATACACAACCGGGCAAAGTCACACTTTTTGGGGAAAGTCGCCACGGTTTCCGATAGTTTGTAAGTTTATTCATTGTACAATCAAAATCATTTTGTATTTTTTTTATTATTATTTAATACTAGCACGACATGTGACCCTGCTTCCACCTGATGGTAAGTTGCGCGCAAAGTCCATTAATGTTATGACAATCATGACTGACATCAGTCCCCAACACTATACCGGCTTGTCCCCAAATTGTTACTTACGCGTAGGGATGGTGACTACGGTATGTGGGTGCATATTCTGACCTGTGCGTCTGTGATTATAGAGGTCTTCAAAGCACTCACCATAGTATAGCCGGTAGAACACGCTCAGAGAAGCCACAACTCGGCTTTACAAATACAACAAAAAAAAATAAAAATAATACAAGGTTAAATAGTACATTTTCTAGATCCCCTTTAAGTTTAGTTAGACCTGTATTGGTTTTTTATTTATTTATTTAAAAAAAAATCACAGCTTATTATATTAAACATATAAATAAAGTAGCAATAGTGGAACACAAGCCAAAGAGATTTTACATTATTTAGACAATACAATTAAAACAGAAATAAGAGTAAAATATATAATGACCCACTTAAAGTTAAACATAATAATATTGTACAGGAATGTGTTATTTAAATTTAATATAAATCATATATATATTATATGTTATAAGGGTTAGCTTTTCTATATATCTATAAGCATATATTTATATTTTTTATATTATTTACACATTGTACTTTGTACAGTTCACCTTAGGTATAAATTCTATTGACATAAAAGTAAATTAAATACTATACTTACATGATACATACTTGTTTGTTCGCCATCGTGTAGCTACATGTGACTGTATATATTATAAATATTATTTTTATTTGTTCACAGGTCTAGATTTTTTAGAGCATGGGGCGGACTACGAAACGGCCATTTCGGCAACAGGTAAATTATTTCACAAGAATTCTAAATATAAATATTTATAAATAAGAGTGACTTAGGCCGTAACCTAACTTTACGCCAGCTTTTTAAAATCTGTTGCAATCATTGTTAACCCATAACTAACTTAACAGTGCTAGGGTCTCTTTAATATCAGAAGGGATAACGTCAATTAGCACGTGCATTATCTTACAATGTTTATCTTCAATAAAATCACTGCCTATGATAAAGCTACGTTGGTAATTATCTACGCTAATGAGATCAAAACAACTGGTTTATTATACTTCCTAAAAAAACATATGTCGTTATTAACTTTTTTTTTTGCCTTCTCCATACATATTGTTTATTTTAAAATAGCCACTTTGTATGGAAAAGTCAAAAACAAATATAACATCTGACATATGGTTTCTTAGAAAAATCGGTTTGTTTCTATCAATAGAATAATATATTAGCCTAGACAAAGTCACCCAGTATAATATTAACTAATTAAAAATACATTTTATAATATATAATAATATAGGGTAGGTTTAAAAGAAAGCATAGGGTCAAAAATAAGGAAAGGCATGCTACGATGGTTCGGGTTGAAAGAATGAGCGAAGAAAGATTGAAGAACCAGATATATAATAATAATAAATTATTTATTTCAGAATTATTTCCATAATTGTTAGTAACATTTAAACTTAGAAGAATGTTAGTAGGTATACGCAATAACTAAAAAGTTAAAAACAAAAAAATAATAATAATACTTACTTAATTTATGAATGCTGTGACACCTAATTGGTACATATATTAGATAAGCTATAATTATACTATGTTATGTGTGTGATAATATATGTACTGCTGTGTGTACTAAATAAATAAATAAATAAATAAATTTAATTTATATAAATTAAATTAAATTCTTCACACATCCACGGCCCCATAATGCGAAAGTTGTGGGTGAAAAGGCCCTGGCAGACCGAGACTCACATATCACGATCAAATAAATAAAACACTGGCTGAAGGTGCATTAAAAAGCCTTCGTAACAAAATGGCATGTATGAAGAAGTTAATGAATGTCGACGAAGCGAAAGAGGTATGTCGTGATCGTATCAATTGCGCTCAGTTGTCTCTGCCTACCCCGCAAGGGATCTGGCGTGAAGATATGTATGTATGTAATAATATATGTTAAGGTGAGAAGATTTTAGTTTTGATTTTTTAAGAAACTGAGAAATTAAAAGTTTTTTGAATAGAGACTGTTGTTGGTGCCTGTGCACATGATGTTGCAATAAATAAATATATTTTTATATTGACAGGTTTCGGTAGGTTTCACTTCTGCCTGCTGGCGATAACTGGTCTGATCTACGCCAACACAGCCATCGGCATCACAATCGTGTCGTTCGTGCTTCCGGCTGCGACATGCGACTTCCGGATGACTTCTGCCGACAAGGGGTGGCTCACGGCAGCCCCTATGTTAGGTAAATATAAACTTTTTATCCTAAATTTTGGGCATTGATATATTTTTTTACAATTGTATCTGGGTCGACTTTTAAAATATCTCCTGTTTTTATATGAAACACATTATTTTTTTAGCATGACAATAGTTTAGGAAGACATGCAACAAGATCCGTAGAACAACGAATTTCACGGATGGGTTATCCGAATGAATTCAACTACATATTTATTAATAAAATACACTAAAGCGGCGGTGATGGAGTACCTAACTAGGTTGATACTTCCAAGAATAAGGAAAAATGCTGAAAGGAGTTCAGGGCGATTTTGATAAAAACTTAAACTACTTATAGTAAAGTATAAAAAAGTAAAGTATCATCACGACCGTTTCCCTTTCAGAAACACACTTATTAATAAGCGGATTCACATTTAGCCAACTTTACTATATGCCAATTATGACAAGTGGCAAGCTCGTCGATGCCTCCAGCGTACCAAACTCGAGAAATATCACAAATAAATTAAATGTATTTATTTACATTAATAATATTTTTGTGTCCCGACCAGGAATCGAACCCGGTACCTCCGAGTCTAAATCTGAAAAAAATACGTTTGACATTACTTTCTAAATTACTGAAAGAATTGGGCCTACGGTCTGCCGTCAATACATTTATGGAACGAGCTTCTAAGACAGCATTAACGGAATCGTACAGTATTTGGTTGGGTAGGGAGAGGAGTAGAATAGTGGATGGTGAGCGTATTATCGTACAATAAAATAAAAAAGGGAGGCCTCCTTTTCTTAAACCAGCCTATTGTCCGTCGCAAGCCCGAGACACCATTCTTCTCATCTCTTACCCACACACGATTCTTCTATTATTATAAGCGACACTATCAGCTAGTGTAATGTAAAAATAATATAAAATGTTTTGATTTGACGTATCTTAGACTATCAGTTTCATTACCACGACCTATAATAAAGTTTTGTTTTTTCAGGTATGGTGATCGGTTCATACTTCTGGGGTTGCTTGGCCGATACCAAGGGCAGGAAGATAGTGCTGATCGCGTGCCTAATGCTGGACGGCACCGTCGGAATTATCTCGTCCTTCGTGCAAATCCTACCAATCTTCATGGCTTGCCGATTCATTAACGGTTTCGCGTAAGTTGTATAAATACTAAACACTTAAGTAGCGTATTTAAAATAGGTTTCTTCCCGTAGGTTTTGGTCTTTGCATTAATATATTTTTTAGTTTTACTGTGTTCCAGCAGCCAGCTTTTAGCAACATTTTAGCAACCAATTGGGAGTCCTTCGCGCCATTTTGCGATGTCAAGTGCAAGTTTTTACTTTGTAAATTAATTTACTGTGAATATTGTTGGTCAAAAGTGGTGTTGTTTTGTTAAATAATGTTCTACAATGTGAATAGTTATTAGTTTATTAGACGTCGGGTAAAATATGAGAGTTCACAGCGCGGGAAAACCGCATAATATGAACTGCAACTTGTGCCCCATATTCAAAGTCCAATTTATCGTTTTCCATAACTAATCACATTGTAGCACATTATTAAACAAAACAACACCCACAATATTCACAGTAAATTAATTTACAAAACAAAAACTTGCACTTGACATCCCCGCGCAAAATAGCGCGAAGAACCTCATAAAATCAGTTAACATGGAGCTGCCAGAGTTTTCATTGACATTTCATATTAAAATCTTACCGTCCTTTGGAACTAATGATATTGACCAAACCAGCTTTTCGATTTTATAAGTGGCAACTTTGGGAACCCCTGCTTTAAACTATAAATGTGTTCACCTGTAAACTAACATCTAATCGTTATAAAACTGACAATATTAGAACGTTCAATACGTTTTAATAAGTTGTAGGTACAGTCAGCAAAAGATACGCTAACTGGAAGAGGTATTTTCCAGTGCACCACCTACTCATCAATCTCCTATTTTCTCGCGTCTGTTCTTTGTGTTGAACATTTTTGATAATTTTTTTAAATGTGCTTGTGTTAGTTTGTCAAGTAGTATCATATATTGCAGATATATGCATACATATTCCTAAAATAATAATATTACACTTAAGTTTAACACTAATATTAATAATATTATTAAAACTAAATAACTGTTTATATTCCTTTAAAAAATGCCAGATTCTTGCCAGTTAATTTTATCTCATGACTAAATCTTAACAAGGTAATCATTCGAGCATAAAATATGATGGAGCATTCTTATTTGTTATCCACAAAGGACCTTAACCAACTACTTTAAACCGGTCAGAATTGGTTTAAATTAGCAGATATCGGATTAAACCAGATTTTGTTGTCTCCTTAAATAGATGAATATCGCCGCCTGCAATTAATCGCAATAGTTATAAATTAATTCGGAATAGCCACTAGTTACTTGACTAATTCTCACGGGAATTAAAACAGGGACTCAACTTATCACCGGTATCCGAAAGGATGAATAAAATAACGAATGTCTACTATTTTAGTTATATGTCAGGTTAGGGTTGCCAACCGTCCTGTTTTTACAGTTTGTCCTGGTTTTTGGACTGTCCTGGCCTTTTTGGTTGCCTGTGTAATAATAATCCAACGACAATCATCCAACCGAAAAAAGTTTAAAAAAATGGTGTCATCGGATTATTTAAATGGTTCATAAGTTATGTAATGGTATCATATGTAGTATAGGTATGTATTATTAGTATTTAATAGTTATTAGTATGTATTTTAGTAATATAATAGTATTTATATGTATATAGATTTATTTATTATTGTTAATATAAATATTTGCACCTACCTTACATTTGAAATGGTCCACATTGTCCCTAAGGTTGGCTGTCAGATAATGTCTAGCGGTATTAAGTCCGCCCCTTGTATAACGTGCAATAAAGTTTTAATTAATAAATAATATATTTTTTTTTAAATAACCAGATTTATTGTGTAGTATACTATAAAACTATACGAGTAGTACTAACATAATTTACATAAGTTGTTAAGAAAGTGGTCAGTAAAAAAACAACCTTCAGATAGTCATGTTTAAATGTTGACGTCTCGTGTCAAACCCTGAGTGAAAAGAAACATCTATTCCAAATTATACGAAAACCAGTGCAGTGGTTTAAGCGTGAAGGCGAATTAAACAGGGAGACCGATATATGGCCGTGGGGTCATATGTGGTGGTCAGATGTTGGCGTCATATAGCCTATGTCGGTCTTAGGGTTGAAGAAACAATTCTGCCAAATTCCATTAAAATCGGTTTAGTAAGTACATGCATACAGACTTACCGTCACGCAGACAAAGCTATTCCATAATATTACTATGTACTCGTAATATTACTGTATATATATATATATATCCTTGCGTCGTTTTCCTCAATGCTGAGGGTCGTGACCACGGATCACTTTGTCTCGGACGATGCTGCGCCATCCGGGTCTGCACACGGCGGCATGCAGCGCACTGTGGACTGGGGTGTTAAGTATGGTTCGGATCTATATCTATATATATAGAAAACAAATTTCTGTATTTAATTGAATAAATGCTACTTACTAAGGAAGGATTCAGTTACCTATGCCCTAATTAAAGTTTAAGTATGTAGAATTAAGTTCTAGAGATTGTAAATATTTGCAGCGTTGCCGGAGCTATGGGTATCTGCTTCCCATACCTCGGAGAGTTCCAGCAGACCAAATACAGAGAAAAGATCCTCTGCTGGATGGAAATGTTCTGGACTTTGGGAGTTATTCTATTGCCATGTACGTATTTTTGCAGAACACAATAGCATTAGGTACCTATTTCATTATTACTATTATCTAAGCCCCTAAAACATTTACCTAAACATACTGCTCAAGCTACCAGAACATGTGGCTTGAGAATTCGACCTACTCCCGCAACGCTTTTTTAGGCAGATTAAATATTACCGCCTGGTAATTGCTTCCCGAAGTTTCCATTCAACTGAGATTTCTCTCATCATTTTTTATTTCGAGTGACCATTTAGGATCTATAACGGTTTAAAGTTAGTTAGCCTACACATATTTATTATCTATATAAATTGACCATCATATTATTATAACAGACAGCAATAGGTAACTAAAAAGTATAAAATTAAAAAAAGTTTTTTTTTTAAATTCTTAGTACAGCAGTAGAGGTCTAGGACATTGGTTATAAGGGCTGTGATAATGATACCATTGGCTACGACCAAGCTTAATCCAATTTATTATTATTATTATTTATTTAAATATTTATTAGATGCTCATAATAAGATGCAGTCATAAAAAAATACACACATCAAAAAAGTCTAGGGATCAAGCATGTTTATGCGGATTTCTTGTGATTGAGATGTGGCTTTGTAATAAATTTATGATTTTATAAATTTATATGGATCCTTTTTGGTGCATTTCATAATTTAAAACAGGAACTGTCAATCAAATTCGAGTAAAAGATGAAAATCAGCTGTCAATATTTTCCCTATAAAAACATAAGACGCATTGAAGACATTATTAGTGCTACTGTTTCCCTACTACTGATTAAAACCAACGTTATTATGGAGCGGCGACGTCATTTAAGCAGGGAAGAAATGATCAGAGCCGTGGGAATGATAGAAGCTGGTTCCCGGCAACGTACTGTGGCTTTAGCTCTGAATACAAGTCAGAGTGTTATCAGTCGACTTTGGACACGTTACCGAACCACTGGTACCGTGGCTGAGCGCCATGGAGGACGGTATCGCTGCACCACACGGAGACAAGACCGATACATTCAAATCACAGCTCGAAGAACTCCAACAATAACCGCCATGATGTTAGCCGTGAGCCTTCATCGCTCTTCAGGGAACTTAATTAGCGACCAAACAGTCAGAAACCGCTTGCATGAAGTGAACCTTCATTCCCGAAGACCGCTCGGGTACCACCTATAGCAATGCACAATCGTAGGACTCGATATCAATGGGCTCTTGAACACAGAAATTGGACAGAAGAACAATGGCGTTTCGTGTGCTTTTCTGATGAGTCTCGTTTTGGTATGAGGCCGGATACAAGACGTATACGACACTGGAGAACCCCTGGACGCCAACAGCGATTAAAATCCTGCCAGGAAGTCCATCCTTATAGTGGTGGAACCATCATGGTATGGGCGGGTATTTCGATCGGCGGAAGAACTGAGTTGATTTGGATCAGAGGCAACCTCAACGCTCAAATTTATGCTGAGACGGTTGTATCAGACGTCATCGTTCCTATACAAGTGCATATCGGTCCCTTATTTCAGTTAATGCATGATAATGCACGACCGCACACCGCAAGAGTTGTAAGACAGACTCTCGCCGCAGCTAACATCAATGTCCTGCCCTGGCCTGCTCAGTCGCCAGACTTGAACCCGATTGAGCATGCATGGGATATTCTTCAGAGAAGAGCTCTGCCGAATATGGAGGGTATCCAGTCGCAAGAAGACCTTTTTTTGTTGTTGCAACGAACATGGGCGGCCATTCCACAGCGTGATTTGGATGAACTCATTTTGAGTATGCCAAACCGATGTTCTTGTGTTGTTAGTGTTCGCGGTAGAAACACGGATTATTAATTGTTTAAGTTACCCAATAAAATTAAAAAAAAAACTGTTATTTCAGTCTTTTTTTCGAACTTTAATGTTAGTGGTTCAAATGTCAAAAATCCCTTTATTAGGAAAATGGCAATTTTTTTTACTAATGCAAAGGTGACTTGGTTTATCGTTACTGTAGACAAACGAAAACATTTTATTTGATCAATCCTTAAAGAAAATTTTAATGAATATCAATCAGGAGAAAAGTTATTGCAAAAATATATGTTGATCCCTAGACACTTTTGATGTGTGTATAAACAGATACAAACAACAAACTAAGATCTGTACTTCATCTCTAAATTTGAGCACACAGCTTGCCATTTTTACAACCCTGCCAATGATAAGGTTAGGAGGCGGTTTCTTAATCATATTGCAGTAATTATACATATAAGGAGGTGATTTTGAAACCGACCCCCAATCACAATTTATCAGTGCAATGCATTGAATATACACTTAAGCATATATTTATTTGTAGCGCGGTGGTGTCTCGGTTGTAAGAACGCGTACCTTAAATCCTACAAAGCACCCAGCATGTACCAATGAGTACTTTTCTTACGTACATTTGTCATAGATTTACAACACCACCGTTCCCGTGCCTCGGAGAGCACGTTAAGCCGTCGGTCCCGGTTCCACTAATGCCAACTTGTGGAATCGTTAATAAATTGTCATAAAAAAATGACATCATATCCTCGCCAAGCCGTCTGGCCAGCGTGGCGAGTGTAGGCCAAATTATCCAGTTCTGGAAGGTCCATCTCCAGCAGTGTAGGTCTAGGACGCTGTGTTCTAGGGGCTGTAATGAAAAAATATATATATTTGTTTCATTACTATGTGAATTAATTATCAAAAAGAAGCTAGAATTGTCAATAATTAATGTCAAAAATTAAAATAATATAAATTTTATTTATATACATTTTGATTACAGTGATCGCATGGGGCATCATCCCCATAACTGGTATTCGTATCGAGAGTGGTGCCTTCTCGTATGACTCTTGGAACTGGTTCGTGTCTGCTTGCGGTATCCCTTCCCTGTTGCTCGGCTTCTGGCTTCTGACCTTCCCCGAGAGCCCCAAGTTCATGATGGAGGTTGGAGACTACGACGAAGCCCTTAAAGCTCTGCAGGGCATCTACAAACAGAACACTGGCGATGATCCTGAAAACTACCCAGTAAGTCATTGATTCTTGTTTAATGAAATATTATTTAATTCCTCTACATTATTCTATCGACTAGAGGCTCTTCACCTTGGAGACCTGCTGCGGGTATGGGTACGAACCGGATCGACATCTCCGCGTACATCCCTCACCTGAATTTTCAAGGTCCGCAGCGAGCGTCCGGACACCGCCGCAAATGCGGTGCAAGAGTAACCGCGTTGATTTAAATAATCCATGTTTAAATTTTGTTATTCTTATAAACAAGTGATGCACGTAAAGACAGTGCTCAAATATTAATCCATCTTCAGCACGAGAGATCTAGAACCCAATAAAAGAATAAAAGACTGATGTATTCGGAGAAACACATTACTTAAAAAACAAAAAAAATAGAACAATTAAAATTAAATAAACTATACTACGACTACATTAAAAACTAAATTGAATCTAAAAAAAAATATTACGTAATAAATATATAAATATTTAGTTAATAAAAACATTGTCATAAGAGGATTTTTGCTTTCTTCTTTGCATCCGTCTCGCTTGCACACTCCAACATTTACAAAGATTAGTGTAAAATAAAACAGCTTTATGGATCTAATGATTTTAAAAACTACGGACATTTAAGACATACTTTCAAGAGGCCTCCTTTGTGAGCCTATAGTCGGTCTCAAGCCCGAGACACCATTCTTCTCCTCTCTCTGTTTCCCACATATTATGGGACCTGGTGAATCCATAAAAATCCAAATCCAATCACTTACAAATTTATCTTTTCTCTTCTATGCCTTATTTAAGTTCGATAAAAAACGTAAACACATTTATAAAAATGTTATCTATTTTACTAATAATTAAATCTCTGAAATGTCCGTATTTATTTTCCTAGTCTAATGTTATTTATGTCGGATTACAACACTACTCAAAGAGTATTGGTGACGTCACTTTGCCCGCCTTTTTACACTAGAAAGCTGATTAAAAAAAGAAAAGTAAAGTATCATCACGACCGTTTCCCTTTCGGGGTGGTCAGAAACCACGCCTATAAATAAGCGGATTCACATTTAGCCAACTTTACAATAAGCCAACAAGTGGAAAGATCGTCGCTGTCTCCAGCGTACCAAACTCGAGAAATATCACAAAAATGATTAAATGTATTTATTTACATTAATATTTTTTTTTTGTGTCCCGACCAGGAATCGAACCCGGTACCTCCGGGTCTAATTCCACGGACTTAACCGCTAGACCACGGAGGCAGCTGATGAACTACATTATTTTCTCAATAGTATAATCAGACTTATATTATTATTATTAAAACTTCTTTGAAATTCTTGAAGTGTGTGAGCGAGAGAGATGCAAAGCCTAATAACTCTTATGACAACGTTTTTATTAACAAAATGATTTTTCCTTCATTCATAAAAAAAATAAAAGCTATCTTATACTAAAATAATAGTCTACAGTACCATAAGTCATCATTATTAGACGAATGATGCTTATCGTTTAGGCAACCACAATACAACAAAAAGGAATATTTTCTATGTCTATAGTACAGTTAACAAATATTTAAACTATGTTTATTATTCTAGATCAAAAGTCTCAAGGAGAAGCAGAGGACAATCTCAGTGGCATCTCAAAATTCTCAGAAATCAGTTAGGAGTTTAAGTATGCGAAAACCAAAAGACTTGAAGAGACTGTTCAGCGAAATTTGGGTACAGACAAAGGCTCTCTGCAGACCCCCGTACCTCAAATACACCATCATCACTTGCCTTATTCAATTTGGCTTAACTACAAGGTCAGTATTTATTTATTACAAAAACCACAGTTTATTACAGAAATAAATACATAGGTATACATTATAGTAACATTGGCCATATACGAGTATGGCTTTACTTTATATAAATTGTACATATTGGTGGAAATGAATGAAGAAAGATAGTAAATGAAACTAAACCAAACTAAAAGTCTAACTAAACTAAGCAAGTCGCAAAGAATACAAACAAAAAATAAGCCAATATTCATAATAATAATAATTTGGGCTAAAATATATTATTATTATTAATTAATAGGCGAGCAGCGCATTGCTGATATGCCTATATCAAGCACTGGTGTAAAGTTTATTAAATTGTCAGTTATCACCATAGTCTATTTTGATTGTCTCTTATAAAGCTTACTTTTAACCTGAATACAATCATTCTGTCGTTCATAAGCTATAAAAGTTATCCTAGATGATACTAATTTAATTATGATTATATATTAAGCAAATTCTTGTTTTTATAGTATTAACTTAAGATCAATGCATGAAGAACGAAGGCATGACATTCTTAAAATTCAATCAGTTTCAATTATTTAATAAATTCTGCCCAACTATAAATTGATATGTTCATAGATAACGACAATACAGCTCGAGTACGGCAAAATGACATCCCTAATAACACAGAGCTCAGTCTATAGCAACACAGAACACAGAGTTCCTATCGACAATCAGTCCCTAAAACAACACAACACAGAGTCGCTAAGAACACAGAGTTCCTATCAACCCATAGTCATAAACACAACACAGATTTCCTAACATCACAGAACATACATAAAACACAACACAGAGTCCCTAAGAACACAGAACACAGAGTCCCTAAGAACACAGAGCTCAGTCTATAGCAACACAGAACACAAAGTTCCTTTCAACAAACAGTCCCTAAAACAACACAACACAGAGTCCCTAAGAACACAGAGTTCCTAACATCACAGACAACACGAGTTCTTATCAACACTATGTAAAACCCTAAAACAACATATTACACAGAGTCGTAGATCTCCACTGTTGAAGATGAGCCTGTTACAAGATTTCAGAAGAATTTAGGACTAAGTTTTATCCAAATTATCGATTTCCATAGTTTTTATTAATTTACGTTGTATTTGGCTATAACACACTGATAACTAAATGTTATGTATGGGGTAGGAGGACAAGCAAATTATAAGAACGCTTCATCGATCTCAAAATTAGCCTTTACCTAATTTATTTTTTGTTGACGTCACGCTAGATGAGCTGAATTACTTTAACCACAAACAGGAAATCTTGTTACGAAAAAAAAACGTGACAAACACCTAAATCTTTGAGAAAAGTTATCTATTTTTTATGCAAATCAAATTGTGCTAATTCGATTTTTCTAGTCTGGTAGGCATAATGTAAAGTACATCAGAAGAAAGTAGTTGTTTTTTTTAAACAAAGAACATGTTTTTTTTGTGTCAGAAAATACTTCTTGAAAGCTTCTTCTAGCGGTTTTAATCGAAGCATCATTAACAAATTAATCACGTTGTACGAACATAAAGTCAGAGTAGAAGACTTATATCTGTTTTTTATTTCGGTATTTGCTGCCCTAACTTTGCTTTCTTACTTTTCAGCTACTACACATTAATGATCTGGTTCCCTGAGCTCTTCAACCGATACGACGAGTTCGAACATAAGTTCCCCAACACCAGTGCATCCGTTTGCGACGTCTCCGGCATAGTGGTTGACGACGCCAATGATGATCCCTTCGACTGCCTTAAAACCATTGAGAGCAGTGTCTACATGCACACCCTTATTGTCGGCCTGGCTTGCATCCCTACCAGTTTGTGGCTACCCCTCTGTGTACACAAGCTCGGAGCTCGTTTCTTCTTGAGTAAGTGAAATTAATCATCAACATTGCCATCTATATACGTCAGTTCATGAACCTCTACGTTGGAATACTGTGGGTTTGAGGAAATTGGTGTAGGATTTTTCTTACGATGTTTCCTTTCTATGTTCAAGATGTCACATTAACACTCCCCTAGCCGGCTTAAGTATTTGATACAGCGCTCTTGTCATTAAACTTCTTCTTTTATGATATTTTTTAAAACTTGCTTAAGCATTATAGAAATATGTGAACCATCCATGTTATTTATACTTTCCGTTTAGTTTTCAGTTTGGGTGTCGCCGGTATGGTAACAGTTGGCTTGTATTATGTACAAAACTCTACCCAGAACTTGGTCCTGTCTTGTATATTTGAAGCTCTGACCTCTTTGGCCATCAGTCTTGTGTTCTGCGTGCTGGTAGATCTTTTCCCTACAAATCTCAGGTAATATTAATTTAGTTTTATCATCATTATAGCCTCTAGAATCCTGGACTTTTTTGCTGAAGATGACTTACACAACAAATTTCTGAAGAATGGCCTTGGGAGTATTTGCTTTATTAAGGGACCAATTGCAATTGCAAAACACTTTATTAACTGGTTAAAATATTATAATCATACTAAGTGAAATGTACCTGACTCTGAGCCATATATTCCATGTTTCTGAAATTAGGTAATCAGTAATGTGATTGGTTGTTGACACTGTCTTGGTGAAACCAATAAGATGCCTGATATCCCAATTGATCGTAAAGATCGTACTTTCAGAAATTTAGAGATTTATTGTAAAAGGTCTAAGTAATGGAGTAATATTTAGTTCCAAAAACTGCCTTCTTTCCTTGACCTGCCTCTAAAGAAGCTTGTGATCTATCTCTTGAGTATAACTCAATAACAAATGGCATGATTTTTATTTATATATGTATATTGGACCAAACCGTTCAATTATTTATTTATTTATTTATTTAAATCTTTATTGCACAAAGACAAAGGCGGGCTTATAATGCCGCTAGACATTCTATCCTAGCCAACCATTGGGACAACTTGAGTATTATATTGAAAGGTAGGTGCAAAATTGTATTAAATTCTACGGTTTAACTATATACTAATAAATATAGTAATACTAATACATATATATAAAAATACATATACTACATATACCCATACATATTATTACATACACTACATATTATATATCAATGACAACAATATACTAAATTCTAATAAATAAGTTATAGTAACTACATACACATACATAGATAATACTTACTTTTTTTGTGATAGAAAGTGTGAATAGACCATTTTTTTAAATAGAGATCTGGTGGTTACTTGCCTTATGCTAAGAGGCAAATTGTTCCACAGGTTCGTGGCAACAACTACAAATGAGTTCGAAACGAAACTAGAACTATGAGAGGGAATAGACAAAAGAGAATTATGAGAGGAACGGAGGGATTTATCGTGAAACGAAGACAAATAGGCGAAATTGTCCTTGAGGTATTTCGGTGTCGCAGGCTCATTCAGAACAGAAAAAAGCAAGCAAAGAATTCTAAGGTTCCTGCGACACCGAATTGGCAGCCACTTCAACTTAGCGCGATACTCGGAAATATGATCATATTTACGCAAACAATAGATGAACCGGATACATGCGTTAAGTAGCCGGTCCATCTTATTGAGCAATATCTCCGAGAGATCAACGCTGCACACGTCACCATAATCGAGAAGTGGAAGGAGAAGGCTTTGGACAAGGGTTATTTTAGCTTTAATAGGCAGAAAATGTTTAAGTTTATTAAGAAAGTGCAGAGAAGAAAAAAATTTACGGCTCGTGTTCGTAACCTGGACTGTCCAACTTAGATTGGAATCTAAGTGAATTCCCAAATTCTTTACCTCACTACTATATGGAATAGGAACGTTGTCAAACCGAACCAAGTCGATATCGTTAAGGTCAATTTTGCATAATTGTCGGGAGCTTCCTATTACAATTGCCTGACACTTGCTCGGATTGACAACGATCCCAAAACGTTCCGACCACGAACTTATATTAGAAAGATCAGAGTTAAGCCAAGCTATTGCACTATTGAGGGTATTGATATCCGTCTGCACATAAAGCTGCAAGTCGTCTGCATACAGGTGATAGTGACAGTGTAGAAGGGAGGTGATGGCATTGATAAACAACGAAAACAATAAAGGGGACAGAATACCACCTTGTGGAACGCCCGTAGCCAAATCGCGCCACTCCGACGACACCTGATCAACCTGTACCTGCTGCTGACGGCCATGAAGATATTGTGAAAACCATGACAGAGCCTCCGATGAAATTCCAAGACGAGACAACATAGCGATAAGCAAATCAGGATCAACTGTGTTAAAGGCATTTGTGAAATCAATCAGTACAAGTACTGTGACCTTAGTTTCATCCATGCCTCTTCTGATGTCTTCAGTTACCTTAAGTAAAGCTGAAGTTGTGCTATGACCAGGGCGGAATCCGGACTGGTAGGGGTTTAATATATCATTATTATCTATAAAAAGGGAAAGTTGTTTATGTACAATGGACTCAAGGACCTTGGATAAAAATGGTAATATAGATATAGGACGAAAGTGGGTAGGAAGTATAGGTGTAGGAATTTTTGGTAATGGAATGATATAAGCCTTGCGCCATTGGGAGGGAAATTGACCGGAGGTAAGGGAAAAATTAATGATGTGAGAAATGATGGGTAAAAGAAGGTCAATTATGGTAATGATCATAACACGACTGATGGAATCACATCCTACTGCTTTAGAAGTTATTGAATTTATCGTCTTGAAAACTACATCATTAGCAACCTCTGTCAGGAAAAATGGTTCCACATCAGCAGACACCGGTAGCTCAGCTATCTCTGCCAAGGTATTAGTTTTTATAACACTATCCAGCACCGGAGCCGCAGAGAAGTGAGTGTTAAGCTGATCAGGTGTCACGGAGCCAGGATTTACCTGTTCACGACATCGCCCAAGACCCAATGAGTTAAAGAACTGCCAAATTTTTGATGATGATTTGTTGGTTACGTTGTCTAGGAAATAATGACGTTTGGCAATCCTGCACACCTGGTTGCAACGATTCCTCGCAGACCTAAATGCAGACAGATTATCATCACAGCGATTACGCCGATATTTTCGATACGCACGATCTCGTTTCCTCATAGCGATTCGTACATTCTCATTAATCCATGGTGCTGGGGCCCTCTTAACTTTTGTAGCTCGGAGTGGAGCATGCGAGTCATATAATTTAATCAGCTCATGATTGAATATATCAACCATGTCTTCTATATTGTTTGCTGTTAGTAAAGTACTCCAATCGATGCTAGCTGCATCACCACGTAGTTTATCGATATCCATACGGGAATAATGACGCATCACTATGGTAGGCGGGCGGTACCTTGGCGGTCTTACTTTATACGAGGCGAAAACGAGATCGTGGTGGGAGAAGGGAGCAAGGAGCTGGCCGTGACTGGCAACAACATCAGGGCGTGAAGTAAAAATAAGATCAAGAAGAGTGGACGTTGTCGCTAAATGATGAGTTGGGCCAGACGGCAGAAGAGACAAATTTACTGATGAAGTGACGTTAAGGAGTTTAGACGCCCTTGTTTTGCCAGCCCGACGTTCATCCAGGAGACAGGTGTTGAAATCGCCCATGATGACGTTGTGTGTATAAAGCGGTACCACTTCCTCAAGAACGCTTTCCAAATAAGAAAAATAGTTTATGGAGGGAGGACAATACACTACACCAACTAGCACTTGACACCCTAAAAATTGTACTTCTATAAATAGAAATTCAGCCGAAGCAGAGTAAGGGCTTGGTGAGGAACTGATTACTTTATATGGCAGATCAGCACGTAAGTATATTGCTACACCCCCCCCAGTTGCGCCTATACGGTCGTTTCTGATCAAGATATACCCGGCAAGAGAATAAGAGGTTGAGGATAAGGAAGGTTTAAGCCAGGACTCAGATATAAGAATGGCATCAATTACACTGGGAGAGGTGAAGGTAGAAAGAAGATCAGAGTAAGAAGAGGGCACGCTTTGTGCATTAATATGACATATGTTAAGATACTTTTTATACAGAGAAAATTCCTTATTTAGTAAGATATCTAAGCCTTCAGCATCATAAAAAGAATCACCAGAAGTGCTACTTGTAATAGAATAAAATGAATCATCTTCACTATTCAAATCCAGTTTTTTATTTGTAAGTACCTATATATAAAATATAATATAATATGTATATATGCAAATAGAATAATTAAATAATAAATTATTACTTAATAATAATAAAATCTTAACTATGCCTAACAATAATAATAATACTGCAATAATACTGCATTTCCTGCCGGTTAACGGATTTGTGACATAAAGTAATCAAAATAACATTAGAGGAGCATTGACTTGTATTTTATTAGTAGAAAACATATATACGAGTATCGTATATAACTGAATTAAATATAAAAAATATATGTAAAATCCATGTCAATGCACCAACAAATTTAAAAAATAAAAAGAAACACGTGACAGCTGGCTCAAGAACATTGTCTCAGCGACGTACATTACGTTTTAATTTTATAAAATATAATATGTTTAAATTTTTATATTAGGTTTAGTTTATATTTAATTTCATAGAAATTAAGTATCTTTTGATTATTTGTTCATTATTTGAAATTCTTTGTTCCTTCTTTATTTGTTATTAAAACACGCAATGTACACGCTTTAAAAATAACATAATATGCGAGCAATCAACAATGAACGCGAGCCCTCTGTTGGCGTTATTAATTAATTATTACATCTGTGATTGTTACATGATGATAAGGAGATAACAATATGATAACGCGATAAGAAGTGTGCTGTTATCATGGTTCTTGCTCATTTTGGTAGCTATATCAAGTGTGATTTACAGATAAATATTAGGCAATTGCCAATTAATCATGTGTGATGTGATACGATTGCCACCCCGAAGTCCACAGTGCCTGTGCCAACAATAGCCTTACATACAATGCTTGTGCAGAAACAAAAACAGCTTCATTGCTAAGCAAAGGCCCTCCATCCTGAAGTGTTAATAAAAACAAAAGAAAAAATCATCGCCAGTTTATTAGGGGGAAGCAATTCAACAATCAGCCACAATCAGATTTGGGTAGCAACAAAAATCAGCTGTTAAATTAGTTGGTCATCCAATAAAACTTGACTTACAATAAAAAATAAATAAAAAATCAGGCGGGCAACCTCTGGTCTGCAAACAATCTTAATAATATGTAAAGCAAAATAATTAAATGGTCAGATGAAAGAGTATGTCATGACTATAAACAGAGTAATAACTACTGTGCTAGGCACTTTTTATGAGTGACAAGTAGGTAATTATGTTGTAATCAGGCCACAACAAGTGGCAACGAACTCACCCGATGGGCTGAGCTATGTGGGCTCTAAGAATGAGAGCAACCGACACCAGCCACTGAAGGACAACAACAGTCCCACCACCGCTGGCCCAATAGTTTTGTTTTCTACACTAGGTATTTTCTGTACAAAATGTTTTCGCTAGTAGTATGCTTACTAAAATTTTATAAAACAGGGATCACTAAATGTCGCCTAAACATATAATTGGCTAACCAAAAATAACTTGAGCAGTCAAGACATGACATTAATTGCTGATTGATTTAGAAATGTTTGCTTACCATAGGTTTCCTACCAAATATTTGGCTGACAAAATACCTACAATTTTCTGCCCATACAAGAAAAAAAAATAAAAAAATAAAAAAAATTTTGCTGTTTAATTGATTCCCATTTTTATAGTATATTCCTATGGCAATTACTTTAATGTTCACATATTATTAGTACATTTGTCATTAAATAAAGCATTTTAGGTTCATCTCTTGCCATAT
The DNA here is from genome assembly GCA_910589645.1 of Tinea semifulvella. NCBI lineage: Eukaryota > Metazoa > Arthropoda > Insecta > Lepidoptera > Tineidae > Tinea > Tinea semifulvella. Next base: position 11,194,144 of record OU342586.1, read on the forward strand.
ACAGCATGCCACATGTCCAACCAGTTGGATATTTAATATTATATTTGTGTAATACTAGATTAAAAGTCTCTTGTTGGCAGTCACAACAAATCAACAGTAATTAGGCCTATAAAACAATACCATGATAACAGTATTTAAACTAATGTGGTAATCCAAACACAAAAACACTCCCTAATGCACAAATAAAGAAAACAACACTGCATACTATACAACACTATCTTCTAGCTGTGACTCTCCGAACCCGCTCCTTGGGTACCTGCTGAGGTTGATCCTGCTGGGACGATGAAGGCGTTGGAGCGGTCTTGTTACAGGTGGACATCAAGATGCTAAGATCGGACTGATTTAAAACCTTGTGTCTTGCTCCATTAGGTAGTTTTACCACGATGCACCCATCTTGGGTCCAGCAATCACGGATGCCAAACATTCTGCGAGCCTCCACAAACAGCAGCTGCCTGGTTTTTATGAGAAATTCTGAACAGCTGTAAGGGGTACCCTTAAACTTAGTTTTACAGCTCCATACAAGTTGTCTGAGTCTATAATCACTAAACCTGATAAGTATAGCTCGGGTGGCAGTATCACTGACTCGCCCAAAACGATAGCAGGCACGAAATGACTGCTGATTTATGTCTGAAATATTGAGTCTATCATGCAGCAACTCAACCACTTTCTGTGAGACACACTCATCTTGCACCTCCGGAACGCCTTTTAACATCAAACAATTGCTCCGGTCCCTTGTCTCTAACCCATCCACAGAAGCCTGTAGCATCGATATTTGCTGCTTTAGCAACGAGAACATTTCCACAGTGAAAGTTTTAAAGTTCTGAAACTCCCGTGCCAGTTCTTCAATTTTAGTGCTTGCATTGTGAGGGTTCTCTTTGACCGTTGTCAGCTGTAGCTCAAACTCTGCCATCCTTTTAGACATTTGTTCCTCCAGAAGCTGTTGGGTCTGCTGAATCTTATCTGCCATTGTGTCACTTTAGAGAAAAATATATATACCGGCAGGATATGTGCAGATTTTATTATTTACGAGTATATGTCATGTAATTACGTTAAACAAAACAGTAACATAAACAAAACAGCACTTTTAATCTAATTTAAATAATTAAAGTCTGATAAAAACTATGTACGCTCTGCACACCTACCCTCCAAAAAAAAAACCTTTTTATTAGTATTGCAGTTATTTTTTTAAGCATTTTAAAGGACATTGTTCACATTACATCAGTCCTAAACACGGTATTCATTCGTAACAGGATCAATGGTAAGTTTATAACTGATTTGGGGATCATCAAATTTCAAGTGTTATAAAATGTAATGCTTTACTTGGAGTCATTTTCGGCAAACGTCAGCGGAAATATTGGAGTTCACAGCGCGGGATAACCGCAAAAAATAAACAGCAACTTCTGCCCAAAATTCAATAGAGTTAAATTTGTCCAATTGCTTATTTATACTTAGATGACTGGTTTCTTTGTCAGGGTAATGGCAGCAGCGTTATCACTAACTGCGGGTCGAGGCGGAGGTCTCATAGGAAACTTATCCTTTGGCTATCTAATTGACATCAACTGCGTGGTACCTATCGTCGTGTTTGCAGCATTCTTATTTAGTAAGTATCATTTACCTCATACTAAATTCTTATTTACCAAAATTCTAATGATAAAATATCCTTTCGGATAATGCCAGCGCTACATTAAGCGGAAAACAACGCCGATACATTTTATTGCATACAAGTTATTATAATGTCTACGGGCACAGTACGCGTTTTCGGCGTTTGTTTCGTCCTTCACATGCGGAAATTTTGTCAGCATCAAATCAGCAACATCGCATTTTATGAATTTTAATGCGAAGCCTCTCACTCAGCGGAAAGAACGCGGTTGCAAAAGACTGATTATCTTTTGACATATTAAACTTATATCTATGAGGCACGTCATTGGCTGAAATAATATAACAAGCTAACTACCAATCGTGTAATAAAAAAATGTATACAAAAAAATGTAGACCACGAATTATTTTAATCATTCTTTCAACTGGCCTTGAGAAACGATGGTTGAGAAAGAGACAACTTGTCTTCGGTGTTCAGTAGCAGATTGGTAAATCGAATCGACGAAAAATTCGCGACGTTATTTCCGTCTAATGTGGTGCTGGCCTAAGTTTTAATTATTTATGATTTAAGTAGGCATGTAACTATATGATTTTTGTTTGTCTGAAGAATATTTAAATATACATAATACTTAGTACTAACTTAATTTACGCAGACATATTTAGTTAAGATCTTAAAATCATATAATTCAGATTGTCGTGTTTTGCTATTACTGTGTTTGTTGTACTTGCCTACAAGTTTTAGATGTTTAAGATTCTAATCATCATCATCATCAGCCTGTGTCTCTCCACTGCTGGATATAGACCTCACCCAAGGCACGCGGTCTTTTGCAACCCTCATCCAACCCCCACCAGCGACCCTCCTTAGGTCATCCGTCCATCTGGCGGGGGATCGTCCCGTACGTGGTCTCCACTCCAGAACCCGTTTGCCCCATCGGTCGTCGGTTCTGCGGCAGATGTGTCCGGCCCATTGCCACTTCAGCTTGCTAATTTTGAATGCTATGTCAGTAACTTTGGTTCTTTGACGAATTTCAACGTTTCGAATTCTATCTATCAGAGAAATACCAAGCATAACTCTCTCCATAGCTAGCTGAGCGCCCTTGAATTTGTGAACCAGACCCACTGTCAGTGTCCACGTCTCTGCTCCGTACGACATTACGGGGAGGACGCACTGGTTGAAGAGAAAACTACAAACCATTCTAATCACATGTTTTTTTTTCTTTCCAGTGGCTGCATTCTTATGTTTCTTCTTACCAAAGACAGGCCAAGAAGCTTTGGATTAAGGGTTATAAAGCAATATGCAATATTAGGTAGACAAGGTAATTGTGCATGTGGCCCATAGGGTAGTGGAACACCACGACACATTGCGCTGAGAATTTATGGTGGCCTAAAACACTTCAAACTAAATCCGAACTTATTACAAAATTTATAAAATCGAATTATTTTGTATAGAAATAAAAATAAGACTTAGGTTGAGGGGCCAAAATTTAGCTGAATTATATAATAATTTTAAGCTGTTACAATTTTGATGATTTTTGTGTGTTTGTAAATATCAGTTAGAGTGTAAATATTAAGGACTTAATGCAAGTGTTAAGTTTATTTATTGTATCTATTTAATGTTTTCTGGTTTATATACAGTGCCTACAGGTAGGCTGGAGTGATTGTGAGCTATATGAAGGCTTACATATTTAATGTATGATACGAACATAACAGTATTTTAGTTATAACTGCGTAATTTAATGTCTAAATTATTATTAAATGTGAATTAAAATATGGTGTTTTAATTTAACCTTTTATTCTATTGTTTTCTCATAAACTATGGTAACTACTGTTGTCTCGAAGATTGGGCAGTAAATGTAACGATTAAAGTTAAAAATGGCGCTGATTAAACCAGCTGAGTGTCACCTACAAATTAAAACTGGTACTTCATACGCCATTTTAAATATTCATCGTTATGTTTACAGAACCTTGATTTTGGTAGAAATCAGGCTAAGATTTTATAAGTATATGTGCCAATTTGTTTTTAACATATAAGTCTTGCCTCCAAAAATTTGGAAGATTTTTCAGATCTGAGTTTTAATTTAAACTGCCTCCGTGGTCTAGGGGTTAAGTCCGTGGATTTAGACTTGTAGGTACCGAGTTCGATTAAAATTTATTAATAAAAATAAATACATTTAATTAATATTTAATTTATTTGTGATATTTCTCGAGTTTGGTACGCTAGAGACATCGACGAGCTTGCCACTTGTCATGATTGGCCTATAGTAAAGTTGGCTAAATGTGAATCCGCTTCTTTATAAGCGTGGTTTCTGACCACCCCGGAAGAATTTTATTTTTAAAATGTTATCACAGTAATTCAGTTTTTATTTAAGTTAATACTTTTTTATTAATATTATTTAAATATGTATGTGTTCGAAGGCGTAAAATAATACATTTCAAGTTACTTCGACAACGTACTTGATGTTTCTAAGATAAAAAAATGAAAGACATGTGTTTACATTATACTAACATATATTTAATTAATAATAATAATCGTACTTCTTACCGCCAGTTTCTGAGGGAATTTAACCTTTAATCTTTATGATTTTAATTTTAAAGCATGTGATTGACTTTTTTTTTCTTTTTTTCGGTTCTCTTCTCCCGATGGATGATGAATAAGATGATAGGGAAGGCAAAAGGCTGAAGTAATATATCTTTGTTATTCATGAGTTAATGAATGAGGTCATCATCAAATTCCAGATGCTGCAGATTTGATGCTTTTCTTGGAGTCACTCGCGGCACCATAGCTCAAACACGTCGGGTAAAACATGTTGACAGCGCGGGTAAACCGCAAAAAATAAACTGTAACTTGTGCCCCATATTTAAAGTCCAATTTATCGTTTTCCATAATTATTCACATTGTAGAACATTATTAAACAAAACAACACCACTTTTGACCAACAATATTCACAATAAATTAATTTACAAAACAAAACTTGCACTTGACAAGTCCGAGCAAAATGGCGCGAAGTACTCCTCACTTTGACAACTATCAATCACGCGATGTATAACAAAAAGAGACATTGGATATCTAATTGATTGCCTCAAAAACTGGAGATTAAAAACTATTAAGATAGTTTAACGATTTGACATACCTTTCGGTCGCAGAATCCAATATTTTCATAGAATATTCAATCTGAGTGTACTTTTAAAGGCTACTAACTTTATAGGAAATAACATTACGGAAAAGAGATTGCACAAAACCAGGCCCCAACTTTTTTGCAGCGTGCCTCAACTAAATACAATTCAATAATCATAACAATTAATTGTTTTTTTTTTAAATTTAATCACAACATCTCTTTTACAACAAAATATATATATATATATATATTTTTTTTTAAATTTATTTAAGGACATGGTACAGAATACATAAGTCCTAAACAATCTATAATTTAATTGAATTGGTTAAAATGTATGTATGGAATAGTTACAAAGCACTATTTATACGATTAGGTTCTTTATTATGATCAGGTACTTTATTATAGATAAAACACAGGATTTCAAAGTGTACATAATTCTCTAATTATATCGGCGGGATCGATATTTATCCACGTAAATAAGTTTTTGTTAATTGTCGCTATGCTAGGCTTTTTATTAACTAAATAAAAAAACACAATATATAAACTAACAAAAAAAAGAAATCATTATGGCACGAGAACATTTTACTATGCCCATTTCTCTAAGAAAAAATGAGGAAATCCTAATAATGTAAATGTTTTTACTATTTTTCCCTTGTCTAAAATTAGGTAGGAAAAATCTTGGATTGTGCGAGCGAGAGGGATGATAAAGCGATAAACCCTCTTAAATAAGATACTTATCACAAACTTGCAACATATTATAAAATATACAAATAAGGGATCATCCATAAATCACGTGAGACTCGAAAGAGTGGCGAGGTTGTTCGGAATAAGTCATGCACAAGGGAGTAGTGAGATCATTTACATCACGACCACAGATTATATAGACATGTACTACGTATCACGACCGTATCCCTTAAATTACATAATACCACGGAAGAAGCGGAACTCTATAGAAAAAAGTGCCAGTTTTAGCAGCGCTACTGCGGTACCCGCCAAAGACTTTTTTTTTTTGTTAACTAAGACAACTTTAATAATTAAACAATTTAATAATTTCGATACAATAAAAGTATAATTTTCGTCGAACAAAATTAATAGTAGACAAATATTTAAAAAACGCGGAATAAATCACTCAAAATAAAAAAAAAAAAACACTTTTTCCACATAAATTTGCATTACTCCCACATTTGAAGCTTCAGTTGTATTATGTTCTTTGAGTCACACATTATCCCAAAAAATACAAGCGTATATCGATTTTCGTTAGACAATTAATAAAACAAAAATTTTACTTTCAATTCGCGTAAACAGATAAAAAACTAAAAAAGAAATAGGCATTCATAACAACCAATTATCTCTTTTCTTTTTTAAAAATCATTGTTGCCAAACATTATTTTAAATAACTACATTAAATAATAAATGATTAAAGTGTAGAGTATAAAACTACAAAGCAATCTCAGTAATTTTAATATACATACCAAATTTTAAATAAAGATTGTTTTTTTTTTTAAACTTACATAAATAATTAATGGCAACCCTCGATTTTTACCGATCATCAATAAGTCCAACAAGACAAGTGGCAAGCTCGTCGATGTGTACCGTATCAAACACGAAGTAGTGAGATATAACAAAACTGAAAAGCGGCGCGTGATCTTGACCAAAGCACACACTAAACTTTTAATGCCTACCTGATTTTTTTTACCACTATGCCTAATTTTTCAGTTTTTAATTAGATTATACCTGCATTTAAAGATTAGATTCTGATTATTTTTAAAAACACATTATTTTAGTAGACTAAAATCATACCACGTATCACCAAAAAGAGGAGAGGAGTTAAAAAGTTGCTAAAAGCATCACGTGATTAATGGACGACCCCTAAGAAATCTTCAGTTGAACAATAAAATTCGTATATTTTAAATTGTATCTGAGATGTTGCAACTAATATGAGAAACCTGATCACCATATCCATGGTTAATATAAAACTTAAATTATTTAAAATTTTCTTGACATGCATAACAATAAATCTAAATAACACAATATTAAAGTTAAATATCGTCTGTAAACTGGCAAAATATCTAACTTTTATAAAAAATATATTATAGTCGCAAATTGTTCTTTGTGATAAAATGAAACAGTAACATCATAAAAAAATAAGTTAATAAACAGAAAAAGAAAAAAATGAAGGAAACCACGCTTATAAATAGCGGATTCACATTTAGCCAACTTTACTATAGGCCAATCATAACAAGAAGCTCATCAAATTACCAAACTCGAAAAATATCACAAATAAATTAAATATTAATTACATGTATTTATTTACATTATTCAAAATATTTGTGTCCCGACTAGGAATCGAACCCGGTACCTCCGAGTCTAAACCCTCGGACTTAACCGCTAAACCACGGTGGCAGCTTATTAAATGGAATTAGCTATTATTCTCTGACTTGAAAAGTTAGCAATTGACAGTTATGACGAATTGACAGTTCACAGACGATTTCCTATTTTAAAATTAGAATCACGCGTGAAACTTTTAAAACAGTGTCTTTACACAAAACAACAAAAGAGTTTGAAAATTTAAATTACTTCCCGTAAGAGAGAGACAGACTTATAGCTGTCAGAGGAAGAAGTTAACACATATAAAAATAATATTGATTTCTAAACTTGTCTTTATTGGGTGTACAAAGTTGCAAGAAAAGGCTTTGAATCTAAAAGTAAGATTTTTAAGTAAAATAATCCTAAATCTTAAAACTTTATTATTCTAACTTCAATAAATGGATGTACTGTACCATCCACAAGTATTTATGTAAATCTTTTAATAATCTTATAATTTGAGAACATGTTTTATTAATGCACATTGATGTTAATAATAATTCTAAAATATTTAAAGGCTAAATTAATGTAATAATTATTGAATAAAAAATATATCTTTTTGACTGGTTAATGTTACCCAATTTCACAAAATAGACACCTGACAGAAAAGTCTGGAGACAGGAAGGCTGGCAATTAATTCTGCCATTATATTAGCCTTACTATACAGAGGGGAAATCTTTCCAGTCTACTTGGGGCTCTGGTGGGATGTCTCTAATGTATTTTATTTATTTATCCAAGCAATTTATATTTTTAAGGTTCCATATATATTTATTTTGAAAAACAACGCTTATAAAGAAGTAGATGCACATTTACCCAACTTTACTATAGGCCAATAATGACAAATGACAAGCTCGTCAATGTCTCTAGCGTTCTAAACTCAAGAATATAACAAATAAATTAAATATTATTTTATTTATTTATTTAAATAAATATTATTGTGACCCAACCAGGAATAAAACCAGATATTTTTAACTCAATAATTATTTCATTAAACAACAAAATATGCAAAGAAATGCTCCAATACTATTAATTTAACATAAAAATAATTTCACTCAATTTATTTTTATACCAATTATATGCATTTGTGATGTATAAAGTTAGGCAAGTACCATTAGCGTGTAGTTTGTGCTGCACTTGGTACATGTGGGAGTCCAAATTCATCAACAGGCACTCCGTCTTTGTTCCTGATGCTGTCAGCTCCGGGCTCCTTGTCGGGTGCGGCTGGTAACTTGCCCACGTCATCTAAGTATGAAGAATCATCATCAAGGGCTATCTCGTCACCTGTAATGTAAAAATACATGATAAATTTTTATGCAATTAATCCACAATATCCCTAATTAAAAATATTTGTGTTCTCTACCACAAATGCCCCTATAACACAGACTTATTGTCAGTTGCAGAAAATCTGATTATATTTTGACATGTCTAACGTGTTATTGGCTGAAATACCAAAATTAAAAACTAGCTACTAATCAAGTGGCTTTTCTGCAACCGGGCGTTAGACCTCCACCTTTAGAGGCACGGGAATGGTAGTGTTTTAAATCTATGACAAAGGTATGTCAGAAATGTGAATTTCTCATTGAAACATTAAGAAAAATGTTCTTACAAGCTGACCCACAACTGCTTGTTAATACAGCAGAGAGGCCGGCACTGTCCACTGAGGCTTCTCGTACTCTTCAGAAGGTGGTCACAGTACCAGATGGGTAATTCTATGACCACAAGATGAAGATACAGAAGCTTTAGATTAATTAATTAATAACATGAAGTCGAATAAATATTATGATCTCACAGAAGAAATGATCAGGAACGGGTTCAAGACTCAGCTTTACGCAGTGAAAGTTGGTGCGAGAGGAGTTCCAGCAAAATGTTTGCATCACTTACTGAATGAATTGGGCCCAAGCAGGTCTGCCGCCAATACATTTATGGATTGAGCTTCCAAGACGGCATTAACGGAATCATACAGTATTTGGTTGGGTAGGGAGAGGAGTAGAATGGTGGATGGTGAGCGTATTATGGCGCAATAAAATAAAAGAGGGAGGCCTCTTTTTCTTAAACCAAACTGGTCGCAAGCTCAAGACACCATTCTTCTCTCTTAAGTTAATGTTATTTTTATATGTATTTTAGTTGTATTACAGTTTTATTATATGTGTATGGGCCATCTGTTGCCTAATAATAAACGATTTATTATTATTAATATTAATAATTCCAAAATTATTAAAACAAAAACAAGTAATTAAGGTGGCATGATCCACTATCCCATCCTTTTCTCCTGTGAAAGTAAAATTTATGAATATATGTTATATATTTCCCAAATAATAATAATACTTAAGCATTTGTAGAACTTTTGAATATTTAAAAGTCAGGTATTATACTTAATTTAGGTTATTAATATTGTGTATTAGGTAACATACCCAAAGCATCAAGCTCAGCAGCCAATTCATCATCATCAATTTCCGGCATTCCATATTGACGACCGAGAGCATCTTGAACTTCATCTGCTTGGTCCAACATGTCTGCTAACTCATCATGCACATCCTGAAATCATATGCAATCAGGTTTTGTTAATCGTTCAAATTACTGGAAGGCATATTAAAATCTCTCACTATTTATTTAAGGACAACCAGTGGTCAGTTAGACCGCTAGACCACAGAGGCAGTTAGTAAACTTAAGTAAACATATATTTTTAGTAATATTACGTCATATAAGTACTGAACTTAGAACCGGTGAGTAAATCCATCTTTAATGGCTAACTGACTACTATCTTGACTTATATATATATAGAAACACACCTCGATTTGGTCAATATTAATCTTCTTAAATTCCTTCTTCATTTGTGTGACTCCATCTTTCATGGCAGCCACTGTGGCGTGTGTGTCCTTCAGGGTCTGTGTGGTATAGTTAGCCTGCTCCATGTTAAATGATTGGGACCTTAAATTCTCTAGCTGTTGCTCATACCTGAATTATTAAATATACAACTTTAGTCTTTGAAAACTGAAAATGATGTATGATGCATAATATAAATGTTTAGTAATAATAAATATAAGAGAAATATACTATACATTTTCTTTTGCTTCAGAACCCTCATTGCCTTTTGTTTCACACCGTTTTTAGCAGGACCTTCCCTCATTTTGGCCATTTGATCTTTATATTTCCTAAGCTCCGTCTCCAATTTTTGAACCTTTTGTTCAATGCTATCCGCCCTGGTATCAACCTTAAACAGTTTTTTGTTATGATGATTCATCCATCATTACACCATCGAAAAATAAGAAGCAGAAGTCCCGTGGAGGCATACTTACACTACTGATGCAGTCTGATATGCTTGGGCCAGGTGTTTTTGGTTTCCCTCTACCAAATATGCGATTCATTTTGTAATACTTAACAAAATTTATAAAAAATACGACCAACACTCCTCACAACAATTTTGACATTGACAATATTATTTTTAAAAATATAAGGCTTGCGTAAAATATTCTTTCTTCCAGATATTTAGGAGTGCCATTTTGCGTGGTCATGTCAAGTGCAAGTTTTTGTTTTGTGAATTAATTTGCAGTGGATATTATTGGTCAAAGTGGTGATGTTTTGTTTAATAATGTGTTACAATGTGAATAATTATGGGAAACGATTGATTGGACTTCCAGCATGGGGCACAAGTTGCAGTTTATTTTTTGCGATTTTCCCGCGCTGTCAACTCCCATATTTTACCCGACGTGTTTGAGCTATGGTGCCGCGAGTGACGCCAAGAAAAGCATCAAATTCTGCAGCATCTGGGATTTGATGATGACCTCATTAACTCAGGAAAAAGAAAGATATATTACGTCAGACTTGGCTGTATGGGCTAGACCCTTTGCCTAGGTAGGTAGCTGCCTGATAGGGAGGGATATCACCTCATTCATCATCCCACGGGGAAAAGAGAACAAAAAAAAAAGAAAGTAAATTCAATCAATGCCTAAAAATGAAAATACAATACATAGAGAGTCTCTCGCGCCATTTTGCGCGGCCATGTCAAGTGCAAGTTTTTGTTTTGTAAATTAGTTTACTGTGGTTATTATTGGTCAAGAGTGGTGTTGTTTTGTTTAATAATGTGCTACAATGTGAATAATTATGGAAAACGATAAATTGGACTTTAAATATGGGGCACAAGTTGCAGTTTATTTTTTGCGGTTTTCCCGCGCTGTCAACTCCCATATTTTACCCGACGTGTTTGAGCAGTGGATGGTTCCGCGAGTGACTCCAAGAAAAGCATCAACTTCTACAGCATCTGGAATTTGATGATGACCTCATTAATTCATGAAAAAGAAAGATATATTACGTCAGACTTGGCTGTATGGGCTAGACCCTTTGCCTTCCCTATCATCTCATTCATCATCCATCGGGAGAAGAGAACCAAAAAAAAAAAAAAAAAAATACAATACATATGTCAATGTTTGTGGAAGTTCTTCGCGCCATTTTGCGTGGACATGTCAAGTGCAAGTTTTTGTTTTGTAAATTAATTTACTGTGGATATTATTGGTCAAAAGTGGTGTTGCTTGGTTTAATAGTGTGCTACAATGTGAATAATTATGGAAAACGATAAATTGGACTTTAAATATGGGGCACAAGTTGCAGTTTATTTTTTGCGGTTTTCCCGCGCTGTCAACTCCCATATTTTACCCGACGCCGACGTGTTTGAGCTATGGTGCCGCGAGTGACTCCAAGTAAAGCATCAAATTATGCAGCATCTGGAATTTGATGATCCCCAACTCGGTTATGAACTCTTTTATGAACATATATTATGCAAATAAATTACGTGTTTAGGACTGATGTTTTCTGTCCTTTAAAGATAATTAAAAAAAAATAATCAAATCTTGTTTTGGGACCAGCGGTGCTAGCATATGAAATGAAAATTGTAACTCAGTGCAACCAAATAAGCGCATCTACCAGTTTAAGGTACCACTAAGGTTGACCAAAAAATCCAAAATGCTACTGATGTATGCCAGCGAATCCAATTTTTAGCTCGTATATATTTGTTTGTTGTGGTTGCTACAAGGCAGCACTTAGCAGTTCGCACGGTTCGCGCCGAACGGAACGTACAGGTGTCATTTGTCAATATCACATGGACTTTATTGGTTTTCTTTTCTCGTTTGCTATTGAAAATTGCTTTATATTTCGTAAAAAATATATTTTAGATCGTTCGTACTCTCGAGTTGTCGTATATTATTTCTGTTTTATGTGCAGCAGTAACAAGAGTATTTGGTTATGGAAATGAGTGTAAATGGATTTGCTTCGAAGGTAAATAATTATTTTTCACCTTAATTGAATTCAGAGGTTATCGTTTATTTTTAGTGATCGGCCTTTATATGTTTTGTCAAGTACGTACGTAATAAGTTATTTATTTATTTGTATTCTACTTGATGCTAAAATAGCCAAAAATATAAATCTATTTTTTATATAATGCTCACAGCTGATTAAACTCAATTCTCAAAATTAAATAATATTACCTATATTCAACTGGGGACAGATAAAGCGGTTAACAACTTCGATGCTGGCAAAACCCTAACACTAGGTCTTTTATGTTTATTGCCAAAGTATTTAAAATTCTATTGCAAGCTGCAATATTGCCAGATTAAATTAACATATATAAAATACTTGTACTTTAATATTATGTCTAGCTCAGTGCTGGCACAGAGGCTTTAGGAATTCAACACACAAGGTCTGTAGATATGAGGTTCTGACCTCCTGACAGCAAACCGCACCCTGCAGATATGTGAAGAAGTAGGACTGTAGATTTGGATGCAGAGGGACAGGGTTTGTTTCCTGGTCATTATCACAAAAATATAAGATGAATTTATCTGTTATGTTATTCAAGCTTATACATACATTGATGGGTGTATAGTAAAGTGGTCTACTTAGTCCTTAAAAAAAGTTGTCTGGCCTGCAGGGGTTTAGCTTTTGAAGACATTTTAACTCCTTTTTAAACCATCCTATACTCAGTTGTAAGCCTGAGAATCTTTTTTGTCTTCACTTACCTATTATTTTATTTTTCAGAGTAGTAATTGTAACGGACTATACATGTCCTGGAATATATGTGAAAAACTGACCAAAAACAGTTTGCTGGATCTACAATATGCTATATTGATATTAAACAGACCTGTAACTCAAAATGCTGCCTTCATGATGAATATGTGGAACAAGGGTATGTTATAGACTTTTATTAAGGAGATGTATTTAAAACTTGTCTAGTATGTCAGTCGGGAATAAGTCATATTATTGTGGAATTTCTGTGTTTATTATTATTATGATCTCACAGAAGAAATGATCAGGAATGGGTTCAAGACTCAGCAGCTCAGCAGTGGAAGTTGGTGCGAGAGGAGTTCCAGCAAAGTCTGCACCACTTACTAAAAGTACTTACTAAGCAGGACTCCCGTCAATACATTTATGGAAAGAGCTTCCAAGACGGCATTAACGGAATCATACAGTATTTGGTGGTTGGGTATATATGGTATTATCATGCAATAACATAAAAAAGGGAGGCCTCCTTTTTTAAAACCAGCCTACTGCTATTGTTGCAAGCCCAAGATACTATTCTTCTTATCTCTTACCCACACACAATGGACCCGGCACCCGCATGGTAATTTCATGAAAAGCTTAGAAAAGAGATTGCCCAAAACCAGGCCCCAAATTTATTGCAGCGTGCCTCAACTAAATATAATTCAATAATCATGATTATTATTTGTGTTTTTTTTTAAATTTAAAGGTCGATAACCTCTGTTTTACCCCAGCATTAAAGTATAATTTAATTAAACAGTCAATTGGTTTAAATGTATCTATGACACAGATATAGATCTAACTAGATTACGCGAGTCCCTGCATTTGTATGAAAACCAAGCGTGCCACTTTTGTTGTACCTACTGTGACGTCACAAGAGCATTTTAGTGATGGGAATCTCCAGTCCGCGCGAAACCGATATAAAATAGTTCCGACGTTGCATCGAGCCGTCGACCACAATGTCAATCTACTAACTCCATCATTAGTTGACGTTTTCAGTACATCAATAGTCGGTATTGCTTTTCGCCGTCAAAACTTTTTTGTTTCCTTAAAACTGCCCTTAATAAAATGAACAGAACAAATTCGACTATGTTTTGTTGGAAACCAATTTTCATGCCCCGTCGCTTCAATCCATTTCATTTTAACGTTAGGGTCACTTGGAAACCTGTAATTATAATTAATAATATTCTGAATTAAATCACTAACAGAAACTAATTGCAATAAAAAAATATATTATGTGTCACAAAATATCCCAAGGCGAACATTATCATTCCTCTGTTTCCAAAATCGATTTTCGAATGGAGCAAGTGTACAACACTATTTGCTTCATTTGACAGAAAAATGATAATAGTGACCCTACCAAGAAGCTTCGCGACGAATGAAAGTATCGATAGTTCCATTTTCATTGCGTGTTTTAGTAAACAGGCTCTACAACTTTGCAACTTTAAAAGCGGCAATGTATTATGAACATGCGGTGCACACTCAGTTACGTAGTTTTCTTAGTAAAACCCACAACAAACATAACGTGCATAAAATAATTGAATCTAAAATAAATGAGACACAATTTAATTACAAAATTACTTACCGATGAAAGGAAACGTTTCCATAATCCGTCCAACTTTTCTTGTAGAGTTTTTACAGCTCAATACCGTACAGTGAGGCATTTTTTAGATTTAGATTGACGTCCGTTACCGACAACGCGGACCGCAGACTAAATGAAACCGCATCGAAAGAGGTGCCATGCACTTCCTTTTGGCACGCGAAGTACATACACTCGAGTCATCTAGTTAGATCTATATCTGTGATCTATGATATAAAATATTTTAGGGTAAAATAAATAAAATTAATCACAATATCTATCATTATCAAATAAAAATATTTCATTATGGCACAAGAACATTTTATTGGGCCCAATTCTCTAAAAAAATGGGCATTCTCATTTGTCTTCTCTTCTATTTGCTTTTTTTATAGTTTTTCTTTAATGGGCAAAAGCAAACTCATAACGACCAATGTTAGTTGCCGTGGTGTGCCCTGGTTGGCTAGGTGGCCCCGGATTCAAATAATATTAAATTGCAATATAATAATTAATTAAAAAATAATCAGTAAGTACTAACATACTACATTCTTTTTAAAAAAGATTTCGCGCTTGTGTATTTTCTTAAAGTTTATATTATTTCTTGGTTTATCTTTTACAATTTAAAAATACAAAATCAAAATGACTTTATTCAGGCATTTGTGACACATCATTATTTATATTATTTTGAATGATTCTAATCCTGTTAGTGAAAAACTAAGCAGCACAGCAGTCCAAAGAGTAAGCTGTTGGCAGAAGATCAGCAGCTTATCAGATTCCAATGACCTGTTAAACAAAAAACAAAACTAGTTCTATGTTACAGCCCCTTGAACACAGAATTCTAGACCTCTGCTGCTGGAGTAGGGCCTCCTATTTCTGGTGAATTTGGCCTACGCTCGTCACTCTGGCCAGATGGGTTGGTAGTTGGTCTTAGTAGAACCGAGACCAACGGCTATACTTGCTCTCCGAGATGCAGAATCAGTGGTGAAGAAGACAAATTTAAAACTATTCAATGGATTCACCTTGCAGGTGCCGGGTCTGTCATGTGTCTTGGGCTTGCAACCAACTATAGATTGGTTTACAAAGAAATTTTCCTTTTTATTTTATTGTGCAACTAGGCGCTCACTATGCACCATTCTGCTCCTCTCCCTACCCATCCAAATACTGTATGATTCCATTATAAGTTCTGTAAATCTACAAATGTACCTAAGAAAAGTGTATTTATTTCTTAATGGAATTTTAAGCAAAACATTAAAAGTTTTTTTTATATATTCATGTGCACAGTTTTTTAATGTCTTATTTTTTTATATAGCAAAGGTTAGAGTAACAGTGGATGGTGGTACGAGACGATGGGATACCTACATCAGCAACCTATCAAAAGAAATACAACAAGACGCAAAAATGCCAGAACTTGTGACTGGAGACTTTGATTCAATAACTGAGGAAATATTAGAAAAATATAAATCCAAAGGTTGTAAGGTGAAACATGCCATTATTTTTTTCTATTATTTTTTATGTTTTCTTATTATTTATTATAAAAATTCAGTATTTTTTAACATCAGAACTCACTGCCGGGGTCATAGGTGAGCAGGATTATCTAAATTTTGTGAGTAACATCCATATTTTGGTGATTTGGGAATGTATTATTGGGTATATAAGTTTCTATTGGTCATGCATTTTTGAGTATAATAATTCTTTTACGGTAATAAAATATAATGTTAACTGCATATGGCATTCGCTAGTAAATCCATATTTTATAATGGGATTATTTATTCATTTTATCTGGCAGATGAAGGTTGCAGTAATCATATTTAAGTGTGGGCTTTACACTATATCTTAAAATATGAAATATATATGTAATTTATTTGTGTTATGTCTTTATTGTAATATTTATGAAGAATAGATAAAAACACTTGCACAACTGATCAATGATTCATTAGTGATGAGTATGAATTATTCTGTTTTTGAATATATGTATATGTATTTATAATAAATATATAATCTTATATGTCTATTGTTGGTATGTTTCTATCATTGATGTATATAGAACAACCCTTACTGATATAAAAACGTTCCCGCAAAACCAATCGAAATGTCATGTAGCTGCTGGGAATCGTCTAAGCACTTAGTATTAATATTTAAATTGAGTGGAACAAGTCTTTTTGTATGCATAATGATAGAATATCCGATAAATATAGCATGTGACATTATCATTGCTTGAGAATTGGGTCCCAGAGTTGGTAGGTACACGTGGCAAGCGGCACGTTTTCAAAGTGCGTTTTGTATTGAATAAGGCTATCTATATACATCGATGGTTTCTATTATACCGCATGTAATTGTCAAAAGAGCAAATATTTTTTTAGGCTTCATGTGTCATTACTCCCTTTTTGATACAAAAGTTTTTTTTTTAAATAAGGCCGCGTCTGAAAAATACGATACCCATCGTGATAAATACCTAAAGTTTCGAAGTTGTACGATATGCCTAAAAATCACGTCATTGCCTTAAATACCAAAGTGACAAACTAACTACTAATCACGTGGAATATATTAAAATGTTGATCATAGATTATTTTAATCATGCTTTCTGCAACCGACCGTTAGTGTTAGTTATTATTAATTGATCTCACAGCCGAGAGACGAAATAGAGATAGAAACAATTACGTAAGTCAACGTTCGCGCGATCTTTCGTTACCTACTCGATTAGGCTCAGTATGAGTTGCGTTATTTTTAGGAAAACTTCTCTGCACCGTAACTAAAGATTCTATTTCTGCATAATTAAAATAAAAAGTACATAGTTCTGTATTTTTATTCTAGATTATTATGTAAATTTATTTGCTCTTTAATAAATTCCACGCAGTATAAATCCTAACTTTAATAAAGACTATTAATAATAATAAAGACTATTAATATGTTTCCTTTCAACTCTTAAGCTGAGGATGCAGCATGAAATATATTAAATAAATAAATATAACCTAATAAATCAAAGCATTTTTTTACCTCTCATAAAAATATTATAATAATTTATATGATTTTAGATCATACACACACCTGATCAAGATTTGACTGACTTTACTAAAGCAATTGTACAACTGAATAGGTATTGCAAAGAAGAAAATTTACAGGTAAGATAGAGTATTGTTATGTAAAGAGTAACAGTAAAGTATCATCACGACCAATAGGCCATATATAGGCCAATCATGACAAGTGGCAAGCTCGAGAAATATCACAAATAAATTCAATATTTATTAAATGTATTTATTTACATTATTAAATATTATTGTGTCCTGACCAGGAATCGAACCCGGTACCTCCGAGTCTATATCCACAGACTTAACCGCTAGATCACGGAGGCAGATATTGTTATGTAATGTAAAATAATTGTTTTAAAGAAGGCCTAATTATTAATTTGTTTATATGACAAGCTGTTTTTATAGGACAAAAACACAATCATAGGACATCTCTAGAGGACATTTATTATTATTATTATTGATTAATAGGCTCGCAGTTGCGATATGCCTATATCAAGCACTGGTACAAAGTTTATTAAATTGTCAGTTATCAGTATCACCATAGTCTATTGTCACTCGCCACTTGTCCAGTTTGTTTTTAAAAGTGTTTACAGTTGAGGACTGTAATATGCCTTCTGGTATTTTGTTCCACATATTTACAACTCTGTTATTCATGAAGTGATATTCTATATTGCTGGATTTTCTCATTAGCTTCATTCAGTGGTCACGACAGGGAAATATCATTGTGTTAAACCTTAACATTTTGGCTAGATGAGGCCTATACTTATATATACCTTCCTGTTAGAATTTTAAATGTCTCAATTATATCTCCCCTCATTCTGCGATCCCTGAGAAGTTTTGTTCATATTTAATTTTATTTCTATTATTTAACTATTTGTAACATTGCTTATACCTAATTTTGTATGTAATTGTTTTCGTAGTCTAGTGGTTTAGTCTGTAGATTTAGACACGGAGTTGGATTTCTGGTCGGGAAACAATAATTGGGCCTATAGTAAAGTTGGCTAGATGGTTCTCACCACGTTAAGATGATACTTTACTCGTCCTTTGTATGTAAGTCATTTGTTATTGTAATCAGGAATCAAACACAGAACCTCTAAATATACATATATTTTTTTTAGATTGATACAGTAATTGTGGTAGGACAGACATCAGGAAGAATGGATCAGATTATGGGCAACATACAAACTATGTTTTTGTGCAAAGAAAAACATTTACTACCTATAAAAACCAATGTATATTTGATGTCTGATGACACTCTATCCTGGTTATTATACCCTGGTACTCATAATATAGACATTCCTGAAGATATAAGGAAACATAAAAAACCATGGTGTTCCTTAGTACCAGTTGGAGAGAAATGTGAAGCTGTAACAACCAGTGGACTTAAATGGAACTTAGGTAAATATAGTGCTATTATTTTAGGTACTAAAGTAAAAAGTAAAGTATCATCACGACCGTTTCCCTTTCGGGGTGGTCAGGAACCACGCTTATACATAAGCGGATTCACATTTAGCCAACTTTACTATGGGCAAATCATGACAAGTGGCAAGCTCGTCGATGTCTCCAGCGTACCAAACTCGAGAAATATCACAAATAAATTAAATATTCATTAAATGTCTTTATTTACATTAATAAATATTTTTGTGTCCCGACCAGGAATCGAACCCGGTACCTCCGAGTCTAAGTCCACGGACTTAACCGCTAGACCACGGAGGACTGTATTTTTATACATTTTAGGTACTAATATCTATAAAAATTCAGTCAAGAAATCAATTAACAGAATAAGTAAAAATTACACAAAAATTGGCGCTAAAGGAAAGAAATACGAATCTGTTAAATCATTGCGTGTCTTATTGACAATGAAATATCTCTAGCGTCTAGCAGTTTGGGGAAAATACACAATATATTTTAAAAAATCACAAACTTAGCTACAAAAGTTACGAGTTCTAATGCGGGATTTCGGGCAATTTAACAAAAAACACTTCATAACCGTGACTCTTAGAACCCAGGATTCAAATGTGAAAACGTAGCAAATGGCTTTACTGATTAAAAAAAATTGACGACCCGTGCACCCCAGAGCTGCGTTCGTTTTTGTGACCCCGCGTAGGGTTCTGACATCATCGGTTTAGTTATTCGACACCGACATTCACGAACGATTTACGAGCAAAATGTCACTGTTAAAATTGTCTCTTGAAATATTATCACCACTAAAGACATATTTCACCATTATTTATATTATTAGTATCTCAGAATCTGGTGACTATGAGTTTTCAGCTAAGGAACTGTTAAAAATTATATTAGTCATACGGCCGGTAGCAGAAAGCATGATAAAAGTAAACCATGATCAACATTTTATTTTTTATACAAATGCTACGTTATTTGTACCTAGATAGCTTGTCAATTTGCTCACATGCCTCATAGCCATACGTTAAATGGGTCAACTTTCTGTTGACATATTTTTAATTAATTTGTTTGTTATTATTTAGATATCAATTTTTGCTTTTTAATATATTTTTTGTAATGTTTAATGGTGAGCTAAAATTTATTGCAAGCCTAAATTTAGTATAATTGTTAATAAGTAGGTACCAAATTGTTACATAGCACAATATTTTCAGTTTGGGCAACACTACCTTCCACCACATGAATAAAAATGAAAAAAAAACAAAGAAACAAAAGGGCATGTACGTGATATGTATAGATAAATAATAATAATAAATATAAATAATAAATATATCTAGACTGGTCACACAGCGCCATCTAATTTCCGTGGTAAGCTACGAGGCTTGTGTTACGGAAACTAGATGGTTGATAAACTACATATTATACTTTTTTTTTTGTAAATATATACCTACATATAAACACCCAGACCGAGACAAATTATACAATGTACAACTTGCCCCCGGTGGGAATCGAACCCACGACCTCCCGAGTTCACGGCAACGTTTGTTACCACTAGACCACGGAGGCAGTGACAAATGGCGCTCAACCGTCTCTGATTACACCGCAAGGGAGCTGTCTTGAAGATTTTTACACATGTGTTTTGTTGCAGTGAAGGCGCCTTTAAAATTTGGTGACATGGTGAGCTCTTCCAATACATACAGCGGGTCTCCGACCGTTACCATCACTTGCAGCCATATTATACTCTGGTCCATGAAGGTGCCCAGTCTCATAGGTAATTTATGACCATTTAGACTAGCTGTTTGAGCCGTCAGGCCAGCGTGGCGAGTGTAGGCCAAATTCTCCAGATATATGTTGCGGAAGGCCCATCTCCAGCAGTGGATGTCTAGGACGCTGTGTTCTAAAGGGCTGTAATTAAATGAATTCACTGGATCAATATCATTACCCAATTTCTACTTTAGTATTTATGGTAATTGTATTTTTTATGTTTAAGTTAGTTATTTGCGCCATTGCACCTACCTCATAATCAAATTTCTCTCCATTGTCCCAAATAGTTTGGTTTTGAACTTTATCGTCTATCATTCATCCCTGAGCAAGCTCTACCATAAGTTTTATTTCTGAGTCCTATAATTTCTTTCCAGGTCCATGGGTTGGGGAGCGGAAGTAAATACTCATTATAGTTAAATTATTATATTTATGTTTGTAAAGTGAAATAGTTAATGGTGAATGTAATATAAATAATTTAAAATATGAATCTAGACAAATGATTAAGTAGTTTTATGACACAATGTAAGAAACCGAACTGGCAATGAAATAATTATTCTGAGAAATGGATGACAAACTATTGATGAAGTTGTGGAGCTATATGGAGTGACTTGGAGATCATACCGCATAATTTTAACGGAAGATTTGAATCCCCGAATGAAAAGTGATTTGATACTTGTTGAGCTGAAGGAACAAACGACGGCGGCGCTATCAGCCATTACAGAAGATGAATTTAAAAATGTTTTGAATAATATAAATAAAGATAGTAAAAGTGTATTCGTGCTAAAGGAGAATACTTTGAACCAGATTAAAGATTTCTTGTTTATTTATTTATTAAGGTAATTTTAAAAAAAAGTTCGGTTTCTTTCGGGTACCTCATATAAACAATTATAAAAAAATACTATTTATATTGATCTTTTTATTTTAATTATTAGTTCTATATCGGAGTGGAAAGCATCCAAAATATTAGGAGCCGGAAATAGAGCATAATAAAATGAAAATATATATAAAATATATACAAAAATAAATATAAAAATAAATACAAATATTGTCGCATCCTAAGGTTAAGATAATAAACATTGTTTTTTTTTTATATTAAGGATACTTTCCATTCAGACCGCCTCAGTGGTCTAGTGGTAACAAACGTTGCCGTGAACTCGGGAGGTCGTGGGTTCGATTCCCACCGGGGGCAAGTTGTACATTGTATAATTTGTCTCGGTCTGGGTGTTTATATGTATATATTTACAAAAAAAAAAGTATGATATGTAGTTTATCAACCATCTAGTTTCCGTAACACAAGCCTCGTAGCTTACCACGGAAACTAGATGGCGCTGTGTGACCTGTCTGGAAATATTTATTATTTATAAATATTTTTCCACCCAGATTAATAGAGCTAACTGATAGTGCTGCCCAAAGCAAGACCAAATTATATAATAATGCATTTTATAACTGTGAATACAATTTACCCCAAATTCCTTTAAAGCCTGTAGTCATTTTCTGTTACTTAAGCGCCAACGTTATATAATGGAATCCCTTAAATAACGGAATTGTCAGTGTAAACCGCTATTAAAATTGGTATTCTCGTATAAAGGTTCCACTACAGATGACAGCAAAATAACGTTACGATGCGTTCATTTAAAAATAAATTATATATTTCTTGAGTATTTGCCATATTTTTGATTTATTACATATAATTTTAATTTAATTAATATAAATGTTGTTAACTTTAATATAAATTCGCGGCGGACAATTTAAGTATTTAATTCACGTTTTCCCAATGATTTTGAAGTTGCAACCCCATGGGTAACCTTTGAAATAGTGGAAAACGCTGTTTTGACGTAAGGTCGGATATGATCGGATAAATTCGGGCTAAAAGTGGGAGTAAATAACACAATTCACTATTTTGACAATCTTACGTTTGCGACTAAGTAACAATATTTTGCAGTATGCTGCTGAATCCTTTAAAATGTGAAAAGTTAAAAAAGACTGCCAGTATAAAAATGTATCATAAAATTATTTATAGAAATTTGTCTTAAGACTTAATTGACGAGGCAAGACGTCTTAAATCTAAATATGATGTGAGTCCCTACAGCTTATTTCTTCCTCTCCATTTCGCAACCGAACCACACGCATAGGTTAGATAGAACATGCAGCCAAATACCGTGGTCACCATCCCTACGCGTACCTACCTATAAATTTGGGGACTCATACATATGTGTGATCGTAGCCGCGTCGACGCCTTTGAGATGTGGTGCTGGAGGCGTATGTTGCGCATTCCGTGGACAGCGCGGAGAACCAATGTATCAATACTCAAGGAGCTCAAAGTCACTACCAGGCTCTCTTCTATCTGCCTGCAGTGAGTCCTTGAGTATTTTGGTCATATAGCACGAAAAAGTTCGGCCAATCTGGAAAAGCTGATGATCACTGGTAAAATCGAAGGCAAGAGGCCCCGTGGCCGAAGCCCGATACGCTGGTTTGACCAGATCCGAACCATACTTAACACCCCAGTCCACAGTGCGCTGCATGCCGCCGTGTGCAGACCCGGATGGCGCAGCATCGTCGGAGACAAAGTGATCCGTGGAGGGGGTCACGACCCTCAGCATTAAGGAATACGACGCAAGGAGGAGGACATATGTCGCACAATAAATTTTTGCAGTATATCTTTGGAACAATTTGCCTGTCAATATTTGGCCAGCACCCAACAGAATAATATTCAAAAGATTGGTATACTCACATTACTTAAACAGCTCCCAACAGCGTGTATAAGTGTATATTGTATGTAGTATAGTTATGTATATATGTAAGTACTATTAGTATGTAGTATAAATATTATTGAACGAGCATGTCATACCGAAACCAATTTGCGTGAGAAACGCCACTCTCGAAGTTGTGCAAAAATACGTCTACCTTGGGCAGACCACGCAATTAGGAGTAGCCAACTTCAGCAAAGAAGCCGATAGACGCATTAAGCTAGGATCAAAGCTACGTCACATCTTCCTATCGAACATACCAAAACAAAAGTTTTCAAACAGTGGGTTCTTCCAGTAATGTCGAATGGTACAGAAACGTGGATATTGACGGTGGGTCTGGTCCACAAGTTCAGCGATGGAGAGAGAGCTATGCTCGGGATTTCTCCTAGGTAAAATTGGTCTAAAAATTACCGGCCTACGAACTAGAAGCACTTGCGTTCTGCATGCCCCTATGTGCTTTACCAATTACAGACAAAGCTCGTTCTTTTGGAGGTCATGCAACTATTTCAATTGTAACTGTTCGGAATACGAAGCCAACGTTTGTTCGCAGCAACTTAACCACATTGTTCTGTACTACCCATATGGGCATATGGGCATATGCCTTAGCTGTGTACTCACAACTACTGTTGTTAATTGTTGTTATTTGTTTTTTGTAAGTATTCTTTATTTTATTTTGTTTGTAATCCATTTACGGTAACTTCTAATTGACCCTTAATGTTTCCTATTTTTTCCAATTTTGTTATTAGTCGTTAGTTATACTTTAATAAATAAATAAATAAATAAAAGATAAAGTCAGAAACGTTGACATCCGTCAGAGAACAAAAGTTACCGATATAGCTTTCGGAATTAGCAAGCTGAAGTGGCAATGGGCTGGACACATCATATGTCGCAGCAGACGGGTTCTGGAATGGATACTACGTACTGGAAGACGCAAAGTGGGACGAACCCCCGACAGATGTACTGAGGAAGGTCGCTGGTGGGGGTTGGATGAGGGTGGCAGAAGATCGTGTAAAGTGGCAAGTCTTGGGTGAGGCCTATATCCAGCAGTGGAGAGACAGGCTGATGATGATGATATATGTATATTATTGATAAAAATATAGTTATTATTTTATAATGATCAGTCAAACACGTCTTCGCACCTACTCCTCGATCTATTTTTTTTATAGTCCTAAAGGTTGGCTGTAAGAGAATGTATAGCGGCATTAAATAATAATAAATAAATAAAGATGTAAAATGCTCTTCCAGCCTCTGTGTTTCCACTTTCCTATAACCTGCAATGGAGTCCTTAAAGCAAAGATGTGTGAAAAAGCATCTTGTCAATCCGGCATAGTATTGGGGACTGAGGTCAGTCATAAGTGTCGTGATTACAGTTCCTATCATTTATGGACCTTCAGGTGGGCGCAGGGTCACAGGTTGTGCTAGTATAAAAAAGCCACCTCTTTTTTTTGCTGATCACTTTATTACACGTGCAACGCCGAAACAAACAGCTAGTACTAAATAATGCTTATAAAAAGGGGAGTCGAATCTTTATCGAGTCATCAAAATTGATACTACCTATTCTCGCAAGGTACGAGAGACGAATGCGTAATGTATGCGCGTAGGTCGAGGTCGAGCCGCAGGAGCAAATCAGTCGTACCAACCGCACGGAGAGATCACGAGATGGCTCTCATCTTTATCGTTATCAGATGACGTTACGTGTAGTAACGCCAACTTTTAGGGCTCTTTGTAAAACACCTACCAGTTTTTTTCTTAAAAATTTTTTTTTCCACATCGGTTTACGTATACATATATATTGGGGATAATAGAGTTTTTCGATGGGGCAGCACTGTTTTATTGTTTTATATTATAAACACTTCGTTATGATAAAAATTCCGCTGCTTTCTGACCCAATTCACCAATGATCGTTTTTTTTTAAATCCTTAATAAGTAATTAAGTGTTAACATTTAAAAAAAACTAGCTTTTAATTCAAATTATACCAAATACATTTATATTAAAGGTTAAATAAATGCGTCAAAGATAATCTCAGTTTTGTCCCTATTCAAACCCTAGACCATATTCCCCCCATTTAACGGTATACTATAAATAGTCCCAAACATACTTCATCATCACATCACAGCCCCTAGAGCACAGAGTCCTAGAATTCCACTACTGGAGATGGGCCTTCCAAAAACATCTGCAAAATTTGGCCTACACTCGCCACGCTGGCTAGACGAGTTGGCGAGGGTCTGATGTCAATTTAATAACGATTCCACAAGTTTGTATTAGTGTAACCAGGACCGACGGCTTAACGTGCTTTCGGAGGCACGGAAACGCTGGTGATGTAAATCTATGACAAATGTACGTAAGAAAAGTGTATTATCATTAGTACATGCTGGGGTTTGAACCCACCTGTTTAGGGTATTAAGGAATACGTTTTTACAACCGAGCCACCACCGCTCTACTCGTACTTATTTGGAGTATAACGTTGCTTTCCTACTTACTTATTCGTAGTTATAATTAAAACTGTGAAAGCGGTATATTGGACAATAATTTATTTTAATTACCTTTTACCTACGCATTTAATTACATAAGAAATAATTAAATGAGTATTGTCTTGTTAATGCTGTATAGCTTGAAACAACAGGGAATGATCAACTGCTAATTGATTGGATTCTAAAATAAAATACATAAGTATTCATCTCAAGAGACTTGTGGTTATTATGTCAAAAGCCCTAGAGAATTTGATTACTGGACAGTAATCTTGGCGCGGTGGTGGCTCGGTTGTAAGAACGCTTACCTTAAATCCTACAAGGACGGTTCAAATCCCCCCCTTTTCTTACGTACATTTGTCACAGATTTACAACACCACCGTTCCCGTGCCTCGGAGAGCACGTTAAGCCGTCGGTCCCGGTTCCACCAAATACCAACTTGTGGAATCGTTAATAAATTGTTATTAAAAATTGATCTGGCCAGTGTGGCGAGTGTAGGCCAAATTCTCCAGATATATGTTCTGGAAGGCCCATATCCAACAGTGGAGGTCTAGAACGTTGTATTATAGGGGTTGTGATGTGATGATGAAGTATGTTTGCGCCTATTTATAGTATACCGTTAAATGGGGGGAATAGGGTCTTTGGAACTACTAATTTGTTGTAAAGAAATGTCTGTTTTATTTATTTATTCATTTATTAAAACTTTATTTTTATTTTTTATTCTCTAGCAGCCACTTTGGGACAATACAGAACATACAGCTCTCCCAAAGTGATAATGCGCATAGAAATCTTCGTCACTGTTCGGCAACGGTCGTATTCCTCGAGCGTCGGAAGACGATATGTATATAGAGTGGTTAAGTGCATTTTCTTCATGCATAATTTAGTAGAATTATGTGTTTTGTGCTAAAAGAGATAAATATTGATTTATCAGTAACGAAATTTGATTCAAAGTAAATAGCGAGGAAAACCATACGATTGAGAATATGCTACAATCTTTGTTGGATTGATTTACTTCGAAAATTTTATAGTACTGTAGTGGCCTCCTTTAAATATAAAATCTCTGCCTGTGTCAGACAGACAAGCAATTGTCAAATAAACTATTTAAATAAGATAATTAAAGTTGAAATTAAATTCACCTTTGAAAACAAAACCAAGAAGGTTGTGTAATAGCAGCTCTATATAATTCCACACAGAGAGAACACGTGCGCCAAAAAAACAAAAACAAAAAAACACTGCCCGAATTGTTTTCGATTGTGTACTCATGATATTGACTTCTATTTCTTTGGAACAAGGTGCAAAATGCAAGTGCATTGTTTAGTGCTCTTACGATTCAGATTCGGGTGTTTCCGGGAATACGACAATTAGCGAAGATCTGCATGCGCATTATTAATTTGGGAGTACTGTACAGTCATGAGGCTAGGTGCAAACAATTGTAAGAAACGTTGCCAAATAAATTCATTAAATTTTACATACAACATATTTTAAAATAACATACATACAAATATGTACACAATAATACATATACTACATACAATACATGCTTATATACGTTGTGAGAAGCTCTTTAGGTAATGAAAGTAAACCAGCGATTTGCTGGGTGCTTGTGTGAATGCATAGTTGTCAAACGGCAAAGTTGCGCAATAGCCATATTTGAAGTAAGTCGGCAACTTCTTGAACATAGCGTCGAATAGTGGTGCAGGCAGCGATCACATGCCTGCAGCTGCGGCAACTTTATCGCGCGCCCCAGTACCGACGTGCGCGCCGAACGCGCTCAACCATTGTGTCGCGATTCCATATCACAGCCACAAAACGATCTTTTGGTACGTAAATTTTATTCCTTAGCTAAATATTTTAAACCTATTATTTTAGGCTTCTTGTGCTTTCATTCTAGATCTATTATTTAGGTAGGTATGTTGTGTGTGTAAAAACATAGGTTTTAGTTACTTGTTACGTGTGTAGTTTGTTGTATTTAATTAAATTCCATTACATTAATGTATTGCAATGTTAGATATTGTTTTTATTTATTGATTTAAAACACCTACCTGTAAACAAATACATGTAAAATGTTTGATTCATTGGGTAATTTTCCTTTACATGTCAGCTTATAAAATTACTGCCATAAACAAATAATTGACTACGAGTATTAAGCAAATAGGTAACGAAACATAAACAAACATCACTTATTTTTTTAATAAAGGTAATTATTGTAGGTACTTTATATTCATACTAATATTATAAAAAATGTCTGTCTCGCCTTGTGAATTTATTACTGAACCGATTTTAATGAAATTTAGCAGACCTTGAAACTTAAGGACTGACATAAGCTATATGACGTCATGATTGGAACACGACATGTGACCCCACGGCCGTATATATCCGATTGTCAGTTTGATTTGACAAAAGATATAGGTACCCCTTGTATTTTGAATTGGGTTTTTATAAGTGTTAAATATATTGCCTATGAATTTAATTGTAAGTTTTTTTATTTAAAATGCCATTAATCTTATCACAGTTAAGAGTATAAACTCTTCAAATGATTGTTTGTTGAATGTGTTTGTTTTATTAAGTGCTTGACAGACGTTATCTTAAGGTGCCTAGACATTATGGAAATCTAGAGCAAAGTTTAGCAATTATAGAAATATAAAAAAAAAAAAAAAAAACCTTATAAATGTATATATAGGTACTACGTTTACGAGCATGATTTACTAATAAATTTACTAATTTACATTTGAAACTTAATAAGTATCATAACGACCGTATCTTTTACGGGGTGGTCAGAAACCATGCTTTTGTAAGGAGCAGGTTCACATTTAGCCAACTTTACTATACATCATGACAAGTGGCAAGCTCGACGACATTTAAAACACTTGATATTTTCTTTTAAATAGCTTATCTTATATATATATATATATTAAGTTTATAACAAAATATTTATTTGAAGTAGATACAAAAATATTAAAATAAAATAGATTATAAAACTAATTATAAATAAAACTAAACTAAAAATACCTATGAAATTAAAACTATTCTACAAAATAAACTAATGGCTTACCACTAGGGAGGGTACCTAAAACGCTCGCCGCATTTCATAATTACATAATTTTTACATTTAGTATCACGTTGCCTGATCCAACTTAAAAATAACTTCTTTTCTAAAATAATTATCTAAGCTTAACTTATAATTACGTGTGATACCTACCTTTATTTACTAGGCATACGATTTTTTGTTGTATTATTAATATGTACTGGAAGGCCCATCTCAAACAGTGCAGGTCTAGTGTTCTAGGTAGGGCTGTAATGTGATGATGTTAGGCAGTCATTGTCTAAGGGTTTCATAGACTTTTATTTATTTAAATATGTACTTTATTGACATTAAAAACCTAGTACATAGGCGACCTATAATATATAATAAGGCGAGCGATCATGATACGAGTAGGTGATGGGCAGAATAAACGAAAATATTAAAATAACATAAATTACTAAAATAAGTATTACTTATAGGACACAAATATACATATACATACACAATAAAAATACAATACACATACATACTCGTAACTTTATTATAAATAATAAGATATCTGAAATACAAAAGAACTATGTAACGTCAATATACATTCTGTCTCTCAAAAAATTATATAGTTAGAAGGTTTTTATATACATTGATAGACGGTGTGCGTCTGATAGCCAGTGGTAGCTTGTTCCGCTGATGAGAAGCAGGAACAGTGAACGAATCTGATAAAGAAATAGGAAGGAATCTTTAGCTGATTGTTGTGAGAGAAGCGGAGGGCACAGTAGTTCGTATTAGAGATAATTTTTGGTGATTTAGAACGTTATAAAGTAAAGAGAAAAGATGGACATACTGGCGTAGGACGATATTGAGCCATTTTAACAGAATGCAAAATTGGAATACTCGATCGTACATACGCAAGCCAAAAACGTAGCGAATGCTTAAGTTAAGCAGACTAGACGGTCGAGTGTTTTCAGCTCTTCAGTGACGTCGGGACAGCAGGTTTTGGATAGTCTAGTAGTCATGGTCTTAATAGAAAGAAGGAACGAACTGACTAACGTAAGCTTTCTTTTAAATGAAATAAATTTCAGGAGACGCTTTAACGAATGCCAACTCAGACCAAGGGAGTTACTAAATTACCTTAGTGTGAATAAGCCCTTACACTAGTCCATCTTAATCTACAGTCATATCAATAGGTTATGGTACACAAACAATGTGGTCACTGCCTCTGATGACTAAACGATGTTGACATACGTTGATTATTTTATGAACAGGCAGACCTATAAATTTCATTCAATTTATACGACCTACAGTTTTATGAAGCTTCTCATAGAAACATACTCTTATTTATGGACCTTATGTTATAATAATCTATCAGTCACAGGTAAAGTATCATCACGACCGTAATCTCTTCGAATTCGATTATAGTTTATCGGACTATTAAAAACTTAACAATAATTCACCACTTCCGTAACTTTAAACGCATGAAATTTTTGTGGTTAAGGTAGACCTATTTTTTTTTATTAAATCTTATTTTATAAAACAAGTTCAATTAATCTGCCTCCGTGGTCTAGCGGTTAAGTCGATTCCTGGTCGGGACACGAAAAATATTAATGTGAATAAATACATTTAATTTATTTGTGATATTTCTCAAGTTTGGTACGCTGGAGACATCGACGAGCTTGCCATTTGTCATGATTGGCCTATAGTAAAGTTGGCTAAATGTGAATCCGCTTATTTATAAGCGTGGTTTCTGAAAGGGAAACGGTCGTGATGATACTTTTATATTAAGTTCAATTAAATCAAATCAAAATATGTATTATTTATAAAGTTGAAAGTTAACTCGAAGCCTTAGGTATAGCCTAAAAATCTAGTTTTTTCTTCCAAAACAGCATTCCAAAGCCGCAATTTTGGCGGACTAATTCACATACCTACCTGCAGCTAAACAATTTAACATCCGCTACATCATTAACCAAAAATATTTAGTTATTTACTACTCGCTTCAGTTTTTAGAATTTATGAGCAATTTCTTTCATTTCATGAAAATTTGTCATTTACGATTGGTCTGGAAAAACCGTCTGCCGTCAGTTATTCTAATTCTTGGACATCGTAGCTTAAATTAAATTTATATTTGCGTGATTATTGTTAGCTGTGTTTTGTGAACAGTAGATTTCAAGATTTTCGAGAGCTTTTAAAGCTAATAATTCTCCACTTCACTCATCTCATTCTTCAATTTAATGAAGATTGACTTAAATCTTAGAAAATTATATTTATTTTAAATCTATTTTTTTAAGTATGAATTATATTATTATCACGTGCAAGGTTAACATCATGTGATAAACTGAATCTTTTTAACATCTCGCGGTATCATGAAGCCGTCACGATATTTCTGTGACATAATCTCACTCGTTTATCAAAATTTAAACTTTGAATATTGGCTATTGTGTAATTTACAGATGTACAAGTGAAAAATTGATAAAATCTGAAGGTTATTATTATGATATAGTTTAAGTTATTCTATTTACTTATCAAAGAGATCAAATATAAGATAGAGGGGACATTGATTGTTATTTTCATACAAAATGTTTGTTACAATTTTGTTTAAGTTATCTACTTTGTTCTTCGTCTCTTTTCGAAGAACATAGTGTTTTACACTTCATCAGGTCGGTATATTATCAGTAAAACAACTAAATCAATTTATAGGCGCACTTCGAACACGACCGTAACCTGCAGCTATGCACTGTCATAGACTAATGAATTTTGATTTGATTATATATCACTAGATCTACAGATTTCAAAATTAATTAAGTAGGTATACAAACGTTACATTTTTGATAAGAAAAATGTTATAATTAGATTCAGAACTATAGAGTTTATGTCGTAATCAAGAGAGGAATGTTAACAATACATCATCCGCACGTCAGAAATGTCGGTTTAATAAAAGTCAGGGCACACCGAATGCGTGCGTGTAGACGATACCGTGACGTAGCACTGAAAGACGTCGTCACATACAGGTGTCATCTAAATACAAAATATAAATC
Organism: Tinea semifulvella; assembly: GCA_910589645.1. Classification (NCBI taxonomy): domain Eukaryota; kingdom Metazoa; phylum Arthropoda; class Insecta; order Lepidoptera; family Tineidae; genus Tinea; species Tinea semifulvella. The sequence goes on from OU342586.1 coordinate 11,226,278, forward strand.
GGCCGGCGACGAAGAGCGACGAAGTCGTGCCTAAAATAGATACTAAAAGTTGCATCGTGAGCATATCCAGTTGCCAGTTTACAATTACAGAATTAATCCTTGTAGACCAGCCATACTACCTGAGCCGTTGGGGTGCTCTAAATCTCTATAAAATACTGGTCATAATAAATAAAAAAAGATTGCAGAGGAAAATAAAATTGTGATTATATTTTAAGAATACACATACCTAAACATTTTTTATTATTGTTTTAGGTCTGAGTCAAATATTTCGCCCTCCTTTACGTCGCCAAGTTAAAATTCCGTTAACATCGATTTCGTTGATTACATCACACGAATTTCGTTATTTCCTTTTCTTTCCCGAGAACACAGGTAGTCATATTTTTAAGTTATAAAAGTCCCCCTCTAATGTGACGTCACATATTTTGTACATCTAAAAATTAATGATTTATCAACAGATCCAAAAGTATTTAAGTTTTTAGTCAGTCTACTTTTACGCATTTGGTATGCCCAAGCCTTTAATTATATAGTGTGTTGCTAGCTCCAAAACAGGTTTTTCTTCCTAAAATACAACTTTAAAGCATCGATGCTGTAGTTCATTATACTTATTTGTGGAAAGTTTTTATAAAAATATCAGTCCATAATTGAGGTAGTATTTTTATAAAAATATCATTCCATATTTAAGGTAGACCAAGACCAAATTTCTATATTATTGTTTATTGTAGTAAGGAGATTTTAGTATCTGTCCGCAAACTACTAGTCTGATCTACTTGAAATTTAAAATGGTTATCTTGTTGACCAACATGTATCCAAAAATATATAATTTATATAATAATAATATATAGATTTTATAGTGTAAAAGAGTATCTTGAATGCAAAACAGGTTATTTTTTTATTTATTTTTTAATAATTACAATATAAATTACATATTTATTCGAAGTTAATTAATATAAATTAAAAGCTACCTAAATATAAAATTAAAAATAAACTAAACGATAAATAAAAAATGTCCTCTAGAGACGTCCCATCCGAGATAGTCCCAAGGAGACTGGCAACATTTCCCCTCTGTATAGCGAGGCTAATACGTTGGCAGAAATAATTGCCAGCCTTCCTGTCTCCAGACCTTTCTGTCAGCCGCTTTGACAACTCCTTGGCCAACCGCCTCGCCGACGGTCCCCATGGGCCCATCGTCTCGACCCCAAACGGCGCAAATTCGTAACCGGCACCAAGGTTGGCATATTTGCGCAATTTGAGGTTCTCTGCAGAAAACGCCGCTGTCCCCGCGCCTGATGAGGTCGCCTGGATGTGAGATGGAGCTAACCTGCCAAGTTTCCACGGCCCAACAGTCATTCCGTCGGGTCTCTTGCCATCGCTCCGCACAATCCCAGATGGTTCTAAGATTGCGGGTACTCCAGCAGTGACAAGAGCCCTTCGGATGATGTCGTTGAGAGCCGCGTGACGAGGAATGCGGCCTGCACTTCTAGCACAAGAATTAAACAGGTTAATTAATATTGTTTTATTGTAGTTGTGAATATGATATTATTATGCAAGTAAAGATTTACACGCTTGCAGGTAGAATGTATGTGAGTAGATACGTGACTAAAGTTTTCTGACCACTGTACTGTATTACTGCAAATAAACGATATTTCTTTTCATTTCATTTCAATTTTTTTTACAGACGTAATAAAACTGTATGTATACTATACTAGTATACTATATTATTATATATCTCAGTCACAAAGGTTAGTTGGTAGAAAATGCATTTACGGGATTAAGCTAGCCTTTGTACCCTTGTTTTGGTTTTGTACAATAAAGAATTTTATTATTATTAAACTATAGGTATGATGACTTTGTCAGAGATATTTAGTCATGTAGTCATAAGGGTTCGATATCATTACGTCTGAATAAATAAAATTTAGGCCCAACAAAAAATATGACCATTTTTTAGCAAAATTTGAAAAAAAAACTGTGCAAGAGGCTTGCGCAATAACGATACCAAGACTAGGGTCAATCTTGGTATTGGTCTTGCCTACATATCGGTGATCTTGGTCTTGGTCTTGCAAAAAAGCAAGAACAAGACCAAGATTGGGCAAAACTAATTTGAAGATTTTTTTTCGAAAAACGTTCACCAATGCTGGCTTATACTTCCTAAAATCATGTTAAAAATATTATTTATTTGCATTTTTTTAAAATATTTCATAAGTTGCTGGATGTAGATCCAAGTAGGTACTATAAAATACATATTCTTTTAAAATAATAACCGAACCATAAATATAATTATAGATTTATATCAAATTGTAAACATAAATGGTTCGGCTAAACATTTCTGTTCTTCTTCACTGTGAACTAATTTTAGTTTCGGTTCGTTAGCTAAGTCATATTATAGGATCTTGTTTGTAGTTTAGTTCTTAGCATTACCTATAATTATCAACATTCCATACAACCTGTGTTATAATGGTTATCTAAGATAACTACAGGTTTATTTGTTTCAAACGGCACCACTCATATATATTTTTTATTTTTTTATTTGGCACTTATTGTAACCCTCTTGAGAAATGTAGTCTATTAACTTTCTATGAAATAAAATTACTATTACTATTAATCATAGATTTGTTTTATAAAATAAAGAAATTTTTCCATGTCTAAAATTTGACTGTCAAAATATACAAACTGTCCGTAATTTTATTTACTAGTTAAGAGACTACTTTTCTCAAGAGTACACTTGTTAAGTAAGATTGAACCACAAGCATTAAATTAATCAAGACTTAAACAAATAAACCCTGGTGATGACAAATAGGGAATCAGCTCAGCATGGAGCTGCGACTCTGGACCACAGCGCAGATTTTCAGCTAATTCTTCGTTAGGATTTTGTGTCGAGGTGTTAATAGATAAATATGTAAACAAATATAGTGTGGTACATACATTTATAGTTAATTTAATAGATAAATAAAACAAAATAATAATAAAAACAAACTATAAAATATTGAGCTGGGATGCTGCTGGAGTCCTCTGCTATGACTATAAGTGCTATGTAAGATAGATTTTTTATATTTTTTTAAAAGCAACCACCGACTGAATGCACAAGTTATTTTTTGTACAATATTTACTCATAAGCGATCTCCATTGCGTTATGTCAGACCTATTTATGTGTATGTAAGCGAACTCCATTACAAGTTTACACCTATACGCAAATGGTGACTCTTTTGACAATAGACCTGTACCAGTCGAATTGATACTTGATTTTGTCAATTAATCGGAATTATTTGAATCAATAAGTTATTATCAATCATTAAAATGGAGCGATAAAATTTAATGTATAAAAAAAACTTTATTACATAAAAATAGCCAACAAAGTTAAATGTGTAACTTCTGCTGACCATACCATCCTTGGTCAGGTGCTAATCATAAAATCTTTGTACTAAGTGCCTATTGTACTATTCCGATAAAATGTACAGTCGTCACACATTTATGTCCGTCCGTTCCCCTACATAAATGTTTTATTTTGTAATAACCGTTCCAGTAGCAGGTACCTATTTGTACATACATATAGGCGTGAAGGCAAGACAAACTATCTGATAAGTCTAACGCAAACCAAGATTGGGTGATAGGCAAGGTAGTGATAGCAAAAAAATAATTTGTTTAAAATTAATTTGTAAATGCTTATAAATTTATTTCTGAATACTTATTTTTAATTAAATATAATTTTAAATGTGCATACCAAAACGAAGACTCTGTAATTGTCGAATGTACTAGCTCACAGCTGACCTTGAAATAAAATTCGTGCTATTTTAATCGTTCAATTTGTATCAGTTCGTAAAAAAAATAAAAAAAATGAAAATCTTACGACTGAACTTCAAAATAAAACTGTACCAATTTTATTTTCAACGCCATTTAACACCAAATTTTGGTGCAACTCTCCCTAAGAATTTTAATTTTATTCTATGATAACTGTCACTAATTGCCTGGTTTATCACCTATTCACGGTTTGAAATTGATTATGGGATACCTACCCTGTATATGGTCGTGGTTACATGTCGTGCTCCTATATCCAATGACCGTTCCAGGGTTACGAATTGAAAGAATCTTTCAAATATTATTAAAATCAGTCCAGTAGTTTAGGCGTGAAAGCACGACAAACAGACATACAGACATATAAAGCTTCATTCACATTTATAAAATTAGTATGGATGTGTACATTATAATAGGTACCACACACGTAGCACGAATTTGTAAACGACAAATTGCGATGACTTAACACCTCGTGTGTAGTCAATTTACTACACTTAACACCCTTGTATATTTTCGTACGTTTGTATTAAAAAAGATCACATTACATTTTAAAGGAATTCAACATAATACTTACCTAAAAAGTATTGCATGTTCATAATTTTCTATGAATTAAAATTTGATGCTGACCTACTTTTAGGCATGCGCGTTGACGCCCAAGAAGTCGAAATACGCTCAGACCTAAACCACCAAAACTACAAGGTGAAGCGATTTTTCCCGCCTGCACTAAGGTCTTAAGACTTATGCTGTATAAAGCACAGATGAGAGCATGCTTGAAATACTGTTCGCACATTTGGGATGGTTTCGCTAAGTATCTTGCTTAATGATATATAATGCTCTCAATGTCCTGCAGAGGGACCACAGTCTAAAAACTCTCGACTCACTGGAGCTTCGCCGAGACGTTGCTTCTTTAAGCGTGTTCTAAAAGCTATACCACGGTACGTGTACTACTAAGAAGCTCCATAACCTGATCTCCATTCCAAATCAAATCAAATCATTTATTCATCCTTAAGTATAGGTACATACATATTACAATTGGTATTCAGTAGTTTGTTCGTTCAGCTATACTTTACCCTTAAGCCCTTAAGATATACAGATATATTTATTTAAATGCCAAAGTCAAAATTAATGTCATAAATGCATATAAATAAAATAAAAATAAAAACATATTTTGGTATACAAACACAAAAGAAAATATATAGTTAGTGTCCTATTTTAAATATTATAATCTATGTCAAATGTGAGATCATCGTCAGTCAGAAAATTGTCAATTGTATAATAACATTTCCACAACCGAACTACACACCGAAATATGCATTCACAAACCATAGCCACTATTCCTGCGCGTATAAATTTGAACTCTTATAACTGTCGCAGAATGAAGATGTGGAATGCTCTCCCAGACAGTGTGTTTCCCCACTCCTATAACCTGGAGTCCAAGCGAAGTGTGAAAAAGCATCTTGTTAGGCCGGCATAGTTATAGAGATTGATTGACTGATCGTTGGCGTCAGTTGCTACCAGATGGGCGCAATGTCAAATGTTTTGATAATTATTGGTTACCTACGTTTACGGTAAACGATTAACCATATTATATTATTTTAATATAAACGACGCTTTGCGAAACCTAAAAAGTTAAAAATGACGTCGATTGTCCCTGCTGACGGCTGACCTTCAAAATAAAACTGTTACAATTTTAGACGTAATTTTTAACATTAATGGTGGTTTTAACTGATGGTGGTAATTTGCCCAGTCTGCCGGGGCGGGAAAGTACCCACCGTTCATGCCGATAAACCCAGTAAAGTGTATTCACACGTTTCGGGATCAGGCTCGAATTGCCGTCATGCACAGTCAAACCGGTATAGTGTTAGCAACTAATGTCAGTCATGAGTGTCTGATTTCAGTTGCTAACATTCATAGACCTCGCGCGCCACTTACCATCAGGTGGGCGCAACGTCAAATGTCGAGGTAGTATAAAAAAAATACATACTAAATCCTAAAGGTTTGGCTGGAGAATGACTAGCGGCATTAAGTCCGCCTTTGTACATAGTGCAATTAAGTTTTTAAATAAATTATACTACACTACTAATTTGTAAAAGTATCCCAAATCTATATCTCTGGTTTTTTATTCAATTATCTCGAAAACGGAAGTAATGTGTGCAATTTCATGGTTGAGGCGATGTGAGGTTGGTTGATAGCCGACCGGAAACGTCTGTACTGCTGTACCACGGGACTGACTGACCTTCGACCGAGTTACTCACGCGGTCCGTAACTACCTAAGTACCCACTTTTTGTCTCGCTATTATGGATTGAACTGTTTTCCTCCTATTTATTTACTGCACTGAGCCGTTTCATTACGCTATTGAATAGATTTCTTAGCGCATCTTTATTGGATTAGTTTTAAGGATGTAAAATAAACAATAAGATATCTTTCTTTAACCAAAACATATTGGTATGACCTTAAAAATAAAATAAATAACTAGTTTTATCTACTTTTATTTACTGCACTGAGCTATGTCATTAAGCTTCTGTTACCTAAAGTTTTACTTCTAAAATACATTAAAATCCATCGTTCATACTCGTACATCGGAGCTCTCAATATGTACAGTCAAGGAATTTAATTTCCAACCCACCAGGTTCAATATCGTATAGCAAACTGTTACCATAAGAGCTAGCTAGAGCACGACGTTACTTTGACATATCGCATGCATTGTTCAATTTTCGACCTTAATACATTGCGAGTGTCTAACGATATTTCAATGAAATGGGTAGGGAATTAATCCGCATCCATAACGCGTCTAAATCCCATACTTTGTGATAACGGATGTGCGTGCGCTAGAGCTACACATATCTCAAAACTCTTGACGCTTAAAGGTGTTCCGAGACGTGTATAAACTGTCTTGCCAAAGCTATGTGACGTCACAAATGACATTATTCCTCGCGCTTAGACTGCTCACGATATCGAGATAGACCGCTCTGAGCGCTGTCACATATTTGTGATTATATCGCGCACCATTTTCAAGTTTATTTAATTTTAATTTTCTTTTAAATTATTTAATATTGTAATTCCCACACCTGTATTGTAACACCCCGAAAGGGAAAACGGTTGTGATAATATTGTAATTCGTTTATACTGTTTGTATATTACTTCTAAAACAAATCTTTAATTGTTTTTATAATTTTAACGGGTCTTTACGCGATTTACCTTAGAGACATATTTCTCCCGACGTTTCAGCCGTTGGTCATTGGCCGTGGTCACGTGGTCGACCCGTTTAAGTAGGAAGTGAAAAAAAAATGTCTGTAATACGGTAAGGTATTTTAAAAGACCAAAATAAGTTAATAATATAAAAAAAACTATCATGTTATGAATGAAAATTTGATTTAGACCTTTCCAAATTGATATCACGCTCTGAGCATCCAAATCGTGATATTTGATTCCTTTTCCCGTTCCCCCTTTTGGGGTGGTCAGAAACCACGCTTATAAATAAGTGGATTCACATTTAGCCAACCTTACTATAGTCCAATCATGACAAGTGGCAAGCTCGTCGATGTCACCAGCGTACCAAACTCGAGAAATATCACAAATAAATTAAATATTAATTAAATGTATTTATTTACATTAATAAATATTTTTGTGTCCCGACCAGGAATCGAACCCGGTACCTCCGAGTCTAAATCCATGGACTTAACCGCTAGACCACGGAGGAAGTGAAACAAACTTGTATTTTTTTTTTAATCAAGGGGAACTATCCCTGTAGTATGTGGGTAATAGATTAGTTCAATTGACAAAGTGTTGGGTCAGAATAGGGCCTAATATCATACGAAATCTGAACGAAAAACGAAATCCATTGCCTATTGTGGATGAATTAGGAGAATGCCTATCTGTTGATAAAACGCAATGTATCGAGTAAACTTTGCTTGAATGACCCCCCTGTGTAGCGAGTAATGAACTACCTACCTACCTACCTATGATACAACAAATATTTACTTTATGTTTGTTCATGTACCTAGTCAGAAAACACGTTTTTTTTAAATGAAGCTGATTCACATTCTGCCAACTTTACAACCCTATCATGACAAGTGGAGAGCTCGTCGATGTCTCTAGCGTACCAAACTCAAGAAATATCACAAATAAATTATTTAAATTATTGTGCCCCAACCAAGAATCGAACCCGGTACCTCCGAGTCTGAATCCATGGACTTAATCGCTAGGCCACGGAGGCAGTTAACACTTTTTAGTTTAAGACTTCAAAATCTAAATATGACATGTAATCCTGAAGGATTGGCTGTATACAGTTAGCCACCTGAAGGGTTTTATCGCGGATAGGTAAGGAAACGTCCATTAATTACGTGATGTTTTTTTAGAATATTTTAACCTCCCCCCCTACCCTTGATCCTCGGTGATACGTGAGGTTCAAAATCGCGCGTTTGACGAAAAAATAAATACGCATGATATTTTACTACACCCCCTCCCCTTGTGATATTTCGTGATTTTTGTTGACCCCCCCCCCCCCCCCCCCTTTCGAGCCTCACGTGATTAATGGACGGCCCCTAAATACCTAATACAATTTTGTAAAACAAAATCTATTTCAGTTGTATTGTGCAGACTAATCAATTGTTGTAACAATTCCAGTCTTTGAGTCTCTTTGACTTGTAATGTGTTCGTATTATCTTCGGTAGCATGGTAAATTAGTTTTAATAGCTATGCTAATCTTGCCAACATTAAATTGACCACATGTCATTATTTTTCTTTAGAACAATCCCCTGAAAACATAAATTTCCGAATAATAAAAAAATATATTATAGGTAGTAGAATCCTACTCTGATGGCCATTGACGGTAGGTAATATTATAATAATGATTATAATATTAAATTTATTTGAAGTTAATTAATATAAATTAAAAGCTACCTAAATAATAAAATTAAAAATAAACTAAACTATAAATAAAAAATGTCCTCTAGAGATGTCCCATCCTAGATAGTCCCAAGGAGACTGGCAACATTTGACCGCCTCCGTGGTCTAGTGGTAACAAACGTTGCCGTGAACTCGGGAAGTCGTGGGTTCGATTCCCACCGGGGGCAAGTTGTACATTGTATAATTTGTCTCGGTCTGGGTGTTTATATGTATAATATGTATATATTTACAAAAAAATAAAGTATAATATGTAGTTTATCAACCATCTAGTTTTCGTAACACAAGCCTTGTAGCTTACCACGGAAACAAGATGGCGCTGTGTGACCTGTCTGGAAAGATTTTTTTATTTATTTATTTCCCCTCTGTATAGCGAGGCTAATACGTTGGCAGAAATAATTGCCAGCCTTCCTGTATAGGTAGTAGAATCACTCATGGCCATCGATTTACGACTTTCGTAGGATTTAAGTATCCCTTAAATACTCGTACAAAAATTTGTATCGATTAAACGGCAGCTTAATACAATGATTTATGTTTACAGGGAAGACGCTCCTGATTTATTTTAATTCGTCAGTATTAATAAAACTAACTTGTGCAAAGGACTTATAAAAAAAAAAATATCCTAAATAAGGTGTTCGCTCTCTATAGTGGATTGTTTCTGGCCTTTGGCAAGTAGTAATTAGCTATGGACGGCGAGCAAACTAAATTAATATTTATGAACTACTCACTGTGGGTAGTGTATTGTTATTTTTATTTTTAAATATATATAAATGTTTCATAATTGCATGCTGTGTACACATGTTTTTGGAGATTCTCGTAGTACTGAAACTGCATTGTTGTTTTGTACTCATTTCTGTTGTGTATACCTAATAATAATAATTAAGTAAACGTAGCCACTACGTGGACGTACATACAAAGTGGTTATATACCGGGCCCTTGGAAATTACAATTAAAATGCCTAGATTATAGACAGACGTGCCTAAGATTAAGTAGACCAAAGTCTTGCCACGCCAGTTTCCATGCAGGGTAGGCGGAGAGAATTGAGCGCTTTTTGTTACGATCACATTCTTCTTTCGCTTAGTAGACATTCATAAACCTTTATGTATGGGCTTTTCTGCACCTTCTAGTCTGCCAGGGTTTGTCAATCTTTCTTCACTTATCTTTTCGGCATGCCCGTTCCTTTGTGCCTGTACTTTCCTTCATAACTAGCCTAATGCTTAGACTACAACCTTGTTATAGGATCATCTAATTAATCCGGCACATTGATTTATATTTTGGACATTTTTATTTGTCGCCATCGATTTTACATAACATCCCATGTGCAGGATAGGTAGACACATTTTAGCACCTCTTTTACCCACAACTTTTTCGTTATCTTATGTTAATCGACCCTCGCTTATGCTTTTAACCATCGCACCAACTATCTGGGCCCCAGGAATGTGTTAACATGTATTACTTATAAATCTAATAATGTTATTATTATTATTAAATAATTGCAAATCTCAGAAAATTGATTAACAAATTCAAAATTGTTACAATAATATTGTTTAATAATTATTATTTGTACTAAATAGATTTCTATTTTGCAAATTCGTAAACATTCTGCTTTATCAATGAAATACTTATGCCTACATGAAGGTGCTCCCATTCGGTTTCGGAGAAGCCTGACCGCATGCATTCATTATTATTTTAATTATTTCGTATTGATACATTCACATCTGTTTCTATTTACATTCTGAAGACACATGTAAAATACGGTTACACAAATTTATAATAAAGTAAAATTAATACAATTGTTTAAAATATCAGTGCATGCATCCGCTTAATAATTTCTGGAGTCGGAGCTCTATTCAGAAACTTTTCGCTAAACTACCACTAAATATTAATCATTTATTGAAATACGTTATTGCACAAAAACTAAAATTAGTTTTCATAGGTGAGTTTAATGCCTGTTAGGCATTTTATAAAGGTCAGTTACCTTTGAAATAGTTAAAAATCCTAACAAGATACCTACTTAGTGTATGTACCTATATATATTGTATTGTATGTATTATTGTGTGTATATAATTTATATATTGTTTATTGCTTACAATGTGATCGTTTAGTTACAATTTATTTGATTTTTCCTTGCACCCACCGTTCACTTTAAATGCTTTATCCGACCCTAAGGTTGACTGTCAGAGAATGTCTAGTGGCATTAAGCCCGCCCCTTGTACATAGTGTAATAAAGTTTTAAATAAATAAATATATCATAGGTACTTATATCATAAACATAAGTATTATAATATATTTTCTTAACTTAGTGTAGTGTATGTACACTAAGTTAAGAAAATACACTACACATTAGCGAAATACTGCAACCTATAAATAAATATATAACTAACTTATATACTTATTTTTATAGTTGTGTCTGTCTTAGCTTATAGTGTGACAATGCCTATCTACAGCAGCTATAATGTTAAGCGTTATTCTGTATTTTTAATTTTGTTATTTTATTGTTTCTCTTTTTAAATGATGGTTATCATGTACTGCTCCAGATTCACCAATATGTACTATAAAATTATATCGTTTTATATCAATATTGTAAAAATTGACGTGTAAAAGTGCAGAATACATATCTTTTTGTCCTAGGTATGCCTACTTGCAAAAATAAACGAATTGAATTGAATTGACTTCATACACAAAATATATAAGTAGGATCATTATCTTGTTATCCAGGCTTGTTTTCCCCGGCGGGATAGATTCTCCAGATTCGTATAATTTGGCTCCTTTCCTATTCCCCTACAGAGGAGTAGGAGCGATATTCTGAAGTTGCTTGAGGGCCCATTGTCAACAAACGCCTCGATAGTAGGCTTCCTCAGATCTCTTGCAATTATATAATGTCTTTTGAATCACGGCGCTCGGGATACAATATGTACTGAGCAATATGTTCTAATGACCTCCAAATTAACGTCAAATCTCCATCAATGGAGGTCTAGGACTTTGTGTTCTAAGGGTCGTAGGTAATGAAGCTTCTTTAAGCTTAATCTTTTAAAGGATTGAGTACGTAATGATATTTATTTTATTTTGTATTTGTTATAGGTAACCGGGACTATAAAACTTAGCCACCATGGGGGCTATGTTCCGGAGTGAAGAGATGGCCTTGTGCCAGTTGTTCATACAGCCCGAGGCGGCTTACACCTCCGTCTCGGAGCTCGGCGAGGCGGGCACCGTGCAGTTCAGAGATGTAAGTATGTGTTTTAAGTAAACAATAACATGTAACTTAGCTACATGTTTCAGAGTAAATAGATGGCCTGTTCATACAGGTTCTCAAAGCTCGGCAAAGGAATATCTGATAGAAAAAAAGTAGTTAAGAAAAATATTAATTTAAATGTTCATGGTTGATTGAGGTTCAGAAAACTAAATCTCTGGTGCAGAAAACAAACTTAGACTTAAAAACCCAGCAGTTGCTTTTCACATCATTTAGTTTTCTTACATCAAAATTATACAAAATTACTACTTTGTAATGTTATCAGCATAGGTATATGTTTGAATCTTTATAAATTAACGGTCCCTACGTAATGTATCGAAACTAAAAAACTAGGTACATCTTACTTGTACATCATTCGTCTCCGCGTAGAAGCTCGAAATGTACATTTCGTTACATAACGACGGATGTGTATTTCTACAATCGATTTTTATTTTATCATATAAAAAAATGCAAATTTTCAATTAAACTTTCGCGTACATTTATAATAGGTTTTATCATTTTAACGGGTCTTTACGCGATTTACCTTAGAGATTTCTACCGACGTTTCAGCCAAGTTGCATTGGCTGTAGTCAAGGGTCGACTGAAAGAAATATGTCTCTAAGGTAAATCGCGTAAAGACCCGTTAAAATAAAATAAAAACTATTATGCAATTTTTCAGTTTCAATACTTTACGTAGGGGCCGTCGAAATGTGGTAACATCACTCCCTTGAATTATCTTCATACATTTTAACACTTAATTTCTCACATAACTGCTCCATAGTCTAGCGGTTGAGTCCTTGGATTTAGATTCGGAGATACCGGGCTCGATTCCTGGCCGGGACACAATAAATTATTTAATTTATTTGTGATATTCTATAGTCTCGAGTTTGGTACGCTAGAGACATCGATAAGCTTGCAATTTATCTTGATAGGTCTATAGTAAAGTTGGCTAAATGTAAATCCGCTTCATAAAAAAGCGAGGTTTCTGACTACCCCGGAAGGGCGTGATGATACTTTACTTAACTTTTTATTTAAATATTACAAATTTACTCAATTATTGACAGCACTTAATTTACATTAAAAACATCCAAAGTACACTTTATCCTTCGAATATTTTGCTCTTGGCAACACTGCATTGAGTTTTTTTTTTTAACGTAATGTTAATAAATAATGAGGTGTTAACAATTGGGTGTCTTACCCTAAATCAACTCTAATAGCGTTTGATATTGACTTTCGGTAATTAATCCCTTTATATTGAGGTAACGTTTGCGGTTAGAAGACGAGAATTCGATTGCTGGTATCTAAATTCTAAACTCAATTTCGTTGTGATACATTTAATGGCATTTGAACATAACGTACATTACCTTTTGTTTTTGCCATCTGTCCTACTACTTTCTCCATATCAGCGAAAGTGACTAAACAAGTCGTAGTTATGCTACGTTTATCTATATCAACTTAGAATTAGTTTAAAAATATAAGCAGTTGGCGGATTATAATTGAAAAGGAAAACAGGTTAAAATAAATAGTTGATTTTTTTTATTTATTATTAAGCCGCATGTTCAATTTCCTTACAGAGAGAGCAAGAGTTTTATTAATTTTCTAAAGCAAAATAATAAAGAATTGGAACCGATACTTATAGTCAATTTGTCGACACTATATGTAATCGCAAGTGACATACTTGTCCTACATGATCGGTAATAGAATTCAATATGCATGAATTGCCTCATATGTGACTCGGAGAGAGCCGCACCCAATGCATTTTTAACAAGGTTTATTATATGAATTTTCTCGACTATTCAGTAACTTTACGAATTCGGATACCAGAATCGATGATAAAAACCACTCGATGCGATTCACTAGTAATCAAATTGTGATTAGATTTTAGTAAAATGCTTTCATTTGGCAATGATAATCGTATGCTATTTTATAGGTACGTATAGTCATTCGTCATTATTACAGACCCTAGAACACTCCTAGTTTAGCACTGCTCAAGATGAGCATTTTAGAACGTATTTCTGTAGGATTTGGGCATTGTAGGTTTGCTATAATCCCAATTTATAATTGAAATATAAATGTAGTAAGACAATGTTAATTTAATGGGTAATATTTTCGGGCGGTACTATTCAGTTGATTATACCGATTGCGACCAGCTAAAGAGTGAGTGCTTAGCATTTTTACCCCATATTATATTACTTGTATATTATTAAAAAAAAAAAAAAAAATTTGTTTCTGTTTTGCATAAATTCGACCAAAAACATATGGTTTATTTATCAGAATTAGTAAACGTAAATACCTCGGTCATTCAACTCGATGCGGACTGGTCGTCATTATGCAATGTGCACAATATCGAAACTAAATAATTTATTAATATTTCGGGGGGTTTCTGTTATTATCCTTTTTTAATCGTAATAAACTAATAATCATCTATGTAGTCTATGAAAAATATACATAATAATATTGCAAGACATCATAATCTAACTATGCTGCCTCTTTTCTCGAGCGATAAGAACTGAGCATCATAAAATTATTTAAAGGTAGACGGTCGGTAGGTAAATAATGTCGGTAATTTAGCTACAAGTGTTTATCATTACCTAAAGCAATTATCAGTTCATTTGTTTGATGTTGTTTTCTAAACAAGGTCACTTCAAAGTCACGAAAGTGAATAATAAAGTCTAGTTTATTCCATAGATCACTATAGAAAAGATATTGCTTAGGTACATAATCATATTAATCGACAATCGACCGAGTTAGTTTTCTTATGTAACAGAATAACGCAATGGATTGCTTGAAGGTGAAAGAAATGTATATCTCTGCTATAATCTCCGCTTTTTTTTAATGAATTTTGCTTAAATTGAATGAAAACGCAAGTTGAACGACTTATTAATTTAAAACAAAAAAATATTAGCTTAATCAACATTTACTTATAAAAATAAACTAACACGAAGACTAAGTAACGTAGCATATTTATTGTAAAATAACAAAATAATAATGACTGTAACACACTAATTATTGTTGTACCAATGTCTAGTGTTGATTCTCATACCGTTTGGTTTCTTGCCCTGTGTTGTTATATGTTGAATCTTGGTTTTGCTTACTATTTATTTATTTATTTATTAAGAAAACTAGAGTACAAAATATTCTCATTTGTTTCATACTTAAAACATACAGCAGACCAATATTCAAGAAAAGAGTGTACAGTCATTTTTATAAGTCACTAGCTTAACTTTTTACTGTATTTAATCCATTGTAGGTAGTTATTATTAACATTAAGGTATTTATGTATTATTATATAATTTTATTGTATTATATTTATGTAGTATTAGTATGTATGTGTATATATTATATATATGAATATATATATTATAGTTGTCTAAGTATGTTAATTTTTTATATTATTTATGTTTCATTTTAATATTTTATTTCTCTATTTGCACCGTACTCATATTTAAATGTCCCAATGTCCCAAAGGTTTAATAGGAAGAGAATGTCTTGCGGCATTACGTTCGCTTTTTGTATAGATTTACAATAAAGTTTTTAAATAAAATAAATAAATAAATAAAATTTTGTTATACAGCAAGCAAAAGCATGGATTAAATTAATTGATTGGACTGGTATGTGGGTATGTTTTTTATTTTATATATTGTATAATATCTGTTACATGCCTATTTTTTTTATTTACCTATCAGGCCGTCTTCTCATTTAATTAAAAATACATTTACCTTGTTAAATATTTATACTTTATAGGTACTCTGAAACTCTGAATAATATATATTTTTTTGGAGAACTAATAATAATAATAAATAAATATTTCCAGACAGGTCACACAGCGCCATCTAATTTCCGTGGTAAGCTACGAGGCTTGTGTTACGGAAACTAGATGGTTGATAAACTACATACTATACTTTATTTTTTATTTTTTGTAAATATATAACTACATATTATACACATAAACACCCAGACCGAGACAAATTATACAATGTACAACTTGCCCCCGGTGGGAGTCGAACCCACGACCTCCCGAGTTCACGGCAACGTTTGTTACCACTAGACCACGGAGGCGGTCAATAAATTGGAACTAACGCTTTGGACCCATCTCGCTCGCACAATCTTTCTAGGAAATATAAGTATTGGGGTGTATACTTGAGTGTAAAACGTATGAGTTTTGTAATGATATCTAGACATAATATATCGGAATCCTAAACGAGACTAGACTTGAGGAATAACACAATTGATTTGGTAAATTATACGTATTGGATAATTCTGACCTACGATAACTTGAAAATAAGCTAAACATACAAGATACTTCGCTCATTTATCATAAGACTAAAAAGGAATTTCAAAATATTGTAATAACGGTCAAATCTGAAGGACGTGATCGTATATGGAATCCACCACACATAGGTTTAGCACGTGTAGGATAAAAGGTACAGCCAGACAAAATGGCGCTGCATTTATGGTAGAATAAATACTGAAAGTAAACTAGAAAACTGTGGTAAATAAAATATAATGATAAAAATACAACTTTAGGCTTTTACAAATGTTGATCGAATTATCGACGTCTCCATGACAATCAAAGTCATGAAGACGTCTTAGATTTAAATATATTTAGAATCTATCTACTTGTTCCACAACAGCATTGATAATGGATACAAAAAAAAGGAAGACGAAAACCGGTTTGTTTTGAAATAGGTACTTAGTAAGATGGGATATTTACCCTTTATATAGCAAAGCGTAAGTTTAAAATTCGTAAAAACAACGGGATCAAATGAGATAGAGCGGGCATTGGTTGCTATTTTCATACAAAATGTAAGTTACATTATTTTTTACCTTATTAGATGATACATATAACTTATGAATATAGCTATAATTTTAAGATTATAATTATGTATATTTGGGTTATAATGTGCTGCTCCAAATACAAGCTATTTCCCAGAAAATAAGCTTTTCGTTACATTAATTAATTTTTTGACATGTAAAAGCGCAGAATACATTATATTTATTGTCCTTTGCCTACTTACAAAATAAATAAATAATAATAAAAAACAGTTTTAAAAAATATAATTTCCACTGTGCAATAAATGGAGCTACAGTAGTTGTAGTGCTAATCAGTTTGAAAGTGAAAGTCGAACATAGCTATAACCGGCAATGCACTGTCATACACTAATTAATTCTCTGACGATTAGCCTAACTTTGAGTCTCATACCGTTCGGCTTCTTGTCCTGTCTGTTATTTAATGCCTTTGGTTAAAACTGACTTTCGGACAAATCCATTGTACATATTATAATCTAAGTTTTTTGTGTCTATGCCGAAGGCCAGAAATAATCCACTATAGAGAGCGAACCCTTTTAAGGATATTTTTATTTTTTTATATTTAATATCTTGCACAAGTTAATTTTATAAATACTGACGAATTGAAATAAATCAGGAGCGTATCCATGTAAACATAAATCATTGTATTGCCTACATATTCGAGTGAGGGGGTTGTTGCCTGCTATGTATGTTGTTTGCAAAGGACGATATAGCAAACAACATTGGATTTCTTTTGGTTCGAATTGCTATACCAAACTTTAAGTCCCGAATAGCATCGGTCCTCAAATTATACAATTTAACACTTTGACTCAAAGCCTTATGATATTTTATTTAATCTATGCTTTGGTACTAGAAATGAATAAGAGATGCAATGTGAGTATATAGCAAAAAAAAAATTATATAATTACTGTACTTGTATTGACCGCCTCCGTGGTCTAGTGGTAACAAACGTTGCCGTGAACTCGGGAGGTCGTGGGTTCGATTCCCACCGGGGGCAAGTTGTACATTGTATAATTTGTCTCGGTCTGAGTGTTTATATGTATATATTTACAAAAAAATAAGTATAATATGTAGTTTATCAACCATCTAGTTTCCGTAACACAAGCCTCGTAGCTTACCACGGAAACTAGATGGCGCTGTGTGACCTGTCTGAAAAAAAAAAAAAAAAACTACTACTATGTAGTTAGTTACCTAGTTCTTTAAAAAAGAATCTATACGAATCTCTGGACTTTAAACCTGCAATGGATCTAATAAAGTTTTTGTAAAATAAATTTTCTTTTGTCTTCTGATGCGGTACCTCAGACCAGAAGACCATAACTCAATAATCTAAAGTTAAGGAACTCTTAAGGAAAGTTATTAATAAACTTAACATATGCTCGCGAATAAGGTTGT
The DNA here is from genome assembly GCA_910589645.1 of Tinea semifulvella. Lineage (NCBI taxonomy): Eukaryota > Metazoa > Arthropoda > Insecta > Lepidoptera > Tineidae > Tinea > Tinea semifulvella. Next base: position 11,244,400 of record OU342586.1, read on the forward strand.
CAAGTAGGTACGAGGCGGTAATTCGGAACTGGATGTGACCTTAGCGGAAGGTCAACATCTCTCCATTAGCCTGTACGTATGCAATCAACCAGTTAGCAATTCATTGAAAAAAATACTTGATCTCATAGACGTAAAACATAAGCACCGGAGCTACTATACAAAAAACACTATTTGACCAATAAGTAGGTACTTATTACCTATAGAGAGGCAAATAAAAAAAGGTGTCGCAACTTTATGTCAACGCGCTAAAATTACTTATGTTGTACTACTATTATTACATACAACATTTAACGTGTTTTTAACACGTAAGTCGGACATTTTTTTATTTTATTTTAAATTCTTTATTGCACCAAAACTTAAAATTAGGTACATAGGCGAGTTTAATGCCTGTTAGGCATCCTCTGACAACTAACCTTTGGGATGGTGAGAGATTATGGGCAGGGTGCAACAATCTAATACACATTTCTTTTTTAAACATAGGCAAGTGACTTTATTTTTAATGCCGCGGCATCAAATCATGGCGCAAAAATCTGTTTCGCGGAGTCGGTTCTAATAATATCAATTTTTCAAGAAGCTGCTATTTACGGTTTAGTTCGGAAAGCGCACGGTTTGCTTCAAAGTTCATCAAACAATTGTAATGCATTCAAACACATACATTGCAGTTGTTTTGTATTGTTCACATGAGAAATATTTTGGTGGCTGGTATAATTTTAATTACTTCTACTCTATTTGCTTTATTCTTGTTCTCATGTTGCCTGTCTGTTTTTTCTCTTTGAATAAATCAAGAAAACTTCTGATCTACCTATTTGTAAAATATTTATTGTAATACAGGTAAAATGAGTTGTTTCAAAGCCATAAGGAAGAGCTATCGATCAGGCTAATAAACATAAGTAAAAGCATCGTCACGACCGTATCCTTTTCGGGGTGGTCGGAAACGGGGTGTGCGGATTCACATTTAGCCAATTTTACTTTAGGCCAATCACGACATGGCAAAATTGTCGATGTCTCTAGCGTACCAAACTAGGGAAATATCACAAATAAATTAAATAATAATTTTATTTATTTATTTAAATTAATAAATATTATTGTGCCCCGACCAGGAATCGAACCCGGTACCTCCAGGTCTAAATCCACGGACTTAACCGCTAGACCACGGAAGCAGTTTACCTAAAGTATTACTTATTTTTAATTTCATTAATTAGGATTAAAAGCTTGGGCTTAATACGCATAATAACTTAGCCCGAGCGTTATTATAGTCAATGAAAAGTGGCCCTCTTCAATACGGGTAGCACTAGGCCTACATCAGCATTGTTTTAGGGCCAGCGACAGACGAATAAATTTAAAATCCAGTAATGAGTCGGTCCATAATATGTTGGTCTATGCTTAAAGGTTTTTTAAAGTAGCTATGCCTGACTGTTTATAATTTTGTTCAGTGTTAATTGTACGATACAAAAACAAGTTTTAATAATAATAAAAAGCAAACCGCAGTTAACAACAAAGAAAAGGAAAATTTTACTAATTACGTTTTCATGAATCATTTTGATGTATTATTATGAATCACGTGAATGTAGCGCAATTTTAAAGTGCATGGTATTGATACGTAATCGAAACTGTTATTTGTTAAAATCAAATAAACAAATGTGCTACCTTTTTGTTAACCATTTATTCATTGTATTTATTTTTCAATATTACTTACTAATCGACTAATTGATTTTGATCAAAGAACACTGCCGTATACCTTTTTTTTTCACCACCCTATAGGTTATTAGGTACATAATATTATAGATATACGGGGTGAGTTTGAAAACCTTTACTTTAGACTAATATGTAATAGATAAACCTAATTAATATAAATACTTACAAATATCTTGATTATAATCTACATGTCATCGAATCCAGGAGAAGATGAACCCAATGTTCCGAGGACTCCGGCGACGTTGCCTCGTTGGATGGCAACACTGATCCTCTGAATAAGATATTCCCTACTCAAAGGATCACCTGTTGACGCTCGGATGGCAACGCTTATGTCGCGTATTAACGATTTAGCGTCCTCAGACCAAGGGCAATATATCAATAGAATATGTAATTCTATTGATAGAAACAATCGTTTTTTTCTAAGAAGCCATATGTCGGAAGTGACAAAAAAATTTGGCTTCTTTATAAGAATTAGATTTTTCAGAATTAAATAGACACTTTCGACATATGGTTTCCTAGGAAAAGTTATTTGTTTCTATAAAGAGAAATACATATTTAGTCTAACTTAAGAGCATACAAAATCACGCGGTATATTTATCATATTATGTAATAATGTGTATCATATCTATATATGAATATGTATAATATGTAAGTATTATACGGGGTTACTTTGTATGGTCTTACGTTAAACCAATATGTGATTCTATTAATAGAAACAAACAACTTTTTCTAAGAAACCATATGTCGGGATTTCATTTTTTTTTGGCTTATGCATACAAATTGTCTATTATTTAAAATTAACAGTTTGTATAAAGAAGTCATATTTTTTATATATATATATATGGTTTCTTAGGAAAAGTTGTTTGTTTCTATCAATAGAATAACATATTAGTCAAATTACGAGGCATACAAAATCACCCGTTTTGGGTATATTTATCATATTATGTATGTAGTAATGTGTATCAGAGTATATCTATATATAAATATAATAATTATTGTTATATTTATTTTCTTTTTACAATTAATTTTGCACCTAAATCTCTCTCTTGCCCAAAGGTAAACTGTCAGAGAATGTCTAAAGGCATTAAGCTTCGCCTTTTGTACTATTGTGAAATAATGTTTTTTTAAATAAATAATTTAATAAATATTTATTTATATTTCTCTGTAACTATATTTAAGACGTGTAACTTTTAAAATAATGTTTGTTTAGCAGCGATTCATACCACTTTGTAATCTAATGGACGATGTTGATGTGACATATACACTTATACAGATTAGGCAAGGCTAACTGCTGCAAATTGCCGGGTATGGAATATTACATAATTTACGTAATACCCACTTAAAGGTAACGTTTTAGCGACAAAAATAAGTTTATTTATATTCTTAAATACTGACCTCACTTTTGTAAAGTCTTATGCCTGATGTCACTTGATTTAATCTCATTTTAGTTTCCTAAAGACCTTATTTCCTAAGGACATGTATGTCGTAGAACCGATGAACGATGGAGTAGACGAGTTCTAGAGTGGAGACCACGTACGGGAAGACGCAGAGTGGGTCGACCCCCGCTAGATAAACAGATGACCTGAGGAAGGTCGCTGGTGGGGGTTGGATGAGAGTGGCAGGAGATCGTGTGAAGTGGCGAGCCTTGGGGGAGGCCTATATCCAGCAGTGGAGAGACACAGGCTGATGATGATGATGATGAAAGACCTTATATTTTTGATTTTTTTAAATAATATTTGGATAATGACGTCATAAAGCCTATGTCCGCCTCACGGTTCCCAAGAAGTATCTGCTAAATTGTATTAAAATCGCCTGAGTAATAAAGGCATGAGGCGAGTCAAACATACATACACATACAAACATACAAACACAAACGTACATAGACACACAGACAAAGCTTCTTTCATCATCAGCCTGTGTCTCTCCACTACTAGATGTAGGCGTCCCCCAAGGTTCACCACTGCACGCATTTTATCAACTCGTATCCAACCTCTGTCAGCGACCTTCTTCAAGTTATCCATCCATCTGGCGTGTGATCGTCTCACTCTCCGTCGTCCCGTACGTGGTCTGCGCTATAGAACCAGTTTACCCAAACGGTCGTCGGTTCTGCGGCAGACGTGTCCGGCCCATTGCCACTTCAGCTTGCTACTAATTTTGAATGCTATGTCGGTAACTTTGACGAATATCAAATCATTATCGAAATACCAAGCATATCTCTCTTAATAGCTCGCTGAGACCTTGAATTTATGGAATACCCACTGTCAGTGTCATTACCATGAGGACGCACTTGTTAAAGACCTTTAAACATTGTGGTGTGGACGGTAAGAAGATTTTCCTTAGTTTCCCGAATGCCCTTCATCCTAGCTAAATGCGTCTGTCGGCTTATTTGCTGAAGCTTCTTTCACATTTGTAATATTAGTAATGGATACTTGTTACATTTAGCATGAAAATTACCTAACACTCATTCAATTTTAGGTGTTTAAAGACATCATAACTTAATTTATCTTTTTGGTTATCTAACTATTAAAAGTGATGTTCCATGATTACAAATAGATAGATTTTCCAGTTTTGGTACTAAATTAAACCTTGTTGCATTGAAAAGTGTAGGTAAATCGTGATTCGTGAGTTAGGTGTCACCTATAGGTAATCATCTAGGTTGGTAAATAGTATGTTAATTATTCTTAATTATGACTTTTTAAACATGACTAATTTCAACAAAGCAAATATCTGTTACTTAGTAAATTTCCACCAAAAACACCTCCACTGCTTACGATGAACCTTTCAGAACGATTTTTAGAGAAATCGTCACACTTAACTTAATCTAAAAACGCGTAACTGAAATCAAATAGTTCTTTTGAAACATTTTATACTAAATACGACTATGCAATTAGGCGTAGCCAACTACAGCAAAGAAGCCGACTGACGCATTCAGCTAGCATGGGCGGCATTCGGTAACCTGCGGCACATCTTCATATCAAACATACCCCAGTGTTTGAAGACGAGAGTTTTCAACCAGAGCAGAAACGTAGACACTGACAGTGGGTCTAGTCCACAAATTTAAGGTCGCTCAGCGGGCTATGGAGAGAGCTATGCTCGGTATTTTTCTGATGGATAAAGTCTGAAACGAGTAAATTCGTCGGAGAACAAAAGTTACTGATATAGAATTTAAAATTAGTAAGCTGAAGTGGCAATGGGCTGGACATGTCTGTCGCAGAATTGATGAACGATGGAGTAGATTAAGATTAACCAAAGCATGCTTTTTATATGCCCAAAACTTGCTGTTTACCTACAAAATTTAAGAATAACAGAATATAAAAAATATCTAATGAATTGTTGTTTGTGAGATATCCTGTATTGCCAGAAAAAATAATTCATGTTTATTTAGAGATATTTAATTGTTGAATTTCTTTCATATGTTCGATGTTTTCAACTAATTCCTTGTCCCTCTTTCAGCTAAACCCTGACGTGAACGCCTTCCAACGCAAGTTCGTAAATGAGGTTCGCCGGTGCGCGGAGATGGAGAGGAAGCTCCGGTACATCGAGGCCGAGCTCAACAAGGACGGTGTACACCTGCCCGACCTCAAGGAGCTGCCCAGGGCCCCCAATCCTAGAGAAATTATTGATCTTGAGGTAACATAGCAAAATAATAGCCACAACTAAATTCAGGGCTGGTATTTAAATTAGTGGCATTTGTTGCTCTGAAAAGGCCGTCCCATACAAATTTCCGTATATAAGTGCCATTGTAAAGATTCAGTTAGCCCGACCCTTAGTCTTGTGACGACTTGTGACCTTGCGCCTACCTGATGGTAAGTGGCGCGCGAGGTCTATGAATGTTAGCAACTGGAATCAGACACTCATGACTGACATCAGTTTCTAACGCTATGCCGGCTTGACTGGGCTTGACAACAATTCGAGCCTGATCCCGAAACGTGTGGATACACTTTACTGGGTTTATTGGCACGAACGGTGGATACTTCCCCGCCCCGGCAGACTGGGCAAATTACTTATAAACTATCAGCCCGCCTACCACCTATTTGTTGTTCTCATTGAAATTATGTGCCATTTACAAATCTATTATATCAAATGCCAATTTTTACTTTCAAGGAGAACTAATATTGTAAGCTTACCATGGTGATATTTATATTAAAATAATAAATAATAATTACCTACTAACGTTAATTCGATTCAAATTATTATATCCACACTAATTCTATAGGACCGACAGAATTAGTGTGGAATGGTGTGCTAATAAACCCGGATAAATAATTATTAATCATAAACAGTTAGATAGCAGGTCAGTAATTTATAGAAATTTTCAGTAAATAATTTAGCTATCACTGACTGAAACCAGTTGCTTCGATTCAGATTTTCTACGGATCATGTCGAGCTGTAGAGATAATGGCCGCGTTCGTTTTAAGAAATGTTAGCATAAAAATACAACTTTTTTTAGCACAAGTCGTTCGTTTAATGAAAATTCCAACATTTGATGCTAATTTCGTATGTCAGTACCATTTAGAAAGGAGGGTTATTGATGTTACTTTTTTTATTTTTTTATTCTCTTCTCCCGATGGATGATGAATGAGATGATAGGGAAGGCAAAGGGTCTAGCCCATACAGCCAAGTCTGACGTAATATATCTTTCTTTTTTATGAGTTAATGAGGTCATCATCAAATTCCAGATGCTGCAGAATTTGATGCTTTTCTTGGAGTCACTCGCGGCACCATAGCTCAAACACGTCGGGTAAAATATGGGAGTTGACAGCGCGGGAAAACTGCAAAAATAAACTGCAACTTGTGAACCATATTTAAAGTCCAATTTCTCGTTTTCCATAATTATTCACATTGTAGCACATTATTAAACCAAACAACACCACTTTTGACCAATAATATCCACAGTAAATTAATTTACAAAACAAAAACTTGCACTCGACATGTCCACGTAAAATGGCGCGAAGAACCTCCACTACAAATTTTATTGATGTTACTTTTTGACAGATGTCATTTAACATAATAAATGGTTTGTTTACATTGTTATTTACTTTATAGTTTATATTATATTTGTTTAATTTTATTTAAGTTTAAGTTTAATTTTAATTATTGTTGTTATAAACGATTTTATGTAATAAATTCAAAGACCATAATACATTGTCAATTATTATAACAAAAACAACATTTCACGCTGGTTTATGAAGTTGCTACGAAATGTTGGAAATGCTATAAAACGAACGCGGCCTATGTCGCATGCGATATATGCCGAGTGAAACAATTTAGTTTTGTGGTCATTTTGACATAGTCGTATATTTAGATAAACGTCGAATGCGACATTCTTCTCTATAGCTTTTGAATAGTCGACTAAATTTAACAGTTTGATGTCACAAAAGTGGTACAGGCGTAGTTAATAGTTATTATTTAGCTCACAAAAATAATCACCACTTTACAATTAAAATACCAACGCGCTAGTTATTCCACGAACACGAAATAATTGTAAACACGCGATTTATCATTAAATTTCACACCAGCTATTTAACACGCTCTTAATTTTAGCAAATATTATAAACAGTTTACAATTTAACACACTTATTATAAATATAAACATTATAATTAATATTGCGGCCGGTTGCAGAAAGTATGATTAAAATAATCCTTAGATGAAATTTTTTATATACGCCACGTGATTATCTTGCTACTTAGCTTGTCACTTTTGTTGCTTCATACGTTAAACATGTCAAAAGTCGACTCGCCATCTATTCCAGTAAGACTGGACGAGTTTGTCTACGGTCTTTGGAGGTTGCTTTTCGGTTCAGATGAATATACTTTAGAGGAAAAATGCGTTAGAGGAACAGTATTTAAAAAATGAGCAGGCGTTAAGGTGGTTTGTTCAGATGGATCAGAACTCAAGAGTCTTTCTGCAACCAGCCGTTAATGTTTTAACAATACTATCGAACTAAATTATCCATAACTTTATTACAGGGCTGTATTAGATTTATATTTGTTTTTTTTTTGCAGTAGGTATAATGCATAAGGATTGGAAAAGGTTTTTTTTAGAAATCTAAAAAAAGTATCTATCAGACTTTCTGGGTGGTCAGAAACCACTTTTTTAAAGAAAACGATTCATATTTAGCCATCTTTACTCTATAGTAAATCGTTATGCGCCTATACCCATCATGATGTCTGTAGCGTACCAAACTCCTGGTTGAGTTGTGACTCGAGACCACGGAGGCAGTCAAGTCTATTTACTATAATAATTAATTGTTAAATGCTGTTACTAAAATAATTAATTGTTAAAATGTTTACATTCGACTGTTTTACCGACAGAACAATGATGTTATTAAAATCAACAATCTAAGATTCTTACAACAATTATATGTTCGGTAGGTACCTAGTTTTTCATTAAATCGTGAATAAAAAATTGCGTTCCCTAAACAAAAATTTGCTTTCTTTATTTATAGACTAATGTTTTACGAGTTATTTTTATTTGAGTTATTCGAGTAAAAATCTCCATAGAAAACTGTCACTTTCATACCAACTATTCGTGTCGATATGCATGTCGGAAGCGCGAGAATCGGAATCAAATTATTGTACGTGTATTATTTGATTGTAGGCTCATCTGGAGAAGACGGAGAACGAGATCCTAGAGCTGTCCCACAATGCCGTGAATTTGAAGCAAAACTTCTTGGAGCTGACAGAACTGAAGCATGTGCTTGAGAAGACTCAAGCCTTCTTCACAGCACAAGAGGAATCCGGCATGGACTCACTCACCAAGTAAGATTTATTATTTGTTTTATTTGTATTTTTATCTCCTAAATTAATAAAAATATATATCTCTAGACGATAATAAAGTTAATGGTGCAGCGAAAATAAAAGCCGCTCAGTAACCCTAGCACGGTCAAACTCTGTTATCTAATCGAGTAAAAAATATATTCATACTGCATGATGTCGACAATTAAAATCTCATACTACATGTTGTGTACAAGGGTTATGCCTAAAGTAAGTGAAATACGCAAGAGCACATTAACATGAAATTTTGTTTTAAACTCAATTTTGGAGAAATAAAACAATTACAGTATTGGTATTAAATATGGCAAACCGGGAATAAGAGTGAAATGTCGGCTATTACGGTCACTCTGTCGCACAACACGTCCTATTCAACACAAATTATTTATAACACATAGTCATCTATGGACATTAGATTACATTTTTACCGACTATAACAAGGCGTTTGATCGAATTGACCATACTATTGGATTATTTAAAGTCAGAATACATGGCGAACTAAGGGTATTTTGAGTGATTCAAATCTTGTATTTTTAATATAATAGATCTCAGACCGTTATGGTTGGTTGTTATTGCTCATCCTGAAAGAATGTCCCGTCAGGTGTCCCACAGGGACCCTTATTAGGTCCCTTGCTATTTTCTGATATTTGTCATATGCAGATGATATGATTTTTTTAAAACAACGTGGCTCTTATGTTATCCTGGACGGGTTTGAACAATATTGTGTTGCTATACAAAACCGAATCAACCGTATTTTGTCACTCTTGTTGCCGATGTGCCGTATCAAATTTATACTATGCCTATAATACACAGCTAAAAGTGATCGTGCAGGTTAAGCCGTCGATCCCGGTTCCAACTTCTGGAATTGTTAATAAATTGTCATTATAATTGACATCAGATCTTCTGGCTGCGTGGCGAGTGCATGCCCAATTCTCTAGACATACATATGTGTTCTGGAAAGCCTATCTCCAATAGTGGAGGTTCTAGGGACTGTAATGATGATGAATAATACTGTTAAATATAGGCATGCATGATTTTTCTATAATACTATAATTGTTTTCTTTTTTAAGTATGTGTTTGTATTCCAGATCGGTAGTAACAGATGAAACTGGGCAGCAAGTTGCCCAGCAGCGCGGCCGTCTCGGGTTCGTGGCCGGCGTGGTGCAGCGGGAACGAGTGCCCGCCTTCGAGAGGATGCTGTGGCGCATCTCCCGCGGCAACGTCTTCCTTAGGCGAGCCGAACTCGACAAACCCCTGGAAGATCCTATTACTGTAAGTTTAATGAAGAAAATAACACTATAGGGAATAAGTTTACATCATTATGAGAGCTCCTACAATATCTATTGTTCAGTAAACATATTGTATTTAAAAACTGTTTTAAGTTTTAAAGTATTGCTGTTGATAAATTAATGTAACATACTTGAATAGCTCCATATTAAAAGGGCATTAGTCCAGACTCCAAACTTTCAGATAAGGAGAAAAATCATTGCGCTTAAAAATAAGTCAAGGATGATTTTTTAAATCTTTGTAATCGACAATAAACATTTTCAATGATCGCAGCTGATTGACTGACACAATGACAGTTCAAGTGTTACCATAAAAATTGATTGAAAATTAAATTATAAATCGAGTTCTAATGTATTGTTTCTATTTGAATGGACTGATGTACACTTTTCTTACGTACATTTGTCATAGATTTACAACACCACCGCTCCCGTGACTCGGAGAGCACGTTAAGACATCGGTCCCGGTTCCTCATACCAACTTGTAGAACCGTTAATAAAGTGCCATTGAAAATGACATCAGACCCTCGCCAACTCGTCTGGGCAGCGTGGCGAGTGTAGGCCAAATTCTCCAGAAATTTCTGGAAGGCCCATCTCCAACAGTAAAGTTCTAGATTCTGTGTTCTAGAGGCTGTAATGATGATGATGGTGTTCTTCTGGTCATATATATTTGGATATACACACATCAAAAGTGTCTAGGGATCAACATATATTTTTGCAATAACTTTTCTCCTGATTGATATTCATTAAAATTTTCTTTAAGGATTGATCAAATAAAATGTTTTCGTTTGTCTACAGTAACGATAAACCAAGTCACCTTTGCATTAGTAAAAAAAATTGCCATTTTCCTAATAAAGGGATTTTTGACATTTGAACCACTAACATTAAAGTTCGAAAAAAAGACTGAAATAACAGTTTTTTTTTTTTATTTTATTGGGTAACTTAAACAATTAATAATCCGTGTTTCTACCGCGAACACTAACAACACAAGAACATCGGTTTGGCATACTCAAAATGAGTTCATCCAAATCACGCTGTGGAATGGCCGCCCATGTTCGTTGCAACAACAAAAAAAGGTCTTCTTGCGACTGGATACCCTCCATATTCGGCAGAGCTCTTCTCTGAAGAATATCCCATGCATGCTCAATCGAGTTCAAGTCTGGCGACTGAGCAGGCCAGGGCAGGACATTGATGTTAGCTGCGGCGAGAGTCTGTCTTACAACTCTTGCGGTGTGCGGTCGTGCATTATCATGCATTAACTGAAATAAGGGACCGATATGCACTTGTAGAGGAACGATGACGTCTGATACAACCGTCTCAGCATAAATTTGAGCGTTGAGGTTGCCTCTGATCCAAATCAACTCAGTTCTTCCGCCGATCGAAATACCCGCCCATACCATGATGGTTCCACCACTATAAGGATGGACTTCCTGGCAGGATTTTAATCGCTGTTGGCGTCCAGGGGTTCTCCAGTGTCGTATACGTCTTGTATCCGGCCTCATACCAAAACGAGACTCATCAGAAAAGCACACGAAACGCCATTGTTCTTCTGTCCAATTTCTGTGTTCAAGAGCCCATTGATATCGAGTCCTACGATTGTGCATTGCTATAGGTGGTACCCGTAGCGGTCTTCGGGAATGAAGGTTCACTTCATGCAAGCGGTTTCTGACTGTTTGGTCGCTAATTAAGTTCCCTGAAGAGCGATGAAGGCTCACGGCTAACATGGCGGTTATTGTTGGAGTTCTTCGAGCTGTGATTTGAATGTATCGGTCTTGTCTCCGTGTGGTGCAGCGATACCGTCCTCCATGGCGCTCAGCCACGGTACCAGTGGTTCGGTAACGTGTCCAAAGTCGACTGATAACACTCTGACTTGTATTCAGAGCTAAAGCCACAGTACGTTGCCGGGAACCAGCTTCTATCATTCCCACGGCTCTGATCATTTCTTCCCTGCTTAAATGACGTCGCCGCTCCATAATAACGTTGGTTTTAATCAGTAGTAGGGAAACAGTAGCACTAATAATGTCTTCAATGCGTCTTATGTTTTTATAGGGAAAATATTGACAGCTGATTTTCATCTTTTACTCGAATTTGATTGACAGTTCCTGTTTTAAATTATGAAATGCACCAAAAAGGATCCATATAAATTTATAAAATCATAAATTTATTACAAAGCCACATCTCAATCACAAGAAATCCGCATAAACATGCTTGATCCCTAGACTTTTTTGATGTGTGTATTGTTTACGCCAATATTTAACTTATATTTGTAATAGTTGAATCGGTTAATAATGAGCAATACAAAATTCCCTCCATTTCCAATAACCAAGTATGCCACCACAAGATGGCGCCACTTACTTCAAATTTGCAACATTTGAATATTTATTAATTATATTCGCAAACGAGAAGTACCCACTTGTGGACTTGCAGAAAATAGGTTTCTTTGTAAGCTTCATTGCTTGCAACGTCAGTCGCACGTCGCGCCCCGACCCAGCGAGAAGTCTATGATCTACCGTGATCCCGCTCTTCTGGAAGACGCGCCGTTGTGTTCTCCGCGGACGGCTGTGCTAAATAAAGAACTATAATAATCGTGAAGTGATTGAGTTTGGCCAATATCCTGGCCAGGATAGGTGATAGTGAAGCTGTGAAAAGGTACGTGGCATACTTTTCTTATATAAGTGACCCGTCCTACTCTGTTTCCGATATCGTACCTCTGTGTCCGGATTGCTCGTTACCGGCCGTTTTGCTATTATAAAAATTCAAATACAGTCCACTTATAGAAGGCCTTTGTTCGCGTTTGGTCCGTGCTTTTGGCATAAGCAAAGTTAGCTGGAAGGTTCTGGATCAGGCGCGAACATTTATTTGGCCCTAGCGAACCGGGATTGAAAAGCGTTACCTTCTCTTTTTAAATCTCTTTGTGTTTTTTTTTATTGTATTTTTTTTATTTTTGTATCTTTAGTATCCGTTATGGAAAGTAAAGGTTTAAATGTTGAAATCGAACGGAAGTCCACCGTGCTTATGAATAAGCGTAATGCGATGTTCGCACGGCTTCAACGTATTTTTGAATTGTCCCAGGACGCGTCAAATCAAGATTTGTTTCTCGCGTCTAGTGAAAATATAGATACGTTGCGTTCGGAATTTTCCGTATTAATCGACTCAATTAGTGAGTATGAATTAGTTATTAATCCTAAAGTAGAACCTAACTACCAAGCGTGGACCTCTTTTGAGGATTTATATTGCCGAATAAAACATGCTCAGCGCGTTCTTTTGTCCGTTAAGTCGGAAGCGTCATCACGTGGTACGTCACAAGTTAAGGCGAGTACACCGCGATTGCCGCCTATTGAATTGTGTAGTTTTAATGGTGACCCCCAACAGTGGTTAGTGTTTTACGAAAATTTTAAGGCAAATGTTCATGACAACCTTAGTTTGACCGATTCCGAGAGGGTGCAATATTTAGTGGGGAAATTAACGGGTAAAGCGTTATCAGTTTGTGCTGGCTTACCCCCGATATCACAAAATTACGAAACTATTTGGGAGAATTTAATATTAAGATATAACGACACACGGAACTTAGCGTCTACGTATTTTAATCAGCTATTAAATTTAAAGACTGTGCCTTCCGCAAGTTCACAAAACTTAGATTCATTTATTGAAAACTTCTCTTGTTGTGTGTCGGCTCTGAAAAAACTTGTTCCAGAAAAATTGGACGACTTTATGTTGGTACATCTCGCCATAAACAAATTAGATCCCGTTACTATTAGGGAATTCGAAATGTCTAATCGGGATAGTAAAATACCCACGTATGACTATTTAGTTAAGTTTGTCCGGGAGCAAGCTAAGATTCTCGAACGTTCCAATAACATTGTTTCTCGCGTCAAGCCCGATGTTAAGACATTGGGCCGCGCAACCCCTTATCAGCGCAATAATGCTGCGGGGGGAACGCGACCTACCCAATCGTACGTGTCGGCTACATTGTCTAATAATAATTGTTCTTTATGTAAATCCAGGCATGAATTCATGCACGAATGTGACGAATTCAATAAATTAAATCCGTATGCCAGATTTATTTTTATGAAAAAACATCCATATTGTACTTGTTGTTTAAGTCTTAATCATAAATATTTAACTTGTGTTTACAACAGCGTTTGTAGTTATTGCAATTTAAAGCATCATAGCCTGTTGCACTATAGTAAAAATAATGTAAATAACTTTACTGTGTACTGTGCGTGTTTCTACCGCGAACACTAACAACACAAGAACATCGGTTTGGCATACTCAAAATGAGTTCATCCAAATCACGCTGTGGAATGGCCGCCCATGTTCGTTGCAACAACAAAAAAAGGTCTTCTTGCGACTGGATACCCTCCATATTCGGCAGAGCTCTTCTCTGAAGAATATCCCATGCATGCTCAATCGAGTTCAAGTCTGGCGACTGAGCAGGCCAGGGCAGGACATTGATGTTAGCTGCGGCGAGAGTCTGTCTTACAACTCTTGCGGTGTGCGGTCGTGCATTATCATGCATTAACTGAAATAAGGGACCGATATGCACTTGTAGAGGAACGATGACGTCTGATACAACCGTCTCAGCATAAATTTGAGCGTTGAGGTTGCCTCTGATCCAAATCAACTCAGTTCTTCCGCCGATCGAAATACCCGCCCATACCATGATGGTTCCACCACTATAAGGATGGACTTCCTGGCAGGATTTTAATCGCTGTTGGCGTCCAGGGGTTCTCCAGTGTCGTATACGTCTTGTATCCGGCCTCATACCAAAACGAGACTCATCAGAAAAGCACACGAAACGCCATTGTTCTTCTGTCCAATTTCTGTGTTCAAGAGCCCATTGATATCGAGTCCTACGATTGTGCATTGCTATAGGTGGTACCCGTAGCGGTCTTCGGGAATGAAGGTTCACTTCATGCAAGCGGTTTCTGACTGTTTGGTCGCTAATTAAGTTCCCTGAAGAGCGATGAAGGCTCACGGCTAACATGGCGGTTATTGTTGGAGTTCTTCGAGCTGTGATTTGAATGTATCGGTCTTGTCTCCGTGTGGTGCAGCGATACCGTCCTCCATGGCGCTCAGCCACGGTACCAGTGGTTCGGTAACGTGTCCAAAGTCGACTGATAACACTCTGACTTGTATTCAGAGCTAAAGCCACAGTACGTTGCCGGGAACCAGCTTCTATCATTCCCACGGCTCTGATCATTTCTTCCCTGCTTAAATGACGTCGCCGCTCCATAATAACGTTGGTTTTAATCAGTAGTAGGGAAACAGTAGCACTAATAATGTCTTCAATGCGTCTTATGTTTTTATAGGGAAAATATTGACAGCTGATTTTCATCTTTTACTCGAATTTGATTGACAGTTCCTGTTTTAAATTATGAAATGCACCAAAAAGGATCCATATAAATTTATAAAATCATAAATTTATTACAAAGCCACATCTCAATCACAAGAAATCCGCATAAACATGCTTGATCCCTAGACTTTTTTGATGTGTGTATTGTTTACGCCAATATTTAACTTATATTTGTAATAGTTGAATCGGTTAATAATGAGCAATACAAAATTCCCTCCATTTCCAATAACCAAGTATGCCACCACAAGATGGCGCCACTTACTTCAAATTTGCAACATTTGAATATTTATTAATTATATTCGCAAACGAGAAGTACCCACTTGTGGACTTGCAGAAAATAGGTTTCTTTGTAAGCTTCATTGCTTGCAACGTCAGTCGCACGTCGCGCCCCGACCCAGCGAGAAGTCTATGATCTACCGTGATCCCGCTCTTCTGGAAGACGCGCCGTTGTGTTCTCCGCGGACGGCTGTGCTAAATAAAGAACTATAATAATCGTGAAGTGATTGAGTTTGGCCAATATCCTGGCCAGGATAGGTGATAGTGAAGCTGTGAAAAGGTACGTGGCATACTTTTCTTATATAAGTGACCCGTCCTACTCTGTTTCCGATATCGTACCTCTGTGTCCGGATTGCTCGTTACCGGCCGTTTTGCTATTATAAAAATTCAAATACAGTCCACTTATAGAAGGCCTTTGTTCGCGTTTGGTCCGTGCTTTTGGCATAAGCAAAGTTAGCTGGAAGGTTCTGGATCAGGCGCGAACATTTATTTGGCCCTAGCGAACCGGGATTGAAAAGCGTTACCTTCTCTTTTTAAATCTCTTTGTGTTTTTTTTTATTGTATTTTTTTTATTTTTGTATCTTTAGTATCCGTTATGGAAAGTAAAGGTTTAAATGTTGAAATCGAACGGAAGTCCACCGTGCTTATGAATAAGCGTAATGCGATGTTCGCACGGCTTCAACGTATTTTTGAATTGTCCCAGGACGCGTCAAATCAAGATTTGTTTCTCGCGTCTAGTGAAAATATAGATACGTTGCGTTCGGAATTTTCCGTATTAATCGACTCAATTAGTGAGTATGAATTAGTTATTAATCCTAAAGTAGAACCTAACTACCAAGCGTGGACCTCTTTTGAGGATTTATATTGCCGAATAAAACATGCTCAGCGCGTTCTTTTGTCCGTTAAGTCGGAAGCGTCATCACGTGGTACGTCACAAGTTAAGGCGAGTACACCGCGATTGCCGCCTATTGAATTGTGTAGTTTTAATGGTGACCCCCAACAGTGGTTAGTGTTTTACGAAAATTTTAAGGCAAATGTTCATGACAACCTTAGTTTGACCGATTCCGAGAGGGTGCAATATTTAGTGGGGAAATTAACGGGTAAAGCGTTATCAGTTTGTGCTGGCTTACCCCCGATATCACAAAATTACGAAACTATTTGGGAGAATTTAATATTAAGATATAACGACACACGGAACTTAGCGTCTACGTATTTTAATCAGCTATTAAATTTAAAGACTGTGCCTTCCGCAAGTTCACAAAACTTAGATTCATTTATTGAAAACTTCTCTTGTTGTGTGTCGGCTCTGAAAAAACTTGTTCCAGAAAAATTGGACGACTTTATGTTGGTACATCTCGCCATAAACAAATTAGATCCCGTTACTATTAGGGAATTCGAAATGTCTAATCGGGATAGTAAAATACCCACGTATGACTATTTAGTTAAGTTTGTCCGGGAGCAAGCTAAGATTCTCGAACGTTCCAATAACATTGTTTCTCGCGTCAAGCCCGATGTTAAGACATTGGGCCGCGCAACCCCTTATCAGCGCAATAATGCTGCGGGGGGAACGCGACCTACCCAATCGTACGTGTCGGCTACATTGTCTAATAATAATTGTTCTTTATGTAAATCCAGGCATGAATTCATGCACGAATGTGACGAATTCAATAAATTAAATCCGTATGCCAGATTTATTTTTATGAAAAAACATCCATATTGTACTTGTTGTTTAAGTCTTAATCATAAATATTTAACTTGTGTTTACAACAGCGTTTGTAGTTATTGCAATTTAAAGCATCATAGCCTGTTGCACTATAGTAAAAATAATGTAAATAATACCCGTACTTCTGCGTTGGGGGTTGAAAATATGAGCGTTGATAACAGTGATAACAACGCGGCGGGCGAGGCGAGTGAGCCGCGCTGCTCGCCTGTGTCTCTCATGTCGGCGGCCGCGCTGCCCCGCTCCCCGCTTACTACGGTTCTTCTGGCGACTGCGTTATTGAATGTTGTCGATAATTTAGGGCGCGTTCACACCATTCGCGCCCTTATCGATAACGCAAGTCAGGGAAACTTTTTAACTTTGAAATTTTGTAACAAACTTAAATTAAATATAAACTATATTTGTAATGAGACTTCTGTTAAGGGCATAGGCGGTTGTATTAAATCAACTAAGGGCCTATCCTCGATAACAATTCGTTCTCGATTCGATTCTAAAATTGAATTTAAAATTGATACTCTAATAGTTGATCGCATCACTGAAGAACTGCCTACTGTGGCCGTAGACATATCTAGGTTAGATTATCTGCACGGTTTACAGTTGGCAGATGAATCATTTTACAACCCGGGTGAAGTCGATTTGTTAATCGGAGCTTCCTTATTTGCCGATATAATTATGACGCAGAAAATTAGGGAAGGTGCCGGCTATCCTATAGCGATGCAAACTTTATTCGGGTACATAGTGATGGGTAGTGCACCGGTATACCAAGCTAGTGATGTGACTTTGTCTCACTGCATTCTCACCGAACCTTCAACTAATTTTATAATGGAGCGGTTTGAGCCGATAGAAGAAATTTCTGGCGATTCATGTCTTGACGAGGAAAGTAGACATCGTGAAAGTATATTTTCGCCTACTTTGTCTCGTGATTGTGATAGCAGCGATGTGGTAGGGTTACCACTCAACCACGAATTAAGTGTTTTAGGTAATCCAGTTTATGAGTCGAAACGGTGTTTTCTCGCGCTGGAGAAAAAATGTATGGCTTGGCCTTATCTCCGCGAGAGCTATAACGGTCTCGTAAGGAATTACCTCAGTAAGGGTTATTTTTTGTTGGTTCCTAACCCTAAGTTCCATTATATTATGCCACATCACGCTATAGTCAGGCATGACAAAACTACCACGGAGGTTCGTGTAATATTAGACGAGTCTATAAAGACTTCATCGGTATTGTCGTTCAATGACTTAATATGGTCCGGTCATAACTTACGAAATTATCGTTTTAAAATAAATTTAAAATCAAATGTTTTAAAATATGTTTTTTCTTTTGTTTTAAAGAAAATATATAATAAAATTAGTTTTAATAAAAATAATTGCAAATATCAACATATTATGTATCGGTTTATACCGAACAATATTTTTCGTATTTACGAATTTAACCGTGATGCCTTTGGCTTACGCTCTAGTCCGTTTCTTGCTATACGCTCAGTGCGGCAGCTGCCAGCGGACGAGGAGCTTCGCTTGCCCCTTGTGACAGCTGCCATTCTGCGTGACACCAACATGAACAATATATGTTCTTGTGTGACGTCAGAGGCGGAGGCTATAGGCCAACTGGCTTCCATATTTATGGATTTCGAGATTGTGAAGTGGTCTTCCAACTCGAGTGTCCTGTTATCACACAAAGTGTACCACCGTCATACTCAGCTGATGAGTGTCGGTGATCACCGTTATTTAGAAATATTGGGTCTACCATGGTCGTTCATGACCGACCTAATTTCGTATAAAATAAGTTTTAATTTAAATGAGTGTTCCAAGCGACTAATATTGTCCACAATTGCCCAGTTATGTTTATTAGGGTTTGCAGCCCCGGTCAATGTTTTCACCAATCTTATTATCCGTGAGCTCTGGATATTGAAGCTAGACTGGGATGAAAGTCTTACTCCATATGCTGTTAGCCTGAGGCAAACATTCCAATCAGAGTTGTCGGTATTATCTAATTTGCAGATGTCCCGACACTTTGGAGTTTTGCAAACTTCTGTTATAACGTCATCGACGTTTGTAGATGCTTCCGAGAAGGCATATGGTGCAGTAGTGTATCCGCACGTTCTTCGTGATATAGGACCCCGGAGCGTCGAGTTGGTGTGCGCTAAGCCTAAGACAGCCCTTGTGCGGTCAGTTACAATTCCGCGGTTAGTAATGTGTGCGGTGGTCCTTATATCCAATCTTGTTCGTAACGTGCGTGCATTCTCGGACTCCATAGTAGCACTCTGCTGGATTTATTCCTCGTCACAAAATTGGCAAAATTTTGATTATAGTAACAAGGTGGCCAAAGGTCATGAAGATTTACCTGCTTCCTGTTATTGCTATATACCTGGCAATATTAGTCCTAGTGACTTATTGTCTAGGGAAACTACCCCAGCTCCACTTCTGGAGCATAAATTGTGGCTGCGTGGTCCGTCTTGGGCGTACTCGTCTAAACCTTGTGGGCCTTCACTCGATCCTCCGCTATTAGCAAACATTCCTGGTATAAATTTGATGTCCATATCTGTTGCGTCGGTCGCTGAGACAAATATTCATTATGAATTGTCTCGACGTATGTTTTATTGGAACAAATTATGCATCTACGTCTACCTTTACCGATTTATAAGGAACTTAAATCGTGCGGCTACAGGATCGGAATTAGAATTTGCCGAACATAAAATAATTAAAATAAATCAAGTTATATTGTATTTGACAAATAAAATTGATTGTCCTACTACGTATAGTGCGGTCCTATTATGGATACTGTTAAGACAACGTTACTTGTCTAAAGGTGCGTTCTTGTTTAGGGTCGCTCGACATCGAAGTTCATTAAAACATCACCAGGGCACATATACGCGTATGGTAGTGCGGTTATGCCCTCTTTCCTCTCAATAGAGAGATAGTCGGAGATAAATATAAATGTTAATTATAATTAATTTATTTTTCTTTCTCTATTTTCCATAAGATTTTTTATTGTTTTTTTTTTTGTTATTAATTTGCATAATTTCTCGATAAGATTTGTTCTTGAGAGTTATGTTTTATATTGTTTAGTTTTGAAGAACTTAACCCTTCAAGCCCGGGGGGATGTTTACGCCAATATTTAACTTATATTTGTAATAGTTGAATCGGTTAATAATGAGCAATACAAAATTCCCTCCATTTCCAATAACCAAGTATGCCACCACAAGATGGCGCCACTTACTTCAAATTTGCAACATTTGAATATTTATTAATTATATTCGCAAACGAGAAGTACCCACTTGTGGACTTGCAGAAAATAGGTTTCTTTGTAAGCTTCATTGCTTGCAACGTCAGTCGCACGTCGCGCCCCGACCCAGCGAGAAGTCTATGATCTACCGTGATCCCGCTCTTCTGGAAGACGCGCCGTTGTGTTCTCCGCGGACGGCTGTGCTAAATAAAGAACTATAATAATCGTGAAGTGATTGAGTTTGGCCAATATCCTGGCCAGGATAGGTGATAGTGAAGCTGTGAAAAGGTACGTGGCATACTTTTCTTATATAAGTGACCCGTCCTACTCTGTTTCCGATATCGTACCTCTGTGTCCGGATTGCTCGTTACCGGCCGTTTTGCTATTATAAAAATTCAAATACAGTCCACTTATAGAAGGCCTTTGTTAGCGTTTGGTCCGTGCTTTTGGCATAAGCATAGTTAGCTGGAAGGTTCTGGATCAGGCGCGAACAGTGTATTATGTCAGACTTGGCTGTATGGGCTAGATCCTTTGCCTTTCCTATCATCTCATTCATCATCCATCGGGAGATTCTGGAGGTTCTTCGCGCCATTTTGCGTGGACATGTCAAGTGCAAGTTTTTGTTTTGTAAATTAATTTACTGTGGATATTATTTGTCAAAAGTGGTGTTGTTTGTTTAATAATGTGCTACATTGTGAATAATTATGAAAAACGATAAATTGGACTTTAAATATGGGGCACAAGTTGCAGTTTATTTTTTACGGTTTTCCCGCGCTGTCAACTCCCATATTTTACCTGACGTGTTTGAGCTATGGTGTGCGCGAGTGACTCCAAGAAAAGCATCAAATTCTGCAGCATCTGGAATTTGATGATGACATCATTAACTCATAGAAAAGAAAGATATATTTGGTCAGACTTGGCTGTATGGGCTAGACCCTTTGCCTTCCCTATCACCTCATTCATCATCCATCGGGAGAAGAGAACAAACAAAACAAATTGTCAAACTTAATTTGTGTAGTAATTCTGACAGAATGAATATTTAGATACCGATTTCGACGAAGCCTTTAACGAACCCGTTTGACAGCTGGAAGGAATGGTTGAGTGAAGGAGTCATAGTAGAGAAAACGTCTTAGAATATGGGTGTTAAAATACAAAACTCAAGGATATCGCTTAAAACTGTGAAAGTGTTCTTTTAATTTTCGATGAGGTTACGCAATAGTCCTTTTTCTCATTGGGTGTGCGAGCTACAACATCAAAAAATTACAAAATTCACAATATTAAATCCAACTCGAGAAATAAACAAATAATAAATAAATAAACATAGCGGTATTTTCTAATAGATGGCGCTACTAATCATTTGTAAAAAAATGCCATGCCTTTTAACTAGGAGCGATTCATTTGAATTTATTAGTTTCAACTTTTTTTATTTAACCTTGTCAGCTGTAGTTCTAACACGCAAAAAAAACAACTTTATGTTCTTCGTCCGATTTTTGCACTGTAACCTATTTTTTGTTTAGGGTAACGAACTGCACAAGACAGTGTTCGTAGCGTTCTTCCAAGGCGAGCAACTGAAATCTCGCATCAAGAAGGTGTGCACCGGCTTCCACGCATCGCTCTACCCGTGTCCGCCCTCCACCAACGAACGGGAAGACATGGTCAAAGGCGTGAGGACTCGACTCGAAGATCTTAACATGGTAATTAAAATAATACACAAACCAAAATGACAAACAACTTATTCCGAATAATGCAGAGAACGCTTAGAATAAATATGATACTGACAGTCGTTCTGAATAAAATATCGCGATTGGGATGCTCAGAGCGTGGTATAACTTTGGAACGGACTATATATCATAGCAGTAGTTTTTTACAATAATTAAAATTTGAACAAAACAAATATATGTAAAAAATTGCTTTCTGCGCAACTTCTGGCCAGCGCTTTTATAATCTCTTCTTAGCTATACTGATAGTATAAATATGAAAGAAACTTTGTTCGTATGTATGTATGTCTGTCCGTTTTTCACGTCTATATTATTGTACCGATCTTGATTAAATTTAGCAGAAAAATTCTTGAAACCCAGGGACGAACATAGGCCTTATAACGTTATCATATGACTACGACGTTTGACCCCGCGGCCATATATCTGATTCTCTGTCTTAGTCTTTACGCGTAGGTATATTACTGAACGATTTTAATCAAATTTAGCAGAAATGACTCATGGTAACCAAGGACAGATGTTGGCTATATAACTGCATTGTCTAAGCAAGACATGTGGCCTCAATTCCACGTGAATGTTTTTTTACCGACCACTATCTTACATAGCGAAAAGCCGGTTGAAACAGCTAGTTTTTAATACTTAAATCCTTTTTTTAGGTGCTTAATCAAACCCGCGACCACCGCACCCGCGTTCTTCAAAGCGTGGCTAAGGAGCTGGCGAGCTGGCTCATCATGGTGCGCAAAATGAAGGCCATCTACCACACACTTAACTTATTCAACATGGACGTCACCAAGAAATGCCTCATTGGAGAGTGCTGGGTGCCAACTGCTGACCTACCTAATGTGCAGAAGGCTTTGGTTGATGGATCTGTAAGTTATTCAAAATTGCATTTATTTTCAGTAAGTCTTGTTTAAAGCAGTGCATTTGACGTCATTGTAAATGGCACATACTTTCATCGAGAACAACACATAGTTGGTAGGCGGATGTGGATGGTGGGGCGGGGAAGTATCCACCTTTCGTGCCGGTAGTGCCCAGTAAAGTGTATATGTTTCGGGATCAGGCTCGAATTGCCGTCATGCCCAGTCAAGCCGGCATAGTGTTAGGGACTGATGTCAGTCATGAGTGTCTGATTCCAGTTACTAACATTCATGGACATTGCGCACCAATAAAAAATATATCTAAATAAATATTTTTATTATTATTTAGGAATATTTATTGTAACTGAATGCGATATGTAATAAATATAAATATATAATGTTGGACTATCGATATGGGGTAGTGGTAATATTTATTAATTAATTTATATAGTAAACACAGCAATACATAACACACAAAACACACATATAACATAATATATTTTAAAAACCACGCTTATAAAGAAGCGGATTCACATTTAGCTAACTTTACTATAAGCCAATCATGACAAGTGGCAAGCTCGTCGATGTCCCCTGCGTACCAAACTCGAGAAATATCACAAATAAATTAAATATTAATTAAATATTATTTAGCTAGCTAGACCATGAAGGCAGATTAATAAAAGTACCTTTTTAGAACGCATGTGGAAGCTCAATTCCGTCGTTCCTGAACTGCATCGAGACGAAGGAAGAGCCACCGACCTTCAACCGCACCAACCGCTTCACCAACGGCTTTCAGAACCTTATCGATGCCTACGGAGTCGCCTCCTACAGGGAATGCAACCCAGGTACTACTAAGTTACAATAATCTATATAAAGGTCAATGTCAATTGTTGATACCCCACAAACTATTGACACTGCACATTTTTTTTTCAAAATATTAAAATACCTTAATGTAATGTTGCTAATAGCAAAAATCTAATGTAACCAGCCAAAAACATATATTTCTGCTATAAACTTTAGACAGTAATAGTTTTGTAGTAAAAGTCAAGAGTCAATAATTGGGTATCTTGTGGTATATACTATATATATAATATATAGAACAAAAAATATTCCAATCGGTCTAGTCATTTTCAAGTTTTAGCCAGATAGCTCGATGTCTCCAGCGTACCAAACTCGAGAAATATCACAAATAAATTAAATATTAATTAAATATACATATACATTAATAAATATTTTTGTGTCCCGACCAAGAATCGAACCCGGTACCTCCGAGTCTAAATCCACGGACTTAACCGCTAGACCACGGAGGCAGTTAACATTAAATAATATATATTTTATGACCACGACATGTAACCTTGCGCCCATGTGATAGTAAGGTCCATGAATGTTAGCAACTGGAATCAGACACTCATGACTGACATCAGTCCCTAACACTATGCCGGCTTGACTGAACATCAAAAACATTCTTAGCATAATTAAAGTTCAATGCGTTTTACCTATCAACCGGATATGTTGTTTTATTATTCCAGCTCTATACACCATCATCACATTCCCCTTCCTCTTCGCCGTGATGTTCGGAGATCTCGGTCACGGAGTCATCATGGCTCTGTTCGGCGGATGGATGTGCGCTAAGGAAAAGAAACTCGCTGCCAAAAAATCCAACAACGAAATCTGGAACATTTTCTTCGCTGGTCGATACATCATTCTCCTCATGGGCTGTTTCTCAATGTACACTGGCATAGTCTATAACGATATTTTCTCCAAATCTATGAACATTTTCGGTTCATCCTGGAGTGTTCCGTATGACAACGAAACTCTGCACAACAATTTGGCTTTACAACTCGACCCCAAGGACGCTTATAGTAACGAACCCTACTTCATTGGAGTTGATCCAATTTGGCAGGTTTGTAACAATTTAAAACCATATTTTTTTAAATAGAACTATGTAAAAGAGCAGTGGTTGCTAGGTTTACGAACACTTTTGTCATAGCTTTATAACCGCAAGAGCACGTTAAGCAGTCGGTACAGCAGCCCTATTCTATTGCTTAAGCGCAAACGTTATTATTTACTTCAGAGCTTGCGTCATAATTACAAAATTTTATTCAATTCTCAACTCTATAAGCGCTAGACCCTGACAGCGTCCGTGCAAATATCAACTTTAATAGCGCGATATATATTTAGTTAACGGATTCCATTATATAACGTTTGAGCTTAAGTAATAGGGCTGCTGGTTCCACTAATACCAACTTGTGTAACAATAAATTGTCATTAAAATTTACATCAGACCCTCGCCAACCCGTCTGGCAAGCGTGAGTGTAGGCTAAATTATTTAGATATATGTTCTGCAATGTCCTTATCTAATAGTGGAGGTCTAAGACTCTGTGTTTTAAGCACTGAGATGTGATGAATCAAAAAAAAACGTATTTGGTTTGTCTTTTTAATTTAGATAGAATTCGATAATAATAATAATAAATTATTTATTGTACAAAACCAAAACAAGTGCAGGTACATAGGCGAGCTTAATGCCGTAAAAGCATTTTCTACCAACTAACCTTTGTGACTGAGAGCTGTAATAAAGTTACGTTACTGCAGAAGGTTACGAAGATCGATGTATATTAACCTGGCAAAACCTTCTCGCCAAGACCAATAGGGACAAGATCCTAAGTCAGCAAAACATATCGCTCAGAGTGGTCTCCCGAGTCCGCAGTTCGTGCGGTAACTCCGTCATAGCTCGAGATCTGGAGATTCGTACTATTAGAGGAGTTTGTCGTCGGCCTAACTAAACTTATGTTCTATCGGGTATGTCCGTTGTTCTTCAAGCAAAGAATGTCGCTCCGTCTTCCGCTCGGCCCCCAAACGTGAGACCACTTCCTAGAGAAGTGCTCCTGGAGGACAGCTAAAGTAGTAGGGTGATTACCCACTGACATCATGTCGGAAAAAACGGGGGAGTGTCCCCAACTCAGGCGTATTAGCGATCCCGGTCTGGACGACCCCACTGTCTGTCTGAACTAATTTACATTGTAACGTATATTTCAGACTGCTGACAACAAAATTATCTTTTTGAACTCATACAAAATGAAGCTGTCCATCATCTTTGGTGTCATCCACATGATCTTCGGTGTCTGCATGAGCGTCGTCAATTACAAGTAATAATATTGTTTTATTATTATTTACGATTTAAGAGCGGTGGTGGATCGGTTGTAAGAACCCTTAATAATAATAATAATAAACTTTATTGATTTAAAAAAATAATACAATATACATTTGGAACAGTTAAATTGATCAATACCTTGTATACAATTTAAGCATCCTCTGACTTCCGAACGAATTTGTGTGTGTTTCAGGAGTCAGTGTCTTCCATGAATTTGTACATACTCGTAAATGCTTTTATCCAGACCTAATATATTTGCCAATATACTATTATTACAATAAAACCTTTTCTATTTACTCATTCCAAAATACACATTATTATTCAACTACACACAAAAGATTTTCCAGATCATTATATTTTAATGTTTGTAACCAGCTGAACACCACCCTTTCCTTAAAGATCAGCATATACCAATGAAAAATACACTTTTCTTACGTACATTAGTCATATTATTTACAACACCACCGTTCCTGTGCCTCGGAGAGCCGAAGTGTTGAAGAATAGTCATAACAAAAATACATAAGACCTTCGCCAAACCGTGATGAGTGTATGCCAAACTCTCCAGAAATTTCTGGAAATCCCATCTCTCTGGAGGTCTAGGACTTTGTTGACTAGGGGCTGTGATTATACCATTTATAGCTCAGTCTAAAAACACTATTGACCAAAAAACACATGGTTTATTTTTTAATTTGTGATATTTCGTTAGTTTGGTACGATAAAGCTTGCCACTTGTCATGATGGGCCTATAGTAAAATTGGTCAAACGATGAATCCGCTTCTTTTTAAGCGTAGATTCTGACCACCCCGAAGGGGATATGCTCTTGATGATGCTCTCTACAAACAAGCCTCTTTTTTAAGTTTAAATAAATTTTATTAACATTTGGTTCGAATCACGTGATCGAATCAGGCCTTAGTAGACAAATATTGCAATGCTATATAATTTTCAGCTACTTCAAGAAACGTTACTCCATCTTCCTCGAGTTCCTTCCCCAACTGGTGTTCCTGTGTCTACTATTCTTGTACATGGTGTTCATGATGTTCTACAAATGGATTGCCTACAGTACTACTAATGAAGGTAAAACATATTTTAAGTGATTCCAATGATATGGCAACAAAATTTTCTCATCCTATCAATTATACACAGGTTCTACGCTACTATACCTCCCTGAAAATTAGACGAAAAATATTTAAAAGTTGAGTGCCATTGCATTTTTTGTAATCGTATCATACATGGGCGAACCCAGGGTTTAGGCCAGGGGGAGAGGGGGGGGGGGGGGGGGGGGGGGGCAATAATTATTTTTATATTAATACTTGAATTATACATTAGGTATTTATGACAAAGACCTTCAGTCACTGTCACTGATGACGCCGCTCCAAAGAGAGGCGAAATATTTGGCAATAAAATTTTTAAGCTTTAATTTATATATTTTACCAAGTAAGAAACACATCTAACACACTTTATTTGTTGCAGAGAATTTTACATTAGGATATTTGAAAAGTAACATTCGAGGGTCTTAAGCAAAACGGTTTTAGACGTGTCAAATAGTTATTTTCCTTAACTTTTTCATAAAAGTAGATAGTAAAGACGTAAACAAAATCCAAGGGGGGGCAGCTGCCCTTCCCTGGGTACGCATATGGTATCTATCATATGTAGTACCTATATATATTATTAGTATTTAATAAATTAAAGTTATTCCAGTGTTACCATTTTTAATAACTAAATTTATAATGAAATTAGTTTAATCCTCTAAAAGACCATTTTATTGGAATGTGTATGTATAGTTCTCAAAATATTACTTTGCTCGAACGACAAAATAGATTCTTTTAACACTTTTTGTCAAATTTATATATAATTTAGCCCACTATATCAATATGGACCACTTAAAAATAGATAGGTATAATATACTAAACAGATATGTAATTATTTTTTTATATAATAGTTTGAAAGATTTTCAAATCACAATTCCACAACCCGTTGTTTTAATTATTGTATACTCCTATATATATATGTATGTATTTATTTATTTCGTATGATTTTTGCTACTTTTTTATCTCTAAGTTGGTAACCTTAGATTGGGACCTACATGTCAGGCTTAACTGCCTTGTGTGGGACCATCACCAAAATACTTTTGCAAATCCTGTAATAATGTTCCACGATTGTTTGTTAACATATATTGTAAAACCTTACATTGCTGATTTCATTTGAATTTGAAGATAGAAATTTATCCGTAGTGACTTATTATATTTACGTTTTAAGCCTTATTTCTTAGTGCAAATTTGAGATAATAACGAAAACTTGCCATCAGCCATTAAAAAAAATAAATAAAATAAATATTTCCAGACAGATCACACAGCGCCATCTAATTTCCGTGGTAAGCTACGAGGCTTGTGTTACGGAAACTAGATGGTTGATAAACTACATATTATACTTTTTTTTTGTAAATATATACATATTATACATATAAACACCCAGACCGAGACAAAGTATACAATGTACAACTTGCCCCCGGTGGGAATCGAACCCACGACCTCCCGAGTTCACGTCAACATTTGTTACCACTAGACCACGGAGGCATTATGTCCGTCTTTTGTTGTTCAACAATACATAAAGTCAATTTATTTTATTTTATTCAGATCTGGCATACCAGCAAGGTTGCGCTCCATCCGTCCTTATTCTGTTCATCAACATGATGTTGTTCTCAAGCGAAACCCCCGAGGAAGGTTGCAAGGAGTTCATGTTTGACGCACAAGGCGACATACAGAGGGTATTTGTGTTGGTCGGACTACTGTGTATCCCAGTCATGCTGTTCGGCAAACCCCTATACCTGCTCAGCGCCAGCAAGAAGAAGAAGAAGGCCAAGGTAGGTTTTATATAGTATTTAGAAAGAAAGAAAGAAAATACTTTATTTATCCCAACAATTACGATGGTTACAAAAAAAAAATGGCAGGGGAAATCTAAATGTATAAATGTAAGCCTATTGTATATACCGGTGTGGCGATAAATAGGTGGTCAGCTCAGCATATGCTACAGCTGAGGCTGCAGCGCTGATTTTCAGCTGATGCCTTATGTTGGGTGAGTCACGGGTAGCAGAGATGTACAGTACCATTTACTAAATCGGAAGGAACACTAAATATACAGTTTACATATATGTTTAACAAATGAGAATAGAATACATAAATAATATAAGTCATAGTCAAGAAAAAACAATAGTATATTAATAAATAGAATAAGATTAGGTAAGTTGCTGTGAAGTCTTTTGTAATATTAACATATGCTTTTTGAGCTATTGATATGCTTATATTTAAAACACATAATAATAATAATAAAAATGATTTATTCGCACAAAAACTAAACTTTTAATGGGTGGAAGCCGGACTGATGGTGGTAATTTGCTCAGTCTGCCGGGGCGGAAAGTACCCACCGTCATTTCGGGATCCGGCTCAAATTGCCGTCATGCCCAGTCAAGACGGCTTAGTGTTAGGGACCAATGTCAGTCAGGAGTGTCTGATTCCAGTTGACAACTTTAATATACATGGTTACTGGTAATTCGACGCATATTCGACAGGAGCTGATTATGTTTTGACGAAATTCATTAGTTTTCGAGATATTTGTTTTTTTTTTCGATATTTAGCCAAAATTTTACATTATATTCAAATATAAACAAAAAGACAATTTTATTGAAAAAAAATGGCGGGGTTCCAACTGTGAGCTTTTTTATTTTAAGGAGAGCGTTCTCACAACCACCTTAAATGCTTCACGTGTAATTATTTAATAATTTTAGGAAATTAAATTTTTTTTACTATTTTCAGTCTGAGCGATCAAATGGCCAAGTAAACCAGGGCATTGAGCTCCAAGAGACAGACATCAGCGAAGAGGACGAGAAGTCCAAAGCCGATGCCAAACCCAAGAAGGAGGAAAGTCACGAAGAACACGACGAAGCCTTCAGTGAAATCATGATTCATCAAGCCATTCATACAATTGAATATGTGCTCAGTACAATCTCACACACAGCCTCGTACCTGCGGTTGTGGGCTCTTTCACTTGCCCATGCCGGTAAGTATTTTGGTTTAAAATTCGCCTAAAAAATATTTCAATTCAACAAAGTTACTGTTTGTGCTACAAGCTATACCCGGTGAGTGTTCTAAAGATCTTCTTCTCTATTCTGCAACCGAAACACAAGCATATGTGCTCCCATACCGTAGCCACTATCCCTACGCGTACGTATAATTTGGACTCTTATATCTGTCGCACGCTAAAGATGTGCTCTCCAGCTCTTCCAGCTAGTGTGTTTTCCCATTATTCAGGTTATACCTGGAGCATCTTGAAGCGAAGTGAAAAAGCATCTTGATAGGACGGTAATGGTAGCTTCCGCAATATGTTTATTAGGAACCGCAAATTACACACATTGTAAATTTTATCAAGTGAGTATATTGCACTGGACCACGGAGGCAGTTAAAACCGTATAGTGTTAGTAACAATTGGACGCAGTTACTCAAAAAGGATTCAATCCCTAATTTTTTCAGAAATCTAATTATTAATTTTAATCAGGTCTTTAGGATATCTTAGGATATCAAAAACGATCCATATAAATATACCGTTATTGACATCGATGGACTAATCTAAATTTCAACTATAATTAAACTTAAATTTATGTGGATTGGATCATTTTTGCGTAACTACGTCCAATTATACTATGTTTAAAAAAAGTAAAATGGACTACACATCTATCTCCAAAACTTTTTTTTTTGGACATAACGATAATAGGACGTCATAGAAGTTTTAAATAAATAAAAAAAAAGTTTTTAATTATATTTTTATATACTCAATCTAAATGCTGTTATGCGATAACTGGATCCAGCTCCGGCAAACGTACTACACCATCTGGGGGGCATCGAAACCGGATTCTGAAGGCTATTTAATCTTTCATGTGCTTTATCCGCGCCCGTAATAATAACAGTCATATGCCAAGTGCCAATAAATAAATAATTAGTTTTTTTTTTTTTTTTTTGAGGCCAAAATCATTGATTGATGGCTGCCATAGATCGAATTATTTAGTAAACTTTCAATGTAAATCAAATTAGTTTAAAAAAATATATTTAGTGTGGACGTAGATCCACATATAAAGACACAAAAGCAATTCTTAAAATGTTTGTTTCAGAATTATCCGAGGTATTGTGGAACATGGTGCTAACCTTCGGGTTGAAGGACCACAACTACATCGGCTCCATCAAGTTGTACGTGGCGTTCTGTTTCTGGGCGCTGTTCACTCTCGCCATCCTCGTCATGATGGAGGGACTCTCTGCTTTCCTCCACACCCTGCGTCTGCATTGGTAAGTAATATATATATGGCGTGGTGGTAGGTTGTAAGAACGCTTTACTTCAAAATCCTACAAAGGTCGATTCAAACCCCCCCGCTTTGTCATAGATTTACAACACCACAGTTTTCGTGCCTCGGAGAGCACGTTAAGCCGTCGGTCCCGGTTCCACTAAATACCAACTTGTGAAATCGTTAATAAATTGTCATTAAATTGACATTAGATCCTCGCCAACCCGTCTGGCCAGCGTGGCGAGTGTAGACGAAATTCTCCAGTTGTGGAATGCCCATCTCCATCTCCATGTCTAGGACGCTGTGTTCTAGGGGCTGTAATGATGATGATGATATATAATTATATATTTAATACTTTAATATACCAATACTTTAATCTGTGATTAATGTAAAGAACTAAAGTCAAGAGGCTCCCCCGCACATCCCGTATATGTATGTGCGGGGAGCCTCTTGACTTTAGTTCTTTACATTAATCACAGTAAGATAATGACTTTGTATGCCCTTACTCTGGAGTAATATGTTGTTCTATTGATAGAAACAAACAACTTTTTTCATAAGATGTATGTCTAAGTGACTAAAATTTTTAATTGCCAATATGGTTTTGTTCCGGAAATACTGTCACTGGCGGGCCAATTATTCGTCATCACACAACCTATATCTGACAAATCTTGAGTTGTAGAAATTATTGCTCTTGATTTGTAGAAATTATTGCTCCGATGTAATGATCAATTGAAGAATAGTCAACAAACTTGATTTGTGATAACTTCCTTTTTAATTGTAATCGTCTGCTGACACTAGCATTCTCGTATGCACGCTGCAGATTAGTCCACGCTTCGGCGGCAGTCTTGGCGTTCCGCACATGCGCTTCGTTCCGAGACGCGATAATAGTCGCTTAAACTGTTTTGCCAAAGCTATGTGACGTCACAAATGACATCATTTCTCGCGCTTAGACTGCTCACGATATCGAGGTAGATCACTTTGAGCCGCGTTCGTTTTTGTAACCCCGCGTAGGGTTCTGACGTCATCGGTGTAGTTACTCGACACCGACATTCACGAATGATTTACGAGCAAAATGTCACTGTCAAAATTGTCTCTTGAAGTATTATCTCCACGAAAGACATATTCGTATATTATTAGTATCTCAGAAGAATGACAATATTATTATAGTTTATATTAAATTTTAAGTTTGGTTCCGTTTTTCACAGTTTAGCTACCTATGTTTATTAACTTATGGTACTTGTCACTTTGACATTGACAGGAACCCTGAGTCAACACCAGTGTTGGGACCCGAAACATTTTCGAACGTCCAGTTGAAAGTCGGTGTTAAAAACCTTACACGGTGTTACTTTACGAACGCAGCTCTGATCACTATCACTTGTTTGTCATAATGTCCCGCGCCATTTTCAAGTTAATTTAATATTAGTTTTTCTTTTAAATTATTTAATATTGTAAGTCTATATTATACTGTTTCTATATTACTTCTTAAACAAATCTATAATAAATATTTAAGTAGAAAGTGAAAAAAAAATGTCTGTAACATTGTAAGTTATTTTAAATTACCAAAATAAGTTAATAATATTAAACTTTACACATATAAAGATGAATAAACCGAGAGATGTATATTTGTTAGTATTCATACTCAAAGATGTGGAATCCGCAATTTATCTTCCATACATTTAAAAAAAAACTAACATAAAATGTGATTTAGACCGTTCCGAATTGATATCACGCTCTGAGCATCCAAATCGCGATATTTGATTCGGAACGACGGTCAGTGTCATATTCGGAATGAGGGGATGAGGATAACATAATGGGTTTGTCAGTTAGACCATTTTTTGCGTAAGCCTTTTGATCGATGTAAGGATGTAAATGGGCATAGAAAATTAAACTTAAGTGAAAATTATAAAGAAGAACTTGTTATTGATTGAAACATAAAAGAAAGAGTGACATCCTCTTGACACTACGTTTGTATCTTTTACAAGTTTCTTAGTAAAAATTGTTGTATCTATCAATACATACAAAATACGCGGTATACAAACAACTACGAGTACTACAGTAATGCGACGATTATCGACCGCTAAAATCCAACTCAAATTTATTTTTTAGACTCTTTTATGCGTAGTAGTAAAAAATATAAAACAGAAAGGTTGAAAAACGTTTCCGCACTATATAAAATATATCTTTTACCTACGCAGTGTTCAATGTTGACAGTATCGATGTATATATATAGGCCCTCACTGATATAAAAACATTTCCGCAAAACCAATCGAAGTCATGTAGCTGCACCAACAGCCACGAGCCAGAAAGCGTCAAGAGCGCCTAATATTAATATTTATATCGAGTGAAACTAGTCTTTTTGTATGCATGCATTGTAAATATTTCATGTGACATTATCATTGCTTGAGAATTGCCCCCCAAAGTTGATAGGTACACGTAGCAAGCGGCACGTTTTTAGAGTGAGTTTTGTATTAAATAGGTCCATCTATATACATCAATGGTTGACAGGCTATGGAATAATGTATTTATTCTTTCAGGGTGGAGTTCATGAGCAAATTCTACACGGGTCTGGGCTACATCTTCCAGCCGTTCTGTTTCAAGACCATCTTAGAACAAGAGGACAAAGAAGAATAAATCTGACACAAATCGAATATTAGGTTAGAGACAATCAGTATTTAACGAAATCTTGCGCAGTCAGGATCTCGCAAGGTCACAATATTTATAGAATAATGTTATTGAAATAAAAGTTGTTTGCATTTGTAAATTTGTTTGTTTTATCTTTATATTAAGAACTACTTACAAGATGTTCATACGTTCCCGTCTTACGCTGCGCCAGCCTGGCATCACCTTCTGGCGAAGACCAATAGGGACAAGATTCAAAGTCAGCAGAACATATCGATCAGAGTGGTCTTCTTAGAGCCGTGGTTCATGCGTAATTCTGTCATAGCTCGAGATCTGGAAATGGCTACTATTAAGAAGTTTGTTGTCGGCCTGACTAACGTATGTTCTATCGGGTCGACAACGAAGACTTCAAGTGGGTATCTCCAGAATATCGCTCCGTCTTACGCTCGGCCCCTCAACGGGAGAACACTTCCTAGAGAAGTGCTCCTGGAGAGCTGAAGTAGTCGGATCTAGACACTCTGGGTTCGTGAGCCACACGGGCGCTGTTTCACCAGCACCGGGCGCCCAGCACCAAAAGTGCATGAATTACCAGCGGGTGGCTACCATTCCTAACCCATTAGCCATCCGGGCCTGGACAATCGTCAGACAGACTGACTTACATAAAACGTACGTCAAATATCGTCGTGTAGGTGCAAAATTATTAATTTTATAATCCTTTGTAGGGGCGAATGGTTTTATGCACCCCGCGTTCGACTAGCTGCTCAAAACGCGCGCTTTTTACAAATGTTTGCTTTAACAGGTGTTCTTTAGTGTTGCCCAATCTTGGTCTTGCTTTTTATATGGTTGGTTGCAAGACCAAAACCAAGACTACCCTAGTCTTGGTCTTGTGCAAGAGTCTCGCAACTCTTGCACATATTTTTTCAAAATTTTGCTAGTATAAACTTTTTTTGGGGTTAGGTTATAGTTTTCAATAAACTTTGATTGTGTCGTGTCTGTAATTTTTAATATTTTTTGTTCCTAACGAAAAAAAATAACGTTTAGGTATTTTGAACTTGGGAGAGCTCGTTTGCAAATAATTTTATTTTAGTATACCTAAATCCTACCTATACCTCTAATGCCTCCGAGACCTCCTCTAAAGACATCGCGGAGGGAGATTTCCTTAGTTCAATTGGAAAATAAAAGATATATTGAGTCAGAGTAAGTCTTGCAGAACTCTTGCGTAAGACCAAGACCACCTATTCTGATGCAATACCAAGACTGCTGCCCCAGAACCCCTAGCATAACTCAGTATTACGCTAAAGAGATTATTCCACCAGATTAGCTGTCAAAATCTGAGATATTCATTTCAAAGCTGTAAATTGGAAGCTGTAGGAATTATTGACTACAAATAAAACAAACTGGCTTTATTGCATAAAAGTATATTGTTTAATATAATAACCAAAATTTAACAAATAATTGCATTTTATATCTAAACGTAAAGTTGGGAGTGCTTGGTAATAGATACGACATGAATATTATTTACATAAAATAATTATGTTAGAAATAAACCTAATCTAAAAAAATCTAATAAGTGGAGGATTTATAACTAAATTAAATCTTAAAAAATAATTGCCCTAAGCATAAACATGAGAACCAGTACCAACAGGCTCCTAAACGTATTGGCAGATCGGTGGGACTCTCCGCTGCTGGAGCACTGGATAAAGCTGCATACAGTCAAGTAGACAGCCCCCAGTAGCGGATAGTTTAAAATATTTTTTTAGTTATACTAAATATAGATAAAGTAAAATTGTTAGTAACAATTTATGGATGTGAAGTCCGAAATAAAAGTTTATTATTATTATTATAAAAAACCTTTCAGATAAGCTGGAAGGAATAATTGAGTGGAGAAGCCGTTGAGGAAACGTCTTAGAATACGGGTGTCAGATTTGAATAATCTTTAGAAATGCTGTAATGTGCGAGCGAGAGGGAAGCAAACGCCTTAAACGCTCTTAAAATCAACTTTAAAATATCGTGTTTGAATTTTCGTTCGTAAACGCTGCAGTTGCAAATAGCTGCCAAATGACGTCACGTAATAGTAAATAAACAATGTCGCTCGCACAATAAAAATGTACTTTTGTGAGATCAACTTATTAACTGCCTCCGTAGTCTAGCGGTTAAGTCCGTGGATTTAGATTCGGAGGTACCGGATTCGATTCCTAGTCGGGACACAATAATTTTAATATTATATATTTGTAATATTTTCCGAGTTTATACAGAGACATCGACGAGCTTGCCAATTGTCATGATTGGCATATAGTAAAGTTAGCTAAATGTAAATCCGCTTCTTCATAAGCGTGGCATCTGACCACCCCGAAAGGGAAACGGTCGTAATGATACTTTACTTTTTTTAACTTACTAGGAAATAAAGTTGCAGACATTTTTGATATAATTTTAATCATAGATTTGTTTTGGTAAAATAGAGGTAAATAGTTATGTTATTGCTATTTTTCTGTGTGTAAAATGTCCGTAGATTTATTTCCTAGTTAGACTACATTTCTCAAAGGTACATTGAAACATTTTGGATTGTGCGAAAATCATGTCAAATAATGACAAATTTGACATTATAATTATTTTTCTCTGAGCTTCCTTTATTAGGTAAATAATACCTATATATTATAAGTTCCTTATTGTAATCAGATATTTAACTATTTCTTCCATTGTTTTAAAAATCGATAAAATAAATCTAGAAAAAGGAATAAGTTTTAAGTTTTTATTTAAATCAATATTAAATGATTGTATATTTGGGATATAAGTCGTATATCATGTGTATATCTATCTAATTGTAAACATAGGTTTTTTTTATACAAATAAATTACTATCATCATGATTAAGTCCTCAAATTAGTTTTAGCTTTTTCCATAATGTCTTTCTTAATTTTGGGATAATCAGGCTGTGTTCTCAATACAACTCTACATACAACAATGCATTCTGGATATTTCTTCAACTTAAGATATGCGTGGGCTAGTTTATATCCAACGGGCAGGTTGTTACGGCCGCTGTGTGTCCAAGCTTTATCATAGTTCAAAGCTGCAGATTTGTAATTTTGCTCCTTTTCTGCTAAATAACCTATAAATAGAATAAAAAGTAAATAATAAACTGCCTCCGTGGTCTAGCGGTTAAGTCCGTGGATTTAGACTCGGAGGTACCGGGTTCGATTCCTGGTTCGGGACACAAAAATATTTATTAATGTAAATGAATGTTATGTATTGTGATATTTCTCGAGTTTGGTACGCTGGAGACATCGACGAGCTTGCCACAGACAGAAACTCGAGAAATATCACAAATAAAGTATCATCACGACGGTTTCCCTTTCGGGGTGGTCAGAAACCACGCTTATAAAGAAGCGGATTCACATTTAGCCAACTTTACTATAGGCCAATCATGACAAGTGGCAAGCTCGTCGATGTCTCCAGCGTACCAAACTCGAGAAATATAACAAATAAATTGAATATTATGTAAATAAATACCTTCACATTAATAAATATTTTTGTATCTCGACCAGGAATCGAACCTGGTACCTCCGAGTCTAAATCCACGGACTTAACCGCTAGACGGAGGTAGTTAGATAGATATTACTGTGCAAAAAAACATTTTTTTTTTTTTTTTCGTTTTATACAAGTCCTTTAGTACTAGAGCTGTCATGATGACATTTTATCATTTTATATTTTTGATGAAATAAAATACTTGCCGAGATATTGATAAGCCGTTGCGCAGGAGTTGTTATGGCTTAATATTTTGTTGAGCAATTCCTTAGCGGCGTCCACTCTGCCGGTGGTGACCTGACTGTCTGCCACCTCCAGCCAACACCTTTCCAAGCCGTCAGCGTTTTCGGGAGTCCACTGAATAGACGATACGCTCCTTTTAAGCAAGTTCTTAGCTCTAGTCGGCTGTTTTAGGATGTTGTAACTGTAATTTAAAATATATAATTTAAGTATGGAATCCATAATTCAAGAAAGATATAGAAATTCTTGAAAGAGTAGAGAGGCGGCCAACTAAACTCCCACACTGCTGCAAGAAGTCATATGAACAGAGGCTTAAATATTTGAAGCTTACAAGTCTCAGGGATCGCAGAATAAGGAGAGATATAATTGAGACATTTAAAATTCTAACAGGAAGGTATAACTGCCCCCACCTAGCCAAAATGTTTAGGTTTAACACAAATGATATTTCCCCGTCGTTGTGACCACGGAATGAAGCTAATGAGAAAATCCAGCAATATCACTTCATGAATAACAGAGTTGTAAATATGTGGAACAAAATACCAGAAGACATATTAAAGTCCTAACTGTAAACACTTTTAAAAACAAACTGGACAAGTGGCTAGAGACAATCTAAATAGACTAAGGTGATAACTGACAATTTAATAAACTTTACACCAGTGCTTGATATAGGCATATCAGCAATGCGCTGCTCGCCTATTAATCAATAATAATAATAAGTATACCAAAATAAGGAAAGGCATGCTACGATGTTTCGTGCATGTTGAAAGGATGAGCAAAGAAAGATGGACAAACCAGGTATATAATGCAAAAGTTGTGGGCCAAAGAGGCCCTGGCATACCTAGACCCAGATATCACGATAAAATGAAACACTTGAAGAGGTTGATGAATGACGAAGCGAAAGATGTCGTGATCGTGTCAGGTGGTGCTCAATTGTCTTTGCTCACCCCGCCAGGGATCTGGCGTAAAAATATGTATTTAATATACTACGATACAATTTTAGAGTGATCATGTGGAATAGCTTTATTTTTTCTCCATCACAAACAAAAATGTGCGTCAAAACTAGTGATACCGCTTGATAGTCCACTACCGAATATCGATTGTTAGATAAATTCTTTATTGCACAATAAACAAAAACACATTTAAATGTAAATAGGCGAACACAAGTGACATTTTCTACCAGCTAACCTTTGGGATAGTGAGCAATGATTGTGGGTGCATTAAATCACTAATTTAAAATCGGATTCAAAAAAAAATCTTAAACTATTACTAGTAACTAAAGCTAAAATATATACAGGTTATAATTACAGACCACAGAACGAGTATAGAACTTATTTTTAGAAAATATTCAAGACATTAAAAACGAATAGGTACTTACGCAGTGGCAAGAGCTAGGATGAGGTTGGGATCGTCTTGGTATGGTTCTTCTGTTGCTAATGGCAGCAAGTCTTGTAGCACCCGTTCTGCTGATGATTTTTGTTTGGTGGCCAATTGCAGTAAGGCTGATAATGGCTTCCTATCTGCAGGTTCCACTTCCGATAGAAGTTTTTCAGCTGTCTTCAAAGCTAGTACTCTTGTATCGCTGGAAAGTTCGTATACAATATTTATTATTACAAACTCAATGTCTGAATTATATTCTTGTATCATATATAAATAATAATAAATAGAAAGATATATTACGTCAGACTTGGCTGTATGGGCTAGACCCTTTGCCTTCCCTATCACCTCATTCATCATCCATCGGGAGAAGAGAACAAACAAAAAAAAAATAGAGTTCTTCGCGCCATTTTGCGTGGACATGTCAAGTGCAAGTTTTTGTTTTGTAAATTAATTTACTGTGGATATTATTGGTCAAAAGTGGTGTTGTTTTGTTTAATAATGTGCTACAATGTGAATAATTATGGAAAACGATAAATTGTACTTTAAATATGGGGCACAAGTTGCAGTTTATTTTTTGCGGTTTTCCCGCGCTGTCAACTCCCATATTTTACCCGACGTGTTTGAGCAGTGGATGGTTCCGCGAGTGACTTCAAGAAAAGCATCAAATTCTGCAGCATCTGGAATTTGATGATGACCTCATTAATTCATGAAAAACAAAGATATATAACGTCAGACTTGGCTGTATGGGCTAGACCCTTTGCCTTCCCTATCATCTCATTCATCATCCAACAGGAGAAGAGAACCAAAAACAGAAAAAAAAATTGTCAATTAACTTAGAGTGGACAAAAAAAATCACCACCGTTTGTTTATTTATTTAAATCTTTATTGCACAATGCCGCTAGGCATTTTAAAACAGTCAAACCTTCGGAACAACAAAAGCAATTAAACAAAGAAAGGTAGGGCTACACTTTTGCTATAGAATGTTTTTCTAAGCACAACCCCGAGAACACAGACCTCCACTTCTCCAAAATATTGTCTTCGGAGAATTTGGTCTATTCTCGCTGGCCAGACGGGTCGATAGAAGGTTATTTGCTTATAATATTCAGATAAATATACAGTTTCACAAATAAATAAGGCCAGTCAGTCACTTGGTATCCCATGTAAAAAAGTAAAGTATCATCACGACCGGGGGTGATCGGAAACCACGCTTATAAATAAACAGATTCACATTTAGCCAACTTTACTATAGGCCAATCATGACAAGTGGCAAGCCTTCCAAAACATATATCTGGAGAATTTGGTTTACACTCGCCACAAAGGTTGGCCATCTTAAAGTGCTCTTCGAGAAACGGGTACTGTGGTGTTGTACATCTATAAGGAATGTACGAAAGAAAATGTTTCTCATTGGTACATGTCGTTTCGAACGCGATTTTGTTAATTTTAATATAGATATGTGGCCCCCCTAAGCTTGTTCCACCAGCTATACCATGGTGAGTGTTTTGAAGAGCTCCACAACCTTATCCTTTTTCTCTATTCCGCACTCAAAGCATACGCACAGGTCAAAATATGCACCACTATCCCTATCGCACGCTGTAGATGTGGAATGCTCTCCTAGCCAGTGCGTTTCCCCATTCCTATCACCTTGAGTCGAAATCGTCGTATCAAGCGAAGTGTGAAAAAGCATCTTGTTAGGACGGCATAGTGGTACGGACTGATAATGATAAAGAAAAAAATAAGAACCGCAGAGCAAAAAGCATAAATATCCATAATTACCCATCATCAGCTGCATGTTGAAACGTATCAGCCAAAGCGTCTGGAGCGTCTTGGCTTAAACAGAGTAAGACCATGCGTTTGGCCGCGTCACGTGACCAGCGACCCGCGCGCCGGCACTGATTCAAGTGGCGGAGAGCGGCGTTAGGCTGACCGCTGTGCATCGACTGAACACCGACGCAGAAATAATATCCTAATACAGAAGATGCACTATTATTTTCTATATATATATATATACCTTAAAATGATATTATACCTCGAAAGATTGTTAGAAAGTTATACTTAAAAAAAAGGATTGTTATTTTGCTATTAATGATTAGATCTAAAAACGGTACATAACTATCACGCCATCTCTGCGACTGACACATTAAAGAGTTTAAGTTATTTTTTATTTATACTTAAACTAATTTACGTCTTTTACTGACGCTCTTTCTATACCTTCTCATCACACCAACTATGTCTCTAAATCCTTTGTCGTTACTGCCTCCTCTCTTTGGAACAGCCTGCCTGTCAGCATTAGACAGGCTCCTAACAGAGCTTTATTTAAAAGGAGAGTTTACACTCACTTTATTAAGTCCTTGTAGATTTCTTTCACTGTCACTGTCAAACCTGGAGACCCTGGTGGGTAGTTGGTCTTGTGGTGTTATGTATAATAAATATGATTATCTTAAAACCAGTAGTTATTTTTATGTATAGTATTTATAATATATGTTTATGTATTAATGTTATTTATATGTGTATGTATTAATGTTATGTATATAGTATTTAAGTATATGTATGTTTATATAGGAATTGCTTACTTTTATGATATTTAAGAATAAAAATAATTTATAAATATAATTTTCACTATCCTCGATCTAACAAAGAAATCTCATTTGTCCCAACGGTCAACGGTCAGAGAATGCCTTACGGCATTATGTTCGCCGATTGTAAATTACAATAAAGATTTTAAATAAAATAAAAATTGATTTATGTCTGACTACTAACGCCATCTATCCAATGGACCGGGCGTAAACTCAGGCAACAGTAGTTTTGAACAATATTTTATTATAATAATAATAATATTCTTTATTGCAGCCAAAATATACAATACAAACTGTTGTACATAGGCGAGCATAATACCATGAAGGTATTCTCTACCAGCTAACCTTTGGGAGAGTGCGAGATAAATATTATGGAAGTTTGAATTAAAGAGTGTGAAAATGGAAATAATATAGTAAATAACCAGAGTTAAAACCTAACCTAACAGAAAAATAAAAATACATAATAAAGATAAATACATAAACAATTATAGGTACTAATAATATGTCAGGTGGTAAGGATTAGTTTTGCTTTTTTTATTCGGAATTATTTATTCCAAAAATCATCTTTAAATACATCTTTTTCAAAAGTAGTAATAATGAGTACAGCCTATTAAAGACTTCCACATAAGAAGGAGCCTAAAACTCCCTAGCGATCTTATACTGCTCCATTTACCATTATCCATTTACTGCTCAGCGGTTAATCAACCTCTCCCAGCATAACTAAGGTTTACAAACATTCAATGACTGTTAGGCGGTACGAAGTTCGCCGGGTCAGTTAGTTTATTATAAATGTAAATTATACTGTTTAAATATTTTAAAGAGAATAAACAGGTATAAATAAGCAGGTTGCTGTTTTCTCGTAGATTAGGCAAAATTAAAAAGTTATTGTCTAAAAAGTTGAAAACCATTGGTTTCAGGTCAAG
Source organism: Tinea semifulvella (assembly GCA_910589645.1). Lineage (NCBI taxonomy): Eukaryota > Metazoa > Arthropoda > Insecta > Lepidoptera > Tineidae > Tinea > Tinea semifulvella. The sequence goes on from OU342586.1 coordinate 11,287,026, forward strand.
AGCTTAGTCACTAAAGTTTATACCTGGATCTTCGGCATCTCCCAAAGCCACTTTTGCGGCTTCCATTGGTTGATCTACTTCACTGAGCCTTCCTCGTCTCCATTGAACTTCTATGAGCTGGGCCAAGGCCTCCCAACTCATAGGTTTTACAGACAATATCTGACTAAGATGACGTTGAGCCGAATCTAAATCAACCTGAAAAAGGATGCACAAGTCAAAGCATAAACATATTTAATATGTAAACGTATTAGATGCACTTATGACAAATTTTACTCCAGCTAGTGAAAGACTGCCTCCGTGGTCTAGCGGTTAAGTCCGTGGATTTAAACTCGGAGGTACCGGGTTCGATTCCTGGTCGGGACACAAATTTATTAATGTAAATAAATATATTTAATTAATATTAAATTTATTTGTGATATTTCTCGAGTTTGGTATGCTGGAGACATCGACGAGCTTGCCACTTGTCATGATTGGCCTATAGTAAAGTTGGCTAAATGTGAATCCGCTTCTTTATAAGCGTGGTATCTGACCACCCCAAAAGGTAAACGGTTGTGATGATACTTTACTTTTCGTGAAAGACTAAGCAGGAAATTGGTTTAATGACTAAGCTATTGGCAGGAGACCAGCAGCTTACCAGCAGGCAATCCAGCAAGATGATACAGACATACAAATAGCATCATCAAACAGTTTCAAATTTAACATAAGTTACTAAATTTTGATTTAGCACACTGGCTTTCTTTTAGTGCGGGTAAGCGGATAAAGTCTAGCATCTTCCTGCAATGATTTCGTGAAAGCAACAAACTTCTATTTAATTTTTACTACGTTAATTCGGATACGACCTGGCGTCCTTTACTTAGCCAAGAAAAACATAATTTACCTTTCTAAAAGCCAGGTCCGCCATCATGACGGCTGCGGACTCATTATTAGGATCTGCATTTAACAAAATTGCACACGTTTGTTCACATTTTTCAGAGTGGTTCATCTAAAACAATATTAAAGAAATTGAGTGTTATTTGTATGGATTATGCCTTACAAAATATCCTACTATACTAGTAAGTTCCTTTGAGACTCCCTTTTCTTCATGTGCTCTTTTTTATTACCATAACCACCCGTAATGTGATGAGCATCTTGAGTAGGTTCGACAACGCAAATTATACTGTTTGCTTCATGTGTCAGTTTACTATATTTAACATCAACTTTGGATACTACTGATTATACTCTGCTGATTGTTTCGTTGGTTTTGATGTTTTTACATCTTCAGGAATTATACAACCATATTTTTGATATTATTTGTAAATTTTATTATTATTATTATTGTAAATTATAAAATAGAAATGAAACCAGGCATCCGCTTTTAGTTATGTAATTTTTCCGACTGTCAAAATGTAAACAAACTGACATTAAATACAAAATATGTCAAACATAAAAAGTATAAAAAGGCTTGCCAGTATGTCGGCAACATGGCGGGCCCCGGTGTGAACACCAACTTAGGGGAGACGATATACTGGCAAAGATATAAAAACAATATCGTGAAATTAACACACATTCTAGTGCAAAATAAAGAAAGTTAAAGAAAAATAAAATTTAAGTTCATATTAGTTAAGCCTGTTCTAGAATAAAGATAAAAATAAAAGTTAAACAACTAGAACAGTGAAAAAGTTAAAATAATAGAAAATATAATAAATATGTATGCCTTTGTTCGAGTGGCACTAATTTTTTCAGTGGACGTTTGAGGACACCGGCGGAAGTACATACATCGGCAACTCTAACTATGCCATCCCGTCCTGGGTATAAATGTGTAACTCGACCTCTGGGCCAGGTTCCTCTGGGTAAATTTCCATCCACAATCAAAACAGGATCTCCAACCTGTATATTGGGAATTGATCCACCTCCTCCACGCGGTGTTAATGTCGGGAGATATTCTCGAGTCCAGCGTTGCCAAAAGTGGTCTGCGAAACGAACGGCTTTTCTCCAAGCGGCTCTACCCGTCAATGCGTCATCGTTAACTGTGGCTGGTATAGGGCGGCCTGAAGATGTTCCCAATAAAAAATGAAATGGCGTTAGTGCTTCCTGCGAACTATCTGATGGCACATGGGTAAGAGGACGAGAGTTGATGAGCGCCTCGGCTTCCGTTAAAAGAGTTTGTAGGACTTCATCTGATGGAGTACGTTCATGTAGTGTTGCTTTTAGCGATGTTTTGACACTTCGTACTAATCGCTCCCAAGAGCCTCCCATGAATGGCGCAGAGGGTGGAATAAATTTCCATGTAATCCTCTCGTTGGCTGCGAAGTCTGCAATTGCATCATTATATAGTGTTCTTAATTCTCGGTTGGCTCCAACGAAAGCAGTACCATTGTCTGACCATAATTCGTTTGGTGTCCCTCGTCTAGCAATGAAACGGCGAAGGCACATTATGGCGGCATCGGAAGACAAACTGTGCACCACTTCCAAATGAAGAGCTCGAGTGACCAGGCATGTAAAAAGACCAACATAGCGCTTTTCGCGTCTTCGACCAACGGTCACTTGCACTGGACCGAAATAATCCAAACCGGAAAATGAAAATGGCCTTTGATGATGGGCCAGTCTAGCATTGGGTAAATCTCCAACTGGTGGTTGGAAAGGTTGAGCACGTAAAAGACGGCAAACTTGACAGGCTCGTGCGACTGATCGTAAATCTCCACGAAGGTGTAAAATCCAGTAGGTCTGTCGAATCTCATTAACAACTGTTTCCGTGTTCCCGTGTGCTGCCTTTATGTGAAAATGTGACAGTAGAAGTAAGACAGCGGGATGTTTTGAATCCAATATAATTGGACTTTTTATATTACTACCAACACCATCAGCACGATTAATTCTGCCAGATAAACGTAAAAGCTGGTCGTCGTTGTTCATGACTGGAGAAAGATTGTATAAACGACTTCTAGTGTGTAACGGCTTATTTCCTCTCATCATAGTAATTTCTTCGAGAAACGAATCTAGCTGGCTTTGCCGCAATGTATGTATTTCCGCAATTCTGATGTCCTCGGCGCTAATACTTTTAGGACCACGCCTTTGAAGTAAAGTCAAAAATTTATGCGCCCTTGCTGTTACCCTTAATAATTTTATCCACGAACTAAAGCGTAGCGGGTCAGCAGAAAAATGTAAATTATAAAATAGAAATGAAACCAGGCATCCGCTTTTAGTTATGTAATTTTTCCGACTGTCAAAATGTAAACAAACTGACATTAAATACAAAATATGTCAAACATAAAAAGTATAAAAAGGCTTGCCAGTATGTCGGCAACAATTATTCTTATTATTCTCGGTAGATTTGTTTGTTATTGTTTAATAGTTCTACTAGCTTGTTCTCTTAATTGTATTGGTGGTGGCTTTGTATTTGAATTGTATTATTTTAGCATGTTTTGTCTGCTGTGTTTACAACTAACTCAATATTATTAGTAAAATTTTTATGTTATTATATTCCTATTGTATTATTGTAAAGGCTGTAAATTTTCCTAAAAATAAATAAATAAATTTAATTCGTAATAAATCTGTATATATTATTGCAATTAAAAAAAAAAGGAGGCCTCCTTTTCTTCAACCAGCCTATTGTCGGTCGCAAGCCCGAGACACCATTCTAATCTCATCTCCTACCCACACACGATGGACCCGGCACCCGCACGGTGAATCCATGAAATGCTCAGAAATTTGTCTCCTCTCTACAACTCCATTTATATCAAACTAAGTAATCGATTTATCTAACTAGTTTAAAATATATACCTGAGCATAAAGTTTAGCTAACAACAGCAATGTGTTGGGGTCTCTTGGAATATAGATTAACGCTTCAGAATACAAATGAGCTGCTACAGCCGGTTCTTTCAAGCTCTTTACTTTGGCTAAAGCACAAAGAATGGCAGATAATTTCAATTTTTCCTCCTGTATATCTCCTCTGGAATCAATTTCAATTCGTTTAACAACAGCTGTCTGCAATTCTCTTGCTTCAGTAAGGATTAATACAGTGTTGGGTAAAACTGGATTCTTCAACTCTCTGCATTTTGTTTGCATTAACAAAAATCTGACGCGACGTTTCACTGTAACAATGTCCTTCTCCTTGTTCCGAGGGAGATTCAGTTCTGCAGATATTGATGTATCAGCCTTTTCATATTGTTTTAACTGAAAATTACGTAAACAATAATTATCTTTAAGTCGTTGCTCCGCCAGTGCTTAGCACGAGCCATTGTTCAGAACTCTCAAAGTGACAGATTTTACTTTAAAAACTGTCAGTTTAGAGTTCTGAGCAATGGCTTGTGCTATGCACTGGTGGAGCAACGACTATTAATCCGGACCTAAGTGTCAGCTCTAACCTAAGCATTGGTATCAATGGGAATGCATTTCTTACTTACATTTGTCAAAAATTGACAACACTTGCTATTCCCTTGCCTCTAAAAGTCCCGTTCCACTAACTTATGGAATCCTTAGGAAATTGCAAAAATAAATAAATTGCATTAACTAATAACATGCAGTGTGGCGAGAGTAGGCCAAATTTCCAGAAATTAGTTTGCTCGTCTTCTGCAGTGGAAAAGCTATGTTCTAGAGGCTATGACGTATTATCCTTATCAATGCTATCTGTGGTAATGACACGTCTAAGTCTTACCTTAATAAGCAATTCGTAATAATCGTATTTTAAATCATCATCGTTAAGAGTTTTGATTGCATTTTCATAATGTGTTGTAGCTTTGTTGAATTCATGCATTTTCACTAATGCTGCTCCTAACTTTTTTACAAGTTGTACATTGCGTGGATTATTATTAAGTGCTATTTCATATGAAGCCGCTGCCTCTTCTGGTTCTATAAAAAGAAAATAAAAATGTTATGATGTATATTAAAATAAAATAAAATTAATAACTTTTACATACCATCAATTGACATATACGCATCAGCCATCATAACATGTACATCAGCCATGGGTTGATTGCTTACTACTTCCTTAAAACAATTAGTAAACATAGATCTATCATTTTTTTCTTTCAGATAAATATGTGCCATTCTTGTATGAGCTTGAAAGTAATATGGTTGCCCAGGTTTTACTTCATTTAAAATTTCTATGGCACGGCTAGCATCTTCCTTCTTTAATGCTAACTCCGCTTTTGCTATTACGAGACGACCTTCTTCTGTTGTGTACGATAATTCTTGTATAGCTTCCTATAAAAAAAAATAGTTAGTAAAAATATAAATAAACAAATTTTACAATTTAAAGATTCAAGTTAAGTCGTACAAACCTGCATGTACTTCCCAGCTTCTGCATGTTGTCCAAGAAGTGTACAAATTTCAATAATTTGCAAATAAAGTGTAGCTTTGTCAATGATGTTAAGATCAGTATTTGCAGCACGATTCGTCGTTTTATTACTTGCAATGTTTAAACTAGTTAAAAAACTTGACAAAGCCTCCTGTAATTTGTTATCGTGTCTCAGAATCACACCATTAAGGAAATGGTACATACTATAGTCTCGGATTTTAAAATTGTAACTCAAACACATTTCCAAACTTTGTGCTGCTTTAGCAAATGCTTCTTGTTGTATGTATATCTGCGCTAGTAACACCTGACAGCCCGCGTGGGTGTTTTCCAGTTCACTGATCTGTTGAGCTACTCTATGTGCCTCATTAGCAAACCCAAAAAGAAATTTCAGTTTAGCTAATTCAAACATTGCCGAAATAAGTCCAGGGCAAGCGCCGCAAACAGTTTCAAGAACTTTAAAACAGTTAGCAACAATACTACTATTTCCATCCTCAGTATATGCAAGATACCCAAAAATAACATTAGGTTTTTTGGGCAGATGTTTCTTAAACTCTTTGTATACATCCAATAAAAAATCTGGATCTAATTTCTTAACATACTGCAAACTATATGGATACATATCAGCATAAGCTATGGTAGTATCTGCAGCATCATTTAAATATGAGACAGCATTTGAAGGACTTTTAACATTTAATTTTGCACTTAATAAATACAAAACTGGAACTTTAGTACCACCTTGCATTTCGAAAAGTAGTTCTACTTGTTGAGCTATTTGTTCTGTTGGGCCATTCTCTGATATTTGACATAAAGTTAGACCACATAGGGCTGATATTGAATTGCTGTCTATCTTGCTCGCAGCTTTAAAGAAACTTACAGCATCTTTGGTTTTACCCTGTAAAAGACACTGGTATCCGACTTCACTTAAGTAATCTACATTATGTGTGTACATCTCTGATGCATACTGAGCAAAGCGGTATACTTGAGAAAGCACAGTACTGGATCTACTGCAAACTTTTGAAAATAACTGAGCGGTGTCATAGAATTGATAAGCATTGTATGTCTCATCATTTTCTAGAACTGTGTAGAATCTATTCAACTGATCTGCTGCTTCTATGTAATCAGAGTTTTTGCACAGAGCAATAAATATTCTTAGCTTTAAAGCTTGTATATTATCTGATTCGAGCACAAATACTCTTTCTAATGTGTCATAAACTGTTTCCCATTTCTGCATGGCAAACTCATTTTTTACTTTCTCAATCAAAGGTACTACTTGGCCAGGATTACCGACTATCAACTTATCTAAAGTTAAACTAGAATCATCATGATCTTTCGCAAAATATTTAAACTTTGCTAGTCCAAGCATAGCATCTATATTTTTGTCACTCTTATTTAAAGCCAACTCAAAACAATCCAGAATAGATACTTGTACATCATGTGTGTTTAAATACATATCATTCCAACCTTTTAATATAATTGCATTAAGATTGTTTGAATCTTTTTTTAGTGATTTATTAATATACTCAGCTGCTTTTTCATATTTTTCTGCCAAAGATAAGAATAGTCCTGCATAGTAATATGACATGGTGTTACCAAGTTTTCTCTCTTCCTTAAGTTTTGTTTCTAAGCCGTGGACTGCTTCCCTATCAAAACTGCTTGATGATTTGTGTGCATAGATTAGGGCCATTACAACTCCAAGTTGCAGGTCCCGGTCAGACTGCAGTGGAGTTAGTACTATGATCCCCTTCTGGGCTTGTCCTTCCAAAACCAAAGCGACACCATTATAGAATAAAAATTCAGACATGTCTGAAAACATTTGGGAGGCATTTTTACTTATATCAACAACTTTTCCATAACATTTTTCACGTAAATAGTAATGAATATTACATCTATTCCAAGCAAACTCCATTTTGTGTGTTATTCTAATTCCATAACAACTTTAAGTTCCTTATATTTGTCTAGATTCTCGTTGTAGTATTTAGCAAGAAAGTGACAATTGCAGGTGACATCCAACTTTGCATTGCTTGCGAAATCAAAGGCATACTGTAAACATAATAAGTCATATAATTTAAATCTTTAACACTTAGTGTGCCATGGTATTATCTCTATCTTAATTGTTGGCAAAATTGCAGTTTTTTTTTAAATTAAACTTTGCATATGACAAATTCAAAGTCATGGGCACTTTAGGCACACCAAAGGTTTATAGAGTAAATTTTAACATCATATTATACATATATTATTGGAATAACCCTATGTTCATGTTGCAATAACAAATTTACATAATTGTACTCTCCACAAATATATTCGAAAACTGCATGCAACACTTATACAGGTAGGCTTATGGTGGTATTTTTACTTTAAGAGCATTAACTCGTTAACAAAATACATTTAGGTAACTGATATAAATATTATTAATAAACTGTTAAGCATCTACTACCACCATTATTATATTTTTTCATGATTTCTACGGTTATAAATATATTAAGGTAAGTTTTACACATGCTATCTACAACGCATAACAATTTTGTACTATCTACTGACCTTAGCCAAAACTTTTCCAACACCTTTGCCCTGGAATTCCTGAGGAACGTTAGTATGGATGTATGTTATAGAATTACCACTTCTGTTGTAATCTACTGTAGCCAAGGCTGTAATAGTTACAATTTAATACATACATCAACACATGCAAAGTAATAAAAAGCGTAATAATGCAATGTTCATATTACCATTAAACATTGATATTTGAAACTGTTGCCTAGCAACGTTGTTGACAACAGTCAGTGCTTGCGAACTAAAGTTCCTGATGAAACTGCGTGTAATCATGATTGGTATTATATAAATATTAACTATTTCCTAACAATATTAATAGCTAAAATAATTAATTCGTCGCAATAATTTTTTTTTTTTTTTTTGGTTCTCTTCTCCCGATGGATGATGAATGAGATGATAGGGAAGGCAAAGGGTCTAGCCCATACAGCCAAGTCTGACGTAATATATCTTTCTTTTTCATGAATTAATGAGGTCATCATCAAATTCCAGATGCTGTAGAAGTTGATGCTTTTCTTGGAGTCACTCGCGGAACCATCCACTGCTCAAACACGTCGGGTAAAATATGGGAGTTGACAGCGCGGGAAAACCGCAAAAAATAAACTGCAACTTGTGCCCCATATTTAAAGTCCAATTTATCGTTTTCCATAATTATTCACATTGTAGCACATTATTAAACAAAACAACACCACTCTTGACCAATAATAACCACAGTAAACTAATTTACAAAACAAAATCTTGCACTTGACATGGCCGCGCAAAATGGCGCGAGAGACCTCGTCGCAATAATTTATATTAATAAAAAAATAAATGACAATGACGCTAATAGACAGTATTTTTTTTAAAACCCAGTAGCACAAATTATAAATGGAAACTATTTTTTTTTTTTTTTTTAAGATGAGATCGCAATATCGTACGACGATACGACCTCAGCCTGTATGCCTAGTGTGACAGTGAAGTTTCGTAAACGCAACTATAGTAGTAGAGTTTTTTTACTGAATTTTCGATGTTCATTGCCTGTTATTATAGCCAAACTTGCAATTACACGCAATGTAAAATAAAAAAAACGTAACTACAGCAGTTACGTTTTCCGAAACTTGCATGTTACACTAAGCACACTGAAGGGCCACCGCGGGAGGTCGCATGCCCGAATCACTGTAAGGCCTCATAAGGAGACCCCAAGGCGCCTACGGACTAAAACCCTATAAACCATCTCTCTTTCACTGTTGGCCTTGCGTGCCTTAAGGGCTAAGTCTGAGTCGTGGCTACGGAGTCAAGGCACTCGTTCGCCGCGTAGATAGGAAACCCAGTGATAGTAGATACTAACTAATGTTGTCGCTTTAAGCGCTTTTTCACTTTATAATTCGCTTTGAAAATCGTTCGACTTCGCTTTTCTCTGGGTTTCATACAAAATTTTGCAACAAAGCTTTGCTTTATTTGATTTGCTTTCAAGTCAAACATAGCATGTTATAGATATAATAACGTTCTTTTGTTTATTATTTACAATTTAAATTAAGCTGCAAGAGATTTAAAAAATCATCTACAATTATAAATGCTTTAACCTCGCATATAACACCTTATTTTACATAGAACACCGGAAGTAATCATCAGTGCTGAATGTGACCGCAAAGCTTAGTAGCTTAACCTTGCTCTTAAGTACCTTTACGTTTATTACCTTAATTAATACATCTATATTAACTTAGGTAGCTAGAAATAAACATACTTTGGCCTGTACAAAAGATAAAAGCGAGCTTACTCTTTCCCTAAATTTTACCTACGAGTATGTGAAGGTATTTGTTTTTGGAAGTTCTCAGCCTTAGATTACAGTTGCATAACTAGGATTTTTTTGATGCACTACATAATACAGTAGGTACGGAATGCTTTTTGAGTTTTACGCACTATAGAACCGTCGAGCTTTGACGAACAATAAGTTATAATTTATTGTCCAAGATTATTTATTACATAAACATCAACGACGACTATTTATCTAAAGAAATATATTTTTTATTAATTCACTTAATTCAATTAATTTTATAAATTATCTTTTTTTGACTTATTAAGGAGGCACTTCATTAGCTAAAATAACCGAAGTGACAAGCTAACTACAAAGGTATATCAAAATATAGATTATTGATTATTTTAATCATCCTTTCTGCAACCGGGTCGTCAGACTTAAGAGCATGAGTACTTACAACCTACCTACTCAGTTTGCGTAACAGTAGCTCTGAAAGCAGTTTGGTTGCTATCGTATAATCAATTTACGAGAAAGCCCTTTCCAAAACAGAAGGTAAATAATGTCCTTATACTGGTATGACATCAGATTGAGTCAGGTTCATGAGTAATCAGTCAGCTGGGACGGGGGCAGTCGCGGCTACATGCGTATGCGCAACCTACCGCAGTAGGCGCGCGCATATCGGGCGAACGACCGCATTCAAGCCTTGTTCAAATACCATAATCCAAACCTCGCGCGAGTTCCTAACATGAGTAAAGTGTATTAAAAACATGTATGCTATAACATATGTGCTTAAAATATATTTAAGGACATGTAAGTTTTTATAATTTGGTAGATGTTAGAACAGATATTTATTGATAAAAGCCGGTACATGACATCATATTAAAAATAAACAGTATGTGCCGGCTAAAGGATGTGATATTTCTTTACTGTCTACAAATCATAAATATTGTCGGTTTGTATGGATAAAACAATGGACTTACTTGCGCAGTATAATATTACAACATTTTTATACATATGCATTGCTTAATGATACCTACATAGAAATAATTCATTACAATTTAAAAAAAAAAAATCCAGGCCCTTCCTTTGGACGGCGATGGTCAATAACTGATATTTAGTGGTTTTAAGTGAAAAGTGTACGCCTAATGTGGCTAATTGTGTATTCAATGTGAGAGAGGGCTTATGGGGCAATGTATATCCAGGGGTCAAACTGGCCCATCGTTTTCCCGCCATTATGATGCTGAGAGCTTGGCCAGCAGCCTCGGCAACAGCGGGTTTAGACACACATGGGGGGTAAGTTACCTTAGAAAAGAAAACCTTATTAATACCACCCAACTTTCAATCCCTCTACACAGCAGATATTCAGATTGTCTTACCATGTCTGCAGCTCGTTAATGGAACTTATTCGACAGACACCATACCTAAATAAATTTAAAAACTTGTAATTTCTCGCCTTCTTAAAAAATAAAAGTTAACTTAATAATAATAATATAATAATAATTATTATTATTTATTTATACAGTAGAAATTAGTTACAATAATAAATACAATAGTGAAATTTTGAAATTTGCATTTAATCAAAAATGTATGTAAATTCAGGGAATATTTTATATATTGTTTACTCAACTTTGTATATAGGTACCAATAAGAAAGCTCAATAAACGTTATTATTATTATTATTATATAATAAATTACTTTATGTGAACAAAATTGACACTACATATTTCCAATTGTATTGCACGTTGTAGCCCACACCAGGAATTTTTGCCTTGTGTCTTGGGCCCCAGCAGCACTAGCTACCCTATTATTCTACAGTTTTTTATTTCACCTGAATTTCACAATTAGTATTTAATGTACTCAACTAACTAACTTTTAATTATACTAGCACGACATCTGACCTTGCGCCCACCTGATGGTACCTAAGTGGCGCGCGAGGTCCATAAATGTTAGCAGCAACTGGAATTAGACACTCAAGACTGACTTCAATATACTAACACTATGCCGGCTTGACAGGGAATGACGGCAATTCAAGCCTAATCCCGAAACTTATGGATACACTTTACTGGGTTTATCAGCACAAACGGTGGATAATTCCCCGCCCCGGCTGACTCGGCAATTTACCACCATCAGTCCGCTTACCACCTATTTGTTGTTCTCGTTGAAAGTATGTATATAGGGATTCTTTGTTAAAAGTTGGTTTTTATTATTTATTAAAATCATTTATTTACAAATTTCCGCAGTATTGTTCATTTAAAAGCTAAGACGCTTTAATTTTAATTATTATGTTTTTTTTTAATATTCAGTTAATGTTAGCACGAACCTTTTTTGTATTTAAGTATTTATAAGTTATTTTATATATTTATTGAATGATTTATGTACTGAATATTTTATATTTATTTTATTATATAATTATGATCTTTAATAGTATAATTTATAGTATATTATATACAACATTTTATATTCAGGTTTTTTTTCTTTGTGTCTATCGTCGTTTTCTTGATGCCCCTTGTAAATTTAGTTAAACCTGTACGTGAGCTAGGGTTTTGGTATAAAAACAGCGTCAGTTAGTGCACCACATTATGTGATGTGATTTTTTTTTTTTTTTGATTTTCTCCTGATGGATGATGTATGAGGTGATAGGGAAGACAAATAAATAAATAAATAAATATTTCCAGACAGGTCACACAGCGCCATCTAGTTTCCGTGGTAAGCAACGAGGCTTGTGTTACGGAAACTATATGGTTGATAAACTACATATTATACTTTTTTTTTTTTGTAAATATATACATATTATACATATAAACACCCAGACCGAGACAAATTATACAATGTACAACTTGCCCCCGGTGGGAATCGAACCCCCGACCTCCCGAGTTCACGGCAACGTTTGTTACCACTAGACCACGGAGGCGGTCTAGCCCATACAGCCAAGTCTGAAGTAATATATCTTTCTTTTTTATGAGTTGATGAGGTCATCATCAAATTCCAGATGCTGCAGAATTTGATGCTTTTCTGGAGTCACTCGCGGCACCATAGCTCAAACACGTCGGGTAAAATATGGGAGTTGACAGCGCGGGAAAACCGCAAAAAATAAACTGCAACTTGTGCCCCATATTTAAAGTCCAATTTATTAAGCACATTATTAAACAAAACAACACCACTTTTGACCAATGTATTACACAGTAAATTAATTTACAAAACAAATACTTGTATTGGACATGTCCACGCAAAATGGCTTGCCACATTATGTGATGTACAGCTGACTGAAGCTGAGCCAAGACCCTTGCCACATAATATAAACTTATTCTTATTCTTATATCGATAAGTATTTATGTAGTTTATTGATTAGAATTGCACCCTGCATATAGAGAAATTTGAGCAAAGTCCAAGCAAAGCATGCATAGATCTAAACCTTGAACTGATCTTTATCAATGCCAAAGCAAAAACTGTCGCCATTGTGGTTGTTATAATTTGAAATAACAAGAACAAACTTAGCGGTGAACTTTTTCAGAAAGCCCGATTTGAATTGCGGAGCGTGACCGGCGATGAATGGGTATTATAGTCATTCTGTGAGATCTCTCTGATGCCCATTGCTGATATTTCTTGGTGTGCACAGCAGGGCCGCAATTAACTGCTGTATCACACCGCGATTGTAGTCCGGTCAACACAATGAGGGGCACTGACCTGAACTTCTACCGGCTCTAGTTACTACTATTTGCAGAGAATGCACAAGGACGTGTGTAATATAGGAATTTAGTACCTATTTATGTAATATTTAGCTTGAGGTCTATAAAATATTCTTATACTTTTATACTTTGTATGTGTACCTACCTCTTTCTTAGGGACAATAATATTTATTCGGACAGAATCTCTGCTGTTTTTATTATTTCTTTTTTTTTCTCATTATATTTATGTAGGTATATATGTTTGGTTTTGGTCAAGCCGGCATAGTGTTAGGGACTGATGGCAGTTACGAGTATCTGACTTCAGTTGCTAACATTCATGGACCTTGCGCGCCACTTACCATCAGGTGGGCCCAAGGTCACATGTCGTGCTAGTATAAAAAAAAAAAAAAAAAATATGTATATTCATAGAACCTATGTATGTAGATCTATCTGTATGTACTAATAAGTAATTATTGATAAAGGTCATTAATGATGAAGGTCACCAAGTGGACGCTATCTATACTGATTTCTCTAAAGCGTTCGACAGAGTTTCACATATTATTTTAAAACAAAAATTAGAGCGTTATGGTATAAGTGGTCAAATGTTAAAATGGTTTTCTTCATATCTTACAGATCGTCAGCAATATGTCGTCTTAAAGGGTTTTAAGTCTCAGGCCTATACTGCAATTTCAGGTGTCCCCCAAGGGTCCCACCTAGGGCCCTGGCTATTTAATTTATTTATTAATGATATCGTTTCCATTATTAAAAACAGTAACGTTTACCTTTTTGCAGATGATCTTAAATTATGTAAAAAAGTTTCTACAATACAAGATAGCTTGTTACTACAAGATGATTTAAATAATCTTTATACATGGTGCTTGAATAATGATATGTTATTAAATAGTACAAAATGTCATCATATAAAATTTACACGTAAACATAATAGTAATATTGTTCACACAAACTACAATATAAATAGTATTAATTTACAGGAATGTAACACTGTACGCGATCTAGGAGTTATATTTGATACCAAACTTACATTTATTCCTCATCTCGATCATATTATAAACAAAGCCTCAAAAATGCTAGGATTTATTATAAGAAACGGGAAAGTATTTAAGCATTCAAAAACTAAAATACTAATTTACAATTCCTTTGTTAGAAGTATTATTGAATATTGCAGTGTAGTATGGTCACCAAATTATACTGTCCACCACTTACGTATCGAGCGCTTACAAAAAAGATTCTTACGACATTTATCGTACAATTTGAAAATACCTAATAAGCTTCTGACCTACCATGACAAACTTCAACATTTTAACATCGACAGTTTAATAGTTCGTAGACACATTCTCGATATGAGTTTTCTATATAAACTATTTAGAAACCAAATAGACTGTCCACAACTATTAAAATTATTTAAAATCTGGATTCCAAACCGACTGCCACGATATCCTACTGCACTACTACGCCCACCTCAAGCCAGAACTAATCTTAAACAAAGCTCTCCTGTATCTAGATTATCAAAAAATTATAAAGAGATTGGTCAAGAAATAGATATGTTCAACGATTCGCTTTCAAAATTTAAGTTATATGTTAAGATACATTGTTCCTATTAATATTATTATTAAATTAGATTAAGTACAATATTTTATTTTATGTTTTTAAGACGTGGTTCATTTTTTTTTTTTTTTTTTATTAAGCTTTTTGTATGTCTAAACTTAGAATTTAATTTAATTTCATTTCATTTTATATTTTTTTTAATTATTCTTATATATATATATACCTACCACTTGTATTTTGTGCATGTTGTGGCACCTAAAGGTGGTACATTTGTCGTTGAATTTATGTCCTAGTTTTTAAGTAAGCAATAATGTAACCGACCACTGGTTGTCCTTAAATAAATAAATAAATAAATAAATAAGGATTGATGTTTATAAGCGGCCATGCTCTGGTGGCTATAAAAAAGCTTTTCAATACAAAAAAAAAAATATAATAATTCTTCTAAACGACTTCTTGGGCCGATGAATGTTAGCAACTGGAATCAGACACTCATGACTGACATTGCCGGCTTGACTGGGCATGACGGCAACTCAAGCCTGATCCCGAAATGTGTGGATATACTTTACTGGGTTTATCGGCACAAACGGTGGATACTTACCCGTCCCTACAGACTGGGCAAATTACCACAATCAGTCCGAGTCCGCCTAACACCTATTTAAAAGATTCGGTTCGAACCCCGGTATGTAACCTATGAGAAATACTTTTCTTACGTACATTTGTCATAGATTGCCTCGGAGAGCACGTTAAGCGTTGGTCCCGGATCCACCAATACCAACTTGTGGAATCTAATAAATGGTCATTAAAATTTACATCTGAGGCCAAGTGAGAGGTATGCAAAAGCATCATTTCATTTCATTTTCATTACAGCCCCTAGAACACAGCGTCCTAGACCTCCACTGCTGAAAATGGGCCTTCCAGAACATATATCTGGAGAATTTGGCCTACACACGCTGCGCTGGCCAGACGGCTTGGCGAGGATATGATGTCAATTTTTAATAACAATTTATTAACTATTCCACAACCGACGGCTTAACGTGCTCTCCGAGGCACGGGAACAGTGGTGTTGTAAATCTATGACAAATGTACGTAAGAAAAGTGTATTTGTCATTGGTATATGGCGGGTGGGTTTAAACCGACCTTTGTAGGATTTAAGGAACGCGTTCTTACAACCGCGCAAAAGCATCAAACCCTCTTAATTATTATATAACCGATCTACCGGATGCATAGTAATGAAAACAAATAAAATGATTAAGCCCTTAGTGCAATACCGACACCTCAGGCGTTTAGATAAGCTACGGGCAATAAAAAGTCTAATTACATAATTTCCCTAACAGTTTCTCCATAGTTCTCGGGTTCATCTTTCACATAGATCAATTGCCTGTTATTATACACTGCAAAACGTGAAATTACTAATTAAGTTTTCACTATTAAAGTGGTCGTGAGTTTACAGTTGAATGCATTGCTTGCAATCAATGTTATACTATTAAGAATTTTAATTCAGTTAGAAATTAATTACCGGGTAATAATCCTGCTCAAAGGATCACTATTTATATCGTGTTGTTTCTACCGAGCGGTCAGAGAGATCATTATTATTTATATAGTTCCAAAATCATATCGAGTTAGTAACAATAATAACTTAAAAAAATACAAACTAAGTTATTTGTCTATGATTTTCGAAGCATAAAGCAATGGATATGGTTTTTTTTTATATTGATATTTTTAGTGTCCAGTGTACAAATTCTAAATGAGGCCACACGATGTCAGATTACCGCGTGTACACCATGTGAGACGCACGTTAAGCAGTCGGTCCTGGTTCTACTAAAACCAACTCATGGAATCGTTAATAAAGTGTTAATAAAAAATTACATCAGATCCTCGTGACCCGTCTGGCCAGCGTGGCGAGTGTAGGCCAAATTCTCCAGATTTATGTTCTGGAAAGCCCATCTTTAACAGTGAAGGTCTAGGTCAGTGTGCTATATTATATATAGCATAATATTTATCAAATATTTATTGTCAGCCGAACACTGTAACTGAACACACAAATATCTGTTTGTCTAAAATAATGCAGTAACCAAGCGCTTGAAGACTCGGGACTGACGGTGCGCATTTGTTCCACTGGGCTGCAGAAACAATAAACGAATCTGAATATCTGCTAGTGCAGTGGGATGGGATTTTCAGTTGGTTATTATAGGAAAAACGTTGATTATTAGTGTTGAACGTTGATTATGTTGTTGTTGCGTACTGGAACTCAAAACTGGATTTAAGGTATGCAGGTGCTCAAGGATTGTTCAGGATACTATACAGAGACACGAGGAGATGAGCAGATCTGCTAAAATGTTAAGATGTATCATAAGTAACTTTGTAGTTTTATTTTATGTGTTATTTTTTAACTATGTAATTATTTAATAATCCAGCCACTTTATTCATGACCGCGCGATCCGGCCCGATGCGTCCGCGCAACTTCCTGCAAATTTAAATGCAAATCAGATAGATACAAAATGTAGATTTATCCACCTCTTAACTAAGCATTCTCTGAGATAACTATTGAACTGCATATTGAGTCAACAGTGCTTCGAAGATAAATTTTTTTAGCATATACAAATCATTGCTGTACCCTGTGGTTGACTTGTCGCTGTAAGGGCTTTGATTCACTTTATTTTGATTTGACAGGCGGCGTTCCGGCTTACTAGCTTTTCCACTTTAAGTACCTACATTATCTATTAACCTACACAAATATTAAAGTATATTATTTATAATATTTTTTATTTAGTTTTTTCTTCATTTTAGTTTATATTTTTATTTATTAATTAGGTTTATTTTTATTAATAGTAATTTATGTTTTAAGATGTAAGTTTTTAGTTTAATTATATGTTATTATTTTTTTAAATCATTGTACCTTATTTTCTTCGAATAAAATTTTAAATATTAAAGATATTATTATTAGTATGTCCTGATTAAAGCTTAAAATTTTCCCTTAAAAATACCAAATATTGCATTAAATTGAATTGTTTTGAATTGGCTCTTGATAACTTTCACCTTTAGTATTATATTACTGCCTATGTTTATCAGACACAACTCTACTATATCTATCTATATTAGGTATCTATAATAGATCTACCCCAGCGGTTTGTGTGGTCATCACTTTCCTTCGTAATTGATACCCGTGCACTACGCTAATGTACGATATGTACTCGTTCCTACATATTTTTTGTTGCCAAAGTTGCCAATACATTTCGAACACCGTCAAAATATGTAAAAAGTATCATCACGACCGTTTTCTTTCCGGGGTGGTCAAATACAACGCTTATAAATAAGCGGATTCACATTTAGCCAACTTTACTATAGGCCAATCATGACAAGTGGCAAGCTCGTCGATGTCTCCAGCGTACCAAACTCGAGAAATATCACAAATAAATTAAATATTAATTAAATGTATTTGTTTACATAAATCAATATTTTTGTGTCCCGACCAGGAATCGAACCCGGTACCTCCGAGTCTAAATCCACGGACTTAACCGCTAGACCACGGAGGCATTTTACAGTACAGTACAGTCAGCAAAGTCAAAGTCAAAGTCAAAATATCTTTATTCACGTAAACCTATTACAGGCACTTATGAAACGTCATTAATTTAATTATTTTGAATGATTCTACTCCTGCTAGTAGAAGACTAAGCAGCAAAGTGGTCCAATAAGTAAGCTGTTAGCAGAAGACCAGCAGCTTAGCAAATTCCAGTGACCTGTTAATGTTTAATCTGACTAAGAAAGGAATCTGCAAGGAAAACTCAGCTATATCAGATTTACAAAATAAAACATATACAAAACTGCACCACAACGATCAATAACCTTTTAAATTAAGTTATCAGTACCTATGAGAATACAATACCTGGTACAGCAGTAACCCACCAGGCAAGTCAGAATTAAGGTAGGCAATATGCAGTAATATAAATATTTATGAATAGTTTGAAGTCTATTATGGTTTAGAATCTACGCTAATATTATACTCGTAAAGAGGAAAGATTTTTGTGTGTGCGTATGTTTGTAATGAATAAACTCAAAAACTACTGTATCGATTTCGAAAATTATTTCACCATTAGAAAGTTACATTCACCCTGAGAAACATAGGCTATATTTAAAGCTGGAAAAGATTAGGGATCCTTACTAAAACTTTAGTAACGTAACCCAAGGTGAATAAAAAGGCCATAAAACGTCTTTCGTCGCATGCGATGCGGAAACTTTGATGATAGAACAAAAGTATGATCTACAATATTAAAGAACATATCAGTATCTACAAATAAATTCGCGTTACCATATGTCGAACTATTATCGTTATGTCACAATAACTACTTTTTACATTTTAAAAGTTAATAGAAATTCCGCCCAAAATTTGACCATGTTACTCATACTTCTGTTTAAATCCTTAACGAAATAAATCATATTGTTTTCAAGACTGTTTCAATTAATGTAGATTACTTTTTGAATTGTTCAAATCGGTTATTCCATTCAATAGATATTACGAATTTAATGAGTCATAGAAATAGAAAAAATAATAAGTTAACAAAAAAATATATAAGACGTTAAAATCTAAATATGACATGCCTATAGAAGGTTTTTTTTGTCGACGACACAATATTACACGGGCAACGCCGCCCGGGTCAAACAGCTATCTACGAGTACAATTATTTGTAATAAATATTCTCAAATTTATATAGATTTTTGTCTTTTCTGTAAAACTATTAATATTGGATAGGTAAGTGCCTTTTTTGCAAGTCATGATTTACATGTACCTATTGCGTTTGATGTCCCGAAGTTGGGAACAAAATATAATGCTTAGCACCTAATAGATCCAATAGAGTATGAAATAATTGAATTAATTTATTTCAGAAGACCCATAATTGTACGTATGTAAAAGGGCTCATACGCGGTGGTGGCTCGGTTGTAAGAACGCGTTCCTTAAATCCTACAAAGGTCGGTTCAAGCCCACCCGGCATGTACCAAATACTTTTCTTACGTACATTTATCATAGATTTACAATACCACCGTTTCCGTACCTCGGAGAGCATGTGGAATCGTTAATAAATTGTCATAAAAAAATGACATCATATCCTCGCCAAGCCGTCTGGCCAGCGTGACGAGTGTAGGCCAAATTCTCCAGATATATGTTCTGGAAGGCCCATCTCCAGCAGTGGAGGTCTAGGACGCTTTGTTCTAGGGGCTGTAATGAAATAAAAAAGGGCGTATACGCTCGACATTGCGCATCTTACTCGTAACTAACTTAACTAGATGATTACCTGAACCAATTAAAAAACTACGTACCTACAACATTTACAGCCAACAGTATATCATCAGAGTTGTCATGAACATTCATTAACATTAATAGACATTCACGATCTACAAGAGTACGATCCCTTTCTCCAGGTGCAGTTATATATTGCACCCATTTGTTTTAAATTTTCTCCGAGTCAAATTTGATGCACGATTGTTAGGCTTCGTGACGAGTCGGTAATTCACGATCAGACTTACTGCCCCACTGCGTAGGTCACGACACTTTGAATCGCTGTTTAGATAAGAACAATATGAGGATTCTATACATCCAAGTCCAATTCTTGCTGTAATCAAAATAAATTGTAGTATGCAAGAAAATGCCTCGCATTATTAGTGCGTTTTGGACTTTTCTCAAACTTGTTTTACATTAAAATTGTGAATTTGTGAAAAATAAATAAATTAATTAAGTAACCTCAAGCTGCGCAAATACGCCAACCTCAGTACAGGTTACGAATTTGCGCCGTTTGGGGTCGAGACGATGGGCCCATGGGGACACTCAGCCAAGCGTCTGGCCAAGGAGTTGTCCAAACGGCTAACGGAAAAGTCTGGAGACAGGAAGGCTGGCAATTATTTCTGCCAACGTATTAGCTTAGCTATACAGAGGGGAAATGTTGCCAGTCTTCTGGGGACTATCACTGAAGGGTCGTCTCTAGAGGACATTTTTTACTTATAGTTTATTTTTTATTAGGTTTAGTTTATATTTATTTTAATTTTTACTTTTAAGTAGTTTTAATTTATATTGTAATTATTTTATACTGTTTGTATATTACTTCAATAAAGCACCTATTTGAAGAAAAAAAAAAAAAAAAAAAAAAAAAAATTAAGTAAAGTAAAAATTTAAATAAAGTAAATAAATTATTATTTAATTTAATTGTGATATTTCCATTGACGAGCTTGCCACTTGTCATAATTGACCTATAGTAAAGTTGGCTAAATGTGAACCCGCTTCTTTATGAGCGTGGTTTCTGACCACTCTGGTAGGGAAACGGTCGTGATGATACTCTACTTTTATAAAATCAAATAGTTATTTTAGTGTAGCAATTTAGTTGTTTATTTATTATTACGTGACGCCATTCGGCAGTCATTTGCAACTACAGCGAAAATTCAAACACGATATTTAAAAGTAGAATTTAAGGAGATTTAGACCCCATAACAATTCTAAAGTATTTTTACAGGAAATCAGTAAGTAACAATTTAAAACACATTTTGAAAAATTGTCAAGTAGCCTATTCTCCACAAATATATCCCGGAATAGTAAAGATCTAGAACTCAGTGTTCTAAAGGCCGTAATGATGATAGTAAAGTCGCATCGAGTATTAGAATAACCTGACTGCACATCATCGCCTTAGCTACGGTTGTTCAAATGCAATTTCAATTTGGAATGGAACTTGTCAATTTTAGAATAGATTTATTCGATCATTGTTGCTGTGTTTTTGCTTTCATTGGAGGTGGTCTTGAAGACTCAAGACTTAACATTTTTTATTACTATTTTGTAATTTTAAAGGTGTAACAAATCCCAAAATTGTACGTAATTCGATGTAAAGTTCGATATTATTATATAAAAAGTGAAGTATCATTAAAGCTGTATCATTTGGGGTGGTCAGAAATATTATTATAGGTTCTCGTAAAAGAGCAAAAGAACAAAAAGTTATTATCTGCAAAAACATTAATGTCATAATTATTTAAAGTACACAGTTTTAGATTTCCGTTCACACGTCTTTAACGCAACTGGAATCTTGCATTGTTGTTAATTTACGATAAGTGCTTTTAAGGTACAAACTCAGCATTGCAAGTACCAACATAATACGACGCTATTTATCTGTGGGAAATCAAAAACAATGAAGCGCAGCAAAAGGGTGCTTGATCATGGAAAATCGGAAAATATATACAAAAACAAGAAATATGCCTGGCTTTCTCCTTCCCTATACCTAACTAGTAGTACAATGTTTTATTGTTCTCGCACAAATTCTATTGTAAAGTCAGCATCGACTCACAATTCACAATCTTCCTCTTTTAGATCTCATTGTTTAAAGAATAGAGAATAAAAAGTCTCACGGTCTATTTTATATGTCTTCTGTAGTTAATTGAAATCTAACCTAAAAGTGTCAAATACTAGAATAGGTATCATAAAAAGACCCAAAAACAAACGACCACTAACGCCAAGCGGACGTGTCCAAATATTTTCAGAGAAAACTGTAGAACAAATGACGGTTTTAATACGATAATTAGAATCATATATAGAAACGTGGGTAACAGTGAGGGTATTTTCAAGACATTTTTTTTTAGTAATAATTATAATACAATTTATTTATTGCACAAAGTAAAATAACTTAAAACTAAGCGCACACAGAATAGCCTAATTATGCCTTAAGACATCTTCTAAACCAGCTAACATTTGTGAGATATATAACCAATGACAGGCAGAGTGGCAAAAAATATATAAATGATAGAAATTGAAACATATTATAAAATGTGAACTCGTACGAACACTTACAAATATAATTATATATATATATTATATTCTACTAGTACGACATGTGACCATGGTGAATGGCGCGGGAGGTTTATGAATGTTAGCAACTGGAATCAGACACTCATGACTGACATCAGTCCCTAACACTATGCCGGCTTGACTGGCATGACGGCAATTCGAGCCTGATCCCGAAATATCGGCACGAAATACTTGGATACTTCTCCGCCCTGCCAGACTGGGCAAATTACCACCATCCGCCTTCCACCTATTTAATGTTCTCGTTAAAAGTATGTGCCAATTGCAATGATATCAAATGCCAATTTTTACTTTCAAGAATAACTAATATTACGGGCATTTGTACTTCGTGCAATTAAAATAACTTACAATATAAAAATAACACCGCTAGAAACATAACTTACTGAAATAATATTAGTGCAATAAACTACATAAACAATACATTCTATACATACATAATATAAACATACAATACGCTACATATAATACGTATTAATTGTGTTAAGGAGAGTACCTATAATTCTTACCTATATAGGGAAATCAAGAGATTGGCAGACGATTTCACACTTAATTAATTAGTTGGTTACTATAATAGCGTAAGAAATAAATAATAAATTAATCGTACATCTGGAACACCCTTAATCCCTTAAGCATCTCACCCGGGATTCAGTGCGCCATGAATATCATGTTCTGTCTTACTTTGAATAAAATTTATACTAATAATATTATAAGCCTTCTCGACATCATAGTTCTAAAATAAGTACCAATGTTCCGGTTGTGAGGATCGAATAAATGAATAATTTATGACGATATTTACGTTAAAAATTAAAGAAAGCGGATCTGGATAATAAATTGCTTCCATAAATAGTATCAAATAGATATCGTTCATTTTGTCTACGTAACATGGAATTATTGATTATGTGTGCTGTCTGGCCAGAGCCTGGCGAGTGTAAGCCAAATTTCTACCGATATATGTTCTGGAAGGCCCACCTCAATGGAGGTTTAGCACTCTGTGTCCTGGGGGCCGTGATGTGTTCTGTTTAATTTTTGTATGCATCATATTGAAATAAAAATACATCTGTAGTATATTCATGACTGTAATCCTTTTGTGTTTACGGCGAGCACGTAGACTTTTCGGCATGGTCTGTTATCGGTCTTACCACATAAAAGATAAAACTATTTATATTATATATATTTCAGTTTTTAAGGTATATATCTATGGGCCTTTTGTATATTCATTTTTCTGCCTGAAAATAAAGATTATTATTATTATAAAACACTTTCTGAAGAGGTTGTAAACATTAGTTATGTCTTTTAAATAGCTTACTAGCATAACAGCGCCCGTGTGGCTCAAGAACCTCTGTGGCTCGACTACTTGAGCTCTCCTCGAGGAGCACTTTTTTAGGAGGTGGTCTCCCGTTGGGGTCCGTGCGTAGTAATATTCCGGAAATGCTTCAAGTATCCGTTGTAAAACTACTCAATAGTAGGCATTTCCAGATCTCGAGCTATAATGGAATTACGCACGAACCTACGTTGCTTGGGTGACCACTCTAAACGATATGTTTTGCTGACTTTGGAGTTTGTTCCTGGTGGTCTTCGCCAGAAGGTAATGCCAGGCTGTCGCAGGGTAAGTAACACGGGAACGGATTAACATCTTGTAGATCCGGACCTTTGACCTGAGCGGCAAGCTGGAATAACAGGACGTAATATGGCAGGGCAAAACAAAAGAGTTTAAAAAAGCAGAACAATATATTTTAACTTCTCAAATTTATACTTCCTAATAATATATTATCTTCATATATCTACTATAATAAGTATATATTGATGAGTATTTATGTAGTCTATGTATACATACTATTTATGTAGTTTATTGGTTAGAATTGCACACCACATATTTATACTGTCTCACTCTCCCAAAGGTTAGCTGGTAGAAAAAGCCGAAATGGCTTTAATTTCGCATTTGTACATACTTTTAAGTAAAGTAGGATAAAGTATTTAATAATATAAATAATAAGAGTCTATCTTCGGCCGACACCACTAGGCTGGTACTAGTACTAACTCACTCGTATTAGGCAGATGAAAACATCTGTTAGTAACAATTAGCGTTAGCACCTGTCTTTTTAAAAGGTAAATATGACACACAAAGGAAGGTACATTCCAACATACAATATAACCTTAATTTAAGACACCTTGTTTACTATTTCAACAATTATTTCTATTCTGTAGTCGATAATGAGAATTAAAAAGCCTTCGTAACAAAAGGGCATGTATGAAGAGGTTGATGAATGTCGATGAAGCGAAAGAGGTATGTCGTGATCGTGTCAAGTGGCGCTCAATTGTCTCTGCCTACCCCGTAAGGGATCTGGCGTGAAGATATGTATGTATGTAGTCGATAATTTGCGTTGTTGAACGGAATAAGCTTCGGATCCCAGGAATTACCGGAAACGTTGTTATTCAAGTCATGTCTCTATGATAACGACCAGTTGCAGCAAGGATAATTAAAATAATCTATAATATTTTGATATACGCGCACGTGATTGGTAGTTAGCTTGACACTTTGCTTATTTCAGCCAATGACGTACCTCATAGACATACGAGTACGTTAAACATGTCAAAATATAAGCAGCCTTTCTGCAACTTTTGATATACCTATTTATTTTATTTAAAAACTTTATTGTAAATCTATACAAAAGGCGAACGTAATGCCGCAAGACATTCTCTTCCCGTTAACCTTTGGGACATTGGGATATTTAAATATGAGTACGGTGCAAATTGAGGAATAAAATATTAAAATGAAACATAAATAATATTAATAATTAACATACATAGACAACTATATATGTATATATATATATAATATATACACACACATACTAATACTACATAAATATAATACAATAAAATTATTATACTAATACATAAATACCTTAATATTAATAATAACTACCTACAATAGATTAAAGTCAGTAAAAAGTTAAGCTAGGGACTTATAAAAATGACTGTACACTCTTTTCTTAAATATTGGTCTGCTAAAAAAAAGTGATTTAAGTAAAAATAATCTTTCATTTTTAACCCCGTTGAAGCCATATTTTCCAATGATTGACTATATCATGTATGTAGGTATATAGAAACCTTGTAAATTATAATTTAAAAGAAAAATGGCTTATTTGAAGACTTAAAAATGTCTTAATGTAACAAATTTAAATAATTTTAAACTAAAACAGAAACATTCCAGAAAGATTAGATGTATTACCGGACATGGCGGCGCTTGCGCAACTGTAGGTGAATACGACCAGGACAGTGATGCGGCGAAGCAAGAAATTAATTAATTATACAATGCTCTCGCATGCCACGATTAGGGTTGTCGGATACGAGGTACTACACAATTCTATATTTATTGCCTAACTCTAGAGTCAGGGTTTTGAATGTTAATCGTCTAAATAGAACGATTCTCTTTTTCTCTGAGGTACAATTAAAACTGAATACAAAAATAATTTCACCCACTTTTCTTTGTCCCGATAAAAATATTATTGTCCAGCTATTTTATTTAAATAATAAGTAACTCATCTCTCAGATTACTGAATACTTTCATAATTTTACATTTTAAGCCCAGGATTGCATGAAAGCATATCCGTCTCCTTTAAAGTAATTAACGCACACGCGTAACAGGATGATCAACAATCAAAAATAACTGCGCTGCCAACCCTAGTTGCGATGCCAGTGAGAGCTGACGTAACCGGTCCATCGGGGCGTTGCGACAACCAACGGGTCCAGCAATGCACTTGCAGACAGGTTCAAGGTACAGAATTACCTGCCAAGGAAATAGGGTTTAAAAAACAGCTTATTTCTCAACGTATCTATTTTCAGAGACAAATGCTTTCCATGTTTTTAATAGTTTATCGCTTAAGTAGCCACATATGTATATATATGTACCTGATTGTACATATATATACATATATGTATCGTGTAGCATTGGTCTACATTTACCACACTTGATTGGATGATAATAGACTCAGAATAATTAAAAATAAAGTAAATAAATAAAATTCGTTTTAAGTAAGATATTAAATACCTAAAATACTTAATTCCTTCATTCATTACAGCCCTTAGAAGACAGCGTCCTAGACCTCCACTGTTGGAGATGGTCCTTCCAGAACATACTCGTAAATCTGGAGAATTTGGCCTACAATCGCCACGTTGGTAATAAAAATAATAATAAGTAATTATCCCGTTAGAAGAAGATCCGGAAAAGTGCCGGATCGATCGTGTGTGGGAAAGAGAGAGGAGAAGAAAGATGTCTCGGGCTTGCGACCGACTATAGGCTGGTTAACAAAGAAGGCCTTCTTTATTGCGCAACAAGACGCTCACCATCCACTATTCTGCTCGTGTGTCTACCCAACCAAATACTGTATGAATCCGCTAATGCCGTCTTGGAAGCTCGTTCCATAAATGTATTGTCGGCAGACCTAATTAGGCCTAATTCTTCTCGCACCAACTTCCACTGCGTAAAGCTGAGTTTTAAATCTGTTACGACATTCATATACTAATTCAGAACCATAGTGAAGAAACAACATCCATAATGTTATGTAAAAAAAAAGTAAAGTATTATCACGACCGTTTCCCTTTCGGGGTGGTCAAAAACCACGCTTATAAATAAGCGGGTACACATTTAGCCAACTTTACTATAGGCCAATCAAGCTCGTCGATGTCTCCAGAGCGTACCAAATTTGAGAAATATCACAAATAAATTAAATTTTCATTAAATGTATTTATTTACATTATTAAATATTTTTGTGTCCCGACCTGGAATCGAACCCGGTACCTCCGAGTCTAAGTCCACGGACTTAACCGCTAGACCACGGAGGAAGTTATGTTTAAATATGTTATGTTTAATATTAAATGCATTATCTGTAAATAAAATTGAAATTTTATAAAACTTGCGACATTCGCACTTATCCATAATCATAAAAAAACATATAAATAACTTTTCAATTACCTACAGTTGAGTCGAGAGATTAATTTCATAACTATTGCGACCACGACACTTTCGATTTTAATTTCATAAGTGCAAAAACAAGAATAAGTATTCACAAAAACTAGACCGTGATATACACCCACTTATAAAAGAACATTATAAAAGTTTAATTATCCGTTTTAACTAACCGATCTGTCAGACAGACAGGGCCTGGGTTGGGGATGGGGACATTCCCCCGTTCTCCCCGGCAGGATCTCAGCGAGTAATCACCCGCTGGAAATTCATGCACCTTTAGTGCTGGGCACCGTTAGTGGTATAACAGCGCCCGTATGGCTCACGAGCCCAGGGGATCTGGGTTCGGCTACTTCAGTTCTCCTCCAGGAGCACTTCTCTAGGAAGTGGTCTCCCGTTGGGGGGCCGAGCGCAAGACGGAGCGATATTCTGGAGATGCTTGAAGTGTCCGTTGTCGGCCCGATAGAACATACGTCTAGTCAGGCCGACGACAAACTCGTCAATACTAGGCATCTCCAGATCTCGAGCTATGACGGAATTACGCACGAATATAAAAGTTTAATTATCCGTTTTAACTAACCGATCTGTTATTTGAATGAATTTCACTTTATATACATATAACTAGCTGTTTTACTCGGTTTTTCGCGTGTAAATTAAAATAAGACACAAAATTAATTTCATTGCGCATTATTTTGATTTTGCTATGTCTCCTAAGGTATTAATTTAATTTGCATGGTGTAAAGGGAAAAAAATATCTTCATGTTATGCTCATGCCAACTAACGTGTTTAAAATGATAAAGATTAATACCCTAATTGAGTAAATAGCTTGCAAATTACCGCTTTATAATTGCCCATTTTTTCAAGTTTTAATATATATAATATGTTATGCTTAAGAGATAGACATATATATTTATTTATTATTATTACAAGCCAACACTTACAGCTAATGCCAAATACTTAGGCTCTTAGTCAATTTATACAATAATATATACATTAAATTTACACATAGGTAGTAATTGGCTAATAATTACAAAATTACACGTTATACAAATTATGTTATTATTAATTGATATTTACATTAATCACGCTGCTTTTTGTAGAAATTAATTCTAAATAGCGTCCAGCTGATGTCAGAAATCTTGGCTCGGAGTACGAAAATATGTCAATATAGCGGTCATATGCCAAAATATTGTTAATAAGAGTCAGTGCGTGATACCAAGGGTGTCGTTTCGATGGCTTTTGTTCGCAACTTAGGTATTGCAAATAATGGCTGCTGACGAGCTCTTAAAAAGTACTTTTGAAGCGGGGGCACCCATAGTGATATTCTTTCAAGAAGACAAGGGTTTGCTGTTAAGCCTCGAATTACTCGGAAGAAGTATTTAATTAGAGCAATCACCTCGAGCAATCTGTAATCGACCATCCCCAAAATAAAAACAGTCGGAAACAAATACAGATAGTAACCGTATATCTTTTTGTATGAAAATGCCATCGGGGACTTTTCTGTAGATCTTTATAAGATACACAATTCCACCATACATTATTTTGTTACTCGTATATCTCAAAGGGTTTAGGCAGCGTTTTTGTTAAAAGCTCCAAGACGGCTTATTTTTTTCAGACATCTCCAACATACAACTTTAATGTATACAAAAACTTAACAAATTATATACAAAAACCTTCCTCGAGAACCAGTCTATTAGTGAAAACAGCATGAATATCAGTGCACTAGTTTTCGAGTTTATCGCGAACAGACAGACAGACGTAGCGTGGTTTTTCCATTTAGACTCTTTTTCTCCGCTTCCGTAAATCTTTGGTTATGGCTATACAAAAAAGTGATTGCCTCAGGAACTTTAATATTTTTATCGAAAATTATATGATGTAGTTTTATTCTTAAACAAAATCGATCTAGACAATCCTTTCAGCATTTTTAGATATTTTTCGTAGTTTAGACAGTATAGTCATCAGAAACCCAGGACTGTTGCTCGTGATAAATCTTTTACCTTCAGTATAAAATCTCATGGTATTATTATTGAAAGAAAAAACCTCTTACGTTGGCTGAATGTGAGCACAGGTCCCTACGGAATGCTGTTAAACAGGAAGCGAGTGGTCGAAGCCGCCGGGACCTCGCTCTTTGTTCCTAATCAAATCAATTATGTCGACACAGCGTGACGTAACGTATATATTGGTTTAGAAAATGTTATTAGAAAAAAGTATTGTCACGACCACAATTCTTTAGTCAGGGTAGTCGGAAAGATGCTTAGGGCAATTATGAAAATCTTAAGTCTATCTAGCTGTCTTTAAATCTCCTTTCTGTCATTATTACTCATAGACAAACGATTTAGAGGCAAAGGTAAGTCTAGATAAGGTAAATCTAAGGCGGTGGTAGCTCGCTTTCCTTAGCATTCTAAAAAGATGGATTCAAACTCCACCATGTACCAATGATAAATACACTTATCTTACGTACGTATCATAGATTTACAATAGCACTGTTCCCGTCTTTTATGACAAAAAAATATTTATCCTTAGTACATGTGTTTGAACCGTAAACCATTTTTTTTGGATTGGTAAGCGTTTTTACAACCGTGCCACCACCGAGCTCACCTGTGAGATAAACGGATCTAATTAGTTTTGTAAATTAGGACATCACTTTAAGTCCAGAAGTTGCTCCAACGAATATGTGTACTTAGGTTATTAAATTTCCATAAAAGGAATGTTTTAGAATTGTAGCATTTACACGGTTGAGGTAAGACGTTCTCTTTATGTAACACGTTTTAGTGTGTAGGAAAATTGCAATTTCGTCGCGTCGGCATCGAATGCATTTTCCTACGCATTTATTCCTTTCGCATCTACCTGTCTTTATTGCACTCAATCTTATACTAGCCTTATCGAATCCAAACCACCGATATCTTTTATGCGTATTCACAGAAACATTTTAAAACATTTAATTGCATATAGCACTCGAATATCAATACTTATATACCTAATCATAATCATGACAGCCCCTAGAACACAGAGTCCTAGACCTCCACTATTGGAGATGAGTCTTCCACAAATTAGTGGAGAATTTGGCCTACACTCGCCACGCTGGACCGACGTCTTAACGTGCTTTCCGAGGCACGGGAATGGTGGTGCTGTTAATACAATAGAGTAATAAACCTAAAAACTAAATAAATACCACGGACGATGAGAGGATAATTATGTCGAAGTTTCCCGAATGCCGCCCATCCTAGCTGAATGCGTCTGTCTTCCATACCGCAGTGTTTGAAGACAAAAGTCTTCAACCAGTGCGTCCTCCCCGTAATGTCGTACGGAGAAGAGAAGTTGACACTTTCAGTGGGTCTGGTTCTTAAATTCAAGGTTGCTCAGCGAGCTATGGAGAGAGCTATGCTTGGTATTTCTCTGATGGATAGAATTCAAGACGTTGATATTCGTCAGAGAACCAAAGTTACTGTCATAGCATTCAAAATTAGCAAGCTGAAGTGGCCATGGGCCGGACACATCTGCTGCAGAACCGACGACCGATGGGGCAAACAGGTTTTAGAGTGAAGACCACGTACGGGACGACGCAGAGTGGGACGACCTCCCGCCAGATGAACGGATGACCTAAGGAAGTTCGCTGGTGGGGGTTGGATGAGAGTTACAAAAGACCACGGGCAGTGGGAAACCTTAGGAGAAGGCCTATATACAGCAGTGGAGAGACACAGGCTGATGATGAAATAAATAATAATAATATCTTTATTCAGTAAAGTTTGCAAGATATGAAAACAATAACATACTCGTACATATATTGCAGTAAACTAAAACTAAATTAATATAAATGGACTATACTCACTGTGAGTATTGTATTGTTATTTTAATTTTTAAATATATGTAAATGTTTCATAATTGCATGCTGTGTGCACATGCTTTTGGAGATGGTACTGGAACTGTATTATAAAGATTTGAAATTTAAAAAATGTTTTGTATCTATTTCTGTTGTGTGTACCTAATAAATAAATAAAAAAAAATATTATCATGCATTATAGTACAGAAAAAACAGACATTTGCAGCTGAACTAAGCCTATATGTATAGGTCTGTCTGTCCGTCGGCCCTTATATATAATATACTCGTATTATTACTTTTCATTTCAAAATAAAAAGAAACAAAATGTACATAAAAAAAAATTAAAAAAAAAAATGTGTGGTTGAGAAAATACTACAGACTAAACCACTAGACTTCGGAGGCAGCAGTACTCGTATGTAGAAATTTTAAAATAATATTGTAAAAGTAAAGTAAAGTATCATCACGACCGTTTCCCTTTCGGGGTGGTCAGAAACCACGCTTATAAATAAGAGGCCAATCATGACAAGTGGCAAGCTTGTCGATGTCTCCAGCATACCAAACTCGAGAAATATCACAAATAAATTAAATATTAATTAAATGTATTTATTTACATTAATAAAATATTTTTGTGTCCCGACCAGAAATCGAACCTGGTACCTCCGAGTCTAAGTCCACGGACTTAACCGCTAGACCACGAAGGCAGTTAAAATAATATTGTAGGTTTTATTAACACACGATAGAGGTAAATAAAGCTCTATGCCTCGATTCTAAAAGCACAGACATTTAAGTACCCTAATAAAACCTAACCCCGTTTATTATCCTTGACATTTGTTTGAATGCCTTTTAAAAGCGTTCGTGTATCACGACACGAGACACTCGTACAGAGTGGGGCCTTTATTTTGATTGTATATCAAAACATACAACTTAGCCCCCAACTAACACCACATATTTATACTGTCTCACTCTCCCAAAGGTTAGCTGGTAGAAAAAGCCGAAATGGCTTTTAGTTCGCCTTTGTACATACTTTTAAGTAAAGTGCAATAAAGTATTTAATAATAATAATAATAACGAGCCATTCTCACAGATAAAACAATACATTACAATAGACCAGATATTACATTAGTAGACAAAATGAACAAAACGACACAAACATAATGGGGTGTATCAGGCAAAGCATTTTGTAGATGTCGCTAGCGGCACTGGTACCTTGTTTACACCTATGAATAATATTTTTTTTTAAATTGATTTGTAGTTTTACATTTTTATAACAGAAAAATGTATTTTAACTTAACGTTACCTACCTTAAAAGACGAATTAAGTAAGCGAACACCGTCTTTAAAATAAAAAAAAGTTGAATTAATAGAACGGCAATTTTGAGATCACCATATCTTTGCTTTCGCTTGGAAATCTCGATTTGTACACTTAAAAGCTGCTCACTTCTGCATAATATCCAGAAAATAATAAATTTCGTAATAAAAATACAAGTTTTCTATGCAACTGACAGTTATATTAGGTACTATCTATCATGCGCCATCTATCGTGATAAAAAGTTAGTGACACACCCCATTGACATTGCTATCCCTAATACACACAACTTGGAAAGTACAATAGCAGAAAAATAGGAATATATACCTATCTTAAAGACGAAATATCCTGCATGTGGCACATGCGCCACGTCACAATAGTACCAATAGTCCTGTCATGTACAGGTGTCATCCCTTAAAACCTACAGCAATCACTTCAATTACTAGATTTATCCCCACACACATACATCTCATTACAGAAAGCCACAATACTAAAAATCGTCAGGAAATTCCTACAAACAGAACCAGATCATCATTAAAAGTATTCACTCACTTTCATAAATAATGCTCCCTTGGCTAAGGCTCGCGGGCATTATTTAAATCCGGCCTAAAAACCGAGAGTTTATAATATAAACATAATAATAATAATAGCAAGGTTAAAAAGTACATATTCATTATTCATTACAGCCCCTGGAACAGAGCGTCCTAGACCTCCACTGTAGGAGATGGGCCTTTCGCAAAATATATCTGGAGAATTTGGCCTACACTCACCACGCGCTGGCCAGACGGGTTGGCGAGGATCGATATATATATATATATATTAATGTCAATTTATTAACGATTTTACAAGTTGATATTAGTGGAACCGGGACCGACGGCTTAACGTGCTCTCCTAGGCACAGAAACAATGGTGTTGTAAATCTATGATAAATGTACTGAAGAAAAGTGTATTTCTCATTGGTACATGCCCGGGTTCGAACCCACCTCTGCTCTCTGCCGCTCTGCCACCACCGCTCTTCGCTCTGCATATAGTACATTTCTAAATCTGTTACTTTAAGCTAAAAACTTGTAAAGGAATCTTTTAACAAACAGACACTATTCATTACAGATGTAGTGCATAATGGTTTTCCATCGTATTTTTGTTGTTTGACTTGAAAGCAAAGCAAAGCTTTGAACGCTTTTTTTTCCACCAAATTTTGCTTACATTGTAAGCCACGAATATAATATGTTTAATTTGGACATAGCAATTATTTTTTAGATTGTAAACGGACATGTAATTTATCAATTTATTTGACATTAATATTATAGTTGTGTAGTTGTAAGCTGACACGGCTTTTATAGCCACGAATTAATATTTATGGACATAAATATCATTATTTTTAGATTGTAAGCTGACATGGCCTTTTTACAGCCACGAATTTAATATTAAGTATCTAGTAAGTAAAAACAAATTCGTCGCTTATGGCAACAATGTTTTAGTTATAATTATTGTATTGATGTTGGGTTCGGTCCAGCCATGGTCAATGGTAATATTTTTTATTTGTTTTTGTTTTTATTTATTTATTGGCTTGTATGTATTGACAATATCCAAGTGTTACGTGCTAACCATACGGAAATAAATTATTTTGATTTGATTTGATTTGAAAACGCCAAGTCGAATGACCTTTAAAGCGAAATAAAGTGAAAATAAATAAAATTAATTACAGATTATGAAAACACAATATATTGACTATCACATGAAAAAGAAAACATTATGGCACGAGAACATTTTATTGGGCCCATTTCTCTAAGTAAAATGGGCCTTCTCATTTAGCGATGAGTACCTATAAGATTACAATACCAGGTACAGCGGTACCCTACCAGGCACGTCATAATTAAGATAGACTTGCCCATGTGCAACCCGAATGCCGAAAAACGAAAAAACTTCTGCTAATTTAAGAACAATAAATTGAACGTGTTCGGCAGAGGTCACACTCTCAACCAACTCAATAATATATTTAGAAGTATCTATTATTTTTTGTAGACCGTACCGAGCTGTCAGATGTAGCGCATGCATCACTCAGCATTCTTTTGAGGTGCCGAGATATTTCCGACGGGTAGTAGATACCCATTTACTACGTAACAGTAATTAACTACAAATTGATAAGTCTATTACAACAAGTAAACAAAAATGTTCCAGTCATTTAACGTTTTAAAGTGTCTAATTATATAATTTGTATCGGACTATTGTTGATAAATCAATCAATCCCCGACGGAAGTCTTACAGCCACTTGCCCGTGGTGCCTTGACATGGTTCAAAACTCTTACTTTCAACTTTTAAGTCGTGTTATCTCGTATAAATATTAGATTAATTCTTGCAACATAGTTTTAATCTAGATAGCCCTATGTAGGTCTAAATTCCATAGCAGATGTTTTAGCATTAACATTCTTACCGTGGTGATTTATTTAAGAATGACGTCACAGTCACATTCAAAATAATTTATGTCACGTAAACTATATGCGGTAAGAACGCTTTCGGTCGGTTCAAACTCCGCGACAAACCAAAAAGAAATACACTTTTCTGACGTACATTTGTCATCGGAGAGCATGTTAAGCCGATGGTCCCGGTCCCACTGAATACCAACTTGTGAAATCGCTAATAAATTGTCATTAAAAATTTACATCAGATCTTCGCTAACCAGTCTGGCCAGCGTGGCGAGTGTAGGCCAAATTCTTCAAATATATGTTCTGGAAGGCGCATCTCCAGCAGTGGAGGTCTAGGACGCTGTGTTCTAGGGGCTGTAATGATGATGAATTTCATCTACTAACTATAGAATTAACTCCTATATCCCTAGAACATGTAGAGGTTTTAATGACTTGTTACAACATTTGGATGTCGACCTGTTTGAGACATCTTCTTCCACCCTCAGATGTTTATTGACTACAGAGTACTGTGATGAGCATATTGAGTAATGTCCATTAAAATGTTGAAATATTACATTATTATTATTTTAAATTATTTATTTGATCCTTGTTTTAGTTTATTTTATATATTTTTCTATTACTTATGTTTCATTTATGTTTCTTGTAAAAATTTGTAAAGTGTTGTTTGAGTACCTACTTATTGTTACTAATACTTGTTGTTGCACTTAATTAATTTTATTATATTGTATAATTCTTAAGGTGTAAAACGGGATCAGTATACAAATGCAATTGTTATTTCATATCTCATTGTTATTGTACTGATTTTGTTGGTTCTTATTTTTATTATTTTTCATTATAGCTAACAGTGAAAATTTGTAAGGCTTTGAGATTAGATATTTTTTGTATACATAATATTGCAAAGGCTGTAAATTTTCCCACGAATAAATAAATAAATAAACCTATTACAGGCATGTGGGACAGGTTATTATCTTAATTGACCGCCTCCGTGGTCTAGTGGTAACAAACGTTGCCGTGAACTCGGGAGGTCGTGGGTTCGATTCCCACCGGGGGCAAGTTGTACATTGTATAATTTGTCTCGGTCTGGGTGTTTATATGTATAATATGTATTTGTTTTAATTTCATAGGTATTTTTAGTTTTAGTTTTCTTTATAATTAGTTTTTAGTCAATTTTATTTTAATATTTTTGTATCGAATTACCTACTTCGAATAAAAAAAAAGTATAATATGTAGTTTATCAACCATCTAGTTTCCGTAACACAAGCCTCGTAGCTTACCACGAAAACTAGATGGCGCTGTGTGACCTGTCTGGAAATATTTATTTATTTTATTTATTTATTTATAATTATTTTGAAAGATTCTACTATTGCTAATAAAAGACTAAGCAAACTAGTCCAAAGAGTAAGCTGTTAGCAGAAGACCAGCAGATTCCAGTGACCTGTTAATGTTAAATCTAACCGAGAAATAAATTTTCAATCAAAACTCAGCTGTATTAGATTTAAAAATAAAACAAATACAGAGTTACACAACAATAATAAATAAATAACCATTCAGGCCTAACTTTAAGCGGTGGTGGCTTGGTTGTAGGAACGCTTTCCCTAACATCCTAAAAGGTAGGTTCGAACCCCGGCATTTACCAATGAGAAATACACTTTTATATAGGTATTTGTCATACATTTACAACACCACCGTTCCAATAGCTCGAAAGGCACGTTAAGCCGTCGGTCTCGGTTCCACTAATACCAACTTGTGGAATCGAAGGAAGTTGGAGTACTTGGGACTCATCATGCGCAATAAAAAGTATAGCTTGCTGCAGCTCGTCATGCAAGGCAAGAAACAAGGCTCCAGAAGACCGGGGAGAAGACGCACTTCCTGGCTCAAGAACCTCAGGGAGTGGTTCGGGATGAGCACCAAATCCTTTTTCCGGACAGCGGCCAACAAAATCAAAATCGCCTTAATGATAGCCGACCTTCGATAGGAGATGGCACCTTAAGAAGGAATCGATAATTAATTACATGTCATTAAAAAAAAATTACATCAGACCTTCGGCACCCGTCTAGCCATCGTAGAGAGCGTAAGCCAAATTTTCTAGAAATTTCTAGAAGGCCAACAGTGGAGGTGTAGGTCTCTGTGTTCTAGCGGCTGTGATGATAAGCCTTTCATGCGTGGTGGTGTAGCATAGATTTAGAAGTGGAGGTCTTCGAATTCCGGTCGAGAACACAAAAATATTTAATTTGGAACTATCGTCATGAGCTTTTTTATAAAGGGCTAAATGTAAACTCGCTCCTTAAAACAAATAACGTTTCTGACCTACGGATAGCTGGCTACGGTTGTAATGACACTTTTATATTGGGATATAGTAGGTACTTTGAATTTATCAATTATTTATAAAAGAAAATACATAGTAGATAATCCACATTTTTAGCGTGGGGCAGATGTAACAGTTTCCAATAAAAAATGTACAGTCAGCAAAGTACCTGCTGCTGAATTATTTTCCATGCACTCGCACTTTTGCTTTGTGTTAGCGGCCAGTTGTCTGCCTGTACCTACGCATATATTAAAGTAGTTTTGTAAACAATACGTTAGATAATAAAATGTAGCTTCGTTATCAGCTCGCCACGTCTTTCTTCTCATAGAAGACAATAGCTTATTTATCATTTAATATCAAAAGTACGCGCCTACAAATACCAGTTTAAAATTACATAAGAAAAACAAATTCTCATACAAATTTTCCCAACCATTACCTACTTCTCGTTTAATAAAGAAAAAGCGTGGGAGCGACGTAAATTTTGATAAACATTCTTGATTAAGACTAAATTACTAATTAGATTACTAATTTAATAAGAATGACCTTTGTGTGTATCTGCCACCTTGCCGTAATATTGATATAGAAGAAATGTGAAATTTGTGTCGACAAGGCATGCGCAGTTCACCCCCGATCAATGCACCCCAGAGGTTGCGCGCGCCGCTGCCGACCCACGAAAACCCTTGCAAAGTCATCTACGCAGTTATAAACATAAAAGACGAAAATCAAGTGCACTCTTCGGATCGCCCTTGGATCATAAAAAATCTTCAGCCAAGCGTCGCGAGTTCCTATTATCTGTATTCAAAACATCTCCATTCGATGTTAGTGGCTGGTTAACTTATTACGTTGGTTAAGGACTCCCACGCGGCTGCGACATACTGGCTAGACAATCGTGAGCCTCGAACTCAAGTGTGCAATAGATAGCTCGCGTGACGCATTGGTATACCCGTGTCTTAGATCGTTAGATTTCGCATGGTTTTCGGATACCGTTATTTGTGATTTGGTGCATCGTGATCGGTCGATTCGGATGCCGTTGCTTAGTTGGTTGTGGAGTTGGATGCGTGTTTGGTGGAGCGGGGAGCTGACCAGGCTGTGAGCTCGGGACATTTAAGAGCTGGTCAGTAGTGACGGGATGGACGACTGTAGCAACATCGTATATGACGACGACGTAGAAGCACATTGCGAGATGGTATGTTATGATAATTATAGAATTTTATAATTCCTTTATGGGATCAGAATGCATTGGTGTTTCGGAATAAGTATTCCATTATTTGTAAACAATAAAACTGACAAGCAAAAACACTACATTAAAGGAAGAGTAGATATACACATTGACGGACACTTAGCGAGAGAAGTAATGGTCTTATTGACAGGTGTCCAAGGAAAAGGTTGGATTTTAATTTCTTAAGATAAGGATGTGATATTCGAGGAGGGTTATATGATATATTTTTTTCATATTTAAATATCTGGTTTACGATTAACACGTTAAGAAATCATAATCTAACCTCTTCCTACTTGGACATGCTTCATAATCCAAAAACACTGAACTATCTGACGTTCCCATTTCTAGCATTGTCCATATTTTTATGTCTGACATATATTTACAGGTACTATCGTACCTTCCTTAGCGAGAATTTTAATTAGATATAAGTTTATTTAAAAATTTAAACCAGCGGGCGTTTACATATCTTATTGGAAATCGGTCGAGATAACATTAGCACATCCATTGCGTCTTGTGCACCTCGCGCATTTTTTAGTATTTATTTGCAAGACGCAATGATGCTGTCATAAATTTTCGATACGTAATAGGCCTGCAAATTATTAGGCCGAAATCTACAAGGCGTTCTTATGCTAAAAACAAACGGGTAGGTATACGTAAAGCAGACTTCCAAGGACTACTTGTATCTACCTAGGCTGGCAAGATTGCCATGTATTATACGAGGTTCACCGTTTTACCCTTCAAAAAAGAAGGAACCCGATATTAGCGAAGTTAGTAAGCTAAAATGATAATGGAACTATCGCAAAACCGATGTCCGTTGGAGTAGACAGGTTCTGGAGTAGAGACCATGACGCAGGGAAAACGCGGAGTAGGACGACTCCTCGCAAGATGAATGGATGACGTGAAAATGCGGAGGCTGGATGAGGGAGTCGGAAGATCGTGTGAAATGGCGAGCCTTGGGCTCCACCATATCCAGCAGTGAACAGACAAAGGCTGATGATGATGAATTAGCAAAATTTAATACGGGATAATAACCGCCAAGGCGGAGTTGTAAGTAAACAGTAATTTTAGGTTAAAACGTACATTTTTTTACAAATTTGCTTTTTACAAATTAAAAGCGAATTTATTATAAATACAAATAGGTATAATGAAAAAAATAAAGCCTTTTTAAATGTCACCAATAAAAATATAATACCCGTTTGTTTTTTTGCTGTTAACCCTTAAATCAAGAAGTAGCTTGTGGCAACCCTATATCTACCTCATCATTAGGAAAGACTTGCTCAAAGGCGAGATGAATCGATACCGATAAAGCTACAAGTCCACAACTAACAGCCATTAAAGACAATTTACCTACGTAAATGTTTTCTATGAAATGTTTATGTCAAAAGCTGTGTTTATTTATTATATAGTGCATTCAATTACCGATGTCTTTGTGCTACGAATCTGATATTGTAAAGATGCGTAATACCTACTTATTTTATTTATTTATTCAATTTAACAAAACATTAGGTAACTAAAAAAGAGAAAAACTTGTAGTAAATTCTAAATAGAAAACCTAAAATTAAATAAACTAAACTACATTACAAACTAATTAAACTTTTTTAAAATTGAATTTATTTGGTACATTGTCCAACCAATAAATAAAATAAAAATATATAATTTAACGAGGAAATGCGGCGAGCGTTTTAGGTACCTACCCTCCCTGGTGGTAAGCCCTTAGTTTATTTTGTAGAATAGTTTTAATTTTATAGGTATTTTTAGTATAGTTTTATTTATAATTAGTTTTTTAATCTATTTTATTTTAATATTTTTGTATCTACTATTAATTAGTCAATTGGTTAAAATTTATGTATTTATTATTTATTTATTAAATACTTTATTGCACTTTACTTAAAAGTATGTACAAAGGCGAACTTAAAGCCATTTCGGCTTTTTCTACCAGCTAACCTTTGGGAGAGTGAGACAGTATAAATATGTGGGGTGCAATTCTAACCAATAAACTACATAAATAGTATGAATACATAGACTACATAAATACTCATCAATATATAAGTATTATAGAAGATATACATATATGAGGATAATATATTATTAGGAAGTAGAAATTTGTGGAGTTAAAATATATTGTTCTGCTTGTTTAAAAAGAAAGTATTAAGTAGTTTTTTAAAGATGTAAATGGAAGGAGCTTGTCTGATGAAATATATAGTTACAAAGCACTATTTATACGATTAGGTTCTTTATTATGACCAGGTACTTTATTATAGGTAAAACACTGGATTTCAAATCGGCGGGATCGAAACTATGTAATTATTAATGTAAAAAAAAGTTTTTGTCATTTGTCGTTATCCTAGGGTAAAATAAATAAAATTAATTACAAATTATATAACACAATATATCAACTATCAAATAAAAAAGAAATTATTATGACACGAGAACATTTTATTGGGCCCATTTCTCTAAGTAAAAAGGAGCATTCTCATTTCCTTTAAATGGTCAAGTACACAATAAAAATAATACTTATTCCTAGTTCAGTAAAAACTAAACAACAAATAAAATGTTGAACGCAATGTGTAAAGTAAGAACCGCGGCTCACGAACGCAATCATTGTTAAATTTCTTAATTAATATCTACGGTTGCCGGGTTTTTTCATGCAACTGATTACATTGTTACTATCATAAAAAATGTAGGTACGTAGCTAACAGATACGTTTACTTTTCAATTAAACCTGTTGTTTTTCACTTAAGAGCAGGTACTATGGAACACGCTGCCGTATTCATCAGAGAGGGTATTTAAATATATAAAAAAAACCGATTATTTTCACACTTTCTTTAAAATTAAATGAATGTATATAAATATACTAAAATATTATGTTGAAATGTGAAGATTAGGTTTCTTTTTTTTTAAGAAAGTGTGAAAATAATGTATAATATTTTCTATTTTAAAAACACAATAATGGTCTAGCGATTAAGACATGGATTTAGACTCAGAGGTACCGGGTTCGATTCCTGGTCGGAACACAATAATTTATTTAATTTATTTGTGATACTTATTAAGTTTGGTACGACGACGACGATCTTGCCACTTGTCATGATGGGCCTATAGTAAAGTTGGCTAGATGTGAACTAGCTCGTAAGGAATACGGTCGTGATGATACTTTAAATTTATCTTCAATGATATTCTATTAATTCTTATTTATCAGCGACTTTGTACGAAATATCTCCCTGTTTTGGACACAGAGATCCCCGTAATTACTGATTAATGGATCTGTGTTTTTACTTAAAAACTTTACGTCTTTGGAGTATTATTTATTATCTTCATTAGGGTCCATAAACAGCATTGCACAGGTTTTTTATTATTTAACAATAATAAGATACATTAGATCATGCAATACCCGTTAACCACATATTTAAATTTAGTATTGGTATTAAAAATGGTTATAGATAGTATTACATTTAATTTAATATGTATGTATATTATTATTGTTTATATGTATGTATTTGCATGTAGTATTAGTATGTAGATATGTAAATATTATTTATTTGTATGTCTATGTGTATGTAAGTATGTATTAATTTATATATGTCATTATATTGTCTAATTAAGCCTGTAATTGCACCTACCTTTCATTGTTTAATTGCTCTTGTTGTCCCGAAGGTTTGACTGTCATAGAATGCCTAGCGGCATTAAATCCGCCTTTGTACTTTGTGCAATAAAAATTTAAATAAATAAATAAATAAAAATGATACCGACTGTTAAGCGTGGCTGTAAACTAATAAAAAACAAATGTGGTAATAAGTGGCTAACAAAAGAGCATGTGAGTAATTTAAAGCATTTAAGTTCGAAGAGAAAGGTGACTGTTGAACTTTAAACAATTGTTTAACATATCACAATTACAGTCCAGGAGAAAGTAAATCTTCTTTAGCTTTGCTAACGTCAAATTATATTTGTCTAATTCACGCAAATTAGTTTAATTGTGCATAATCCCAATTGTTTGAAAGTTACCTACTAGTAGAGGTTCTTTTCAGTATTGTAAAAGTTGTTATAGTAACAAAAATCTGCAAACACATCGAGATGGATATATGATGTAATTGTAAATTATATATGATAAAATAAAATATTTAAGCTTTTCTGCGTATATATCAGCATTTACATTGGTGCATAGTAGGTTACCTTTTTTAATAAACGACTAGGCCTGCAAACAAATATCTCTGCCAAAAGAGATTGCCCAAAACCAGGCTCAAACTTTTTTGCAGCGTGCCTTAACTAAATACAATTCAATAATTATAACAATTAATTGTGTTTTTTTTAAAATTTAATTACAACATCTTTTTTACGCCAGCATAAAAATATAATTTAATTAAATAGTCAATGGGGTGTATCAGGCAAAGCTTTTTGTAAATGTCGCTAGCGGCAATGGTACCTTATGTTACACCTATATCTCATATTTTTAAAAATGTTTTCGTAGTTTTATATAAGTTATAAAACTTAAAAATGTATTTTAAATTAACGTTACCTACATTAAAAGACGAATTAAGAAAGCGCACACCGTCTTTAAAAAGAAAAAAGGTTTTATTAATAGAAAGGCAATTTTAAGATCACCATATCTTTGATTTCGCTTAGAAACCGCGATTTCTACAATTAAAAGCTGCTCACTTCGGCATTATATCCAGAAAATAATAAATTTCGTAATAAATTCAAGTTTTCTATGCAACTGACAGTTATATTAGATACCATCTATCATGCGCCAACTATGGTGATAAAAAAGTTAGTGATACACCCCATTGGTTAAAATTTATGTATGAAATAGTTACAAAGCACTATTTATACGATTCTTTATTATGACCAGATACTTTATTATCGATAAAACACTGGATTTCAAATCGGCGGGATCAAAACTATGTAATTATTATCGTAAAAATTTTTTTTTGTAGGGTAAATGAAATACAATTAATTACAGATAAATATAAAAACACAATATATTAACTATCAAATAAAAAAGAAATCATTATGACACGAGAACATTTTATTGGGCCCATTTCCCTAAGAAAAATGGGCATTCTTATTTCATGAAAATCGGTTAAGTAGTATAGCTGTAAAAACCAATAACACATACGGCCGTGGAATCACATGTCGTGGTCAATCAATTGATGATGTCATATAGCTTATATCCATTTCATGGTTCCAAAGAACATTTTCAACAAATTTCATCAAAATGAGTGAAAATTTATAGACATAATGGCGAGACGAACATACATGACATATACAGATAAATTTTATTTAAAATTTATAATAGTATGGATAAAAATAAACTACGCCACAATTTATGCCATAGGTACCTATAGGTACAAACAAATAGCACCTACAACGCCACAACCCGGCCTCTGTGACACTGACTCGACTACAGCTGGAGGTCGAAATGTCACCATCTTCGGCACAGTGTTTTAAATCTGTAGAAGAAAATTATTTTACGCAACAAAAGGGCTTGTAACAGGTTTAATAAATCAATATGAAAGAATGATTTTAGTAATCCTGACAAGTAGATAGTTTGATAAAAATAAGAACATACATTATTAAAATTGCAACATGAATTTCTTAACATCTGATTGTTATAATTAAGACAATAAAACCCAGACTAGCTGTATAATTAATTAAATTAATTAAGTATATTGTGTAAGAAAGCGAACGTTACGTATTTAATGCGTTTTGAATTTTAACCGATTGATATATGATGTAGCTTTATGTATATATGTATGTAAGTATCTATA
The DNA here is from genome assembly GCA_910589645.1 of Tinea semifulvella. Lineage (NCBI taxonomy): Eukaryota > Metazoa > Arthropoda > Insecta > Lepidoptera > Tineidae > Tinea > Tinea semifulvella. Next base: position 11,331,439 of record OU342586.1, read on the forward strand.
TTATAAATATATGTATATATGTAATAAATAATTACATTGCTGTAAGATATTTATTGTTTGTCCGCTTGATTTTGTTTTAAGTGAACAATTAATTAATGTTATTTTTAATTTAAGATAGTAATTTAATATATTTTTTTTGTTAAACTTTTACTTACTAAATCTAAGTGGATGATCCTTAAGGTATTAGGTTGTATTTTATAAATATTGATTGAAGTTTAATAAAGTACTTGATACGAATATACATCGATCAGCCAGAATCAACACCCAGACACCCGTTTAAATTTTAATGTGTACCTATATCAGAGACGTCACTAACATTACAAAACAAAGTACTCCGCCGCGACTGTCTGTTGACTATAAACTCAAAAACTACTGCACTGATTTTCATGCTGTTTTCACCAATGGATATCGAGAAAGGTTTTAGTATATACAGCGTAAACTCTAAATAACGACACTAAACATTTTATGGCGTTATAGAGTTGTTAAATGGAGAGAAGAAAAATCATGTATGGAAGACAAGCTAAACCAACCGAAGCCATTGATTTCGACGCTTTAAGGAGTTTGTCGTTAAATAGAGTGACGTTACATGGAGTTTACACTGTAATTTGTTAAGTTTTTGTATACATTAACGATATTTGTTAGAGGTGTCGGAAACGAAAACGCTACCTTGACCCTTAGAGATATAACAAAATAGTCTGCCTATAGTGGAATTGTGTATATAGGTTTACAGAAAAGTCCGCGATTGTATATGTCTATCTCTTAAGGATAACATTCTGTATCCATTTTAATACTTTAAAAAATAGGAAAAGAAAAAGCGGTAATTGGAAAGCTATTTACACAATAACCGGTATTAATTCTAATCATTTTAAAAACGTTAGCACATTTCTACTTTACTAGGTACTGATCATAATTCCTCTGTTACATGGTAGGCAAGACAGGACATTCTTTTACATATCACCATGGCTAATAACACTCCCATAACTTATAACTGAGGTAGTAACCTAGCTGGTCTATTCAATAGATAGATTGTAGGCCAACGCGAGGAACCTTTCGATGTGAACGGGAACATACTCTGTGAATGCTAGTAGGTCAATCTTCTTGACTTATTGGAAACATTGTTCTAACATTGAAGTTTTAGATCATAATAGCTAATAATATTTTTTTCACTAAATTATAATAATCTCGTGGATTAGTTGTTTATAAGATTACGGCATAATTTATAACCCGTCTTGCCTGGCCGACATTAGTCCCTACCATTATGCTTTATACAGCAGAATCCATAGTGGAGGCGGGAAAAACTGCTTCACCTTGTTCAGTATCCCGAGTTTTTTTGGATGTTGTTTTGGTGATGCTGTCAATGTAGTTTCGGTGGTTTAGGTCCGAGCGTATTTCGACGCCAAGTTTGAAGCTGGGTTTTAACTTTGTTTTGGAACTTTAGTTCCAGTACGGTGTCCTGATGAGCTGGAAGTGGAGAGTAGGGAGACTTCTTGGCCGTCAGCTCGCATTTCTGGGTCTTACTGGCATTAAACTGGATTTGGGCACATCCATCTTTCAGCGTAGGTAAAGCCACATTATGTTCCTACCCATCTTTTGGCTAGAGGAGTGATAGAAACCCTTGTATTGTTTACAGATTGATTGCAATTCATTATTATCACTGCCCTTAGAACACATCTTATAGACCTCCACTGCCGCAGATGAGCCTACGCACACGCAATACTTAAAATGAAATATGGGATGCGCGATTATTAATATATTTTTGGAAAATTTACTATATTCACATAACAATGAGAAGGCTACAATAAATATGCTAAAACATATTGAAGCAATTGAAAAAAATCACATATGAATATACAAACTAGTAAATGCAGTTTTAAAGAAAAAGTTGTAGAATTAAACAAAAAATATAATGTAATAAAAACACAATTGTTTATTCAAAGGAAATTAATGTACCTACGTGATTTAAAAAAAAACTAAATAAAATAAAAATATTATAAATAAATAAAATACTAAGAAAGAATTATGTTTTTTTAAACATATTAGAGCTAAAAAAATCTGATCAAAGAAGTTTCAAGACTGATTTATCAACTTTCTCCAGATACTATATTTAACATAAAAAGAAAATAACTTTCAGAAATTTACAGGCGAATCAAATTTACTTAGATAGTTATTAGACTGTTGCATCCTTAACTTTATTGACTATTACTGTCTCTCGTAAATATACAGCTACAGCTTTTATAAAATTAACTTTATATCTCCGCCATTCTCAGTTTTATGCCTTTTTAGCATTCTCGTATCAACCGTACGGGAGTGCTATGCCTTGTTAAAACCATAAAGTAATATGTACGTTAAAATCAACTAAAATCCGGTAAAACAACCGAACCACTCGCACAGGCCAAAATATGCATCCACATACAGTAGCCACTATCCCTACGCATACATTCAAATTTGGAGACTCTTACATCTGTCGCACGCTGAAGATGTGGAATGCTCTCCCAGCCAGTGTGTTTCCCCAGTCCTATAACCTGGAGTCCTTCAAATAAAGTGTGAAAAAGATTATTATCATTGTAAGTAAGTATTGGGTTCATGGTAATCTATACACGAGTATATTATAGGCCGGCATAGTGGTAGGAACTGATGTCGGTCGTCTGAGGCTGGCGTCAGTTGCTCCCATTCTTGGACCTCGCGTACCGCTTACCATCAGGTGGGCGCGGTGTCACATGTCGTGCTCAGAATAATAAAAAAAAAAAAGCCAATGTTGAGATCCACACTGAGAAATTTATACCTCTTAAAAATCGACCGAAACTTTTTAACTGTGTATTTCACTTATTTATCGTGAAATAAATTAACTCTTTTATAACTTAAATCTTATCCCTTCGTTCTACTTTCAATAACCAACTTGAGATCCCTCTCTCAGATATTCACTCTCCTCTAGCAGATATTCAGATTCCTTCACTGTGTCTGCAGCCCGCCAGTGGAACATGCTAGCGCTGGCCATTAGACCAGCACCATCTGTTGATGTTTTTAAACGTCTAGGTAGTTACTATATTCATTATCAATATACAGGAGTTAACCGCATCAAGATGATAATTATATATATTTGGCATAATATAAGGCCTATTTCCAATAGTGGATGTCTAGGACGCTGTGTTCTAGGGGCTGTAATGATGAAAATGAATGATATTTGTGTATGTATGTAGTATATTATAAGTTATATATTTATAGTGTGTAGTATATATGTATGTAGTTGGCTCATATGTAGTATATGTATTAATTTAAGAATTTTGTAATATATTTATATGCAGGGTGCAAATGCTCATGTTTTCGCACAATTTAAATAAACAAAATATAACAAAACACATTTAGATTCAAACAACTTATTTGCGATGAAGACTTTCAATCTAGAGAACCAAATTCAAATTATTTATATTACAAACCGCACACCCGAGAGTTCTGAACTACTCGTAGGAAAATAAAAATATATGTATTTAGTGTTGCCAATGCAAAAACAAACCTAATCCAAAACCACTTTTGTTGACCTCATTTGTAATTAATAACTGTGTCTATAGGTTTTATTAATCGCCGCCGTAGGTATTGGTAAATGTTTTATTTTTATTTATTTTTTTCATAGTAAGTACTTAAGACACAAAATAAACAAGTTTTAATAGGTGGTGGCAGACTGATGGTGGTAATTTGTCCAGTCTGCCGGGGCGGGGAAGTATCCACCGTTCGTGTGTTCGTGTGCAAAGTGTATCCACACATTTCGGTATCAGGCTCGAATTGCCGTCATGTCCAGTCAAGCCGGCATAGTGTTAGGGACTGATGTCAGTCATGAGTGTCTGATTCCAGTTGCTAACATTATTGGATCTCGCTCCCCACTTACTATCAGGTCACTTGTTGTGCTAGTATATAAAAAAATATAAAAAATGTAAAGGCAATGAATTGGTAAGGTATGAATAGTGCTTGCGATGTGCAAACGGCGAGCTGGTGCATGGAACCAAACCGGTACTTAAATGCAGTTTAGCCGAAACAATCTCCAATCTTACGGAGGTTCTATTTATTACGGCTATGAATGAAGCTGATCCGTTATAATAACTAGCATTACAACCGAGCCGGACATTATTAAACTCTAGAGCGTTGCCATTGCTATAGTCTTTTCATTCCTTTTTTTTTACCTTTGACAGTTCTAGTTAGTGATATCGTTACCGATGGAATAACTTAGAACAATCGACTTTATTTATAAAGAAGTTAACTTTAAATTTAACTGATTATCTACCTTACGTAATAAGGATTCAAATGATGATTCCAGTTCATATGGAGAATAATCCGATAAAATAATAAATTAATATTAGGTCCATACATATAAAATTGGCGTTTTATATGAAAAAGTAACGAAAAAAATTAAAAATATATATTTAACCAGTCGAAGTTTATAGGTATTTTTCCTTGTATTAATTGCAGAAAAAAAATTAGAAGCGAGAAACATAAAATGTGTTATCTTTTACAGTAGCTTCCCATACACAACATTAATAAATTAAAATGCGTTTATTTCGTAATGGTATCCATAGGGGCTAGTAACTTATTGTATGCTTATTCTATATTAGTAAAAAGAGGACAATATTTTATTATATTTGCCTTGCCCTCCTGAAGCACTGGGCACATACATGTGAGTATCATGATAGGGCAATCTGGCTTCTCACTTACTGCCCTCGACTCGACTCGTTTCCGCAATACTGAGAAGAAATCATCGCAAACATCGCTGATGCACTGCACCAACATCATTATCCTGAAGGCGTTATTATATTGTACTCGGAGAGCGATGTAGTCCCTCTGCGTGTAATTGGCCCACAGGCTGCATGTGTAAAGATTTTGACAGAATGCCTTAAACTAACATTAATCCTTCGAGCTGTTTCTGCAGCCTTGGTGCCACGGTGGAACTCGTTTTCGTAAATAACGCGATATTTTAATTTTCCCATATTGTAAACAGACCGCCAAGCCGTTTGGCCAGCGTGGCGAGTGTGGGCCAAATTCTCCAGTTCTGGAAGGCCCATCTTCAGCAGTGGAGGTCTAGGACGCTGTGTTCTAGGGGCTGTAATGAAAAAAACAGACCGATGTCAAAGAAAAATCTAACTGTGTGAAAACAAATAATCACTAAATACACAAATACACAAGCCTAATATTGAAATAAATTAAAATTTTAAATTTCTAGCCAAACGCTAAATAGATAGAGATCAAAGTGGCAAGTTCGACAAAACGTCAATTTAATATCCTAATATTAGATTAGCTTTGGTCCAGCTGTAGGAAAATAAAATCATAATAATATTATGAACCGGATGCTAAAAACAAAACGATAGGACAACATTTTATTATAAGTATATCTCCGGCACTGGAAGTATCTCGTCAAAGAGATTGAAAAGAAGAAAAAATTGCGATGCCAACCTAACTAGTTTATAATTAACCCTTAGAGCAGGTTCCATTAACGGCGTTGTCGATCAAATGTGGAATGTAGCAGGTTCTTGTGGCAAATCTGCGGTCAAAACTCATTGCATTTTATACGAGCGTCTACTCTGAAATTAAATTTTATTTCATTTTTCAAAATTTAAATTCAAAATTCTTTATTGTATAGATTGCTTATTCTAATTACAGTTGTATATGTACATGTCGTGATGAACCAATCTGCCCATATTATGGGCATACAGGAGTTTGGTCGCTAGACATCGACGAGCTTGCCACTTGTCATGATTTGCCTATAGTAAAGTTGGCTAAATGTGAATCCGCTTATATTATAAGCGTGGTTTTTGACCACCCCGAAAGGGAAACGGTCGTGATGATACTTTACTTTACTTTTATAAATGTTGATTGCATAAAAAAATGTGGATAATGTCGTTGGATATACTTACTGTTGCTTACCTTAATTAGTTAATATTTAGTAATATTTACTGTATGTCTGATTTTTATCCTAAATAAAATAAAATAAAAAAATTAAAAATATCAACGTTTCGAACGAACCTAATATAGCTCGTTGAGCGACCTTAAACTTGTGGACCAGACCCACCGTGACTGTTCACGTCTCTGCTCCATATGTCATTAAGGGGAGAACAATATAACAATAATGGAAATTGGGGCTGTTCCTTGGCATACTGTATCACCCTATCCAGGTATTTTGTTTAGAATTGTTATTAAAAAAAATTGACTTAACCGAGTGTTCCGATAGGATCCTATGGCGATAAATATATAAATAAAAAAAAATAAAAATAATAACGCATTGGTTGAAAGCAGAAGCTTAAAACCCTCTTAAAATACATATTTTATTTTATCATTGTTTTAGATGTTCTGTAGTTAAATTAGCAGTAAGTTTTTCTTAACCGGAAGAATTGGTTGTTATTCTCAAAAAAATATTTGTTACATATTTTTTTTCGCCGTCTACTTTGTTTTACACTTCCGTAGCATGCGTTTTTCGTAGGTCGGCATATTGTCAGTGAAACAACATAATCTATTTGAAAGTGCACGTCGAACACGATTATAACCGGCACTGTCATAGACTATTTAATTTTCAGAAGATTGTTCCATTTTAAATTATCAAACCGTTTGGTTTTGTCTTTATTATTTTAATTCAATTCAATTCGTTTATTTCTGTATTTAGGCATAGGACAAAAAAATATTGTATTTTGCACTTTTACATGTCAAATTTACAATAAGTATACTTTAATATTAGGCTACATAATCACAGCATTCTACCAGGTAGAACGCCATGAAACTACACAACCTTACTTAAATGTAGAGCAGTGCGTTACAATACAAACATAAAATAACATTTTAAAAAAAAACCTCCGTGAGTTATATACACAATAATTCCACACAAAACTACACTTATAATTATAGCTGCTGTAAATAGGCATTGTCATCTTATCAAATAATATACAAATATAAAAAATATAATTGTCCCTTAAGATTATAGCTGCTGTAAAGAGGCATTGTCATTCAAGAAGCTAATGCAACACAAATATAAAATATAAAAATTAAATGTCACTTAAAATTATAGCTGCTGTAAAAAGGCATTGTCATACTATAAGCTATACTATATAAACACAATTAATTCAAATAATAAATGGGTACACCCATAGTATAGATATAGACATACCTAGGTAGGCATAACTTGTGTGTTTTTTATTTGATAGGTTATTTTTCCAAAATCTTTTTCAAGGAGACGACAGAGCAAACTGTGGGATCGCTTCACAGTAAACGAGAAAGGGCTTACAAATTGAATGCCGTGTATGAAACTCAATTTGCTCGGAATCTTCTCGCGTCTGAGCACAAAAGAATCAATCTCCAATCTCTATTGTATGAAAAATAAAGTAACACTACATCAGATCAAAGGTCTTTATTTGATGTTAAATGCCAGGGCACACTGACTTGAAATGAGGCTTGCGTGGCGAGCACACGTGCAAGCTTGCGTATAAGTCTGAGCCTGTCATAGGCTAAGATCAATGAAGTTTTGCTTATGGTTTAGAATATTGACTCTTAAAAATATCCCTACCAAAGACATATTTATTAAAATACAAATAATAAACCGCTTGGTTAAATGTTATATTATGTAAATATATTTGTCGAATAAACGTATTTCGTTCCAATTATTATTTTTATTTTAGTTACTTATAACTTTAACATTGACAGAAGCCCTGAGTAAGTATTGCGACGTGATATATTTTTGAACGGCTAGTGTTGTAACTTGGTGTTAAAACTCTACACAGTGTTAATTTACGAACCCATCTCGGTGTGACCAGGGCTTAATTAGGCGCTTTATCTTGTAGAGGTAGTTATTTAGAAAGTACATTAAGGCTTCATATTCAGTAAGGCACGTTACATGAAACTTTCATTTCCTATACCAAACCTACATGAAGACTTGTAGCTAAACGCCTTAGTCCTAATCACTTGATCTATGAAGATTAGTTATAGATAACTACATATACGAAGGTCAAACTTAAAGTTCTTAGAAAATTATAAACTGAGCAAACTAGTAAGTTATTAGTTTTATTTCTATTTATTTATTTATTTTATTTATTTAATACTTTATTGCACAAAGACAAAGGCGGGCTTTAATGCCGCAAGACATTTTATTATAGCCAACCATTGAGATAACTTTAAACACTTCACTGTAAAGTAGGTGCAAAAATAAAGGATAATAAATAAATATATTTAATAACTAACTAGATGTATAAATATATAATATACTACGTACTAATACATACTTATATACTCGTATAAACCTACATACATATATAATAATATACTAGCTTTATTGCGATAGGAAATGCGAATAGACCATTTTCTTAAATAGCGATCTGGTGGTTACCTGCCTGATGCTAAGAGGCAAATTGTTCCACAAATTAGTGGCGACAACGACAAACGAGTTTGAAGAATTAGAATTAAAAGTTAGAATTATGCGAAGGGATAGAAAGAAGAGAGTTATGAGAGGACCGTAAAGATCTATCGTGGAACGAAGAAATATAGGCAAAATCATCCTTGAGGTATTTCGGCGTCGCAGGTTCATTAAGATTATTATATCTTTTCAAAATATCATAATAATTGCTGCATCCGATGAAACCACTGAGAAAAGCACTTAGCCCACTCGACCTTAGGAGATGTACGACGGGCTTTTAAAACGCAGCCACTAAAACGTTATCCTCGAAGTTTTTCTTTTACATTCTGGAATAATTAAAAATCGCAAGGTGCGAGGTCGGGGCTATACGGCGGGTGACCCAGTAATTCCACGTCTGACTTCGCCAAATAGACTGTCCTACTGCGAGGTCGTGTCTCCCGATTTTTTTTAAAGACAAGTGACAAATAAATGTTAGTGTAGCACTCTGCAATAACTGTCGTTTAATCCTCTAAAACAATTGTCGCGTCTGTCCATCCGAAGAAAGACGCCACCATCTTTTTCCCACAATCTTCACTTTAGTTGGCAACTCCTCGGAAGGAAATACCCACTGAGCAGATTCCGGTCTTTTAGTTTTAGTTTCCAGCTTCTGTCACCCGTAAGTATATCGAACACAGTATTAAAGTCACCTCCGTTAAATCTTTGAAGCATTTCACGGCACCAATCAATAAGACAGAGCTTTTGGGCCTCGGTCAAATTATGAGGTCTCCATCGGACACAAAGCTTTTGCACTCGACTATACCGTTGCCTAAGCTTGTCTGAATCTGCTAATTGGTCAATCTTTTGTCAGTCTCTATTATGCGAAGCACAACACTGATGTTATCTTCAGTCGTCTTCGTAGAAGACCATCCCTCACGCAGATTATCGGTGATATTAATGCGATCATGTTTAAAATTATTAAACCAGTTGTAAACAGTGGCACGAGATAGGATTTTATCGTGAAACGAAAATCGAATCCTTTCATAACTTTCTTGTTGACTTAAATGACATCGAAAGTCATAATAAATCATTCTCGAAAATTTTCTCGTGTTAAATTCATACTGACGTGACACAGACAATTTCCCTATATATATTTTACTATATAAGACAAAACATTCTATATATACGACTAAGATATTATCTTTACAGACAATATTGATCTATCCACTGTTTAATATTACTCATAAACTTGATGATGACTGACGTTGTAAGGATCTTATTTATTCAAGGTAACATGCCTAATATGACGAGCCCACTGCATCGCACATCGAGATTCTATTGTTGTAAACCTACCTGTTGCTGCTAAGTATAGAGTGTGATATGAAGGAATCTCAGAATATTATGTTCACATAACACAGTATTAAATGAGCCTTTTACACCAGCATACTTAAAGGAACATTTCCTGACCTTAAGCTTTCGGCCATCGCATAACTCAGTCCTTGCAATACCCACACAAACTTTGTATCAAAGTCTTTTGTCGTCATACATCATCTCTCTGGAACGTTCTTCCGGTCTTCATCTACCTTTAAGACTAACCTTTAAGAGATTTTATTTTATGGAGCCAAAATAAGAACTCCACATAAAATTTAACATGATGTTTTACTTTTATTTATATTATAAAATGTTAAAAGTTAATTTTTGGCAGTATTGTGTAGTTATTTTCATTTATTGTATGCATTTATTACATCGTGTAGTTTTATTTTATTTTTATTAGTATGTATTTATTATATAGAGTGGGCTATTACATTTTTATTAAATGAAATACTAGACTCGATTACACCATATTTTAATATTCTTGTCAAGTAACAAATCAGTGACAGACGTTTTTTTACTTTTAAGTTTTAGTTCGTAGAATTAAGATGTAATAATAATAATGTACATATTTCAATCATTTTTATATTTTGTGCACCAACTCCTGTTAAAAACTTAAAACTCTCTTATTGTCCTTCTGTTAAGGTTAACAGACAGAGAACGTCTAACGACATTATGTTAGCCCTTTGTACTTATATGCAATAAAGATATTAAATAAATAAAATAAAATAAGAAAAATTGATAAATATCACTTTAAAAAAAAAACATGTATAAATAATTTACTAGGCGAGATACACGAGTATAAAGCTATATTCTTTCTACTCTTTCTAAAGCGATCATTGTTATAAATTTGCTTTAGGTATAGGTAATATGAGAAAATTTGTAAATGAAAGTGCTGTTTGGTAATTCATGATGAGTGCTCAAGTCACGCGATGACTTTATTATCTCACGGTACAGTTTAATCGGTTTTACAGCTCTGAATTATTTATTCTGCATTGATTTTGTGATTGACATGTCCAGTGACCACACGCTGTTGGTTATAAGCAAAAATAAAAGGCTTCATCTTCAACCCATAAAATTACTGGGAGCGTTTCTATTTTGAATAGCAGTAGGGATATTGTTCCTATTATTATTATTTTTATTATATTATAAATATGAGCGTTGGTGGCTCGGTTGTAAGAACGCTTTCCTTAAAATCCTACAAAGGTCAGTTCAAAGCCCCGGCATGTACCAATTAGAAATACACTTTTCTTACGTACATTTGTCATAGATTTACAATACCACCGTTCCCGGGCCTCGGAGAGTACGTTAAGCCGTTTTGGTCCCGGTTCCACTAATACCATCTTGTGGAATAATAAAATGTCATTATAAATTGACATCAGAACCTCGCCAACCCGTCTGGCCAGCGTGGCTAGTATAGGCCAAATTCTCTAGAAAATTCTGGTAGACCCATAGTCTCCAACAGTGAAGGTTTAGGACTCTGGGGGCTGAGATGATGAGATGAGCTGAAATAATTGATTTATTAGATTCATTAAACGTTTATTCGAGGGAAAATATTTACATATAATAAAATTAAATACTTAATATATAATAAAATATGAAAATAATGATAACTCTGGCTATATAGTGAAGTTAGCTAAATGCGCATTAGCTTCGTTAAAAGCATGGTTTCTGACCACCCCGAAAGGGAAACAGTCTTGAATATACTTTACTATAATATGTATGATTCTATTCTTGACTTACTCGTATAATCAGAAATTTCTCTTTACATAGGAATAAAATGATACAATTGTATTTGAAAACTTTTTGCCTTTCTAGAAAAGTTGTAGGTAATTCTATTATCGAAAGAGATTGTGTTTGCTTCATTCGATTATATTTCGATATAGGCTTTATTAGGTTCATTCGTGCGTAAAATGAAACAGTAGGTGACTTTGGCGCAAAAAATAATCGTTAGAATGACAAAATTTCGAAATTAATCCAACGTATGGATAGTTTAGTTGATAAATGATAACAATGCACAACATTGAAGAAGAAATAGACAAATTTGTAATCATTCCATTAATTCATGGACCTTGGCCACTTACTATAAGTTTTTAAACAGTTCCTTACAGTGTAAGTAGGTATTATATGTAGTGTATATATTATATATATATATATATATATATATATATGCTTCATATACTACATACTATATATATATAGTATGTAGTATATATCGGATTAACATTTAGCCAACTTTACTATAGGCCAATCATGACAAGTGGCAAGCTCGTCGATGTCTCCAGCGTACCAAACTCAAGAAATATCACAAATAAATTAATTGTGTTTATTTACATTAATTAATATTTTTGTGCCCCGACCAGGAATACCTCTCGAGTCTAAATCCGCGGACTTAACCGCTAGACCACGGAGGCAATTCATATATTTATAATACGTTAATATTTATTTTACGTTATTTCTGCAACTGTCTTCGTGGTCTATTCCGTGGGTTTAGATTTTAGAAGACTAAATACTATATATATATAGTATGTAGTATATGTAGTATTGTGTACATATTAATCTATTTAATGGTTGCTAGAGAATACCTAGCGGCATTAAGCCCGCCTCTTGTAAATAGTGCAATAAAGTTTTTAAATAAATAAATATAAGTTGGGCGCAACGTCACAATTCATAAAAAAGGCTGTTTAGAGTTGATTTAGTAATTTGAATCTGCTGTTTAATGACGAACTGACTACATAGAAGTTAACATTTTAAATTTAATATTAAAATCTTTATCTGGCAATTAAAAAAGCATCAAACTTCATAACAATAGCTTTTACAAATATGTCAAGGTAATAATACGGGTAACATCGAAGGAGCTTGCTATGTTTTTGGTGATATACTCGTAAACTTAGATTACTGATTAGGTTCCGCTAAGTTATTAAGTTTATTTGTTGACAAAAATGTACCATATAAAAAGTTTAAAAAATAATATGTAATATATTATATATACTCTTTTGTTTATGTGGTGCTAATGCCGACGTACTAGGCCACCATGCTGCCAAAAAAGTACCGGCAGAATCTCGAGACATCATGCAATCAATGACATCCAAGAGCGCTTACATCTGCTAATATCCCCTGCATCCTCGAACTATCGGGGATAGTTAGGTCTGATGGTAGGCGTCCGTATGGGATGTCGTTGATTCCATACAAACAAGGACGTGCACTGGTTTGAGATGCCACATATGTTGACACACTCTGTCCGTCACATGTGACATCCAGCCATCAGAATCCCGGGGCCGCTGCAGAGTCAGCCGCACAACTTAAACGCAACAAATACGCGGAGATCATCATTAATCACTACTTCATCCCATTTGCAGTCGAAACGATGGGTCCGTGGTCTGAGGAGGCTCTGGCGTTCTCTCGTGAGCTTGGGTAAAAACTCCGCTTCGCGACGGGTGACCCTTTAAGTAGAGAATATTTTGCTCAAAGGGTCAGCCTCGCCGTTCAACGGGGGAACGCAGCGAGTGTCCTCGGCACACTACGCTCATCGAATGGTTATAATTTTAGTTTTTAATTTAAATTTATTATTTATAGTGTAGTTTATTTTATTTATTTGTTTATTTAATATTAAGTATTCTTTTTAATTGATTAATATTGTAATTCTTTTATATAATATATACTTAAACTAAATTAAAAATAAAAACTAAACTTTATATAAAAAAAATCACCCATGACTTGATCATGTGACAGTGTGCCAAGAACACTTGCCGCATTTCCCCGCTGCATAGCTATGCTGATTTGCTGCGCGAAAAAACTGCCAAGACCAAAAGGCACAAACTCGTAGTCATTAGCAACAGAATTCTATTTGCGACAATTTAGCCGAGTCCAAAAGTTATAAATATTATAGTCAGTAATAAAGTTAGATAGGTATTACATAACGGTATTTAATAAAATATTTCTTTTGCAGGGCCATTCGGAATCAAAAGCAAAGAAAAGGGAAAAGAGTGCGAACGGTGGGTCGAATGGGAACAGCAAGCTTAGCCGAGGAGTGGCGACGTCTTTCGGGTTCCGTCGTCGGCCCGCCAGCTCCTCGCGAGCTGATGATAATGCAAGACGACTTCAGAAAGCGCACGACAAGAATGGAAATGGAGGTAAAATTTTGTGAAAAATTAACACAAGTTAACCACCTGTAGATATTGAAAAGAGATTTACACACATCATGCCGCCAACCCACATTGCATTGCGAGATTAGGCCAAATTCTCCAAAAATACCAATATTTTTAAAGGCCTATCTTCAGCCGGACGCTGTATTCTAGGGGGTGTGATGATGATCATGAAATATCGTCGTTTGATGCTATGCAAAACTCTAATGGCTATTCTGTATTCTGTCTTTCTCATCGGCATGTTTTTTTTACTAAGCACTAAATGTGACATCGCGCCTACCTGGCGCGGTGGTGGCTCGATTGTAACAACGCTTTCCTTAAATCCTACAAAGGTCGGTTCAAACCCCCCCGGCATGTATACACCACCGTTCCCGTGCCTCGATGAACACGTGAAGCCGTCGGTCCCGGTTCCACTAATATCAACTTGTGGAATCGTTAATAAATTGTCATTAAAAATGGACATCAGACCCTCGATCTCGACCCTCGGGCGAGTGTAGGCCAAATTTTGCAGATATATATTCTGGAAGTCCCATCTCCAACAGTGGAGATCTAGGGCTGTAATAAAAAATAATTATTTATTATATTAAACGAAATACGTTGTTCAGGATCATCAGAAGACCTGCGTGTGGAGGATGTATTGTCCGGACGTTCCACACCACTCGCAAGACCTAGGAAAGAAGTGGCTGGACAACCGCTACGAAGCAACAGGTAAAATATTGATTTTTTATAGCACATTATTTTATTAACATTTATAGTAATGTGTAATAACGCCTTAAATTAAAATATCCCTATGTTTTCTAACACCATAACATCAAGTTAAGTAAAGCAGGAAAAGTCAGGTCAAATCGGCGATACCTACTTCTACTGCAAGTTAATGCTCGAAAATAACAATTTAATTTAAAAATAATACTTTTTTTTTCATGATATTGTTTTTTTGCTGTTATCGACAACCTTCTATGAAAGAAAAGCAAATTGAACTGTGAAATCCAGAAACTCATAGTTACTAGCCGCCCTTTGAATTGATGTCGATTTAAAAAATCAGGCGTTTTAGTTAATTGTACGTTTTTTGTTATTTTTTGTTTCATGCACAAAACATTATAATTTTTATAGATTTGGCTTTAGGCAGAACATCAGCAGCAAAACTGCGAAGGTTGGAGATGTGGGGCTCGCGGCGGAGCAAGCCTTCGCGCCGCACAAGGGCAAGGAAACCTACAATAACAATGATTTAGGTAAGACAATTGTGTAATAGTATTACAGGTTGCAACGTCCATAGATCAGTTACGACATTATAACTATAAAAAATTGTAACTATAATGTAGGAAAAAAGACTAGTCCAAAGTCTCTTTAAGGGTTAACGGTCGTCATGATATTTATAGTTTAGTTTTCTGATCCTTATAACAAATAGTTTTTTCATTCTTGCCCATTGTCCTGGTGACTGTACGATTTCTACAAATACTGTGAATGCAAGTCAGAATATTTCGAAAAGTTAGGTTTAAAGTTACTACTAGTTAGTACAGTTTAATATAGGTATCTATTTAACAATATTTAATACATACATACATACATATCTTCACGCCAAATCCCTTGCGGGGTAGGCAGAGACAATTGAGCGCCACTTGTCACGATCACGATCATACCTCTTTCGCTTCTTCGACATTCATCAACCTTTTCATACATGCCCGTTTGTTTTGATTTTTAATGCACCTTCCGCTATTATTTTATTTATTTGATCGTGATAGGTAAGTCTTGGTCTGCCAGGGCCTCTTTTGCCCACGACTTTCGCATTATATATCTGGTTCGTCAATCTCTCTTCACTCATCCTTTCAACATGTCCGAACCATCGAACCATGCCTTTCCTTATTTTTGTCACTACGCTTTCTTTAATACCTACTCTTTTTCGTATTTCGTCATTACGTATGCGGTCCGTCAAAGTGACGACCTCATCTCTACTGCATTAACTCTACTCTCATGCGTATTCTGACATATCCACGTCTCGCTTCCATACATAAGTGTTGGTACTAGCATTGCGTACTAGCATATGACGAGTTGGGCTTTGTCACTGATATTCCTACTGGCGATCAGGGATATTTAATAATAAAGTAAAATAAGTCTTCATAAGGATAGAAATGTCTATGAATAAGGCGACTTAAAGTAAAAGAACCTACTAAGGAAGTGGTGAATAAGGTTTATTGGTTTAGTTAAATATATTTACGTGTAGTTAAATATGATATTCATCTCTATTGCTTGAAAAAAAATCTGGCAGACACGTGATCGTTGCGGACGCGCTCGTGTTTATTTTAATTGTGACGATGGACAGTTGGTAGCGGTGAAAGGAATCCAAAGGAGAGGGTGACCCCAAGTAGTGTTGCAACGAATACGAACATTCGTATTCACCAAATATCATGAATATTAAAATCAAACTCAGCTGAGCCATTAGTTTTCTGTTGCGAAGATATACTCGTATATTCCCAACGCTGAAAAAACTGGCCCTGCGGTATTTTTCATTAAAACCGTCTACCGGCACCTCAGAAATAATAATTACGACTGCTGGAAATGTACAAACGGAAAAATTTAATCGGCTAACGCCTGAAAAGTTACAAATGCTGTGCTTTATGAACACAAATTAGCTAGTGAATACTTTTTTTTTTTTTTTTTTCTTTTAGTTATATGTAGTTTTCTCATTGACTCGTTGTCAAACATCAGTGGTCATGCACCCACCATCCCTGCTCACTTCTCCTAAAGGTTAGCTGTTAGATAATGTTTTTAAACATTATGCTCGCCTATGTACTGTAAAATGTTTTATCTACTCTCATATCGTAAAATGCGAATTACAAACTTCAAAACTTTATATTGACATACTTTATAAACATACTGCTGAAATTTAAAAATAGAATTACATTATATCACTTTTTCTCTAAGAAAATAATGTAATAATTCATTTTAAAAATAGAATCATACATATTATATAACACTTTTTTTTTTAAGGCAAAGGTTCCATTACAAAAAAGTTTTGATTCCAATTTTTACTTGTCTATGGCAGCGCCCGCCATAGCGCGTGCGCGGTCATAAGTTAGGTTTTGGCGCCATTTCAATGTTTAGGACTTATGTATTCTGTACCATGGTCATTAAAAATAAATAAAAATAAAAATTGGCGCCATTCAATACGTTTTGTTGTATAGCATTTTGTGTGATTTAATTTATTTTTTTTGATAAATTTAATCTCTTAAATTGGACTTTAAATATAGGGCATAAGTTGCAGTTTTTTTTTTGCGGTTTTCCCGCGCTGTCAACTCCCATATTTTACCCGACGTGTTTGAGCTATGGTGCCGCGAGTGACTCCATGAAAAGCATCAAATTCTGCAGCATCTGGAATTTGATGATCCCCAACTCGGTTATGAACTCTGTTATGAACATATATTATGCAAATAAATTACGTGTTTAGGACTGATGTATTCTGTACAATGTCCTTTAAAGACAATTAAAAAAAAAAAAAAAAATTAATCTCTTAGTAAAAAATAACAGTGTTTTATTATCTTCTTGAATTATTCGTATTCACTCACATATATACGTGTACATCGCTAATAAGTCTATACTATTTTTGCCAATTAATTAGCATAATGTAATTTTCAGACAAGAAGCCGTCATTGCAACAAGCTCCATATGCCACCCAAGCATCGTCCGGCACCACCACCGTGGGTCCACCTGACCCTAAACCTATATCCAAACAGCAAACCGTCATCCTCACATACCAGACTCAACAGTTTGCTATACAGGTACGTACACAAATCTATTACACTGGTCAACAGGTTTAGGTGCAGAGAAGCTGTAAGTTTTTTTTAACTTCGAAGCTTATACCTACTGATTACATTAACAATAATAATAATAAATAATATTAATATTTTTTTCTTCGAAGTCTAAGAACATAATAAGCATTTTATAGCGCTCTGAATTCCGTTTAAGATGCTTTATAAAAAACACCTGCGTTACGGAATTCAGGGTCTTCCAGAGGTACAATAGGTATAACAAAATTTATTAAACAAATATTATAAATAGAATTTAAGCATGCAAATTAAATTAACAATTTATAATTAAAGTAAGCAGGTATTACCGCCTCCGTGGTCTAGTGGTAACAAACGTTGCTGTGAACTCGGGAGGTCGGGGGTTCGATTCCCACTGGGGGCAAGTTGTACATTGTATAATTTGTCTCGGTCTGGGTGTTTATATGTATAATATGTATATATTTACAAAAAAAAAGTATAATATGTAGTTTATCAACCATCTAGTTTCCGTAACACAAGCCTCGTAGCTTACCACGGAAATTAGATGGCGCTGTGTGACCTATCTGGAAATATTTATTTATTATTTATTTATTATTATTACATTTCTAATAAAAGTACATTTATTTTGCTTTATTAATTTTTAGGGCAATCAAAATATTGAAGGGAAGGATAAGTAAGGACAATAGGTCAAGTGGATGTAACATATGATACAATGCATAGAAAGGTTAACTGAATATAATTAATAGCAAAAATATTTATTTCCTACGTGAAGTTTTCCAGATTTTTACTTGTAATTGCATTTATTACTAAAGAATTGTGCCTAAGCAGGTCTGCCGTCAATACATTTATGGAACGAGCTTCCAAGACGGCATTAACGGAATCATACAGTATTTGGTTGGGTGAGAGAAGTAGAATGGTAGATGGCGAGCGTATTATCACGCAATAAAAAGGAGGCCTCCTTTTCTTAAACCAGCCTATTGTCGGTCGCAAGCCCGAGACACCATTCTTCTCATCACTTACCCACACACAAGATGGACCCGGCACCCGCACGGTGAATCCATGAAATGCTTAGAAATTTGTCTTCTTATGTACATAATTATTCTTTTTCGGGACTTAACGATTAAGTTGTAGTGGGACAATCAGTTGCATCCCCTAGCAGAATTTAGCTATAATGTCAATCCCATCCGGCCTTGCATCGCTCTTTTCCATTGTTTTTTAGATTCTTGTGAAACCGATAATTTTAAGGAAAGCGATCTTACAACCGGAACCCAAATAATTGTAGTAATAAATGCTATTTTTTTTTTATACTGTGCACGATATGTGACATCGGACATGGTAAGCGGTAAGCGAGGTCCAACAATAAGAGCAACTAACGCCAGCTACTGACGACCGATATCAGTCCCTAACATTATGCCGGCTTATCAAGGTGTTTTTTTACACGTCACTTGAAGGACTCAAAATACAGCAATTAACAGCAATAATAAATTATTACTATAAGGATATTTATTTAAATTTAATTTTGCTAGGATCCTGTACTCAACAAAGCGCCAGGCAGGGTCGAGCGTGGTGTTGTGACTCGCGGCACTCAATCTGCTGAAGGACAGAGAACAGCTTCCAAGTTCACTCTGCAGACCAACCAGCTACCACGACCTCAGTACCCTTCCGTCAAGATTATTGACACAAAAGCTGCTAAACAGGTAATGAAAACATTATTTACAAGGAACAATAACAACGATCTAAGGCCTCAGACCCGGTAGCGTAATTGGAAATATAGGTACAACGCGAGAACGCACAGGTTGGGACTGCTCAGCCTACATATAGTTTCAAATTGTAATTTTTATTATTACGCACTTATTGTGTATTTGTTCTAAATTATTATTTGCTAGTTACCATTGCGGACTACTCGTCCTATATTATCCAAGCGTTACATGTGCAACACATCGATGTATATAGATAGGCCCTCACTGGTATAAAAACTTTCCCGCAAAACTAATCGAAGTCATGTAGCTGCACCAACAGTCGCGAGCTAGCAAGCTTTGAGAGCGCTTATATATTAATGTTTATATCGAGTGAAACTAGTGTTTATAGCGTGCATTGTGACAGAATTTCCGACAAATATCGCATGTGACATTCATTGCTTGAAAATTGGCCCCCAAAGTTGGTAGGGACACGTGGCAAGCGGCACGTTTTTAGAGTGCGTTTTGTATTGAACTACAATCTATATACATCAATGGTGCAACACTATCAATATGAAAAAAGTGTGTGTGGTAGGCACACTGATGGTGGTAATTTTCCCAGTCTGCCGGGGCGGGAAAGTATCTACCGTTCGTGCCGATAAACCCAGTAAAGTGTGTCCACACGTTTCGGGATCTGCAATAGTCTAAGTGTAATTAATGCATGGTGTGCAAAGTATTTTTTAGAAGTGCGACGTTTTCGAATTTTTCGAATTTTTAGAAAACGAAATGCATCCGTTTACTGTTTCTGAAACGGTTCTCGTTGCAAGTACATAGTTTTAGCGCGGCCGCGGTAATAAAAATATAGGTGATATAGAATTGGAATACGAGAGAAAATGTATAAAACTGTTAAACTTATATGTAATATAAAATTTATATGTAATTTAAGTACTTTATAACTTAAAAATAAACATATTATTTTAACTTCATAATATAATATAAGGGATACTATTTCATTTACCATAAAGGTTACATATTTTATTTTTAATATATAACGGAACTATGTATGCAAATGAAATGGGAAAGAGTTACGAAAAGTACGTACGACTGAATAAATAGTTCGCGCAATGTTTTAGATTAAAACAGAAAACGGTTCAATCGTCGAAGATCAAAAAAACGGTCCTAAAAAGGGTTCTGCAACACCCACTAGTATTTTTACTATTATGAAGAATTCTTTCATTCAATTTTAAATTCCTATAACAAGCTTGTAATCATTAAAACATCCTACTGAATCTGTTTGACTAGACTTCCTTGTTATGCAACTGTCGTGTATAATTTTTGTTTACCGCGTAAAAAACACACACATATTACGTCATCATTAGACTTTCTTCAGGAGAAAGACGACACTATATCGTTTGCTAAAGTATGCTTTCCCCGTGACAAAGGAAGTGGGTCAACGTTGATCTATTTCGGTGGAAGTAGTTTCAGACGTGCGTCGTCACAAATATCACTGCAGATTGCATTCGAAATGTCCTACACGAGATTATTGGACTTTTCTTTGTAGGTATCAAACCATATTTATATTAACTAATCAGTAATTAGCCGAGCTTTTATGGGAAGTGGTATTTCCCATAAAAGCTAAATACGAAAATTTTCGAACCAATATGTTCTTCCAGTATTGTCGTACGGAGCAGATACTTGGACACTTATAATGGGTCACAAGTCTCGTGAACCAGAACCAAAGTTAAATGGTAATAGGCCAGACTCATCTGTCGCTGAACCAATGGCCGTTAGAGTAGACGGGTTCTGGAGTAAAGACCACGTACGGGAAACTCAGGACGGAGCTGGATAAGAGTGGCGGAAGATCGTTTAAAATGGAGACTCGAGGGAGGCAAAGGATATAGTAGTTTCAACAGGCTGATGATGATGACAATAATGAATCCTTTAATAGATAGATAGATAAATTCTTTATTGCACAGAAAATAAAACATTTTACAGTACATAGGCGAGCTTAATGTCTAAAAACATTATCTAACAGCTAACTTTTGGGAGTTGTGAGCAGGGATTGTGGGTGCCTGACCACTAATGTTTGACAAAGAGTTTTATTTAATACAATGCGTAGTTGATCATTCTTAAAATTCAGTTAATATTTGTAAAATTTTGTACGCTATTTCAGTTTCTTGGATATTTATTGTTTTATCTTTAATAGTAAATCCATGAATCTGCAAACATTAAAACTCTAATCTATAACCTCCACTACACTACCCGCGAAGTTAATTTACGACGAAATGTAGAAAAGCACTTCGATTTAATTTATACTCGTATAAGTTTGCTTCGCCTCGGACGAGTTCCGATCTTTGTCGGTTTTTGCGCCTGAACTTTTAAACACGAAACCTCGCGAGGTAGCACGAGTCACGTACTTCGGACTTCAATCAACTTCGCGAGTAGTATAGTGGAAGTTTGTGATTCGTAAGATATAGCATGAGTTTTGTGACAGATGTCAATGCTACATGCCTGGACTGAATTATCGATTAATTTTTAATTTTATTCATAATTATTTGATCAAACACGAAGAGTATGAGGTTACATGTTTTTATTCAATAAAATGTTTACATTCCAAATCAATTTCTACGTCAAAATCGGATTCAGAGTCGCTGGAGCAGTTCTGTAGATTTGTATCAACTCTTGTTCATATATATTATTACATTTACATAATGATCACAACATTCTTGAATAATTTATTTCAATGTTATTCAAATTCTAAAAAGCAGCATGTATTTTTCATTCATCACTATTCGTGTAGTAAGTTCGAACTGGTGATATATTATAAATTGTTGATAAGTTTATATAAGTACAAGCAAATGCACTTGAATCTAATTGTAATTTTAATTCGGCGCCGCACTGGAATAATTAACTTGGTAAAGAAAGAAACGTATCATCTCGACCGTAACATGATGGTATAAATAGTCAAGTAAGCATTATATCTTTACATAACAATCGTGGACTGACACATGAACATATTTTTTACAAAATCTTGAATTGAGTATTTTGAAATTATTCTCCTATCTCGGGACATATCGTGGGAAATTCGTCATTGTGCGACAGTCGTCAGGTTATTTTTAATTTTCTTAACTAACTACCTAACCATTCAACATTTCGACATTAGTTATCGTATAGGGTGCAACCTGTATAGTCCAATTTAGATCAAACCATGCAATATTGAAAACACCAAAAAAAAACTTTTATTTTTCGAAAATGGTTGGATTTGGTTTAAGCTTGTGAAGTGTTAAAAGTGATAAGAATAATAAACAGTGATGTCTTTTCAGGTTGCCAACAATACACGAAAGGCAGCCAATAACCCCGAAGAATATAGAGGAGGTAAACAATTTATATATGTATACGTACGGAACTTAAGTTAACAAGCCGATTGCTGGTAAAATGTTGTTGAAAGATAAGACTTTATAAAGGCTATATTTAAAGATTTTGTAAAACCGCCGTAAGAAACAAGCAAATCCATTGATGGTGCTTGAATTAAAGTCGTTGGGCTGGAGTTTCGACAATTTTTATTTTAAACTGTTTTAAACTAGCCTCAAGATATTATCCTATTAGAATTTTAATCAAAGATTATTATTCATTTTATGTCCCTTTAAGAGGGTTTAATGCTTTTGAATCCCTCTCGCTCGCACATTCCAATATTTTCAAATATTTTTGAATTCCAAGTGTACTTTTGAGAAATCTAGTCTATCAATATTCTAGGAAATTTATATAGCAAATTTTATAAAGTAATTTATAACTATTTTCCTCTATTTCACTTAAACAAATATATTATGAGAAGAAGAAGACAAATTTCTAAACATTCTATGGATTCACCGTGCGGGTGCCGGGTCCATCGTGTGTGGGTAAGAGATGAGAAGAATGGTGTCTCGGGCTTGCGACAATAGGCTGATTTAAAAAAGAAGGCCTCTTTTTTATTTTAAATTTTTCCAAAATTTTGTTTCCTATAAATTTGACAGACTACATTTCTCAAAAATACCACAGAAATAATAATAATCAGACTTGAAAAATCTTTGAAATTAAATTGTTGGTGTTAATAGATATTGATATATTCGTATCAGAAATTTGTATGGACTTTGACATTTCAGGTTCTGCAGTATCTACTGACTCTGGAGTGTGGACTGGAGGCGAAGGTGGAGATGGAGGATCTCCACGGTCCCGCCGCAGACCTCGTAACTTGGAGATGGTGATGAGGGGTTCTCACAGCTTCCATCTGCGCGAGCTTCAAGTTGCTGACCTTGATATTATGGGTTAGTATTTGGGCTAATACCACCTTGTGGAATCGTTAGGAAATTGACATCACATGCTACAGGAGTCCAGCGTAGCTACAGTACGGTGGTATGGTTGTACGAATGCCTTTCTTAAAATTCTAAAAAGGTTGGTATGAACCCTCAGGATGTACCAATAAGAATACACTTTTTTACGTACATTTACAACACCTACGTCTTCGTGCCTTGGAGAGCACGTTAAGCCGTCGCGACGCGTCGCTTGGTCCTACTTTCTCTAATATCAACTTGTAGAATCATTAAAAAAATTACATCAGTCCAGAGCGTGGCGAGTGTTGGCCATATTCTCCAGAAATCTCAGGAAGGCCCATCTCCTACAGTGGAGGTTTAGGACTCTGTGTTCTAGGGGCTGTAATGATGATCCTGTAGTGATAACATGGATTTCCATGCAAAAAAGCATTAATTTGTATGTGGTTCTTGATTACAAATCGTGATCGCGTGACTCTTCTTAAGATAATCGATGAATGAGATTTTTCTAAATTAAAGAATTGATAATAGTTTTAAAAGACAAATTCAATAGCAAACTTAATTGTATTCCAGATGAAGCAGTCGTAACGGAGCACGCTGTAATACCTTTGCCAAAGATGCCAAGTTTGTTTGACGAGATCCCATCGCCGGAGTACGAGACGGTCCCCATCCCACCGTACCGGGCGCCATCCCCAATCCTGCCCAAGGCCCCTCAACCCACCGCACAACCATCTCCTATGTCCACACTAGAGAGATACAGGACCAAAACCAGGCCAACAGTAATTCAGACAAACGCTTTCAATTACAAAGACGAGGAAAAGTTCGTGTTGGATAGGGCTCAGCAGGAAACATTCAAAAAGCAGGTTCGTTAAATAATTTTATAAATTAACCATTAAGGATTAGGATCAAAGAAAATATCGTGAGAAATAGACAATAATGTCCGAAAATAGAAACAATAAAATATATTCGTATGACAATAAATAAAATACACAAAAAAAAATCGCTTGAGATCGTTACGATTAGACATAAGGTAATAAAAATAAAGACAATACAATAAACGCATAATGCTGCCAGCATCAACAACGTTTGAAAAGAAAAATACGAACAAAATGTAACACTCTTTTCGAAAAGTAAAGATTTACTCTTTGAAATGAACAGGTTTTTAATAACCACAAACATAACATAATATAACATAATTAAGGCACTAGAAACTAGAAACATATCTGTCTTACCCTATGTTCTCTTCGTAAAATAGGAAATAAAGTTTTGTTGTATGTGTATATGGTAATAGTGCAATATTTATTTTTAGAATTCGTTCATCAAGTCCTCTGGTATAACGACCCCACCCACCGTGAACTCAAGCAAGGAATCCAGTCCATCCTGCAAGAGTGAAGAGAGTCATTTCGGAAACGGAACTTGGCAGAATAATGCTGCTGGCGAAGCTATGGCTACACGGTAATTAAATACTCCATAATAAGTTTTCATTCCTATTACATTGTTAATTTAGAAAGATGACCTTAATTAAGAAGCGAATGAGAATACTATTAATACTCATAGAAAGTCCAACGAAGATCCAATCTGCATTACTAGCTTGAGCAATAATAATACTATATTTTTTTATTTTCATTTATTTAGGCAACAAACAGTCAACATACACAAACAATATCACAGATAAACAAAATTGCCACTGTGGCTTGCAAGATACTAAAATTGAAAACTAATATAATATGAACCACTAAGGCGTCCCCATTTGAAGGCTTTGCCGGCATGTGACAAGTTTGAACATCTGTGTAATAAATTAATAACAATAAGAAGACATTGAGAGCCAAAAATATTTTATACATAATAGAAGTCAAACACAAATACTATCGAAAGAAAAAAAAACTGGATATAAAAATAAAAACAAGGATAGAGTAATAACGCAAACATGAAATAAAATATACTTAAATTAACAGATGCTATAATAGTAATTTATAAATACATACTTATAATACTAATTACGGATACAACAAACTACCAACCATCAACAGTATTATAATGACAAATAAATTTAATAAATTAAACAAAATTAATATTGAGGTTTAAAATTTATAAATAATAACACTTGGTAACGCCAAGGAGGAAACTGATCCTCAGCTTAACCCAAAAAATTCTAGTCTTGGGATCAGAGTTCTTCCAAAATGACATTGTAATTTTTGAATAAATAAATGTTTTTGTTCGCCAGTCCGTCTGGCCAGCGTGGCGAGTGTAGGCCAAATTCTCCAGATATAGTCAAAGTCAAAGTCAAATCATTTATTACAATTTGGCCTTCTCGGGCTCTTTTGTATTGTCACATTACATTGTTATAATTATTTAAATAAATTATATTAAATTTATTACAATACAATTGAATTGACCTAAATATAAACATACACCAACAGTAAAAGGTGTCCAAAATATATTAATAATATACACATCTACCAGGCATTTTTGTCACTAATAAAATCATTTATCTTATAATAGGCCTTGCCTATAAGTCGATGTTTGACATGAATTTTTAGTTTATCTATACACAAGCTAGTTAATTCCTTAGGGAGTGTGTTATAAAAACGAACACCAAGTCCCAAAAAAGACTTACTAGTTTTACTGAGGCGCAGGTGAGGCAAAGCTAATTTGTGATTATTGCGTGTGTTGCGAGAATGCAAGTCACAATTCCTTTTAAATTGTTTTATATTCTTGTGGATATAGGTTCTGGAAGGCCCATCTCCAACAGTGGAGGTCTAGGACGCTGTGTTCTAGGTGCTGAAATGAAACGTTTTTGTATTATGTGTAGTAGCGAGGAAGGAACTTCATTTTTCTATTAGTTGGTGGTTGTTTATTATTAGCTGGACCTAGAGTACATTTCCTAATGTGACGTTAAAGTTAAAGGGTTCCATGATGTAAAAGACAGGAGATAGCTTAAGAATTAAAGTTGACAATGGCGTTAATTATATATTTTTGAGAGTGTAATGTTGCAAGATAAAATATCGACTGCTTTTTCCTATGTTCGACTAGTCGATTTAGCGTTTCCACTTAGCGTTTATCTACGGTTTTCATACAAAATTCGGTAAAAAAGCAAGCTTTGCTTTCAAGTCGAACATAGCATTTATATCCTGTGACTTTCTTTGCTTCTAACTAAAGTTCCTCGAGTATTATGAGTCTCGGAAATAATCTAACAGAAGCTACTTTGCCTGATCTTAGTTACTTTAACATTTAATTTATCATTTTTCCAGAACGTATTGCATATCCTTAAGTATTTAGTATTAGTATAGCATTAAGTGTTTACTAATGAAATGTTTTTTTGTTCAGATCCCAAGATGACGTGTCGTTCGCATTGAGTGTTTCAAGCTGTGAAGATGAGAAGTCTAAACTTGATGCTCGCGAGAGTCAGAAACCGTTGTATGTTGAGATTCCAAAGAAAACCATAGTCATAGACGACGCACCGGTGCCACATCCTCTACTCATGAAGTCACTCACTTTGAGTCAACATGAAGCTCTGCGCAATACTATGATGGGTAATATATTTAAGTTAAAACTTAAGCACAAAGCCATTGTATTAGATAACCGTATAACTGGAACAAATAAAATTCACATTATAGGTGTATAATATTAAAACTTGTTTTTAGGTTTATTTATATAAAAAAGGGTACACAATGATAAAAAAAACATTGTTTTGTTATTATAGGGCACCTAAAGAGCGGTGGATGCTCAGTTGTTAGAACGCTTTCCCTAAAATACTAAAAAGGTATTTATCTACTCTCATATCGTAAAATGCTAATTACAAACTTCAAAACGAATTTATATTGACATACTTTATAAACATACTGCTAAAATTTTAAAATAGAATCAAATTATAACACTTTTACTCTAACAATATAATGTTATATTTCATTTTAAAAATAGAATCATACATATTATATAACGCTTATTTTTTTTAAGGCAAAGGTTGCATTACAAAAAAGTTTTGAATCCAATTTTACTTGTCTATGGCAGCGCCCGCCATAGCGCGTGCGCGGTAATAAGCTAGGTTTTGGCGCCATTTCATTGTTTAGGACTTATGTATTCCGTACCATGGTCATTGAAAAAAATTAAAAATAAAAATTTTCGCTATTCAATACGTTTTGTTGTATAGCAATTTGTGTGATTTTTTAATTCTTGCTCTTTTAACTTTTATCTTTTATTTAGTAAGTTCAATCCCAATGTATGAGAGTAGATAAAATAGTGTATGAAACTGCACATAACTAGGTATTAAAACACTCGTGTGATACGATAAAAAACACACACTCGTGTATAATACCCCTTATTATGCAACAGTTTCATAAACTACAATTTCAAACATCGGCATGTACCTTTGTCATAGATTTACAACACTACAGTGCCTTGGAGAGCACGTTAAGCCGTCGGTCCCGGTTCCACTAATACCAACTTGTGAAATTGTCATTAAAAATTGACATCAGATCCTCGCCAACCCGTCTGGCCAGGTGGCAAATGTAGGCTAAATTCTCCAGAAAAATTAACAGTAGAGGTTAGGTCTCCCTGTTTAACTTTTAAAGGCACCCAGAAACAGTGGACGTAGCATGCAATTTAAAATAGATTGCATTATTGTTAATTGACTGCCTTCGTGGTTTAGCGGTTAAGTCCGTGGATTTAGACCCGGAGGTACAGACAGACAGTGGGGTCGTCCATGCCCGGATGTCTAATGGGCCTGGGTTGGGGATGGGGACATTCCCCCGTTCTCCCCGGCAGGATCTCAGCGAGTAATCACCCGCTGGTAATTCATGCACCTTTAGTGCTGGGCACCGTTACTGGTATAACAGCGCCCGTATGGCTCACGAGCCCAGGGGATCTGGCCGGGTTCGATTCCTGGTCATGACATAAAAATATTTATTAATGTAAATGAATACATTTATTTAACATTTAATTTATTTGTGATATTTCTCGAGTTTGGTACGCTGGAGACATCGACAAGCTTGCCACTTGTCATGATTGGCCTATAGTAAAGTTGGCTAAATGTGAATCCGCTTATTTATAAGCGTGGTTTCTGATCACCCCGAAAGGGAAACGGTCGTGATGATGATACTGTTGTAAGATCTCAGATATTCAATATTAATGTTTAAGAAAAGCTAATTTAATTTCTTTTGTTTTAGGGTCAATGACCAGCTCCAACTACAGCACCACAAGCACATGCACAAACATAAGTGGAGATCACCACAACTTGACGCTGACGCTGGAGGAACCTAAGTTCGATATCTCTGCATTAGAAACATCAACCCAAAGTCTCCTGGACGATGAGACCTCCCCTGCAGACAGCCTCATATCCTCAACCAGTACTAGTGACTCCAATGATCTTAACATAGAAAGGGAACCTTCAGTATCGAGCTCGGCGTACCAAACTGCTAATACAAAGACCAATAGGTCTCCAGAACCTGAAGAAGCTGAAGAAGAAGTAGATGGTGAAGTTCAAGCGCCTGTAATGGAAACGTATGTTTTTTTTTTAAATAATATGTTAGGCAATAAAATAGAAATTAATTCCATTTTTTTTTATAAACACGTAATCCTGATCTTCTCATATCATCATCACTTCTTAGAAGTTCAATCGCCCATTATATTCAATAATTTAGAACAAGTAAGATTGCTACAAAAAGATACTCAATTAACATTTTAAGGTATTACAATACTATGTGAATTAAACTAAGATTTTTTTTCAATTCAAATTTGTTATTCTTTCATTTGGCAATTTGTCGTCGCTGGCTTTATCCTTCTAGGCTTGGTCTTTGTTTCGTTAACAAGCTCATTTAAAAACGTTTTCTTGAAATACTCTTATAAAACTGCCTCCGTGGTCTAGCTTAAGTCCGTGGATTTAGACTCGGAGATACCAGGTTCGATTCCTGGTCGGGACACAAAAATATTCATTAATGTAAATAAATACATTTAATTTATTTGTGATATTTCTCGAGTTGGTACGCTAGAGACATCGACGAGCTTGCCACTTGTCATGATTGGCCTATAGTAAAGTTGGCTAAATTTGATTCCGCTATTTATAAGCGTGGTTTCTGACCACCCCGAAAGGGAAACGGTCGTGATGATACTTTACTTTATTTTTCTAATATTTTCTATTAGTTTTGATAGCACCTGCCTTATCTTGTCGTAACTGCTTTAGTAGTCCCAAAGGTATGACCAGTATAGAATGTCTAGCGGGATTAGGTTATACTACGGTCGTGATGATACTTTATACTCTTACAAAACCGATGTAATGTATTTTCAAGGGGAAAAAAACTAATTAGTATTTATTTTATAGTACAATTAACGCTGGCGGTGAATCTGGAGAGGGTAGCAAGAACATATCTCCAGCGACACCTGGGACTCCAACCCACGCCTCAACCTCCCTCTCACTATCAGATGGTCGGGATTACTTCGACGACGAGATTGCTGATCAACCTGCTTTATTATTTCGCAGTAAGTATAAAAGAAAGCATAGGCACAAAAATAAGGAAAAGCATGCTACGATGGTTCGGGCATGTTGAAAGGATGAGCGAAGAAAGATTGACGAACCAGGTATATAATGCGAAAGTTGTGGGTAAAAGAGGCCCTGGCAGACCAAGACACACGTATCACGATCAAATAAATAAAACACTAGCTGAAGGAGAATTGAAAAGCTTCGTAACAAGAGGGCATGTATGAAGAGGTTGATGAATGTCGAAGCGAAAGAGGTATGTCGTGATCGTGTCAAGTGGCGCTCAATTGTCTCTGCCTACCCCGTAAGGGATCTGGCGTGAAGATATGTATGTATGTATGTATAAACAAGAACCTATAATGTCAAAATAACTAGTTCGTTTTATATTCAAACGTTTCATTTTGTCTTCAATCTTTGTTATGTGGTTTGATAACTTTGACGAAATGCATGTATTTATTAGATAGTATCTATAATTACCGTGGTCTAGTGGTAACAAATGTTGCCGTGAACTCGGGAGGTCGTGGGTTCGATTCCCACCGGGGGCAAGTTGTACATTGTATAATTTGTCTCGGTCTGGGTGTTTATATGTATATATTTACAAAAAAAAAATAGTATAATATGTAGTTTATCAACCATCTAGTTTCCGTAGCCTTGTAGCTTACCACGGAAACTAGATGGCGCTGTATGACCTGTCTGGAAATATTTATTTATTTATAATTAACAACATTGTATGTAATGTATGTAAATAAATATTTATTGAAGTCTAATATTAAATGTGTTTGAAAGAAGAAGGATGACAACCGTGACGATAAAGATTGATGATGAAACTCTAGAACAAGTAAATGAAATTATATATCTGGGCAGTGTTTTCACTGCGGATGGGAAGTACGATAGGGACGTTGAAAGAAGAGTGAACGCGGGAAATAGTGTTAACGGTGCCCTGGGGTCACTGATCGGCAGTCGAAATGTCAGTGACAAAGCTCGGCTCGCCATACACAATGCCATGTTGGTACCAACACTGATGTATGGAAGCGAGACGTGGATACGTCAGAATACGCATGAGAGTAGGGTTAATGCAGTAGAAATGCGGTCGTTGCGGCGGATATGTGGCGTCACTTTGGCGGACCGCATACGTAACGTCGAAATACGGAAAAGGGTTGGTATGAAGGAAAGCATAGGGACAAAAATAAGGAAAGGCATGCTACGATGGTTCGGGCATGTTGAAAGGATGAGCGATGAAAGATTGACGAACCAGATATATAATGCGAAAGTTGTAGGTAAAAGAGGCCCTGGCAGACCGAGACTCACATATCACGATCAAATAAATAAAACACTGACTGAAGGTGCATTAAAAAGTCTTCGTAACCAAAGGGCATGTATGAAGAGGTTAATGAATGTCGACGAAGCGAAAGAAGTATGTCGTGATCGTGTCAAATGGCGCTCAATTGTCTCTGCCTACCCCGCAAGGGATCTGGCGTGAAGATATGTATGTATGTAATATTAAACTGCCTCCGTGGTCTAGCGGTTAAGTCCGTGGATTTAGACTCGGAGGTACCGGGTTCGATTCCTGATCGGGACACAAAAATATTTATTAATATAAAGAAATACATTTAAATAATATTAAATTTATTTGTGATATTTCTCGAGTTTGGTACGCTCGCGCTGGAGACATCGACGAGCTTGCCACTTGTCATAATTGACCTATAGTAAAGTTTGGCTAAATGTGAATCCGCTTAATAAGAGTGGTTTCTGACCACCCCGAAAGGGAAACGGTCGTGATGATACTTTACTTTATTTTACTTTTTTTTTCTAATATTTTCTATTAGTTTTGATAGCACCTGCCTTATCTTGTCGTAACTGCTTTAGTTGTCCCAAAGGTATGACCAGTATAGAATAGCTAGCGGCATTAGGTCCGCCTTTGTACTTTGTGCAATAAAGCTTATAATAAATAAAATAAATAAATAATATAAATAAAATAAACATTGTTACAGAAAACACAGATGGTAGCAAGTGTCCTGAATCAGATGCCAGTAAGCTTCGAAGATCAAGGGAAAAGATTACATCTAGCCCTTTAACTCAAAGGAGTCGTAAGAGTAAGCTTTCTGTTAAAATATTATTTTGTCATAATGTCCCGCGCCATTTTCAAGTTAATTTAATATTAGGTTTTCTTTTAAATTATTTAATATTGTAATTCGTTTATACTCTTTGTATATTACTTCTAAAACAAATCTATCATATTAATATAACATATTTAAGTAGGAAGTGAAAAAAAAAATGTCTGTAACACGGCAAGTTATTTTAAATTACCAAAAAAAGTTAATAATATTAAACTTTACACATAAAAAGATGAATAAACCGAGAGATGTATATTTGTTAGTGTTCATACTCAAAGATCTGGAATCCGCAATTTATCTTCTATACCTACATTAAAAAAAAAAACTAAAGATTTAGACCGTTCCGAATCGATATCACGCTTTGAGCATCCAAATCGCGATATTTGATTCGGAACGACGGTCACTGTCATATTCGTTCTAAGCGCTCTGAGAGCGATTCGGAATGAGGGGAAAGTAACCGAATAGCGCTGCAAGAATCGATCCCGGAACCTCAGCGTCTAAATCCCGGACTTAACTGGTTTATAATAATTTATTAATTCCAGCAGGTGGAGGCAAGTTAGGTGGAGTAACAGATCGTACGCCATCTCTGGACACGTTGTCGAGCCTCGCTTCAGATGACCTCATGATGATGGACAACGAATTGGGACAATCTGTGACTAGTCTACAAAGCGTTGACGATTACATTGAAAGGTGAAAACTAGATATTTATATAGCCCGCGTATTAGAAAATCAATTCCTGTTTTTATATGTTTTTTTTATTTTATTAGAACATTTGTTTGTCGTCAACTGCCTCCGTGGTCTAGCGGTTAAGTCCGTGGATTTAGACTCGGAGGTACCGGGTTCAATTCCTGGTTGGGACACAAAAATAATTATTATTGTAAATAAATACATTTAATTTTTAAGTCCTTTATTCGAAGGAAATAATGATAAAAAAAAAAGTATTAATTAAACTAAAACTTACATCTTAAAACATAAATTACTATTAATAAAAATAAACCTAATTAATAAATAAAAATATAACTAAAAACTAAAATGAAGAAAACACAAAATAAAAATTATTATAAATAAAAAATTTGCTCCAAATCGCTGCCAATGGGCAAAGTGCCAAGAAATATTTAATTAATATTTAATTTATTTGTGATATTTCTCGAGTTTGGTACGCTGGAGACATCGACGAGCTTGCCACTTGTCATGATTGGCCTATAGTAAAGTTGGATAAATGTGAATCCGCTTATTTATAAGCGTGGTTTCTGACCACCCCGAAAGGGAAACGGTCGTGATGATAGTTTTGTTTGTCGTCAATGCAAAAGTGCATGGACCCCAATCTACATTAAGTTTTTTTTTAAATAAGCTAATTGTATGTTTCAATTGGCGTCATTAATCCTACTTTGAAATTTATTGAACGAAATTGTTTCATTTTAGCCTTCTGCAGAGTTGTTTAGAGTCGTGTCTTGAATATATTAAATACTTTTTTATTTTGGAAAAAAGTTTGAAAATATGTTTAAATAAAATACTTCTATAAATCAAAACTACGCTTAAACAATATTAGAGGAATGATTTATTCACCAGGTTGGATAGTTCACTTCGGAGCGGTCTCAATTCTCTTGACGAGCGCCAACTTCGTCAGGAAATGGCTTCTTCCAAGACTGCAATACGTCAGTGGAGTCAGTTACTCGAACAAAGCAACTTTCTGGATCGACAACTGGCCGCAATTTCTCAGGGGAAGAGTGGAAACAACTCCCTCACTGCCAGCACCAACAGCTTAGCTAACATTGGGTAAGTCTTCTCCATCCTGTATATTTAGTAACTATTTTCATTCATTCATTTCAGCCCCTAGAACACAGCGTCCTAGAACTCCTGTTGGAGATGGGCCTTCCAAAACATATATGTGGAGAATTTAGCCTACACACGCCACGCTGGCCAGACGGCTTGGCAAAGATATGATGTCAATTTTTAAATGACAATTTATTAACGATTCCACAAGTTGATATTAGTGGAACCGGGACCGACGGCTTAACGTGCTCTCCGAGGCACGGGAACGGTGGTGTTGTAAATCTTTGACAAAGGTAAGTAAGAAAAGTGTATTTCTCATTGGTACATGCCGGGTGTGTTTGAACCATCGGTGTATATAGATAAGCCTATTCAATACAAAACGCACTCTTAAAAACGTGCCGCTTGCTTTGTGTACCTACCAACTTTGGGGGGCAATTCTCAAGCAAGGATAATGCCACATGCTTTATTCATCGGAAATTATATCACAATGCATACAAAAAGACTAGTTTTACTCGATATAAATATTAATATTAGGCGCTCTCGACGCTTGCTATCTCGCGACTGTTGGTGCAGCTACATGACTTCGATTGGTTTTACGGGAACGTTTTTATATCAGTGAGGGCCTATCTATATACATCGATGGTTTGAACCGACCTTTGTAGGATTTAAGGAACGCGTTCTTACAACCGAGTCACCACCGCGCCTTTAGTAACTGTAATAAGCAACAACTAAGTCAATCAATTCGTGGGCGCTTATTTGTGACCCAACCATGCACCAACAATACATATTTTATTTACTGCCTCCGTGTTTTGGCGGTTAAGTGCGTGGATTTAGACGTTGAGGTACCGGTTGGATTTGTGGTCGACAACAATAACTTATTTAGGGTTTTTCTCGAGTTTGGTAGGTACGCTTAGAGACATCGACGAGCTTGCCACTTTTCATGATGGGCCCATAGTAAAGTTGGCTAAATGTAAAATCGCTTTCAAAACGTTTCTGACGACCCCCAAAGGGATACAGACGTGATGATGATGACAAAGTAAAATAATAATAATAATACTATTTCTTTCTTTTAATTTTCGATGAATAATAATAAATAATTCATCTAATCAAATAATTATTTCAATGAATAATATTGTATTGTAACGTTTTGTTTAAAATGGATTAAACGATATAAAATTATGTATAGTTAATAGTCATATTTTATCAAATATAGTAATTATTAATAAGATTGGCGTGACAAGAACATTTTATCTACTACAATAAGAGTTCTTGCACACGGTGTCACCCGCACACACGAATAACCCGCGCCAGCAACTTGCTGCAGCAACATGCATTGTGTACAAGCATTCTAATTAATTTGACGTGAGCATTGGCGGACCAGTGCAACGCAAGTTTCATAGATCTCAGTTCAAGAATAACACTAAAAACTAAAACTTTAGTTTCCTCGCAAAAGATATTTCATACAATCACTATTATTTTTTTACGTGTTCTGTTTGTATTTGACATCATTGCAAATGGCACATACTTCCAACGAGAACAACAAATAGGTGGTTGGCGGACTGATGGTGGTAATTTGCCCAGTCTGCCGGAGCGGGGAAGTATCCACCGTTCGTGCTGATAAGCCCAGTAAAGTGTATCCACACGTTACATTCATGGATCTCGCGCGCCACTTAACACCAGGTGAGCGCAAGGTCACATATGGCAACCGGGTAATCAGTAGAAAGATTTTATGATTTATTTAAATAGATTAAGTTAAACAACCTGTGGAGTCACGTTTTACACGTTTTTTGCTCAGCACGAAGCTTTTAGCTTAGTGTTTTTTATACTTTTACAGTCGACGAACTTGTCACTTGGCAGATGGACAGGTAAATTTGTGTGAACATTAACGGACAATAACGTAATATTAAGCGATGGTGGCTCAGTTGTAAGAAATGAAATGAAATCATGAAATTCCTACAAAAGAAGTCCAAGAATGAAAACAACTGACGCCAGTCCCTGACGATTGACATCAGTCCCTTCCATTATGCCGGCGTATAACGATGCTTTTTCTGACTTCGATTGAAGGACTCCAGGTTATAGTAATGGGGAAACACACTAGCTGGGAAAGCATTCCAGATCTTCAGACGTAAGAGTCTCCAAATTTATATGAACGCGTAGGGATAGTTGCTACGCTATAAAGCAAAGTCTTGTATACCAAAGTTATTACATCGTAAAAGCCAACATAGTGGTTGAGATTTATCACTATTTACCTGCAATTAGATTCGCAATCTTGGTTATATCCCGTTTAAAATGCAGAAAAATCTTCGTCTTTATTTCAAGTGGCATTACTGTGAAGGGACACGCACAATTTAACTGTCTCCGTTTCTGACGTAGTACGTATAATTAGTACAGTCATAATTGTGACTACCGTAGCCACTTGTCTGCACACAGTAACCACTTCCTCGGTAATAGCTTCAAGATAATGGATCATGCTCCGTTTACTTCTTACCTTTGTTCTATTTTTATCGTAAAACTATTTCTTTTTTTAATTTTAAGTTTTTATTCTTCAATCTTTTAGGAACTTTATTAAAACCTTGACTTTCTTATTTTTATTTGTAGTTTCTATTCTAAACAGCAACGTAAAATAACCCCATAAATTTATCAGCTTCACTGACTCAGTTAAGTCATAGCTATTATTTTTGTTATCCGTTCCATTCATCGGCTATCTATTGTTAGAACACAAATAAAACACGCCTGTGTCAAATAATTGACTAAAACAATGCCAAGAACCGTTCCATTTGTTGTTGTTATCAAGATTAATTATGTGGGTATTTATTTGACCTCCATATTCCGTGGCACGATACGACAATAGCAATTATCCGACAATGAATGGGAGAGTTTCCTAGAATCTTCGAGGTCGATACAAACTGTTGCGATTGTGCCGAATTACGCCCAAGAATGCATAATGCATCTGGCTGGACCAACCTTTTATTTCGTAACAAAAGTATTCAAGTAGATATCTGAATGAATACTTAAAAAAAATTCTGAAAGTCGAATGACGAAAATCCGATTTCGTTTTTGTGCAATAATTTAATCAACTTGCTGCGGAACATCAAAACAAAACAAAGGATCTATGTCACGATCGAGAAGCTGATTATTTCAAATTTATCGCAATCCGAGATGTTACAAAAACAATGGCAGTCGACTATACCTTAAATTGCCAGCTTTTGGAAATAAAGTAAGAGAATGCAATTACTTCTCGTGCTTACTTACTTCTCTAACTTACAGCTTCCTCGTACATTAA
This sequence comes from Tinea semifulvella, assembly GCA_910589645.1. Taxonomy (NCBI): domain Eukaryota; kingdom Metazoa; phylum Arthropoda; class Insecta; order Lepidoptera; family Tineidae; genus Tinea; species Tinea semifulvella. Next base: position 11,368,709 of record OU342586.1, read on the forward strand.
CAGCCAATTTACATACCTTTAATAAACCGCATGTTCTATTTTACTTAACGGATTCTTAACGGACGTCCGTAGTTATTTAACGATTATCGAAACACCGAAAACTTGTTAAGTAAGCTCGTTCATTTCGCTGTTTGAAAAAAAAATGGAAAGGTCCTTGATCCATGAATGAGGTAATCTGATAAAGCCATAGCAATCACAGCTGCTTTGGGGCTTCGGTGGCGTGAAGCGAGACGCGCTCTCCGGGTCGGATGTTAGTCCGTGCTTGGTCGTGCATACGGTCGTACGCGGCAGAACACGTGCGCGTAACTACTGCCGGTATCGAAAGATAACTAACTAATACAGTACGCTATATAGTCGATTCATTGAGCATCAGGTCGGTGACCGCTGAGTGATTTAGTTTGGGAAGCTATTTAAGTGGATGTGCTTTGGAATTCCTGATAAAAATCAAGCTTTTGCATTTTTTAAAGTGAATATTTAAAAGCTCTTGTCTAATTTATGTGATGTGAAGTGACTATTGACAGAAGATTCAAGGAAACCTACCCACACGTTTTGCTAAATAATATTTAAAACACGTTGAAATTTTAACTAATAACCATAATATGTAATATCCATATAAAGAAAAGCCCACCATATTTTAGCGCGATTGGTTTTTCTACAAATAGTAACATTAAAATTGTATTTGTTCTGAATTCTTTAATATTAAGTACGTATGAGTGCGTGTTAATTTTTGTAATAAGGAAATACTGGTAGGTTATTAGATGAATACTTATTAAATAAAAAAACTACATTGGTATGGCCTTAGCCTCTCGTAACTATAGGTCATTGAACATGCCAATAAGCATCGCAATATAAACTAGAACACAAAGTATCAACATTGCACATTCCTCTAATACTTTATAATCATTTAGATAAGTATTTGTTTTTATAAATGTTGTTTTGTGTGGCTTCGGTCACTTTTAATACATTCGTGAGTATTATTTACATACGATAGTTAGGTATTAGATATTATGCCTATGTTTTGTTTTTTGTAGATATGCCTACCTTTAGTTGGCATCTGACAAACATACAGTATTTAGTTAGGTAGGTACAAAAGCCAATAGTGCAATGGATGAGAAGTGTTGTTATGTAATAAAACCCAGCTTGTTCAGTCACAAGCCCGCGACACTATTCTTGTCCTCTCTATCCCACACACAACGGACTAAGGTAACCAAACGGAGTAAGGGCACCATCTGTCAATGTTTTTAAACAATTGGTCACTAACTTGTTTCTTGATAAGCAGGAGCACACTGCATCTAGTACACATTAAATAATCGGCACGCAATATGTTTGTGTATGTCTATTTGTATATGTGTATATATATATATATATATGAATATATATGTTTATAATACTTGCATGTAGTTTATGTAATTTCTTGGTATGTAGTGTATTTATAAATTAGACTAATATTATTGGATTGTTGCACCCTGCCCATAATCTCTCACCATCCCAAAGGTTAGTTGTCAGAGAATGCCTAACAGGCATTAAACTCGCCTATGTACCTAATTTTAAGTTTTGGTGCAATAAAGAATTTAAAATAAAATAAAATAAGGTAAATCCATAGATACCTAATAAATTTGTTACCTCTCTTTCTCTTGTACAGTAAAACGTAACCTACTAACGATATGTCATATCGTTCCTACCTGATGTATGATATGCAGTGAGTTCTTTGATTGACATCAGATTTAAAGCATCAACATCATCATCAGTCTGTATCTCTCCACTGCTGGATGTAGGCCTTCCCCAAAGCCCGCTACATAACGCGATCTTTTGCCACCCTCATCTAACTATCCGTTCATTCTGCATCTTCCCGTACGTGGTGTCCATTTGCCCCATCGTTCGTTGATTCTGGGACAGATATGTCCGGCCCACTGACACTTCAGCGTGCTAATTTTAAAAGCTATGTCAGTATCTTTTTCTCTCTGATAAATATCAACCTTGCGAATTCTATCAATCAGAGAAATACCAAGCATAGCTGTCGCGATAGCTCGCTAAACGACCTTGAATTTATTGACCAGACCCACTGTCACTGTCCACATCTCTGCTCCATACGACATTAACCGAGAGGACGCACTGGTTAAAGACCTTTGTCCTCAAACATTGTGGTATGGACGATGAGAGGATGTGCCCGAGTTTTCCGAATCCCAGCTATTCAGCTAGAATCCTCAACATATGTTTTTTAAATATCAAATTGTTTATTATCATGTAGGTAAACTTAATATTATATTATTTTGGACCTTCCTATTCGATTATCACCTATTGGTTTTTCAATAGTGTATAAATATAATTTTTTTTAATTATAAAAAAAAAACTTTGCTTTATAGTCTGTACTGGGTACTGTGTACGCAGATGCGCTTTTCCGCTTGAGTGCCTTAGTTCTTATAAACCTCTGCATAAAGTAGAAACGTGCAGTTATACAGATTGATTACAATTTGTACCTACCTCTATACAACACTAACACGTGATATTATAGTAACTACGCAGATTTGTTTCTGATAAAGAAATGTAACAAAACGGAACTTGGAAAATCATGCTTTGATTCTTATGGATTTTTATTGTTCTATTTTAATAATTAATGCCTCTTTACAGCTCTTTATCTAATTTTGGTTTAGCTTACTGGAGATAGAAAATTTGACGTTTGTATGGAGAATTGATTGGCAGTTAGCAAATCCAAACATAGATATAATGTTGGCATTAACATTATTATTTAAAAATATATACCATCATCACATTGATGAGCCTTCCAGAACGTATATCTGGAGAATTTGGCCTACACTTGCCATGCGCTGGCCACACAGGTTGACGAGGGTCTGTGGAACTGGGACGACGACGCTTAAAGTGTTCTCGGAGACACGGGAACGGTGTTGTTAGTAATCTATGACAACGTACGTAAGAAAAGTATTTCTACATTCTATTTCTTATCGGTACATTTAGGTTCGAACCGCAAACGTTATTTTTGGTAAGTGTTCTTGCAACCGAGCCACCACCGCCCTCTAAAGTTTATACCTAGTAGGTTTATACACGTAAATAAGAATAAAATTATTGCCCACCGTAGGGATAAGAATAGGGTGTATAAGGCAAAGCTTTTTGTAGATGTCGCTAGCGGCAATGGTGCCTTGTTTCCACCTATGACGCATAATTTTTTGAATGTTTTTGTACTGTTTTATTTTTTAACAGAAAAATGTATTTTATCTTAACGTAATCTAACTTAAAAGACGAATTAAGAAAGCGAACACCGTCGTTAAAAAGAAAAAAAGTTGAATTAATAGAACTTCAATTTTGAGATCACCATATCTTTGATTTCGCTTGGAAATCTTGATTTGTACACTTAAAAGCTGCTCACCTTGGCATATTATCCAGAAAATAATATTTTTTGTAATAAAAATACAAATTTTCTATGCAATTGACAGTTCTATTGGGGTATCTATCATGAGCCATCTATCGTGATAAAAAGTTAGTGATACACCCCATTGTTGTAATCTTTGCAGAAAAAATCAATAAGTTAGTTGAGTTTGCGTGGTTCAAAAACTTGTAATGTTGACTATGGCGCGTTGCCATAGCAACATTGAATAACTTTACTATAGTAAGTTTTAGTTGAACAAAGGTACAGTACATTGCCAATGTACGGAAGTAAAAGTGTTTTAAATTTTGAAGAGGATGTTAGTTCGTGAGTGGTTGTAGATTGAAATATTTATTTTTGGCTTCTTTAGTACTCAGTAACCACTTTTAGATAATATTATTATTATTAATACATTTAGTTAAGTTTAATGTCAAAATCAAAAAAATCAAGAATTAGATTTTAATTTAAAATAAGATCTGTATTTCGTATTATATTATATAAGTATTTTAAAAACTAATTTATTCCTAAATAAACTTATATTTAAAACTAAACTATAAATTAAAAAAGCCCATTAATTGTTCATATGCCTTGAACAATGTTCATATTTTTGTCTGTTTGGGTGAAAGAGGCCCTGGCAGACCGAGACTCACATATCACGATCAAATAAATAAAACACTGACTGAAAATTAGACTCATTAAAAAGTCTTCGTAACCAAAGGGCATGTATGAAGAGGTTAATGAATGCCGACGAAGCGAAAGAAGTATGTCGTGATCGTGTCAAATGGCGCTCAATTGTCTGCCTACCCCGCAAGGGATCTGGCGTGACGATATGTATGTATGTAAGAACAAAGCGAAAGAATTTTTGGGTTAGACTAGTAATCTATTTAAAATTTCGTGAAAGCTCAATGTGGTGTATCACTGCAGATGATAGTAGGTACGATGGTACGTAATATAACTGTCAATTGCATTATTTTTTATTTAAATAATGTTATTTAATTAATATAATGCCACAGTGTGCAGATTTTAAGTACACAAATCGAGGTGTTCTTCGTTTTCCAAGCCATACAACATACCTCTATTAATTCGACTTTTTTACTTGGCAGGTAACGTTAATTTTTTATTAATATTTTTTTTTCTGATGAAAAAAAAATATACGACAGAGGTGTATACAAGGTACTATTGCCGCTAGCGACATCTAGAAAAGATTTGCGTGATACACCTAATTGCATGCTGTTTATAAACATAAATAAAGGCATTTTATTATAGTTGCTTTATCTTACGAACGCGGGTTTGACATACTTATAGGTGTAAATCGTATAGACCGGGCGCCCTTGTGTGCAGCGCGAGCGATATTTCTTGTGTTTGACTTGCTGTTTTAAGCGCTTTTTTTCGCTTTGAAAGTGGCTTTCGTACAATTTAAGCAAAATTTGTACGATAAAAAAGCTAGCTTTGCTTTGCTTTCAAGTCGAACATAGCAATTGAGTGCTCCCGGGCTTACACACAGACACAGTGTGCATGTGCATCTACACAAACAATTATGGTCAACCCGCGCTCTTGAGATAAGACAACTATACAAGAGAATCATATACTTCCCCTTCACATTTGAGTTAAAGTTCATGCACACAACATAAATGCACATATCACTGTAAAGTTTGCAATAAAAAGCTGCTAATAGGCCACGTATGTGCATAGACCTATATTTGACTCGGGCTATAATAAAATTTATTAGTAGGCAACCCGCGCGTCGTAGACGCATTAAAAGTTTACAAGGCATCGCAGTTATTACACTGTACCTATAGCAAAATAAGTTGTCAGAAAGTATACATGATTTGCGCGTACTAGTCGCGTATACTTTCTAATACTGTCGTAGTGATTTATTTGGAAAAATATACAAGGCCAGATACACAGCATGTTACTGATTCGACACTATAGATTTAGGATGTTAACGCTTCACAGATATAATTATAAAGTATACAACCGCAGAAGTAATATTATACCTACTATTATACAAGAACAAGTCAAGTTAGAGAAAGTAGTAAAATTTTTGACAATCGGATACTGGTTGCTTTTCATTCTCGAATTAATTATCATCACTTATTGTATCAAAAATTTTGTATTTTTAACCGATTTATTCGACAATAACGGTCTCATTACTTTAACTACATTTCATAGACGAAGCAGCTAATTACTCATGTAACATATAGTGTCAACGGATTTACCTATTTAATAATTTAATTAATTTAAACAGCTTGTAACAATAAATAATAAGTTTATAAGCATTATAAGCCGCTTAACGCTTGGATAATAGTACGCACAATTAGTCCGCCCAAAGCTATTTATTTATTTTTCAAAAAATCACAGTACATTATATTTAACATATAAAAAATGTAGCGATAGTAAAACACAAGCCAAAGGTATTTGATATTATTTAGACAATACAATTTAAACGATAATAACAGTAAAATATAGTAATTAGATTTAAATTAATAATAACAAAAAAAATATACACAAAATTACAAAAGTACAAGGGCGAACTTAATGCCGTAGGCATTCTCTTACCGCTAACCCTTATGATAGGGATAACTGAGGTTATAGGGTGCAAATAAAGACTGCCTCCGTGGTCTAGCGGTTAAGTCCGTGGATTTAGACTCGAGGTACTGTGTTCGATTCCTAGTCACACAATAATATTTATTAATTTAAATTAATAAATTTGATTAATATATATTTTTTTAAAATTTTAAAATTATAATGGCAATTGTAAAGTGACTAGCAAAAAAAACAATAATAAATAAATGAAAACCAATAGGTTTAATGATTGTTTATATCTAGCGCTCTTTTTACATGCTGGTGACTATACGGATATTATGCAGCATTCTTTAACCGGGCATTATTATATTGGTCTTTGCTCGCATACTTTACATGTAGGTATTTCGTTTTTGTTCATAAACCGTAGCCTTTTATTATATTTACCCGTTAACGTCCTACTATTTAGTTACTAATTTCTTGACGAGACTTCTGTAGACGTCAGACAATTTCTACCACCTTAATATTTTGTATTGTAGAATTTAAATAACATCATTAGAAAATTTAATCTTTGTTTATCTAAAATTATTTACATATATTTCCATAATATGTGTTTAATGATACGTTTAGTAAGTACCTACATCGCAAAATGCAAAAATATTATTAACCCTTAAATACCGACGTGTAGTCAGATAGACACCCAGACTGATAGTAAAAACATATTTTTATTTAAACTTTATTTACTTTTCTTTACTTTATTAATCATATTTACTACTTCCGTGGTCTAGCAGTTTTCGTGATTTAGACACGAAGGTTTCGGGTTCGATTTCTGGTCAGAACAATAATTTATTTGTGATATTTTCAAGGTACGTTAAAGACATCGACGACCTTGGCACTTGTCACAAAGTGGGCTAAATGTGAATTCGCTTCTTTAAAGCGTGGTTACCGACCACCCCGATACGAGGGATAGGGGATAGGATAGGGATGATACGGTCATGATGATACTTTACTTCTTTAAACGTCATACAATTTCTACCACCTTAATATTTTGTATTGTTGAATTTAAGTAACATCATTAGAAAATGTATCTTTATTTATATTAAATATTTACATATTTTGGTAATATATTACCATAATATGAGTTTAATGATACATTTAGTAAGTACCTACATCGCAAAACTCAAAAATATCATTAACCCTTAAATACGGACATGTGGTCTGACAGACACCCAGACTGTTAGTGAAAACGTATTTTTATTTTGTGTCCAAGATATAAAATATATATATATAAATATTTCAAATATCAAAATGGGGTCCCGGAAGGGCTGAGTTGCAACAAAATGTAGTCTCTGTAATTGTCACGAGTAGGATTAAAGTTTAATGTAACAGATTAATTTTAGTACTGGAATGTTAAATACCTACTACTATATTTATAGTTTAAGATACGTCTAAGAGCGAACTTCACCGACCGCGTATCCAAATGAAATCCACTTCTTATGAAATACGAGTACTAGTAGCTAACAAAAGTAACGGTGATTGGTTGCCTAACGAAATATTTTCAGAGATAAACTTTTTTTTTTTCAATTTTATAAAAATCCGATCTATTCTGCTTTATATCTGGCGTAAAATTTTAGAGATTAATGACAAATGTCAATTAGGAAACTGCAGGAATCGTACCCTTTTGTAACGAAACGTTCTGATACCCAAATAGATTTAAAATTTAAGCATCAATCTTTAATATTCCTCGTAGTAGAAAGTAGCCATTCAAATCCACAAAATTCAGCCTTGAACATGTTTCGTTCACCGCCGGTTTTGTTTGCTTAATCCTTTCATATAAAATGGATTTTGTTTGTATACTCGATCGGTGAAGGTCGCTCTTAGACGTATCTTGTACTATTAAGAACAAACTAACAGTACGTAAAACACGACATGTCATTTCAATAGTAAACTATGGGGTTAATTAAAATAAAGCTCGCACGAATCTAGTGCAGTGTGTCTAGATTGCATACACAGATAGTAATTGTTCGTAAGTGCGCATTGTAGCATAATCTCGAAGACGTGAGCAGACGGCTTTGTCAGTCACAAGATCAGTAAAGCTCTAAGCAATTTTCAAGCGTGAGAAAAGATTTTACGCAATCTCAAGCAAGTTCCATTGAAACAAAATATTGCAATTGTCTGTAGAAAATAGTCGAAATTGAGTAATTGAAATCAGCGAATAATTTAACATTGCGTAATGTATTTACTATAATAGTTTTTATAATTATTCTCGTCAACTAAAACAGTAGCTAAGTTGCCAGTAGATACAGCTGTAGTCGATTTGTGCAGCAAGTAGGGAGGGGCATTGTGTCGATTTAAAAATATCGATACTGTAGTTATAAGTACCTAATAGTACTCGATACCAAAAAATATCGATAATCTTTCGTGTCACTAATGTAGGGACTATGTTTCATTGGTAATCCGCAAGTTATCCATGTTTTCTATGTATGGCGAGATAGTAAAGTATTCTTAAAAGTTATTTGTAACTTGCCGTATAATGCTTTCATTCGCATTTCCACAGTTTGCCTTCGTGGTGGGGCGATTAAGACCGTAGATTTAGACGCGGAGGTACCGGCTTCGATTCCTGGTCTGGACACAATAATTTAATTTATTTGTGATATTTCTCGAGTCTGGTATGCCAGAAACATCGACAGGCCTGCTACTTGTCAAGATGAGACTTTAGTGAATTTGGCTAAATGTGAATACGCTTCATTAAAATCTTAGTCTCCGATACTTACGTAAAAGCATACGGTCGTAATGATATTTTACTTCACTCGCATTGGCCGCGTTCAGCGTTTAAAACGTATGGAGTAGTACCGAACGCCGTATTTACTGTCACGTGTCGATTTAGACACGGCTCGTTACTACCTAAAGTATAATGCCTATAGAGTATTAGTTTGTGCATTTAATGTAAATCGCGATAGATCTCATGGAGCCATGAAAGCGGTATCGAATCGTAAGTATCGATACTGTAATTAAGTATCGGAAGGAAAAGTAATCGATACCAAAAAGTATAAATAAGTAGCAGCAAAGCGTACGACTCAAAGTAAAGTAGGTTAGGCATACATTCTTCCCATGTAGGTAGGTTATAATAACATTTTCAATAACAAGTAAATCGACAAAATAAATTACATAATATTCGCAGCTGCTACTTGCAAAAAGTGGGTAGGTTTGAAAGTAAATTAACCAGTTAAGGTGTTCCAAAAAAGTCAATGACGCGATCTAACTTTTAAATATCGACAAGATGTATTGGTGTTAACCTGTGAACCGGTGTGTTGTGTAATAGTGGGGTTCGACAAGTGCAATGAAGATGGATACGACTGGGTTGGCAGGGTTGGCAGACCGGGAGGCGCCTGTTAAAGGAATCGTGGCACAAGTTGTCACCATGCTCAATGGACAAGCACAAAGGTGAGTTAAACCCTGACATACTTTACAAAAAGCAGTGGTGGTGAAGTTGTTCGAACGCTGATTTTCAATCTAAAAGTCGAGGTTGAAGTACCAGAGAAATACTCTTTTCAGGTTTATTTGTCATACGATTCGCAATGCCACCGTTTCCCTTCCTCGAAGGGCACGTTAACCCGCTTCGGTTCCAGTTCGACTAATATCACCTTGTGGAACCAACACGGTAGTTATTCATAGTAAAATAAGGGATCATCTTAGGACATAATTTATTTTGTATGGAATTTGGGCTAAATCGTATTCACAGTTATGCGTAATGCATAGATAAGTTATTCTAACAAGATTACAATTTAAGTAGATGAAAACATTTATTTTATATAATTATATATAAATGTTATTATAACACCATGCAAGCTTACAGTATTAGTTATCCTTAAAAGTAAAAATTGGCATTTGACAACATTGCAAATGGCACATGCTTTCAACGAGAACAACAAATAGGTGGTAGGCGGACTGATGGTGGTAAATTGCCCAGTCTGCCGGGGTGATAAACCCAGTGACAGGTATCCACACGTCAGGCCTAGTCAAGCCGACATAGTGTTAGGGACTGATGTCTGTCGTTAGTGTCTGATTCTAGTTGGTAACATTCATGTACCTTGCGCGCCACTTACCATCAGGTACAAAAAAATATTAGAAAATAAATAAAAAAAACTAGAATTATCTGGGTTAAGCTGGGAATCAGTTGTAGTTCATGGGAGATTACAGCGCGGGAAAACCACAAATAAGTAAACTGCAAACTCTGCCCTATATGAGTATAAGGAGTCTGTTTTATCGTTTTCCATAGTACATTGTAGCATATTATTAAGCGAAATAACACCTTAAGTAAGCTAAAACATTTGGTTGATTTTGTCACCTTAAAAACAGCCTACTACGCCTTTGTTCATTCGATAATTGCTTACGTTTTAACCATATGGGGTAACGCGGCAGATATTCGAAAAGTGTTCATACAACAAAAGAGATCAATTACAATATTGTTTAATTTAAAAGCCAGAACCACAGTACGAAATTATTTTGTTGATGCCAATATTGAACTTCCTAATGAACTTCCAAAAATATCTAGTTTGACTAAGTATAACCTAAGAAACAAGAATGAAATCTATATAAGGCAAACCAGGTTAAGAAAAACGTTTAAACAAGGTTTGCAGTTGAAAATTACATTATACAATAAACTACCTGAGATTATAACTAGACTAGAACCAAGTGAATTTAAAACAAAATTGAAAATCTTTTTCCAAAATAATGCTTTTTATACCTGTCAGAATTTATTGACATGCCTTTGACGGAAAATTCTTTTAAATAGTTGTATAATTTTGTGGTCATATGCCTTCTACTGTATTGTGTTCCTATGCTCCTTTGTCTACGATGCATGGTGTTAATAGCATTACTGTTATTATTTTAAAATTTGTTAACTGACATACCAAAATATAACGATTGTTATATAGGTGAAATTTACAAATATACACTACTTTTAGCTAACAATGACACGCAGTCAATTAATTTACAAACCAAAATATCTGCATAATTATTAAAATGTATGTGCAAAAGCGCGGGAACAACGCCTCGTTATGAATATCAAAATAAAATTGACACCAAACCTTGCCAACCTATCTGGCCAGCCATGATTTATGCTGTTATGATTATTACTTAACAAACTGCTAAAAAACTGGTACTTTTTATACCAACTTTCGTAAATATAAAGATAGGAAGTCTACACAGGATGCGTATCGAAATATGAGTATATAATATAATTGCGTACTTCAATAACGATACGACCAAATAATATACATCATGCATCCGTAAACTTTCGAATATTTTACGACATTGAATATTAAAATAAAAACTGTAAATAAATGTATTATAAAACTGTCTTCATTTAAAGCTTTGTCGTTTAAAACCTTTTCAATTTTAAGACGTAAAATAAATGTGGTTGAATAATACAAACCACAAACGCACCAACTAACAATAGCATATTATCTAACTTTAGGCGATCTTTTGCTATAATAAATTACCTGTTTTTGTAAATTTATTCGAAGGAAGTAAAGTTCAATGATTTAAAAAAATTAAAGTAAAAACTAAATTGTGTAAACATAAATCACTAATAATAAAAAATAAAATAAAAACTGTCTCCGTGGTCTAGCGGTTAAGTCCGTGGATTTAGACTCGGAGGTACCGGGTTCGATTCCTGGTCGGGACACAAAAATATTTATTAATGTAAATAAATACATTTAATTAATATTAAATTTATTTGTGATATTTCTCGAGTTTGGTACGCTGCGCCGGAAACATCGACGAGCTTGCCACTTGTCATGATTGGTCTATAGTAATGTGAATCCGCCTATTTATAAGCGTGGTTACTGACCACCCCGAAAGGGAAACGGTCGTGATGATACTTTACCTTTTTAAAATAAAAACTACTTAATAATTAAAAAAGTATCATGTTGTATTCAACTTAATAATTAAAAATACAACTAAAAATTAAAATAAATAAAAAACAAAATATTATAAGATTTTGCATGATAACTACGCACTACGGTCCATAACCTATGAAATATTGCCCAACTCTTTTGTCCCCCGAGGTACTGACGAGCTGATATGACAACGCGAACGCCTAGAAAATTTCATGTGCACTTGGTCCCCACATTTTGTACATGTTTATGTATGGTTTTGGATAAGAGGAACGATAAAAAGGGTCTCTTATTAGGGAATTCTGTAGTACATAAATGTTTTATTGATCCATTAAAGTGTTGTATTCAACTTATATTCACGCTGAGATTGCAGAACGTACAAAGTAGAAATGCGTACACTTTATGAGTCTATTGCTGCGTCTAATCTTCAGGCGCTGTATTTTTAATGAATGAATTTGGATGACAAAAGCACAATATTTTCTGTCATATGAAAAGGAAAGAAACAATACCTATACAATGAAAAAAAAATTATAGATGTAGAGTAAAGTATCATCACGACCGTATCCCTTCCACCACGCTTTTTTAATTATTTATTGAAGTGGATTGACATTTAGCCAACTTTACTGTAGGCCCATCATGACAAGTAGCAAGCTCGTCGATGTCTAGCGTAGGTACCAAATTTGAGAAATATCACAAATTAATTAAATAATTCATTGTGTCCAGACCAGGAATCGAACCCGGTAACTCCGAGTCTAAGAGTAAATCCACGTACATAATCGCTAGATCACGAAGGCAGTTGAAAGAATATATAATGTAAAATAATATGACAACCAAATTAATATATAAATGTTCACTGCCTGAAGATTCAAATACGAGTAAGTATAAACCTCGTTGCGAGTAAGTGTCTATGAAACAAAAGACCATACATTAAAACAGCTCATTTGTCTCTGCTTACCACGCAAGGCATATATGTATGTACGAGTACGTATCTATGAGCGGTGGGTCTTAGTTGTAAGAACGCTTTCCTTAAAATACAAAAAATATCGCGGTTTAAGACCCGGCATGTACTAATAAGAAATACCCTTTTCTTACGTACATTTGTCATAGCTTTACAACACCACCGTTCCCGTGCCTCGGAGAGCACTAATACTAACTTATGAAATTGTTAATTTATATCATTAAAATTAAATCAGACTCTGTGTACTAGGCTGTAAGGATGAATGATGATGATATATCTAAAATGTATATAAAGCTATACGTGTATATACCAATATTCAGTGCTAACTAAAAACCCTTATTAATTAGTTCTACTCTGCGCTACTATATTTTTAAGGCCTAGTTCCAATATTTAAAATAATAACCCTATCAAAATGATAACTAAAACTTTTAAGGCCATAAGTCTGCCTCTTTATTAAGGATCAATCTTTTAGGAATACCTAATATTTTTAATTCTGAATTGCTAACTAAATTGGCAAAGCAAGGAGCGTGACCGACGACCGTTTTATAAAACTATACCTAACCATTGCTGTTTAGACTTTGTAACATAAAATTAGATTTTAAATATTCGAGTTTCCTCCGGAATTAACCACAGTCGTATATGCATTTGATAAAACTATATTTTCCCGACGCTTTGGTTTAGGACCACCACGAAATATCACAAGCTTGCAGTGCAGTTGACATTTACAACAATGCACTTTGTGACATACATTTATGTATCTTTGACATACAAAACTATTTTTTTAGTTACGAAGCACCGATACGTGTTAGCTATTTTATTATTTTATGTAGTTATAAGTGACTAACGAACCAATCTACCACACACACACATGGAAATGCCACTATCGAAGTTGTACAAAAATAGGTCTACCTTAGACAGACCATCCAATTAAGAATAGCCAAATTCAGCAAAGAAGGCGACAGACGCATTCAGCTAGGATCGGCAGCATCCGGGATGTTACGACACATCTTTCTATAGAACATACCCCAGTGTTTAAAGACAAAAGTTTTCAACCAGTGCGTTCTTCCAGTAATGTCGTAAGGAGTAGAGATGAAGATACTGTATATGATAAGATACTGTAGTGGGTCTGGTGGATAAGGTCGCTCAGCGAGCTATGGAGAGAACTATGTTCGGGATTACTCTGAAAGATAAAGTCAAAAACGCTGACATTCGTCAAAGATCCAAAGTTACCGACATAGCTTTTAAAATTAGCTTATTAATAAGTTGAAGTGGCAATGGGCTGGACACGTCTGTCGCAGAACCGATGAACGATGGAGTAAACGAGTCCTACAGTGGAGACCACGTACAGGAAGACGAAAAGTGGGACAACCCCCGCCAAGATGGATGTATGACCTGAGGGAGGGAGGGTAGCTTGTAGAGGTCGGATGAGGGTGGCAGAAGATCGTGTAAAGTAGCGTATCGTTTGGAAGACACAGGCTGATGATGATGATGACGAGTTATAACTGTATAAGTCGCAATGGACTAGTTAGCTATCAAATTTCTCGATGACCATCGGGTAAAAAAAAATACAAAAGATACGTTGATCCTGTAAAGCACTAGTAGTAAAGATTTCTACTTTGATACTTTACATATTTGAAGTACACATGCCCGCTTGATACAATCAAATACACAATTTACAATGTAAATACAGAATCCGGTGTTAATAAGAACTGCGTCTGCGATCAATAATGCATCCAAATATTGCGAGGTTACCAATTCTTGAACATAAATAGAGGTCATGTTAAACTTAAGAAACACATTTGAGATTGATTGTTTTAATGAAATAGATAATTTTCTTCAACTGTTTCTTTCGTTATAAAATTATATATTCGTCTATGACTGTTTATAGTAATTATTGTAAAGGCTAATAGACGTTTTCAGCACTCGGATTAGCTTACTTTCTACAGCCTGGTTAGATACGTGACGAAATGAAATTCACGTTCTGTGGTTTTGCTATTGTACTGCTCCTAATTTGGTGCTAATGAGCATTACTGAAGGAACGGTACGTAACGACGAATTATAGTATTTTTATAATCACCTATCAGGTGTGTTGTAAAGTTGTACTATATGAAAGTTACAATTTTGCAATGCAAGTTAAACAACCTACTAGGGTGAGTCAAAAACACTTTTTGAATTATGCATTCTAATAGCTATAATATGACAACCATTTGGGACTATTATAACGTGTATACAATATTATTGCAATCGGCATAGTATAACTGCCTCCGGATTAAGATTTAAGTTCCTCTATTTTCAATTAGCTGATTTATCAAAGTAACCTGAATAATGAAGCCGGCATAGTGTAAGTGACTGATGCCAGTCATTAATGTCTTATTTCAGTTGCTAACATTCATGGACCATGCGCGCCACTTACCATCAGGTGGGCTTGAGGTCACATGTCGTGCTAGTGTAAATAAATACTTTTAAAAAAGTTTTTTTTTTAATATTTACTGTAACAAACGTACTAAATTTAAAACAATACAGGATTTGTGGGTATAAACATTCATATTTTATTAAACTAACAACCTAAAAGTGATCGACTTCAAGTCGTTTAGAACTTTACAATTAATTAAGATATAGTATTATTATCTAAACTTTTATTAATTACATCCATCCTACAACAAAATAATAATCAGTTAAAAAAAGTAATAAAAAACCCAAATTTTATTTATTTAAATAAAAAATGAAGGTCAATCCGGAGGCAGAAGATAAATCCGATTGTTTAAAAATTTTGTGTCAAGTCATAAGAAAAATATTTTTTTAATCCATAGTATAGTGACCCTACCCTCAATTTAAACCTATGGACTTGTGACGTTTCATTATGTTACGTGTAGATACAAAGAACAAACCACATAGGCAGATTAAATTACTTACTGGTAAAACAGGATATATTTACAACAATACCTAAAATATAGTTACACAAATAAGTAGGTACCTATATTTACTTAAATCAAGTGCTCCGTAGTTTGGTAGTTAGGAGTCGAAATATCCATCCAGTAGGCTTGTTCAGAATTTACTAGTTTTCATGGTACACGCTTTAACAATGTCTAATTCATTCAGTATGTTGTAGTTCAAAGTACAACGTTGCAAATATAAGAGGTACTTTGAAAACTCTACCTTGATATAACAAGAAATATTTCGAACTTTGTTGCATAACTAAAATGAAAATAATAAAAAGGCCTTCATTACCTATAGACAGACAATTTAACTGTAATGAATACATAGGTTATGTAAGATATGGCCAAAATAGCCATGTGTCAATCAACAGTAGTAAATTATTAGTTTTGATGAGAACAATCTAATGGCCTTTACAGATCCGGATATTGAGTAAGAAATTATTAGTTATTAAATCACTCGACAATATCCAATCTATTGCCTAAACTAAATTTGGTGCCCACTAATTCTAATTGAGGCTGTTAGCTACGTCTACTTCTGACCTTATTAAATTATTGATCATTCCATTTATATCCGTTATATGGCACAATCGAGGAGGGATCTTAAAAAATCAATATGTATGACCCAAAGTACACCACGGCTATTAAATGAAGGAACCCCAATATTAACAGGCGTACGTTCCATTATAAAAGTAAAGGGGATCAGCTGTGTCGCGTTTAGTGATTATTGAACGAGCCACGCATGCGCGGAACTTGACAATATCCGCAGCTTGCCGGGCGGCGCGACCCTCACAGACAAAATAAACACTGGCCGCGTGACACTGACCCACAATATATACAAAACATTCTCATAGACACTACCTATAAATCACTATCGGCAGTGTTGTAGCACGGCGAGGCAGTGATGCCATTGGAGATCTAGTGATGTTTGCGGTTCTTCAATAAACAAAATCACGTGCAGAAGAAAGTGTTGGCGAAGCCGTCTCCGTGACGAGCGAGACGTGACGAACGTAGAGACATTTTGTGGCCAGGCTCTCCCTTTCCGACACACCTGGCTGCATCGTTGTTTGTAAAACTCAAATACCTAACTTATAAATATGACATCACCGCATCGACAGTATCAGATAACAACGATCGGAATGCAGATTGTTTTAATAAAACCGAACCTGGTTAGTGATAGAAATAGAGTGTGGAAAACGGTACTCTGATTGAGATCAGTTCGGCATGAATGGATAGGGTCGCCGCCGCGAGATCTCATTTTTCCGGGCGAGCTGCGGCGGCGGTGGCAGCGATATCGCCAGTGCTGGCCGCGCGTCAGTCGGCCGTGTGCGTGCACAACGTGAAAGTCTCTCGGCGGCATGCGCTAACACCTCCAGCATGTCTGCTCCCCCGCTGCCTGCAGCCCCAACCCAGGCCATGGGGGCGAGGCGTCAGAAGACGGACCTGCACGTCGCCGAGCCCACCATCCTGAGGTCATCCAGTCCGGCGTCCTTGCGAAGCCAGAGAGCGAAACAATACAGGTGTTAAAAATATATTTTGTGCAAGTGCCGTGATTATTGAAGTCTTTGTAGGTAACGAGTATAAATGTAATGTTAATTTTAATAGTTTAAATACGTTCACTTACAATATTCCTGAAACTGATAACTGATTATCAGCGTTGCACGATAAGTTCGATAACATGAATCAGTTCCCTCCGACTGTTATCTAAACAACATCACTCTGCATATAGTCCGTTTTGTAAACATTGATTTCATGTAAAACATCCACGCAATTGTCGAAAGTGAATGCAATGCTTTCCATTGTAATTCAACTACTTTTAAACAATCGGTATCGAAAAGCGAAATTTTTCTTTACAGTTTGAATCACATAGTTTTGATGTTGGAACTTGAAGTACCTAACAGAAATCTCACATTTGTTATAATTAAGCGATATAATTAACAAGAACAAAGAACTAAGCAAAGAGACAGCAAGGTCACCAAACAGCATAATTATAAACAGCTGGCATTTTCTATAAATTCGCTTACCAATGTTAAAAATAGTGTTCAAATCACTTTGAAAATGAATGTACCTACCTACATTTATATTATGACTAACCCAAATGATACAAAAACTATTATACGCTTATTGAATTCTTACTTTATATTCTTTAACGCTCTATTGGAATCATATTTTCACAACCGACAGTTTACCTGGTCGGGACACAAAAATATTTATTAATGTAAATGAATACATTATTATTAACATTTAATTTATTTGTGATATTTCTCGAGTTTGGTACGCTGGAAAGGGAAACGGTTGTGATGATACTTTACTTTACTTTTTACAGTTTATTTCAATTTAAATGCTATAAAGTAAAGCGTTTATTATTAACGATAATTCGAGTATTATCTGCAAATATCCTAAAAATATCCACCAGTATACATCTATTGCTACAACAGTCCTATTTTTGACTTAATAAATCGGTATGGTAAGCTTGTTTCTTGTCTGTCTGTAAATATTATCACGACCGTGGTCAGAAATCATGCTTTTTTGTAAGGAATGAGTTCACATTTAGCCAACTTTACTATAGACCCATCATGACAAGTATCAATCTCGTCGATTCCTCTAGCGTAGCAAAATCAAGAAGTCACAAGAAATTACCTTAACTTTTGTTTGTGCTATTGCCCAGAAATCGATCTCCGCTTTTAAACAAAGAATATTTATAATTTAGAAACACAAACATAACCCAGGTATTTCAGAGCAAGAGAGAAGTTTTGTCTAGATGTGCTTATCAAAAACGTAATTTCTGACCCCGGATAACGGACGTGCAAGAATATTATTAGTAAATACGAAGTACGAAGGGACAATCATTTTAATGAGATCACCATGGTTCATGACTAAATGTTTTGCTGTTTGTCACGTAAATGTCAATCCGAGTAGGTATATACTTGCTACTAGGAACTCTCAAATGTTTCGTCTAATTATAGTCATTGATTGATTGAAGATCCGTTGAAGAACTACCTTTACCGGTTATCCAAATGAAATCCACTTTTTATATAATAAAATTCGCTAAATTCGCGACGCGGCGGTGATGGGTTGCCTAACGAAATATCAACTCAGAGTCCTAGACCTCCATTGTTGGAAATTCGCTTTCCAGATGTGTTTGAAGAATTTAGCCTATACTCGCCACACTGGCCAGACGGGTGGCCGAGGGTCTGATGTTAATTATAATGACAATTTATTAACGTTTTCACAAGATGGTATTAGTGGAACAGGAACCGACGGCTTAACGTGCTCTCCGAGGCACGGGAACGGTGGTGTTGTAAATCTATGTACATACGAAAAGTGTATTCCTTATAGGTACATGACGGGTTTTTTTTTTTATATTAGCACGACATGTGACTTTGCGTCCACCGGGTGGTAAGTGGGGCGCAAAGTCCATGAACTAGCAACCAGAGAATGGAATCAGAGGCTCATGACTGACTCTCCAATACTATGCCGGCTTGACTGAGCTAACGGCAAGTCGAGCCTGATTCCTAAACGTGTGGATACACTTTACTGGGTTTATCGGCACGAACAGTGGATACCCGCCACGGCACACTGGGCAAATTACCACTATCAGTCCGCCTACCAACTATAAACCGACGTTTCCACAACCGAGCCACGATCTTTATTTTAACAAATGTATGCAATTTTTTTCCTGTAGCGGATTACATCTGTCACAGCTTATTAAGTTTTAAAAGCTATATAATTTTATGTCTATCAACTTAATTAGGCTAAATTCGGGTGTGTAAGTGAGTGCTAAACTTTGGACAGGTGGTTGGCCTAAATCATCTAATTACTTTTGTTGCTCTGAGTCACGCACGCCTACAATGTCCACTAATTTTGACCAGTTGTTGTTAACCTTATCAAATCCTACGTTTTATCCTTCTGTATGCATGTGAAATTTAAGTCACAGAAACGAAACTACCGTATATACAAGTATACATTTATACAAAGTACATAAGAGTTGCTTTCTTTCTCGCTCGCACAAACCAGTATTTTTAAAGATTTTTAAGTCAGTGTTTTTTAAGAAATATTTAATTTTAGAAATATGTTTATCAACTTTATAGGAAATAAAAGTAAAATAAAGTATCATCACAACCTTTTAAATAAGCGGATTGACATTTAGCCAACTTTACTATTGGTCCATCATGACAAGTAGCAAGCTCGACATCTCTAGCGCAAAAACTCAAAAATTACCACAAATATAAATTAAATAAATTATTGTGTTCCGACCAGGAACGCGGTACCTTTGCGTCTAAATCCACGGACTAGTCGCAGAACACGGAGGCAGTTTATAGGAAATAAAATCACGGACATTTTGGACTTCATCATTATCATTACAGCCCCTAGAACACAGCGTCCTAGACCTCCACTGCTGAAGATGGGCCTTCCAGAACATATACCTGGAGAATTTGGCCTACACTCGCCACGCTGGCCAGACGGCTTGCTATTTTGGACTTATTGTCACTTAATACAATAATATCAAACCTCACCAACCAGTCTGGCCAGCGTGGCAAGTGTAGGCCAAATTCTCCAGAATTTTTTGGAAGGCCCATCTCCAACAATGGAGGTCTAGGACTCTGTGTTCTAGGGATTGTGATTATTAATTATATAAAAAAATATTACTAAATGTATACTATTAATATATCTTTATATTAATTTTATATGTATAGCTTTGCTCTTTATCAGAAATATTTAAATATTTAATTTATTTGTTTGGTTAACCCCAAACTGATCCTACGTCTATTTGTTTGATGCAATAAACGCAATTACTATTATTGTAATTGTTGCGAACTCCTTTAGCATGTTTTTATACCACCTTTTATAACAATATTATTTGTCATTTTTGATATATTTATTTTTGTCAAACAGTCAAAAAAAAGTCCTAAAAATAAACTAGTAGGTTCAACTCGTGTTTTCATCAATATCCTTTAATATAGCCCGATCCGCTACAGTAATACCAACTTGTTGAACTGTTGAAAGAAATTGACAAATAAAATATATATGTACATCAGACCCTCACCAACCCGCGAGAATAGGCCATATTCTCCAGTTTATAGCATTTAATTTTTTGGGGCAATAATTAAATTATAATTAAACCAAACTATTTATGATTCCAGGGCAAGTCTTCCAGTGCGAACAGCCCGCTTGCTTCAGCGGTCCAGAGCACAGACGCCGTCCGAAGCTGGCTTAAGCGATGGTACCATATCTCCTGCACCTGCGCCAGCCTGTCTTCTACAAGACGTCGTCGACATCAAAACACTGCTTTTACAACTCAAGCGAGTACTACAGGAGGTCGGTGTGCATGTTGTAGTAAAATTTTAGGGATAATTAAATGTTTTTCGTAGTGTTTTTTTCTAAATAGTTATTATTTTCATCATTACTAAGTGGAAGAACTGCCTCCGTGGTCTAAGTTCGTGGATTTAGACTCGGAGGTACCGGGTTCGATTCCTGGTCGGGACACAATAATTTATTTAATTTATTTGTGATATTTTTCGAGTTTGGTACGCTAGAAACATCGACGAGCTTGCCACTTGTCATGATTAGCCTGTAGTAAAGTTGGCTAAATGTGAATCCGTTTATTTATAAGCGTGGTTTCTGACCACCCCGAAAGGGAAACGGTCGTGATGATACCTACTTTACTTTTATTACTAAATGGAGATATAAGTATATCGCCGCTTCTCGAGAAGAGGGTAAATCTCAAATTTACCTAAAATAAATAATATTCAATATAAAATGAAATAAAAGATAGATGTAATTTAAAAAATATTAGTAAAATATCTTTGCTTCAATCCATGTGAGGATTCTCGTTTTTTTAATCTCTGAAGTTATTACGAAGTGGTCACCTCATAGTTAAGCTTCAATTCAGTTCATAACAATAAATAATAAATAAATTACGAAATACTGAACCTGTGTAAAGGCATTGTAAATAGTCGAACAGGAAACCCGACTCAATTGCATTCGCATGATTAGTTTTGCATGCTAATTCTATTAGTTGTTTTAATTAAGGCCTGGACACACCAGATACGTAACCATTGGTAGGGCACTTTTGCGTTTTACTAAATCTCAGTTAATGTTCTACTTTGAATTAAAACAAAAGGGTAAGATTCGGTACGAGGACATTACGCGTGGAACTAGAAAACTACGTCTAACTGACCCACTTGAATCAGTAAGAATGCTAAAGTAAACTGCAAGACTTACTGCACTGCACTGTGACATTTTTTTTACCTTATTCGTTAAAGTTCTCGTTAACATCGGTGATGCATATATATATATATATATATTATAGATCGTGGCGTATCTTCTGCTTGTTTTAAACAAAGACTAATGCTCGCCGGAACGTCACCGTGAGAACATATATGCGGAGTTTTAAAAACATTTTCAGAGCGATTATTATATTATATATCGTAAACCTCTCTCAGTCTAAACTACTAATAATATCAATGTATTTTGTTACTTTTAATCAATGTGAATGTAGGTGACAGATAGATACACTACTCTGCGATTTTAATAAAAACAACACGGAAAAATATAAGCAGTTATTTAATATATAGTTTGGTGTGGAGTTAGCAAGTCTACTGTAATACACCCTTTGTACAACTAACAAATAGAAATGAAATGAATGATGTAAATAGTTTTGTTAGTGAATTTAAATAGTGCGCATAGACCTTTTTTTTTAATACGTAATATAGAGCTTGCGAATGTCTACCGGTAACTGATTCAAAATATGTACAAATACAACCGCAAGAGTTGTACCATGAAATACATTATTTGCTTGCTTACACGTCTGATTGTGTGACTTCTATCATAGAGTTGCTCGTGTCTTATATCTACGTATTAGGTTTGTCCTAGCCTTAACTGCAACGCCATGCTCAAGTAAACATCATTATTTTCCATAATTTCTTCAATGACACTGTAACCATTACATTACTTTCTATTTTTTTTAAATACTCAATGTTGTATTACCTATTTTATTTTTCCTAATAAGTTTGATTGCTTTTGTGAATTTATGTTACCTTAAACTAGGAGTAGGTAGTCAGAAATTATAGTCATTCGTAGACTTAAATCGATACTTACGTAAATAAAAATAGTTTTTTTTTTTTTGTTATTTTAAATCTTAAAGCCTAAAGTTATACATAACTATATTTATAACCTACACCAGTTATCTTAGACGTTTCCCTATCGGCACCTCTACTAACTATTCCTTCCTGTCAAACGAAGGTATGCCTCGGCACGTCACTGCTCTCGAGGTATAGACATGTCATACTCAAGGTACATCGCGATAAACCTTGATCACTCCTTAATTTTATTTTCGATCTACATTATTTAAACTTAATTTTTTTTTAACAATTAGTTAAATTACTTGTTTTGGTTTAGGAACACTTTTTGAATTATGATAAACAAAACAAATTGTCAAACTCATTTAAACCAGCAACCCTATTCTGCTACTTAAGCGCAAACGTTATATAATGAATTCCGTTAACTATATATATCATGCTATTAAAGTTGATATTTGCACGGCCGCTGTCAAGGTCGAGCGCTTATAGAGTTGAGAATTGAATAATATTTTGTAATTATGCCGCAACCTCTAAAGTAAATTACTAAATCCATTAAAAACGTTTGCGAATAGGGCTAGACTTCGTTCCAAAATTATTAATTATTTTCGAGACACATGTATATGCATAATATGAGGGACAGACTTATGGATGTCAAAAGTGCTAGAGTGTAGTAATTCTGAAAAAATAATATTTAGAATGTTGCCAGAAAGAAAAACTTATTTTACCGGAAATATAAAAATTTAAACATTTATGCCTCTCGAAGTTTGGAGAATTTACAACAGGGGGTGGAAACTTAGAACAAGCAATTGATAAATTTCGGTTCACATAGAAAGTGGCCTAGTAGCTACTGTCTACTAAATTAAATGTTCATTCATTCATTCAATCAATTCATTCAATATGTCCACAGATTATATAGACATAATATGTCGGCCATTGTTGTCAACAAGTGATCTATACAATCTATGTGAAAAACGAAAAAATGTATTGTGTAACTTTTAGTACCTGCCTATGTACCTATCGTATGGTAAACTAGTAACAAAAGACACAATATTTTAAAATTTTCGCGCGCAGTTAATTGGTTGCGTGCTGATAAATCGAATTTCAGATGTATGCCTATATAGAAGCTAATCCTATAATAGGTATGTATGGCACTTTAAATATCCAACCATCCACCTGGCTGCGCTAGTGTTCGGGTGAACGAGAGTTGTTTTGCGTGAGTTGCAACTCTTTTCCCAATGGGGTGTATCACTACCTTTTTATCCGATAGATGGCGCTAAAATAACTATCAGTTGCATAGAAATCATTTATTTTTATTAGGAAATTCACTATTTTCTAGATATTATGCAGTGTGAGCAGCTTTTAAGTGTAAATATAGAGATTTCCAAGCGAAATCAAAGATATAGTGATCTGAAAATTGCCGCTCTATTAATTCAACCTATTTTCTTTTAAAAGACGGTGTTCGTTTTCTTAATTCGTCTTTTAAGGTAGGTAACGTTAAGTTATAATATATTTTTTTGTTATAAAAATAAAAAACTACAAAAACATTTAAAAAATGATCCGCCATAGGTGTTAATAAGGTACCAATGCCGCTAGCGACATCTACAAAAAGCTTTGCCTGATACACCCTATTAGTTACTATACTCTTTGAATCACAATTTTGTCGATATTTTTTATAGATACTTTATTGAAGTAATATACAAACAGTATAAAATAATTACAATATAAATTAAAACTACTTAAAAGTAAAAATTAAAATAAATATAAACTAAAATAAGTAAAAAATGTCCTCTAGAGACGACCCTTCAGTGATAGTCCCAAGAAGACTGGCAACATTTCCCCTCTGTATAGCTAAGCTAATACGTTGGCAGAAATAATTGCCAGCCTTCCTGTCTCCAGACTTCTCCGTTAGCCGTTTGGACAACTCCTTGGCCAGACGCTTGGCTGAGTCGATATTTGAGTAAATACAGATTTCTTCTGTGAAACAGCTGAAAGCAATGGTTGAGTGAAGGAGCCGTTAGGGAAACGTCTTACAATACAAATGTTAGACTGGGAAGTTAGAATTTATATGTAGTTAATGTAGTGGCATTAGTTAGTGTAAACAAAAATAATAAAATCTAATAAATATTGTATTGTCCTTATTGCATACATAGAAGATACTATTACAGGTGCATGAACTTTTTTACTTACTACATTTAGGTATAGCCAATTATATTATTTTTTAAATTTATGTTAGCTTTCAATATTATTTATTATTTTTGCTTGTAATTAAAGCTGAGAGGTTGGACTGGCAATTAGTAGTTTCGTCAATGAACTTTTATGGGGTAATCTTGTAACTCATCAAATAAATATCCGGAATGAACCTTTTTAAACTTAATACTAAACTTTTTAAAATAATGAACAAATTAAGGAAATGTGTTAAGAGGGTAGGGGCTTTAAACCCTCGCGCTCGTGACTCAAGTCAGTGTACTTTTGGGAAATCCAGTTAATCAGTCAACTAGGAAATAAAATTACCATCATTATTTACATATTTACTTTCTTATTTAATTATAATTATATATAACATACATTAAAGCATAGTATTTTGTAATACAATAATGGTACCAACACTTATGTATGGAAGCGAGACGTGGATATGTCAGAATATGCATGAGAGTAGGGTTAATGCAGTAGAAATGAGGTCGCTGCGTCGGTTATGCGGCGTCACTTTGGCGGACCACATACGTAACGTCGAAATACGAAAAATGGTAGGTATAAAAGAAAGCATAGGCACAAAAATAAGGAAAAGCATGCTACGATGGTTCGGGCATGTTGAAAGGATGAGCGAGGAAAGATTGTCGAACCAGGTATATAATGCGAAAGTTGTGGGTAAAAGAGGCCCTGGCAGACCAAGACACACGTATCACGATCAAATAAATAAAACACTAGCTGAAGGAGAATTAAAAAGCCTTCGTAACAAAAGGGCATGTATGAAGAGGTTGATGAATGTCGATGAAGCGAAAGAGGTATGTCGTGATCGTGTCAAGTGGCGCTCAATTGTCTCTGCCTACCCCGTAAGGGATCTGGCGTGAAGATATGTATGTATGTAATTATATAATAATGATTGAATTTTACCTACTTACATATACTCTACATTGTCCCTAAGGTTGGTTGTCAGATAATGTTTAGCGGCATTAAGTCCGCCCTTTGTATAAAGTGCATTAAAGTTTTTAAACAATAACAATATTTTAGACAGAGATAAAAATAGTTTAAAATAATAATAATAATTTTAGAAAAAATATCATAATTATTTATATATTCCTCTTTTTTACCGAATTATTATGAGTATTATACCTCCAAATGTCCGCATATTTTTATTCTAGTAAGTTGATTGATTACATTTCTCAAATACACTCAGACTTGAAAACTGTATAAATGTTAGAGTGTGAGGAGGGAGGCAAATTAACAAACCTCTTAAGAAAGCAATACAGAACAAAGAGTAACAGATATTTTTTATGTATTAATGTGGGTAGATTATAAATTGGTGTGATTGTCTTGTAACGCAAATTGAATTTGATGAGTTGAAAATTTAATATTGGGGTTCTTTAAGAATTAGGAAACCCTGTCTTAGATACAAGTCATTTGATGAGATATGAAGCCAGTCTAGCCTTGGTGTTTTGTTTTGTTTTTGTAACATGTGTTTATTTGATTGCATCGCATTGTTTGGTGTGCACTGCAGCCGGGGGAAGAGCTTCATTCGATGAGTGTAAGTACAGCTTCGCACTGCAATTTATTTTTTAATTTTTGAAAACAACCACCAAGGATCTAGCACGCGCCTTATGCAAAATTCTGTCTTCCCAAGTTTTAAACTTTCTGTTACATTAATGAAAAATGGGAAAAGAGAATTTTCAACAAACGCATGCTAAAGTCTCCGTAAATAACGACTTTTTAAAAGCTGATATTTTTATTTATTTAAATAAAGCAAATTGTATAGTTACCACATAATAATAACACTAATAAAAATAACAATTTAATCTTATTTTTTCTATATATATATTCATAGTTAAAGGAAATTAGTTTATATTTAAAAAGTCATTATTTAACAAGCACACACAAGTGCATATGTCAAACGTTAAAATTGTACTCATAACACAGGTATTTTTTTTTTAAATAGTGGTATTCCGTTTGGTGTTCATTGGCAACACTAAAAATATATATGGAAATAAGGTACAATGATTTAAAAAAAAAAAAAAACTAACAGCTTATATTTTGAAATATAAATGATTATTAATAAAAATAAACCTAATTAATAAATAAACATACAATTAAAAACTAAAATGAATAACAAATATATATATCTAAATTTATATTATTATTTTTTCTACATCTACCCTCAATTTTAAATATTGGCTGTAATCCATGGGTTTCCAAACTGTGCGTCGCGAAACGTGGCCTGGTGGGGCTAACTATATGTACTTATTTTCATAAATGAGTGTAATCACCAAAGCTATAGTACTACCTAGGGCGCCGACATAAAATCGAAACTAGTAAGTACGCCGCGAACTTAATCATTGCTGTAATCAATAATTTCAGATTTTAGTTTTATAGTATTATCCGTAGGTACATTACTATAAATATTTTTATTTAAAGCTCTCTAGATTTAAAGTCTTCATGTCGAATAAGTTGTTAGAGCTTTTTTGCACCAAAACCAGTAAGTATTCTACGAGTATTACATACGAGTGCACTAGGATTTAGCTGTCTTCAAATCTACGAGCTTACTAAATAGACTGCCACATTTATATAATAATAATAATTATGTCTATCTATATACACTCATACCTATTACTAGTATCATTTTAGTTCACAGGCTGATATCATTAGCCTTCTATCTATAAGACACGTATCCAGAAGATACGTACCCATAGTTGGGATTTTGGAGTATCCCTCGGAAAATCTGGCGTTATATACAGAATGTGACTAATTTCGAATTAGCGTGCAATCCTGAAACTATGCTTGGTGTAATGGACTGCCAACGGCAACAGGAAAATATTTAATAATATTATTATCTTATTGTAGTAGAATGCTTTGACTAGTGGTCAACTTTGACATTGCAGTTTTATGAATGAAACGTTGCTGGACCAATCCCAGTAACATTTTAGTTTATTTATTATTTACGTGGTTATTAATTTATTTAAATTGATAATATTTATTTTCATATTTAGAGCGAAACTCTCGACCCGTTGTTGAGTATGTGCGCAGAGAGTTCTGCGCGCAGCAACGGGCGCAAACCGCCCCCCACCTCGCCGCTGCATCCCGAAGCCTGCGCAGATCTGCGACGACAGATACTATTCCTTCAGGTAATATACACATGTATAACCCATAATATGACTTTCATTACAATGCTTTAAACATGTGACTAGTGCGTTTAAAAACAAATATACGTAGTGGAAACGTTAAGTGGAACTCGATTTTAGATTACTTTAGTAAATAACAAGTTACTGAATGACTCAGTTACCGGCTCTTCCCAATTTCTGAAGTAAATGGCATGGAAAATTGATTTTTAGATATTTTAGAAGGAAAAAATCGACTTAATTAAATAAGAAATATACAGTTAAATATACGATTGTTTGGTTATTTATTAATCTTCATCGATTCGACACGATTTATTGATTATTATTTATATACATATTTAAGATTATTTCTTTATTATACGTACAACAAACAGATTACAATCATCATTACATAATATACTAGTAGTAGTTAGTAAGTAGTATATATATATGTATGTATGTTTAACTAAATTAAGTTAGGGTTAAACTACGTGTCTAACGTTAAAGATATATATTTATAAACATCTTCGTTTTAAATATTTATTTGTATCCATTACAGAGTCAGTTGGAAGAACGCGACCGCCTTGTGAAAGTCCTCCAGCAGCAAATGTTGCGGATGTCTGGCGCGCACACTGACTCCAGGGCAGACGACACCTGCAACGTCGCCACGCAGACTGACAGGGTTAGACCTTTACAGCTACAAATAAACCTTCCAGAACATCATCACATGCCCTAATACACAGAGTTCTGAACTGTTAACGATGATCCTTCCAGAACATAATTACGGGCTGAAACACACAGAGTTCAAGACCTTATTTCCTGAACTTAAGCATTCCCGAACATTCTGGAAAATTTGACCTGCTCTCTGTGGTCTAGCGGTTAAGTCTGTGGTTGGGACACAATAATATTTATTAATTTAAATAAATAAATTAAATTAATATTTAATTTATTTGTGACATTTCTCGAGTTTGATACGCTGGAGACATCGACGAGCTTGCCACTTGTCATGATTGGCATGATTTGATTGTAAAGTACGCTTATTTATAAACGTGGTTTCTGACCACCCCGAAAGGAAAACTATCGTGATGATACTTTTTGACCTGCTCTCGCCACACTGGCAACTTTCGACAACTTCCTAATAGTCGATACGTCCATGAGCGGCCTTCACCAATCGGTTAACCGAATGAAATCCACTTCATTACAGCCCCTAGAACACAGCGTCCTAGACCTCCACTGCTGGAGATGGGCCTTCCAGAACATATATCTGGAGAATTTGGCCTACACTCGCCACGCTGGCTAGACGGGTCCAGAAATCCACTTATTATATAATAAAAAGCGCTAACAAAAGCAATAGTGATGGGTTGCCTAAATATGTTCAAGGTTTTTTTATATAATAAAAACATTCTGTAGGTAACACCTGATAGTGTCGCTTATGGGGGGGATCAAATTTAAATTCAGATTCAAAATTCAAAATCTTTATTTGCTTAAAAATATGGTACAATGTAGTAGATGAAATATAAAATTAAGATCAGCATATTTTTACTGTCTCCAGCATGCAAATTTTTACAAATCTATAAAATAAAAACATTGTTTAAGAACTTTGTCTTACATTGAACTTACATTTGTTAAACTAAAAATTGTATGTTAAATTAATATTATTCGTATGTCAAAATTAGATTAATGATAAACATAATTATGTCTGGTTTAAAAAAAATATTCATTAGTATTATAAAAACAACACTCAGCAAGCCATCTATGCAGCTTTATTTTAAATAAGTTTGTAGACAGACTTAATATTTCGTTAGGCAAATTATTATACAGTTTAATGCACATTATATATGCGTTACAACTTACTGCTTTACTTCTAGGCATTATGCTATAAATGAGTTTGTTTGGATAACGTGTTTTTGGGTTAACCTCTTTATTTGTTGTAAATAAAGCTAGCTGCATTCTTACAAAAACGTATTTAGAAAGTATTCGTAATGTCAAACTTAAGGAAACTGCAGCATTGAACCCCTTTTGTTTGCGGGAATCGGATTCTTGGCTAGCATATAAATTGTATGATGTAGTTTTATTCTTTATTAAAATCGGTCCGGACACTCTTTTCAGCATTTTTCGTTATCCCTCGTAGTTTGGACAGTAGCTATCCATGTATATCCATATTTCGTTAGGCAACCCTTCATCGCTGATTATGTTAGCTTATTTTGTCGGTTCTACGGAACATGGACTATAAGACAGACTATTAATATTTGCATTTTATTTCCAGTTACGACCATCGATGGGCACAACGTTAACGAGTTCTGATAATTCCGGATTAGTGAGGTAATTGTCATTTGTAGTTTTATCATTATTTGTTACTAAATAGCTATTTATTTTAATAAGATCATCATCACACATTATTGTATTATACATATTTTGTTTTCTATTTGGTTCTGATTTATTTTATTACATTGTTTTAGGTTTATCATCAGTTCGCTCAATAATTTCAAATCATTACTCCAATCATTGCACTCCGTCATATCCACTACTTTTGCTAACTATTATATTGAACCAATTGTTCCTATTCATTTCTTTACACAATGTAGAAAGCATTGCAACACTATTACCCGGACAGTTACTGTGGGCTATAGAAGCTACGTCACGCACCATTTACAAATACAATGGCTGATGTTATTCAGGGACTACATGAACAAAAAGATGAGTTTCTACCCCACGTCGATGTGCATGATCACATTTCGTATGCCTCACTACATAATTGGAGCTATATTATAAACTATTCTTTACTAAAATCGCTTTTTTTTAAACAAAGTAAACTGACAGGAGCAACTATAATTTTCACATTTTGAATCTTTAACTGTGAAGTAAATATATCTGAGTTAAATTTAATTAATTAATAGTACATAATTATTATTAGAATGAGTTCACTCTCAAAGTAAATCAGAAAACATTTAACACTAAATTTTTGCATAGATCCATATAGGAGCTATAAATTATGTTGACAAACATTCATGGATCCGCAACATCAAGATTTAAAAAAAAAAATTTTGTTTTTACATATTAATATCCAGATCCATACTATTAATTATTATCAATGCGAAAGTAACTCCGTCTGTTTCGCAGAGTTGTTACTTGGAACCCAGGTATGGACATAGGCTACATGATAGTAAATAGCGTCAAATTTAAATGTGTTCAGATTGTTCAAAGCCATAAAAAATACAATATCGTAAAATTACAATATTTTTATATACCTAATCCGACTAATTGAAATTTCTCGTAAGTTTCCGCATATTAATTAAAGTTGATTGGATTTATTTTAATTTAATAATAATTATGTCATAATTGTCACAACGTAAATGTTATATTATTTGAATACCATTATGGTAGAATACAGCTGGACTTTAAAACGTACCACCCTATTATGATCTGTATTCTGTGCAATTCACTATTTTTATCAAGACTTTATTTCCGATCTAACAGTAACTGTGTTTTAGTAAACGTCGTTTTAGTAGTAGTAGGTACTTTGTTTAATAAAAATACGATTTTAGAAAATCAACTACCTCATTTAAGCGAATCTAGTCAATTTATTTCTATATACACATTTCCTTTAGAATAGTTAGTACAAAAATCATGCATTTTTCTATTTCTCCCATGCTGCCTTACCTATTGTATTGGATATTTGGATTCATGTAACTTGGCGGCTCAGTTTCCACCTGGGCACGAACTCGCGGGTTCGCTCGTCGGATCAGGTAGATTGGTTCGATTGTTTGCTCGCTGTGTGTCTCTTGTGTTCCGTTAACTTAGTGTGTTTAATGCATCTCGCCTACCGCTCGGGGGACGGACTCCATCTGTCCTCCGACAGGGATATCGACGACTATTGCAACTACTTGGGCTTCAAATGATATTTCATTAACAATATCACACACACCTTTGTGATGTACAACTATTTTGATGCATGGTGCTTTGATAACATGACGTGAAACCGTTTTCCTGTACAGAAGCAAATTATTTTTAGATTAGATTTTATTTGAAAATAAAGAATATTATAATCAAATATAAAGAAATCGTCGACATTAAAATTATATTTTTGAAAATAACTATATTTCCTAATATTGGAATTGCACGATTGGCATGTTGAAATATAATAAATTAAGTAGGTAAAGTAAATATATTTACTGTATGTAAATAGTTGTATCTATATTGTACTAGTAGGAGTTTGTCTTAAAATGTTGATCTTATAAGGTTTGATTATGAAAACTGTCTTTATGTTACACGCTGCCAATACAGAATGTAAAGGTGAGAGCATGTAGAATAATTCATTAGGTACGTCATCAATATTTAGCTAAATATTTTTGAAAGGAAATTAAATATAAGGTATTTGTACTAAGACTAATGCATATAAACACTTACAAGTACATCAGAATCATGACTTGCAAGCACAAGTCTCATTATTTTTTATTTAACCATTTTTCCTTCTCTGAAGCATATATAAGCTGTCCAAAATGGGGCTCAAATCCTGTAAATAGATATCGACACGAAAATCCTTTCTTAGCACATACAGCAGTCAGTGCATATGGTATTTTGGAAAAACTCATTTTTTTTGCGTAAAAGGCAAATGTAAAAATACTATTCGGTCTATAAAATGCAAAATATTAAATGTAATACAACTATTTATGAAGGATTTAATAATTATAATGGTTTAGCATCTATTAATTGACACCTTTGGAATACAATCAATATTTTTTGCAAGACATGATTCATTTACTGTGACTGTTTGTTTCCAAAAAAAAAATAATAAAAAATAAAAAATGTTTACATTAATAATCTCTGTTTGTTTTTTGTCAGTTGGAATGAACAAGTAAACGGGAGGAAGCTGCCGATATACAGTGATGCACAAAAGTGGAAGAGAGCCGCGACCAATGGGAACGCGGTGAAGTGTACGTGTGGTGCTAGGAAACCGAACGGACTCACTAACGGAGATCTCGAACCCGTCCAACTCAAGACCAACAGCCGCGTCGGGTCCAGATACCTACAAGCCCTAGCAACTAACGCAGATAAAATAAAAAGAGACACCTCTGCCAGCGAAAGAACAATCAAAAAGACATATACTTATTCCTCCAGATCTAGGTCGATAGAAAACTTCCAAAATCAAAATTACTCTATTAGCAATGAACCTAATGTTAAAAGAAATGTGGTTGCGGAAGAGACTGCTCAAATGAAACATCATACGTCTTATGGAGATCTTTATAATGGTAGGATAAGTAGCAGAGAGAGTGTTTGTGGAAATAGATTAAGTCCTACTCAGAACGGACAGTCGACGGACACTGACTACAGCTCTGACGGCGGATACAAGTCTCTTCCATCCACAATAAGTTGTAACGTGTCTCCAAAAAAAATTAGCGGTATTCCTCGACGTTCCTTGGAACAGAAGTTCCTGTCATCCAAACACAATGTAAAAGCGAGTGCGGTTTGATCGGTTCGAGTGACTCTGTTAGTAAGACTGTTGAATGTAGGTACATGTAACGTATTAGCTACAGTGTGTGTGTGAGAGAGAGAGAGAGAGTCGTTGTGCCATCACGTTTCATGTTTAAGGTGTAGAATTCGACGTCTTTTCTTACAAACTTTAAGCAAGCCTAACTTTATTGATAATTTTTATTCCCGTGTAATTATATAACTGGAGTCAATTCGTATCTTTTAAATAAACGACTATGCTATTGGCAGTTTCCGAAGGGATAATTAAATTAACATTTAGCTTACAAGGCACGTGATTGGCTGAAATAACAAAGTGATATGGAAATTAATAATCACGTGGTGTATAACTAAATTTTAAATATGGATTATTTTAATATATTTTTCGGAAACTGATGGTATCTATATAAATATATATCTATGGTATCTAGCTTTGCTTAATTCTGTGGTGTCAAGAAAAAAGGAGACTAGTTGAAAAAAATAAAAAAATAGAATTTTGCACCTATTGGTTCAAAACATTCATATGCGTCAATGCAATAAGGAGATAAGTCTATAAACTGTACAATTTATTTTACACCCCTACGTACATAATGGGGCTAGTCGTAACATTAAAATGTATAAATAGGTAAAAAGAGTTCAATTGAGTTATTTCAGTATCGCGCTTTTACCGCCAATAATTCAGTTATGCATAGTGAGATGAGTCGACTCGTACCTAAAGTATACGACTAATGAAATTGAACATTACGTAAATTACAATTTTCTAATTATAAAAATGAGTTGTTTTCTTAATTTGCCTCTAGTAAAAAGTTCAAGTTTTGTACTTATCCCCTTTTTCCTTGATACCACAGATTTTTTTGTATGTAAAGATGTGGAATCCCTTTCCTTTAACGACGAGAAGCTTGATTGTCATTTATTCGCATTTACTTTGTAGTCACGAGAGGCTAATGTTCTCCATGTGTGTAATCGATGTTATTGTATTGGATGCCAAATGTAGTATTCGCGTTAATTATAAAAACCAATACTGTAAATCTATTAATTAGCTGATGGGTAACGATGTCCTCATTAACAAAAATGGGGTAAAATTGTATGTTAGAGACTTTCTTGTGTGTTTCTAAAGACAAAAAAATATTTAGTGTAGTGAACCCAGTTGGTCCCTAACTTACACTTATTTACCCCAAAAATGGAATAAGAGAAAACCCTCTGACGCTGACATGAAATGTAATTTCATTTCGCAATTTAAGTCCTATTTTATGTTTCCAAATCTGACTTCTACGTTATATTTATCTATAGTAAGGAAACGCACCTATTATCGACTTACTCAGAGCATCTATATTTTATTACAGCATTTGATGAGCATCATAGGTAATAACAATAATTGCAATACTCTTAAAACAATAATAGTTTGTGCGAGCTTATAGTACGAAGATAGATATATATATATTTGACCGCCTCCGTGGTCTAGTGGTAACAAACGTTGCCGTGAACTCGAGAGGTTGTGTGTTCGATTCCCACCGGGGGCAAGTTGTACATTGTATAATTTGTCTCGCTTTGGGTGTTTATATGTATAATATGTATATATTTACATATGTATATATGTAGTTTATCATCCATCTAGTTTCCGTAACACAAGCCTCGCAGCTTACCACGGAAATTAGATGGCGCTGTTTCCTGTCTGGAAATATTTATTTATTATTATTATTTATTTATTATATATATATATATATATATATACTAAAAGCTCGCACAAACTATTACTGTTGTAATTACAATTATTTTTAATACCCATGATGAAAGCATTTTTGTACATTTGACACAATTTGACACTGACTCCTGAAACTCACGCAAATAGTTCGCGAGTCAGAGCATGCCAAAATGGTATACAAATTAAGTATGTCAATAAATATAAATACGAGTACTTAGTTTTTTAAGTCTTATAATTATTACTTAAAAGAGATTGAAATACAGAAAAATAAGTCTAAAACTATCTATGACAAGACAACAATATTTTTATTTTATAACATCAAATTTCGTACTTCCGTTGATATAGAATATTGCTTGTGCCCGTTAGAGGGAAGTCGATAATAGGTACTAGGTGTTTGTAGAATTATAAGGGCGGGTTATGCCAACGTTATTTAATAACAGTATCTAGCTATTTATCCGTTTACCCTGTATTTATATTTACTTAATATTAAAATCATCAACCTGTGTCTTTTTCCTGCTGGATATCCAAGGCTCGCCATTTTACACCTAGCAGAAGATCGTCCCACTTTGTGTCTTCCATAGTTTCTGCGACAGACGTGCCCAGCCCTTCAGCTTCCTAATTTTGAAAGCTATGTCTGTAACTTCGGTTTTTAGACAGAGTTTTTTTTTAAACGTTTCGGAGTGCTTCAGGACACAAAACAAGACTAACAAAAATAAATGGCTAATACTGTTGTCAAATAAGTTGTAACAAGCCGCCCTAAGTTAGACAATTTGGTAGTAGATTACATGTTTGTATAGGACAGTTTGGAGGTGTTGTCTTAGATTTTCTATGATTAATACACGTGTAACAGTAGGTTTTAAAGCTGTAATATGTGATAAGAGTGGCTGTAAGGACTATGTGAATATCTTCCATGATATATTAACTGTAGTTGACATATCCACCCCTTAAGTAAAAAGCATTAAGACTATGTATTATACAAATTTTAATCAAAAATATTAAAGGATTGTTTTTTCTTTAATGAGTTTATACACTGATTACATTCTAAAGATAATCAAATAACATTATATATAAACATGAAATAAATGCAACCTATTAATAGTAAAACTAACACTGATATTCAACATAAATTTAAATAAAACAATATACCTAATTAAATAAAATTAAAACAGAATAAAAAAATAAAATTAAAACAAAAACTATGTCGCGATAGAAAATAAAACTTCAAAATTCAAAATTATGACGGGTGTCAAATTGGTTTTCACAATTATTGATATTAGGATTCTTTGTTAAAGTTATGTTATTATTTTACGGTACCTCGTTAATTTTATCTGCCATAATAGCAAGAGTTGCCAAACTCTCTTGACTATTTACAAGTACTGCTTGAGTCTGCGATGGAAGACGTTGTAACCATAATGCTTTTAATAAATCTTCAATCGTTAATCCCGCAGACAATTGGCGAATATCTCTTAATAATTCCGAAGGGTTCTGATCATTCAACTCGGAGTGAAATAACAGTTTATTAAGTTTGATTGTATGAGAATTGGTAAATTCACTTATTAACCGTTCTTTAAGACAGTTATAAAGGTCCACTGCAGCTATTAAAATAAAAACAAAAATGAATAAATTATATACTACCTACCTATCCCAAAAAAATATATTGGCACTAGATTATTCGCGCCATTTTGCGCGGACATGTCAAGTGCAAGTTTTTGTTTTGTAAATTACTTTGCTGTGGATATTGTTAGTCAAAAATGGTGTTGTTTTGTTTAATAATGTGTTACAATGTGAATAATTATGGAAAACGATAAATTGGACTGAATATAAGGGGCATAAGTAGCAGTTTATTTTTGTATAAAAAAAACACATTTGAAGCACGAACATAGCTTAGATCCGGCTATTAATTCCGCCCATAGATTTGGTTGAATAAAGTTTGTTTAGAGCATAGTCAAATGCCTTTTTCTTAATATATTCTCGTAGGTATATACCTATATTTATATATATATATGTTTAAAATGTAGTGACTCAGCATTAAGGGATCTATGTATTTGTATAGTATTCATCATTATAGGTATAATGAATTGACCTAAAACAGCCTATATAGCAAAATTCAATAACTTTGATTCTGTAATTGTTTACCTATTTATGTATTCGATATATGTACTAAGCTTCTTATTTAAATTTGAATCATATACATGTATTATAGATTAGTAAGTTTATTATTTTTCTAAATCTTTAAAGTTGTTTAATAAATAATTTTAATTTTGATGTATTTGTTTTATTACTTCCAGTGTACATACTTGCTTAGCAA
The DNA here is from genome assembly GCA_910589645.1 of Tinea semifulvella. Lineage (NCBI taxonomy): Eukaryota > Metazoa > Arthropoda > Insecta > Lepidoptera > Tineidae > Tinea > Tinea semifulvella. The sequence continues at coordinate 11,406,266 of OU342586.1, forward strand.
AGGTATAGGACAATCGTCTCAGAATTAATTTTGTCAATAAAAATGCAAGTATGGTCGTGTTTGACGTATACTTTCCTATTGTTTTTGATGTTTCGCTGATAATATGCCGTTCTCCATACTACGGAAGTGTGAAATACATTCTTCTTCGACAAGAGAAAAAGAAAGTTTAAAAATAATGTAACACATACATTTTGTATAAAAATAAGAATCAATACCCGCTCTAGCAAAATAATTTCTGATATTATATTTCCTTCGTGTTTAATCTATGTAGGTATCCTAAGCAAGGCCGCACAACGATAACACGTGTTGCGCGTCACATGTGTCTAAGGATCATCATCATCATCTCTCCGCTGCTGGATGTAGGCCTCCCCCAAAGCTCGCCACTTAACGCGATCTTTCGCTACCCTCATCCAACCCCCACCAGCGACCTTCTTTAGGTCATCTGTCCATCTGGAGGGGGGTCGTCCCACTCTGCGTTTTCCCGTACGTGGTCTCCACTCTAGAACCCATTTGCCCCATCGTTCGTCGGATGCAGATGTGTCCGGCCCATTGCCACTTCAGCTTGCTAATTTTAAAAGCTATGTCAGTGACTTTCGTTCTCTGTCTAAGGATACAAATATGTATTTGGTGTGTGGGCTTGCACTTGTATGACATCATCATCATCATTACAGCCGCTAGAACACAGCGTCCCAGCTGGAGAAGGGCCTTCCAGAACATATATCTGGAGAATTTGGCCTACACTCGCCACGCTGGCCAAGACGGCTTGGCGGGGATATGATGTAAATTTTTAATGACATTTTATTAACGATTCCACAAGTTAGTATTAGTGGAACCGGGACCGATGGCTTAACGTGCTCTCCGAGGCACGGGAACGGTGGTTTTGTAAATCTATAACAAATGTACGGAAGAAAAGTGTATTTCTCATTGGTCCATGCCGGGGGGGGGTTTGAACCGACCTTTGTAGGATTTAAGGAACGCGTTCTTACAACCGAGCCACCACCGCTCCCATATATGACATAAGAGCGATAAATCCAATCGGTCTAGAGTGGAATTTAACTAGCGGAATATTTAACTACGGTAGTAGTTCGTCACTTAAATCCTTTATAAAGTATCATTACGACCGTTTCCCTTTCAGGTCAGAAACCACGCTTATAAATAAGCGGGTTCACGTTCAGTGTGTGTGTGTGTGTTAAATCCTTGAATCCTTAAATGACACATGAGCCGACATCACATTGGTCTAAGTTGAAAACAAATATCTATAGAAATAAAGATACAGATGTACGAGTACTACTACTCAGAAACGTAAAAGAGTATTTGATCCAACAGTATTTGACACCGACTAGTTATTTGGTTTTAGAGAATTTTGCATGAGAGCTAAAAATGCATCTTGCCTATCTAAGCGCGAACTCTTCTATGATCATCACCGACGATATAAATACATACATAGAATCTAACGCTTAAGACATTTAAGTACGAGCTATCCATAATGATCTATATTTTCTACAAACGTTCCTGATTTTCTGTAGATACAATTATTATAATCTGTAACGCTTAAGACAGTACGAGTTTATGGCTCGATGTATTCATTTTTTCGACAACGTTCCTGATTTAATGATTTTTATTTAATATTTATTTTTAACCGACGATTGGAACCTCGTGTTAAAACACTTATTATCGGCCAGTTGCAGAAAGGCTGATTATCATTTGACATGTTTAACGTCATTGACTGGAATAACAAAAAGTGACAAGCTATATAACTACGTATATACTTAATTAACGATTGCACCTACCATCTATACTGTCTAAATGTCCTAAAGGTTTGGCTGTCAGAGAATGCCTCTAGGCATTAAGTCCGCCTTTGTACATAGTGCAATAAAGTTTTTAAATAAATATAAATAAATAAAAATATTAATAACGTGTCGTATAAAATATAATCATAGATTATTTTAATCATTCTTTCTGCAACATATTTTTATACAAACGTTTAACATAAAATATTAATAAATAGAAGCGTTACGTAAAAAGTAATATCTAACGAAAAGAAATATATAAATAGTCATAGAAAATAAAAGTATAGTAGTAAAGATTTTTTAAATGATGAAATAATCGACTTATCATTATTGAGGAATTGTCATAATACATGTTTATAAGAGATGTTTTGATGATCCCACTGAGACAGTACATGACTACGATAATGATATTGATGATTATTTATATACAGGTTGAGTTTGACCTCATTATTTATTATCAATTGATGCAGTAGATACTACTTTACAAGTGCCATAACAAGAAACCCTACAAAAATACTGCACTTTTATATTATTACTGTAGTATTGGATTTATATTATTTATTTACTTTTAATACTTCTGACACGCTTGCTATTATGTCATAATGGCTATTGTATACAAGAGCTTAACATTTTTTAAAAAATTATATGAGTAAGTATGTTTTCTAAAACTGCTCAATTTATTTCGGTCTTAATGCTTCTGTTTTGAATTTAACCATATATTTAGTCATCTTTAAAACTCACCCTGTATAGGTAACTATAGGTATAGTATTTTAGATAAAGTGAAATTGGAAAAGCGAACAAAACTAAGAATTAAACATTCCTGAACCTTGATCAAACAGAAAGTGCGATAAGGCAGGCGGATCAGACCGCGGACCAATCGACGGTCATTCCGCGTCCGCCAGCGGCTGCGCACACGCATCTACCAAACGCATACCTACTAGACCGTGCACGATTACCGTCTAGGCCTCACGATATAGTTTACTGGATCAAAAGGTGGGTTAACTGTTAAAGTCAGTGTTACTGTAAATACCTACGTCTGCAATTATTGTAAAGATATTTCTAAAAGTGCGTGTTTTGTTTTCAAGTTCAAATATTTAAAAAAGTGATCGTTTATAATGTGTGTCTTTCGTAAATGGTTGGTAAACTAATTATTATGTTTTTGTAAACAACATACTTGTCTCGCAAATAAACAGTTTTAAATTTTATTGTGTTAATACATATTCTAACAATTGAGGGCGAGAACATAGATATAGAAATATAAATAGATGATAATGAGGCCGTGTCCTCTAAATAATACATTTCGATATGTTAAAATATAATTGATATCTATGTAGAAACTAAAGTTACGTAAGAATGATAAGTAAATAGTTGACACACATCCAGTTATTGATTAATTAAGTTTAAGATAATAGTTTCATTGTTAAGTTTATTTTTTAATAGCCTGATAATTGACATTGTTAAATGCATGCGTTTGTATCTAGTTGTTTACATGTTATCGGGTTTTAGGAATTCGATCGTTAAACGTACTCATTGAGATCTTTGAAACGTCTTTCGACTTTGTTTAGCGTGTTATACTAATTAATTTAATCGAAAAACATTGTACTGCCATTGTTGCCATTTTCTTGATCTACATTGTTTTTAAACTAAACTTGATAATTTTAGGTTTATTCAATCTATGGTATCTAATGGTAGGGGCACAAAAATTTGTACGCTAAAGAAATCGACTAACTTGCCATTTTAATAAGCCTATAATAAAGTTAAAAATAAATTAGCTTCTTTGAAAGCACCCCGCAAGAGATTACGTTCGTGATTATACTATTTTTTCCGTATGGTGAAGTTTGAGCAAAGTATAAGAATGTTTTATAGTTGGTTTTGTGTTATCTCGTGTAATAGGGTCAGAACTCAGAACCTTATCGGAGTGAAGATGAGTGTCCGCCTTCAATCGTGACGTCATCTACAATAATAATACACATCTAATAAGAAATCAAGGAATACGCGTTAACTTAGAATATGACCGCCTCCGTGGTCTAGTGGTAACCAACGTTGCCGTGGACTCGGGAGGTCGTGGGTTCGATTCCCACCGGGGGCAAGTTGTACATTGTATAATTTGTCTCGGTCTGGGTGTTTATATGTATAATATGTATATATTTACAAAAAAAAAAGTATAATATGTAGTTTACCAACCATCTAGTTTCCGTAACACAAGCCTCGTAGCTTAGCTAAATTAGATGGCGCTGTGTGACCTGTCTGGAAATATTTATTATTTATTATTATTTATTACTTAGGCCCGTAAATCAATCATACATTACTTGCGTAAATCGAATATTGAAATCTTTATTCCACAAAAACCAAAGAGATCAAATATTACATACGCTTGATTATTATTTTAATACATTTTTTACGACACCTACTTTGTTCTTCTCTTGTCGAAGAACAATCTGTTTTAGTCTTCGTTAGCATGCAGGCCAACATATTGACAGTGAAACAATAAAATTTGATAGTGCACGTCGAACACGAAAAAATATTTATTACTGTATTTATATACATTTAATTAATATTTAATTTATTTGGGATATTTCTCGAGAGCTCTGGAGACATCGACGAGCTTGCCACTTGTCATGATTGGCCTATAGAAAAATTGGCTAAATTTGAATCCGCTTATTTATAAACGTTGTTTCTGACCACCCCGAAAGGGAAATGGTCGTGATTATACTTTTTTACGATTTAATTCTCATACCGTTTTGCTTCTTGTCCCATCTTGTTAATATTTATTATCTTTAATAAAATAAACACAGAAGAGCTTTATGGCGTAAGGTATTTTCCACCAGCTAACCTTTGTGTCCTAGGTCTTGGTTCCACTAATACAAACTTATAGAATCGATAAGAAATCGTAAATAAAATGCATCAGCCCTTCGCCAACACGTCTGGTGAGCGTGGCGAGAGTAGGGAAACCAAATTTTCCAGAAGTATATTTTGGAAAGCCCATCACCAGCAGTCGATGTCTAGTTGGTACTCTTTCCTGCGATAATGATATTTGCGGCAAATTACTTTGATGCATTTTCTTTGTTTACATAAAACAAATTTTGTTTATTTGAATGTCGTTTTTATTTTATTATTTGGCCAAAATGTTTTGAAAACAATGCATTACGATTTATAATTAGGTGAATCTTTTGTTATCAGAAAATAATGGACTTTGTCCGGTTTTTTTTACAATAATTTTGAGAATAATATAGGTAGGTAATATAAAACACACAAACAATATAAAACACATGACACTTATGATCGTAGAAGCAAAATTACTATAACGACTATAGTGAAAGTAGGTAGACAGCTTTAAGCTAGAGCGCCGATAAATAAGGTCATTGACCCATCCGCTTAAACAGCTGATACTTTACACTTAAAACAGCTTGCTTTTAATCAAATTCCAGATTAGTTTAAGACCTAGATGTAATTCTACCCGACGAAAAGCTGCAGACCTCTTCATTTAATTAAATCATTTAATAGTTCCATTGATTGTCCAGAATTACTCTCAAAGATAGGTCTTCTCGCACCTACATATAGAACGAGGAAACCTCGCTTACTACGCGGTACGTGAGGTCCAACAATGGGAGCAACTGACGCCAGCCACTTACGACCGACATCAGTCCCTCTACCATTATTCCTGCCTATCTAAATGATTTTTTACACTTAGCTTGTAGGACTCCAGGAATGGGGAAACACGTTGGCTAGGAGAGCATTCTACATCTTCAGCGTGCGACAGATGTAAGAGTCTTCAAACTTATATGTACGCGTAGGGATAGAGCTAAATACTATAATAGGGGTGCATATTTTGGCACTTAGCAAGGTACTTAGTAGAACCATCCCAGATGTAAGAACAGTATCCACGCATGGCCTTCTTTATGCTTTATAAAGCATAAGTCTGAGTTACCTACCTACGTTCTTGTAGATATAGGTACTCGTATTTCTCTCATTCTCTATTCAGACAGACAACGGAGTCATCCAGGCCCGGATGTTCAATGGGTTGGGGATGGGATAATCTCCCGTTTTTCCCGGCAGGATCTCAGCGGCTAACTACCCGGCGCCGGTGATTCAACGCACCTTTGGTGCTGGGCGCTGATCCTACTACAACACCCTAGTCTCCTAGATTTGTCTACTTTAGTTCTTCTCCAAGAGCGCCTCCCTAGGTAGTGGCCTCCCCTCTGGGGGCCGTGCGAAAGTAGGAGCGATATCCTAAAGATGCTTCATTCTCTATTCAAATAATAATATATTAATAATAATAATAAATATTTCATGACAGCTCACACAGCGCCATCTAATTTCCATGGTAAGCTACGAGGCTTGTGTTACGGAAACTAGATGGTTGATAAACTACATATTATACTTTTTTTTTTTTGTAATTATATACATATTATGCATATAAACACCCAGACCGTATTACTGTATGTAAATAAATGTATTACTTACTTTTATCTCGAAGGAATCTAATAAACTATAATATGGTTAAGTCACTATTTACACTACTAGAATAGGTTATTTATAAGCAGATAAACAACCTACAATCGGACTAAGGAAAGGTTCGAATACTTAAACTAAAATCTAAAGTAAACCAAGTTAACCAGACCGTCTCTAATGCTTTTGCTTAATCACAGTTTAAATTTAGCCAATATTGCTGCAACAGTTAACATGCGATCTTTTGACGCAGTGTCGAAGGTGCAGTGAAAGCAGCGACGAGTTGTGGATGAGTGTGATCGGGTCAGTGTCACCTGCGCTATGGAGGCGGCATCACATAGGGGACTGCGCGCACGGCTGGCGCATGAAATCTACACGTGCTGCGCATTTTGGATAGCCATGTCAACGCTGCCAGCTCTTGCCATATCTTACGTAGGTGAGATACATTTAAAGTAGGTAACGTTAAGTCGGGCTTGATTGGCCGGGGTAGTAATTAGCACCTTTAAGAAAATATCTTAATTTAATTCCGAATGAAATAATATTGAACCTTGTTAGCTAGATTGTGCACCAATTTATTTGTCTATTATGTAACGAATTTTAAATTTGGCAAAAACCAATAAATAATAATAGAGAAAAAGCAATATACGCATGATAAAAAAAATGACGAATTTTACATTTTTTAAGGACATTACTATTATTTTTGTTGTATTATCCTTTACGAGTACTTGTAATTGTTTTACTGTTATAACTTATTATCTATCAAAAAGGATTGTTTCGCACTATTGTCGTCCCAAAAATATATAGTTATTTTTACCATTACTTAAATGGTGTGAAATAATTATTACCAAATCAAATTTTAGTGATTTATCACCTACTTGTTGTAACTCTGCACATCCCACAGGAAACCAGTATTCAGTTTTAATGCTGATACATTTTAGTTGCTAATCTCTTCTTTCATTTTATTAAAGAAAGATATGTTGCAAGTCCTTAGCTGGCCAATAGCTGAATCGACATCACATAGGGGACTACAGTAGTCCGACTACTCGCAATGTTGACGCAAAAACTTGGATAGCCAAATTCAAGATTTAAAGTATCTATATTTGTGGATTAATGGTTATCACATGAAGTCGTAATATCCTATTGCTGAGCGAATGGCTGACCGATTTATCTTAAGATGTTTTCGTAACCATTGCAGCGCAATCTACTACCATGCCAATACTGTATATAGTATTATTGTTTGACGACATTATGGTTCAAACCATAGATTTAAATGTGGAGATAATTTAAATTGTCTTTAAAATGTTTCAGTGGTACGTCTAAGCAAGCACCTATGGTTGAAGTTACTATCGAGTCGGTATCCACAGCTGGAGTTCATAAGAACGGACACAGTCCGCTCGTTGTTGGATACGCATAGAAACCAAGGAATTATCAATGTTTTACTTTGTGTAAAAGGTAAGCTTTATTATTTAAGGGTTAAATTGCGTTAAATATATTTTTTTACTTTCTATCCCGTCAGATAAATACTCTTCCTAAGAATATGACATGGCTATTAAAAGTGCTAGAACGAGAAGTGTTTATTATTTAAAAATCGTAAATCAAGAGGTAGGTACAACGTTAATACGTCGAAGTTTGGGCTCTCCATTGCTGGTGATTTAAAGAATACGTTTATATTAAAATTTAAAAACAAATCAATGTTATATTATAATCTAGAATAAAATTAAAGAACCAAGTTTTTTTATTTTAAAATCTTAAGTTACGGCGCAGAGTAGTTTTTCGGAAAATAACGCCACTCATACCGAGTCTAATCAAGTAGGTAGGGAGAGGTCGATGATAGCGCGAACGTTGACTTTTTCTTTTCTTTTTGATCCTTTCTCTTTCTATTTCGTAAAAATTCCCTTGTGTGTGAGCGAGATCAATTAATAAAAACACCTACTAAAATTCACTTGTCGCACTGCCCAGATTTTAGGTATTTATCACATAATATTTGCTATTTTGTCAATTACATGCGGTATGTGGGATAGACCTGGAAAGTGTACATACATACCTATTTATTTTGTGGTAATATTTATTGTAATAAAAAATAATACTTATACGAAATGTATTTCAGGCTGATTCTAAAGATCTATAATTAAAAGTACCTATCTGATAACAACATTTAAAAATATAATTTTAAATTAATGTGGATAGGATCATCCATTCCGTCCAAAATCCCCCATGGTCGTTTGAATGTCACCGTCAAATGACGGACACTTTCGTGCAACTGGGCCTAAGAGGAACTGACGTCAAAATGATAATACAAGCATATACTCGTACCTAGATAATCAGTGCTTAATTGTAGTAACACAGGGGGCGGGCATTACGAAGTACAACTGACAATAGTCGTAATTAATCTAACAATTAAATCAGATAAGTTATTATTACGTGTGGGTAGGTGTATAATTTGATTGGATTTATTATCATTAATTAAAATCAAGGTCGTTGAACTGAAAACGAAATCTTCGAAGCAAATCTTCTTACAAAATTAAAAACCTACCGATAAATAAAAAATACGTACATAAAAGTAAATAAGTAAAGTATCATCATGACCCTTCCACCAAACCACGCTTTTAAACAAGTGGATTCACTTCACATTTAGCCAACTTTACTAAAGGCTTATCATGACAAGTGGCGGGCAAGTCGATGTCTCTAGCGTAGCTAATATCATAAGTAAATTAAATAAATTATTGTGTCCCGACCAGGAGTTGAGCCAGCTACCTCCGAGTCTAAATCCATGGACTTAACCGCTAGACCATGGAAGCAGTTTCGCTTCTATAATATTGTAAATATGAAATAAATTTCTCTATTTATATGTTTGTTTCTCTTCACGTCTAAATTACTGAAATTTTGATTAAATTTGGCAGGGATATTCCTTGGATTCCAGGGTCAGACGTAGACTACCTGACGTCGTCATCTGACCACGATGTGTGATCTCACAGCAATAACCTATTGAAAATTCCAGGTCAACTAAAGACAGACGATATAAAGAAGCAATTGGCTCAGCATGTGGTGGAACGTCGAGATAAGAATGGGGGTCTAATGTTCCCCCGACTCAGGCACTCCCTGGTCTCATGTTGGGGGAACTATGCCTGGGATGCAAATGTCACTTTCAACCTTGACAACCACTTTCTTCTAGCCTCGGGCGTGTATAGAGGAAGGCCAGTTAGCGATGTCAATATACAGGTCAGATAGTTTTCTAATAATATCAGACATCTAACTGCCTCCGTGGTCTAGCGGTTAAGTCCGTGGATTGAGACTCGGAGGTACCGGGTTCGATTCCTGGTCGGGGCACAAAAATATTGATTGATGTTAATTAATATTTAATTTATTTGTGATATTTCTCGAGTTTGGTACGCTGGAGACATCGACGAGCTTGCCACTTGTCATGATTGGCCTATAGTAAAGTTTGGCTAAATGTGAATCGGCTTCTTTATAAGCGTGGTTTCTGACCACCCCGAAAGGGAAACGGTCGTGATGATACTTCTATATCAGAAATCGCCTTTTTAAATACTAGTTTGCGTTTGTCTAACATTACTAGAACTACAAGTGACTAGCTCGAAAATATCTTAGTCGTTTTACAAGTCGCGAAAATTCACAAAACAATTCGAATAATAATAAATCCATATAAATTTAAATTAATTTAAATATTTTAAACTTGTAATAAAAGTTTTGTTATACTAGTCGTTATAACGTTGAAGAAAAGCATAAGTTAGTAACTTACGACAATCAGCGTTATCCACCACTCCGCACTACCAGTGTGGTGAATGAACAAAACTTTTATTTAGTGTGTTTTTTTTATTTTAATTTTCAATTATCCATAAATTAAAGTTATCTCCATTTTATAAAATTATATACAAAATCTATTTGCAGGATTATGTCAGCGAACACATAGCCAAATACTTCCCCAATGACCAACCTCCGTGGCAATATATTGTTATGCCTTGCGTCTCTTCAGAACAAAAATATTACATTCTAGTTCGCGTGCATCATTTACTACTAACTGGACAAAAATCTATTAACATCGGGGATTTGCTATTGGTAGAGCAATCTAAAGCTCCGGAAAGAGCGATAAGACATCAAGAATTTAGTCAACAAAGTCCTTTAGGAAAGCTATTCTCTTCACCTTCCGCTTTGCCAGAACTATGGGAAAAGTTTAACGAAAACCTAACGAACGCATGGAACGAGTTTATTTCTGAATATGATCCAGTAGAATCTCCTAGAGCTTTGAAGTCTTCGCCAGGAGCGTTCCATGTGGTTGGGTTGGCTCTGGTAGCTGGTGCTAATGCCTTGAGAGATCTTGCTAAAATTCGCTCAAACGGACGGATAACTAAATCTACAGCACTTTTAAGGGCTCTTCGTAACGAATGTCGCAGAAGAAACCTTACTGCTACTAAGGTAAGAATAATTTAATCTAACATCATGATAATAATAGAGACAGGCTGTGGGGTCGTCCAGGCCCGGAGGGCTGAAGGCCTTGAGTTGGGGATAGGGACATTCTTCAGTTTTCCCCGGCATTATCTCAGCCGGTAATCACCTTTGATAATTCATGCAATTTTAAAACGTGGGCACCGTTGCTGCTATAACAACGCCCGAGTGGCTCAATGATAATAAAACCAACTACACAAATCTGTCATTCACAATGCTTGCAATTTGCTTTCAGTGAAGAGAAACATCATCTAATCCAAGAATAAGCGTAACATTGTAGATAAGATTATAGTTATTATGAAATATAAACTATTTACCTTTTTCCAGGTTCTTTTATCGCCATTAGTTACGGCAGATCCAAGAAAATGGCCCAAACGTATGTTTACAACAACTATAAGTAGTGTGCGCTTGATGGTCAACTTACCAAGTCGAGTACGAGACGAGATTGTTGCTTTAAGAATGCTAAAGGAGACTGGGCACGTTCATATGATGAATACGTTTACTTGGAGATATGCTGGAATTGTGCAGTTATGTGTTAGAGCGGCGACTGAGGCCTGGAATGGAGCGTGGGCGGCGTATAGAGCTCCAGCCCAGCTGTGGATGGATACAGTACGAGCTGATGATGGCAGACAACATGCTTTGCAAACTGTCAATCTATGCGGACGGAAGGTAAGTATTTACTAGATAACAATTTTGACCATGACAAATCTTACAAATACCCTAATATAAATTTTCTTATGTGGTACGGAGCAGAGACGTGGACACTGACAGAGGGTCTGTTTCACAAGTTTAAGGTCAATGCTTGGTGTTTATTTTATGGATAAAGTCCTAAACGTGGACATCCGTCAGAGATCCAAAGTTACCGACATAGCCTTCAAAATGAGTAAGCTGAAGTGTCAATTGGCTGGGCACGTCTGTCGCAGAACCGATTACCGTTGGAGTTGAGACCACGTACGGGAAAACGTGTGGGAAGACGGAAGTGGTACAATCCCCCGCCAGATGGACGGATGATCTGGAAAATCGCTGTTAGTGGCTGGATTAGGGTAGCGGAAGATCATGAAATGGCGAGCCTTGCAGAAGGCCTACACCCAGCTGTAGAGAGACACAGGCTGATGATGATTTTTTTATTATTACCTGATTAATGTAATGTACCTATTACTGTTACGTCTTATCATCATCGACCTATGCTGAGCAAAATGATTCAAGCCTAATCTACTACACTCGCCTAGTGTGGGTTGGTACGTTTGCCTTATGATATTTTACTTCACCGTAGAAGCGAAAAACACTATAATTGTACAGTTTAAAGGCCAAAGACACGTTGGTCCATAGCATTGACATTTTATCCAACGTAATTTAAGGAATGTGTTACACTCAGCTACGCCGCTCTTACATTTGCCTTATTAGATATAACAACTACCTCACTCTAATGTAAATTATTGCTAGCAAAGCAAACCTTTTGACAAATTAGTCAACAAATGTTTATATCCAGGTTGCTGCTTGGTCTAGACCCGTATCAAGAGGTGGTGTGGAGCGAGCTGCTCGAGCACTAGGTGTATCAACTACTGATGTAGTTTTGTACGCTGCCACTGAAGCCTTAAGGTCGTACTTTGAACAAGCACACGAAGAATCACCAGACATCATACTAACAACAGCGAGGGCTGCTTCTGAAGACTTCCTCTTCACTTTTGCTGAAGGCGATGGAAAGGAATATAAGAAATCTCAAACGGGAGGTAGGTATACGTGTCCTAATAAATCAAGTAGGTTAAAAGCTGGGGTTTATTTAGGTATACGATAAACCTAGATTAAATAGACGGTAAATACCCAAAGCATATGAGCTTAGAAAACCGAGAATTATCACAAAAATGCTGATCCACGTAAATATGTTTTTCAATTTTGATTAAAATTCGTTTTTTTTAATAATCATTAAAATATAAATTATAAATAAAATAAACCAAACTTCATATAAAACTAAAAAAGTAGTGTGATGAGGACACTCCATGCGTTCCCCCGTTGAACGACGAGACTGACCATATCAACAAAAAATTCTCTATAATGGGTCACCCGCCGTCGCTAAGCGGAATTTTTCCCCAAGCTCACGAGAGAACGCCAGTGCCTCCTCGGACCACGGACCCATCGTTTCGACTGCAAATAGAATCCAGTAATGGTTAATGATGATCTCCGCGTACTTGTTGCGTTTAAAGATTAAATAACTACATTTTCAGGTATGGTTTGTCTTTCATTGCCTGTGGGAGCGAGTCCTCGTCGAATAAGCGCTGTGTTAGAAGCTGCATGTGAAAAACAGGGTGCTTTAGCCAGAGCGTGGGCAGCACAAGCCAGGTGCGGGGCTCTTACAAGATCAGTCCCTTCTCCAGCAGCTAAAGTCGCTCTCAATTTACTTTCACGTAGATATTCGGTATCTTATGCGGAAATTAACGCTCCACAAGACGCCCGGTCAAGAACTATGCTATGGGGTCATACTCTAGATCACGTTGTGTATTGGAGACCTCCACAAGCTAATATCAGTGAGTATAACGTGTATTTCTTTACAAAACTGTAGTCTTTTTTGCAACATGATGTTTCATGGTTGATTGTAATTGCGATTCAATTTACTTTTAAAAATACTTATGCTATGCTTTTAGAGATATAGTGGATTGAATTTTTATCATTCATGAAGCTGATGAGGTTAAGAATGAACTTTCTTCAAACACGGCTCGTCGCGTCAGTGTATCGTACAACAATTCGACATGCATCATAAAGTACGAGACGATTACGTGACGATTGATTTCTACACACTATTTACTCGTCATCGCCCTTATTTCGCAGCATAACTATTAGTTCAGTTCTTGGTAAAGGAAGGAGACAAATCACCTTTGCCTTCCAATTAATATTTAATTACAGAACAAGGCGTCGACAATGATATTAGGTTCACCCATACAACCAAAACTGTTATATAAAATTATTTATAGCCAGTAGTACAAGGTTTTTAGCGAAAAAAATATTTAAATATGACAATAACAAAATAAATAAAAGCTTTTAAAAAACTATTGGATCGTTTAGTTTGCATTTTTTATAAAATAAAACCTGTGCTAGCTGAACAAAAACCGCCACTGCAGTACGCTATTGTGATGAACAGTCTGCGACGAAGAAGCACATACGCTACGATGACGCGACGAGCCATGCACGATTTGCCTTTATAACATTTAATTTATTTCACAGGTATGTCACTTACAGTGATACAATACGCCGATAGTGTCCGTTTAGCTGTTATGACAGATGCACGTCTTTCCCCCGGACAAGCAGTTCCTGCGACCCGATGGCCGTCAGCACTCGAACAACTTATAGCCAAAATTGACCAAGAAATTGCTAGAATTTCCGCCCAAGCACGTCTACAACAAACTCCACAGCAATTAGTTAGAAAACTATCCAGTCATAATGTACAAGAAACTGTAGAGGAATCTGGTGCTAGTTTGCTTAAACCTCCCATGCCACAAACAGTAAGCCCGCCTCCCAGTAGGAAGAATAATGAATAAGTTTGATGATTTTAAGTCAAATTGGCAATAACCAATATGGATAATATACAGTCGTTGACAGAGTTGTTACTTCAGGTTAAGCCTTAGTGACTTAGATCTGGTTAACTGAACCAATTTGGTGGTAAACGTTAATGCGTGTGAGTAATGTGATTGGGGTATACCTAATCGGAACGATTCGCCGTAAAATTGTTATCATTATTGAATGAAATGATTATGACGTAATAGGTGTTTAATGTTCTTTGGGATTTTATTTGTATGACAATCGCAAAGTTTTAGTTCTCTACTGCAAAGTAGATGTTATTCTATTAGAATTTTAGTTAGGTTATGTTGTTATATGACTAATTTAACTTTTTGAGATATAGAGAATATTGTAGTGTTGTATATATAGTATGACAAAAGGGGAAAGAAGTGGATCGAAAGTGATTTCTATAAAATCAATGCAATTAGGACGTAACATTTTATATAGCTCTCAACTTGGTTAAACAAATACCAAAGAATTTAGTCTGTTGTTGTTTTAATTAAGTTTGTTATATTTTAAGCCATACTTTATGTTTAACAATAAATTATATAAAAAACATGGTAGTTTTTTATTTCTAAAGGAGATTGACAAAAAGTTTATGATGAGATGAGAAAGTTACGTACCTACTTATAAAAAATATAGGTTATGCTTACCGTTTGAAAATATAGGTTATGCTTACCGTTTGAAAATATATGTATGCTTACCGTTGAAAAATATAGATTATCCTTACCGTTTGAAAATATAGGTTATTTGTTACCGTTTGAAAATATAGGTTATGCTTACCGTTTCAAAATATAGGTTATTCTTACCGTTTAAAAATATAGGTTACTCTTACCGTATGAAAATATAGGTTATGCTTATGAAAATAGCAATAACCCACAGACCACAAAATCGCCGCGCGGTAGCGGGCGGCATGCGTAAATTCCGTGCTCTGCAATAACATCAACACTTCCAGCTGTCAAACAAAAACTAAGTTCCTGTAATAGGTACGATTAAAGTTAAAAATAAAGCCGAGCCGACAGTTTTATTTTGAAGGTCAGCCGTAAGCTGGTACTTTAGACGCCATTTTTTTATTTTAATCGTCTCAATTACAGACTTAATTTTCGTTTGACAGCTGGAAGGAAATATTGAGTGGAGGAGCCGTCTAAATCCACGGACTTAACCGCTAGACCACAGAGGCAGTTCGATTCCTGGTCGGGACACAAAAATATTTATTAATTTAAATAAATACATTTAATTAATATTTAATTTATTTGTAATATTTCTCGAGTTTGGTACGCTGGAGACATCGACGAGCTTGCCACTTGTCATGATTGGCCTATAGTAAAGTTGGCTAAATGTGAATCCGCTTATTTATAAGCGTGGTTTCTGACCACCCCGAAAGGGAAACGGTCGTGATGATGATTTAGTTTTTACTTTATTAATAGATAGAAGAGATATTTTTAATGGTGTAATATTACAATTAATTAAATATCTGCTTATAAATAAAATAAAAACTTCCAAAGAAAGTAAACACAGGTTTTTACCAAAAAAATTAAATATTTATTATTACACACTTATTTATTTTTAGATTTTTTTTTACTACTTGTAGTTGGCAGCGGTTCTTTTCGTTTCATAATATCTTTACTATCTTCAACATCCATTTTCTCCTCTTTTTGATCCTTCTGGTAACTGAACCCGGGAATTTCGGGTTTAACAAGTTGGAAAACTAATTTCCGATGTTGTAGATTGGTACTGTCGAGACTTAGACGAACTGTTAACTCGTCGAATGTCTTCAGTATGACGTCATCACAAATTTGGTAGTGTTCCTGTAACAGTACGTTTATGGAATAGCGTTACGCTGAGAGAATACACTCCTGACAGCTGAGAACAACGATAGAATGTAACTATGTGAATTTTAAACACACGTTAATTTTTTCTATCATTACATTTTTTTTCACCCCTAGGATACAGCGTCCTAGACCTCCACTGCTGGAGATGGGCCTTCCAGAACATATATCTGGAGAATTTGGCCTACACTCGCCATGTTGGCCAGACGGGTTGGCGAGATGACTACAAGTATATTCGTATCAACTCGATCCTTTATGAAACCTACCTAATTTATTATTATTAAATTTATGATATATAAAACATGTGACCTTGGTCCCACCTGATGGTTGTTACATATATGATAGACATCAGTTAATAAAATGGACTTATTATAAAATAATTTTAATGAATAAATATTTTGACAGCCTTTTATTTTATTTTGACATTTTTCTTATCTAGGTGTATTATTTTGACATTAATTTATATTATATAATATTGACATATGTAATGAACCTATATAAGATTAATGTATGTAAATAAATATTTTGTTTTAGCCTAAGTTTGTTAATTAGTATTAGGACCCAAATTAATATTTGTACGCCTCTTAAGGTAGATTGTTGCATGTAAAAATATATTGTTCACCTTCATTTGTAACCATACAATCACAAATAAATATTTCATTTCATTTCATTTCATTTCATTTCATTTCATTTCTCCGTGGTCAAGTGGTAACAAACGTTGCCGTGAACTCGGTTCGATTCCCACCGGGGGCAAGTTGTACATTGTATAAATTGTCTCGGTCTGGGTGTTTATATGTATAATATGTATATATTTACAACAAAAAAAAGTATAATATGTAGTTTATCAACCATCTAGTTTCCGAAACACAAGTCTCGTAGCTTACCACGGAAACTAGATGGCGCTGTGTGACCTGTCTGGAAATATTTATTTATTCATTTTAGGTTTATATTATTTTATTTCTTTTATAAAAGGGAGATGTTACATATGATTTGTATTAGAATACTACTGTCATCTTTGATAGACGTCAGTTAATAAAATGAACTCGTTATAAAATAATTAATGTTTTATTTATTATCATAAATAACAATGGTAAGTGGCGAGGTCAATAAATGTTAGCATCTGGAATCAGACACCTATATTAATAGAAAAACATGTACATAGGATTTTATAATATTCTCCGCTGTTAGTAGGTAAATACGAGTAGGTTTTGTTAGTTAAAATTATTTAAAGTTTTAGATCATTTCCGAATTATTATTGTAAATACCTACAGTTTTTTTTTTCATTAATATAGGTTATTCTAAGCTATGCTTACCTCTTCATTATAAGTGAACTTATCTGAAGGCAAGTAGATAGGTCCTTCAAGACCATATTTAGGTATAAGTACTTGCAAGGCGTTTCTCTTCACGGCCAACACTACTGCAGACTCGATCTCCACGCGGTTATTAAACAGGATCTGAGGAAAACATCTTCATTAACACAAACAAATATACCTATGACCGCCTCCGTGGTCTAGTGGTAACAAACGTTGCCGTGAACTCGGGAGGTCGTGGGTTCGATTCCCACCGAGGGCAAGTTGTACATTGTATAATTTGTCTCGGTCTGGGTGTTTATATGTATAATATGTATATATTTACAAAAAAAAAGTATAATATGTAGTTTATCAACTATCTAGTTTCCGTAACACAAGCCTCGTAGCTTACCACGGAAATTAGATGGCGCTGTGTGACCTGTCTGGAAATATTTATTATTATTATAATGCTGTTTTTATTATTTGTAAAGTATCATCACGACCGTATCCCTCGCGAAATCAGAAACCACGCTTATAAAGAAACGGATTTACATTTAGGCAACTTTAATCAAGGCCGCGTTATTTATAACGCGGTGGTGGCTCGGTTGTAAGAACGCGTTCCTTAAATCCTACAAAGGTCGGTTCAAACCCCCCGGCATGTACCAATGAGAAATACACTTTTCTTACGTTCATTTGTCAAAGATTTACAACACCACCGTTCCCGTGCCTCGGAAAGCACGTTAAGCCGTCGGTCCCGGTTCCACTAATACCAACTTGTGGAATCGTTAATAAATTGTCATTCAAAAATTGACATCATATTCTCGCCAAGGCGTCTGGCTAGCGTGGCGAGTGTAGGCCAAATTCTCCAGATATATGTTCTGGAAGGCCCATCTCCAACAGTGGAGTTCTAGGACGCTGTGTTCTAGGGGCTGTAATGAATGAAAAAAAAAATCTAGGCCAATCATGACAAGTGTCTCTAGCATACCTAACTCTAGAAATCATCATCATTACAGCCCCTAGAACACAGCGTCCCAGACCTCCACTGCTGGAGATGGGCCTTCCAGAACATATATCTGGAGAATTTGGCCTACATTCACCACGCTGGCCAGACGGCTTGGCGAGGATATGATGTCAATTTTTAATGACAATTTATTAACGATTTCACAAGTTAGTATTAGTGGAACCGGGACCGACGGCTAAATGTAAATCTATGACAAATGTACGTAAGAAAAGTGTATTTCTCATTGGCACATGCCGAGCCACCACCGCGCCAGAAAGGATTATCTTTTGTTTATTGCATGGATTCACCGTGCGGGTGCCGGGTCTAACGTGTGTGGGTAAGAAAAGAGATGAGGTACCAAACTCTAGAAATATCATAAATAAATTAAATAATAATCAAATTTATTTCTTTTTGTTTTTTTTTTAAACATGCAAAGTTGTATTTGTAGTGGTGACATTAAGCTTGGAAAATAGATATATTTAACACTTTTGTAAAATACCTCTAGTACTTTAAAATAACTTCACATCATTCTACAACCACGAGGACCCACTCTACTGCTTTCAATTTATTTATTTTCATGTATTTAGGCAACAAAATTACATTACACATAAACAAAATTGACTTGTAAGATACTAAATTAAAAAATAATAAACTATACATATATTACCCAATATGGGCCCCTTTGAAGGCTTTACCAACAACAATAAGATATTGAGTGCCTAAACATTTTTATACATTATATAAATTATATTTCGAAAAAAAAAAATAACAAAAAGAAATCGTCTAATTACCGAACTCAAAAAAATTCCAAAATAAATAAAATAACTGTGTTCCGACTAGGAATCGAACCGTAAACCTCTGCGTCCAATTCCACGGACTTAACCATTTGACCACGGAGTTTTATTTTATTTGTATTCGTAAAAGTACTATTCATATTCGTGAAAGTAGTATTCGTTGCATCACTAGTATTGAGCTTCGGTGGTCGCTAAGATATTGATACTATCGGTACTATACTGTCGGTAGTATCGATACTATTGCAATAGTAGTATACATTTTGTGCGACCGATACTATCGTCCTATCGATATCTAGTCAAGTAGTAACTGTCATCGTTCTTTCTCAGCGCCATCTATCTTCTACTATCGTCACTATAACATAACTAGACAATGACCTTTATTATTGAAAAGTATGTTCGATAACAGTCCAAAATTGTTGTTTAACATCGTCTAATAGTACATACGCAACATGTATACATGAGCAACGACGTGGGTTTTCAGAATAATAAAGGGAAGACGAAGATCATGGTGGTGGATCGTATTAAGAAACTTGAGCTCACTGGGGCGCTTAATCTGGAACATGTTACTGACTTCACATACCTGGGCTCAAGTATCTCCAACACCGGCTCCTGTGAAACGGAAGTACGCAGAAGAATAGGCATGCTATGAGCCAGATGACGGGAATATGGAGGGATCGAAACATCACTATCAGGACCAAAATAACACTTATCCGCAGTTTCGTTTATCTACAAATATTTATGTACGCTGCCGAAACATGGACTCTTAGAGGCAATGACCTAAGCCGCGTCGACGCCTTCGAAATGTGGTGCTGGAGGCGTATGCTGCACATCCCGTGGACAGAGCTCAAAGTCACTACCAGGCTTTCTTCCATCTGCCTGCAACGAGTCCTTGAGTATTTTGGTCATATAGCCCGTAAAAGCTCTGGCAATCTGGAAAGGCTGGTAATCACGGGAAAAATTTGAAGGCCGGAGCCCGATACGATGGTCAGAACAGGATCTTCACACCCAAGTCCTCGAGGCTATGCACGCCGCCGTGAGCAAACCCGGATGGCGCAGCATCGTCCGGGACAAAGTGATCCGAGGATGTGGACACGATCCTCAGCATTGAGGAAAACGACGCAAGGAGGAGGAATAGTACATACATGAGTGTTGAGAGCGACGGAGGCTCGTCCAGCATACTGCGCCTGTCTGTGTCGGTAGTTGAGGTTGTCGCACAGTCCGTCGGCGGTCTTGGTGTCCAGCAGTGACGCGTGAGTGGAGTCCGCGCCAATAGTAGCCGCCAACAGGCGGTGGACAATCACATCTGCGTATCTACAATTTAAAACAGTAAAGTATCATCACGACCGTATGATTAATGTTTAAGGATAACTTACAGATAGATAGAATATATATATATACAGTACATATAGGAAAGGTAGTATTAACAAGATAGTCGAAGTGACAAGCTACTCGTACCAAACTCGAGAAATATCACAAATAAATATCACCAATAAATTATTGTGTCCCGGTCTAAATCCACGGATCTAACCGATAGACCACGGAGGCAGTTACTGGTACACATATTAGAAAAAACCTTACCGTCGAATAGGCGAAGTAAAATGCGTGTAAATAGGACAAGCCAGTCCATAATGATAGTATTCGTCTTGAGATTTGGTTCCGCTGGAGAAGTAGACCGCTTGCTGCATGCATCTGGTCGCCATTATCCGGAGCAATGTGTTGAAGAACGGACGACCTGGGATCACAGCCAGGTCCAAAGACTTGGAAAAAGCCGCGTTTGTCGTCACATCTATGTCGAAACCCTAAAATGCGATGATTTATTATTATCAAGATCGAAATAAAAGCTTAACGTCGAAATTAAGCGCTGACAGCGCCAAGTCGAGCACGGCCTAAGTCTAATCTTACACACTATTTTTATCATAGCAACACTGGTTAAAGTGTTGCGATTAGCTGACGAGAAACGTTCTTTTTAAAATGATTGGATAACACAAATGGTAAGTTATAGGTTTTTTATAATGAAAAATGGAGGGACAGTGGTCAAGCCGCCATTACAGATTGGACAACTGTAAGAAGATTGTAAATTGGACATGCTTGCCGGACAGTTCTTATGGGTTAGCCAGTTATTTTGGACAATCATTGTAGAGATTTCGGATTTATCACTACTTATTAGTTTAAACTAGGTTGCGATAGCAATTGATGATAATTCTAGTCGAACACTTCGTGATTCCCGCCATGCCATTCTGATGAACGAATGATTTCCTACTTATTCCATGTTTTAAACAATAAAACTGTAGTTGCTGTTTTCACTAACTTCGCATAGATTTCGTGAGACGTCAGTTTATTCTAATAACCATTAAACCGATGTTAACGCTATTATGTATACATATACATATTTATTTATGTAGTATGTAGGTTCTAGGACAATTCTACGCCTTATGTATATCCATCCCTTTTATTTCCTATCCTTAAGACTTACGGGTGAAAGAGATGCAGAAATGCGCACACGCACCTAAAACGCGACGATTTTGCGGCGCCCCAGTCAGTTGAATACAAAAATTTAAATGGCGATCCCGTTAACTACTTAACCTATATAATTAATCAAAACTAAGACTATTTAAACCGTAAATTGCGTGTGCTTATAAACTCTGGTCCAACTCTTGATACTATTTGGAGCTGTCGAAGAATCCGCATTAAGTTTCCTTTCTATTTTTTAGCGATTTTTAGATTAGCTTTTTTTTTAGCTGTACCCGCGAAACTGCTGAATTCATACTTCCACAAGGTCATGATAATGATGAGTATGATATGACGTGTATGAGGTCCCATACCTGTTGCTTGGCTGCCTTGAGGAAGGTGGTGAAGTTATCTGGAGGCGGGGCAGGGTGTCTCCTCAGCATGGCGCACTGCGGGAAGTCCGCGGCCAGACGCTCGGCCACGCTGACGTTGGCCAATAACATGAACTCCTCGACCATAGAGTTAGTATCGCGAATAGTCTTCGTCTGAACTTCTATCGGATCGTGTGTCTCGGAATCTACCTGGTATAGAAAATAATAACTAATAATGTCAATTTAAAATGTAAGACAATTATTAGGAAATCGATTCACGGTTTTGTTGCCGTCGTGTAGATTATGAACAAAAATTAAATAAAAAAAAATTAATGAGTTTTAAAATAAAATAACATTTATATAAGTAAAGTATCACATCACGACCGATTCCCTTTAGGGTGGTCAGAAAACAACGCTTCTAAAAAAGCTGATTTACAGTTAGCCAACTTTACTATAGGCCAATCATGACAAGTGGCCCACCTGTGATGGGCGCGCGAGGTCCATGAATGTTAGCACTGGAAACAGACACTCACGACTGACATCAGTCCCCAACACCATGCCGGCTTGACTGGGCATGACGGTAATTCGAGCCTGATCCCGAAACGTGTGGATACACTTTACTGGGTTTATTCACACGAACGGTGGATATCCCCGCCCCGGCAGACTGCGCAAATTACCACCATCAGTCTGCCTACCACCTATTAAAACTCGTCAATTTTGTAATTTTTAGGTCATATGGTTTTCAACCTTTTATAAAATTGAGAGTTTTAGTTAAATTTATTTGTAAATTGCTCTTCTTTAGTCATGTTATTATTAAATTCAATGTATATTGTCATTATTTTGCGTAAATCATTATTCTATTCTTGGCTCCTCTCTCTACCAAAAATTATGTCATACCTTGTCCTAATCAGAAATGAACACTTTGTAAACAATAATACATTACTGTCATATTAACAAATCTCTAAAAAAAATAGTGATGTACTTGTGTCATCTGATTAAATGTTTGGATGACATCTGAAAGTTGTTCTATTAAGAAAGAAGTGAATGAAAAACCTTCTAAGTAATAAATAAATTATCGATTAATTTACACGTACATTTTATTTAAATCTTTATTGCACTATGTACAAGGGGCGGGCTTAATGCCGCTAGACATTCTCTGACAGCCAACCTTTAGGACAATGTAAAAAGTTCAAGGGGTAAGGTAGGTGCAACACGTAATATAGATATGATAAATATGGAAATAATTAGGCTCTAGATAAAAGGATTGTAGCGGCGCGTCCGACCTCTTTTGACAGACTCTGACCTCCTTTTTGACTGACAATATTGGAAGACCATTTTATTTGACAGATTGTTAGAATCTGACGATTGACAGACGACTTTTTACTCAGACTTGAACCAAGATGAAACAATTATAAGTATTTTTATTTAATTTACACTTTTATTTACACTGAAGACGACAAATTGACGACAAATCTATTATGTACCAGACAGACGGTATATAAAGTGGTCCTTCGAGCCGGATATGAACCAGCGACCTATGGATATAAATCCATGTTGACGCGCCGCCAAGCCCAACTCGCCGCTGCTATGACGGACAACGCCGTGATCCCGACTTCACACGTTTCCACGACTGCAGGAGCGAACGACGACGGCAATATAGTATATATACATACTACATATAATAAGTACTTATATACTTTGTAGGGAGCTGTTGTAGTAAAAAAGGGCATGTATGAAGAGGTTAATGAATGTCGACGAAGCAAAAGAGGTATGTCGTGATCGTGTCAAATGGCGCTCATAATTGCATCCCGCAAGGGATCAGGCGTGAAGATATGTATGTTGTAGTAATGCAAGTGGACCATTATTTTACATAATATAATTATTACTCTTGTATGTAGAATTTATTTATGAGAATAATTAAACTTACTTGAAATCGTATCTCTGGCGATGCTAGCAAAAGAGCTCCATTGTCCAAACGTTTTTTCTTAAGTTTCTTAGCCAGCGTGTTTAATATACGCAAGGACGAAGCCACTTGATCATTACGGTTCTCGTTGTCAATTGTAATTTGTGCCTCTTCATATGTCATCGCAGCACTAGACTGAAAACAGTGAGAGTCCTATAGAAATACTCTATTATACGTGACCCGATTCACCCCAAAGCCAATGAGAATCTGGCCAAGCTAGTTTTTTTTTCCAAGTTTTTTTGGAAATTTATTAATTAACTATATATTAAATTTATGGTAATTGAAAAAATAAACTCATGGAACCATTTTAATCTCAATTCTTTTGGTAGACTTAAGGAAAAAACTTTGAAAACGTATGATGTACTTCTCGATTAATAACGGATAACGGAGTTTGTGCGTCCTAAAGCTACAGGTACAATGTCACTGTCGTGCTAATAATAAATATATTAAATATTATAATGGTTTATTTGGCCCTGCAGCCCTATTCTGTTACTTAAGCGCAAACGTTATATAATGGAATCCGTTAACTATATATATATCACCGTACTAAATTGTTTGTCGGTAGGTACGCATAATAAATTGTGGAACGGGTTAGGAAGGAAAAAGTGATTTTGTTTCATGTTATTATGTCATTTTGTTATTATTATGTTTACTTTTATAATCTTATTTTTTTACTATTAACTTTTATCTTATATTATTACCATTTTTTGTATTATTCAATGTTGTGTACATTTTTTTAGGCTGGCAAACCCGACAGGATTATTTGTCTATGACTTCAATAATTGTTTTGTTTGTTAGCTGTTATTTGTACCTTACGTCGAATAAATAAATAAATAAAATCACGCTATTAAAGTTCATATTTGCACGAACGCTGTTAAGGTCGAGCGGTTTAGAGTTGAGAATTGAATAATATTTTGGTATTATGACGCAAGCTCTGGCGTAAATAACGAAATCCACTAATAACGTTTGCGCTTAAGTAACAGAACAGGGCTGCTGGATAACATATAAATAATAAGCCAAAATGAGGGTTTACTAAAGCTATTGCAATGCCTAAAATAATCTTTCTGTTACGTGTTTACCGTTAGCCAAAAATAAATGGAATTAAATATATGCAATATTACATATAAATAAATTTTAATTGCATTTCCGCATGTCAATGTGTCAAGAATCAAGGAAGTTTACGGAAGATAAATTTGTAGTCAGTAAATAACAGACGATAATGTGCGTTGAATAACCTTTTGTAACAAATTACTTGAGGGAATATAATTATCCTTTTTACAAAATAACATTATAAGGAATCTCGCAGGAAAAATAATATCAGACCTCTTCAGAATCATATTCAAGACTCAGTTTTATTTTCAAAAGGAAGGCTTAATGCCGCTAGGCAACCAATCTTTGTGACAATTAACCTTTTGTTGTGAGGCCTACCTCAACAACTATTTACTATAGTTATTCTTTATATTATATATATAGTGTATTTATTAACCTTTGATTAATTTCTTAAATTTCATCAATATTTTTTATTTTGAAATTATTGTATTTGGAATTAATTTAATTTCAATTTATGTAAATTTTAGATTTAGTGTAATTGAGACCCCACAATACCGGCCTTCCTAGTGTGGGTGTCCAATAGAAAAACATGTCATCACTACAATACCCAATCATACAGTATTTGATTGGTAGAGAAAGGAGTAGAATAGAATCGTAGCAAATGAGAATGTCCATTTTTCTTAGAGAAATGGGCCCAACAAAATGTTCTCGTGTCATAATGATTGCTTTTTTTTATAGTTAATATATTGTGTTTTCATAATCTGTAATTAATTTTATTTATTTTACCCTAGCATAACGACAATTGACATAACTTTTTTTTACGTTAATAATTACATAGGTTCGATCCCGACGATTTGAAATCCAGTGTTTTATCTATAATAAAGAACCTAGTCGTATAAATAGTGTTTTATAACTTCATACATAAATTTTAACCAATTGACTATTTAATTAAATTATATTTTAATGCAAAAGGGTAAAATAGATGTTGTAATTAAATAAAATAAAAAAATACAATTGTTTTGATTATTAAATTGTAAGTAGTTGAGGCACACTGCAAAAAAGTTGGGGCCTGGTTTTGGGCACTCTTTTTTCAATTTCTAGTACAATAATTATTTAAATCGCGCAATGAATAATTGGGCCAAGGTCGTTCGCTAGCCTGATACGTTATTGTCCTCCTGTCTCTTTGAAATACGCACGGCGGCGATTCTAAGGACTGCTTATTGATTAACAATCCCTATATATTTTTTTATTTAAAAGTCCTTCACAGAAAAACTTACAGAAAAGGGGCATTACTTACCTTTATAACACTATTGTGGAATTTAGTACTTAAAACGTTAGCATTTTCATCCACCTCCCAGACACAAGAGAATGCCAATCTTTCTTCGCCTCCTCTTAGCGAACACAAATTGGAACTCAATAAATCTGAAGAAAAAAAAATACATGTTACATAGGAGTAATATCGTTTTTAAAACAATATTTGGACGCAGTTACGCAAAAAGGATCCAATTCACAATGATTTAGAAAATTAATTATGAATTTTAATCAGGTCCTTAGGGTGATATATCTTATATCAATAACGATCGATATAAAAATACCGTTTTTGCCATATCGCCGGGTAAGAGCGAAAACCAACTAACATTTTTTTTTAGTAAATTCACTTTTTTCACCAGTTTTTTAAAAAACTTCTGCTTTTTCCAGTTATAAAACTGTGACGCTTAGTTTCGAAGATAGTGGGTCTTAATAGTAGTTTATGAAACTGTTGCATAATAAGGGGTATTATACACGAGTGTGTGTTTTTAATAGTATCACACGAGTGTTTTAATACCTAGTTATGTGCAGTTTCATACACTAATTTATCTACTCTCATACATTGGGATTAAACCTACTAAATAAAAGATAAAAGTTAAAAAAGTAAGAATATTAAGCAAGAATAAAAAAAAAACACGAAATGCTATACAATAAAACGTATTGAATGGCGCCAATTTTTATTTTTATTTTTTTTAAATGACTATGGTACAGAATACATAAGTCCTAAACAATGAAATGGCGCCAACCGCGCACGCGCTATGGCGGGCGCTGCCGAGACAAGTAAAAATTGGAATCATAACTTTTTTGTAATGGAACCTTTGCCCTAAAAAAAATAAGTGTTATATAATATGTATGATTCTATTTTTAAAATTAAATATAATATTATTTTGTTAGAGAAAAAGTGTTATAATGTGATTCTATTTTTAAATTTCAGCAGTATGTTTATAAAGTATGTCAATATGAGAGTAAAAAAAGCAATTAAACGAACGGTTTTAGCCGAAAACGCAAATTATAAAGTATCGTAATATTTGAGTCTCGGTCTGCCAGGGCCCCCTTTGCCTACAACTTTCGCATTATATATCTGGTTCGTCAATCTTTCTTCACTCATCCTTTCAACATACCCAAACCATCGTAGCATGCCTTTCCTTATTTTTGTCCCTATGCTTTATTTTATACCTACACTTTTCCATATTTCAACGTTACGTATGCGGCCAAAGTGACGCCGCATATCCGACTCAACGACCTACTACTGTATTATATATATTTTTTATAAAGTAAAAAGTTAAGTATCATCGCGACCGTTTCCCTTCCGGGGTGGTCAGAAACCACGCTTATGAATAAGTGGATTCACATTTAGCCAACTTTACTATAGGCCAATCATGACAAGTGGCAAGCTCGTCGATGTCTCCTGCGTACCAAACTCGAGAAATGTCACAAATAAATTTAATGTGAGTCTAAATCCACGGACTTAACCGCTAGACCACGAAGGCAATATTTTTTTATAAAAGGGTTTTATTCTGCTGTTTCCTTAAGTTTGACGTTTGTCATTACTGCTCAATATTTGATTAAGCTGTTCTCATAATAGTCAATCATAAAGAAACTTTCTTATACTCGTAATATATCTCACCTGGAACCATGTCAATTCTTCGATCGACCAAATACACAGTAGTAGAACGTAAAGCGGCTTCTTTGTCCAGCGCTGTGTTGGGTCGAACAAAATGTGTGACGTCAGCAATATGGACTCCTACTTGGTACTTCTTGAGACCATCAGCAGTCTTGGTCGGAAGCAACATTGCGTGAAGAGCATCGTCAATGTCAGTACAACCCGGCGGATCCACAGAGCAAATGCAAATAGAACGCAAATCCACGCGTTTTTGAACTTCCTAGTAATTTTCAAAAAAACAAGTTTAAAAAAATATATAAAGTATCATTACGACCGTATCCCTAACTATTCACATTTATCTAACTTTACTATAGATAGGCCCATCATGACAAGTAGCAAGCTCGTCGTTGTCTGTAGCGTACCAAACTAGACAAATACCACATAAATAAATTATCGTGTCCCGGCCAGGAATCAAACCCGGTAACTCCGCAGACTTAACCGCTAGACCACGGAAGCAGTCAAAATGTTATTTTTATCCATTATACATATAAAAAAAAAGTAATTCACATTAATTTTAATATATACTATTTTTTAACTGCCTCCGTGGTCTAGCGGTTAAGTCTGTGGATTTAGACTCGGAGGTACCGGGTTCGATTCCTGGTCGGGACACAAAAAAAAATATTAATGTAAATAAATAAATTTAATTAATATTTAATTTATTTGTGATATTTCTCGAGTTTGGTACGCTGGAGACATCGACGAGCTTGCGACTTGTCATGATTGGCCTATAGTAAAGTTGGCTAAATGTGAATCCGCTTATTTATAAGCGTGGTTTCTGACCACCCAGAAAGGAAAACGGTCGTGATGATTACTTTTTGTAACAAAAAAGTAGTCAATTAAAAAAAAAAACAGCGACGTAATTAAATGTATTGTGTTGACTATTTATTATTTAAACATTGTTGAATTAGCCCTACAACCTAAAATATATTTTCACGTGATAATTGGCCACATATTCTAGACTTTAAAAAGTCGTAATCAAATTATTTTACTATTTTAATAATTAAGTTAGTACTAAATAGGTCCTAGGCCACGAGGTTAATTAGCCTTACAAGATAACTTAGCCTCAAAATAGTTGCGATAATTTATCAGCACGTTCCACAGACAAAGATAAAGCGCGAGCGAGAGACAATGAGGAAACCCTGTGTCTTCGTGAAATCTTGAGGTCACGGTTCGAACCCCGACAAGTGCCAATGAGAAATAATTTTCTTAAGTACATTTGTCACAGATTCGCAACACCACCGTTGCCGAACCATTGTTCTGTAAGGCCCTCAGCAGCAGGTCTTTAACAGTGTACTAAGACTTGTGTTCTAGAGGCTGGTTACTATTTTTAAGACTATACAAAAAAAAAAAGTTTTTGTCGGTACCTATTAATATAACAACCGGTTTAAGAAAAAAAAAAAACTTTTATTTCGCTGGTGATTGGTAGCTGGCTTATAATATTGATAGTTGAACTAATCACATATACAGTGTAAACTCTAAATAACGACACTGGAGGGACTGTGCATTTTATGGCGTTATAAAGAGTCGACCCGTGACCACAGCCAATGCAACTTGGCTGAAACGTCGGGAGAATAGTCTAAGGTAAATCGCGTAAAGACCCGTTAAAAGAGAAGAAAAATCAGAATTGGAAGACTTGGAAGGTTGCCTATACCGCCACGCAGGAACCGTAGGATTCTCTGCATGTTGTACTCAGTATTAAAAGAGCCTAATACACCAGAATATTTAAAAGAGAAATTTAATTTCCTTGGTGCCACTCATGACAGAACTTTACGTTCTTCTTCTAACTCCACGCTCTCCTTCCCCACACATCACACCGCATTCGTTTCCAAGTCGTTTGCGGTTGTGGCTGTGCATCTTTGGAACCAGTTACCGGTGGACATCCGTCAAGCTCCAAATAGAACACTATTTAAGAAACTGTTCTATGCGCACTATTTAAATTCACCATAAGCTTAATACACTCTATGCTATATTTATTTCTCTCATTATAGTCATCATATTGTATGTATATTATATTTATATTTATAGAACGTATGTATGTAGTTTTATTTGTGTATGTATTAGTAGGTATGTTAATAAGTATTTATTCACTAGTATATATTGAAGTCTAATATTTTTCTATTAGTTTTGATAGCACCTGCCTTATCTTGTCGTAACTGCTTTAGTTGTCCCAAAGGTTTGACCAGTATAGAATGTCTAGCGGCATTAGGTCCGCCTTTGTACTTTGTGGAATAAAGTTTATAATAAATAATAAACCAACCAAAGCCAATTGATTTCGACGCTTTAGAGAGTTTGTCGTTATATCGAGTGACGTTACATGGAGTTTACAGTGTATATGAAAAATTGAAACGATATTTTATTATCCTTTGAGAAATTGTGGGTAAATGATCTTACTAATGAGAGCGGTGGTGACTCGGTTGTTAAAACAGTTTCTTTAAATCCAAAAGAAAAGACCAAAATTTAAACCTCGGCATATAGCTTTGGGCGCGGTGGTGACTCGGTTGTAAAAACGTTCCCTAAATCCTACAAAGGTCGGTTCAAACCCACCCGGCATGTACCAATGAGAGATACACTTTTCTTAAGTACATTTGCCATAGATTTATAACACCACCGTCCCCGTGCCTCGGAGAGCACGTTACGCCGTCGGTCCCGGTTCCATTAATACCAACTTGTGGAATCGTTAATAAATTGTCATAAAAATTGACATCATATCCTCACCAAGCCGTCTGGCCAGCGTGGCGAATGTAGGCTAAATTCTCCAGATATATGTTCTGGAAGGCCCATCTCCAGCAGTGAAGGTCTAGAACGCTGTGTTCTAAGGGCTGTAATGATGATGATGTAGCCTTGAGACATACATTTTTATTATGTACATTCATAATAAAAATGTCGGTCCTGGTTCCATACCAACTTGTGAAATTGTTAATAAATTGTCATTAAGGTTGACATGATGATGATCTTACTTCAGGTGTAATAGTCCAGTCATTAGGAGGTAGACAAGCCAGAACAGCTTCACTAAACCTTGCATGAGGAACATCATGTTCAAGTAACAACACTTCATTCTCAGCATTCTTGTCTCCTGCAAATATTTTATCATAATTAACCTACAACCAAGATCATAATGCGTCCTTTTGGTAGCATGGAGCACGTAGCACGTAGCACGGAGCAGAGATGTGGACACTGACAATGGGTTTAGTGCATAAATTCAAGGTCGCTCAGCGAGCTATGGAAAGAGCTATGCTTGATATTTCTTTTTCAATTCAATTCGTTTATTTTTGCAAGTAGGCATAGGACAAAAAGATATGTATTCTGCACTTTTACACGTCAATTTTTACAATATTGATATAAAACGATATAATTTTATAGTACATATTGGTGATGGATAAAACCTTGATATTCGTCAGAGAACGAAAGTTACATAGCTTTTTGAATTAGAAAGCTGAAGTGGCAATGGGCCGGACACATCTGCCACAGAACCGACGAACGATAGGGCAAACTGATTTTGATTGAAATCTAGAAGTATTGGTTCTTAGAACTCTGAGACGGACATAGGGTATCATCTGACCACAACATGTGAACCCAAGATGTATCTGTCTGCCTGTTTTATTCGCCCTTAGGCCTACTACTGATTTAAAAAAAAAATTGCTAGATATGTTTGTTGGAACTCACATGACATCTGAGCAAGACATGTGACCCCACAGCTACTTGAAGATCATTTTTGTCGACTCTTACACGGACAAAGCCAAATTACATTTTATTTTTACAAAGTTGAGCCAAATAAAAAAAAAAGTGTCCTGAATTGCAATCGAACCTGGTACCTTCGCGGTTAAAACCACGGACTTAACCGCTAGACCACTGAGGCAACAAGAAATCATTTATATAGTATAATGATTACAGAGATTCGACTACTTTCATGTGGTTTTAATGAATGAAACCCCTGAATAGAAAAGTCTGGATATGTGCTTGTCGTGAAGATAATACAAACAGACAAAACTTTTTTAACATATTGTATGTATATGGGTACATACCAATAGGTCCAAGAGCACGTACAAAATGTCCCAGTGGATAGCGACTGTTTCTGGGCCAAGAATCGAGGGCAACAAGAATCCTTTGAGACGACAACAAGTCACTCTGTCTAGTTTCTATGCGAACTCTTGGAATACGCTTTTCTGCTGGCGTAAAAAGATGACGGGTAGCTCCTAAAACAATTTTAAATTGATAAAAACGAAATCCATAAATAACTTTATAATATATCTAACAAGAATAACAAGTGGGTAGATTCTAATTTACCTTTATAATATATCTAACAAGAATAACAAGTGGGTAGATTCTAATTTACCTTTATAATATATCTAACAAGAATAACAAGTGGGTAGATTCTAATATATCATTATAGATGAGAACCACACCTGCGCTGCTCCAGTCGGCCTGTGACCACGGTCAATGCAACTAGACCAAAACGTCGTAAGTATGTCTGAGGGTAAACGCGTAGACCCGTTAAATTTAAATAAAAGTACTTATATTGGAATATTTCCTGCAACCGCACGGTGAATCGGTGGAATGCTTAGAAATTTGTCTTTAAGTCGGCCTTGTGACCATGATCAATGCAACTTCACCAAAACATCGTAAGTATGTCTGAGGTTAAAAGCGTAGACCCTTTAAATTGAAAAAAAAAAAAAGTACTTAATGTATTATATTTCCGGCACCCGCACGGTGAATCGATGGAATGCTTAGAAATTTGTCTTTAATGTGCGCGAAAATTTAATCTAACAAGAGATTATAAAGTTAATTATAAGCGCATATTATGAGGATAAATAACTTTATTTTTAATAATCCATGGATTCTCTGTGCGGGTGCCTGGTTGAGCGTGGTTGAAAGAGGAGAGTAGTGTCTAGAACAAAGAGTATATAACTAATTGGGAAAAGAGTGGCAACTCTCGCAAAAATGTAGGCGTTACTCTTGTGTCATCTGAACCTATTAACTAACTAGCGTCGCCAGTTGGATGGTAGGATACTTAAAGTGCCATACATACCTGTTATATGTATAGGTTCTATATAGGAATAGTATATACGAAATTCGATTTTTGAGCCCGAAACCAATTAACTGCACGTGAATATTTTAAATTATTGTGCATTTTGAACTTACACAATACATTTAAATATCTTTTTTACTAAGGTACGCTTGTTGACATCGATGACTAACATGTTAAATAAATTCAACTAATTGATTGAATTAATGACTACTCTATTATGTTTAAACGACAGACACGAATTTAGTTTTCCGTACCTACTAATAACACTTTCTATATAAATAAAAATTTTACATTTGCTTGTTTTAAATTTTCATCCTCCGATCTACAGCTTCTGACTGAATAAAATGGGTTCAGAGCACCATTTTGTTGTGCAATAACTTTTTATTGTTCCTCTCTCAACCCAACAAAAACCATTATGGGAACTTGTTGCAGAAATGTACTAAAGGCAGACCTGTTTATGCCAAATTGTTTCAAAGGAGGAGCAAATAATTTGCTGGAATTTCGTTTGTACAAAATATTACACACTAGGCATATAACTCTAAAGATAAATAAAAGCCACAAAGCAATACTAATATATTGAGGCAATTATTACTATCTAAATAATTATCCATCTATTAATGTTATAAACAAACCTGGAAATTTACTAGGAAGCAAGATCCCACAATACTGTCTCCATTTCCTTCTGATAATGCCTACAACCTTTCCTGTAGGAGTTACATCGTCACTTTCGGCTGCTTTTACTGCATTTAGAAGTACCGTTTCTTCATCCAACTTGTCGCCCGGGTCTTCTTGTTTGTCTTCCAGGACAATGTCACTGGGATGGCTCCATTGCTCTTTAGGTAACACCTCTATGGCTACAATATCGCCGTCTACTGCACGGTTGATGCCAATGTGTCCTTGTAGCAATATCTAAAAGCAATATAAGGATATGAATTAAATTATGTATGCCTAAAAATAATAGCTGGCTCTGTTAAAAATTGGGGTCTAACTTTATTTTCTATATTCTAGAGTTCCACAGAACTTCCTATAAAATTAATATAGTATTCCTAAGGTTGATGTTATCACAACAAATGATAAGGATAACATTAGTCATTGTGAGATCATTTAAGTATTATTTATTTATTTACAATCTGCAAACAAATTTTAACCTTAGAATGGTAGACATTTAATCAGCAACAAAAAATCACTACCATTTTATAATTTTAGATTATACTTACAGGTTTATCGTATCCAGCAACAGTAGCAGTGCCTTCCAGAAAGTTATCCCTTGAAGCATGGAATGTGCCTTGGTAAAGTTTGTTATTTCTAATACCAAAGTGTATTTGTGTTGGCGTCAGATGAGCAGTATACAGTGCATCTTTGGAGCATGTCTCTGGCATCACATTTTTTGACAACTTGTCAATGAGACCAGGAAAACCGTTTACATTTTCAATGTAGTCTCGGACTAAGAAAATAAAAAAAGTTTATGTTAATAACCAACTTTTTGTTGCAGTATCTTAATAATTTGCATCTAAAGGTTGCAATTAATTAAAATTTTATATTTATTGCTATAATAACATATATTTGCAGGTGTCTTACACCAGTGACAAAACTCTTTACCTATTTCATTAGGCAAGTGTTTTTATGATTCATTTTCGTCATATTTTGTCCATGTAACAAATAATTTGCTTACATACATTCAATCGTAATAAATTTGCAACACCACTGTTCCCATGCCTCGGAACACCACAAACAACTTGTAGAATTGTTGGTAAATTGATATTAAAATTGACATCAGACACTCACAAACCAGTCTGGTCAGCAAGGCCAAATTCTCCAGAAATAGGTTTTGGAAGGCCGATCTGCAGCAATGAAGGTTATGACGCTGTGTTCTAGGGGCTGTGATGATTTTGATAATTAACTATTATATTTTGATAATTAACTATTATATTTTGATAAATAGAAAAGATAAAGTACCATTGCAGCAAACAATTCCTCCTTCCTGAGCCAGTTTTCTATTATTTTCATCATCCGTAAGTAGTACAATTTGTGGGAACTGTCCATTTAAATTGTCTATGCTTAAGTGAGAGCTGTACCATGCTGCTGCTTTCCTTATAGCTCTGTCATTTCTGTCATTCTGCTTCTCGCCAGGTCGACGTTCCACATATGTGTCCCTGAAATGTATTTATCGTAAATGAGAAATGTGATTGATTGAAAAAAAAACTTTTGCCAGATAGATAAATGACCTAAAGAAAATTGTTGGTTGGGGTTAGATAAGGGTGGCAGGATATTGAATGCAGTGTTGGACCTTGAAAAAGGTCTATATCCTGCATTGGATATACAGGCTGATGAAGATGAAGATTTAGGAAACCTTTTTTTCCATAAGGTCATGTTACATGAACTAGTTTACAAAACCTTAAATAAACCGGTCTTCAAAATTCTTATTGTATTCAATCTAACGTAATCATACTCATACAATCGTATGAGTTCTGCTGGGCTGGTTCATCTAGTGCTGCACAAATAAAGTGGTACCACAAAACATAATAAGCCACTGTTATAGAAATCACAATTATCACTCACTTATGATGTTCATTGACGAATGAATAGAATCCTCGTGTCTTTTTGCCAATAACCTCCAGTAGTCTTTGATACACAGCTGTGTTCTGATGTTTTACTTCTTCAAGCACTGTTTGGAGTATTATAATATTGCACAAGGCATCTTCTTCCAATATATCAATCTGGTGTAACACCACGTTGGTATCAAGTACTAGGTAGTGTGGATAGTCAAACAGAGCACAAATAGACTGTGGTTTGGGTTCCAGAGCAATATCATTCTCTTTATGAGGACATGTCTTGCAAGCAGCTGATCCGCACAGCAAATCATCTCGTAAATAATGTTCTCTAACAATCTAAAATCATAAATTTCACAATGTGTAAACAACCTGGCACAGTGGTCTAATGGTTAAAACGACGCACAATTCCATTCCTGATTGAAAACACAAGAATAATTATTATTGGGACATTTTTTAAGTCTGGTTCGTTTTATAGATAACGACTAGCTTGACACTTACAATCTTGTATTATGTTCCTTGCTTACAATGATGGGAAAGAAAAGTTGCCAAATAGGAATCCGCTACTTGGAAAAGCAAGATTTCTTACAACCTCGCAAGTAATTCCGGTCGTAATGATACTTTACATTTACAATGTGTAAATAAACAACTAAATTAATAATATTTTCGCTACATATTTGTACAAAAACCAAATGCATGCTACTTGTGTGAACCTTTAAAGGCAAATTGTTACCATTCTGCCAATAATAATGTTAAGTGCTCTATGGTTTACCTAATAATATAAAATAAAATAAATAAAAATTAAAAATAAATCGCGTTTAATTCATTTAGTTAGGCTCAAAAACATAACCTTACCTTTAGGATATTACCCCGCTTTGTTTTTGTTAAAAACGTTTTCGTAGTCCACATAGTGCTCTGTAATCTTGCATAACATGTAATAATTAATTTATTTAGGTATACCTATAGATAATTTACGAAATAAATAGAAATAAATGATCCGCTAAAACGTAAACATAACCAAAATTTCAGAAACGCAATGACAGTCAGTCAAGGTAAATACCAAAGATGTCAGTCATCAGCAGATCATCAGTCAGCTATAAGTGCGTTTGAAATCCACGAGTTTTGTTGTACTTATTTTTATTTAGAAACGTATTTTATGTTTGTATATCTCTAATCGTATCAGATTTTACAATTAATAAAAAACTAAGAAGTAAGATTACATTATGCTTTTCATTTTCTGGCGTAACAGCATCAGTCTGACATTTATCAGGAATTCCAAACGAACAAAATAGGTTTTTTTTTTAATTGGCTTTGGTTTTGGTCATAATTTTGTATAATGTGACGGACGCACGTAAGGCGATATGACCGGATATATACCTATAATAAAAATGCCTCTAAACTACTGTAAGTTTCTGTGTATTCTAGTCACTGAGGGCCGGTAACTAAATCTTTCCTTAATGGCATTTGTCGCGTTCTCCTATATTTTTTTGTATTTAAGTGAAGAAATGTTATTCAAAATTTAGTTACCAGTCCTGACCACAGACTATAAAGAGTACAAACAAGTAGTCCTAACTCCTGAGCCCTTCTGCCAACCCTCATGCACAAAATGGTGTTTTCTTTTCTGTATTCTTCATCGGAGTTTTCTATACTAATATTATTTATTAAATTCCTATACACAGAAATTTATCACATCCCCTAGAAGATGTTGGAGATGGGCCTTTGAGAAATTTCTGGAGAATTTGACCTACAGTCGCCATACTGGCCAGACGGGTCGGCAAGGATCCGATGTCAATTATATTATGACTTTTCCACAAGTTATTATTAGTGGAACCGGGACCGACGGCTTAACGTGCTCTCCGAGCCATGGGAACGGTGGTGTTGTTAATCTATGACTAATGTACATAAGAAAAGTATATTTCTCATTGGTACATGCCGGTATCAATACTAAAGTTATATAAAATATCATATAATGGATGTACCCAAGTAGGTACCTAATTGTATTAGCATCAGTCTATTTACACAAGTATATATAAACTGTTAGATTGGCTTATACTCGTAGGTTAGACCTACCTAATGATTTGGTTGACATGCTAAACTGCTAAGCTAAAGGTAGGTATTCGAGTAGCATCCAAGTTACGAACGGTCGTCGACCGTTGTTCCGATACCGGTATCGCGCATGCGCAGTGTTGTTATCTCTCACGCAGTGGGCAGCACAGCATAATAAACACGACACTAAAGACCTAAATCTAGTAAGTAAATATTTAGATTAGTAAGTACCTAGGTATAAATAGTTAAAGTTTTATTTAGGAACTACTTACGTAAAATGTATTACATTTAAAATATATTTCAGTGGTTTAATTTAGGTGATAATAATTTGGTTTTCTCATGGTCATGTTAAAGATTATAATTGATAATATCATTCGGTAGGAATCCTTTAGAGATATTTTTGTTGCACGTATTTATATCCCACCCAGTGTGTTTGTTTTGTTTATTAGTGCTACACCACTACCATGTAGATACTTAAGTTCTAAAAATATAGGTAGTTACATGCGTATACTCATATACCTACCGATTGAGCACTGGCGATTAAAACTAATTATCATTGCAATCTAGTTATAAATTAAACCGTAACCTTTTAAAATAAGAAGCACTAAAGGAAATATTAATATGTTGCCGACTTACAAATTCATGTAGGGTATAGGTACCTACTTTGATTATAATTAATTATGTCAATACTGTAAGCTCTTTGTCATTGAATTTAACGAGATTTTTCCTCACTGACGGACTTCTCTATATTTAAATGTACCATTACTTATAAATGCATTTAGAAACTCTATTATTCAATACACTTATGTTTATAATATTAGCGATATACGTGCACTCTATAGTTGG
This sequence comes from Tinea semifulvella, assembly GCA_910589645.1. Lineage (NCBI taxonomy): Eukaryota > Metazoa > Arthropoda > Insecta > Lepidoptera > Tineidae > Tinea > Tinea semifulvella. The sequence goes on from OU342586.1 coordinate 11,444,697, forward strand.
TAAAATATCGAGATAAACGATGAAATAGGCTAATTGTTACCATTTTATTATTAATTATGTTAAGTGCTGTATGGATTACCTAATAATATATATACCAAGCGATGCGATGCATGTTTTCAATAATCAATTTTACCTTAGAACTAAAATATCAATAAAAAAAATCTGGAGTGCTTTGTTTTTTTTTCAATCATTCATTACAGTCCCTAGAACACAGCGTCCTAGACCTCCACTGTTGGAGATGGGCCTTCCAGAACATATATCTGAAGAATTTGATGGCCTACACTCGCCACGCTGACCAGACGGGTTAGCGAGGATCTAATTTTGATTTTAATGACAATTTATTAACGATTCCACAAGTGGTATTAGTGGAACCAGGACCGACCTTTATAGATCAAATAAATAAACCTATTATTTTATCGCCAAACCGTAATATACTCGTACTGCTGAGCTCTACCTTCTGAATAAGAGGCCGCCGCGCCCGCGGGTGTAAACATTTGCCATCTTATCATTTTGCTGTATGGTAGTGTCCTATTTCGATCGTGGGATTAATTTTCATTTTATTTAATTCGATTCTGTTATCGAACTTGCTACATTTTTAGCACGGCACCGGTATTATACAACTTTGATAATAGTATCGTAATCTCAACGTCACTTTCCACCTACGAGATTCCTGAGAGAATGTTCACAAATTAATCTCTATTTTGTAAATCTTCGTTTATTGACCTTCATTACTCATACAATCACAATTAAATATAATCGAATTCAGCAACTCGGTATAAGGAAAAGATTATGAGCTAAAGATAAAGTTGCTAAGTCCTATTTTGCACTCACAGTGGTGGCGCCATCTAAGTAAAATTACTATCCCAATTTTCTTGCATGATCGCAACATGTTCCATTTTTTTCTTTGTCCTACGCACAGAAACCCGCAGAGGCCTTGCTGGCCAGTGTGATTTTTACATTCCCGCCGCGCGTACGTCTTACTCGTATTCTTTGATACTTTACGTATCTCACTCCCCCGCATCCGCTCTTCCTTCGAGTCTACGCTGTTGCCTCGAGGAGATGCCGTCTTTATATAAATGAGAGAGTTTGGTTAAAGGTACGTGCGTTTACCTTTGAGCTTTTTTATTTTCGTCTCAAATGGCTTAGAGCTAATCACCTACTTCCAGCAGTGCGCCAACTCCGCATACATATAACTAAGTAGATAGACAAGGTGTCAAAGAACCTAAAATTTAGATAAAGAAAACTGTATGATTAGCTGCCACTACTTGTTTACTAAACTACTAATACTATTTTATATTTTTTTCAGGTATAAAATGGTAACGGCGATAGAGAATACTTATTCTACATGGTACAATATGTGACAATTACCCAAATGGTGTAAGGTCCTACTACAAACTACCTATAATAAAATATGGCTTCAAACAAAATATGTTATTCTCCCCAAAAACTTTGGGAGGATGTGTCATCACATTTAGTACATTTCGTAGAAGGCGTTTTCTTTAAACTTGGAGTTCTGGTCGCATCTAATCCTTGGAAAACAGTTGTTTGTACGATAATATTCGTCGTAATCAGTTGTATTGGACTATTAAGATTTCACATAGAAAAAAACCCTATGAAACTCTGGGTGCCACCAGATTCTGATTTTTTTACAGATACAGAATGGTTTATAGATAATTTTCAAACAGGATTTAGATTACAAAGGCTATTAGTAACTGGAGACAATGTCCTTACAACAGAAGTATTAAATGTTTTGCAAGATATAACTGCCAAAGTGAATGAAGTCAACATAAACTACAAAGATGAAACATATTATTTAGATAACTTATGCTTTAAGATTCCCGACATTCATACAATCAGTAAGTCTAGAAATAAACGATCTGAACGTAATGTAACTTCTCTATTAGACTTAGCTTTTAATGAACCAGGATTATTCCTTAACTCAGATATATACTGTACTATAATGGAAAACTTTAATTACATGTGTCTTCAAGAAAATTTACTCGAAATCTGGAAGTATAAAAAAGCTGTTATTAATAATTTAAACCAAAGCGATATTATAAATAAAATAAACACTCGAAATAAAAATCCGGGTATAAGTAATTATCTTAACTTTACAAAATCTTTGGGAGGGATCACTACTGATGATGTAACAGGTAAAATTATTGGAGCGAAATCTGTCCTACTGACATGGTATACTAGTGTTGATTTCACGGCTGTTGACTTGGATGAAGTAGGAAACTTAGTAGGCACAGAAGAATGGGTATCAATGCCGCTATTGCTGTGGGAACACGAATTTTTACATCTGCTCAATAATTATACAAATATATTAGAAAATATTACTTTTTACTTTGAGTCCGGTAGAAGCTTTGCTGACATCACTGGAGAAACTATGATTCAAGAACTGGACAAATTATTCTTAGGAATATTTTTGATGTTTGTCTATATACAGATCATACTTTCACGGTTCAATTGGTTAGAAATTAGATTTACTTTAGGAAGTGTTGGATTACTGAGCGTAGGTATTTCTTATGTGTCCGCGTGTGGTTGGTGCTCTATATTCGGGATTCCTTTTGGACCAGTGCATTCGTCATTGCCCTTTCTTCTAATGGGCCTCGGTATAGATGATATGTTTGTAATGAAAGCATGCTGGGAACAATTAACTCTAGACGAACAACGTCAAAGTTTGCCTAATAAAATAGGTTTAATGTTAAAACATGCTGGGGTATCGATTGTTATTACTTCGTTTACAGATATAGTAGCCCTATTAGTAGGAGCAGTCACAATATTGCCATCATTAAAGTCTTTTTGCATTTATGCAGCTGTAGGTGTGTTTTTCATTTTCTGTTATTCCGTGACCTTTTATGTGGCTATATTTACTCTTGATGTAATGAGAATAGCGGATAATAGAAATGGGATATTGTATTGTTATAAACACAGAACCCCAATTACGACATCAAAAGCACCACCATATTCCCAATCTGTCATAACTTGTTTGTACAAAAAAATATTTTTCACGGTGCCATGTAAAGTTTTAGTGATCATATTTACTATTGTCATGACAGCGTTTAGTGTTGAAGCAATTTTAAAACTAGAACAAAGATTCGACCCCAAATGGTTTATTCCGGATGACACTTATTATAAAGACTTTCTAGATGCATATCAATTATATTACCCTGAAGAGGGTCACGTTGGTATGCTGTTACTAGGCGAAATGGATTACAACAATGATTTTGTAAATGTGTATAATCTAATACAGGAAATAAGAGAAGAACCCTACATTAATGAATTTGATACCTGGATCGAATCCTTTCATAAATACACACTTAATTATTATCATAAAGATTTATTAAATGCTACTGTTCTGGAATCAGATTTCCGAATGTATTTATCTCAATTTCTATTTAGTCCGAGCGGTGGACGATACCAAGTAAATCTTAGATTTTCGAGGCCATTACAGTGCGGTCATCTCACTCCCAACATTACAGCTTCAATGATGCAATTTAAATTTACTCCCTTTAAGGGGCCAACAGAATATTTGCCTGCTATGAATACGATAAAGCAAATAGTTAAGTCCGCAAACATTTCAACTGGAGATGGTTATCGAAGTGTTTGGTCCAAAGCTTTTGCTAATTGGGTTACTGACGAAATAATAGGAAATGAGGTTGAACGGAATATTGAGCTAGCTTTGTTATGTGTAATGTTCTGTACTGTAATTCTGATCACCAATTTACAGATGTGTTTCTGGATTTTTATGTGCGTGTTATTGACATTAGTTAACGTTTTAGGGTGGATGCAGAGATGGAATATGACCGTAGATATCGTATGTTGTATAGGTCTTGAGTTGGCAATAGGTCTCTGTGTAGATTATGCTGCTCATGTAGGTCATACATTTTTAACAATTTCTTCGGGAAATCGTGCTGAAAGATCACTAAAGACTGTTACATCAATCGGTACAGCAGTTTTGTTCGGTGGAGGAGCGACTTTGTTATCATTGTCATTGCTGAGTATGTCAAAAGCTTACACTTTTCAATCTTTCTTTAAAATATTTCTGCTTGTAATAGTTTTTGGATTATTCCATGGCTTAATATTTTTACCTGTTATCCTATCATTAATTGGTCCAGAAGCTTATAAAAGCAAGAATACCGAAAAGGACGATTTGGAACATAAATCGGAAATAGATAAAGTTGAATTGAGACCTTTAAAAGAGTCCAGATAATTAATTTAATATGAGAATTAGTCTGAACAAGAGTTACCTCATACGATATAACGTTTTAATGAAGGTGCTATAAACTCTCTAATCTGTGACATATAAACCTAATGATTTTGTTATACTATATATATATATATATATAGAGCTAATACTAATATTTATTTCCTAGTCTGTAAGAGGTTGTACAATTAAATACCTAATACTATCACCTTACTTGTATTTTATTATTATACTCTTTTATTTAACACCGTTTTAATGTTCCTGTTGCAAAAATTATCTTTCTTTAAGCACAAACGTATCAATAACAAAATCTTTTAACGAACGTACACTGTCTACATATGTCAAACGCTATTAATCATGTATTATTTTGTAATTTTGGTTAATCTTGCGCATTTCTAATAATAAAACAGTAACTTAAGGTCATACATAAAATAAAGTAATCCACTTTTTTGTCAATATAACGTTTGTGTCTAAAGACAGAGAATAGACTTAACTTACGATTCTTGCAGAATTAGGCATGTTTTTATATACCTAGTGTAAACGCGACGTTGAAATCCACTTTTTATATTAGGCTATCGAAAGCAACGTTGATTGATGAGTTGCCTAACGGAAAAAAACATTTTTATTTTAAAATTAATCTATTTAAAACATTATGTAGGTGTCGCTAATAAGGATCTCAAGAAAACTGCAGAAACCGATACCTTTTGTCAAAATTTTGGGGTCCGATTCCCATATCCAATTTTTTTTTTTTTTTTTTTTTATGATATGCACTTTTATTTTCCTCACTTATTGATATTCCTCGTAGTTTAGACAGTAGCCATCCACGCCTACTTGCCTTCTTACGCTGTAAACATATTTCGTTAGGCGACCCATCACTGCAGCTTTTGCTAGCATACCTATTTTATTATATAAAAAGTTAATTTGATAACCAACCGGCGAAGGTCAAACTTCTACGGATCTTGTACTAATAGGAATGATTACCTACTTTTTCAATTTAGCATATTTCTTAGTGGAGTATTGGAACTGTCTTTAGGATAAACGGATGCCGACAATGTAACGTAATAAGATGATTAGATCGAGGTGGTCGGATGTACTGGTCGGCTGGAATTAATGTCTGACCTATCTTCAGAGTTCAAAGTAAAATTCTATTATTGTTCATATCCTTTTGTTATGTTTGGCGATTTCATACTTTGTACGAGCTTAACTTAAATATGGTACATTAAATTCAGGAAAGTTAAGGGCCGTTAATTAAATCCTTCCTTAATAATAATAATAAAAACGTTTATTTCATACTAAATTTAGTTCATAATTTATTAGTTAAAATCAACAAACTATATTATTATTGTTAGAAGGTACCTAATTCTAATATTATTTTATTGATTAATTCCAATGACTATCTTCACCCAATGTTTTTAGATGGGACAGTCAAACCTTGCAGCAATAGTTTTCAGAATGCTGCTGTTACTACTTCTCATGCGCTGCAGCAGTGAGGCTCTGACGCTGTTAAGTTTTTAGCTTTTTTAAATGGGTTCGGCGACCCTTGAAGTAAAGGAAGACATTTGAATCGTTAGTTCTAAATATTACATAAATACGAGTCTTCGTAATAACTGAATCATTCCTTAGTGGCACTCGTTCACTTAAATGGACGCATTTCTATACAAATGTCTGTATTTTATATTTAAATACCACTAAGGAAGGATTCATTAAATAAAAAAAAAGATTTTATAAATATTAGATTTATTTTGTGATGTCAAATATATTCTCAGTTTCTAAATATGTCAAAGTCATTAGCTAAGCTTCATGTGATCTTGACTGTGCATACAATTTATACTTTTTATAAGTATACTGGGTGACTTTGTTAGACTAAAATATGATTCTATTGATATGATTTTTGTTTGGCTTCTCCATACAAATGGATTATTTTAAAATAACTATTTGTAAGAAGCCATTTATTTTGTCTGTAGGTATGCTATGGTTTCGTAGGAAAAGTTGTTTGTTTCTATCAATAGATAACATATTAGTCTAATCTAACGTAATACTATTCAAAGTCACCCAGTATAAACTTTCCCTATGTGTTTCTTTCATCGTTATTGGCCAAGATAGCTAAAAGTAAACAGGTCACAATTATGATATGACCTATTGAACCTTATCGCAACCATTAATGTGCGCATAAAGTCAAGCCCGACAAATAACCTAGATAAGTTAAAATAAAATGAATTAAAACAAACTTCTTTTTCTTAGGCTGAGTTGCACTAAAATGAAGTCTATGTAATTATAACGATTATAGTTAAAAATGGCGTTGAAAGTATAAGTTTTATTTTGAAGTTCAGCCGTCAGCTGGTAGATACAATTAACGTGTTTTTTAACTTTAATCGTTACTACTTCGTTTTGGTACAACCCAGCTTTACTCTCCCTTCCTTAAGATTTAGGGCTTGGTAATATACCTCTTTCTTAACTGTAAGACCTACTTACCTATACAAATTTCTGCATTTACGAGGTCTTGAATTACCGGATATCTTCTTTAAATGCAGTTTGTATGACTAAGGCGGCCCTTAAACTTAAAGCTCAAAAACATATTAAGTATTGGATGATTTGTGCAAGTTTAAATTGTATGAGATACCAAACTACATAGTTTAGGCATCAAAACTTTTATTTTGTTTAAATTGATTGATTGTTGGCGCAGTAAAAAAAAGTCAATTATTTAATCATAATTTTATTTTAACAATAATAAAAAATCTGTCTAACAAATAGGTCTGACAGTACCTAATAGTTAAGGTTAGGTTGGATCAAGTTCAGTAAGTATTTTTTTAAATAATCGCTGAACTCGAAGGACAGCTGCATATACAGAGCCCAGAATAAAAAAATACCTTAATTTCCGGCGTAACTTCAGATCATTGTACAGTCGCCGAATAAAGTGGTCTACTAGTTATAACAAAAGTACTAACAAATAAATAGGTTGAAGTCGTCGGCACAATAAATGATAACAACAGCATAAGGGATTGTCCTAATTGAACGCGACTACGCGATCATCGGAAGTTTGCACGAAGTTTATTCACCCGAACAAGCGATTAATCGATTGATATGGAATTGTTGTTCGCGTGATATAACGAATAGTCGTTTAGGACACCTTATTTTTGACATTAATCCTGAGTTACACCAAAATTTCTGTATTTGTTACGATTAAAGTTAAAATGTGTTTATTTAGAAGGTCAACTAATTTTGTTTTGGTACAACCCAGCCTAATACGTAGTCGCGTTTAATTAGGACGATGCCTTAAATTTTTTTTTTACTTCAATTATTAAACGGCATTTTTGGCCTACTTTGGTTACGTGTAGTAAAGTAAAAAGAGTAAAGTATCATCACGACCGTTTCCCTTTCGGGGTGATCAGAAACCACGCTTAAAAAGAAGCGGATTCACATTTAGCCCACTTTACTATAGGCCAATCATGACAAGTGGCAAGATCGTCGATGTCTCCAGCGTACCAAACTCGAGAAATATCACAAATAAATTGAATATTAATTAAATGTATTTATTTATATTAATAAATATTTTTGTGTCCCGACTACGAATCGAACCCAGTACTTTCGAGTCTAAATCCATGGACTTAACCGCTAGACCACGGAGGCAGTTTGTGGTTACGTGTAGGCACCTAAAATGTGTCCCACATGACTTCACATTTAAATGTTTTCAGAAAATATGGTACCGACTCTTATCGCCCATTCAAGCCTTTTTCTCTCAACGATTTAGTTTACCCAGCTATACATATGTATATATTATCATCTACATCACAACACAGTCTTAGATTCCTAGACCTCCACTGCTGAAGAGCTTCCAGAACATATTTCTGGATAAATATTATTATTTGGCGTTATCTCGCCACGCTCTGGCCAGACGGGTAGGCGAAGTATGATGTCATTTTTTTACAATTAACCATTCCACAAGTTGTTATTAGTGGAACCGATACTGACGACTTAACGTGCACTCCAGTCACGGGAACACTGCTGTTATGATATGACAAATGTAAGTAAAGAAAGTGTAATTCTTGTACCGTAAAGTACCTTTCTTATAACGGAACCTGCAGCCGTATTTCATTACTTAAGCGCAAACGTTAGATTGTCAAAATAGTGAATTCTGTTATTTACTACCACTTTTAGCCCGAGTTTTTCGGATCATAGCCGACCTTACGTCGCAGAATAGGGCTACTGCACCGCTTTTAAAATATAATAAATTAAGCCGAGGCACGACGGGCATAGAAGTACGAATATTTGCTCTTAGCTAAATCTAGTACATACCTACATATTTTTTTGTATGCATAAGATCAGTCTAAGCAAAGCATAAGCAAATTTTTTTTTAATTAATGCAGGGCGCGCCCGTTCTACCTACTCGATAGCAAAAATGCAGCGCTCCGCTTGCGGCGCCCAGTGTTCATAGAAAATTTGATAACGCTATGGGCTAATCTTTCACCCTCATATCTTACTTTTAAAATGTCTAATATATGATTAAAGAAATTATATAGAAAATACCTATTTTAATTCATGTTTTTTGGCTTAAAAACAATTTGATTTGCACATAATTGTACATTACATAATAATATTGCGCGGATTATTGATCATTGCACAAAATTATCGAATGTACCTATAGGAGTAATATTGAAAGGTTTCTGAATAACTGAAGAAGTTATTCAGAAACCTTTAGTACTTAGTACTTAAGTACAAGTTCGAGTAAGCCTAAATTTTATTGATATTTCTATGACAGCCAAACCGTTAGGATATTAGGACAGTGCTGGCAGGTGGAATCATCAATTGAGTTATTCTTAACTGTTATAAAAAATACATCACAACATTTTTTATGAATTATTATTGAAGGTATATGGAAGGTATGGCCGACTTATTTTACTCATACACAACTGTATCTATACATAAATATACATATATTTTTAATTTCTAGGCGTAACCCTAACCCAGAACTCGGGTATAGTCGTAATGATGCCAGGGATCCTTCTGGCCGGCTTCTTGAGCGGCTTTCCATCAGCTGTGGACACCTGGAAGGCTTGCATGAATGCGGCAAACACCTGGAACATGGTCTGCCGGGCGTATGTCTCTCCCGCGCATAGTCGACGGCCTGCGAGGTCATAGAGATTTTTTTGATTTATGCTTCATTATCACAACCTCTACAACACACCCTGGATCCCACTGCTATTAAGTCTTACAAAACATATTAATCTGTACAACTGTAAAAGCATAGTTTATTAGGGATCAGGGACATTAAAGGGAAAGAAATTAAATCTAGGACAATCATCTTAGAATTAGAGAATCAGTCTATGACAGTGCATTGCCGGTTATGGTCTTGTTTGACATGCACTTTCAAACTGATTTTGTTGTTTCATTGACAATATGCCGGGCTGCAAGTTACGGAAGTGTAAAATATGCTCTTCTTCGACAACAAAGTAGCCTAGATGGCATAAAAAAACATTTCGTATAAAAATAACCACCTTTGTTAAGAATATTAGTTCCTTCATTATTAATCTAGTCGATCTATATACTAAATCTATGAGTCGATCAGTTAATAAAAATAATCTAACGTATTTTTTTCATGTTACTAAGTTTGAACCCCGACTAACAGCCAGCTTCTCTAACATATTTTCTGTATTTAATTATTACTTAAGTAAAAAATTACAGGTTTATTTTTACTTAAGTAATAATTAAGTACCAAAAATACGTTCGACAAACTGCCTGTGAAATACTTTTTTTTTAACTTGTTATATAGTTGTAAGTATCTAAGTCATCATCATCATCAGCTTGTGTCTCTCCACTGCTGGATGTAGGCCTACCGCTCGCTGTGACACGATCTTCTGCCACCCTCATGCAACCCCTCCAGCGACCTTTTTCAGGTCATCCGTCCATTAGGCGGATGGTCGTTCCACTCTGCGTTTTCCTGTACTTGGTTTCCACTCCAGAACCCGTCTACTCCACCGGTCATCGATTCTGCGACAGACGTGTCCATGTCCAGCCCACTGCCACTTCAATTTACTAATTTTGAAGGCTACCATCTCCAATATTAAGGTAGGTACCTCCCGTCCACTATATATATTCCACTCTGTATTATTAAAAGCTCGCCTTTATTACATACCTGCACCAAAAGGTAGAGATTTGTCAAGTGCCACCTTGAGCTGACCGTCTTCCATATATCGTTCAGGGCGGAAGTTCTCAGGATCACCCCATAGCTTCTTATCCATGTGCAATTCTATGTAATTTGCTGCTACCAAAGTATTCTAAATAATAATACAAAAAATAGAGTCAAATCAAAGAGTGTCTGTCAGTTATAGTTTGAAAAATAAGCTCCAATTTTACCATTCAAATTAAGGGGTCAATGAGATCAATGGCAAATCGACGTTTAAGGGTTCAAGCGTTAAACTAAGATTTAGATTAGGGCTCTTGTTTCCATTTCACCAACATATAAACTGAACGAGTTCAGTTGAACTCGGTTTACTTCTTAAACGTCGATTTGCCATTGATCTCTATAAAATAAGGATTATGCGCTTGTCGCAAAAGATGTGCCGAGCAAGAAGTCTATACGGATGAGGGATGCATTCCTTTTTTAAGAAGGTGACCTTACTATTTTTACCCCGTGTTGCATCAAACTTAAGTCCTCTGTTATCGTAACGATTAAAGTTATTGTGTCGAAAGTACCTGTTTTATTTTGAAGGTTACATTAAGAGTTATATTTAGTGATTTGTTGTCAAAATTCAATAAATTATATATTTTATAATAATTATATTATAATCTAACAGTTGACTACAAAACTTAACGCTCATTTAATGTTAGAGAAATAAAAAAAAAACATTCGATAAGTAAAAAAATACTATATTTTTTACTCGGTTTAATGCAAAGGCAACTTTTTTGGATTTCTAATAAATGTACAATACAATAATATATGAGTATATTGTAAGTAGGTTTTTTTTGTTTTAGTTTATTTTTTATTTGTAGTAATAATATAGTTTATTTGATAATTATAATGGTAACAAAAAATATTACTTTATTTATATATGTATATGTATTTAAATCGTTATTTATTGTGATAAAATGTTTTAAACATAAGGCAACTAAAACTTTAACAACTATAGCTAAAGTATTCATGCGCTAATATATAACTGTATAATAGCACAAGTACATATAATAATTACATATTAAGTGAATATAAAATACATACAATATTATACCAATTTAGAGAAGTTATCTGAACTCTGTCTTGCTTTTTGTAAAGAAAAGGTGAGTAAATTTTTAAAACACCTAACTATGTTTATGTTGAATAAATAAATAGAAATAAATAAAGTACCTAGTAACTTACCTCTGGTATATTATATCCACCCAGGGTGGTGTCCTTCATGGCTCGATGAGGTAATCCCAAGGGCACTACTGTGTCAAACCGCATCATCTCACGAATGCAACACTCTGTATATGGCATTCTATAACGAATACCAAGCCAATTAACCTCATCACACTCCGTAGAAGACGTAGAGTACTAAACCTTCACTGCTGGAGATGTTGCTTCCAGAATATACTTCTGGAGAGTTTGTCCTACAATCCCCACGCTGCGATATGGCCAGACGGGATGGCAAGGGTCTCTTTTGGATTTTAAGAAAAGCGTTCCTACAACTAAATCACAATAAATTAATTTTTCCTAAAATAAACGTGTAGTCTTGCGCATGTTTGGGATCGCCCTAGCATATGGTAAAGTAAAAAATATTATTTTACCAGAAAGAAAGCGTAATTGTACCTAACTACTATGTAACATGTATGGTGTTTGCGATCGACTATGGGCTAGTTAAAAAAATGCTACACAATAGATACTTATGATAGGCAAAGTCAATCGAGCCTTATTTAATTTCTGGAACGTAAACAAACAAATTTGTCGATTTGGGACGATACCAATCCACATGAGATCCAAGAGCGTCCAATGCATCCTGAAAAAGTCACTGTTTGATGTAGATTTTGCCTGGCGTCATCGGTCCATATTTCTTTGAGAACGACGACCATCTTGTCGACGGCGAGCTATAGGCTAATGATTACCAAATTCTTTGGACCTAAATTGGATGACATGGACACCAACGACACGTGGTTTCAACAGGACGGCGCTATGTGCCACACAGCTCATACCTCATTGGATATTCTGCACGAGAGACTTGAGAGCATGGCCACGTGGAGATGAGTAAACTGGCCCCGTTAGACTTTTCTCTTTCAAACAATATAACATAACGCATGCCATCGGTCAAACTCAGCCCAATTTATTTGTTTTACGCCAAAACCATGGAAAATTGGACAATTAGGACGCGCAGCCTGCCAGAGTGCCGCGGCGGACCTTTGAACGATGTTATATTCCTCACTAATGGGATCGATAGGCCTTTCAAACGAATCAAAAACATTTCAAGACCCTAAGAATATATTGTGTGACACGAGCGGTGGTCCCTTGTAAGTACGCTATCCTTAAATTTCTACTAAGGTCGGTTTAAACCCCCCGCATGTACCAATAAGAAATATAATTTGTTATAGATTTACACAGCACTGAGACAGTGCCTCGGAGAGCACGTTAAGCCATCGATCCTAATTCCACTAATACAAACTTGTTGAATCGTTAATAATTTGTCATTAAAAATTTACATCAGACCCTCGACAACCAATGGCGATTGTAGGCCAAATTTTCCAGAAATTTATAGAAGGCCCATCTCCAACGGTATAAGTCTAGAACTCTTTGTTCTGTGATGATGATATATCGGGAGTATTATGGAAAAACCGGATAAGTTATATAAAAAAATATATAGCATTTTTATAAAAATAATTTCATACATATATTGGAATACTGCTTGCAAAACCAAAGTACAAAAAAAAGTATAGAGACATTACTCACTCGCGTCTGTCATCCAAGGTGGGGGCGCGGTCTTTTCCGATCACGCGATCGATTTCTTCGTGAATTTTCTCCTGAATTTCAGGCTGTAGGAGCATCCTCTCGACCAGCATGGTCAGGACCATCTCCACAGCCGTCCCCGTCGGAAACATGTAGTCGGTGCATACCAACATTAATTGCTCAACTAAAATAACAAAATAGTTAAAATAATGATCAATCAATAATTCCACTTAAGATAATAATAATTCCACCTACAACTCGCAAAGGTAAAAGTTTAAGGGCCGGTAATTCACCACTTCCTATATACCGACACTTTATAACCGATATTTTTAACTTTAGGGCCGCATACCCATACAAATTTCTGCACTTAAAGAAGACTGAAAATGTGGTGTATTGGACTAAACTCGAGGCTTTCCAGCTATTTTCTTCTAAAATCTGCTCTAGGTAATATCTAAAAGCACAAATTTCGGCATTTTGGGTTAAAGAGGCTAACTATGAAGTTATCAGTGTAAAAAGAAGGCAAAAATGTATCTTTTGTCAGAAAAATCGAACTAGTATGTAGAAGCAACGTTAATAAAAGTAGAATAAATACGTATAGAATCAAATTCTTACTTGAGAATGTACTGCGGCCCGTATCACGTAATTCTTCTTTCATCCTTCTGATATACATATCCAGGAAGTGTCTGTCTTGAGCTTCGTCGTGAGTCGCAAGGGCTTCGTTTATTAATGCCTACGACAAACTTATAATTAAAAAAACGATAGTATAACAATACGAGTACATAATAATTTAGGACCAATAATTCTCGCACACTTAGGTGGTTTCATGCGGAAATTTGTATGTATTGTATAGGTAACGGGCCATTTAATGAACTAAACTGTGATGAATAACCGGCCCTTATATTATTAAAATATTGAAGCTTTTATTATCTTTAGAAGAAGAAAAACAAACTGCCTCCGAAGTCTAGCGGTTAAGTCCATGATTATACTGCGGAGGTACCGGATTCGATTCCTAGTCGGAACACAATAATTTATTTGATTTATTTGTTATATTTCGACGAAACTGAAGGGATTCAAGAGTTCTAGACATAGCGATATCCTCGACAATTCGAACAGCTTGCCTCTGCTATTGAGAGCATCTGTGATGGCGCTTCTCATAGCGCTGTCTAAAATCCCATACTTTATGTTCTCGCTGCAATAATAAAGTTTGTGCACGTTGGAGCAACAGAACTTCGTGAATCCGTCTGGCCAGCGTAAGTAGGTAAGCCAAATATGTTCTATAGAAGGCTTATATTCAGCTGTGAGTCTAGGGCTGCAATAATGAAATAATCTTACCCTAAAATGATCCAAAAAATATTGATTTCCTTTTCTTAATCCGTTGAATCCGCTTAAGTTTGGTATGAGGTCTTTAATCCAGGGTGTAATGACCAGAGCCCTGCCTAAGTCGTCACTACTTCGCTGGAATAACAAGCCTCCTTTGGCGAGGTCCCAGAGCATGTGGTAATCTTCCCTGGGCAATGTGACTTGAGCAAATACAGCCATCATTCCATTCAAAAACGGCGCAGCGAAATAATGTGGCATGTAAATAAGGTCGCCTTTAACTAATTCCTAAAACAGTTTAATGGCCGGTAACTTAATCATTCCGTAGTAGCATTTATTCAATTAAATACTCAAAAATGTATAGGAACGCGGCTATGTAAGGATTGAGTTACCGGCCTTAAATTATTTATTCGAAGAAATAAAGATTAACGTAATGTAAACAATTTTTATTTTTTGTTATTTCTCGAGTTTGCCATTTGTAATGATGGATATTGGCTAATAGTGAAATCGGTCCTTACAGAAGCGTGCTTTCTGACTACCCCGCAAGAAACGTTGTGAACCCAGGACGTGGTGGTACTTTTATATCTCGCTCACAGTCTCTACCACGGTGCCGGCCTGACAAGATGCTTTTTCACACTTCGCTTGAAGGGCTCCAGGTTATAGGAGTGGGGAAAAACACTGTCTAAGAAAGCATTCCACATCTTCAGCGTGCGACAGATGTAAGACTCTCCAAATTTATGAGTACCCGTAGGGATAGTGGGTATGGTATGTGGATGCATATTTTGGCCTGTGCGTGTGGTTTGGTTGCGAAATATAATTTATGCAGTTTTAATAATGATAAGAAAACCAATTCAAAATTGGTATATAAAAATCGCTGCCAATGGTTTGTAATTCAATAAGGATACTGGCAGCTTTGCCGCACTGAAATGCTGCTTCTTTGGCACAAATTGTTTTGACCCAATTTCCCTTGTCTCCTGATCCTGTTTCGGGTCTTCATTTTAATCTATTAAAGATGATTCATAAGTTTGTAGTAAAATAATAATAGTAATTTCATCAAAATCGGTTCAGTAAGTTATATGACATGAAGGCGAAACATACATACAGACACATAGACAAAGCTTCTTTCACATTTATAATATTAGTTAGTATGTAGGGATAGGGATAAGTAGGAATATAAGGCCCGGTAATTCACTACTTCCTTAGTAGCTTTGTTACTTAGGCATGCGGGCCGTAATCCATGCCTTAACAGGCCCTAAGTTTATTTACCTCTTCCTGAGGATATTTAGGCCCGTTCTTGGCCATGTCAATCATTTCCTTGATTTCACTCGCTACTGCCGACTCGAGCGATTCATCTCTTCTCCCGAATCCATAGTCCCTCATGTATCTCAATGAAAACCGTCGTTGTACATGCCAATAATAGCCATCAGTAAAAAATATACCTATGGAATAAAATTACGAATCAGATTAAACAAAAATTTAAAAGAGTAATTTCGGTAACCAAATGTTTATGTTTTGTTCCATATCAGATGATGACAAATAAAACTAGCTCAGTAGGTCTAGCACGTATAAATATCGAATCGAAAACTTGAAGTAGGTATGGTATTAAGTACAAAGTGGCAGTTCGGATGTAAAATGTTCCAGGAATAAATAAACATAAAATTGTAGGATTTATTTATTCAAGTATTAAAATAAACGTACAATCTTAATAATAAAATACAATTAAATAGAAAATCAAAATCCAGAAAAAAGGAATAATTGTAAATAAAAAGCATTGCCGCGTTGAATAAAAAAAAAATATATAAAAAACTTGAGATTTCAATGAGGTAAATATGAATTGATTGTCTGAGTTCTTCGCGCCATTTTGCGTGGACATGTCAAGTGCAAGTTTCTGTTTTGTAAATTAATTTACTGTGGATGTTATTGGTCAAAAGTGATGTTGTTTTGTTTAATAATGTGCTACAATGTGAATAATTATGGAAAACGATAAATTGGACTTTAAATATGGGGCACAAGTTGCAGTTTATTTTTTGCGGTTTTCCCGCGCTGTGGACTCCCATATTTTACCCGACGTGTTTGGGCTATAATGCCGCGAGTGACTCCAAACAAAGCATCAAATTCTGCAGCATCTGGAATTTGATGATGACCTCATTAACTCATAGAAAAGAAAGATATATTACGTCAGACTTGGCTGTATGGGCTAGACCCTTTGCCTTCCCTATCATCTCATTCATCATCCATCGGGAGAAGAGAACAAAAAAAAAAATTAATTGATTGTCTGCTCCGGTAACAAGAGGGTTTGATTAATTCCTTTTTATTTTTTACTTTCTATTTAATTGTATTTATATACATACATATATTTTTACCTTCGACAAAAGATATTGGCTGCTGCAGAATGTATTCGGGCATTCAGTCCACCTTTGTATTTCGTACATTAAAGTTTCCAAATAAATAAAAATATATTATAAAAAAAATACTGCGTCTCAAAAGTTGCCTATATTTAGATATATAACAAGTACTTCAGAACGATAAAACAATAAAATAATTAAAATTTGATGTAATTATTGTCCTAACAAATTATAAGTATTTTACAACATAATTAGGCGATAATATAAAACAATAAAAATGCTACGAGTGCTCTTATTTTCTTAAATCTTAAATGATAATTATTTATTATCCTATCTGCATACCTACTTACTGTAGAATTTACGAACTAATTAATTCCCAGTTTCTGAAAAGTGATTCTATTAATCACGTGTCACTTTGTTTAGTCCAATCACCTATTTCAATTCACCCATTACGCAGACTGATTGAAATTGCTAAAATTTCAACGTTATTGCATTGTTGGACAAATTGAATTAGTATTTAATATGCGAGTTAGCTGATAGACATTAGCTTGTACAAACTTACCGAATCAAACAGTATTAACAAAAAAATAATAATGTTAATGATATTTATTTATCTTACAACGATAAGCAATGTCTTTATCATAGTGAGTCCTATAGACCTTCACTGCAATATAATATAATAATATTACTGCAGAATTAGCCCTACACTTGCCACGCGCTGCAAACAGGTTTGTATGGGGGTTTAATGTCAATTTATTAACCGTTTCACAGGTTGATAATAGTGGATCCGGGACCGACGGGTTAACCTATATCTGTCGGGACACGAGAAACACGGAACCGGTGGAGTTGTAAATCTATTTTTTTTATATATTTAAACTTAATTGCACAAAGTACAAAGGCGGACCTAATGCCGCTAGACATTCTATGACGGTCAAACCTTCGGGACAACGAGAGCAGTAAGTACATAAGGTAGGTGCAATACTAAATCTTATTCTATTTATTAATTAATATACTTTTTTTTTTTTCTTGACTATGACTTATATTATTTATCATAATATTATTTATTTATTCTATTCTAATTTGATAAACATATATGTAAACTGTACATTTAGTGCTCCTTCCGATTAAGTAAATGGTACTGTATATCTCTGCGACCCGTGACTCACCCAACATAAGGCATCAGCTAAAAATCAGCGCTGCAGCCTCGGCTGTAGCATATGCTGAGCTGACCACCTATTTATCGCCACACCTGTTTGTATGTTTCGGTATATAGAATAGGCTTACATTTAAATTTATTTCTTGCATATTTTAATTTTTTTGTAACCATTCTAATTGTTGTGATAAATAAAGTATTTTCTTTCTTTCTTTCTAAATAAACTTGAAGAGTTTTATTGCAGATAACATATCATCATTACAGCCCCTAGAACACAGCGTCCTAGATCTCCACTGCTGGAGATGGGCCTTCCAGAACATATATCTGGAGAACTTGGCCTACACTCGCCACGCTGGCCAGACGGCTTGGCGAGGATTTGATGTCAATTTTTATGACAATTTATTAACGATTCCACAAGTTGGTATTAGTGGAACCGGGACCGACGGCTTAACGTGCTCTCCGAGGCACGGGAATGGTGGTGTTGTAAATCTATGACAAATGTACTTAAGAAAAGTGTATTTCTCATTGGTACATGCCGGGGGGGTTTGAACCGACCTTTGTAGGATTTAAGGAACGCGTTCTTTCAACCGAGCTACCACCGCGCCATAACATATACATCATCATCATCATCCTGTGTCTCTCCACTGCTGGATGTAGGCCTCCCCCAAGGCTCGCCACTTCACACGATCTTCTGCCACCCTCATCCATCCCCCACCAGCGACCTTCCTCAGGTCATCTGTCCATCTGGCGGGGGGTCGTCCCACTCTGCGTCTTCCAGTACGTGGTCTCCACTCCAGAACCCGTCTACTCCATCGTTCATCGGTTCTGCGGCATATGTGTCCAGCCCATTGCCACTTCAGCTTGCTAATTTTAAAAGCTATATCGGTAACTTTGGTTCTTTGACGGATGTCAACGTTTCTGACTTTATCTTTTAGTGAAATCCCGAGCATAGCTCTCTCCATAGCTCGCTGAGCGACCTTGAACTTGTGGACCAGACCCACCGTCAGTGTCCACGTTTCTGCACCATACGACATTACTGGAAGAACGCACTGGTTGAAAACTTTTGTCTTCAAACACTGTGGTATGTTCGATAGGAAGATGTGACGTAGCTTCCCGAATGCTGCCCATCCTAGCTGAATGCGTCTATCGGCTTCTTTGCTGAAGTTGGCTACTCCTAATTGGATGGTTTGTCCAAGGTAGACGTATTTTTGCACAACCTCGAGAGTAGCGTTTCCCACGCAGATTGGTCTCGCTATAACATGCTCGTTGAACATGACTTTCGTCTTGTCCAAGTTCATACCGAGACCAACCTGCTGGGATGCCTACTACTTATTAATAATCACATACTAATACATACATATAACCTACATAAACAAAATATTAACAATACAATATAATATATACACAATACTATACTAATGATAAATCACAGTCTGATTAGGACTAATTTAAAACAAAGGAGAAACATGGAAAATTACGAACCTCGGTCTTGCATGTAGTGAGCATACACTAGTTTTTTTTAAATACATCACATTCGGAGCTTGGCGAATTTTAACTGGCAGCTGATTCCAAAGGTTAGCAGTTCTATGACGAGTATGCAAGTTTTAGACTTGTCAAATCCACATATTGGAACTAGCCAACATTCGGATTTGCGCAGGGCGGGCGGCCGGCAGTTTTGAGCGCGAATGCTGTTCGACCACAGCCAACTTAAAGCAGGATTTAAAAATCATACTCACCCAACTTTTTCCAAAATGACCTTAATCTTCCCAATATTATATCCAAACGCCCATCTAACTCTTCTCGGTTAAGAAATTCCTTTATAAGAGCGGAGTCATTTATTATAACCGATGGAAAGGCACCCAAGTAAAATCCTAACACCTTGGTTTTATACTTCCTACCAAGCTTGGAAAATGCTCCAGCAAGGTTGTACATCTCATGCGCTAAAATGATCCAATACGCGCCATATAAAGGCAGGCTAGGAGGTCCTACAATAAAAATAAACACTTAATTAAAAATATTTTATCACGTTTTTAATTTTGGTGTATTTTTACCTTAATATAATATGATTAATTTGCATGTTTTATGTGAAACAATTAAAAGTACTGGTATTTTTTATTAAAATTAATTTATTCATTAAGTAGGCCCAACTTTAAGCACTTTTCACCCATCAAATACATATATTAACAATAATCTTATTTTAACAATAGAAAATTAATCAAAACAGATATATCAATCCACCAAAGGTTCTCAAAAAAATATTGTCTTAAATAATGATTATTTTGCAGCTATAGATGGGCATTGTCGTACTAGAACTAAACCTAATATAATAATGTTGATAAATATACCTATCATAATAATAATTAATTTGTTTTACCTATTTATCTTTAATTGTTATTATTAATTTATTTTTCATAGGCTTACATTCTTCAATAATTATTCCAACAAGTTTGTATTCAGTGTAAAGTTATCCTTCTAATAAATACAAAAATATTTACCGGGAGGAAAGTTGTTTGGCCTTTTGTAAGCTTTTTTAACATAATAAATAACAACGGCCGGTATAATGACCGCAGCAATCACTGGTGTGAGAAACATTATTTCTCATGCAAGGTACACTTGTGAATGATAACCTACACCACTGATTCTCCTGTTTTCCTCTGTTGTACATATAATAGGTAGGTATATTTAGGTACAGTCATCTTCGAAAGTTGCTAAACATAACGAGTTTCCATAAACCGTTAAGCATTGCCACGTGACCTAAATTTATGATTGCAAATTCTTCGTCCTTAAACACATTATGCACTTTGAAATACCTATTTTATATATTTTTTTTTGTTAGCAATCCATGTACTTGTAGGTATTATAGTGTATAGTTTATTATTTAGTGTCAAATGGTACTAAAGCTAATGGCAAAGCTTTTTGGCGATGTCGCTAGCGGCAATGGTACCTTGTTTACAACTATGGCGCATCATTTTTTTAATGTTTTTGTAGTTTTTTATTTTTATGACAGAAAAATGAATTTTAACTTCACGTTATCCTTAAAAGACGAATTAAGAAAGCGAACACCGTATTTAAAAAGAAAAATGTTTGAATTAATAGAACGGCAATTTTGAGATCACCATATCTTTGATTTTGCTTCGAAATCTCGATTTGTACACTAAAAAGCAGGTCACTTCGGCATAATATCCAAAAAATAATATATTTCGTAATAAACATTTTAAAAAAACTATGCAACTGACAGTTATATTAGGTACCATTTAACATGTGCCATCTATCGTGATAAAAAGTTAGTGATACACCCCATTGGAAGACTCTCTTATTATAAAGCACAACTCATGCAGAAGACAAGGTTCACCATAAGACCACTTTTGTTTTATGTTATTAAACGATTTGTATTACCGTGCATGTGCAGTGTGTGATACAGTGTCCGAATGTGAATTAGCAAGACATATTCATCATCTCCAAACCGAGATTCCTAACATGTACCGGTACATTTGGAACTGATGGTTGCCCGGAGTACGGTGCAAGACATTAGTATTATTGATTCTTTAACTATTTTGTATTTCATTGTTTCTATTATCTTGTTTATTTTTCTACTTCCTTAATTGTATATTTGTTATTGGTGTAATTGGTTTATATTTTGAACTTATTCTTAATAGTATTTTGACAGCTTGCGTGCTTGGCATTTGCCATTATTGCAAGAATGTATATTATAGAATAAATGAATCAAAATTAAAAAAAAAACATATATATTTTATAGACCCCTAATAGCTACTAATATTTAGAAAAAAGATGATTAATGTACCTAGCTAATCCGTCGTGTCAAGAGAAGGCTAAGTTCTCTAGAAATATAGTAGTGGAGGTCTAGAAGTTTGTTTTCTAGGGCATATGAATGCGTTTCGGTAACAAATGTAGCTGTTAGCTGAACCGGGGCACAGGAATTGACAGGAACAAAGGTTATAAAAACAATATTCGATCTAAAAAAATAATGTTTAAAAAAAACCATACGATATAGGTGATTCTTAAGCATTATTGACTACAAGTAGACATTGTCAGCTCGTTGCACCCGGGATATAAAAGTTTGTGTTGTGTTATTCAAGTTTATTTTTATTTTTATTTAAAAACTTTATTGCACAATGTACAAAAGGCGAAGCTTAATGCCGTTAGGCATTCTCTGACAGTCGACCTTGGGGACAAAGGAGATATCAAATAGAAATATGAGACGGTGCAAAAATAAGAGTTAAAAGAGACAGATTTTGCTATAACTAATACTTAACCTAATATCAAATACATATACTACTTAATATACATCATATATAAACCTACATATACTCATATATACATAATACATACATACACATATAACTACATAATAATTAGAATAAACTAAAAACACACATTAAAATAGTATTATTTATTTATTGGGACTTAATTAAATGTGTAAACACAAGCCTTCTAAAGGTGGCTCTATTCGGTGCTTGATGTTTCTGTTCTGATGTTTTTATTATTAAACATATTTAGCTATATTTAGCTAATAGAATTGTTGATTGTAATCGGTTCCTCCCGCGAACCTGATATTAAAAACTCTTTGATGCTTGAAAAATTGTAGGTTTTATCGTATATTTTTAATAACGCATTACATAGTAAGTGTGTTGTCTTATATATAGTAGGTATTTAAGTCAATATTGCGATCATTCTTACAGAAATATAGGGTTAAACGACGGAAGAACAACGAAAAGAGACTGCGTCACAGAAATATAGGCAAAAACTAAAATGCTGAAAGTCATGGCAGACTATCTCCATTAAGAAAGGGCACGTGATTTAAAACGAAGTGAAGTTACGAAAAGAGTTATTAATTAATTATTATTAGTTATGTTAAAATTCTGGTCAAAATCACAATTGAGTCAAAATTGTATTTGAAACCCACTGAAACAGAAAGTGATTGCGATTATAAAGATTTAGAATATTTTATACGTTCGGCGTATTTAAAATAAATGATGTGTCATCATGTATCTGTACTAAAACAACAACTAAAATGGGGGCACCATTATGTGTCTTACTTAATGTGGAAAGGAGGTCGACTGTTTTGGAGTTCATAGGCTCTCCTGTTCCAAAAGTGCGGGCAGATTTTCCCGCCAGCCGTAACGATACTATTAAAAGGGCTCTAGCCACCGCCTAGGTTCCAGCTCTTCTGGAGCCTGTTGGAGATATCCGAGATTATGGCAAGAGACCCGATGGTATGACGTTGGTCCCCTGGAAACGAGGACGTGCTCTGGTGTGGGACGCCACGTGCGTCGACACCCTCGCCGTGTCGCATCTCAGGGGGACAGCGGATAAAGCGGGAGCCGCGGCGGAAAATGCGGAGTCCAGCAAGGGGCGCAAGTATGTAAGTATTTGTGCCGTTTGCTGTAGAAACTCTGGGCCCATGGAGTCCAAGCGCGAAAAAGTTTTTAAAAGACATAACACGCCGTTTTGTCGTCTCCTCCAGTGACAAAAGGGCTGAGAGAAGAAAGAGTTCTTCGCCCAAAGAATCAGTATTGCAATTCAGCGGGGAAATGCAGCCAGCGTTATTGCCACCATTCTACGCGTACGGGACTTTTATCCTTATCCTTAGTATTAATATTTATTTTATATTTTGTAAATATTTGTTTCGAATAAATAATTTTACAACTAGAATATTCATTTTAATTGATTGGTGACTGTACATTTACTTGACGCAAATATTTAAACAATACGTAGATTGTTAACGTCAATTTATTATTATTTGGGTAATAAGTGTGATGATCGTGCCCACCGTATCGTAAGGTTAAAAGTTAGTCGCAGCAATCACTTATTATTATTAAAACCTGTATTATTATTTAATAATCCAGCTCTATTTTTCGACACGGAACATATTAGGTTATTAAGTATGATATCTTACTAATCAAAAAGTAGTTTTTACTTTTGATTAATGTTGTTGATCATTATTTATGCACATAGAGTAATGAATAAGCGCCTAGGTATTCTATGATTATCAAATAAATTCAAACCTCGGGGACAAATTTGTACAATTATAGGTGCAAGGTGCATAGAAATAATAATAATATAAATTACCTAATAAGGTAATTTAATAGAAACTGCCTCCGTGGTCTAGCGGTTAAGTTCGTGGAGACTAAGACTCGGAGGTACCGGGTTCGATTCCTGGTCGGGACACAAAAATATTTATTAATGTAAATAAATACATTTAAATAATATTTATTTTATTTGTGATATTTCTCGAGTTCGGTTTGAGACATCGACGAGCTTGCCACTTGTCATGATTGGCCTATAGTAAAGTTGGCTAAATGTGAATCCGCTTATTTATAAGCGTGGTTTCTGACCACCCCAAAAGGGAAGAGGTCGTGAATACTAATAGAAATAATATATATCTTTATATATGTATGTATATTATATTATGCAATACATGCATATTATTATTCATAAACGTACATATGTACGTATATACTACTTACTAACGCTGTCAAGAGCTGTATTTTCTTAGGCATTAT
Organism: Tinea semifulvella; assembly: GCA_910589645.1. Classification (NCBI taxonomy): domain Eukaryota; kingdom Metazoa; phylum Arthropoda; class Insecta; order Lepidoptera; family Tineidae; genus Tinea; species Tinea semifulvella. The sequence goes on from OU342586.1 coordinate 11,469,148, forward strand.
ATAAAATAAATTGCTAGTTATACCTAATTACGTTATTAAATGATATTTTATAAACTTCTTCCTTGTACAGTCAGCAAAACGTCTGCTGGACCACATTAAAGTTTATTTCTGTGTAACGAATTTTTATTTTTAACTGTAGCTCTAGCACGGCAAAATCGTTATCAAATCAAGAACTTGAAGCATGGGATTACAACAGCGCCATTAGGTGCTACGTAATGGAACTTCAAATTGGCCGCTAAGTTAAATTATTTGTTATTTTTACTCACTACGTGTCTGTGCGAGCCAAAGCTACTGCTATCGGCATCGGCTTTTGCAGCTTAGCTTTCCTAATCAACTCTGTGAGTTTACCATTTTAACAAAATAACACATAATCCGTGTTCAACTAGCTACTTAAAAACTTTTTTACTTCGTAAAAAAATAACTTGAATTAAAAGCTGAAAAGAAATAAATAAAAAGATAAAAACAAGCCCAATAGTTCCGTTGCCAAAGAGTTTGATAACTGATTAACTACACCAAGTAAATAATTTTTAACATAGCTTTAGCGATAGTGACTTGAACAGTCGGGACACATTAAAAACCGAGACTCAAATCTTCCCAAAAATCGATTAACGTGGAAATCATCAAAACTGGCCAACGCGTTTGGTCTCCAGTGTGCCACAAAGACACAAACATACATACATACATAAACACATAACCTTTCCATGCGTCGTGCAGTCGGGTAAAAAGAGCGCTTTGAGCAGCTAGTCGAACGTAGATAGTGTACATGCTATGTTCGACTTGAAAGCAAATAAGCCAATGCTTGCTTTTTTATCGAATTTTGTATGAAAACTATAAAGCAACACCAGGTCGAACGACTTTATTTTCGAGCGACAAGTCAAAGATAGCGACAATAAAAATAACAAAATCTGAATCCGGGTTAAAACCTCGAGGCCACAGACTATGTAGAGTACTTGAGGAAGAGAACGGCTACAACGCTTTAGGCTGTTATTTATTTAATAATTATTGTCTTCTTCTTCTTTTTTTAAAAACTAGTAAACTAGTAATGGAAATCGCCACTAAGGCATTTGTGCCAACATCACGTTTGTTAGATTAATAGACAGAATTATTTTAATAGTTAATTTTAACTGGAAAAGGTGAATCACAAACGCTAGAACAAAAAAGGTTTGGTTAGTATGGTACTTAACAACACAACACGTTAGGTTATTACACATAAGGACAATACACAAATAACATGTGAGCAACATAGAGAGCTGCACACTGGAGCCACAGTCCTGTATACGGGGTCGAACCTCCCCCCCCGGCGCCAGTCCCACCGGATTGTGTCCCCCACACTCTCCCTCATGCATAGTGAAAAATCTACTTTATCCGTCCGCATGGAGAAGAGGGAGGGGACAAAGCCCCATGGGTCGGAACCAGGGAAGTTACTTCACCCCATAGACATCACTATGCCCTCGTTGTTCACTCAGAGTTTAATATTATTTAAATTGAGAAACTTAGTGAGAATGGTATAAACAACAGGATTGAGCGAAGAGAGTAGTAAAGTGTTAGAGGTAGGAAAGGGAACGATTCTATATAATGAGAATAATAGAGTTGATCGATCATATAGGGGACAGGAGAAGAATATATGGTTGACATCTCCCTCATCTACATCCACACTCGCATATAGAAGTGTCCTTAATCCTTAGTTTAGCAAGGAATGCGGGGGTGCAGCAATGGCCTAACCTTAGGCGGCAGATAATAGACGTGTCTTTTTTATTTAGTTTAATTTTAGTGAACCAAGGTTTGATAGGGATTGTGGGCTGAATCTTGAAGTAGTATGATCCTTTTATCTTGCTACTTTTAGGCCATTGGTCATAATTATTGTCAAAGCGGATTGGTCTGACTGTACCCGTATTAGCAATTTAATAAGTGTCATCATTAAACGCAATCAATTTAAAACTTAAATGTCATTCACAAAAATTAGTCCTAATTTTCTTAGTGTTGTACCAAAACGAAGTCTCTGTAAAGGTAACGATTAAAGTTAATCAATCTAAATCAAAAATTTATATTTTATTTGTAACAACTTGGATACAGTCAGCACTAATAAAATCAATACAATTACTAAAAAATATATGTACTAAAGTGGTATTAATAGTTGGCCAATAAGAGGTAATAATCCATATTTATGGTAGGAATAAAATTACTACAATACCTCGTATCCCTTAATACGGTTGTGATACTTTACTCTGATCAATATTTTGATGATGTCATACCTACTCGTATATTGGTAGTCAGTTTTCACTTTGGTTATTTCGGCCAATGACGTGCCTCAGATAATCAGCCTTTCTGCAACTGTCCGTTCGGCTGGGTTGTACCAAAACATACCAATTAAAAAAATGGTGTTGAATTTATATCGAAGATTAGCCGTCAGCTGGTACAATCAACGCCATTTTTACCTTTAATGGTTACAATAGGGTGTATCACTAACTTTTTTATCACGATAGATGGCGCATGATAGATGGTACCTAATATAACTGTCAGTTGCATAGAAAACTTGTATTTTTATTACGAAATTTATTATTTTCTGGATATTATGCCGAAGTGAGCAGCTTTTAAGTGTACAAATCGGGATTTCTAAGCAAAATCAAAGATATGGCGATCTCAAAATTGCCTTTCTATTAATAAAACTTTTTTTTTTTTTAAGACGGTGTGCGGTTTTTTAATTCGTCTTTTAAGGTAGGTATCTTTAATTTAAAATACATTTTTCTGTTATAAAAATAATAAACTACTAAAACATTTTAAAAATGATGCGATATAGATGTAAAACAAGGTACCATTGGCGCTAGCGACATCTACAAAAAGCTTTGCCTGATACACCCTATTACAGATGCTTTGTTTCAGCACAACCCAGACTTACGATACCGCCTGAACAGCTAATAAAATAAATAATAAATATTTCCAGACAGGTCACACAGCGCCACCTAGTTTCCGTGATAAGCTACGAGGCTTGTGTAACGGAAACTAGATGGTTGATAAACTACATATTATACATATAAACACCCAGACCGAGACAAATTATACAATGTACAACTTGCCCCCGGTGGGAATCGAACCCACGACCTCCCGAGTTCACGGCAACGTTTGTTACCACTAGACCACGGAGGCGGTCAGCTAAGTCGGTGGCATTATCCTCGTACCCCTCCCTGTGACGGACTTGACTTCTAAACGCTTTTTTAAATTTAATTTCGCTTTTAAAGTCATTCGAGTTAAAAGCGCGCTTTGCTTTGCTGTCAAGGCGAACATGGCATTAGAAATACAAATAAAATACTTCTTAAGTACTACAGATTGGGTTAAATTGAATCAAACTTCATGTTTAAGGTAATTATATATTTATTTGACTAGACGTTAGTATTTACAGATTTCATATACATAAGTATATACCGTTTGAAAAGCTCTCGTAAACAGTACAATCCCAATTTTACTGTTCATGTGGGTAAAATGTGCAAAATGAGAATGCCCATTTTTCTTTTCTTTTTTATTTGATAGTTAATATATTGTGTTTTCATAATCTGTAATTAATTTAATTTATTTTACCCTAGCATAACGACAATTGACAAAAACTTTTTTTTACGTTAATAATTATATAGTTTCGATCGCGCCGATTTAAAATCCAGTGTTTTATCTATAATAAAATACCTGGTCATAACAAAGAACCTAATCGTATAAATAGTTCTTTGTAGTTATTTCATACATAAATTTAAACCAATTGACTATATAATTAAATTATATTTTAATGCTGGGGTAAACAAGATGTTGTAATTAAATTTAAAAAAAAACACAATTAATTGTTATGATTATTGAATTCTATTTAGTTAGGCATGCTGCACAAAAGTTGGGGCCTGGTTTTGGCCAATCTCTTTTACAAAGCTGTTTGTTTCGTCCTATGTTCGACTTGTCATTATAAATCATAACGTTCCCCAGACTTGGTTTAATATTGTAATTAATAAGTAGACCCCTTTTCTTCTGGCAAGAGAAAGTAAATGGGGACAGGACCTTTGGTTGTATGAACTGTTTCCATGTGTTTTATTAGTTGTGTAGCTGCCAGACCGTACAGTAAACAGGGAATTCCTAAAACAGTCAAAAATAGAATTAAATCCATATCCATACCTAACTTTATTTTTCAAGTTAATATCTATAAAAATACTGTAGGCAAATACATTATATGTATATATAATAATAATTGAATATTTGCCCATATACACATTATTCTTCGACAAGAGAAGAACCAAGTATATTTAATAACAAACATTTTATGAAAATAATATCCAATGCCCGCTCTATTTTATGTTTGAACTCTTTGACTATAATGTATATCTGCTACTCTTGCCAAAAATAATGTGTTATACACTTCCATAGCATGCAAATCGGCATAATGTCCGTGAAACAATAAAATCAATTTGAAAGTGCCTGTTGAACACAACCATAACCAGCAATGCACTGACATAGACTAATTAATTCAAAGATTGTCCTAGCTTTGACTCCATACCATTTGGCTTCTTATAGGACAGTATTGCAATACTCAAAAATATTTAGAAATACTAACTTTTGACAGATATAAATAATTCTGTATCTTTTTTAACCGATCTTTATGTATGTCATGCATTTTCAGATGTCTACTATGAACATCAATTAACAGTCAGGTTAAGATTGTATTTATATATTGGAGTACATTTAATTTTAAAACTTAGGTTCAGTAATTTAATCCTTCTTAAGGCTCATACTACAAATATAAATAGGTAATTTTACAAACCTAAGTTCAATATTTTAATAATTCTGAAAAATCTATCTGTAATCTCTAGATTTTCTTCTTCTTTTTTCGAACAATGGTACTTCATGTATGGGAAACATCCAGTTCTTAATATCTGGTAATTAGATTTACCCACTTTCCAATTAAAGTTGGACATTCCAAATTGATCATCCTTTACGCTGCTATACTAAAACAAACAAAGCGTCTCTAGAGGTTGTCAGGACTTATAAGGTTAAGGATCTATTAATATTTTTTATTTACTCATAGAATTACAATACAACTGTTCCCAAACCACTGGTGAGTACGGTCCACTAAGAACAGCAGTAATGGTCTAGGGCTTGTGTTCTAGGGGTTGTGACAATGATGGTACTAAACAAACCTTTACAAAATAAGAAGTCCAAGGAGGTTCTTTGCATTGCGCTAAATACATAGTTAAGACCTCTGAAGAAGTAGGCTTTGATGAAAAATTATGAAATGGATGAGTACTAATAATATTAGTAACTGTAGGATGGATCACACTTCGTATTAACATCATTATCTAGAATATTTTAAAATAATAATTAATCCTACATGACCATATAAATAAATCCATAATATATTGTTCCGAAATCGGAATTTTTTTTGACAGATAAATATTCATCCTAGAAAGAGACTTATGGCTATCTTAAGGGCGAAAGCGAGTAGTAAATATCTTTGGAGTCTAACAATATTTTCAATATTGAAACACATTATTTTATTTCAATGAGGCTTTGGTACACAAACCAAAAGCCTGAGTTGACGTTTTCACAGAATAGAAAACAAATAACTGTGGCCACCAATATTTGTAGTAATCAATTGTTTATCAGTCAGGTCTTAAAATAATAACAACACTACTCTGCTGATAGAAACGTCACGTCATCAGTCAATATTTATTTGTGGGCGCCGAGCGGCTTTCCAACGTTTTTATTATAACAAAGAATTATAATCATTTTTCATAATTTAGTGAATAGGTTTAAAATGTTAAAAATTGTGTGTTTTATCGTAGTATTATGTTTTTTATCAGTTTTAGGGGGACAATTGCCAGTATTAGGCGATGATGACTTACTGAGACTTATAAGTTCCAAGGAGAAAGTTATTGTTACATTCTGTAAGTTCCAGTTTATCAAAATAGATTACAATTTACATGTCCAGTATATCCATACTTTATATTACAAATGTAAAAGAAGCTTTGTCTGTCTGTATGTATGTATAAACTAATCTCGCCTTTTACGCCTAAACTGAATAATGGTTAATATTAAATTTGAATATGAGGCCTCACGGCCATTTGTCTGTCAGTTTATCTTGCCTTAACACCTATACTATCGAAGCGATTGTAATAAAATTTTGCATAGATGTACTTTGGAACCCGGGGATGGATATGAAGGTGCCATATGAGCATGACATGTGATCTGTAGGGATAGCTGAAGGTTTTATTCAGCTTTGTGAATTGTGTGATTGTGATTTAAAATTATTAATTCCCTGTTTCTCAAAGCATGTATAGATATCAAACAATTAATTTGATTACCATTCCTCTTTACAGCAGCTATTTAATTAATGTCGCATTTAAATAAAATAAATTATTGTGTCCCAACCAGGAATCAAACTCTGTATCTATGCAACTAAATACACAGACTTAACTGCTAGGCCTCGCAGGCATTGCATATGCATTATTTGTAAAATTCCCATACTTTTCCTATGCAAAATAAATGATATGAAATAGAATTGGATGCAGTTACGCAAAAAGGATCCAATCCACAATTTTTCAGAAATTTACTTATGACTGCCAATCAGGTCCTTAGAATAGTATCTTTAATATCAAAATAGATCCAGATCAATATACAGTTTTTGATATATTTTCAATGTACTAAATGTTGGACTAATTTATATTTGTGCCGATAAACCCAGTAAAGTTCAAATTCATATTATCTATTAGCAATGTATTTGTTGAAATAAATTTTATAACATTGTTATTTGTAAAAAAAATAAAAAAAATTGCAATGTAAGGTTTTACAATATATCGTCATGATCGTAGAACAGTGACGGATCTGCTATATTTAAAATTTTCATGATGGCCATTCAAAGTTTAATTAACTGTTTTTTTGTCACTTCTTTTTTAAGTTAATACTAGTGTCATAATAAGTGCAAACCTTCTAGATTTCATTTTGGAGCCCTTTCTAATATTTGCACTATAAATTACAGACCACAAACAATATAAAACTATACTTATATAAAATCAGATTTTTTTAATCCAACACTGTTCTATGATCATAACGATATGTTAACAAACAATTGTGAAACATGATTTACAAAAGTATTTTGGTGATGGTCCTACATAAGGCAGTAAGGCTGACATGTAGGTAGGTCCCAATCGAGGATTACCATCTTAGAGATGAAAAGTAGCAAACATACATGTTTCGGGATCAGGCTTAAATTGCCGTCAAGCTGGCATAGTGTTAGAGACCGATGTCAGTCATGTCTGATTTCAGTTGCTAACATTCATAGACCTCGCGCGCCACTTACCTGACTTACCTGCGGTGGGCGCAAGGTCACATGTGCGAGCATAATAAAAAAAGTTTTAACTTTAATGGCCTATAACTTAAAATTAATTAAATGTGGATTGGATCCTTTTTGCATAACTATGTCCAATTAGGGCACAATTGGCTTAACTTACATAGTGAACTATCAATCATATTAACAAAAAAGTTTGATATTTTATTCATTCTTAGGTAACTGGCGTTATATTGTTACATGTTTATTTTAATTACTTTAAATTATTTCAGCAAAGAATAATTGTGATACTTGTGTGAAGTTTTTAAGACAACTTGAAAGTTTGCAAGATGACTTTCTTAAACACATGAATGCTGAGACCGTGGAAGCAGTTAACAGTCAGTTGGTTCGACTTTATAGCCCTACTAAAGAACCTGCAGTAGTGTTCTTTAGGCATGGCATACCACTACTTTATAATGGTAAAATACCTTTTATTAAGACTAACTTAATGCTTCCTTAACCTTCAAGTGCCATCATAAGCACCAACCTGTGCTCTAACAGACCTATTTATAGAAAATTATGTTAGAAGTGGCGGCAGTGGTGGCTCGGTTGTAAGAATGCATTCCTTAAATCCTAAGGTCAAGGTCAAAGGTCGGTTCAAACTCACACGGCATGTACCAATGAGAAATACACTTTTCTTACGTACATTTGTCATAGACTTACGCCTCACTTGGCCTTTCCTAGTATATGATTTCAACAAAAGCCTACTATCAAGTCTGGACGCGGACGTCATAAGAACATTGAAGTCTTGGCTTGGATTAGCCCAGGGTGCTGACTCCTCAACATTCTTTAGAGGACGGAGAAACTTCGGAATGGATCTGAAAAGACCATCTGAATTATACAAACATCTACGTATAAGCAAATATCAAATTCTAACCAGCTCCCAGGATAATACAATTTCATCCCTTCCAAAAGACCCTCTGGTCTCAGATATGGAACCGAGACTACTATTCTTCAAGAAATTCATGACAGGTGCCCAGACTGACAAAAGAGGCATTGGCTGGAAGAAAAAAGAAAGTGACAAAGAGGTTATAAAATCCTTCCTCAGGAAAGATGAAGAGCATGAATACAGAGTGCACGCGATGACTCTAGAAGTTCAAAATGACTGGCTAACTTTGGGCGATTTTTGCATCCCTCCAGCCCTAAAGTGGCGCACACTAATGTACGATTGGTCTCCGGCGTTGCTAAAGTTCTACCTAAACGCTTTTCAAATGTCCCTCCCGGACCAGAGTAATCTGGTAAGGTGGGGAAAAGCTACGGAAAAGAACTGTACATTGTGTGGTGCTGCCATAGGAACTGCTAGACACACACTTGTAGGGTGCGTTACTCTCCTAGAAAAGGGCTATTACTCACGCCGACATGACAAAGTCCTAGGTGTTATCCGTGAAGCAGTAAGTCTTTCTATTGCAAGAGCCAGAAAGGGACTGACTACAAATAAAACTTTGACCACATTTGTAAAGGAAGGGCAAAGCACGAAAACTAAATGCAAGCCCACCTCGATCCTTGGCGCCGCATCAGACTGGAAAATTCTCATGGATACATTTGAACACCATTATAGGATCCCAGATGAACTAGCTGTATCAGCCTATAGGCCAGACATCTTAGTGTTTTCTCGGAACTTGAAAAAAGTTATCCTTATTGAACTTACCGTTCCGTGGGAATCAAATATTCCAAAAGACCACAACATGAAGTCGAATAAATATTATGATCTCACAGAAGAAATGATCAGGAACGGGTTCAAGACTCAGCTTTACGCGGTGGAAGTTGGTGCAAGAGGAGTTTTGTCTTCACCACTGTTCCCGTACCTCAATACATATTAATCATACGTCAATATATATCAACTGCAATATTTCTAGGTCAATATCCGCCATTTCTTTTTCAATGAATATCACGTTCGACATTATCTCTATAGCTCGAGAATCACTCATCCATTTTGCTTGGTCTACAATTCAGATAACTATAACTTTAGTTTACTATTGTATGGAGGAGTTTAGGCATAGCATTGGAATGTTTCGGCAATCTAAGAAAGGATTAATAACTGGACTATTATTTTACCAAGTCTAAAAAAGACTGTTAAATAACCTATTTTTATAGGAGAGCCTGATGAAAATGAGATTTATCCATTCTTTGAAAGGAATCAAAAGCCTGTTGTAAAAGAATTGAACGATAAAACATTTGAACACCTCACTCAAGCTGCATCTGGGGCCACCACAGGAGACTGGCTTGTCTTTTTGTAAGTATAACATGTTAAATCTGTCTAGCTGTATTTATCTATAAGTGTGATTAAATGAACTAATAAGAATGATCCCTTAAGATTTGTTATTAGAAAGCTCACTTTTAATATTATGTTCCAGCTATAGTAAGACATGTATAGATTGTCAGAGGTTACATGGCGTGTTGGAGGGAGTAGGTGCCATTCTCAAAGGTCGTATTAACGTGGCGCGCATAGACGCAGGAGTCACTGGTGTCTCCACAGCCAAACGCTTTAAAGTAAAGGAACTACCCTCAATCATATTGTAAGTATTTTGCTTTCAATCAAGTACCAATAATACGATAATCTTACAGAAGAAATGATCAGCAATGGATTAAAGACTTAGCTTTACTAAGTGGAGGTTGGGGCAAGAGGAATTCCAGACAAATCTTTGCACCACATACTAAAAGAAATGGGCCTAAGCAGGTCTAAACGATCGTTCAAGACCGCATTATCGGAATTAAACAGTATTTGGGGTAGGAATAGGAACGGAACAGTCACCATAAGCTTGTTATTGCGCAATAAAAAAAAGAAGCATTCTTTAGCACTTGAATAATAAATAATAAGTTTATAATAGTTTAGTGGTGACCAGTTGTAAGAATGCTTTCCCTAAAATACATAAAGGTTCTAGCCCCATTATGAGAAATACACTTTTCTTACATACCTTCAGAACACCACCATTTCCATACCTCAGAAGGCATTTTAACCCAATGGTCCTGCACTAATTGCAACTTCTTTCTGGAATAGTTAATAAATTGTAAAAAAAAAAGTAAAGTATCATCACGACCGTTTCCCTTTCGGGGTGGTCAGAAACCACGCTTATAAAATAAGCGGATTCACATTTAGCCAACTTTACTATAGGCCAATCATGACAAGTGGCAAGCTCGTCGATGTCTCCAGCGTACCAAACTCGAGAAATATCACAAATAAATTAAATATTAAATAAATATTTTTGTGTCCCGACCAGGAATCGAACCCGGTACCTCCGAGTCTAAATCCACGGACTTAACCGCTAGACCACGGAGGCAGTTAGTAAATTGTCATTTAATATTACACCTTACTCTCGCTAAAATGTCTGGCTAGTATGGCAAGTGTAGTCCAAATTCTGGAATACCCATCTCTAGCAGTGGAGGTCTAGGACTTGGGCTGTAATTATGAAGATCAAAATATATTTTATTGCTAATTTTATTTTGCAGATACAATTTGTTTTCAGAGTTATTAATAAGGTGTGAAAAAAAAATTATTTTTACTTTTTTTACTTCTTTGCAGCTTCCGTTTAGGAAAACTTTACAGGTACAACCTTATGAAAAATGATATCAATAGTTTGGTCGGATTTGCACAAGATTGGTATAAGAATGTCAAGGGTGAACCTATATCCGTGTTATCATCACCTTTGTAAGTATTACGTGGCTTCCTATTTTTTTAACATCCTTTCAACACAAAAATGTTTCCTTTCTAATCCCAAATGTACTAATGAAAAATACACTATTGTAACTTACATTTGTCACAGATTTAAAACATTTAGCATTCCTGTGAGAAGAAAGGTTAGCCATCAGTCCCGGTTCCACTAATGCCAACTTGTGGAACTGTTACAAAATTTACATTGTACCCTCATCAACTCATCAAATTCTTTAAAAATATATGTTCTGGAAGACCCATTTTCAGCAGTGGAGGTCTAGGACTCTGTGTTCTAGGTGCTGTAATGATTTACAAGTACTTCCCTAGAAAAAAGATGTAACATATATGTATAGATAATGTGAAATCCATACTAATATTATAAATGTAAAAGAGGTTTTGTCTGGTGTCTATATATGTATGTTAGTCTCGCCTTTACGCCTGTATTACTGAACCAATTTTAACGATGTTTATCAGAAGCCTGAAATGGGCATATCAAAATATTTATCAATAAGCATACAAAAAAATCGAAATATCGCATGTAACATTTGATCTCTAATTCTTGAGAATCAATACCTCTCCTGACCTAGCACTGTATTATCACCATCTACTTTGTCTCACACATGATGCAATTCAACCGTGAATAGGCTTGACTCACATTATTCAACTCATTATTTCTTGATTTAATATAAGGGATTAATGACCTATTCACCATCCACCTGCCTCCGTGGTCTAGCGGTTAAGTCTGGATTAAGACTCAGAGGTATCGGGTTCGATTCCTGGTCGGGAAACAAAAATATTTATTAATGTAAATAAATACATTTAATAAATCTAGGATTTTAGTAGTAGTAATAATACATTGTTTTTGTTTCAGCGATGATCTTGTAGAATGGTGCGTAGAGCTTATTAGGTATGTCATTGACCTAGTAATGATATTCCTTTCTCAACATCCCTTGCTGTGGCAAGTAGGATTGGTTGGATTTGGTTTGGTTGCCATCACAGCAATCTTTGCTCTATTTAAAGCAGAACGTTCCCGACCAGCTGTCAAGGCTAAGAAAGAAAAGAAACGAAAATAAAGATCCATAAGAGTTAACAGCTCTTGAGATGGGTCTACATATGTATCACTGTGATGTATTCTATCACCATGTCCGTATTGTATCTTTACATTTTGTGATGACAATGTTTTTGAAAAACTGATTGTTGGAATTATCTAACTATATCTTGGGTGTCTTGAAGGTTTGGCATAAAATAATATTCAAATTAAAAATTGCCTCAAAACGCTCTGTCGTCGCTCGCATAATCCAATAATATTTAACTTTTGTACCTGTCCAATGTTTTATTTTCGAGAATGTTGATAGACTACATTTCCCCAAACGTTCACTTGGAACACTTAAGAATCTTTAAAAATATTTGGATTGTGCGAGCAAGAGAGATGCAAAACCGTTAAACTTAAGTTTAATAATATCAATGGATAACAAAAATACAAACTTGTGTTCATTTCGTACTTAACGCATATAAACACGCTAATTAGTGTTCAATCTATGGTGGATTGTTGTTTTATGATTGGTGGTATCGCATTATACATATGTGAATCCAGCTTAATAGATTTAAGTACTTATTTGGTGTAAGCATATCGATTTTGAAAAGGGAATGGATGTTATTTTTTTTATTTATATTTAAGTCAATTATTCCAATTTTGTTATGTATATTAATTAATGTTGGCCATTAGAAGTACAAATAATTATTTTGCGTCTGATTTTGTACTAGTTATTTTAATATTTCAAGGTTGTGATATGCATTTAGTTATTAATATTAATCATATTATAATAAAACTTATTTATTTATTTAACAGTACATGGGCAGGCTATAAAGTAAACAATTAATCCTTTAACTTTGTACTGAGGTGTAATTTTTCCTTATTACTTAGTAACTTGTAAGTACTGAAAAAGGATACATGCGGACAATACCACTATTGAGCAGTGCCAAAGTATAAAGACGCCCTGACAAGTAATGAGACTATGCTTGCCATAGAACAAGTATTGGACTGAGTTAGTGAACCATCCAATTCCTGTGAGGGTAGATATTTATTTAATGATAGCTAGGCTGTTTTTTTTTTTTATGATGCAATAAACAAATTTTCAATTAAATGAACACAATTAAACAACCACTGTAATTCTGATGCAGTGCATACAACATTGAAAGATATATGTACTATATGCGAGCAAGCTACTTAAACTACACACAAAATTTTCATTGTTCAGGTCTCGGTTGTTATTCGTTTTTATATCTTCAGTTTTTTGTTACATACTTATGACCAGATGCAGAAAGGCTATCTTTTCACATGTTTAACATATGCTTATGAGACACGTCATTGGCTGAAATAACCAAAGCGACAAGCTAACTGCCAATCACGTGGCGTTAAAAAATCTTAATCTTAGATAATTTTAATCATCTTTTTGCAACTGGCCGTTGGTTTAGATTATCGTTCTTATTTTATAATAAGATTTTAAAAAAAGTTATTGTTTTAACATTTTAGTGAGCTTATGTAATATTAGCTATCGGTGGCAACTGGTTAAAAATTGCATCTAAATAAACCTACAAGGTTTTTGTGATAGTATTATTTCTTGCTCTATTCAGTCACCAGTTCATTCTATTAAACAAGGATCTAAGGATTCTAACAAACAGCAATATGCGTACCTGAACCATGCTAATGAACCTTAAGTTGGTGCCGGTGCGCGGTATAGTTTGCTAAGCGACAATATTACATTTTTAAAATTATATTGTCGGCCTGTCAGGTGATGGTTACCATACTTAGCATGCAATTATCACAAATTTTCTAGATTTTTGCAGGATTACTTCTACTCTCGAAGGTTCACAAGCTCTTGGGCTATATATTAATAATGTCAAACCACACATAATGATTAATGCAGGTGTTTCTTTTATTATTACATGTAACTATTTAATTATATATAATATCTATGATATAGTAGGCATTTTATTTATAAAATAAAATATTAAAATAAAGCTGCAGTATTTTATTTTACAATCATCACAATTCATTTAACCTATTTTATTTTATAAGTCTTATATCAAGAAAATTACATTAAAGAAAATTTTTGAAGTGCTTTATTGATGAAGCAGAATATTGCAGTCACGCTGGCCGTAAGAGCGGATAAAAACAGACTTGTCGTTATTTATATAGTTGATGAGGATGAACTTGTACACGTCATTGTCTGCTTTTTTCCAATAGTGGGTAATAAATGGAAAATAACAAATATTTATTAATATTATATTGACTACATAAGGAACGTGCTCTTATCGCCAGCGCTGGCGGTCAACATGACTGAGCAATCTCCTTTAGATATTCAACCCACATTTTGTCAAAAGATGAATAAGATATTGAATTTTTTTGTCAGTGGTTTGTTTCGTTTTTAAGGCCTAAAAATCAAATTATTCATCCTCTGAGAAACTGGTGGCTAGATAGTAATATTGATTGGAGAATATACACTCGCGAGCAAAGAAATGGAACCGTATCAAATTACAATCAAACTTTAAAAAAAAACTATTTTAATAATGCATATTAGTATACTGTTTTAAGATTAATCTTACAAATGAAAGCTTTATAATGGTACAAACGCTATTATTGTTAATTTAATATTTAAAATACAAATAACATCTTGAGAAAGTGGTTCCATTTCTTTGCTTGTAAGTATTTAAAATATAAATGGTACACGGTTCTAACCCGGTAACACGGTATTTAAAATATAAATGGTACACGGTTCTAACCCGGTAACACGGTATTTAAAGTACTTTCATTAAATTGGTACAATATGACCTATTTCTACATTCTCAAGTCTTCCACATTCAGTCAGTGAGTAGGTAGCCTAAGTAGCTGTATCGCTAGATTCCGAAAGGATGGTGTATTAATGCACATTAGTTTGGCCGAAATAAGAAAGTGAGAAGCAATCACATAGAGTAGCAAAATATTAAGATACCTAATTCCTTGAATCATCATTTCGGAAGTCAGCGGTTAAAGTGCTTAATTAGTATTATATATAATTAAAACGGATAATTCCTATGAATATAATAAAGCACATTATTGTAGCCAAATATTCAGCAAAACACAACAAATAATGGGACAATAAACATATTTTCCTATATAGACTAGTTACCGTAGCAGAGCTATTCAAAAACATTTAGCTAAACCAGTGCTTCAATTATTATAGTCCACTTTAGGCTAAATTAGGCTTAGTAAAAGGTATCTGAATAGCTGTAGATCGGTATAAAATAACATTTTTTTATCATTTTTATTATAAGGAAAACCCATACATCGCCAAAAATATTGCACAATATTGATGCTAATTCAATACATTGATAGGTTGAACAATGGCTGGACACAAGTTTAATAATAAAGTTAAGTATCATCATGACCTAGGATGACCCTTCCGGGATTTTTAGAAACCAAACTTTTTCATAAAAAGGCTAACTTTACTATAGGCTCATCATGTTACCCTAGAGACATTATTGAGCTAATGTCTCTAGGGTAACAAACTCGAGAAATATTACAAACAAATTATTGTGTCCTGAGCAGGACTCAATCTCCCAGTCTAAATCCACAACTTAACCGCTGGAACCATGGATGCAGTTTCTCAGTGCAGTGTCTCATAATTTAACTTACAAAGTGACAAGTTATTGCTAGTGATTGGCATCTGATGTACAACAAAAAAGTCAAACATTCAAAATTATATTCATCCTTTAAGTGATTGGGGCTTAACAGTTTTACATCCACAAGCTAAATAAATAAAACTAGTTCTACTCTAAAATAAATAATAGACTAGGAATTATCTACACTGTATCTATTTTTAAATTTATTCTAAAAACTGATGCTGGATCAGCCATTTTCTCTTTAATAGCATTCTCGAACTTGTCAAAAATTACAGAGAACTCCATCATGTTTTTGGGTTTGGAATCTATCCAAAGTTTATCAAATTCATAAAATAAATAACAATACAGTTTGTGGAATAAATCAATGTCTATGGGATGATTTTTGTAATTATACATGTATGTTTTAGCTGGACCGTTTTTTAGAAGATAATATGCCATGGCCGTTAAATTTATTCCTACCACAGCAAAAGTATATCCATATTCTGGGTGATGTGAATGGCTGAGCACATGACATGCAGCAAGAGAATATTTAGAAGCAAAATAAAGAAGATTTTCCAATCCCAGCAGCCCCATTCCACGGAAGTCAGTCTTTGGGTCATCACCCTAAAATGCAATAAAACATTAAATCAATGTATGAAACTGAAAACAGGTGTATTATTTTATTTATTAAATAAAAATAATATTACATCAAATTTGTACAATTATATTAAGTAACTAAAAATATATATAAACTTTTGTCCATGACTACACCAATGTGCAAATTGCTCCATCCGCAGCTATCCAGCATTATTTTTATCTGCCTGTACCTATAAATTGCCTAAATACCCATTCAATTAGAAAAACTATTATAATTGTGTGAAAAAGTTTTACAATAGAAGTATATAAGAAAACTAAATTGGTACTGACTTGAAAGCCAATATCTTGCCACTGCTTTGTTATTCTGTTTTCTAAAGGTTCATTAGGCATCAGCAATGCCCATAAAAAGAGCAACTTCTTCTCATGCTCAGGGTTATCACTGTCAAATGGAGTTTTTCTCATATCTTCAACATCATTCAAAACTTGCTTATAACTCCATATATCTTCTAAACACTCCATTATCGAAATAGTAAATATTTCATGCGCCTTTGGGTTGATTTTCTTCACTTTCATTATGATATTTATAGCTGGATCAAATACACCTTCAAAGCTCGAGGACACGAACTTTTTCTCTAGAATAACTGCGTCCAGATAAGAAATGACTTCTTTAATCTCACGTGTCCGCGATAACGTTAAAGACTGCTCAACCTTGATGTTTCTTGGAGCCCCAGGTTTTTCTCCATAACAAATTCTTTGAAGCTCGCACAAACGAGTAGTTTTCCTTAAAAACCACTTGATAAACGGTCGCAAATACCACTCCAAAATAGACCATATCTTATAAAATATCATAATTACTACCTAAAATAATAAAGCAATAACTTTATAAAACCCTTGATCCAGATTTTAATTTTGTTGAACTTGACATGACAACCCAACACATGTTGCCATAGCAAATTTTTTGATGTGTTCTACGAAAAATGATACCACTGAAAAATGTTTAAAACAAAACTAAATTAATTAAAACAATAGAAATCGCGCTTTGCTCAGTATCTGAACACGAAAATAGTAATCAATTTATTTTGATAAACATTTACCATTAGTTTGTTAGTCTGTGACTATAGTCTATGGTTAGTTTCATAACTAGCTAAGGTATAACCATGAAGTTAGAGTAAAGTGGAGCGAACTCTCTTAATATCGGCTTGAAGCCCAAAAAATTGACCCCGTTTGACCCTAAGATCGACCGACGTTGGCCCTCCATCTCTTTCTAAAGCACAGATAGAGATGCTAGCCTAAAATACAAATTACCCTTTTTATGCCTATTTTAACAACGTATTATTGAAATTATTCTAATATTAAAAATAAAATATATTATAATACATTATTTTTAGTTTTTACCTCCATCCAGTTCATGATATCCAGCAAATGGGTTGCCCTGTACAGTCAGTCTCAGCTCAAACCACTCATTCCCGTTAGTGTTTCCTCGCTATGTCACAAAAAAATCTTATTTGATGGAAGCGAGAGAAAAAACGAAGATGGGTAGCTTGAGCTTCAATGAGAAGCTAAACTCATATTTCAATATTTTTAAGGTTAGCTTTTTAACATAAAACCTATAACCTGATGTGCAATGTTGCGGGAATGTTAGATCGTGATATATGTTTTATTTAGTTTTGTATATCCATGGTTTTCTTAAAAACTAGTAAGAGAGCGAAATTAGCTTTTTTAACCCTAGATTACTAAACTATCTTGCGAGTGACGTCGATAGTAAACTTTCGTAAAAAATACCACTCAGAAATAAAACAGGAATAAATAAGGTAATTAAAAACTTCAATTATTTTAGAAGTAATAGTTTCTATCTTTAGGTTTAAGAGATCACATAATAATGAAAATAGTAATTATATATTTATTCTACGCAGTTTAAACACATATTCATGTTATGCGCCCTGCATATGGCTCTTTTACACTTCATGCAAAAGTTTGTTGTCATTTTTCTTGACTTAGATGGACACAGGGCACATATTTTTCTCGAACTTGGTTCTTGAATAGTTGGCGCTTCAGCTACAGATTCAATAACTAAAATACCTTTGATGAGCTCTTTTATATCTTGCCTTAAAGTTGGAATATTTATTCTCACTTTCAAGTGAGGCTCCATAAGTGCATCGGCCATTTCTGTTGCAGCACATAATAAAACACATCTGGCCACTGTATCGACACTCAGTATCTCTAGCTGTCGTGCGCTCTTTTCGTCATCATCATCATAAATATCCGCCTCCAACAACTGACAAATTTCATTTTCTCAAAGTACTCGAGACATCTAAAAATATATATATTGTTATATTAAGTAAATTTTGAAACAAAAGAATCGAATTTGTAAGAAATAATGGTGCTTTAAAACACAAAATAAGCCATAATCAACATTAAATCTTAATAAAAAGTGATAAAAACAAGTACACTTACCTTTGCACAACAATAACGTAAACACTAAACTTTCGTCTATTTTACGACACCTTTGCTATAAGTCAATACATAAATGACTCCCGACCGCTACAACAGCACATACCACACTGACAGAACTAATTAGGAAGGTACTATAGGTTAAGTGTTAAAAATTGCTTAACTCTAAAAAAAATGAAATTATTTGAATTTCGCGGCATTTACATTTCCTACCACTTAATACGATTTACAAGAATGATTGAATAATGATTTTTTGGTGGGATATATGTATTTCTACTTTATGAGTAATAAAATATTTTTTAAATTAAAACACTTTAATTATCCCCAACTTTTCGGATTTTGAGCCGTTCATTTTGTGGCAACACTAAAAAAAATGTCAGCACGATTTCCAAATAAATGGCGAATGTTTTTTACCGACTCGGAATTTTAAATACGATTATAAAGATTTTTGTAAAAGAAAAGGGATACAATGGTACAAAAATGTGTAGTTGAAGGCTGCAGAAGTTCGTGGTATCCTGGTTGCGATGTGATATTTCACGCGTAAGTATTAATATTCGAGTTATTGTTATGTTGTATTTTATTAAAGTTTTATGTGTTAACACTCGTTAAACAGCCTTATTCATAATGAAAAGCTAGGAAGAAGTGATACACTACAAGTACTTTATAAGACATACCTAGTATTTCATTGTAATGCATGTTTAATTATCAAATTTGGTTATAACTTAAAACTCAGTAGGGTGACAATAATATTTTTATTAAACAAGAAATTACATAAAATTTTGTAGGAATATGTAACAAGTCACACTTATGTTTTAGAATGGATATCATAAAAAAATGTACATATCTAACTTTATTGATTATAATAAATATAAAATAAACACAATTATTTTTTTCATATTTATGTTGTTTGAATATCTTTTAAAAAAATATATAAGTTTTGTGATTAATAGTATTAGACTATATAATAAATTACCAAAACCTGTAACAGAATTAGGGGAAACTAAATTTAAAAGTAGTATTAAGAAAGTTCTAATTGCAAAAGCATATTATAAAATTAATGATTTTATTAATGACAAAGATGTGTGGAATATTGCCGCTCTGCAAAGATTAGAGAAAGCTATTAACTAATAATAGCACATTAGGTTCTTTTTTAATAATCTATTTTTATTTTTGATTAACTTTACAGTTATTATGTAGAAATATTTTGAATGTAACAATTAGTTACTAATACATTATTGACTAATTAGTAAATACTGTTTATTGTGATACAGTAATATTTTTTTTTATTACCTTATTATTATAATATAATTATTTTTTATGTAACATTTAGTTACTATTATGTATTTATTATTTTATTAACTAATATATAAGTTTGTTAACGGAATTGCACGGCAACATTTGGGTACTTAGGAAGTAATTGTTATGTTTATGCTTGTGTGTGTCTCGAAAGTCATTCTTAGTGTTCAGGTTCTCATGGTGTGGCGTGTCCGGTGGTCGCCCCTTCCTTAGAAGGTCATTGCAGTGGTGGCACGTGTGTCGGGTCCCGGTCCGCACCCTAAGGGCCTGGTTGAGCGGGGGGATGGCTGGCACATGCGTTATGTCCGTGATCGGGTGCTGCTGTGGGGGCCTGGGACCTCTGCCGAACACGTTCAATTTATTGTTCTTAAATTAACAGAGGTTTTTGCGTTTTGTCGACTTTCGGGTAGCACATAGGCATGTAGTCTACCTTAATTCTGACTTGCCTGGTGGGTTACTGCTGTACCAGGTATTGTATTCTCATAGGTACTGATAACTTAATTTAAAAGGTTATTAATTGATCGTTGTGGTGCAGTTTTGTATATGTTTTATTTTGTAAATCTGATATAGCTGAGTTTTCCTTGCAGATTCCTTTCTCAGTCAGATTAAACATTAACAGGTCACTGAAATTTGCTAACAGCTTACTTATTGGACCACTTTGCTGCTTAGTCTTCTACTAGCAGGAGTAGAATCATTCAAAATAATTAAATTAATGACGTTTCATAAATGCCTGTAATAGGTTTTCGTGAATAAAGATATTTTGACTTTGATTTTGACTTGAATTTAAAGTTATTTAACAAAAATTGAGACATGCAGTCTCGCAAATTAAGAAATGCTGACATGCTTTATATTACTAAATTTAGGCTTCAAAAAACAAATAAAAGTTTTATGATTAATAGTATTAGGTTATATAATAAATTACCAAAACCTGTTACAGAACTAGGGAAAACTAAATTTAAATGTTGTATTATTCAAATTCTAATAGACAAAGCATATTATAAAACTAATGATTATATTAATGACAAAGATGTGTGCCACTCTGCAAACATTAACTAATTAGTTAATACTAAATATTTAGTTACCTATCTTTAATAATGTAATTTAATATATATTTTTCTTTACAATTATTATGTAAATTCATTTCATTTCATGTAGTAATCTATTATAATGTAACATTTAGTTACTAATACATTATTAACTAATTAGATAAAAGTCTAAAATACCGTGTAGGTGTAATGATAAGTGGACGAAAGCAGTTCAACATGATTAAGCTCTGATAAATAATTGATCATTTAATATTAAATAAATATTATGTTTGGAATGGTTGTTTTTATTTGTTAATATGTCTATATCCATATTTTAGTGTCCTGCACGACCGAAAGTCGTACAGTCTGGTGCGTATATGCATACACTTTTGACGGTCCATGACTTTTATTTCTATGAAAACATTCACTAATTATTAAATGTTGTATACATATTAATGAACCCGACTGTACCACATTTATTAGTATTTTGGATGTGATTGACCTGTACCTCTCGTGCCAATTTTTACTGCAGAATACGTAACTATCGCTTTGCGTATTTGGCTAATTTCTCTATAAGTACCCCGATTTTAATTAACTGGAGTGACAGTTTGCTATTATAAACTGATATTTGGGCCTGTCATTTCAGTCCAGCCGGGTATATATAAAATTAGACACAATACACAAACGCGATAATTACGTATTCATTGAAATTCAACACTAAAGAGGTGCAAATATAATAGTAACGTAACATTCGTAGCGACCTTTGACGTTACATCTGCAAAAAAATGGCGGAATGTGCTCGTCTCAAGCAGTGCTGCTCCACTTTGACCATAACAGGGGCCTTAGCCACTGTCACATTAAAAGATAGCGATGTCACATTTTTTACAAATTAAAAAATTAAAACAAATATGCCGTGTGGACACCCTACTTCGAAAGAGATGGAGAGACCTACGAGAGTGTTCAAGGTCAAATTTTTAGGCTTCAAGTTTTTATTACGAGAGTTCTCTCCGTAGATACATACATTAGCCTACATAGATGTCCGTGTGGCCTACATAGATGTCCGTGTGGAAAGGAGGTCGACTGTCTTGGAGTTCATGGGCTCTCCTGTTCCAAAAGTGCGGGCAGATTTTCCCGCCACGGCTCCCTTAACGATACTATAAAAAGGGCTCTAGCCACCATCGAGGTTCCAGCTCTTCTAGAGCCTGTTGGAGTTATCCGAGATGATGGCAAGAGACCCGATGGTATGACGTTGGTCCCCTGGGAACGGGGACGTGCTCTAGTGTGGGACGCCACGTGCGTCGACACCCTTGCCGCGTCGCATCTCAGGGGGACAGCGCATAAAGCGGGAGCCGCGGCGGAAAATGCGGAGTCCAGCAAGCGGCGCAAGTATGTAAGTATATTAAAAGATTACATATTTGTGCCGTTTGCTGTAGAAACTCTGGGCCCATGGAGTCCAAGCGCAAAAAAGTTTTTAAAAGACATAACACCGCGTCTTGTTGTCTCCTCCGGTGACAAGAGGGCTGGCTCTTTCTTCGCCCAGAGAATTAGTATTGCAATTCAGCGGGGAAATGCAGCCAGCGTTCTTGCCACCATTCCACGCGGACGGGACTTATATCCCTATCCTTAATATTAATTTTATTTTATATGTTGTAAATATTTTTTCGAATAAATGTATATATATAGAAACAGTTCTCTCCACCTTGATATTCCAACTCCCTGGGTATAACGAATGCTAATATTATATTATGTCTAACTATTTAAAGTGATTTTATTATAAATTATTATAATTTAATCTTAGCTTATTACCTACATTAATTACATCTCCGTTACCTAGTGTATTTTTAGTAAATGTTAATGTTACGGTTGCTTGAATGAAATCGCGCAGGATTATTGCGGTTTTACAGGATTCTAGTACCGCTAGTCTCCGAACGTACTTGTCTATGGTCGAAAGAACGAAAGTGACATTTACGGACAATGGCTGCGGGCTAGTGCAAGTGGGTTTTTTGTTTTTACTACTACAAGAATTTGGGCGCGTTTGGCGATATGGCTATAGAGTATCTAGCAATTATTTAGAATTATGTCTGCCTCCGATGTAATTATGGGCCCCAACGGCAACGGCCGTCGCGGTGGCACCAAAATACCGGACGTTCGTCGACCCATGGAAGAAGGCGATTGTGTTAACGATATGGAGAGCCCCGAACTGGATTTCATATACGACGATTGCGATATTCAGACCAATGAGATAGCAGAACTATACAGCTACACGGAGCATCCAGAGTTTCAATCTAATGTTAAAGCCTTTGAAGACATAATGGAAGACTTTAACTTCCCTCCCAGTTGGCAAAGATTGAACAAATCTCAACGAAAAATGGTTATCATGAAACTGCTGGAGCACCTAGACATTGCTGTTAGTGATATTCGTATGAGAGCCAAGAGGTGTATATTATATTTGGCACAGGGCTGCTGGGCAGAGGTGCAATCAGATGCAGAGCAGCAGCAGTGGGCCTGCACCAACGTCATGATGTTATACGAAATGGGTGTGTTCCCAGCATTTGTGGAACTATTAAATCTTGAAATTGTAAAAAGTAATACCACAGTTGCATCTAGAAAACTAGCAGAATCTTTAGTGGATTCCACAAATTTGCGAGTAATATTATCAGTTTTATATTTGATAACAGAATACATGAGGACTGAAAGGGACAATGCCGAATCTGAATACAAACACTTGGTGAAAGACTTCATAGAAGAGCTGGGCTCACCCCATGGAGATGAACTACTATCTATAAAACTTCTGGGCATGGTGACCCACTTATGTGCAGGGACTGCTCCGCACTTCCCCATGAAGAAAGTCTTGCTACTCTTGTGGAAGATACTCCTAGTGTACCTTGGAGGGTCTAAAGATTTAAAAGAGAAAAAATCAAAGCTTAGACAAGAATACAACTTGCCAGTAGTGACGGAGGATACTATTGAAATCATCAAAGGAATGCGCTCCAGCTCTCCCCCTCCTAGCGCAGTAGACATGTTAGAGAATCAAAACCCTGGACAGAGAAAATTTAATGAAAGACAACTCCGCAGACAAACATTCATGAAGCAAACCTCTCTGGACGAGTCTGATGAACAGATCTATGTGGACAAAGATGAAACAGGAAATGGTTCTGAGGATTATCCTATGGAGTTTCAATCTATTCCAAGTGACAATAGTCAAGCCACAAACTCTGGTATGAATATGGAATATTTTATGTACTTAAAGAGATTTGACAGCCCACCTCCACCTCCTCCCCTGCCCAGAAGTTTACCTTGGCACTCTAAGGTGCGCCAGAAGGATATAGACATGTTTCTTGATAATGTGAGAATCAAGTTTGTTGGCTACTTACTTCCTGGAGATAGACAAACTTTAGCTGGACTCCCTCAGCCAATCCATGAAGGTTTGGAAATATTGAGAAAGCACATGTATACTAGTATTTCAGAAGTTCAGATTGAAAGAGAGCAAGAGATAGCAAGATGGCCACTGACTAAAGGTGAGAAGGAAGTGGTAGACACAGAGGCTGAGGTGCTATACAGAGCAATGTTCCCCAACCTGCCGCAGTACATGATAGCATTACTGAAGATATTGTTAGCTGCTGCTCCTACATCCACTGCTAAAACCTATTCCATCAACATAATGGCAGACGTGTTGCCAGAAGAGATGCCCATGACAGTATTACAGTCTTTAAAATTAGGAATTGATGTCAACAGACACAAAGAGATTATTGTCAAATCTGTCACAGCTATATTATTACTTCTTCTAAAACATTTTAAACTGAACCATGTGTACCAGTTTGAGTTCATGTCCCAACATCTAGTTTATGCAAATTGCATGCCTTTAGTTTTAAAATTCTTCAATCAAAACATCTTGTCTTATGTTGGAGCCAAAAATAGCATTCCAATATTTGACTTTCCCGCCTGTGTCATTGGTGAACAACCAGAATTAACAAAGGAATGTTTGGATATTGGAGATTCTTCAGTACCCTATTCTTGGAGGAATGTATTTTCCTGTATCAATTTGCTTCGAATTTTAAACAAACTGACCAAATGGAATAATGCTAGAATAATGATGCTTGTTGTATTCAAAAGTGCACCCATACTGAAGCGCACTCTTAAAGTTAGACATGCTTTGATGCAATTTTATGTTCTTAAACTATTAAAAATGCAAACAAAATATTTGGGAAGACAATGGCGTAAAACTAATATGAAACCAATAAGTGCAATATACTCTAAAGTCCGGCATCGTTTGAATGATGATTGGGCTTTTGGAAATGATGTTGATGCCAGACCTTGGAATTTCCAAGATGAGGAATGCACTTTGCGAGCCAGCGTTGATCGCTTCAACCAAAGAAGATATGAGGGAGCCATGGAAATAGATCTGATACCAACTGACACTGACATCAACTCTGTGCTGGAGATGAATGTTGAACTCGAAGAGGAATTCAAGGAGAATTATGAAGTGTGGTTGGAGAAAGAAGTGTACAACAATGAAATCAATTGGGATGTTTTATTATCAGTTTGAGGTTACATCTGGTAGCTGTAAATTGAATTTCCACTGCCCTAATGGTAATTTTATATATTAAAAATAATAATATAAAAGTTTGGAAGTATTTTTTATTCAAATTAAAATGTAGTGCATAAATAATATAGAGTTCTTATTATAGAGTAATAATAAATTTTAAACTGGGCAATTTTACTTTAAAATCGCTGGACGACATTTTCTATTGTCATATTTGTAACATAGATATCAAGTAACATAATACAAGATAGGGTACTGACAATGGCAAATGATTTATTGGACAAAGTGGATTTGCTCAGCTTCAGGTAAACCAATTGACAAAGCAATAACTCATTTACCTAGCTAGAATGAGAGATGATTATCCTTCTCTATGCCTTATCCTGTGGCTCTAGTACCTACCTATTTTTCTTTAAGCAGAACTTTTCAAAATAGTAGACTTGTTTATTTACTGTCAGTTATAGCAGAGCTTACAACAGAATATACAATTATCAACATTTATAGCAGTATACTTTTACATTGACAGTATAAATAGACCTACAACTTGTTTTGTAATAGGTATAAAATTAATTGTAATATTATAACCTTTAATTATAGATTTTTTATATTATAAAACACACATAAAATTATTATAACATATTATAATTAAAAATCATCTGTAGTTGTCAAGTTATTAAGTAGGTATCATCTGTAGTTAACACTTAAGTAACCCGGACGCATGTATTTCTTAGAACTGGTACATAAAGTAAAACACTGCACAACAATACACATTGTTTTATTTAAGACACTTGCGCTAGACTAGCGGCCACTTGTAGAGTAGCTACTTTGGTATCCCTATTGGTGAAATAATTGCATATTAGGACGCCGCGCTAAATAACTGTCATATTAGCTAATTTAAGTACTAAGTGGTTTTTGTTCTGTGTTCTACATATTGTTTAACAGAGTAAAATGTATTTTATTATTTTCCTAATAATAAAAAAATGCTAACCTTATGCCTAATTCCAAGAAAGCAGTAGGTACATTCTTGTGTTGTGTTCATTGTTTTAAAGATTATTTCAGAATGACTACTGTCTGTGCGATACTTAAATTATCATTTAACTAAACTATTAAACTATCATTATTGCCAAGGAACATAATACTAATAATAATTATTACTTATGAATATTAGTAAGTTTTTATTTACTATTGTCATTATCGTAAGGTATTACACGAATTAGTGTTGATGTGTGCGTAGCGTAATTAGTGATTTTCCTTAGAATAATGACGATAGTAAAGATTTTCTTCAGGACCAATTCTTGGTCCTAGGATTTTCTTATCGCCAATTGGCAGTACCTACATAAATTGGTGTGTGGTGTCGTGTGTACCGCTCCTGCAAAAATTACACTCTTTTGTTAGGGCTTGTTCAGTGGTAAGGGCTATGGCGTCTCCCCCCGTGGCTGCGTTGATCTAAGATAGGACAAGAAACACTTGGTCCTAGATTAAAACCCTTGCATATAATATCGCTAACTTTTCCAATTAAAGAAAGAAATACAGCCGCATTTGCGTACGGCTGGAGGACGTCAATCCAAGCCTAAAGAAATATAAAAAAAAAAACCTGACATGATTATTACTCGCTCTAGCACGTTTGATAACTATAAGTCTGTTTCATACTTAAGATTTAATTTATCTGTAATCAAGAATATTTATAATTTTGGAAATAGGAAGATAGGACAAGAAACACTTGGTCCTAGATTAAAACCCTTGCATATAATATCGCTAACTTTTCCAATTAAAGAAAGAAATACAGCCGCATTTGCGTACGGCTGGAGGACGTCAATCCAAGCCTAAAGAAATATAAAAAAAAAAACCTGACATGATTATTACTCGCTCTAGCACGTTTGATAACTATAAGTCTGTTTCATACTTATGATTTAATTTATCTGTAATCAAGAATATTTATAATTTTGGAACACAGTTTAAAGTTGTCATTCGTTTTGTAATATTGTTGTAAACTTTTTCCTTTTCTAATTCTCCCCTAATTCATTATTTAATTATAAAAGTAAATATGTTAAATTGATCTATTGACGAAGATATTTACGGATAAAGTTATTTGTATAAGGAAATCGACAACGATAAGGTATGTGTGATCATTATAAAGCCGACGCCTATTTCAATGATGAACGTTTCCTTAGCACCACTGATAAACGGTTACTATTAGCACCATGCACAGTATTGCACAGAACAAGTAAAAACCGTGGTCCATGGTTCGAGTAGTACCGACTTATACTATTGTATGTATTTCGAATGATTTTAGATAGAGATGGCCGAGCTAGCAGCGCTGCTCCAGACGGAGATTCCAGAAGGACGGAATCACCTCACGGACAGCCACACCAACTTGGAGAGAGTCGCTGATTATTGTGAGGCCAATTATTTCCAAACTGAGAACAAGAGGTTAGCTCTGGAAAGCACCAAGAACTATACAACACAATCTTTGGCCAGTGTAGCATATCAAATCAACACTTTGGCCTACAATTTCCTACAATTATTAGATTATCAAACTATGCAGTTGGCAGAAATGGAGGGTCAAATGAATCACATTGCCCAAACGGTTGCAATCCACAAAGAAAAAGTGGCTCGACGTGAAATTGGTGTTTTAACTGCAAATAAAGTGACCAACAGACAATATAAGATTATTGCTCCAGCAAACCCTGAAAAACCAATTAAATATGTAAGAAAAAGTATTGATTATGCAGGTAAATATAAGAACCTATTATTATTGTATGATATATACTTTTTTTTTATTAGTCTTAAAAATAAAATGTTTTAAATCTAGCTAACCATGGCACAGTTATTAGATTTTAATGCATCTTAACTGGTTTAGGAAAGGTTAGGGTTTTTATTACTTGAACTACATATTATGTGCTTCAATCAAAATAAATAATTATATTTGAATGATTCATTATGAAAACATAGAAATATTCATCATGAAATCATGAAAGGTGATGCGCAGGATGAAGAAAAATGTGATGTGAAGGAATCTAAATATCTGCTTGGGAATGGGAAGGAATCTTTAGCTAAAAAATAAGAATAGATTTAAGTTAAAAGCTGTTTCATATAAAATATAGTACATCATACATAATTTAATAGGCCACAGGTCACTTTATTATATCATCAGATACATATATAAATTAAAAATAATAAAAAAATATTTGTCCATATCCATATTTTTGGACCTAGCAGTTAATAACTTAAGTTGGGGTTTTCCTCAGGTTTAGACTAGCACTACATGAACTAATCAAGAAAGCAAATGAAAGAGTGAGAGCATGATTTAGTTGTTGTCTTTTTTAGTGCATTGACCAAATGACTAGGACAATGAATGAAGTATGCATATTAAACCCACTGGTTACAATCTGCAAGATAAGGTTTTCATTAGGGGTTACACAGTTGTTATTTTTTTTGTTCATAATGATGACATGCAATGTCTAGTCTTGTTTTAAATATATTATCTTAATAAAAATTGCGGGTCTTAAAAGAAAATCTATTCTATGGTGATATGTTTGAATTGCCAGGACAGTACCTACAGTATAAATACTTTTATAAAGAAGTTTATTCCTACATAGTTTTACCAAAAAGAGTTAAATGGGAAACAAATAAGTAGTATATAAAAAGTAATTTGTTACAACTCATATACTCAAAGTTTTGTACTGCTTACTACAGAATGGACACATCTCCAATGACATGTATGGAGTCTTACAGACTGATAGTATTATAAATATTAGTGGCTGAGAAGAATTTTTAATAACTAACTGCAGCATTGGATGATATCGGTCACGGCATTCACTGGGCAAGTACGGGAACTCCTAGGGGTCGGCGCTCTGTGTCCGCCAGTGCCGCGCCCTTACCTGCACCCACGACCAAACCGCCGACCCCGCCTGCAGCTGTAAGAGCCGCCGCCGCCGCCGCTGCCGCCGCTGCTGCTGCTGCTTCTGCCTCCAATACTGGCACTTTGGGACGTAACACAGGAACTCTCGGTGAGTTAAAATCCATGGGTATTATAGACCATTTCTTCTTCTTCTTAGTCGGTACTTTCTTGGCAGTGTGGTGATGGTCGCCAATTGAGTGCTAGTGGCACGCTTAACAAGCCGTCGCCACTCCTCTCGGACTGCAGCTTTCCTGGTGCACTCATGTAGGGGATGATCCATTGCAACCTCCACGTGATCAGCACATCTCATCGGAGACCTACAATGCATCCTCTTGCCGTCGACTTTCCCCTGGATTACCAGGTCGAGGAAAGGCGTTGTCTGATCCCCAGTTCCCCCAGTATGGATTTGTTATATACCCAACATTCTCTGCCAACACTACATGTATAGACCATTTACGCAAGGCGAATCCATAAAAAAATAATGACTTAAATATTTTCAGAGACAGAACCTTTCCTTACCACTCACGCAGTTTTCTAGTTTAGATAACTCACAATTTAACTATGGTTCAAACATAATAAACTTTCAAAATTCATTAATTGTGAATGTGAGCACATGTGAATTTGATAATTGTAACAATTAAAGTTAAAAATAGCATCGATTGTACCAGATGACGGCTACCCTTCAAAATAAAACTGATACATACATTACGATAACCAATATATACAAATAAATAAATAATATATACAGTAGAGATTGCTAGGTTTGTTTTTATAAGCTTCATATGAATATTGATGTGTTTCTAGGCAAGTCGTCCCGTGAGTACCGCACTCCTCCGGCCGTGGCGCCTCCGCAGGTGCCCTCCCACTATGCCCCCAACTACCCGCGCCGTCCGCCCGGGTACTCCACCCTGCCCATAGTGCAACCACAGGTATTTATTTTGGAGCATTTAGGTAACTAATTGTTTTAGTAATTGCAAATTAAACAATCTTTTCACTACCATTATTGTCCGTGTTATTATACATTTAGATAATGCATTCAAAGCTTACCATTGTACAGAATGTTTTTTTTTTATTTCTAAGCCTAAAGCAAATGTTACTTCCAGCACTTTTTCTACGTTTGGTAAAGTTTTACGTTTTACACTGTCTAATTTGAGAACATCTATTGTCTGGTATATTTTCTGTATTAAAAATCATCCTAATGTTGTCTTATATTGTTTAGGTAGGAATGGTGCACCCGAATCAGCATAGTCAATCTATCTACTCCTCTCAGGACATGCACTCCAGCATGCCACGTAAGTGTCATTATTATAAGTTAAATACTAACAGCCTCCACGGACTAACAAGAAGACAAATTTCCAAGTGTTCTATGGATTCACCATGCAGGTGCTGGGTCCATCATGTGTGGGATATAGATATGAGAAGAATGGTGTCTCGGGCTTGCAACCGACTCTAGGTTGGTTTACAACTGACTGCTGGACTCTCCCTACCCAACTAAATATTGTATAATTTGGTTAATGTCGCCTTGGAAGCTCATAGAGGCTGTTGAGGAAATGTGTAAGAATATGCGTGTTGGCAGCGGGGGTCTCATAGTATTTTGTTTTAGTCTGATAGTAGAGAGAATAAAAATAGTAAGGGTTGGCTAAATGTGATGTCGATTATTTATAAGCGTGGTTTCTGACCACCCCGAAAGGGAAACGGATGATACTTTACTTTACTTTTACTTAGTCGAGACAACTAGATTGTCACTTGATGGCCTATCAGTACTAAAATAAAAAACGTAATTCCTGACTACCATTAGGCAAGGAATTATGGTTGTTTTATTGACTTGTTATTATAAAAATGTTCTTTTTCCCCCAGCGCCGCCATCGCCGTTGATCGGTTCTGATGCCGATAGTCATCACTCTATGATCATGCCTGGACAGGTAACTAAATTATTATTTATTTACATTTAAACTGATATTAAAAGGGTGTCACTAATTGTATTTAAAACATATTATTTTTAACTGTTACTATCGAGATATAGCCAACTGTCGTGCCCAACACAATTATGATTGGCCAGTTTGTCCCACTACTTCGGGCTGATGCAAGGCGGGGGAGTGCTTTTTTTTTTTTTTCTTTTCTCCCGATGGATGATGAATGAGGTGATAGTGAAGGCAAGGGTTTTATAATGTGCTACAATGTGAATAATTATGGAAAACGATAAATTGGACTTTAAATATGGGGCACAAGTTGCAGTTTATTTTTTGCGGTTTTCCCGCGCTGTTAACTCCCATATTTTACCTGACGTGTTTGAGCTATAGTGCCGCGAGTGACTCCAAGAAAAGCATCAAATTCTGCAGCATCTGGAATTTGATGATGACCTCATATTAACCCATAAAAAAGAAAGATATATTACGTCAGACTTGGCTGTATGGGCTAGACCCTTTGCCTTCCCTATCATCTCATTCATCATCCATCGGGAGATAAGAACAAAAAAAAAAAAAAATGCACGATGATGGTAATATAAAATAGAAAAGAAAGACTGCAAAAGTTTTTGGCAACGGACAATTTGCTTTGATTGCACTGTCCAAAAGTAAAAAGCATTTGCAGTAAAATGAGTGACGTCATTCGCTGTGAAAGCCTACGACGCCAAGTCGAACACGGGGTGTATGAGTATGTGTTCCAGCGTCCGTCGTCTTCGTCCACCGGCGGCAGCGCTCGGGGCGGCTCCGTCTCCCCGCCGCTCCCGCCGCCGCCGGCAGAGGACGAGCTCTCACACGACGGGTTCGGCAGGCCACAACAGGTAACACACACACACACACACACCTTACACCAGACTTCAACTGATGGCGATCAATAGTATATGAATCAGATTCAGATTTAGCCAGTAAACTGATGTTGACTAGAACTGACTGCTCGCTTACGCTCATTGCGACCACGAGCCGTAACGAATTGTGATGATACAAGAATAAAAAAAAATCTGTTTTGCGTGTTAAAAACATGTTAAAATTAATCAACTGCGCTGTATATTTATATATTTTTAATACAGTGTAAACTCTATCTCTTCGTTCCGATACGCGATAATAGTAACCTAAGCGCGCTTAAAGGTGTTCCGATACGCGCTTAAACTGATTTGCCAAAGCTGTGTGACGTCACAAATGAGATCATTTCTCGCGCTTAGACTGCTCACGATATCGAGGTAGATCGCTCTGAGCGATGTCAGTTTTCTGTCATAATGTCCCGCGCCATTTTCAAATTGATATTAGGTTTTCTTTTAAATTATTTAATATTGTAATTCGTTTATACTGTTTCTATATTACTTCTTAAACAAATCTATAATTAACATTTAAGTAGAAAGTGAAAAAAAATATGTCTAACACGGCAAGTTATTTTAAATTACCAAAATAAGTTAATAATATTAAACTTTAAACATATAAAGATGAATAAACCGAGAGATGTATGTTTGTTATTATTCATACTCAAAGATTTGGAATCCGCAATTTATCTTCCATACATAAAAAGAAAACTAATATTTTATGATTGAAAATGTGATTTATACCGTTCCGAATTGATATCACGCTCTGAGCAGCCAAAGCGCGATATTTGATTCGGAACGACAGTGAGTGTCATAGTCGTTCTAAGCGCTCTGAGCGCGATTCGGAATGAGGGTTATATAACGACACTGAAGGACTGTGCATTTTATGGTATTTATAGAGCGTTGTCATTAAATGGAGAGAAGAAAAATCAGAATTGGAAGATAAGCTAAAACAACCAAAGCCAATTGATTTCGACGCTTTAGGAAGTTTGTCGTTAAATCGAGTTTACACTGTATTTAAACGAATACCTTGTTTTTGTCCTTTAGTATAACTTCGACCGCGGGCAGTACTCTGGCGCGGTGGCGGCCATTGTGCCCGACGAGGAGGACCTCCCCGGATGGGTGCCCAAAAATTACATCGAGAAAGGTGAGATCGTCTTATCTATACTTGGCCGAGCACAAGTCTTACACCCGTATACTTAGACGCTTCCTCAGCGGCTACTCCACTCATTCCTTTCAGCTATCGAATGGAGGAACGCCAAGGCACGTCACTACGCCTGACAAATAAATGAATGGATGAATGGCCTGGGACTGGCGAAATCAGAAATATTACTAAAATACGTTCCAAAATAATTCCAATAAGAGTTAAATTAAATGTATTTAAAGGTAGATGGGTGTATTAGCATGTTGTGTAATCGTTTTGTGGTGAGGCATATCATAATTTAATAAGAACATTTTATATTTATTTACTATTAAAATATATGTATTATATGAGTATTATGTTTTATATATTTATATATAGTATTTAGTTGGTAATTTACGCATTATTTATAAACTAAACATTACCACATTAAAATTTTGGTATGTCGGTAAGGATATGGTAATCATGCTCAACTTCAGCACGGGGTTACCTCGCGAAGTGTGCAGACACATTACTTACTACACTCTATCGTACAGAGTTGTTTAGCATCTTATAAAAATATGTACTTATATCACAATAAATGATTTGAAATACAACTGTCAAACTCAAACGTCCTTGATGCGTTAATTAACTAATATTTATGTCAGAATACGCATGAGAGTAGAGTTAATGCACTAGAAATGAGTTAGTTACGTCGGACACTTTGTCGGACCGCATACGTAAGGTCGAAATACGGAAAAGGGTAGGTATAAAAGAAAGTATAGTACTGCCTCCGTGGCCTAGCGGTTAAGTCCGTGGATTTAGACTCGGAGGTACCGGGTTCGATTCCTGGTCGGGACACAAAAATATTTATTAATGTAAATATATACATTTAATTAATATTTAATTTATTTGTGATATTTCTCGAGTTTGGTACGCAGGAGACATCGACGAGCTTGCCACTTGTCATGATTGGCCTATAGTAAAGTTGGCTAAATGTGAATCCGCTTATTCATAAGCGTGGTTTCTGACCACCCCGAAAGGGAAACGGTCGTGATGATACTTTACTTTTATAAAGACAAAAATAAGGAAAGGCATGCTCCCATGGTTCGGACATGTTGAAAGAATGAGCGAAGAAAGATCATGTATATAATGCGAAAGTTGTGGGTGAAACCGTGACTGATATAAATAAAACACTGACTGAAGGTGCATTAAAAAGCCTTCGTAACAAAAGGGCATGTATGAAGAGATTAATGAATGTCGACGAAGCGAAAGAGGTATGTCGTGATCGTGACAAGTAGCGCTCAATTGTCTCTGCCTACCCCGCAAGGGATCTGGCGTGATTATATGCATGTATGTATGTTTAGTTAAAAGACGCAATTTAAACATTTTTAAATTAAAAATCAGATCTTGTTTTAAAATTATAAATAATTTTCGTGACAAATGATAGAGATAGACTTATGGATGTCAAAAGTGGAGAGTTGAAGAAACGTCTAAATATACCGGTGTTAGTTATCACTGCTATTTATTTTATATCATAAATATAACAAATTTGTTGCCGACTATAAAAATATAGTCAAAAAGTTGATTAGTTAATTTGTTTCTAGTCAGCATTTCACAGTCATCAGATGCGCCGTAAGCGCGAGCCTATGGTCACAATGTAAGTCTAATTATGATACTGTGTACTATTGTTCGTATATTTGTGGACTGCATCCTGCACAGTCAACAACAGTTCTAATTCTCTGGGTTTTGTTATTTCATTATACATTGCGTGTCATTGTCACACTAAACTTGCAATGTACACACATCAAAAAAGTCTAGGGATCAAGCATGTTTATGCGGATTTCTTGTGATTGAGATGTGGCTTTGTAATAAATTTATGATTTTATAAATTTATATGGATACTTTTTGGTGCATTTCATAATTTAAAACAGGAACTGTCAATCAAATTCGAGTAAAAGATGAAAATCAGCTGTCAATATTTTCCCTATAAAAACATAAGACGCATTGAAGACATTATTAGTGCTACTGTTTCCCTACTACTGATTAAAACCAACGTTATTATGGAGCGGCGACGTCATTTAAGCAGGGAAGAAATGATCAGAGCCGTGGGAATGATAGAAGCTGGTTCCCGGCAACGTACTGTGGCTTTAGCTCTGAATACAAGTCAGAGTGTTATCAGTCGACTTTGGACACGTTACCGAACCACTGGTACCGTGGCTGAGCGCCATGGAGGACGGTATCGCTGCACCACACGGAGACAAGACCGATACATTCAAATCACAGCTCGAAGAACTCCAACAATAACCGCCATTATGTTAGCCGTGAGCCTTCATCGCTCTTCAGGGAACTTAATTAGCGACCAAACAGTCAGAAACCGCTTGCATGAAGTGAACCTTCATTCCCGAAGACCGCTACGGGTACCACCTATAGCAATGCACAATCGTAGGACTCGATATCAATGGGCTCTTGAACACAGAAATTGGACAGAAGAACAATGGCGTTTCGTGTGCTTTTCTGATGAGTCTCGTTTTGGTATGAGGCCGGATACAAGACGTATACGACACTGGAGAACCCCTGGACGCCAACAGCGATTAAAATCCTGCCAGGAAGTCCATCCTTATAGTGGTGGAACCATCATGGTATGGGCGGGTATTTCGATCGGCGGAAGAACTGAGTTGATTTGGATCAGAGGCAACCTCAACGCTCAAATTTATGCTGAGACGGTTGTATCAGACGTCATCGTTCCTCTACAAGTGCATATCGGTCCCTTATTTCAGTTAATGCATGATAATGCACGACCGCACACCGCAAGAGTTGTAAGACAGACTCTCGCCGCAGCTAACATCAATGTCCTGCCCTGGCCTGCTCAGTCGCCAGACTTGAACCCGATTGAGCATGCATGGGATATTCTTTAGAGAAGAGCTCTGCCGAATATGGAGGGTATCCAGTCGCAAGAAGACCTTTTTTTGTTGTTGCAACGAACATGGGCGGCCATTCCACAGCGTGATTTGGATGAACTCATTTTGAGTATGCCAAACCGATGTTCTTGTGTTGTTAGTGTTCGCGGTAGAAACACGGATTATTAATTGTTTAAGTTACCCAATAAAATTAAAAAAAAAACTGTTATTTCAGTCTTTTTTTCGAACTTTAATGTTAGTGGTTCAAATGTCAAAAATCCCTTTATTAGGAAAATGGCAATTTTTTTTACTAATGCAAAGGTGACTTGGTTTATCGTTACTGTAGACAAACGAAAACATTTTATTTGATCAATCCTTAAAGAAAATTTTAATGAATATCAATCAGGAGAAAAGTTATTGCAAAAATATATGTTGATCCCTAGACACTTTTGATGTGTGTACTTACTATCGTTAATTGCTAAAGTATTACACATGACATTTCGCCAATGCCCTTATTACTAATTCGATTTTAAGATCCGATGTTCACGTATGTAATTTTGTTTCTTGATTTGACATTTGGTAAAAAGATCATACTTGAGTGAATGTCGAATCTTCAGATCGATTTATTAAAACTGACCTAAGACAAGGTTAATGCGTAATTCTTTTACATGTTAGTAACTTTATACTTATTACAAATGTATCTACAATATGGTTTTATTTAAATTAGTTTTAGTATTAAATAAAAAAAAATATGCAGATAATTAACGCTGTTCAAAAACGCTTCACTATTGGTTGAAAATATTGTGACGTCACAGCGCACAAAACAAACATCTCTTATATGCCCTTTTACTGTTTTCATATTCTAATTAATTTATAATTATGGAAGGAATTCAGCTCCCGAGGGGAGGTGTGCGGTGGTCACAAAATGAATTTTAAACAATACACAAACAACCACATTCTTGTTTAATGTGTTGTGACGTCACAGCGATGGCGTGATAGTGATAAACCGCTTTTGAATGTGATCATAATTAGCAAATTTTTTTAAAGAATTAACGCATAAAAAATCGTGCATTGGCGATAGTATAATACAATGAAATACAGAACCCGAATTTAAAACCCCAAGTCATGTAACGGCTATCTATATCACCTTTTAAAGGTTTGATTCCGTGCATTACCTGCTCATCGCCTTCTCGCTGTCTTACGCCATCTTCATACAGCCCCTAGAACACAAGTCCTAGACCTCCACTGTTGGAAATGTGCCTTCCAGAAAATTTTGAAGAATTTAGCCTACACTCGCCACGCTGGCCAGACGGGTCTTTCTTATTAGACGATTATTCTCATAACAGCTGTTTTGCTGTACTGTACCTTACACTGTTATTTTTAGTACTTTTGATAATTGATAACTTATTGCAAAAGTATTTAAAATAATATATATATATTTATATTATACCAAAATACGGCTCTGAAAGTCTAGCTGTAACAGTTAATGCGAGAAGTCTTAATGTATGGGACGGGCGTGCGTATCGTTTCCGCTGATTGGTTCTCTAGTCGCCCTGTAACCCCCCTCCAAATATAATATAAAGTTTTATTCATTTTAGTTTAATTTGTTGTTAAATTCTATATTACTATTTTTTGCACGAATTCATTCCAAATGTTATTTATTTATTACATTTCATAACTACCAACATTTAGTTTAGGATAAATATATGATTATACGTCTCCAAAATGTGGGTAATTTAATTTCCTACATTTTTTAAAATAACTGTGTTCATGGTCTAGCGGTTAAGTCCGTTAATTTAAATTCGCTCGATTCCTGATCGGGACACATGATTGTTTATTAATTGAAATAAATAAATGAAATTGATGTTTAATTATTTATTTATTTATCTGGAACTCCAACAGCATAACCAAAAATTCAATATTATCAAATTTTACACAATAAATAAGGCCATGAATGGGTTCACAAATTATTATTTGTGATTAAAGTTGTTTAAATGTGAATCCGCTTATTTATAAGCGTGGTT
Organism: Tinea semifulvella; assembly: GCA_910589645.1. NCBI lineage: Eukaryota > Metazoa > Arthropoda > Insecta > Lepidoptera > Tineidae > Tinea > Tinea semifulvella. The sequence continues at coordinate 11,507,437 of OU342586.1, forward strand.
TCTTCCGGAAGGGAAACAATCGTGATGATACTTTAAATAAAAGAACATACGGCCGGTTGCAGAAAGGCTCATTATCTTTTAACATGTTCAACGTATGCTTATGAGGCACGCCATTGGTCGAAATAACCCAAGTAACAAACTAACTACCAATCACGTGGCGTATATCAAATTGATTAGAGATTATTTTAATTATATGTTCTGCAAGTGGCCGTACGACTTGAAAAATCTTTAAAAATATTGGATTGTGCGAGCGAGACGGATGCAACAGCATACCCTCTTAATATTATTTAAGGCTATTGCCTACTTATTTTAAAAATCAAAATCATTCATTCTGGCTAATGTATAACAAAATTCTTATCGCCACATATGTACTAATTTAATGCCTAAAATTATAAAGTAAATTATCTCTCTAATATTTTTAAAAAATATAAGTAATAGTTGCCAATGGGGTGTATCAGGCAAAGCTTTTTGTAGATGTCGCTAGCGGCAATGGTACCTTGTTTACACCTATGACGGATCATATTTCAAATGTTTTTGTAGATTTTTATTTTTATAACAGAAAAATGTATTTAAACTTAACGTTACCTACTTTAAAAGACTAATTAGGAAAACGAAAACCGTCTTTAATAACAAAAAAGGTTTAATTAATAGATCGACAATTTTGAGATCACCATATATTTGATTCCGCTTGGAAATCTATATTTGTACACTTAAAAGCTGCTCACTTCCGCAATATATCCAGAAAATATTAAATTTCGTAATAAAAATACAAGTTTTATATGCAACTGCCAGTTCTATTAGGTACCATCTATCATGCGCCATCTACCGTGATAAAAAGTTAGTGATACACCCCATTAAATGTCGTAAAACCCGCTCGGGTCAGAGTAATAAATATTATTGAATATGGATATTAAAACATTTTTTACTATTCTACTCTCTGTGTCACCTAAAAAGATCCAATCTAAATGAGGTTAATTTTAAGTTATAGGCCATTAAAGATGGAATTTAGATTATTCCATCGATACATCAACGATTTGTCCCAACATTTAAAACATTACACCCGTATTCGAAGACATTCTTACTATATTATTCTAACTGCCTCCGTGGTCTAGTGGTTAAGTCCGTGGATTTAGACTCGGAGGTACCGGGTTCGATTTTGGTCGGGACTAAATATATTTAATTTATTTGTGATATGACATCGACGAGCTTGCCACTTGTCATGATTGGCCTATAGCAAAGTTGGCTAAATGTGAATCCGCTTATTTATAAGCGTGGTTTCTGACCACCCCGAAAGGGAAACGGTCGTGATGATGATGATACTAAAAAATCGACCTTGTTGCAAAGACAACAGAGTTGCCTATATACTACAAGACATTTCCTCAAAAGCTTCTCCACTCGACATTTTCTTCCAGCTGTCAAACGAAAATTAAGTCTGTAATTGAGACGATTAATATTAAAAATGGCGTCTAATGTATCAGCTTGCAGCTGACTTTCAAAATTTTTAATTTAAATGTAACTATTACATAAACTTATTTTTCTTAGCTGTCAAAGCGGGAAGGAAAATGACCTGATTAAAATTCATAATTAATTTTCTAAAAAAAATGGATTGGATCCTTTTTGCGTAACTGCGTCCAATTAGTTATTAGTACTGAATTAAGGTTTTTAATTTCAGTTGTGGCCATTTACGATTACTACGCCGATAAAGAAGACGAGTTGTCATTCCAAGAGAGTGCCGTTATTTATGTGCTGAAGAAGAACGACGACGGCTGGTGGGAGGGGGTCATGGACGGGGTCACGGGACTCTTCCCGGGGAACTATGTCGAGCCCTGCGTATAGGAACCGCCATAGCAGAGACTTAGTCGGTGACGAGTGAGAACCATGTATATCATATTTTTTACCCATAACATAATTATTTTAATACAGGTTCGCTCGTATCATATAATTTAAAAAAAAAACCTTTTTTTCCATTGTTTGTTTAGTTACGAGGTTTTTACTCGTCGCCGACGTTATGTCAATTGACAGTGACATATATTATGTTCTCAGTGACTTATGTCAGTTGTATGTGACATATGTAAGTTGTCAGTAATGCATGTGAGTTGTTAGTGACTTATGTCAGTTGTATGTGACATATGTAAGTTGTCAGTAATGCATGTCAGTTGTTAGTGACTTATGTCAGTTGTTGGTGACTTATGCCAGTTGTCGGTGACATATTATATAAGTTATGAGTATCGTATGTCACTTGTCAGTGACTTGTGTTAGTTGTGAATAGGCACTTGGACAAATGACTTGGATTTAAATCTATTTGATTATTATTTTATTATACTATAGTTAATTGATACCGGCTTATTAGAATATATATATATGCAAAAAATATATATGTGGTTTGTTTTCTATAAGAAATAATTGTATAAAAGTAACAATAGCATGACATCAGTCGAACTCAATCTATCTGATTGATTTATTTATTAAAATAAAATAAAAACAAATAAGCTATAAATTATTGTAAGTTATAGTAATTTATATTATAATTAGGATGCCTTTGAATTGCCAGACTTCATATACAATATATACTATTTTATATTAACAAATAAAAATAGCTTTACGTCTTACGTTAGACTAATATGAATATTTTTTTTCTTCACCATACAAATTAGTTATTTTAAAAGTAACAGTCTGTATGAAGAAGCCATAGGCGCGGTGGTGGCTCGGTTGTAGGAACGCGATCCTTAATAGCGCCAAGTCGAACGTGGCTTATAGCGCCAAGTCGAACGTGGCTTATAGCGCCAAGTCGAACGTGGCTTATAGCGCCAAGTCGAACGTGGCTTATAGCGCCAAGTCGAACGTGGCTTATGTATAGTAACTGTGGCTACTATATACTTATTTTCAGCCTTTGTATCACTTTTTTAGTCTTTTACTTTGCCAATGACGATATATAGTATGTAATAAATAAAAGGTACGAGCTAAAAATAAGAAATGAATCAACATGAATCGGCCTAAATAAGAATTATTTGACGTAAGTTTAAATGCATTTATGATTTAAGTGAAGTTTCTTTTATAGAAATGTATTGATTTATGATTTTACCTTGTATTATGTATCTATATGTAACTTTTAATAATTTTTATTTAATAAACATATTAACTACAGAAAGTTGTTGTTTTTGTTCTATTATTATTTTTTATACACTGCGGTTACAGATTCGTAGAATGCGTTCTATTAAAAAATACAATTGCCTATAGTGAACTTGATAATAAAATTCGTACAATTCATTGGAACGCGTAACAATTTTGAATAAGGCATATTTTTATTTATTTTTAATTAGTTTACAAACTGGTTACATTCTTAAAATTAACAAATAAAATTATACATAAGCATGAAATGAATGCAACCTATTAATAGTAAACCTAACACTGATATTCAATTTGAATTCATAAAGACAGACAATTAATGATTAAATTAAACATTAAATATAAACCAAAAAAATATCTAAATAAAAAAAAAACAACACAAAATCATAAAAATGAAGACAATAAATATTAAATTTTATACTATGACTATACTACTATCTAAAAAAAATATATAAAAGCAAAACAAAATAACAAGAAATATGAGTGAACATCTGGAATCTATACACTATATTTATCCCTCAATACTCTCTTAATCGAGGCTACCGAACCAGCAAACATGTCTATGTCACTGCGAAACGAATTAGCGAATGCACATAAACGGTTAATTGGCGAGTGACGCCCTAAATTTGTATTGGTACGAGGCAAATGAAAAGGTCTATAATTGTGGAGACGACTATTTTGCTTAGGCAAATTATATGACTAGTTACGGTAGCCTGTTGTAGAAGCACTACCTTATTGTATTGCATATATTATTATTATTGATTAATAGGCGAGCAGCGCATTGCTGATATGCCTATATATCGCACTGGTGTAAAGTTTATTAAATTGTCAGTTATCACCATAGTCTATTTAGATTGTCTCTAGCCACTTGTCCAATTTGTTTTTAAAAGTGTTTACAGTTAGGACTTTAATATGTCTTCTGGTATTTTGTTCCACATATTTACAACTCTGTTATTCATGAAGTGATATCCTATATTTGTATTGCTGGATTTTCTCATTAGCTTCATTCATCATTATAATTTTTATTGTATTGTCGATAGTTCTCCGTAGAATTAAATAATAAGTACTATATGTATGTAATTAATTTGTGTTTTATATAGAAATAAATAATTTCAACTTTCTATTTTCTTCGTAACCTTCTGCATCTGCTTCTCAGTCACAAAGGTTAGCTGGTAGAAAATGCATTTACGGGATTAAGCTCGCTTATGTACCTGCACGTGTTTTGTACAATAATTTATTATTACCTATTTCGAGTATAGTGCTCCATAACTGTGCTGCCTCCGTGGTTTTAGACTCGAGAGGTACCGGGTCCGATTCCTGGTCGGGTTGTGTGTGTGTTTATTTATTAATTTAAATAAATAAATTAAATTCATATTTAAATTATATGCGATATTTCCTAAGTTATAGTAAAATTGGCTAAATGTGAATCCGCTTTAATAAGCATGGTTCCTGACCACCCAGGGAAAGGAAACGGTTGTGATCATAATTTTACTTCATCGAGAGTTTAGAGTAATCATTACGGGTACGTACACATTAATGGTACATACATATCTTCACGCCAGATCCCTTACGTGGTAGGCAGACAATTGAGCGCCACTTGACACGATCACGACATACCTCTTTCGCTTCATCGACATTCATCAACCTCTTCATACATGCCCTTTTGTTACGAAGGCTTTTTAATTCTCCTTCAGCTAGTGTTTTATTTATTTGATCGTGATACGTGTGTCTTGGTCTGCCAGGGCCTCTTTTACCCACAACTTTCGCATTATATACCTGGTTCGTCAATCTTTCTTCGCTCATCCTTTCAACATGCCCGAACCATCGTAGCATGCTTTTCCTTATTTTTGTGCCTATGCCTTATTGTATACCTACCATTTTTCGTATTTCGACGTTACGTATGTGGTCCGCCAAAGTGACGCCGCATAACCGACGCAGCGACATCATTTCTACGAGGGGCGTTCAAAATATTCTCGGTATTGATACGTTACAACCTCTTTTATATATATATTTGTTACTGGCCGCTAAGATTCATCCATTGACATTAAAAAAAAGTAAAATTGGAACCGAGATGTTCTTTTGTTTTTCTGCAATTGCCGAACAAACATGAACACCATGAGCGAATTAACAATTTTAACGAAATTAGAGCACCGATCCGTCATAAAATTCTTGACAAAACAGGGTAAAAATCAAAAAACCATAAAAGAGGAAATGGATTGTGTTTACCGTGAGTCTGCTCCTTCTTTATCTACTATTCAAAAATGGTCAAGCGAATTTAAGCGTGGAAGGGAGAGTATTGAAGATGACCCTAGACCTGGCCGGCCTGTAGTGGCTACCTCACAAGAAAATATTGATAAAGTGGAAAAACTTATATTGGAAGACGGCCGAGTGAAAGTAAAATCTATAGCTCAAGTAACCAATCTCTCTATTGGTACCGTACATGACATTATACATGACCATCTTAATATGTCAAAAGTAAGTGCAAGATGGGTTCCGCGAATGCTGACGCTTCTTCAAAAGGATATGCGTGTGGCTTGCTGTTCAGATTTTATCGACCTGTGTGGTGAAAATCCCGATGAGGTGCTGCAAAAAATAGTTACTGGAGATGAAACCTGGGTTCATCATTATGACCCAGAGAGCAAACAGGAGCAGGAGGCACATTAAGGGTTCAGCTCATCCCAAGAAGTTCAAGGTAATCCCGTCAGCTGGCAAGGTCATGGCCACAATATTTTGGGATTGTGAAGGAGTTTTGCTTATCGATTATAAAGAAAAAGGTGTAAATATCACAGGGCAGTACTACGCTAACGTTATACGTCAATTAAGAGATGCGATCAAAGAAAAGAGGCGAGGAAAGTTAACCAAAGGTGTTCTGCTTCTGCATGACAACGCCCCTGTCCATACTGCTCATATTGCCAAGGCAGCTATTGTTGAATGTGGGTTTGAAACTGTTACTCATCCACCCTATAGTCCGGACTTAGCCCCAAGCGACTTCTTTTTGTTTCCCAATCTTAAAAAGGATCTGCGTATTTTTATGAGGGATTAAAAAAAATAATTGATCGATCTTATAAGTGTATGAACATAGGGGGGGAGTATATTGAAAAATAAAAATATCAAACTTTTCGTACTTGTTTGTTTTTATCCACATACCGAGAATATTTTGAACGCCCCTCGTACTGCATTTGAGCGCGGAATTAGACAGAGGCGCAGTTATCACATTTTCCTCTCATTCCGAATCGCGCTTAGAACGAATATGACACTGACCGTCGTTCCGAATCAAATATCGCGATTTGGATGCTCAGAGCGTGATATCAAATCGGAACGGTCTAAATCACATTTTCATTCATAAAATGTTGGTTTTTTTTAATGTATGGAAGATAAATTGCGGATCCACATCTTTGAGTATGAATACTAACATATATACATCTCTCGGTTTATTCATCTTTATATGTGTAAAGTTTAATATTATTAACTTTTAAAATAACTTGCCGTGTTACAGACATTTTTTTTTTCATTTCCTACTTAGATATTAATTATAGATTTGTTTAAGAAGTAATATAGAAAAGTATAAACGAATTACAATATTAAATAATTTAAAAGAAAACCTAATATTAAATTAACTTGAAAATGGTACGGGACATTATGACAAACAAGTGACAGCGCTCAGAGGGATCTACCTCGATATCGTGAGCAGCCTAAGCGGGAGAAATGATGTATTTGTGACGTCACATATCTTTGGCAAAACAGTTTCAAGCGTCGGAACACCTTTAAGCGTGCTTAGGTAACTATTATCGCGTCTCGGAACGAAGTTTGTAATGTTTATACGAAATCGTATGCAATTCTATCCGCGCCAAACTGCGGATTTGCGCATGCGAGCCGCCCACACTATAGTTTCATACGCATGCGAGCCCGTCCACACAAACAATGCGACGCGCTTTAGGAAAGAAGAGCAGTTCTTTGTAAAAAATTAAACAAAATGTAGATTTCCACAATTTATTGTGACTAAATTTATTATAATACTATATACAAATGTTTAGTAATAATTGCCTATGTACCTAACTTCGTACATAGATGGAATTTAACCAGGCACGTATCCAGAAGGGGGCATGGTTGGGATTTATCTGAATACTGTCTTGTCGACTTTCGGGTTGAACATAGGCATGTAGTCTATCTTAATTTTAACTTGCCTGGTGGTACTGATAACTAAATTTAAAAGGTTATTAATTGATCGTTGTGGTGCAGTTCTGTATATGATTTATTTTGTAAATCTGATATAGCTGAGTTTTCCTTGCAGATTCATTTCTCAGTCAGATTAAACTTTAACAGGTCACTGGAATCTGCTGGTCTTCTGCTAACAGCTTATTTATTGGACCACTTTGCTGCTTAGTCTTCTACTAGCAGGAGTAGAATCATTTAAATTAAATAAATAAATATTTCCAGACAATCACACAGCGCCATCTAATTTCCGTGGTAAGCTACGAGGCTTGTGTTACGGAAACTAGATGGTTGATAAACTACATATTATACTTTTTTTTTTTGTAAATATATACATATTATACATATAAACACCCAGACCGAGACAAATTATACAATGTATAACTTGCCCCCGGTGGGAATCAAACCCACGACCTCCCGAGTTTACGGCAACGATTGTTACCACTAGACCACGGAGGATTTGAGGATTTCAAAATAATTAATTTAATGACGTTTCATAAATGCCTGTAATAGGTTTACGTGAATAAAGATATTTTGACTTTGAGTACTGGCGTAACATACATAATAAGACTAATTCCACAATAGTGCCAAATCCTGTAACTGTGCTTGTGATGTAATGGCAACAGAAAAATATTTATTTAGTCTAATTTTCTTCGTGTTTCAGTTATAAGCTGCGCTAACATCACATGCTAATATTTTTAGCTAAAACTATATATATATATATATATATATATATACATATACAGTGTAAACTCTATATAACGACACTGAAGGGACTGTACATTTTATGGCGTTATAGGAGAGTTGTTAAATAAATTGAACTGCCTCCGTGGTCTAGCGTTTAAGTCCGTGGATTTAAACTTGGAGGTACCGGGTTCGATTCCTGGTCGGGACACAAAAATATTTAATAATGTAAATAAAAATACATTTAATTATTATTTAATTTATTTGTGATATATCTCGAGTTTGCTACGCTGGACACATCGACGAGATTGCCACTTGTCATGATTGGCCTATAGTAAAGTTGGCTAAATGTGAATCCGCTTATTCATAAGTGTGGTTTCTGACCACCCCGAAAGGGAAACGGTCGTGATGATACTACTACCACTGTCGTTAAATGAAGAGAAAATGTATAATTGTATGGAGTTTACACTGTATATATTAATGTTTTTTGTAAGTCACACCTCTTTTTTTTTGTAAGTCACACCTCTTTTTTTTGTAAGTCACACCTCTTTTTTTTGTAAATCACACCTCATTTTTTTGTATTTAAATTCTTGTTTTTGTTTCACGGGTCGACTATAAAAGGAAACTGTTAATTGGTTTTATAGTATCTAATCTTAAGTTACCAAGTGTAAAATAGCTGTAAGTTTTTCAAACAAAAATAAATAATGACTAGGTACTTTTACATGAATTTATTTCCGAATCATCTCGAATCTGGATACGTGCTTGAATTTAAGACAATACATAATATCAATTATTATGCTTAGTTCATTTTCGTCAAATAACAGCCTACGACGCTGAATTTTCAGAATCGAATATGGAGTATTTTTAATAAATTTTCGTTGTACAATGCGCGTTTTATAGCCAAGCTTGTATAACACGCAATGTAAAATAAAAACCAAACAGCAGTAACGTTAAAACAACGGGCACAGAAATAGTATTACTTAAATAAATTATTATTTTAATACATTTGTACCACATTAACGGCCAGTTGCAGAAAGGATGATTAAAATAATCTCCGATTAATATTTTGATATATTACGTGATTGGTAGGTAGCTTGTCACTTTGTTTATTATAGACAGTGACGTGTTTCATAAGCATACGTTAAACATGTCGAAAGATAATCAGACTTTCTACATCTGGCCGTAAACCTTTTTTTTTTTTAATAATATATTTTTACAATGGCAACACTAATGCTATAGTTGCGTTCCTTTATAGTAAATGTAGAGCACGAAATTATAGGATGTAACTCAATGTAAGTAATTACATCAATGGCAGTCTCTTATATAGTAACTTAATTAAAAATACGCCATTTCAGTGATATTCATAATCAATAATATATTTACTTATTTGCTTTCTCGTGAAATGGAACGCATTTCGCATATTTAAATGTGTTTACAATAAAAACATAGTAACTCATGTTTACAATATACAATATATAAAGTTACAAGTTATGTGTGTTGGGAGCAAAATATAATTTGTTTTCTTAAGAAAACTACGTTTATATCAAATTACCCCGACTTACGGATTTATAATTTCATATAACTTAAATGTCAACCTAAAACTTGAGTAAGTGCCTAAATGTTACTTTTTTTTTATTTTCGACTTGGTTTTTTAAAATTTGGTGGTGCACCAAAAATTCTAATTTATTAAACTCAATTTTTTTCGTTCAAAATCACTAACATTGTCTAAGATACAAATTTGGCCCGGGTTGTTCGGACAAAAAATGGTTCATTTGAGAAGATATTGAATTAAATTATGAGTTAGCTTTAGAAAGTTATTTATTTAGATTATTATTGTAATGATTAAAGTAAAAAATGGCGACTGACCTTCAAAATAAAACTGATAGATAAGACGTCATTTTTAACATCAATTGGTACATTTACAGACTTCATTTTGGCGCAATTCAGCCTACACACGAATTACTCAACGACTCCTCCACGCAACAACTTTCAGCTGTCAAATGAAAATGACGTTTCTGTATTTGTTACGGTCAAGAGTTAAAAATGCACCCGATTGTACCAGTTTTATTTTTAAGGTCAGCCGTAAGCTGCTACATTACAAGCCATTTGAAATTTAAATTGTCACAATTTAAGTGTCATTTTCGTTTGACAGCTGGAAGGGTCTGAGAATATTGGTGTTAATGTAATAATTTCGTTACAAATGCTTTTTCGTTCAAATATATTTTGAGCTTTATTGTATTACATTTTAAGGGGCTAATTTATTGTGACTATTGGGACATTTCAGAATTAATTTATTGTGACTATTAAGACACTACATAATTAATTTATTGTGACCAGTGGGACGCTTCAGAATTAATTTATTGTGACTATTGGGACACTTCAGAATTAATTTATTGTGACTATTAGGACACTTCAGAATTAATTTATTATGACTATTGGGACATTTCAGAATTAATTTATTGTGACTATTGAGACACTACAGAATTAATTTATTATGACTATTGGGACACTTCAGAATTAATTTATTATGACTATTGGGACATTTCAGAATTAATTTAATGTGACTATTGGGACACTTCAGAATTAATTTAACTTTCTTTACAGAGTCCGTGCAAATATCAACTCTAATAGCGTTATATACATATATAGTCAACGGATTCCATTATCCTTTCTTGTCGCTGTAAGCGCTTTATTTTGCTTTGTCGTTCGACTTGGCTTCAATGGTTTTCATTCAATTTAGGCGAAATTCAGTAAAAATGAACTAGCTTTGCTTTCAGTTCAAACACAGCACATATAACACTTGCGCTTAAGTAATGGAATACATAGTTACAACTCGAAAAATTAAATGAGTTCCGAAGTTGAATGTCCCAATAGTCACAGAGAAATGTCAACGAGGTTGTTGTACGCTTTTGCATAATCCAATATTTCAAAGATTTTTCAAGTCTTGAGTGCACCTTTGAGAAATGTAATCTATTAACTTTCTAGGAAATTAAATTACGGATATTTTAAGGATATCTTAAGTATAGATTTCATTACAGCCCCTAGAACACAGCGTCCTAGAGCTCCACTGCTGGAGATGGGCCTTCCAGAACATATATCTGGAGAATTGGAACTGGCTTGGCAAGGAATCAGAAGTATAGATTTAATTTTGTAAAATAAAGGAAAGTCGTTGTAAATGTATTTGCTATTTTCCTCTGCCTAAAATTAGGTACCATATGAAAGTGAAAATATGTCCAAAAAGTTCGTAATTTTAAACATTGTGCGAGCTTAAAACCCTCTTAATTTCCCTCGTCGAAACAAATCGCTTCCTGGTAAGGTGTCATAAGACAAAAATAGCGGTAGCTATAAAACACGACATTGTTAATTCAATATTATTTATATGTTGAACCGCGTGTAATTGTTAAAAGTGCAAATATTTTTTTTATGCTGAAAGTGTTATTAGTTGGAACCTCTATTTGAAATAAAAAAGTAATTTTTTTAAAGATAAAAATCCGAAAAAAAAAAACGTTACAGCATGGTGGGGAGTGTTATTATTAATTGATCTCGCTTACAGCCGAGACGAAATAGAGAGAGAAAGAATTACGTAAGTCAACGTTCGCGCGATCGTCGACCTCTCGCTACCTACTTGATTAGACTCCCCATGAGTAGCGATATTTTTAGGATAACTTCTCTGCACAGTAACTTAAGATTTTATTTATGAAAAATAAAAATAATAAATACGTGGTTCTTTATTTTTATTATAGATTATAATATAAAAATATTTGCTCTTTAATAAATTTCACGCAGTATAATAAAAATAATAAAAAGTTGTATTCTGGAAACTGCCCTTCTTTTGCCAGCAAGCGAAATGCCTTAAATCTGCTGGTTTAGTAACGTTTATAAATAGAACAGTCATATATCTCTTCAAAAAAATGTATTACATTGTAAAATTCATGTGTTATGCCTTATAGGCCATCTTACACGAGTTAACCAATACCAAATCAATACGCGTTGGCAACTGCAATTAATGTTCTTACATGGCGCAACGGAAGTTTGCTTGCAGTTGAAAACTATTTATTTTCGGGTTGCCCTATGTGAGAAGGGCTTAATTGAAGACTTTCTTAACTTGAAGGCCCATACAAACTTTACATAAGGGAGAATTATGGGCTCTAAAAGTTCAATTTATTTGATCATGGTGACTTATTCTTTATCATCAATTTCCATATTTTCAGCCTCTAACACCTCATCAGAAGCCTTATTCTCTTCATCCACATCTTCTTCAATGTCATCAACTTCATGAATGTCCTCACTCTCCGGACCCTCGGCTTTATTATCTACCTTCGTGTCATCAGCCTGTTTATCGTCGGCTTCTTTCTTTTTGTCTTCCTTTTGATCAGTTTTACCTTCGTTTTTGCTTGTGTCTGATTTAATAGTGTCCCTAAAAACAAAAATTATATATGAATTGTCATATTGGTTAATGGAATTTTAGCTAGAAGTCAAACTATCTTGTTTTTAAAATTGGCTTTCGTTCCAAAATTATAAATATTCTACTCAAGAGGGTTTAACGCTTTAATATCCTTCTCGCTCGCACAATTCAACAATTTAAATGTTTTTTTAAGTTAGAGTGTACATTTTGAGAAATGTAGTCCATTAACTTTCTAGAAAATTTTAACAATTTTCTTTGTAAAAATTTTAGCTACTTTTATCTGTATAAAATTAGGTATATGGAAGTGAAAATTATGTCTAAAATAACATAATTTTATTTTCTAGTAAGTTGGTGGATTACATTTCTCAAAAGCACACCTGTACTTGAGAAATATTGAAAATGTTGTTCAGGCTTTGCATCTCTTTGATGCGAGACTGATGAAAGCTTAACAACTCTCTTAAGGAGACACAATGTGGAATCGTTACGAATTTGAATAAAATTTTCATCCCTATGCAAGACTGATTGCAATAGGCCATATTTTCCAGGCTTATCTTCAGCAACGGAAATTTGAGACTGTTCTACAGACTGGAGTAAAATGTTATGGGTTGATGACTGAACTTACTTGGCTGGACCGTTGACAATTTCAATGACGTCATCATCTTCATACTTGATATTGATAACCGCATCCACCTTAGACTGGATGGTTCTCAGAGTGGAATGGAAGATTTTAGCACTCGCCTAAAACAAAAATAAATGAATTCAATACCCTGGCAATTTTGTAAATTGAAAATATTATTGCGACTACAGTGAGTTTGGTATTGTTTTTTTTTTATCATAACATTGGCAAGTGTAATAGCTCCGAACACGCCAGACGATGCACGAACTCCCTGCCAGTACTGACCGTGAGTGTGGCGACGCGGGAGGTGGCCCGGGTGAGTGCGGCGGAGGAGTGCTGTAGCTGGGCGGTGGCGTGTCTCTGGGCGGCGAGTCCGGCGGCGGCGCGGGTCCCTGCCAGTACTGACCGTGAGTGTGGCGACGCGGGAGGTGGCCCGGGTGAGTGCGGCGGAGGAGTGCTGTAGCTGGGCGGTGGCGTGTCTCTGGGCGGCGAGTCCGGCGGCGGCGCGGGTCCCTGCCAGTACTGACCGTGAGTGTGGCGACGCGGGAGGTGGCCCGGGTGAGTGCGGCGGAGGAGTGCTGTAGCTGGGCGGTGGCGTGTCTCTGGGCGGCGAGTCCGGCGGCGGCGCGGGTCCCTGCCAGTACTGACCGTGAGTGTGGCGACGCGGGAGGTGGCCCGGGTGAGTGCGGCGGAGGAGTGCTGTAGCTGGGCGGTGGCGTGTCTCTGGGCGGCGAGTCCGGCGGCGGCGCGGGTCCCTGCCAGTACTGACCGTGAGTGTGGCGACGCGGGAGGTGGCCCGGGTGAGTGCGGCGGAGGAGTGCTGTAGCTGGGCGGTGGCGTGTCTCTGGGCGGCGAGTCCGGCGGCGGCGGCGGTTCTCTGAGTGCGGGCGGCGGCGCGTGCTTCCAGGAGTGCGGCCTCAAGTCGTGTCCTCTGCGCGGTGGCGGCAGCGGCGGCAGACATCAGGGACTCCACGCTCACCATACGGCCCTTGTACGATACCAAGCCTGGACAAAACATAAAATATACGATTTAAACACATTGTTATTGCAATAAACATAATTAAATCAAACTACTTTTGGACTAAGGTTGCTTAAATTAATAAAATTACATGTAATTATTAGACTTTCCAGTCCCTTATACATTATATTAAAAACCGAACGATTTATATGTATTATTAAAATATTTGTAAAGCTTGATCTACTAACCCCCATCTGATACTTCTGTAGTACTGGACGCCGAGTCCTTCTTGTCGCAATCAAATATTGGCAAAAGATTTCTATTGCCTGCAGCAATAGCTGATTCTAATTCTGCCACCTTTAAAAAAGTAAAACATTTTCATAAGACAATTTATTATTAGAATTCAGCTATTTATTTCTTTCATTTCATTCAATTATTTTACATATAATAAAAGAGAAATCTGACAAAAACATAAGTATTTTTGTTTCTAAACATGTAGGATTAATTGATAATTTCAGTTTTCAACCAGCATTTTTGGTGTATAAAAACGCTACCCGCTATTTTCACTTTTAGTGTGACGTCACTGAGTAACCGACGATGAAGCGAACAATTTTATAAGAATTTCCAGTTATTTAATTTTTAAACTTTTTATTGTGTTATTATTGTATATTAAATAATGGAGAATGTTTTTATGATAGCAAATAGCACAAATTTGTGATGAAATTATTGTAATCATTACATTACTTTTTTGTGCACTATATAAAAAATCCTTAAATAATATTAGGAACATATAATTAAGAAGCAAATAACCTATTCAGTTAATTTTTTTTATATTTAAAAATTATACTGACATGTAAGGGCACGGCGGGCGGATCTGTTCCCTCGGGCACCACCTCGTGCAGGGACTCGGCCGGGACTGACGACATATCCTTGATTGTTTGTATCAGTGACCTAGAAATACTCAAAACTTTATATGTGCGTTCATAAAATCATAACATTTTTAACGTCAACTGTTCCATTACCAAAAGAAAATGAATTTAATATCAAGCTTTTTATTTTGACCGGAATTGTTAACATAAAACAAAACATTTTTAACAGTGCTACGAGAGGTGGTTCCCTTTTTTGACAGATAGACAAACGTCAAACTGCGTAATTTTGTTGATTGGTTTTTTTACATGTTTTGAAGCTTGTAATTAAGCAATATTTTATTTATTGTATCTAACCACTTGCACAAAACAATGATCAAGCAGTCAGCAACAATATTTCTACGGAAACTCTTGGAAGAAGTGTAAAAGGTATTTTTTTCTTTGATGAATTCCAGATCAATGGACATACAGATTTTCAGCACAGGGATAACCAAAAAGACACAAGTGTCAATGACAAAAAAATTACAACTGTTCTATTTAACTAATTAACATAGCTATAAAAACTCTGGTCAAATGCCACTTTAGCTTGCCATGGCACTGGCCCACTGCCACTTTAGCTTGCCATGGCACTGGCCCACTGCCACTTTAGCTTGCCATGGCACTGGCCCACTGCCACTTTAGCTTGCCATGGCACTGGCCCACTGCCACTTTAGCTTGCCATGGCACTGGCGCACTGCCACTTTAGCTTGCTATGGCACTGGCGCACTGCCACTTTAGCTTGCTATGGCACTGGCGCACTGCCACTTTAGCTTGCTATGGCACTGGCGCACTGCCACTTTAGCTTGCTATGCTTATATGTGTAACTTTGGTTCTCTGACAGATATTAGTGTTTCAAATTATCAGAAACACTAAGCTCTCTCCAAAGCCTACCTGTAATTGAAGGTATCCTTGTAGCTGCAGACTTTCTCGAGTAGTGATGTGATTTGTGACCGGGATAGCTTGAGTCCGAGTCCCAGAAAGAGAGTTTGGAGGTCCTTTTTCTGTATGTAGCCGCAGCGGGCCGTGTCAAAGTACACCAGAGATAGCAACAAGTACGGGTCAGTCGGTAATTCCACTCGTGCACGACGTTTGGGAGACTCACTACGAGAAACATCTCCATCCTATAAAAAACATGAGGTTAAATAAAATTTATCATAAAAGACAGTCCTAGACCTCCATAGCTGATGGCCTCGCTGACCAGACAGTTGGTGAGAGTATGATATTAATCATTAACAATTCTACAAGTTAATATTAGTGGAACCTATGGCATCATATGCTCTCCGAAGCATGGAAAAGTAGTGTTGTAATTCTATGACAAATGTATGTAAGAAAATTGTATTTCTCATTGATACATGTTGAGTTTAAACTTACGACCAAAAGCGATTACGCTACTTATTGTATTACGTCTAAAATTTACAGCTAAACGGTTGATATAATAAAGTCTTCATTAAACAGCATAAAATTTACAAACTAAGTATATCTTTTTAAACTTACCCTGCTATCTTTATTTCTCGAGTCCCTCTTGTCTTTGTCATCTTTCTTTTCATCTTTTTTTTCATCTTTCTTTTCATCCTTTTTATCATCTTTTGTTTCTTCGTCTTTCTTTTCGTCTTTATCCTTGACTTCGACTTTTTCTTTGCCTTTCTCAGCCTCTACATCAACTTTCTCAGGGAGTGTGTACAAAGTTTTGTAGATGTAAAAACCGAAATCACGCATCAACATCTCATTAAATATCTCAGCAAAGACAAATAACTGCAAAAAGATTAAAAGTTATAGAGTTATTTAGTTATATATATTTTATAAAAAAATTTAAGATATTAAAATTTATTTATTTATTATTATTCCTCAGACTTCCCTATAAAATATATAAGCGGTAAAACTAAAAGTTATAGTATTATCAGTGCAAGTTTTAGGCAAAAAGAATGTATTCGAAGACCAAGAAAATCAACAATTTCAGATTTATAGCTACTCAACAACTTTTTAGTAGGAAGTCGAATCATTGCAAGTAATTTTCATTTAAGATCTATTTAAGACTATTAAGGAAATTATAAGCTTATTTCTATAAAAACTAACCTCAAAGCTGTGTTCCTTATTGTCACTGACTCTGTAGTCCAGCATGAGTGAGAGAGAAGCCAAATGGCAGTAGAACTTGCCTCCTTTTGCCGTGCGGTGCGGGTGGACAATGATGTGCGGGCTGTTAGGCAACTCGTAACGTGACCTTATCGATTTCTCTTTTTCAAGCTAAAATACAAAAAATAAATATATATATATATACATTTATACTATTAGGGCCCTAGTAAACCGAAAGCTAATCCAAACGCTATATATGCATTAAACATAAATATAAGTATTAAAAAAAACTATATATTATTCCTTACAAGCTCTTTTTCCTCTTTTTGTTTTTTTCTTTCTTCCTTCTCTTTTTCTTCATTGGCAGCTTTTTCATCTTTGTTCTCAGCTTTGTCATCTTTATCATCTTTCTTGTCAGCTTCATCGTCTTTCATTTCGTCATTTTCATCTTTCTTGTCATCCTTGATAACTATGGATTCACTTTTTTTGTCATCATCATCGTCTAGGATTTCCATTGTTTCATCCGCGTTTTTTTCCTCGGTTTTTAACAACTTGTTTAGCCTGGCCACCAATTCCGGTCTTGTACCTTTAACAAGCGTGATGGCGTAAAGATTTAAATTATTAAAAAGGAAACATGAGAATGTTAATTAATATGTTGATAAAATGTTATCAAACCTTTGCTGTTAACTTTCCTAGCAGCAAGTTCCTGGCGCAAGTCATCTACCTTGATTGTCTTTAGGTTTATCTTTGAATAATGAGTTGGTTCAGTTTTTTGTACGTCTTCATCAGTTTCATCAATGGTTATTGTACTCTCTATGGCAGTTTCATTGACATTACTTTGTTTCTGAAATATTACAAAAGTATTATTTTATGAATAGATTTGAGACGGTATTTCCATACTTATTGAATTGATGAACATTTTATTAAAATTATTTGATAGTCAAATGAAAAAATAAAGTAAGAAATAACTTAAATCAAAGCAAATCGAAGGGAAGACTCGATACTTCTAGCACAACAATTACGACTACAGTTGCGTAGCATTTTCATCACCAGTCTGCAGTGTGGTTTAACTCCAGTGCAGCTTCTCTCGCGTGCAAGTTCGGCCGTATGCAGCACTATTATTATCAAGATTTTAAAATGAACAAAGAGGATCCATCGACAGTAACGGTAAGAACCCTAAATTGTCGTCCGATACGAGACTATAGGCGGTTCGGCCCGTCACCTCGGCCGCTACATCCTCCGGGATACGAGTTCGGCTACATCCCACGACGCAGTTCGTAGAGCGTGGAGAACAAAGAAACTGGGAACAAACAATGTCGGCGTCCTTGTGGTCCCGCAGACGGGCGCACGCGGCGTCGGCGGCCTCTCGGTACTGCAGCTGCTTGGCGGGCCAGTCCAGGCGCGGGCTCTGCGCGTCCCACACGGCCGGCAGCAGGAGCACCACCACCTCGCGCCGCGCCCCGCTCGCTCCGGCGCGCCAGTACGCAAACTCCACCACGCGGTACCTGCACCACAACACAATACACCACCCGAACTCTCCCAGACCGCGACTCCGGACCCCGACCCGACATCTTTAAAGAGAGCCTATCACTGTGCTTGGCTTAGTCCAGGAACCGTCGCAAATCTCAAAGGAGTTGTGATTCAGTTTTATACAACCTGTGGGCCCTGACATTATACACAATCTACAAGTATGCTCTATTTTATATTGTGTAATTTCAGATGTTATGTAAATACTAATTATTAAAAATAAAGCATTGAATGACAAACATTTAGTTTTGATGTTTATTTTATGATTATGTAATATTATATTTAATTATCTACTTATATATGCAAAAATACATAAGCTCAGATGTAAGTATCTCCTGATACACAAGACAATTTTTCGGGAGATAAGAACCAAAACAATGTATTTTTTTATGAGTAAAACATTTATTTTAATTACATTTTATAAAAGCTTCAAATCATAATTTGCAAAAGATATTTTCTATTTCTTTACATTTAGAAGTAGAGTAAATTTTAGAGTGTTAATCACATTTATGCAGATATTTTTTGTGCATTGTAGCATAAATGAAAACTTAGTGGATATAAAATTTAATGTAGAATTTATTTATTAAAAATGATGTTGTGTAAATTATTTTTGGGCCCAAAGTAAAGCTTCTCCTTTCCCACGTTTACGACTTACGTAAATAAAATTGAACAGATGGATGTAACTTATTAAGTCGAAAAGTTTGAGCACAGTCCAAGCCTAGTATAAGCGCGCCTTATCGATGTCAGCCTTACCACTCTGTGCAGCGCGTGAGGTCTATCCCGGTGAGCGCCTTGCAGGTGCGGATGGCGGTCCTAATTAAAACTTGAGGATCAGACTCAGGGTTATCACCGTCGAGAGAGGGGCTCCAGGGGCCTCCGATGGCGAACCGGTCGCTGGAACGGCCCTTGTTCCCCACCAGGAACTTGATGAGGCGGGTTGGGTGCATCGCCTGCTTATCCTCTTTATCATCGCTCTTTGTCAATCCGCACAACTGATACAACACTTCCAGAGACGGCATATTCAGTAACATCACCTAAAAGCATTCAGAAACTGTTACTGTAAAAATATTAAAGTAAAGATGTGGCCCACAGCAAGTTTGGTACTATTTCATATGTTCTAAAAAACAGGCATTTGCGTGCGAGTCTGATTACATATCAATGCTTAAGTTCTAATACCACATAACTAAAAAAAATCTGTTATACTCGTAAGTTCCGTATGTCTTTAGATAGAAAATCGAAAGACGCATCGTTTGACCAATTAAAAACAATGATTCGATCCAACGGTGACTTGTTATTGCTTGAAAAAAAAAAAACATAGTGTATATTGTGTGCAGTATAAGTACAAGAAAAAAAAACGATTCTGTTGCTTTCCTGAATAGTTAACCAATTTAAGTTACACTGTGTTAGAACCTAAACAATGATATGTGGTTTATAGCAAAATGGTAAACGTGCCTATTTTAATAATTCTTTGGCTTACTGTGATACAGGTATCTTTCAGAAGTAATGTGACAGCCATGAATTAAAATGTTTTTACAGCGACTATGGTGCAATACACGCCTGTCGCATGCTTCTGCAAGATAAATATTATGGCTGCCTAAATTAATTATTTGTGCCAACTCATTAGCCTCATTATACAGAGGGGAAATATTGCCAGTCTCTAAGGGGACATCTCTAGAACAGTTTTTATTTATAGTTTATACTTAGGTTTGGTCTATATTAATTCATGTATAACCTAATAAATAAGACTAATGATAAGATAAATGAAAATAGTAAAAAAAAACTTTGTAAATAGTCAACATACCTTAGCTGAAAACCTGTAATCTGCATCTGGGGGTTCGAGTACAGCATCATTGGGTTCTGGGTTGTCAACATCCTTGTGCTTCATGTGGTAGGTGCAGGAGTTATTCAGAGAGAACGGAGACTGTGGAGGGAAGGACTCGGCCCAGCGAACGCGGGCGTCGAAGAAGTCTGATGGAATATACATATTCATGTATCTCTGGGAAATGCTTGGCACATCCAGCTGTTGTCTATAAATAAAATTTGCATAATTACTTAATTGAAATAAACTTACTGCTTTTCAGAACAAATTTCTAAACAATTCAGCCTGCTCTTGCCATTGTGGCCAGAATCAGTTGTTTACACATTCAGGAGGTAATTATCAAAAGCCAAATCAAAGGAAAGATCCAATCCAAATTATAAAAATAAAATATGAAAATATGGATGATTACTTGTCAATGAGTGTATATTGTACTACCCACAACATCCATACTTTTAGTAATAAATAAAAGGAGTGACCTGATATATGAGTAATTTGATAATTTTAAATCTACTTTATACATAACACATGGTCTAGTAGTTAAGTCCATGGATATTTTGACGCGGATGTACCGGGTTTGATTCCCAAAAAAGAAACAATAATTATTAATTTATTTTTGATATTTCTTGAGTTTGGTATGCAAGAGACATCAACGAGCTTGTCCTTGTTATGATTATACTATAGTAAAGTTAGCTAAACATGAATCTGCTTCTTTAAAAGTGTGGTTTCTGACCATAATAAAAGAGGTACAGTTGTGATGATACTTTGGTACTTATGAAGTTTTTAACACTTATGGTTGCAATGGGGTGTCGCTGTCAGATGATGACCTTGTATAGCCTATATCCATCCCTCCCTGGGTATCAAGGATCATCTCAGTGAAATTTTATTAAAAACGGAGTAGTATAGGAGTGAATGCAAAACAAACTGACAGATAAATGGCCGTGGAGTCACATGTCTTACTTATATGATGACGTTATAAAGCTTATGTCCGTTTTAGGGTTTCAAGGATTTTTTTCCAAATTTCATTAAAATTGATTCTTCTTTCATCATTATTAGTATATATGAATATTATTACAATACGTAAGTTGGAATAACTGTAAAAGGCAGTTGTCATTTAAAACCTAAAAATTTTACTACATATGTGAGACAATTATAAACTTACATTTCGAGTGGTATTCTTGGAATTCTTACGAAGTGTTTGGTTGTTGCAGGAGGGGCAACGGGCATGGGACGTTTTCTCAGAGGGGAGTCCCGGCGCGGGCGCACATCTCTGCGGTCACGGGAACGAGAGCGAGTGCGCGACAGGGATCGCTTCTAAAACAAATAGAAAAAACATTATCTAATCATCATCCCCATATATTATTCCGGAGTTAGAAGGTTTTGGCATTGCTGATACAATTACTACTTGTTGTGATGGACCTATAGTAAAGTTGAAAAGTTGACAGCCACAAATTTATATTTGTTGACATAAATATTATAGTTAGAAGACAAATTTCTAAGCATTCCATGGATTCACCGTGCGGGTGCCGGGTCCATCGTGTGTGGGTAAGAGATGAGAAGAATGGTGTCTCGGGCTTGCGACCGACAATTGGCTGGTTTAAGAAAAGGAGGCCTCCTTTTTTTTCTATTGCGCGATAATACGCTCACCATCCACCATTCTACTTCTCTCCCTACCCAACCAAATACTGTATGATTCCGTTAATGCCGTCTTGGAAGCTCGTTCCATAAATGTATTGACGGCAGACCTGCTTAGGCCCAATTCTTTCAGTAAGTGATGCAAAGATTTTGCTGGAACTCCTCTTGCACCAACTTCCACTGCGTAAAGCTGAGTCTTGAACCCGTTCCTGATCATTTCTTCTGTGAGATCATAATATTTATTCGACTTCATGTTGTGGTCTTTTGGAATATTTGATTCCCACGGAACGGTAAGTTCAATAAGGATAACTTTTTTCAAGTTCCGAGAAAACACTAAGATGTCTGGCCTATAGGCTGATACAGCTAGTTCATCTGGGATCCTATAATGGTGTTCAAATGTATCCATGAGAATTTTCCAGTCTGATGCGGCGCCAAGGATCGAGGTGGGCTTGCATTTAGTTTTCGTGCTTTGCCATTATTAGGATTGCCATATGTCCCGTATATATGGGACTGTCACCGTATTTGATCAGGAATGGGTTGAAGACTCAGCTTTACGCTATGGAAGTTGGTGCGAGAGGGGTTCCAGCAATTTTTTTGCATCACTTACTGAAAGAATTGGGCCTAAGCAGGTCTGCCGTCAATACATTTATGGAACGAGCTTTCAAGATGGCATTAATGGAATCATACAGTATTTGGTTGGGTAGGGAGAGGAGTAGAATGGTGGATAGTGAGTGTAAAACACGCAATAAAATAATAAAGGGAGGCCTCCTTATCTTAAACCAGCCTATTGTTGGTCTGCTAGCCTGAGACACCATTCATCTCATCTCTTACCCACACATGATGGACCCGGCACCAGCATGGTGAATCCATGGAATGCTTAGAAGTTTGTCTTTTTTTCTCCAGTCCCATATTTTGACGAAAAACATAATTTGTATGTACACATGAACACTATGTATGGTTTGTGAAAAAGCCACATGTCGGCGTTGAATGTATTATGAGTTTTGGGCATCGGAAGGGAAAATGTCCCTTATTGGTTTCTAAAAGTTATGGCAACCCAATACTATTTCTATTTATTATTAGATTTTTAAGCTGACTCTTTAGAAATTACTTATTAACTTAACATGGGTAATTTATTTTAGTCTATAAACTCTTTTACAGCCACAAATTAATATTAAGTACCTAGTTGTAAGGAAAGAGCAAAAAAAATGTTTATAGTTAAAAATATAGTATTGCTGATATGATGAGTCTAGGTAATTAATAGTTGTTATAAGTTATTTTGTTTAATAAATTGTATATCTTAAAAATAAATGTAATTACAATATCCATGTGCTGTGCAAAATTTTGGAGATATATTAAATTCCAAGACGGCAACAACAGAGTCATACAGTATTTCATTGGGTAGGGAGAGCACAATGGTGGATGGTAAGCTTCTTGTTGCGCAATAAGATAAAAAATAGAGGCCTCCTTTGTAAAACAGTCTACACAATGGACCCATCACTCGCACGGTGAATCCATGAAATGCTTTGAAATCTGTCTGTATATATTTGTTTTAGTAAAATGTTGTAGCTATTTTTATCTGTCGAGATACCCTCTTTACTCTCTCTACCCTCTTGACTTTTTGTTGACACTTCAAATGTTGCATGGAAACCTACTGGTGACGCTAGGTATGGTGCTGTTGTAGTTTAAGGACACAAGCTATGGTTGCCAGGCATGCATCGGAGGTAGACACAAGATGAACATGAAAGTGCACTAGGGTAAAAAGACTTGTATGGTGCAAGACACATAATTAATAAAAAGTATTTTACCTTAGCTCCACTGGGTCTTTCAAGTCTATCAGGCCTATCATCACGCCGAGGAGGCCTGTCATCACGACGATTCATTGGCCCCTTCTTGTTCAGAGGAGGAGGCACAGCATTGTAGGTATTCTTCATTGGCGGCTTGCCTGATGGACCGGCTTTCGGTAGCAGCTGTACTCGGGTCGCATTCCACTTAAAAGGCATGTTAGCATTATAAGTCGCTTCAACCAATACTCTATCATGAGTTTTCGGTATAATCCCTTTAGCGCACACAGAAGTTTGATAAAATACGTCTTGGTCTACAAAGCCAAAATCATTGTGTGTCTTTGTCACAGTACCCGTAAATACTCTCTGCTCGCCGTTATTCTGGTTTTGGTTGATGTGTGAATTCTGGTACATATTAGGATTCATAGATCGCGGCGTGGGATATGCAACAACGTTACCGGGATAGATTTGACCTTGGGACATTTGGTTCATCTGCATTTGACCACCCATCGGCATGGACATTCCTCCTTGACCTTGCATTATGTTATGGTTATACGACGATTGAAACGGCATCATATTTTGTTGACCCATGTTTGAATCCATCATTTGCGAATTAATGCCGGCCATGTTTGCATTGGAGTTGGAGCGTGCCCACGGGGGATTCTTCGAGCCGCTCTGCATTTTTACACACTATTCACTTCTTTTAAATAATTATTTACGTAAAGAAAACAAAGAATTATAACACGTTACGCGCACAGTACTTTAAAAACTTAATTAGGGAGAAAATAAACACGACAAACGCAAAGCATCCACGCTTGGTTATTAGTTTTTTTTTATAATAGTAAGGCAAAGAAACTAAGCTATAACGATTGTTTCAGGGCTAAAATCAGCTAAAATTTATCAAATAATGGCAATATTAAAATCGTTGTTGGGTCGATTCAAACACAATATGAGAAGAATAAAATATATTAATAATTTATATAAATATTAATTAACTATAAACTATGTTCAACACTATTCTATGATATAAACAAAACAGTAGTTCTGTTTAATGATAATAGATGGCGTTGACAAGATTGTCAAACCGGTAAACATGTTGGTCGATTCAGACACAATATAAGAATAAAATATATTATTAATTTAAATAAATATTAATTAACTATAAACTAAGTTCAACATTATTATATGCTATAAACAAAATAGTAGTTCTGTTTAATGATAATAGATGGCGTTGACAAGATTGTAAAACCGGTAAGCATGTTACGTCCTGTTATTCCAGCTTGTCGCTCAGGTTGAAGGTCCGGATCTACAAGATGTTCATTGTTCATGTTCCCGTCTTACCTATGCTGCGCCACTCTGGCACCACCTTCTGGCCAAGACCATCAGGGATAAGATCCAAAGTTCCCAACCCAGGTCCAATAGTTATCCGGGCCTTGACGACTCAACTGTGTCTGAAAACCTACAGGAAAGCTGAAGAATATATAATTATTAATGACATTGATTGTAATACGACGCGTCACGAAGGAACATAAGCGCACCTCAATCGGCGGAAAGACCGCGATTGCAAAAAGGCTATCTTTTCACATGTTTAACGTACGTATGTCTATGAGGCACGTCATTGGCTGATACAACCAAAGTGACAAGCGACAACCAATCGCGTAGCGTTTTCGTTCAAATTAAAATTAATTTATTCAGTAAGTAGGCCTACTTTTGGCACTTTTACACGTCAAATACATATATTAACAATTATTTATTTTAAAAACAGACACTTTAATCCACCAAACAACTTTATATACTTTCTGAAAATATATAATGTCATAAATGAAAATAATAACTATTTTGCAGCTGTAGATGGACATTGTCATACTAGAACTAAACTTATAAATAAAGATAATAATGTCTTTATTAGTAATATTATGCTGCTGTATACGGGCGTTGTCATACTAAACTTATACGTAAGCTAAATAAATATTTTAAAATATAAATGTCAATAATAATACGACACATCGTACTTGTATATAAAATTTTAGCAATACATACTAAAATGACCAAGCCTTTTTGTCCTGATGATTATGCAACTGGCCGTGAGAAGCGATGGTAGTCAACTGATTACTGCGATTTTCAGTGGCGGTGTTATCGGGACGAAATTTCTAAGGCCGGTCACATTTCAAACTTTCTAAGAGTCGAAATTACGAAGGAGTAAATCTTGCACTCTTGACTCAGCATAAGCAAATCTAAAAGTTACCATTTTAGAAAAAAATATCTCTTACTTTCTGAAATTTTACCGTTTTTGTATCAGAATCTTTATATAGAAAACGCTTGTTTATCGTTATATAGGGAAGTTATATACCTACCTAAATTGTTTGTGAAATTTCTCGGGTTTGGTACGCTAGAGACATCGACGTTTTTGCAACATGTCATGATAGGCCTGAATAAAGTTTGCTAAATGTCAATTCGTTTCTTTAAAAGCGTGGTTTCTGATTACCCCGTAAGGGATACGGTCGTGATGATTCTTATTATTTATTTACTCTGAGCATAAGCACACTTCATAACGTAACGTGAGAACTGCAGTAAGCACTTTATAATACCTACTAGGTAGTATGCATTGCAATAAGGCTTGATTTGATACTATAATGGATACTCGGATGTGTGATCGAGTAACAAGTTTTGTGATTCGCATAGCCTAGCTCACCGACTGGTTTGTTTGCCGACAGCCAGTATCTCCCGCCATTCTGACGAGAAGCACGCTTCGTGGAACACAATTTTCCAAACTTCTCTTACGCGGAATAACTATACCTTACGTGCGTGATTGTAACATTTCTCATTTCAAATGCAACGAGAAATAATTAAATAATACCTGATGATAAAATTTCATTTTAGTGTATATATTAAGTATTTTTAGTGATTAAACATTTATTTTGTAACAAATGAATATAAACAAAGGTGTCTAAATAAGTTTTGTTATTAGATGATATTTTTAAAGAAAATGGGACGCACACTCAAGGTGGTGATATTTTAGTACTCGGGCATGTCGCCAGGAAGGTCTGTGTGATACCCAAACAAGCAACGATCTCTATCAATCTTTAATACATATCATCGAATATGTGAAGTGTCAATGTTTTTTACCAGAAAACAATAGATGTGCATTGTTTAATTAATAGAATAAAGTGCCATGATTGAGTAGATTTGCAATGAGTGTTCAGTTGGGTTCGGATGCCCTGACTTCTGGGGAAGGCGGTTCCAGAAGCCCCGTACGCAGTCCACCGCCCCAGCAAGCCGGAAAGCCCTTGGCTTTGCGACTATGGGAGCTATTACAACCCTTAGCTCGATTTTGGGGCTTAGTTACAGCAATTGGTAAGTAAATCTAAACAAATAATCTTGTCATGATAGATACTATGTTTTTATATAATCTAATTAAAATGGAGGTTACGGGTTCGATTTCTGGCTGGTACCCAATAATTTAATTTACTTGTGATACTTCTCGAGTTTGGTACGCTAGCGACATCGACGAGCTTGCTACCTGTCCTATAGTAAAGTTAGCTTAATGTGAATCCGCTTCTTAAAAAAAGGCGTGGTTTTTGACCACCCCAAAAGGGATACGGTCGTGATGTTAGTAATATAATTTAAATGTTATTAGCATCGCGTCACGTGAGTTGGTGGCTTCGGTAGGTACCGTCAGCATGGCCGAGACATTTATTTAATTAGATGATTTGTTTTTCAATCAATACAAGATACATAACAATAATAAATATTAATTTTAAACTAAAGAAAAGTATCATTACGATCGTATCGCTTTCGGGGTGGTCAGACCCACGCTTTTTAGAGAAACGAATTCACATTTAGCCAACTGAATAAGGCCGGCTCATCATGACAAGTGGCAAGCTCGTACCTAGATGTCTAGCATACCAAACTCGAGAAATATAACAAACAAATGAAATAAATTATTATTTATTTAATAGGAATTAAACCCGGTACCTCTGCAACTAGATCCACGGACTTAACCGCTAGACTATGGTGTACAAAATACAAAATATATAAATTAAACAAAAGTAGGTATAATTTTCGCACATTCAATTATTGTGGCATGGTTGCCACCCGAATGAACATCATCTTCACACTATCTTATATATGATCTCTTTGTACGTAGGTAAAAAAAAGACTGCGTCGTTCGACGTTCCTAAAAAAAATATTTATTTAAAATAATTAAGGCTATTAATAAAGTTAGACCGACCAATAGGTAGTAGGCCTCCGTGGTCTAGTGGTAACAAACGTAGCCTTGAACTCGGGAGGTCGTGGGTTCGATTCCCACCGGGGGCAAGTTGTACATTGTATAACTTGTCTCGGTCTGGGTGTTTATATGTATAATATGTATATATTAAAAAAAAAAAGTATAATAATGTAGTTTATCAACCATCTAGTTTCCGTAACACAAGCCTCGTAGCTTACCACGGAAACTAGATGGCGCTGTGTGACCTGTCTGGAAATATTTATTATTATTATTATATACGAAATTAAAAACAATTTAATCACTAGTAAAATTTGACAACAAAAACTACAAACTAATTTTTTTGTGCCACAATAATATAACTCGCAACGTTCCAACTGTTTTCTACAAAGAAATAAGTACGCGACTAGACTACAATTTATTTCAGCACGTTTGCACTGAAGCGGCATGATTGGTGCAATTTATGAATTTCCGCTCCTACGTCATCATGCACGAACGGTAGTCGGTATAAGAAGGGGAACTTATTTACATAATAATCGTTCTAGAAGTCGTCTTTGGACAACCGTTTTAGTTCCTAACAACTTTAAAATGTATCATTTAGATTATATAGTTTTTTATAAGCTCTTTAGCAAGTAGATTTGTGTATTATTCTCATTTTAAACATAATTTGACCAACACAAGGGTGATGATATATTTTGTCATAATGAATAAAATTATAATTACAAAAAATCCAATTTTCACAAAAAATTAATACCTACCACTATTTTACGAATTCTTTTGACAAGAGGCTCAAATGAAAACTATTTAAGTAAATAAAATATATATTTTTTTTATTTGTAAGAAAAAAAAAAATATTTAAAATATAAAATAAAGTTATAAATAAAACAATGATATGCTCGTATGACATAAGGGTCTATGGTTCAGAAAATGGTGTTCCAACAATGTCTGTCATTATACCATAGCCGTAATTTAGATTTAGCGAAACAGTAATAATAATAAAAGTTATTAAATAAACAAAACAATATTAATTAAAAATAAGACAAATTAAAATAACAAATTAAAAAACCAAGAAAATGAAATAAAAAACATAAACCTAGACGGGAGCTGCCCCAGCCTGCTTCTCACTTCATGTTTAGATAAAATATTAATTAGATGTACCAGAATATATGTAGTTATTTAATAAATAAGAAATTAGTAAAAAATCTACATTATCGAAAGTTACACATTTTATTCTTTATAAGTAAAAGCGAAAATTGTTGTCTTACAATTTTGTTCTAGGGATAGTAGGTACGAGTACGTTTATCATTTATTTCTGATAAATTGTGAATATATTATATGATGGTATTCAATCTTCGGACTTTCTATTCTGGTTTCAAATAAAAAAGCAAATTTAAAATACCAGTATAAAGTAATCTGACTCTCTAGAGTCAGGTCTTTGGTTGGACCATGGCGGTGTGGCGGTGGTCGGACCAGTATCGATGCCGAGAACCAGTCGATCATATCGGACACCACGGGCTTTCTTGTGCTAGAAGTGCTGGCCGCATTCTTTGTCACGCGGCTCTCAACGACATCATCCGAAGGGCTCTTGTCTCTGCTGGTGCACCCGCAATCTTAAAACCTTCTGGGATTGTGCGATAGATAGATAGATAGATAAATTCTTTATTGCACAGAAAATAATACATTTTACAGTACATAGGCGAGCTTAATGTCTAAAAACATTTTCTAACAGCTAACCTTTGGGAGATGTGAGCAGGGATTGTAAGGTGCATGACCGCTAATATTTAAAATAAAGAGATTTATTGAGTTAAAAATGGCAAGATACCCGACGGAATGACTGTTGGGCCGTGGAAACTTGGCAGGTCTTTGATGTGGGATGCTCCATCTCACATCCAGGCGACCTCGTCAGGCGCGGGAAGTGGGACGTCTTTTGCTGAGAAGCTTAAGTTGCGCAAATACGCCAACCTTAGTACCGGTTACGAATTTGCGTTGTTTGGGGTCGAGGCGATGGGCCCATGGCCAAAAGCGGCTGACGGTAAGGTCTGGAGACAGGAAGTCTGGCAATTATTTTTGCCAGCGTATTAGCCTCGCTATACAAAGGGGAAATATTACCAGTTCTTGGGACTATCTTGGATCTCTAGAGGACATATTTTATTTATAAAAGTAAAGTATCATCACGACCGTTTTCCTTTCGGGGTGCGATTATAAATAGCACATTCACATTTAGCTAACTTTACTATAGGCCAATCATGACAAGTGGCAAGCTCGTCGATGTCTCCAGCGTATCAAACTCGAGAAATATCACAAATAAATTAAATATTAGTTAAATGTATTACATTACATTAATAAATAGTTTTGTGTCCCGACCAGGAATTGAACCCGGTTTTTATTTATAGTTTGGTTTAATTTTAAATTTATTATTAAGGTAGCTTTTAATTTATATTTAATGTATATAAATTTTCACGAATAAAACTGTACCAGTATAAACATTATTACGATATTAATTATCCATAGATTTAAAAAATGGCATAACACTAAAACTATGGCAATATGGCTGTTATTATTTTATTCTCCGAGGACGACAATGTAGGTATTTTTTTATTTATTTTTAACTAGCTGACCCGGCGAACTTCGTACCGCCTAATCGTCCATGAATGTTTGTAAACCTTAGTTAGCACGTAGAAATCCACAATGTCAAATGCTTATACGCAATGCTAGTCGCCGATTGTATCTTCTCAATTCTTTATTAAAGGAGCTCGATATAAATTTCTGATTACAAAATTCCCATATATATTTGTCAACCGACATTGTTTGACAGGTACGAATACCACGAACTTTTTTATGGGTAAATGTTTTTTCTTTTATTTAATTTTTTCTTAAATTTTCCAATTTTATTTATAGTTATTCTGCTATTCGGGATGGAGACAAATTCAACAAATCAAAAACCGTGTAACATCTGTCCAGCCGTTCTCGATTTATAAGTGTTCAAACAAACCCGACTTTGTTTTATATATTAAGATTTACTTATTATGCAATCTAATATGTCAGATACCTTCCCCGATGTACGCACAACATATTCCCAAAGTTTCATCCCGATCGGTCAAGTAGTTTTGGAATGCATAGGGAACACACACACAGACTTTTATATATATATAGATCAATAAATAAATATTTCCAGACGGGTCACACAGCGCCATCAAATTTCCGTGGTAAGCTACGAGGCTTGTGTTACGGAAACTAGATGGTTGATAAACTACATATTATACTTTTTTTTTTTTTGTAAATATATACATATTATACTTACATTTAAACACCCAGACCGAGACAAATTATACAATGTACAACTTGCCCCCGGTGGGAATCGAACCCTCCCTCCTCCTCCCGAGTTCACGGCAACGTTTGTTACCACTAGACCACGGAGGCGACATAAGTATGAAATGTGTCTCTGCGCCCGCGCCCGCGCCGTTCTGATGGTAAACCGGTATGGGAGCAAAAACAAGAATAATTTTCTTTTTCTTAAATTGACATAATTATATTTGAAAATATTTTTGATTTAATTTCGACTAGCACCACGTATAAACATTATATAAAACAATGTTACATCCATTTCACAACTACATTTTTTTTTACACGAATATGGAACTAATTATTATACATTTATAGTTCTATTTGTGTCAAGTTATGGTAAATGTTAATTAGGTACCTATAATGCATGGTCCGGCTCCTAAGAAGAGTGTTTAATGTCATTTCAGAGCAATTTATTATTTAGCCATGCAGTAAAATTTAATGGAGTTAACATTGTTTCCCTGGGTGTAATTTCATCCCCGTTTATGGCCCTGAAGTTATTCCTGTATAAGGCGCACCTCGCCTTGTTAATAATGCACTTTTATGAATGTTTACCCACGTTTTACTACTTTAACGTGTAGGCACACTTACGTGCTTTGTTTCCACTATTCCCAACTGAATTAGGTATAGATAAAAAAAACAAG
The DNA here is from genome assembly GCA_910589645.1 of Tinea semifulvella. Taxonomy (NCBI): domain Eukaryota; kingdom Metazoa; phylum Arthropoda; class Insecta; order Lepidoptera; family Tineidae; genus Tinea; species Tinea semifulvella. The sequence continues at coordinate 11,539,383 of OU342586.1, forward strand.
ACACTTAGGCTGAGTTTAAAAAAATACGATTAATGTTAAAAATGGCCTCGATTGTACCATCCGACGGTTGATTTTCAATTTATTATTTATAATTACAGAGACTTCCTTTTGGTGCAACCCAGCCAATTGCTGGGTAACAATTAAAGTTAAAAGTAGTATCGTACCAGTTTACGGCTGACTTCATTTTCGTGCAACTCAGCTTGATTGAAATAACACGTGCTGTACATCGACGTATAATGCGTTCGGAAAGCTCTCGATTTTTGGTCCTAGGATGGTCCTGAGTATATTTTGTATATATCGATACCGGTCAGCTTTTCGCGTGGGTAAAATTTACAAAGTGCAGAAATCTCAAAGCTATTCGTTTAGTTTACAACGATCCCGCTAAACTAATTTTAACGGCCCATATCTCAAATGGGGACGTGTGCGATCTGTCAAAATATTCGCGGTTTTTTTTCTTCCAATGTTTGAATTGTTATATTTTATAAATTTTCAAATACAATTGCACATTCAAGTTTAATTCGCCCTAGAAAGTGAAAATAAATATAATTAAGCGTAAAACCAGTGGTTACGCGACAAACTGATAAATGACATTTGAAGCCGAGACTGTAATGTTACAGTAGTTGCATTTCCAATACTAGATAGGGTTAGAACAGCCCGCGTTAGCATCTTCTAATTTTGCTAGTAAATATCAGTGAACCGACACCGTGAACCAGATGTTTGCGCCATGCTTTGATGCCGCGGCATCAAAATCATAGTCAATTGCCTACGCTAATAGTGTCGACGCGCTAAAATTGTGACAAAATAAAAAACGTACGTCTCAAAAACATTTTAAAATTTATTAACTGCCCTGCATGTTTTTAACCTATTTTTTACATATTACAGTGATGAGCGGCGCCGGAGCAGAGCTCGTGGTTTTGGGTTACGAAATGGCTCCAGGAATGATGTGAGTTTTTATTTAAATTATAGTAGTATGAGATACGTAGAAGAGAGACGTACACCGATCTTTTATCTGAACGAAATCCATTTTTTAAACAATAAAATACGCTAAAAGTTATGGTAATGGGCCTTTTTTAATTGGTGAAAAATCGTATTTGTTGCATCACTATACAAAAAAGTAACTACAAGTCGTTTTAAAAGAATTTAATAGAATACGTACGAGTTACCTAATCGTAGATTAAACGTAGGTACCTACTGTAGATTTAATTAAATATATACCTAGGCTTGTGTTAAGTAGTAAATCAAATATGACATAAGCATTACTGCAAATACAATATAATATCTACGGTGCATTTTCCGCGCCATATATTTAACTTTAGTATTTACTCGTCTTTTCTTGGTTTTCAACATTGACTTTAAAGTAAGAATCCGGGCATTTAATCAATAGTAGGTACATAAAGTATCATCACGACCGTTTCCCTTTCGGGGTGGTCAGAAACCACGCTTATAAATAAGCGGATTCACATTTAGCCAACTTTACTATAGGCCAATCATGACAAGTGGCAAACTCGTCGATGTCTCCAGCGTACCAAACTTGATAAATCTCACAAATAAATTAAATATTAATTAAATGTATTTATTTACATTAATTTTTTTTTGTGTCCCGACCAGGAATCGAACAAATCCAGAAATCGAAAAAATCCACGGACTTAACCGCTAGACCACGGAGATCGATGTATATATATAGACCCTCGCTGATATAAAAACGTTTCCGCAAAACTAATCGAAGTCATGTAGCTGCACCAACAGTCGCGAGCTAGCAAAGCTTTGAGAGCGCTTATATATTAATATTTATATCGAGTGAAACTAGTCTTTATAGCATGCATTGTGATAGAATTTCCGAAAAATATCGCATGTGACATTCTTCAAAATTGGCCCCCAAAGTTGGTAGGGACACGTGGCAAGCGGCACGTTTTTAGTGTGCGTTTTGTATTGAATAGGCCTATCTATATACATCAATGCCACGGAGGCAGTTTCAGTAGGTACATTTTCTTATCAAACATGTCTCAGTGTTTGAAGACGAAAGTTTTCAACGCATGCGTTCTTCCAGTACTGTCCTACATCTAGCAGTGGAGCTTTGTGTGGGTCAAATTCTATAGAAATTTCTGGAAGGCCCATCTTTATCTACGAGTTAGAAGTTAGTTCTAGGATGTTCTGCGATGATAATAAATAGTGATGCAACAAAATTATTTGTTAAAATAAAACCACATTTTTCTCTAACACATCAGCTTTGGCGGAACGAAGAAGTTACCTACCTACATGAATTGCCCGATTCGTACTCGTACGTCATTGATATAAATTAATTGCTTAGCAATAAAAATCGCTGTTCATTATAAAACTTCTAAAATATCAGTTTCTTTGAAACTTCATATTGTAGATTAGGTACCATAGATAAAATACCTCTTATTCTTCCTATAAATAGTGTATAGGTTTGTACCGTTTATAATCAATAGTCTATTATATACATAGTAAATTACCTCAATGCTAGGTATTTTTTATTAGTTTTGAAATTGCCTGATAGACATAAAATAAATTACTTCCCATTTACGAGTAACTTGCCGTAATTCGTAATACCCAGTACCTAAAGCTAAAGGCATCATCAGAAGAAGCTATAAATTATGGAAACAAAATTTCATGAATCCGCTACATCTGGATCAAACAAAACAATTATTTATGTAAAAAATACGTGGATTTAGACTCGGAGGTACTGGGTTCGATTCCTGGTCAGGACACAAAAATATTTATTATTATAATTTAATTAATATTGAATTTATTTGTGATATTTCTCCAGTTCGGTACGCAGGAGACATCGACGAGCTTGCCACTAGTCATGATTGGTCTATAGTAAAGTTGGTTAAATGTGAATCCGCTTCTTTATAAGCGTCGTTTCTGACCACCCCGAGGAAACGGTCGTGATGATACTAGATGATGAATAGAAAAATAAATAATGGTGAATAAATAGTGTTACTAGGAAAAGTCCCCGCGGGCAAAGCTTAATGTCATTGCGGGGGTTAATTTTCCATAAGAAAAGTATCTCTCATTTATCAAAAGTATACTATGATGAGTATACTATGTATGTATGTTATTTATAGTGTCGGTGCAGTGATAGTGCTGTTACTTGAGACGATGTGGGTAGCAGCTCTGTTTGTTGACCTGCTGTGTCGACGGGGAGAGTACACGCCGTCTCTTCGTTGCTGGGACTTCACCCGCTGGTGCTTTGGAAGAGCCAGAGCACCGCTGTACGCCTGTGCCGCCACTGCACTCCTGCTAGCTGACGTCACATTACTTGCTACTATTGCAGGTTTTAAAATTTCTTTCTTATTTATTTTATGTAAGGTGAGTCAGGGTAAGTGTGGCATATAAATGCGAGAGAATACCCTTTAATTGATGACTACTCATTGTTACTTATTGTAATCAGTTGTAATTTACATGTACCTATTTTTGTCTTAATTATTATGCAGATTACGATAACGCATTCGAATTCTAGGTGATGCTTAAGAATATTGATTATCATAATTAATCCGTGGTCTAGCGGTTAAGTCCGTGGATTTAGACTCGGAGGTACCGGGTTCGATTCCTGGTCGGGACACAAAAATATTTATTAATGTAAATAAATACATTTAATTAATATTTCTCGAGTTTGGTACGCTGAAGACATCGACGAACTTGCCACTTGTCATGATTAGCCTATAGTAAAGTTGGCTAAATGTGAATTCGCTTATTTATGAGCGTGGTTTCTGACCACTCTGAAAGAGAAACGGTCGTGATGATACTTTACTATAATTAATATAGTTTGAATTTTCTGGAGAATTTGGCCTACACTTGCCACGCTGGTAGACGGATTGGCAAGAATATAAAATAGTTATAAAGTAATCTACGAGTATCTACAGTCAGGTTAGATACCTAAACTCGAACAGTTATTCTTAGATTTCTTATAACTAGATAAAGACCTAGATCGGAGTAGGTACCGTTCCATCAACTTTAAGTAGATCTTATAATCTCTTTGGTACAAAACTTAGAACATTCATGTTGGATAGGATCGGAGGGCCACTCTTAAACGTACAAAATTATTAGTCATTTTTTATTTATGAACGTTTTTATATTAAAAAAAACACTTAAAAAAAAACGGATCTTAAACTTTTTGGCGACGGAACCACAAGGGTTGTTTGTTTTTAGTTTTTATATAAAGTTATTATTAATCAGGTTTATTGTTTTTCAGTTTTTAATAAAAGTAAGACAGTCGGTTTTTTTTTACTTTAATCGTAACATTATTATTTTTATATTTGAATGTGTCAATGATGTCCAACAATTTCATTGCGTCTCACACATCAGTTGGTGTACAAGACGCAATGTATCAATAAAACTGTCAATAACGAATTAGTTTCAAGTGTAAACCTGTTGAAACGATCATACTTTCGCATCGTGAGACGATTTGAGAAATTGGAAACATTGCGAGTAACAAGTTCTTGGAAGGTTCGCATTCCAGGCCTTTTCAGTAGGTTACTCTATAAGGCTACCAGCTGCCGGATCTCGTCCGTGGTACGAATAACTCAATGAAACAGCACGCATTGCATCTTTAATTAAAATTTACTTACCTATTACTTACACATTAAAAATATTTAATAAACTTATTCTACGATACATATTAATATACATAGCAATACATAAAAATGTGTAGACAATACTCGTAATATATACGAGTATATCTTACATCCTCGCCAAGCCGTCTGGCCAGCGTGGCGAGTGTAGGCCAAATTCTCCAGATATATGTTTTGGAAGGCCCATCTCCAGCAGTGGAGGTCTAGGACGCTGTGTTCTAGGGGCTGTAATGATGATGTATGATATCTTACATCCTCGCCAAGCCGTCTGGCTAGCCAGCGTGGCGAGTGTAGGCCAAATTCTCCAGATATATATTCTGGAAGGCCCATCTCCAACAGTGGAGGTCTAACTGTGTTCTAGGGGTAAATGATGATATCTTAAATACGCTGAAGCGAAATACCATTTTCTTAAAATGTCATCTATTGGGCGCTTTATTTATTTGTGGAAACGGCAAAGACGCGGATGACTTAACGTGCTCTCCGATGCAACGGAATAATGCATTTCTTATTGACATATTCCGGGGCTTTTTTTTTAAAAAAAGACGGTCAAATGATACGCCCCCTGCCTGAAGGGCCAACGCGGGTGGGGGTCGCATGCCCGACTCACCGTGAGGCCTCCTAAGGAGACCCCAAGGGCCTACGAAACACTTTAAACCGTCTCTCTCTCACTGTTGGCCCTGCGTGCCTTAACAGCTAAGTCTGAGTCGTGGCTACGGAGTGAAGACACTCGTTCGCCGCGAGCCGGGGCTTGAACATGCGACATTTGGATTGAAGGACAGCTTTACAAAAGCCGCTTTTCCCATAGTACCTATTATTAAAAAAATTGTAGTAACTTAGGCAACTTTTACAACTATGCTTGACTAGTGCTGGAAGTTCTTTAAAGAACTGTCTCTGGGTGTAAACAAGAGAACTTCGAATAAATCGTTTAATAGTTAAATATTTTTATGTATTCTAGGAGGGATGCTATTAATTTTGGCTGCCCTTCGAGCATTGGTTCCATTTTCTCCATACGCGACCCATGGGCCACATTCACCCCGCGCCGGTAGCTCGCTCCTCAGCCAGCTCGACCCACTGCCAGATGTCTTCTACAATGCTGGACACACGCAGGACGACAGGTTAGTGATATTAAAAAAAAGTTTATCATGGATCATTATAACACACTAGATCTGAGATCTATGAACTACGAGTATGCTTATTGTTTTTAACATGCAATGCTGTTTGTTTGAATAATAATAAAATTATTTATAAATAAAGTAAATGATAAATAAAATTAAAAACTATCGTGATCTAGCAATTAAGATCGTAGATTAAGGCTGGGTTGCACCAAAATTAAAGAGGTAAAAATGCGTAGATTGTACCAGCGGACCTTTAAAATAAAAATAGTACATACGACACCATTTTTAACTCTAATCGTTATGATTACAGGGTTTTCATTTTGGTGCAACTCAGACTTAGAAGTTAAGGTTCGATTCCTGCTTGGGACACAATGATGTACAAGTATTTAATTTATTTGTGATATTTCCCAAGTCTGGTAAGAAGAGACATCGACGAGCTTGCCAGTCATAATGGGCCTGTAGTTAAAATGGTTAAACGGAAATCCGCATTAAATAAAAACGTGGTTTCTGACCACCCCAGAAGGAATACGGTCGTGATGCTAAATGATATGTTAAAAACGAAATAATTATAAAAATATTCATCCATGATTCACTTATGTTCATGTGGCAGTGTGTCAAGATCACTTGCAGCATTCCCCGGCTGCACAGCAATGCTAATTTGCTGCTCGTCAAAAGTGCCAGCTCTCTTATTACTTATACAGAAAATATAAATATAAACGCTAATGAACAGCACAATACCAAGGATGTAGGTACCAACAAATCTTTGGGAGAGTGACAAATAAATATGGCTGACGTAAAATAAAATAAAATAAAATGTCCGACATCCTAAAACGTCGTCGTAAGGTATATAAATAATATATAAGTGTGTATACGTGTATATAATTATTATTTTAATTATATTTAAAATAAATTCAATAAAATAAGTTTTTGCCAACTCATCTCTTCCCATTAAAATTAGTCTTACCAGCTCTGGCCAGACGGATTGGCATCCGAACAATACGATGCACCTACTTTAGTGAGGTGAATGAACTCTCAACTGTGTCATAAATATATCGATAAAATTATATAACCTATGCTGCTTTTATTTTGCGGTACTTAAGGTGCGGTTTTGCATTCGGGTCATGTCACTTATACTTAAGTATCATAACGACAGTAATCACTTACGGAGTGTTCAAAACCCCTTTTTTAAGGACTGGGTTAGTTTTTTTTTAAACAGTTGGATCGTCCAGGCCCGGATGGCTAATGGGCCTGGGTTGGGGATGGGGGTATTCCCCCGTTTTCCCCGGCAGGATTTTAGCGGGCAACCACATTTTGGTGCTGGGCGCCGTTACTGTAACAGCGCCCGTGTGGCTGATTGGCTGATTTTGAGTGGCTGACTACTTCAGCTCTCCTCCAAGAGCACTTCTCTAGGAAGTGGGCTCTCGTTGGGGGGCCGAGCCTGGGTTAGTATTTAGCCAACTTTACTAATCAACCCATCATGATAATGTATCCAGCGTGCCAGACTTTCATATTTATTTTATCGATTTCTATATTGTTTTTATTTATTTTTAGGTTAGAAGAAATGACAGTTTTGGATGTAAAAACTCCTGACAGAGCTCGATCAGTGACGCCAAAACCTCCTCTTCTAGAGCTATGATGGAATTATAAAATAGTGTTTAGAAAATATAGTAAAATTATTTTGGGAAGTATTAAAATTATATATGTTACATTGCGATGTGGTTTATTGACGCGATTCCGACATTTGTAAAATATCATTTTTTTAAATTTTATTGTTCCAATAGGTTATCAGGAAATGTATTGGGCTTGATACTTGTGATTATATAGCAACAGTACAGATTTTTAAATACATGTAAACTAAACTTTGGTTCTTTATTTATTTTCTATGTTAATGTGACAATAACTACTGACAATTTATAGTTGCTGTGACCCCGTGGTTATCGTGTCGAATCGTACTGTTAGTACCACAAGTTTAGAATACCCAACATTATTGACATTTTTTACGAACAGTTTGTTTAATATTATATCGATAACACTGATCAACACAGTTTTTTTTTTATTTACCGGTTAACCATTTTGACTAAAAATACACTCGTAATAAAGAAAAAAAATATTTTCTTGTAAACTAGTGTAATTCTGAAAATGTGCTCATTATTGTCAGATAGTCAAATTGATTTTTTTCTTCAATTATAATTATTTAAAATAATTTATTTCTATAGCAATAAGAATTGACTTATCGTCCGTGAAAAGGTAAAAAATCTAAAGCGCCACATAACTATGCCGTTTTTTTTTTTAAATGTTATTTGTTTATCAGAAATTGATCTGTTAAATAAAATAATAATATTTTTATCAGAATTTATCAGAAAAACTTTAATTTTATTTGTATCCTCAACGACTCCTTCACTCAATTCTTCCATTTCATTTTTTTCCAGTTGTCAAGAGATCCTCGAAATCGGTATTTTTAGTTGTAACCTCTCCATACCTCGAAAGGAATGAATGTTTTAAAATATTTTTGTTTAGAAGTTAATTCTCGTATTCCAAATATTAAATTTGCCAGAATTGCCTTCTACACGCTCTAGCACTTTACATATATAAGTCTGTCTCTTAACAATATCAGATTTGTTGAATTGTCAAATTCATGACAACTTGTTTTGTTTATAAATGTGTATTTTAACTAAAATAAGTAATAACTAATTAATACTAAGAAATATAGGTTTAAATATATTGGCTGAAATTAAAATAATCACTATTAAGGAGTTTTCACGGCACGTCGCTTTGTATCTTGTGTTTGACAGTTCTATTTCTCGAGCGTAGTGACGTGCTTAGATGTCCCTCCGTTTGACAGTAGTAGCGAATAATTAAGTGGAAACGTCGAAGAATACGGGTGTTAGTGTCGCTTTAGACTTTATACCTTTCCACTGGCGATACACTGAATAATGCCCAAAATAATGTACTTATAATACTTAATATCATGTTTATCTTCAGATATGAAAAAGTTTAGAAATACATATATATGTGTATCTTTTGTGACTGCCAAAGTGTAAATATTACAAATTTTAGCATATTTGTAAAAGACAATGGCATTTGTAATAATCGTTGTTAGTAAAACAACAGTTTTTGTATTGTAATTAATGTAACAAACGACTTAATCTGTGATAGATTAGTTTATATTTATATATTTAAGTAAAAATACATTACATCGAACTACTAGTGTTAGTAGACAGTGTATTGTACTAAAACATTTTTATATATTAAATTATTCTCAATGAAAAACAACGTGTTTAATTTAATAACTACCTAATTATGTTATTTTCCTATCCATCAGGTACTAATGATTCCATAATGAAATAAAAGATTAGTTAAAAGTAACATAATTTAATCGAAATTATTTATTTATATAGTTACAGATTCAACAGGGTTTAAAATTAAACCTAGTCCAAAAAATCCTTAACTAAATCCAATTAATGAATCAATAATAATAATATATATATAGTTAATAATAGTTAATAAAACCTAAACCTAAATAAATAAAAAGAATTTCTAACCTGTTCTCATGGGAGCTAAGGCATTAGTATTGGTGTGTGTGTGTTTAAAATGTATGTGTAGTTGTAAAATAAAATTACAAACTACGTAAATAAAACACAAATATCGTATCGAAAACTAAAACAAGAAGAAATAATAATATCAGAAAATTACAATTTAGATATTTATCGACATACATTTTCCCAACACACGAGCACATCACTCATTAAGACAATGAAATCGATAAAAAAATATATATTTATTTAATTTACCTAGGTTATAAATATTATACTTGTGATTGACTTAGAACAGCGTAATATGAATAAGCAGCCTTTACAATCTGAAAAGAAAATAATACTATTAATTTTTTCTGTGATTTTTTTGTAGATTGGTGCTAACTAGTGCACTAGATTAAATGACTGAAGGACGGTAATAAGTCTTCCTTGGAGCGCTGGCGGCTCGGTGAGTGGTGGTGGCTCGGTTGTATGAACACCTTCCTTAACATCGTAAAGAGGTGGGTTCGAACCCCGGCATGTACCAATAAGTAATACACTTTTCTTACGTACATTTGTGATAGATTTACAACACCACGTGCCTCGAAGAGCACGTTAAGCCTTCGGTCCCGGTTCAACTAATACCAACTTGTGGAATCGTTAAAAAATTGTCAATAGAAAAAATGACATCAGACCCTCTCCAACCTGTCTGGCCAGCGTGGCGAGTGTAGGCCAAAATCTCCAAAAATTTCTGGAAGGCCTATCTCCAGCAGTGGAGGTTAAGGAAGGCATGAAAGAATTACCGACTCTAAGGCGAGTCGCTCACTGCGAAGTCTTTGCTTGGTGTCGTATGTATCAGAATGTTTTTTGAAGGGTTCAGGTACAATGGACGCCATTTTTAACTTCATTCGATACAATTACATATTCATTTTGTTGCAACGCAGACTTAAGGTGGATTTTAAAGTAATCGTCATTGTCAAATATGGCTTTGACGGCCGTCAGTTATAAGCATTGCTTAATATTCTGTCGTGGGTATCCTAAATATTTTGCGATTGTATTATTACAACACAAATAACACATAAGCCAATTACAAATTTCCACTGGTAAAATTTACAAAGTAACTTAACCTAACTTGAATAAATTTACAAATTTACATTTTTTTTGTGTTCGTTCTTATCAGAATGAATTAATTACTCGTATATGTGTAAATTGTCACCCTGATGGTAATCGCAATATTGAGTTTTCATCAGGCGCCTCAGCGCGCATGTCTTAGTGCAGAATATCTAATATCTCGTGAAGCAAGATATGAGCTCGTCTAATGCTCGCATGCTCTCCTGATATATGAATTCGAGCCTATCTTTGAGAGTAATTCAAATCAACATAATTCATTAAAAAAATGACAACAACGTAAAATTATTACGAACTTTGATTAAAACAACATCACAACCAATAAACAACTACAAGCAAACTCACAGTCTGTTATATCACCGATGTCGTTAACGAATAAGATATCATTCTTAACAGTGGGACGAGAGCGAGACAAAATACCTAGAGGTGTATCGTCCTTACAACGCGTCCTTACGCCCCAAAAGCTAGCTTACTACTGACCTTGCTACCGATACAAGTTTGTCAGTTAGACCTAGTTTGCTAGTTCCACGTGTAAAGTTCCCTTTTGTTTTAATCTACAGATACCATCAAATTCTAGCTTACCGATAGAAAGCAGGCATTGTCCATGTTAGCGAAGCCGGCAGCAGAGAGCCGCAGCGGTCGCTGAGCCCGAACGATCACCAGAACCAGCTGTCGACGGAACCCTGAATGACATCTCTCCCACTTACTGTTCCATACAGCATCAGCCACGGCATGGGCCTGTTATGTGACAAACACACAATTTTTCTTTAATATTAAAATTGCCTTAACGTTTTACGTATTACTCAATAGTTTTATATAAAAAAATAAATTACATAATATAAAATTAATGAATAAATTATAAATTAAATAAACTACATTACAAATAAAATTATAACCGTCCGATAGTATGCCGAGTAGTGTACTGCGTTCTCCCGTTGAACGGCGGAGCTGACCCTATGAAGAAAATATTTTCTACTCAAAGCAAACAACATAAAGGGTCATCCGTTGCTAAGCGTAGTTTTTTCTTCAGAGCTTCCTCGGATCACCGACCCATCGTTTATGATGATATCCGTGTACTGTTGCGTTTAAGGTGTGCGGCTAACTCTGCAGCGGTCCCGGGTTTCTTATGGCTGGAAGTCACATGTGACGGATAGAGTGTATCAAAACATGTGGCATCCCAAACCAGTGCACGGTCTTGTTTTTATGGAATCAACAACATTCCACCCCGACGCCTATCATCTGACCTAACTATATGACCGATGGTTCTAGGATGCAGAGGATACTAGCAGATATAATCGCCCTTGACTGATGTCATTAATTGCATGGTGTCTTGAGATCCTTTATTTTATTACCTGTCTCGTTAGCTCGTTTCCAGTAAAGCATTGTATAGCCAGTTGTATGATCATGGCGAAGAAGAATGCGAGGGAGGTTGCGAAGCTGATCGATCTAAAAGTTGAAGCGTCCTTCTGTAAAACATATATATTTAATTTAGTAAATTTATTGAACATCACGATTATCTGCTTTGGTTAAACATCTCAATACAGGCCGGCATAGTGGTAGAGACTGATGTCGATAGTTAGTAGCTGGCATTAGTTGCTCCCATTCTCGGACCTCGCGTACCATCAGGTGGGCGCGATGTCACATGTCGAGCTCAATATTTTAAAAAAGTTACAGTTACTAGTGCAAGTTTTGTAATAATAAAAGTGTAGTCAAGGAAAATTGATGACGTAGCAAACACTTCGCTTTTCTCAACTAAAATTTATTACTGTTTTTTTTTTGTTTAATACTGATTAATATTTAATTTTATGGTTAAATATACGAAAAACAAAATATTAACGTTTTATCGATCTCTGATCAGAAACAACCTTTTAAATTTGGCTTGACAGTACACATGACACTAGGGATTTCTGCCGGCCAGCAAGTTGTTACGGCGATTTTACCGTGCAACATATTCCCTGCTCTATTTCGACAGCCTTCATAATTTACGTAATAATCTGACACGAGGTTCTATTGTCGAAGAAGTCTTTGACACTTCCGTAGCACAAAGGTAATGAGCAGACCTGCGCGAGGGCCTACGCTGATATTATCGATAATTGTGCTAAAAATTGTAGAAAAATTATAAAATAAATTTAGGAAATAAATGAAGAACACAGAATCAGATGGTTTAAGAGTTAATGACATCATATGGAAAACAGGACTCACCCCAAAGCAATCCACGTCCACGTGTGTGATAGCCATCTACCTCGATTAAACCCTAGATTTCTTGTCCAATTTTATAGTCTATGCACCACAAGCTTTATTAGACACGCACATATAGTGTAGATCATTAATATTCACCAAAAGCTAACGAATTATGATTTTAAAGTAATAAAAACACACGCGAGGCATGAGTCGGTGCAATTGAAAAATTGCAACTGATATGGCAACTTGATCGTCATTCGATCGGCCCGTAGCTCTTGACGTCAGTCGCAAACGTTTGGATGCGTTTTTACTGGGAATTGAACCTGCTACCATGCGACTCCGCAACAGGTAATATTGTCCGTGAAACAATAAAATAATTAGCTTGAAAGTGCACGTCAATCACGACTATGACAGATAGATATTCTCATTTGACTTCTTGCGACCTAATATCTAATGTCTTCGACAATATACATAGACGACGTTGCCGCCATATACTTGTCTGTAATGATGATCCTATAGCAAAGTTATTTCCTTTATACTTACCGAAACCTGAACCATAATAACACAAATAGCAGCCATACTGGAGAGAAGTTGTGTGAAGAATCCATACGAGTAAGTTGTTGAGAAGTTTTGAACACATCTGTAATTTGAGAGAGAGGAATTTTATCCGTCTTCGTCATCGATCAAGAAGTCGTCCATAATTAAGGTAAAAATTGGAATTTAGTATAATTCGTCAACATATATTCACAAAACTCAAACAACACAAGAAATACTTATTGTTTACTGCTGTTGGAGACTATTTTTAAATTGTTTTTTTATTTAAAAATAGATTAGGTATTTTCCATTTTTATATATATCTCCGAGTATTTGTTAATTTTATTTGGACGACAAACAAGTTTGTTTTGACACAAATAAGGCTAGGGGCAGATTGCACCATCGAATACATTTACTTTAACGTTTTGATTAAGGCCCTTCTTACATGAGGCAACAAAGAAACACGGTTAATGTTAATTTTAATGTTTTGACAGATCTTATTTTTATTTTATTTATATTACATCTGTGCCGGTAATAATAATAAAAATAATAACTTCATCATCACTAGAATCCATCGATGTATATAGGAGATAGGTCCTCACTGATATAAAAATGTTCCCGCCAAACTAATCGAAGTCATGTAGCTGCACCACCAACAGTCACAAACTAGCAAGCGCTTAATATTAATATGTATAATTAATGAAAATAGTCTTTTTGTATGCATTGTGACAGTATTTTCGATAAATATCGTATGTGACATTATTATTGCTAAAGAATTGCCCCCAAAGTTTATAGGTACACGTAGCAAGCGGCACGTTTTTAGAGTGCGTTTTTTTATTGAATTGGCCTATCTATATCGTACTCGTACATCGATGCTAGAATCCATAAATTCTTCGATTTTTCAAACCAAAAAGTACAGTTGGTACGTGAAAAATGGTACATAATTTTATTTAAGAGAGTCCATTTAAAAATTTGTAATACTCATACTGAATATATTTCAGGCTGATTCTAAAAATCTGTAATTAATAATACCTATCTATAAAAACATACATATTTTTTTTATTTGATGTGGGGACGGGTTCCACACAAAATCGCCTATCGTCCTTTGAACGTAACTGTCAATGTCGCAATTGCAATTGCCGAATCAGTTTTATTTTGAAAGCCAGCCATGAGCTGGTACGGCGCCATTTACAATTACAGATACTTATTTTTGATACAACCCAGCCTAAGTAGTTATGCGAAAAAAAAATTAAGCTATGTACCGCCGGTTTCTGCAATTATTAATAATTAATTTAACGCAAGTTTAAAATGTACTTATGGAATCATAAGTTCATATATATTACATATACAATATTGTCATTCTATTATAGCTTATGAAAAACGATATTGGCTGAAAAAACAAAGTGAACTACCCAAAAAATTATGTGACGCTAAAACCTAACGGAACTGAACTGTACTAATTTAAGCTTGGTTTAAACCAGGGTTAAAATAGGTTTTGTCACTTTTAATCTATGTTAATGTGAAAGGGACATAAAAAAGAATAGAAGTTTTTTTATTGTATCAAACAAATAAACGGTATAATACATGTTGCAGCATCATTTAAATGAATCAATGAACTCGTATAACGTCACGTAAGAAACCAGTTAGCAATTATGAAATAGGCTGATGTGTGAGCCACACGTCCGTCAAATAGATACTTAATGGTTTTAAAAAATAAAACATTTATTGTCACATAATAATATTACTTACAATTTTGAACAATATGTGACAAAATGAGTGTGTAGTGAGTGAGTGCAAAGTGTCTACACACGTCTCATCACACACCAGAGACCTGCCAAGTTTTCACGGGGCCCAACAGTCATCCGTCGGGTCTTTTGCCATTGCTGCGTACAATCCCAGAGGGTTCATTGGGGTGTAATTTATTATTATTACAGCACCTAGAACATAGCGTCCTAGACCTCCACTGTTGGAGATGGGCCTTCCAGAATTTGCCCTACACTCGCCACGCTGCGCTGGCCAGACGGCTTGGCGAGGATATGATGTCAATTTTTAATAAAAAATTATAAACGATTCCACATGTTGGTATTAGTGGAACCGGGACCGACGGTTTAACGTGCTCTTTGAGGCACGAGAACGGTGGTGTTGCAAATCTATGACAAGTGACAAATCTAAGTGTATTTCTCATTGGTACATGCCGGATGGTTTTGAATCGATCTTTGTAGCATTCAGGGTACGCCACGGCCGTGCCTCGATATATCTAAAAAAAATATGTAACGCAAAATAATAAAGGACAAAACGAAAACTAAAGTCTAATTTCTACAAAAGTTTATGTACAAAACATTGCGAGACGCTATGAATACGGTGAAATATTAGCAAAAGTATGGATCGCCAACCCCCGGGAAAAAGAAACGAAATGACAATATTGAGGGCGGTAATCCTGAGTTATTGCCACTTGTCACATGCACAGAGAAGCTCGGTTTCTCTTATTTCATACTAGCTGTTGGACCCGACTTTGCCCATGCAATACTTTCCAAAGTATTGGTAAAGAATGTGTTATATGAATTTAATGATTAATTAAGTCTATCTACAACTTACTATACAATTACGGATATTTTAGAGATATATTAATCATAGAGTTAAAATCGTTATAAATGTTATTCTATTTTTCTTTGTCCATTTAAATATGTATATGAAAATTAATATATGTCTAAAATATCCGTCATTTTATTTCCTAGAAAGTAAGTAGACTGCATTTCTCAAAAGTACACTGAGACTTGAATAATACTTAACAATGTTGTATTGTGCGATCGAGATAAATGGCATCACCATTATCATTATCACTATCACTTCATATTATAAAACATTGTCCTCTACTACTGCACCGATTTTCGTGCCGTTTTAACCAATATGGATAGAGTCGTTCTCGAGAAGGTTTAAGTGTAAAATTTGTTAAGTTTTTCTATACATTAACGATATTTGTAGGAGGTGTCGGAAAAAAAAAGATATAACAAAATAATCTATGGTGGAATTGTGTATATAGGTCTGCAGAAAAATCCGCAATGGGATATCTATCTCTTAAGGACTATGTCCATTTTAATACTTTGAAAATCGGCAATTGGAAAGCTTTTTACACTAATATTATATTAATCCTTATCATTTTAAATGCGTTACTTGGTTTGAGCATTTCATTCTCTCCCTATTCTCTTCCCTCGGGAAGGGCCCTTCAGGCCATATCATTGATGATTTCTAGAGTCCCTCTATAAGAAAAAAGAACAGTTTTCACTCTCATGTCAGTCTCTTATGTCTGGAAATCGTCATAAACTGATAAGTCAGAATATTCAAATAAGTGTAGAATTATTATAGTAATTAGTGGTTAAT
Source organism: Tinea semifulvella (assembly GCA_910589645.1). Lineage (NCBI taxonomy): Eukaryota > Metazoa > Arthropoda > Insecta > Lepidoptera > Tineidae > Tinea > Tinea semifulvella. The sequence continues at coordinate 11,555,826 of OU342586.1, forward strand.
CAATTAATTAAAATGTGAAGTGTAATTAATAAACCTAAGTTGTTTGTTGACCGGTATGTATTTTATTTACAATTCTGAGCTGGTCCCATCAGTCGTTAACCGTGAAGGCGTAACAAACAGACATAAATACAGGCAGACAGACAAAGCTTCGTTTATCTATATAATATTAAGTATGGATTCATCGACGGATTGATATTTTTCCTTTGCATTGGATAGATTTCCGTATTATTTGTTTGCTTTAGAGAGGTTCTTTTGAAATAAAGTCATCGGAACTTCTTGGCAGTGAACGTTACAGACGCAATAATAAATGGGCAGAGTTCAAGGTGTGAAAGTGTGGATTCTGGATTCTTTGAATTAAGATTTTAATGTAGCGATCTCTATAGTCCATAGTCCAAGCATAACTATTGTTACAATAAAAAAACATTATATTTTGTTATTTATTATCAAATAAATCATACCAAAAAAATATTTAGGAGTTAATAATATTACGCGCCATTTTGCGCGGAGATGTCAAGTGCAAGTTTTGGTTTTGTAAATAAATTTACTGTGGATATTGTTGGTCAAAAGTGGTGTTGTTTTGTCTAATAATGTGCTGCAATGTGATTAGTTATGGAAAACGATAAATTGGACTTTGAATATAAGGCACAAGTTGCAGTTTATTTTTTGCGGTTTTCCCGCGCTGTGTACTTCCATATTTTACCCGACGTGTTTATTAACTCATAAAAAAGAAAGATATATTACGTCAGACTTGGCTGTATGGACTAGACTCTTTGGCTTCTCTATCACCTCATTCATCATCCATCGGGAGATGAGAACACAACAAAAAATATTACTTATAGATAATATAACTTTTTCTAATATAAAATAACATCCTGTACTCTTCGCAAGGGTTTGTATTGTGTACTGCTTATCTTCCCTCGTGCGACCTGGACTCTACTATCTAATAAGTCTAGCTTTGTCTAGTTTAAGACGTAAGTACGAAATTTACGCTAAGAAGAGGGCTTAACTAAACTTTGACTGCAGTTATTACCAGAACTTAGTTTACGTGACAATGTAAAGTATTATAGTGGTGAACTAAGTAGTTAGACTTCCAAAGTCTTGGTTGGTACTCTTATTCAAAACTATTAAGAAAGCCACCTTCTGCTTCAGACTACTCTCTCTACACAATCGTATACCTCAATTACAACCTATATTCGTAGATTATTTTTAACTGTTTTGCTTGTCTTTTATTCGAAGTAGATACAAAAATATTAAAATAAAATAGATTAAAAAACTAATTATAATTAAAACTAAACTAAAAATACCTATGAAATTAAAAATATTCTACAAAATAATTAAATAAATTTGTAAATTCTTTAAATGTGGATATTATTAGTTATAAGTGTCTTGTAATAACAATTTTTTTTTTTTTTTTTTTGTAAGTAGGCATATGACAATAAATATAATATATTCTGCGCTTTTACATGTCAAAAAATTAATTAATATAACGAAAAGCTTATTTTCTGGGAAATAGCTTGTATTTGGAGCAGCACATTACAACCCAAATATACATAATTATAATCTTAAAATTATAGCTGCTGTAAATGGGCATTGTCATATTATAAACTAAGACATATACAATTATAAAATGAATACATCAAGGATTATAGCTGCTGTAAAGTGGCATTGTCATACTATAAGCTAAAACATTATTAAGATGTCACATAAATTATAGCTGCTGTAAAAAGGCATTGTCATACTTTAGCTAAAACAAAAACAGTTTAAGGTGTCACTTAAATTAGTACTTTATTGTTTAAACATGATACAATATTTAAAAATAGATTAAATATTTATTTATAAAGTGGTGTTATTTTTACCCGACTGCGAAACGCAAAAAAGGGTTCAGTATCAGCCTATGTATGTAGATATGTCGACGAACTATGTATATTGAGTGGGGTATCATCGAATATTATTGCAAAATTTGGTGCAAAACAGCAAGACCAAGATTGGGCAACACTGATCGTCTTAGAACTAATTAGTTTATTTTTATTTTACTTTAGGACAGTGCATTTCCAGTAATGGTTGTGTTCGACGTCCACTTTCAAATTGATTGGACCAGCAACGGAAGTGTAAACACGTTATTCTTTAACAAAAGAAGACCGCTTTATTTAATATCTTTGTTAGTGCTTAAATCTCAATGCTTTAATAGTAGATATTCATGCATGAACCGCGATGATATTGTATTTACGACTAGGTTTGGTACAGTTTTGGCTTGGAAGCCGGCGCCGACCGACCCAGCCGCTTAATTCACATGCACTTTATAGCAATTTAGCCAAGCTAGTTGGCCCTCCACGTGTAAAGCTTGCCAAAAACTCAACGAACTCCCGGATTCACAACAGCTTTCCACTCTGCTTGCGAAATTAAACTGTTTAATGAAATTTTCCGGAGATTACCCGCTAAACGAAAACACGTTTATAATGTCATTAAATTCTGCCACTATGCCTACCTTGTGCATTTAAAGTGGTTGAATAATACTTTCGGTATTGAATTTTGGTTTAATGAAACTGCCTCCGTAGTCTAGCGGTTAAGTCCGTGGATTTAGATTCGGAGGTACCGGGTTTAATTCCTAGTCAGGACACCATAATGTTTATTAATTAAAATAAACAACCCTCAGCCAAGCGTCTGGCCAAGATGTATTTAGGAAATATACTTACACAAGTCGTTTAAAAAAGCAATCCCTAATGAGTGATTTGTTTTTCATTATCAACTTACTTATGGTTATCTTGCTCTTTATTACTTAACTTTAAATTTATATGTGAAAACTTTTAATAGTTCTTAGTGAATTTACTGTATATTATTTACTATAATATTGTCAACTGTTGGTTTTCCAAAATGAATAAAAAAAAAACTTCTGCTTTTTTCGGTGATAAAATCGACTAAGCACTGTGACGCTTGTGATGAAGATAGTAAGAAGCAATTAAACGAACGGTTTTAGCCTAAAACGCAAATTCAAAAGTAATTATTTAATGTGCACAACATTTTTATGCAAAAATGGCTACCGTAGTGGGTTTTTATTCTAACACGGCGAAATAAATATAAATAACTCAATGGTATTTTTAATATCATTTAATTAAACAATAAAATCAGCATATTTATTTGTTCATTATTGATTTAGATAGAAAGAAGAAGAAGAGAAGAAAAATATATTTATTGACAAAAAAACTAATTTACAAGCGAAACATATTACAGTGATCTCCACAATCGGCACTGCCAGACATGTGATCTCTTAACTACATAATAATAAAATAAAAATAGAAGAAAAATAAATAAATAATAATAGGAGGTGTATGTCGATCACAGTACAATCTACATAGTATTACCTGTCTTGTCTACATTGTTTATTGAATAATAATACATGTGGCCTATATAACAAACTGTCTGTTTGATACTTTGACCGAAAATAATAACAATAAAATTAATTATTCTCGTTACAAATGTGATGGTAATATGTGAGGTAATTCTTTATTTCAAAATTAGGCAGATAGTATTCGCTGGATCCAATGATGAGCAACACACGTGTAGTAACACGGATGAAGACGTATAAAAAAACAAATGTAAACTAGGTGTGTTTAATGGTACATAAAAGTTATAAGGAAGACCTCATTTGCTATTCAGGATCCGTATTTTAATATCTCCGTTATGTATTTCATGTTGAACATCCTCTTCTCTGGATGGCATGCGTACGTGACTGTAAACGACACTATGAGTACTCTAGGATGACACGGCAGCACGATAGATAGATAGATAAATTCTTTATTGCACAGAAAATAATACATTTTACAGTACATAGGCGAGCTTAATGTCTATAAACATTTTCTAACAGCTAACTTTGAGAGATGTGAGCAGGGATTGTAAGATGCATGACCGCTAATATTTGAGATAAAGAGATTTATTGAGTTAAAAACATATAACTAAAAAAAAGAACAATATTAAATCTATAATATAATTAATAATAAAATAATAATAAAAATGTTTATTTCTCTCATAAAATACATACGAGTATGTACTTTTGAAAAATTGCATACAATACATAGATAACACATACATATACTGGTTCCATACTATATATACATACAATAATATACCGATTTAGTCAAGTTATGTAGACTCGTCGTATCAATGGTGCTGTATTTACTTTTTTTTTTTTTGGTTCTCTTCTCCCGGATGGATGATGAATGAGACGATAGGGAAGGCAAAGGGTCTAGTCTTTTAATATTAATTAAAAATTGACGTTAGGCCCTCGTCAACTCGTCTGACCTGCGTTTCGAGTGTAGGAGAATTCTCCAGAAAATTCTAGAAGGCCCATTTCCAACAGTAAAAGTGGAAGTCTAGAATCTATATTTAGTCTGTTCTAGGGGCATTCATAATGATGATACGCAGGACCAAGAGACCAAAACCAGCTTTGGGCAACACTATATACAAACAAAGTAACAAGTAATCGTGTAGTCCATATGTAGTATTTACACCTATAACCTCTGTTATTAATGTTATTGTCGAACAAAAGTTATTGCAACAAAAGCTTTCCCATTTCCGTTCAATTTAGTTTCCATTAAGGTACCATGTTTCAGACTGTGAAACAATAAAATGTCCGAAAACAAACAATTAGTTTGAAAAATGTGTTTTCGCAATTATCAATGCGCATAGCTGCAAACATATTCATAATTCAATTAATCTGAAATGCATTGGCGCCACTGGAAACTGCGATCTACGAGTGGAAATTGATAATAATTTAACCAGATATATTATAAATTTTGCTTTTGGCGATATTAAATTTTATACTGAGTTATGCCATGAATACTATTAACGGAATCATACAGTATTTGGTTAGGTAGGCAGAGAAGTACAATGGTGGATGGTGAGCGTATTATCGCGCAATAAATTAAAAGACTTAAACCAGCCTATTGTCGGTCGCAAGCCCGAGACACCATTCTTCTCATCTCTTACCCACACACCCGGCACATTGACCCGGCACGTCGAATCCATGAAATGCTTAGAAATTTGTCTTCACTCTTCTTATGTTAACTAGCTGGAAAAATAGTGCCAAATTGTCTATCTATTCATTTCCGCCTCCGTGGTCTAATGGTAGCAAACGTTGCCGTGAACTCGGGAGGTCGTGGGTTCGATTCCCACCAGGGGTAAGTTGTACATTGTATAATTTGTCTCGGTCTGGGTGTTTATATGTATAATATGTATATATTTACAAAAAAAAAAGTATAATATGTAGTTTATCAACCATCCGAACCCGGTGACTCCCTAATCTACGAGTATATGTATGGACTTAAGCGATAAACCATAGATTACTCATTTATTTTTTTGATACATATAATTATTCTTAAAAACGACTAGGCGTACGAACCAATAATTCATCCGTATTCCTTTTTTGGTAATAGGGTAGTATGCTCTTATCGGAGTAACTCCAAAAAATATCGATTTTCATTACAAAGTCGTATATATAAAATATTTATTATATATACGATATTTTCAATATGCAGTCATGTTAATACTTTACCTAATTAGAACCTGTTGTTGTCGTATGCACTGCCTTAGGTTTTGATCTAAAGCCTTTTCAATTGCCTCCGCTGGGTACCTCGTTCGTACGAAACTTTCATCGTCATTCATTACTTCGCCCTCAAAACTTCGTGTATCCGAGAGCAAACGGAATACGCCCCCATTCCTGCCATTGTCAGTGCTCGCTCTCATTTGGGACATTGTTCTATCAAAAACTGTACTGAAAGCTTCTTGCAATATCTCAAATTGTCCGCTCATGTGCATTATTATCGATCCTACTAAAGTATCGATAATCATTACTATATGTCCGGTCCACAAAAGCCCGGCAGCTTCAAGTACAAACGTGGAGATGTAAGAGCGATCGCTTTGGTATGCCCAAGGAATGTAAATCGGTTGAGCGAGCTGTCTTTCCGGCTTCTCATCAGTGTCGTTCAGCTTGGCTATGGCGGACTTCCATCGGTAATCTTGAATGGCACCATTAATATTCGAGTTGGCGATGGTGGCCCAACCAAAAAACATGAATGAACTCGTCATTATTTTAGTGACGCGTACTGTGGCGTGGTTTTTCACGTTGTTCTGGTAAAAGTCGTAAAGCTCCACTTCTAAAGTCCGCACGACTTGCTGTAGTTCTCGGTTTTTGAAGAAGAATAGGTAGAGTTTGATGCATGTTAGGTCATGTGTGATAACGAAGGAGAGGCTGAACATGAATCGTTCTACTTCCTTGTTTCCTATAAAGGGGTCTATAGTTTCCAGACCCACGAAGCCGACAACCCAGACTAGTTGGGTTATGACTGAGTACGGGATGTACCATTTTGGAAAGTTGGAGAAGTTGTTTTCATCGGGTTGGTGCCACCAGCCGAGTCCGAGGAACCTCAGCATTCGGAAGTGGAAGGAGAAGTATCGAGTGGGGCGAACTTCGACAGGAGACATGCTCACCACACAGTACAAGAAAATCAAGTGTTTAGTTGTTATGAATAATAGTTGTTACATAAATAATTGTATTTTGCAAGAACGTAGCCAAGATATAGATCAGTTTAAGCTAAACCCAATATTCTATCTCTCTTTGGTTTTGTTCATACTCCACAGTAAGATTTAGATTTATTTGGGATCCGATGGATGGGGATCTCCGACATCAGAGGTAGTACGACTGATGTCGGTCGTCAGTGGCTGGCGTCAGTTGTTTTTGCTGTCCAGGATATATAGGAATGAGGAAACACACTGGCTGGGAGAGCATTCCATATAGTGTTGCCCAATCTTGGTCTTGCAGTCTTGGTCTTATTCTTGCTTTTTTGCAAGACCAAGACTACTAATCTATTAGCACGAACAATACCAAGATTCACCCTAGTCTTGCGAGACTCTTGCGCTCTAGACTAGATTAGGAGTACAAGACAAAGACCGAGACCAACTGTTCATAAGCAAGACCAAGACCAAGATCTTGGTCTTGCTTTGGGCTACACTAATTACGTAGCTTCAGCGTCGAAATTTATATAAACGCGTAGGGATACTCGTTGTACATATTTAGATTATAAATCTATTCAGAACACTCACCGTGGTATAGCTTGCAGCCCTATTTTGTTTCTTGGTCACAAACGTTATTATTGGATTTCGTTATTTACTTCAGAGCTTGCCTCATAATTTTAAAATATTATTCAATTCTCAACACTAAAATCGCTGGACCTTGACATCGACCTTGCAAATATCAACTTTAATAGCGTGATATATATATTATATATTAACGGAATTCATTATTCATTATAATAGTAACAGAATAGGGCTGAAGGCTATGTATATATACGTCTCGAGTTTGGTACGCTAGACACATCGACGAGCTTGCCACTTGTAATGATTGGCCTATAGTAAAGTTGGCTAAATGTCAACCCGCTTCTTTATAAGCGTGGTTTCTTACCACCCTGCGAGAGGGATACGGTCGTGATGATGTTGAAGGCTACGTATCTTATCGCACTATGTCGTATTAAACATATGTATCCACCTATTCTTCTGCTTTTAATCATACTGAATTTATTTATTTAGTACATTTACCTACCTTATAGTTTCAAAAAGAGATTTTGTCTACGCGCCTGATATTGGTACGCCCCTCGATTTATTGTTGATAACTCCTTAACAGTATCATAACCAGTAATTACTTTGTCAATCTGGGCGGAAAATCTTGGATAGAAATTAACGTGTCAAAATAATATGTCATAGTTAACAGTATGAGTGTAATTAGGTGATAAATTATTAAATATAAACGTTCATGTTAATAGTTACATTGATTTTAAAACCATTTTATATTTAATTAAAATAGAAACCACTGCCTCCGTGGTCTAGCGGATAAGTCCGTGGATTTAGACTCGGAGGTACCGGGTTCGATTCCTGGTCGGGACACAAAAATATTTATTAATGTAAATAAATATGTACATTTAATTAATACTTAATTTCTCGAGTTTGGTACGCTGGAGACATCGACGAGCTTGCCACTTGTCATGATTGGCATATAGTAAAGTTGGTTAAATGAAATCCGTTTTATAAGCGTGTTTCTGACCACCCCGAAAGGAAAACGGTCGTGATGATACTTTACTTTTCTAGAAACCACTAACCTGTATATAAAAAAAAGTATATATCATCGTTACATCATTATAGTCCCTAGAACACAGCGTCCTAGACCTCCACTGCTGGAGAAGGGCCTTCCAAAACATATATCTGGAGAATTTGGCCTACACTCGCCACGCTGGCCAGACGGCTTGGTGAGGATATGATGTCAGTTTTTATTGACAATTTATAACGATTCCACAAGTTGGTATTAGTGGAACCTGGACCGACGGCTTAACGTGCTCTCCGAGGCACGGGAACGGTGGTGTTGTAAATCTATGACACATGTACGTTATAAAAGTGCATTTCTCATTGGTACATGTCGGGTGGGTTTGAACCGACCTTTGTAGGATATAAGGAACGCGTTCTTACAACCGAGCCACCCCCACTTTAGCCTATAGTAAAGTTGGCTAAATGTGAATTTCTTTTTACACGTGTTTTTTTTTTTAAATAAATCATACTCGTTATCACCGCGTCTACAAAGAAGATTACCATGTTTCTATTTTATTTATTTTTATACGCATGTAGTGTTGCCGAATCTTGGTCGTAGTCTTGCAAATACTTCCAAAAATAGGAACATTTTTAGCAAAATTAGGGAAAATAAAATTGTTAGCAATCTTACGAGACTCTTGTTCAAGACGTACCATGACCAAGATTAAGAGTGCAAGACCAAGACCAAACCCAGCTGTTCTGATATAAGTTAAACTCTTTCGTAGAGTGACCGCGAATCTGTGAAACAATTTGACGGTAGTAATTTACTTAGCGCCCAATAGATCATTTGTTGTCGGCCTAGCTAAACGTATGTTTTACCGGGCTGACAACGGATCCTACAAGCATCTTCAGGATATCGCTCCTACTTTCGCACGGCCACTAGGGAGGCGCTCTTGAAGAAGAACTAAAGTAGACAAATCTAGGAGACTAGATTCGTGAGCCACAAGGGCGGTGTTGTAGTAGGAACAGCGCCCAGCACCAAAGGTGCGTTGAATCACCGGCGTAAAAACAGTTGTCAATAAGAATTTCCTTTAACGTTTTATGTAAGTTGTATGTAGTATATATATATATATATATATTTGTGTATAGTGTGTAGTATATGTATTATTGCGTACATATTTGTGTTATTTTAGGTTTAATTAATTAGGTTTCATATTTTAGCCCTTTGCACCTACCTCATAAATAAAATTCTCTGCAATCTTCCAAAGGTTAGCTGCACAAGAATGCTGCGGCATTAAGCCCGGCCATTGTACATAGTGCAATAATGTTTTTAAATAAATAAATATAAGGCGGTCCTAGAATGGACACCACTGAAACCATCCACTAAATACCAGCATCAGCTTCTGTAACCATTATAATATATGCTGTAACACTATATGTATTATTATATTACAATAAATGATACCTACTTTACGTTAAATAACAGAACCCACCCATATTAAAAATATATTTATTAAAGTAAGTATGGTAGAGTAAGATATCAACCCTCTTAAGGTAATGTTCCGACGTAAATATTCAAACATAAGTGCGCAGTCAGTATGCTGGGTACATCTCATCCATAGCGACGAAGGAAATGAACGCCAAGCAATGACCTTCATCTTTAAACCGGGCCATTCAGTGAAACTTATAAAAATTGTCACTGATGGTACAAATAGAAGTTGGACAAATGAATATGTGTTTTTTGTGTATAGAAATTAAATACCTACGCCTGTACTACACGTCAGCGACGAACTGGTCTCTACTCGCTGGTATGTAAGGAGTGAGAAGAGTAAAAAATAAAAACAGACATTATTATTTTTAAAATAACTTATCCTGATTTATGCAGTTTCTATATCAGTTGCATTATTTACAATATCTTCTTTACTTAAAAAAATATCTACTGAGATCGCTTTACGTTTAAAACCTGTAAAAATCAAACTGGTATTTATGCAATTTACCTTAATGACATTTTACTCGTAGTGGAATTGACCGTAGTCACTTGGCCGGAACGTCGTCAGAAATATGTCTAAAATAAATCGCGAAACCGAAACTTTACGAAAGTCACAGTTCCGGATAGTTACAGCGCTGCAGAGCGTAAACCCTACGAGAAATAGAAAAAAGCGAATTGATTCTCTTGAAATGTGATGTTTACGGAGAATGGTGGGCTTGTCGTAGACGGGGTTTGAAGCAAAAAGTCCATTCTGTAGAACTCAAAATAAAGCAAACCTTTCCTAAACTGTACAATAACGCATTCTCCCTTTCTTCCATCCATTGAGCGCCTGGTAGTTTAAGAAAAAGTCGATGACAAGAGGATGCGTGGCAGGTCGCCTATGAGGTGGACCAGGTCAAGGCCGCAATGAGTGTACAAGGAAAGCTGCAGTCCGTGAGGAGTTACGACGACTAATTACGACGTGACGTGACGAGTCCTACTATTGCCAAGAGAGTAACGACTAACAAGAAGAGACATCAAGAACAAACTCATTTATATATATGATTACCAGGGAGAGTTTAAAAAGTTAGTAAGTAACTTAAAGCTCTTTCTATGTTATTCCTTTACAAACGCGTTTATCGAGAATAAGTTGTACTTTAATTAATAATACCCGGTCTGTACATAAGTCAAAAACGGTAAGACTTTTCCAACGAGATATGTCGAATACGTGTGTTCATGAAAGTTTTTACAGAGAAATAAATAATTGTGATGCGAAAAGCTGAAGACGCCTTTAAGCTGAGCCGTTGAATCTTCTTATGTTAAGGCTAGGATTTATAGACGTTGCTTAGCAAAAGTACCTATATTGCTTTGGACTCCTTAGAGACAATTTAGTAGAGAACTTCTTACAGAAGTTCAAATACCTAATACATTACAAATTTCGGCCCGTTAACTATTTTTACTAATGCCGCACGCCTATTAACCACCGCGCTTGACATCATGCATGGGAGGCACGTCGCCCGTCATACAGTTTGCGATACCTAAGCGACAGTGGATGAGGGTGGCGGAAGATCGTGTGAAATGGCGAGCCTTGGCGGGGCCTATATCCAGCAGTGGACATACACAGGCTGATGAGGATGATGAAGCGACAGTCGCTATTAGAAACGTTATCATAATCTTTATCAACTCTCTGCGATCAGACTATACGAGTATAAATTGTTTAAAATTATTTAGTTGACATTCTAAATTCAAACTCATGTCCTATGGTCGTTATTTTGTATGCGAGGGAATTGTTCTTAAAATTTAAAATAGGTATTATAATAAGAAAATACCTTCCTATTTAATTTTGCTCGTTGCAAATACAGTAAAACCTATATAATCCCGATTTTAATAATTAGGGGTGTTAATATTATTTAACTATAAAAATAAATGGATGAACAGATTCTATAAAAAACTTAATAGTGTATTATGTTTAGTGTGATATAATGAAAACATATACGTTTCTAAAATAGTGTCTAATTATAAATTTGCCAGTCTTCTAAACATAGATGCCTATACATATACAACATAATACATATTTATATTTTTTGACACTCATGCCATCTATGTTATATACTCAAAACTAAAATGAAGTTCAAGACTATATAATGTGTTACTGCACCGACAGATGGCGCTATATAATTATTACACAACAAGAAGATTAAATAACTACAAACCATTTATTATACTACATAATATAAGTATAATCATTATAAAATAATATTATTGTAATAAGTATTACTAATATTATCAATCCAGTGCGCATGCGTGACATCTTAAGGTTGACATCATCTGATCGATGAACTTTTATCTGTCAGCGAATACAGCGCTTATGTGCTAGATAAGTCCTACATTAAATTTTAAACACGTTTTTCTATGTCAATATATGTTAAATTAGGTAACAAATATTTCCCGTCTTTACATTAATAAGACGATTTTATTTGTATTTGTCAAAAATGTAATAATTTGTAGAGCCGAGGTAAAATAGAGCAGCCGACGTGTCGGCGCTTCCACTTCAATTCACAATGAAACATAACCTAGAAACAGCTGACTAAAAACATGCAATGCAATACGCGGACAATATCACATCAAGCTTCACATTCTGTTAACGTATTTGTAGAGAACCGCACGTTAATTTTGTTATATAAATAATAGAAATAATGAAGCTATTTTAAGAGAAAATTTTAAATAGAATTTGGTCAAGGTGATATAAAAATGGCTGATGAACTAGTTTTTATGAATTGCTATGTATAGTAGTGAAATTGTGTGAATTGAGTGTAATTAAGTGTTTTAAATTAGCAGCAATTTAGTGTTCAAAGTTTACTTTTAAATCGATCGAGTTGTATAAGGTATGTGTTTTATATCATTATTATTGTAAGTAAATTATTTATCATAATAAGTCGATGATTAGGTAGGTATGAAAGATAATAATCGTAAGTTACCCCGATTTAATTGCTAAAATAAATTAGTCAATTGAAATACTTAGCAAAGTAGTTATTTTAAATTGTCTAAGTAGGTTATTTATGGTAAATTGCCTGGCAAATACATATAGCGTCATTATTTACGTAAATTGTATTTCAAATATTTAGCAGTAAATATTTATTTAATCTAAAGCAAGTACCTACCTACGTCAATAAATAGTGTTTTTTTTTCGAGTCAACTAGGTAAACATACGGAATATTCAATCATTAAAAACGGAAAGATTTTAGTTGTAATATAGTTGGGGAAGTACCTACTTGTACAGATTTCAGAACGAGTAAGCGGGTTTTTTTTTCGTAGTAAATTATTTTTCACTATTTCCCGCTTCAGAATGAATCATGATTAATTTTAATAATTACTAGTACCAATAGTTAAGGATTACATAAAAAGAGAGAATTTCCAGTACTTGTGTATTTGGCATTTCCGTGATGATATTTTTGTATCATTATAGGTTTACTTTTACGTCTACTTTGCAGATACAGATTTATACTAAAAAAAACCATTTAGGTACTTACCTGTATATATATTTTATTGTCTAAAGCGAGAAAAGGTTAGAAATAGTTTACTGAAATAGATGTTAACGTATCGTGGATATTTGTCTTTCAGGAACGCCAAATGAATTGTTCTAAATTTTGAATTATTACCGGCCTACGATTTTTATATATCTTGGTTCCACTGTAATTTAAAATAATAGCATGCAGTATGCAATTTCGCAAAATACTGATGCACTATTTCTTCATCCAATACTTTTGGTTTAATGTTTCGTAATATTTTAGGGCCAGTAAGTAATTGACCATCCTTAGTTTACTTAAATACATAAATTTGTATGGCAACGCGTCCATTTAAAAGAACAAATACCATTTAGGAAGGATTAAGTTACGGTTTCTGCTTTATTATCACCTTTTGGCCAAAACCAACAGCGAAAAGATTTAGAATCAGCAGAACATATTGCTCAGTGTTGTAACGGGAATGCCGTCGCATCGTTCGTGCGAACTGTAATTGCAAGAGATTGGGGATGCCTACTATCGCCTTATATACTAGGCCTTTGTTGTCGGCCTAGCTAAACGTATGTTTTACCGGGCTGACAACGGATTCTACAAGCATCTTTATAATATCGCTACTAGTTTAGCACGGCCCCTAGGGAGACGCTTTAGACGCTTTAAGGTAGTCGAATCTAGTGAAGCCATATCGGTGCTGTTATACTGAGATAAGCACCCAGCACCAAAGGTCGTTGAATCACCGGGGGGTATATCCCGCCGAGATCGTGCCAGGAAAAACGAGAGTTTATCCTATTCCCAACCAAGGCCTAATGAACATCTAGGCCTGAATGACTCTGTCATCTGACAGTGTATAATTCAAATAAGAGAGAGCGGGCAATGGTTGTTATTTTAATACTAAATATTTGTTAGAATATTTTGTACGCCATCATCACTCTCATCACTTTGGTCTCCGTTGGTCGAAGAAGAACTTGTGTCACACTTCCGTAGCATGCAGGTCGGCATATTATCTATGAAACAACATAATTAATTTAAAAGTGCACGTCTATAGACTAATTCAAGGAACATAATAAAAGGATTAAAAATTATTCTGAGACGACTGTCCTTGCTTTGATTCTCATACGGTTTGGCTCTTTCGGTCTTGTTATATGTTTAATATCTTTGGAATATTATATATACCGAAATGTGTATGAAAATCATAGAAAAACGCCAAGTTAAACGACTTTTTTAGCGAAATAAAGTAAAAAAGCGACAAGTCAAATACACGGGTGGGTACCTACCATAAATTAAATCTATAAATCCAGTTTAGATTTTAGAGAAAGATTTTTTTTTTTTTTGTAAACAAAGTAAATTTGACACGCGGTAGGTATAAATATGAGCGAAGCGGGATCCCGAAAAGCTAGTAAAAAACTCAATCATTTTATTTGTCTATACGGCGAGATCATTGAATTAAAGATCGCTCAGGCTTTGTTCGACTTATACAGACAGATGCAACGGTAAAATTAATAATTACCTATGTTTTTGACAAAAATGGTAGGTGATGAAAGTTTACAGGATTTTTTTAAATTTAAAATAACTAATTTAAATTTAATTTAATTAAGGCTTAGAATAATAACACCTAGAAACGAAGTATGCTCACTATAGGTGAGGCAAGACGGCTCAGTTACCGAATAATCCGTATGAGTGTCAAGGTCAAAGAAGGAGTTTTATTAACAATATTTTGCCTCAAAGTTGACAGCTCTTTGTATAAAACTATTGTTCTATGCGTTTTTATTTTTAAACATGCTAGGCAAAGTCCAAGCACGAATCGTAAATCTTTGCCTAAAACTATTTTGATTTTTTTGTGAACTCTACAACCTCGTGTTCGTCGTAGGACGTTTTTTTACGTTAATAATAATTATAGTTCATTGCTTAAGATTTGAAAACGTGCCAACCGTCCAGCAGACCAACGGGTCCTAAACAATGATTCAGTAGAGGTCGTGACGAAATACAAGTGTATTTTTGTGTTATTTCTAAATAACTACAGAGCAACGTTCCTTTTCATCTATAGTAACCTCAAAGAGAAAGACAGACAGTGCGGTCGTCCAGGCCCGGATGTCTAATGGTCTAGGTTCGACTACTTCAGCTCTCCCCTCTCTAGCATTACTATGTAGTTTTTCTGTCGATTGCTTTGGGACTGGTTACCGTTTAGTATAGCATATAAGTCTGGGTTGCACCAGAATTAAGTCTCTAATTATAACGATTAAAGTTTAAGATGATGTTGTAGGTATGCCAGCTTACAGCTGACCTTTAAAATAAATCTGCTTACATACGACGCCATTTTTAACATCAATCGTTACAATTACAGAAAGTTAATTATCGTGCAAGCCAGGCTAAATCTACGGTCTTAATAGATCACGAAGGCAGACAATTATTACTTTTAAACTGTATTTTAGTAAAGTAAAGTATCATCACGACCGCTTCCCTTTCGGGGTGGTCAGAATCCACGCTTATAAATAAGCGGATTCACATTTAGCCAACTTTACTATAGACCAATCATGATAAGTGGCAAGCTCGTCCAGGTCTCCAGCGTACCAAACTCGAGAAATATCACAAATAAATTAAATGTCTTTATTTACATTAATACATATTTGGTCTTAATCGCTAGACCACAAAGGCAAACTGTATTTTACGATACTTCAGTAATATTTTATTTAAGGCAGAGTTGCACCAAAATGAAATATCTATAAATATTCCGATTAAAGTTTAACATGGCGTCGAATGTTGGTATGTGTTTTAATTTCAAGGTTAGCCTTTTTATCTTTCATAGTTAAAATTATAGAGACTTCGTTTTGTGTACCCAGCCTAAGAATATATGCTATTAATTAGCAATATCCTTAAGAGACAATTTATGTTAATTCAATAATTTCTGTTTTACGTATGAGTCTTGTCTCGCGTTGAGTTTACAATCGGCTAACTCATACCATCGTCTCTATTACGCTAGCGGAAGTTAAAAGGTTTAAAAATAAATAATTTAAATAACTTCATTATGCAAAGAATACGACACGACCTAGCGGCTTATCACGCACATAATTTCATATATGTAATAAAATTATATAAACTTTAGCCAAATTCTGTTTCTTAAGACTAAAAAAAGGGTATGTGAACCGCTATTACGAGTTTAAAAGGTTGTCACAGAACGTTTCTTGATTTAGATATTAAAAATAAAGACATCACTATTAACTAAATGAGTGGCTGCTGCCACTGAAGTACAACTCCTGTGAGGCACTGTTTTTGGCATTGTCCTAGCATGGCAAAATAATTTTAGACATCACATGAACATGAACATTATACTCACCATAATAACATCACACACACATTACACACGTCTACGCACCGCCATACACACCCTCATAAACACACTCACACACAAACTGTTATGATTTAAAATTTATTATTTTATTTTAGATTTTAATTTTGTAGTTTTAAATTGTAAATAATTTTAATTAGCACCTTACAATACATATCTTTATTTGAATTGACAATCAGCACACCCCCCGACCGCTGCGACACATCACTTTGGTGCAGTGGCTGGGACGTAAACCAAAGTGGCTTAGTAGGTACACTGGGTGTTTAACTTTGAAATCAACAGAGACGATCGAAAGACTATATAGTAAGCTGGGTCTTACTGCTAAATGTTGAATGATGCAAACCAACCTTACTCCTCTATAGACTAACCTATTTTGTATCAATTTTTGTATTTTTTTATTTTTGTATTACCAGTGTACTTCTCAAATAAACGTATTTATTATTATTAATTATATTTCAGTTTAATAGATACTAAATAAAAGATCAGTTAATAATTTTTGTTTGTGAATTTAACCGTTTTTTTATGCGTACCGTTCACTTTTTTAAACTTGTTCAACCTAGAACTAAAATTATCACAAGCTGGAGCATCGACCTAGGAATAGCTTTTGTTTTGTCTGTGATTCTTTGCTTTAAAACATTTAAATGTGGCATAGCGATGTAGACACAATTTTCCAGCAAGATGGAATCACTTCACATGTTACAAATGACTCGTTAGATTCATGAGTTATTCTCCTGAGTCTGTCGCCGAGACTTTGCTTTAAAACATTCAAATGTGGCATAGCGATGTAGACACAATTTTCCAGGAAGATGGAATCACTTCACATGTTACAAATGACTCGTTAGATTCACGAGTTATTCTCCTGAGTCTGTCGCCGAGCCCAGACCTAACTCCTGCTGATTTTTTCCTGTGAGCGGATAATTTCTGGTCGGGACACAAAAATATTTATTAATTTAAATTAATAAAAACTTACAAATTTATTTAATATTTAATTTATTTGTGATATTTCCCGAGTTTGGTACGCTGGAGACATCGACGAGCTTGCCACTTGTCATGATTGATTGGCCCACAGTAAAGTTGGCTAAATGTGAATCCGCTTCTTTATATGTGTGGTTTCTGACCACAAGGGAAACGGTCGTGATGCTACTTTTTTATTAAATAAACCGAATTAGAATTATAACGCATGTCTTTTTTTATATCCAAATTTTGATGCAAGCTTACTTATATTTGGCTAAGCTCGCGCTTGTTCAAACGATAAACCTGACAGTAAAATTATTATTTGGACAATTTACCAATTGCGGTTAAATAAACAGACTAGGGCCACTGAGACAATTAATTCTCATTTGATAAGTGATTATAAATGAATTATGTTATTTCGTAGTTGTTATCTTCTCGCCGAGGACAGAGAAGATGTAATATTGCGTTATTTTCAAATATAAATATATGAGTAAAAATCGTGTTTTTTAAGTTCATCCAATGATTTGCTTTTTTTTATTTTATCAAGTTATTATTTAATTATTTGTTTGTTAATATTAGACTAAACTTTACTATCACAGCCTCTTGAACTTTTAGAGTTGGGCCATCATATATTTCTGGAGAATTTGGTTAACGAGGTACCTACGCGATAACTTTTCTTATACGTACACTTGTCTTAAATTTACAACACCACCGTTCCCGTGCCTCGGAGAGCACGCTATGGCATCCCCGGCCCCGGCTCCGCTAATAACAACTAATGGATTTGTTAATAAATTGACATCAGACCCTCGCAACCCGCCTGGCTGGCGTGGCGAGTGTAGGCCAAACTCTCCATATGCATATGTATTAGAAGGCCCATCTCCAACAGTGGAGGTCTAGGACTCGTATGTTCTAGGCTGTGATGTTGATGATGAACTTTAGTATTATGTTGATTGATAATGAATAATAACATTAAATGACAATATAATAAAAAATAAATGGTACAAGGTCTTGCCGCTCGCAATAAGTTAAATCATTCGATTGTTTTTGTAAGTATCCCTGAGACATCAATTGAAAAAAAAATTGCTCAATATAAAGCTATAAGTATCAGATAATAAAGCGCCTCATTCACTATTTATCTTGCTGTACAGCCTGCGAAGGTGGCGCTGTGCTGGACGTAACATACACACTATAGGGCGTGCATCCAACAAGGGCTCTCGCTGGATGAAAATAGGATCCGTGCAAGTCCAGCGAGCTAATAATAATAATTATCGATATACGTCTATTTACGTTCAACGTACGCCGCGCCGGCCTGCTACGCTCTTACCTCAGCTAAACTGAGAGCAAGTCCACAAGCGCAAATCTGTGGCTCCGTACCATTGTCGGCGTCAAGCGTTATTTACGTGAGGAACGACGTAATCCAAAGAGATATACAGATGGAAACATGTTCGCGCGTGCAGAGGTAAAGATTTCCCACTTGTTAGAAATATGGCCAGTCTGCACGCTAGTGACCTGAGTCCTAATCGCGGCCCCTATTCCCTATTTATGTTACCCTATGGGTAATATTACCACATGCCCTGTCCGTAGTCACGGTGAGCGAATGCGACCCCTGCCAGAGGGTAAATACCTTGACGCAGATTCCCCACTCCCCCCATGTTCTAAACACATCGGATATACGTATGTTTTCACAATTAGCTGCAGACTCGGTGTCGCTTTTAAGAGACGAATCAAGAGAGAAGACGATTCAATTTCAACAACACATTAATAACAATATTTAATTACCAATGAACTGGAGAATTGATTGCCTCATCATACGTCTCGAGAAGCACTTACGTCTATTTGTCCTCTTTTTCGTCACCGATATTTATATGCGTAGGTACAGTCGTCAATGACAATGTTTAGTTAAAAATTACTTATTTATATTATAATTTAAATAAGGTTTTAAATCGTAAATCAAAGTAGTCGCTGCGGCTCAACTTTTAACTATAATTAAAATTAATCTAATTAATATTTATTCGAAGTAACATACAAACAGTATAAAATAATAAAAAAATGATTAAAAAGAAAACCTAAAATATAATAAAAAATAAAAATGTTACTACACTACAAATAAAACTAATAAACTAAAATCATAACCATCCGATGGGCGTAGTGTGCTGCGATCCTCCATTAAGCGAGGCTGACCGTTTGAGCAAAATATTCTCTACAAAGGTTACCCCTCGCAAAGCGGAGTTTTTCCCCAAGCTCACGAGAGAATGCCAGAGCCTCCTCGGACCACGGACGCATCGTTTCGACTGCAAATGGGATGAAGTAGTGATTAATGATGATCTCCGCGTATTTATTGCGTTTAATACGCGCGGTTGACTGCAGCGGCCCCGGGGTTCTTATGGCTGGATGTCACATGTGACGGACAGAGTGTGTCTACACATGAGGCATGCCAAACCATTGCACAGCACATCTTTTTAGTAAAATATATCTGTATTTATTTGCTATATTATGATTTTGATTTAGTGGACTAAGTTTAAAAACTGATTCAAAACCAGAGACAAGATTTTTGGTCAAGCGAAGTTATATTAATTTAGGTTTTGAGATCCACACATATTTTTATAAAATGGTCTTTATGGCATTTTTCTACTAGGTATTTAAAAGGTATCATTTATATTGTTTTAAAAAATAGAAAAATTTACATACCTATTTTTTCACAGCTAATTATAAGTATTTCGCAAAACGACAACGATTTAAAAATAATTTAAGTTAGTTAAAAGTTTATAATTTTGTTTCAGCAAAATGACGCTACTTACATTTGGTGCTTGGGACTGGGTCATCATGGCCGCCACGATGATCCTGTCAATCGCTATCGGAGTGTACTTTCGGTTCAGCGGAGGCAGGCAGAAAACAAACGAGGTAAATTGCAGAATAGTTAGACAAAATATGAGTCGAATGAAGTTAGAGGTGGTAGGCGGACTGATGGTGGTAATTTGCCCAGTCTGCTGGGGCGGGGAAGTATCCACCGTTCGTTCGTGCCGATAAACCCAGTAAAGTGTATCCACACGTTTCGGGACCAGGCTCCAGGCTCGAATTGCCGTCATGCCCAGTCAAGCCGGCAGTGATTCCAGTTGCTAACATTTATGGACCTCGCGCACCACTTAACACCAGGTGGACGCAAGGTCACATGACGCTAGTATAAAAAAAAAGTTATATTAATTCAGCGCCCGCTAGGCTTAGGATACCTCTTAAAACGACTACTAGGTACTACTCCAACATCTACTAGGTGCTGGCAGTAAAAAAATATTACCACTAATATTAATACTAACGTTTTAGCCTGGGTTGCACAAAAATGAAGTCTCCGAAACAATTAATTTGTTCTATACAGTACAGTAGTCACATTTAAATACATATTCACTAAACGAAACGAACGGGTCGGCGACCTTTTGAGTCGGAAAGTTTAAAAAACATCTAACGTTCAAAGTTTTTAAAGAGACACATTTTTTTTTTAAAACAAACATTAAATACGACAGTGACGACGCGTGTCACGTGGGAGGGGTGCGGTAAAAGCGAGTACAATGGTGCCTAAGCCTCGTTAATCAATTCGGAACGTTTTTTTTTAAATAATATTTTAGTATGAAACTAAAGAACCGCAACTTCACATCCAAAGAGCCGCATGTGGTTCGCGAGCCGCAAGTTGCCGACCGCGACCTCTCGGTTAGGCTAATTATCGGTTAGCAATAATTTTACTAATATATGTACCTATACTGAGTAAAATGGATACTTCTTAATTGATAACTTCATCCGTGGTCTAGCGGTTAAGTCCGTGGATTTAGACTAGACCGGGTTCGGTTCCTGGTCGGGACACAATAAATAAATAAATAAATATTTCCAGACAGGTTACACAGCGCCATCTAATTTCCGTGGTAAGCTACGAGGCTTGTGTTACGGAAACTAGATGGTTGATAAACTACATATTATACTTTTTTTTTTTTGTAAATATATACATATTATACATGTAAACACCCAGACCGAGACAAATTATACAATGTACAACTTGCCCCCGGTGGGAATCGAACCCACGACCTCCCGAGTTCACGGCAACGTTAGTTACCACTAGACCACATATAACATTTATTAATTAATTAATATTTAATTTATTTGTGACATTTCACGAGCTTGCCACTTGTCATGATTGGCTTATAGTAAAGTTGGCTAAATGTGAATCCGCTTATTCATAAACCACCCCGGAAGGAAGGTCGTGATGATACTGATAAATTTTAAATTTAACCCAAAAGGATCATTTTTAGGCTAGATTGCAGCAAAACGAAGTATTTGAAATTGTAACTATTAAAGTTAAAAATGTATTCAATCAGATTTATTTTGAAGGCCAGTCATTATTCGACGCTATTTTTAACTTTAATCGATACAAATACTTCGTTTTGCTGCAATCTAGCCTAAGACTGATCTTTTCGGGTTAAACTTAAAATTTATCAATTAAGAAATATCCATAATAACTGCCTCCGTGGTCTAGCGGTTAAGTCCGTGGGTTCGATTCGAGGACACAACAATATTTATTATTGTAAATAAATACATTTAATTATTATTTAATTTATTTGTGATATTTCTCGAGTTTGATACGCTGGAGACATCGACGAGCTTTCCACTTGTCATGATTGACTATAGTAGAGTTGGATAAAATGTGAATGCTCTTATTTATAAGCGTGGTTTCTGACCACCCCGAAAGGGAAACGGTCGTGATGATACTTTACTAAGAAATGTCCATTTTACTCACTATATATATATGTATGTATGTATTAGTAAAATTATTAAAATATCTTTAGCCTAACCCAATCGTTCGTTTCGTTTAGTTAATATAAAAAAATGACTACTATATGAAACAAATTAATTTAAAGATGAGTAGAAAATTGGAAACGTTGAAATATCTGTGGTGTCAAGGAAAAAGGAGATGAGTCGAAAAAAATAAAAATTAGTTTTTTGCACCTATTGGTTCAAAACATTCATATGCGTCAATGCAATAAGGAGATGAGTCTATACACTGTACAGTTTATTTTACACCCCTACGTACATAAAGGGGCTAGTCGTAACATTAAAATGTATAAATGAGTTAAAAGAGTTCAATCGAGTTATTTCAGTATTGTGCTTTTACCGCTAATAATTCAGTTATGCATAGTGAGATGAGTGCACTCGTACCTAAAGTATACGACTTATGAAATTGAACATTACGTAAATTACATTTTTTAAATAAAAAAAATAAGTTTTTTTTTTTAATTTGCCTCTATTGAAAAGTTCAAGTTTTGTATTTATCCCCTTTTTCCTTGACACCACAGAGTTATAATGTTCAAATTTAACAATTTGTTTCAGGAATATCTCCTAGCAGACCGCAACATGTCAATATTACCAGTAGCCGTATCCCTAATGGCCTCCTTTATGTCTGCCATAACATTACTGGGCGTGTCATCTGAGAACTATTACTTCGGGATGCAATTCCTCGTTATAAACATAGCTTATGGCTTAGCAACTCCGATTGCGACTAAACTATACCTGCCAGTATTCTTTGGTTTACAAAAGACGAGTACATACGAATATTTAGAATTAAGATTCGGGCCTCAAATAAGAATGTTGGCGTCATTAACATATACACTTCAAATGGTGTTGTATAATGGGATAGTTTTATATGCGCCAGCGATTGTTCTGGAATCCGTGACGGGTTTGGATCGACTGGTCTCTATATTGGTTGTAGGATTGGTGTGTACATTTTACTCTACTCTGGGAGGAATGAAGGCAGTGTTGTGGACAGATTTACTTCAATCAATTCTGATGTATACTGCCGTTTTGGCTGTGGTCATATTTGGTTCTTTACAACTCGGAGGGCTGGGGGAAGTCTTGAGCAGAGCTAAAGAAGGAGGTCGACTTGATTTCTCCAAGTAAGTGCAAAAGTAGTTATTCTCTTATCTTATTTACGCGTAGCTTCGCAGACCAATATACAGTTAATCGGTAAATTATCACTTTCTGCTTAGGCACATACCTATTGTTATTTGTATTTTTAATTAAATAAGTATTTAAAATTATCTACAAATATTATACATAAGAATACCCTCCCCGTCACGGTATAGTATTAATAAAACATCATGTAAATTTCGACAAGTTGGTGTTAGTGGGACCGGACCGACGCGCGACGGCTTAACGTGCTCTCCGAGGCACGGGAACGGTGGTGTTGTAAATAAATGTATGTAAATGCCGGGGCTCGAACCGCTAACCGTTTTTTTGTTGTTCGATTGGTAAGCGATCTTACAACCGAGCCACCACCGCTCTCTGTTGAAACATATTGGCCAACAATTCCAAATTTCAAGTAAATCGGACTAGTAGTTCTCGAGACACTCGAGACTTTGAGCACATATACTTTTTCTTCCTTTTATTTCTTATGATATATATTTTCAGTTCGAGCAAGAGTCTCAGATTAGAAGTGCAAGACGAAGACCTAGACTAGCTGTTCTAAAGTTCTAAATAATAATAATAATAAATTATTTATTATCAGACAACAACTAAAATACAATAAAAATATAATTAAAAATAATTAATCTAAAGTTTCCGTATCTTCATCTTCTTGTGGTCATAGAAGTACCCATCAGTATCATCTAAAGTAAGAGCAAGATTGTCCAAGTCTTCGTCTTGCTTTGGCAACCCTTACGAGATTACGATCATGATACTTTACTTTACTTTTAATGTTAACAGTTGTTCCGCAGTTTCAGCGTGGATCCGACAGAGCGTCACACGTGGTGGTCACTCATCATCGGAGGGCTCATCACCTATCTTTCGCTGTACGCCGTGAATCATACGCAGGTAAACAGCACATGCATTAAAAACTAATAATACCTTAACGAATTGCTGATTAGATATACTTCATTTATTTTACTATACGATGTTTTATTACTATGCACACTTGTGCATAAAGGTGTGTTTAGACCAAGCGAGCGAATGCCCATTCTATCTTCTCTTTATTATTATTTTTTGTGTAAACATTAAGAGCATATGGAATGTTTTAAGGCTGGGTACAACCAAAACAAAGTCTCGTAATTGTAAAGATTAAAATTAAAAATGGCGTCGTATGTACCAGTTTTAATTAGAAGTTTAAGTCACATTTGATACGTACATTTCACGCTTTAAACTCAAACTTTAAAGCGTTCTTGCTAGTTTAAACGTACTCGCTTCGCGAAATGTTTTTTTCACATTGTTAACGAATGTACATAAGCACTCGTTTGCGTGATCTAAACAACAATCAACTGCCTCCGTGGTATAGCGGTTAAGTCCGTGGATTTAGACTCGGAGGTACCGGGTTGGATTCCTGGTCGGGACACAGAAATATTTATTATTGTAAATAAATATTTAATTAATATATTTTTTTTGTGATATTTCTCGAGTTTGATTCGCTGGAGACATCGACGAGCTTGCCACTTGTCATGATTGGCCTATAGTAAAGTTGCCTAAATATGAATACGCTTATTTATAAGAGTGGTTTCTGACCACCTCGAAAGGGAAACGGACGTGTTGATACTTTTTGCTTTACAATCAACGAAATATATTTTTTTTTCTCTTCCTTTTTATTTAATAATATGTTTATATTTATGTATTATATTACAGGTCAATGAACAACTTTCTTATTAGAGCTCTTTGTTCGTTTTGTCTATACCCACCTTAATATTATAGGTCACACAGTTTGGTTCCGTATTAAGGATACGATCCATAAAATTTACACCGATAACTATAATTTTCTACTTTACAAAACCTTTCGACTTTCTCATTTATAATAATTAATTTATAGAAGGAAAGCTGGGCAAACGATAGGCACGCTGTGCAGATGTGAACCTAAGGCTGAGATGCATCAAAATGGAGTCTATGTCATTGTAAAGATTAAAGTCAAAAATGGGGTCGAATATTAATTAATTAATTAATTGTTCGTTGTGGTGCAGTTCTGTATATGTTTTATTTTGTAAATCTGATATAGCTGAGTTTTCCTTGCAGATTCCTTTCTCAGTCAGATTAAACATTAACAGGTCACTGGAATCTGCTAAGCTGTTGGTCTTCTGCTAACAGCTTACTTATTGGACCACTTTGCTGCTTAGTCTTCTACTAGCAGGAGTAGAATCATTCAAAATAATTAAACTAATGTC
This sequence comes from Tinea semifulvella, assembly GCA_910589645.1. Lineage (NCBI taxonomy): Eukaryota > Metazoa > Arthropoda > Insecta > Lepidoptera > Tineidae > Tinea > Tinea semifulvella. The sequence goes on from OU342586.1 coordinate 11,581,350, forward strand.
GTTTCATAAATGCCTGTAATAGGTTGACGTGAATAAAGATATTTTGACTTTACTTGACTTGAAAAATATATCAGTTTTATTTTGATGGTCAGCAGTCAGTTCGTACTATCGACAATATTTTTAAGATTAATAGTCACAATTATAGAAACTTCGTTTTGGTACAAACCCGCGTAAAGCGATCAACATGTTTGACAAACTTTACGCAATTTTACGTATGCGGTCTTGTTTGATATGTTTGTCGCTTGATGAAAATCTGGATTCTCTTTCGCTTCGTCGACATTCATCAACCTCTTCAAACATGCCCTTTTGATGCGAAGGCTTTTTAATGCACCTTCAGCCAGTGTTTAATTTATTTGATCGTGATATGGTTGATGTGATGGGTTTACGAATACCTAGGTTTAATCTTCGATGTCCCCCACTCTTGTTCGTACCATATGCTAGTACCAGGTATTGTCTATACAGTTATTTATTAAGAACATGTAACAACTATAATATTCTTGCGGAAGATTTGGACATAGACATGTTTAATTCCAAAGCAACATATATTAGACGTCTAATGACGCTTCATTACGTTGAATCGATCATCGGCAGCAATCCCTAATGAGTGATTTGTTTTTTCAATATCAACTTACTTATGGTTCTCTTGCTCTTTATTACTTTAAATTTATATGTGAAAACCTTTAATAGTTCTTAGTGAATTTACTGTATAATATTTACTATAATATTTTCAATTGTTGGTTTTCCAAAATGAATAAAAAAAATAAAAAAAATATATTGTAAGTCTTGGTCTGCCAGGGCACCCTAAAATTAATTAACTGACGTCTTTCCATTAGATGCAAAATATCCAATTTTCTCAGTTGATTTTTTGTTGCTAAGTCCGTTGTAGACAGTTTATTGCACATTTGTACCTATCGGCATAATAAGATAAAAGGATTGTCAGACGTCTTTCATCTGAGATAGCTAAACTGATAGCATACATAAATGATACTCTCGGCAACATGAAATAAAATAAGGCATAATATAAAATTGTACATGATATTCATGAAACAATTATTACTATTATTTAATAGGCGTAGATATTTGTTGCTATGCCGAAGTAAGTACCTACGAGTATAATAATTAATCAAGTATAAGTTTATACAATTGTAAATGTTCACCATATACACTAGCCACTTGGTCAAAAACTAACGTATTTAAAGTTTCGGCTCGCATACTTTTTACTTTTTTGGTTTCTATCAATAGAATAACATATTCGTCTAAAGCGGGAGGATACAAAGTCACCCCGTTTAAAAAAAAAGTTATATTGCTATATCTTGTACGTCACCTGCTACATATACAAATATTGTAACTTTGGCTTATTTTATGATATTTTTTAAATGTTATCGTAAACATGACTTATAATATCTATATAATGACTCACAAGTCCATGCTACAATCGCTTTCGTCACCATTAATAGCCTGTATTTTTCACTAGATATTGCAGATATAGCTCACACCCTTTTTCAGTGACTTTCGTTTGTAGTTAAATATTTTCCAATCCATTTCATTTTAAGTTATTATTATTGACAAATTTAACTCTAATATAGCAATTCTTGGATATTTCTCTGAACAGACATTTTCCACACCATTTATTTGAAAGAAGCATGACAACCGTGACGATAAAGATTGATGATTAAACTTTAGAACAAGTAAATTAAATCATATATCTGGGCAGTGTTTTCACTGCAGATAGAATGTATGATAGGGATGTTGAAAGAAGATTGAACTTAGAAAATAGTGTCAACTGCAGCCCTATTCTGTTACTTAAGCGCAAACGTTATATAATGGAATCTGTTAACTTTATTTATATATCACGCTATTAAAGTTGATATTTGCACGGCCGCTGTCAAGGTCGAGCGCTTATAGAGTTGAGAATTGAATAATATTTTGTAATTATGACACAATCTCTGACGTAAATAACAAATCCACTAATAACGTTTGCGACTAAATAACAGAATACCGCCGCTGGGGTCACTCTGATCGCCAGTCGAAATGTCAGTGACAAAACTCGACTCGCCATACACAATGCCATGCTGGAACCAACACGAAAGTTGTGGGTAAAAGTGGCCCTGGCAGACCAAGACTCACATGTTACGATTAAATAAATAAAACAATAGCTGAAGGTGCATTAAAAAGCCATCGAAACAAAAGGGCATGTATAAAGAGGTTGATGAATGTCGAAGAAGCGAAAGAGGTATGTCGTGACAGTGACAAGTGGCACTTAATTGTCTCTGCCTACCCCGCAAGGGATTTGGCGTGAAGATATGTATGTATGTGATTTGTTCTGTGTTATAAAAAAATACACATTTTACCTAGACCTCCACTTTTGATGTTCCACAAATTTCTGGAGAATTTCGGCTACACTCACGACGCTTGGCCGGGTTGACGAATGTATGCTATCATATTTAATGATGATTTATTAACGATTCCACAAGTTAGTATTAGTGGAACGGCGACCGACGGCTTAACGTGCTCTCCGAGACACGGGAACTGTGGTGTTGTAAATCTTTGACAGATTTACGTAAGAAATGTGGATTTCTCAGAATGCCGAGTATGTCGGATTTTATGGAAAGCGTTCTTACAACGGAGCCATCGCCTCTTTATGACGAGCAAAAGGGTTTTATTTCATTTACGTTTTTTGTGCAATCAAAATCAAATTTAATAATAGTGACATGTTTTATTTTAGGTCCAACGTCTATTGACCGTGAGCACTTTGGAAAGATCACAGCGCTGCTTGTGGGTGAGCTGGCCGGTGTTGAGCGTGCTAAGTGTGACCACCTGCCTTAGCGGGCTCACCATCTACGCGGTCTTCAGGGACTGCGACCCACTCGCTGCTAACAAAATTAGTGCTGTAAGTATGTGAGCTCTATGAAGCGTGACGATCTACCTCAGCAGGATCAACATCTACACGTTCGTTAGGGACTGCAACCCATTGGCTGCTAGTTTTTTTTCCAATCTTAGTCTTGCGACTCTGGCTCATACATTTTTTCTTAATTTTTTGTATGTCCCTATGAAATATCTCCAGAACTACCTACTACTGTTTCTCTGTGGCACTGAAGTTTTTTTCTCTGTGAGAAAGTTGATCGTATTGTTTATAAATTTATTTATATATGTATGTATATGTACGTCGTATATGTATTGTATATACCCATATATGTAATTTAATACTTTAGTTGTAAGTACATTGTATTTAATTTTTGTTTATTTATCCTAACCTTACCTCGTATGTTTCAATGACCCGAAGGTTGATTGGAACAGTGCCTATAGGCATTATGTCCGCCTTTTGTTTATTTAACAATATACTGTTTAAATAAATATGACATGTAAAGCGTTATATATATGCTATATGGAGTTCTTGTTACATCTGTATATATTTTGGATACATGTTGGTTGACAATATCTATAACCATTCCAAGTTTTAAGTAAATCAGAACAGTATTTAAGATAATAGTTTTCGGACAGACACTAAAGGTCACAAGGTTTCCTTACGTATTAAGGTAATATATATTTTCATTCAGAGGAAGAGTCTTGCTGAGCTTTCGCAAGACCAAGACCAAAATCTAGAAGTGCAAGACCAAGACTTGGTCAATCTTGGTCTTGCTTTGGGCAACAATACTAGCTGCTAACAAAATGACTGCTGTAAGTTTATTTCTGTTTAAGTCCATCTTTCGGAGTAGCGAATTTGAGTTTCTGACCAAATCATAGCAAAATTACTCATTTAAAATGAAATAAGCAATACGTAGATACCGGTTTGAGAATTCGTTTGAAAGGTCAATGACCTTCTTACAATTTAGTAGGTACCTATCTATTGCTTCTTTGACTGCGACTCGATATTTACTATATTATTAATATATACATATATATAATTATTTATGTATTATTATTGTTTATGAATAATATAATTATATGAGTATCATCATGACCGTTTCCCTTTCGGGGTGGTCAGAAACCACGAAACATAAGCGGATTCACATTTAGCCAACTTTACTATAGGCCAATCATGATAAGTGGCAGGCTCGTCGATGTCTCCAGCGTACCAAACTCGAGAAATATCACAAATAAATTAAATGTATTTATTTACAATAATATAATTATATGTAGTTGTTATAAAGTATTACTTTTACTTTTTATTCTATTATTTAGTCTACACCTACTCTTCAGTTATGTGTCATAAAGTTGTCCCAATAGTTGGTTATTATAGAATGTCTCGCGGCATTAAAGCCCGCCTCTGTCTTTGTACATTGAAGTGTTAAATAACATAAATAATTATTTTTACTGCAGACATGTTTAAAATATACCAGAGACAAAATATAGATTAAAGTTTAGGAATAGCTCTGTAAAAGTAATACCTAATTATTCGTATATACTTGTAGATCACCAGAAATACGTACGTTAAATTAAAACAGACGTAATTAAACGAGTGATTTACAGTTTAAGATTCGCCTTTATCTTCTTTACTTATTTATAAATTACCACGCTATACGTAATCACAATGTAAATTAAATATCCACTTGACTTAACAGTTAATTTTATTTACACAACGGATTACTTCATCTTTTACGTATTTTGCCAAATCATCCTTCATCAAAGTTAGATTTTTAATGAGAATTTTAATCGTTTTAATTGACAGTATTGTCAATCATTAAAGTATTAAAACTTGTTTTGAAATCATTATTCTGCCTTTTGCAGAAATTAGTTTTATGGGAAATATTATATTTTTGTATATTTGTATATTTCACCTATATAACAATCGTTATATTTTGGTATGTCAGTTAACAAATATTAAAATAATAACAGTAATGCTATTAACACCATGCATCGTAGACAAAGGAGCATAGGAACACAATACAGTAGAAGGCATAAGACCACAAAATTATACAACTATTTAAAAGAATTTTCCGTCAAAGGCATGTCAATAAATTCTGACAGGTTATAAAAAGCATTATTTTGGAAAAAGATTTTCAATTTTGTTTTAAATTCACTTGGTTGTAGTCTAGTTATAATCTCAGGTAGTTTATTGTATAATGTAATTTTCAACTGCAAACCTTGTTTAAACGTTTTTCTTAACCTGGTTTGCCTTATATAGATTTCATTCTTGTTTCTTAGGTTATACTTAGTCAAACTAGATATTTTTGGAAGTTCATTAGCTTTCCCATGAACCTCCTGTAAGCAACTATATACATACAGAGACGTGACTGTCATAATCTTGGCATCAACAAAATAATTTCGTACTGTGGTTCTGGCTTTTAAATTAAACAATATTCTAATTGATCTCTTTTGTTGTATGAACACTTTTCGAATATCTGCCGCGTTACCCCATATGGTTATAACGTAAGCAATTATCGAATGAACAAAGGCGTAGTAGGCTGTTTTTAAGGTGACAAAATCAACCAAATGTTTTAGCTTACTTAAGGCATAATTCGCAGATGCTAGTTTTTTACAGGTTTTTTCTATATGACCTTTATGACTTAATGTATTATCTATAGTATACCCTAGAAATGTATTTTTAACGATATTATTTAAATTATATCTATTTGTGGTAGTATATTTAACAATTACATTTTTTTCTATATTAAGTAGTATGCCATTTGCCTCAAACCATGTTTCTAAAACAGCTGTTGTATCTATTATATTGCTATTCAACTCCACTTCATTGGCACCATTTAATCCCACGTGAGTATCATCAGCAAATAAGCTGACAACTGCGGGTTCAGGTATATTACTAGGCAGGTCGTTAATGTAGATTAGAAATAATACTGGACCTAAAATTGAACCCTGTGGAATGCCAACGATATTGACAGCATCACTTGAAAGAACTTCATTCACTAACACCTTTTGACATCTATTTTTCAGGTATGTTTTCATTAAATCAAGATTATTGTTATCAAAACCATAGTATTGTAGTTTACTGATGAGAATGTCATGGCGCAAACAATCGAAAGCCTTGGATAAATCACAGAATATGCTCGCGCATTTCCGTGACTCATCCAAGGACCCCAACACAAAATCTGCTACATTTCTTACAGCCATTGCTGTGGTTTTTCCTGACCTAAAACCAAACTGTTTATTTGAGAATAGTTCATGTCGTTCAAAGTAATTAATAATATCATTCTTCATATGAGTCTCCAATATCTTTGATAATACAGGTAATATACATATTGGTCTGTAATTATTTAGTTTGTCCTTTTCACCTTTCTTAAACAATGGTATTACCTTGCCGATTTTAAAACTGTCGGGGAAAACTCCCTGTTTAATACACTTATTTAGAATGTCCAATAAAAGATTGCATAATTTATCATTAGTCATAATTAATTTTAGTATTCTGTAATCCATGTCATAAATGTCACAAGATTTTTTGTTATTAATTCTTTTAATTATTAAGGATAGTGTATTGAAAGAAATTTTTGAGAAATTAAATTTATCCAGCGGTTGTTTTATTTGCAATAAATAATTAAGACTGGAGTGCATGTTAATATTTAGTTTTTCTGTTAATTTAGTTGCTACGCCACAAAAATAATTATTAAACAGTTCAGAGATAAATTTAGGGTTATGTATAATATCACCATGATCACTTATTATACAGTCTATGTCATTTTTTATTCTATTATTGTTAACGTTACTATTTATTATTTTCCATGACGATTTTATTTTATTTGTAGATTTATTGATTATTTTAGAGTAGTGATTTTTCTTTGCGATTAACATTTGTTTTCTTAATTGTTTTTTTAATTTACGTATTTTTATTTTACTTTCATCTGTTGGTTGTATTTCTTGCATTACTTCTATATCTTTAATGGCTTCTTTTTGTTGTAATATTTCCATATTTATCCAGTTGCTTTTATTGGTATATTGTATACTTTTTTTTGGAAAAGCAATATTATAGTAATGTTTCAGACCTGATAAAAAAAAATTTGCTTTGTCATTAGCGTCCTGAATAGTCATAACATCGTTTATAAAGTTTTTGTCAGTACATACTAGGTAATGGAAATATGATATATTTGATTTTGTTAGAATTCTTCCCTTAAATTTAAAGTTTTTATTGACAACATCTTTTATGACCTGTCTACTCGTATTTGTATAATTTAATTCCAGTTGTATAACCTTGTGATCTGCTATGTTATAATTAAGCACATCTGCTTTTAAGCCTTTATCCTTAAAGTTGACAATAAAGTTGTCAATACAAGTAGCTGTATTGTTACATATTCTGGTTGGTTTTTTTAACAAATAACGTGCATTAAAATTATACAGTACATTTCGAAAGTCACGTTCATTGTTGTTATTTTTGATACGATCTAAGTTAAAATCTCCAGCTATGATAACTTTTTTGTTATCGTTAGTCGCTGATGCTAATACCTGTGACATAGTGTCCAAGAATACTTTGAAATCATAATTAGCGCGATAAACACATACAATAACTAACTTTGATTTTTTTATTTCAATAGCAGTTACTTCACAATGTAACTCTTGAGAATGTTTATTAATATCATTGCGAACTCTAAATTTTATGTTATTTTTAACAAATATGGCAACACCGCCATGATTATGGTTAGCTCTACAGTAATAGGACCCTAGCATAAAGTTACTTATGTTTATATGGCTAATGTTTGCAGCTTTAATCCAAGTTTCAGTTAAACAGAGTACATCACAGTTGTGTTTATAAGTTAACAATTCTAGATCTTCAATTTTGTTTCGTATGCTTTGTACATTACTGTGAGTTATAATTATGTTATTTGTAAATGTTTCTGCCCCTGACAAAAAACCTGATTACATGGTATTACATTATTAGTTTGACTGGTACATTTAATGAATTTTAGGTTTGTTGTTGGTAGCAGATTAGTGATATAATAGTTGATTAGATTAAAGTTATCTACAATATTGTATTTATCCAGTGTAGGTTTAAGGTTCACAAGTCTAATTGAATGATTGTATTTTGCAAAATTTAATATTACTTCGTTGATTTTATCCACATTATTGTTTCTATACCCATTGTTATTTATATTTGTAATTATAATTCTATATTCATATCCATTTCTTAATAAATTCTTTAACATCTGATCATACTTTGCAGCACTAAAACTAGAATAATACGTGTTGATCAGTATTATAACAATGTCGTCTTTGTTCAGATCTTTCGTGTATTGATCATATGATAGTAAAATTTCATCAATTGTAGCTCCAGGTTTGCATATATTAACAATGTCATAGGTCATTGACTGTCTATCGTTTATAAATCGTCCTAAACCTTTGCCATTCCTGTCTGAAAAAATAACTATTTTTTTCTTGGCAGTGCTGCACACATTATCTTTATTTTTTATATTAGATTGGTTTGTTTCCTATATTTTATTATCTTTTGTTGATGTGATTTTTTCCTTTCTCAATATATTGTTTTCTTTACATATTCGCGAGTTTTGCTTCTGTAGTCGTTTTATTTTTCTAATCTGTTTATAGTTTTTCTTGCATATTTTTTTGTTTTTGTATAATGAATATTTAATTTTACGTGGTTCTTCAACTCTCTTGTCATATGGTTTGTTATTTATATTCATTAAGTCATCTATTTTTGCGCGTAAAGTTTTATTTTCTTCTTGGACTGCATGCATTTGCTCTTGTTCTTCTGACAGTGCCTTGTATTTTTTCTCCTTTTCACTTAGTCTTCTGTGTAAATCTGATATTAGTAATTCATATGTTTTTATGCTACTTTCCATGCTAATAATCTTAGATTCTTGTTCTGATAGTTTATTCTCTAAGTTTTTTGTAGTTTGAGTCCGTGTAGGAATAATTTTTGAGGCTTTGCTGTTCATTTTTATTACTTTAAATTATATCTCTCGTCACGGACGTTATACAAACTTCTACTTTTTTTTTTTTTTTTTTTTTAATTTATTTCCTTTTTATTTATATGATTTTATGTCCACTCACTAGATGTCGTTGTTTAAATATTCGGAGCAATGAATATTGATAACAAATAAATGAAAAAAAAACACGACACCCGACTGGATTTGAACCACCGCCCGTAGGTTTACAGCGGCAGACGTTCTGTGGGCTGAGCTGTTAAAGCGATAGTTTGAACAGCGAAAATATCGTATGCTTTGGTATCGATAGCGGCGTCGAATATTCTCGAAGCATTTAAACAATTTTGGTCAAGTCCATTAATTACCCGCACTTTCATTCACTTTTTGTCATTTTAAGCACTAAATAACTTTCACTTTCTCATTATCACTGGTATTTTAGTTAATACACGAAGAATTGTGCGATGCCAATGATGTTTTTGAATAAATGAGTAGTAGATACTCCTTATACTTAAGATCTTATTGAATTTAAGCACTAAAGCACTAATTCTTTAACACTTTCACTATTATTTCAGTTTCTTCACTTTGTATTTTTATTATATTTACTGTTTTTCGATAGATTAACACTTTATATTTATTATTTAAATTAAAAATACACGGAGCACATTAATTTGCGTGTTGACACCGCGCGAGCACAGTATATATCTTAACGCTCGTATTCTCCATATTATTGTACGGTTCGGAGACGTGGACTATAAAAGCCGCAGATAGGCAAGAATTGATGCGTTTGAGATGTGGTGCTGGTTTGTTTGCTCAAAATTCATTGGACCGCACGACGCACTAACGTTCGAAGAGCTCAAACTGGCCAAGGGACAGAAACTTTCTGCCGTCTGCTTTACTCGAATTCTGCAATATTTTGGCCATATTGCTAGAAGAGGCCCTACAATCTGGAAACACTCTTAGTAACGGGAAAAGTAGACGGTAAAAGAACATAAGAGGAAAAAGCCTCAAACGATGGTCTAGTCAGGTGACTGAGGAGCGCAGCCACTGGAAACGGCTAGTGGATGGACTGAGACGGAGTCACGATCCTCAACAGTGTGGTACCGACTAAGGAGAAGGAGGATTATGTAACCACGCTTGTTGATTTCAAAGCATAAAACACGCAAGCTACTTAGTTTTACCTAGGCCTTTTTATACATTTTTTTTCTTTATTGTCGTACCTATTTAGTATTAAATTTCATATGATCATAACAAAGATTAGTTCTCGCAAATACTCGAAATCTCTTTGTGGAATTATATTATAATGTATTGGCCCCATCTGGACAAACAGGTTCGTCAATGTCACGTCGTTTGTGACCTTCAAATTCCTTTGTCAATTCAGCCCTTTTTTACCCTTTTACAAATTATAGCATATTATGAGTTTCTTGACTACTTATTACCATCTTATTTATATATACTTTAGAGACATTATCCCAAGCGACGTTTCAGTAAAGTTGCATAGCATTTTAGCGATAAATTTAATTATGAGTTTATAGAGTTTAAATTTGGCTCATCTGCCCAAACCTTTAGCGTAGGGTTTTTGGTGAAAGAATCTATAATTCAATGTAATATAATATATATTTTTTTAAATTCTCTTTTCTAGATCGACCAGCTGATGCCATTCTACGTGGTAGACAAGATGCGGTCAGTACCAGGCCTAGCTGGTCTCTTCGTGGCAGGAATATTCAGCGCCTCTCTATCTACTATATCAGCTTCCTGCAATGCTCTTGCTGCTGTTACACTTACAGACTATGTTGGAAGGTATTAACATAATTCCTTCAGTTATAAATGTCAGTTGCTTCTATTCCTTAAACTCGCGACTTACCATCAAATCATGTCGTGGTAGAATTAAAAAATATAATAAATGGGAGCCAGGGTATTGGATTATGGAATGTTGTTGTGTGTCTATTCCCCCGCGCTTAATATCATTATTGGATACAAAGGTACTTTATTTGTCCAAAAATATTTAGCTAGTCGTATGCCTGTGTGTAATGTTAACAACTATTTATCTGCTATACTGACGGCGCGCAAACATTATCCAAGATGACATAGGTCTTTACTACTATTACACAAACTTAAGAGTTGCTTTTGACATTTGGTATCATTGGATAACCCTAGACACAAAGTCCTAGAGCTCCAGAGTGTCCTGAGTGATGGGAATATAATGGATATAAACTAAAAATAAATGGGAATATAAAGAATGGATAATTTGCGAAGGTCTGATGTCATTTTATTGACAATTTATTTACAATTCTACAAGTTGGTATTAGTGGAAACAGGACCAAACGACCGACGCGACGGCTTGACGTGCTCTCCGAGGCACAGGAACGGTTGTGTTGTACATGTATACTAGAATAGAGGGTATTTAGGTAGATAGATATTGTTTTGTATTATTTAATTATAATTGGAAGAGAGTGTTTTAATTCTGCATTGTATCTAAATTTAAGTATAGAAGTGTAAAATTGCTACAAGTTTCCCAAACATAATCAATAATTTAAAAAAAAATGTACGTAAGAAAAGTTTATTTTGATTTATACACAACGGAATTTGAACCGTGCTATTGAACTTTAAGCGTTCTTGCAACCAAGCCACCACCGCTTTTATATATGAGCATAATATAATCACATCACACATAGGCTACTAGGACACTAACGGTGGGTCTAATTCATACAGGGTTAAAAGTCGCTCAGCGAGCTATGGAGAGAGCTATGCTCAGGTTTTCTCTGAAGGATAAAGTCAGGAACGTTGACATCCGTCAAAGTTACCAACATAGCTTTCAAAATTAGCAAGTTGAAGTGGCAATGGGCTGGACACGTCTGTCGCAGAAGCGATAAACAATAGATTAAACGGGTCCTGCAGTGAAGACCACGTACTGTAAGACGCAGAGTGGGACGAACCCCCGCCAGATGGACGGATGACCTGAGGAGGTTGCTGGTGGGGGATGGATGGTAGCAGAATAACGTGTAAAATGGCGAGCCTTGGGGTAGGTCTATATCCAGCAGTGGAGAGACACAGGCTGATGATGATGATGATGGCACATAGACTGAAAATGAATAAACGTTTTTAGAGTTGCAACAATACACAAGTATTAAGGTAGGTAGGTAAATAGATCTTTCGCATATCGTATTTTGCCAACAACTTCCTATTTAGCATCCGTGCCAACAAACGTGCATATTTTTTGTGTTTTCAGATGGTGTACAATTCGTCCAAAAATAATTCCATGGTTAACTAAACTAGCTGCGTGTGGATTTGGTTTCGTGTTCTTAGCCTTGGCCTTTCTTGCTGAACATCTGGGAGGGGTGTTACAAGCTGCCCTTACAATATTCGGAGCAGTCGGAGGTCCGCTATTCGGCGTTTTTACTTTAGGAATGTTTACTACTTTCGCCAATGAGACGGTTAGTTTTATGTTATCTATTTTACTTGTGTTTGCGTGTAACTTAGGTAAATTTGTACTTCTGAGTGCCTAAACTTTCATTAACTTTTCAAGAAAAAACGGAAGAGCTTTCTATCGCAAAACTTGTTAGAATTAAGATCTACGATCTACATATTAAGGGCTGGTAACTTCTTTAGTGGCATTTGTTACTTTTGTGTGTGTAAAAGTATTTCTCATGGGGTTGGAACCACGAACCTTTTTGGACTGGAAAGCGTTCTCACAACCGAGCCACCGGTCTGTCTCGATACTTTACTTTTATTACCATTTTTACAGGGTGTGTCAGCTGGTCTTATATCTGGGATGGCGTTTACACTGTGGATTAGTTTCGGAGGTCCAAGACCGCCAGCTGCAAGACTTCCGGTCAGCGTTATAGGGTGTTCCTCTAACGTTACCTACACCCCCCCACCTCCCACAGACTCCGGAGATTTTTTCTACCTCTACCGAGTCTCCTACATGTGGACCAGTCCGGTAACAACCTTATGTATAATATTATTATCTTACCCATTATATAATTTATTAAAATTGTAGTTTTCTAAAATCAATAAAATATGAGTAATTATAATAAATACCAGTTAAATAATTAGTACCAGGTTCGATTCTTGGTCGGGACACAATAATTTATTGAATTTATTTGTGATATTTCTCTAGTTTGGTACGCTAGAAACATCGACGAGCTTGTCATTTGTCATTATGAGCCTCTGCGTCTTATCCACGGACTTAATTGCCATCATCGCGGACTATATCAGTGTGTTTTATTTTAATTCACAATTACTTATTTTTCCAGATTGGTTTCCTATGGGTTCTGATAGTGGGTACTGCTGTATCGTTGATGTTTAGAACAGCACAACCTTGGCAGAAAGCCGGTTCCTCATACCCCGATCCTGCGTTATTCACGCCTCCACTAGCAAGAATTCTCAGAAAACGACAGGCCAACTCAGAAAAACCCACAGTACAGGTCAGTATATTGAGTTCTGGAGTTGTAGAAAATTTTAACCTGTGGGTTTTCAGTTCAATTTTAGCAGAAACTAGTTTTTTTAATAGCTTATATAGAAATTATTACTTATAATAAAATAGGTGACGCTTGTTATTTATTAAGTCAAAAACCTATATTAGGTTATTATTGCATTTTTTTATTATTTTGCAATTATAATGTCTGGTTTTGCTTTTAATTTTAATTTGGGTATTTATTTTAGTAAAATGGTAATTTACTTTATTTAAAAAAAGTTTTCACTTAAATAATCCATTTCTAATGAATATATTACCATTCTACTTAAACATCATTGGATTATTAATTTATTATTATTCTAAACTATACATGGATGCAAATTTGGTTATTAGAATTTCAAATTAAAGAATTTAGTTTGAACTTGAAATTTGAATTGATTGTAGATTTGAAATGCTTTTTTACCTTTTACGTATGGGCACGAGTTTTTTTTTTTTTTTTTTTTATAACAAGACGATCGAGATTAAAATGCTTCTTTCCAAGAGACTTAGAAAAAATCAGGAATAATTTACATGCTTTAAACTTTGCTTCAATATTTAGTAGGTACCGATTTATCGGTCCTGTTAATAATATCTCATAGGCAATGGAGCGAGTTTAAGCATTGAATCAGGTTTTTTTAATGACATTTATAACCTAATGTATTATGTTTAATAAGATTTATATTAAAATTTTATACATACTGCATGGATATCGCGATTTCCACACGCGGCATTTCACATTTTCAGATAATGGATTCGGAAATTATCTTTTCAAAAAACTAACCTTTTTATAAAATTAAGGATCTACTAATGTCACCTGAAAACTAAAAATTAGAATGTCTCCTTATTAATGCTGAACTCGTGCCGATACCTAATGCACTGTATTGCCTTGATTTACAGCTAAGCTTTAATTTAGTATTATTGCTATATTGTTGTACAAAGACTTCTATGTACGAGTCGTATGCACTAGACACGAACGTTAAGAAAACTATATGTTCAAATACTGAAAACCAAAGCAAAGTTCGCTGCAGCGTTAAATCATTAGTTTTATCATCTTACCAAACTATTAAAACATACAGCGCTAGATATATAAATAATAATATTAATTGTTTATTTAGAATAACAATTTAATTCAATTCGTTTATTTTGCAAGTAGGCATAGGACAAAAAGAGATGTATTATCCTTTACAAGTATTTTTTTTACAATATTGATATACTTAATACAATATCATTTTATAATACATATTAATGTATCTGGAGCAGTGCGTGATAACCATCATTTGGGAAGAGAAACAATAAAATCATAAAACAAAAACCAATAAAACTAGCACTAAACATTTTTTTTATATACATTTAATAGGGTTTAACGCCCATGCCCCCCTCTCGCTCGCACAATCCAACACCTCAAAAGATTCCTCAAGCCCGAGAGCAACCCCCAGAAATGCATTCCATTAACCCTCCAGAAAACAAAACCACGGACAACCTAGATATAATAACTAATGAGTTGCAAAAAAGCACATCATTTTTTATTTATAGTCTTTAGAAAGCTATTTAAATATCAGAATATTGATTGTATTCCAAGTGTCAATTATCATAGATTCTAAAGGATCAAATTGAATAAAATATGTGGGAGATTTTAAAAAGCTATTTAATTCTTAGAATATAAGTTTTTATAATTTTAACGGGTCTTTACGCGATTTACCTTAGAGACATATTTCTCCCGACGTTTCAGCCAAGTTGCATTGGCCGTGGTCACGGGTCGACTGAAGCTATGCGGTGTAGTCTCGTACATACTGGGCGGCAGATGTAAACCTACCCACTTATTACTTTTGAAAGTTTTTAGAAATCACGACACACTACACAATATCCTTGGCGACGCCAGGCGATTTTTCCTGGCGTCGAAACCTATTGATTACTGGATTCCACGATGAAGATAGCTTATAACCCCCTCTCTCGATTAAAATTTTTGTGTTTCTTTTATTTATTATATTAGAATATTGATTGTATTCGAAAAGTGTAATTTATCATATACCTATTCTAAAGGATATAATTGAATAAAAAAATTGTTGTAATTTGTCGATTATCTTCAACTTTCGCGGCTTTATACGGAGATAGAGAATCGATCGCAACTCAGTGAGCAAAATTTTACTTCCGTTCAGCTTGTCTAGTATACGAGTACATAGAAGTCTATGTATTGTAACTAATGTTTGAGTTTGGATTGCTTTTAGAAAGCTAAACATGCATGCATTATTCATTAATTCATTTACATCTATAGGTATTTAGCGCTTTAAGGTCATCTTAAAGGACAAAATTAAAAATTAAGAGTTATATACTAGCTATTAGCTTTGCCTTGTAGGTATGACAATAGTATTAGGTAACTCAAAAAATAATACGAGTAGGTATAGTAACTATACTACCTATACTACCTATACTCGTAGGAGAGTGAATTCCCGCTTTTTTACACAGTGGGACAAAGTTTTTTGTTTTATAAAAAACAAAACCATCTATTTACTGTGGATATTGTCATAAGGCGGGGTGGCTCCTTAAAATCCTACAAAGGTTGGTTCAAACCCCAGGCATATACTCGTAAATGAGAAATCATATTTTCTTACGTATTTTGTATTTACAATACCACCGTTCTCGTTAAGCCGTCGGTCCCGGTCCCACTAATACCAACTTGTGGAATCGTTAATTAATAAAATTTGACATTAGATCCTCGCCAACCCGTCTGGCCAGAGTCGATTCGTCATCCTATCGATTTACACCTCACTAATGTACAATTTTCTTTTGCTATTTTTTACTTATACTTTTAATTAGACCGCCTCCGTGGTCTAGTGGTAACAAACGTTGCCGTGAACTCGGGAGGTCGTGGGTTCGATTCCCACCGGGGGCAAGTTGTACATTGTATAATTTGTCTTCGTCTGGGTGTTTATATGTATAATATGTATATATTTACAAAAAAAAAGTATAATATGTAGTTTATCAACCATCTAGTTTCCGTAACACAAGCCTCGTTGCTTACCACGGAAACTAGATGGCGCTGTGTGACCTGTCTGGAAATATTTATTTATTTATTATATTTATTATTTAATTAATGTGTTAATGTAACTTTGTAATTATAATTTTGGATCATGCTTTCACAATCATTACATCATTGAGCAGCTATTTAGTGTGTTTTTATAGATGGCTTCTATTGCACAATGATTTGCAGCATCTTTCATAGCTTGGACGCATCCAGCAAGCCCGCGCACTCGGTGAGTCAGAAAGTTTTTGAAATCTTTGATTTTTAACTTGGGTGCTGGTACTAACAAAATGAACAATAATAAATACTTTTATTTTAGAAGTACACTGGTACAAAATAGGTTAGTCTATGGAGGAATAAGGTTAATTGCACCATTCAACATTTCTAAATGATCTTTTGATCGTCTCTGTTGATTTCAAGTCAAACAAGTATACAATTTCTCTTACTAATGTAATACTAATAATTTGCCTAATATTTTATCTATTTGAGTATATTTTACAGTAGTTGAAATGCTAAGTTTATCTAGCAGGGACACATGATATTAATGCCTCCGTGGTATACAATTCTTTTTTGGCTTCTCCATACAAATTGGCTTCTTTAAAATTAACAGTTTGTAAGAAGCCATTTTTTTCCTCATTGACATATGGTTTCTTAGGTAAAGTTGTTTATTTCTATCAATATAATCACATATTAGTCTAACCTAAGACCATACAAAGTCACACAGTATATATAAATATATATATATACAAATAGTCCTATCTTAACTTTTAAGAAAAATATATTATAAGCGCAATTTATTTTGGCGTGTAGATAAAGATAGTATAATAACAAAAAAGTAACGGAAGTAACGGAATTTAAAAAGTATTTTTATACATATATAAATAAATGAATGTCTGTGTGACCGCCTCCGTGGTAACAAACGTTGCTGTGAATTCGGGAGGTCGTGGGTTCGATTCCCACAGGGGGCAAGTTGTACATTGTATAATTTGTCTCGGTCTGGGTGTTTATATGTATAATATGTATATATTTACAAAAAAAAAAAAGTATAATATGTAGTTTATAAACCATCTAGGTTCCGTACCACAAGCCTCGTAGCTTACCACGGTAATTAGATGGCGCTGTGTGACCTGTCTGGAAATATTTATTTATATATGTTCCCTATGCATTTCAAAACTACTTGACAGAACGGGATGAAACTTTGGTAATATGTGATTATCGGCGAAGGTTTCTGACATAGTACTACTGTTGTCTGATAGGTGGCGCGCATCATACAGAGGGTACCGAGCGGTAGCCTAAAACTCCCTAGCGCTCTTTTTATATATATACTCAGTCGTTGCTCAGTAGTATTATTATTAATAATGACATCATGTAGTTTAAGTATTAAAATTATGTATTTATTTATTTAGTTATAAGTACGTTATTTAAATTAACATCAAAATTATTTAAATATTCTTTATTTTATGTTTGTTTTATAAACCTACCATAATTGATACAATGTCCCGAAGGTTGATGGTAAGAGAATGCCAATCGGCATTACATACGCCTTTTGTTAACAAAACAATAAAGTTTTTAAATAAAATAAAAATAAAATAAACATTCATTGACAGTCAGGCGGTACGAAGTTCGCCGGGTCAGCTAGTATTTTATATAACTGTATTAAATCTTCTGACTGATAGCATAAGAGCTGTATTTTTAAATTTGTATATAGGTATGTATAATTATGCTAATCAAAATATTCTCTTTTACAGTGTGAACTCCTGAAAAATGGTCTACATGATTGACAAGCACCTATTAAAATAGGCTATTTTTATATAATGTATTAGTAAGTAAAAGATACACTAAGAAAAATATTTAATGATAGGTATTTATATCCAGCTGCACATAATTTGTGAAATAAAAAAAGAATTTATTTGTGTATGGAAGGAATTACATTTTAGGTATTGTTTGATTTCCATACTATATAATTTCGTCGCTTTAGACTGTTAGAATATACAAAATGTGTATTATTGTCCAAGATGATTCTAAGACCAACGTTCACCGATCGGTTATCGGATAGAAATCAACTTTTTATCAAAAAAGGAATTATGCTAATACTACGCTTACAAAAGTAACCTGTGATGGGTTGCTTATAAGTAAATATGTTCTACCTATTTTTTTATTTATTATTTTGATCAAATATGAAACACCTTTGTATATGTTCTACCTATTTTTTTATTTATTATTTTGATCAAATATGAAACACCTTTGTATATGTTCTACCTATTTTATTTATTTATTATTTCGTTCAAACACCATATATTAACTGTAAAATATAAAAGAAAGGTTATGAAACAATAATGAAATAAAAATTAAAACTAAATTAGAAAAAAATAAAATAATAATAAAAAAAAACTAATTATAAATAAAAATACTCACCATGATTTGTTCCTATGGCAGTGTACCAAGAACACTTGCAGCGTTCCCCCGCTGCAAAGCAATGCTGATTTGCTGCGCGAGAATGAAACCTTTGTATATGCCGCGTTCAACTCGATTTTTTAAAATAATTTTGGATAAATTGAATGAAAAGCTACTCGAATTTAAAAGTCAAAGCGAAATTAAATTAACAGAAACGCCTACAGCGCCAAGTCGAACATGGCAATTATTAACTAGCTGATAGTGTCGCTTATAAGGACCAAATTTTGCGAAATAATGTCAAACGTCAAACTTAAGAAAACTGCAGGAATCGAACTGTTTTGTCAAAATTTTCAGGACCGATTCCTTGCTTGATATATATATATATATTTTATTTCTAAATACAGTTTTTTTTTTATTAAAATCGGCTTGGAGACTCCTTTTAGTTTTTTTTTAATTCTTCATGGTTTAGACTACCATCCACGCAGACTTAAAAACTTCATTCTGTATAGCCTTAATCCGTAAACATATTTTGTTAGGCAACCCATCACCGCCGCTTATGTTAGCGTATTTTGTAATATAGTGCATTTCGTTCCTATAACCGATTGGTGAAGATCGCTGTTTTACGGATTTTGTGATCACATTCAGTTTTCTGTTCAAAGCAAAAATTGTAAGAATTAATATAGAATGGAAAACAATGGGCATTAAATAATGCAATTGAATGGTTGCAACCAAATAATTATGATAGTAATTACATAAATACTGCCAACATTGAGCAAAAAAATATATTAAGTTTGCGTTAGCTACTGTTAAGTACATTTCTTTTGTTTTTCCGATTCATTGTGTTTTTATTTGTTAAATCGTTATAATCAAATAAAACTCTCGAAAGCCGTCAGCATGTTTTGACCTCGATAATGTTATGGCTTGCCTCACTTAACCTGCGCGTACTTTGTTTTTAAAGTTATTATTCTAAGGTTGCAACGATACTTCATAAATCAATAATTATGAGGACTTTACTATCAGAAAGAGAAAGAATTTAAGTCGCGTTCCGAAATCAAAATAACTTTAAGTTATTTAACATCCTTAAGCTGGGACCTCCACCTACGGCCAAAACTGGAACTAAAAGTGATAGCCTAGCTGTCTTGTACAATAAAAAATTGTTTCAAGGATATTGAGTTTTGCGCTTTTAATATATTTTTTGTATTCAATATGTAGTACAACTCAGCCTAAGTATCCAAAGACAGTTGTACAAATCAAGATGATATTAAAATAATTAGAACCCACGCGGCCATGTCTTAACTTATTTTGTTGAAATTGATTTTTTCCACTGTTAACTTCTTGTTTTAGTAAAAACTAAATTAAAAATAGCTTCAGTTTGGTTTTCCACCAGAGAAGTGTTGAGTAAATAATATTCAGCAATAGTATTACAAGAATGTATCACTTTATATTAGTGGATGTTTATTCCGCGCACAGCTAATTTTCCTCGCACATTTCAAGTAAAAAACAACCTTAAGCAGATGGCGATTAAGGCGTTTTAGTATACTAATTGTAAATTACTTTACATTCCTGCCGTAGTTGTAGCATTTGCAATTTTTAGATATCATATTTATTTATTATTTTAGACCGGATCACTAAACATGTTTTTTGCGAATTAAAATGTGTTTGTCATTTTATCTCGGCTTTTATAAGATAATACTAACGAAATATGGTCAAGGCTATTTAATTCATTTAAAAAAATAATTGATCAAATTAAACCATTCTGTATTATTACACTAGCTGATAGTGTCGCTTATGGGAAGTAATGTCAGACGTCAAACTTAAGGAAACTGCAAAAATCGAACTCTATTTAAAAATAAAATATAGGCATTTGTTACAATTTGCCAGTGTCAAAGTTAGGGATATTTGTCAAAACCTTCGGGACTGAATCCTCGATAAAATAAGAATTCTTTCAACAAAAAAAAAGTTGCCGTTAATTTAAAAAAAAAACCCGACTATCCTTTCAACATTTTTCGATATTCCTTTGTTTAGCCGTGACCATATTTCGCTAGACACTAATTTTGTTAGCGTATTTTATTAATTTAAAAAATTGGTTTACAATCGTATTGCAGCTATGTATCTTGTACTACTCGTAGTTATCGTATAGTTTTTTTATAAAATAATTTTATGGTACGAGTAGGTACTAATAGTTTAATGATTTTTAAGTTAAAATACTTAATACTTATTATTTATAACTGAATTTATTATAAACAATTAGCCTGATTTGCACCAAAATGCAGTCAACGTAATCGTAATGACTAAAGTTAAAAATGGAGTCGAATGTACCAGTTTGATTTTACCAATCGTCAACTTGCACAATCAACGCCATTTTTAACTTTGTTTGTTAATTGTGGTGCAATTCAGCTTTAGATTTAAGGAAATAATTGAAAAAATATATATTGAGGATTGTTATTAAAGTAGGTTTATTACTATTATTTTTACCCAGGGTAGTGTAAATATATTGTCATTGTACATTGCGTACCAAAGAGATTAAATAATATAGAGCCGGCATTGGTTTATATATGGATACAAAATGTTTGTTACATTATTATTTACGCCATTTACTTTGTTCTTCTTCTCTTGTCGAAGAAGAACGTGTTCTACACTGACGTAGCATGCAGGGCCCTATCGACAATTGATAACGATCGAAAATTTTGGTCGGTGAATCATAAAAAAATGTTGTCACTTAAAAAATTGATTTCCTCAATATTATTCTATACAATTTAGTTCCAAAGAATTATAATTTTATAACTTATGGCATTAAAAACTTAGGTGGAGCTGCCTAAGCTTTATATTAACAATTAATATTAACTCATTTATTACTGATATGGGTATTATACGAGTATCAATAGACAATAATATTTATTCCTTTGCAAAACAAAAAGCAAATGCCAATAAATCAGCTGGCTGCTGTCACACGGTATAACGGTATCGATAATATTCGATAACTTTGCGGGCTATCAAATTTCGCCGCTAAATAGTTTGCGAATATCGCTAATTTGACAGATAAATTTGATACGATTCAAACATTTTTATGACTAAAGGCCTACCTTTATATTATAATATATTGTTACATATATTATATAATATTTGTTACTGATTATACATTCAACGCATCGAACTATTCGAATAGACGTGCGTCCAATTATTTAGCGGACTGATGATAAAACATTGCAATTTAGCGTTTGCGATGCCATTTTCAACAAGATTGTCAACCTGACGCTTTTACAGGCGGTGGCACAACGCAAAATGTACCTACTAAATTGAATAGACGTTTAAAAAACATTATACATTTTCGATAATCATAAACAAATTTTAGAAAGATTTGGTCGGTTGGAAGGCTCGTCAATAGCTACCTTAAATCGCTAAGTCAGGAATTACCTACTGCCCCAGGTCGGCAATTTGTTAGTAAAACAAAACATCTATTTGAAAGTACACGTCTAACACGACCATAACCCGCAATGCACTATCATGGACTAATTAATTCTGAAACGATACGCAAGCTAGGACAAGCTTTAATTCTCATACCGTTTGTCTTCTTGCCCCATTTTGTTATATATTTAATATCTTTGTTTAGTTTAACGATATGTATGTATAATAAAGATGAATATATATATGCTACCCTGGGTAGTATTCATTCAAAACACGGCCCAGGAGTTATAAAAGGTTAGAAATGTTATGTATCGAATCCAAGTAACTCAATACTCGGATCAAATCAGTCGGTTGTATTATCTGACATAAACAACCTAGGTAATCATACGAGTATTTTAGAATACAGCTGTGTATACATATAATATACAGTTTTCCAACGCGCTGTTAACTCGCGAGTGACTCCAAGAAAAGCAATAAATTCTGCAACATCTGGAATTTGATGATGGCCTTATTAACTCATAAAACTAAATATACATATTTGTTGACCGAGTTTAGATCGAAAATCAATTTGAAGAACAATTTAAATTTCTCTGATTTGTTGAATTCCATAAAGAATCATGTTGTAAAAACATTGTGTTTGGTGAATAAATTGATTGGTCAATTTAATTTCATACCGATTTGTGTTTATTCTCATAACATTTCTATACTTTTAACTATTTCGTAAAGGTGTATTTGAACGGCTAGATTTTTTGGCTTAACATGCTACATTGGTGACGAATTTATTTATGTTAACCTGAAAAATACTCTAGCTCTAGCTTGGTCCTAATAGGTAATTGATACTGCTTTAAAACCTTGACCTATTTCAAACAGTAAAATTGACAAATTAAACCATTTTGTCACATTAGTTTTTGCTACGTATCGAATAAATACTATACTATTATAGTAGTTTATGAAACTGTTGCATAATAAGGGGTATTATACACGAGTGTTTTAATACCTAGTTATGTGCAGTTTCATACACTAATTTATCTACTCTCATACATTGGGATTGAACCTACTAAATAAAAGATATAGTTAAAAGAATAAAAAAAATCACAGGAAGTGCTATACAACAAAACGTATTGATGGCGCCAAAATTGTTTTTTTTTTTTAATAACCGTGGTACAGAATACATAAGTCCTAAACAATGAAATGGCGCCAAAACCTAGCTTATGACCGCGCACGCGCTATGGGGGCGCTGCCATAGACAAGTAAAAATTGGAATCAAAACTTTTTTGTAATAGAACCTTTGCCTTAAAAAAAATAAGTGTTATATAATATGTATGATTCTATTTTTAAATTCAGCAGTATGTTTGTAAAGTACGAGTACCTATGTCAATATAAATTGGGGGGTTTTTTCGCGCCATTTTGCGCGGAGATGTCAAGTGCAAGTTATTGTTTTGTAAATTAATTTACTGTGGATATTATTGGTTAAAAGTGGTGTTATTTTGTTTAATAATGTGCTACAATGTGAATAATTATGGAAAACTATAAATTGGACTTTAAATATGGGGCACAAGTTGAAGTTTATTTTTTGCGGTTTTCCCGCGCTGTTGACTCCCATATTTTACCCGACGTGTTTGGGCTATAATGCCGCGAGTGACTCCAAAAAAGCATCAAATTCTGCAGCATCTGGAATTTGATGATCCCCAACTCGGTTATGAACTCTGTTATGAACATATATTATGCAAATAAATTACGTGTTTAGGACTGATGTATTCTGTACAATGTCCTTTAAAGACAATTAAAAAAAAAAATCAATATAAGTTTGTTTTGAAGTTTGTAATTCGCATTTTACGATATGAGAGTAGATAAAGGTATTTTATTTTAGATTATATAGGTATTAACTATAATTAAATAATATTTGCATGCTGGATGACCGGATTTTTAATAACACAATGCTTATCAGATGATTATCCTTATTGTTACAAAATCAGCGAATACCTAAATATATTTGACTTTGCTATTAATGTTTCATAACAATCTGAACAGGCTTTATAGCAAGTAATATTATCAATTGGACCAAGATGTCTATGTCCACCTTTGTTAGTTATGTGTGATTCGTTATAAAATGAGAGTTTCACTTAGCAAAAAAAAAATTACTTCGCCCAAAAACTTACCAACTTATAATTCTATTTCTCTACGAAAACATTGTCACAAATACTATTTGAGAAAAAATATGCTTAAAAATATTTTTAGTTAAATTATTATTTAAGTTATTTTATATTTACTTTTTTGTGTAGGTACTTATTAAAGGATATATCGGGTGACAAGCATAGCATACAAGCTCGTACTTTACACTAATATGTAATTCTATTGATAGAAACCAACCATATGTCGGAAGTGACAATATTTTTTGCTTCTCCGTTACTAATTGTTAATTTTAATATAGCCTATTCGTATGGAGGATCCAAATGTTTTTGTCACTTCCGACATTATATTTAATATCGTTGCTTCCGACATATCGTTTCTATCAATAGATTCACATATTAGTTTGAACTAAGAACATAACTAAACTAAGTCACACGGTATATTATTAGGTATTAAATACCACAATAAAGATATATTTATTTATCTGTACTTAAAGAAAAATAATAAACATATTTGTAAAAAATGAAAAATATATTTAATAATACCACAAGTTCCTAGGAATATCGTAACGTTAAATGATGATTTGGTAATAAAATAGTAAGTATTTTATCTACTCTAAGTACTTAATCTTAAGCATCTTAAGGGCCTATAATTCACTACATTCCTCTCACACCATCAAATATTTTTCAAATCTGAATGTACTTTAATCAGTTCTCTATAAAATAAATTACTGGTATTTTTCCCTTAACATTTTTCATGTGACATATTTTCCCTTTTAAATACCTAATGACTTTTTTATTATTTTATTTATAAAACTAAACTAATTTAAAATATATTAACTTACAAACTAATCAATAAAATTAAAACAGAAAAATACAAAACCTAGTTTAAATATAAATCGTATCCGCGCGGCATGGTGGCAATATCGCTAATTAATAATAGCTATGCTGATTCTCTGGGCGAGGTAAGAACCAGCCCTCTTGTCACCAGAGAAGACAATTATAATAATAAATAAATAAAAACGTTTATTGTCTAAAATACTTAAGCTAAAATACATATACACAGTAAGCAAACACATATTGTTTTGACGTTACTACAGAAACGAGATATGTTTTTATTGACACATTAATTTAGCTCTTGTAATTAAACATTGCAATGCCCTCCGCACTAATAGATTATTTTTATAACCTATTGTACGACGGATAGGCGAGACTCACTGCAAGCGCCCGCGCCGCAGCAAATGAATAAATGACGTTGAATGTAAAAAATGGTCAAGCCGTGCCTCGTGGTCTCGGCACACAGTACATGTTGCATGGACAGATAAAATACAGTGGCAGTATTAATTAGACGAGAGGTAATGTTTTACACTATGTTGTTATAAGCATTCCATGGATTTACCGTGCGGTGCGGTGTATGATGACAAGAATGGTGTTTTGGGCTTGCGACCCAAAGGAGGCCTCCTTTTTATTACGCAACAAGAAGCTCACCATCCACCATTTGCACTCCTCTACCTACCTAACCAAATACTGAATGATTCCGTTAATGCCGTCTTGGATGCTCTTTCCATAAATGTATCGACAGCAGACCTGCTTAGGCCCAATTCTTTCAGTAAGTGGTGCAAAAATTTTGCTAGAACTCCTCTAGCACCAACTTTCACTGCGTAAAGCTGAGTTGAACCCGTTCCTGATCATTTCCTTTGTGAGATCATAATATTTCATATCATGGTGTGATCTTTTGGAATATTTGATTCCAATATGTCTCTAAAATATCCGTAATTTTATTTTCTAGAAAGATGATTGACAACATTAAGTCCCTCTTAGGTCTCCTTTAAATACAATATTTGTATTGAAGTGCCGGTCACTTAAGTGAAGGAAGCCACTAAGAAAAGAGTGAATTATCAGCCCTAAGGCACGTCCACATTAAAAGTAAAAAGTATCATCACGACCGTATCATGGTCAGAAACCATGCTTCAACGAAGCGGGTTCACGTCCACGTGGTGTTTAAGTATACTATCTGGTATGCACGTGCCTTTATTGTAAAGATAAAACGAAATAAATGTGATATGAACAGTTGTCTTCCAAAACAAGTATATATGTC
Source organism: Tinea semifulvella (assembly GCA_910589645.1). Classification (NCBI taxonomy): domain Eukaryota; kingdom Metazoa; phylum Arthropoda; class Insecta; order Lepidoptera; family Tineidae; genus Tinea; species Tinea semifulvella. The sequence goes on from OU342586.1 coordinate 11,607,673, forward strand.
TTAGGCATAATTACAGTTATTCAGAAACGTTTTGCTAGCTATATTGTAAATATATATTGTTTTGTAAATAATACAATCTCCACTATTTATTAAAATAATGTTTTTTGAGGGTATTTATTTATTGTATTGTTTTTGTGCATTTATTATTTATTAAATTATTTATATCACACATGGTGCCTAATACTACTTAGCAATAATTGTTTTTAGTAATAAACTTGATGTAACAAAATATTAAAAAATGCACATGATAGCACTATGATAATTCATTTAATATAAATATATATCAAATAATATGTATTTATTTATTCAGTTTACAGTCAACTACTTAACCAGAAAAAACATAAATTAAATATAAACTAAACCTAATCAAAAATAAACGATAAGTAAAAAACGTCCCAAGGAGACTGGCAACATATCCCCTCTGTATAACGAGGCTAATACGATGGCAGAAATAATTGACAGCTTTCCTTTTCCGTTAGCCGTTTGGACAACTCCTTGTCCACATGGGCCCACATAATAATGAAAACATAAACATATAGAATTATAAGATAATAAAAGTTTATGTAATCTTGACAAAACTATTTTTATTTTCAGATTACATCAAGTTTACATATATATTTTTATATAATTAATAACGTTATATATTTATAGATATACCAACCTTTCCTTAATTAGCTTTATGTATATGACCAATAAAAGATACACGATATAGGTAATATCTACTTAGCATATAATATTAAAAGTTATCAAAATATTGTAATATAGTAATGCAGTTAACATTTATATTTATTTAAAGTAAAGAGTATAAAGAGTGTGAAAATATATATACTTAGTTTGCCCATTGGACTTTATATATTTTGTAGTTACACACATATACCACGTGGAATTTATTAAAGATCAAATATTTTTATATTAGTTGTATGATCTAGAATAAAACTATAGAATGTATTTCAAAATAAAAATAGTAATAAAATATATTTATATTTATATATATAAAAGTTACGATGCAGAGATGTTTTCCAAAAAATATCGCTACTCATGGCGAGCCTATCAAGTAGGTAGCGCAAGGTCAATGATCGCTTGGACTTTGACTTAGTAAAAAAAAGCCTGGAGATTCGAGCGAGGTTGCCGCCTCGTGCCACCCGGCCGGCGCGCTTGACCTTGTCACACTTCCCAGCCATTAGGTATTTATCACGATAGATTTGTGATTTTCAGACGCGGCCTAATTTACCATACAGAAGTGTTTTGTTTTTATAATGTTCGGATAATGATTTTTATCTTTAAAAAAGTTACCTGATTATTTAAAAAAAGCGTTTCTACCAATTACACCTGAAGCCTAAAAAAATATTTACTCTTTTTGCAATTACACGTAGTATACAACAATATATCTATAAAAATATAATGTTATATTTTTTAATACTTAATTATTATAAGATATACAAATAATAATTTTATTTTATATTTATAATTGGAGTGACTTATAAGTATATCGTAAAAAATTAATAAAATAGACATTAATAGTTAATTGTGCTTTATAAATAATGTAACTTAATTCATTATTTTAGGTATTTTCGGGTTAAAAATGTATTAAAAGATACATTAAACAGCTTATATATGCAAATATATATATATCATTTATTTATTTTCTATTTTTTAACAAAATTTTAAATACGCTATTACTAGAATAGCTCATTATTATAATTTTAGATTAGTTAATATCTAAAATGGTTTATTAGCGATTGTAATGTGGCTGAATGGATAAATATAAAAAATGGCAATATGATAAATTATTTTTTAACTTATTTATTAGATGTTAATGCGGTAGTAGGGCTTAAGGATGCGCACCATCCCATTTTGGTGGGTTTTTACAAACTAGACAATAATAGTATGAAAATATATCATTGTTAAAAATATTTTTGTTTTATTTTATACCTTAAAACTTAACTTACGTTGGTATGTAAAAAATAATTTATTAAGCAAAAAGTGAATTCCCGCCTTTTGCACTGACATGTCAAGTACAAGTTTTTTAATTTGTAAATAGCTTTACAGTGGATATTGTTAGTCAAAAGTGGTGTATTTTGATAATAACGTGAAGAATATATAAAACGATAAATTTAACTCAATATAGGGGGACAGAAGTTGCAGTTAATTTTTGCGGTTTTCCCGCGCTGTGAACTCCCATATATCCGACGTGTTTGGGCGATATTGACTCCATGAAAAACACCAAATTCTGCAACACTTGGAATTTGATGATCGGTTATAAACAACTATTACTACATATTATAAAGCCCTCCGCCGCATCTGTCTGTCTTTTCGCGATAAACTCAAAAACTACTGCACCGATTTTCATGCTGTTTTCAGCAATAGGTAGAGTGGTTCTCGAGGAAGGTACATATAACCCTTTCAGCACGGACGATACCAAAGGTGCGTTATTACAAAAAAAAACTAGCCGTGTCGCCAAAATCTTTTTTTTCCGCTCTGAATCGGCCTCGATACGAGTAGTTCGTGCACTCATCTAACTTCTTAGTTATTATCTCTATTAAATTGTTAGGGCTAGTAGAGAAATAACATACAAACAACGTCGATAGTTCGCTAGCACATTAGAAAACGACAACGCACGAATATCCGGAGGGGGTTTTGTAGCATTCCCTAGGAGAGGATTAGATTCACTACGAGTATAATAATAACAATAATAAATATTTCCAAACAGGTCACACAGCGCCATCTAGTTTCCGTGATAAGCTACGAGGCTTGTGTTACGGAAACTAGATGGTTGATAAACTACATATTATACTTTTTTTTTTGTAAATACACACATCAAAAGTGTCTAGGGATCAACATATATTTTTGCAATAACTTTTCTCCTGATTGATATTCATTAAAATTTTCTTTAAGGATTGATCAAATAAAATGTTTTCGTTTGTCTACAGTAACGATAAACCAAGTCACCTTTGCATTAGTAAAAAAAATTGCCATTTTCCTAATAAAGGGATTTTTGACATTTGAACCACTAACATTAAAGTTCGAAAAAAAGACTGAAATAACAGTTTTTTTTTAAATTTTATTGGGTAACTTAAACAATTAATAATCCGTGTTTCTACCGCGAACACTAACAACACAAGAACATCGGTTTGGCATACTCAAAATGAGTTCATCCAAATCACGCTGTGGAATGGCCGCCCATGTTCGTTGCAACAACAAAAAAAGGTCTTCTTGCGACTGGATACCCTCCATATTCGGCAGAGCTCTTCTCTGAAGAATATCCCATGCATGCTCAATCGGGTTCAAGTCTGGCGACTGAGCAGGCCAGGGCAGGACATTGATGTTAGCTGCGGCGAGAGTCTGTCTTACAACTCTTGCGGTGTGCGGTCGTGCATTATCATGCATTAACTGAAATAAGGGACCGATATGCACTTGTAGAGGAACGATGACGTCTGATACAACCGTCTCAGCATAAATTTGAGCGTTGAGGTTGCCTCTGATCCAAATCAACTCAGTTCTTCCGCCGATCGAAATACCCGCCCATACCATGATGGTTCCACCACTATAAGGATGGACTTCCTGGCAGGATTTTAATCGCTGTTGGCGTCCAGGGGTTCTCCAGTGTCGTATACGTCTTGTATCCGGCCTCATACCAAAACGAGACTCATCAGAAAAGCACACGAAACGCCATTGTTCTTCTGTCCAATTTCTGTGTTCAAGAGCCCATTGATATCGAGTCCTACGATTGTGCATTTGCTATAGGTGGTACCCGTAGCGGTCTTCGGGAATGAAGGTTCACTTCATGCAAGCGGTTTCTGACTGTTTGGTCGCTAATTAAGTTCCCTGAAGAGCGATGAAGGCTCACGGCTAACATCATGGCGGTTATTGTTGGAGTTCTTCGAGCTGTGATTTGAATGTATCGGTCTTGTCTCCGTGTGGTGCAGCGATACCGTCCTCCATGGCGCTCAGCCACGGTACCAGTGGTTCGGTAACGTGTCCAAAGTCGACTGATAACACTCTGACTTGTATTCAGAGCTAAAGCCACAGTACGTTGCCGGGAACCAGCTTCTATCATTCCCACGGCTCTGATCATTTCTTCCCTGCTTAAATGACGTCGCCGCTCCATAATAACGTTGGTTTTAATCAGTAGTAGGGAAACAGTAGCACTAATAATGTCTTCAATGCGTCTTATGTTTTTATAGGGAAAATATTGACAGCTGATTTTCATCTTTTACTCGAATTTGATTGACAGTTCCTGTTTTAAATTATGAAATGCACCAAAAAGGATCCATATAAATTTATAAAATCATAAATTTATTACAAAGCCACATCTCAATCACAAGAAATCCGCATAAACATGCTTGATCCCTAGACTTTTTTGATGTGTGTATATACATATTATACATATAAACACCCAGACCGAGACAAATTATACAATGTACAACTTGCCCCCGGTGGGAATCGAACCCACGACCTCCCGAGTTCACGGCAACGTTTGTGATCACTAGACCACGGAGGCGGTCTTACGTATTTACGAGTATATGAGATATTTTAGACCTCAAGGATTTTAAAGTTATCAATAAACCCTTCAATATCCAAAATATTATTTGTCGTGCTCAACGGGATATAATTTGTTAAGTTTTTGTATACATTACCGATATTTGTACCGAAAAAAATAAGCCGTGGAGCTTTCAACGGAAACGCTTTCAAATAAAATTAAATAATAATGTATCGTGGAATTGTGTGTCGTATATAGTTCTACAGAAAGGTCTGCTATCCATTTTAATACTAAAAAAAATGGGCAATTATAAAGCGGTAATATGTGAAATATGAATAAATAAAGTGTTAAGGACTGATGACTGACTGTACAATGTTCTTTAATGAACTTAATAAAAAAAAATGTTCAAAACAAAAGCACACAATCATAATCGACCTAATAGAAAATAATACTTATAATATTTCTGGAGAATTTGGTCTACTCTTACCATGCTGACCTATAGCTCTAGCACTTACAAACTCTGTTATCGAATTGGTTGTATTTATAATTTTGTTATTTTATTGTTTCTCTTTTCAAATGATGGTTATCATATACTGCTCCAGATTCACCAATATGTAGTATAAAATTATATCGTTTCATATCAATATTGTAAAAATTTACGTGTAAAAGTGCAGAATACCTACATATCTTTTTGTCCTATGCCTACTTGCAAAATAAACGAATTGAATTGAATTGACTTGAAAAGATCAAATCGAGAACATGAAGTATGGGATTTTAGACAGCAGCGCCACGAAGTGCGTGCGACGAAAAGAAAATACAAATTGGCAGCTCGAATGTATTCAGTTTTTACTCCATTTGTTAACTGAGTTTATGCATGCTAGAGCTACAGACTAGTTGGTTTCATAATAATAATAAACTTATTACTCGTATGCCAAGTAAATACTGGCAATAAAAATAGTTTTCATCTATTAATGAATATATTTATATGCCTCGTCTGAACAGCGTCGCGTAACTACCTAGGTAGGCAAAATTACTTCAGAAATTTCAACATATTTAATATTACTATTATTAGGCTTATTTATTTTATTTATTTATTTAAAAACTTTATTGTAAATCTATACAAAAGGCGAACGTAATGCCGCAAGACATTATCTATGCATATGCTTATCTAACATCTTTAGCAGTGGAGATCTAGGGACTGTGATGATTGATTAAATAAAAACAAATAAATGGTAGTAAGACATTTTTATTTTAAATTAATAAAAAAAAATTGTTTTCACATATCAATGAAAAATGATTTTTTATAAAATTTATTTATTCATATAATTTAGGTATCATGAAATTTTCATGAAGTTTTTTTTCATTCGTTAAATGCCTCGTCTGGTCAGCGTTGCGTAACTACCTAGGTAGTCAAAATTACTACAGAAATTTCAACATATATAATATTACTATAATTGTCTAACATCTTTAGCAGTGGAGATTTAGGGACTGTGTTGATTGATTAAATAAAAACAAAAAAATAGTAGTAAGACAATTTTATGTTATATTAATTATTTATTACTTGTAATATTATTGACTAGGCAGACATGAAGCCAGCCTTGGCTTTAGTGAACTCGTTTAAGCGATGATGAAGGTACGCGTTCTGAAAACAACATAACATATTAGATGAGATTATTTGTTCTATTACCATATTTTTGGATATAATAGAGTTATATCGTTCGATAGGGAAGTTGATGCCTTCATGGTATCGACACTAGAAGATAGATGGCGCTGAGAGGATCAGTAACTGCCAGTAAGTAGCTACAAGCCCGAGCCATGTTACGCGCCGTGGTTCGTGCGTAATTCCGTCATAGCTCGAGATTTGGAGGTGCCTACTATTTAGGACTTTAAACATCTCCAGAATATCGTTCCGTCTTGTACTCGCCCCCCCCAACGGGCAGAGCTGATGTAGTCGACCCTAGACCCCTGTCTGCACATAGGCGCTATTGTATTATTAACGACGCCGGCACCAAAATTGCATGTACTACTACTGGCGGGTGATATGAGATCCTGCCGGTGAACCCATCCCAAACCCAGGCTCATTAGCCATCCAACCTGGACGACCCCACTGTCTGTATGAGTACAAGAATCAAGACCAACTGAGACAAGATCCAAAATCAGCAGAACATATAGCTGGTTCGTATGTAATTTTTTGCTAGCTCTATTTACCAGTAGTTAGTTTAGTTTACACATTTGTATGATGTTTTTTGTAATAGTGCCTACCTACATTTTTAATAGGATTATTTAACTGTGAAACCCTGGTAATAAGTATTTTTGATTAACAAACAGTTTGAAATTAAATTCTGTTTAACTCGTAGCTCAAGATTTGTTGTTGTCGGCAAGTGGTTACACCTGATGAGATCCTATCAGCAAATACATCCCATTTATGTGTTTTTCGTCAAAAGTCCACCAATAACATTTAAAACACTGCTACCAAGGAATTCCGCGTGTCTTACCTCTCTTAGCAATTCCTCTTCTCTCTCGGCGGCCATTTTAAGCATTTCTTTGGATCTTTCTAGCAACAAATCCTTATCAGATATACTTCTCTTCAAGTTAGCAATCTCAGTGCGAAAACATTCCAGTTGACTTCTATTCTAAAAATATAATAAGATAATATAATTTTTTAACTCCGTACTATACATATTTTGGACTGTTATCAAACTTCCTACGCCCAGGGAGGGCCGATTCTTAAACAATAGAAATAAATGTCGCATTATCGAAATATCAGTCAAAATGCATACAAAATGCATGCGACATTATCTCTATTGCTCGCGATTTACCTCCTTGAACTGGGAGGTTGATACCTTCATGGTAGCGACCAGAGAAGAGAGATGTCGCTAATAACAATCAGTTGTGAATGCATTGAAGTTTTAGAAAGATGTGAAGACTACACATAATTTCACTTTAGACGATTGTTTGTCAGATCAATTACATACTTGGTTAGACTTGACAAAGTCAGATATAGTTATTGTGTAGCGTAGACATGATCTTTTTTCTATATTGTGTAGTCATTATTGCCAAGCTACGTTTTAGATAGTTATGTCCATTTTACGATTATAGGGTTGTAAGGTTTTTATCTTAAATTAGGCAATAGTAGTTACCTTGTCAGTACAATGAGCACTGCTCGGTCGAGAATTATCTCCAGATTTAAAATTTTGTACTCCGTTTCTCTTTTCGGATTGCAACTTACTCACTAAACCTGAAGTAAAGAAAAAAATATTTACTAAATAGATAATAATTGATGCTTATAATATCAGTATCAATTTTTTGCTCATGGAGCAGTGAAGAGACACAGACTGTTAATGATGAATCCTACCTCTAAGAGTGAGCACAGTCTGCTCGAGATCGCCAACTCGTTGTGTGTGTGAGGAGGCAGTCGCCGCTTCCAGTGAGCTCAGTCTACATGATAACTGCATGTTCTCTTCTTTTAACATGTCACAGTAACTATAATAAAAGAGAGAGAGAGACAAAGTAAGCAATCCGTGGAATCATTCACTGTACAAGTGCTTGGTCTATCTTGTGCAGGAAATAAGGAGCCTAGCGTAAAATTTATTTGTAACGAAAGTATTAATATGGCTTCTCACGATTCTGCGAATTATACGATCGCGAACAGCTGTGCACCGCACACAGTCTTTCAACGGTTCGATTTATGTGATTCTTCTCAATTGATGCACATTTCAAAATGCAAGTGCACACGAGCCCGTATTACACCTTTGAAGTTAACTACTTGTGGCGGATCCGGCACACATAGTCATAAAATATTGGGTTTGGCTGTAAGATATACTAAGCGCAGGATTATACTAATTAAAAAGATAAAGAACAAATATGGAAACATAATGGCTCAATAAAATTGGTAAAGTATATTTAAGTTAAAACAAAATCTTAATTCTCAATAATAATACTTAACAAATCTTTAAACTATGAGGGCATGCTACTTAAATTGCGCTTAAATTATAAAATTCAGAAGTAATACAGAATTAGTAATTTGTATACCTTTTCCAATAATCAAGCTCGGGTTGTGGGTCGGGACTTGTAAGCGCAGGACTTCGGATCTGAGACTCGAGGACTGAGGACTCGAGTCTCAAGACCTGCCCCTTCAGGGACGTGATTTCAGCCAGGCACTTCTCATACTCGGAGATCAAAGGTTCGTTACCCTAGGGGGGTTAAGTCAGAGACTACGCTTTAAAACAATCGTTAATTAGACATATTAATCGGTCACCGTGTGTAACGGCCGGTAACTGAATTCTAAGTGGCATTTGTTCACTAAGGAACGCTAGCCGCTTTGTTTAATGGAAGCTTGGCACTAAGGAAAGATTCAGTTACCGACTCCTAGAAGAAATTGACAGTTGCCTCAAAATGTGTTATGTACTCAAAAATGATCCAAACAGAAGCGGTGGTGGCTCGCTTGTATAACCGCTTTCCTCAAAATTCTAAAAAGGTTTTCAACCATGTACCAATGAGAAATACACGTATATTTGTCATATATTTACAACACCACCGTTCCTGTTCACTATACTCGTATCTTAGTCTGTAGTGCCTCGCAAAGCACGTTAATCCGTCGGTCCCGGTTCCACTAATACTAACTTGTGAAATAGTTAATACTCGTCAATAAAATTTAACATCACTCCCTCCCAACCCGTTTGGCCAGCGCGGGCGTCGCGAATGTAGGCCAAATTCTTCAGAAAAATCTGGAAGCCCATCTCTTAACAGTCGAGATTTAGGACTCTGTGTTCTTAGAGGCTGTGATGATAATAAAGCAATTTCAAACTTGCTTTAATGGTATAACTCGTACGACAATATTTGTGGTTTTTTCTACAAAAAAACCGTTTGTATAATAATAATCATCATCAGCCTGTATCTCCCCAATGCTGGATATAGTCCTCACCTAAGGCTCGCCCCCACCTTGACCATCTATAGGACATCCGTCTATCTGGCGGAGAGTCATCCCACTCTGCGTCTTTCCGTACGTGGTCCGACTCCAGAAACTGTCTACTCCATCGTCCAACGGATATATCGGTAATTTTGGTTCTGTGACGGATTTCCGCGTTTTGGACTTTATCCAGCAGCGAAATACCGAGCATAGCTCTGTCCATAGCCCGCTTAGCGACCTTAAATTTGTGGACCAGCCCCACTGTCAATGTCCACGTTTCTGCTCCATACGACATGTACTCCAGTACTGGAAGAACGCAGTGGTTGAAAAACTTTCGTCTTTAAACACTGCGGTATGTGTTTCCGTATAAATTTATATATTTTTTTTACATATTTATGTATAAATTCCGTTGATACTAGCTGAATGCATCCTAGCCGCTACGCCTAATTGGCTCGCATTACTATGCAAACTGCATAATTGAGACTCATTATAAATAAATACCTTTTTGGTGCTTTGTTTACATTTTGTCTCAGTTCTCGATGAATGCAGTCTCAATTTGTGCTACTCTACAACCATGATCTACAATTCATCTTTAACGCATTCCATATCTAAATATTAATAGATCGTCATTCTCCTCTACTTTAGATACCGCGTTTCCGTCACAAAGCTTTTTTTCGTCTAAAAGGTACTACCTACCGTCTCAGCAAGTTCTAGAGCAACGATTCTTCTTTGCTGCGCCTCAACTCGTTCCATTAGTGCTCGCACCGACACTTTGTTTGCCAGAGTATATCTTTCTTTTTCACTCTCCTCAGCATCACATAGTGCCTTTTCTTCACGCATTTCATAGGCTAGCTCTTTCTCGTCTAAAATATATATAAAATTTTAACAATTTACCAAAAAATTTATCATCTAACTGAATAAATAATATGGCTGCGATTTAGTTACTCGTATATACCCAATCCTTATTGTCAGAAATTTCAGGTAGGTATTTACATATTTTTTTTAACGAATTTTATAAATTTATTAAGACCGAAATATTCGACGATTTAGTCAACTTAAGTACCTACTACATATTTATTTTAAACTATCGTTTATAATTGGCCGTTTTATTCCGATAGACAACAATTGGGAAATTTTCACTCCTCAACTTGTTTTACGTATATAATATACTTATATTCAAGTCTCAGCTTTACGCAGTGGAAATTGGTGCGAGAGGGTTTCCAGCAAAATCTTTACACTACTTACTAAAAGAATTGGGCATAAGCAGGTCTGCCGTCAATACATTTATGGAAAGAGCTTCCAAGACGGCATTAACGGAATCATACAGTATTTGGTTGGGTAGGGAGTGGAGTAGAATGGTGGATGGTGAGCGTATTATCGCACAATAAAATAAAAATGGAGGCCTTGTTTTTAAACCAGCCTATTGTTGGTCGCAAGCCCAAGAAACCATTCTTTTCATCTGAATCCATGGAATACTTAGAAATTTGTCTTCTCCCCTGCTATTTTCACAGTCCGTGGATTTAGATGCGAAGGTACTCGATTTCTGTAATAATTTATTCAACTTATTTGTGATATTCCTCGAGTTTGATACCCTAGAGACATCGACGAGCTTGTCACTTGTAATGATGTAAAGTACCTAAAGAGTAAAAGTGACTAAATGTGTACCCGCTTCTTTAAAAGCTTGGTTTCTGAGCACACCGCAAGGCATACATCGTAATGATACTTTTTATGGCAAACAGTTATTAATAACAATATTAATACCAATTCTATTGTGGCTTTCAGATAGTTTAGTCAGCAATACTCGTTTTTCTCGTTCTAGCCGCGTGAGAGCAGATTTTGTGAAGTTAAGACTGGTTTCAAACTTCTTTACTTCGCGACATTTCTCAGCAAACCTCGCCTGCCAACGTTCTGAAGCTTGTTGCGATCTGAAATAATCATGCATGAAAATATACCAATTACACACAATAATTTAACTGATTTTAAAATTTGGAGAACTCATCTCATATTACTCTGATTCGCGGATGACATAGTCAATATGGCCAGCTCGCTCAATGATCTTAGCGGAATATTAAAAGGCTTAAGCTAAGCTTCTTAGCGGGTTGGTCTCGGAATAAACTTGGACAAAACGAAAGTCATAATTTTTTCACTGATTATGTCAAGCTGATGCCAATCTGCATGCACCCTATAAAGTTGTGCAAGAAAACGTCTGACTAGGAAAGACTATTCAATTAGAGGCAGCCAACTTCAACAAAGAAACCGAAAGACGCATTTAGCTAGGATGGACGGCATTCGGAAAATTCAGCACATCCTCTCATCGTCCAAGGTCTCACAGTGAGCTATAAAGAGAGATGACCTTAAGTAGGTCGCTGGTGTTTATTGGATGAGGGTTGTTGTTGAGATCGCGTTAAGTGGCGAACCTTGGGGGATGGGCTCACATCCAGCAATGGAGAGATATAGGCTGCTGATGATGATATTGAACTGATATAATACCTTTTCCACTTATCCCATAGGGCAACACTGTTTTGTGTGTCCCTCCTAGCATTGGCGAGTTGTCCTTGAAGCGCTGCTATTTTATTCTGCAATACACTTGATTCTGCTGAGGCTGTTTTACTGCCAGTTGTGCTTCTAAAAATATTCACGTTACTATTATTTGGAAAATGTACAGCGATATTTGCACAATATGAATATGATTTTGACTACCCAAATAGCTTTACAATGAAATAAATTAAAAAAAAAAAACTAATAATGTGATTCACAAATTATCTATCACTGTTCTTGACAATTGTTCAATATTTATAATCACAATATAAATTGCCTTTGTATATAAATATGGAAAATTGAACTCACATTCTATAAACTTGATTTTTAAGGTTTTGTGTTTCTAATCTAGCGCGTCTTTCTCTTCCAGCTAGAGCTTTGATTTGTCTCCGCAAGATGGCGTTTTGTTTTCCAATTAACATTTTTTCACGGCGTAGGCGATCGATTAGTGTTTCTTGCCTGTATAGAAAATATGATTTATAATATAATTAATAAGAATTATTAAGTCTTGGACTCTTCTAGGGGCTGTAACGGTTCGACAATCCGACCACAACTTACCATATAGAACTGGAACTAGCTGGTAATCTAACTTCTTTGTTAAGTTCTTCTAAATCAAATGTCGAGTCGAATTTGATTTCAAGTCGGTCTGATTGCTGCGACAATACGTCACTAGTCTCGTCGACTTCAATAATAGCCGTCAAGTCAAAACTAGGGTCGTTCGATGATATAACAGTCTGCATGTTCAGTATTTGTGTCTGGAAATGTGTAAAGTATAGTGTTAATTATCCACAAACTTGTTATGAGCTTTAAAAATATTTTTATTTTATTTAATAAATAAATTACCTTAAGATTATGTATAACTGTGCTCATTCTTTCAATCTGAGTATCTTTTTCTGCTACAAGCTTTAAATGGGCAGTTCTTTGTTCGTTGAGTTTTGCTCGAAGTTCCGCTTGTTCTCGTTGAGAATCACTCACCTGTGATACCCAATGATCGTTCTCAGCTTTATATGACTCCACCTAAATAATAAAAATAATCAAATTAAATCTTTTTTGGCAAATATCTTACAAAAGTAATGAAACCTATAAAAATACAAACACCATTACACCTATCAGAAGGATGAACAAGAAAATAATTGTTATTAGAATTAAGATATATAGAATTTTTTTATACTTTACCAGCAAATTTTATAGTAATCTATAGATTTGCTGTGACCGATCAGTTGTGTATAGGGTAGGAGGCCCATAATGTTTCGGATTTGCCGCAAACAACCCCTCGCTTTGCTATGTAGTGTAAAACACTACCCTTAACTATTTTGGATCCTCTGTTTCAACAAAGTGCGCCTACAAGTCTTGTTTTTATAATAAAGCGAATACTGCTAGTTTTTTTTTTAATAAATATTAAAGCAATAAAGTTAAACATCATTTAATTAACCTCTTGAGTGTGTCTCTCTTCAAGTTGATTGCTAAGTTGTTCCATTTTATGCAGTCTTTCCGTCGCCAAAGATTTCCAACGCTCCAATTCACTTTGATATTGCGACCTTAAAATATATTTAATATTATGTTAGCATAATTGTATAATAATATTGTACATAATTGTACTTGTTATATTACTCTCATGTGCTTAAAGTGACTGATTGCCAGATATAACTTAAAACTCAGTTGTAATTACTTTTAGTTTAGTACATGATGATAATAGAAAAGATTTCATGTTTATGCATTATGTTTGGCAAAACTGTAACACTCACTTTGTGCAGCCTCTGTGACCGAAAAAAACCTCCTACCTTCATCATGATAAAACACATAAAGTACAGGTATGTGATAAATATAAAATATGTCAATATCGGTAAAGATTTTTTTTGTTACTCACAATTCTGTTTTGCATCCGTCCAAATCACTTTGTAGTTTAAAATTATTATCTTCAAGTTCCACAATTTTCACGCTATATTTACTAACAACATCTTTGACCGCTCCATTTGAAGACGAATCACTGGTGTTTCTGGAAATCGGGTTTGGTGTGAATAAGATTATAAATTTTATAATATTAATTATTAATTAAAATTAGAAGAAAAGCTTCAAATTTTATTTGTCAGATAATTAAGCTTATTTAACATGCAAGTTACGTTTACATTAATTGCATTTTTAACCTACATTGTTTTATAATTAGTCACAATATTTGGTTGTTTTGGAAATCTCGGAAACAATTTCCTAATTTTTTTAAGCATTTTGGATTTAATGATCTACAACTAAATGTGTTTTACGAGAATGCGTAAAGATTTTTTAAATTTATCACTTTACTCACAGCAACCACAGGATGTATCTTATAGCGTCACCAAGCATGACTCGATATTATCTTTTGCATCTGAATGATTGATTAGTTTTAAAGGTAGCGATCCACCATTGTGCAAAAAAAACCTAACATGGGTGCCGTATGCCAAAATTTGCTTCTATGCAGAGCCTTCCAAAACATATTTCTGGAGAATTAAGCCTACTCTTGTTGCGAAAGCCAGATGATTTGGTTAATTCATCATGTAAAAACATCATATCTTAGTAGCTCAGTTGGATATGTTACCATTAGTGTTGTCTAGTTTTATAGGTTTTAATTCTGAACAATATGTTAGTGAATCAGAAGCCTAATAATTACATTACGTCAAACATCTTACCATCTATTATGTAACTGTATTAGATAACATAGTTATTAGTCTCTTAATGGGCTTCCAAAACAACATTTCAATACTTTGATAAAATAACAAAATTACCTGTTTAATTGAGTTTGCAATGCTGTAATTTTGTTTTGAGTTTCCATCATATTATTAGTGTATTCTTCCCTCTCCTTCTTTAACATTAATTTATAATCATCTATAACCACTTGTTTATCTATTTCTAACTTTTTCATTGCTTCTAATAAATGTTTGCTTTCCTCAGCTGACGTATTAGCTTTATTCTTCTCAATGTTTTGATATTCATTTATTTTATTATTTAAATCTGTTACGTTACTTTGTAATTTTGCATTCAGTTTGCCCTTTTGTACATCATCTTCGTCAAGTTTTTTTATTTTTGATTCGAGTGCTACAATTGTACTTTTTAATGCAATTATTTCATTAGTTCTTTGGTTGCCTAATGTAAGACATTGAGCCAACTCTATATTCTTTGTACCAATATTTTTCTCCATCACTTTAATATTTTCTTTTAATTCAAGAACTGTTTTGTTATCTTCACTATTTTTAATAACATTTGTTTGTACGAATTTATGCTTTATTGGATTTTTCGTTGTATGCGTTTGTGTGCAAACATCAACAGTTTTGATGGTGGAATATTTTGTTAGGGTAGAGCCCGGAAGTATTTTGTCAATAGTATCTTTTAAAGTTTTTGTCATATCTATATTATTTTGAGGAGGTTTTAAAACTTGTGGTTTTGGAAGAGTTATCGTTTCGCTGCCTAAAATAAATAATACGCTGTAATAAGAGCTTATAAAACAAAAATATAAAGGTAACTTGACTACGGTAGTAAATAAAATAAAATAATATAAGTTCACTTACGCCTTGATTCTTGTTCGTCGTCTGAATTAATATCTTCGATTTCTAACTCAGATATACTATTACTGCTTTCAGACTTATTTGTTTCTAATATAAGATTGCTGGGCATTTTGTTATAACTCTGATTTAGTAATATTAAAGTTTTTTCTAGTGCGTTACATCTGGTTATAATATCGTTTCTAGATTGTTCTAAGATAGCAATCTTATTATTGCAATGATTGATTTCACGCTTGTGTATAGCTTCCTGTAAAACATTAATAAGTACGTTAATAATTGAAGCCTGGTAAATGTAATAAGGAATACACAAATATTTAGTTAAGTTAATTTTTACTTACATTGACAGTATTCTGGAGATTATGAGAACAATTATCATCTTTCATTAAACAATCCACTTTACTCATTTCAAGTATTTCATCAAATACTTCATGCTTAGCCATAAGAAGGGAACGTAAATCTTCAATTTCATTTAATTTATCATTTACTGCTCTATTCTTGCGAGATGTATCCTCAATATTGTTTAGGTAATTTTCAATAGATGATAGAGGTAGGCTTCCATGATATTGTTGTCTAAGTGTGTTCATTACGTCTAACATGTATCTGTGAATAGATTTTATTAGTGTTGTCTCAATGAAGTCACCCAATAACTTTGATATATTTAAAAATAATTTGGAATAGGTAATCATAACATTCGAATAAGAGTTAACAATTACCTGAACTTTTTCTCATATCTAGAAGTATAGACATCAAATATTTTCTCTCTGGATTTCAATATCTCTTCAGCCTCAAGACGATTCTGTTTCTCTTTACATAACGCAACATTAAGCTTTTCAATTTTCTTATGACTATCGGACGACTGCATATGCGATATTAGAATCTCACCGCTTAATCTATAATTTAAAATAAACAGTGAATTTAACTAAAAGTATTAAATAGTAGATAACTACGAAATAAGTCTTTACAGGCATTTTTTTTTATTGATTTTATGAATCTGGTTATTCTTGACTATTTCAAATTTAGTCTAATTGACAATTATATAATTATGTTTAATTATATTTACCTGGCTATTATGGCTTTATTGTCTCCAGTAGACTGCAGATCCAAAACTTGATGACGCAACATGTTCACTTCCATGTCGCTGTTCATTTGCTTACGTTGGCGTTCTTGTAACTATAATAAAATATATATCACTTGAGGCCTATTTTATAAATTTTAATACATTGTTTTTTTGCGATTTGAAGTGATTATTAACGATTAATATATGTGCTGTTAGTTGAATTAGAAGCTTATTAGGACTTAAAAGTATTAAGCAGCTTGAATTGATTCCGTTGTCTTTTAGTTAATGCTAATCGGTACAATTGTATAGTAATATATATATATATTAATTGATTTATTAGTATATTTTGAGTAAAAAATATAAAGCGATACCTGATGTAGTGCAATTTCTAATTGACTTGAGACATGAAGACATTGTTCCTTTAATACTTCGTTCTCAATCGTCAAGCTCTTCTGTTGGTCTTTCATTAAGTTTATTTCTTCCTTTGATAGTGATGTTATATTATTATCTCTGTAAATATAGACAGACTTACAGATACATGAGTTTTTGTATTAACAGAGTATGACGATAATGCATAGCATAATATATACTTGTACATATATGTACATATACTTACATTAATTTATTTTCAGTAGCTTGTAATATCTGGTTAAACTGCTCTAGTTTAAGTATTTGGGTTTTGGATTCATTTAGTTCTACGCAAACTGTTTTAAGCTGCTGTTTAATGATTTCATTATCTATAATACTTTTGTTTTTTTCAGACAGTTGTGCTGTAAATAAATAATATATATATTTTAAATAGACGTAACTAAATTATTAATATCATTTAGGAATCAAATTCATTATGTAATGCATACTTTTTCCAGCATTTTTTTGATAAATATCAAACGTATCTTCCTCTAGTTTATTTATTATATTTGCGTAATTAATTTTAGAGGTTTCACTTTCTAATACTAAACGATATTTCGTTGTCAGGTCATGAAGAAGTTCATTTTGTTTCATAAACGTATCCAATGCAATAGAATTTCTTAGCTTATCTGTTAATGATGTGACTCTAAGTACTAAACACTGTATTCTATTTTCATTTTCAGCAATAGTTACCATTGAATCTCTTTTAAAATCCAAAATTTCATTTTTTAGGTTTTCATTTAGCGTACGAATATATTTATAAGATTCTTCTAAATACGAACACTTTCTTTGTAACATGTGTGGGTCAGGATAAAATTCTATCATTCCCGGAGAATTGTCACTTCTGTCTTCATAAATTTCTTCATTAATATTACTTTTCAACTTTTCGATCTCAGCTTTATAGTTATCCTCTTTGATTGACCATTTGCTTTGATCATCAGCGGCTCGAATATCAATCTCGGTCATCTTTTGATACAAAGAATTAAACTTTTTATAAAAATATTCTAAGCTATTCTTAAGTTGAACTTCATATGTGTTTTTCTTGTTAATAATTAGATTGTTTATCTCGCTTTTGTCATACAAATTTGAGATTGCGTTTTGATCCATCCATGAACCAAATACGCCATCAATTTCCCCATCTTCTGTTTGTTCATTAGAATCAACTGCATTTGATTTCGATTCAGTTTCACGTAGTTTCTCCTCAAGTTCTGATGACTTTTTACATTCTTCCTTTAGCTGACCTATCACTTCAAACGTTTCTTTCCTGACAATAAAATAATAGTATGAATTATACTTGTTTACAAACTATTTTAATATCAATTATTTAATCATATTTTTATACTTTACATTTCTAACCATTTTTAGCAAGCATTTAGATAAAATCATTCGATGGTTAAAAAGTCAAACTACCTCTGCCTAACAATAATCCAAATTCGAAATCACTTACCTGGCATCATTAAGCGCTGTGAGTAAAGCATCACGCCCACCGATAGCAGCTCTCAGTTCCAACACTACAGCCATGTGAGGCGCAAACCAACCCGCGGCGTGTCTGGCTTCCATACAACGTAATACAGCCTCCAAGCTTGGACATTGCATAGCTAATGTTGCCGAAGTATTACCATCTATAATAAAGAGTTGCAATAATAAGCCAAAACATTTAGGTACATTATTAAGCTGTACTTTTGCTTTAAATATTTGGGTCCCCTCACCTGCATCTTTTAAGAAGTCTAGTATCTCTTGAAGACCTTTTCTTAAACCCTCATTTTCTTCCGCAATGGCTTGCATTTCCGATTCATCTATTGTATGTACTTTTCTCTTAACATTTTCATTCATTCTATTTGCACTAAAATAATCAGTTAATTTTATGCATTAAAAGTATTATTAATGAATATAGTAAATTTAAATTAAACTCACTTGGAAGCATCTCCGCCACCGCCAATATCAATAAAATCTTTATGTGTATCCAAAATAATATTTAACTCATCTTTGCTACAACCCATATCCAAGAGTTTTACTTTCAATTCACTAATAACTTTATCGTTATGTCGTTTCTCGATTTTTAAATCAGTGTAGGTATTCTCCAGTTTAATTAATTTCCTATTAATATTAATGGCATTGGCTTCTATAATGTGAAACTTTTTTAAAATACCCTTAACTGGGATTTTCATATCTGGATTAATGTTCAATTTTTGTCTGTAAAAATATGAAAGAGCAACGATATAGATAATGTTTATCTTAATAGACATTCTATTAACACATACATACTAATAAATAGTTTAATTGGAGGATTGTAATTCCTACCTCATATACTCATTTTGAAGTTGCAACTCATCCACAACTGTATTTAAATTATTAACTTCTTGAACGAATGATTTAATACTATCATCTTTAAATTTAAGTTGACAGTTTTTAGATTTTAGGTCCTCTATAAGACTACTAATTCCTTCTTCACCAGACCGAAGCAGATGTAGTTCTGATCTTACATCAGATAGCTGAAATATAAATTATAGATATTATTATGTAGGTTTAGGATTAATACGACAAAGTAACAAAGCATAATTAAAAGTGATGAAACTAACTTCTTTTTCTCTTAATACTATAATAGCTTCATTTTCTTTAAGATTTTTGTTCAATTCATTAACTTTCTTCTTTAATTTTGTTATTGCATATTTATTTTCGTCGTTATCATGTTTGACATCAGATACACTTAAATATTCATTGGCATTGTCCGCATTCTCTTTAAGCCTTTTTATTTCATTCTTTAGTAGTTCTATTAGTTTTGCAGAATTTATAATTTCCTTTGTCGCATCAGATAGTTTTTCTTGTAAAAGGTTAATATGACGTTCTTGAGTTTGATCAGGCTGCAATAAAGGTAATCGGACTTAATAATATAAATTAGATATCGCTTGGTCTTAAAGAAATAGATTATTATTATTTACCTTTGATTCAATTGGTCCAGGTTGATTATGTATTATATTATTTTTAAGTATGATATTTTCATCATTCAGTTCGTCAATTTCAGCTTTCTTAGAACGAACAATATTCTGAAAGATTAATTGATTAAATATTTAATAACAAATAAGAATACTAAAATAATGGAAAACATCTGAACATCTATAATACCTCTAAAATTCACTTGTAAAATTTACATTATTGTAGTTTATGTAGTTTTCACATGTTTTGTAAGTAACTTTAATACTTGTATATTTAATCATCCAATAATCTCATCAATCTAAAAATTAAGACCGTATGTCAGTTGTTCAACTAACTTATAAACATAGTGATGCTTTTCTTATATTATATTTATATTTTATTATATTTATATTGTACCTTCCAATGTAGAACTTTGTTTTTAAGACCTTCGACCATAGCATTTCGATCTGATTCAGCTTCTGATACTTTTTGTTTAAAACTATCTAACTCGGCATTCAGGTAGGATTTGTTTTCTTGAGATTTTCCAAGGGCCTCTAAAAATATTAATTAGGATTTTGTATAATTATATAAATGTGAAACTTTCAATTACCAATAAATCCATGTTAGAACCTAACAAATTACACTATCTTTACACTATTAGTGGAATTGTCGAAAACGCCTGATAATATTGGCGTGTTTAACTCACGATGTATGCCTTTACATACTTATAAATTATTATAAGTGATTTTTATTTTTGTGTAATTGTGTAAAAAATATAATTTATAATTACCCCTTAGTTTAGAAGACTCTTTATTTAACTTGTACATTTGATCAGTTAGATTTTCAATAACTTTAGTTGCTTCCGCTAATTTATCTTTTAATATGGTCATTTTACTTTTGATATGATTATTTTCTTCTTCACATATCTGAAATAAGTTAAATTTATATTTATAGAAATGATTACTTTGTAGTAAAAGTATTAAATATTTACCTTAATGTCGCTAAGTAATTTTCTAATATGTCTGTTTTTTGTTATTAGCTCTTTTTCTAACTGTTCTATGGCTGCCATTTCTGATAGGGGGTCTCTGCTAGACTCACTGTCTTGATCCCCAACTCTATCTTCTGTCAGTTTAGTTTTATTATTCTCAAGTTTTGCTATATCTGTGTATAATTGGTCTATTATTTGTTTATTTTCTCTAATTAATTCTTCTTGATGAGTTATTGTTTCTAAAAAATCATCTGAACCTTGTCCTGATTCTGAAATATATTATTTACCAAATTATATGCTTAGATTATTAAGTTATTAAATCCGGTGTCATATATAAAGTGGTAGAATAAAGCCCCATGTTAAATGAGAAATAATAACTATAATTATTTGTGTGACGTTGGTCCCCTAGGCATGAGGACGTGCTCAGGTGTGGACGCTGCGTGCGACGACAAACTCGCCGAGTCGCATCTTAGGGGGACGGACAATCATAAAGCGGGGGCCGCAGCGGAAAATTCGGAGTTCGGCAAGCGGCGCAAATATGTATATTTAAAAGTTACATTAGGAGATTACATATTTGTGACGTCTGCTGTAGAAACTCTGGGCCAATGGAGTCTAAGCGCAAAAAAGTTTTTAAACCTCCGGTAACAAAAGGCTGGCTGGCTCTTTCTTCGCCCAAAGAATCAGTATTGCAATTCAGCGGGGAAATGCAGCCAGCGGTCTTGCCATCATTTCGAGGTCGGGACTTACGAGTATATATCTTTAGTATTAATAATAATTTTATATTTTGTAAATATTTTTTTCTAATAAATGAATATATTATTATTTGTGAATTTAAGAGGTTTAAATTTTTTTTGCTCTAGATACTTATCTTGATTACTATATCAATATTTTACTTCTACTACTACATAAATTTTGCCTTTACAATTATTTATTATCTATATAATACCACTGTCTGCTGCTTTAGATTTCTTCTTTCCACTCTTTCTACGCATTACTTCCAATTGTCCAGTCAGATTATTTACCTAAAATTTTAATAGACTTGATGTTAATGGCTAAACCCTAATAGAGTCAATAGTTTTAATAACTTTAATAAAATAGGTAAACACAACTTTCTTTTAATTTAAGTCTATGGGTCTGTGTGTTCACTTTGTCTCCAATAATACAATGCAATAGTTATATTGTAATTGCTTACTTGTTCATTTTTATATTTAACTACGTCTTGAGAGAGTCTAAACAAACTTTTTAGGTCGGAAAAGTTAAGTTCGATATCATCTGCTTCCATCCATGCTAAACTGTAGCTAAGTTTTTCTTTCTCTTCTTTGGTGAGTTCTTTTTCTGATAAACTTAATATTTGCCTCCAATCCATGTCCGTCATTATTTATTTAAAAAATATAGAGAAGAGTAGTAAGAAATGGCGGTGTTTGTTTTGTTTTGACGTGTAAATGATAGTTGCTATGGCTACCGGGTTTGCGGGTCGAAATAATTAACATGAATGTTTAGGAACGAATGAGAGAGATAGCATTATGTAACTCCGGGGGTGCTAGACAAGGCTAGGGTAATATTTATCGACCCAATACGGGACTCGAAAAGGAATAATTTAAAGGGGCGCGTTGTAAGAAACGATGTAATGTAAAATAATTATCCTACTGACTTCGTGGTCTAGCGGTTAAGTTCGTGGATTTAGACGCGGAGTTACCGGTTTCGATCCCTAGTCGGGACACAATATTTTTTTATTGTGATATTTCTCGAGTTTGGTACGCTCGAAACATCAATGAGCTTGCCACTTGTCATGATGGGCATATGTGAATCCGCTTCTTTAAAAAATAATGATGATACTTTATTACCCGACTGCGCGACGCAAAGAAGGGTGTTTATTAGCCTACGAGTATGTATGCCTGTATGTATGTTTGTTCCTTTGTGGCACATCAAACGCGTTTGCTGATTTTGATGGTTCTCACTAAAGATATGACGCACGTTAAATTTCATTAGGGCTAACCAAACGCCATATTGTGGGAAAAAAATCGACGTTATATATTGAGTAGGGTACCATCGAGTAGGTATTTGAAAATCATGTTGAGGTTTATTTTATATTTTTTTTATTTAAAGTTACCATTTGGAGTTGTTATAACAATTTAAAGTTGGTTAGCAAACATTATATTTTTTTAAATTTCAATTAAGTCTTACCTACACCTACCTATCTATAATAAAGATGCAATATGAATGCATGAATTGCCGGGAGGTGGTTACCCGCTGAGATCCTGCCGGGGAAAACGGGGGAATATTATTGGAAATAAACGATTATTATTACGAAAAAAAAAAAAGAAAGTTCTTATAAAAAGTAAAAATGTATCATCACGACGGTATTCCTTTCAAGGTAGTAAAAAACCTTTCTAATTTAGCCAACTTTCCTATTGGCTCATCATAATTAATTAATTATAATCGCATATTAGGTAGCGTGGATTAATTCATAAATATTATCAATTTTGTATAGGAAGCGTAACATAATATTGAGAATTGTCCAAAAGACATGCGAGACTAGCGCTATTTGAATTAGAACTAAGAGGTTGTTTGCAATCTGGCTTGGTAGTGTAGAGCAGGTTGGTTAGATGACTCTGCAGAAAACAAATAAACAGGCGGGGTGAGGCGGAGTACACAATCGTCCGAAAACGCATCGTCTAAGATCGATTACGTTTGTCAGAAATGTCAAAATCTTGGGCATTCCATAGACATAGGATCGTCGCGTCGTCGTTAGTATTCTATATCTATGGGGCATTCCGTCTAGGTTTTGACATTTCTGACAGACGTAATCGATCTTAGACGATACGTTTTCGGACACCGCAGAAGGCTTGGCTAGAAGGTGGTGCCAGGCTGTCGCAGCATAGGTGAGACGAAAACGGATAAAACTATATTGAGTGCCACTCAGGTTGAAGGTTAAGCCAAGAAGCAAAGGCAATCTGACCAAGACCAACATTGGGTAAGATCCAAAGTCAATAGAACATATCGCTCAGTGTCATTGCTCGAGATTTGGAGTTGCCTACTGATAGTTGCCTAATTGAGGAGTTTGTCGCTGGCCTGACTAGACGTATGTTCTATCGGACAGACAACGGACACTTTAAGCATCTCCAGAATATCGCTCCGTCTTGCGCTCGGCCCCCAACGGGAGACCACTTCCTAGAGAAGTGCTCCTGGGGGAGAGCTGAAGCAGTCCTAGCCATCTGGGTTCGCGAGCCACACGGGCGCTGTTATACTAGTAACGGCGACCAGCTCTAAAAATGCATGAATGGTTACCCCCTGAGATCCTGCCGGGGAAATGGGGGAATGTCCGCATCCCCAACCCAGGCCCATTAGCCATCCGGGACTCGATAACCCCACTGTCCGGGAAGGAACATAAAAAAAATCCAAACCCGACTTTAGGTACCGACAGCAGTATAAATAAAACTACAATGTAATGAAGAAAGATTATATTTGATTGTGTTGGTTCGAATAAGAGTAGTTAAATGGTTACAATGTCAGTGTCAACAGTCAAATAAAAAATTTGTGCTTTATGAATAAATTAACAAATAATAATAACTAAACTAAAAATGAATAACAATTAGTTAAAACTTTCAAAACTTTAGGTAGTAACATAGCGTAGGGCGAGGACGTAACAAGCTACTTTGGTTTAATGGGAGATAGTTTCATGTTGTATAAAAATGTATAAGAATCCAATATAAACGTTCAAAAAATCTATATGTTGAATATACATAAGAATATGGTAAATTGACTAGATATTATACTGGTTATTTATTACTTTACTATTTATGGATTATATTTCCGGTAAAAAGTTGGTTTTACATAATATCAAAAAGAGATTGACGACATTTAATTAGGTATAGATATATAAGTTTCTCTTATCAAATAGACTTATTAAATTAAGCATACAATACAGTATTGTCAATGTTTGCAATAAATACTCGCCCTAAATATATACTTAGCTTTTGTAAGAATCATATTATATGAGTATTAGTTAGGCTTACTATACTAGGGTCATTTTGTAGGCCCGATTTGACATTACAAGTAACTTATAATTATGATAGCGTCACGGATAAGCGACTGTCCCCTAATTATCGCAAACTGTGTTACAGGCGTCGCTTATTCTCGCGCGAACTGAGTATCGTGGTACGAGGCACGCAGTTGTTGTCAAGCGCGTCGCCACATTGTGATTTTGTGTACTGCGATCTCGTACCATTATCGGTAACAATAATTAGCAATTATTTCGAAAGTTTAAAAAGTTTAATAATTAGCGGGCCGCAATTTGTAATGAGTTCAGTTCTCTTGTATTTTTTAACAACTCTCAGCGAATAAAAAAAAATAAACAGCGAATAATAAAAATAAACTTTAAATGATATAGTACTAGTAGTAGGTAATTCCCTAAAAAGGGAAATGTTCAATGTATCTGGTTCATTTTTGTTTTTTTTTATTTGTAACTTTTAGAGCTATCAAATCTGGCTTATTAGAATGACCCTACTACATTGAATTACATATAAGGATATAGCACTTTATACATATTTTTTCCATGTATTGGGTAAATTTAAATCACATGTTCGTAATGCCGTATCCCTAATTATATGTAGATCTCTTACCTACTTATCTTGTTTGTTTGGTGGTAACTAGTAGGGATGTTATGGACATAAAATTTCGGATCTGGAATTCTGAATACAGATAATAATGAAATTATTTCGTATATCCGTCAACTTCGTATAGTTTATTATGAGATTTCGGATATAAGATTATAAAAATTAAAATACAAATAGGTAGTGTTAGAATATTATTTAAGAAATCATCGATAATGGTCGTTCAATTAATCGGAGACTTCAACGCTAGTCGATGGGGTTTGGGAATGTCATTACGACGGCTGTCACTTTGACCGTTTTTTGCGCTTTAAGTTGTAAAGTATTTTGTTAAATAAATCCACTAATTATATTCATAATCCTGATAAAAAAAAATATCAGTAGGTAAATGATTTGGCTTTACGTGTGGTTAAGTTAAGGTTAAGTAGGCTCCGCTGAGTAAAACCAAAGCCTGTTTCTTAGACTCCACCCCAATCCGAAATTACACGAAACTTTTATATCGAATATCCGATAGTTTCGGTTACGGTTACTAAGCTTCATAACATCCCTGGCAACTAGTAGGTATTTCTGTATTTCCAATAAAGTTAGTCAGGTATTAGGTAATTACAAAATGTCTAAACTTTGATTACGGTTTCTAACATTGAGTGTACAACTTCAAAGTTTAACTTTTGCCAACAAATTAGCCATCAACACATATTGTTAGTCATGAATTAGTAAAACGTGTGCCCGGCTTCATTCTTTAAAAATGTTACTTTTAAAAGACGAGCCGAAGTCGTAACACCATCTTTGTAAATAAATACCTATGCTAAGTAATTATACAAGTAAATATATTTTATATAAAGTGTAGATTATGTTTTTACACAATTGTACAACACATTTTTTTTTGTATAAATTTATTCTTTGGGTCGCATAAAGCAAAGCTTTGGATTAATTTATACATTATTCAATGATAAAATTGAAAGCAGTTTAAAACATTCAATGCAACTTTAAATAGCTATGTATTTATTTGAGATTCTTCTACTGTCTATTAACTGAATAAATATTAGTTTTTTTTTGTAATAGTATTCTGGGAAAACTGGATAAGTGCATAAAATGTTGTAATGAGAAAAGAGAGATTATATTACCTCAAACTCAACTGCGCAACGCAAAAAATGTTGTGTTTTATTTTATATACACAACCTGTGACCTTGAGTCCACCTGATGATAAGTGGTGCGCAAGGTCCATGATGTTATCCAACTGGAATCAGACACTCATGACTGACATCAGTCCCTAACGCTTGACTGGGCATGACGGCAATTCGAACCTCAACCCGAAACTCGTGAAGTAAAGTATCATCACGACCGTGTCCCTTTCGGGGTGGTCAGTAACCACGCTTATAAATAAGCGGATTCACATTTAGCCAACTTTGCTATAGGCCAATCATGACAAGTGGCAAGCTCGTCGATGTCTCCAGCGTACCAAACTCGAGAAATATCACAAATAAATTAAATATAAATGTATTTATTTACATTAATAAATATTATTGTGTCCCGACCAGGAATCGAACCTGGTACCTCCGAGTCAAAATCCACGGACTTAACCGCTAGACCACGGAGTTAGTTGTGGTTCCACTTTACTGGGTTTATCGGCACGAGCGGTGGATACTTCCCCGCCCCGGTACACCTTTCACCTAATAAATTTTATCAGCCTATGTTTTTTTTTGTGCCACACTGGAGACCCAAACGCGTGAGCCGATTTTGTGTTTAAAGGAAAACATGCTAGTTTATTGCCTTACATAAATAATATACCATAGCAAAACTTTTGTACTAGATACAAAAACAGAAAAAACTAAGTATTTCAATGAGAAGTATTTTTTTGATTTATTTGGTTCTGCCAGAACACACTCGATGTAAAAAATATTGAAAACTGCTTTCAACAATAATATTATATCAAATCTTTTACATTTAACAACATTATTTTACAAATTTAGATTATTGATAAATATAAAAGATAATTTGGGGTTTAATAATATTAAGTGACACTTTACACAAGTCATGGGTATTTGGGCTAGTCCATTATCACTGATTTTGATTCCATAGATTACAGAATTTAATAGTAATCTTAACTTAGAAATCTCTAAAGCTCAACTTTACTAAGATTTCATTATAAACCTTCATAAGCTCTTTCAGTGATTTATTCAAAATTCATTTGACGTAAATACCAACAACTTTTTGACCACAAAAACTCTCTCAAATCTGCAAGGTATTTTTTTAGTTAAAATCGATATATAAATAAGTAGTTATTAGCTGTAAATTTTAGCTTAAATATATATTGATTAATAATAGCGAATATGCAATTAACGTTTTATATATATTATGCATTTTTAAATAAAAAATAAATAAACTAAACGCTGTTCAAAACGCTGTGTGCTTGGTTGAAAATATTGTGACATCACAGCGCATAAAAAACAAATCTCGCAAAATTTTAGTGTTTTTTCATATTCTAATTTGTTGTTTAATGTGTTGCGTTTTTGAATGTAATCATCACGAGCAAAATATCAATATTTTTTTGTTTGGAATAGTTTTCTTTCGTATAATTTTTAATAAAGTCGTGCATATTCCCTAATGACATTTATTAATATCGAGCGAATTTTTGTGGTCTAGTGTTCAGTCTGTTTAAACTTAAGCTAACGAGACTAGATGAATAGTGGATCATAACATAATCTAATTGTTTACTTTTAAAACGGCCGTTGGGGATACGCATTAGCCCCGTCTTAAGTCAACATTTAACAATTTCTCAAATCTGAGTAATTATTGTGTGGAATTGATTTATCGTTAAGACTGTCAACTTATAGAACTCTATAATACAATTTGGTGTTCCTGAAAAAGTCGAGATCTAAAACTAGATGTGTTGTAGGATGCTCTTAAGGTGGGTTTGGACCAAACGAACGAAAAGCTATAGCCAGAACGAGAGTGACAGTGGTCTTTTTTTAGGGTAAACGACAATTTGTACTATTTATACCAAAAGAATACCGCAACGTAAAAATAAGAACAACAAAAATTATTCTTCCATATGCTCGATTGATTGTTTGGATCACGCAAACGAGTGCATGCACATTCGTCAACTAGAATCAAACACGCCCGAGCATGCAAGAACGCTCCAATCACACTTGTGCGCCGTTCACATTAAGCGAGCGAGCATTGTTATAATTTTAGATCAAAGAATATTATTTTTTTGTTATTGTGTAATTCTGTATTTGTTTCATTTTCTAAATTTTATATAGCTAAGTTTTTCCATTCTCAGTCAGATTAAACATTAACAGGATATTAAAATCTTATAATAAGCTTAGTCTTCCACTAGGAGTAGAATCATTCAAAATAATTTAAATAACAACTTTTCTGACTGACGATGATCTCACATTTGGCATAAATTATAATATTTAAAATAGGACATTTATTATACATTTTTTGTGTTTGTATAAGTGCCTAACTTATTTATATTTAATTTAATTTAATATATATATGTATGCCCTTAAGGGTAAAGTAAAGCTGAACGAACAAACTACTGAATACCTACCAATTGTAAAATGTACCTATACTTGAGAATAAATAAATGATTTGACTTGATAATTCGCGAGCAAAGGAATAATGCTCTGTCTTTGTTACACAAAAATAACTAAATAAAGGGCAGATAGAATAAGCATATTTTGTGTTGTTTCGTTTGGTCTAAACCCAACTTTAGAACCATAGAGAGATCTAATAGAATGATTACACTATCCATCTAATTTTGTAGCTTTTAATTGTGTCGTCGTTTGCTGACGGCGCACAGACCGAGGCGTCGCAGCAACGAGTGTCGTCGCTATCAGATGCGCTCCACATAGTTTCCGGGGAACGTCCCAAACCGACCGGTACGCTGACTCGAACCCACGTACCACCCATCATCACACTTCTCCAGGACGTAGACTGTGTCTCCCTCCTTTAATTCCAGCTCGTCAGGGTTCTGAGGACGGTATTTGTACATCGCTCTGTATCTGTAAAAAAAAAACATATCGTATGTGAATTGGCAAATCTCAACTTTTAGGAGAATAATATTCTTTATCATCATCAGCCTGTGTCTCTTCACTTCACACGATCTCCTGCCATCCTCATCTAAACCCCACCAGTGACTTTTTTCAGGTCATCCGTCCATCTAGCAGGGAGTCGACCCACTCTGCCCATACGTGGTCCTCTCTAGAGCTCCATCATTCATCGGTTCTGCGACTGACGTGTCCAGCCCATTGTCATTTCAGCTTACTAATTTTAGTAAATAGGCGAAAATTGTTCTTTATGACGAAATGAATCAAAAAATAAAAATGTATACTCAATAAAAAAAAGGCAATAACCGGAATTTATATAGATTTTTATTTTTTACTTATAAGTTATCACAAAAAAAAAATGTATTGATAAACAATTAACAGTTAGGACGAATTGTCAGTTTATATACGATTTGCGATTATCAAAAAAAAGAGTTGTACCATCGCTGCAAGAATGAGACAAAAGTTTTGGTTAAGGAGAAGCGTGAAAGATGTAAGGAAATAGGTGAAAATAGGATGACGAGCAACTTTAAGGAGAACTCCAAACTTTTCTGGAGGGAAGTTAGGAAGGCCAAAGGTAGCTTGTCATCTTGTCGAATGAACAGAGTGAAATCAAAAAGCGGTAACATTCTTGCAAACACAAATGAGGTGTTGCAGCGATGGAATGAATATTTTAGCGAGATGTATGCTAGTAGTACTCCTAACGACGTTACGACGGGTACTTTACCTCCAGAGCTATCCACAACTATAACGTCCACTTTTAAGGAGGAAATAAGTGTGCAAGAATTGCAATCGGCAATTAGAAGCCTGAAATATGGCAAAGCAGCGGGAAAAGATCGAGTGCTCGCTGAAATGATCAAATACGGAGGTATACCGGTCTGGAACGCTTTCCACCTACTGTGCAACCTTTGCTGGCAGGAGGGAAGAGTACCAGAGGACTGGCGGCAATCAGTCATCGTTCCTTTATACAAAGGTAAGGGATCTAGATTGGACTGTGCCAACTACCGAGCGATTAGTTTGATCAGTTTGGCGAGCAAGATGTATGGCAAGATTCTCACGAAACGCTTGCAAGAGAAGACTGAAGGTCTTTTATGGGAGGCACAAGGAGGCTTTAGACCTGGAAGAGGATGCACTGACCAAGTCTTTTCGCTCCGCAATATCACAGAGAAGTTTTTGGCCTTAAACCAGAAGGTTTTCTGTGCTTTTGTGGATTTGGAAAAGGCCTTTGATAGAGTTGTAAGAAAGAAGCTTTGGGACATATTGCCGGAGTATGGAGTGAATGACAAACTGCTACAGGCTATACAGTCCCTGTACAAGGGCTGCAAAGCTTGTGTGCGGGTGGAGGGGGGTATGTCGCCTTGCTTTGAATCCCAAATGGGCGTCAAACAGGGTTGTGTGCTTTCTCCTAGATTATTCACTCTATATCTCGACAAATGCCTAAAAAGAGTGAGAGAGAGTGACTGTGGGATAAAGATGAGTGATCTAGTGGTGAACTGCCTGCTTTATGCAGATGATGCTGTTCTTATGGCATCGTCCGAACAACAACTGCAATCACTAGTCACAAGAATGAAGGAGGGATGTGCAGAAAAAGGACTCCGTTTGAATGCGAGAAAAACCAAGGTACTAGTGTTTGAAAGAAGAAGGATGACAACCGTGACGATAAAGATTGATGATGAAACTCTAGAACAAGTAAATGAAATTATATATCTGGGCAGTGTTTTCACTGCGGATGGGAAGTACGATAGGGACGTTGAAAGAAGAGTGAACGCGGGAAATAGTGTTAACGGTGCCCTGGGGTCACTGATCGGCAGTCGAAATGTCAGTGACAAAGCTCGGCTCGCCATACACAATGCCATGTTGGTACCAACACTGATGTATGGAAGCGAAACGTGGATATGTCAGAATACGCATGAGAGTAGGGTTAATGCAGTAGAAATGCGGTCGTTGCGGCGGATATGTGGCGTCACTTTGGCGGACCGCATACGTAACGTCGAAATACGGAAAAGGGTTGGTATGAAGGAAAGCATAGGGACAAAAATAAGGAAAAGCATGCTACGATGGTTCGGGCATGTTGAAAGGATGAGCGATGAAAGATTGACGAACCAGATATATAATGCGAAAGTTGTGGGTAAAAGAGGCCCTGGCAGACCGAGACTTACATATCACGATCAAATAAATAAAACACTGACTGAAGGTGCATTAAAAAGTCTTCGTAACCAAAGGGCATGTATGAAGAGGTTAATGAATGTCGACGAAGCGAAAGAGGTATGTCGTGATCGTGTCAAATGGCGCTCAATTGTCTCTGCCTACCCCGCAAGGGATCTGGCGTGAAGATATGTATGTATGCGATTATCATTGTCAAAGTCTCTAGAACACAGACTAAACTTCCACTAGTCCACTGATGGAGATGAGCCTTCCAGAACATATATCTGGAGATTTTGGCCTACACATTAGACTAGTTGCTTCTTCATCTTGATCTTGCACTTGTTGCTTTTAAGGAAAAAAAAAATACTAGACCATTACAACGACTCTTGCTCTTGCATTTTTCCTAAGACCACAAAGTCTTTTAATGTTAGTCTTGCTTTGGGCAGCACTAGCAATATGTTACAAATATGGTTAGCAATATTCAGGGTGGACTTTTGAGACGGATCAGTAAAGGCATCACTTTAACTGCAAAAATTATCTTAAGCCCCCTGCATGGAAATGACCTAGGTCTTGTAACTTACCATAGTTTCTGTACTAAAACTTCAATTGGCCTCAAAATGTCGATGATAGTAAGAAATAGGAGTGTTTACTGACTAATCGTTTTTCCGTGTAAAATGTACGGGATTAGTTATTTTGCGATTTCTGACTTTTCTAGTCGTCGGTTCAGTAGTAATTTTTATTTATAAAAAACAGGATTGAATCGCATCAAAAAAATTTTGGTGTATAATTTTTTTTTTTTTGCTGACTACATTTTTTCGAAAATCTGTGAATGCAGTTTAGAATATTTTTAAGTTCCTAGGAGCGTTTTAACTATAACGGTTAAGGTACCTACCTGCCCTTACTGACCCGTCTCCACCCTGTATAATGTTAAAAAAAATGTAACGGACTTAAACGTTAGACTACGGAGACAGAATTATTAAAAAAAAATATATATGAAAAAAAAACCACTTAAAGAAAATGTTTTTGTTAGCGTAAAAAAAAGGTGGATTTCATCGGATAACTGACCGGTGAAGGTCGCTCTTGGATTAACAGTGTACTTACGGCACAGCTTCGGCATTGGTGTCTACATATAAAGGTTCTGAGTTGTTAAGATCAGTCCCAGTTCCAGTGGGTGGTCCGTAACCTCGCTCGCTCGGAGTTAACGTCGCTTGCGCAGGTTTCGCGGTGTAACCTGAAAATAACCAAAGCTAAACTTTACACCGAGATTTGATAGATGTCATTACTCAATAAAGCGAATTTAAAAGATACGTGTTTTTTATTTTTAACCGACTTCAAAAAAGGAGAAGGTCCTCAACTCGACTGTATATATGTATATTTTTCCAACTATTTTATTTTGATAGCAAGTTATCAGTTTCATCATTATCATCATCAGCCTGTGTCTCTCCACTGCTGGATATAGGCCTCCCCCAAGGCTCGCCACTTCACACGATCTCCTGCCACCCTCATCCAACCCCCACCAGCGACCTTCCTCAGGTCATCCTAGCAGGGGGTCGACCCACTCTGCGTCTTCCCGTACGTGGTCTCCAGTCTATAACTCATCTACTCCATCGTTCATCGGTTCTACAAAAGACATGTCCAGCCCATTGCCACTTCAGCTTACTAATTATGAAGTCTATATCAGTAACTTTGGTTCTCCGACGGATTTCCTCGTTTCGGACTTTATCCATCAGAGAAATACCGAGCATAGCTCTCTCCATAGCCCGCTGAACGACCTTAAATTTGTGGATCAGACCCACTGTTAGTGTCCACGTTTCTGCTCCGTACGACAGCACTGGAAGAACGCACTGGTTGAAAAGAAAAGTTATCAGTTTAGTTAGGTCGAATGGCTATTCACACAGGTTTGTCATACCTAGCAGCTACTATCATCATCATCATCCATCAGCCCCTAGAATGTTTTTTCACACTTTAGTTGAAGGATTCCAGATTTATATGTACGCGTATAAGTAGGGATATATGCGGTGGTGGCTCGGTTGTGGTTTCTACAAAGGTCGGTTCAAACCCACCCAGCATGAACCAATGAGAAATACACTTTTCTTAAGTACATTTGTTATAGATTTACAACACCACCGTTCCCGTTCCTCGGAGAACAAGACAAGCCGTCGTTCCGGTTCCACTAATACCAACTTGTGGAATCGTTAATAAATTGTCATAACAAATTGACATCATAGCCTCGCCAAGGCGTCTGGCCAGCGTGGCGAGTGTAGGCCAAATTCTCCAGATATATGTTCTGGAAGGCCCATCTCCAGCAGTGGAGGTCTAGGACGCTATGTTCTAGGGGCTGTAATGATGTATAAGTAGGGATAGTAGCTCGTTACGGGGATGTACATTTTGGCCTGTTCGTGTATTTCGGTTGCGGAATAGAGAATAAGGGATGAGGTTAAGGAGCTCTTCAGAACACACACTGTAGGATGATTTTAAATGTCGATTATGGGTTGTTTGTTACCTGGTAAAGGTTGAGTGGCAGGTGGAGCATTGCTAAGACTTTGGCTGTTGATCTGTGGAGTGTAGACATGAGTGCCCATACTGCGCCGAGCCGTGCCGTTCACAAGTCCATGCGACGCAGGCGAACCAACAGGCTTTTCCGATGTTAATATTATCTCTGGAAGTGCAAAAAAAACACGATTAATAACATAATATGCAATGTAATTAGCAAAAGGTCTAAACTTTAAAATCTATAGGTGTACCAGGAAGTCTAGGGATTGAAAGAATTATTAAAATCACATTAATTTAGCTGAAGGAAAAATCCATCGAAGCGAAAAGAAGCGAAAGAGGTAT
Organism: Tinea semifulvella; assembly: GCA_910589645.1. Classification (NCBI taxonomy): domain Eukaryota; kingdom Metazoa; phylum Arthropoda; class Insecta; order Lepidoptera; family Tineidae; genus Tinea; species Tinea semifulvella. The sequence goes on from OU342586.1 coordinate 11,642,138, forward strand.
GTCGTGATCGTGACAAGTAGCGCTCAATTGTCTCTGCCTACCCCGCAAGGGATTTGGCGAGAAGATATGTATGTATGTATTAATTTTAATTGGAAAAGTGATTTGTCATAGTTTGCTAAGATTTTGTGATTTCTTTTTTATTTAATAAGTCACAGACAGACAGTGGAGTCGTCCAAGTCCGGATGGCTAATGTGCCTGAGTTGGGCATGGGGACATTCCCCCGTTTTCCCCGGCAGGATCTCAGCGGGTAACCACTGGTAATTCATGCACTTTTGGTGCTGGGCGTTACTGCAACAGCACCCGTGAGGCTCACGCACCCAGGGGGTCTAGGTTCGACTACTTCACCTCTCCTCCAGGAGCACTCCTCTAGGAAGTGGTCTCACGTTGGGGGGCCGAACGCAAGACGGAGCGATATTCTTGAAGTGTCCGTTATCGGCCTGATAGAACATACGTCTAGTCAGGCCGACAACTCTTCATTTTGCATTTCCAGATCTCGAGCTATGACGGAATTACGCACAAACCACGGCGTTCGGGAGACCACCCTGAGCGATATGTGTCATTCACTTTGGATCTTGTCCCTATTGGTCTTCGCCAGAAGGTGATCTGCTGGCGCAGCGTAAGTAAGTCATCAAGTATGATCATCTTGTAGATCCGGAACAACCTGAGCGGTAAGCTGAAATTCATAACAGGACGTAACATGGCTCGGGCCACCTTCGCTGGATTAACGGCGTGGCAGGCTATTTCACCCATTGTTAACGTCCTGTTAATAATGCAGCCCAGTATCCCTATTCTGTTACGTCAGAGATTGCAGCATATGTACAAAATATTGTTCAATTCTCAACTCTATAAGCGCTCGACCTTGACAGCGGCCGTGCAAATATCAACTTTAATAGCGTAATATATATATAGTTAACGGATTCCACTATATAACGTTTGCGCTTAGGTAACAGAATAGGGCTACATGTATTTTACGGTCGGAGTTTTAGTAAATCTCTACCATAGAAAATTTCATGATTAAAAGTACACTAGCTATTTTAACACAAACATATAAAGTGTAACCTTTACAGTGTATGAATGAATACTTAGTCTAGCAGTGACTGATATTTTGAACACCAGCAACAGCATAAAACAAACTTATTACAAATTTTGATTAAAGTCAGCTTCCACACCACATATTTATATTTAATTTAATCAAATTAATTTTTCTATCACGGATCTTGGACAATACTACCTGAGCATTATGTAACAGGTGTTATTTTTACTTCAAACTTTCGGACTAAACTACCTAAAACAGAATATTTCGATTATAATTCAACGAGGAAATGCGGCGAGTGTTTTAGGTATCCTCCCTGTTTATAAATATTTAAATTTATTTTGTAGAATAGTTTTAATTTCATAGGTATTTTTAGTTTAGTTTTATTTATAATTAGTTTTTTAATCTATTTTGTTTAATTAAAAATTAAAGAATTCGGACTAAAGTATATTTTTTACATCTGAAATTACCTGGTTTATTCTGGCTAGGCTCCTGCAGCACCGTGACATAGCTATCTGGGAATATTCCAGTGTGACTGCCTCTCTTTCCTTCCCACCAGTTATTATCTATCCTTCTCGTTAGCACCACAATTTCTCCTTTCTTCAGCGGGAGTTCTAGATTGGTTTGTGCAGTGAAATCGAACTTAGCACGCGCTCTCCCTTCCACGGCAACAATGGCAGGCTTTTTGCTAGCAATCACGTCGCTTTTTAAAATCTGAAAATGTAGGTTAATTATTGATTAGTGTGGGATTGTTTGGTTATTGTCTTTCATTTCAAATTAGAATATCATTCTTTTTTGAGTGCGTAAATGATATTTATTTGTGACTGATGTTAGTAGCTCCATTCTTGTTTGTGTTCTACTACATCGTAATCGTAAAATCATTATAAAATAAAGAGGTACTAGGCGATGTTTTTTGCACATTAACACATTAATGATCTTGCCCTGGTTCATAAATATCTTGACCGCCTCCGTGGTCTAGTGGTAACAAACGTTGCCGTGAACTCGGGAGGTCGTGGGTTCGATTCCCATCGGAGGCAAGTTGTACATTGTATAATTTGTCTCGGTCTGGGTGTTTATATGTATAATATGTATATATTTACAAAAAAAATATATAATATGTAGTTTATCAACCATCTAGTTTCCGTAACACAAGCCTCGTAGCTTACCACGGAAGCTAGATGGCGCTGTGTGACCTGTCTGGAAATATTTATATTTATTTATTTATTTATAAAGCTGGCTATACGTGGTCTATGTTTCCTCAAAATTACAGTGTTTATCACGTGTTTTTGAATACATTTTAATATAAATTTCCTTTAATACCTAGTGGTATAGCAACTTATTTATTTATTTATTTATTTAAAACTTTATTGCACATAAATATACAAAGGCGTGACATAATGTCGCTTGACATTTTTCAGTCAGACCTTCGGGACAACGAGAACATTTATGTGAGATAGGTGCAATATATAAATTAAAATTAAATATATTAAAAATATAAGTCTATAAAATATTATTTATTGATTATAATAAATATTAATTAATAAAATTACATACGAATACATACACACATACATATATAAACTACATAAATACTCATGCACATTTTTTAAATTTATAATAGATTTGGAAATCATAATGTCTAGGCTCGATCCATGATCGAACTCTTCGCTCTTCTTCTAACTCCAACCTTTCCATTCTTTCACATTACACCTCTTTTGTCTTTAATTTGTTTGCTGTTCTTGCTGCAAATCTTTGAAATGACAGATTTTAAGGTATTAATTTTATTTTGAATATTTTAATGTATATGTGTTTTTTTTTATAGATCATCGTCCCACTACATGGATACATACCTCAACATAATTGTAAGGGAACAGTCCGACCCGTCCCTGCAGATCGCCTTCGTACCAATTATTGTCGACTTGTTTCCTAACATTGATAATATCTCCTTTCCTGAAGCTCAGTTCTCTGCCCGTTTGCCCGTTAAACGTGTACAGGGCTCGGGCTACGATCTTCTCAGCTTCGTCGTATCGATTTAAAGGTAGAATGTTCTTTTGTGCTGGGGTAAAGTTATCCTGATGCCGCCTGTTCTGCATATCTTGAAGCTCCTGCAAAAACAAAATTAAAATCATTAAGGAATCTAGAAAGCGTATTTTTTTTCTTTGTCAGCAATTGAAAACCATTGTAGCTCTATTAAAAAACGTTTCGCTAAACCAGCGGCGGCATTCTATTAATTTAAACGAAAACGTTAGATTAACAAAATAGTAGATTCCTTTATTTACTGTGAATTTTTCAACGAGTTTTCGAGCATATCCGAGATTACGTAAATAATACAAAATAATCGTATTCTACGAATATCAACTCTATAAGCCTGGATATGTAGGTTTAGACCAAAATAAGTTTAAAGAAACGTCTCTGAATAGCCTACTTAGGGCGGCAACTAAATCATTTCTTAGTGGCATTCGATCACTTAAATAACCGCGTACAATATATAATATTATAATAATAATAGTTTTAGCTTACAATGCCACAGCAGCTATAAACTTAGTGACATCCTTATTATTGTTTTTGTCTTAAGTAATATGACAATGCCTATTTACAGCAGCTATAATTTTTTGATTAATGTTGTAATATGTTTATTGTAATGTGCTGCTCCAAATACAAGCTTATTTCCTAGAAAATAAGCTTGACATTATATTAATTAATTTTTTGACATGTAAAAGCGCAAAATACAATATACATATTTATTGTTTCTAACGGACAAGTCAAGTGCAAGTATTTGTTTTGTAAATTATCTATGGATATTGTTAATCATAAGTGGTGTTGTTTTGTTTAATAATGTGCTACAATGTGAATAATTATGGAAAACGATAAATTGGACTGTATATATGGAGCACAAGTCGCAGTTAATTTTTTGCTGTTTTCCCGCATTGTGAACTCCTATATTATACCCGGGCTATAATGCCGCAAGTAACTCTAAGAAAAGCATCAAATTCTGCAACATGTGGAATTTGATGATAACTTCATTAACTCATGAGAAAGAAACATATATTACTTTAGACTTGGCTGTATGGGCTAGACCTTTTGCCTTCCCTATCACCTCATTCATCATCTATCGGAAAAATAACACAAACAAAAAAACAAAAGGTTCGATTCAGTTACCGGCCCTAAGAACGATTTTTTTTTAGCATTTGGTCATGCATAAGCTATGTAGATATAAAAACCGCTTACTAATAATAATCATTATTAGTCAGAACGAAGAGTTCGATTCCTGGCCGAGAACACAATATGTGACATTTCTCGAATCTGGTACGCTAGTGACATCGAAGAGCTTGCCACTTGTGATGTTGGGCCGCTAGTAAAATTGGCTAAATGTGAACACGCTCCTTAAAAAAGCATGGTTTCTAACCACCCCGCAAGGGATATGGTCGTGATGGTAGTTTACTTAATATTATTTATTATCCAGATTAAATAATAATTATTATAAAATTAGTAAGAAGAATTATTTTGTATTTAGGCGTCATAAAAAAACAACAAATATTATTCTTATGAGCGTGGTTATTGTTATGAGTTGAATGAATAAATAGAACACGTTAAATGTTATGATTTCAAACTCATAGATCACCTTGATGGACTCATCAAATGCTTCTATATGGGATGGGTTTACGTCCTGGAAATGTAGAGCGAAATATTGAATAAAATTGGAACTAAAACTTCTAAAAATACTTATAACTTATTATTTCACAAAGTATTAATCATATTGCCTTCGTGGTCTAGCGGTTAAGTCCGTGGATTTAGACTCGGAGGTACTTGGTTCGATTCCTGGTCGGGACACAATAGGATTTATTTTAATTGTGATATTTTCCGAGTATGGTAAGCTAGAGACATCGCCGAGCTGGCCACTTATCACGATTGGCCTATAGTAAAGTTGGCTAATTCGCTTCTTTGTAAGCGTGGTTTCTGACCACCCCGAAAAGTTGTCTGTTTCTAACATATTAGTCTAAAGTATGATCATACAAAATTACGCGGTATATAGACATTAAATACCTAAATTATAATATGAGGCAAGAAGCCGAACGGTATACGACAATAGTCTAATGATTAAGTAGAAAAAAAAAATGAAACTTGAAATAATTTTCTTTTGAAGGGAGTCCTTCAAACCTGTCAAGTGCAAGTTTTTGTTTTGTAAATTAATTTACTGTGAATATTGTTAGTCAAAAGTGGTGTTGTTTTGTTTAATAATGTTCTACAATGTGAATAGTTGTGGAAAACGATAAATTGGACTTTGAATATGGGCCACAAGTTGCAGTTTATTTTTTTGCGGTTTTCCCGCGCTGTCAATTCCCATATTTTATATGACTCCCGACGTGTATGAGCCATGGTGCCGCGAGTGACTCCAAGAAAAGACTCAAATTCTGCAGTATCTGGAATTTGATGATGGCCTCATTAACTCATAAAAAAGAAAGATATATTACGTCATACTTGGCTGTATGGGCTAGACCTTGCCTTTGCCTTCCCTATCATCTCATTTATCATCCATTGGGAGAAGAGAACAAAAAAAAAAAAACTTTTGAAGTTTCTGGAGATAGTCGGTGTAAAAATGATTTAAAACAAAAAAAAAACTATAGCAGTGCAACGTGGAAATGCAGCTAGTGTATTTAATACTTTTAAACCCGAAATTTTTCTGAGTAGTTTCCTTGGTATACTACACATGTGCTAAAATTCTCAAAATATTACAGATTTAAAATAATATTAATAATAGCCGCCGGCACTCCTTGAAACTACAACGTAATAATTCAATTTTTGAGAATGTACATTATTATTTAAAACACAAGCGATGTCACTCAGAATCCTTAAAACCTACCATATCACATTTTGTTTTGAATGTCGACACTAAATTATTTCGCGATGTGCGTAGGATGGAAACATGCGAGGTGACCACTCGTACGCAGGGCAAATACTGAGCGAGATCAAGTCAACACCACGGCACACTTATTTAAAAACCCAGCAAATGATATTGTAAACAAATGTTTACTTTGACGACTTGACTTTACTGTATTAATCTAAATTGCAAAAGCTTATAATTAGCACCATTCCACCATCTGATTAGTCGATTCTTACTACTTTATTGTTGGTACGTGGTAAGTGAAGTTTTTATTTATTTAAAAACATTATTGCACAAAGTACAAAGGCGGACTTAATACCCGAAGACATTCTCTGACAGCCAAACCTTGGGGACAAATTTAACCGTATAAAGGTGCAATCATAAAGATAATAATAATATAATTAATGAAAATTAACAGTAAACTAATATATACTTACATCATATAAAATATTATAATATCAATAAACTAATACATACACATTATTATACATAAACATTAGTAGCAACAACTACAAAAGAGTTAGAGACACATGAAGAGTGATGAGAGGGGATAGATAAAAGGGAGTTGTGAGAAGAGCGAAGAGATTTGTCATGAAAAGAAGAGAGATTTTAGGGTGAGTTTTGAATTGAATACGTTATATACTTGTATATACGGTAACGATAAATGAGTTATGTACTTGTACTTATGTATCCATTTAATTTGAGTAACTATACAATATTTAAAATATTAAAAGCCATACAGCCCAAGAACTGAGAGTTTTAAACATAACTAAAGGGCCTAGCAAAGCCTATTTAAAAAAAAAAAACTTTTATTGTCAAGCTGGTGGTCAGACGGGGTTTTGATGTCAATACTTTCATAATTTCTTTCTTAGTATAAATATACTCGTATTTGTTAGGAAGAATATTATTAATGTTAAAATTAACAAGTTTTTATTATCTGTCGTTACTATGTTTTTAAATTGTAGAGCGGGGCTATGTGGAACAATATACCGGTGGTCACAGGTGGGTCAACGGATTTTCGTTATTTACGCGCTTTCAAGGTTATGGATCGACGTGTTTGCTCATGACTTCATTATCAAACAATTGACATTTTGTATATAAATACCGGGTTTTAAGTTACCTATACCTTTACTGATTCGGATTTACTGAATTGTGATGATATTATTAAGTTTAAGCACGGCTCAAGTAGTTTGTAACATAAATCTACAGTCGCACAATTTTTACAGTTTTCTATATTAAATATATATATATATATATAAAGGTAAATGTCTGTGTCCCTATGCATTGCAAAACTACTTGACCGATCGGGATGAAACTTTGGGAATATGTTGTGTGAACATCAGGGAAGGTTTCTGACATATTAGATTGCATAATAATCTTTGTAAATGAGACATTTCATAAGCGGGTGCAGTTACGAAGAAAATTGATAGTTTTAAATTATTTATTACTATATAAAACACACATTGATTAACATATAGTACTTATGAATAAATAAATATATAATTAAATATTAAATACATATATACAGATATATATAATAAGTGAGTTATGGCGACTTATTATGTTTGTGAAGTAAGTATATGTATAACCTATCTTTAAATATTTTTAGAGGTGGGCCTGTCTGATAATTAAAGGAAGTCTGTTCCATTGGCGAGCCGCAGATACTGTAAAGGAATCTGAATATCTGCTGGAATAGTGGGGAAGGATTTTAAGTAGGTTATTATGGGAAGAACGAAGTGAAAGATTGTGAGAGTCAAATAGGAATTTGAAACAATCTATCATTTATTTATTTTTTAGTTAGCTGGTAGAAAGGTAGAAGGCATCTGCCTAAAGGCATAAAGCTCGATTGTCTGCTTAGTTTAAAGTTATTTAACTTTGTGCAGGAAATTTTTTTTAACTTATAATAATATATTACAATGTTACTGTAACTTTTAATTATTCTGCTACCGGTTAACAATAGCCATGCATTAACCTTTTAATTGTTTGTGTTTACGTTTTAAAAAGCTATGTCGTGACTGATTTACATCGCACACGCCACGCTCTCTGATGTGTAATTGTAGTATACGATTTATCTAACAATACACTGTTTATCTGAGCACAATCGATACTATCCGCAATCTAAATAGGGCTGCCACTTCAGAGACAAGTTAATATATTAAAAGTAGATATTTTATTTATTTATTTAAAACTTTATTGCACGTTATACAAGGGGCGGACTTAAAGACATTATCTGACAGCCAACCTTAGGGACAATGTGGACCATTTGAAATGTAAGGTAGGTAGCAAATAGTTATATATAATAATAATAAACATTGACGTAACGTAAGGCGTTTTAAGGTGTTTTACTGAGTGAACTTAATAAAATCAAAGTCAATCTGACAAAGATGACTTGAATAAAATTTTATAAAACAGAATATTTCTCAATTGCACAATATTCAATCACACATTACAATAACACTCAAACAGTAAACACACTCACTTACACACCCACTCACTAACACACACTCATACTCTGACATACACGTACACATAACACTCATAATTCATGTTCTTTAGTTTCATTGTTTTTTTTTATGTAAGTTACCATTCTTTTAAGTTCATACATAACTTTTTTATTTTTCTCTTTACTTTCTTATATTTTATATACAGTTAATATTATTATTATTTCGGCTAAACATTAAATCTAAATCATTAAATCACTTTTTACTAATGTGTATCTTTATTATGAATAAAGTTTTCATTATTATTATTACCTACTCATATAACAAAAATAACAAAGGTGACAACCCTAATTCTATGTATAAGCGTGTGTCAAATTCAACACTTCCACAGTAAACACACTAACTTACACACCCACTTACTAACATACACTCACACTCTCACATACACGTTTTTATAGTAATTAATATTTTTTATTTTTTATGATTATATTTTTTTATGTAAGTCATTTTTATTTCATTTTCTTTTAAGTTCATACATTACTTTTTTATTTTTCCCTTTACTTTCTTATATTTTATATACAAGTAATATAATAATAATTATTATTTCGGCTTAAGATTAAATCTAAATCATTCAATATAATATGTATCTTTTTTATCAATATTTTTTTCATTATTATTATTACCTACAAATATAACTAAAATGACAAAGGTGACAACCCTAATTCTATGTATATGCGTGTGTCAAGTTCTTTTTTTAACTATCCAATTGATAATTATCAAATATAATTTTGTCGCGCATCAGAAATTACGACACGATGCGTACACAGTGTATATTGTTTTTTTTAATATTTTTTTATTTCCCACAAATTTACACATTTTTATTTATTTATTAATTCTTTTAAATAGTTGTATAGTTTTGTGGTCTTATGCCTTCTACTGTATTGTGTTCCTATGCTCCTTTGTCTACGATGCATGGTGTTAATAGAACTGTTGTTATTATTTAAAATTTGTTAACTGACATACCAAAATATAACGATTGTTATATAGGTGAAATATACAAATATACAAAAAAATGCCAAACACCATCGTCGCAGAAGTAGGCCAAATTCTCCAAAACTATATTCTGAAAGGCTCATCTTCAGGGGTTCTAGGGGCTGTAATGCTGTAATTATTTTGGACGTATAATTTAAATTACTATACATCTTGTTGGATTCAGTTTGGTGATTATGAAAGTCGTAATTAGTTCATATACCTAAAATAATTTTAATATATTTATTTCTTCGGAATATATGACTTTGCGCCCACCTGATGATAAGTGGCGTGCAAGGCCAAGGTCCATGTATGTTAGCAACTGAAATCAGACACTTATGTCCGACATCAGTTCCGAACACTATGCCGGCTTGACTAGATGCCTTTTCACACTTTGCTTAAACGACTCCAGGTTATAGGAAAGTGGAAACACAAAGGCTAGAAGAGCATTCCACATCTTTATTGTGCGACAGATGTATGAGTCACCAAAACTATGGGTACGCGAAGTGATGGTGTTTATGTAATTTAAATTATTTAAACTTCTATTTCATATTAATCATTAGTTGAGTAAAGAAATTATAAAACTTATTCAAATCAGATTTGTTCCAATATTATTTATTACACATGCGTATTCATAGTGTGAAAGAGACAGACTTTTGGATGTCAAATGTATAGTAATTCTTACAAAATGAATATTAAGAATACGGGAACGTAATCTTCAATGTTGCCAGAAAAAAAAATATCTTACGAAAAAATAAAAGTAACATTTATGTCTTCCGAGGATCCCTTGAGGGAACCCGTTTGAAAGCTGGAAGGAATGGTTGAGTGGAGGAGTCGTTGAGGAAACGTTAAACCATGACGGATCTTCCAAAACCTATTTCTGAATAGTTGAGTCTAGTGTCGCCACGATGGCCTGACGAGTTAGCTAGGGGTTTGTTGAAGTAATTATTTCAAAATTATACATAAAAATTTCAACAATACGAATAATAGTTACAAAATACTGTAGTCAAAAAGCAATAAGAGAGAATGATAGTAGTTTACCGAGCGGAACTGGAATGCATAGAATCCATACATCCGGCGCACGCGCATCGCTGTTGTTTAGGAAAATGACCGCAGACAATGCAAACCATTCGTGTATAGGTGTTTTATCTCACGAAGTCGGATTGATTTCAATTTTTACAAGAACATTGTTTTTTTGTGCTTAAACTAGAGAGCACTTAGAAGATATTTATTATTATTTAAGTGAAAACTTTACTGGATACGTAACTTTTTAAGATTTTTAATAAGTTAATTATTATTTATTATTTAAAACTTTATTTATACAATTATGTATATATATGTATTACTGCTCTCGTTGTCCCGAAGGTTTGACCGTCATAGAATGTCTAGCGGCATTAGGTCCGCCTTTGTACTTTGTGCAATTAAGTTTAAATAAATAAATATGTATGGGGATTTGAGCTAAATTGTATTCAGAGTTATATTTTTTTTTAATTTTACGAATAACATAATTGCACAGTAGGTATATCTAATATATAGTAATAATTACATTAGTCTTTTTAATCAAAACTAATATTTAAAATTTATTTTACATCATATTTACATTATATAAGTGTTTTTTATAAGTAGATATATTATCTTCTTTAATATTTAAGTATTTACTTATACATTAATGGTTTTTCTACCGATCTGCTCAAATATGTCACATCCGACTTCGTGAGATAAAACAGAAATAGTCAACGACATATATGTAAATAACACAAAACCAATTACCTGGTGAAATCTGCTGCGCCAAAGCCGGCCCGTGGGCACACATGTGGAAAACCGCAGAGCAAAGGAAGAGAGATTTTATTTTCCAAAGCAAATATTGAGGCTAAATACTTGATCGACTAATCATCCGTAATACTCGTAACTTGCAATTTGATTCAATAAAAATAAAAGAGATTTCTCCGCTAAAAAATAATGATATTCGAATTGTCAAAGCACTGAGTACTCTGGAATAAAAACGTGAAAATTAAAAAGGAATAAAATGAGGTACCTACCATACAAGCACAAACCTATTTATTAACCAACTTAATGCAAAATAAACGAAGTTGGTGCCTTATTTACAAGATTTATATACATCTTTCATGACCATTACAACGTATTCAGAAAATTAATTTATTTTCGCACATTTCAAACCACCAGTATACGATATAATTATAATTTACTTAACTTAATTTTCTTTAATTTAAGGCGTTTTATTATATTTACTTCAATTTTTTTTTAAATGGTTGTCATATTTTTGTTTTGTTATTTTTTGTTAATTTTAGTTTTAAAAGTAATAAGTAGCTTCAGCTTATCATTTTTATTATTAGTAAATGCTATGAAACGTAATTGGTATTAAGCGCAAACGTTATATAGTGGAATCCGTTAACTAATATATATCACGCTATTAAAGTTGATATTTGCACGGCCGCTGGCAAGGTCGAGCGCTTATAGAGTTCAGAATTGAGTAATATTTTATAATTATGATGCAATCTCTGACGTAAATAACGAATCCACTAATAACGTTTGCGACTAAGTTACAGAATAGGGCTACTGTTTGTCTAGAAATGTACAGTGACATTGGTTTAAAAACGACAGACGGCGCGTGTCTAGTAGCTAGGGGTAACTTGTTTCACTGGTGGGCTGCAGACACAGTATACGAATCTAAATAGTGCAAATTATTATTTAAAAAAAAAAATAGATTCTTTATAATCATAATACACCTCGCTACTTGATTTTTCGAATATCTGTGCGACTCACACACCCGTTCTCTTCGTTCTTCTTTACAGAACAACCAACTTTCTATCCCTCTTCACTCTTCTAGCAGATATTCAGATTCTCTCACCGTGTTAGCAGCTCGTCAATGGAACAGGCTACCATTGTTTATCAGACAGGCACCGTCTTTAAATATATTCAAATTATTTTCTCTTACTTCCTTTAAAAGCAAAACGAATCCTAATCACCTGACATATTATTATATATATGTATGTATAATTATTTATGTATTTATCTTAATTATGTATTATTATTTTTCTGTTAGGTATTATAGTATTATAAATGTATATATTGTATTTATTTACATATTTTAATTTTGGTTTTTACTATATTATTTCTATTTTCACACTCTGCACCCATAATATTAATCTCTCACTCTCCCAAAGGTTAGCTGGTAGAGAATACCTTCATGGTATTATGCTCGCCTATGTACAACACTTTATATTGTATATTTTGTGTGCAATAAAGATTTTTTTTTCTGCTTAGAACATTGTATTCGTTTTTTAAAATAAATTAATATAAACAAGCACACATTTTGTTCAAATTACTATCCTAAATCGGCAAATTGCGTGCTTGCGAATTGTATAGAGGCAGTGGCTACAAACGGCACATCTATACGTGTAGAAACTTTGTTGAAGCATAAAATAATATGTAAATTGTAAGTCGATGTTTAACATTCAATATTCACAAACACGCATAGACGTCAGATTATGTTCACGATAAATCTCACATAATCCTCTCAAACGATAAGTGCATTATATGAAAATGACATAACAGTTACCTAAGTTATTTAAGTTCGGACGCATTTGCCGCAGAACCGACGAACGATGGTGTAAACAGGTCCTAGATCCACGTACAGTACAACAACTTGACATATGGCAGGGGTTGGATGAGGATATAACCAGCTGTGGTTTAAATCAATACAAAACTTAGGTCAAGTTCGGAGATTAAAGTTATTACAATCTTAATTGCACTCAAACAAGGTCAGCTTATCGATTTAACGAATTTGCGTGTCTGTATGTAACCAAGGCAATAAATTCTAATTTCAAAGTCAAATAAGGTATTTCCTGTATTTAAAAAAATGTGTTTACTTAACTGATACCTTAGACATGCGTTCCACTGCGGTAAAATACTGCCGTGTACTGCAATTTGCAATTCAATCTTGCTATTATTTATCTTATCAAATTTGCTAACAATAGTTGATAAAATATAGCTTGAGCTCTATGACAGCTAGATGGTAGCTTCAATGGGGTGTATCACTAACTTTTTATCACATAAATGGCGCATGATAGATGGTACCTTATATAACTGTCAGTTGCATAGAAATCTTGAAATTTTATTACGAAATCTATTATTTTCTGGATATCATGCCGAAGTGAGCAGCTTTTAAGTGTACAAATCAAGATTTCCAAGCGGAATCAAAGATATGGTGATCTCAAAATTGCCGTTTTATTAATTCAAACTATTATCTTTAAAAAGACGGTGTTCGCTTTCTTAAGTCTTCTAAGGTAGGTAACGTTAAGTTAAAATACATTAATTTGTTATAAAAAAAAAAAAAAAAAACCAATAACATTTAAAAAATGATGCGTCATAGGTGTAAACAAGGTACCATTGCCGCTAGCGACATCTACAAAAAGCTTTGCCTGATACACCCCATTGAATACGAGGGTTAACGTTTTATATGTATATAGACCATTGTTTTTTACGTTTTGTGTGGTGAAAACTGCGTACCTACTCGTACATATGTGAGCATTTAAGACCACAGCGTATTTGACGGTTTTAACACCATCAGTAGCCTTAGCACGATCAAACTTATCCGTTATCCAAACGAATACATTTTTTAATGTTTTAAATTTGTAGTCCCGTACGTTGTACCTAATGTCTCCTCCACTCAACCATTCGTTTAGCTGACCGAGGGATTCTTGAAAACGCTATTCAAACGGTCTCCAAAACTCGAAAAGCATAAATTTTACCAATTTAAAAATTTCCTGTAAGATAAGCTTTTTTTTCTGGCAACATTGATAATTGAAGTTCCCGTAATAATAATTCCGTTATAAAAATATATATAAATATGGAACGATGATTTGAATGAGTTACACAGTTTGTTTTAACTAATTAATTATGTAAAATACAGTAGTAATATTAACAAGGACGTTTCAAGGTACGTCGCGAAGTTCCTTGAGTTTGACAATTCTATTCCTTGAACGTAGTCACGTGCCGAGGAGTCCCTCCGTAAGATATATTTCCGTGGAGTTAACGTCTAAGAATATGGGTGTTTATGTTCTCAATTGGATAGCAGAGTTTGAACGTGCTTAGACAGCAGTTTGTATGTTTGCCCATAATTTTGATTTTACATACAGTCCACATAATATTTTTTAATAAATAAAATAACCTGTTACTGTGATGATCAAAACTAGAATGTTTATTATACTGTCACAAACATGAGTAATATTATTTTATGCAAGATTAAAGTGCACAGTAGTCTTTTGAAGATAATATTTTTTACTTACATGATAATAATGATGGATTGCAAATTTGTGACGTACGAGTATATTTTAAAAAGATTTATTTTTAATAACAAGGCGTATTTAGCATTCAATAATAATATTATTATCGGATACATATTTGTGAAATTTATCCATACTCTGTTTGCCGAGGGTTGGGTAAATAATAATAATAAAAATCTTGGAATAGCGACTGTTAAATATCGCAAATTGTATTACGAGCGTCGCTTATCGCAGCGCGTAGTATCGTCGTACGAGGCACGCAGTTGTCAAGCGCGAGAAGGGCGGGCAAGCGGGATCGGTGTAAATAATTAGCGGGGCTAATTAGAAGAACCCTTGATTTTTTTGTACAACTCTCTTCAAACAGACCATAGACTGATACATCGCAACATAAAAAGCGTGGCATTAAACTTTCCTAGATATTGAAACCTGCCGAAAAAGTTTAAAAAATGCAACTGACATCAGTCATTAAAGACTGTCACTATTCCTGATGTGAATTTTACTTAAGTACCTACGTTTAAAAAATAATTGTTGTGCGTGGGTCTAAAGCTTGAAAATGTTTCGTCCGCCTTTGATTAGGGATGAAAAAAGAAAAATATGAAAAAAGAAAAATAAAAAAGAAAAATATGAAAAAAGAAAAATATGAAAAAAGAAAAATATGAAAAAAGAAAAATATGAAAAAAGAAAAATATGAAAAAAGAAAAATATGAAAAAAGAAAAATAATGAAAAAAGAAAAATATGAAAAAAGAAAAATATGAAAAAAGAAAAATATGAAAAAAGAAAAATATGAAAAAAGAAAAATATGAAAAAAGAAAAATATGAAAAAAGAAAAATATGAAAAAAGAAAAATATGAAAAAAGAAAAATATGAAAAAAGAAAAATATGAAAAAAGAAAAATATGAGAAAAGAAAAATATGAAAAAAGAAAAATATGAAAAAAGAAAAATATGAAAAAAGAAAAATATGAAAAAAGAAAAATATGAAAAAAGAAAAATATGAAAAAAGAAAAATATGAAAAAAGAAAAATATGAAAAAAGAAAAATATGAAAAAAGAAAAATATGAAAAAAGAAAAATATGAAAAAAGAAAAATATGAAAAAAGAAAAATATGAAAAAAGAAAAATATGAAAAAAGAAAAATATGAAAAAAGAAAAATATGAAAAAAGAAAAATATGAAAAAAGAAAAATATGAAAAAAGAAAAATATGAAAAAAGAAAAATATGAAAAAAGAAAAATATGAAAAAAGAAAAATATGAAAAAAGAGAAATATGAAAATAAAAGGAACTGCCACTATGAAATAGTTCCTAGTTTTGTGGTTATTGTGTTTTTATTATTATTATGCAGTAGCACCGCTTATTTAATATAATTTAGATGGTACGAAGTTCACTAAATCTAAATAAATAATCAAAAGAAAATCATTCAAATCAATCAAAAGATTAAACGTTCTAACATACGGGATAGGTATTATTCGACCATAGTCGATGCAACTTAAACGAAACGTCGTCGTCGGAACTAATATCTCGCTAAGGTAAATCGAGTATAGACCCGACGATGTTTTAAAAAAAAACTATTTGGATTGCGTGCAAAAGATGATATAGTTCTATACTCGGTATATATAGTTATAAAAACTCACCTGTAAATACTTGGCTCGTCTTTGTTCCCGATAGAGTTTCCTCATATGTTCAGCTTGTTGCTTAGCCAGCTCCCTCTCTGGGACCAGGGGAAGGGGATCTCGTCGCACTGGGCATCGGTAGTGGATGTTCACGTCGCTTTCCAAATATCTCCGCGGGGATTCTAAAGAACGATTTTTTATTAGATATATGATTTAAATACTATTAAAGTGCTGGCGTTCTTCCGTGAGTTTGGGGAAAGACTTGGTGACGGATGATCCTTTGAGGAAAAAAAAATTTGTTCAAAGGCTCGGCACAAAACTCCTATCGGTCGGTCGTAATTTAATTTATTAAATTTTACAAAATTTTCAATTATTTAACATTTAGTAAATTTATATAAATATATTTATCATAGTGATAGGTTACTAAAACCCAATATTGTACCTACAAATCGGGGTTTATGAAGCACGGGCATGGTAATCATGTAATAATAGATACACGTAATAATTTAGTTTTTAATTTATTTTATTTATAACCGCTGCCTCATTGAGATTATACTAGATCTTCACTACAGGAGAAGCGCCTTCCAAAACATATTTCTGGGGAAATTG
Source organism: Tinea semifulvella (assembly GCA_910589645.1). Classification (NCBI taxonomy): domain Eukaryota; kingdom Metazoa; phylum Arthropoda; class Insecta; order Lepidoptera; family Tineidae; genus Tinea; species Tinea semifulvella. The sequence continues at coordinate 11,659,046 of OU342586.1, forward strand.
ACCTTCACTCTTCACGATGACCAGGCGGGTTAGCGATGGTCTGACGTCAATTTAATAGCTATTTATTAACGATTCCACGTATTAATGAAACCGTGCCCGACGGCTTAACCTGGTCTCCGAGGAAACAGTGGTGTTGGAAATCTAAGACAAATTTAATGTACGTAAGAAAAGTGTATTTTTATTTGGTACATGCCGATGTTACTACTCTATAGTAAAATTAAAATTAAACAGCTTAAAAAATCTTCAAATTAGCTCTCTGTCACGAAAAAAAAAAATTGATCAAAAAACTGAGGTTAAGGTTGAGCATAGGCTGGCAAGCTCTAACCATTTTAGCCTTACGCTTTTTGTGTTTAGTTTGATGTATATAAAAATTTGGATAAAATATTTGTTTCTGGAAGTTAAAAGTCAATAAAAACTTATAATTCAAAATACACCCCGCAAGGTTTTATGCCTTCGCGGTCTTACGTTTAATTAGTGTTTCTCGGAGGTACCGGGTTCGATTTCTGGCCCAGACACAATAATACTTATTAATTTAAATAAATATTTATATTATTTGTGATATTTTCAAAGTTTAGAGACATCGACGAGCTTGCCATTTGTCATGATTGGCCTATAGTAAAGCTGGCTAAATGTGAATCCGCTTCGTTAGGAGCGTGGTTTCTGACCACCCCGGAAAGAAATGTAATTCATTACATTAAGATAGTTAGAAACGGATTAACCAATGTTCTGGTTATCACTCTTACGAAGGTTAGTTAGTAAAAACGATCATAATATATATATATAGTTATATTATTATTAACAAATATAATATACCATTTTCTCTTGATACCTACAAATTTATAAAAGGGCTGGGTAAACGAATCTTTCAAGAGTGTTGCGATCCCAAATGCCATAACTACCTAAAACATAATATTTCCATAATAATTCAACGAGAAAATGCGGCGAGCGTTTTAGGTACCCCTCCCTGGTGGTAAGCACTTAGTTTATTTTGTAGAATAGTTTTAATTTCATAGGTAGTTTTAGTTCAGCTTTATTTATAATTAGTTATTTAATCTATTTTATTTTAATATTTTTGTATCTACTTCCAATAAATAATTTATGTAAACTTAAAAAAAATATACCATATATATTTTTACATGTTTTTTATTTGAATGTTTTTTAAAAAGTAACCATAATCGTTATGCCTAACAGAACGCGTAAGGTGTAAAATATGCAAATAGTGGCACACGTAAATGACCGTATGTCGCAAGTAGGTACTACGTGCTTGCAATGAGTGACTTGAGAAAGTTGACACGGCGCAGATGAAAGGGCATATAAGGTACTGATGGTAAAGGCGGTTACGCCCTTTTGGAGATGGTAAACTAATCGCCTACGCGTAATATGTGCACAGTTTATATTTTTACTAGATAAGTTAGATATTTAGGTCAATATGTTGCGTCAAGTTAGATATAGCCTGATTTAGTAATGATATCGATGTCGAATCGCAATTGGCGTAAGGGATAAAGAACCAATTTGGAGGATTTAGATAATTTAATACAAAAATGCCTCCGTGGTCCGCCGTGGTAGTCCGTGGTGTTAGACTCGGAGGTACCGGGTTCGATTCCTGGTCGAGACACATACTATTATCGTAACTTGGACTAATAACCATACAAGTGCTATAAAGTTTGACATGCATGATTTACAGAAGATAAAATCGTATGTTTATTACCTAACATTATGTTGACATACTTATGCAACACGACAAATCATAAGCAGGCGATTGTCCGAAACAACGACGCATCTCCAATCGTAAACCGGTTGGAATTTTATAAGCGTTACGTTCGGTTACATAATTATCTACTATGGCGTTATACTTCTGTAGACACGGCCGATAAAAATATACATAGTTAATTTTTTTTTAACTGCTTCCTTGGTTTATCCGTGGATTTAGACGCGGTGGTACAGGGTTACAATAATTTATTTTTGATATTTCTCGAGTTTGGTACGCTACGGACATCGACGAGTTTTTTTTTTATACTAGCACGACATGTGACCTTAGGCCCACCTGATGGTAAGTAGCGCGCAAGGTCCATGAATGTTGCAACTGAAGTCAGACACTCATGACCGACATCAGTCCCCAAAACTATGCCGGCTTGACTAGAAGCTTTTTCAAACTTCGCTTGAAGGACTCCAAGTTATAGGAAAGTGGAAACACAGAGGCTGGAAGAGTATTCCACATCTTTATCGTGCGACAGATGTATGAGTCCCCAAATTTATACGTACGCGAAGGGATGGTGACTACGGTATGTGGGTGCATATTCTGACCTGTGCGTGTGGTTCGGTTGCGGAATGGAGAGGGAGGGATTAGGTTATAGAGTTCTTTGGAGCACTCACCATAGTATAGCCGGTAGAACACGCTCAGAGAAGCCACATCTCGGATTTACTACTTGTCATAATGGGCCTATAGTAAAGTTGGCTAAATGAATACGGTCATGTTGATACTATGATGTTGAGTATAACCGAGCTTACAGCAAAAAAGGCGACGTGGTGTTGTCGTTAAAATTTTGGCACTTGGACGTCATGGGCTACAGAGTTTCTATAGCAAACGGCACAAATGTGTCGACGCACGTGGACACACCATACCACGTCCAGGGGACCAACGTCATACAATCAAATCTCTTGCCATCATCTCTGATTACTCCAACAGGCTACAAAAGAGCTGGAACCTCGATGGTGGCTAGAGAGAGCCCTTTTATTAGTATCATTAAGGGAGCCGTAGCGGGAAAATCTTCCCACACTTTTGGAACAGAATAGATCCTTTCCAACTCCTTTCCACACGGACATTTTATATTATGGCATGATAAATTAATTTAATAAATAATAAAACAAAAATAATATTGAGGCATAAAATTTACAGTCTTAAATAATAAAATGTAACCAAGGAGGAAACTGATCCTCAGCTTAACCCAGAGAATTCTAGTCTGGGGATCAGAGTTCCTCCAAAAAATGATGTAAACAATTTTTGGGAACAAATAAACGTTTTTGTATCGTATTTGTATTGTATTATACGAATATCAACTTGAATAGCGGTTAATTGTGCTTATAGTTTGCGCTTAAAGAAAAATAATTTGACTACATTAAATTGAACAATAAATTGACACAAACTTGTCACGTCTATGCTAATTAGGTGCTTAGGCCTTCATGGGGCGTGTCTACAGAAATAGAATGTCAAAATGCCACAGCTGTCAATCGGCCCGTTACGGATCGTATCCACCATAACATTTCCGTGCTGTTATCAACTTTTACTCTCTTGTCGCCAACTCACGAAAATAGTTTCCCGGTTTTAACTTGTATGTATAAGGTAATTAAAATAATTTTAACGATGCACGCGAAAATTTATTTCCGATCGATGGACAAAACTACGCGTTACGATAATAATAAGATTTTTTTACAATATATATATGTATATTTTTCATAATGTTTAGTTTGTTTTGAATGTCACATTTTGGTATAATTTAATATTAATAGTTATCTCTTTATAAATATATATATATATATATATAACTTTGTACATTATATAATTATATATCCTATCTGTGGATAACGGTGTTAATTGTATAATTACCTGTACTATGTAATTTATATTTGTATTGTATCCTTATTGTACAATTGTTTGTTATTTTAATTAAATATAATTTTAACTGGATCGTCACAAAATAATTGGCTTGTGTTTTTTTTTCGATTAGGATAGGTTTAAGATAAGTGAAGTTCTCGATAATTTTTAATGACAGTAATAATTTACAGAAATAATAGTAACTTATTAACAAAAAATACTAATCATCATCACACACATACTTACGTTAGACTAATATATTATTCTATTGATAGAAACATACAACTTCCGAAATATATTATTTTATTGTTAGAAACTATATGTCGTAAGACCATACAAAGTCACCCAGTATATGTGCATATACATAAATATACTCAGACAATATATATGTATTTAGGTTTTATTTTTCATAGTCTATGCGTGCTTCTTATAGTAGATCTTAACTTGTGACGTTGCGACTACTTTCGACGATTTATATAGATATTATTTTATCAATAAAAAATACATAATAAATAAAAATAAATATCTTTGCATCACTTACTGAAAGAATTGGGCCTAAGCAGGTCTGCCGTCAATACATTTATGGAACGAGCTTCCAAGACGGCATTAACGGAATCATACAGTATTTGGTTGGGTAGGGAGAGAAGTAGAATGGTGGATGGTGAGCGTATTATCGCGCAATAGAAAAAAAAGGAGGCCTCCTTTTCTTAAACCAGCCTATTGTCGGTCGCAAGCCCGAGACACCATTCTTCTCATATCTTACCCACACACGATGGACCCGGCACCCGCACGGTGAATCCATGGAATGCTTAGAAATTTGTCTTCTTGTATAATAAATAAAAATAAATATATAAATATTTCCAGACAGGTCACACAGCGCCATCTAATTTCTGTTACTTGAGGCTTGTGTTACGGAAACTAGATGGTTGATAAACTACATATTATACTTTTTTTTTGTATATATATACATATTATACATATAAACACCCAGACCGAGACAAATTATACAATGTACAACTTGCCCCCGGTGGGAATCGAACCCACGACCTCCCGAGTTCACGGCAACGTTGGTTACCACTAGACCACGGAGGCGGTCGTATTGTGTATGTATTGTATACCTAAACTCTAAAATAAAGTTGAACGTCACGTTTGTAACAAGCATTGTTCTAATTGGATGATGAGAATTTCTGATATGGTATGTAAGATATTGTACGTGCCACTGTTTGTGTGGGCAAGTAAATTAGGAAATAGTTGGTAACATTGTTTTGGAGGACGATTGAATTAGCGAAAACATCAATTACAGAATGATCAATAAATAGTGATTGCAAAACATGTTTGGGAGTTTTTGTTAAAATTAATAAATAGGTTGGTTTTTCTGTCTATTTTATTTGTTATTGTACTTTGTTGCATAGTCTCTTCAATGATAAAGAAGACAAAGTAGTATTTCGTAGCATACAGTCTATTGGTCACGATTTTAGAGCATTTTTTAAAAGAAAATAAAATTAAGTGTAGCAACACCATTCCATTTTTATTTACTGTAAACCCCGTCTGTAAGTGTCATTATCGTTTTCGTGCAGTCTGTGGTCGCGTCCATAATTCTGTTAATAAAAGTTAAATACGTAAAATCTGTTAAAAGATGGGAAGAAAGAGATCTAGGGAGGAATCAGTCGAGAGACTAAATAGAAAAATAAAGAAATACGAGGAAAAGTTAAGAAGAAAAAGGTCTTCCACGCGATCCCGGTCTCCTCAATTGAGGACCCCACCGCCGCCAAGCCCGCAATCACAAATTCTGCAAACAGGCCCAGACCCTGGCCCACCTGACGTTGAAATTGCAGAAGATATCGTATCGCCTCGTCAAACCCATAATGGTATGTAATGATTGAATATTTTTTTTTATTAGGTACCTGCACTACCCTCTTATTTTATTTGTGCTATCTTTTTAAGAATGGAATTGTGGCCTACTATTTGTGTAGTTCCTTTTCCAAAATATGGTGTTGTGATGTATTGACTGGATACTTCCTTCACCATGGGTTCATATGACATACCTACCGACATGTTAATGTTTATTAATTTTTTTTTTTTTTTTTTTTTTTTTTGGCACTGTGTTCTACTACCTGGGTAGATTCCTTTGCTACTTCGTCATGGTATATGGTCATTGTGCTTTTCAGATGGAGAAGAAAATATACACAATGAAATTTTGGAGCTACTTGGAGAAGCTCCAAAAAATAATGAGTATGGCCCTGACATTCATAAAGATTTATCATTAAGATGGGCGGCTATTCTAAAAAATGGCCTAAAGAAAGAAACGAGAGAAGAGATGAAAAATAAATATCTGACACCTTCTAATTGTAAAACAATATGTGCCCCAAAATTGAATGCAGAAGCTCAAGCAGCTATGAGCGAGACCGTTATTAAACGAGATAAGGCTATTGAATCAAAACAAAAACAATTATCAAGTGCAATTTCCGCCTTGGCTCAAGCTTTAAATATTCTGTTTAAATCACATGATCATAGTAGTCATACCTTAATTGCTATGATCAGTGATGCTGGCCGTCTCCTCTGTGACCAGCATTTTTGTGAATCGAGGACAAGGAAAAATTTCATAGCCTTCGGATTAGATAAAACTATCCGAGATGCCATCAATGACACTGAAGTTGATGAATGGCTATTTGGAAAGGATTTTTCAGAAAAATTAAAAGCTTCTAAAGTAATAAAAAGAACGGGCCAGGATTTAAAAAACATAAATGTCAAAAAGCCAACTTCCAATACTTTAAACTCCAGGGGCTCGTCCAGCACAATAAACAAAACCCAAACACAGCAGGGCGGGCCAAGACAAAATTATCAAAATTACAAGAAAAGGGTACCCAACCAAAACAAACCTTACAACTATCAGTTCAAGAACAACCAACAGTTGAACAACAAACCTCAGTATTATCAGAACCGTCGTTAACAGAACAGGTGAGTCCTTGTGGACAATTAAAATATTATCATCATCAATGGACAAGCATCACTAATGATGCAAGAATATTGTCCTGGATTAAAGGATATAAAATTCCTTTTTGTTGTGTGCCATCTCAGTCATATCAACCAAAAAATGAAAATTTTCCTCATAATGAAATTGCCATAATTGATAGTGCAATAGCCGACTTGCTTCGCAAGGGTGCCATAATCACTTGCGAGTCTTGTGAAGGACAATATCTGTCAAAGATATTTACTGTTCCCAAACCTAATGGGGAAAATAGATTTATACTTAACTTGAAAGAGTTAAATAGATTTGTTCATACTGAACATTTTAAACTTGAAGATATGAGAACAGCCATTAAGCTTATGTCACCCAATTGCTATATGAGTACCATTGACCTAAAGGATGCATATTTTTTAATACCTATTCACAACGATCATAAAAAGTTTTTAAGGTTCTTATGGAAATCAACATTATTTGAATTTCAAGTCCTTCCTTTTGGACTAAATACTGCTCCTTATGTATTTACAAAATTGGTAAAACCTGTAATGCATTATTTGAGATCATTGAGTCTTATCTCTGTCATATATTTAGACGATATTCTGTGCATTGGTCGTTCCTACAATGAATGTCAGACAAATGTTGACATAACCATAAAAACATTAAAAAGTCTAGGTTTTATTATAAACTATAATAAAAGTTCATTATTACCTAATAATAGAGTCAAGTTTCTAGGTTTTATGTTAAATTCATCAAAATTTATTATCGAGTTGCCAGATGAAAAGAGAACAAAGATCAAAAGAGAAATAAATCATTATAAAAGTTTAAAATCTTGTAAAATAAGAGAATTTGCACATCTCACTGGCTTAATTACTTCAGCCTGCCCAGCAGTTGCTTATGGTTGGCTGCACACCAAGGAGTTGGAAAGGCAAAAATTTATTTATTTAAAAAAGAATAATAATAATTATGAAAAAGTTATGCCTATTTCAGATAAGCTTATGTCAGATTTCCTGTGGTGGTTGGAAAAAATTGATTCAGCTACAAACAGCATTAAAACGCATCAATATAAATTGGAGATTTTTTCAGATGCCTCTCAGACTGGATGGGGAGCCTCGTGCGGTACTGAAACAGCTGCAGGGTTGTGGAATGACAAGGAGCGAAAAAACCATATTAATTACCTCGAATTACTTGCTGCCTTTTTCGCTCTCAAGTCATTTGCTAGTAATTTACAGAATTGTGAAATACTTTTACGCATAGACAACACTACAGCTATTTCATATATTAACCGCATGGGAGGTATCCAATATCCGCATTTACATTCAATATCAAAACAAATATGGGAGTGGTGTGAAATTAGAAAAGTCTATGTTTTTGCTTCATATATTAAATCAAAACATAACGTAATTGCGGACAAGGAGTCTAGGAAGTCGTACTCTTCTGAAATTGAATGTGAACTTAATAATTACTTTTTTTACAAAATTGTAAAAGCTTTTGGAAATCCTGACATAGACTTATTTGCAAGTCGCGCAAATGCTAAATGTAAAAGATATGTTTCATGGAAGAACGATGCTGACGCATTTCAAATAGATGCGTTTACGTTTTGTTGGAAACCACATTTTTTCTATGCATTTCCACCTTTTTCAACTATTTCTAGAGTATTGCAAAAAATTATACAAGAACAATCTAGAGGTATCGTTATTGTACCTGACTGGCCAACTCAACCTTGGTATCCTGTTTTCCAAAAACTAGTTGAATCTAAATTGTTAATTTTTGGACCTAATAAAAACATGTTAAAATCTTATTCTAGCAATCAACAATTTCAAGACCGCCTTACCCTGGTTGTCGCGGTGTTGTCGGGGAAGCGTTATCTCGACGTGGAGTGTCACCAACCATCATGAAGGTCATGTTTGCTTCACTCTCTGATTCCACCGTCAAGCAATATAATACATATCTTAGACAATGGTTTGAATTTTGCATTAATAATGAAATTGATTATTTAGAAGTATCCGTACCTAAGGTACTTATGTTTCTCATGTCAATGTATGAACAGGGTGCTGTATATGGTACACTAAATGGTTGCAGATCGGCCCTATCCCTGATACTCGGTCCAAATATAAGCAGTGACGACCGCATTAAGCGATTTATGAAAGGTATTTTTAGGTTACGTCCTCCACAACCAAAATACGACATAACATGGGACCCTAACACTGTTATAAATTATTTATCTGGCCTGTTTCCCAATGAACAATTGTCATTAGAAATTTTGTCCAAAAAACTTGTTACTCTGTTGGCCATTATTACAGCTCATAGGGTTCAAACCATTTCACTTATTAAGCTACATAACATCAAATACTTTGATGATAAAATTTCTATTAAAATACCTGATTTCATAAAAACCTCTAGAATTGGTAATGTTCAACCTAATCTCGTGCTGCCTGTTTTTACAGACAAACCTGAAATATGTCCTGCTAAAACCTTATTAGCCTATGTGCAAAAAACTGAGACAATCCGCAACAATTGTGACAATTTATTTATTTCCTTTAAGAAACCATATAGGGCAGTTAGTTCACAAACAATTAGCCGATGGATAAAAATAACCCTTGGAGAAAGTGGCATCGACATTTCAATTTTTTCGGCACATAGCACACGACACGCCAGCACTTCAGCGGCTAAACGTTTAGGTGTTAGTATAAACACAATCCTAAAAACTGCTGGCTGGAGTGAAACATCTAGAACATTTAGTCAATATTATAATCGAGATCTAATTGAAAAACCTGACAGTTTTGCGAGAACCTTGTGCAATTCTCGCTTGTAATGAAAATAAAAACATACAATTTATAATATTATATTTTTATGAAGAATCTTATTATTTAGTTAATGTGCAAACAGCAATATACTATAATAAAATATTTTTGTTTAATATTATATTATGAATAATAAATGAATTTGATTTACATTTACATATCATTATTTCACAAGCTCTAAACATCTACTTTGTCTTCTTTATCATTGAAGAGACTATGCAACAAAGTACAATTAGTAATTAAACGAACTTACCTGAAGTGAAGTTCTATTATAATTGTACGCGTTGCATAGTCTCGAAATGATACAACCCACCCAACCCTATTTTTTACCCCAAGAATCGTGAAATAATTGATAAGTAATGACAGTAATTAATCTCTAAACTTAATGACACTTACAGACGGGGTTTACAGTAAATAAAAATGGAATGGTGTTGCTACACTTAATTTTATTTTCTTTTAAAAAATGCTCTAAAATCGTGACCAATAGACTGTATGCTACGAAATACTACTTTGTCTTCTTTATCATTTCGAGACTATGCAACGCGTACAATTATAATAGAACTTCACTTCAGGTAAGTTCGTTTAATTACTAAATAAGATCTTAATTTACGAGTACCTACGTATAATGAAATAAAACATTAATTCACTTATTACATGCGATGTTTTATTAGACAGTTAAAATTATACAGAGGGGGATATTTTGCGAGCATCCTTGGGATCTCTAATGGACTCTTTCGCTTCTGTTTTTTTTTAAACATAGATTTATTTTATAAATTGAATACCTATTATTCTTTATTTAAGAAGTTTAAAATTCTACTATAATTATTTAAGAGATTATTAGAATTAAATTAAAATTATGATATATAAATCAATCGTAAGCTTTATAAGTTGTATAAATTTATATATAATATATATTATATATATATAGATAATTCAATACAATATAATACATAAAGTAAGTCTTGTTTCAAGCGGTGTTATTTTTATGTAAATATCACCATCGCAAGCTTACAATATTAGTTCTCCTTGAAAATAGAAATTGGCATTTGACGTCATTGCAAATGGCACGAGAACAACAAAAAGGTGTAGGCGGACTGATGGTGGTAAATTGCCCAGTCTGCCGGGGCGGATAAGTATCCACCGTTCGTGCCGATAAACCCAGTAAAGTGTATCCACACGATTCGGGTTCAGGCTCGGATTGCCAACATGCCCAGTCAAGCCGGCATAGTGTTAGGGACTATTACCAGTCATGAGTGTCTGATTCCAGTTGCTAACATTTTTGGACCTTGCGCGCCACTTATTACATGTCGTGCTAGTACAAATAATAAAAAAAAAAATACAATTACAAAATCGATTTTCAAGTAATATTTCGATAGCGTGGAAGTTTGAGTAATTTCCGTAATAGAAGAGTTAGGTCGAACGAAAGTAGTTTCAACTAGAAGGGATAATGACTACCTCACTATACCTAGCTTTAACAACGCTTTAATTGGTGCTAGCCTATAATTTTACAGTAGTTAAGTGTATGCATAAGCACTACTGGGATCTAATTCTTGAATGTAGTAAAACTGGGACTACAATTCAATTCAATTCGTTTATTTTCTGTAATTAGGCATAGGACAAAAAAAATGTATTTTGCACTTTTACAAGTCAAATTTAAAATAAATATGTATACGAGCATATACATATAATCATTTATTTATTATAATTTTTTTTTATTTTTTTTATTTAGTTTTTCTATACTTATTGTAATTTTTATAATATTGTTATTTTTTATAAGCCATAAAGCGTCCGTGGTCTAGCGGTTAAGTCCGTGGATTTAGACTCGGAGGTACCGGGTTCGATTTCTGGTCGGGACACAAAAATATTTATTAATGTAAATAAATACATTTAATTATTATTAAATTTATTTGTGACATTTTTCGAGTTTGGTACGCTGGAGACATCGACGAGCTTGCCACTTGTCATGATTGGCCTATAGTAAAGTTGGCTAAATCTGCTTATTTATAAGCGTGGTTTCTGGCCAACCCGAAAGGGAAACGGTCGTGATGATACATAAAGGCTAATGTGGTGGTCGCCTATAATAGGTGCAGCATCTAACTGTGTACATGTTAACACTGTTGGCTACCCTATTATAAATAAATAATACTTTTTTAAGAGTGCACTTATTTAATAATATAGAATGATTTGAATGCTGTAAAGCTGGGACAAATAAAATCATTAATATCACTTAAGTTATCTAAATACGTAGTTAGTGGCTATGGTATGAGGGTGCATACATGTGCGCGTATTTTGTCAATCCGTATGGAATTTGACTGCTACTCTATTAGGTAAATTAAATTATATCACTTTCAAGAATAGCCCCCAAGTTCGATATGTTCTCGGATATGTTGCTTTTTGTTATTACATTTCGTTTGCTTGCGTGCAAATGTGGGTTATAGATTTGTAATTAAGGTTGATTTATTGAGTTTATAGAGCAGTACTTATAGCTTTTACTTACGAATATATTATTTATTTAAATTTTACTAATTATATAAAGATTTAATTAAAAATTAACCTTCGTCAACAAAACATTTCTTTAATAATTCAACTGGGAAATACAGCGAGCGTTTTGGATAATCTCCCAGGTGGCCCTTAGTTTATTTTGTATAATAGTTTTTTTTTTACTGTTTTTTAACATATTATAGTTTAGTTTTATTTATAATTTTAAAGCCTATAGGCAACTGGGTATGATTTTGAGAGTGGGTAAACCATTTAATAGCATTATAACCTATAAAGTATTGTATTTCTCATTTGTGAGAAGTCATCTTGAGTTCGCTTGTTCCGTCTGGCACCCAATGTATAATATCCATGTTAGCCGATTGGAAAAAATTCAAAACAAATTCTTGAAAAATTTAAGTTTCAGGCTTGGGTATGAGTTCAGTGGCTATGCTAATGCAAGAAAGCGTTTTAATATTCCCTCCTTAGAATCTCGAAGAAATGTCGTGGATGCCTGCCTCCTCAATAAGATTTTAAATAATAAAGTGGACGCCCCTTCACTACTTGACAGTGTTTACTTTAGGGTACCAGCGAGGACAACACGTAATAGGGATTTCTTTTCTGTACCTCGCTCTAAAACAAGGTATGCTCAAAATATTTTTTTGCGTCGTGCATGTACACTTTATAATAGCAAGTTGTTTGATATCGTTTCGTTCAGTAATTCATATGTAGTCTTTAAGAAACGACTTCTGATACACTTATTGTAACTGTATATTATTACTTGATATTTTAGTTGTGGTAATTTTACTTATTTACCTATTAAAACTGTTTTTCTTTTAAATCTGTCATTATTATTTATAATATCGCTTTCGTATCTTCTCCATCCTTACTATCAATATATTTCTTGATTTATATATTTATTTTTTTTCTAATGGTTTGGTGGAGACGACGTGTTAGCAAAATTGTTAATTATTGGAACTCTAGGTCTAATTTTGGTTTAATCTGTTTCATGTATTTTTACTTTATGTGACTGTATGTTTCCAAAAAAAAAATAAAAATAAAAAAAAATAATAATAATTTATTTTTTTGTATTTAAAATAAGTATACATCTTTCGGCATTTTAAAGTTTGTAAGTTTTGGATTTTGAACTTGTAAAATGGCTTGGGTTTTTTTTTAGTTATAAGTCAGTATTGATGAATATAACAAAGCCAAAGTCGACTGTTGGGGAAACAGCGCTAAAAGCGGGAGCCGCAGCTGAAAGCGCAGAGTCTGGCAAGCGGCGCAAATACGTGTCTATAATCAAAGACTACGTGTTTGTGCCGTTTGCTGTAGAGACTCTAAGGCCCGTGGGATCCAAGCGCTAAAAAATATTAAAAAACATCATCCCTCGTTTAATTGTCTGCTCTGGTGGTGGTGTAAATGCGGCCAGCGTTCTTGCCACCATGCCTCGCGGATACGATTTATATTTAAATTAGGTTCTGCAAATAGTTTTTTGTTGTTTTTGTTTTAGTTTATTTTTTATTGTTAAATTGATATTTGTATGTATTAATATTAATTTTATTTTGCGTTTTATAAAATAAGATGAATATATATTAAATAAATTCTGTGAGTAGCTTGTAGGCAGGCGCTATAGGAAATGCATCCAGATTACTTGATACTTTTAATTATGGAACTTTCGTGGTAGAGATTTAAAAGTTTTTTTTTACTATATTTTATTAATAAATTCGTGGCTGTATTAGGGCCGTGTGAAATATTATGTATGATAATTAGGACTCTAATGAATGGATACATGCTTGCATCTATTGGCAGAACGGAAGAAGGTAATCAAGTTGTAACAGAAAGTGAAATTGCTTGTACAGTAACTTCTAAAGTAGGTATGGTTTCCCTTTGAGTAAAATGCAATAAATTTATTATAACTTTCACTAGATATATTTTTAATATTTATTTTTGATTTATTGTTATTAAACAATTTATTTATTTGCATGTATATTTTATTTGTATAAAGACTTTATTTCGTTAATTTCGTTAGTCATTTTTCCTAATCAACCTTAGAGACAATTTGGAGCATTTGTTGTGTATAGTAGATGTAAAAATAACATGATTTCTGAAATTAAGATTAAAATAATCCATGTTTATTATTTAGTTTTATGTCACGTGATTGTTAGCAACTGAAATTAGACACTTATGACTGAAATCAGCCCCTTACACTTTGTCGGCTTGAATGGGCATGATACACGTGTGGATACACTTTACTGGGTTTATCGGCGCGAATGGTGGATACCTTCCCGCCTCGGCAGACTGGGCAAATTATCACGATCAGTCCGCCTACCACCTATTTGATGTTCTCGTTGAAAGTACGAGTATGTGCCATTTACAATGATGTCAAATGCCTATTTATACCTTCAAGCAGAACTAATATTGTAAGTTTGCCATGATGAAATTTATATAAAAATAACATCTATAGACACAAGACTTACTTATGAGTTGGTCTGTTGTAATATTTGATCTCTTAAATTTCCGGCAAGAAATATATGTACTAGCGTTACGAAACTACTGCAAGATTATACTGGTAACATGTAATTATACCTGATATCAACAAGTATTTCTCGATTAAGTTTTTTATGGATAATATTAGGCATATTTAAATTATACTGTACCAAATCTAAATAAATTTACCATCAAATTTTTTAAATTGCATATTCAATATTTGTAAAAAATCCTCATTCGTTCTTTGTAATTCGCCTGAGTTAAATGAAGCCCTTAGAATACGGAGTGCTAGACTTCCACTGTCAGAAATGAGCCTTCCAGAATATATTTCTGGAGAATTTGACCTACACTCTTCACGCTCTCGGCTTATGTGCTTAATCAATTTAAAATAATAAAATAACCCAAAAAAAATAATTGATTAAAAAATAAATTTAAATAATTTTAATTAAAAAATAAGCCTAATTACAAATAGTTATATAATCTAAAATTAATCGATTTTTACACAGAGATTTATTTAAACTTCTTATGGCCTAAGCCAGGTATTTCGTTTAATATTAAAAAGATAGTGACTGAAAACAGAAATAAATATTGTGATGATTACAATGATTAGTTTTATATCGTAAACTCGCAATAGAAAACAAAACAACATTAGATTTTGCCAATTAGGATACCCACTAAATTCACACTTTAAATACCGTTAATATACGATGGGCCCATGGGGACACTCAGCTAAGCGTCTGGCCAAGGAGTTGTCCAAACGGCTAACGGAAAAGTCTGGAGACAGGAAGGCTGGCAATTATTTCTGCCAACGTATTAGCTTAGCTATACAGAGGGGAAATGTTGCCAGTCTTCTTTGGACTATCACTGAAGGGTCGTCTCTAGAGGACATTTTTACTTATAGTTTATTTTTATTAGGTTTAGTTTATATTTATTTTAATTTTTACTTTAAAGTAGTTAGTATTAATTTATATTGTAATTATTTTATACTGTTTGTTTATAAATAAATAAATGTCATTATGTTACATACCGTATGCAATTTTCTTGATCTGCTTTAATATGCCCATATCGTAACGTGTGTAGAAAACGTTTACCGAAGCCGCGATCGAACAGTTTCCACGACTGTCGCCTATCGTGAGCCAACGATAACCGACGCACTTTCTTCGTCACGTTGGAATATCTCCCGCCAAAACCGAGCCACACTTTCGCGTAGTTACTCCATTCATTATCACGCTTTTACTATAAATGCGTAAGTTTGTTTTTAAGCTTTTCTTTGTTGTTGTTTTCATAAATGACATAAGTATTTTAGAAGATTTAACGATTTTGCATTCCTCTCGCTTGCACAATACAACATTGTCAAATACTTTTCAAGTCCGAGTGTACTTTTGGAATAACTCATAATGGAAAAATAAAAAGTCTATTAGTTAATCTTTAATAAGTTAACTCATGCGTCTAAAACTTTCTTGGAAACAATGATACTTTTTATAAGTATTATTACATAGGTACTATTTTTATTTTGAAACTCTTTATTATTATTGTTTTTTAAGAAGAGTTAAAAATAAATTTTATTATTTTAAGAAGAGTTAAAAGTTATTGCCCAAAACCAGTCCCCAACTTTTTTGCAGCGTGTCTCAACTAAATATGTAGGTATAATTCAATAATCATAACAATTTAATGTGTTTTTTTTAAATTTAATTACAACATCTGTTTTACCCCAGCATTAAATTATAATTTAATCAAATAGTCAATTAGTTAAAATTTATGTATGAAATCTTTGCAAAGCACTATTTATACGATTAGGTTCTTTATTTAAGTTTTTTTCGTTTTACTAGGGTAAAATCAATAAAATTAATTACAGATTATAAAATCACAATATATTAACTATGAAATAAAAAATAAATCATTATGCCACGACAACATTTTTTGGGCCCATTTCTCTAAGAAAAAATGGGCATTCTCATTTCCTAATGTTTTGTTTTAAGTGCCTGTAATACTAGACCTAAACCTTAATTTATAAAGTTGTATAAGATATTTATTATATATTAATCCATTTTTAAATAAGTGGTTGTTCTACTTACTATAAGGTAATGGAGCATAGACGTCTGGATAAATATTGGTTCTATTTTTCCAAGTAGTAAAGTCATATACTGTGTGACGATTTTCTGGAGCAGTACTATTAAACTTAGTACGCAGCTTGACTTCTGGAGCATGACGAGGTCTAATTTCTGGAGGCTTTTTAACCGTTTCAACTAACTCTAATTCACTATGACATATCGCTAAATCATCTAAGGAGCGGTGTTTGTCTATTCTAACCGGTTTCTTATCTTCGTGTATACTTTTCTTATCTGGCGATTTTACGTGATTTACATCCTTTGGGATAGTTTCATGTCGAAGTTCTAATACTTGACTACATGGTTCTTGAAACTGAACTGAACGTCGTTTGTCTCGTGGCTCAATCGACGATTGTATTTTCTTTCGACTGCTCAAATTTGTGTTATTTCTTAGTATAGGTTTATTATACTCGTGACTGACATCTTTGGTTACTCTATCGCATGTTACATGAGCTCTATCGTATATAATTTCCATTTGCATAGGAACGTATTCGATTATTTGTTCTGCACATATTTCTCTCTTCTCAATAGAACTAACACTTTGAATGCTCTCGGTGTCACATTTAGATTCACTGTCTTTAGGACTACTTTCTTTTGAGAAATAAGCACTATCACTCTTCTCGTCCGCATCACTTTCGTATAGCAAATTTGTTTTTACATACTTATTAAGAGCTATCAATGATTTCGACATCGATCCCGAAATCGGCACGTCACTAAAAAAACCATCGTCATCATACACACTATCACTGAGATTTTGATAAGATTTAGCATTCCGGTTTAGGAATAGAATTTCATTACTATTTTTGGCCATTTTATACTCATTCATATAGTTTTGTTCGTTACCACACAAACACTAGAGTTCCGCGAAAAGTATTTACAACATATTGAACATACGGCTTAAACGAAACTGGAATAGTGATAACGCCTTTGATAAATATTATCTAAAGCACTTTCAGAAGATAACGTTTATATATATCAACATTTTAAATACACATACATATTATTTTTAAAACAATTACAAAACAATGCTAGACGCACATTCGGCCGGCCTCACGACTAAGTGTTATGATTAGAAAAACTGAACCGACAAGTTTCAATGCTAGATTGGAACTCGGAAGCAGAACCAAATTGGTATGACGTAAACCACGACGAGCGATCTCGCGATTACATTAAGGTATTTCTTAATACAATTATTTCCTCAATCACGGTCATCAAGTCATCAATAACAACTTTTTTACTTTGGGGCCCGAGTAATTTTAAATTTAACTTATTGTAAGTCCACATATACCCGCGGCGACTACACGAATAACTCAGTGGGTCGATTGTTTTGAACAAAGGCTATTGTTGTTTTTTCTTACCGCTAATAGTGTATTCCGACCACAATATTAAGCTGTATGTATCCCACGATTAAGATTGGCTAGGTTTGTCCCGGGAAAGTAGAAACATTAATTATAAATACTTATATAATAACGTGATCCCTAGTAACTGTTAACACAACATAAATAAAAAAACATAATTATAATAGTTAATAGTAATTACCTGTATCAGAGATGCTGCTTCCAGGAGCACGAAGCGGTGGTTCCGGCGTTTCTAAGAGGTCATAAGAATAATGGATGAGGGAAAAAATAAAACAAAATATAAAGCTTCTAGTAAATAGATAGATATGTCATTTCGCAGAATTTTACTAACAAAATAAATATTTACATTTCACAATGAGATATAATCACGCGATGATATACACAATACAATACGTATTTGGGTCAAACAATCAATGCTTTACAATTACGAACATGGAAACAAAAATGTGTATAATAATGAATTTTCTCCAAAATTATAAGTACGAGTAAATTTTAAAATAAAATAATATGTATTAACCTTGAAATTTAACGGTGTGACGATGTGGGGTAACAAAGGGCGCTATTTTGTAGGGCCAAGCGGTCGGCGGCGGCCGCGGCGGTGCTCGGGGCGGCTCGTAGCGGCTGGCCGGCCGGTGGGCAGCGGCATCAAACACTTGACTACTAAATACATCGTTTTTCAAAATAGAACTCAATTTTAACGTTTCTTTTTTGACAGCTTTTGATTTAGTATCTTTTTTGACCGGAGAACGCTGGCCTTTCACTAAAGTCATTTCGTCCTTTAAAGATATGTTATTCTCCTTTTTCCTTGGAAATTTATGAGCAATCCAAGGCCCAGCCAAATATGGTGCTATGTCACGCAGTTCACTGACATCTGGGGCTGATGTATAAATCTGACCAAGAAGAGACATAGTTTCGAATCTGCGACGCATGCGCTCTACTTCGCCAGGCCGACATTCTGGGACCTCGTCGGCAGAGCGGGATCTAGGTGTAGTACGTCGACGAAGGGCCGCTAATTTAGATATTATGTCTATATGTGGCATAAAACGGTTATTTGGCCGAAGAGGTACCCGTGCCACTGGCGATAATGCACGTTTTATCCTTTTATCCATTGATCGCCAATTGCTAATTTCGGGGTCACTGCGATGTCTGCGAAGTGTAAATTGCTGAGCATCGAAGCGGCGTGCCAGTCGCCTAACTTCACCTGACCGCGCGAGGTTTAGATAGGCACGCCAATTACTATCAGAAGCGGGCGATGCGCTGCGACTACGGTAGAGTGTCTCGTTGCTGGAATAACGTAGCGTGTCTGGCGTGCGTCGATCCATGACATAAACTTCCGAATAAGGTGACGGAGACCTCGAGTACCGCCCTCCTTTTGGTGGAAGCGATATGAATTTATTTTTTTCAGTTTCACCGAATAATTCTTTAAAATTTGTACAGGACTGCGATTGTTTTATGCTTTGTTTTCCTTCAACTTTAGTCTCAACGGGAAAGATTTTTTTGATCTCATTCGGTGGATTATCATCCGAATCTGACCTAGCGTGATATATAGTTTTGGATTGATCTGATACCGTCTTAACAGATTCAAAGTACTCAACTTTTTTCTGTACCTCTTTACATGGGCCTTTGTAAATGACAGTTTTATTTGAAAGATCCGAACTTGCAGTCTCAGTTTCACTAGCCGATGATGGAAGTGATGGCTCACAATACAATTCTCGATTTTTCTCAAACTTTATAGGCTTTAAATTTTGTTCAATAATCTTATCAGTTTTTTGTATTTCTTCTGGTTCAAATTTTTCTTCTTCCTCAAAATTTTCTTTGGGAGAATTTGTCTTATCTTGAAACTTTTTGATTCTGTTTAGCACTTCATTACTCAATGTCTGAGACATCCGTTTTTTTTCGGTTTCGCTTAAAACCATTTGTATTTGATTAGCATTATTTTTTAAATCCTTGGGTGTGAGAGGTGTGCAATTTATTGCTGCAATAGAATCAGATTTTTTAATTTCTTTTTCTATAAATTCATCTTTATTGCTGCAAATTAACGAATTACTCCGCACTTGCAAATTTGGTTTAACTCTATTATTTTCTGTAACGTGAACAGTGTAACTATCGCTTGTTTTTTCAATAGCCGCGTTAGAAATAGGTTTGTTTTCTTTTCCATAAATAGAGTTTAATTGATTTTTTAATGCATTAACTTGATCCATAGATAAACTGCTCCATAAACGGCTACCGATTCCTAGTTTTTCACGGACTTCACAAAGTTCATCCTGTTGGTACGGACTCCTTAGTTTTCTATGTATAATTTTATCTGGTTCTTCAACAGTTTTATTTTTTCTATTTATGTTAAAGGCAGTTTCCGCCACGGAAGTACCTCTCCATAATGGTTTATATGTATCTTTTGACAAATAAATATCGTCATCAATATCAGGAATTTGTTGGAAATGTTCCTTTAAATCCTCTACAGACTTTTCTTTAATTCTAAGTCCTCTTTCTCGATCATAATTCCATTTATAATCGGTTACATCTCTTGGGTAAAACAACACATCTTTTTCACTTTGAGCGTACCTTAACTTGCAGTACAAACTATTTAATTCTTCTTCAGCTCTTTCAATAGATCTAATTTTTTTCCAACGATCAAAATCTATTATTTCTTCGTCTTTTTTCCTATGACGTAAATCGCTATTGGAAGTAGCTCTTTCCAATTCACCAACCCTTTCCAAATAGCTATAGTAACGATTTAATTCCCGGAATCTTTCAGATCTCATTTTATTATTTTCCAATTCATTTAGGTACTCATCATAATCAGGATCATTGTCACAAACTGCGTTACCATGATTTCGGTCACCAATCTTGTACTTAGGTTTTTCAGCATCTCCAGCACTATGAGTACGTAATATTTTGTTTGATTTAGCAATATCGGATTTAATTCCGTGAAGTCTCACACTATGTATGCGACGATAAGATGGGGACCTTATTGAAACAGGTGAAGAAGATTGACTTCTACTTAAACTTACAGAACTACGAGCAGATTTTCGAGTAATAATTGGAGAAACAGGACGTGATGTTTCTGAAAATACTATTCTAGAAGGACTCTTATCTCCTCTTTTTGGTTTAGGTATATAAATTGTTTTTGTTGGTGAAATTGGGCGTGAAGTCTCTGTAAGTATAATTTTTGAAGGTGATTTGCTCTTTTCCCTTGGCCTGACGGTAATTTTATGTACAATTTTTGGAGACACAGGTCTTGATGTTTCTGTGAAAACCAATTTTGAAGGTGACAGTGAATCTCTAGAGGGCGACCTGGACTTCTGTTTTTTATGAAATATTACGACCGGAGACTTTGGTCTAGATGTCTGTGAAAAAAATATTTTATTTGCCGGCGGCTCACTTCTACTACGGATTGAGGCTAATGAAGTGGTGGAACCGAAGTCTTCACATGCACCCGATAAGCTTTGGAATTTTCTTATGTCTCTATACATTCGTCCTGGCCATGATATAGAACGTGGATTTACATATTTGTCACAATATGGATATCGATCCCACATTTTAAACTTAGATTGTGAAACTGGCTTTTTATTTACTAAATAGGTATTTAAGGATCTTGATGTATTATAGTCTTGCGGAAACGTCTGAAACATTTTAGCTTTCTGTAAAACAGAAGTATTGGATTCAGTAATATTATCCATAGGGACCGATAGCATCGTATGATTCTTTAGAAACAAATGCTGAAAAAAAGTATTTGATACGATATGGCCATGTTGCTCCTTAATCTCATTCATAGTTGGAGTCCGTCTATCATCTTCACTAAAGCGTATATTGGAAATTATATTTAGATTATTAAAAAAAGCACCAGTAGTATCCTTCTCTACTTTGTTCATGTTTTCTTTAGGATTTTTTGAATTTTTAATTGGTGCTGTATTTTTGTTGCTACATGCAGTATGACAAGGGACACTGCGAGGTCTATATATTTGTGCATCAATCTTTTTTTTAGTCTTTAAATTGGTAACTGTAGCAGTTTTAATAGCCTGAGGTTTTTTCGGGCTTGTGTTCATATTTGATGAATATTTTTGTAACCCTGAAGTGCACTGATGATTGGAAATTTTATTTTCTGCTTTCAATTGCAAAGATTGGCTTGAGCCGGTTTTTTCGTTCAAGGACCTGTTTTTTTTTAATTTCTCTGATGTTCTAACCATATCTCTTCCCCTATTTATATGATTTACTGTAGTTCTCGTGTTTGTGGTTTTTGACGCAGTTTGATTACTAAATGAAATATTATTTCGACTTTTTTGTGAAATTGAAAGATCACTTCTTTTGTCAAAGCTCCAGAGCTTATCTAGAGGTGTAACTCGATCTAATACATTAGATATCGGGGTCTTTCTTCCAACACCGCCCTCAATAATGACTCGCGAATTTAAACTGTCACCATATTTGCTATGTGAGGGATTTGTATACTCAGTTGGTAATAGCGTCCTTCTTGGGGAACTAAAGCTGCTTGTACCTTTAGAAGATTTGGGGGCTACAGTAGACTTCTTTATAGTTTTACAAGGCGTTATTGTAGAGGAATTGCTTCTGCGATCAAATGTCGGAGGTGCTGATGTTGAAGCTATACGTTTTTGTTTAATTCCATTATTGCCCATCATTTTTGAGTCTATAGTTGTTTTTTTATTATTAATTATTGTATGTGTATTTTGGCGTACTAATTTATGGCGTAATTTATCTTTCAGAAAATCCACATTTGACTGTTCTTTTATTTCTACTGTTCGGGCTGGCAATGACGACGCTGGTTTGGTAGACGTTACTAACTTTAGTGTTCTGCTGTTTTTAGACGATATTCTCCTTGGAGGTGCTGGTGGATCTTCAATCAAATCACCATCATTCGGTAAAACTTTTCTTTTTGTTCTTCCCTGTGAACTCTCTTGGCGAAATTGCAACGGATAACAGATTACCTCTTGTGGCTGGTGACTTTTCTTATGCACTCTTATTTTTGTTAAGGTGGGAGAGATCGGAATGTATTCAATCTCATCGTCTGTGAAAAATAACAATGCTTTCAGTTTTTATTCTTTTGAATTAATCGGTGCCCATATTATTTTCTTGTTATCGTGTTCAAATACGTGTATGTGCCGATGATCGTATCACATGGAGTATTGAAAGCATTTTGTTTTCAAGTCCGTGACATTAACTACCAGTGGTATTGGAAGCTTGGATATTGTTTTGCAATTAATAAGGTGTACTTCAGTCTAGTGCTCGTTTAATTTTGGAGTAAATTCATGAACATGCGAAATAAAATATTGTATTACCTTATTAACCAGTAGATCAGAAGTACCACTCCCGTTGTTATTGAAGAGAAAGAACATGCTGTTTATAGATACTTATATAATTTTATAAGTTGACTTACCTGGGCAGATTTTCAGTGTGAACTAGTTGTTATGAGTCAGTATAAAACCGTACCAATCATGTCATTATAGTGACCTCCTATGGTCGCATCTGACAATAGTTTTGTATGCAATGACCCTGACCAAGTTATTTACATAACCGTTTGTGTAGTCTATACCGTTTTTCATTTCCTTTTTGTGTGTGTTAACCGTCACCGTAAAACACCATGCTTTTAGTTTTCCGTTCAACATTAATAATTAAGCTTGTTTCCTTAAGCAGAAGCAGATTTATTCCAAAGTACTTGAGAATAGTGTATAAATCAATGCTATTTTATTTGCAATCAATCTTGCATGTACTTTACTATTTGAAAATTGTTTCTTTAATATAGCAATGAACACTTCCCAAAACTGAATAGAGAAAAAAAACGAGTGTAAATTATTACCATATTTTCAATATAAACAAATGAATCGTACCTAGTTAGGTTGGTAAAACCGTACCTAATAAATTGTGAATATAATATAGTATCTATGTTTTTCTCTATCCAGCACGATATGTCTGATCATTCTTTTAAGTCGTCTTTAGACAATCGTCTTAATATAGATAGCTAGCGCGTAACAGGTACCTTGTCTAGGTGGTGCTGGGGATCTGAATCCTCTGAGAGGTGGTTCTCCCCCGGCTTGAAGGTCTCGGTATGCGGCTCTCCGTTCTGCTGGAGACAGAGGACCGTCCACGTCGTCTCGTCTTCTGAACACCAGGGTTGAATCTGATTCATACCCGGATTCTTTTAATGCTCTAGAACAATATGCCAATTTAGATCAACAACAATAAAAGTCCTAATTACGAATCACCCTTAAAGGAAAGTGACGTCTATATAACATGTTTTCTAAACAAGCGGATCAGACGGCGGAGTCCTCCAAGTCCGGATGTTCAATGGGCCTGGGTTGGGAATGGGATAATCCCTGTTTTGCGCACCTGTGGTGCAAGGCAATCTAGTTTCCTAGATTCGTTTACTTCAGCTCTTTTCCAAAAGCGCCTCAGCGCCTACCCATCGGAGAAAGAAAGGCAAAGACGGAGCACTTGGTTGGATATGACTAAATCTGAATTTATATTAATTTGTCTGACGTGCTGTGCATTGATACGTTAGAATGGAATCGTTTTTAAGTTCGTACATTTAGTTTGGTGAGATTCATATTTGTGTGTCGCATTATGTTGCGATAGCTTGCACTAAATGTATGAAACCGATATCGTTTTATGTCAGTAAATGGCAACGGTCGCTGTAACTGAAGGATAGTCCTACTTAAAGTTGACTAGGTCAAGACGTAAGGCACTTCTATGATCTAATTTCATTATTCATTACAGCCCCTAGAACACAGCGTCCTAGACCTTCACTACTGGAGATGGGCCTTTCAGAACGGGAGAATTTGGCCTACACTAGCCACGCTGGCTAGACGGATTGACAAGGATATGATGTAATTTTTTATGACAATTTATTAACGATTTCACAAGTTGGCATTAGTGGAATCGGGACCGACGGCTTAACGTGCTCTCCGAGGCACGGGAACGGTGGTGTTATCAATCTATCACAAATGTACGTAAAAAAAGTATATATCTCATTGGTACATGCCGGGTGGGTTTGAACCGACCTTTGTAGGATTTAAGGAACGCGTTCTTACTACCGAGCCACCACCGCTCTAATACAATATGATCTAATACAATTAATAAAAAACTACTGTTTAGCGCGAGTATCTAGTATAGTATCTTCCGAATAATAGGAGTGGTCGCTGATCAACGCTGGTTAGTATAAAACGCCGATTGGCGTGAAGTTTTTAACGTGGACGATGCATAAGGTTTAAGTTATCATATAAACTTACCTAGCCATATTAGATTTAGATAAGATGGCACTAGTGAGGTCTTTTTTTTCTTTGGGCGATGCTTGCGGTAAAGAGGTTGTACTTGACAGTTGCTGCAAAATCAATAATTATATTAAAAGAACAACAAATAACTGTTGTAATATATCATGCAACTAAGGACAAAAATACACAACTAATAAATAATTAACATTTACTTTTTGTAATTTTGTATCAGTATCATTTTATATGATTTTAATTAAAGGTTGATAAATCGCCTAACAATCCGTAGGTATTATATTGATTGTATGTACAAGTAAAGTAGAAAAACGGTAAAAAAACTAACTTTTACAACGTGCATGCGATGTTCCTATGAGTGTTTAAATTTTTTGAAAAGGTATTTGTATAGTATGTATTATTATGTACGTTTAAGTATTTATTTATAATTGCACACTTCCAAAGGTTAGCTAGTATAAAATGCCGAAAGACGTTAAGTTCGTCCTTGTACATAACTGTTAAGATTTATGTGCAATAAAGAATTTATAACTAAATATACGAATATAATTTGAAAAAAAAAAAAAAAAAGATTATTTGCAAAATTATGAATTTTAAAATTAAATTTATAACTAAGAACTGGTATTCTATTGTACTACACGTTTATTTATTAAATCTTTTCTATAGTAGTTTTAAGTGTGCGGAACAGGCTTTACAAAAATAACATAGAGTGGGCATTGTTTGTTATTTACATACAAAATGTTTGTTACATTATTTTTTACGCCATCTACTTTGTTCTTCTTCTTTGTTAAAGAAGAACGTGTTTAATACTTCCGTAGCATGCAGGTCGGCAAAATATCCGTGAAACAACAAAAAACGAGTACGACCATAACCGGCTATGCACTGTCTTAGACTAATTAATTCTGAGACAATTGCCCTAGCTTTGATTCTCATACCAGTTGGCTTTTTGCCCCATCTAATTATATATTTAATATATTTAAAGGCTACGCGGAGGTTAAACTTTAAATATGACCCATCTATTCTTTAACCATATAATTTAACATATATGTATATCTTCTATAATACATATATATTGATGAGTATTTATGTAGTCTATCTATACATACTATTTATGTAGTTTATTGGTCAGAATTGCACCCCACATATTTATACAGTCTCACTCTCCCAAAGGTTAGCTGGTAGAAAAAGCCGAAATGGCTTTAAGTTCGCCTTTGTACATACTTTTAAGTAAAGTGCAATAAAGTATTTAATAAATGAATAAATAAATAACCGTAAATAAACAATTATAACATTTTCTGATGTTGGAATATAAATTATGTACCTATAGTGAACCTTACATTCAGTTTATTCGATAAAAGGTGAGAAGAAAATAAATAAATATACCAACTGATTATGTACGAGAATAATACAAAATATTTTTTTTTAAATGTAACATTCATTAGTGAATCCAAACATGTTTTTCATGCAAATACAGTGATTTGATCTTACATTTTTTTGTATGGCGCGTGCAAGGAGCGTGCCGTACGGGGGCAGGGGGGAGTTTTCGTCTAACCACTGTTGTTAGTCACCGCCCGCACCGATGTGGACACACCACGTTAGTTACATGACAAATTATCAAAATGAAAATCAATGGCATGAAAATTGTGAAAAACCCTCTGTCTATTGCAGCGAAACCTTTGAGGTTATGACGACTTTGCAATAGCTGCATAATTCATGCTGGTCTTTAAAAACTTTCTTTTTTTATGACTTAAATAATTAGATAAGTACAGGGTGGGGCACAGGAACCTCCTACATTTTAAAAGAAAACTATATCGCACAACTAGATCTAAAGGGAGTTAACTCAAAAAACATTTTTAAGTTATGGACACCATCGAATTCCTTATTTCACTACCCACCGACCAATAAAAGAGATTTAAAAATATGTTAAGTGCGCGTACCCGCCGCTTAACGCGGCGAACGAGTGCCTTCACTCCGTAGCCACGACTCAGACTTAGCTGTTAAGGCACGCAGGGACAACAGTGAGAGAGCGACGGTTTATAGGGTTTTAGTCCGAGGGTCTCTAGGCCTTCTTCAGGGGGCGTATCATTGATGATTTATCGATTCACCGTCTTTAAAAAAAAAAAAAAACCCGCCGCTCACAAATTGGAGAAATAAAAGCACAGATCTATACAGAAAACTTATGCAATACACTGGGAATACAATACAGTAAACACTTTCGTCCATTCCGAAAAAAGTGTTTTTTTGAGTTAGTGCTGTTAAGATCTAGGTGTGCGATATAAAAATAATATAATTCAAATGATATCTTTGACGGGCAATGCACATATTATTAGGCCTTTTGTAGTTTTGCATAACTTTGTCAAGTGTGGTTGGACATATCTGAATGATTTCTTCCTCAATTGCAGTCTTCAGGTCATTCAGGGTTGTTGGGAAACTAGCTGAGTCCTATCCATTTTCCTTTATCCAATCCAACCAAAACCACGATAATGCGGCAACGCCATCTAACGGTGTCGCCCGGAACAAAAAAAGTGACAGTTCAAAAATTATGAAGAATTAGCCGCGTGCGCGCTCTCGTTATTTTATGAATTTAAATTAGTTAAAACAAGAAATAAGTCTAAAAACTGTTCTAATCCAGTGCTCTGTGAATCCCTAAATATCCGTAAGTACCTAGATCTTATCCACAGCTAGTGAAATCTACGAACCAGCGATATTTATTTTTATTTATGTACTATTCCATACAAGGGTCTTTGGACGATGTTTAAAAGCCTCGGCCTTAAGGTAGCCACGCGGATAATAATCATTATTCATTCATCACAGCCCCTACATACAACACAGAGTCCCGGACCTCCATTGTTGAATATGGGCCCTTCCAGAAACTTCTGGAAGATACGCGGGCCAGACGAATGGCGTGCATCTGATGTCATTTATTAATGACAAATTATTAACGATTCCACAAGTTTATATTAGTAGAACGGGACCAAGACAGCTTAACTTGCTCTTCGAGGAACAGGATCAGTGGTGTTGTAAATGTATCACAAATGCCCGTAAGTGCTTCTCATTAGTACATGCGGGGGTTAGAACCGATCTTTTTAGGATTTCAACGAGTTTATTTTATTAATGATTATAGTCCAAGGATAAGTAAGAAGAAAAATAAGGAAAACTAAGCAACACCACTGTTCCCGTACCTGAAAAAGCACGTTAAGCAGTCGGTAATGGTCCCACTAATACCAGCTTGTGGAATCATCGATAAATTTTGTCATCAGATCCTTGTCAACTCGTCTGGCCAGCGTAGCGAGCGTAGGCCAATATCTCCAGAAATTTCTAAAAGGCACATCCAGCATTGAAGGGTCTAGAACTCCGTGTTCTTGGGGTTGTAATAATAATGATGATTATTATCTGTGGCGTTACCTCAAGGCCGAGGTTTTCAAACTTCGTCCAAGGACGGCAATTGAGGAAGAAATCATACAGATAACCACAATGGACAAAGTCATGCAAATATACCACGGAAGGTTCAATAAATGCATGCCAACGCCATCATTTGAACGATGTTATTTTCATATAGTTTTCTTTTACCAGTCTTTTGAAATGTGGGAGGTTGCCGTGCCCCACCGTGTACTTATCTAGAACACAAAGCTCCGTTTCGCTTAAATAGACTGGGTTGTCATCCACCAAAACGAAAAATGATATGCAAACAGCAAATATGATTTTTGAATTAATTTAAGAATTGTGATGATCATATTGGTTGTCTGAAACATCTGTATTTTAGCTTTTGTAAATTGTGACCGTAAGCACAAACAAAACTTGCAAATTTAAATATAAGTATTGCAGCATTAAAAACATAAATTAGTGGTTCATTTAAAAAACAAAAGTTAACTAGACCATTTAATTACAACCAATAAGAAATTCTTACTTTCCCCCGGATTTCAAAAGGATCATTAAAATTTACACCACGTGATTGGTTTTTGCTTCATCACAGCCTCTAGTACACAGAGACCTGCAGCGCTATTCTGTTACTTAGGCGCAAACGTTATTAGTGGATTGATTGATATTGCGTCATAATTACAAAATATTATTCAATTCTCAGCTCTACGAGTATAAGCGCTCGCCCTTGACAGCTGTGCAAATATCAACCTTAATAGCGTGATATATATAAAATTAACGGATTTCATTATATAACGTTTGCGACTAAGAAACACAATAGGGCGCAAACGTTTGTGATTATCAAAATAGTGGATTCTGTTATTTACTACCACTTTTAGCCCGAGTTTTTCCGATCATAGCCGATCTTACGTCAAAATAGCAATTTCCACTATTTCAAAGGTAACCCATGGGGTTGCAACTTTAAAATCATTAGGAAAACGTAAATTAAATACTTAAATTATTCGCCGTATATTTATAATAAAGTTACAACATTTATATTAATTAAACCAAGATTATACATTAAACATTAGGTATAATATGGCAAATACTATAATAAATAAGTAATAGTATTTTTTTAAAATGAACGCATCGTAACGTTATTTTGCTGTTGTCTTTAGTGGAACACTTTATACGAGAATACCAATTTTAATAATGTTTTAAACTGACAGTTCTTTTATTAAAGGGATTATACTATATAACATTGGCGCTTATGTAACAGAATAGGGCTCCTGGATCTCCACTGCTGGAGATGGGCCTTTCAGATCATATTTCTGGAGAATTTAGCCTACACTCGCCACGCTGGCCAGACGGGTTGGTGACGATCTGATGTCAATTTATTAACGATTCCACAAGCTAATATTAGTGAAACCGAGACCTCCCGACCTGATGAATGCTCCCTGAGGCACGGGATCGGTGATGTATTTCTCATTGGTGGTACATCTGAACCGTAACCTGTTAAGATTTTAAAGAAATAGTTCTCACAATCGAACACACTTGATTAGCCAATGACGTGCCTTATAATCAAATATTTAACGTGCGTAAATTTTTAAATCATTTTGAAAACCTTACTCTCTGAGAAAAATGTATATTTGTTGTAATGAAAAATTGTCGGTTAATCGATAAACTGAAAGATTTATGCCTATAAGATAGGTACTTCAGTATTTATTAATTCGTTAAACCTCGTTAGGCTGGTTTTCTAATGTTTTTATAAACAGATATTTTTTTTCAGCTTTTCGTTTGAAAGTTTATTCGTTATTACGAAGACGAAATATGTGCATTAGTTTGACATGGTTATAAACAAAAAAAAAAAAAATTCTGATATTTTATTAAATTATAATCCTCAACATTGGTCCTTCGAGCCGGATAGGTGCTACTTTGACAACGACATGTATGCAATTAGTTTTTATATGATAATACATATTAAGAATAATTTCTGATATTTTATTAAATTATAATCCACTCTTAATGCTCATATTATTACCAAGAAATGAATACGAATGAACGGAATGCCCCTTTAATAAACGACTAGTCTGAACCAATAATTAATCCGTATTCCTTTTTTTATTAATATTTCATTATTTATTTTATTAGTCATTGTACTAACATGAGTTAGTATAAGGTCATTGTATTTGTAAAGACGCATCTTTTCGGCGTAAATACTTAGGCTGAGTTGCACCTCTCTTTACTTTTTATAGATATCGCTAGCGGCACTGGTACCTTGTTTACACGTATGACTGATATTTTTTTAAATTTATTTGTAATTTTACATTTTTATAACAGAAAAAATATTTCAACTTAACGTTACCTACCTTAAAAGACGAATTAAGTAAGCGAACACCGTCATTAAAATAAAAAAAAAGTTGAATTAATAGAACGGCAATTTTGAGATCACCATATCTTTGCTTTCGCTTGGAAATCTCGATTTGTACACTTAAAAGCTGCTCACTTCTGCATAATATCCAGAAAATAATAAATTTCGTAATAAAAATACAAGTTTTCTATGCAACTGACAGTTATATTAGGTACCATCTATCGTGGTAAAAAGTTAGTGACACACCCCATTATCTATGTTATGGTACAATCCAAACTTTTTTTTCGATTAATTGACGATTTTTTATTACATCAAACATCCATTTTTCTCAGTGTATTTTTGAACAGAAGAATGTTTATTAGGCAGAATAACAGTAACAAGAAAAAAAATACAAACAAAAAAATACAAAATAATAAGCCTTTTGCACAAAATAATGTAATGATTATTATTATTATGAGTAATGAATATTAGTTGTGATAATGCAATGGTAATGGATAGAGTAAAGCAAAACATTCGTACCCCATCAAAAATGTCCATGACCTCGTCCCACCACTAGAAAAAAAAACAAATGTTTTCATACCTACCGACAACTGTATTCTAGTGTTAGCAGTACGTATATTTCAATATTATTTATTGAAAGGATAAATCGTCATGATCGTAGAATAGTGACGGATCTGCTATATTTAAAATTTTCATGGCGGCCATTCAACTGTCATTTCGACTGTTTTTTTGTCACTTTTTAAGTCTCATAATAAGTGCAAACCTTCTAGATTTCATTTTGGAACCCTTTCTAATATTTGCACTATAAATTACAGACCACAAACAATATAAAACTATATATAAATATATATGCAAAATTATGGGTATTTTTTTAAATCCGACACTGTTCTACGATCATGACGAAATATTCAACAAATATAGGATGTCCCATAAAGTCAACGTTAAACCGGGTATGGATGATAAACCAGATCATGACAGTTGTCAGGAAAATAAAATATAAATTCTTGGTTATGTACCTGTAAATTGATTTAAATTAATTTTAGAATACCTATAATTTTAAGAGACCTAAGACTTTCATAACTAATATATTTGATTTTTTATGATAACTGTTTAACCTGGTCAATCACTCATTTTCGGTTTATCGTAGATTATGGGACTTTGTATATGGGCTTGTATAATACCTAATATGATAAGTAAATAAATGGATTATGCACCCCCTTGAAAAGCATAATGAAAACAAAAGTATTTCGTTTTTTTACGATTGTGAATACACACTTATCCAAATTAACCAGGCCGCACATCTGAGCAGCAAGCAAGCGTACAGCCAGTTGCTTCTCAACATTTAGCATTCATATAATTTTCCGATGAAGATTATTTTTTGATGTGGCTCTTATTTAAATGAAATAGGAACAAAAGACGGTCTGAATACATTCTTATAATCTATATAGCGTATATTTAAATATACTATAATATCCAAATAATTTATTAATGATAATGATGGCAAGTATTTATAAAAAAGTAGAATTTATTTGGTCCAAGTATTAGGAAGAAATACACAATCGTCTTTTATTTTAATAAGTTTGCGACGTTCTTTTGATAACATATCAAGGCCGGGGGGATGGCTTGGCCACTATGTATTTATGTATGTATGTCCATTTATATACTTCAAATTATATATATATATCCATCCCTTTCCCACACCTGCGCCTGAGCGAGAGGATCCACCGCACGCCGCACGCACAGTCTTGTGTCCACTGTGCACGCAGACGCACGCCCGCCGCGCTAAAACCGTTTTATTCCGTAATTCGCGTTTTAAGCAATTCTCTCAACCGCTACTGCGTTTGACTTGGTGTATTGTGAAGGCCTAGTGACCATCAGTGATCTCTGGAAGAAGCTGCTGCATCGCGCTGACCTGACAGACGACTATCGAAGGTACCTCTTTGCTCACTCCTTCACACCCCCATAGAAAATACACCACAAATAATGAACATGCATATGCCGTCACGCAGCAAACTGCGCCGAGTAGCAGATGCTTCTAATGTGAGGTGAATGTATTGTACGGGCGTTTTAATGGTTCCTTAAAGTATTTATTGTATGCTTGCTGCTTGCTGCTCCAGTGTGCGGCTGCGTTTAAAGGTGTAAATTAAACAGCATAATGCTGCTAACATACGGCTGGCAAAGGATAGAATACTAAAATGTAACTTTTTTTTCTTATTTTGATACCTATTCTAAGCCTGAAAAGATAAAACAAACTCTGTTGTTTTTTTCTGTTTAAAATACACCTTTTAATCCCATATTCATGCAATGTCTCCCTTACAAAAATATTATAAAACCCACTTCCTTTGCAAACAATATTTATCGCAAATATCCTATCTAGCGCATTCCGATGGCGTTATCTTAAAATAAATCAATTCGCAAATTACAATACATCAGTTGAAACGTCATTGGAATACACAATATCACTGAGGCTGAGATCGTCAAAGCGTTCTTATACTTTGCTCAATATTTTCTATGCAACTGTAAAATTTCAAGTTTTAGCCAAAATAACCGTAAATACTCTAATGGTCTGGTCTAAAATATTTAATTTAACATATACATTATACATTTATGACGTTGGTCCCCTGGGAACGGGGACGTGCTCTGGTGTGTGACGCCACGTGCGTCGACACCCTCGCCGCGTCGCATCTCAGGGGGACAGCGCATAAAGCAGGAGCCGCGGCGGAAAATGCGGAATCCAGCAAGCGGCGCAAGTATGTAGGTATATTAAAAGATTACATATTTGTGCCGTTTGCTGTAGAAACTCTGGACCCATGGAGTCCAAGCGCAAAACTCCGGTGACAAGAGGGCTGGCTCTTTCTTCGCCCAGAGAATCAGTATTGCAATTCAGCGGGGAAATGCAGCCAGCGTTCTTTCCACCATTCCACGCAGACGGGACTTATATCGCTATCCTTAATATTAATTTTATTTTATATGTTGTAAATATTTTTTTGAATAAATGTATATATTATTTAACATTATAATATGTTAGGCATAGCCCGAACACGCTTAACCCAATCTCAGCATGACTCAATAATATTATTGTTGGTTAAAATTGGACACAAGTGAAAGGATTGTGCAGAGCATGTCTTACTTGTTTGGCTTCCTTATCTACCACGGATGACTTGCCAGGAACATAGTCCTCTATCCTGCCTGGCTGGTTCTTGTACACTTCTTGACTAGCTCGAGCTGATGCTAATGTACTATACCTGAAATCAATAAAAAAACCACATAAATAAGCTCAAAGTAAAAATCTTATGGTCCTAGCCTCAAAAGAGACATTAACATCGTACTTCAACGCATCAGGCGTCGCGTCGCTTCAGTTGGGCACCCAGCTCAAACCGCAAATAAATCCCCATACACTTACCAACACAATACACACAAAACTTATATACACATAAAAATCCCCATACACATATATACATACATACATATGCCCTAATTTATTTAGATTGTAATTATTTCTTTATTATATTTATTTATAGTCTTATTATATTATACTTTGCATGATTTAGTGCCTATATAGTATACATGTTTATGCTCATTTCTGGTTAGTTATTTTTAGTTATTTTCACTTGTTACTTTATATGTATCTACTGTTACTGTATGTTTCCATAATATGATAGTGTCATATAGATATGACGCGGTGGTGGCTCGCATGTAAGAACACGTTCCTCACGTTAAGCCGTCGGTCCCGGTTCCACTAATACCAACTTGTGGAATCGTTAATAAATTGTCATTAAAAACTGACATCATATCCTCGCCAAGCCGTCTGGCCAGCGTGGCGAGTGTAGGCCAAATTCTCCAGATATATGTTCTGGAAGGCCTATCTTTAACAGTAGAGGTCTAGGACGCTGTGTTCTAGGGACTGTAATAATAATAATACATTATTTATTGTACAAAACCAAAACAAGTGCAGGTACATAGGCGAGCTTAATGCCTTAAATGCATACTACCAACTAACCTTTGTGACTGGGAGCTGTAATAAACGGGTGCAGAAGGTTTCGAAGAAAATAGATAGTTGAAATTATTTATTACTATATAAAACACAATTTAATTACATACATATAGTACTTATTATATGCAATACAATATACATAGATAACAATCCTAAATTAATAAATAAATATATACCTAATTATAAAATACATATATACGCGTACATATAAATATATAATAAGTAAGTTATGGCGACTTATTCTGTTTGTGAAGTAAGTATTTGTATAATTTATCTTTAAATATTTAAAGAGTTGGTGCCTGTCTGATAATTAAAGGAAGTCTGTTCCACTGGCGAGCTACAGATACTGTGAAGGAATCTGAATATCTGCTGTAATGATGATGTTGATAGATATTGGCACAGCAATCGTTATAATTATAAGTTAATGTAAAAAAAATATATTTAATAAACAATTTGACTTTGCAGAGTTAATAAGATACGGCGAGAGCAGTACGTCGTGCAGCGATCCTAATTGCACAGAAGCCGTGAGTTATTTGGGACCGGTGGTTACGACACTGTCATTTGTCATTGTCGCAGTTGTTGCAGTAAATCTTTGGAACACTTTGCCGGTCAATATTCGGCAAGCATCCAACAGAAAAATATTCACAAGATTGGTATACTCACATTACTTAAACAGCTCCCTACAGCGTGTATAAGTGGATATTGTATGTAGTATAGTTATGTATGTAACTACTATTAGTATGTAGTATATATAGAACGGGGGAGCAGTAGACTGCCCTTCGTTGCTGTCCCGGCTGGACATAAATAAACCAGTGCGGACCAATCGGTACAAGCCCACTTTTCGCATACCAATGGCGAGCACTAACTACAGACAAAATACATTTTTAATTAGAGCTTGTAATACTCTTAATGCATTCATTGATGAAACTGATGTTGATATCTTTCGTGACACAGTGATGGCAGTGAGAA
The DNA here is from genome assembly GCA_910589645.1 of Tinea semifulvella. NCBI lineage: Eukaryota > Metazoa > Arthropoda > Insecta > Lepidoptera > Tineidae > Tinea > Tinea semifulvella. The sequence goes on from OU342586.1 coordinate 11,694,752, forward strand.
ATGCGTTTAACTTAATGTTCTTTAAGCGATAATAGTTTTTGTTATTGTATAGTTATTAGTTTATTGCATGAAGTGATAGTTTGTAGATGATTTCATCGTTCATAATATGTATTATTCTAACACTACTAGTGAAAACTTGTAAATGACTTTCTGTTTCTATTTTTGTATCTATACTTGTGAATTAAATGTCAATAGTTTTCCTTAATAAATAAATAAATATTACCAATAAATATAGTTATTATTTAATAATAATCAGTCTTAAATACATACTCCTCGATCTAAATTATACTTCTTATTGTCCCAAAGGTTGGCTGTCAGAGAATGTCTAGCGGCATTAAGCGCAAGGTACATAGTGCAATAAAGTTTTAAATAAATACGCGTCGCTTCATTTGGACAAATAGCTCGAATCACGTAACAACACACTAACAGTTTGTAAAATACACTTACTTATTACTAGGTAAATACGGCGAGAGCAGTTCGTCGTCTGGTCGTCCTTCTTGCACCGAAGCCGTGCGTCTTCTGGGCCCGGCCGTGACGTCACTATCGTACGCGTCGCTCCAATTGGACACCCGGCTGAGACCACCTTCAGGCTCGCTTAGGTATCCAGATCGAGGGTCGAAGTACGCGTACTGGGACTTGTTACCCGACATCCGAGGAGACAATGGCTGACCTAATAAAGGATTATTCTGACATGAATGTGTTTATTTAAGTATTTATAGTATAATAGTGTATTATAATAAAAAATAAATGACATTAATAGCTTCTTTTACTTTAACCAGTATTTTTTTTCATTAAATTTTCCGTTAATCTGGTTTAACGCTATGTTAGTTATTTAGTGCAATAATAAAAAATACATAATTCGGAAAATAATATTTATGTAATCCAGCCTTCAAAGGAATAGTAAAAAGGTTAACTATATCTGGTTTAATTCTGACTTAAAGATTATTTTCCATTATTACGAGTGATTCAGATTTTTGTTGTAAAATGTGTGAAATTAAATATTTTTTGTTATGTTCATTTTAATTTATTGTTAAAGACGATTTTAGTTAAATTAAATAAGCTGAACGATACGTGATTATAAATGATAATAAGACTTAGTTGTACCTAAATTATTTTAAGATTTTCTGCTATTATTGGAGTTTTAATCACAAGTTTTGGGAACCATACTGGAGGATCTGATAACATCAATCTCTAGCGAAAAAATAACAACTGACTAAATTTTTTATAAAAATAAGTAATATATATAACGGCCGGTTGCAAAAAGGATATTTGAAATAATCCATGATGTACGACTAACTACGCCACGTCATTGGTAGTTGTTACTTAGGATTTCATAGGCACACGTTAAACATGTCAAAAGATAATCAACTTTTTTGCAACATACATACATATCTTCACGCCAAATCCCTTGCGGGGTAGGCAGAGACAATTAAGCGCCACTTGTCACGATTACGACATACCTCTTTCACTTCTTCGACATTCATTAACCTCTTCATACATGCCCTTTTGTTTCGATGACTTTTTAATGCACCTTCAGCTATTGTTTTATTTATTTGACCGTGATAGGTGAGTCTTGGTCTGCCAGGGCCTCTTTTGCCCACAACTTTCGCATGATATATCTGGTTCGTCAATCTCTCTTCACTCATCCTTTCAACATGCCCGAACTATCGGAGCATACCTTTTCTTATTTTTGTCCCTATGCTTTCTTTTACACCTACCCTTTTGTGTTTTACACCTACTTTTTTGCAACCGGCCGTTAAAGTGTTATTTTTAACACATAACTTATTTTAACAAACAAAAGGGTATCAATTATACTAATGATAATATCGATAATAACAACAATTAAAAGGCAACAATAATCAATAAACAACGCATTTGCATCTATCTCGCTCGCACACAACAATATTTTTAAAGATTTCACAATAATAACTGTACTTTTGTGAAAAAATAAAGCCTATCAACTTACTAGGAAATAAAATTACTAAAATGTTAGAAATAGTTTTACTTCCATTTAGGTAATTACAATTAATTATTATAGGTAACCTAATTTTAGATAAAGAAAAATAGCAAAAACTTTTTAACGATTTTCCTTTATGTTACGAAAACAAATTTCTAAGCATTCCATGGATTCACCGTGCGGGTGCCGGGCCTATCGTGTGTGGGTAAGAGATGAGAAGATTGGTGTCTCGGGCTTGCGACCGACAATAGGCTGGTTTATACAAAAAAACCTCCCTTTTTTTTATTGCGTGATAATACGCTCACCATCCACCATTCTTTTTACTTCCTAGAAAGTTAAAAACATTTAATTTTTAAAATTGTAATAGGTGCTAGGTGGATTCACGATGGCAATTTGCCCAGTCTGCCGGGGCGGGAAACTATCCACCGTTCGTGCCGATAAACCCGTATAAAGTGTATCTACATGTTTCGGGATCAGGCTCAAATAGCCGTCATGCCCAGTGAAGACGGTATAGCGTTAGGGACTGATGTCTATCATGGACCTCGTGCGCAACTTACCATTAGTAGTAAAAAAAAATATAAAAAAATGTGCGAGCGAGAAGCATGCAAAACTTATTAATTCGTATTACAGGTATTTTCAGTCGTATTATCATTTAGAATTAAATAATATTAACGAAAAGGTTAGATAGTTTGTGATGAATTGTTTCATTCATGTAGTTATTCAGCCACCGGTGTGAGAAATTTTGAAATATAAAGCTTTCTTAATATAATCACCTCTTTGGTTTTTGTATCGTACTGTCACAAAATCGTCTGAAAAAGAAAAAATGTCAAACAATTTACCTACGCAATGAGATAATTTTTAAAAATTACTGAGCCAATTTAGTTAAAGTGTTTTATTGTATCTACGAAATGAGACTCGTCAGTGTTTATGGATAATTAAATATTAACCAATATTTACCATCATATTTGTTTTTATGAATAGTGTCGTACATCTTTTTGTACCATCTCGACGGATCCTTGACTTCCTGAAATAATAATATTACAAAAATTAAATAAATTATATATTATAGTTTTAATCAGATACACACAATAATATTTATTAATTTAAATAAATAAATTTAATTAATATGATTATTTTCAAGGCGTTGTCAAAACAGCTCGTCAACACCTCGGGGGACAAGAGGGCTGGGCAATATTTAGGCCAAAGGATCAGCATTGCCATTAAACGTGGCAATGCCGCTAGTGTCTTTGGCACTTTGTCCATTGGCAGCAATTTGAAGCAATTTTTTTATTTGTAATAATTTTATTTTGTTATTTCTTTATTTTAGTTTTTAGTTGTATTTTTAATTATTAAGTAGTTTTATTTTTATTTTTAAGTAATATAATTTATGTTTTAAAATTTTAGTTTTTAGTTTCAATAATAATTTAGTTTTATTAAATTATTTAATATTGTCTTTTATACTGTTTGTATATTACCTTACAAACTTATTAATATTTAATTTACTTGTGATATTTCTCGAGTTTGGTTCGCTTGAGACATCGACGAGCTTGCCAACTGTCATGATTGGCCTATAGTAAAGCTAAATGTGATCCGCTTATAAGTGTGGTTTCTGACCACCCGGAACGGAAACGGTTTTGACATTACTTTACTTTTTAAGTTTTAATCAAATAGGAAACAATTTACACTTTTGCGTTGAGAACTGAAGTCAACGAGTAAGCAAAAACAATGTTTTCTGGACGAATATAGAATCATCACGAAGGGATACGCCTTTGCGGTATGGTAAGAAACGACATTTTTTTTAGGAAGCGGATTCTTGTTTAGATGATACCTAATGATCATATCGCGCGGAGGTGGCTCGGTTGTAAGAACGCATTCCTTAATATCCTACAAAGGTCGGTTCAAACCCCCCCCCCGGCATGTACCAATGAGAAATACACTTTTCTTACGTACCTACTCATACATCATATTACATCATAGATTTACAACACCACTGTTCCCGTGCCTCGGAGAGCACGTTAAGCCGTAGGTCCCGGTTCCACAAATACCATCTTTCAAATTGTCATTAAAGATCAGATCCTTGGCAACTCGTCTGGCAAGTGTGGCGAGTGCAGGCGAAATTCTCCAGATATATGTTCTAGAAGGCCCATCTCCAACAGTAAAGGTCTAGGATGCTGTGTTCTAGGGGCTGTAAAAAAATATGTAATGATCATATAGTGATCAAGTTAACAAGTGGCAAACTTGTCAATATTTCTAGCGTAACTCGAAAAATATAATATATTTTTTTGTACTCGACTAGGAATCGAACCGGGACACAATAAATTATATAACTTATTTGTAATATTTCTCGAGTTTGGTACGCTAGAGACTACGATGAGTTTGCCACTTGATAGGTATATAGAAATGTTGGCTAAATTTTAATAAATGTAAATGTGTAATCGTGGTTTCGGACTACCCCGGAAGGGATACAGTCATGATGATACTTTACTTTATTTTTATTTGTAAAATGTTATTTTGACAGTAAATAACAGAATCTACTAAATTGACAATCTAATACGGCTGATGGTGTGGTAAAATCATATACTTACCGATCTGAGTGCAACTGGCATGCCGTCTTTAGTTATAGGGCCGATGCCCTCCACCTTTCTGTGGGCATCAGCCATCTTCCTCGGGCCTCCACGGTCGTGATCCGCCTCGCCTTCACTAGCGTATTCCCGCCGAAGGGCGTGCACTGAAAGATTGATAATACAACCTTACTTAGAACTGGGAGTATCAATAAAAAATATATATCGAATAAATCGGGATGCTTTATAGTTAAGCAATAGAGATATTGTCGCAGGCGATATTCATGCATCGAGTGAACACAATATTGCTCACGAATTGCCAACTAGTTTTCCCTTGGTAAATCTATAATTATTATACAAACACTATCATCATCATCATTAGAGCCCCTAGAACACAGCGTCCTAGACATCCACTGCTGGAGATGGGCCTTCCAGAACATATATCTGGAGAATTTGGCCTACCCTCGCCACGCTGGCCAGACGGCTTGGCGAGGAGCACTACAAACACTATATTATAGTACAATGTTCCAAAACATAAATTACCTACATCTTAGAAAAGGCTACGCTCGTGTAATATGGGGTCATACCGTGGGGTCAGATGTCGCTATCAGGTGATGACATCATACTTATAACATGTTTTAAAAAATATATATATTCTAGAACGACATGTGACCTTGCCCCCACTTGATGGTAAGCGACGCGCGAAGTTCATGAATCTTAGCAATTAAAAATCATGACTGACATCAGTCTCTAACACTATGCCTGCTTGACTAGGCATTACGGCAATTTCAGCCTGATCCCGAAAGGTGTAGATACAGTTTACTGGGTTTATCGGCAGGAACGGTGGATACTTCCCCGCCCCAGCATACTGGGAAAATTACCACCATCAGTCCGCCTACCACTTTTTTTTTACTTTTTTTTTTATTATTTTTTTTATTTTGCAAGTAGGCATAGGACAAAAAGATATGTATTCTGCACTTTTACACGTAAATTTTTACAATATTGATATAAATCGATATAATTTTATAGTACATATTGGTGAATCTGGAGCAGTACATGATAACCATCATTTGGAAAGAGAAACAATAAAATAACAAAATTATAAATAAAGAATAACGCTTAACAATATAGCTGCTGTAGATAGGCATTGTCACACTATAAGCTAAGACAGACACAATTATAAGAATATAAATGTCAATGTCAGTTAAGATAATAGCTGCTGTATAGGCATTGTCATACTATAAGCTAAGACAGACACAATTATAAAAATAAAAATATAAATGTAAATGTCAGTTAACATAATAGCTGCTGTAAAGAGGCATTGTCATACTATAAGCTAGAACAAATAATTATTAAGAAAAAAAAAAAAGAACCTATTATGTCCATAGGTATCAAGGTACAATTTTTTTGAAATTTTCCGTGCTTTATAAAATTATGTTGTAATAAACTATTGAAACATTTATATACCTATTTCTAGTTTTGTATAGTAAGTAGTTAAATTCTACTACGTACCATGTTTATATAGCAAAACCTATAATTGACCTTACTCCATAAATTGTACCATACTAATATTAAGCATATTGTTACGTTGTTGGTTTCATAATAAATAAATAAATAAAATAAATGTGACCTTGCGCTAATGGTAAGTGTCGCGCGAGCTCCATGAATGTTAACAACTGGAATCAGACATTCATGACTGACATCAGTCTTATAACACTATGCCGGCTTGACTAAGCATTACGGCAATTCGAGCTTGATCCCGAAACGTGTGGCTACCCTTTACTGGGTCTATCGGCAAGAACGGTGGATACTTCCCCGCCCCAGCAGACTATGCAAATTACCACCATCAGTCCGCCTATACCATCTATTTGTTCTTCTCGTTAAAAGTATGTGCCATTTGCAATGACGTCAAATACCAATATTTACTTTCAAAGAGAACTAATATAAAAATAACACCGCTTAAAACAAGACTGTTTCAAGTCTACTTGTCTTTGGCAAATTTTATTAAAATCGCTTTAGTAGTATAGGCATGAAGACAAGATAAATGAACTGAAAGATAAATGGCCGTGGAGTCTCATGTTATAGTTATATGAAGACGTCATATAGGGATATAGCCTGCCAAATTTTAACAATATCGGTTTAGTAATATAGGCGTAAACGCGAGACATACATACGTACATACGGACTCAGTTAAAGCTTGTTTATACCATAGTATGGATAGGGATTGGTAGTTTATTTTTAAGTCATGCCAGAGTTATGGGTCCTCTACTCTATAATAGAAGCAATACCGAAATACCTATTGCTAGGTTAACGCGCAATGGAGTCAAGCGAGCTGTGAGGCCGTGGTTGGTGAGGATTATGTACGAGAATTTCTTCTTACATTATCAATATACGCCAAAGTAGTTATTTATTTATATTAATATACTAATTAGACCATATTATTTATTTATTTATTCTATATAGGTACCTATAGGTATTATTTATTATTTGATATATATATGTATTTATAGTCGACCCCAATTACGAGCACCTACAACGCCACAACCGGAAATCGGGACGTCACCGTCTACAGCCTCATCATCATTTTTAAACAGCACATTGTATAATGTGAAATTGTCAACCTCGGCTGCTTGTATAAATATATATATATATATATTTTAATTTTTTAATTTTTTTTTTCATGTAGTTTATTAAAATGTTATAAGGTAAGGATTAACGACAATGTTGTTTCAAACATACCAATACTCGCACTTCTTAAAATAAAGTGCGAAGTTATTAATCCACCGAAACTTTAAGATACTCGTATAATTGGTATGGCAGAAAACTAAGCAACAAAAACAGGAAGCAAAATTATATACTTAAAAAAGTGAAATATTCCAATTAATCTTAAATTTGTGTTCTAAAGCTTACCTGGGTCAGTTCTGGGAGGAGTAACTCTATCGCGCGCAAGTCGAACTCCCTCTTTCTCTTGAAGGTAACTGGATCCTCGCGGTAATTGACCTTCTGAAACACAAAGCCCTTGTTCTTAAAAATAAAGACGAAAAAGCGTATTCAATTATTTTTATATTTCTTAAGAGCCGGTGATAGCTTGGTTGTAAGAACGCTTTTCTTAAGAATCCGAATAAGTCAGTTCTAAACCCGGCATGTACCATTGTGATTGTGATTACGGTGGCTTTTCCGCACTTTGTCTCTATTGGACCATTGTGCGTGACCTTTACTTCTTCAATGGAGCCGATCTCCTTCAGTTACGTTCCTGCAGCCCTCCGGAAGAGTCCTCGCAGTCTGGAGGAACCTTAGTCTAGGCGCAGCCACACTGTCGCACTCCAAGAGCACACGCGCGGCCGTGTCCTCCTCCGCCATGCATCCTCTACACAGTGGGCTATCTGTCACGTTCATAATATAGAGATGTTTGTTAAAGGCACAGAGGACACTGTCAAGACCCCCACCACTATTCGAAGCCTGGCTCTGTCAAGGCCCAGGAGGCGTCGTGTGAGGCGCCTGTGTGGGTTGGGAAGGGCGTCCTAGACTGCCTGCAGTCTGTAGTCGATGTCCACATCTGCTCGTGCAGTTTATCAGTTCTTTGGCGAAGCCAGCTTCGCATAAATTGGAACGGTAGGGGGATTGTTGGGCCTATCGGTATTGTGGATGACCCCCATCTGGCCAGTTCATCAGCAGCATCATTACGCAGTGAACCACTGTGACCCTTTATCCACTGTAACGTAGTTTTATTGTCCCTGCACACTGCTTCCAGGGCTAGGTGGCAGTCGAGAATCAGTGCAGAGCTGATGTTATTGCTTTTGTATTGCTTAGCAATGAGAACAACAACAGCCAACCTTCGGGAGTGTGGCAAAGGATGCGGGTTTTACGTACATAGTTATTTATTGGTATTAGTTATAATTAATTTATCACTATAATTCTGCATCCCACAAGTTCTTTTGTCATTCTCCCAAAGGTTAGCTGTTAGAGAATAACTTTAGGGTATTAAACTCGCCGATGTACTTTATTTTTTCATAGATATTATTAGTGCAATAAATATTTTTTTACTTTTACTTTAAATAAGCTATTTCTATAAAAACAGCCACCACTAATAAGATTTGTAGGCGTCTACATCAGTTCTTGTCATCGTAATCTTCTTAAAGTTTAATAATGACGACGGGAACCCTCGTCGAGCCCTCTTTATAAGTTGTCACATATTTTCTCACTTTTATATCCAATTCTGAAGTAAGAGGTCACCTGCCCAGATATGGAACGTGTCACCAATTTCAAACAGGGGTCAAAACTTTCTTATTAAGTTAACGATGTACTCAGATAAGAGAGGGATATTTTATAAAAAACTTTTTAGAAATGTCATCGACTTTTATGGACTTGTCTCGGAAAATTTGTGTACGGTTTAGGCTTCTTATTAAAAGTTTTACATTTACAGCGCAGTTTAATAATAAATATGATTTATATATTTTTCTTAAGTTTATTTATACGCATAATTGCCTAAATTTATACTGAAATGGTGGTGGCTCGGATGTAAAAATTGGCTCAATATCCGCTTTCGCAGGTCAGCACATCTTCTATATTTTCTATACAATATTATTTACAACCCTATAGCTCCCTCTTATCTTAAAACACACTTTGAATTTCTTTGTGATTCGCACGACCGCCCTCTTCGTTCTTCTCATAACAACCAAATTAAAATCCCACCCCACACTTCCAACAGATATTCAGATTCATTTACCGTATCGTCTGCTCGCCAGTGGAACAAACTTCCACTGACCATCAGACAAGCTCCTTCCATTCACATCTTTAAAAAACTACTTAATACTTTCTTTTTAAACAAGCAGAACAATATATTTTAACTCCATAAATTTCTACTTCCTAATAATATATTATCCTCATATATGTATATCTTCTATAATACTTATATATAGATGAGTATTTATGTAGTCTATGTATTCATACTATTTATGTAGTTTATTGGTTAGAATTGCACCCCACATATTTATACTGTCTCACTCTCCCAAAGGTTAGCTGGTAGAAAAAGCCGAAATGGCTTTAAGTTCGCCTTTGTACATACTTTTAAGTAAAGTATTTAATAAATAAATAAATAAATAAGGACACTTTCCTTAAAATGCTAGAAAGGTCAATTTAAACCACCCCCGGTATCTCATATACCGATGAGAAAACACTTTTCTTACGTAAATTTGTCATAGATTTACAACTCCGCTGTTCACGTGCTTTGGAGAGTACGTTAGTACTTAGTAGTAAAATAGTAATCGAAGCGAATGAACAAATCAAAACAAGTAAGCAAGCAAGAGATACAGAACTCTTAGAGTTTTTCTGGAGAGTTAGGTTAGGTTAGGTTTACAAATTTCTGGAGAATTAGTGTAGGCCTAATTCTCCAGAAATTTCTAAACCTAACCTAACCTAACTCTCCACTGTTGAAGATACTCTGTGTTCTAGGGGCAATGATGATGATGATACTCAAATAAATACCTATAATATGCAGCAATATATATATTTTTTTTCATATTTAATTTTACCTATATGTTTTTTATATAATTTAAGATTATAGGTATTTATTATAATACACACATCAAAAAAGTCTAGGGATCAAGCATGTTTATGCGGATTTCTTGTGATTGAGATGTGGCTTTGTAATAAATTTATGATTTTATAAATTTATATGGATCCTTTTTGGTGCATTTTATAATTTAAAACAGGAACTGTCAATCAAATTCGAGTAAAAGATGAAAATCAGCTGTCAATATTTTCCCTATAAAAACATAAGACGCATTGAAGACATTATTAGTGCTACTGTTTCCCTACTACTGATTAAAACCAACGTTATTATGGAGCGGCGACGTCATTTAAGCAGGGAAGAAATGATCAGAGCCGTGGGAATGATAGAAGCTGGTTCCCGGCAACGTACTGTGGCTTTAGCTCTGAATACAAGTCAGAGTGTTATCAGTCGACTTTGGACACGTTACCGAACCACTGGTACCGTGGCTGAGCGCCATGGAGGACGGTATCGCTGCACCACACGGAGACAAGACCGATACATTCAAATCACAGCTCGAAGAACTCCAACAATAACCACCATGATGTTAGCCGTGAGCCTTCATCGCTCTTCAGGGAACTTAATTAGCGACCAAACAGTCAGAAACCGCTTGCATGAAGTGAACCTTCATTCCCGAAGACCGCTACGGGTACCACCTATAGCAATGCACAATCGTAGGACTCGATATCAATGGGCTCTTGAACACAGAAATTGGACAGAAGAACAATGGCGTTTCGTGTGCTTTTCTGATGAGTCTCGTTTTTGTATGAGGCCGGATACAAGACGTATACGACACTGGAGAACCCCTGGACGCCAACAGCGATTAAAATCCTGCCAGGAAGTCCATCCTTATAGTGGTGGAACCATCATGGTATGGGCGGGTATTTCGATCGGCGGAAGAACTGAGTTGATTTGGATCAGAGGCAACCTCAACGCTCAAATTTATGCTGAGACGGTTGTATCAGACGTCATCGTTCCTCTACAAGTGCATATCGGTCCCTTATTTCAGTTAATGCATGATAATGCACGACCGCACACCGCAAGAGTTGTAAGACAGACTCTCGCCGCAGCTAACATCAATGTCCTGCCCTGGCCTGCTCAGTCGCCAGACTTGAACCCGATTGAGCATGCATGGGATATTCTTCAGAGAAGAGCTCTGCCGAATATGGAGGGTATCCAGTCGCAAGAAGACCTTTTTTTGTTGTTGCAACGAACATGGGCGGCCATTCCACAGCGTGATTTGGATGAACTCATTTTGAGTATGCCAAACCGATGTTCTTGTGTTGTTAGTGTTCGCGGTAGAAACACGGATTATTAATTGTTTAAGTTACCCAATAAAATTTAAAAAAAAACTGTTATTTCAGTCTTTTTTTCGAACTTTAATGTTAGTGGTTCAAATGTCAAAAATCCCTTTATTAGGAAAATGGCAATTTTTTTTACTAATGCAAAGGTGACTTGGTTTATCGTTACTGTAGACAAACGAAAACATTTTATTTGATCAATCCTTAAAGAAAATTTTAATGAATATCAATCAGGAGAAAAGTTATTGCAAAAATATATGTTGATCCCTAGACACTTTTGATGTGTGTACTTTACTTTTAACATAAAGGTATGAATATTAATTGTTTTATGGAGCGAGCTTCCAAGACGGCATTAGCGGAATCATACAGTATTTCGTTGGGTAAGGATGGGAACCAGAATGGTGGATGGTGAGCGTCTTGTTTCGCAATAAAAAAAGCCATTTTAAACCAGTCTATAGTCGGTCGCAAGCCCGGGAAATCAATGAAATTTGATTTTAAACTAATATACTGCCCATAGGATCCAATCGCTAAAAAGTTTTTAAAAGACATCTTGTCGTCTCCTCCGGTGACAAGAGGGCTGGCTCTGTCTTCGCCCAAAGAATCAGTATTGCAATTCAGCGGGAAAAGGCAGGCTTGATACCATTCCACGCGGACGGGATTCATATCATCATCATTATCAGCCTGTATCTCTCCACTGCTGGATGTAGGCCTCCCCTAAGGCTCGCTACTTAACGCGATCTTTCGCTACCCTCATCCAACCCCCACCAGCGACCTCCTTTAGGTCATCTGTCCATCTGGCGGCGGGTCGTCCCACTCTGCGTCTTCCCGTACGTGGTCTCCACTCTAGAACCCGTTTGCCCCATCGATCGTCGGTTCTGCGGCAGATGTGTCCGGCCCATTGCCACTTCAGCTTGCAAATTTTAAAAGCTATGTCAGTAACTTTCGTTTTCTGACGAATATCAACGTTTCGAATTCTATCCATCAGAGATACACCAAGCATAGCTCTCTCCATGGCTCGCTGAGCGACCTTGAATTTATGGACCAGACTCACCGTCAGTGTCCACGTCTCTGCTCCGTACGACATTACCGGGACGACGCACTGGTTAAAGACCTTAGTCTTTAAACATTGTGGTATAGACGATGAGAGTATGTGCCGGAGTTTCCCGAATGCCGCCCATCCTAGCTGAATGCGTCTGTCGGCTTCTTTGCTGAAGTTGGCTGCTCCTCATATCCGTATCCTTAATATTAATTATTTTAAATTTTGGAAATATTATTTTAGCATAAATTAATTAATATACTGTTAATTATAAGAATGTAATAAAAGTATTAAATATTTGGTTTTCAATCATAACAAAATTAAATAAAATTCGTTAAATATGGATCCAGCTTAATTTATACAAAAAACTTTTAAATATACAACAAAAAGTATTCGCTGTAATTATGAAAATTTTATTAAAAAAGTAAAACAAAACGTCGTGACAGAGAGAGGGGAATTATCTGTTTTTCAATGAAAGTGACGGTCCGGGGGCGTCATCAGTGCGTGAGCCAATTGCTACAAGTTGGCGGCAATTAGGCGTCATTTTGGTGGTATGCTTGTGGAATAAATTACAACGTTTAAAACCCTAGACAAGACAATAACATGTAAATCAGCGAACAATACAATTTATTGTTTGGCCCTAAAGCAAATTATAGTGCGAGAAATGAGCTAAATATTACTAAAACGTTTAAGTGAATAAAAAGGAACCGCCTAATATCAGTGTTCTACACAGTAAAGCCCAGATTTTGAAAGGTAGAGAGAGCAAAGCAATTATGCTTCAAATTTGCTAATTACGCATGTTTTTGGTAGTAAATAGAATTTACTCAAAAATGAATGTAATTATTTTGACAACCTTGTTTGAGCAAAGTCGACCTTGCCGTTCTGTTTCAAGGAGCGGCCGGCAAAGTTTTGCTGGTCGCTCTAACATGCCGGCAAAACATTGCCGGCCGCTATTTTGACGTTTCAACGTTTTAATGTTATTTTAATTAAATTTCTAGTTAACAAATAATATTTTATTTAAATTACTTTATTTAATTTAGATTAGGTACTTGCATTTTTGAGTAAAGCATTATACAAGCCTTGGCCCACTATGACTGCTTCGCTGGTCACGCTATGATTGCCTCGATCTAGCCTAGCTACGCTCTAGGCCTTCCAGCTTGGCCATCATTGCAGCCCTTGCTGTCCTCGCTGTAAAGGTCTTGACCTGCGCTACGCTGCGCTGTCGGCCATCATCAGCGCGACCAGCAAAGTAGTCATTAATGACCGCGGCAGTAATGTACTATTATTTATTACTAAGAATGGGAGCAATTGACGCCAGCCACTGGCGACCGACATTAGTACCTACCAAGTCATATCAAGGTGCTTTTTTACACTTCGCTATCTTCAGCGTGCGATAGATGTAAGAATCTCCAAATTTATATGTACGCGTAGGAAATAGTGGCTACGGTATGGGGATGCATATTTTTGCTTGTGCGTATGTTTTGGTTGCGGAATTAAGAAGAAGTGATAAGTAAAGTATCATGACAGTCTCTTTCGGGGTAGTCAGAAACCACGCTTTTTTAGAGAATCGGATTCACATGTAGCCAACTTTATTATAGGCTCATTATGACAAGTGGCAAGTGACAAGTTCATTATTGTAGAATAAATTATTATGTTAACAATTAAGAAGGGATAAGGTTGTATTAATAAAGTTTAGTTTAGGTAATTTTAGAAGGTATATATATATATATATATATATATATATATTGTATTTGACATTTTATTTTTATTATTATTATTTATGTTTGTTTTAGATATAGTATGACAACGCCAATTTACAGCTGCAATATTATATTATTAAATAAAATTCTTTGACATTGTTATTATTATTATTTTAATATTTTTTATTTTATTTTAAATATTATTATAACTATGCCATTAGAGTTTAGACAGTAGCGTTTTGATTTATATTTGTTTTGATTTATAGTTGTTCAGTTTATATCATGTTTAATTTTTAAATAGCTTCATATAATTATATAAAAATTTTAATGTATCTGACGTGTAAAAGTGCTTGCCAATTTACTGAATAAATGAATTTGAATTAAAGAGATTTCAGCTAAGTCTAAGCAAAATATTAAATGTTTTATTGATTACAGTCCGAAAATAATTAGTAACTATTGTTTGGCCGGTCTTAAAATATATTTCCATGATTATAGCGAATGCTGACTAATGACAGTTGGAGACGTGTAAAGTGTTCCGCGAGGGATACATCTACGAGCTGTAAAATGTGAAAAGTTTCAACGTAACAAATTAAAATTAAATTAATACGTAACAGAAAGATAAATTAAGAATTACCTAAATAATAAACCTAGTATTTTATTGATTTATTTAAAAACTTTATTGTAGAAATACAAAAGGCAAACGTAATACCGCATTCTCTGCCCGTTAACCTGGGACATTGGGATCATTTAATATTGAGTACGGTGCAAATAAATAAAATAATATTTAAAGACCGATTATATATCAATACACATACATATAAATATAGGTACATACACCTTTTTTTTTTTTTACAGCCCCTTCAGATGGCTCTTCCAGAACATATATCTGGAGAATTTTGGCCTACACTCGTCACGCGTAAATTTTTAATGATCATTTATTAACGATTCCATAAGTTGGTATTAGTGGAACCGGGACCGACGGCTTAACGTGTTCTCCGAGGTACGGAAACGGTGGTGTTGTAAATCTATGACGAATGTACGTAAAAAAGTGTATTTCTCATTGGTACATGCCGGGTGGGTTTGAACCGACCTTTGTAGGTTTTAAGGAACGCGTTCTTACAACCGAGCGAAATTAAATTAATGTACTATGGAAATGTAGAGTCATTTTAGCTGAGGCTTGTTTCAGAAGTACATCTTTAAGGGTTATATATTACGGAATTTAAGGTATACTTTTTTGAAGTTAAGATATATATGGATTCGTTTTCTACAAACCTCGAGCTTTCTGTAGTAAAGTGACAGTTGGATTTTGTGCTTTGGGGTAGCGGCTGGCGGGTGCGGGTCCGCCCAAGGTGTGCAACCCGCTTGCCGGCGCGCTCTGCGATGTCCTCAATCGACCCTCGCTCTCAGACCCGCTAGTGCAACCGTTCTCTTGTCTCACCGTGATCTGGAATAAATAGCATACGTATAAATTTAGAGACTTTTACAGCTGTCGCACGCTAAGAAATGCTCTTCCAGTGTTTTCCCTAGATTTCTTGATTTGCTGCAGCTTCTACAAGTTATCTAAGTAAATCTATACCTAAAGTTTCTTAACATAACAATTTTTCATTTTTGCTTTATTCGATGCCACTTGTTACGAGGAAAGCGGTAACAATGAAAATCAAGAAAAAAAACTACAAGTATAAATATATACTATAAACTATTTATTGAATTTCAATTGTCAAAATAAAAAAAAACGAAGGTACTGAAGAGAAAAAAAATAATAAAAATAAATAAATGATATTCTACCCGGGGGTCGTGGTTATAAAAAGAGGTGGTCAGTACAAGAGCTTTGCGCCATGCCACGGAGCGGTACTCCCCTGGCCAACTCGCTGTGCCGCGCCGAAGTGAGGATCTGGGCGCTGGGCGTAGTGCAGGCGGGGGCTGGTCGTAGTGCAGATGGAGAGGCCGCTCTGGATCCAGGCGCGTAGTATAGTCGTATGTTGAACGTTGAATATTGAACCCCAAATAGAGGGGGTACAACTTTAATTGACTATATATATATATATATTTTAAATATTTTTTAATACGTGATGGCGGACGAACAGCAGTGCCGGCAACAGCAGCGTGGAGTAGGGCGCGGCTGTCTTCGGGGACGATCCGCCGCCGATCAATCGAAACCTTAGGAGGGTTTAACGCTTTGCTCGGCAATACAACATTTATAAAAAAGTAAAAATAGCATAAACATAAGGATTTTACTAAAACAAATCTATAATCTTCGTGGTCTAGCAGTTAAGTCTGTGGAATTAGACTCGGAGGTACTGAGTTCGATTCCTGGTCGGGACACAAAAATATTTATTAATGTAAATAAATACATTTAATTAATATTTAATTTATTGGTGATATTTCTCGAGTTTGGTACGCTGGAGACATCGACGAGCTCGCCACTTGTCATGATTGGCCTATAGTAAAGTTCGCTAAATTTGAATCCGCTTATTTATAAGCGTTGTTTCTGACCACACCGAAAGGGAAACGGTCGTGATGATATTTTACTTTACCAATCTATGATTAAAAATGTCTAAAATTTACGTGATTTTATTCCCTAGTAAGTTGATGTCTATCAAAAGCATACTCTTGATAAATCTTTGAAAAAGTTGGTTGTGCGAGCGAGAGGGATACTAAAGCGTTACATCCTATTAGATAAATAAATAAATATTTCCAGACAGGTCACACAGCGCCATCTAATTTCCGTGGTAAGCTACGAGGCTTGTGTTACGAAAACTAGATGGTTGATAAACTACATATTATACTTTTTTTTTTGTTGTAAATATATACATATTATACATATAAACACCCAGACCGAGACAAATTATACAATGTACAACTTGCCCCCGGTGGGAATCGAACCCACGACCTCCCGAGTTCACGGCAACGTTTGTTACCACTAGACCACGGAGGCGGTCTAGTGGTAACAAACGGCGTAGGTGGCGGATAGATAGATAAATTCTTTATTGCACAGAAAATAAAACATTTTACAGTACATAGGCGAGCTTAATGTCTAAAAACATTATCTAACAGCTAACCTTTAACCGTATAACTAAATGAATTTTAAAAGTAAGTTGTAATTACTAGTACGATAGGAACGAATATAGGTAGTATAGAAACCCTGGCACGAGAAAAAATATCCGGCATCTGGCAAACCTGATTAGTTCATAGTCAAATTAAAGGGGTTTTTATATTATCAATCAGATTTCATATAATTTTAATACAATACAGATGGTCGCCGAAACGTCTTATTTTTGTTATTTTCTTTGTTACTGAATAGGTACTTATTATAATTTATTCATATTTAATACCATGACAATAGCCGCACAATGGCGTTGTGTACACTTTACCAATATTTTTTGTTTGAACCGTTTTATCGTTAAGAGTTTCACGTTAAATTGCTTTGTTAAAGACTTTGCCGGGCCCAAGAATTCCCAAACTCCGTAAATAAATAACGCCCAGAGGGACTTTCGTGCACCATATTAAATTTTAATATCTATTTGTGAAATCATATAGCTTATGATTAAAGTAAAAAACATTGTTAGGAATTATTATCATCATCCAAATCACAGCTCCTGAACACAAAGTCGTAGAATGAAGATGGGCTTCACGAAAAAAAACTAAAGTATCATCACGACCGTTTCCCTTTCGGGGTGGTCAGAAACCACATACATACATACATATCTTCACGCCAAATCCCTTGCGGGGTAGGCAGAGACAATTGAGCGCCACTTGTCACGATCACGACATACCTCTTTCGCTTCTTCGACATTCATCAACCTCTTCATACATGCCCTCTTGTTTCGATGGCTTTTTAATTTACCTTCAGCTAATGTTTTATTTATTTGATCATGATAGGCAAGTCTTGGTCTGCCAGGGCCTCTTTTACCCACAACTTTCGCATTATATATCTGGTTCGTCAATCTCTCTTCGCTCATCCTTTCGACATGCCCGAACCATCGGAGCATGCTATCTTTATTTAAATGTTTCCATTTGTCAGAATTAGAACACAAAAAGTCACAACTACAAAATACGGCTGATAAGTAATGGAATACGTTGTAACAACCCTTTATACTAATCAAATCGCTAAAATTCCCTATAACCATAAGTTTAAGAAATAAATATTTATTGTACTGGAGCTTTTTCGTAAAGCATCTTACTCGAGATTCAGAACGCCATGAAATGCATATTACTTTTTAACATCAAATAAATAATTTATGATTGTCATTAACTTATATTTGTCAGAATATAAAGTAGATAAACTTACCTCTGTATTTAAACTTCCATTGGTCATATTAATATACATTCACCGACCGATAACCTTATACACTTTGCAAATCTAATACTTGCTTAAGTCTTATTATTTATTAAAACTGTTGGGTTTTAAAATAGCAACACAATACTTGTCCAAGTCTTAAAAGATGTAGATATAAATAAAAAAAACTTGCATAAGAATCTTATCATTAATACTTGGGTTGATAAGAATGTCAATGACTATGTTATCAGTATTTTTGTAAACACTGTTCGATATATATTTTCGATGACTTTGAACTTCAGATGCATGATATATTTATACTCGTAGTCTGTAAGAAGTTAGTAGATTTTATTACGAGTACATACATATATGTTCCCTATGTTATAAATATCTGCTAAGCTGCTGACTTCTGCTAACAGGTTACTTATTAAACGTCTTTGCTGCTTAGTCTTCCACTAGCAGGAGTAGAATCATTCAAAAGAATTAAATTAATGATGTTTTATAAATGTCTGTAATAGGTTTACGTGAATAAAGATATTTTGTCTTTGACTTAAATATATATTTTATGTTTTTTTAATAAATACTTAATTGCAATTTAACTTTTAGCAAAATATAAGTAGTGAACAATAATTATATATTGAAGGCGATGTCGTAACAGTTCGTCAACACCTCTGGAGACAAGAGGCTGGGTAATATCTGGGCCAAATGATCAGGGCCCCGATTCTCGCGCCTTCGACATGCTTCTCCGCTCGATTTGTTCGAATGAAACTGACAGTTTTCTATGGAGATTTTTCGCTTTTTATTCGAATATTTCGAACTGACAGGCAAGTCGAAAGCGCTGGAAGTAGGCCCCTGCATAGCTAGTCAGCACAGCAATATCTTTAGTAGCGATTTAAAACAAGTTTCTTATAAATATGTAGATATTAATTTATTTAAAAAAATCTTACAAACTAGTTAAATAAATAAAAAAACATTGAGAAGCTTGCCACTTGTAATGAAAGGCATATAGTAAAGTTGGCTAAATGTGAAGCACTGATACTTAAATAAAATTAAATAACTATTAACTAAACCTAATAAATTTAAAAATATAACTAATAATGTCCTCAAGAGGCGTCACATCAGAGACAGTCCCAAGAAGACTGGCAACATTTCCCCTCTGTATAGCAAGGCCAATACGTTGGCAGAAATAATTGCCAGCCTTCCTGTCTCCAAATTTATCCGTCAGCCGTTTGAAAAACTCTGTGGCCAGATTCGTAGCTGTTTCTTATTTAAATTCTAAAATTTTGCTTGTAAGCACATACACCTTTATGTTTCCTTAACATTACTTATTCGTATATTGTCTACGAGTATAAATTCAAATTTAAATTCAAAATATTTATTTCCATACAATATTATTAAAATATTAAATCATCATCATCATCATCATCAGCCTGTATCTCTCCACTGCTGGATGTAGGCCTCCCCTAAGGCTCGCCACTTAACGCGATCTTTCGCTACCCTCATCCAACCCCCACCAGCGACCTTCTTTAGGTCATCTGTCCATCTGGCGGGGGGTCGTCCCACTCTGCGTCTTCCCGTACGTGGTCTCCACTCTAGAACCCGTTTGCCCCATCGATCGTCGGTTCTGCGGCAGATGTGTCCTGCCCATTGCCACTTCAGCTTGCTAATTTTAAAAGCTATGTCAGTAACTTTCGTTCTCCGACGAATATCAACGTTTCGAATTCTATCCATCAGAGATACACCAAGCATAGCTCTCTCCATGGCTCGCTGAGCGACCTTGAATTTATGGACCAGACCCACTGTTAGTGTCCACGTCTCTGCTCCGTACGACATTACCGGGAGGACGCACTGGTTAAAGACCTTAGTCTTTAAACATTATGGTATAGACGATGAGAGGATGTGCCGGAGTTTCCCGAATGCCGCCCAACCTAGCTGAATGCGTCTGTCGGCTTCTTTGCTGAAGTAATATTAAATAAAAAGATTAAATTAAATTATGGATAGACCGAAATAAGTAAGTGACATTGCTGCCATAAGCAAGTACTGTAGCTTAACGTAAATTCGAGGTATTATAGTCGTGTCAACTTATAATCTAAATAATTATAACATAATGTATAATTATAATAAATTTAAATTAATTTCGTGGCTGTATAAAGGCCGTGTTACAATCTAAATAATTATAATTTAATGTCAAATTATAAAAAAATAACAATAATAATTGCGTGGCTGTATAATTAAATCTCAATTATTATCATATTATATCTCATAGTATTATTGAAATTACACCATCGTCTTCAAAACCCGGTAGTTGAGTAGCGATAAGATCCCTTGATTATAAAGTTACATATTGTATGGTCAGGCTTGTAATGGCATAGGATTTCTTCAAGACTGGGTTTTTACTCTGAAATTACTTAACTTCGAACCTGGGTTTGCTAAAGTTGAAAACTCCAAAATTCCTTTATACAGTTTTAAATTAATATCAGCTTCTCTACTTGGCATTCTCAGAATACTCGTCTACAAGCTAGGCAAAAAATAGATCATATAAACTTTAAAAACTTCTGACCGATCGTCGATTGAATAAGCAAAGTCCCACTCAGTAGGAAATATTTCGTCGCTGGCATTAAATGAACTGCTTTTTAACTAAATTATATCTTATTTAATTAAAGTCTTCTTAATTCATTTGTATTTAGAAATTTATTTAGCGAAAGAAATTAAATATCCAACTATTAAAAAAATAACGCTAGAATGGCAAGCAAAATGCATCCCACTTTAAGTGAGTTCATCCAATACATGATAATTGCTTATTTAAAAGGTTACGCGCCAACATTAAAGTAAATGAGCGTGAATAAATTAAAACTGACCTAAAACTAAATTTGATTACCATATACTTAGTTAATTAACATTTAGATTTTTTGCTCTCGGAATAATAATTACACTGTTAGTTTGTTTTTATTTTCTTTGGGAATACTATAACTTAATATAATAATATTTTCGAACGTATTTTTGGTACTTAATTATTTCTTAAGCAAAAATTACTTGGTTATGCAAGAAACGGGTTATAAATATATAAATAAATATTATATTTTTTGTCATCAAAATCGGAACCTCATAAATTATATTTTTTATATTAACTAAGAAAAACTTAAGTATTGTGAAATTTGTTCGTGAAACCCAATTTGACTTAAAAAACCTAAAGATAATGATTTATTAGCTAATAAATAATAAGTAGAGCTTCGAGAAACCGGCTGATAATATACTCGAAGATCAGGTAAAACTTCTGACCGATCGTTGATGGGGTCCGCGGGTCTCAAGGGAAGTCAGTCTGCCAATTACAAGCTGGTTTAATTTGGTGGCGCAGTTGAGACGAATCCGTATTCGTATAGATTACCATGAACCCAATACTTACAATGAATAAGCAAAAGTCCCACTCAGTAGGAAATAATTCGTCGCTAGCATTGCAGTCTAGCCTATCTCATTTAATTAAAGTCATCTTAAGCTATTTGCATTTGGCAATTATATCTTGGCACCAAGAAATCAAACTGACCAACTATTGAAAATCTAACTAGGTGTGTTGCGCGTCACTTTTAATGGTTATTCTTCTGTCGGGCTTATATAATCTTACCAAACACTGCAGCTATAGTATCACACTTATTTATTAAGTGGTTTTGTTTTTCGTAAGTTCAGAGTATTAGACCATTTGGGAAGGCATGTTAAGCCGCCTGATTAAGCACTAAGCCAGCAGAGTTGCCTCCAGGCGGACTGCTACGAGTGGCATTCGATTGCTAAGATACTAAGCTAATCCTAGCATGGGCTACAGGCAATTTACATTGCTTAAATATTTTAGTGTTAAAGCAAATATTTACTAAGTTTTTTTTTAAATTGACTAGCTTGTCACTTGGTGGATTTGTTATGTTAAGACACAGCGGCAAACCAGGTCTGATTTATTGTCACGAGGGTCATAATTACTCCTACATACGAGTAAATACGTATTTACATCATAATAGATATCTTGAGATTCAATTATAGCCAACTTGTTAGACCACGGTTTTTGAAAAGGTGAATACATTTAAAAATATTGAGCTTTTTACGAACGTGTTTGTTATACACGTAGGTACTACGTCAGGTGATTGTTAGATTGCTTGTCATGTAAATGTTAGGGCCAGTTTGCTAGTTGATAAAAGTAAATTCAGGCGCTTTACGCAAATATTATCAATATTAATTTTACACTTCAAGCTGGGAAAGTGTGTGATATTAGTTGCTTCTACTTTTGAACTCTGCGCCCCATCAAGTTTGGCCGTTTTATGGTTGATATAAAACATTATAAATGTGATTGAAGTGTGGAGAAATAAAGATTTGTCAGTGTATTTGTATCTATGTTTGTCTCGCCTTCAAACCTATATTACTGAACCAATTTTCATGAAATTTGGCAGAAGAGTGAATGAGGGAAATAGTGTTGAACGTGCCCTGGGGTCACTGATCACCAGTCGAAATGTCAGTGGCAAAGCTCGACTCCCTATACACAATGCCATTCTGGCACCAACACTTATGTATGTATGGAAGCGAGACGTGGATATGTCAGAATACGCATGAGAGTAGAGTTAATGCAGTAGAAATGAGGTCGTTCCTTAGTATATGCGGCGTAACTTTAACGGGCCGCATACGTAATGATGAAATACGTAAAAAAGGTAGATATGAAAGAAAGCATAGGGACAAAAATAAGGAAAGGCATGCTCCGATGGTTCGGGTATGTTGAAAGGATGAGCGAAGAGAGATTGACGAACCAGATATATGATGCAAAAGTTGTGGGTAAAAGAGGCCCTGGCAGACCAAGACTTACATATCACGATCAGATAAATAAAACGATAGCTGAAGGTGCATCAAAAAGCCTTCCAAACAAAAGGGCATGTATGAAGAGGTTGATAAATGTTGAAGAAGCGAAAGAGGTATGTCGTGATCGCAAGTGGCGCTCAATTGTCCCTGCCTACCCCGCAAGGGATTTGGCGTGAAGATATGTATGTATGTTGGCAGAATTGTTGAACCCTGAGACGATTATGGGCTACATGATCATCTGACCATGACATGTGACTTGGCAGCAATATAACTGTCTGTCTATTTATTTCACCTTTACGCCTTTATTAACTAAAGCGATCTTGATGAAATTTGGCATAAATGTTTCTTAGAACCCATGGTTGGATATAACATGTGACATCAAGTGATATCAAGCAGATATTCAGATTCCTTTACTGTTGCTGTCGTTCGTCAGTGGAACAAGCTACGGGCTATAAGGGCGCGCACCGTCCGTCAATATATCTAAAAACCTTCTAACCATATTATTACTTGAGAAACAGAATATATGTCTCTCAACGTAACAAAGTTGTTTATCATTTTGTATATCTATTTATTTATAGTGTACGTATGTTATCTGGTATGTATTGTATTGTTTTTATATTATGTATGTATATGTATTTTTGAGTGCTATAAATGCATAATTATAGTTATTTTAATAATTTAAGTTAAATTCATATTTTGTTCATCCTGCCCATCATCTTTTATGATCCCAAAGTTAGCTGGTGAAGAATGCCTTATGACATTATAGCTCGCATGTGTACTAGGTTTTAAAGTGCAATATTTATTATTTATAAAGTATATAAATAAATATAAAAAAAACTTACATTTAGTTTACGGCGGGCGGGCGGCGTGTCTTCGAGCTGTACTGGGCGGAAGGATCGCCTGGACGTGACAGGGGATGCGCCGGCGCTGCTGGGCGTCCACACTGGCAGGGGAGGTGGCGGGGGACCGGCGGCCGGGGATTGGACGGGGGTCGCGGGCGCCGGAGGAGGTGTCGGAGCTCCCGGTCTCCACACCGCTGGGGAGAAAAAATATTAATTTATTATTTATCAATCAAAAAACTGATCGTAAACACTTAGCAGTATGTAGTTTATATGTAAAAATCCACCCGGAACTTTATATCATAATGTGTTAAAGATTATTAACATTGTTAACATTAAACATTAATAAAAAGTAGCGCAAATACCTGTAGATTATTTAAGATGTTAAACTTTTTTTTATATTTTCGTTTTATACACATGTGACCTTGCGCCCACCTGATCGTAAGTGGCGCGCATGGTCCATGAATGTTAGCAACTGATTGTCCGACACCAGTCCCTAACACTATGCCGGCTTGACTAGATGCCTTTTCACACTTCGCTTGAAGGACTCCAGGTTATAGGAAAGTGGAAACACAGAGGCTGGAAGAGCATTCCACATCTTTATTGTGCGACAGATGTATGAGTCACCAAATTTCGGTATTCTGACCTGTGCGTGTGGTTCGGTTGCGAAGACTTTAATGACAGTTCTTTATAGCAAGTTTCGATAAAACAAACAATAAAGCATTTTGCATCGCAATTTAAGTGAAATCACCCAATCCGAGATAATTGCTTATTTATTTAAAATTACTCTAATGAAAGCTCGTGCGCCAACATCAAAGTGAATGAACGCAAATAAATTAAAACTGATCTAAAAGCGAATTTGATTAACGTATAGATAATTAACATTTAGATTTTTTGCTTTCGCAATAATAATTACAATGTTAGGCCGCGTTCGTTTTAACAAATGTTAGCATGAAAATACTACTTCTTTTTTAGCACAAGTCGTTCGTTTAATGAAAATTTTAACATTTGATGCTAATTCTAATATTTGATGTTACTTTTTGACAGATGTCATTAACATATAAAATGGTTTGTTTACCATTTTTATATACTTTATAGTTTTCTATTATATTTGTTAAAAAGGTATTTTAAACGATTTTATGTAATAAATTCAAAGACCATAATAATATCATATGTGTTGGATGCCATGGTATGATAAAACATGAACGAAAATACTTGTCAAAAAGTAGCCTCACCGCTCGTTTTATTTAAGAAATGTTAGCATTGTTAATAAAAGTGGTATTTTTTTTAACAAAAACGTCATTTTGCGCTGGTCTATGAAGTTGCTACGAGATGTTGGATACAAGTTTTTTTTAAATTTTATTTTTTATATACTACTAGCACGACATGTGACCTTGCGCCCACCAGATTGTAAGGGGCGCGCGAGGTCCATAAATGTTAGCAACTGAATCAGACAATCATGACTGACATAGTCCCTAACACTTTCCACTTAACAGCCGGCTTGGCTGAGCATGTCGGCTATTCGAGCCTGATCCCGAAACGTGTGGATACACTTTACTGGACACAAACGGTTGATACTTCCCCTCCCGGCAGACTGGGCAAAGTACCACCATCAGTCCGCCTACCCACCTATTTGTTTGAAAGTATGACCCATTTGCAATGATGTCAAATGCCAATTTTTACTTTCAAGGAGAACCAATATTGTAAACTTTATCATTACATTACAGCCCCTAGAACACAGCGTCCTAGACCTCCAATGCTGGAGATGGGCCTTCCAGAACATATATCTGGAGAATTTGGCCTACACTTGCCACGCTGGCCAGACGGCTTGGCCGGCTGGCCTTGATGATCCATTGCAACCCTCACCTGATCGGTCCATCTCATCGGAGACCTACCACGCATCCTTTTGCCATCGACTTTCCCCTGGACTACCAAGCGCTTCACGCCGTGACACGTGTCCGAAGAAAGTGAGAATGCGAGGAAAGGCGCTGTCTGATCTCCAGTTCCTCCAGTATGGATTTTTTTGTTCGGAACTCCGTCCATGTATGTATATATAGGAAGCAGTATTATGTCCAAAATTTATAAAACTTTGGCCAACATCTTAGCACCCCTTGCTACGCCTGCAAAGGTGATAAGTTATACTTCAAACAAAAAGATTTCCGAGTATTTTCCGAAGACATTAGGGATTCTAATCACAGAGGCACGTAGTGGAAGCGCCGCAGGCTCACGACCTCCCTAACTTACGCCACTAGTAATTAAATTATTAACCTTAGACTATAGCTCCAATTTTCTTACCCACAATTACATATATATTTTTAGAACAAAAAAACAGCTCTGTAATTTAACTTTTATAGACTATAATAATATACGGGGTGACGTTGTATGGTCTTACGTTAGACTAATATGGGATTTTATTGATAGAAACAATTTAAGAGTTTGTACCAAACTCACAAATACCACAAATAAATTATTGTGTCCCGACCAGGAATCGAACACGTTTTTCCCGAGTCTAAATCAACAGACCTAACTAGACTTTTGTTTTCGGCAGTTTATTGTTTTTGTTATGCCTATAACTCTTTTTCAGTGGTAGCTGTGTCACTATGGAATGACCTACCTTTAAATACTCGGCAAGCGCCAAACAGAGTCATACTTAAAAGACAAGTATACGCCCACTTTTTAAAATTGCAATAAGCATTACTCGAACTATATATTACTCATATAATGTTATATTTTTAATTATTCGTTGTAGTAAGTATATTGTAGTTCGCATATTATTGTGTATATAAGTATATATTTCCCGTTTACGTAGTATATACTTTTTATTTGACCGCCTCCGTGGTCTAATGGTAACAGACGTTGCCGTGAACTCGGGAGGTCGTGGGTTCGATTCCCACCGGGGGCAAGTTGTACATTGTATAATTTGTCTCGGTCTGGGTGTTTGTATGTATAATATGTATATATTTACAAAAAAAAAGTATAATATGTAGTTTATCAACCATCTAGTTTCCGTAACACAAGCCTTGTAGCTTACCACGGAAATAAGATGGCGCTGTGTGACCTGTCTGGAAATATTTATATAATTAGTTATCTAGTCTATGTAGTGTATGTAAGAATATATATATATATATATATATTATGTAGTTTAAGTATTATTATTTTTATGGTGTTTATCGTATATTTAATTTAACTAGTGCTAATAAGTGATTTCATTATATATATATATATATTATATAATATATATTTATATATATATATATTTTGTGTTTTTTTTTATTTTGCCATTCCTAAACTTCGATTTCTTGTCCCGAATGTTGATGGTAAGAGAATGCCAAGCGGCATTACATACGCCTTTTGTATTAAACAATAAAGTTTTTAATAATAATAATATATTTTTTAAAATTGTTTTGGTAAACGATGTTACCTACCTATTGAATGCAATGCTGGTCTCTAAGTAACATGTTTACTAAACTAATAAGATACCTACTAGATTATATATTAAATTAAAAACAAATTTTGATGTTAAATAATGCTTTAAGTTGTTAAATATGAACTCGTATGGCTTTTTAAGTTTTCTCATTAAAACTCCGTCGGTTGCAGATAACTTTTAGGAAAAATCACATAAATTCCGAGTAATATTAAGGTTACTTAAATAACATGTTTTCCTTAAAATATTATACTTTCAGAGTAAGGAGCAACGAATCGAAAACTTTACCTAATAAAAAAAATATGTAAGTAAAAGTAATTGGAGTTAAGATAAGAATTTGGTTTCCGGCACACCCTCTCATCCTTACAACAATATTTAAAGACGAATAGTCTTCAACTAGTTCGTCCTTCACGTAATGTATCAATTCTGGAATATTGCCCCACGGTGTGGTCTCCAATTTACCAACTACATATTAACCGACTGGAATCCGTTCAAAAACGCTTTCAAAGACTGATGTGTGGCAAATTTGGTTTAAAGCGAAAACTAAAATCATACGAGGATAGGCGGCACGCTACACCGGATCGCTAATGGTTCCTTTGGAGAGGAATTGACCATGAGCCTGAGCTATCGTGTACCTAACCGACCTGTCCGTATACCCAGTCTTTTCCTCTTACCACGGGCTACCAACAATGTCTCGTTTAACAGCCCACTGCTACGTATGTGTCGTCGTTACAATGATTTATGTTTAACCCAGAGTGAAATAGATATCTTTAACTGTACCTATTCAATGTTTAAACACCACGTACATAAACTAAACCAATAAATATGCTGATTTTATTGTTTGATTTAATGTTATTAAGAATACTTATTATTACTATTATATTATTATTGTTTTTAGGTCTATATAAATATATATAATTTTAGTTATATATAAGATATGTATGCCAAATTGTTATTTATATGTTTAAATTTAGATATTAATGTCTTTCTGTATTTATACTTAATATTGTTTACTGCATGCTGTGTACAAATATTAGGTTGGCAAACTTACTACTTATTTATATCACTGTATTTTGTCAAATGTTTTGTACCTTAATAAATAAATAAATAAAATAATATCGTACTGAGCAGAGACGTGGACGCTGACAGTGGGTCTGGTACACACATTTAAAGTCGGGCTATGGATAGAGCCATTGCCGTATCCAGGTTTGGCCAGGGTGGTAAATATTTTTTTTATATTCTTATTCTTTATTTGTCGCCGAACGTTCCCACCGGAATTTGGTTAGGTGCATGATTACATCAATATCTACATTCGATATTTTAATTTAATTACCGAACTAAATCGTGCCTGGTTATGTTAAAAGCAAAAAACAGAACTGGCGGTACCTTTAGAAGATAGATAAATTAATATTATTTAAACTTAAAATTAGATGCGGCTGTACAGGGGCGTTGTCAATTTTAAAACTATAAGCCAAATAAATTGAAATCTTAGGTATTTTTTATATAAATTCTTTAATTATACATTTATTGCATAAAGTACAAAGGCGGACTTAATGCCTGAAGACATTCTCTGACAGCCAAAGCTTAGGGACAAATTTGAACAATTATAGGTGCAATCATAGAAATAATAATACTATAATTTTAATAGGATTAATATATACTTACATCATATATACATTAGCTATTTTAAAATTTTCTTTCGAGGGACTTTATCAAAATGGACAAGTGGCAAGCTAGTCGAAACGGCATTGGTTATTATTATTTTTTACTATTTCAATTTCTTTTGTTCCCTTGTCGAAGAAGAATGTGATTTACACTTCCTTAGCATGCAGTTCATCATATTGTCAGTAAAACAACAAAATGAAATTAAAAGTGCACTACGAACACGTCTATGACCGGCAATGCACTATCATAGACTAATTACTTCTGAGACGATTGTCCTAGCTCTAATTCTCAAACAGTTTGGCTTTATGCCCCGTCTTGTTATTATTTTATGTCTCTGGTATACTCCAGGGTGCACTATATTACCCTAAGTTTTACCCATGTCAGCTTCAACACAAGGCTACACAATTTTGTATTAAACTTATAGCCTAATAAATAGTATATTTTACTATTAGACCTTTAATGGGAATGTTTTTTTTATTTTCGTATTTCTATGTTCCTTATTTAATTCTAGGAGGGTTCTGGTATAGCTGGTTCTCCAGCAGTGACAAGAGACGTACGTTGAGAGCCGCGTGACGAGAAATACGGCCGGCACTTCTAGCAAAAGAAAACCCCGAGATGTTTCACCTATTCCCCACACTGACATTTGTGTGGGTGAATAGTCTGGGCTCCGAAACGAAGGTACACTGCCATGGTCAATGTAGTTCGGTATATATTTAGGTATATTTAGTTTTGGCATATTTTACACACACATCCTAATTAACATACATATCTTCACGCCAAATCCCTTGCGGGGTAGGCAGAGACAATTGAGCGCCACTTGTCACGGTCACGACATACCTCTTTCGCTTCTTCGACATTCATCAACCTCTTCATACATGCCCTTTTGTTTCGATGGCTTTTCAACGCACCTTCAGCTATTGTTTTATTAATTTGGTCGTAATATGTGAGTCTAGGTCTGCCAGGACCTCTTTTACCCACAACTTTCGCATTATATATCTGGTTCGTCAATCTCTCTTCATTCATCCTTTCAACATGCCCGAACCATCGTAGCATGCCTTTCCTTATTTTTGTCCCTATGCTTTCTTATAAATAAAATACAATATTTACCTAAATAATTAATTACCTATTAATAAAAATAGTTTATAATCACAAACTAGTTTAGGCGTTTTATTATAATTTTATGCAATAAGTAGTTATGATTTATGAATTGAGGTTAGTAAATACATTTTTAATTAAAAATAGAATTATTAACTAGTCAAGCGTTTAAAGAAGATCACCTTGTGTTGATCATCCAACTAATATTATAAATGTGAAATAAGTTTTGTCTGCAAGTATGTATGTAATTACTTCACGCCTTTATAGACTGATTTTAGAATTAAATTTGATAGAAATATTCCTTGCAGAGACATTAAATATATAACAAACTGACTCCGTAAATGTCAACCACTATTAGATAACCGCATTCCTCTCCAACCCGTCTTGCCAGCGTGGCGAGTGTAGGCCAAATTCTCCAGATATATGTTCTGGAAGGCCCATCTCCAACAGTGGAGGTCTAGGAAGCTGTGTTCTAGGGGCCGTAATGAAAGAAAGAAGAATATCTAACAAGGGAATTTTGACGGTTGCGATTACGATTACAAGCGGTGGTAGCTCGGTTGTAAGAACGCTTTTCTTAAAATCCAGAAATAATCGGAATGTACCGTTCCTATAACTCGGAGAGCAGGTTAACCCGTCGCGCATCAGTCTCGGTTTGACTAATACCAACTTGTAGAATTGTTAATAAATTCTAATTGAAATAGACATCAGACCCTTGCCAACACGTCTGGCCATCGTGGCGAGTGTAGGTTAAATTCTCTTGAAATATGTACTAGAAGGCCCATTTTTTTTTATTTTTTTTTATACTAGCACCACATGTGACCTTGTGCCCACCTGATGGTCAGTGGGGAGCGAGATCCATGAATGTTAGCAACTGTAATCAGACACTCATGACTGACATCAGTCCCTAACACTATGCTGGCTTGACTGGACATGACGGCAATTCGAGCCTGATTCCGAAATGTGTGGATAC
The DNA here is from genome assembly GCA_910589645.1 of Tinea semifulvella. Lineage (NCBI taxonomy): Eukaryota > Metazoa > Arthropoda > Insecta > Lepidoptera > Tineidae > Tinea > Tinea semifulvella. The sequence goes on from OU342586.1 coordinate 11,725,951, forward strand.
ACTTTACTGGGTTTATCGGCACGAACGACTGGACAAATTACCACCACCAGTCTGCCTACTACCTATTAAAATGTCCATGCCATCCATGTCCAGCAGTCGAGGTCTAGAACTCTGTATTGGGGTGTAATAATATATAATAACGATTGCGGGTAAAGAATGAGAATTTGGTTGAAGAGGAATTTACTAACTTGTCAAAGTTAAAATTGATGTTGACGTAAAGTTGTAGGCAAGAAACAGCCGAGCCTAGCCCCACGTAAACTTACAACTTGGACTTCTCACACAGAATTTCTAACGAAACAAGTTTGTTTAAGACTACGGCAGCACGTTCTGTTGTGAGGCAAAAAATGGACCAAAATTTAGGTTAGGTTTCCGAGAACTAGAAAACGCTGCTTCAGACTGAATTTACCCAAATCATTTGTATTTGCGGTACCTAGTGGTTATACAAGCAAGAACGCTTTTTTTGAGAAATACTTTTTACGTATATTTGTCATAGGTATAAGACGGCATTAACGGAATCATACAGTATTTGGTTGGGTAGGGAGAGAAGTAGAATGGTGGATGGTGAGCGTATTATCGCGCAATAGAAAAAAAGGAGGCCTCCTTTTCTTAAACCAGCCTATTGTCGGTCGCAAGCCCGAGACACCATTCTTCTCATCTCTTATCCACACACGATGGACCCGGCACCCGCACAGTGAATCCATGGAATGCTTAGAAATTTGTCTTTGTCTTCTTCTCTTCACCACTGTTCCTATACCACGGAAAGGAAGTTAAGCCTTCGGTGCCGGTTCCCCTAGTACCAACTCGTAAAATCGTTAATAAATTGTCAACAGATCCTTGCCAACTCAGCCAGCGTGGTGAGTTTAGCCGAAATTTTCCAGATATAATTATGTTCTGGAACAGAGTTATGTCCAGCAGTGGCGGACTAGACTCTGTGATCTAGGGACTGTAGAAAGAAATAACAACAACTTTTTTAGCAAATATGCTCATTTCCTCGCAAATCTCTGATGATTAAGCAGTTCTAGATACTCATGAATAAATTTAGTTACTAATGACTGACACAATGCAAGTAATTAAGGGTAGAATTTTTTTTTTGGGTATAGCTTAAAATTTATCGGTTAACAGTTGATTTCCAATTATATAAAATATTAGTTTTTTCGCAGTTCAGATGAAACACATAAACGGAAAGAGAATTAGACTTTAAAATTTCTAGAGTTAATAAAAGTAGTACGAGTAATGAAGTGAGCGAATCTCAACAATGGCTTTTGCTGAAAGTTTGAACTAAAAAAGTTTGTCCAATTTACCCTTGTTCTAGCTAGGAAATAAGGTTTTGCGTTGGAAGTTATATAACAACGTTTTTCCTGGTATGCACGACTGATCACGACATAAGAAGGCATTTGGTACCTAACGGATGATAGGTTGACCAAATAAAATGTAAAATTGACGACCAGATTTTTTGTATATTTTTTTTTTCTGCGCAAAAAAGTCAAAAGTATGAAAGTATATAAAATTCAATGTATTAAAGATGCATTCATACTCACCTTTGGGAGTGTGGTAGAAAATTGCGGTGTGTTAAAATCAGAGACATTACTATAAGCACGACGGGGCAAGAAGCCAAACGGTATAAGAATTAAAGCTAGAACAATCGTCTTAAAATTAGTTAGTCTATGACAGTACATTGCCGGTTATTGTCGTTTATTTATGTATTAGTACATTACTGCCGCGGTCTATAATGACTACTTTGCTGGTCGCGCTGATGATGGCCGACAGCGCAGCGTAGCGCAGCCCCAGGCCGACACAGCGCGGTCTGCGTGCAGCACTTGAGCGTAGCTAAGCTAGCTCGAGGCAATCATAGCGTGACCAGCGAAGCAGTCATAGTGGGCCAAGGCTTGTATAGTGCTTTACCTAAATGCAAGTACCTAATCTAAATAAAACTAGCAAGTAATAGCCTATTATTCTAGGTTATAAATCACAATTAAAAATATTAGTGTTTACAAATAATAATTAAATAAACAAAATAAATAAATAAAAATATATATTATATGTATAAATATTTTATGTACTTCTAGACTAAGTTATGCTACCAACATAAAAAGTGGGTAAAGGTATGTAGAGTTAGACGACCAGATCAAGATAATAATAATAATAATAATAAACGGACAGAAGTATCTCAGTCTGGTCGTAGCTAAGATTTTGTAACCAGCTTAATATTTTCTTTTTAACCTCGTATTTATTTAAAAGGTATATGAAGTTTTTTATTGACTTCGTTGTATAACCTTGAACTTACAGACTCATACTGTCTGCGTGCAAATGCAGTTCTACATTTTATACCCGGACATATTAATGCACCAGAGCGTTTTTGAGCTACGTCATTGCTGAAAGGGAGGGCCGAGTGCCGACAAAGAATGACGGACAGAATGTACAGTTTTCTCACCGACAAGACTTGGCATTCGTGGTATAGTTGAGACGTTGATCTGACTACGACACGACCATTCTGTTTGATAGATTCGCTTTCACTCCTAAACTACTTGCCCGATTTAATTAAAGTGACAAAACTTTGGAACCGAAGTATAACACGGTGTTAACACGTAAACATCACATGTGACCCCACGACCCTTAATTACAGGCCAAACAGGTAGCATTTTATAATAATTAGCGGCTATAAGGAATTCGTGTGAAGTTTATTATTTTAGTGTAAGATAAAAATTTGGCATCCACTGGGCGAAATAATAAATTGCTAAGAATTGTATCACTATCTGATATACCTCTAGCCGTATTATGTTACTTAGTCGCAAACGTTATTGGTGGATTTCGTTATTTACGTCAGAGATTGCGTCATAATTACAAAATATTATTCAATTCTCAACTCTATAAGCGCTCGACCTTGACAGCGGCCGTGCAAATATCAACTTTAATAGCGTGATAAATATATAGTTAACGGATTTATTTATATAACGTTTGCGCTTAAGGAACAGAATCGGGCTGCTGGATATTTTGTCGAACTCTTTACATCTTAGCTTGTCTATAGAAGCTGTAGTTTTATATCTAGATGAAGTTGGTATCTCTTCTGAAAAGTTAGTTTAGAAACAGTGAAAAGTTTGCCGACATTCAGTTACGTTATGTATGATTATGCACAATTCTGTTACTTCAACTGTCAAACTCCATGTTCACTTTGTTGTAACAAAACTGAGACAATTTCTGATTTTGTTTAAAGTTTTTGCTCTACATGAAGTTTATTCATACAGACATTTGTATAATGTTTATACTATCTCACTCTCCGAAAGGTTAGCTGGTAGGTAGAAAAAGCCGAAATAGCTTTAAGTTCGCCTTAAAGTAAAGGAAAGTGCAATAAAGTATTTTATTAATAATAAATCCACATATCGACGTGTCAGAATAAAAACCAACTAAGTTAGCCATTATTGCACAAATATTTTGATCAAATGCCTTTTGAAAATTTGTGGTCTTATCTCAGATATTTGTCACATTCAGAGATGTAAGAGCAGGTAGTTGTGTAGCTAATTTTATGAACATTAAGTGTATTTATATAAATAAAAGAGTTTTTTTAACGACTAGACTGGTGTAAAAAAGTGAATTTACTAAACAAAATTGGTTGATTTTCGCTCTAACCCGGCGATATGTACTAAGTGTTGTGAGTGAGGAAAATATACACCAATCACTTCATTAACGTATCACGCCATCAAGAAGTCATACTATTGATGAATAATTACTGCTCTATTCCCTCGTACATGGTGGTTAAACACATTTAATTATGATTTAAATGTCTAACTTTTATTTTATGTAAATGCAATAACGAGACAAAAAATATTTAATTGGCCTCTGACTGATGTCTTCATCATCATCAACCTATGACTCTCCACTGTTGGATATAGGCCACCCACAAGGCTCGCCACTGTACGGAGTCTTTTGCAATCCTCATCCAACCCCCGCCAGCAGCGCCTCGCCCCACTTTACGTCATCTCGTTTAGATCTATTCTAGAACTCGTTTGTCCCAACCTATAGTAACTTAAGCTTGCTAATTTTAAAACTTAAGGCAGTAACTTTAGTTTCCTGACGAATATCAACGTTTTAAATCCTATCCATGAGAGAAATACCATTCATAGCTTTCTCCATAGCTCGTTAAGCAACCTTCAATTTGTTGACCAGACCCAGTATCAGTGTCCAAGTTTCTGATTCGTATTTTTTTTTTAAATAAACACGACATATGACATGTCGCCCGCCTGATGGTAAAGAACGCGAGGTCCAAGCATGGGAGCAACAGATGCGAGACACAAACGACTAACATCAGTCTCTACTATAACAACAACAAGATGATTTTTCACACTTTGCTTGAAGTACTCCAGGTTGTAGGAACTGGCTAGGAGTAATCCACATCTTCAGCATGCGACAGATGTAAGAGTCTCCAAATTTAAAAGTACGCGTAAATATTTTTATCTGCCCTTAAATATAAGACAAGCATCAAATCGAGCTCAATTTATTTACATTTTTTAACAATGACCTACTTAGTGCATATATATATATATATGTGTGTGTATGTATGTTTATATATTTTGAATTTTAAGGTTTGCTGTCAGAGAATGTCTAGCGGCATTAAGCCCGTCCCTTGTACATACTCGTAGTGCAATAAAGTTTTAAATAAAAATAAAAACAAAGGGGTATAAATAATAAAGGGTATATATAATATACGAGGGGCGTTCAAAATATTCTCGGTATTGATACGTTACAACCTCTTTTATATATATATATTTGTTACTGGCCGCTAAGATTCATCCATTGACATTAAAAAAAAGTAAAATTGGAACCGAGATGTTCTTTTGTTTTTCTGCAATTGCCGAACAAACATGAACACCATGAGCGAATTAACAATTTTAACGAAATTAGAGCACCGATCCGTCATAAAATTCTTGACAAAACAGGGTAAAAATCAAAAAACCATAAAAGAGGAAATGGATTGTGTTTACCGTGAGTCTGCTCCTTCTTTATCTACTATTCAAAAATGGTCAAGCGAATTTAAGCGTGGAAGGGAGAGTATTGAAGATGACCCTAGACCTGGCCGGCCTGTAGTGGCTACCTCACAAGAAAATATTGATAAAGTGGAAAAACTTATATTGGAAGACGGCCGAGTGAAGGTAAAATCTATAGCTCAAGTAACCAATCTCTCTATTGGTACCGTACATGACATTATACATGACCATCTTAATATGTCAAAAGTAAGTGCAAGATGGGTTCCGCGAATGCTGACGCTTCTTCAAAAGGATATGCGTGTGGCTTGCTGTTCAGATTTTATCGACCTGTGTGGTGAAAATCCCGATGAGGTGCTGCAAAAAATAGTTACTGGAGATGAAACCTGGGTTCATCATTATGACCCAGAGAGCAAACAGGAGTCCATGCAGTGGCACATTAAGGGTTCAGCTCATCCCAAGAAGTTCAAGGTAATCCCGTCAGCTGGCAAGGTCATGGCCACAATATTTTGGGATTGTGAAGGAGTTTTGCTTATCGATTATAAAGAAAAAGGTGTAAATATCACAGGGCAGTACTACGCTAACGTTATACGTCAATTAAGAGATGCGATCAAAGAAAAGAGGCGAGGAAAGTTAACCAAAGGTGTTCTGCTTCTGCATGACAACGCCCCTGTCCATACTGCTCATATTGCCAAGGCAGCTATTGTTGAATGTGGGTTTGAAACTGTTACTCATCCACCCTATAGTCCGGACTTAGCCCCAAGCGACTTCTTTTTGTTTCCCAATCTTAAAAAGGATCTGCGTGGAAATAAATTTTCTGACGATGAAGCGTTGAAGACGGCCGTGGAGGAGCATTTTTACACCAAAGATAAAAAATATTTTTATGAGGGATTAAAAAAAATAATTGATCGATCTTATAAGTGTATGAACATAGGGGGGGAGTATATTGAAAAATAAAAATATCAAACTTTTCGTACTTGTTTGTTTTTATCCACATACCGAGAATATTTTGAACGCCCCTCGTATATATGTATGTATAGAGCAGTGCGTGTGATTACGGAAATGGCGCAGTTTTGTTAAATGCTGGTTAAGTGAGATGTTTCTAAATACACAACGATATTTAAATAATCATAAGTTCTTTTTTTTCGAATATGTATTAAAATCTTAAATGGCAATTTAAAATACTTTTCAACAAGAAAATGTATGAAATATTGATTATGATAATCAATCACGAATAAGAACAGAGAGCCATCAATCAATTTGTTTACAAAACTTCCCGATTCATGAATTCCTAATGTTTTTTGATCAAAAGACCTCAAGTCTTAGATAAGGTACGAGTACCTCTTCTTTAAGAAAAAACATATCACAAATAAGTCTCAAGGGTTTTACGACATGGTTCGTGCGTACTTTTGTCATTGTTCGAGACCTGGAGATGGTCACCATTAGTTCAGAAGTTCGTTGTTGACCTGTCTAGACGTACATACATATGTTCTATCGGGCCGACATAAGAAAAAGAAAATGACAAATGTCTAAGTATTCCATAAATTCACCGTGCGGCGTCCACTGTCTGTGGGAAAGACACATGAGAAGAATGATGACCATAGGCTGGTTTACAAAGGAGTCCTTTTTATTTTATTGCACAACAAGACACTCACCATCCACCATTCTGCTCCTCTCCCTAAGTAACCAAATACTGTATGATTCCGTTAATGCCCTCTTAAAAGCTCTAATTAATATGTTTCCAAAATATCTCAAGTAATTTTTTGGAACTGTATATTTATTAAATTTCTTTCAACATCTTTGAAAATATTTGACATACTAGCGAAACTGCCTTCATGGTATAGCGGTTAAGTCAGTGGATTTAGACTCAGGGATAGCGGGTTCGTTTTCTGGTCAGGACACAATAATATTTAATAATTTAATTTATTTGTAAAAAGCCACCCGGAACTTTTTAAAACTCTTGGGGATAATTGCAATTTTAAAACGCGTTATCGTAGTAGAATAATTATTCCAGTGCATAAAAGTACTCAATATAGCCGAAATTGTTATGCAATGGCAACAAAGATATTTAATAAGCTTTCAGTTACTATAAGGGAGCTGCCACTAAAACTGTTCAAATTAGGAGTCAAACAAACGCTGGTTAATAAATGTTTTTATTTGACAAAAGAATACCTAGACACTAAGCTCGACAAAGTCATGTGACTAAATAAATATTTGTATGCTAGAAATATCGAAGCATGTGATATAATTACATATAATAATTTACATCCCTGTACCTACCATGTTTCTGACAAATAAATTCTTTCATTTCATTTAGATAAATAAATTTAATTAATTTGTGATATTTCTTGAGTTTGGCACGCTGGAGACATCGTCGAGCTTGCCACTTACCATGATTGGCCTATAGTAAAGTTGGCTTAATGTAAATCCGCTTATTTATAATCGTAGTTTCTGACCAGCGCGGAATATAAATGGTCGTGATGATACTATACGTGCAAGAGGGATGCAAAAGCCTTAAGTAGGATAAAATTTATTTTATCGTAAACGAAGACAACACGGCAGCGGGACTTACCAACTAAAAACGTTCTCAGCACTTTTAAAACATTCCGCCAAGGGTTCAGAACAAAATTAAATTATTGTTTAAAAGATGCTAATAGGACCATTACTTAGAAGGGAGGAAAATTCGCTCAAAAACTCGCCAAGTAGACTAATGCTTAATTATGCTATAGCAACGGTCTTCCATACTAACAATGATATTTGTAAAAGAAAAGCTTCTTTGAAGGAAAATGAACTTCATTTTAAATACTTCGTAGATAAAGGTAATAAGTCAGAATTTATATTTGAGAGCTGCGTTCTTTTTCGGGACACCGCGTAAAGTTCTCATGTCATGAGTATAAGTTACTCGACACTAAAGTTTACGAACGATTTCGTGTTGCGTAAAAATTAATACAATAGGAACATAAATTAAAAGCTACTAAATAATAAAATTAAAAATAAACTAAACTATAAATAAAAAATGTCCTCTAGATATGTCCCATCCGAAATAGTCCCAAGGAGACTGGCAACATTTCCCCTCTGTATAGGGAGGCTAATACGTTGGCAGAAATAATTGCCAGCCTTCCTGTCTCCAGACTTTTCTGTCAGCCGCTTTGACAACTCCTTGGCCAAGCGCCTCGCTGACGGTCCCCATGGGTCCATCGTCTCGACCCCAAACAGCGCAAATTCGTAACCGGAACCAAGGTTGGCATATTTGCGCAAATTGAGGTTCACCGCAGAAAAAACCGCTCTTCCCGCGCCTGACGAGGTCGCCTGGATGTGAGATGGAGCTAATGTGTCTACACACGTCGCATCCCACACCAGAGTCCTGCCAAGTTTCCACGGCACAGCAGTCATTCCGTCAGGTCTCTTGCCATCGCTCCGCACAATCCCAGATGGTTCTAAGATTGCGGGTACACCAGCAGTGACAAGATTGGATGATGTCGTTGAGAGCCGCGTGACGAGGATTGCGGCCAGCACTTCTAGCACAAGAAACCCCGTGGTGTCCGAGATGATCGACTGGTTCTCCGCATCGACACCGGTGCGGGTGGACAGTCCGGGCTCTGAGACGAAGGCACACCGCCATGGTCAGTGTATTTCGGTGAAGGAAAAAAAGTTGGCACACCAACCGATGCAGAGGGAAAAGCCTGCAACCAAAGACCTGACTCCCTAGTGGAAAATCCTATAGGAACATAAATTATATCGTAATTAAATCATCATTTATTACAGCCCCTAGAACACAGCGTCCTAGATCTCCACTGCTGGAGATGTGTCTTCCAGAATTAATTCGAATTGAAGAGAAATCGGAGTATCATCATCATTATCGGACTTAGATATATAACCTACGAGTACTCAAATTAGTCTCATTAGGTATTTTTTTGAATCCCAAGTAATAGCTACATACTTATTCGAAACAAAATTGCGAAGGAATCCGTGTAACAATAGGAAAGTATTAAATTGTAGAACAATGCCTAAATCCTTGCCGTACTCTCAGGACTGTGCTAACGACAGTCGCCATTCTTCTTTATCCATTCTTTCTCTTCCGATTTTAAACTTAATCCATTTAAGTTGTCTGCTTCTAGCATAAGATTTAGTAAGCTTTCATTTTGTTAGAGCAATATTATAATAATAATAATATTAAACATTTATTTCGGACTTTACATCCATAAATTGTTAGTAACAATTTTACTTCTTAATCTATTTTAAGTATAACTAATAATTTAAACTATCCGCTACTGGAGGCTGTCTAGTTGACTGTATGCAGCTGTATCCAGTGCTCCAGCAGCGGAGAGTCCCACCGATCTGCTAATACCTTTTGGTAATTAAATTTCAAGGCCTATCGCATTCTTGTGCGGTCGGAGAAATAAAAAAATCTAGAAGTTTTATTTAAGTAAAAAAAAAAGTATAAAGTATTATCACGGTCGTTTCCCTTTCGGGGTGGTCAGAAACCACGCTTATAAATAAGCGGATTCACATTTAGCCGACTTTACTATAGGCCAATCATGACAAGTGGCAAGTTCGTCGATGTCTCCAGCGTACCAAACTCGAGAAATATCACAAATAAATTAAATATTAATTAAATGTATTTATTTACATAAATAAATATGTTTGTGTCCCGACCAGGAATCGAACCCGGTACCTCCGAGTCTAAATCCATGAACTTAAGTGCTAGACCACGGAGGCAGTTTGTTTTATTTAAGTATTTTATCTATATGTCATACAACATAACAAATACTTAAATAAAATAAAAAAATATCTGTCAAGATGCGGAAATTAGATGTCATTTTGTTTTTTGAGAAACTATGTAATTGACAAATGTTTGAATATATTTAAAGACGGAGCCTGTCTGATTGACAAAGCCTGTTCCATTGGCAAGCTGCAGATTTTTTTTTTTTAAAGGCAATGTTTAACTAATTTACATATCGCACACCTAGATCTAAAGGGAGTTAACTCAAAAAACAGTTTGAGTAATTGACACCATCGAACTCCTTATCTCACTACCTACCGACCAATAAAAGAGAAAAAAAAATAAATTGCGCGTGCCCGCCGCCAAACAAATTGAAGATAAAATAAAAGCAATCTATACAGAAAACTTCTGCAGCATATAGGGATACAATAAACAGTTTCGCCTTTTTCGAAAAAGTATTTTTTTGAGTTACTGCTGTTTAGATCTAGTTGTGCGATATGCTATGTAGTGGTTAAAGTTCTACGGATTATTTTTTTTGGCGTGTAAAGATTTCCAAATGTCTTAACCATTTAGGAACAGTATAGGCATTTCAAGACAAAAAATAGATGGTTTTTTTTATAGAAGTTTTGACTGCCTCCGTGGTCTAGCGGTTAAGTCCGTGGATTTAGACTCGGAGGTACCGGGTTCGATTCCTGGTTGGGACAAAAAAATATTTATTAATGTAAATAACTACATTTAATTAATATTTAATTTATTTGTGATATTTCTCGAGTTTGGTACGCTGGAGACATCGACCTGCTTGCCACTTGTCATGATTGGCCTATAGTAAAGTTGGCTAAATGTGAATCCGCTTATTTATAAGCGTGGTTTCTGACCACCCCGAAAGGGAAACGGTCGTGATGATGATACTTTTAATAATACAAACACAAAATATGTACCAAATATTGTATTTTAGAGTTAGCGATTCACATTTTATTTATTTTTTTTTATTCCCATATACAGCGGCAGTACTACTTAATAACTTTAACGTAAAAGGTTTCTTCGAATGTTTTCCAATAACAGGATATAAAATATACGTATTGATGTTTCCCTACACTTTGAAGTACTCGCAAGCAGATTGCTTTCTGAAAATCGCGACATCTAAACTGTTGATGTGTTTGCAAAAGAACGAAATCATATTACCGGTACAAGATAGGTTACAGAATTCGTCCAAGATACGAACGCCATATCGTGGCACTTTTATATCGCATAGATTTTTATATTCCATGCAAGAACGTGCGTCGCTGAGGGTCGTGATATTCCGAGACACCCGCTCGGATTTATTCAGGTAAAACCATTCGCATAAAAAAAAACCCGATACCAGATTTATTTAGATCACGAGAAGGGTTGTTTGTTTTCATTTTCACTATGCTACGCGTTTTTATTCGTAATACGGGTTCAAACGTTCATGCAAAACACATTCTGTCGGAATATTGTTCAATAGGTGAATAGTGATAAGGTGTGTTTGTCTATTTTATATATGATATAATAATACCTACGTAGGTATCTAATTTCTCTATAAATAAACTTTGATCCGTATCGGTATGAGTTCATGTTTTATGAAGCACGCATTCATTTAAGCAAAAGGGTAATTAATAAATAAATTAATGAATTATATATTTTATTCGAAGTTAATTATAGTACATTAAATATAAATTAAAAGCTACCTAAATAATAAAATTAAAAATAAACTAAACTATAAATAAAAAATGTCCTCTAGAGACGTCCCATCCGAGATAGTCCCAAGGAGACTGGCAACATTTCCCCTCTGTATAGCGAGGCTAATACGTTGGCAGAAATAATTGCCAGCCTTCCTGTCTCCAGACCTTTCTATCAGCCGCTTTGACAACTCCTTGGCCAAGCGCCTCGCTGACGGTCCCCATGGGCCCATCGTCTCGACCCCAAACGGCGCAAATTCGTAACCGATACCAAGGTTAGCGTATTTGCGCAATTTGAGGTTCTCCGCAGAAAAAGCCGCACTTCCCGCGCCTGACGAGGTCGCCTGTATGTGAGATGGAGCTAATGTATCTACACACGTCGCATCCCACACCAGAGACCTGCCAAGTTTCCACGGCCCAACAGTCATTCCGTCGGGTCTCTTGCCATCGCTCCGCACAATCCCAGATGGTTCTAATATTGCGGGTACCCCAGCAGTGACAAGAGCCCTTCGGATGAATTAATAAAAAAAATATATCTATGATCTATATTTCGATATACGAGTGCGCAACGTGATTGGTACTTGTCATAGTGGTGGTCTAGGACACTGTGTTCTAAGGGCTGTGATGTAATTAATATTGAGGGCAGATTTACCATTGTTGGGAGGTATATGTTGCATTTTCAGGGTGATTAAATGAGAATTATAAACGAGGCTTCCGTTATTGTTCGTCATAATGGTGGATGGAAGATTAAATTGGAATGACATTTCAGAAATACCTACACCACAGGCTTATTTCTGTTTTACGAATATTATTGATGCCTACACTGTCAATTACGACGTCCTAAATATAACAGTTATTAAAAGATTTACACATCACATTATGATACTTTACACTTGGCCGTTAGTAATGTATAGGATAAACTTTAGTAGGTACTTAACAAGTATTAATTAACTATTGTAGAACTTATGAACGATGGTGGCGATGGGTTTTAGACTGAAGACTGTATACAGGAAGAAGCAGATGGTCAGACCTGAAGATAGTCGCTAATGTAGGTTGAATTGATAAAAAAGGATTTGATCGATATCTCTGCTGCAGCAACTGGAATCAGACACTCATAATCATCATCACATCAGTCCCTAACACTATGCCGGCTGACTCGGCATGACATGTTTAACGTATGCCAGTGGAATAAGCTGCCCTTGGCTATTAGACGTGCACCGTCTGTCAGCGTCTTTAAACGTTTAATAACCACATCGTTCCTGGAGAAACAGAATAAAACACTATTTAAATAACCGTGTATTTATTTAAGTTATAATGTACTTGTATGTATAATTGTATGTATGGTTTATGTATGTTTATGTATTTAGGTATAATGTGTAGTATATTAGAATTAGTTAAGAAACTTATTAACTGTATCATTAAAATTTCTTATTTTTTTTATACTGCCTATTACCTTACTCGATCCCCAAGGTTAGCTGGTAAAGAATGCCTACTGGCATTATAGCTCGCCTCTGTACTATTTTTAAGTGCATTAAAGAATTTAAATAAATAAAATAAATATGCCTATGAGGCACGTCATTGGCCGAAATAAGCAAAGTGACAAGCTAACTACCAATCATTATATCAGAAAAATGATCAGAGATTATTTTAATCATCCTTCCTGACTTGTTCCATGGCAATCTTACATTAATAGTTCTCCTTGAAAGCAAAAATTGGCATTTGACATCATTGCAAATGGCACATACTTTCAACGAGAACAACAAATAGGTGGTAGACGGACTGATTGTGGTAATTTGCCCAGTCTGCCGGGGCGGGGAAGTATCCACCGTTCGTTCCGATGAAACTAGTAAAATGTATCCGACGTTTCGGGATCACGCTCAAATTGCCGTCATGCCCAGTCAAGCCGGCATAGCGTTAGGGACTGATGTCAAGTCTTGAGTGTCTGATTGCAGTTGCTAACATTCATGGACCTCGCGCGCCACTTACCATCAGGTCAAATGTCATGCTAGTATATATAAAAAAAAGACTCAGTTTGTATACTTTGAAATGTGCTGTGAAAATAAATAAATATATTACAAAACTGATTTTTGACGCATTTTTTTTCGCTTGGCAGTTTTAAACTAAACACTATGAATAAGAAATTGGCAACGGTTCTGTCGAGACGAAATCATGATGTGTTATATCGACGTTATTACCTAATGTTGATACAAAATTAGATCATAGTTTCCTGTTTTCGCACCTCACGCTTAAAACTATATTACTTGTCACGTCGCCAAATGGGCAGGTGTTGTAGTCAATGGTACACTGTTCTTTAAATTATTTTGATATATTTTAAATAATAAGAATAATACAGAAAGGAAATGTTGCCAGTCTTCTTGGGGCTATCTCTGGTGGGTCGTCTCTAGAGGACATTTTTATTTATATATTTATAATTTTATTATTATTATTTAAGTAGTTTGTAATTATTTATTTATTTAAATCTTTATTGCACAAAGACAAAGGCAGGCTTATAATGCCGCTAGACATTCTATCCTAGACAACCATTGCGACAACTTGAGCATTATATTGAAAGGTAGGTGCAAAATTGTAATAAATTCTACGGTTTAACTATATTATTATACACTAATACACATACACATATATATATAAATACATATACTACATATACCCATACATATTATTACATACACTAGATATTATATATCAATGACAACTTTTTATTTATTATTTAATTATTATTGGTAATAAAGTTTACGAAACAGAAAAAAAAAGCAAATTGTTTACCAAAAGTATTATACAGGGACAAGGTTAATGGTAGGCATTTTCTAACAGATAACTTTTGTGATAGTGATAAGAGAGCTACCGGGGTGTAGATAAAAATATAAATATATAGATATACAAACAATTTATAATATAGATATATGAATAAAAAACAAATACAGTGTAAACTTTATGTAACGTCACTCGATTTAACGACAAACTTCCTAAAGCGTCGAAATCAATTGGCTTTGATTGGTTAAGCTTGGCTTCTAATTCTGATTTTTCTTCTCTCCATTTAACGACTTCTTCTTCTTCTTAAACAAGCAGAACAATATATTTTAACTGCACAAATTTCTACTTCCTAATAATATATTATCTTCATATATGTATAACTTCTATAATACTTATATATTGATGAGTGTTTATGTAGTCTATGTATACATACTATTTATGTAGTTTATTGGTTAGAATTGCACCCCACATATTTATACTGTCTCACTCTCCCAAAGGTTAGCTGGTAGAAAAAGCCGAAATGGCTTTAAGTTCGCCTTTGCACATACTTTTACGTAAAGTGCAATAAAGTATTTAATAAATAAAATAATAAATAAATAACGACAACTCTCTTTGATCCCTCAAAGGACCTCGTTTGACAAAATGGAATGAAGTGTTGAGAATGGTTGAGTGAAGGAGCCGTGTTCCATCTCCTCCTGCTCACTGGAGGGTCTGCCTAGGCGGACAGCGCCGGCGGTTAGCGGATGTTTCCTAACGGACTCCCGCGAAGCCGCCACTCAGGCGCCATGGAGGAACGCCGTCAGGTTTTAGTTGGTGCGAGTCCGACATAACCTTTCCCTGCTGCCTCCACAGCGGGGATTGGTATCCGTAGGGAATTCCTGACGAAAAAAAAAAAAAAAAAAAGGTGCCGTTGAGGAATAATTAAAAACGATAAAATCGTCAACTTTTTTCGAGTTGCATCTTTAACACAGTGAGCATTATATTGGTAATCAGCCAATAGAAAGTCTGCCAAAGGTCGTATAGAGTAAAGTCAGAATAGAAATTTCGTCGCAAAGGTTTTCTGCCCCAGTGGGGTGTGAAAAGGTTCGTCTCCTTTATTTTAAACATTACTTGTATTTCGTAGGGACATAAAGGCTACATTCCAGTTTACATATGCGAATTAAGTCTTCCATATTGAGCGACCCGTGGCCCAATATCACTGGATGCACGGCTCAAACAAAAATTTGCCAAATTAGATTCCTTTCCGGACAGCGGGCAAATAAAAATCTACTCACCATAATGATAGCTGATTTCTGATAAGGGAAGACACTTTAAGAAGAAGGGTAATCAGTTTATAATTTCAGTTTCATCAGTTTATGATTCTCGCGTTAGATGAGTTTTTTTTATAAAGCCAAACTAGCTTCTTTCTATTGACTCGAATGCATGCAAAATAAAATAATTAATATTTGGTATTTTACCCATTACTAAGGTCAGTTGAAACCCACCCGGCATGTACCAATAAGAAATACACTTTTCTTACGTACATTTGTCATAGATTTACAACACCACCGCTCCCGTGCCTCGGAGAGCACGTTAAGCCGTCGATCACGGTTCCACTAATGCCAACTTGAAAATCGTTAATAAATTGACTTAAAAAAATTACATCATATCCTCGCCAAGCCGTCTGGCCAGCGTGGCTAGTGTAGGCCAAATTCTCCAGTTCTGGAAGGCCCATCTCCAGCAGTGGAGGTCTAGGACGCTGTGTTCTAGGGGCTGTAATGAGAATGAATAAATTTTAATTTTACTATTTTATAAAATAAAAACATATATTTTAAAAATATATATATATAAAATTGTAAACTACGACTTAACCTTATGCCGGTAGGAATGTATGGTGTTAAATAAAAATAGAAATAAGTATAGTTATCACACGACTGTAACTTGCGGGGTGGTCAGAAACCACGCTTTTAAAGAAGCAAAATCACATTTTGCCAACTTTTCTATTGTATGCACTGTTACAAGTGGCAAGCTCGTCAGTGTCTCTAGGATACCAGACTCGTGAAATATCACAAATAAATTATTGTCAGGCCAGGAAACGAACCCAGTACCCTATTTTAATGTGCAAAATACACTATTTAATATTTCTATTTGCAGACTTCATAAATGTCTTTCACATAGCTTTCACATAGGTAACCCTTTAAGTAGATGATATTTTGCTCAGATAAGGGTCAGCCCCGCCGTTCAACGGGAGAACGCTGCGAGTGTCCTCGGCACATAGTGTGTCTGTATGCTGCTCACCCATCGGTCGGTTTAAATTTTAGTTTTATTTGTAATGTAGCTTATTTTTTTTGTTTATTTATTGTTAGGTTTTCTTTTTAATAATAATTATAGTTCATAGCTTAAGAATTGAAAACGTGCCAACCGTCCAGCAGACCAACGGGTCCTAAACAATGATTTAGTAGAGGTCGTGACGAAATACAAGTGTATTTTTGTATTATTTCTAAATAACTACAGAGCAACGTTCTTTTACATCCATAGTAACCTCAAAGAGAAAGACAGACAGTGCGGTCGTCCAGGCCCGGATAGTTTTTCTGTCAATTGTTTTGCGACTAGGTCTAGGTCTGGGTTGCACCAAAATTAAGTCTGTAATTATAACGATTAAATTTAAAATGGCGTTGCATGCCAGCTTACGGCTGACCTTCAAAATAAATCTGGTTACATACGACGCCATTGTTAACATTAATCGTTACAATTACAGACTAAATGTACAGTAAACGCTAGACCACGGAGTCAGACAATTATTACTTTTAACTGTATTTTTCTTCAATTACTCGTATATATTTTTAAGGCCGAGTTGTACCAAAATGTTTTTTTTTATTATTTATTCATTTAAAACTTTATTGCACTATGTACAAGGGGCGGGCTTAATGCCGCTAGACATTCTCTGACAGCCAACCTTAGGCACAGATAAAGCATTTAAAGTGAACGGTAGGTGAAGTAAAAATCCAATATATTTTAACTAAACGATCACATTGTAAGCAATAAACGATATGTAAATTATATAGACACATAAACACATACATACATACAATACAATATATATACATACACATACATAAACATATATATATATACATACAATACAATATGTATACATACACTAAGTAGGTATCTTGTTAGGAGCCATTTCAGAAATGCAAATAGTAATAAATTATTTCATATGTTAATTCGTTTATACTGTTAGTATATTACTTTGACATTCACTTAACTAAACTTTTTAAACTTTCGCGCACGCTCATAATAGATTTTTATAATTTTAACGGGTCTTTACGCGATTTACCTTAGAGACATATTTCTCCCGATGTGGCTCCGAGGTTGCTGCGACAGAAAAACAAGGAGAGATATCCACAGGTCAATCGGCTGCCCGCGTTCTTACCATATGTGAAAGGAGTAACGGATAAAATTGGTACAGCTTTCAAAAAGTTATCCATCAATGCTGTGTACATACCATTCTCCAAAGTAGCAAAACACGTACGCACCCCAAAGGATGTCATTCCTTTTCAAACGCCTGGCGTATATAAAGTGGACTGCAGCTGTGGGAGTTCATATATTGGCCAAACTAAGCGCACAATAGCCGAGAGGGTCAAGGAACATATAGCAGCTGTAAAAAACTGCCAATTAAACAAGTCAGCAATAGCAGAACACCTAATGGATAGTGGCACAAACCATTGGATTGAGCTGCATGACCCAAAGATACTTTCCACCGATCGTCACTATTACCCTAGAATAGTACGTGAAGCGATAGAAATAAAGAAACACAAAAATTTCAATCGAGAGGGGGGTTATAAGCTATCTTCATCGTGGAATCCAGTAATCAATAGGTTTCGACGCCGGGAAAAATCGCCCGGTGCCGCCAAGGATATTGTAAGTGTCGTGTGTCGTGATTTCTAAAAACTTTTAAAGTGATAAGTGGGTAGGTTTACATCTGCCGCCCAGTATGTACGAGACTACACCGCATAGCTTCAGTCGACCCGTGACCACGGCCAATGCAACTTGGCTGAAACGTCGGGAGAAATATGTCTCTAAGGTAAATCGCGTAAAGACCCGTTAAAATTATAAAAATCTATTATTCACTTAACTAGTTTAAAAAACCAACCCTATTTTTTTTTTTAAAGAAAACGTCTTTCTAAATTAAAGTTAAATATAAAATTGTTGTTATTGTTCTTTTAATTAGCTAAGATGTTTGTTTTTAACCAATTGTGATTAAAATTACCGCGCTGACACACATCTGAGAGTCCAAAATAGAACTGACTATTTCTGAGTCGCGCCTCCTAATGACTCGACCACTCATCAAATTTGGGCGGGTTGCGTAACTATGGACTGAAATATCCTTCAACTAATGAAAATAATTACACCATTCATTCTCATCATAGCTACATCACAAAACACAGAGTCCTTTATCATATTTCTGGAGAATTTTGGCCAGACGAGATAGCAAGGGTCTAACGTCAAATTTACTAGCAATTTTTATTAAAGATTCCACAATGTGGTATAAGTGAAACCGGAACCAGTGTGCTTAGTGTAAAATGCACGTTTCGGAAAACGTAACTGCTGTAGTTACGTTTTTTTATTTTACATTGCGTGTTATTGCAAGTTTGGCTATAATAACAGGCAATGAACATCGAAAATTCGTAAAAAAACTCTACTACTATAGTTGCGTTTACGAAACTTCACTGTCACACTAGGTATGCTGACGTCTTTACATGCTCTCCGAGGCACAAGAACAGTGGTGTTATTAAAATATGACAAATATACCTACATAAGAAAAGGTGTATTTCTCATGTATCAAAGGCGCAAGTATGTAATTATTTGTATTTAAAGATTATTGTGCCGTTTGCTGTAGAAACTCTGGCCCCATGGAGTTCAAGTGCAAAAAAGTTTATAAAAGACATAACACCGCGTTTTGTTGTCTCATCTGGTGACAAGAGGGCTGGCTCTTTTTTCGCCCAAAGAATCAGTATTGCAATTCAGCGGGGAAATGCAGCCAGCGTTCTTGCCAACATGCCACGCGGACGGGACTGACAGCCGTATTTTTGATACTTAATTATTACTTTTTTTTTATTACGACTTATTAAATTAAACATATAAACAAAGTAGCAAAAGTGGAACATAAGCCAAAGAGATTTTATATTATTTAGACAATACAATTAAAACAGAAATAAGAGTAAAATATAGTAATTAGATTTAAATTAATAGTGCAATTGAACTGTGACTAGCAAAAGTAAAATAATAATAATAATAAGTGAAAACCAATAGGTTAATAGATAGATAGATAGATAAATTCTTTATTGTACAGAAAATAAAACATTTTACAGTACATAGGCGAGCTTAATGTCTAAAAACATTATCTAACAGCTAACCTTTGGGAGTTGTGAGCAGGGATTGTGGGTGCATGACCACTAATGTTTGACAAAGAGTTTTATTGAGAAAACAACTTATAGCTAAAATATATATATATATATATATAAATAATAAAGCTATGGTACTTATCTACCGATACGAGTATATACATGAATAACACATAATTATACCTACTATATAATAAATAAATAATATATATGGATATATAAATGTACAAATAATACATACAATAATATACGGACTCTGTAAAGTTAATGATTATCTACCTGAAACAAAATGAATGAATGAGAGGCAAGAGCAAGTAAAAATCAACAGGTTTATTTTCAGAAAAACGTTCAAGACACGGGCTGTTATATCCCTATCCTTAGTATTTAATTTAATTATTTTGTAAATATTTTTATCTACTTATTAATATAAACATACTGTGTGTATTTCTCATTGGTACTCGTATATGCCGGGGTTAGAACAGCAATTATAAGGAAAGCTATTTTACAACCGAGCGATTATTATCTCTATTAATTCTCATAATATATTTATTAGTCGGAATTTTAGGCAATTTTTATTAAGTTGTTCAAGAAAAAGGAACAACTTACAATAGTCCCTACCACTGTTCTGTCAAGATGCATATGGATGACCGTGAGACTTTGTAAGGTGATCAGAAACCTCGATTATTAAGCGTCGCTACTGCATAGAGTAAGTAACAACGGCATTCTAAAGATGATATCATCGCGTTTTGAGAGCGCTTTTGTTAAGCGCTGGATTGGAGTTATAACTGGGAACGTGTAAATCTGTACAGCATTTACGTTACCCAATAGTATTGGGGTCGTATGGGGGGGCACGGCTGTGACTTAATGTTACACTCAATGTAAATGACCAAAATTTTTTTTTATTTTTCTACGTTGTTATGATTTTTAATTAATACTTACTAACATAGTTCTAAGTTAAATTGTTACTAACATATATGGATCGAATCCGAAATAGTAAAGTAAAGTATCATCACGACCGTTTTCCTTTCGGGTGGTCAGAAACCACGCTTATAAATAAGCGGATTCACATTTAGCCAACTTTACTATAGGCCATGATAAGTGGCAAGCTCGTCGATGTCTCCAGCGTACCAAACTTGAGAAATATCACAAATAAATTAATTATTAATTAAATGTATTTAATTACATTAATAAATATATTTGTGTCCTGACCAGGAATCGAACCCGGTACCTCCGAGTCTAAATCCACGGACTTAACCGCTAGACCACGGATGCAGTTCCGAAATAAATGAAATATTATTATTATTATTAAGGTGCGGGTTTATACGCCTATCAAAGTGGCAATCACGTCAATGCGTCTAGCGTACGACACTAGAGAAATATGACATATAAACTAAATATATTTTTGTGTTCTAGACCAGGAATCGAATCCAGTACTACGGACTTACAAGCTTAACATTGGCATTCTTAGAATACGATTGCAACAGTCTGGATGAAAAGATACCAGGGGCCTTCGTTCAAGCGCAATGTTCGTCTTCTTTAAGTCAGCCAACACAAAATTCTAGAGCTTTGTAGTTTATTTGAATTAAAAGCAATTGTAACCCCTATAATGATGTCACAATATAAAAAAACGAAAATATAAGACATACTAAAAACATCTACTTTACAAATTATAGTATCACCGCCATAGACCTATATATAAGAGCATGTAATACAATTTAGTAATCACGCAGGTCTTTCGAAATTAGTTCATAACAAAAAAATTAAAAAGGTGTATTACTCGTATCGAAGGTCACATGTATAAAGGTTTGTCAGAAAATGTCGCTTTAACTAAACTACTAAGTCAAAAGATTGAAAAATTGGCAATTTCTGACAATTTCGTACGTATGACCTTCAATAATACTTTTTTTATAAATTCTGAACACGAATTGTGATATTGCACCCACACGAAGGTAGAACAACGCCATAGCTATATCTGTTTATTATTAAACCTTAAGAAGGACTCATAAACAATTTTAAATTAACTAAAAATATCCTGAAGCAGTAAGCGGTGGTGGCTCGGGTATATAGTTAACCCAAAATGTCACAGTTCAAACAACGATATGTACCCATGAAGAATACACTTTTTCTCAAGTACTTTGTCATAGATTAATAACACCACCGAACGGCCTCTGAGATATGTCAAATCTTCGGTCCCGGTTCCACTAATAACAACTTGTAAAATTGGCATTAAATTTGATATTAGAGGCTCACCAACCCGTCTGGCCAGAGTGGTGTATGTAGGCCAAATACACCAGAAATATGTTCTGGAAGGCCTGACTGCATCAGGGCATCTCTAGGACTTATCTGTGTTCAAAGGCTGTAAGTGAAGCAAACGACTTACAGTCGAAGGCTTTATAGAAAAAATATAGGTGGTAGGCGGACTGATGGTGGTAATTGCCCAATCTGCCGGGGCGGGGAAGTATCCACACAAGTCAAGCCGACATAGTGTTAGGGACTGATGTTAGTCATGAGTGTCTGATTCCAGTTGCTAACATTAATAGACCTCGGGGGCCACTTACCATCAGGTGGTCGCAATGTGTCGTACTAGTTTTAAAAAAAAACAACAGGTTTTTGAAGTTGCCATCACCAATCATTGTTTAATTGTAACTATTGATAAAAGTGTGTGGCAGATTATCCGTTGGTCCTAAACCAGCGTTTCATTAAATTGTATTTGCCGACCTTAGTTTATTATGTCTATTATGACGACATAAACGACACGACTTGTGTCACATATATTATGTTGGTTTTAAAAATAGCACATAAACAGTTCGTGGCAAGAATGAAAATCGTTTTAACGTATTATGAAGATGGAGCCAGACTTTTTATAGGGGGAGAAGTGAGAAATGTGATGAATGGACATATAAATAAGTTCACATAGTAGAGTTTAATCTTTGTAATAATAAAACTTTGTGACTCAGCTCGCTTTATCTTATGAGCTTAAATTAGTTTTTTTATGATTATAGCATTAAAATAGGTACTTTATTGGTTAGGCTCGTTTTAATTATACTTTTTGATGCTAGTTAGCGAAGAGTCTGAACGAAGCGTAGCGTTAATACCTATTTATTTATAACATCTCGATTAAATAATTTAAAAATAATATAGTAGTAGGTATTTATTTAAAAGTAGAAAAGTATCATCACGACCGTTTCCCTTTCGGGGTGGTAAGAAACCACACTTATAAATAAGCGGATTCACATTTAGACAACTTTACTATAGGCCAATCATGACAAGTGGCAAGCTCGTCGATGTTCGAACCCGATACCTCCGTGTCTAAATCCACTGACTTAACCGCTAGACCACAGAGGCAGTTTTTATTTAAGTATGTAGTATAAGAGCTCCGATAAAGAAAGATAACTTTAAATTGAAAAACGTACACGTTAACGGCCCATTGAGCCAAACGCAAAAACGTTTTTAAAAAGCATAACACCGCGTCTTGTCGTCTTCTCCGGTGACAAGAGGACCGGCTCTTTCTTCGCCCAAAGAAACTTATTCTTTGCAATTCAGCGGTGAAATGCGTTCTTGCGACCATTTCGCGCAGTAATAGTATAACTATCCGTAGTATTAATATTAATTTTATTTTGTAAATCTGTTTATCGAATAAATGAATATATAATTGAAAATTATGACGTAAATATAAAGATTGTTTGATACATCAATAGCCAGGATTTCTATGCTAAACTTATGTGATATGTTATTTTTAATTTTGTTAAATATTTTTTTTATTCATTTTATAACTTTATTGCACTATGTACAAGGGGCATTCTCTAGCAACCAAACTTTGGGACAACGGCACCTTTTGAGTTTTGAGAGTACCTTTAAATAAATTAAGATAAATAAAATTAATTCTAAACATTGTATTTCTTTTGCTTTATAGACAAATAAATGCTAATATGTACACAGTAATACATCTATAAATAATATAACATCTATTATAACACCTACTTACACACTATGTGGAACTGTTTAAATTATGTAATTAATTATACCATCTTTTTGAAAATGATCTGTACTCGTACTTGGCGAATTTCCATACTACTGTAAAATTTCAAACATATCTTATTGCCCTTGCAAAATAAAGGAATTGGATTAAAATTGAAGGTCCAAGCGAATATATCCTAAAGTTTCGTATTTGGTAGGTTAAGAGTAGGCCTCCTGCATCAGACTAACGTCAGGCAGAATGTATGCAATCCCAGATATGGTCGGATTATTGCCGCGTATAACAAAGCTAGAGCCACAAGAGCCGACCATTCCATTTCAATCATTGAATAATATGCAGAGGTTGGGCATTTGAGGCAAAGTTATTGTCGACGTATAGCCGTTGATCTTCGGTTGGGGACACCATTATTGGAGTTCATGATTTTGCTGTTCCAAAAATGCGGGCAGATTTTTCCGCCAAAGCTCCCTGAACGATACTATTAAAAGGGCTCTAGCTACCATCGGGGTTCCAGCTCTTCTGGAGCCTGTTGGACTTAACCGAGATGATGGCAAGAGTCGTCCTGGGAAAAAGGACGTGCTCTGGTAGGAGACACCACGTGCCTCGACACCCTCGCTGCGTCGCATCTTAGGGGGACAGCGCATAAAGCGATGGCAAATGCGGAGTCCAGTAAGCATCGCAAGTATGTAGTATATTAAATGGTTACATATTTGTACCGTTTGCTGTAGAAACTCTGGTCCCATGAAGTCCAAGCGCAAAAAAGTTTTTAAAAGACCCGCGTCTTGTCATGTCCTCCGGTGACATTATTTTTACATAATGAATTAACATCACAGCGCTGGCAAAAATAAATTCAATGCCGCGTTACATGTCAGTCAATGAATCAAATACTATGGGAAGTGGTCGAAATGTATTTCACTCGAACACTGCTTTACGCGAACGTTTGATGTTTGTAGCAATTTGTAATGAAGCAATTTTATGGAAGCTTTCGAAACGTTTTGCAGTCGACAACAGATCAAATTATGCGGCTTTAATACTATAAAGTAAGCTTTTATTTGCAACCTGATTTTATTTTATATTATTTAAATTTGAACTGCTTTTTATAAAAATCTTAGCTGATTTTCTGATAGACTCGTACATTTTATTTCTTTTGTGTCGCAGCTCTATGAGTATTCAAATTAAATAACATTGAAGTTTTTAATTCTTGTGAATTGCATTATACATTTTTGTTTGTGCTGTTGGCGCCAAGGGTTTAACGGTTTTGAATCCCTCTCGTACTCACAATGGAATATTTTCAAAGATTTTTCAAATCTTGAGTGTACTTTTGACAAAATGTAGTATCTTACTAGAGTATAAAATTAGCGAAATTTTGTAGATATTTTAATCAAATATAAGTTTTAGTAAAATAGAGGAATATTGTTATTAATGTTTTTGCTATTTTTCTGTCTAAGAAGGTATATGAAAGTGAAAATATGTCATCATCAGACCCTCTCCAACAAAACTATCTCGCTAGTCGCCAGAAATAACTCGCCAATCGAACAGTGGGGTCTTAGACACTCCCAGGGGTTGTGATAAAGTGGCCCTTGACGCTGATGACATCAAAACATTAGATTTTATATATATTTAAAAAGTCGGGTGTTGTATAAATTTGCACTTGAGATAATCAGGATGCTGTAGGGTTATTGTGCAATTTCCTAGCTTTAATTACTGCAATAAGGTATTATGTCCACAATAAAGAAGACAACACATAAAATGTATGCGACTTTGTAATACAATTTTATTACGATGACAACTAACATTACTCGGACTTAGACAATCAATATACGAGTATAACAAGACGGGACAAGAAGCCAAACAGTATGAAAATTTAAGTTAAGACAATCGTCTCAGAATTAATTATTTATTTATTTAAGAAATGTTTATAAAACAGTTAACAAAACAAAACTACTAGCCTAAAAAAGCGCTAGCTTGGCATCACCTTCTGGCCAAAATCAACAGGGAGAAAATCCAGAGTCAGCAAAACATATCGCTCAGGGTGGTATCCAGAGCGCCGTGGTTCGTGCGAAATTCTGTAATTGCAAGAGATCTGGAGATGCCTTTATCGAGCCATTTCTTGTCAGCCTAGCTAAACGTATGTTTTACCGGGCTGACAACGGATTCTACAAGCATCTTCATGATATCGGTCCGACTTTCGCACGGCCCCCGGAGGTGGAGAGAAAGAGTTTTGGAGAAGAACTTAAGTAGATGAATCTAGGAGACTATAGATTCGTAAGCCACACGGGTGGTCTTATACTATCCTGCCGGGGAAAATGGATTTATCCCATCCCTAACCCAGGCCTATTGAAAAACTGGGCCTGAATGACTCCGCTGTCTGTCTGACATTTAAAACTCCTTTTAAAGTTTTTTTTTACATTTATCATAATAATTTACTTAATTTAGTCAGAGAACAAATTTCTAAGCATTCCATGGATTCACCGTGCGGGTGCCGGGTCCATCGTGTGTGGGTAAGAGATAATAAGAATGGTGTCTCGGGCTTGCGACCGATAATAGGCTGGTTTAAGAAAAGGATATTTTTTTTTATTGCGCGATAATACGCTCACCATTCTACTTCTCTCCCTACCCAACCAAATACTGTATGATTAATAGAATATGTAACGATTACGAATATTATTTACCTAAATTTAAAATATAAAAAATAGAAGAATGTTATTTTATTTAACTTTTAAATATAGCAAAAATGTATCTAATTTATTGGTAGAATATAAAAACTAAAGTTACTTATATTTAAATAATGTTATTCGCTGATAAACGAAGAGCGTAAGGTCGCAGGGCATCTGGCGTTTACCGAACATGTGTTCGCTATTTTTATCAGAGAGTCGACTTCACCCATACACTAAATTCAATTAATGATTAAATACTAATCTATCTACAAGCATATGAAATTCCTAATATATAGGTATATATATATATTTGTTTAACTTATATAAAATAAGTAAGTAGAAAATAAGTGGGTAAATATAATCCAAAATACTAAATATATAAATAACTGCCTCCGTGGTCTAGTGGTTAAGTCCTCGGATTTAGACTTGAAGGTACCGGGTTCGATTCCTGGTCGGGTCACAATAATATTTAATAATTTAATTAAATAAATTTAATTTATTTGCGTTATTCTCGATTTTGGTACGTTAGAGACATCGACGAGCTTGCCACTTGTCATGATTGGCCTATAGATAAGTTGGCTAAATGTGAATCCGCTTCTTTATAAGCGTGGTTTCTGACCACCCAGGAAGGGAAACGGTCGTGATGTTACTTTACTTTATTTGACTATAGATTAATTAACATGATAGATAGTGAAAAAAAAAACAAACTATCGGGTTGTTAGAAAATGCCTGGCCATTAAGTAAATTTAAACATTATAACATTAATTAAAATTAAATTAAATTTTAGTGCTATAAAGTATTTAAAATAAATAATTATAATCCAAAATACTAAATCGGGATACAACTAATTATGCATTAAAACGAAATTAGTCTACTTTGTTCTTCACAGGAATATTAAGAGTATTTTTTAAAATGTTTAACAAGCCTAGCTACCATTCCGGTTGAGTGGAGGAACGTCTAGAATACGGGAAGCCTTTTCTCAATGAATTAAATAGTCATCATTATCAGCCTGTGTCTCTCCACTGCTGGATATAGGCCTCTCCCAAGGCTCGCCACTTCACACGATTTCCTACCACCCTCATCCAACCCCCACCAACGATCTTCTTCAGGTCATCCGTCCATCTAGCGGGGTGTCGTCACACTCTGCGTCTTCCCGTACGTTGTCTCTATTCTAGAACCCGTCTACTCCACCGTTCATAGGTTTTGCGACAGACGTTTCCACTCAGCACATTCCACTTCAGCTGACTAATTTTAAAGGCTACAGTGACTTTGGTTTTCTGACGGATTTCCACGTTTCGGACTTTATGCATCAGACAAATACCAAGCATAGCTTTCTCCATAGCCCGCTGAGCGACCTTAAATTTGTGCACCAGACCCACTATTCTACACGCACGTTTCTGCTTAGTACGACAGTACCGGAAGAAGGCACTGGTTGAATAGTTTCGTCTACAAACACTGGGGTATGTTTTATAGGAAGATGTGGCGCAACTTCCCGAATGCCGTCCACCCTAGCTGAATGCGTCTGTCGGCTTCTTATGATGAATATGAATATTACAATGAATTAAATAGTAACTATGCATGTGATAAAAGTAGTTATATGTATTAAATAGTGACTATGCATGTGATAAAAGTAGTTATATGTATTAAATAGTGACTATGCATGTGATAAAAGTAGTTATATGTATTAAATAGTGACTATGCATGTGATAAAAGTAGTTATATGTATTAAATAGTGTCTATGCATGTGATAAAAGTAGTTATATGTATTAAATAGTGTCTATGCATGTGATAAAAGTAGTTATATGTATTAAATAGTGTCTATGCATATGATAAAAGTAGTTATATGTATTAAATAGTGTCTACGCATGTGATAAACGTAGTACTAGTAAGTACTAAGTAAACTTATTTATACATTTATTTTATTACTACCTATGAAAAAATGCGTAATATCGTCACGTTGGAAACTACGAGGACATTTTGTTTTCCCGAAGTGTCGTATCTCAAAGTGGGCAGGTTCTCTAAGCTCCAGATTTATTTCATTTTATTCCCAGCTCATATATTCGCATAGGACTTTATGTATGCGTGTGTTCGCATAATGTTAAATCCAATGACTTTCATGTAGGGACCTGTAGCTCTAGCACGCACAGTCTCTTAAATCTTTTTTCAAGCGGTGTTTCTTTATATAAGTATCGCCATGGCAAGCTTACAATATTAGTTATACTTGAAAGTAAAAATTGGCATTTGACATCATTGCAAATGGCACATACTTTTAATGAGAACAACAAATAGATGGTAGGCAGACTGATTGTGGTAAATTTCCCAATCTGCCGGGGCGGGGAAGTATCAACCGTTCGTGCCGATAAACCCAGTAAAGTGTATCCACACGTTTTGGGATCTGGCTCGAATTACCGTCATGCCCAGTCAAGCTGGCATAGTTATAGAGTGTCTGATTCCAGTTGCTAACAATCATCGACCACGCGCGTCATTTACCATCAGGTGGGGCAAGGTCACATGTCGTGCTACTATAATATATATATATAAGAAGATGGGCACCGGTGGACATTCGTCAAGCTCCAAATTAAATATTATTTTAAAATAAACTGGTCTTGGCCCGCGTGCGAGGTCCATGAATGTTAGCAACTGGAATCCGACACTCATGACTAACATCAGTCCCTAAAACTATGCCGGCTTGACTGGGCATGACGGCAATTCGAGCCTGATCCCGGAACGTGTGGATACACTTTACTGGGTTTATCGGCACGAACGGTGGATACCGCCCCGGCAGATTGGGAAATTTACCACCATTAGTCTGCCACCATCTATTTGTTGTTCTCATTAAAAGTATGTGCCATTTGTAATGTCAAATGCCAATTTTTACTTTCAAGGAGAACTAATATTGTAAGCTTGCGATGGTGATATTTATATAAAAATAACACCGCTTGAAACAAGACTTACTGAATATATTTAATGTCTTTTACTACATGACATATTAAGTATCAATATTTTGTTGAAATTACTCGCATATGTATATATGTAGGTACTATATCACACAAAATAATATGAAAATGTGTCTACCGCAGCCTTCTTTGTAAATACAATATTTACATAACATGTAAACATGTAGATAAACGAGGTACTTTTACCGAACTGAAGTAAATTGAATTTGGAAGTGCTTCGATTGCTTTGCTTTTAGTAAAGTTGGGTAAAAACAAACAATCGGAGTATTTAGGTGGCTACAATAGAGGCTTTCAGGTGCGCGTAACCTTTTGTTCGGGATCGCGGAAGGCTACAGCCCCTTGCTTTTAAGTGCATTGTCGAATCATGTTTTTGATAAAATATGAGCTTGGCTTTAAGACTTTTGTGCCGTTCATTCATTCATTACAGCGTCCTAGAACTCCACTGTTGGAGATGGGCCTTCCAAAACATATATCTGGAGAATTTGGCCAATATTCGCCACGCTGACCAGACGGCTTGGCGAGGATATGATGTAAATTTTTTGAATGACAATTTATTAACGATTCCACAAGTTGGTATCAGTGGAACCAAGACCGACGGCTTAACGTGCTCTCCGAGGGACGGGAACGGTGGTGTTGTAAATCTTTGACAAATGTACGTAAGAAAAGTGTATATCTCATTGGTACATGCCGGGTGGGTTTTGCCTTTGTAGGATTTAAGGAACGCGTTCTTACAACCGAGCCAACACCGCGCCGCATTTGAGGTAAATGTATTATTTTAGGTGACAATTGTTATTTACATAGTTTTATAGTATAAGGCGCGATGGTAAGAACGCTTTCCTTAAAATCCTACAAAGGTCGGTTTAAACCCCTCCGGCATGTACCAATGAGAAATACTCTTTTCTTACGTTTTGTAATAGAATTACAAAGCCTCGGAGAGCACGTTAAGCCGTCGGTCCCGGTTCCAATAATACAAACTTGTGGAATCGTTAATTAATGATCATTAAAAGTTGACATCAGATCCTCGCCAACCCGTCTGGCCAGCGTGGCGAGTGAGGCTAAATTCTCCAGATATATGTCCTGGAAGGCTCATCTTCAACAGTAGGACTTAGTGTTCTAGGGGCTGTAATAAGAAATAATATTAAAAAAAAAATACTGATTAATACATCTTCGCCTGTCCTTTAATATACGAATTGTAGAGTTGAAGGGTTCTAGAGTAGTCTACGTACTGGAAGACGCAAATTGGGATCATTTTACGCCAGATAGACGAATGGTCTAAAGATCGCTTATGTGGCTAGATGAGTTTGCTGTTAGGCGAGCCTTGGGAGAAGGCAAAAGACTAGAAAGTTTGCGTTCCCGTATTCTAAATATTTATTTTGTCAGAATTACTACACGCTCTAGCACTTTTGACATCCATTAGTCTGTCTCTATCATATTATGAATATTCATGTGTCACGAAAAGTATTTATGATTTTGGAACGAAATCTGATTTGAATGATTTTGACAAATTGTTTTGTTTAAAAATGTGTTATTTAACTAATCTTAATCAATTTTAATTTATAATTATTTATACTCGTAAGAAAATACAACTATAAGTTTCTCGCAGTTTCGGAAGACATTTTTTTCTAATGGATTATTTTCGGGGAAACGCAGCAAGTGTCCTCAGCACACTGCGCCCTTTGGACGTACATACATATATATATATATATAGGTCTTGGTTCTGTACTCTTAAACTGGGTTTGGTATTGTTCTTGCGCAAGAGTCTCGCAATTGAAAATGATTGAAAAAATATATTTCCTATTTAATTATCTTTATTTAAGTAAAGAAAATACTGGTAAGTAATAAAGTAAAAACTTGATTATTAATAAACTAAACTACATATAAAAAGTAAATATATATATATATATATATATATATATATATGAGACTCTTGCGCAAGAACAATACCAAACCCAGTTTAAGAGTACAGAACCAAGACCCAGCTGTTCTGATACAAGACGCAAGACCAAAACTGGCTAAGCTTGCTTTGGTCAACACTATACAAGGTCGAAAATCTAAACCGTGGAAGCGTGGTAAGGGATAGAAGGGTTGAGTTGTTTAACTAATAAATAAAATAGATTTAATTATTTAATAATGGTGATTTTTAAGGTAATAGAACAGTTATTGTTTATGAACGGTCTCGACTGAAAATACAATTATGCAAATTGCACAATGCATCCGTTCATAGCCCGGTTAAAATAAGACTTTTTGAAACTCTTCCGTTGCCAAAATTAAAATTTGCTTATAACAGGATTTTGCTTTTGCTTGGCGTTTTAATTAAATAACATACAAGTGTTTTATTATTCCTTTACTGTTAGAAAATAGAAAGCCATATACATTTTAAGCCTAAAAAATCTAAAAATTAAAGTTTTAAAAAAAGTATGACAATAATATAAGGAAATAAACTGCTGTATTCAACATGCACGATGAACTTCCATTGAGTTCGGTTCGAGTTTGGTTTAAGTCCTGGTCATACCGGATGCCTACCTACACGTGTCGTCAAATTAAATATAATTTACGAAATGCTACGAATAATTATTGTTTTTTTTTAGTATGGCTAAAGGTGAAAATTTGTAAATGCTGTGGATTGCATGCCAACAAACGATCGAGTCGAACGACTTATTTTTATATCGGGTATCATATAAACAAGCAAAACACTGTTGTTTAAATTAATATATGTATATATATATATATATATATTTAATTTGATATTTATCATTTACTGTTTATTAGTGTGTAGGCTTATATTATAGTATTTTATAGTTATATGTATGTATTTATTTATTCTTTTAAGTATTATTTGTAGATATAAAGTATCATCACGACCGTTTCCCTTTCGAGGTGGTCAGAAACCACTCTTATAAATAAGCGTATTCATATTTAGGCAACTTTACTATAGGCCAATCATGACAAGTGGCAAGCTCGTCGATGTCTCCAGCGTACCAAACTCGAGAAATATCACAAATAAATTAAATATTATTTAAATGTATTTATTTACATTAATGAATATTTTTGTGTCCCGACCAGGAATCGAACCCGGCACCTCCGAGTCTAAATCCACGGACTTAACCGCTAGACCACGGAGGCAGTTAAGTTTGTATGTATTTGTAGGTATGTTGTTTATAATAATACTTTTGCGCCCATACATAGTTTTTCCACACCCAATGGTTGATTGTTAGAAAATGCCTGGCCATTAAGCTCGCCTATTGTCAATTTTTATGCATTCAAGTATTTAAAATTAAAATAAAGGATATAATTTTTCCCAATAATAAATAATTTATTATTATCCCATCTTGTCTATCACCTCGATTCTCAACGTTAGCTGGTAAAAGAATGCTAAAAGAAATTATATAGCTTTCTCTATACTATTATATAAGTTAAAAAAAATATGAATAATGCCGGCACACTGCTATAAAAAAAAAAAAAAAAACAAAACAACACAAAACTTTACACTATATAGGTCTTAGATGAACTGCTGAAGATAAGCCAACACAAATATATATCTAGAGTATATGATCTGATCATCATCAGGTTGTGTCTCCACTGCTGGATATATCCTATATAGGCCTGAACTCAAGGCTCGCCATTGGACGCGATCTTACGCCGTCATTCAACTTCTACCAGTAAAATGAAACCTTTTTTTTATATTACGAGTATTGCTTACGGATACGTACTATATTACTAGTCTGATATTGAAGACATTATGCAGATATGTTCCTTCGAACCTGACCACACAGTCATATATCTGCCTGCCTGTTTGATTTGCCTGGACTCCTAAACTATTTG
This sequence comes from Tinea semifulvella, assembly GCA_910589645.1. Lineage (NCBI taxonomy): Eukaryota > Metazoa > Arthropoda > Insecta > Lepidoptera > Tineidae > Tinea > Tinea semifulvella. The sequence goes on from OU342586.1 coordinate 11,758,915, forward strand.
ACCAATTATAATAAAATTTAGCAGTTACGTTTCTTGAAACGTAGGATTGGACATGACGTTAAAAAATAAACCTTGCATGTGACCCTATGCTGAACTGAAGGATTAACCAGCTGACTATATTAAGTCAAAGTCAAAATATATTTATGCACGTAAACCTATTGAAACAAATGCCTTGTGACATGACATTAATAAGCATTTTGTGTTTAGTGATAAATAATTTGAACTATTATTTTCGTAAACTTCTGCACCAGCTTATTACAGATATCAGTCACAAAGGTTAGTTAGTAGAAAATGCATCGTCAATAAACTTGCCTACGTACCAGCACGTCTTTTCGGTTTTGTACAATAAGTATTATTATTATACCATTATTTAATTTATTTTAAATCATTCTACTCCTGCTAATGGAAGACTAAGCAGCAAGGCGTTCCAAAGAGTAAGCTGATAGCAGAAGATTAGTAGACTATGTAGAGTCAGCAGCTTAGTAGAGTTAACAGAGTTACACAGCTGTACGAGAATAACCAACCACCGATATTAATTGATTTCTTTTGGTCGTGAGAAATTGTCAGCTCTTTGATTTATAGGCTAACATAGTTTTTGAAAATAGGATCGCTTTATCGAGTCTTTCATGTTTACTTGTACGCATTCGGTGTGCCGAAACCTTAGCCTCAAAGACATTTTTCCTTGGTGTAAATCTGAGCGAGCGTAATGGGAAAAGTTGTAGCAAGTATTCAGAACATATTACGTGCCATTAATATTCTGACGAGTCGTCGACACCGGGACTCTATCAAAGTTCTATAACAGAGGGCGCAATTACTTTTAACAGAGTAATAATTAGCTACATTAGATTACTTAAAGCATAAACACTAATGTAATTACTTGCTTATACCTTTGAGGCATGTAAATTTGTTAAATCAAATATTGAGTTGTATCAACAAAGTAATAATGATGGCAAACTTTATATCACTCACACATCCTTAGTAATGCCTATACCTAAATTAGAATTTTTTAGACGAAACGCCTCCTATATGAGTGCTATAATATATAATTGTTTGAGAAAGGTATGGACAGAGTTGCCTTATAAAAGATTCTGCAGAGTACTGCATGCGTGGCTAGTTCAGGAATGTTTATATACTTTGGAGGAATACTATATGTAAATATTTTAAGCAATACAAAGGTTTTTGTGAAGTAAAGCTACTAAAGAAGCAACGCTGAGTTGTTAGTCACTTTACTTCTATAACAGTTGTTGTTAATTTTTGCATGCTTATGGCGAAATATGTGACCCATTTAATATTAATAAGACCTAATATTGTTTGTTACCATGTTTCCTGCAAATAAATATTTAATTTCATTTAATTTAATTTATAACGTGCTTTTCTGAATAAAAAAAAACTATGAATGATGTTCCTAGCCTAGAATATCTTTGTTGCTTAGTCTTCCACTAGCAGAAGAAGAATGATTTAATTATAATGACTTGCCACAAATGCCTGTAATACTAAGTTCTCACGTATGGCTTTACTTGATCAAGCAAACACGTTGAGTAAAACCTACGACAAAGGCTTTAGTCCACACCTTTTTTGCCACCGTGGTCTAGACGTAAGTCCGTGGATTTAGATGCGGAGGTAGCGGGTTCTATTCTACTGGTCGGGACACAATAATATTTATTAAATTTATTTGTGATAGAGTTTCGTACGCTAGAGACATCAGCGAGCTTGCCACTTATAATGCCTGTAAAATTGGCTAAATGTGAATTCGCTTCTTAAAAAAAGCGTGGTTTCTCACCACCCCACCTGATCCCCCGCAAGGGATACGATCGTGATGATACTTTTTTTTTTTATTCAGAATTTATCTATTAAGCTACGCGCGACTTTTAGTACTCACCAAACCCTTCGATGTCTTACTTCAATTATTAATCATGTTCCAGAATAAAAGCTATTTTAATGTTCGGATAATTACCAAACGTCTGGAGCCGTCGTTGATCTCACCAAATAATAAATTACGGTAGGAACAAATAGAGGGTTAGCAAATTAATTAATTTAATTTATCCAGCTATTTTTTTTAAAATATGTAAAATATGACCTTGTTGAAATCAAATCAGACAATTTTAAAAGTGAATAAAAGTTTTTTCGACGAGGATGGCGTTATTTCAACGAAAAATGGGCATTTACAAATGGAAAGGCTTCCGTTCAGAAAAGCCTATTGTTTGCTCTCTAAAGGGCTCAGGAAATGCTTTTGGTCGTCGTAAAAACCCATTTTTTTTACTAAAATGCTTTGCTTAATATACGGTTTAAATGAAAAATTGGATTAGCTACCAACTTAATTTTTTTGAGAGATTATTTTTTTAAACAAGGTATTTTATTTATCCAAGATAAATCAGAAAAAGACTTTAAATTACTTAAGGCCAGTTATAGAAAGGATGATTTAAATAATCTCTGATCAATATTTTGATATACGCCACGTGATTGGTATAGTTAGCTTGTCACTTTGGTTATTTTGGCCAATGACGTGCCTCATAAGCTTACGTTAAACCTGTCGAAAAATAGATTATTTTTGAAACGTGTGAACTCGCCCCACGAATGTTAGCAACTGGATCAGATTCTCAAGACTAACATCAGTCCCTAACTAGGTTATAGTATGCCGGCTTGACTAGGCTCGAAGCCTGGTCCTGAAACGTGTGGATACAAATACTTGGATTATCGGCACGAACGGTGGATACTTCCCCGACCCGGCAGACTGTATTGAATGAGAAATACAATACCACCATTGCCGTGCCTCGGAGTGCACGTTAGGCCGCTCGTTTCCAATTCCAATAATACCAACTTGTGGAAACGTTAATAAATTGTCATAAGACGCTTGCCAACGCGTCTGGCCAGCGCGGCGGGTCGAGTGTAGACTAATTTCTTCAGAATGTTCTGGAATGCTCATCTTCAATAATCATTGTTCTAAGGGCTGTGATGATTATAATGTTCTGAAAGGTCTATCTCCAGCAGTAAATGTGTTTGGGCACTCTGGTGAATGTAAACTTTAATTTTATTTATTTATTTAATTCTCTACATTACACTTAACAAATCCTAGTACATTCTATAAAGCCATTACAGCAACAAATTATTTATGACGGTAGACGTTATTTTGTCTTGTTTATGCGATTAAATCGAATTGGATTTTAGTTAGATAATTCACTTGAATTACAAATATTAGGAACTTGTACTTTGTTACTGTGGGTCCTATATCGTATTGTTGGGCTGAAATAGACCGAAATTAATATGACGACATTGTGTAAAGTCCGGGACTCCACTAAAAGGATATCCCAGATCAAAGCCACCTTAATAGGATTACTTTTTCACTCATTGACATTGATAAGACCCAAGCATTTATATTTTGAAAAGCGGTGGTAGCACTTTCCTTTAATACAAAAGATCACGTATTACGTACTATTGTCATCTCTACCATATGACTGGCTAACTTTGGCATTGCATCCCTCCAGCCCTGAAGTGGTGCACACTATTGTACGATTGGTCTCCGGCATAGCTGAAATTCTACCTAAACACTTTTTAAATGTCCCTCCCGGACCAGAGTAATCAGATAAGGTGGGGAAAAGTTACGGAAAAGTTACATTGTGTTGTGCTGCCATAGGAACTGCTAGACACACACTTGTAGGGTGCGTAACTCTTCTAGAAAAGGGCTATTACTCGCGCCGACACAACATAGTCCTTGGTGTTATCCGTGAAGCATTAAGTCTTTCTATTGCAAGAGCCAGAAAGGGACTGGCTACAAATAAAATTATGACCACATTTGTAAAGGAGGGGCAAAGTACGAAATGTAAGAAAAACAAAGTCGAATAAATATTACGATTTCACAGAAGAAATGATTAGGAATAAAAGACTCAGCTTTACGCAGTGGAAGTTGGTGCGAGAGGAGTCCCAGCAAAATGTTTGCACCACTTACTGAAAGAATTTGGCGTAAGGTCTGCCGCCAATACATTATGGAAAGAGCTTCCAAGACAGCATTAACGGAATCATACAGTATTTGGTTGGGTAGGGAGTGAAGTAAAATGGTAAATGGTGAGCGTCTTGGAATACAAAGAGGCCTCCGTTTCAAACCAGCCTATTGTCCTATCCATAGAATGCTTAGAAAATCCTCTTCATCACTGTTCGGAGAACACGTTCAGCCGTCGGTCCTGGTTCCACTAATACCAACTTGTAGAATCGTTAATATTTTATCAGTTATCCTTGCTGGGTTGGCGCGTGGCGAATGTATTTTTCAGATATATGTTTTGAGTCTCCCATCTCCAGCGTGGACGTCTAGGACTTCGTGTTCTAGGGCCTGTAGTGATGATTTATATTTTCTTATATTATTCTTGCCAACGCCTTGTAGTCCTGTACTGTTCAAATAAGTCAATCGCAGTCTGTCTATGTAATTTGGCCATTTACATATATTTTTAGTATGGAAGCAACTAACGCCAGCTACACATGACCGACATCAGTCCCTACCATATGCCAGCCTATCATTATCCTTTTTAACACTTCTCACATCTTATTACAGTTGCTTATCACTAAACATTATTCTACTCAAATTTTGATCGCAGTAATGCTTTGCAAGGTTTAAGCACTTTGAGGATAGCAGCGTATTGATTGCCTCAACCCATTATATAAATCAATGTTTTCGCTTTTTATAATCTATATTTTAGCTTCAATATTTGTTTTAACGTGAAAAAAATGATTGGTTATCAAACCAAAGTTCGTTGGAAAGAGAGAAGCAAAATAGTGGTTTTTTTTAACGAGAATTGCGGCACCCGCAGATGTAATAAAAATTTGCTACGAGTTCAACTTCAAAGTCATAATATCTTTATAGACGTAAACATATTACAAGCATTTGTGAAACGTCATTAGTTACGCTACTCCGGTCCAATGGGTAAGCTGCTATCAGAAGACCAACCCCCCTAGCATGAGATGCGATATACGTCTAAAAAGTCGTTATATCATGGTTGAAATGTAAAATTTTGAATTATATATAAAAATTCTAATTATTTTAGGCGACAAAAAAGCGAGCATGGGATATACTCCAAATTAGTCACAATATTTTTTTTGGCAGACCCGTCAAAGTATATTATATCGTGCTCGGCTGGTGGTGGTGAAATAACGGCGTAAATCAATTAATTTTAAAAAATGGTTGTTTGGTGCATATACTCGTAGGTTACGCTGGACTATTTTTAATACCCAATAAAATTTATATAAATCACGTGGATTTACAGGGTGAAAATTCCGTTGTGATATTTTATTCAACGCCATCTCTGTGTTAAGTTTCGTATCTATTATATTGACAATGAAATAAAAAAAAAACTCATTTTAATGCAAGCTAAAAAAAAGTGGGGGCCAAGTGCTAACAAGTTCTTTAAAGAACTGTCTAAGCGGCTAGTTAATGCTGTATGTGACAAAAGGGCTGGCAGTTGTTTGGCGCAACAAATAATCATCGCTGTGCAGCGGGGGAATGTTGCTAGTGTTCTTAGCACACTGCCACATGATCAGATCATTGGTGAATATTTTTATATGTAGTTTAGTTTTCAGTTTATATGATTTTATTTACTTAATTGCACATTATTTCGAATAATAAAAGTATGTAAAGAATAAAGTTAAAAAAAACAAATTCAATTACTTGTTTATGGCCAAAAATCTATGTCGAGAGAGATAATATTATTGGCTTCGCCGAGGCTCGCGATTTTCATACTATTTGGGTTAAAATCTAGATTTGAGAGCTTGATTATCCCATGCTAGCCGGACTGTAGCGCCTTTACAATAATTACTCTTTAACAATTTTTTTTCTATACCATGTCCAGACTTTTTAAATTTATATTAAACTTACGAGTGTCTTTGTCAGACAAAATGGGGCTTCTTGTAGCACAGACATTTTTATTATAATATAAAGTCGATAAATATTTTATTTATTTAAAGTAATAATCAAATGGTTTAGTTGTTTACTTGAAATTTAGTTTTGTGAATAAACTAGTGACCTTATTATTTATTTATTTATTTATTTATTAGATCTCCAACAAGATGTACACCAATTCATTACAACATAATAAGAATAATAATGGCGCTAAGTGCCACCTTAATTATAGGAGATTACAGCATTCAAATTAGAGTATATATACAATTTTAATATAAATTAGATTAAGTTCAATTGTTAAAAAATCTATGTAAAACAATAAAATTTTATAAAGTAATAATTTATATAAACATAATAATACTTAAAAATATAATTAAAGATAAAATTTTAAATTAAAATACAATTAATAATTACACATTAAAATACCCTAACAATTAATAATTACACAATAAAATACCCTAACAATTAATAATTAAAATAATAATTATTGACCAAAACTGCTGACTTCTATTTGTTTTAAGCACCTTTTATAGTTATGTTCTCTTGATGAAAAAACGTCGAAATCATGAAACCTGTGTAGGAAGTTGTACTGCCTGATCATTCGATTCAACGGTGAGAAATGGCGCAGATTTGATTTAGACGTTGACAGTCTAAACGGATCATACGTAGATACCCTGAGTTTCCTGTTACTAGCGCAAAGTGTAATCTTTGACAGCAGGTAAGGTGAATCGATCTTATTATTGAGGAGCTTAAAGAAAAACATTCCATCCAAATGCTGTCGCCTCTTCTGGAGCGAGATCATGCCAAAGTGTGATAGTCTACTCTCATAGTTTGGTATCTTTTTTGCTAAATTACAGCTATAGGACAAATGCCACATGAATCTTTTCTGGATTCTTTCGATTCTTTTGACATAAACATCATAATGAGGATTCCATGTGACACTACTATATTCCAGACCGCTGCGGACCAATGCATTATAAACCGCTATTTTAGTTTTAGGACATTTAAATTCCCTACAATTTCTTAAAACAAATCCGAGCAAAGCGAATCCCTTGTTGGCTATTTTGTCGATATGAGCATTAAATCGTAACCTGCTGTCCAATATGACTCCCAAATCACGAGTCTGATCAACCTCCGAAAGAACGAAATTACCTATAGTGTACGATCTAGATACGTTTGTTTTTTTTCTAGAAAAACGAATGACATGACACTTAGAAGCATTTAAAACCATCCCATTCAAATTACACCAATTAAGTAGATGATCCAAATCACTCTGTAAAAGTAACGAGTCGTCTGATGTGTTAACCCTACGAAAAATCTTGAGATCGTCCGCGAAAAGATAACACTTAGAGTTGATGAAGCAGTCGCATATATCGTTAATAAATATATTAAAGAGTATTGGTCCAAGATGGGATCCCTGCGGGACTCCGGAAAAGGCCACAAACGGCTGTGATTTATAACCATTTACTACTACCACTGAATTCCGCTGAACGAGATAAGAGCAAAACCAACTCAACAAGCTCCCTGTGACACCAATTCCAGCAAGTTTCCTAACAAGAACTGCGTGGTTGACCTTGTCGAACGCCTTGCTGAAATCGGTATAAATTGCATCTGTGGGAATGTTACGATCCAACAATTCGACTATGTCCTCCGTAAAGGAGACTAAGTTAGTGGTAGTAGATCTTTGTTTCACAAAACCATGCTGCTCAGGAGTGATAAGTTGCTTAAATCGCCAGGTTAGTATAGGACAGATTAGAAGCTCAAAAACTTTTGCAAATATAGGTATGATAGAGATGGGCCTATAATTCTTTACATGGTCATTCTTGCCACTTTTAAATAAGGGGATAACCAAAGAATTCTTCCAAGCCGTTGGAAATGTGCCAGAACTCAAAGATTTATTATATATTATCTCCAATGGATTAGAAAGAGCTGTAGCGCAATTTACTACAAATACAGATGGAATTCCGTCTGCTCCGGCGCCCTTAAGAGGGTCAAGTCTTTTTAAAACTCTATAAATTTGACTATTACAAACCTGAAACGACGTTAATATAATATTACTATTATGTTCCGTATCCTTCGGAAGTGGTAAGGAGGATTTACAAAAGACTGATGAAAAGTGGTCAGCAAAAAGATTGCAGATATCGACACCTGTTGATGCGGATTTATTCTCAAATGTCATTTTCTCTGGATATGTACCAATATTGCTTCTCCTTTTCTTGATAAATGACCAAAACAGTCTCGGGTTAGATTTCAGTGACGACTCCAAGCTGGCTATGTATTTATTGTACAAGGACGTCTTAAGGAGATGGCAATTCCTCTTCAGCATTTCAAGGAAGAGAACATCCCGTGGGTTATTATTATATTTGCGTATTTTAATTCTATATTTGTATTTTTCCTTCAATAAGTCAATCAAACTCTTGTTAAACCATACAGGATATTTGTTTTTCTTCGCTTTTGATTTTGGAACATTATTACGAATTATATCGTTAAGAGTCTTATAGAAAAGGTCGACCATGTCATCTACCAATAAGTTCTTGGAAAGCAAATCATCCCACGAAACTTTGTTCAGATCTGCGATTATTTTTTCATAGTCTGCTTTATGGAAGCGGTATCTCTCAACATTATTGGGTGACAAGCAATCAGCACTCAGCAAGGGAACAGAGAAACCTATAGGAGGGTGAAGAGGGTCAGTAATTGAAAGCGGATCGATGTCCTGTGTGACATCCGATATTTCCAAACTAGATAATATTAGATCGAGAATTCTATTTTTAATATTAGTAATCGAATTATATTGTTTTAATCCATTAAGAGTTGAAAAATCAAGAAGCATTGTATTAAGAGCACCTCCACTTATTAAATTACCTATCAATGACAGACTATTATCCGATTTTGACCACCGCATGCCGCCAAGATTAAAATCACCTACAATTAATGTGTCGCCAGTATAAAGTTCCATGTTACTGTTTACCTTATTAATAAAATGATCAAATATGTGAATCTGAAGTGGCGGTGGCAAGTAGACACCACATATATGTAATTTCATTTCACAATTGCTAGCATTGCGTGTTAAGACAGAAACCCATACGTCTTCACAACTAGATTCATAATCTGCCAGTCTTGTGGATACCAGAAGCTTAGACACCGCGATCAATACACCACCCCCATCCTTCTTACTGTGATATCCACTAGCTTCACGGTCACGTCTGTAGACGTTATAACGATCGTCGAACAGCTCTGAGCTATAAACGCTGCCATTTAGCCAGGTCTCACTTAGTATAATAATATCATAGTCGCTGCAAATAACATTATTAAAGAAATCAACAGTTTTAGTTCTGAGACCTCTTACATTTTGGTAGTAGACATTTAATGTGTTAAAAGAAACAGTCTTAATAGATCTCATAAGAGTATATCAAAAATCCAAACTGAAACGAGTTAACATAAAAATACAATTATAATAACTAAAGCTTATTCTAATTTATTTAATGTCTCGGAATTGCGAATGAATACGAAGTTGGAGTCCTCAGTCTTTCTCATAAATATTCTGCCATCTCGTACCCAAACAAATCTATAATTCAATTCTTTGGATTTGCGGCGTGCAGCGGCGTGTAGAGTTTTGTTTTCTCGAGTTAGGTGTTCAGCGATATAAATTGCGTTCTTATAATCCCCACCGATGCCAAGATGTCCGCTATTGAGCTTGTTCTTGGGATTGGCCTTATTGAACCTTGCCGTTGCCGCTAATAAACTGTCTCTTAATCGAGGACTACTGAGCTTGACCAGGATAGAACGAGGACGAGTATTGGAAGCGTTTTGTTTAGCGAGTCTAGAACAATAATGTATGTCGTTCTCATTCATCGGACAATTAATAACTTTACCAAGCTGTTGAACTAAGTTGAATAGGTTCTCTGTTCTGTGTTCTGGCACGCACTGTATTTCGACATTAGACGCACGTGAATGCTGGTCCATTTGTCGCACACGATCGCCCAGTTCCTGTGTTGTAACCTGTAAAATATCGTTTTCCTTGCGCAAAGATTCTAGTGATGCCGATTGTATGGCAACGACAGATTTTAAATTGTTAACCTCCTCATTTAGATAGGAAATGAGCCGGCGCCCCCGGTACCTTGGCCACACGTCGAGGTCGGCCGTAACCCTGGACGACGATTTTATGAGCCATTCGGACATTGACGAAGCCGAACAAACTCGATGCTTTGCAAAGACGTAAATTATATGGACCAACCCAATGATTTAACGTCAATATTTTCACGATTATGTCGTGTTGGACCAACTCACAATTTTAAGCAGTTATATTACTGTGATAATGTTTACACTATAATAGTTCAGCCATTTTTATAAGACTCATGCTTAGGAGAAAAAATAAAAATAATATTCTGTATATAAACAGAATTGTAATTTAAATTAATAAAATATTACCGCCGTCGATTTAGACTCGGAGGTACCGGGTTCGATTCCTGGTCAAGACACAATAATTTTGTGATGTATGAGTTTTGAACGCTAGAGTAATCGACGAGCTTGCCACTTGTCATGATGGGCCTATAGTAAAGTTGGCTTAATGTGAATTTAGCTTTTAATAAAAATAAAAAAAACATGGTTTCAGACCAGCAAGGGTTTAGGATTTGATTTTTTTTTTGTTTCTATGAACGTATCCCTTTCGATGTAAAAATAAATAATATTATTATGAAAAAGATATGACCAGGAGAATTTCGAACACTGTTTTTGAATTGTAACCTGTTATTTATTTAATATTTAGGCAAAAAACAGTCATCCTACAAAAACAACATTATAGATTAATAAAATTGGCACTGTCGGCACTTATTTAGATACTAAATTGTAAGCTTATAAGCTATTAACGAATTTTTTTTAAGGCTTTCCAGGCGAGTGATAAGTTTAAATATCTGAATACCAATTTTGTAAATATATTTTTTTATACTGTACACGACATGTGACATCGCGCCCACCTGATAGTAAGCAGTACGCGAGGTCGAAGGATGGGAGCAATTTACGCCGGTCACCACGACCAACATCAGTCTCTACCACTATACCGGCCTAACAAGATGCGAGATGAGAAGACATCGAGAGCTAATAATAATCAAATCTGTTTAGAAAGATTAAAAACTTGTTTTGTAATTATTTGATTGTATTCTATGTACCTTTTAATAATGAATCAAAAGAAAGTAAATACATAAGTTTACAGTTTTAATTCTTGTATATTTTATATACAAGATGGCGCTGTGTGACCTGTCTGGAATTATAAAAAAAAAATTAAAAAAATAAAAAAAAATTTTAGGGCCTACGAGTTACCGGTCATAACATGTGTAAGTACGTATATAGGTCTATAATGCCCTGTTATGTTTTATAGGCTAGTAAAATTGACCGCCTCGCATAAAAATACCGCCTTCGCGTGGAACAATTTGCATTATACTTTACCATCGAGTGACGGTAACAAATCGAATGAGATTTCAGACCGAGATGTTCCGGCTGTGAGGAATGTCTGTGTCATAAAACCGTGATAGATGCAATTTCTTATCAAACTATAATATAACATTTCTTTGTAAGTATAAAATACTATTAAATACTGAAAAATATCATAATAAAATGAAATGAAATAAAATGAAATAATATATTTCGTCAAGCACCGAATAGAGCTATCTTTGAGGGGCTTGTGTTCACACATTTAATTAGGTCCCAATAAATATATCTATTTTAATGTGTGTTTATAGTTTATTCTAATTATTATGTAGTTATATGTGTTATTATGTATATATGAGTATATGTAGGTTTATATATGATGTATATTAAGTAGTATATGTATTTAATATTAGGTTAAGTATTAGTTATAGCAAAAACTGTCTCTTTTAGGTAACTCTTATTTTTGCACCGTCTCATATTTCTATTTGATATCTCCTTTGTCCCAAGGTCGACTGTCAGAGAATGCCTATTAAGCTTCGCCTTTTGTACATTATGCAATAAAGTTTATAAATAAAAAAAAATAAAAAAAATTGTCAGCAACATGGCAGGTACAGGGGATGTAACTTATTATATGTAATTATAGCAAATGCTTCGCTATTTCTAGCATACAAATATTTATTTAGTCACATGACTTTGTCGAGCTTAGTGTCTAGGTATTCTTTTGTCGAATAAAACATTTATTAACCAGCATTTGTTTGATTCTTAATTTAGCCAAAGCTTATTTGATAGATTTTAGTTAAACCTACAACTTTCAAATTTAACTTTTTCCTATTGGAGTTTTACTTTTTTTATTCGCAAAAAACCGTTTTTTTGACATTTGCGAATTTCTTTGGTTATGTTCGAGGCCGCCATTTTGAGAGCAAAAAACGCTATCTGTTTCGAAATATTTTTCTCTACACGCCCATAATTTTTTTTTGCTGTTCGCAATTTGTGACCAATCTTGACAGGTTGATTGGACTATAAAGTCTCTACAGCAAACAACACAAATACGTTGTCTTTGATTATAGATACGTCATTGCGCCGCTTGCCAGACTTATTATCATAAATAAATTAAATATTACTAAAAAAATATATTTAAATAAAAAATATTATTGTGTCCCGACCAGGAATCGAACCCGGTACCTCCGAGTCTAAATCCGCGGACTTAACCGATAGACCATGGAGGCAGTTAAACTTACAATGTAAAGAATAACAACAATAAACTCAAGTATTGTGTGATAACAGAACGGGAATCTTTTTTTAGAAAAACGTTCTTGAAAAGCTTCTAAAAGACAATATTAGGTAAATTCTTTATATTCTAACTTAGAAAACCACACAATAATTAGTATTTAAATGCGGTACTTTGTATGCCTAGGGTAAAAATAAATGTGCTGCGATAGACTTTCTCAATTTTCAAACTTGTGCGGTTAATCGTTAGTTTAAGATGACGTAAGCGACATAGTTGGATAAACACCCACCCACGGTCATGGCATCCCGTGCCGAGGAACCCGTCAAATACGCAGTGTCAGCGAGGGTTACTCCCTCTTTACACAAATTACTTGCCCTAATACACTCGGATATTATATTTAATTGTAAAATACCAATAATGACCCTACCGTTTCAGTTTTTGCGCAGCTGGCTCTGCCAAAGAACAGGTAGGATGCTCGAGCGTTTGCATTTGGTCGTTCAGTCTAGTGAGGCCCTTCTTAACCCTGACAGACAACTTAAACAGCTGCACAAAATGGTGGGAGTGATGACAGTACACTGTCTTAAACTTACATGTATACACTCTGGATAATACAGACAGGCCACTGTGTTCATGGAGTGCTCCAGTATGGCTATATACAGGTTGAGGTTCTTCTAGACTGCAATCATTCTTCCGGAAGTCTGCAGGAACGTAACTGGTTTTCTGACCTCCATTGAGGAGATAGGATAGCTACATTAATGGGAACACGCACAATTGTTTTAAGGAAACTAAGTGCAGAAATTACCAGGACTTAACAAACTTTTGTTGTGTTGTAAATAATATTAATTTATATTATCCCGACGATTGATTGGAAAGGGTGCCTAAAGACATTGAGACGGCCATTACCTACTCAATAAAAAGTTTTAAAATATTTAATTTTATATACATACATACATACAGTTTTAAATAAAATGAAAAATAGAGAATAGCGAGAACGCTTTTTAAAATCGCAAAATTTTGTAAGTATATTATTAGTAATATTATGTATATAATAATAATTCTATAACGCAAAAAAAAATAAATTGAAACATTAAAAAAAATCTTAGTTATATTGGACTGCATTTATATTCAGTAGATAAGTAATATTATAAATAATTATCAGCTACTTTTTTAGTATTTTTATTTTAAATTAAAATATATTTATTCGGGAACAAATTGTCTGTCATTAAAATTTGAGATTAAATTAATGCGGATAAATAAGTGCTTCAGATGAATTTCGCGGACGAACAGGAAATAAATAAGTTGGGTTATGGAGGGAGTTCTAATGTGCGACTTTATGGGCGAGCCCTTTTGATGGCTATTTTGGATTATGATTTCCTACTGCTAGCGACGCCATAAAATAACACATCTGCTGAATTTTTCGTTGGAATGACTTTTGTGATATATTATTTCACTGCGTATCATTTGTAATCCATACAGAAGGTTCCATTACGATAAATTTAATAATATGCTTATAGCACCTATTTTAAGTCCCAAAATAAATTTATTAATTGATTTTTTTTTTTTTTATACTGAACACGACATGTGACATCGCGCCCACCTGATGGTAAGCAGTACGCGTGGTCCAAGAATGGGAGAAACTGACGCTGGTCACCACGACCGACATCAGTCTCTACCACTATGCCGGCCTAACAAGATGCTTTTTCACACTTCGCTTGAAGGACTGCAGGTTATAAGAGTGGGGAAACACACTGGCTGGGAGAGCGCATTCCACATCTTCAGCGTGCGACAGATGTAAGTCTCCAAATTTATGAGTACGCGTAGGGATAGTAGATAGATATTAGTTGATATCATCAATGTCGGGCTATTTTTGTTAAACAATAAAATAGTTGTGCCGATACTATTAGGATTAAAGATAAGACTAATGTTATTTTCTATATTTTATATTTAGTTATTTGGAAAATATATGTAATTTTCGTACCAATTTTTTTTGGTAACCTTTAGTACTAGAGTTGTGATTATATTATGATTATATTTAAATTTTGCATACCTAAAATAAAGATATTTATTTGTTGTAAAATTTATGTATTTCTAGAATATTCATTATCTTGTTATACATTTTAAGGTTATTTAATTTATATATATAGTTCCTGTAATAAAAACTTTTCCGCTGCACCAAACTTAAGAAAAGTCCAAATAAAATAAAATATCGTATTGTCTACCAGGATTCGAACCCGGCATCCGTTACCACGTAGACAATCTAAAATTATAATAAACACACGATAAAAATACACTTGTTAATAAAACACACGTAAAACAACGACACAGTTACAGTAATAGTTGTTTCTCACACAAACTTATTAGGTTTAGGAAGCTTTAGAGTAGAACTAAAAAAACTCACACACTAAAAACAATAACAACACAATGTTATTAGATTATGAGAAAGGTAGTCCCGATAAAGGCTTGGTCACACTAGATGTAGACGTACATGCAAGAAGACGTCTTTCATAAAAACTTACGGCCAAACCCAGTATTTATTATTCGTACAATGTTTATATGCCTACTATATATTTTTTTCATTTTTCATTGTAAAAAGTACTTTGTCTGACCTGGGGCCTAATTCTGGCGCTTTCGACTTGCGTTTCGGTTCGAAATATTCGAATGAAAAGCGACAGATCGAAAATGTCAGTTTCAATCGAGCGGGCATGCATGTCGAAAGCGCGAGAATCGGGATCCAGATTCAACACAAATTTAATGAATAATATTATGATTTTTCAATTTAAACTTTTGATAACTTATTTGTTACACATTTATGCTGTAAAAATAATATAAATATATATTGTTGAATTGCTACATACATGTACAAACGATAAAATTCGTACTTTATTAAGCAATACCAAATATAGCGGGAATATTAGATTTGACCGTTAGTAGAACGCCCTTACTCCCAGTTTCTCAAAGGTGAATGAGATATCGAACACTTCTCATATTGACTGTCAGGGACGTGATTGACTCAACTATTTATAAATATTTTTGGTTTATTTTATTTACCTTTACAGAAACCGGCGGTAAGTACGTAAACGTATACGATGACGTAAGCGGTGTCACAAAAGGTCTACGTCAAACCGTAAATAGATGATAGAGCAGGTAGTGGCAGTTATTAGAAAAATGAAATAAATAATCTTAGTCATGTAGGCCTCTAAAATAATATTAAAAAACAAAATAAAAATTACAAAGTAAAGTATCATCGCGAATCGTAGTATCGCTTTTTAAAGAGGCGTATTCACTTTTAGCCATATACTATGGTTCACCATGACAAGTGGCAAGCTCGTCGATGTCTCTAGCGTACTAAACTCGAGAAATATCACAAATAAAACCCGGTAAACCTATAAAAATATAGGTTGTAAAAAATAATTTAATAGTACTTGACTAAGATTTTATATTTCTGATAACTGCCACTACCTGAGTTATCACTGATTCCCGGTTTGACGCAAATTTATGGGACAGCCTATATACGCTCCAAGTGTGCCCCAGCCCTTAAATATTAACGTGTTAACAAATAACAAAACACGCTGATATTTAAAACTCCATGTAACTATAGTACAAAAAAACTAAACAATCATCACAGTAAAAAGATTTAACATTTGTTTGTTTGTTATTTTGACATTTAAATCAATTCATGATTGCCTAGTCTCGAATGACGCGTCATTTATAGGTACTCATGGCGTTAAAACTGCACATGAAATTTTTCATGTTGCCAAAGACATAGACAATACGGACCGGCCTCATATTAACTAACGGCACCTATTAATCGACCCACTCAAAATGGCACATTACATATTACAGAATTGCTTAAGCTAAAATAAAAATAAGAGTTTATACTGTACAGATATAAATAAACAGAAAAAAATATTTTCATATCATTATCATTACAGGCCCTAGAAAACAGAATCTGAGCACAGCTTCTGGGCCTTCCAGAAAATATTTCTTCGCGATGGTCTGATGTAAATTTTAATGCCAATTTATTAAAGATTCCACGAGATGTGGGATCGGGAACAACAGCGGTTAAAAGTGCCTTCTGCTGCCATTGTAAAGCTATGACTAATGTAGGTAAGAAAATGGTATACACACTAGCTTTGAGATCTTCAGCTGTCCTGTCGTATTTTCGGTGTTTCTCGTGTGAATTGGTTTGGGAGATGTTTCCCCAGGTTCGAGTTTCGTACAGCATTAACAATTCGAACACCGAAATCGCTTTCCACGCTGGTTTCCATACTCCGTGAAGGCATCGACAAATAACACAGCGCATAGTTGTCTCAATTATGATTATAAGTGCCTAATTTTAGGGGTTCGATTATAAAAGGTGTTGTTACCATAATTAAGTTCTACAAACCATTTATCGTTGTTGAAAATATTATTAAAACAAACAGTGCTATAAGTAATAGTGATATACTCTGGTTCTTTATGTCTATGATTATCACGTCCATTTTAAACTTGGCAATCATGCAAGCAAAGAATTTATTGTTTATTTTACAAAGGAATATATAACATGGAGAAGGGTACAGGCAAGATACCTGGTGAGGTGGACCGAGCCTTGAAAGACGGCGCAATCATCACGGTCTCTGTAAACCACAAAAAATGAAACCAAATTGTTCGTAATAAGTTTACTTAATCTATAACTAATCTAAATCTATACAGTCTAAAGCAGACGATTCTACGTAAAACTCTACGGCTATCATTATTTTAAAACCATTGTGAAGTTTAGATAACGATCCTTCTCCTGCGAACGTTTTACGAGATATAACCAGTGTGTGTCTCTCTTAGGCTGGGTTGCTCCAAATTTAAGCCTACAGTAGCGAACGTACCAGCTGACCTCTTAAATAAATCTCGTACACTAGAAACTTTTTGTTTCAACCCAGGCTTAGGCATTTGTTGTAGGCAATGACGTAATATGGCTAGATGTCAGTTGCTTCTATTATCGTTAAATACCGGGTTGTTGCGCGTATAATATAATAGTGGTCAGCGAAAAACCTTCAGAGAATTTAACAGATAGATATACGGCCGTGGGGTCACATGTCGTGGTCAGATGATGACTTCATATAGCCTATATCCTTTCAAGGGTTTCAAGGAACAATTCTGCCAAATTTGATCAAAATCGGTTCAGTATTATAGGCCTAAAGGCAATACAAACATATGTACATACAATTAGATATATAATATTTGTATATATCGAATTGACGCTCGACGTTGTTCACGGTTGTTCTTTTATCGTGGCTAATTATTCTCTCTATGAGAGTTATTATCAGGAGATATGATAATTTTTCATTACAATTATCCGTTAAATTCGATAATAGTGCAAAAACAATCAGGTTCATAACAAGCATGAAATACTCGCAACTTTCTCATTCACTACAAACTACATCATAATTAATTGGTTTATAGCGTATTAAACATAATATGAAATCTACAAGTATTTATATAGAATCATGCCAAGATTATTCATATACGGCCAGTGTCAATTGTATAGCAGAAACAATTGGGTAATTATTAAAATAATATTGTAAGAATTAATTAACTTAAGTTGGCCGTATGTTGTTCGTCATAAAAGCTTGCAGACCAGCGGACGTCAATGGGGAACTATGTTAAACTAATATTGAATCTACATGCGTCGCCGGAATACAAAATAATTGACGTGAAAGCTTTCTCTCATAGACCTACATAAACATGGCTAATGAATTCAATATACCAACTCAATATGCACGTTGGCCCTAAATAGCTAGAAAAAAATATTTTTTTAGTAGCCGAATTCGTTAGATTGTCAAAATAATGGATTCTGTTGTTTAATAATAATAATATAATTCTTTATTGCACACCAAATATAAAATAATGCAAATAGGCAAGCATTATAGTACCGTTTGGTATTCTCTACCAAGAGTGGGGAGTAAGAAATAATAATAGTCTACATCAATGATTAATATACCATAGTAAGTAAAATAACATCACAATATGTTATAATATATATATATATATATATATATATATGAGGTCCTCGATTTGGTAGATGTGATATACCCTTCGATCTAGTTTCAACTCCACACTCTCCATTCCTTCTCATCACACCTCTTTTGTGTCCCATTCGTTTGCTGTTGTTGCTGCAAATCTCTGGAACGACATACCATTAAATAAAAGACAAGCTTCAAATCGAGCTATCTTCAAAAATTTGGTATATAGGTACTTCTTATCAACCTAACTGTTTCAACTTCTCTATTTTTTTTTATATAGTTTTTTTCCTTTTTCATTTGCAGCAACTACATCATTATTTCTATATTACTTCCCTCATCGTTTAAGTGGTTTATTTGAATATTTATTATGTGTATATAGTATATTTATATATATATATATATATATAATTTATTTATGTACGTGTTATGTAATAGTAAGTAAATATTGGTATGTATATATTGATATACTCGTATATGGATGGACTTACTTAATATTGCACCTACCATCTATACTGTCTAAATGTCCTAAAGGTTTGGCTGTCAGAGAATGCCTAGCGGCATTAAGTCCGCCTTTGTACATAGTGCAATAAAGTTTTTAAATAAATAAATAATTGACTTTAAAAAAATGTAGTGTAGTTGAAGTTTGTACGTCCTTTATAATCATCAGGTGTTTATATATATATATATATTTAAACTTTAGCGCACAAGCATAGTTTTTATAATTTTAACAGGAGTCGGGAGAAGTATGTCGCTAAGGTAAATCGCGTAAATACCTGTTATAATTATAAAAACTGTTATAATTATCTATGTCCAGGTCCAGATGGCTAATGGGTATTCCCTCGTTTTCCTCAGCACAATCTCAGCGGGTAACCATCCGCTGGTAATTATTTTTTTGGTGCTGGTGCTGGGTGCCCGTTACTAGTATAACAGCGCCCGTGTGGCTCACAATCCCAGGGGGTCTAGGGACTACTTCAACTGTTCCCCAGGAACACTCTAGGACGTGGTCTCCCGTTGGGGGGCCGAGCGCAAGTCAAGCGATATTCTGGAGATACTTAAGTGTTCGTCTTCGGCCCGATAGAACACAGGACTATACAGTCAGGCCGACGACAAACTCCTCTATAGTAGGCATCTAATAGTGGTATAATAATGCTAACTTTGAGGTGTTTGTATGTACAGATTCAACCGCTCGATGTAGGTACTAAATAAAATGACGTCAATTGGTATATTTTCCCAAGGATTGGCAGCGCACAATGCAAGTACAAACATAAACTCACCTAGTTGGCAGCTTTAGCTCCGTGAAATCAAATTGGCCAACAGTCAGAGACAAAAATAGGTAATTTTGTATTTAGTTTTTAAAATATTATATAATATTAAAAGATATATATATATATATATATATTTAAATCATTGTATAACTTATACTTCTTTGAATAAATAAGTTGTATACAAGAAATAAAAGGATATCTGGCTTGCAAAAGAATTCAAAATAATACATGTTTAATAGTTTATAAGTCTTATGATTAGTATTTAGTTTGTCACATTGTTGAAGGAGCCGATCACGTCATTATAACAAAATGTTAATCGTACGTTAATTTAATCATTAGTATTGCAGGTTTGCAAAATACCAAGACCGTCACATTTAATTAAAAAAGGCATAAAGACCAGAAAATTCAACAAGTTTGTGAAACTAAAAACTTAGTATGTTTTCTGTACTGAAATAATAATATGCTAGCCAATGTCACAGGTGGTCTATTGTACAGGTTTAGTTAATTGTTTATTTACCAAATTCCTATACGATGAGGTCGTGTTAAATTCCTTTACAACTTACTAAATTCTTAGATTAGTCATTTATTAGTGAATATCAATGAGGAGCATCTCGACAAGTTGGATCGGCTGATTAATTCTTGCATTAGCTTCATTTTTGGATTGCGTAAGTACGACCATTTTTCTGAGTTTCGTGCAAGACTTAAGTGGTTACCTATACGTTCATGTCGTAATTTAAGAATTCTCTGTATACTGATGAAGTACGAAAGGTTAGTATATGTATGAACGGAATGAGCCTGTCTGATAGTCAGGTTACCTTGTTTTGGTTTTATATGTACAATGCAAACAATTTGTATTGTTTTTATCCTATTGAGTATAGCACATCGTGGTTGTCGTTCTAATAAATACGAATAGAACCATTCCTATACGTCTGTTTGAGACCTAGTTCCACTGATTAGATCTAATTCAATGTATGATGATACTAAATAATGTGGAGGGTGTGGTCGGTCACGGACCACCGCAGTCGGCCCGCGCATAGCTAATAGAGCTTAAATCCTGTACTAACCGGAGACATCTAAATAATTATACATGCATACTTGTACACGTGAACAAAGTGAAGTAAAAAGTAGGCCCTAAAATTTGATTCGATATTTGTTTAGGTTAGGTCGTTATTATGGTGAATACGATTTCATAAACTTTACAACATTGTACATACATATCTTCACGCCAAATCTCTTGCGGGGTAGGCAGAGACAATTGAGCGCCACTTGTCACGATCACGACATACCTCTTTCGCATCTTTGACATTCATCAATAATACATTTGTTTCGATGGCTTTTTAATTCACCTTAAGCTAATGTTTATTTGATCCTGATAGGCAAGTCTTGGTAAAAACCCACAACAAGCAATCGGGGCATGCCTTTCCTTATTTTTGCACCTATGCTTTCTTTTATAGCTAGCCTTTTGCGTATTTCGTTATTACATATACGGTCCATCAAAGATACGCCACGCCGCATATCCGACGTAAAGACCTCATTTCTACTGCATTAACTCTACTCTCATGCGTATTCTGACATATCCACTTCTCGCTTCCGTACATAAGTGTTGGTACTAGCATGGCATTGTGTATGGCGAGTCGAGCTTTATGACTGACATTTCGACTGGCGATCAGTGACCCCAGGGCCCCATTAACAATATTAACATTGTATCTTCTATTATATCGAATCAAACGACATTTTTTAGGTTTATTATTATGGTGAATAAAATTTCATGAAGAATACAAAATAATAAATCTATTTATTTATAATGATTGAGCTAGTGTGTTAATAATGTATGTGTTTGGTTTTAAATAAAAAAATATATAAATAAAAAAAAACGATTCGCATAATCTATAGGTCAAGGTCGTTTTTCTCAACGGTTCCTCTCTCAACTCACTCACTCAACATTTCCTTCCAGCTGTCAAACAAAAATTAAGTCTGTAATTGAGACGATTAAAATAAAAAATGGCGTCGAATGTACCAGCTTACGAATGACCTTCAAAATAAAACTGTCGGCTCAGCTCATTTTTAACTTTAATTGTAACTAATACAGAAACTATATTTTCGTTTGACAGCTGGAAGAAAATGTTTAGTGGAGTGGTAGACGATAAATGTAGTCACAAATATTTATAATTAGTTCCCGACGCTTCACTATATGGAGGCTAGCTATCAAATATTGTCAGAACTTATTTGAAACCATTAAAAAAATAAAAGTTATCTAAAACAATAAAATTGGTATCGAACAATGTACAAAAAAACGAACTTAAAGACAAACATACAAAGTTATAAAAAAGAAGCTAAATTCCCTAATTCCTATTTGCATACGGATATAAATTACAAAAAAAAAATATCGGGAAATATTTTTTAACTTAAAATTTTTATTTGTCATGTTTTTCTGTCTATGTTCGGCACTCACTCAATGTTCACCGCACCCCTCTTTGACTATGTATGAGCATTAACACAAAAGATTATTGAAGTTTAGACCAATACACGAGTACTCGAAGCTCCTGACAAATGTACCGAATACCTGTGCATTATGTTTTTTTTTTATTTTTTATATTTTATTTTATTTTATTTTTATTAGCCCTTCAAGTCAAGTGTGAAAAAACAATTTGATAGGCCGTAATAATTAGTAAAAGTAAAGTATCATCACGACCGTTTCCCTTTCGGGGTGGTTAGAAACCACGCTTATAAATAAGCGGATTCACATTTAGCCAACTTTACTATAGGCCAATCATGACAAGTGGCAAGCTCGTCGATGTCTCCAGCGTACGAAACTCGAGAAATATCACAAATAAATTAAATATGAATTAAATGTATTAATAAATATTTTTGGGTCATGACCAGGAATCGAACCCGGTACCTCCGTAGGTACTGCCATCTAGCGGTTATATCCGTGGATTTAGACTCGCAGGATCCCATCACACTGGCATAACCGCCTCCGTGGTCTAGTGGTAACAAACGTTGCTGTGAACTCGGGAGGTCGTGGGTTCGATTCCCACCGGGGGCAAGTTGTACATTGTATAATTTGTCTCGGTCTGGGTGTTTATATGTATAATATGTATATATTTACAAAAAAAAAAAAAAGTATAATATTTAGTTTATCAACCATCTAGTTTCCGTAACACAAGCCTCGTAGCTTACCACGAAAACTAGATGGCGCTGTGTGACCTGTCTGAAAATATTTATTATTATTATTATTTATTATATAACCTGCAGGTTTTGTATATATAAAAAATCCAATTGTTTTCAACCTTCTTTGTGAATTTTAATTCAAAATTGTCTGCATATGGGTAGAGTAAGAGAGACCACCTAAACTGTATTTCATTCCGTGGGGCGTCGTTAACTGCCAACGTAGAATTATAAAGCGCACGTGTAAAAAAAGTGGTTATAAAAAACAAATTTATTTAAGATTCTGAGTTTGGTATTAGGCTTGGCGCACACGTTCGGTTTTAGATTACGGAAACCACGGTAATTTCCCAAATTAGCAGGGATGTTACATCTCTTCCCTAAGTTAAAGCTTTAAGCGATTGCGAATAAGTTCCAAGAAAGCCTAACTGATGCAGAAGACGGAATTAATCAAATAAAACTCAGTCGGTCTATTGCAGATAAGAATTTAATATGCTCCAGACGCCTTTATTTTGGATCCCGTTCTAAATTTTAATTAAAAAATAAATATACAAGTGTGCAAAACTAAATACTAAATCCGAAGAATTTATTGAAAAAAACGCTATAAGCTCAAAAAATGATTTTTATAATAATTATAACAAATAGCCATATTTATGACGTCACAAAGCTTATTTCAATGTAACAAATAGTAGAGGCTTTGTAGTGGACATATTATTGCAATAGAAAAATATTAAATTTCAATAAGACTTTTGACATATGATAACAAAATACATCTTGTCAGATTTTTCATAATTTTAGACTTGCAAATATATTAATTTACGAAAATAAAATTAAATACGCCCAAACTTGTGTTCTAGTTATTTCCAAGCATTAAGCCCTCATAGGTCCATTAACAGAAAACATACGAACAATTACCCATAAGAGCTAGTTAATTAACATCAGCTGTTCAGTAATTATACCAAACCGTATCATAATATTAACCGAACGACTGACGTAACCTTACAAAGCGCAGTCTAATGAATGAGTTGCTTGCATTGACTTAATACAAGTTACATACAGCGTAGGTCAGAATTTGTAACAAAAAAAATTTAATGTGGTGTTATAGTCGTAAGTAGTCACTGTTAATGTTAATACGAGTTGAAAGTAAAATTAAATTTTGAATTTAATCTTCGATATGTTTATTTTTTAATAAATTATAATAAAAATTAAAAATCAAAGTGAGTTAATAATAATAATAATAGTTTTAGATGTTTAGTTTGCTGCGTAGCTGTTGCCTTATAGAAAATGACAGAAGGACATTAAACTAGTTTTAATGACTTTTAAAAGAACGAAAAGAGGACTTATTAAAATTTGTGGCACTGTTTATATATTTTTTCGTTGGCGAACTACATATTGTATTGATTATCCGGTAAATTACATTAGGTCCATTGCCTGACTCACTGGAACAACTGGCCCAGATTAAGGAAGCAGGACTAATCTATTAATATATCAAGCAATAATGGACCGTAAGAGCTGGGACTATGCTGGTATTATGCCTATACTTGACGTTTTATTTTGTAAATATGTTTACATTATTTTAGAAATTTTAGTTATTTTAAATTCCTTATTGAAACCACCCACAATCCTTGTTAACTATCTAAAATGTTAGCTGTTAGAACACAATCACTAGACATTAAGTCTGATATATGTAGGTATATATGTATATATTTATTTGTGTATTTATGTATATGTATGTTCATATGTGTTATGATATGTATTATTTGCTTATAAGTATATGTTTGGCTATTTATTGTTACGTGTCTATATTAATTTATAGTTTTATTATTTATGGTTTATTTGCACCCCTATAACCTCACTTATTACTATAACAAAGGTTGGCTGTAAGAGAATGCCTACAGCATCAAGTTCGTCCTTGTACACTACTTTTGTAATTTTGTGTAAGTATTATTATTATTAAGTTCCCCTATGTACATGTTAAATGTGTTTTTATTTACTATGCAATAAATAATTTATTTATCTTTATTCTAAAATGTTTTAAAATTGTGCCCGCACAATAAAGCACCAAGTATTTTATTTAAAAGCTTCTGATGAATCTAATATTTATTCATTTTAAAACTTTATTGCACAATAGTACAAAAGGCGAAGCTTAATGCCTCTCTGACAGTCGACCTTTGGGAGAAGAAAGAGATCAAAAATAAATCTAGGAGTAAGTGCAAAAATAAATAATTACCAAAAGAGAATAAGTTATAACTTAACGTAACCTAATATATAATACATATACATATATATATAAACATACATAATATGGTAAATAACTACCACAAAGTAAAAACAATAACACATATTTATTTTCGTCATACAGCCCCTAGAACACAGTGTAGACCTCCACTGTTGGAAATGGGCTTTCCAGAACATATATCTGGGAATTAGGCCTACACTTGCCATGCTGGCCAGACGGGTTGGCGAGGAATATTTATTTTATGTTATATAATTTTACAGCAATCAATGTCCTCGACAACCATATAACCATTATTTTAAACAACCGTTTACATCCATAATATGATTCGCCAGTGGGCTATAAGCCTTAGTGTTACTAAAATTCAATTGGATTTAAGATTTCCTGTGTCCGATGGTGACCCTCGCTTCCTCTCGTAAGCATGCGGGTTTATTTCTTATCTGACTCTTATCAGTAACTAGCTGCCTGCGACTTCAACAACAAAAACCATTTTAGGTCAACCAGTAAAAACTTTGTATTAGTTTGGAAAATTTGGATTCAAATCTAGTGATTTTATCAGTACTGTAAGATTTTCCAATACACGTTTAAACACATAAAAATTACAAGAAAGTTTTAATAATGATCCCACACAATTGTGTGTGCCCTTCTAGATTTACCATTTAATAAGTAAAACATATTTTTTTTTAAGTTTATTGCACTATGTACAAAGGTGGACTTAATGGCGCTAGACATTTTCTGACAGTCAAACCTTTGGTGGTAGAATTAAGAATTATGTGAAAAAAAAAAAAAAAAATCTTTTTTTATATAATATACCCATGTATATACGAGTATATAATTAACACATTAATACATAAATAAATATTACTAAAGATATTCATTACAGCCCCTAGATCACAGGGTTCTAGACCTCCACTGCTGGATATGGGCCTTCCAGAACATATATCTGGAGAATTAAGCCTACACTCGCCACGCTAGCCAGATGATATGATGTAAATTTTTAATGACAATTTATTAACGATTCCACAAGTTGGTATTAGTGGAACCGGGACCGACGGCTTAACGTGCTCTCCGAGGCACTAAAGATATTACCTTTCATAAATATAAATATAAAAAAACACCAGTAATTCTTAAAATTTAGAGCTATACCAAATTATATTTATATATTTAAAAAAATATTGTAATTTACAATCGGCGAACTTAATGTTGATCAAGAAATGTTTTTGAAAATCTATCTTATTATATTACTACTGTAATTTTAATTTGATTTAATTTAATTTCATGTTAGGTTTGGTTTAATTTAAGTGCTTTTAATATATATATATTTTTTATATAATAAAAATCTTATCGCCACATGTTGGTTTTACTATTTTTTTATTTTTTATACTAGCACAAAATTTTTAATATCTATTAATTTAATGCTTTTTTAAATAGTTTTGTAAAACAAATAAATAAAATAAATACACGGTAGTACACAACTCGTAGGTATACCTGGCTTACGATTGTTTTAATTTATTTTTGCAATTACGGAAATAAGTTTAAAATCTTTGCCTAAGTTAACCAATCTTTTGTTTACATGTGTGTAGGTAGCAACTTCAAACATGACGATGCACAGACTCGTTAACGTCAGTGCGTTCGAAAGTTTCATTGAATAGTGGATGTCATTCAGTCTTTCTCTTGTCTGTCCGTAACTAAATTGATTATAGGTGTTCTGCCTGATTTTACAGAGCTTAGAATAGACTAGAAATGGCATTATATTTTAAAAGCGATATCGCCGCTTATATATAAATGAAGAGGTCGTTAACCATATTTTACTTCAAAAAGCAGTACATTTAGTCAACTCTACTTAGGCCCATCATGACAAGTGGTAAGCTCGTCGATGTCCCTAGCTTGCGAAACTAGTAAATCTACGGACTTAACTACTAGACGGAGGTACGAATAGGACCTGTTAACATTATTGTAAATTAAAGAATATATAATATCTAAATTTGCTTGTTCCTTATTATTTTCTAATAAGTGTTATGTTTTTTTTAGAATTAGGTTTCATAGTTATAGCTTCCGTTTTAACGGGGAACTGCTTGCAATTTTCACAAGCATTTTCACTTTTATCTACTCGTATTTTAATTTTCGTTTTTTTTTGGAGCAAATAAATCAATATTGTGTGTTAAGAAATATGACATTCACAAAAACTTCCTCACGAAGTTTAAAAAACATTTCTAGGCTTGTTCTAAGATCTGTGGTCTGATTGTTCCGAGTCATTCTACATTGTTTTCAATCTGACTATGTATTTTTGATCTGTTATTTAGATATGTATTATGTTATCGATTACGAAATCTGTAATTTATAATATTATCTAGGAGTATTTCTGTTTATTATTAATTTTATTCGTGCCTATTTAATTTGAATGGATTATTTGTATTTTTTAAATTGTTTTCTTTTAATACGAGTATTGCCTCAATTCCGCTTTCCGTTACTCTGTGCGTATTTTCGCACACCCTTATACTTTAATTTCTTACAACCTTGCTAGTGTGTACGTTTACAATCAGGACTATAATTCCACGTAATATTGTGATAGCAAAAGTTTATGGATAGGATGAGAAGAAGGAACTAATGCATGCCTTTTTGTTGTTTTTTTTTTAATTTGTTTTTTTTTAATTTCATAGCACTGTCCTTCCGTTGAGGTCCTTAGAGTAAATAATAAAAAAAACTCAAAATTGAAATTTGTTCCAAACTCATAGTTACCGCTACACGGACTTTGGCATTGGCCATCCCAAATCTTATAAACCAATTGATTCACTGTGGTCAAAACGTTATATTTCATCGTAAGTGAATACAAATGCCACATATAATTTCGAATCATATATTTTATTAAAAAAATCATTTCTCTTGGGGGAAGTTTTTCAATCACATTGGCTGTTTTGTCCACAAAGGCAGGGAGGAAGCGGGCAGCGCTGTGCCAAATTGTTAAATCAGAGAGCTAGTGTTATGTTTCACGAGTTTTTGCTCTACGTGCTTTATTTAGTATAGTTTCAGCGCGAAAATGAAGCTTTGTTTCTGAAATATACTTCGCACTCAAGCTCCGCAAACAAAACTCCTTTTATTTAGTTATCTAGAAAATTTCTAGCGCGCTACTATACCGGAGCAAAAAAATCAAAACTGTGCATAAATTTAATATTCATTATTCGACTGTTGTTGTCGGATAAAATATTGCACTATTGAAGTTTATAAAATTGAACGGAAAGAGAAAACAAACGTTGAGTTCCCATAAAGGTTCAAAGTACATTGCAATTGTATTATGTAAGTACTGCGTGCGCGGGCGCATTAAGTGCACAGCCAATAATACCTATCTATGGTTGTTACCGGTTTAGTTAAGGATCGCGGTAGGCGGTGCCTTTGCCTCGTTGAGTCGCATGTGTGCCGTATAAGGAGCCTTATACAAGTAATTACTATGATTTACGACCACCGGCGTTTGAGATCAAATTTGATTCATAGATTTCACGCTTGTTCTCTCGTTTGAGTCCAACGGATCCTTTTATGGTTCTGGTGAACTAAATGTGTCGACAAGCCGACAACCTGCCACATAAATTTGTTCATGAATTATTTCTATTCCGTTTACTGTTTAGCTATGAAGTCATTTTCCGTTATGACTTAGTTACACCAGTGGCAAATTTATATTTTTTAAGCGAAAACGTTACCCTTTAACGTCCGTTCGCCTAACAATGTCAACCGCTATTAAAGCTGTTCATCCAATAGTAACATTTTGTAATTTTGATGTAAGCTTGCTTGGTTTAGCACATTTTATTTATTTATTTTATTTATTTAAAACTTTATTGCACGAAGTACAAATGCGGACTTAATGCCCGTAGACATTTTCTGACAGCCAAACCTTGGGGACAAATTTGAACTATTATAGGTGCAATGAAAGAAATATTAAAAAATTAGGAAGAAAAATTATCAGCTAACGATAAAGCTGGAATCCACTATTTTGACAAGTTGCGCTTAAATAAACAGATGTTGGCTGCAGTTTATAATATTATAATAATATAATTCGTTTATTATTTACAACTAAAATACATATAAAAATAACATTAAAATTAATTAATCTAAAGCTTCCGTATCTTCATCTTCTTGTGGTCATAGAAGTACCCATCAGGTACTGTTTAGATACAGGGTTAACATTAGATAATAACATTTTGTAATTATGATGTAAACTTGTTTGGATATGCGCATTCCTAACGATAAAACTGGAATTTGGGCTTAAATAAACTGATTTAGACACAGCAACACGCAGTTTAAACACCGGGTGTAACATTAGATGCTACATACAATCCGGTACCTTCGTAAAGTAAACCGAAATATGGTTTTGGGTTTAGCTACCGACTCATTTACTAAAAGTCGAGTGCAAACAGACTAAAGCTCTGAGCGTTTTGAATTAACTGTAGAAAATGGATAAATCGGGTAAACAGCGTTATCCGATAGACTGGATTACAGATTGAAGTGGCCACAGGGCGAAACTGACATTTAAGACCAAAACACATACGCGCGGAAATTATGCGAGTCTGGCCTATTAACTAGCGTTTATATTAACGACATCTTGTTTGCGTTTTTTATACATCGCACACCTGGATCTTAACAGCACTAACTCAAAAGAAAACACTTATTCGTAAAAGGCGAAAGTGTTTACTGTATTCCTGTGTGCTACAGAAGTTTTCTGCTTTAAATATTTATTCGAAGTACCTACTTGGATACAAAAATATTAAAATAAAATTGATTAAAAATGTTATTATAAATAAAACTAAAACTAAAAATACCTATGAAATTAAAACTATTCTACAACATAAACTAAGGGCTTACCACCAGTGAGAGTACCTAAAACGCTCGCCGCATTTCCTCTTTGAATTATAATCGACATATTCTGTTTTAGGTAGTTATGGCATTTGGGATCGCCACACTCTTGAAAAGTTTATTTACCCAGCTCTTTTGTGAATTTGTGGGTATCAAGAGAATATACCACCATTGTTTCAACCCCAAATGCCACAAAGTTATAACTTTGTTTAATGCTATTATATTATATTATTATTATATGCTTTATTTTATCTCCAATTTGTTTAGCGGGAGGCACGGCACCTAAATATTTTAAAATCTCTTTTATTGGTCAGTAGGTAGTGAGTTAAGGAATTCGATGGTGTCAATAACTCAAAAATGTTGTTTTTGCAGTTAACTCCCTTTAGATCTGATGTGCGATATATTAATTATAATATAATACTTCTTATTTTTTATTGCTTTAAAGGAAAAAAATATAATTTACAGTTGTGATTTGAAGAGTTAAGACAAAAATATTTAAAATTAATAACTAAACGAATTATATAAAATAATACAACAGTCATCGGTGGTGATTCATTTGTAAGACCGCTTCCTAATATATAAAAAGATGTTTCGCGGTTCAAACCTCGGCAAGTACGGTTGACCAAAAAAGTGGTCTACCACCTTACGGTTCCGATTTATTTGCACGTCATGTAACAATTCGACCTTAGCAATATTTTAATTACAAAGAAAAGTTTGTCAAAACTGATAGACCACTTTCTTGGGCCACTGTACCAATAAGAAATTCTTTTATTATCAAGTTGTGGAATTTTTAATAAATTGGCACAAAAATTAAAAAACAATCACCAAACTCTCCAGATATATGTTCCTAAAGGCCCATCTCCAACAGTGAAGGTCTAGGACACTGATCAAGGGGCAGTAATAATGATGAAGAGTACAACATTGATTCACACTACATAATTTTTTCGTTTATTCAAACATACGAGTACCTGCTCCATCCTCACATACAAAATTATTAGAGAGAAGACAAATTTCTAAGCATTCCATGGATTCACCGTGCGGGTGCCGGGTCCATCGTTTGTGGGTAAGAGATGAGAAGAATGGTGTCTCGGGCTTGCGACCGACAATTGGCTGGTTTAAGAAAAGGAGGCCTCCTTTTTTTTCTATTGCGCGATAATACGCTCACCATCCACCATTCTACTTCTCTCCCTACCCAACCAAATACTGTATGATTCCGTTAATGCCGTCTTGGAAGCTCGTTCCATAAATGTATTGACGGCAGACCTGCTTAGGCCCAATTCTTTCAGTAAGTGATGCAAAGATTTTGCTGGAACTCCTCTTGCACCAACTTCCACTGCGTAAAGCTGTGTTTTAGTTTTAGCTCATTAGGCGTATATTGATCGCAACTCGAATTAAATGTCTTTAAAACAGTTTTTTTTAAATACATTTTCTGCAAAGCGAGAATGCACCGCCCCCACCTAAGCTAATAACAATGAACAACATATCGCTCAGGGTGGTATTTGGAACGCCGCGTGGTTCGTGCGAAATTCTGTAATTGCAAGAGATCTGGAGATGCCTACTATCGAGGCATTTGTTGTCGGCCTAGCTAAAGGTATATTTTACCGGGCTGACAACGGATCCTACAAGCATATTCACGATATCGCTCCTACTTTCGCACGGAGACTAGATTTGTCAGCGGTGTTATAGTAGGAACAGCGCCCAGCACCAAAGGAGCGTTGAATCACCGGCCAAGATTGTGCCGGGGAAAACGGAATATTATCCCATTCTCAACCAAGGTCTATTGAACATTCTGCCCTGGATGACTACGCTGTTTGTGACCAGCACTATGCCGGCTAATTTATTTATTAACATATTTTTTTCATCTCACTTCTTTTGAAGAACCGCGCCCGACCGCAAGATCTATGTGATGTATGCCTTAACCATCGTGCCCTGACCGTGACCCTAATGTCTGCCATTAATCGAGTTACAGTAATGGACAATATCTAAATCATAAACACTTTGATAAAAGGTTTCTATATACAACTAAAAGGAATAGCCGCAAAACATTGGCAAAACATTTTGTGTGGTTTATATCACTTGTATGTTTTGAAATTTAAATTAATTTTATGGGTCATAGATTTAATATAGGGCTTGTCCGACTATTTAATTAATTATTTTTGATAATGTATTTATTTAGAATAAGTTAAATAACTGCTTCCGTGGTCTAGCGGTTAAGTCCGTGGATTTAGACTCGGAGGTACCGGGTTCGATTCCTGGTCGGGACACAAAATATTAATGTAAATGTATTTATTTACATAATATTTTGTGATATTTCTCGAGTTTGGTACGCTGGAGACATCGACGAGCTTGCCACTTGTCATGATTAGCCTATAGTAAAGTTGGCTAAATGTGAATCCGCTTATTTATAAGCGTGGTTTCTGACCACCCCGAAAGGGAAACGGTCGTGATGATACTTTACTTTACTCTAAATATATAATTAGTAAAATACCGTATCCGTTCCTGTGTGGTCAGAAACCACGCTACTTTTTTTAAAGGAGCGGATTAATTATTATCAAATTTACTTTAGACTCATCATGACAAGAGGCAAGCTCGTCGATGTCTATAGCGTACCAAACTCGAGAAATATCACAAATAAATTATTGTGTCCCGATGAGGAATCAAACCCGGCACCTTCGCGTCTAAATCCTCGGAGGATCAACCGCTCGATCACGAAGGCAATTTATTGTATGAAAGTGAAAAAAATGTATAAAGTGACAGTAAATGCATTTATTAGAAAGATTTTAAAAAAGGTGGAATGTGCGAGTGAGAGGGATGCAAATGTATCCATCTATCTATTGAACGTTTATCTTTACTTTTTCGTCAGGTATTTGATAGTATGCTTGTATTGTATCTTGTAATAAAAAAAAAACCGTTCGATATCATTATTTTTTTATAATAAGTAACGCAGTAAAAATATAACTCGAATAAAATACAAAACCCGTTTCGGCAACCCAGCGTGGCGAGTGTAGGCCAACTTCTCCAGAAATTTCTGGAAGGTCCATCTCCAACAGTGGAGTTCTAGAACTCTGTGTGTTCTAGGGGCTATGATGAATGAAAAAAAAAACAAAATTAATCATCTGTATAATCCTGATCTACCAATTAAATTGACCAAATGCTACTATGTACCTAATTATAAAACAATTATGCTAGTCCTATCGTAAATATTAACCTAACCTCAAAACACACATTAGTAATTCCCAAATAAATATTTAATCTAATCGTTAGTGTAGTGCAGCCATAATTTATACAACACGACACGCTCGTTTCTAAAGCTGCTTAACCATCAGAGATGACAATATCCACCAATAGCATCTCTTCATGATGAGATAATTCTCTTCATTTTTTTTTAAATTGTCTTTAAAGGACATTGTACAGAATATATCAGTTTTATTTGCATAATATATGTTCATAACAGAGTTCATAACCGAGTTGGGGATCATCAAATTCCAGATGCTGCAGAATTTGATGCTTTACTTGTAGTCACTCGCGGCATTACAGCCCAAACACGTCGGGTAAAATATGGGAGTCCACAGCGCGGGAAAACCGCAAAAAATTAACTGCAACTTGTGCCCTATATTTAAAGTCCAATTTATCTTTTTCCATGATTATTCACATTGCAGCACATTATTAAACAAAACAATACCACTATTGACCAATAATATCCACAGATTAATTTACAAAACAAAACTTGCACTTGACATGTCCACGCAAAATGGCGCGAAGAACTCATAATTCTCTTCATAATAATAATTGTTTTTTTTTTTTTTCATATACTCGTATTTAGATCATATCATTTTTAAGTCTTGTTTCTAGTGGTGTTATTATTATATAAATATGGCAAGCTTAATATTAATTCTCCTTGAAAGTAAAAATTGACATTTGGCTAATGGCGCATACTTTCAACAAGAACAACAAGTAGGTGGTAGACGGACTGATGGTGGTCAGTCACCCAGTCTGCCGGAGCGGGGAAGTATCCACAGTTCGTGATGATAAACTATTGATTGTGTGTCAAGTCAGGAGTCGAAATAACTTACTGTATGGGAAAGCCTTGGTATCTACTAGTAGCTTTATGTTTGAGTTAGGTATTTGTACATGCTTAACACGAATTCCCACGGCAGCTCTCTAGTACTATATTTGGCTGGAGGAGAAATGCTAAGAATTTTAAACGGTAGGTATGCAAAAATATTCTCACATACGGATCTTAGCTGTCTCTTACGATTTAAGTTTTCGAATAAAACGGCAACTTCTACCTGCAGACAACGCATCATGCATAAAATTTAATTGAATATGGAAATCCATCAATGATTTTGAAGTATTAGGTTTCAAATATCTTCTAAGGTATAATAGTAATTAGTATAATAATAATAAGGTATAATAGTCTGACCCAAATATTTTAATAAAAGGTTCGAGGCTTGCAGTTTCCTTAAGTTTGACGTTTGATATTAGTTCCCAAGATTTGATCATTATAAACAACACCAGACAGTGGGGTCTTCCAGGCTCAGTTAGGTAATAGGCCAGGATTTGGTATGAGGACATTCCTTTGTTCATGGTAATTCATGCACTTTTGGTGCTGAGCGCTGTTACTAGTATAACAGCAGCTCACGAACCCATGGGGTCTAGGTCAGACTACTTCAGCTCTCCTCCAGGAGCCTCTAGGAAGTGGTATCTCGTTGGGAGGTCGAGCGCAAGACGGAGCGATATTCTGGAGATGCTTGAAGTATCCGTTGTCGGCCCGATAGAACATACGTCTAGCCGATGACGAACTCCTCAATCGTAGGCATTTCAAGATCTCGAGCTATGACGGAATTACGCAAGAACCACGGCGCTCGGGAGATCACTCTGAGCGATATGTTCTGCTGGCTTTGGATCTTGTCCCTATTTGTCTTTGCCAGAAGGTGATGCCAGGCTGGCGCAGAGTAAGCCTGAGCGGCAAGCTGGAATTCATAACAGGACGTAACATGTCTCGGGCCGCCTTCGCCTGATTAACGTCGCGTGGCAGGTAATTTCACCAGTCGTTAACGTCCTGTTAATGATGCAGCCCATAAAATCAACACTCTCATATAAGACTACAGATATAAGACTATTCAAAGTGGTTTTTATTTGGGCACGCGATCGGTGAAGGTCGCTTTTAGACGTATCTTAGACTATAAGATGAGATGGTTATTCGTGTCAAACGTGATAGTGTGGTGTGAAGATTATCGAGTGCAGCCGGTGGCGAGCGCTAAGTGCACTGGCCCTGACCCCACTCTAGATGATGCTTATTGTTACAGATCTGCACGCCCACTGCATTTTAAAACTCGCGTAGGTAGTATAGGTAAACTACGTCTATAGTTTTAAAACAACGGTTGACATCGGAATTCATCAAAATTTGAAGATTGCTACTTAATTCCGATCCAGTTGTTTTTCCGACCACGAGCAAATCTTATTTATTATGTGCCAAAGAAATTGTATATTTGTTAAGAGATTTAACGCTATTGCACCCTTCTCGCTCGCACAATCGAATGTTATTGTCTGTGATTTGTAATGTGATTTTCTTTGTTTTGTTATTTAGTTATTTTCCTTATTTAAAAAATGTTCTCTCTCAATGTTATATTCAGATTGAATGGAAACTGGCTCCTGTTGCACCAGCCAAAAACCTACAATAAAATTTATTATTATCAAAGATTTTTTTTAAGTATGAGTGTACTTTAACTAATTAGGTAGTCTTTCTAGGAAATAAAATTACGAACATTTGAACAAACTTTCACTTTCATATACCTAATTATAGACAGAGAAAAACAACAAAAACAATTTATAAAGACATTCTTTATTTTACTAAATAAAGTATAGTATCATTACGACCGTTTCCCTTGACCGGATAAATAAGCGGATTCAGATTTAGCCAACTTTACTATAGACCAATTATGACAAGTGGCAAGCTCGTCGATGTCTACAGCGAACCAAACTTGAGAAATGTCACAAATAAATTAAATATTAATTAAATGTATTTATTTACATGTATAAATATTTTTGTGTCCCGACCATGAATCGAACCCGGTACCTCCGCGTCTAAATCCACGGACTTAACCGCTAACCACGGAGGCAGTTTATTTTACTAAAACAAATATATGAAGACATTTATTTAAATATTTATAAGTTTAAGCGTACTTTTGGAGAAATGTAGAAAATTTGAACATATTTTTATTAACATACCCCAAATTTTAGACAGAGATAGCAAGAACTTTTATAGTGATTATCCTCTATTTTATTAAATTAAATATATGAAGACAAATTTCTAAGCATTCCATGGATTCACCGTGCGGGTGCCGGGTCCATCGTATGTGGGTAAGAGATGAAAAGTATATTACTTCAAAATGTATGTAATTTTATCAAACAAATCAAATCATTTATTTCCTTTGGTTGTCACAAGACACTTGGATATTGTCAATACATTTTTTCTCCATAGTTTACTATTATTTCGATTATAAAATAACCAGCAGCTACTATGGGTGGACCCATCATATTAGCTATACCATCATCATCTTTACTCCCAAATAAGTCGATAGATTCTAAAAAAAATATTGGAAAAAAATGGATTGTGCGAGCAGGAGGCTTTAAACACTATTAAGTATTATTTTTTAAAACTCTATTAACAGTACAGGGTGCGCCAGTGAAACTTACTTATTTGAAAGGTCATTAAAAACAAAAGTACTTCAGTTATTGTTTTAATTTTTATTTTATTTTAGAATACAATATCCCAATTTTATTTTATACAGACTTGAAAATGACATCGGATTGATTGACCAGGGTTTTCAAATAACCCCATTAAAGAACAAGACTTATCTCTCTCAGAGGCGATCTCACATGGCCGGCTCGCTCTCCAGATTTGGCTTCATGCGATTTCTTTTTATGGGGTTATTTGAAATCCCTGGTTTATGTCGATCGGCCACGTACAATAGCTCACCTTAAAAACAACATTCGCGACGCCATTGCCAACATACCGATTGATATGCTGCAAAGAGTGGACACTAACTTCAGAAATCGACTTAATCAGTGTATGCGCATGGGGGTCGCTATTTAACCGATGTCATTTCCAAGTCTGTATAAAAAAAAATGGGATATTGTATTCTAAAATAAAATAAAAATTAAAACAATAACTGAAGTACTTTTGTTTTTAATGACCTTTCAAATAAGTAAGTTTCTCTGGCGCACCCTGTACTTACACTAAAAAAAAATTAAAGCTATACTATGAGAACCATGTTGTTTAAAAAGTGAGAACGACAAAACGAATGGTCATAAGTGAATTTCTGCGTTGGTACAATAAACTATTATAAATTATAATTAATTTTAATTGAAAACCAACCAATTATAAATCGATTTGAGGTAGTAAGTACGTAGGATACAAGGAAATGAGATGGAAAATTAATTATTATTAAGCGAAAATTTCGACTAGGTAATAAAGTCGATATTGACATGTAGTAGAGGGGTTCTCAAGTAATTATGGGATTAATTGCTTGTTAGTCGTAACAACCAATTAAAACATCAGCAGCCAAAGTCTATTTATTTAGACGCGAAAGTTATGTAAAGGAATACTATTTAACGATCAATGTCAATTCTTTTTTTAAATATTTATTTTTATATCTTTTTAATAGGTGGTACGCGGACTGATGGTGGTAATTTGCCCAGTCTGTATCCACACGTTTCGGGATCAGGCTCGAATTGCCGTCAAGCCCAGTCAAGCCGACATAGTGTTAGGGACTGATGTCAGTCATGAGTCTCTGATTCTAGTTGCTAACATTCATGGACCTCGCACGCCACTTACCATCAGGTGGGCGCAAGGTCACATGTCGTGCTAGTAAAAAAAAAAAGTACCCGACATGTGACATCGCGCTCACCTGATGGTAAGCGGTACGCGAGGTCTAAGATGGTATCAACCAGCCACTAACGACCGACATTATTCTCTACCATTATGCCGACCTAACAAGACGCTATTTCACACTTTGTTTGAAGGACTCCAGGTTATAGGAGTGGGGAAACACACTGGCTGGAAAAGCATTCCACATCTTCAGCGTGCGACAGATGTAAGATGCAAAGTCAATGTCAACCGCTATATCAGTTAATATTCATATAATATCATATTATTTCAACGATGATACTGGCCGTCATCTTCACATTACAGCCCCTAGAACAAGAAGTCCTATCCGTCTACTGTTGGACATGGGCCTTCCAGGGCCAGACGGGTTGGCAAGGTTACTGACCGTATCAGTCTTCAATCCTCCCCCTAATGTCGTACGGAGCAGAGACGTGGACACTGACAGTGGATCTGGTGCACAAATTCAAGGTCGCTCAGCTACGGAAAGAGCTATGCTTGGTATTTCTCTGATAAATGGAATTCAAAACATTGATATTTGTCAGAGAACCAAAGTTAGACATAGCATTGAAAATTAGGAAGCTGAAATGGCAATGAGCCGACACATCTGCCGTAGAACCGACGATTGCGTCAAACGGGTGGGACGATCCCACATCTGATGGACGGGTCACCTAAAGAAGGTCGCTGGTGGGGGTTGGATGAGTGTTGCAAAAGAGCGCGTGCAGTGGCAAACCTTGGAGGAGGCCTACATCCAGGCGTGGAGAGACACAGGCTGTTGATGATGATGATAGCTGACAGTAGATCAGACCTCCAAAGAATCCAGTATTTTGACAAATTAACGATTGCAGTAGAAGTAACAGAATTTGACTGCAGTTTCTCATATTTTCTTTTAGAGATGTATTTTAGAAGTGAACTCGTACCTACTCGATAATTCTTATACTGACTTGAATAAAAATCTTGAAACAATAGGAATGTGCTACGCCAAATATCGATTATATCGCTTGAAAAACTTCATGTTTTTTTTCGATAACTGGGTTGTACCAAAACGAAGTCGTTATAACTGTAACGATTAAAGTTAACAATGACGAACGCCTTTCTTTTAAAATAAAACACAAACATTCGACGCCATTTTTAACTTTAATCGTAACAATTACAGATATTTCATTTTGGTGCAACACAGGCTAAGTATAGATCGCAAAAATAAAGATTCTATTAAATTGTATTTATAAAAAATATACCTATCTTATATCCAACCTTGATGAACATAAAGTATCTACCTATAAAAAGCATCATCATGACCGACCACGCTTCTTTAAAGAGGGTTTTACTCTCTTACATCCACAATCCAATATTTACAAAAAAAAAAACAAGTAATACTTTTGAGAATTGTAGAGCTGGGAAATACGATTACTTTCTGGACATATTTTCACTTTCATGTACCTACTCGTATCTACCTAATTTTTGGCAGGGAAAAATAGCAAAAACATACGGTTTTGTCTCTATTTTAATATAGGTATCTTCAAAATGTCCGTAAAAAATTTCCTTTAAAGTCGATAATACATTTCTCAAAATACCTAGTCTTAATTTTTTTTTTTTTTTTATACTAGCACGACATGTGACCCTGCGCCCACCTGATGGTAAGTGGCGCGCAGGGTCCATGAATGTTAGCAACTGGAATCAGACCCTTATGTCCGACATCAGTCCCTAACACTATGCCGGCTTGACTAGATGCCTTTTCACACTTCGCTTGAAGGACTCCAGGTTATAGGAAAGTGGAAACACAGAGGCTGGAAGAGCATTCCACATCTTTATTGTGCGACAGATGTATGAGTCACCAAATTTATAGGTACGCGAAGGGATAGTGACTGCGGTATGTGGGTGCATATTCTGACCTGTGCGTGTGGTTCGGTTGCGAAATGGAGAGGAAGGAATTAGGTTATAGAGCTCTTCAGAGCACTCACCATAGTATAGCCGGTAGAACACGCTCAGAGAAGCTACATCTCGGCGAAGCTGCAGGGATTCGAGAGTTCCAGATATAGTGGCATCGTCCACAATTCGAACAGCAAAATATTGGATTGTGCTAACGAAATGGATGCAAGAGCTTTAACCCTTTTAAGGAGCGAGATCAAATATAGCCGACTTTACTATAGGCCCATCATGATAAGTGCCATGCTCGTCAATGTATCTAGCGTAGGTACCTACCAAACTCGAGAAATTTAAGAAATATAAGATATCCCCTCGCCTTGATAATTAT
Source organism: Tinea semifulvella (assembly GCA_910589645.1). Lineage (NCBI taxonomy): Eukaryota > Metazoa > Arthropoda > Insecta > Lepidoptera > Tineidae > Tinea > Tinea semifulvella. Next base: position 11,799,094 of record OU342586.1, read on the forward strand.
TTAGTAGATAATTGCGATCGAGACTAATTAAAACAGCAATGACATAAATAATTAGTCTTAGAAGTAACACAACACTAGGTCAAGATTAAACTTAACTAGATTGACTTCAAATAACCTTCAATTAGAACACGGGTTCAACAATACATATTAAACTGCAATATAATAGGGAAAATCCCTATTTTTATATATATATATTGTTTTATAATCATTATTAATAGGTTTATCTATTATCTACAACGATAAACCCTATTTCACTAGAAAATAATCATAGATAACGTAATTTAGCCTTCGACATTTTTATCTCTGTTATCATCAAAACAATCCAACTCCACGCCGCAGGAAGGTCGCATGTCAGTCCACAGACGCAACACTTTGTCCCTTCGATCTCGCACCTAATTCATTATAAAATCCCCAAACGTATTCCTACTTACGTTCGTAAAAACAAAATAATATATCCCTCGATTCAGTAATCCGATCACGTGCACACACCCGAGGTCGAGACGACACACATTAAGTTATCATTAACTCGATTAACTTAAACATAAAAACTAAGCACACAACGTAAATATTTATATACACACCGTCGAATTCCGATCACGGTGACATTTCCCGAAGCGCCGTGAGAAGCGGTGGGGGGAAGTTCGCGCGGGAAAAATCTCGGGAAATCGGCGGAAATAGCCGAGTGGGACGCGAACGTGCGGAGTATGGAAGCGCCGCGACTCTACTGCCGCGCTTGACGTGTGATAACGCCGCGACACGCTAGTCGAGCCAATCCGCAGCAATGGAAACAACACACGTGGGTGCTATATAGTTTTACATTTTCCATTGCATTGTGTGGTTCTCAATGGAGCCGTAGCTTCGTGGTGAGATTAACAATAAAAATGTGATTCACGATTGAACAGCTGTTGTTAAAATGGTTAGGAAGATTCTACACGATAAGTGTTTGTTTATTTACACGTCCTTAATTCACCAACGTTCACCTACCTGCCTATTAGCACTACGTTATTTTAACCATTTTTGATGGAAATAAAATTATGTTGTCATAAATAATTAGCTTCGGGCAGCGCGCTTGAAAAAATTATTACCAGAGAAGATTTTAAAATGTATATTTATTGTAAAATAATATAAAACCATAAAATCATAGCTAGACACGAGCAAGCAAGGAACAGTATAAATAAATTATATTATTATGTCAAATAATAATGTATAATAATTATTTAATATTGTAATGTCAAATATTATAATAAGCAGCTGTAAAGGGGCGTTGTCACTTATGAACTAAAATAAAAACAAAAGTATTAATTTGCTCATCATGACAAATGGCAAGCTCGTCTATGTCTAGCTGCTCTGACGTTCCAGACTCAAAATATATCTTAAATGAATTTTTGTTCTTGACCAGGAATCGAACACGGTAACTCGTCAAAATGTACGGTCTTAACCGCTAGACCACGGAGACAGCTAAATGATATTTTTATTCTTATTACAGCCATTTTTATTCTTTGAACAGAGGGTCCTAGATCTCCACTGTTGGAGATGGGCCTTCCAGAACATATATCTGGAGAATTTGGCCTACAATCGCCACGCTGGCCAGGCGGGTTGGCGAGGATCTAATGTCAATTTTTAATGCCATTTTATTAACGATTCTACAAGTTGGTGTTATTGGAAACGGGACCGACGGCTTAACGTGCTCTCCGAGGTACGAGAACGGTAGGTATGTTGTAAATCTATGACAAATGTACGTAAGAAATTTTTTCATTGGTACATACCGGGGGGGTTTGAACTGACCTTTGTAGGATTTTAAGGAATGCGTATTTACAACCGAGCCACCATCACATCCTTGTTGTAATTTTTGTATTATGTTGTGAATATATTTATTAGTCAACCATATAATTAAAAATAAATGAATTTTAAATTTATGTTTTAATTATTGACCCTGTAAAGTATCATAAGGACCTTTTCCCTTTCGGGGTGGTCAGAAACCACGCTTATAAATAAGCGGATTCACATTTAGCCAACTTTACTATAAGCCAATCATGACACGTGGCAAGCTCGTCGATGCGTACCAAACTCAAGAAATATCACAAACAAATTAAATATTAATTAAATGTATTTATTTACATTAATAAATAAATTTGTATCCCGATCAGGAATCGAAACATCGGACTTAACCATTTGGGCCTACAAAATGCAGCACCGAGTCCTCGTGAACCACCAAAGCGGACCCCGGCGCTGACCCCTACTGCAGCAGTCAGCCTTCGTCAGAAGGTGGTCGCCGTACCCAATGGGTACTACTTTGACCACAATTAGATGAAGATGCGGAAGCTGTAGTGCAGTGTATATTTATATTATATATATTTTAGTTTTAAAGGTATATTATATATATCTATGGGCCTTTTGTATATTCATTTTGTTGCCTGAAAAAAAAAAGATTATCAGACCCTGTAGCTATTAAAATAGTATTAAAATGTTGCAGTTTTATTAGCTCGACAAAGGACTAATTAAAATAACAAGTGGGTAAAGTTTGTAGTATTTCGCAAAAGTCTATTTAGTTTAGCTTGAATTTCCTCTAAGCTGAGAGAGCTACAACGCAACGTTTATGGCCTACCTGAATATCTGTGCTTAGTTTGTCGGTAGGTGGTCTTTATATTGCATAGTTTGCAGTTGTTGATGAAAGCATAATTTCCCCTCATTGCAACAAGAACTTGACAGAGAGAGACACAAGTATTTAATTAAAACCGCAGCGTTATACAAGTTTACCATTATTGGAGTTTTAGGTGGAATACTAAACAGTAAAAACTGCCATGCAAATAAAATTGCTTTCCTTAAATAGAGAGAAGACAATTTTCTAAGCATTCCATGGATTCACAGTGCGGGTGCCGGGTCCATCATGTGTGGGTAAGAGGTGAGAAGAATGGTGTCTCGAGCTTGCGACGGACAATAGACTGGTTTAAGAAAAGGAGGCCTGCCTTTTTAATTTTATTGCGCGATAATACGCTCACCATCCACCATTCTACTCCTCTCCCTACCCAACCAAATACTGTATGATTCCGTTAATGCCGTCCAATTCTTTCAGTAAGTGATGCAAAGATTTTGTTCCGTTCCTGATCATTTCTTCTGTGAGATTATAATATTACGGCGTAGACCGGTATAAAGTAATTTGTTTTTATTATTCGTCTACTACGGCAACAGTAGACGAATTATCTGTGTTTGTTTGTAGACGCCCTTAAATTCGCACGTTGTCGTTCGACGGGACAGGAAGGGCCGAAAATAAACTGGAACAAAACTGTCTCTAAATAAACTTGCGAGCAGAGTTGCTAGTCGTTGCAACTCTTTCCCACAACTGACACCAAACATTCAAAATTAATAGATACCTCATAAACTATAAAAAAGGATTGAAACTTCCACAGCACATAACAGAGTTTGTTTTATTTTTTATTTTATTATTATTGATCTTTCCATTTGATTGAAATCAGCTCAAATCAATAAATCAGCCCAAAGGTAGACTTCCGGTAAAGCTTATAACAGCTTTTATTTTACTTCTATTAATCAAAAAATGAAATGTTTATATACCTATATCTTAATTTTATAGTTAATATTTGTTTATTATTTTTTACTCACACTGACATCTTGCACACTTGTGTTTAGAGGCATCGATGGTTAAGCTGAGATCAATAAACTATTTTACCTTCTAGATCTACGAGTATTTACACTGGTCAACAATGAAAATACACACATCAAAAAAGTCTAGGGATCAAGCATGTTTATGCGGATTTCTTGTGATTGAGATGTGGCTTTGTAATAAATTTATGATTTTATAAATTTATATGGATCCTTTTTGGTGCATTTCATAATTTAAAACAGGAACTGTCAATCAAATTCGAGTAAAAGATGAAAATCAGCTGTCAATATTTTCCCTATAAAAACATAAGACGCATTGAAGACATTATTAGTGCTACTGTTTCCCTACTACTGATTAAAACCAACGTTATTATGGAGCGGCGACGTCATTTAAGCAGGGAAGAAATGATCAGAGCCGTGGGAATGATAGAAGCTGGTTCCCGGCAACGTACTGTGGCTTTAGCTCTGAATACAAGTCAGAGTGTTATCAGTCGACTTTGGACACGTTACCGAACCACTGGTACCGTGGCTGAGCGCCATGGAGGACGGTATCGCTGCACCACACGGAGACAAGACCGATACATTCAAATCACAGCTCGAAGAACTCCAACAATAACCGCCATGATGTTAGCCGTGAGCCTTCATCGCTCTTCAGGGAACTTAATTAGCGACCAAACAGTCAGAAACCGCTTGCATGAAGTGAACCTTCATTCCCGAAGACCGCTACGGGTACCACCTATAGCAATGCACAATCGTAGGACTCGATATCAATGGGCTCTTGAACACAGAAATTGGACAGAAGAACAATGGCGTTTCGTGTGCTTTTCTGATGAGTCTCGTTTTGGTATGAGGCCGGATACAAGACGTATACGACACTGGAGAACCCCTGGACGCCAACAGCGATTAAAATCCTGCCAGGAAGTCCATCCTTATAGTGGTGGAACCATCATGGTATGGGCGGGTATTTCGATCGGCGGAAGAACTGAGTTGATTTGGATCAGAGGCAACCTCAACGCTCAAATTTATGCTGAGACGGTTGTATCAGACGTCATCGTTCCTCTACAAGTGCATATCGGTCCCTTATTTCAGTTAATGCATGATAATGCACGACCGCACACCGCAAGAGTTGTAAGACAGACTCTCGCCGCAGCTAACATCAATGTCCTGCCCTGGCCTGCTCAGTCGCCAGACTTGAACCCGATTGAGCATGCATGGGATATTCTTCAGAGAAGAGCTCTGCCGAATATGGAGGGTATCCAGTCGCAAGAAGACCTTTTTTTGTTGTTGCAACGAACATGGGCGGCCATTCCACAGCGTGATTTGGATGAACTCATTTTGAGTATGCCAAACCGATGTTCTTGTGTTGTTAGTGTTCGCGGTAGAAACACGGATTATTAATTGTTTAAGTTACCCAATAAAATTAAAAAAAAAACTGTTATTTCAGTCTTTTTTTCGAACTTTAATGTTAGTGGTTCAAATGTCAAAAATCCCTTTATTAGGAAAATGGCAATTTTTTTTACTAATGCAAAGGTGACTTGGTTTATCGTTACTGTAGACAAACGAAAACATTTTATTTGATCAATCCTTAAAGAAAATTTTAATGAATATCAATCAGGAGAAAAGTTATTGCAAAAATATATGTTGATCCCTAGACACTTTTGATGTGTGTATATTTGATTTTCCTCTGTTTTGTTTTTAGCGCAGTTTAGAGTGTTTTTTTTCCAATATGGCAACACTGGTTCTATAACAGCTTTTTTTGATATATTTTTATTTAATATAGTTAAAAAGGTAAAAGCTGTCCAAGGTTTAAGCCAGCATCCAGTATTGTTTCCTACTCATAGTCCTAGAAATACTTAATAATAGTAAAAAAACGAGGAACAAAAAAGTGGCGTTGTTGTGTTATTATCGTTTGCTCAGTTTGTGAAAACCTCTTCTGCTACATCTACCGAATTTCAAGACCATTGACTGCCACCATGTTTCTAAGAAAAGCAAAAATGTATGCAGTTTTTTCTAATAAACCGAGAACGAATTTTTGTAACCCGACCGAGACAATTTATTTGATTTCTAGCACGTATCGATTCCTAGTATTAATTAAATAATACACCTAGGATTGATTTCTAACAGATTGTTTTGTCGTTATTTAAGGCAAAGATTAGGTTACTTATCGATAAATACATGTAGTATTACGTATAGGTTTACAATTACAATTAACTTGGACGACAAAAAAAAATACATATTTAAATTGCTACATACTTAAATATAAAAAAAATTTCTTTATTAATTTTGTCACGTGATTTAAAAACTTAATCAGCATCATCACAGCCCCTAGAACATAAAGTCCTAGATATGGGCCTTGCAGAACATATTTCTGGAGAATTTGACAGGTTAGTACTCTGATTATATATTAGGACAAATCGCTAATAATAAAATAAATAAAAAATATATTTAATTTAGGGCCGGTAATTCATCACTTACATAAGCTTTGTAATAACGCAACCACTTCGAATTGAATTTACCAGACTTTAAAGTAGATTGTAAGAATACCTATCCTTAAAATAGAACGCAGATGTGACTATTTATACGTGTCAATACATAAAAGTAAAAAAATATGTATGTATTTTATAATTTCAAATTATTATAAAGACAAAAAATATAAAAAAAATATAAATTGTTCCAAGGATCATTGACGTCTCTGGTGACAATAGGGCTGGCAGTTTTTCTCACAAAAATTAAGATGCTGCTAGTGTATTGGGCACCATGCCACAAGAAAGCGATTTGGAGGAGCAATTTTTTTTGTAAGTATTTAATTTTTATTTTCTATGTATTATTATTATTTTTTGGTTAAATTTTGTTGTAATATAGTTTATTTAATTAAAGACAAGTGAATTTTTTATATATACTGAGCACGGCATGTGTCATCACGCTCACCTGATACCATCACGAGAGGTCCAAGTATGGGAGCAACTGACGCCAGCCACTTTACAACCGACATCAGTCTCTACCATTATGCAGGCCTATCAAGATGCTACTTGACACTTCGCGGAGCAAATGGGGAGACAAACTGTCTGGAAGAGTATTTGCCATCTTTAGCGTGCGACAGACCTTACCAAATTAATACTATGTACGCGTAGGGATAGTGGATACAGTTGCATATGTTGGCCTGAGCGTGTGGTTCGGATGCGCGTTAAAAAGAAGAAAGGATAAGTACAGCTTGTAAAACACGCTCAGGTCGGCGAAGCTGGTGCGATTTGAATCGTCCTCCTCTGCAGGACTTTAAGAGCATCGAAGTTTTTTGGAAGCCGTTTTGGTGATGCTCTCAATGTAGTATGTAATATTTAGGACCGGTAACTGAATCCATCCTTAGTGGCATTTCTTTACTTAAATACACTTTTTTTATGAGATCGCGGCTCTACCGGCCCTTAAGCTCTAGTTTAAAAGTAACAATTTCGTGTTCGACCTTGCAGCGTATTCTTTAACTTTTGGCAGCTGCCAGTAATTTGACACCGACTGATATGGCTGTATTTATTTAAATATAATGAACTGTTGGCAACATTTACGTCAGTGTACCTGACTGTTTTATTACGGAGCTATTTTATTACAGAGACGATTCTCTAAACTAACATTGGTGCTTATCCACCACAGATAAAGAGTAAGGTAAAAAAAAATATTGCACAATAAATATCTAAAATAAATACATATTAAAAATACACAACACAATTTTGTTATTAGGATTATTTTTCTGCGTCGTGCATGTACACTTTATAATAGCATACGTAGTCTTTAAGAAACGACTTCTGATACACTTATTGTAACTGTATATTATTACTTGATATTTTAGTTGTGGTAATTTTACTTATTTAGGTACCTATTAGTCCCTGTACAAGGGCTGCAAAGCTTGTGTGCGGGTGGAGGGGGGTATGTCGCCTTGCTTTGAATCCCAAATGGGCGTCAAACAGGGTTGTGTGCTTTCTCCTAGATTATTCACTCTATATCTCGACAAATGCCTAAAAAGAGTGAGAGAGAGTGACTGTGGGATAAAGATGAGTGATCTAGTGGTGAACTGCCTGCTTTATGCAGATGATGCTGTTCTTATGGCATCGTCCGAACAACAACTGCAATCACTAGTCACAAGAATGAAGGAGGGATGTGCAGAAAAAGGACTCCGTTTGAATGCGAGAAAAACCAAGGTACTAGTGTTTGAAAGAAGAAGGATGACAACCGTGACGATAAAGATTGATGATGAAACTCTAGAACAAGTAAATGAAATTATATATCTGGGCAGTGTTTTCACTGCGGATGGGAAGTACGATAGGGACGTTGAAAGAAGAGTGAACGCGGGAAATAGTGTTAACGGTGCCCTGGGGTCACTGATCGGCAGTCGAAATGTCAGTGACAAAGCTCGGCTCGCCATACACAATGCCATGTTGGTACCAACACTGATGTATGGAAGCGAAACGTGGATATGTCAGAATACGCATGAGAGTAGGGTTAATGCAGTAGAAATGCGGTCGTTGCGGCGGATATGTGGCGTCACTTTGGCGGACCGCATACGTAACGTCGAAATACGGAAAAGGGTTGGTATGAAGGAAAGCATAGGGACAAAAATAAGGAAAAGCATGCTACGATGGTTCGGGCATGTTGAAAGGATGAGCGATGAAAGATTGACGAACCAGATATATAATGCGAAAGTTGTGGGTAAAAGAGGCCCTGGCAGACCGAGACTCACATATCACGATCAAATAAATAAAACACTGACTGAAGGTGCATTAAAAAGTCTTCGTAACCAAAGGGCATGTATGAAGAGGTTAATGAATGTCGACGAAGCGAAAGAGGTATGTCGTGATCGTGTCAAATGGCGCTCAATTGTCTCTGCCTACCCCGCAAGGGATCTGGCGTGAAGATATGTATGTATGTATGTAGGTACCTATTAAAACTGATTTTCTTTTAAATCTGTCATTATTATTTATAATATCGCTTTCGTATCTTCTCCATCCTTACTATCAATATATTTCTTGATTTATATATATATATATATATATATTTCTAATGGTTTGGTGGAGACGATGTGTTATATATTGTATGACAACCTTGTCATAGAGACTTTACCAATCTACTTGTTCCGCAACAAATTCTAACAACAAATATAGTTTATATTGAACCGGACTTGTATGTACGAGGGGCGTTCAAAATATTCTCGGTATTGATACGTTACAACCTCTTTTATATATATATTTGTTACTGGCCGCTAAGATTCATCCATTGACATTAAAAAAAAGTAAAATTGGAACCGAGATGTTCTTTTGTTTTTCTGCAATTGCCGAACAAACATGAACACCATGAGCGAATTAACAATTTTAACGAAATTAGAGCACCGATCCGTCATAAAATTCTCGACAAAACAGGGTAAAAATCAAAAAACCATAAAAGAGGAAATGGATTGTGTTTACCGTGAGTCTGCTCCTTCTTTATCTACTATTCAAAAATGGTCAAGCGAATTTAAGCGTGGAAGGGAGAGTATTGAAGATGACCCTAGACCTGGCCGGCCTGTAGTGGCTACCTCACAAGAAAATATTGATAAAGTGGAAAAACTTATATTGGAAGACGGCCGAGTGAAGGTAAAATCTATAGCTCAAGTAACCAATCTCTCTATTGGTACCGTACATGACATTATACATGACCATCTTAATATGTCAAAAGTAAGTGCAAGATGGGTTCCGCGAATGCTGACGCTTCTTCAAAAGGATATGCGTGTGGCTTGCTGTTCAGATTTTATCGACCTGTGTGGTGAAAATCCCGATGAGGTGCTGCAAAAAATAGTTACTGGATATGAAACCTGGGTTCATCATTATGACCCAGAGAGCAAACAGGAGTCCATGCAGTGGCACATTAAGGGTTCAGCTCATCCCAAGAAGTTCAAGGTAATCCCGTCAGCTGGCAAGGTCATGGCCACAATATTTTGGGATTGTGAAGGAGTTTTGCTTATCGATTATAAAGAAAAAGGTGTAAATATCACAGGGCAGTACTACGCTAACGTTATACGTCAATTAAGAGATGCGATCAAAGAAAAGAGGCGAGGAAAGTTAACCAAAGGTGTTCTGCTTCTGCATGACAACGCCCCTGTCCATACTGCTCATATTGCCAAGGCAGCTATTGTTGAATGTGGGTTTGAAACTGTTACTCATCCACCCTATAGTCCGGACTTAGCCCCAAGCGACTTCTTTTTGTTTCCCAATCTTAAAAAGGATCTGCGTGGAAATAAATTTTCTGACGATGAAGCGTTGAAGACGGCCGTGGAGGAGCATTTTTACACCAAAGATAAAAAATATTTTTATGAGGGATTAAAAAAAATAATTGATCGATCTTATAAGTGTATGAACATAGGGGGGGAGTATATTGAAAAATAAAAATATCAAACTTTTCGTACTTGTTTGTTTTTATCCACATACCGAGAATATTTTGAACGCCCCTCGTATGTTTATATAGGTATCTACAGGTAGTAAGTTGTGTTAGAATGGTGTGAAAGGATTTCAGGGTTGCGTGTTTGACCCACTGTTATTAATTTAACCACTCCACTAATTAATCTTCCCGATTCTCTGTTTCAGACTGACTTTCACCCAAGAACACGGACTGAATTATAAGCCGACCATTGACCTAATATTGGATAGATACGGTGATGTAGGTACAGTCAGTAAAAAGTAAGCAAAAAATTATATACAAAGAAATTATTAGCTTTAATTTTGAGACTTAAATAAAGTAAAGAACTCGTATAGTAAAGTATCATCACGACCGTTTCCCTTCCGGGGTGGTCAGAAACATCGCTTATAAAGAAGCTGATTCACATTTAGCCAAGCTCGTCGAAGTCTCTAGCGTACCAAACTCGGGAAATATCACAATTAAATTAAATATTAATTTTATATATTTATTTATTTAAAACTTTATTGCACTATGTACAAGGGACGTGCTTAATGCCGACAAACATTCTCTGACAGCCAACCTTAGGGACAGATAAAGCATTTAAAGTGAACGGCAGGTGCAAGTAAAAATTAAATATATTATAACTCTGTGTCTAACACCTATAATGGTATTAGTCATAAATTTGAAATCGACATTTTCCAGCATTTGATTCCGGTAATCAGGAGATTGTTGAGTAGAGATTTCTTCGACAAACCACCATAAATAACCATGTAATAGTAAGTATTATTTTTATGTATTTGTTTTATAAATTGATATTTTATATCTATTATTGCACCTACTTACCATGCAAACTATCCTAATGTCCTAAAGGTTTGGCTGTCAGAGAATGCCTAGCGGCATTAAGTCCGACTTTGTACATAGTGCAATTAAGTTTTTAAATCAATGAATAAATAAATGTTATAAATTTAATTTTAGATTATTTATTGTAGTAAGTTCTCATTTTTTTATTTTTTTTTACTACTTTCTTCTTATTGTTTTTGTGTACTGTTATTTTCTTTTATTTTAGTAACAGTACTAACAGTGGAAACCTATTATTGACATTCTAAATCTAAAATATGTAATGTATTGTGTATTTATGTGTTGTTGGCCTTTCCAAAGGTTTATAAATAAATAAATAAACTAAACGATTACATTTTAAGCAATAAACAATATATAAATTAATATTTGAATTGTATTTGTCACTAAGTTTTTGGAGCTATAAAGTTTCTAAATAAATTAATATTTGTAAACAATATTGGTCACCACCTATATTTATTAGATTACGCATGGTATTTGAAGGAATAGGTAAGGCAATCGCCTTATAGGACTCTGCACCCGGGTGCCACGCACTCCTTTCACCCACGGAAAAGACGAACCTAGACCAAAATTGACTTTTTTACGCATATGAAGAGGATAAAGGGTGACTGTGTCACTCGAGCCGCGTGTCGCTCTGCCCATACTATCTCGGATAAGACTAAAAGCTCGTTACGAGGGTAGGTAACATGAGGTGATTTATTCGATTACCAATAATTCCATTAGCAATGTCCGTCATGAACCTGATACGAATAGGGTTGCCGAGGTGACAAAAAAACTGGACAAAACGGCAAAGAATGCATTTGGAATGGTGATGATGGTAGTATTTGCCAAATGTACGTAAGAAAAGTATTTTTCATGTAGAAGCGTAAAAGATTTTTTTGGATTGGAAATCTCTAATCTAGATTCTCTAATCTTGTAATGTCATTTACATTGCTTATTATTAGTTAAATGGATGAATAAATAAATAAAAAGTAGTAAAGTATCATCACGACCGTTTCCCTTTCGGGGTGGTCAGAAACCACGCTTTTGAATAAGCGGATTCACATTTAGCCAACTTTACTATAGGCCAATCATGACAAGTGGCAAGCTCGTCGATGTCTCCAGCGTACCAAACTCAAGAAATGTTACAAATAAATTAAATATTAATTAAATGTATTTTTATTTACATTAATAAATATTTAGGTGTCCCGACCAGGAATCGAACCCGGTACCTCCAAGTCTAAATCCACGGACTTAACCGCTAGACCACGGAGGCAGTTAAATAAATAAAATAAAAAATAAGTAATTATTTTTATTTTGTAACAATATACTAAAAGGTTTTATAGTTAATATACTTGTAGATACAAATTGAAAATATATAAATAACCAATAGAGTTTTTTTTTTTTAATTCTTAAAGAATTTCAGCATTTAGCCAGTTAACCTTATGATGTTTACAGGCCTCAGCCAAGTGAGCATTATGCTTCCAAACTTTCTGATACGGCAAGTAATATTTATTCTCTCCTCCTAACTCTGCACCCCACAATTTCTTATGTCGTTCTCCCAAAGGTTAGCTGTTAGAGAATACCTACAAGGCATTAAGCTCGCCTATGTACTTCATTTTATTTTGTATATTTTAATGTGCAATAAAGAATTTTATTATTATTATTAATGATTATAGCTTTTTGTAATTGTCTGTATGTGTACTGGTCTACGTTGATAGTTTTAAGGCTACTAATATTGGTACAGTTGTTACTTTTTCAAATTTGAGTTGGGATTTAAGCTCTATTGCAAGGTATCTATCTGTATTACGTATTTGTAAACAATTAAATAAACATACACATATACAATATTAACTATGTCAAAGGGTAAATTGAGATAGAAGGAGCTTGTCTGATCACAAGTGGAAGCTTATTTTTCTGGCAAGCAGCCGAAGCAGTGAGAGAATCTGACTATCTGAATTTACATCTGGCAAGCCTAGATAATAAACTAAATCCAGGGAGCGGAGTGAACGCGTATTAATGAAATCACGTCAAAATCGAGTGTAATAAATGGAATGCAACAGAATCGGTTTCAATTTTAATGCTCGTTTGACTATAATCCCCGGAGAGAAAACCGTTGGTAGCTTTATAAAGTTACGCCACATGAGTTTAGTAAAAAATCTAGTTCGAACAGAGGCACTGGTATAAACAAACTCCGTTATTAATTCGGATATTACTTTAAAATATTTAAGAAAAGGGTGGTATGTTCTGAGTTCTGAGTTTTCCTTGGAGATTCCTTTCTCAGTCAGATTAAACATTAACAGGTCACTGGAATTTGCTAAGCTGTTAGTCTTCTGCTAAGCAACAGGAGTAGAAGCATTTTAAATAATTTAAATAATGACGTGTCACAAATGCCTGTAATAGGTTTACGTGAATAAAGATATTTTGACTTTGACTTTGGTTTCTGACCACCCCGGAAGAAATATAGTCGTGATGTTACTTTACTTTTTTTATAGGTCAGTAAAATATGATAAAATATTTTAATGCTACAAAAAAGATATGATATAAGATACATTATTTACAAAAAAAAACGAATCAATTTCAATGCCAATATTGCGATCCCCGTAGTCCTTTAGACCCGTGTATTCACACAGTTTATTCGAAAAATAATATTACAAACTACTTAAATAAAATAACTATAAACTAAACCCAATAAAAAAATATATAAAATAACTAAATATAAAATGTTCTCAATAGACGTTCGATCAGAGACAGGCACATTTCCCCTCTGTATAGCGAGGCTAATACGTTGGCAGAAATAATTTCTACTTAAATAAAATTAAATTAAATAACTATAAAACAGTAGTTGAAATAAAATCTAATTTGAGTTATTCCATTATTAGTTAGCTAATGTCCTGTCCTTTCTAATACAGAGTTGGTATGGTAAGTGGTCTAGGCATTCCATTGTGGTGGGATTAGAAACTCGAGGCGAGAGACTAAACTCAATCAAACTAAACCTAAACTGTACCTACCTATCTACCAATACAGCTCTAACGAATATTAATCAAGACTAGGGACTCATGCTATATCTGTGATGACTTTAAGATAATTTAAATAAATTAGGTTTACGAATTAAGCAAATACCTACGTTTTTATACTCGTAAATTAGTAATTTAATTTATAAAAACTTGTAGTTGTAACTACACAATAAAGAAAAATTTGAAGATTTTTCTCATACTAGCACGACATGTGACCTTGCACACACCTGATGGTAAGTGGCGCGCGGGGTCCATGAATGTTAGCAACGGAATTAGACACTCATGACTGACATCAGTCCCTAACACTATGTTGACTGGATAGGTATTTGATATTTTTGCTATGGTGCAAATAGAAGTATCATCACGACCGTATCCCTTCGGGGGTAGTCAGAAACCACGCTTTTCTATGAACCAGAATCACATTTACCCAACTTCACTAAAGGCCCATCATGATAAGTGGCAAGCTCATCGATGTCTAATATATTTACATTTACTTAAAAAATCTCATACACCCATCATATAAATCTATCACTCTCCCAAAGATTAGCTGGTAGAGAATACCTTCATGGTATTATGCTCGCCTATGTACTTATTTTTATTTTGTATATTTTGTGTGCCTGTTGTTTTAGATGGTACTGAGCTGCAGATTGTAAAGTCCTTCAAATACTTGGGCCATATGGTAACAGAAGACCTGAAAGACGATATTGATATTGAGAGGGAACGCAGAGCGTTGGCGGTGCGGGGGAACATGCTCGCTCGCAGATTTGCTCGGTGTTCAGACGGTGTAAAAATCACGCTTTTTAAAGCGTACTGCACGTCTTTTTACACCAGCAGTCTGTGGGTGAGATACTCTAATCAGGCCTACAATGCTCTGCGCATCCAATACAATAATATCTTAAGAATGCTGATGGGACTGCCTCGACGCAGCAGTTCATCGGGCATTTTTGCGGAGGCACGTGTGGATGGATTTCCGGCCATAATCCGCAAAAAGGCAGCGTCGATACTGCGGAGAGTGAGAGACAGTGACAACAGCATTCTGAGGATGATATCGTCGCGCTTTGACAGCGCTTTTGTTAAGCGCTGGATTGGAGTTGTAACTGGGAATGTGTAAATTAAATATGTACAGCATTTGCGTAGTATAAATATCCCTACAGATATTTACGAATTAATATTAATTAAATTAAGTACTAGGTATTGTTATTATTATTATAATTTTTGCTGTTTGTTTTTGACTTTTTAATTAATGTGTATACCTACTAACATAGTTCTAAGTTGGAATGTTATTAATAATTATGGAATTAATTCTGAAATAAATAATTTATTATTATTATTATTAATAAATAATTTTATTATTATTATGTCTCTAGCGTACCGAACTTGAGTAATATAATAAATTAAATAATTTATTATTATTATTATTAATAAATAATTTTATTATTATTATGTCTCTAGCGTACCGAACTTGAGTAATATAATAAATTAAATAATTTATTTTGTCCCGACTAGGTATCGAAGCCGGTACCTCCGAGTCTAAATCCACGAACTTAAGCGCTAAACCACGGAAGCAGTTTTTCTCTTTAATATAGTATATTTAATATAATACAAATAATTTATGATGTTACTAGAAAAGGTAGTGGATGATTAGTTACAATGATGTTGGTCATTAATTCTGGACAACAGAACAGCTGTGGGCTGCCTTATATTGTCGGGTTAATCATTTACAAAAATAATATATTGTTCTGAGTAATTTGTAAACAATTTTTCTTTATAAATAAATAACAAACAGAATACTATAGATAGTTATAATTAGGTAACTGGTACAATAAATAATTTGTATTATTATTATTATAAAAAAAAATATATTTAAATACTTTATTGCATTTAAAAACTAAAAAAAAAAACCAGCTAATCTTCGGATAGATTAAATGTGATGGGCAGGATAAACGAAAAATATAAAAATTACTAAAGTAATCATAATTACTTATAGCATACAACAATACATACACAATATAAACACAATAGACATACATACCAAACAATACATACATAAATAAATAAATAGATATCTAAAATGCCAAACAACTTTGTCACGTCGAGATAGACACATTCTGTTTCTCAAAAAATAATGTGCTTAGAAGGTTTTTAAATACATTGACATGGTCATTTAGACTCGGAGGTGCCGGGTTCGATTCCTGGTCGGGACACAAAAATATTTATAAATACATTAAAATAATATTTAATTTATTTGTGATATTTCTCGAGTTTGGTACGCTGGACCACTTGTCATGATTGGCCTATAGTAAAGTTGGCTAAATGTGAATCCGCTTATTTATAAGCGTGGTTTCTGACCACCCCGAAAGGAAAACGGTCGTGATGATACATTTTATTTTATTATTTTTGTATGTTCATTGAACTTTACTTTCTTCGAACATCTTTTTAATTATGTTAAACAAAATTTTAGTTGAGAATTGTTTTTGATAATAACTATTAAGAAGTAGACAGCACTTATTTACATATATTGTAAGACGCTGAGGTTAATGATCCTAGAATTATTTACATAGCAAAAGAACTCGACATAGCCGACACAAGACGACGCGAATTTATTGACACAGAATGAAAGGAAATGAAATCATTTGATTGGATTTTTCTTTTACAGTTTTTAAAAGTAAATTATTAATAATATGACGACCGTCCATTGGAAACTATGTTTTATAAAAGGTTTTAAAGTCCTCTGTGATTTTTCAGGCACCAGAATCATATATTTTCTTAGTAAGACCCAATTATAAATATTTTACACTAAAATTGTACATTTTCTAACAACCAACCCTTAAAATAATTTAATTATATATTAACTTAATAACTAAATTATATATTATTATATTATTATTTTCACATTTATTTAATATTATAATTTATTTCAATAGAAATATTATTATGTTCAACCCTGTACATTAAACGAACTGGCTCTTACAATAGAAATGGTATTATTAAATCCAGTACACCCACGACCGTAAACATGTTCTAAAAAAGAAAATTAAAGCATTATAACAACCGTATCCTTGAAGACGTGGTTATAAACCAACCACACGTATAAAGAAGAGGATTCACATTTAGCCAACTTTACTAAAGGCCCATGATGACAAGTGAGTTCGTCTATGTCTCTAGCGACCAGACACGGGAAATATCACAAATAAATTATTGTGTCCCCAGGTTCTTCCACATCGAAATCTCAACCGCTAGACCACGAAGGCAGTTGACAATTTACTACTGTATTTTAGATAAATTTATCTAATAAGTTGCGTTTAATAAAATACAATTTAAAACAAATTACCAAAATGTTTAATGTAAAACTTATTAATTAAGCACATTGTTTCAGAAAAATCTAGAATGACAATGAATGTTTAAGAAAGTCGTTTCAAACATACAGATTGGAGAAAATAGCCACCTCACAATTCACAGTTTAATAATATGTAAATTTCTCCCCGATGTGTATCCATAAACTTTTCAGGAACGATATTAAAATATAAAAGAATTCAAGAAGAATGTCGTATTAAAAATGCCTGTTTTTATATTAACATGCTGAAGCATACATAAATAATATACATATGTATATACATTATGATTACAGACGGCTCCAGCCAAATTCGATTTGCAGTAAATCAATTGTGTGTTGATTAGGTGTCACGATGTATGTAATTTCTATTCTAATGTCATGTCGGACGATATGATAAGTTAACGCTGATTAAATCCGGATAATCCTATTATCCGTAGTGTCGTCGACAAAAATGTAATTTGAATAAGAATATTTAATATGTCGAAAATGTTAATGTTATACCACAAGTTAAATCAAGGCGAATATCTTTTCATTTAAAGGCAGTTATGGCAAATTAAATGTATTACGCGGCAAACGAGTGCCTTCACTCCGTAGCCACGACTCAGACTTAGCTGTTAAGGCACGCAGGGCCAACAGTGAGAGAGAGAGACGGTTTATAGGATTTTAGGTAGATGCCTTGGGATCTCCATAGGAGGCCTCACGGTGAGTCGGGCATGCGACCCCCACCCGCGTTGGCTCTTCAGGCAGGGGGCGTATCATTGATAATTTATCGATTCAACGTCTTTAAAAAAAAATGTATTAGAGCCTGGCACAGCACATATCAACTCGGAAAGGGATCGTCACCGTATCTCGCCTTTTGCCTCGCCGTCAAGCAAACGTAAGCACGTAACCGAAGTGGATCAGCAGCTCCCGTTGCAGCTGCGCTTACGGCTCAAAGTCAAAGACTGGACGAAGAGACATGAGTTCGAGGACGACGAGCCGTAAGAGCGCAGGAACTGCAAGTTGGTCAACCGCACCGCATCGCGGTTCGAAACTTGTCCCGAGGCGAGGTGATCACGTTCATTCAGATTCATACAAAAAATGCTAAACAGCTCGAGTTGATATGGTGACGATCCCTTTTCGAATTGATATCTGTGTCAAATTCATCACGCTAGAAGATTAAGCAGCAAAGCGCTCTAATGAGTAAGCTGGCTGCAGAACACTAGTTAATATCTATTAAATTTGTGTTTAATAACTACTTGATAATAGTCTAGTAATGGTTTAAAAAGAAAAAAGTTCTAAAAGTTATTTTTTGTAGATTCAAAGACAAATGTTAATGGCACTGTTGATACAGCTTATTGGCACCTTTCAATGTTTTTAATGATAATGTTAGTTTTACTCTGTGACGTAATATCCCTTACAAACCGTTCGTTTAATATACAATTTTAGAATAATTTATATAAGCTATTGCCATCTTGCGGGATCTATAAGAACTAACTACGTCTAACTTCATCGCAAGAAACATAGATGGCGCTGGACAGAAAATTTGAAGATTTTAAAAATTATTCGCCGTATAACAATTTGATCCTTGAATGTATTATAGCATACTTTTATATTAAAACTGTATATAATATTTTTATACATAAATAATACTTGGTATTTTTTAAATTATCTGTCATAAATTAAGTTGGGTCCCCTTAGTATAATATTGAACTATTTGTTTCGGTATTATTCACATATTAGCATCCAAACAAGATTTGATGACTAACAAAGTCAACAAAATAAAATTAAAATGAAAAGTAGGCACTTAGCATGAGTATGAATACAAAATAAAGACGACCGAGGTTCAGCAATAAGAATATTTTTAATACGTACTTGAAAAAGACAAATACGATATACTATATATACTATATATACTTACTTACCAGGTGGCTAGTTCCACCAAGACAGTGACAATTACTTTATCTATTTTTTTTTTATTTGGCACTCTGCCCGTATTGATTCTATCTCACAAAGGTTAGTTGGTAGAAGATGCCTTAACGTACAGGCCCGGATGATGAATGGGACTGGTGTGCCTTCGGACATTCCGCCATTTTCTCCGGCAGGATCTCAGCGGGCAAACACCCGCCGGTAGCTCTAAACTTGCTACAGCGCACCGATACTTGAGTAACAGTGCCCTACACGGGAACCTAGGAAGTATAGGTTCTCCTCCAGGAGTACATCTCTAGGAAGTATGCCTTCATTGGGGGGGCTGTAAGCAAGACAAAGCGATGTCCTTGAAGTGTCCCGTGTCAGCCATAAACCATACGTCTAGTCAGGCAGTCATCAAATTCCTCAATAGTAGGACTGTGCATGAACAAGATTTTAGCACACCTCAAGATCAGTTACAATTTAAGGTATTCTGTAATGTATATTGTTAAAATCTCCACAATATGTAACACCGTATCGCAATAAATTTCACCTAAATAGGTGTTCCCAAAATACTTGTTGGCAAAGAAGCCGAAATATTTGCTCATTGACTAGATTCTGACTACTTCTAAAGTAGGGTTACTGTTGAGATACAAACAATAAAGACTACTTATACATTGGATAAAATTAAAACTTTCAAATTGTGTATCAAATATTTCTGCTGAAGAACAGGACCATAACCAGTACGTAGCACGCACAAACTCTGTTATAGAATCGGGAACGCACAGACGGTGGGGTCGTCCAGTCCCAGATGGCTAATGGGATGGGGACATTTACCCATTTTTCCCGTCGGGAGCAACTAACCGCCTGGTGATTCATGCAGATTTGGTGCTGGGCGCCGATACTGGTACAACAGCGACAGAGTGTCTCATTAATCCAGGGGCCTCTATTCGATAACTTTAGCTCGGGCTTGCGACTAACTATAGGCTGGTTTACAGAGGATACATATTTATTGCGTTACAAGACGCTCAATATCCACTATTAGTCTCTTCTGTCTACCCAACAAAATACTGCCGCCTTGGAAGCTCATTTCATAAATGTATTGACTTGCTTATGCCCTATTATTTCGTAAGTGGTGCAAAGATTTTGTTTGAAAATAAACTATACTACTTCTTTTGTACCAGAAGAGCGTGTTTTACAATATCGGTTTATGGCAGAATCATGCATTTGTTCAATATTATATGTCAATTTGTCCCGTACCTCGTACTTTTAGAGG
Source organism: Tinea semifulvella (assembly GCA_910589645.1). Classification (NCBI taxonomy): domain Eukaryota; kingdom Metazoa; phylum Arthropoda; class Insecta; order Lepidoptera; family Tineidae; genus Tinea; species Tinea semifulvella. Next base: position 11,819,474 of record OU342586.1, read on the forward strand.
TAGAGTCGACCAAAAAAGTGTTCTATCATCTTACGGTAGAGATTTATTTGAACGTGAACTGAAAATAGTACGATCATTCAAATACTCGACCTTAGCAATATTTTAATTACAAATGAAGCTTTGTCAAAACTGATAGACCACTTTCTTGGTCAACAGTACAGTTTGAGTTTGGATAAGCATAACCTCGATATACTTTAAAAGTTGTATACAATTTAAATATCAATAAAGCAGTACCTAACTTAGATAACGATTCTTAAACTGTACAAGAACGTACATTCAAAGTACGAGTATCTACAAGAACGAGTGTTACAAAATATCGCGTGGTCATCATGTGATGTCTGAAAACGAAACATATCATTGACGTCACACTACGTCACTAATGGTCTAGGAATGACGGAAGGAAGTTATTTAAATCCACGCCAAACCATCACAAGTGGAATGACAGGCTCATAAAATTATAAATTAGCGTTTGACACCGCACGTTCAAAGAAAAAATAACTTACAAAGTTTTATGTGTTTTGGTTGTAAACTCTCTGCTTGGTAAGATTACGTACTCAATAAATGAATTGGTTACGATAACCACTTTTTACATTTTAAAAGTTGATAGAAATACCGACCAAAATTTGACTATGTTACTCATACTTCTGTTTAAATCCTTATGCAAATAAATCATATTGTTTTCAAGACTGTTTAAATTCATGTAGATCACTTTTTTAATTGTTCAAATCGGCTATTCCATTCAATATATATTACGAATTTAATAAGTCAAAGAAATACAAAAAAATAATAATTTAATAAAAAGAAATAAGTCTTATACGTTAAAATCTAAATATGACATGCCTATCGGGTACCGGGATGGTTTTTTTTTGTCGACGACACAACATTACACGGGCAACGCCGGGTCAAACAGCTAGTTTATTAATAAACTGGCTGCCCGGACATATTCTGTCAAAAGTTAATAGTAAAAATAAATATAATGTATTTCCGAGTTTCATTCAAGCAAATCGTGCGGACATGCATGTCAAAGGCGTGAGAATCAATCGGATATTATCTATAATTGAAGGTTTTTGGTGGATATTGAGTATTTAAGAAATGATTACTAGAAATTGTATTAATATCTGTGCACCAAAATTTACAGCTACATTGAAAGTTCATTATAGGATATTTCTGGGGTTAATTGAAATGTCGCTAACGTTATCCCTCCCATCAACACGGGTTCAGACTGAGCAATTTAATTGACGCCTGATTAATAATTTAGATAAGTGGTTTATGGGCATAAGTTTCTGTAATTAATAAGTTTAATTCGCTTTATCTAGGCCTAAGATCTATAAGGCGTACCTCTACTTTGCCTTACATATCACAACATTTAACAACGCCTCCGTGGTCTAGTGGTAACAAACGTTGCCGTGAATTCGGGAGGTCGTGGGTTCGATTCCCACCGGGGGCAAGTTGTACATTGTATAATTTGTCTCGGTCTGGGTGTTTATATGTATAATATGTATATATTTACAAAAAAAAAAAAAGTATAATATGTAGTTTATCAACCATCTAGTTTCCGTAACACAAGCTTACCGCTTAGCACGGAAATTAGATGGCGCTGTGTGACCTGTCTGAAATATTTATTTATTATTTATTTTATTATTATTATTACTACCTCTAAAACGTTTAATAGTATTTTACAATCATTAATATTATTAGTGTAGGTGCCTTTTATTGCAAGAAGTGGTGACGATAATCTCGAAACACTTCTAATTACGGGCAAGTTAAAAAAAAGGCTTACGGTAAAAGAACAAGAGGAAGAATCCCCAAGCAATGGTCCAGTCAGGTGATTGACCAACTAAATATCCTTGTGTTGTATTTACTACTCCAAGGACCGGAATCATTGAAGACGGCTAGTGGATGAGCTGCGACTGCAACGGAGTCACAATACCCATCAGTGGGTACCGACTAAGGAGGAGGATGTCTAAATCGTTGTACCGACCTTAAATTTAAATTTATATTTTATTTACCCGCGTACCTAGACCCTCACATCCAAGCGACCTCGTCAGGCGCGTAAAGTGTGAGTTTCTGCTGAGAACCTTAAGCTGCTCAAATACACCAACCAGTACAGGTTACGAATTTGCGCCGTTCCGGATCGGGACGATGGGTCCATAGGGATCCTTAGCTAAGCGTCTGGCCAAGGAGTTGACCAAACAGCTAAAGGAAAAGTCTGGAGTCAGGAAAGCTGGCAATCATTTCTGCAAACGTTTTAGCCTTGCTATACAAATCCTTGGGACTATTCCTTAAGGGTCGTCCCTAGAGGACATTTTTATTTATAGTTGATTTTTAATTTGGTTTAGTTTATATTTAATTTAATTTTTACTTTTTAAGTAGTTTTTAGCTTAATTCAAGATATATATATCGTAGTCCAGATTTTTTTACGAGTAAAAATGTCGCTTAATTAATTTAAAATTAATTAGATGGTGATCCTGTTGTAAGAACGCTTTCCTTAAAATCAATAAAGGTAGCGTTTTGAACCCTGGCATGTACCAATAAGAAATATTCTGATATCCAGAAATATGTTCCGGTAGGTGAGGCAAAGGCGGACCTAATGCCGCTAGACATTCTACGAGTATGACGGTCAAACCTTCGGGACAACGAGAGCAGTAAGTACATAAGGTAGGTGCAGTGCAATACTAAATAAACTTAAAAAGTTTTAATGCAGATAATATATACATACATATGTACTTATTAAAAGCTACGGAAAAGAACTGTACATTGTGTGGTGCTGCCATAGGAACTGCTAGACACACACTTGTAGGGTGCGTTACTCTCCTAGAAAAGGGCTATTACTCACGCCGACATGACAAAGTCCTAGGTGTTATCCGTGAAGCAGTAAGTCTTTCTATTGCAAGAGCCAGAAAGGGATTGACTACAAATAAAACTTTGACCACATTTGTAAAGGAAGGGCAAAGCACGAAAACTAAATGCAAGCCCACCTCGATCCTTGGCGCCGCATCAGACTGGAAAATTCTCATGGATACATTTGAACACCATTATAGGATCCCAGATGAACTAGCTGTATCAGCCTATAGGCCAGACATCTTAGTGTTTTCTCGGAACTTGAAAAAAGTTATCCTTATTGAACTTACCGAATCAAATATTCCAAAAGACCACAACATGAAGTCGAATAAATATTATGATCTCACAGAAGAAATGATCAGGAACGGGTTCAAGACTCAGCTTTACGCAGTGGAAGTTGGTGCAAGAGGAGTTCCAGCAAAATCTTTGCATCACTTACTGAAAGAATTGGGCCTAAGCAGGTCTGCCGTCAATACATTTATGGAACGAGCTTCCAAGACGGCATTAACGGAATCATACAGTATTTGGTTGGGTAGGGAGAGAAGTAGAATGGTGGATGGTGAGCGTATTATCGCGCAATAGAAAAAAAAGAGGCCTCCTTTTCTTAAACCAGCCAATTGTCGGTCGCAAGCCCGAGACACCATTCTTCTCATCTCTTACCCACACACGATGGACCCGGCACCCGCACGGTGAATCCATGGAATGCTTAGAAATTTGTCTTCTCTCTACATACTAATACATACATATAACCTACATAAATAAAATATTAACTATACAATATAATATATACACAATACTATCTACAATAATATTGTGGAATATAATGACTGAACACAACTTTAGGCAACCTTACATTTTTTTACTGCCTAGTCCTATTTATTGAAGACAACGATATTTTAATATTGAACATATTGTCTTTTGCAAAAAACCTCACGTCGTTCAGTGAACTTTATAATTAATTAGGCATTGTTTAACTGAAGCCAGTACCTACAGTTTTTTATTATAATGTCATATGTCAAATTCAACGTGGATACTGTATAACCAAAGTTAGATTAAACTGTGTTATTCATCCTAAATCACTTATTTATTTATTATATTTAATTCTTAACATTACAGCCCTGAAAATAGACATGTCCTAAATCTCCATTTCTATAGATGAGGTTTCCAAAACATATTTTTACGCTGGCCAGACGAGTTCATTTATAATGATTACCTACGACATATATTATCAGCATCAGTCATATTGGGTTACATTTTATGTATATTAAAAAAAAAACTATCAATTCCTTTTTTCTCTATAGGTGTCGTACCTATCTGTTGACCAAATATATTTGAAGGAGACGTTAACAGGTCGTCACCAAGGCCAGTAATACAAAATTAAATATAGATCGCCAACAAATATTTGCACGGACGATGCACTGAGTAAGTCCCCACTGGGTAAATCCCATTGCAATTTCCATTTATATTATTTCTCCCTTTGAACGTTACAATGAATTAATAAACAAAAAAGTAACAATTTTAATTACGCCGGAGGCGATGCACGACTTTATGCAGATCTAAATTTCAAACTGAAAAGAATGGCTTTTGAGCTTTATCGGGGGGATATTTTTAGCTTTTTTTGGGCAAACTTTGTTATGAATATTTTTATATCGTTACGATTACGTAGACAGTAGTTCGTCTGAACTCTATGGACAGCCATCAGGGATTGTCATTATTTATAATAGGATTTTAAAAAATACAAATGTTATTAACTTACCGTATTTAATTCCATCGCTTTTTTAAAATGGTAACATGAAGATTTAAATATTAGTCCTTATGTTCAAAATTATAGGTAAACAAATGTTTTTAACTCATGCAAAACAAAACACAACAAACAATCAAAAACCGTTATGTAAAAAATAATAAAGAGATTATATAGAAATAAAAATAAAGAGTTAGTGATTCACTTATTTTTCAATAGAGTTAAAAAGAATCTGCTAATAGCGCACACCAATAAGGTCACACAAAACACAATAACGTGCGTGGCAGGCGGTCCATTCAAGGACTCACCAGTGCTGCTGGCTCCTTGCTCCTTGCTCTTCGCTGTCAGTTTCACAAATTCTTGCAAATGATTTGGCAATTGTTGCATTTCTTTTTCTTCGCTACCTTCAATAACTTTAATCTTATGTTTAATCACTACAGGTTCTTTGTAAACATTTTTTCCATCGTCTCGTTCGTCTTCAGTCTCAGGATCCCTAATGCCTAATTTATTCCAACGCTCCCGAGCTTTCCATATAAATTCTTCTTCGATTCGATTATTCATTTTGGGATCGACAACTTCCAACGATGATAAACTTTTGGAAATCTTATTTCCGTTAGTTATCTTTATAACCTTATGCTCTCTCCTTTCTTGTCGTTCAGCCATTTTGGATACGTATTCTGAATACATTTTATCCCGTAACAACTCCTCCTGACTGCTACTAAATAAAGATTTCTTATGTTCATTAAATTTTGGTAGTTCCAAAGCAATGTCTCTTTTACGCGATATTTGATAATTATTAATATCAAAATACTTTTCTTCTAAGACATCGTTATCAGGTAGTAATGGGGCACGCGGTTTTTTTTCTGCATTCAGTTTTTTAGATTCTAATCGGTGTATTTCTGCTTCAATTTCTTTCTCTTTTTTACGAATGTATTCCATCTGTTGTTCACATAAATCCTTTGGTAGCGAGGGGCGTCTTGGGCAAGACTCTTTAGATAAAGTTTCACGAGTATTATGATATTGCCTATGCATACTTTGTATTGAAGATACGTCGTTCTCAATTTCTTTACTTAAATTTCCAGTTGAATAATGAAAATACTTTTTATCAGACCTGATAGACCTTATGGAGTGGTCGGTGAAATCAGAACTCTCGTCACTTTCATAGATTGAAGAAGAATATTTCTTTAATCGCGGAGGAGGGATTGGTTTAAATAAGCTATCGTTTGTATCCTTGGCGAAATTACGAATATTTTTGTTTATTTTTTTATCCCATTGTGTAGAGTTAAGTAGCTCCACACTCTTATGTTTTTTTGTGTTAGCATATATATTATTGGTAACTGATGGATCACAAATAAGAGCAAGTAAGCGACTACCTGTTTGAGATTTAAAAGGAATTGCAATTGGATTTTCCGAGCTTTCCTTTCTTTCAGTTTTATTTAAGCTCTCGCTATAACCTCGTCTATCTACGTATTTCTTGTGCATATCAACAAGTTGACTGGCATTTTCTTTAGTGATAACTGTATTGGTCTTTTCCATTAACATTTTCTGTGAGGGTGAAAGACATACATACACAGGATCTCTTTGTGTAGGTACTCCTGTCCAATGTGATTCATCGTGTGACTTTTTCAAGGAAGAATTTCTTGGTGCTAGTGGTGGGGGCCCATTTTTATCACTATGACACTTAGTGGGTAACACCACTCTTTCTATTGACGATACATCTGGCAAGGGATAATAAGGCATCTTTACGGTAATAACATCATTGTTATAGTCTTTACTGTTGCAATCTGTTTTAGCTCTTACAATATTAATATTTTGCAAACGTTCTGAAACATAGGCTAGTTCCTCTAATATTTTCTCGCCATACGGGAACAAAGCGATTCTTCTTACACAAAGGTCCCTTAGATTTGTTGGCTGGTAGCAATGTTCATGCCTTGAGCTAGATTTAGTTGTTCCTGTAACACATTGAAATACTTCCTTAACATGGCATGTATGAGGTGCAATCATATTTTTTATGTCTTCAGGATGTATGTTTGGATCAAAGTTCTCATCATGCATAATGTTAGTAATATCATTTAGGGATGAAGAATGTGGATAATATTTTGCTGTGCATTGGGATGAACCCACGCTACTAGACGAATCCTGCCTAGAAAAGGTTCCTTTAACATTATCATTGGCACTTTCGGAATCTGATACTTCCTTTATTAAGTTACTAAAAGCATCGTTTAATTCAGTTCTTAAAACGTTTATACCAAAGTCTGATTTTAATTCATCGGAACTAGTTTTTACTGAATTTGTGTTATTATTTTTATATGTCGCTGCTGGATCGTTTGTTTGAGGTTGAGGCACTACTTTATCAATTAAATGTGTATTTTGTGTTGTATTAATATCACTATTATCATAATGCCCTTCATCTTTTTTTGATTCTTCGTCCAATGCATCCAGTACATACAGAGATGGATTAATATTTTCGGTTGACAATACAATAATTTCGTGAGGATTATTGTTAGTGATTTCAGTTTTATCAGTAGATATTTTATGACTATTTTCCTGTTCTTTCGGAATTAAAAACTGATTTTTTAATAAATATTCAGTATCTGTCACTTCAATTGTTGGTGTTATAATACGCACTGAAGTATCGGTGTCTATGCCATCGTCTTCTTCTTCGTCTAAATCATAAATATCACTCGCATTGCTAGACGAGTCTGTTAAAAATACTACTTCAGCCCCTGAAACTTTGTCAACAGTTTGAACTGTCCAATCACCTCTTGCTTCTGATATAGCAGGTTGCACCACTTTAGCACCGACTAAAACACATTTTTGAGGAATTTCTCTACTTAAGGATTTAATATGTTTAATATCCATCTTAGCTTGCATTTTTTTATTTTCGTCTTTACTGAGAAAAACATCGTCTTCTAAATCGTCAAACTCATTTTTACTTACATTCAAAGCAGACTGTCTTCTTGAAGCAAGTGATGATTCACTGCTTCCTTCTTCATCTATCACATCCAAAAGTCTTGGAACGCGAGTAAATATTAAATCGTTCGGGGAAGTCTTCTTGCGTAAACGATGTTTTACCTCAATCGATCTTTCAATTTCTTCTTCAACCTCCAATGTAGCAGGATGTGTTGCCAAGTTCAAGGTTTGTAGATATTGACGAAGGGACAACTCTTCTTCGGGTGACAAAACTTGGTTATTCTGACACTGAGCAACCGTAAGAGGAATGGACTGTATGCTTAAGGTACCGACGGCCATATCGTCACCTTTTGTTACATTATCGAATTTGTCAACAACTTCCCATTCGACATCGGACTCCGCATCAGACACAATAATATTACTACAGTCTATTATTTCAAGGCATGTTTCTCCAGATTTTGGATCGTAATCATCAGTAATTTCAACTATTTTTGGTTCATCATCGTTATCTAAACTTTTACTTTTAAAAGCCAACGTTGCCAATTTCCCCTTGTGTTTTAGGGAATGTTCTGGAGACTCAACAAGATAATCATGTAGTTCAGCCGTATTCTTAATGCTATTTTGACAAACTGTTTTAATTGGTTGAGTTATTTCAACATTATTTGTGTTGTTGACTTTTAATTCCACATCACTTTGAGATTCAGTTTTGGAATATTCTTCTATATCGGCATTTATGGGATCGCTAGGAGACGTGAGAGTACTGCTACAGGGTTTACCTGAGACTTCGTTTTGTGCCAATTGGTCTTCATCACAATGTTGCACATTTACCGTATTTTGATTTTGATTCTTATTAGGTTGCGGTGTGTTTTTATTCTTACGTTTATTTTTATTATTCTTACGTCTTTTCGGTCGTTCAGGCATTATAAGTTTAAGATCACTTTACAAATTTCACTATCACAAACACTGTTATCAACACACAGCACGTGTTTTTATCACTTAAATTTTATGCTTCAAACGTTGCCGGTTTTTGCGTAGGAGTAGCGAAAGAGAACTAGAGCTGTACAAATAGATTTAGGTTTAAACAGTTCCGAAGGGCTAGTTGCGACGGTCACATGCCGATCGAGTTAAGTTTCCGTTTTCTACGAGTCGGCTGATGGCAGCAGTCGTGTGCTCGTGCGCCGATTTACTGATAATTATAAATGGTTTAAAGTACGCGAGAGCGCGATGTGGACTTTATTTTTATGCGGAGACGTGTACGCGAGTGTGGTGCTGTTGCGCCGTGCACAAAGTCCCCACAGGCGGGCGGGCCGGCACTCTACACCGCGCGCATTTCAGAATGACGCACCGTTTGCATTATCGAAGCAATGTTTAATGTTAATTAATATTATCCACACACCACACTGACCATTTGGGGTTCTTTTAACGGGGTAGGACCTAATAAGTTATATAGGTATGTTATCTATGCGATCTGAATTTTAACTCGAAAAGGAAACCACCGCAATATTTACAATAAAAGGGTTCATACAGAACTCGTTTTAAAATACTAAATATTGTATGTAGAATGTAAAGTTATGTGCTTAAAGAAAGTAAAAACTAGATGTTGTAACACATAGATCCTAATATAGAGCAGGGAAGTTGTTATTGCGACGTCGACTAGCCGTGTGATAACAAGTAGGTTACTTCTAGATATGCAGGTCATCTAGACTGATTGACCACTTCCACTGACGGTGTTACCTATATTTACCGCATCCTATCAATTGAGTAAATACTCGGCGTACAATTTCAAATAATTTTAATTATTTGCTCAAGATTAAATGGTAAACACTTTACAATAGTCGAAGATATGATATGATAATCTGGCCTAACGATAAGATATCAAGGTAAACAATATTATAATAAGACCATCGTATGTAAAATTAAGATTAAGGTAGATAAATGCGTGGTTTATGTAACGTTGTTGTTGCTAAAAGCAAGGATCTTTCAACGAACTCATGTAGCAAATTTTCACACCTGCTAATTGATATTTTGTGTACGGTTTGGTTACGTATTAAGGTTTAAACGGTTTTTCACTGGAGATTATTATAGTTATTTATAAATTTGAGTATTCTGTACGCTGTTTGGGTCATTAATTAATACCTTCAGTTGGCCGTTGAATCACATGTCGTGCTTATATGGCAACGTGATATTATTTTAATCAACATCTCTGCCAATTTTTATTATAATAGTAAAGTAGGAAGGCAAATTAATCAGACGAAACAGATAAATCTCTGTGGGTTCACATGTCGTGGTCAGATGATAAGGTTATATAGCCTATGTATTATTCCGATGTATAAGCTATATTACTATAAACTTTCATCAAAATATGTTCAGTAGTTTTTGCGCGAAATTGCAACAAACATCATTACAAACTTACGCGTTTATAATTTTACCTAGTAGCATTTAGGTAAATGAACAGATAAGTAGAATAAAATAAGATAGTAATCAATGACGTCAAAAAGAAATGATAATTAATTTACAAGCCTTTGTTTAAATAGGCAATTACACTGTAGGTATAATATTGTCTTAATAATAATGATTCATTTTAAAAGAAGAAAGAAAGAAAGAAAAAAAGTTTAATTGTCACAAAAAAAAAACACAAGCAGTAAAATAATAATAATACAACAAACAAGATAGTGTGGTGACAAATAGGGAATCAGCTCAGCAATAAGCTGCAACACTCGGTCACAGCGCTGATTTACAGCTGATCCTCACAATGATATACCTAAATATAAATAACATAATAAATATAAAACTACCAAAAATATTATACAAGGAATATAATAATGATTATTGTATCAAAACAAACTAATTGCATGAAAATTAAAAAAGAAGCAATAATATTTAATTAAGGACAAGCTTAAAATAAATAATTAATATATATAAAACTATGGCTATATAATTTGGCTAATGGTATAAATATTGTTCTGATTACACAAATTTACTTATTTTGGCCTCTATATCCTGCCAACACCAACCCGACTCCTGCGTAGTTTCTTAAAATTTTGCTGTTTTCCTCAATTTAAAATATTTAATTTAATAATTAACATCTCGGACACCATGGGCTTTCTTGCGCTAGAAGTGCTGGCCGCATTCCTCGTCACGCTGCTTTGAACGACATCATTCGAAGGGCTTTTGTCACTGCTGGAGTACCCGCGATCCTAGACCCTCTATGATTGCGCGGAGCGATGGCAAAAGACCCGACGGCATGACCGTTGTGCCGTGGAAACTTGGCAGGTCCCTGGTGTGGGATGCGACATGTGTAGACACATTAGCCCCATCACACATCCAGGAGACCTCGTCAAGCGCGGGAAGTGCGGCGGTTTCTGCTGAGAACCTCAAGCTGCGCAAATACGCTAACCTCAGTACAGGTTACGAATTTGCGCCGTTTGGGGTCGAGACGATGGGCCCATGGGGATACTCAGCTAAGCGTCTGGCCAAGGAGTTGTCCAAACGGCTAACGGAAAAGTCTGGAGACAGGAAGGCTGGCAATTATTTCTGCCAACGTATTAGCTTAGCTATACAGGGGAAATGTGGCCAGTCTTCTTGGGACTATCACTGAAGGGTCGTCTCTAGAGTACATTTTTTACTTATAGTTTATTTTTTATTAGGTTTAGTTTATATTTATTTTAATTTTTACTTTTAAGTAGTTAGTTTAATTTATTATTATTATAAAAAAAAAAAAAAAATTGACTTTAAGTACTTCAAAATTAAGTCTCTAAGTATCATGTTTTTTTATAAGCCAGATCCAAGAATAGGATCAACTGATGCCAGCCACTAACAAACAACCTCAGTCTCTACCACTATGCCGGCCTAAGAAGATGCTTTTTCACACTTCACTTAAAAGATTCCAGGTTATAGCAGTGGCGAAACACACTTGCTGGGACAGCATTGCACATCTTCAGCATGCGACAGATGTAAGAGTCTCCAAATTTACGAGTAGGGATGGGGGCTATGGTATGTGAAGAAGGGATAAGGTTATGGAGCGTTATGGCTATGGGGTATGGAGATTCAAAATATACCTAGTTGTTTTACTCAAAAAAACAACAAATAATTTTGAAAATCTATTTTACTAGCTGTTTTATCCGGGGCGTTGCCGGTGTAATGTAACTATACTCGTATCGTCAGCAAAAAAACCTTTAAATGTTAACATAGTCCAAAGCTGTGTTATAGGCGTGGAGGCGATACAAACAAAAATACATACAAATGGCCGTGGGGTTACATGTCGTAAGGAAATGATGACGTCATATAATCTATGTCCGTCTCAGGGTTCCTTCCTTGGATCTACCAAATATCATCGAAATCGGTTTAGTAATAAAGGCCTAAAGGCGAAACAAACATACATACACACCACAGAATGCTTGTCTTGGTGTTTTTTTTTTTTATACTATCACGACATGTGACCTTGGGCCCACCTGATGGTAAGGTCCATGAATGTTAGCAACTAAAGTCAGACACTTATAACTGCCATCAGTCCCTAACACTATGCCGGCTTGACTAGATGCTTTTTCACACTTCGCTTGAAGGACTCCAAGTTATAGGAAAGTGGAAACCCAGAGGCTGGAAGAGCATTCCACATCTTTATCGTACGACAGATGTATGAGTCCCCAAATTTATACGTACGCGTAGGGATGGTGACTACGGTATGTGGGTGCATATTCTGACCTGTGCGTGTGGTTCGGTTGCGGAATGGAGAGGGAGGGATTAGGTTATAGAGTTCTTCGGAGCACTCACCATAGTATAGCCGGTAGAACACGCTCAGAGAAGCCACATCTCGGCAGCGGCAGGTGTCGCGTCCATCGTGTTTAGGAAAGGGCGAAGATAAGAATGGTGTCTCGGGATTACGAACGACTATAGGCCTTACAAAAGAGGGACCTTTCTGATCCTCTAACCAAATACTGTGTGATTCCGTTAATGCCGTCTTGGAAGCTCGTTCCATTTTAATGTATTGACAGCAGACCTGCTTAGGCCCAATTCTTTCAGTAAGTGGTGCAAATTATTGTGATAACGAGTAAATTATTATAACTGGTATGGTCTAGTGAACATGTAGGGCGATGGGGATGAGTTTTTCGGTTGTTACTTTAGAGCTCCACGCTAACGCTCGTAAAGGAAAATAACGAGAGGTGAAAAAAATAAAAATAAAAACTCGGCTTTTTGCCGCCAACTATTAAATTAATGGACATTTTTTTTTTTTTTTTTTTTTATACTAGCACGACATGTGACCCTGCGCCCACCTGATGGTAAGTGGCGCGCAGGGTCCATGAATGTTAGCAACTGGAATCAGACCCTTATATCCGACATCAGTCCCTAACACTATGCCGGCTTGACTAGATGCCTTTTCACACTTCGCTTGAAGGACTCCAGGTTATAGGAAAGTGGAAACACAGAGGCTGGAAGAGCATTCCACATCTTTATTGTGCGACAGATGTATGAGTCACCAAATTTATAGGTACGCGAAGGGATAGTGACTACGGTATGTGGGTGCATATTCTGACCTGTGCGTGTGGTTCGGTTGCGGAATGGGGAGGAAGGAATTAGGTTATAGAGCTCTTCAGAGCACTCACCATAGTATAGCCGGTAGAACACGCTCAGAGAAGCTACATCTCGGCGAAGCTGCAGGGATTCGAGAGTTCCAGATATAGTGGCATCGTCCACAATTCGAACAGCTCGCCTTTGTAGGACATTGAGAGCATCTGTGAGGTACTTGGCTGAACCATCCCAAAGGTGTGAACAGTATTCCACGCATGATCTGATCTGTGCTTTGTACAGCAACAGTATGATTGATGGCGGGAAAAACCGCTTCACCTTGTTCAGTATTCCGAGCTTTTTTGACGCTGTTTTGGTGATGCTCTCAATGTAGTTCCGGTGGTTAAGGTCTGAGCGTATTTCCACCCCGAGGATGCTGAAGCTGGGCTGTAGATCCAGCGTGGTGCCCTGAAGAGTGGGGGGAGGAGAGAAGGGGGACTTCTTGGCCGTCAGCGCGCATGCCTGGGTCTTGTTGGCATTGAACTGGACAAGATTTTGGACACCCCACAAATATATTTTGTGAAGGGTGTCGTCCAGTTCTGCCGTCATAATACGCCGTGATTCCTGTAGTTGGCTACCTCCCAAAGCTCGGGGACTTAGATACCTCCCGTGGGCCGTGCTGTCGTCTGCATAACAATGAATGTTGCCAAGAGACAACATATCATTGATATGCAGAAGAAAGAGTGTTGGTGATAACACAGAGCCCTGCGGTACGCCAGCGTTCACTGACATGAGATCAGACGCATTCCCGTCCACAAGGACACGAATGCTGCGCTCATGCAGGAAGCCAGCTATCCAGTCCACCAGCCGTGGGGGCAGACCATATGCCGGCAACTTGGAAAGCAAAGCCTTGTGCCAAACCCTATCGAAGGCCTTGGAGATGTCCAGACTGACCGCCAATGATTCACCAAATTTATCCATTGCCTCACCCCAGACATGGTATACGAATGCCAGAAGATCACCCGTTGAGCGCTTTGGACGGAATCCATATTGGCGGTCATGGATTACGGAGTGATCTTCTAGATATTTAACGAGTTGGGCGTTAATAATTCGTTCCATTGCTTTACACAGTACTGAGGTTACGGCAATGGGGCGGTAGTTGGAAGGGTCTGAACGATCTCCCTTCTTCGGGACGGGCTGCACATTGGCCACCTTCCAGGTTTCCGGCACAACACCAGAGGAGTATGACTGACGGAATAGGCGCGTGAGGACTGGAGTCAACTCAGGTGCACACCTCTTTAGAACTATGGCTGGGATACCATCAGGACCATTAGCCTTGCGAACATCGAGCGATCGGAGCACTGCCCGCACATCACACTGCCGAATGCGTAAATCACGCATTGAAGTGCCGCAATCAGGCAGTGTGGGGGGCTGCGCATTCCCGTCGTCGAGTCGGGAGTTAGCCGCAAAGAGTTTGCCCAGATAATCGGCTTTCTCCTTAGCGGTGTGGGCTAATGATCCATCCGGATATCGTAGAGGTGGCAATGAGGAGCGACAGAAGTTGGTCTCTACAGACTTTGCCAGCTGCCAGAAAGTGCGACTGCCTCTCGGTTGCGCGGCTATGTCTCGGCCAATCTGAGAGACGCGCTGGGACTGAGCTCTGACAAACACCTTCCTGCAGGCCTTAGAAGCTTTGTTGTAAGCTGACTTTAAGGAACTGATATTGGGGTCAGAGTGAGCCCGACCCCTCACCCATGCCCGGTATGCAGCATTTTTTGCTGCTACAGCCGAGGCACAATAGGTGTTAAACCAAGGTCTGCTTTTGCCGCTGCTGATGAGTCTGGAGAAGGGAATATAATATTCCATCCCCAGAAGTATCTCATCAGCAACGGCAACCGCAGATCTGGATGGGTTATCGTCCTTAAAGCAGCGGAGCCTCCAAGGGATGGATGCGTAGTACTCACGCAGTCCATCCCAGTCTGCTGACGAGTAGTGCCATACGATACGCTCAAAGTCCTTCCGAGGAGGAGGTGGAGCGCGTGGCACTGTCGTAGCTACCAGGCAATGATCTGAGCCACCGAGAGGGGCTAAAACTGATACATTATACCCGGCAGCATGACTCGTCAGCAGTAGGTCAAGCAAGGAAGGTGTATGTCCGGCTACATCTGGAATCCTGGTGTTCTGGGTTACCAGTTGTGTCAGACCGTATGTCAGAGCAAAGTCATGAGCAGTTTTTCCCGCATGGTCGGTTTTAGGGGAACCCAGCCATTGTGAATGGTGAGCATTAAAATCCCCCAAAAATACCATTTCGGCGGTAGGAAACCGCTCCTGCGCATCATCTGTCGCTCGACTCAGGTAGTCGAAGAGCTGAGTTGTCTCGAAGTCTCCCCTATGGGATCGGTAAAGGCACACGTAGATCCGAGACTGATGCCCCAGATCCACATGCACCCAAAGGACAGAAAAGGAGGAGTCCTCCATGAAACGAAGACGGCGACAACAGACATCATCGCGGACATACAGGCATACTCCAGCCTTCGCATGGAAGGACTCTTCCAGCGAGTATCCGGGGTAGTGTAGGTATGATGTGTCCGCGGGCTTTAGTATCTGTGTCTCCGTCAGAAAAAACATTGCCGGGCGCGTCGTCTCGAGGTGATGATGAACGACGTCGAGATTGGCGTGTAGACCACGAATGTTTGTAAAATCCACGCCAAACTCGACGGTGGGGGTGTGCACCGCTGTATTATGTTTTTTCTTATGTTTTGTTATCATGAAGGTTGGGTTTGGTTGGGATAGAGAAAGAATGAAAAACATAGAGGAAGAAAAAAGAAAGAAGCGTAAATGGCGGTGTCGACGCAGTATATGTGGAAGCCAGCTGAAGGCTACCTTACCTTGGGCTGCTTGGAGAGATATTGGCTGATCCGTCGTACGGAAGGGCCCCCGAACCCCCCCGGAAGCACTTGCTGGGACCCCACAATCCGGTCACCAACCGGCACAACAAGCGCACCCGGGATTATGCGCAGCATGATGGGGCAGCCAGCCGATGATGGTTGTCATCGGTGGGCCCCTGTACTATGCCGCGGGCGGCCAGCGGGACAACCGTTTCTCCGGGTCTCCCTGACCGACGGGTCACCCCATCTCTCCCAAACAAAGGCTCAGCAGCCGACAGTTTGCCCCTTCACAACCGCGTCGACACCCCCCAGCATGTTTGTTTGGGCATGCCGGCAATTCGAGCCTGTTCCCGAAATGTGTGAATGCACTTTACTGGGCTTATCGGCACGAACGGTGGATACTTCCCCGCCCCAGCAGACTGGGCAAATTACCACCATCAGTCCGCCTACCACCTATTTGTTGTTCTCCTTGAAAGTATTTGCCACTTGCAACAATGTCAAATGCCAATTTTTACTTTCAAGGAGAATTAATGTTGTAAGCTTGCCATGGTGATATTTATATAAAAATAACCCCGTTTGAAACAAGACTTACTTCAAAATAAAAACTATCTGCTACTATCAATTGTAATAAATGCGAACAAATATGGAACGCAATTTGTAAAAAAATGCACAGTATTTTCTTGGTTTAACATAACACAAGAGGCATACAAGTCTAACATTAGTGAAGAGTAGAAAGAGGATGGGTGATAACCACTAACATATAACTCAACAAACATTTTAGTTTTATGTATAAAATTCACATCAAATTATTATTTTTTGTTTAATTCTATAACCTTTCTTTTAAACAGTTTAAATTTATTTATAAAAATTTACTGGTTTGTATAATTCATATGCATGAAAATTTCCTAATAGCTTCAATTTGTTCATAAAGCTTCTTCATTTTGTTTTATACTAGCACGACATGTGACCTAGCGCCCACCTGATGGTAAGTGTCGCGCGACGTCCATGAATGTTAGCTTGACTGGGCTTGACGGAAATTTGAGCCTAATCCCGAAACGTGTGGATACACATTACTGGGTTTATCGGCACTAACGGCGGATACTTCCCTGGCCCGGACTGGGCAAATTACCACCATCAGTCTGCCTACCACCAATTATATAATAATAATAAATTTGTTCATTTCAAACCACTAGGATTTATATTAAAAAATATTATAACTTACAAATAAAGGTGCTTAAATTTAACTATAATATAAGGGTATACACAGCGTCAAATCCTATCATAACGACCGCACAGCGCAGCGCCAAGTAGATCGCTGCTGCTCGCTGCAGCTGCAGCAACTCACATAGCAGTACACTATGCGGCCAGTTCTATCCAATACCTGTACATTGCCGTCAGGAGCAACATGTCATACAGAGATTTGTATGATCTTGTTATCCGGTATATATATATATATATATATATATATATATATTATTCATTTAGGTTTACAAACAGTAACACACATATATATATAATAACATTTAAATAAACAAATTGTTAAGTATGTTACCAACGACGTAAACCACAGATTATATAAATAGGTAACGTCAGATAGTGAAGTTAAACAACAATTAGTAACAAAAGAAAGATATGAGTAAAGAAGATGAAAAAAATAAGTATACTATAATGAAATATTTGTACAAATATAAATAAGTAATATTTAACTTTTCAATCTATAAGTGTCTGTGTAGGTATTGTAATGCAAATACACTGTGAGTTACATCATGAAACGTAAGCAAGCTGAAACTAATAAGTCAATAACTAATAGGTCTATACCTATCTAAAATACGCAACATTATCACTGATGGAAGCCGAGAATATCTTAGTGTTGGTTATTTTGCAAATTTAATAGCTATTCTTCCGCCGGCAGCGGTCATAGTCGAAAATAAAACACATTCATACAAATAGGTCAAGACTTGAGATCATTATTTTAGATTCAGCAATGAAAACTTATTTTCTTCGAATGAAAGAATTACGCAGTAGCGAGTTTGTTTGCAAATATTTGACAGACTCGGTCATACTAAAAAGCAACGAATTACCTATAGCACAGGACATAGTTACGCAAACTAGAACCAACCCACTACTTGAGTCAAATTCAGCATATGAAACGATTATACATACACACTCATATCTTCACGTCAGATCCCTTGCAGGGTAGGCAGTGACAGTTGAACGCCAAATAAACACGATCACGACATACTTCTTTCGCTTTGTCTACATTTATCAACCTCTTAATACATGCCTTTTTGTTACGAAGGCTTTTTAATGCACCTTCAGCCAGTGTTTTTTTTAATTGATCGTAAAATGTGAGCCTCGGTCTGCCAGGACCTCTTTTACTCACAACTTTCGCATTTTATATTCAACATGTCCTAAACATCGTAGCATGTATTTCCTTATTTTAGTCCCTATGCTTTGTTTTATAGCTACCATTTTCTGTATTTCGACATTACGTATGCGGTCCACCAAAGTGAGGTCGCATATCCGACGCAACGACCTCACTTCTACTGCATTAACGCTACTCTCATGAAACAATATTTTAAAATATTATATATAAACTAATTTGATGGACTATTATTTTTGAAGCATAGAACAGTGCTAATGGATATGCAGTCCTGAAATGATGGCATACGGAATTGGATCACAGCGTCCAAACCTTGCGGATGCGCTAAATTCTACCGGACCTTTAGTCTTCTGTACATTTCCCTTGTGTAGTTGTACAAGTGCTAAAAAATGTACAAAGACCGACAGTTAGTGCAAAAAGATCCTCCTCGCGATCATATTTGCGTACCGTCAGCGTCAATATTCAATGATGACACAGAATTATTTTTCTACATAAAATTCTTATATTGTAAAAATATCCTTGCTCCTATAACTCATATTAATACTTTCATATTACAAAATACTTTCACAGTTTTAATAAGTTGCTTAGATTATATATTTATTGAAAAAAAATGCATCAGTATTTAAATCACATATTCTGGGTTGGTTCTGGTTTGCGTAACTATGTTCAATGTGGACAAAACCACGGTATTTACAATATAGTTTTAAAAATAACGTGCATTTTAACATATCTAAAGAGCGAAAAACTTTTGCTAGTCGAAGTTCGCCTTCAGCTTACCTGAATTTGAAAGTTATAGAACTTTTTATTTATAAAGTATAAAATAGATTATTATTATGGAGACGTTATTTTAAGATAAGAAAAAATAATAAATGTTCATAATAAAATGCAATAGATAAGCTAAATTTAGTCTAAGCTTTATAAAATTGGCTAACTTAAGCTTAGGTTACGTAAAATTAAGGTGACAAGAACGCCGCTGCCTGCATTTCCCCTGAATTGCAATACTGATGTGGTCGAAGAAAGAGCCAGTCCTCTTGTCACCGGAGGACACGGCAACGTGGTGTTTTTTGGCGCTCCTTTACGAATTCTCTATGGGACCAGTTTTTTTTTTTTAATTACAGACATTTTGGACGGATATTTTCCTTTTTATAAACTTAATTCGATCGGTTGTAAGAACGTTTCCTTAAAATCCTACAAAGTTCGGTTCAAATCCCCGGCATGTACCAATAAGAAATACACTTTTCTTATGTACATTTCTTATAGATTTACAACACCACCGCTCCCGTGCCTCGGAGAGCACGTAAGCCGTCGCCGCGTCGGTCCTGGTTCTACTTGTAAAATCGTTAATAAATTGTCATTAAAATTGACATCAGATTCTCGCCAACCCGTCTGGCCAGTGTGGCGAGTGTTGGCCAAATTCTTCAGATATATGTAAGGCCCAGATGGAAGGCCCATCTCCAACAGTGGGGTCTAGTACGCTGTGTTCTAGGGGCTGTAATGATACCAAATTTTAGACAGAGAAATATAGCAAAAAAAAATTTATAACATTTATCGTTAATTTTTCTCTATTTTACTAAAATAAATATATGATTATCGTATATCTAAAATGTCCGACATTTCTCACAAGACACTAAGACTTGAAAAAACTTTGAGAATATTGGATTGTGTGAGCAACCGGATATAAAAGCTTTGAACCCACTTAATATTGTTATGTTTAAAAAAAACTATGCAAGTTTAATGCAAACTGATAACTGATACCACTAAGCCTTACTACTTTTGTGAAAATATCCTTAACATTAGCTAACACGCAATAAGGATAAAAAAAACTTCAAGAGCATGTTTTCAAGTGCTCACCGCTGCAGTAGTAATAAAAGCCCGTGATGTTTGTTTTGCAGAGAAATTCAAATGTTACCTACTCGCAGTTTCATACTTAGAGCTCCGGTTTACGGGACGAATAAGATATTTTATGTATTTTACAAGTTTACCATATTTTTAATTACTATAAAAACTTAAATTTGGACCGCTATTTTTTTAGGTGCGATCACACTCACAGTTTACTAATATATAAATCAAACGAAATCATTTATTTCCATGAGGTTGGATGCACAGCACTGTCTCCGTAGTCTAGCGGTTAAGTCCGTGGATTAAGACTCATAGGTACAGGATTCGATTTCTGGTCGGGACACAATCATTTATTAAATTAATTTGTAATATTTTACGAGTTTGGTAGGTACGCTAGAGACATCCTTGCCACTTGTCATGTTGGGCCTATAGTAAAGTTGGCTAAATGTGAACTGGCTCCTTACAAAAGCGTGGTTTCTGACCACCCCGTAAGGGATACGGTAGTGATGATACTGTAGCACAGCATTTGGATATTATCAATTCGTTCTTTTTTTTATACTATACAATTTTTTAAACATAATAACTCAACAATATCAGCAGCTACTATGGGTGGACCAATCATATAAGCTATACTATTATTTAAAACTATAAACTGTGGCTATAAACATTTTTTTGCTTTTTACTTACAACTATGTATCATTCATTAATCATTAAAGCCCCTAGAACACAGCGTCCTATACCTCCACTGCTGGAGATGAGGCTTCCAGAACATATATCTGAAGAATAAAGCCTACACTCGCCACGCTGGCCAGATGGCTTGGCGAGGTTATGATGTCAATTTTTATTGACAATTTATTAACGATTCCACAAGTTCGTATTAGTGGAACCGGGACCGACGGTTTAACGTGCTCTCTGGGTCACGGGGCCGGTGGTGTTGTAAATCTATGACAAATATATGTAAGAGAAGTGCATTTCTCATTGGTACATGCCATAATGGTGTAAAGTATCATCACGACCGCAAGTCTCTTGCAAGACTCATGCATGACTAAAAATATATATTTGTTCCCAATTGTAGTAGGGAAACCTTGTGAGACTTTAGTGTCTGTCCGCAAACGAGAACTACGGATCTGATTTACTTGAAACATGTAATGGTTTTAGATCTTGTTGACGAAAATGTATACAGAGGTTGTAACCGTATGTATGTATATATGTATTTCATATCCTCACCTAATTAATTAGTTTGTTATTATATTTATCTTTGTATTTAGTAAACTTATTATGCTTTAATATTATATTAACTGACGTTATTGACATATATATCTTCTAATAACCGTAATGAGCCTCAACGGAGTCAACCAATGCGCGGGCCCAGGCCCTTATTGGGGACCCAACCATACACCACCCAGCAGAGATGTACCTCTGTAAACAATATATCTCTCATATTTTGTACCACTAAAATTGTCTGCAATTTATGTAAACTTTGGTCAATAAATGATTTGTATTTGTATTTGTAACCAAAACTCTGTAGGTAGCAAGACCGAGGGTTAGTCTTGGTCTTGGTATTGCAAAAAAGCAAGAACAAGACCAAGACTGCAAGACCAAGACCAAGCTTGGACAACACTACCAATCATGACAAGCGGCAAGCTCGTCTTATAGTTAGACTCTTTCATAGGCTGAATATAGTAGAAACAACGAATCTGTAAAACAAAAAGCGATGTGTTGGAAATCGGGTTGCATGACATAATCTCTGGATAGATCCAGACGGTTGGTGCCAAATACGCGACAGGCCCGGTCCCGCTTGGCACGCAGTCAAGGGGTTATAAGGTAACTGTGTCGATGCGTTCACTAAAAAATTCAAGACACTGACTCATTTAAGCGTCTGCCATTTTTTGTTCAACGCAAATGACAAATCAGTAGCTTTAGCACGCAACAATACTGTTTAATGTTACGTAATGTTTTACTTCCGATCTCCCGAGCGCTATGGTTCGTGCGTAATTCCGTCATAGCTCGGGATTTGAAGACGCCTATATAAGTTTATATGGAGTTTGTCTAACGAGACCAATGTTCTGTAGTGGACACATCATTGCATATAAAAATATAAAATTCTATAAGACTTTTGACATGAAATGCCAAAACACATCTTGTCAGATTTCACATAGCTTTTGGACTTGCAAATGTATTATTTGACAAAAATATAATTTAATACGCCTAAACTAGTGTTTCAGTTATTTCCAAGGATTTAGCCCCGATAGTTCTATCGGGCCGACTACAGACACTTCAAGCATCTCCAGAATTAGTCGAACCTAGCCTCTGGGTTCGGAAGCCACACCGGCGCTGTTATATTAATAACGGCTGGGGAATGTCCCCATCCTAACCCAGGCCCATTAGCCATTAGGGCCTGGACGACCCCACTGTCTATTTGCCAAACTCTAAATGTTCATATATGTACATCCGAACTGCTATTTTATACTCGTAGTTCCGTTACGTCACCTGTCTAAAATCCCATACTTTATTCCACATTTTATTTATTTAATATTTGAAATACAAACACTGCCTCCGTGGTCTAGCGGTTAAGTCCGTGGATTAAGATTCGGTGGTACCGGTTTCGATTCCTGGTCGGGACACTAAAAATATTTATTAATGTAAATAAATACATTTAATTCATTTTTTTTTTTTGTGATATTTCTCGAGTTTGGTACGCCGGAGACATCGACGAGCTTGCCACTTGTCATGATTGGCCTATAGTAAAGTTGGCTAAATGTGAATCCGCTTATTTATAAGCGTGGTTTCTGACCACCTCGAAAGGGAAACGGTCGTGATGATACTTTACTTCTGAAATATAAACTGGTTTAAATGACACAATAATAAATAAAAAACAATATTAACTATAATGCTCGAAAAACTATCAGAGTTTTTGTAGTGTAGCGATAACTTCAAAATTATGACGGGTGTCTATTTGGTTTTGACAATTATTAATATTAGGATTCTTTGTCAAAGTTATGTTATTATTTTATTTAAAAAACCATTTATTTACAAATATCCGCAATATTATTAATTAAAAAGCTAAAATGCTTTAGTAGTGTAAAGCATACTTGACTTGAATACTTATTCATTGTATGATAGAGATTGTGCGTGCTAGAGCTACTTATATTAACAAGCAAATGCTGGCCAGAGTAGCGAGAGTAGGCCGAAGTCGATGTTCTTACAGTTAATAAAATAAATAATTTATTTATTTATTATTTACTTATTCTACAGCTGTATTTTACAAATAAATATTTACATTCAAATGATTACCGAACTAGCCAATTACGGAATAACATTACTTTCACTAAACATATAGCATGAACGGATTATTAACAATTTAAACTATTAAAAATAAACATAAGAATAAAGACAATATTTAAAAAATCCATCTACGCACCATTATGTAAGTGTATGTATATGTGAATGTGTAGGTGTGTGAAGGTGTAAATTGTAAGTGTGAATGAGTGAGTGAGTGAGTGAGTGAATGAATGATAATAATCATTACAACCGTAATCCCTTGCCTGAAACCAGTAATTACACCTTAATTTTCTAACAGCAAAGTTATACACTGAGAAAAATATACCAACTATATCTCTTCTTCTTTACCAAGAAGGGAATACGGATGAAATATTGTTCGGACGCCTAGTCGTTATATAAGAGGTATACAAAACCTAATTTAAATTCCGCTTCCGCTAGGCGTATACCTCTTAAATAACGGTTAGGCGTCAGAACCAATGATTCGTCCGATTTCCTTTCTACTTAAAGAAGAGTTGTTTTGTGATAATAATGACATAAGTTAGTTTCATGGCATTATATTCGTAGAGAGTAATATTTTTAGCGTAAAACATAAAAATTATATATTTTTTTCTCAATGTACATAAAATAGTTTATCTATATTGTTTACCTGTTTATCATACGTTCAAGACAAATGTCAAAATACAACAGTTTCCTGAAGTTGTTTATCATAAAAATAACAGTTATCGCCTTATGCGTAAGACCCGGAAAATCTCATTTTCAATGACGAGATAGGTTAGTAGTTAGACTAAAATATATCAAGTTTCGTATATTTAATAAGGCGGATTTTTTAGAAGCTGACAAAAAAAATAGGTTCTAATGATGAGGTGAAGGGAAACAGGGATTCAGAACAAACCGCGCTTAGTAGTGGGGTACTTATCGGCAGGCCCTTCTTTCCCATTGGCACTCTAGCAAGGCCGTCTTTAACCTATTGGGAGCTCACCAGCACTATTCTGTTACATACATACATACATATCTTCACGCCAAATCCCTTGCGGGGTAGGCAGAGACAATTGAGCGCCACTTGTCACGGTCACGACATACCTCTTTCGCTTCTTCGACATTCATCAACCTCTTCATACATGCCCTTTTGTTTCGATGGCTTTTCAACGCACCTTCAGCTATTGTTTTATTAATTTGGTCGTAATATGTGAGTCTAGGTCTGCCAGGGCCTCTTTTACCCACGACTTTCGCATTATATATCTGGTTCGTCAATCTCTCTGCACTCATCCTTTCAACATGCCCGAACCATCGTAGCATGCCTACTATTCTGTTACTTAAGCGCAAATGTTATATAATGGAATCCGTTAACTATATTTATCACGCTATTAAAGATAATATTTGCACGGCCGCTGTCAAGGTCGAGCGGTTATTGAGTTGAGAATTAAATTATATTTTGTGATTATGACGCAATCTTTGACGTAAATAATAAAATCCACTAATAACGTTTGCGTTTAACAGAATACAGGACACATTAAAAAGGGCTCAATTCTTCCTGCCATTCTCGACAAAGTTTTTAAGAAAAAAAAAGAAAAAACACCCTGTTGCTACCCATTATCGACTAAGCCGATGTCTGCTATCCTGATCTCATAGAAGAGCTACTGAATAAACTAGATAGATAGAAGTTGAGAATCTCATGCATACGCTATTTATTTGGCCTGCGTAAGTATGATCATGTCTCCCAATTTCGTATTCAGCTAAAGTGGCTTAATATTCGTTTTCGCAGACATCAGCATATCCTAACCACTCTCTTCGGCATCCTAAACAACCCTCTCTCGCCACCATACCTAAAAGAACGCTTTAAGTTTCTCTCCTCAACTCATGATCGCGAATTGCGATCTGTGCAGAACAACCTCCTCTCTATTCCTATCCACTCCTCGACCAGATATTCAAATTCTTTTACTCTTACTGCAGCATCACTCTGGAACTCCCTTCCCCTTCCCCTTTGCACTCTTCATACTGCAGTCTCCTTCAAAAATAATCTTTACTCTCACTTTTTATACATACAAAATATTCGTAGTTGACCTCATTCCTATTCCGTATTGTAGTAAAAAAACATTTAGGTGTATGTATTCTATGTAAATATTACCCTTTCAGTAAGTATTATGTGTAGTGTATTGTATGTATGTATAGAATGTATTGTTGTTCATGTAGTTTATTGTACCAATATTATAGTAATATTTGTAAGTATTAGTATAAATTATTATTTTATAATATTTCTCATTATCCATCATTTATATATTTTTTTGGCACTCTGCCTGTAATTGGTTACATTTCACAAATGTTAGCTGGTAGAAGATGCCTTAAGGCATAAAGCTCGCCTATGCGCTTAGTTTTAAGTTATTTAACTTTGTGCAATAAATAATTTTTATTATTATTATTGGGATTATAAGGCTGCAGAACCCCCAATAGTTGATGATACTTTTTGTTGACTATTGTTTATCATACTTATGAATCTATGGGAATAAATAAATTCAATAGTAAATGAAGAATTATGTCTAAATAGAGCAGGCTAACATAAAGCCCAGTACTGGATAAATGCAATAGTTTAATAAATATGAATATATAAATAGTCATTAATAGATCTGTATGATGCGAATCATGTTTACGTACAATTAATACACCTGACGAACCAGTAATCCATGTTATTTTGTGTATGTTTTTGTTCTTCTTAGATATTAATATATTTTTCCAAATTTGTGACAGTTTGCAAATTTTTAATAAAACAGGTTACTCCCTGAAGAATTTCGCATATTTATACCCGAGAAATTAATGGCAAGAATAAAAATTTCATCAGTCAAATTTCTCTTTTATGAAAATTTTTGTTTTCTACTTTTTACTTGTTACTGAGGTCCGGATTAATAGACGTTGCTCCGCCAGTGCTTAGTACGAGCCATTTCTCAGAACTGCCAAAGTGAAAGTTTTTACTCTAAAATTCTGTCACTTTAAGATCCGGATTAATAGTTGTTGCTCCGCTAGTGCTTAGCACGAGCCATTGCTCAGAACTGTCAAAGTTACAGTTTTTACTCAAAAAAACTGTCACTTTGAAGTCCGGGTTAATAGTCGTTGCTCCGCCAGTGCTTAGCACGAGCCATTGCTCAGAACTCTCAGGTCCGGATTAATAATCCTCCGCCAGTGCTTAGCACGAGCCATTGCTCAAAACTCTCAGGTCCGGATTAATAATCGTTGCTCCGCCAGTGCTTAGCAGGAGCCATTGATCAGAACTCTCAGGTCCGGATTAATAAACGTTGCTCCGCCAGTGCTTAGCACGAGCCATTGCTCAGAACTCTCAGGTCCGGATTAATAATCGTTGCTCCGCCAGTGCTTAGCACGAGCCATTGCTCAAAACTCTCAGGTCCGGATTAATAATCGTTGCTCCGCCAGTGCTTAGCAGGAGCCATTGCTCAGAACTCTCAGGTCCGGATTAATAAACGTTGCTCCGCCAGTGCTTAGCACGAGCCATTGCTCAGAACTCTCAGGTCCGGATTAATAAACGTTGCTCCGCCAGTGCTTAGCACGAGCCATTGCTCAGAACTCTCAGGTCCGGATTAATAATCGTTGCTCCGCCAGTGCTTAGCACGAGCCATTGCTCAAAACTCTCAGGTCCGGATTAATAATCGTTGCTCCGCCAGTGCTTAGCAGGAGCCATTGCTCAGAACTCTCAGGTCCGGATTAATAAACGTTGCTTCGCCAGTGCTTAGCACGAGCCATTGCTCAGAACTCTTAGGTCCGGATTAATAAACGTTGCTCCGCCAGTGCTTAGCACGAGCCATTGCTCAGAACTCTCAGGTCCGGATAAAAAATCGTTGCTCCGCCAGTGCTTAGCAGGAGCCATTGCTCAGAACTCTCAGGTCCGGATTAATAAACGTTGCTTCGCCAGTGCTTAGCACGAGCCATTGCTCAGAACTCTTAGATCCGGATTAATAAACGTTGCTCCGCCAGTGCTTAGCACGAGCCATTGCTCAGAACTCTCAGGTCCGGATTAATAATCGTTGCTCCGCCAGTGCTTAGCACGAGCCATTGCTCAGAACTCTCAGGTCCGGATTAATAATCGTTGCTCCGCCAGGGCTTAGCACGAGCCATTGCTTAGGCACGAGGCATTGCAAAGTGACAGTTTTTTAGAGTAAAATTTTCTGAGCAATGCTCGTGCTAAGCACTGGCGTAACACGGACATAAGTTTTGTACATTGATGACGTAGAAAATTAGCTTTTTTTTTTAAAGTCTGGCTTCTTTAATTTTGTATTTGTATATAATTTCAAAAACGTAAATTACTACAGAAAAATGTATCATCATCATAGATCCACATTACAGTGGTATTAAATTAGAATTATGCCTAGCCTATATTATTTTTTGCGTGTACATCAACAAATAAAAATAAAAATGGTGTTTTTTCATCACACAAATAACTAATCGCAGAACCCAAGTTTACCATAATATGCCTTTTTAATATTACGACATGGAATCCTACACCCACCAGATGGTAAGTGGCGTGCAATTTACTTGAATATTATCTACTGGAATCAGTCAATCAATCAATCTTATGATTATGCCGGCTTTATAATATGCTTTTTCACACTTCCATAAACAGGTAAATTAACTATATTTCAAACACAAATAAAAATACCGTTTTGCTTATGCAATGTCTGACGTAAAGTGTCAAAAATAAAAATGATATTATGTTTTAATAAAATACAGAAGTAAATTAAAAACGAAAACTCAACAATCCCATTGATCCAGGTTATATGAAAGTGGAAACACAGAGGCTGCAAGAGCATTCCAAATCTTTATCGTGCGACAGATGTATGTGACCCCAAATTTATTTATGGGGATGGTAAATTTGATATTATGATAGAGTTAAACACTGTTAATTTTACAACAATTAATCGGTAGATAGATCAACTCTCTTCACTTACCTTTGGCTATTGGGGAGCGGACAGGAGAGTATACAGTCGGAGTCGGAGTGACTGGCGACCGCGGCAGGGGCGACCGCGGCAGGGGCGACTGCGGCAGGGGCGACCTCGTCACGCTGACGGTAGGCTTCGGCGTTTCCGCTAAAAACAAATGCAAGATTATAAATCAAAACTAGCTACCGGGATTTGCGGATTGTACCAAAACAAAGTCTCTGTAATTGTAACGATCAAAGTTAAAAATGTCCGACTTTTAAAATAAAACTGATGACTTTCAGAGACTTAATTTTGCACCAAAAATCAGACTTTATACCTATATGACACAAAATTGCCAAAAGATCCTTTCATCATTACAATCCCTAGAACACAGAGTCCTACACTTCCACTGTTGGAGATGGGCTTTCTAGAAATTTTGGGGAATTTGGCCTATACTTGCCACGATGGCCAGACGTGTTGCCGAGGGTCTCATGTAAATTTTAATGAAAATTTATTAACGATTCCACAAGTTTGGTATTAGTGGAACCGGGACTGACGGCTTAACGTGCTCTCCCAAGCACGGGAACGGTGGTGAAGAGAAAATAAATTTCTAAGCATTCCATGGATTTACAGTGCAGGTGCCGGGTTCATCGTATGTTGATAAGAGATGAGAAGAATAGTGTCTCGGGCTTGCCACTGACAAAAGGCTGGTTTACACTGAGGCCTCCTTTTTTATTTTATTGCGCAACAAGACGCTCACTCACCATCCACTATTCCACTCCTCTTCCAACCCAACCAAATAATGTATGATTTCATAAATGCCCAATTGAAAGGTCTTATTAACGGCAGGCCTGCTTAAACCAATTATTTCAGTAAGTGGTGCAAAGATTTTGCTGGAACTGCTCTCGCACTAACTTCCACTGCGTTAAACTGAATCTTAAACCTGTTCCTGATAATTTTCTGTGAGATCATAATATTTGTTCGACTTCATGTTATGGTCTTTTAGAATATTTGATTCCCACGGAACGGTAAGTTCAATAAGAATAACTTTTTACAAGTTCCGAGACTACACTAAGATGTCTCTTTTTTGATTGTCTGGCATTTAGGCGAATACAGATGGTTCATTTGGGATCCTTAATGATGTTCAAATGTATCAATAAGAATTTTCCAGTCTGATGCGGCGCCAATGAACAAGGTGGACTTGCATTTATTGCATTGCTCGCTTATTTAAGTACGTAAGAAAACTGTATTTTTCATTGGCACATGCCGGGGAACCGACCTTTGTAGGATTTGTAAGGAAACCACTCCTACAACCGAGCCACCACCGCTACACTTGCACCAAAATTCAGCCTAATATATATATATATAATATATCTATATGACACAAAATTGACAAAAAATCCTTTGAGATTCTCGCGCCTTCGACATGCATGTCCGCTCCATTTACTCGAATGAAACTGACAGTTATCTATGGAAATTTGTCGCTTTTTATTCAAATATTTCGAACCGACGCGCAAGTCGAAAGCGCCAGAATTAGGCCCCAGTTAATTAATAAATATGTCTATTAAATAACAATAGAGTAATCCTAATGATGTAGTTTGTCTGTTTGCTATAACGAGATAAATTGGAAGCCAAACAAATTGTAAACAGATTAAAGGTGTTCAGCTATTTCTTTGAAGACTGAAGACGTTTGTATTGAAAAGTTCGCCGAGTTGCACAAAGAATGTGCGTTTGATAGACATGTATAAAGAACTATAAATAATGTTTCACATGCGTGCATTAAAAAAAAAACAAGTTTTTTAAATTTTTATGTACTAACACGCATGCTGATGAATGCTCCCATAGACTATAATTTCCTCATTGCTATAACTTGGGTAATTCAAGCAATTTGTGAAAAAGCATCTTGCTATAGTGGTAGGGACTGATGTCAGACTGTTTACTCCGATTCTTGGACTTCGCGTTCCACTTACCACCAGGTTAGCCTGGTAACACATGTAATGATTTCTATTTCTAACAAGAGCACAAATGGGTTGCAAAAGTGTACGCTATCATAAAGGGCTTTACCTACCGAGATCTAATTTAACGGTCATTAGTAATAATATAGAAAGCATGTGTATTAAAGTTTATAACAAGCTGCCTGATGAACTGAATTTGTTACCTGAAATGTCATTGAGACGAAAACTAAAAGACTATTTACTGTCACATGTCTTTTATACAATAAACGAATACTTAAATGTTTAAAACATATTCATATTATGTAAATTCTATTGTACTACTCTTTTTTATTATTTTATTTTTTTGTTTTGTATATTATTGTTTAAATATATTTTGATAAAATTTGTACAACATTCTATGGTAGAATTTGTTGAGATAATATTTTGTAAACACCATTGTTACACAAATTCTAAAGCAAAAAAAATGTTCTTTTTTTCTTTCTTTATATAATTAGTATTTAGTGTCATGGTACTGAAGTAATTGAGATGGCACGTAATAATAATAAAATACGATGGAAAAACATTATGCACTACATCTGTATTTAATTTTCTCATTGGTTCGAAACGACCCTTTTAGGATTTTCAAGGAAAACGTTCTTAAAACCGAGCTACCACTGCTGTTATATAGTTCTCCAGTATGTTTTAACAAATCTCCTCGAAATTTGACAGGATTAAAAGCCGGGTTGTAGTTGGAATATTCGGCTTACTTATACTTGTATGTAGGTCTGTGGTGCGTTTCAAATGGAGTTGTCGCACAAAGGGCTTAGTTCACTCGAAGGATACGGATGGAGAAAAAAGAGCACCGAAGAAAACAAACACCAAGTCGTGTTGGGGAAACAATAAATTACTGTGAGAACGGAGAATATCTCGCTTTGTTTACTCACTCGACACGTTCACAACTCGCAAATAACGACAAAGTTCAACGTGTATGCTAAACTGATTTTTCTTAGGATTTACGAATTTAATTTCGTATGCAAATCGACACAGAGTGGGACGACCTAAGCTAGATCGACTGATGATTTGAAAGCGGTTGTTGATGGGGTTTGGAAGAGGGTGGTAAAAGTACCTCGTGCAATGGAGAGTCAGTTAGTGAGACACTTATGCTGGGTAGTATCAAAACGATATATTTGTAATTGTAACGATTATTGTTAAAAATTACGTCAAAAGAGACAATTGGTACATTTAACTCCATTTTTAACTTTCATCGTTACAATTACAGATTCTTTTATTTGATACAATCTAGCCTTAAAGCTATAATCGAATGCAGGCTATAAAGTACCTTTTTTCAAATTCAAAATTCTTTATTGTATAGATTGCTTATTCTAATTACAGTTATATGTAAATGTCATGATGATGCAATCTGCCCATATTATGGGCATACAATATGCCCATATTCCATAGGAACTGAAC
Organism: Tinea semifulvella; assembly: GCA_910589645.1. Lineage (NCBI taxonomy): Eukaryota > Metazoa > Arthropoda > Insecta > Lepidoptera > Tineidae > Tinea > Tinea semifulvella. The sequence continues at coordinate 11,851,186 of OU342586.1, forward strand.
AAAGAAAATCTTACGCCAGTCGGCGTTATTTATCACATGCTAGCATAATGGATTCTAGAGCCTGGCCACGTCTATTATGAAAATATAAAGCTTGATTGGAAGCAGGTTTTTTTTACACATTCTGTGGAAAACTCAGACTTAAAGTAGGTATTATAACGACAGTACCCCTTTAGTCCTATTTTTTTGTTGTTAAAGAAGCTGATGGTTCACTTTTAGCCAACTTTACTATAGGCCCAAGCCAAGTGGCTTGTCGATGTCTCTAGCATACCAAACTCGAGAAATATCACAAATAAATTATTGTGTCCCGACCAGGAATTGAACCCGGTACCTCCGAGTCTAAATCCAATGACTTAACCGCTAGACCACGGAGGCAGTTAAATGCTTATAATAAATAAAACTGTTACATACAAGTATTAAAAAAGGATTTAACAAAAATGGCTATATGCAATACTTTCGTTATTATTTACTGTATTGTTTTAGTAATATAAATCAACTCACCATGTTTGTATAGAAATGTTACCACAACACAGCATTCGAAGTTCGGAACACCGAAAGCGAACCGAACCAAACTTCCGCAGATTTTATCAAATTCGCTACACTCGGAAATGCAGCTGCGTGTTAAATTCTAACACAATGTTTCCAATAACCTAAATATAACTTTGCTTCGGAGAAACAGAGTTACAATATCAACATCTGTTTGTCAGACCTCTTTAACTTTACGCACTGTATAACAATTTAATACGTTTTAACAATAAGTTAAAAACAACGCAATGGCAATTAAACAAGAACTGTCAAAGATCTTAAAATAGATAAGATATAGGAGAGTGTTTAAGCAATGTTACCAGACTCTTCGCCCGTGGGAAGTGCCATCAAGTCGCACAATTTGAACCGGGAAGCTTCGACAGGGCTTGGCACTGCACCACTTGCACCTCTACTATGAGACACTGCAGATAGACTGCTGCAGTTCAATTTAAATTAAGACAGTAACACAAAGATCTTTCAATATAGATACCGCATCAAGTGCACAATAACATTAACAATCGGTTCTTTGCCGCGTTAAGATACAGTAGATCAAATAGATGTGTCGCACCTAGATATGATAATATTAGAAACAATATAATACGTTAATTTAATAAATCGATAACTACATTTTTAATGTGAGTATAAAAGTTCGTAAGACATATTTTAAATAAAGTTGATAAAAATTCGTTATACAGCTATCTAGTCAAGGATTTTATTATAGGATTATTTGTTATATCCTCGAGTTTGGTACGCTAGAGACATCGACGAGCTTGCCACTTGTCATGATTGTCCTATAGTACTTTACTAAATGTGAATCTGCTAATTTATAAGCGTGGTTTCCGACCACCTCGAAAGGGAAACGGTCGTTATGATACTTTACTTTACTAGTCAAGGAAGTTCCTTTTAGTTATTAATTATGATATGAAATGCAATGCAGATAAAAAAAAGATATTCTTATAGGAATTGTCAAATGTAGATTTCACGAGAAAAAGAAAAGAACTCGTTGCAATAATGGCTGAGAATGCAAATGTGCCGGCAGGTGCTGCATTGCAATGCCGAGGTGTTACAAAATTCGTTCCAAGTAAAGCCAATTCAGCGAATACCTAACTCTGTCAATAGTCCAGACTTATTGGGCAATCTATTGGATTACGTGGTGAGAATGAAGAACAGACGGAGTGCAAAAGAAGTACCTTAATAAATAGTTTCGGTCAGAACAAAGGAATTCTATGCAATAGTAATTTTAAAGCGATTTGTCTCGATTGTTTTTCTGACTTTATTCGACTATACTTAACCGGAAAATCGTGGTAGAGGCGCTTGTCTCAAGCCACGAACATCTTAGAAGAGAATTATCGGTTACCAGCTGAGTATAGGAAAACCATACTTTAACCCTAGCTAAGTACAGTTTAAACTGAGTCTGCAAGCGTTGCCGACTATAAGGCGGGCGGACGGCCAAAGCTTTGACATTTACTAACACAAACTAAAAATCTATATTATTTTTACATCATGTCGAAATGTCAACGCCTTTGTAAACATGCTCCCTTATATTTCGCTAATACAAAAACTTTATGATAATGCTGAGGTAATTTAGACGACTATTTATAACAGGATAGGTACTTTAGAAAAGGTCGGGGTTTATTGTTTCGTAAAAATATAAAACCATTTAAACTTTACAAGCCGCTCTCTCAAATTATCGTTAAATCTCAATCAAAGTCTTAATTAAGGATACTCCGGCATCTCGACGAAATTATAATACAAGTCGCTAATTCAATGAGGGATGGATGGTTCTCGACAAAGAAATTAATTTTTTGAGTGTCTCGATGGTCGAAGGTCGCGAGGGGAGGGAGAATGTTTGTTACTTACTTTTCGCTTCGTTTGCGATCAAATCAACCGAACACAGATCTTTCAATAGATGCTGAGAATTTATCAAATGTTAAAGCTTGATTAAAATATTGTATACAAATTCCAAAACTTTGTAATCACAAAGTTCTGATACACAATTAACAAAATAATAAAATATTTTATCGTGTTTACCATTAAGATGTTTTATAGGTGCTTTGAAAGTCGTGTTAAGTGAGTTGGGGTCATTGTTGCATATAAATACGAGAGATAAACTTTAAATTATGACAACTCATTGTTGCTTATTGTATCGAGTCGAAATTTCCATTTACTTTTGTCGTAATTATATGCAGATTACAATAACACATTCGAATTCTAGGAGATACTTAAAAATACCTCATATAGTGGTTATACCTAGCCACACGTCCCCCCTAGTTGGAGAAAGTACAGAAAAACAATAATATGTTACAGAGTAGACAATTGTTTTGAGATCGCAATATAGGGCCACTATTTAATACTTTTGTCTAAATTATCTTAAAGGTGTTGCTATTTAAAAAAAAATACTACCGTTTTGGAAGTTATACCTAAACAATGTCTACACTTTCTCCGCACATCTATATTTGCCCCAACTTACCTTCGAAATTGCGCACTTTTGTCTTAACAGATAGATATCGATAATAAATATTAACCGTGATTTAATTAATTGTAACAGTGCACGGACTATCCCGACTCTGGAACGCGACTGTCACAGGTCACCACTGCCGACAATGGCGGCCGTGTGTATGTAAATCACAATAAAATTGTGGCTTTGTCCAGTGATTGCGACACGCTGGACTAAACAGCAAACACGTCATCCCACAACCATAGTACCCAGATTTAACAAACACATATTGGTTCAACAGAAAACATACACATTACTTTTTTTAGTTTATGCAGTTAAACGCAGTTACGCAAAAAGGATCTATAACACAATTATTCAGAAATTTAAATAAATTTATTATTTGGAAATGCTGGACTTAACTAAGTTCCAAGTTCAATGGCCTGTAACTTAAAATTAAATGTGGATTGGATCCTTTGTGTCTCTCTTATAAATTTGTGCTAAAACGTAAAATAAAGCAACTCTTATAGCTTTGTATAATACCCGCTAGAGAGCGCATGTGTAAATTTTACACTCTGTACCTACTTTAAATCGATCACGTATTTAAATCGAGTTCGCCTTCCGGTAATATACGTAACTACACGTACTCGTATATACTGGATTTACTCTTTTGATGCATTAATGAAAAAAAAAAGTAAACATTAATCATTTATTTGCCTAATATTATTTATTACCAATTCGTTTTGTAGAGGACACTTGAGGTAAAACTGAAATAACATGATACTTCACAAACTAAAGTCACAGATTTGGAGAATCTTACATCTGTCGCACGATGAAGATGTGGAATGCTCTCCCAGCCAGTGTGTTAGCCCACTCCTAAAACTTGGAGTCCTTCAATCGAAGGGAAGTGTAAAAAAGTATGTGGTTAGGACAGCATAGTAGTAGAGAGTCAGTCGTTAATGGCTGGCAGTTGCTCCCATTCTTGGCCTCGCGTACCATGAATGGTATGTTCAGTATACTCGGACATATTTAAAAAAACATGTATTTAAAATATTATAATATAAAACACATAATTCATTCAGTTCTCTAGCTGTCAAAACCTTCAAAACAACCCATTCAGAAAATAGCTTTAGAGTCATAACAGCTGAATGTATGCTGAACTAGTATGACAATACTGGACATGAATGGATTTAATAACTCGCCGAAAGTAGAGGTGTGGCTGGGACTGTCATGTTAATTGTTTGCACCATAGACATATACCAGCAAACTGCCTCCGTGGTCTAGCGGTTAAGTGCGTGGATTTAGACTCAGAGGTACCGGGTTCGATTCCTGGTCGGGACACAAAAATATTTATTAATGTAAGTAAATACATTTCATTAATATTTAATTTATTTGTGATATTCCTCGAGTTTGGTACGCTGGAGACATCGACGAGCTTGCCACTTGTCATGACTGGCCTATAGTAAAGTTGGCTAAATGTGAATCCGCTTATTTATAAGCGTGGTTTCTGATCACCCCGAAAGGGAAACGGTCGTGATGATACTATACTTTTTTACATATACCAGCAGCCCATATTCTGTTACTTGTCGCAAACCTTATTAGTGGATTTAGTTATTTATATTCATATCGTCATATTTTCAAAATATTATTCAATTCTCAACTCTATAAGTGCTCGACCTTGACAGCGTCCGTGCAAATATGAACATTAATAGCGTGATATATATATATAGTAAATGGATTTCATTATATAAAGTTTGCGCTTAAGTAACTGAATAGGGCTACAGTACTCTGGAACAGGTTCGCTGGATTATTTAAAGTGTATTGCGTACACTTGGCGTAACGTTGGTCAAACGTACGTATTGTAGTACTATATCCACATTATAATTTACGCCTACGCACTCTCAGCCACAAAAAAAATCAGCATGCATAAGCGTTTAAATGCCCAACTCTAACTGTAGTGTAGTAAATAGACGATCATTAATTTTAAAATTAAATATCAGTTTATTTGTAAATAACAATGGAAAAGGTTTATAAGTAGGTATGCAAAACTGTTTGAGACTTCGTCACAGTAGACACAAATACCAACACTAGTTTTTATGTTTTATTTAAAAAGACCATCAAGATGATATGATTTTCCAGACATATAAAATTCCCTAAAATATTGAATCTCGCTACCAGGTACATTTATTCCAGAACATATGTTTAATTGAAGAGGCTGGTCAGACGGGTTGGCGAGATTAAACTACATAAATGGATGTATGGAAGCGAGACGTGGATATGTCAGAATATGCATGAGTAGGGTTAATGCAGTAGAAATGAGGTCGCTGCGTCGGTTATGCGGCGTCACTTTGGCGGATCACATACGTAACGTCGAAATACGAAAAATGGTAGGTATAAAAGAAAGCATAGGCACAAAAATAAGGAAAAGCATGCTACGATGGTTCGGGCATGTTGAAAGGATGAGCGAAGAAAGATTGACGAACCAGGTATATAATGCGAAAGTTGTGGGTAAAAGAGGCCCTGGCAGACCAAGACACACGTATCACGATCAAATAAATAAAACACTAGCTGAAGGAGAATTAAAAAGCTTCGTAACAAAAGGGCATGTATGAAGAGGTTGATGAATGTCGATGAAGCGAAAGAGGTATGTCGTGATCGTGTCAAGTGGCGCTCAATTGTCTCTGCCTACCCCGTAAGGGATCTGGCGTGAAGATAAAATATGTATGTAAATGGATGTATAATTGAAAAAAAAAAGTATTTTAATTTGCACATAGAGACTTATTAATAACTTTATAAAATAGTAAATTACGAGTATTGTACAAAGTTACTTTTAAATTATCCAACAAGTTGGTATTTGTATGAAACCGGGACCGACCACGGCTTGACGTGCTCTTCCATGCCAGTTAGGCGGTACATGACGGTGTACGTAATCACGACCTTTTTGGATTATTAGGGAAAAAGTTCTAAACACAGAATTATCACTGTTCTCGTTAGCTGCATTAAATAGTTTAGTTTTATTTAGTTAGGCGTGTTCCATAACTCTACGTCTATGGTTCCTAGCCAAACAGGACAGGTGAACGCTCCATATTGCTCACAACGACCATCCATCACGATGATGCATGTCACTCTTTTCAATACTCTACTTAATAAAAAAGTAGGACACGAAAAATCCACGAAATAATTTGTCACGGACATGTCTGCCTAGACCTGACAAGCGTACTAATTGAAAATTGGGCCAAAATTGTTTTCATAATCACAGGCCCTGGAATATAGATTCGTACTCGTAGACTGCTGGAATTTATTGGAACACATTTCATGAGAATTTGGCCCTTCTCTACGCATTTTTTTTACAATATCTTAAGGTGGTTTAACGATTTCGCATCCCTGTCGATCGCACAATCCAATATTTTCAAAGATTTTCGAAGTCTGAGTGTAGGTACTTTTGAGCAATGTGCGGCCAGTTGCAGAATGTTTAAAACGTATGTCTATGAGAGAACGTAGTCGTACATATATCATTGGCTGAAATAACCAAAGTGACAAGCTAACTAACAATCACGTGGCGTAGGTATATCAAAATATTGTTCATAGATTATTTTTATCATCCTTTTTGCGACTAGGTAGTCTGTCGACTTTCGAGAAATTAAATTACAGACATTTTGGAGATATAGGAACGGGTTCAAGACTCAGCTTTACGCAGTGGAAGCTGGTGCGAGAGGAGTTCCAGCAAAATCTTTGCATCACTTACTGAAAGAATTGGGCCTAAGCAGGTCTGCCGAGCTTCCAAGACGGCATTAACGGAATCATACAGTATTTGGTTGGGTAGGGAGAGTAGTAGAATGGTGGATGGTGAGCGTATTATCGTGCAATAAAATTTAAAAGGGAGGCCTCCTTTTCTTAAACCAGCCTACTGTCGGTCGCAAACCCGAGACACCATTCTTCTCATCTCTTACCCACACACGATGGACCCGGCACCCGCACGATGAATCCATGGAATGCTTAGAAATTTGTCTTCCTCTTCATATATTTATTTTAGTAAAAAGTATAAAAATCATTATAAAGGTTTTTGCTATTTTTTTTCTGTCATAAATTAGGTAAGTATATGATTTGACTCCGCGGCAACAAAGCATAGCGCAAACATCTGATACGCGATATCAGTTCTAGTAATATCAGTTCACTCCATGTGATTAGTTACCAGCGAAAAATCTTTAGGTGACCGTGGGGTCACATGTCATATAGGCGTGTAAGACGGATAATCATTATTTCTTTCTTTCTCTAAGCTCCAATTTTTGTAAAGGATGTTATAGGTACGCCAGATAATTGGTCTGACACTTCTTAATTGATTGAAAAAACTGGCCTTTAGATGCGATAAAGTTCCTATGGTATGTGTTTTGTATGTGTCTATTGTTAGATAGGACATAAGACAACAATAATAGCGTAATTTAGATAAAGACGCCAATCGGCCACGATGAGCTCAATCGGAAGTATATTGTTCCCCTTTGCCTTGATCAATCAGTTTGGACAAACTGTACACTCTCTATTCGATGCCAATTCAATCTTAGAACGATTTTATTAATCATCATAAAGTATAAAACGTTTAGAAATGCTTTTTTTTTTTTCTCTTTTTCCTAAATTATCAAATAATGTCTACCATAGAGATTGCCCAAAACCAGGTCCCGCCCCAACTAAATATAATTCAATAATCATAATTATTTTCTGTTTTTTTTTAAATTTTATATCAACATCTGTTTTACCCCAGCTTTAAAGTATAATTTACTTAAACAATCAATTGGTTAAAATGTATCTATAAAACATATAAACCTTAGAATAATGCCAGTAGTAAAATAAAACAGAGCGCTTTATACGATTAGGTACTATTATGCTATTAGGTACTAATCACAGGATATAAAAATGTAAATAATTGTCTGATTATATCGGATGGATCTTAACTACCTATTTAATTTAATGATTAACGTAAAACAAAAGTTTTTTTAATTGTCGTTATTCTGGTGTAAAATAAATAAAATTAATTACACAATATATTAACTGTTTAAATAAAAAAGAAATCATTATCATAATGTTGTTACCAAATTATAGGTATGTTTTATTATTATTATACTTCTTCTATATATATATATATTTTAATTATTTTTTGGAAATTTTCCTAGACCACGGAGGCAGTCAGACAGTTTATATCACAGTATTTTTATAATTTATTTTTCTTGTTTGAATAATTTTTATTCATCAGATAACCAAAGTAACTTTAAAAATTAGCAAGCTGAAGGGCAGTGGGCCGGACACATCCGCCGCAGAACCGACGACCGATGGGGCAAACGGGTTCTAGGGTACAGAACGATGGACAGATGACATGAAGAAGGTCGCTGGCGGAGGTTGGATGAGAGTTGCAAAAGACTGCGTGAAGTGGCGAGCCTTGGGAGAGGCCTACATCCAGCAGTGGAGAGACACAGGCTGATGATGATGATGATAAAACAAAATTAACTTAGTAAAACTAAAAACTGATATTTAAAGGACGTTACAAACTGTATAAATCGGCATTAATGACTAAACTAACTATAATTAAAAAATCTGGAAATGTAAGAATTATTTACTTATCTCACTCCTATAAGTTTACTATAGCTGGTCTTATACACTAAAAAAACGCACGGCAAATATTTAAATCGTATTTAGGTTTCAGTGATGGTAACTTAAATCCACACCTACGCACCACAATCATCCACAGTGCGTCGCTACACCACTCAAGAGCTATCAATGTCTACTCTACAGGTCGACATTCTAATTGGCCGGTTAATCGATTGGGAATCAGCTAATTGGTACTTGTTTATTCAATTAGCTTGAAACGTAAGGTTTTCAATATACATTCAATTTTCTATAAACCGATTATGGATGCTATGTTCGACTTGAAAGCAAATAGAGCTTGATTTTTTATCGATTTTTTAATGAAAATCATAGACAAACGCCAAGTCGAACGACTATCAAGGCGAAATAAAGTGAAAAAGTCGAATACAGGGGGAGTACCAAATATTACGAGTAAAAACAACACAACAATAATTGACTAGGTGGAAGGTATACGCTGTCCCAGGAATGCACCTCTGTACTCAAATATTAAAAGCAATTAAGCAATTATATATGTCTATAAGAGTCTAGGATATGGCGCGTCAGGAAATCAATGAACCCTAACTTTCACTGCGGTGTGGTAAATAAAAGCTCCTGAGTTGATTTGGTGATTTATTATATAACATTTTAACTACCTCCGTGGTCTAGCGGTTAAGATCGTGGATTTAGGCGCGGAGGCACAGGGCTCGATTCCTGGTCAGGGCACACTAATTTATTTGTGCTATTATTCGAATCTGGTAAGCAAAAGATATCGACGAGCTTGCCACTTGTCATGATGGGCCTATAGTAAAGTTGACTAAATGTAAATCCGTTTCTTAAAAAAAACATGGTGCCTGACGACCCCGGAAGGTATACGGTCGTGATGATACTTAATGCCATTTTCGAGTTAGAGGAAAAAAAGCAACGGTAAGTCACAGCATTAATTTTTTAACCACTAGGTGCAATAGTGGCAGATAAATCTCTATGGCGGTTTCTTGTGGGGAGGAAAGGGCACCTAACTGTCTGAAAGAAATGGTAAGTCACAGCATCCATTTTTTAACTCACTAGGAACAATAGTGGTAGAAAAATCTCTATGGCGGTTTCTTGTGGGGAGGGGGGTACCAACATAGCCTTCAAAATGACATGTCTGTCGCAGAACCGATAACCGTTGGAATATACGAGTTCTGGAATCGAAACCACGTACGGGAAGACGCGGTGATGCCTGGATGAAGGTGGTGGAAGATTGTTGTGGTGATGGGCGATATCCTGCAGTGAAGAGACACAGGCTGATGATGATGTGTAGATATAATGTAAGTTTTATCTCTAAATGTTTAGTAATATGTAAAGAAATACTACTATAATTAATAAGTAACATAAAAGTAATGATTGAAGTTCAACAATGATTTCGAAGTTTAAATAAATCATCAACGAAGTACAATTAAACAAACCATATCAAAATTTCCTTGAAAAAACAGTTTCAATCAATTTGATGGGTTCAAAACGCTTCATTAAAATTGGGTTAAGGTTAAAATACGAAATAAGCTTCAAACAAAACTCCCAATTTTGCAACCCAACCTCATTCACATGGGAATGGCTCAATTGCTATTTATTGATAGTCTAGTTAGTCTCATTCAAATTATACCATAAAAGGGGGAATCATCAATAGATTCAGTTTTAGTTATGCAAGAGCACGATTCGTCGCTCATTTGGCATACAAGCGTATTTAACTTTTAACAAATAAAATGAGTTAAAAATACAAATCCTTGTAGCACTTTATACTTTACGGTTTTAACGGCTAGACCACGGAGACTCTTTCACTATATATTATTTTTTATTACAGCCCTTAAAACACAGTTCTAGACCTCCTCTGTTGGGGAAATTTCTGGAGACTTTAGCCTACACTCGCCTCGCTGGCAAGACTTGGCGAGGGTCTGATGTCATTTTTATTTTTATTCATAATTTATTGACGATTCTACAAGTTAGTATTAGTGGAACTGGGACTGACGGCTTAACGTGCTCTCCGTGGCACAGGAGCGATGGTGTTGTAAATCTATGACAAATGTATGGGATTCGAACCCACCTCTTTAGGATGTTAAGGAAAGCGTTCTTACAACCGAGCCACCACCGTTCGTTACTAATAAATCGCCAATTACTAATAAATTATTGTTAATAATGATTTCGTAAAGCAGTAATTAGGTAATTAGGTACCAGTGCAAGTAGGTAATTGGTGCAAATTTTGATTTTATTACTCTTTCGAATTAAAATTAACTACGAGGGGCGTTCAAAATATTCTCGGTATTGATACGTTACAACCTCTTTTATATATATATTTGTTACTGGCCGCTAAGATTCATCCATTGACATTAAAAAAAAGTAAAATTGGAACCGAGATGTTCTTTTGTTTTTCTGCAATTGCCGAACAAACATGAACACCATGAGCGAATTAACAATTTTAACGAAATTAGAGCACCGATCCGTCATAAAATTCTTGACAAAACAGGGTAAAAATCAAAAAACCATAAAAGAGGAAATGGATTGTGTTTACCGTGAGTCTGCTCCTTCTTTATCTACTATTCAAAAATGGTCAAGCGAATTTAAGCGTGGAAGGGAGAGTATTGAAGATGACCCTAGACCTGGCCGGCCTGTAGTGGCTACCTCACAAGAAAATATTGATAAAGTGGAAAAACTTATATTGGAAGACGGCCGAGTGAAGGTAAAATCTATAGCTCAAGTAACCAATCTCTCTATTGGTACCGTACATGACATTATACATGACCATCTTAATATGTCAAAAGTAAGTGCAAGATGGGTTCCGCGAATGCTGACGCTTCTTCAAAAGGATATGCGTGTGGCTTGCTGTTCAGATTTTATCGACCTGTGTGGTGAAAATCCCGATGAGGTGCTGCAAAAAATAGTTACTGGAGATGAAACCTGGGTTCATCATTATGACCCAGAGAGCAAACAGGAGTCCATGCAGTGGCACATTAAGGGTTCAGCTCATCCCAAGAAGTTCAAGGTAATCCCGTCAGCTGGCAAGGTCATGGCCACAATATTTTGGGATTGTGAAGGAGTTTTGCTTATCGATTATAAAGAAAAAGGTGTAAATATCACAGGGCAGTACTACGCTAACGTTATACGTCAATTAAGAGATGCGATCAAAGAAAAGAGGCGAGGAAAGTTAACCAAAGGTGTTCTGCTTCTGCATGACAACGCCCCTGTCCATACTGCTCATATTGCCAAGGCAGCTATTGTTGAATGTGGGTTTGAAACTGTTACTCATCCACCCTATAGTCCGGACTTAGCCCCAAGCGACTTCTTTTTGTTTCCCAATCTTAAAAAGGATCTGCGTGGAAATAAATTTTCTGACGATGAAGCGTTGAAGACGGCCGTGGAGGAGCATTTTTACACCAAAGATAAAAAATATTTTTATGAGGGATTAAAAAAAATAATTGATCGATCTTATAAGTGTATGAACATAGGGGGGGAGTATATTGAAAAATAAAAATATCAAACTTTTCGTACTTGTTTGTTTTTATCCACATACCGAGAATATTTTGAACGCCCCTCGTATCTTAATTCAGAGGGGAAATGCTGCTAGTGTATTGGGCACCATGCCACAGGATAGCGATTTGGAGGAGCTATTTTTTTTAAGGCATTTTATTTAAGTTTTTTTAATACTAATATTTTTATTTTATTTTTTTATATTATATTTATATACTAGCACGGCATGTGAACCTGCGCCCACCTGATGGTAAGTGGCGCGCAAGTCCATGAATGTTAGCAACTGGAATGTCATGACTGACATCAGTCCCTAATACTATGCCGGCTTGACTTCGCGTGACGGACATTCGAGCCTGATCCCGAAACGTGTACGGATACACTTTACTGGGTTTATCGGTACGAACGGTGGATACTTCCCCGCCCCGGCAGACTGGGCAAATTACTGCCATTATTTTTTTTATTTGATGATAAGTGGCGCGCAGGGCAGGGTTCATGAATGTGAGCAACTGGAAACAGACCCTTATGTCCGACATCAGTCCCTAACACTATACCAGCTTGACTAGATGCCTTTTCACACTTCGCTTGAAAGACTCCAGGTTATAGGAAACTGGAAACACAGAGGCTGGAAGAGCATTCCACATCTTTATTGTGCGACACATATATGAGTCACCAAATTTATAGGTACGCGAAGGGATAAGTAGTGACCATCAGTCCGCCTACCACCTATAAAATTTAGTTTATGTTATGATATAAATTGAACATCACAATACTAATGTACTTATTAGTACTAAGCAGACTCAAAATTAATTTTAAATACGTTAGTTAATTTCATGAAGATTATTCTTTCTCGAATTGTTGAAATTATATAGATACGCCTATTTGCTATCTAAGCCACGGATTGTTCAAAACCGGAGCAATGTGTTCATTGGTAGCATTGGAGCGAGAAAATCGTTTGCCAATCAAAGGGACGGAACTTTGCCTGTCAATGAAACGCAATGCGTGGGCGCACCCTTGATGTACCTACGTATACCGTGACCATTGTCCAATATCCGCTTTAATACCTAAATTACGCAGTTATGTTTAAACCTACCGGAGTAAAACATGAACTTTAGTTTTTAGCGTCTGAAGTACCGTAACATAAAGAGTAAGTATCATCACGGCCGTTTCCCTTTCAGGGTGGTCAGAAACCACGCTTATAAATAAGCGGATTCACATTAAGCCAACTTTACTATGGCCAATCATGACAAGTGGCAAGCTCGTCGATGTCTCCAGCGTACCAAACTCGAGAAATATCACAAATAAACTAAATATTAATTAAATGTATTTATTTACATTAATAAATATGTTTGTGTCCCGACCAGGAATCGAACCCGGTACCTCCGAGTCTAAATCCATGGACTTAACCGCTAGACCACGGAGGCAGTTACCGTAAGACACCTAATAATAAACACTTTATGAGGGTGTAACGCTTTGGATCCCTCTCACTCACACAACACACTAAGGACGACGCGCTGACTCAAATACCTATAACGATTTAATATTTTTTGGAAAATAATTATTAATACACAAAAATATCAATGAATGTGTGTCAATATGTGTCCTCAAATACTAGGAAAGACGTCATTTTATGGAAACAGTATTTATAATACGGCTGCTACGTTATTTAATAAGCTCCCGGATCACCTTAAAGATCATGAAACAAAAATATTTAAAATAATTTAATTGACCTATTGGCAAACAAGGGTTACTATAACATAGACGACTTTCTCAAGGATACTTTATATTTTTTTGATTTTTTATTGTGGTATTATTTTACTATTGACATAATATTGTTAACATTGTGTAACTTGTGAAATATTATATTATTAGTTTAATTCATTATTTAGAAATATTTATATTCCTGATAAAGGTTGACTTTTGTAGCACACCAATATTTCACCACCCTTTATAAATGTACCAAAAGTTTATGAATAAATGATTGATTTTGATTTTGAATGGTCGATTGTAATGCCCCTGCACTGAAGATTGTAAATCTTGTTACATGTTTTAAGTAATTGCATTGCTGGTCGGTGCATTGAACCAAAACATGTGTTCCAACTCAACTCATCGAATCTCGCCTTTGTATATTTATAAAAGGTTTTTGGAATACCAGCTGCAAAAGGAATTATTTCAATCGTACGCTCTTAAATTTGAACTTTAAAAGAATGAAATATGTAAGGTAACGGGGTCTTTCGCGCCATTCTGCTTGGACATGTCAAGTGCAAGTTTTTGTTTTGTTAATTAATTTACTGTGGATATTATTGGTCAAAAGTGGTGTTGTTTAGTTTAATAATGTGCTACAATGTGAATAATTATGGCAAACGATAAATTGGACTTTAAATATGGGGCACAAGTTGCAGTATATTTTTGCGGTTTTGCCGCGCTGTCAACTCCCATATTTTATCCGACGTGTTTGAGCTATGGTGCCGCGAGTGACTCCAAGACAAGCATCAAATTCTGCAGCATCTGGAATTTGATGATGACCTCATTAACTTATAAAAAAGAATGATATATTACGTCAGACTTGGCTGTATGGGCTCGACCCTTTGCCTTCCCTATCACCTCATTCATCATCCATCGGGAGAAGAAAACCAAAAAAAAATAATGTAATGTAACGGCATATATTATTGACCACTCACAATTAGCATCTATTACCGGGGTATTTTAAAATGTTTGTAGCTAGAGTACTACGTTTTTTTTTTCATTCATTACAGCTCCTAGACCTCCACTGCTAAAGATGAGCCTTCCAGAACAGGAGAATTTGACCACACTCGCCACGCTGGCCGGACGGCTTGGCGAGGATATGATGTAAATTTTTTTTATGATAATTTATTAACGATTCCACAAGTTTGCATTAGTGGGACCGGGACCGACGGCTTAACGTGCTCTCCGAGGCACGGGAACGGTGGTGTTGTAAATCTATGACAAATGTACGTAAGAAACTTTCTCATTGGTACATGCCGAGTGGGTTTGAACCGACCTTTGTAGGATTTAAGGTACGCGTTCTTACAACCGAGCCACCACCGCGCCGCACCGCACCACTATTACGTTATTAGTTGTTAATGATAAAATCTAGGCCCTAGTAGTCTTCAAGGGTACCAATAAAAACTATTACCTACGTTTGTATTCCTGGCGGGGTGGTCTAAAGTGGTTTCTGACTTAATAGAAGCATTCACAACTATAGGCCCATCATAACAAGTAGCAAGCTCGTCGATGTCTCTAGCGTACTAGACTCGAGTAATATCACAAATTAAAAATATAATACAATAACTTATTGTTTATCAGGCGACGACATTTTAAACTGTAATCGTTACATTTATAGACACGTCATTTAGGTGCAATTTAGCCTAAATCAACTATCTTAACCGCTAAACCACAGAGGTATAGTCTGGTACATAACACGGTAATAGGTCCCCATTTAAATTTAATAATAAATAAGAGTAGGTATACTTACTTTTATACACAATAAACTTATTTTCCTTTTCTTCTATTTTGATAGGGTAGTTTTATTTTGTGACCTTGCGCCCACCTGATGGTAAGTGGCGCGCAAGGTCCATGAATGTTAGGAAAAATTAATGGTATCTGTAGGTGGACGGGAGGTTCGCGCCTACTATAAAAATTTATTATTTAATATTAAACTTCGAGAAAATTGTTTTATTTTTTAATTGCAATCAGACACTCATGACTGACATCAGTCCTAACACTGAGCATGACGGGTAATTCGAGCCTAATCCCGAAACGTGTAGGTACACTTTACTGGGTTTATTGGCACGAACTGTGGATACTTCCCCGCCCCGGCAGACTGGGAAAATCATCTTCAGTCCGTCCACCACCTATTTGTTGTTCTCGTCGAAAGTATGTGCCATTTGCAATGATGTTAAATGTATTTTTTTACATTCAAGGAGAACTAATATTGTAAGCTTGCTATGTTGATATTTAAAGAAAAATAACACCGCTTGAAACAAGAAGAAGGTACTTGATTAGTACGCTTATATTACGTTATTACATCCGTTTTAAATCGACTAGGGATACTAATGTCAGTTCCTTCTTTAGTTAAAACAGAACACAATTTTCTGTCATGACAGTAAAAAATAAAATACGATCGGAACAAAGTACGAGCAGTTCCCAATTTCCATAGTAAGATATTTTAGCATATTTTTGTTCTTGAGATCAAGGACTATTGGCGACATTGCGGAAAACTTGCGAACGTTTGCGAGGAAATTCATAATATTTGGGTCAGACGGATACTCCGAGATGGAATCCAAAACGTGCGGACTGCATAAGCCGAATTCAGAAGAAGATTTTAAAGTAAGTTAAGTTAGGTATATATAATTAAATAGACACCTAGTTGTGAATAGTTGGCAGTAACTAATTTAACTCAAATAAGGTACAAAGATTAATAAAAAAATTGCTGAATGGAATCACAAACCATAACATTATCTGTGAACAAGTCTCCACCAGGGTCTAGGTTAGCGAAATGGAACCAAATATTCAGCCGAAGACAAATTTAATTTAACACGGTTTGCCTTATACACTACGGTTCTGAAAAATCACTTGCGAGATATAGACCCCCCACCGCCTGAAATTAAGATAAAGCAAGCGACTTTATCGTAACATACTCGTATGTTCAGGTGCCTGAATAACTGCGTATATTTTGTTGTTTTAATCGATTTTCTCAAAAAGTGCTAAACCTTGTTTCTTTTTTAATGGGAACATCTCTTAAGCATAACCTATCAAATAAAAAAAAATATCAATACAAATTCATAATTGGCGGAGAAATCGCGTAACAAACGCGTGCCTGACCAATTATATATATTTATGTAGTTTAAATTATATTGATTTTCTTAAAAACCGCTGAACCAATTTCGTTTTTTTTAATGGACCATCTCTGAAGTATGATCTACCAAACAAAAAAATATTCATCAAAATTAATTCATATTTGGCGGAGAAATCGCGTAACAAACATAGGTACAAAAAAAAACATACAGTCGAATTGAGACCCTCCTCCTTTTTTGAAGTCGGTTAAAAAATGTTGCCATAAACAAGTTTATGCTTAAAATTAAAATTAATTCGTGGCTGTAAAGAGGCCGTGTCATATTATAGACTAAAATAAATTACCCTTGTCAAGTTAATAATTATAACGTGGCTCTAAAGAGGCCGTGTCAGTGAAATTATTGTTTTAATCTGTGAGAGTAAAAAAAAGATTCCTCGTAATCAGTCGGCACTCCTTATGACCGTACGATATCAACCCTCAGTTTACGCGTTTGTCTTTATGAGTTACCGCTGGCCCGTATCAGGGGACGCGCTCATTACGTGCGCAATAAAACAACAATTGTTTAAAAGGCATCCCGTGTCACTTGGTTTTATGGATATATCTATAAAAGACGTGGTTACATGAAAACGTTGCTTGACGAATGTGGTGTGCAATGTAAATTATGCTAAAGGACATCGTGTGTCATTATCAACTATAGACGCAATGCATTTTTCAGTAGGGCGGCAATAATGTTTAACGAGCTCAGCATTGATGTCGATCTCTTCAATCTCGGCATTGCAATGGTCAGACGAGTGATGACGAATGAGCATTTCAAGTTAGTAGACTGACCTATTGTTTTTTATTTTTTATTATTGTTTTCTTTTTTGCAGTTGTATTTTTTTTGTCAAGTCTTTTTATTATTTTATCGTATCTATTGTTTTTTTTGTCTTTAAATTTACTTTATTCGTATTCGTACTTTGCTTTTGAAAAGTTTTTCTTGCATGCTTTCTATTGTAACTATCTGTGAATTCTTGTTATCGGCTTTATAGTATTATTATCTTTCCCATATTTGTATTGTAGCTGTAAGTTTTCCTAAATAAATAAATAAATTAAGTGCGACATCAAGTGCGGCGTCTTCTGCTGAGAACCTAAAATGTCGTACGTAAACCTTGGTACTGGTTACGAATTTGCGCCGTTTGGGGTCGAGACGATGGGCCCATGGAGACCTTCAGCAAGGTGCCTGGCCAAGGAGTTGTCAAAGCGGCTGACGGAAAGGCCTGGAGACTACAAGGCTGGCAATTATATCTGTCAACGTATGAGCCTCGCTATACAGAGGGGAAATGTTACCAGTCTCTTTGGGACTATCTCGGAATAGACTAGGGGATATTTTTTATTTATAGTTTAGTTTATTCTTTTATTATTTAGGTAGCTTTTAATTAATTTATTTTATTTTAACTTTATTGCACATAAATATATCCAAAGGCGTGACATTCTCTGCCTGTCAGACCTTCGGAACAACGAGAACATTTATGTGAGGTAGGTGCAATATATCAATTAAAATTAAATATATTAAATATATAAGTCTATAGAATATTATTTATTGATTATAATAAATATTTATTAATAAAAATACACAATTTATATTTAATGTATGTTAATTTTCTTCGAATAAAATGTATAAAACAGCAAAAAAAAAATCTAACAAGATTACAATTTAAGTAGAAAAAAAACCTAAGAAAGAAAAAAAGGATTCACATTTAGCCAACTTTACTATAGGCCCATCATGACAAGTGGCTAGCTTGTCGATGTCTCTAGCGTACCAAACTCGAGAAATATTAAAATAAATTAAATAATTTATTGTGTCCCGACCAGGAATCGAACTCGGTATCTCCGAGTGTAAATCCACGGACTTACTGCTAGACTACGGAGGCAGTTAAAACGAGACTACTATTCACATTTTTTTATCATTGTACAAAAAATAGCCCAAATTGGTTGATCACCTTTCATCTTCTAATTTCCGGTTTATTATTTCTCATCGCAGCTCACACTTGTCACCACACATGACTGTATTTAAATGCAGCTTCGCAATTAAAAAAACAAAAATAATTTAAAATTTACACAAAAGCAAAAATAATTTTATACTCGTAGTTATTGGCTCCAAATAACTAATAAACTGGACCCCAAAGACTAATAGACGATTTATCCAAATCCAGTATCCAAAACAGTTGCCATTTCACACAGTCAATTTAATTCGTTTTTAACGCCTGAATACTTTTATTTGGCAAGACTTTATGCTCTTGCTTTGCTTTTACAAATTGTTTAGGAGTACAAAAGAATAATTTAAATTTGACTTAGGGCTAAATAAATTATGAAATAAATTTAATTTAAACTCTCTTCACAGTGAATTTTTGATTTTATATCGATATCTCATCGTCCCATCCACGCATTTAGATTTATGCGCCTCCAATATTTTTATTTTCCCCAAGTTTACGCCACCAAATAATTTGTTATTCATTGAATAATAAAAAAATATAAATTGGACAGTTGTAGGGAAGTTACAGTTACAACCATGGTAATAAATATTATATTATGCACTCATAACAGTAAAAAATATTACCCACTTTTGTGGATAAGTAAATACATAAGAAACGTTATCACGGAAGACAAATGGATACGCATACTCGTATATACCTCTACGAAGATATAATAGATTATAAACTAAAGCTTTCTTGTATTATTAAAAGCTCATAATTTCAGTTTCACGGAATTAATTGCTGAAAAAAATAGGTAGTTACTGACCAATTTTATTTGGCACCGGTTCCACGACAGCCTTCGGTTTCTTGCTCCGTCTTATATTGCAGGTAAGTTTTTCTATGGCCTTCAAAATCTTTTTGCTCACTTTATTGATGGTCCTTCGTTTCGGGTCGATGTACTTCTTCGTTCGGATCTCGCCACCGACGACTTTTTCTTTACCAGAATCGCAACTATCATCCGACTCCGTGGCCGAAGAATCGGAGACAGGGTGAAAAATATACGGAGTCGTGGAGAAACATGGCGAAGTCATTTTTCAACATCTAAATGACTTTACACTACTGCACAATAAGAATCTGTAGTTTGTGAAGTCAGCGACGAGACTAGACGATTCGCCGTTTGGAAGGCACCAAGTGGACCGTGTCGCCGCACCCTCAAGACGGCAAGCCCATCACTAACCTTGACTCTACTTCCTCTACTAAACTAAATTGACCCAAATACAATGATGACTTCAATCCGAATAATAGCCTCTAGTTAAGAAAATAAATTAAATGAATGGCAACTTCAGATGTGAGTACGGTTTATCAAGTTACATGTAATGAATCGTCATCCTGTCGATAAAGTTTTTTTTTCTTTTAAGTGGTAATTAAACCTACAAGACATTTGAAACAAGAAAAATTAATAAGCGTCGCAAAATTAATAGCCGGCAAATTTAAATGTGCCCTGAGAGGCTTGGACGGGCAAAATAAAACAATGGTCATGAAAGCGAAAAACAACAAAAAGGCAATAAAGGATACTGTCCAAAAAGTAATTACCCGGGTGAGATAATTTTCTGCACGAACGCGGACAAGATAGATTCCCTCGGTGGGACTTGAATTTCCATTAGAATGAGTCCTCTAAAAAACTATCAACATCTCAAGGGATATAATCCTTAAAATCCTTAATTAACGAAACTAAGCTTTTGACAATGCAGTTAGTCTGTTCCTAAATATTCGATGTAGTTACTTATTCTGCGGCGAGCGTTTTAGGTACCCTCCCAGGTGGTAAGCCCTTAGTTCATTTTGTAGAATAGTTTTTATCTCCTAGGTTATTATTATATTATTAGAATATTTTTTACGATTAAACATATTATTCTATACCAACTTAGTTACCATATACTTAACATATTTTTATTCAATCTCCACCACCTCTTTTATTTGGAACCAAAACCAAAAATGTTTTTAGATATGAAGAAACCCAGTTTTTATTAAAGATAATATTATAATGTAAGTAAAGTATCATCACGACCGTTTGCCTTCCGGGGTGGTCAGAAACCACGCTTATAAAGAAGCGGATTCACATTTAGCCAACTTTACTATATAGGCCAATCATGACAAGTGGCAAGCTCGTCGATGTCTCTAGCGTACCAAACTCGGGAAATATCACAATTAAATAAAATATTAATTAAATTTAAATTAATAAATATTATTGTGTCCCAAGAAGAAATCGCACCCGGTACCTCCGAGTCTACTAAATCCACGGACTTAACCGCTAGACCACGAAGGCAGTTAATATTATATTTATATATATTATAATGTGTAGTAAAAAATATAGCTTTATTAGGAATAAACGTCTATCTTAGCGTCTGTATTTATACAGATAGTTAATGCATTCCTGTCGACTTCTCTAAACTTTTCTCCGTCAACTTGGCATAAAGTTCGGGGACTGTTCACATAAAGTCACACGTGACTTAATAACGTCCCAACGAGCGAAACTTCAGAACTTTTCGCTGAACAAAGTTAAGTAGAGAATCCGCTAATGATGCACCTCCCGGAAAGCAAGGACGCAGTCACTACACTCTACATAGCAATTTATAATTAATTTTACAGCAATCTCGGGCATATCACCACGATGTAAGGGTGAAAATTGCCTGTAAAATATTTTAAACTACGAAGGAAGATGGTGCTTAGTGCGCCAAAAGAAAGTCTGTCAACAAATTGGTAAAGAGGTTTGTGTAAATTGGGATGGAAGGATTAACATTTAAAAGGTTTTGCAAAATAAAAGAAGCTTGTCTAAAAACCTTTAGAAACAATATCTTACTTTAAATAGAACTTGCGGCAGAAAAATATATTTATATAATTTCTGTAAAATACAGTAAGTGATATTTATCAATTCATTATCGGTATGGGCGGATATTAGGATCATTACCGACACGTTTCGGCTTTCGAAGTTAGAAACGTATTCCAATCAACATAAAATCTCGAAATTAAATTTGAACGTAATAATGTTGTCAAGTATACTGTAGTTAGATGAACACCGTGCACGTGACGTTGTAAACTCCACAGACATAAATTCGTGTCTATCGGAACTGAGCGCTCTTTAACGACCTCCCCAGTTCCGTTTCCGCACAATACGTCTCATACGAGAATTAACTAGGTCTATCCACCTCCAACCTACACTACAACTTGCTTTATTTATTTACCAACGAAATGAGCAAATCGTTTAATCTCTACCTCTAAAACATAGCTTTATAAAATAAAATACTTACAAAATATAGCCGGGGTAAAGCTTTTTTCGTTGTCGTCGACTGAAGTACGATCGGTAGACACCTCGTTAGAGCCGTTCAAGACAATTTTTTTAATGGTTTTTATTTCTTCTATCTGGTCTACTTTATGCTCCGTGATAATTGAACGCTTTATAACCTTCTCCTCGGTGTTTGAATGAAAATTGCCGTCGCTTTGTGAGTTCGGGAAGTTTCTCGACGATTCTTTATCATTCTGCTCTTCAATATTTCGTATGTACTTTTCAAAAGGATCACTTATTTTTGATTGCTCATTGTTATAAGTCGAAAATATATTCGTATTCGGAGTAAAATCAAATTCTCGTTTTGGCGTTTCTGTGCCATTAGCCCGTGTATGGTTTGAAAAATGTTCATAGGAATTTGTTTTGTCGACTCCATTTGTGCTGAACCCATTTGTTTTTGTATGTGATTGGGTTTGATAGTCATTAGACAGACTGTTGAGTGTGGAATCGTTATAAACATAAGTGGGACTGATTGGAGAATTATATTCATGGCCAAGTGAGCTCGTGTCTTTAGATTTATTTATTGATCTTCTGTCTAAACTAGAATATGTTGATTTACCATTGGAAACGGGTAATTTAGAAGCACTGTAATTATTTGAAGGCAACGTGGAGTAGAATGGGTTTGTCGGATGAAATTTTAATGGCTCCTCGATGGTTCCTTGAGGATTGTCAAGATTTGTTGAGGCGTACGGCGATGACGTCCTGATGTCAAGATTCGTTGAGGCGTACGGTGAGGTCCTAATTGGAGACGAAGTAGATTTGTTGAAGGATAATGGCGGTCTTATTGTAGCATAAACTGGTGCTTGTGGTGTAGCTTCGGTGTGTTGAGTGTGTGACACCAGTTGAGAAGGCCCTGGAATAGTAGAAATAAATACATTAATAAATTACTTTAAAAAATATTGAAGAAAAAGTTATTAAACTACACACAAAGCCTTTATTTGAACAGACGGTAAAGAAAATAAATGGAAGATAGTTTTTTAACAAATACATATGTCCTTTTAACGTTTTCCGTAAGGCGGCAGGTAGTGAACAACGATAAAGTCACCACATGAGGGGGACCGACTGCATATGCAATGCAGGCGACATTACAGCGGGAGGAGCGGTGCGATAAAATAAAACATGTCGCGACGACTAAAGGAAATATTCCCGACAACATGAATAAATCTCTCGCGCTTTCTGGAGGAAAAAATCTATACAACGCAATTGGCGAAGGACGTTTTAACACGGGGCGATCAGCAGTAGAAGTTATTATACGAGAAATTTTCTTTTATATTCCAATTTTATTTTACTGTTGCTATATTGCACAAAGCACAATGCCGCTAGACATTCAAACCGAAAAATAAGTATTTATTTATCGTTTCCCCATTTATCCTTATATCAACATCAAACTAGAAGACATAAAGGAGAATTCGCGGCGAGAACTGAACTCAATTCCGGATGCGTTTAAAAAATGTTTTCATCATCATCACGATCGTTTCCCTTTCCGGGTGGTCAGAAACCACACTTATAAATAAGCGGATTAACATTTAGCCAACTTATAGGCCAATCATGACAAGTGGCAAGCTCGTCGATGTCTCCAACGTACCGAACTCGAGAAATATCACAAATAAATTAAATAATAATCAAATGTATTTTTATTTACATTAATAAATATTTTTGTGTCCCGACCAGGAATTGAACCTGGTACCTCCGATTCTAAATCCATGGACTTAACCGCTAGACCACGGAGGGAGTTATGAAATGTTTTGATTGAATTATTCGTTGGCGTAAGTGTATCGTTTCTAAAGGAGCATACTTTAAAGGTGATAAAATAACTAATATTTTGTGATTCTTTCTTGACAAAGTAGTTCATTAAATATAAATTAAAAGCGATGGGCCCATGGGGACCTTCAACAAGGCGCATGGCCAAGGAGTTGCAAAGCGTCTGACGGAAAAGTCTAGAGACAGGAAGGCTGGCAAATATTAGCCTCGCTAAACAGAGGGGAAATGTTGCCAGTTGCCAGGATGGGACGTCTCTAGAGGACATTTTACTTACTTCGATTAAAAACTATTTTTTATTAAAAGCTACCTAAATACTAATATTAAAAATAGACTAAACTATAATTAACAAAATTTGCTTACAGCCGGTTTTTCGAAGCTCTACTTAATAATTTCCTAGCTAAGGAATCATTATCTTTACGATTTTCTTAGGTCAAATCGGGTTTCACGAACCAATTTCACAACACTTAAGTTTTAAAAATCCTAAGTTTTTTTTTTTTCTTAAGATATGTTTGTAAAACGTGTTTCTTGCAAAACCTGTTAATTTTTACTTACGTAATAATTAAGTACCAGAAATTTAAAATTAATCTCATCTTGTTTTTGTGCAATAAAGTGTATAGATAGAAATTTAATTTGCTTCGGATTGCTGAGCAGTAAAACCTAATGCCAGGTAATCATAATTAAGCAAAAACCCCTACTCGTGTGCAATATTCTTTTAGTTTTGCACGTTTAGTCTGGGAGCTTAGAGAAGAGTTTTCCCATTAAGCCGGGAGCCCCTCAACTAATCCCGGAGCAGATAGGAACGGGATCGGAGCGTTGCGGAAAGCATCTCGATCAGAGATCGCTACTGCACTTCGCTTGTCTGCCACAAATAGCTCGAGGGGCTTCGGGAAAATAACCTATTCGCAGAGAAGGTTTACCGGAAGCTTCTCAGATAGTTTTTATAACTTACGCCTAAAGATTAGACTGCTATGTTTTTATTTGGAATAACATAGACAAGCGTTATATTTAAGTTTGTTAGTAATTTTTAGTTTTAGTTTTATTTATAATAGAAGTAATATACAAACAGTATAAAATAATTACAATATAAATTAAAACTACTTAAAAGTAAAAATTAAAATAAATATAAACTAACACCAACTGTCTTTTGTTATTTTTCATTGTTATGCAGATGACAGCACGGCTCACGGGCGGTATCTGAGTCCTCGAGCTTTGGTGGGCAACCAACTAGAGGAGTCACGGCGCATTATGACGGCAGAACTGGACGACACCCTCCACAAAATCCATTTGTGGGGTGTTCAAAATCTTGTCCAGTTCAATGCCAACAAGACCCAGGCTTGCGCGTTGACGGCCAAGAAGTCCCCCTTCTCTCCTCCCCCTACTCTTCAGAGCACCACGCTGGACCTACAACCCAGCTTCAACATTCTCGGGGTGGAAATACGCTCAGACCTTAGCCACCGGAACTACATTGAGAGCATCACCAAAACAGCGTCAAGAAAGCTCGGAATACTGAACAAGGTGAAGCGGTTTTTTCCGCCTTCAATTAGACTGTTGCTGTACAAAGCACAGATCAGATCATGTATAGAATACTGTTCTCACCTTTGGGATGGTTCCGCCAAGTACCTCACAGATGCTCTCGATGTCCTGCAGAGGCGAGCTGTACGAATTGTGGACGATGCCACTACATCTGGAACTCTCGAATCCCTGCAGCTTCGCCGAGATGTGGCTTCTCTGAGCGTGTTCTACCGGCTATACTATGGTGAGTGCTCCGAAGAACTCTATAACCTAATCCCTCCCTCTCCATTCCGCAACCGAACCACACGCACAGGTCAGAATATGCACCCACATACCGTAGTCACCATCCCTTCGCGTACATATAAATTTGGGGACTCATACATCTGTCGTACGATAAAGATGTGGAATGCTCTTCCAGCCTCTGTGTTTCCACTTTCCTATAATTTGGAGTCCTTCAAGCGAAGTGTGAAAAAGCATCTAGTCAAGCCGGCATAGTGTTAGGGACTGATGGCAGTTACGAGTATCTGACTTCAGTTGCTAACATTCATGGACCTTGCGCGCCACTTACCATCAGGTGGGCCCAAGGTCACATGTCGTGCTAGTATAAAAAAAAAAAAAAAAAAAAAAAAACCTAATAAAAAATAAACTATAAGTAAAAAATGTCCTTTAGAGACGACCCTTCAGTGATAGTCCCAAGAAGACTGGCAACATTTCGCCTCTGTTAGTAATTAAGTTTTCAACAGTAACAAATAGATTGTCATTATAAAAATATAAATTCGTTATGAATATGCATGTCTCTTTAATATTATAGATTTTTCATTTTATGCCATAAGAGTAGTTTAATGACAACAAAAACTATATAACTATAGGCACTTATCGACCCTATCAAAAATGTAGGTACAGACTTGGTGGACAGTAACTTCAAACGGAATACTACGGGAAAGTGCTTATTTTTAAGAAACAAAAAATTGTTAAATGTTTAAGCTCTAACTATTTTTTTTTAGTATTATTAAAATGAGCTCTTTTCTTTATTTTTCTTTGGACTTACTTTCCACCATTTGATCCTTAGATGCATTTTTTTTTTAAATGAGACGGTTTGATTATAGAGTATGAAATTATTATTTTATAAATCGAAAAATATTTGGTTAAAATCGGCTCCAAGACTCATTTGAGCATTTTTCGTTATTCCTTATAGTTTAGGACTAATCCTGAAGCTAAGCCTCGGAGGTACCGGGTTCCTGGTCGGAACACAAAAATATTTATTAATATAAATAAATACATTTAATTTATTTGTTATATTCTCGAGTTTGGTAAGCTGAAGACATCGACGAGCTTGCCACTTATCATAATTGGCCTATAGTAAAGTTGGTTAACTGTGAATCAGCTTTTTTTATAAGCGAGGATTCTGACCACCCCGAAAGGGAAACGGTCGTTATGATACTTTACTTTTATCTATTATAATCATTATTTTTAAATACCTCAGTAATAGGACATAATTCGATTGTGTCGCAACGTTATTTTTAATATTTTTGTCTTTAATTTTTAAATATTCTACTTTATTTAAAGATATTGATTTAAGTTGTATATACTTGTATGAACGAGTATATATTTAATGTTGCGTTTTTATTTATATTTAGTATATTTATATTAATATGTAGGTACGTAAGTTTATTATCTAAGTATATGTTTAATATTTAGTTGTACTGCCTCCGTGGTCTAGCGGTTAAGTCCGTGGATTTAGACTGGAAGGTACCGGGTTCGATTCCTGGTCGGAACACAACAATATTTATTAATGTAAATAAATACATTTAATTAATTTTTAATTTATTTGTGATATTTCTTGAGTTTGGTACGCTAGAGACATCGACGAGCTTGCCACTTGTCATGATCGGCCTATAGTAAAGTTGGCTAAATGCGAATCCGCTTATTAATAGGCGTGGTTTCTGACCACCCCGAAAGGGAAAACGGTCGTAATGATACTTTTTTTTAAATTTAGTTTTTCTAATTGTTATGCTTAACTTATACTTTCATCGCACCTATGGTTCTAGTTGGTCTCAAAGGTTTGGCTGTCAGAAAATGTATACGGGCATTAAGTCCGCCTTTTTGTACTTTGTGCAATAAACTTTTAAATTTAAAAAAACTAAGAATAATGCTTACTTTTTAATTCTGTGTTGCCTCTGCCAAAGGATCTCCGTTGCGGCGACATCTCTCTGTCTCTGCACAAAAGAAAACATAATATGAATATAAATTTGGGTTTTCATGTTTAATACAAAGTTGAGCATACTTTTTATATTGTAGAAAATAATGATAAGAGGATTAAGGTAGCCTTTTACTGTTTATTTATATATTCATTTATTTATTATTATTACAAGCCAAAACTTACAGCTAGTGCCAAACATGTAGGCTCTTTCTTAGTCAATTTATACAATTATATATACATCAAATGTACACATAGGTAGCACTTATACAATTGGCTAATAATTACAGAATTACACGTTATACAAATACAATTATGTTATTAATAATAATGTAAGCCTTGCTATCACGTTGTTTAGGTATTTTGCATTTTTATCAAGATCTTGTTAACGTGGTGGGCTAATAACTAACTCACACTACTTTTGGTAAACCAGCAGGACTATTCTGTAACTTAGTCGCAAACGTAATTAGTGGATTTTGTTATTAACGGCAGAGGTTGCGTCATAATTACAAAATATTGTTTAATTCTCAACTTTATAAGCGCTCGACCTTGATAGCTTCATTAACTTTAATAGCGTAATATATATATACACACATCAAAAAAGTCTAGGGATCAAGCATGTTTATGCGGATTTCTTGTGATTGAGATGTGGCTTTGTAATAAATTTATGATTTTATAAATTTATATGGATCCTTTTTGGTGCATTTCATAATTTAAAACAGGA
Organism: Tinea semifulvella; assembly: GCA_910589645.1. Taxonomy (NCBI): domain Eukaryota; kingdom Metazoa; phylum Arthropoda; class Insecta; order Lepidoptera; family Tineidae; genus Tinea; species Tinea semifulvella. The sequence continues at coordinate 11,879,552 of OU342586.1, forward strand.
ACTGTCAATCAAATTCGAGTAAAAGATGAAAATCAGCTGTCAATATTTTCCCTATAAAAACATAAGACGCATTGAAGACATTATTAGTGCTACTGTTTCCCTACTACTGATTAAAACCAACGTTATTATGGAGCGGCGACGTCATTTAAGCAGGGAAGAAATGATCAGAGCCGTGGGAATGATAGAAGCTGGTTCCCGGCAACGTACTGTGGCTTTAGCTCTGAATACAAGTCAGAGTGTTATCAGTCGACTTTGGACACGTTACCGAACCACTGGTACCGTGGCTGAGCGCCATGGAGGACGGTATCGCTGCACCACACGGAGACAAGACCGATACATTCAAATCACAGCTCGAAGAACTCCAACAATAACCGCCATGATGTTAGCCGTGAGCCTTCATCGCTCTTCAGGGAACTTAATTAGCGACCAAACAGTCAGAAACCGCTTGCATGAAGTGAACCTTCATTCCCGAAGCCCGCTACGGGTACCACCTATAGCAATGCACAATCGTAGGACTCGATATCAATGGGCTCTTGAACACAGAAATTGGACAGAAGAACAATGGCGTTTCGTGTGCTTTTCTGATGAGTCTCGTTTTGGTATGAGGCCGGATACAAGACGTATACGACACTGGAGAACCCCTGGACGCCAACAGCGATTAAAATCCTGCCAGGAAGTCCATCCTTATAGTGGTGGAACCATCATGGTATGGGCGGGTATTTCGATCGGCGGAAGAACTGAGTTGATTTGGATCAGAGGCAACCTCAACGCTCAAATTTATGCTGAGACGGTTGTATCAGACGTCATCGTTCCTCTACAAGTGCACATCGGTCCCTTATTTCAGTTAATGCATGATAATGCACGACCGCACACCGCAAGAGTTGTAAGACAGACTCTCGCCGCAGCTAACATCAATGTCCTGCCCTGGCCTGCTCAGTCGCCAGACTTGAACCCGATTGAGCATGCATGGGATATTCTTCAGAGAAGAGCTCTGCCGAATATGGAGGGTATCCAGTCGCAAGAAGACCTTTTTTTGTTGTTGCAACGAACATGGGCGGCCATTCCACAGCGTGATTTGGATGAACTCATTTTGAGTATGCCAAACCGATGTTCTTGTGTTGTTAGTGTTCGCGGTAGAAACACGGATTATTAATTGTTTAAGTTACCCAATAAAATTAAAAAAAAAACTGTTATTTCAGTCTTTTTTTCGAACTTTAATGTTAGTGGTTCAAATGTCAAAAATCCCTTTATTAGGAAAATGGCAATTTTTTTTACTAATGCAAAGGTGACTTGGTTTATCGTTACTGTAGACAAACGAAAACATTTTATTTGATCAATCCTTAAAGAAAAATTTAATGAATATCAATCAGGAGAAAAGTTATTGCAAAAATATATGTTGATCCCTAGACACTTTTGATGTGTGTAGTTAACGGATTCTGTTATAACGTTTGCGCTTAAGCATAGGGCTTAAATAAAATTAAATATGTATTTTATCCAAACCAGCAATTTAATATAAGTTTTCATCAAGTGTGTAAGGAAGGTGCGGAAGGTCTTTCATATATATATTTTTTTTATACTGAGCACGACATGTGACACCGCGACCACCTGATGGTAAGCGGGAAAGGAGGTCCAAGGATGGGAGCAACTGACGCCAGCCTCAGACGACCGGCATCAGTCCCTACCACTATGCCGGCCGATAAAGATGCTTTTTCACACTTCTTTTGAAAGACTGCAGGTTATAGGAATGGGGAAACACACTGGCTGGGAGAGCATTTCACATCTTCAGCGTGCGACAGATGTAAGAGTCTCCAAATTAGTATGTACGCGTAGGGATAGTGGCTACGGTATGTGGATGCATATTTTGGCCTGTGCGAGTGGTTCATACTTGAAATTATAACAAAAAAAAAAACAAATCCAAATCATTTATTTGTTTGGACACAGGTTAGTATTATCGTATAAACAACAGATATGGGTTATAAAAGTGCACCAGTGCTCTGCCCATAGGGCGTGCAAATATTAGAATTGTGGATGGCATTTATTTTTAATTCATAAAACAAAACTGAGATAAATATTAAATAATAATTATTAAACAATATTTAATAGTTAATACCTATATAAATATAATTCATATCTAGAATTTAACAAGATTTAATAGTAAAAATTAAAATAATAGTAAAAGTGTCTTTGATTGAGTAGTATGTTTTGTCAATTAGCTTGATTCTTTGGTTCAATTTCCTTTTTGCCGCCTAAATCAAAGCATCGCTTCCACAAAGTAGCAGTACACGAAACCATTTGTGTAATCTGTGAACGAAATTCGTAGTCTCAATGGGTAGCACTTGAACAGTGCTAGTAATAGGATTATTGCATCTCATGTCAGCATGCTCTATGAGGGCAAATCGCTTTTTAACGTAAACATGTTCTTTTCATGAAGGCGGGCAAGCTATTGCTAGCGGTTCTAGTACAAGAAATTTGAAGAAATAATAAACTATCAGATAATTTATTATTTATCTTTAGGTTGTGTTTTTTTTTTGCCTTTACCTGTATTTTATTTTGATAATAATAAAGTATTATCACGACCCTATCCCTTCCAGGTTGGTCAGAAACCATACATACATATCTTCACGCCAAATCCCTTGCGGGGTAGGCAGAGACAATTGAGCGCCACTTGACACGATCACGACATACCTCTTTCGCTTCTTCGACATTCATCAACCTCTTCATACATGCCCTTTTATTTTGGTGGCTTTTTAATGCACCTTCAGCTATTGTTTTATTTATTTGATCGTGATAGGTAAGTCTTGGTCTGCCAGGGCCTCTTTTACCCACAACTTTCGCATTATATATCTGGTTCGTCAATCTCTCTTCACTCATTCTTTCAACATGTCCGAACCATCGGAGCATACCTTTCCTTATTTTTGTCCCTATGCTTTCTTTAATACCTACCCTTTTGCGTATTTCGTAATTGCGTATGCGGTCCGTCAAAGTGACGCCGCATATCCGACGCAAAGACCTCATTTCTACTGCATTAACTCTACTCTCATGCTTTTTTAAAGAAGCAGATACTTATTCAGTCAACTTTGCTATAGGATATCATGTCACAAATACATTATTTTTTCGTGTTACGATCCGAAATCGAACTCGGTACTTCTGCATCTAATGTAGTTAAGTCTATGGAGGACTTAACTACTGGACCTCTTAAGCAATATTATAATTCCCATATTTGTCGGCATTTTGAGTCTCAATATCTTACACTAATGTACTTTTTGTTATCAAATCCAGTTAAATTTCCACGTCTAGTTAAAAGTTACCTAACTATTACAGTCAATTATTACAAGTCATATTTGTAACTGCTTCTAAATGATCTAGTAAAAGACCAACCTATTTTAAGCAGAACTAAGCTAGTAGAAGACCAAGTAAAGTTAAGTATTTTAAAGTCAAAAGTTTTTAATTTTACACTTATACCTTATTCAAGATAGCTAAAAAAATGTATTTAAACAAGAAAACAATGTATTCAAAAATAACATAAAAATGACAGAATTGTATTAAAGGAGTTTCCCTAAAACCCTGGAAGCCCTGGGTATAAAAAAAAAGTTTTATTATTAAAATATTACATAGTGCCGTTTCCTTTAAGAACTCTGGACCCATAGAGTCGTTGTAGTCACGAAGCGTTAAAAAGTTTTTAAAAAGATATAACACCACGACTTGTCGTCTTCTCTGGTGACAACTGATTGTATTGCACTAAAGCGGGGAAATGCAGCCAGCGTTCTTGCCACCATTCCACGCGGACCGGACTTATATCTGAACCCACCATCCAGATATTAATGCCAGGTCCCTTGCGGGGTAGGCAGAGACAATTGAGCGCCACTTATCACGATTACGACATACCTCTTTCGCTTCGTCGACATTCATTAACCTCTTCATACATACATATCTTCACGCCAAATCCCTTGCGGGGTAGGCAGAGACAATTGAGCGCCATACCTCGCTTCTCATCTTTTGCTTCGTCGACATTCATTAACCTCTTCATACATGCACTTTTGTTACGAAGGCTTTTTAATTCACCTTCAGTCAGTGTTTTATTTATTTGATCATGATATGTGAGTCTCGGTCTGCCAGGGCCTCTTTCACCCACAACTTTCGCATTATATATCTGGTTCGTCAATCTTTCTTCGCTCATTTTTTTCGAATATTTTGTATACATACATTGTAATTTTAATTGACTTAAATATCCAAAATATAATTGCGATAAACATGTGACTTCTTAAATTATAATATTGAACTAGAAATTATAACATTAACTTTGGTTAAATCTAAATTAAACTAATACAAAAGAAGCATGACGAGCTCGTGAATTTAATATATTTTGGTTTATTATCAGGTTCAAAAAATTAAATATGATAAACTAGTACCTACAATAAATATACCTATACCTGAATGCTAACTGTAGCTATTGTTCTATCTAAAAACAAAGACATTTGAAAGTCAATGAGGACTGTCGTTCGTCTGAAAATTCTCTAACCTACCTTTGCCCGTGTAAAAAGGTAGGCTTAAAGATCTGAGCATACCGAATGACAGACAACTTTAGACGGCTACAAGTACATCACGCAAACAGTGGCACCGTTTATAGCTTAAATTAACAAAGTGTGCTTGGCCTCTGCATTTGCTTGTTTACTTACGTTAAATTTAGTCGAAAGTTTTGCCAACTTATTTATTATTATTTTTATTTAAAAAAAATATCAGCTTATTATATTAAACATATAAACAAAGTAGCAATAGTGGAACACAAGCCAAAGAGATTTTATATTATTTAGGCAATACAATTAAAACAGAAATAAGAGTAAAATATAGTTATTAGATTTAAATTAATAGTGCAATTGAACTGTGACTAGCAAAAGTAAAAGAAAAATAATAATAAATAAGTTAAAACCAATAGGTTAATGATTATTTACCTAAAACAAAATGAATGAATGAGAGGCAGGAGCAAAATTATACTATATATACGTGTATAGCATTATTCGTATATTAGCAAGCGAAGTGTATTTTGAAAGTCAATCCGGGATAAGAGTTGTCTTGGTACTGCCTCCGGTGATTAGTTAGATGTATCAGAGTAGAACATGGCTAAAACGTTAATATAGACAAGTCATTTACAGTAATCTAAACAGGTGAATAAATAAATGTTTCAAAAATGTATATATACGATAGGTTATATATTTATATCTATCACTCAATTTAATTGTTTACCCAATAATGATTTCATTATTTATTAGTGTGCCGTAATTGTGCCGCATACTGCAACAACTCTTCTGCATACTGTTTCAATTAAACTAGACTCATCATCCGTAATCCCAGTGGTCACAAATAACGCTTTTAAATAGCAACTTTACTAAAGGCCCATTATGATAAGTTGCAAGCCCGTCGATGTCTCTAGCGTACAAAACTCGAGAAATATTACATAAAAAATATTGTGTCCTGACTAATTGAACCCGATCTCTTGGCGTTTTAGTCCATGACTTAACGCTAGACCACGGGGGCAGTCAACCTCTACATTAAATTCAGGAATGGAATGTATTAAAGTAAAAAAAAAGTAAAAGTAAAAATCGTTTATTGAAGCAAAAGTAAATTGAGTTACAAAATTTGGTACAGGAAAAAAATAATCAAAACAAGTAAGCAAGAAAGAGACAGAACTCTGCTCCCCAAACCATTATGTTGTATCTTGGGGAGCAGAAACGTTGTATCTATAATATTATTACAAGTATTAGTCATAGTTCTCATTATTTTTATTTTTTAAATATTGTTACTATTATTAATTAAATTTCTTAAATATATAATGTATCATAATTGAATGTAGTTTGACATGTTTTGGTCACCTGTTACTGTGTTATTCACTTATGTTTTTTTTAATGTTTGCTTCTATTAATAGAATTGGACTCAATGTGTACTCTATTGGTGATCCTAATTAAATAAATAAATTTCCAATCTTAATCACCCTATTACCTCACTTTTTACCATCACAAAGGTTACCTGTTAAGTTCGCCCATGTACACTACATTTGTAAATTATGTGCAATAAAGAATTTTAGTATTATTATTATTTTTATTGGAATGTTAAAAACATCGCGAATACCTAGGCCACAGTCCTAGCTTAGTCCACTAGAATTAGCTAGAGTACGTAGATCTACGTAAAAACACTTAGGCACTAATTGGTTGTACTAGTAGTGAAAAACTGGTCGGACGCTGTATAACATCAACATTGACATGTTCTCATCCGATGTGCTCAAGCCTTTACCTTATATTATGTAGGTCCTAGGTTGTTACGAAGGATAAAAAAACGAACCCTTTGCTTTTCACAACCTTGATATGCCCTATTTGTAATAACAGTCCCTAAAAGGACTTTGAGATTGTCGAAACTTTAACCTAAAGGACATCATTCATCTTGTATGGGGATTAGGGACATACAGTTATATTTGCATTTTTACATAAATTATTCTAACAAAATTACAATTTAAGTAGAAAAAACCCTTTATACTCGTACTATACAATATTTTAGGTGTGCATAATGTTTAAAATACAAAATTATTTCTTAAAAAATACCCAATCTCGATCCCCAAGGTTTACTAGTGGATTATACTATCATATAAAGACAACAGAAAAACATTACAGACAAATGTCTTAGCATAGATAATATAATTTAGGTAAGTCTTATTTCAAGCTGTGTTGATTTTATATAAATATCAGTACATATTAGTTCTCCTTAAACAAAAAAATGGCATTTGACATTATTGCAAATGGCACATACTTTCAACTAAAACAATTAATAGATGGTAGGCGGACTGATGGTGGTAAATTGCCCAGTTCGTGCCGATAAACCCACCCAGTAAAGTGTATAAACACGTTTCGGTATCTGGTTCGAATTGCCGTCATGCTCAGGCAAGCCGGCATAGTGTTAGGGAGTGATGTCAGTCATGAGTGTCTGATTCCAGTTCCTAACATTCATGGACCTTGCACGCCACTTACTATCAGCTCTTAGCAAGGTCACATGTCGTGCTGTATTAAAAAAAGGATTTAGTGCGGCTGCTGGGTCCATCGTGTGTAAGAAAGAGATAGGAGAAGAATGAAGTCTCGGTCTTTGACCGACTATATAGGCTGGTTTACAAGGTAGCCTTCTCTTTTTATTGCGCATTAAGACGTTCACCATCCACCATTCTGCTTCTCTCCCTACGCAACCAAATACTGTATGATTCCATTAATATCGTATTAGAAGATTGTTCCCTAAATCAGACAGCAGACCTGTCTAGGCTTATTTTTTCATTAAGTGGAAATTAAATGAAATATGTATAACAGGATTGCTAAATAAATGTGGATTTTATTTTCAAATTTTCCAGAAATATCACCTAGCAGTAAAGTCTTCTATGTCTTCTCTAGGGGCCGTGATGATTATAAAGAATATCAAAGTTACTTACTCGTTTAGTCCAAGCCTGAGCACTGGGCCAGCATTTCTAAGCATGGCATGAGCATCGGCGTTGCTCATACTTCGGGTAGGCCTTCCGTTGATAGAAGATATAACGTCACCCTCTCGAATACCACTGAGAGAAGCTTTGCGGCCGGGATTAACCTGGAGCAAAGATAGCATTTGTAAATTCAAATAGCTTTGGTTTATAATACATACGAGTAGCTTAGAATTAAGGGTATGAAGTTTAAAAAAAGTTTCGATCCACTTAAAGTATTTACAACCACTATTTCCTGACAGCTCACAGTAGTTGTTTACATAAAATGGAGGCAATATGATTTTGTTTTTTAATTGTGGTAGCCAACTTTATTATAGGCCCATCATGACAAGTGGCAAGCTCGTTGATGTCTCTAGCGTACCAAACTCGAGAAATATCACAAATAAAATAAATTGTGTCCTGATCTGGAATCGAACCCGGTAGCTAAATCCACGGACTTAACAGCTAGACCACGGAGGCGATTAGCACACAAACATAATATTTTTTAAATATTAACCGGTATCGGCTTTGTGCAGACGATATGCCGGTTATTTACACGATTTACCTAAGATTGTCATTCACATTGATGTGTTGATTTCACTAGTAAGAGATAGTAGATAAGACCATCGCGACTTATCGAAACAGTAATGAGACAAAACACTACTAAAACCGTGTACAAGTATATGTGAAAGAGCTAGCGTTTAGACGGCAACTGTATGAATGTGAAAAGGCCCTAAGAGTCGTTTTTCGTCGGGTTTCACTTATTCAGCTATAAGTGTAGGTTCTTGAATTACAATCTATAGGTAAAAGAGACAAATCCCTAACAATGATCTCGTTACTGAGAAATAAACTTCAATATTTTTCCAACCTACTGAACTATAAATACTACTTCAAATAATAACAGTAGGTCTAGTTACGTCGTTTTGTCGTCAGGTTTTTCTTGTACAGCTATAAGTGTACTAGAACTACATAACTATAGGTGAAGTTATAGACCACGTTAGGATCTATTATGGTCACCGAATAACAAAACTTTAGCAAGCTTCCAACCCACTGTTTACAATATTATCTTTTATATTGGCATTAGCTCTAGTTACGCGGCAATGGACCTTAAACTCAGAGTTTGAGTTTTGTCGTTGGGTTTCACTTATTCATCTATAACTGTATTTAAATTATACAGCTATAAGTGCAGTTATACGTTCGGATCTATAGTCCCCGAAAAACAAAATTTTGCATATATGCAACACTGTCCACAATATTGTCTTTTTATAATGGCATAAGCTCTAGTTACGCAATAAAGGAGTTCAACTAAGAGTCGTTTATTCATCGGGTTGACTTGTTCAGCTTTAAGTGTACTTAAATTATATAGCTATAGGTTGAGTTATAGACCACGTTCGAATGTATAATAGTCACCGAAAAACAAAACTTTAGCAAGCTTCAAACCCACTGTTTACAATATTATCTTTTTATATTGGCATTAGCTCTAGTTACGCGACAAAGGACTTGAAACTAAGAGTCGTTTTGTCGTCGGGTTTTACTTATTCAGCTGTAAGTGTACTTGAACTACAGAACTATAGGTAAAGAGCATTACAAACCGCATTTGAATCTCGTCGCCGAGTCGCCGGAGAACAAAACTTCAGCATGTTTCCAACCAACTGTTTCCCTCCTTAATTTTTAGCTTGAGATAAATCCCGTACTAGGATAATATTATGTTTTAAACATCGATGTATATAGATAGGCCCTCACTGATATAAAAACGTTCCCGCAAAACTAATCGAAGTCATGTAGCTGCACCAACAGTCGCGAGATAGCAAGCTTTGAGAGCGCTTATATCTTAATATTTATATCAAGTGAAACTAGTCTTTATAGCATGCATTGTGACAGAATTTCTGACAAATATCGCATGTGACATTCATTGCTTGAAAATTGGCCCCCAAAGTTGGTAGGGACACGTTGCAAGCGGCACGTTTTTAGAGTGCGTTTTGTATTGAATAGACCTATCTATATACATCAATGGTTTTAAACAACAAAAAAAAAACCTTGTGTATAATGTCCAAGTCGTCTAAAGATTCATTATTATTATTTGTCACTTTATTGTCAGACCTACAAGAAGCAACAAACGGTATTTTTATTAGTCTTATAAAATTTAGTTAAATTCGTGTTCAACTATTACTATAACAAAAGAATATATATATCTATTAAACACTATTAACACACGCTTTTAGTTACGGGAAAAGCACTTCTTATAATTCATAACCTCTAATCTTATAGTCTAAGATCAGTAGAAAAGCGACCTTCATCGATCTGTAATCAGAATGAAAAAAATATACATAATAAAATAGGTACGCCAACAAAAGCAAGAATGATAGATTGCCTAACGAAATATGTTCATGACTATATAAAAAAAATACAAAAGAATCATTATGTATTATTACACTAGAATTTACTGGATGATAGTGTCGCTTATTAAGATCATTAGGAAGTAATATCAAACATCATACTTAAGGAAACGAACCCTGTTGTCACAATTTTCGGGTCTATTCTCCGGCTACCATACGAGTATTAGTTTTTTTTTTAATATATAATTTAATTTTACTATTTATTAAAATCGGCCCGGTGACTCCTTTAAGCTGTTGTTCGATATTTCTAATGTAGTTTAGACAGTAGCAAAAGAAGCCCACTTAAAAAAATCACCTATACCTGTGTAGCTTTAAACATATTTCATTAAGCAATCCATCATCGCTTTCGTTAGTGTATTTTATTATATAAATAGTGGATATCATTTAGATAACTGATCGATGAAGGTCGCTCTTGAAGGACGGAAAACACAAAATTCCTCATTACGATTTTTTAGGTTGTGTAAACAATGTTACGCTTAACTACTTTTCAATATTACAGAATTTTTGCACTTAAAAGTGTTCACTTCAATTGTCATGATTATAGGTCATATATGCCGTCTATACACATTTATGTACACAATATTAGATCCAATTACACATAAAAACACGGCTTAAAGATACCTCAATTTCATACAAAAAAATGAGTACAATAACGTAACGAGCATCATTATAAACAAAATTGCGGCCATAAATGTAGACATCAACAAAATTACATTTAAACATCAAAATAATTATAAGTTTCAATAAACATAATCGAGTCTACGCGGCTACTCGAAGACGTTCTAAATTTATACTAAAGGTAAACACGCACCTCTAGCAATTTCTTAGAAACATGATATGGGTATTATTCGAAAATGCATGGATATTGGCAGGGGCGGCTCTACCAAGTCAGGTAGAGTTAGTAAATAAAAAAATAAAAATAAAAAACGTTTATTGGATCATAATCAAATAATTTCAGTTACTGCCTTCTGGAAAATAAATTCTGGGCTCTATAAGGCAGTTTCCCTATTTTTGACACAATAAAACTATACGGGTACTTACATAAATTAATAATACAGTGCATTCCCATCCTCATTAAACATTGTTTTACTGTAACCAGGCTCTGGCAACTGCGTGTTCCGGTAGCAACTAAATATTAACACTATTCGTTTGTATATCTCGTTATTAACAATATGCATTTAAATTAAATTGTTACTTTTATATCCAAACACAGCGCACGTTTGCCGAGAGTCGGTAAATATTGAAACAAAAACTATATGAACAAATTGTGGCAAAAACACGCCTAAATTATCAAACTACCTTCAATATAGGTTTTGCTTACCTTGTCGTTGCAATTATGACACAGAATGTTTATTTTTATTTTAAAAAAGAGAATAAAAATTTAAATATAAGTCTTACATATAATGGTGGCAATAGATGACACTGATCTCCACTCCCCGCTAGATAGACGACTGATATAAATAAGGCTAATGGGGCGATGATAAGCAAGTGTAGTCAATTATCTCATTGAATGGCCAGCCTTAGGGGCCGCTTATATATAGCAGTGGAGAGACAAAGGCTAATGATGATAACAAAAAAAACTCGTTTCACTTGAATTTATTCGAATGCGAAATTATCTATATATCTCGAGTATTGCCCCCCTGCCCGGTTTTCATGAATTTTGCTTTGACGGGCTCTCAAATCTAGTAATTAACGCAAAAACCTGACAAAATCGCTAGATCCGGCGAATCCGATAAGATGATTATGTCGCGGCGACATATAATTTTTGGCCATAGACAAGTAATTAGTTTAATTTTATTTGTTCCCTTGCCTGCTCATTAAACTATAAAGAAGTTACAATACAATACATATGAAATTTGACACACAGATGGTGTTGAATAAAATATAAATATGTAAGTAAAAAATCGAATCGGGTCCTTCAACAGTGATTTTTAAGTAGTTAGATAGAGTTGTGTCGTGTGTCGCGATTTCTAAAAACTTTTAAAAGTGATAAGTGGGTAGGTTTACATCTACCGCCCAGTATGTACGAGACTACACCGCATAGTTCCAGTCGACGCGTGACCACGGCCAATGCATCTTGGCTGAAACGTCGGGAGAAATAAGTCTCTAAGGTAAATCACGTAAAGACCCGTTAAAATATTAAAAATCTATTATGAATGTGCGCGAAAGTTTAAAAAGTTTAGTTAGATAGAGATCCATGTGATGTGAGTCACAATCAATATATATAAAAACTTGAAATATACATTTATTCGAAAAAATATTTACAACATATAAAATAAAATTAATATTAAGGATAGGGATATAAGTCCCGTCCGCGTGGAATGGTGGCAAGAACGCTGGCTGCATTTCCCCGCTGAATTGCAATACTAATTCTCTGAATAAAATAAAACAAAACTTGAATAATTTAATACATAAATAGTCGTCATCATTTTTTTATATATTTTTCGGTTGCCATGTTCCCAAAAAAATAATGTAGCACATTTGCCTTTATCGCTATCCCATGTTTTTGACATTTCAACCCTGACTGACATATAACCGCCGTTATAGACGCATATCACAGCCCATGCGAGGTGTAAATAAATAAAAAAACTTTCCATTTTCGACCGGTATAAATGCGATAAAAGCGCCCGGTGCCTTAGAGCCGCCCCTGTGAATTGGACAAGGCATTGTTGTGCCGGCGCCTATCACTCGCTAGGAATATTAATCTTGTCAATGGCTGGGGCGCAGAAAGTGGCACCTACCTGTCAGACACGATTAGGTGGATGCCACGGGACAATGAACCTCTATCATCGATTATTATTTATTTAGGATATATAATAATAATAAAATTCTTTATTGCACACCAAACATCCAAATTATAATGATGTAGGTACTGTAACGGGTACATGTAGGTTACAAAGTTTTATTTGCATTTTAAGAAATAATAGTATTGTCAATATACGACAATGACAGGGTTGATGGATTTTTGTTTTAAAAGAAGAAAAAAAGGAAGATCGGGGAGCTCGGACCAAGAGGTCGACAGGACGAGTATTTTTATAAAGATTAGGATTAAAATAATAATTAGTTAAAGTCTATCGCGTAATAGTGTCCCACGTAGATAAGTGTTTAGTTTTCTACATATGTAATTATTTCAAAATATAAAGTATAAAAAAAGTTTTATGCATTTTCAATAAAAAAAAGAGTTCCGTAGAATCCTCTCCGTAACAATTAAAAGCAACTACATCCAACCGCAGGCGTTGGATAATCAAGTAACTGCAAAGGGCAGGTTACAGTACCTAGCTGAGCATATTATGAAAATAGCAACCAATGCCCGCTCTATATTATATGTGAGTATTAAAATATAATACCTAAATAATAAAGCATTAACTTTATATTCAATTTTAAATATTCAGTGTTTTTGCATTAACACGGTACCTGCAAATGTATAAAATTATAGATAGGTAGTTATTATGCACTTGTACTTAGTGTTTGATCAAAATTTTTGCATCGTATTGAAACGTTATGCATGCAAATTTTAAATTAAAAATGCATGAAGACGAAATGTTAGCTAAATTAAATTATTCTAATTAATTTTATCGGCATGTTACTGACCAGTTAGAATTTGGAAACTTGATCAAACAAACGGAAATCTACTGATTCAGACATTTAAGGCCAAACCACACGGAGCGAGCGAGGCAGTGCGATGGGTATTTAACTGTCTTTAGGTATATGAACAGCGCATATGGGATTGCTATCTGTCTCGCTCGCGTCCCACTACGACAATTATTTCTATCTCTTTCGCGGTGATGCAAGATTGGTGACTTTGAGTAGTTTCTATCGGTTATTTATTTAAATAAATTACTTACACTAAAAATGTACATAGGCGGGATTAATGACTAAGCATTTTCTGTTAAGCCACCTTTGGGAGTGTGGAAAGTTGCTCGTATGTACTCGTATGTATGGTTACGCATTTTGTAGTGAACCACATAGCTCTTGCCGTATCTTCTATTGTTTTATTTATTTTATTTATTTAAAACTTTATTGCACTACGTACAAAGGGCTTAATGCCGCTAGGCATTCTCTAGCAGCCAACCTTTGGGACAATACAGAACATTACAGTCATGAGGCTAGGTGCAAACGATTGTAAGAAACGTTGCCAAATAAATTCATTTAATCTTACATACAATAGATATTAAAATAAATACATATACTACACACTATATTGGCTACTATATACTACATACAGTGTGAGGAGTTCTTTAGGTAATGAAAGTAAACTAGCTTTTTAAATAGCGGTTTAGCAAACTCGTTCTTGGCGAATTTCAACAGCTAAACTGTTCCAGAGATTTGCGGCCACTACTGCGTTAGACTGAAAGCTAGAGTGATGAGAAGGGATAGATAGACCAGAATTGTGTAACGAACGAAGAGATCTGTCATGAATTGAGGAGAAATAGGTAAATTTGTGCTTGAGGTATTTTGGTGTGGCAGGCTCATTTAGTATAGAATAGAGTAGGCAGATTTATTTATTTTATTTATTTATTTAAAAACTTTATTGCACTATGTACAAGAGGCGGGCTTAATGCCGCTAGGCATTCTCTAGCAACCAACTTTTGGGACAATGAAACGATTGTGTTGTGAGGTAGGTGCAACCATTAAATAGATTAAAAGGTAATTCAAGTTAAATCTAAGTATTATATCTATATAGACAGATACATACTAATATGTACACAATACTACATATACTACATACTATATATATTATACACTACATATAATACCTACTTACACTGTGAGGAACTGTTTAAATAATGTGAATATACCATCTTTTTGAACAGTGATCTGTTTGGCACTTGACGAATTTAGAAAGATTTAATACGAGTTATAATTTTAAGACATCCAAAAGTTACCGATAGAGCCTTCAAAATTTGTAAGTAGAAGTGGTAATGGGTCGGACACGTCTGTAGCAGAACCAATAACCGATAAAGTAGACGGGTTCTGGAGTGGAGACCGCGTACAGGGAAACGCAGAGTGGAAAGACCCACCAGATGAACGGATGACCTAAAAAAGGTTGCTGGTGTGGGCTGGATGAGGGTGGCAAAAGATCGTGTGAAATGGCGAGCCTTGGGGGAGCCTACATCCAGCAGTGGAGAGATATAGGCTGATGATGATAATGATGATAATTTAAGTGCTTTGCAATACATTTATTACATTTTAATAATTTATTACAAAATAATATACATTTATTCGAAAAAAATATTTACAACATATAAAATAAAATTAATATTAATAATATATACGCTGGCTGCATTTCCCCGCTGAATTGTAATACCGATTCTCTGGGCGAAGAAAGAGCCAGCCCTCTTGTCACCGGAGGAGACGACAATACTCGGTGTTATGTCTTTTAAAAACTGTTTTGCGCTTGGACTCCATGGGCCCAGAGTTTTTACAGCAAACGGCATAAATATGTAATCTTTTAATATAATTAATTTTAATATAATAATTTATTTAAATAAGATTTATATTATGATCCGACTGATTTTTAAATGTTGCCGCAAATCTGTAGAACCTCCCCTTAGATATATTACAAGAGCCCATCAGAATGCAATTTAAAACAATGGTCTTCACACACTTCTTGAATAGCTCCAAACAACCGAAAACCTGTTTACGACTAATATATATTTTTTTATGTTATAAAATCCATTCAACATATTACAACTATTTTTGCCAGCCGCTGCCGGATCGCGTTGCCCGGATCGCGACTGTCAGAATAGTAATTTATTTTATTCAGTATTTGCTAAATAAAATTCAAAAAGAGATTCATATAGCAAACGACGAGATAGTTGGAAGTTTGCGGAACGTGAGAGGATGTAAATGAAAATCAAGTCGTAATAAACCCGCGACACACACCATGTACGCGTTTGACTAAATGTGATTTGAATTTAAATGATCAAGCCGCAAAACATGGAGGGAATCTCATATCTCACTCACAAAGGGTAGGTTTTTAATTTAATTGTATTTATATTATTTTACCCTACACTTTATGCAAAGAAAAAAAGCATTATGTGCCGACAAACCGAGTAAAGTGTATTATTAACACGTTTCGGGATCAGGCTCGATTTGCCGTCATGCCCAGTTAAGCCGGCATAGTGTTAGGGTCTGAAGTCAGTCATGAGTGTCTGATTCCAGTTGCTAACAACATGGATCTTCCGCGCCACTTACCATCAGGTTACCTATCTTGACAAGTGACAAGCTCGTCAATGTTTCTAGCCAAGGAACATAACTAGCGTTACAGACTTAAAAAATACCACAAATAAATAAAATAAATATTGTGTCCCAACCAGGTATCAAATTACCACTTGTCATGATTGGCCTATAGTAAAGTTGTGTGAATCCGCTTATTTATAAGCGTGGTTTCTGATCACCCCGAAAGGGAAACTGTCGTGATGATACTTTACTTTTTATAAAAACTAATATATACTCCTAGTATTAACTGTCCTAAAAATGTACAGTCGTAATGATACTTTCAACTTTTAGCATAATACAAAGTACGTTATAATATAAGCGATACAAAGTGTATACCAATAAGCTTTTATTACGCGTATTTATCCGTTTCACTATGAAGTTTTTTTTATTGCCTCCGTAGTCTAGCGGTTAAGGCTGTAGATTTCGACGCGAATGTTCTGGGTTCGATTCCTGGTCGAGCACAGAATAAATATGTATATAATTTAGTTGTAACATTTCTATACTAGAGACATCGACGAGCTTGCCACTTCTCATGATGGACCTATAGTAAAGATGGCTAAATGTGAACTCGATCCTTACAAAATATCTTTTCTGATATTCTGAGCAAAGGATACGATCGTGATGATACTTTTTATCCGTTTCACTACGAAGCTTCTAGTAGGTCAGGTTGTGCAGGATTGTATGGCGGTTTTGTTCACAAGGAAATTCCATTATGTACAGCTGGCGAGCTCCTTGCATATTCCGATAAATCTCTTTTTATTTTTATTAATGTTTTTATTTGTTGCTAATACTGCTTTTAAGTACACTGTACAATATATTAGAATGGTGAGATTTTTAAAAAAAAAACTATATTATCTAATTTAAAATTTAGACTAAATAACCGTTTATTAATAAATCATTTAAACTACTTGAAAAATTTAAATAAAATAAATATAAACTAAACCCAATAAAAACTAAACTACATATAAGTAAAAAAATATCCTCTAGAAACAACTATTTAGGGATAGTCGCAAGAAGACTGGCAACATTTCCACTCTGTATAGCCAGGCTAATAAATACTTTGGCAGAAATAATTGCCAGCTTTCCTGTCTCCAAACTTTTCCGTTAGACGTTTGGACAACTTCTTGGCCAGACGCTTGGCTGAGTATCCCCATGGGCTCATCGTCTCGATCCCAAACAGGGCAAATTCGTAACCTGAACCGAGGTTGGCGTACTGCGCAGCTTGAGGTTCACCGCAGAAGCCGTCGCACTTCCCGCGCCTGGATGTGTGATGGGGCTAATGTGTCTACTCATGTCACACCATGGACCTGCCAAGTTTCCACGGCCCAACGGTCATGCCGTCGGGTTTCTAGCCATGGCTCCGCGCAATCAGATTCTAGGATCGCGGGAAAAAATCGGATAATAGTCTGTCATTGATAGGTAATTTAATAAGTGGAGGTGCTCTTAATACAATGCTTCTTGATTTTTCAACTCTTAATGGATTAAAACAATATAATTCGATTACTAATATTAAAAATAGAATTCTCGATCTAATATTATCTAGTTTGGAAATATCGGATGTCACACAGGACATCGATCCGCTTTCAATTACTGACCCTCTTCACCCTCCTATAGGTTTCTCTGTTCCCTTGCTGAGTGCTGATTGCTTGTCACCCAATAATGTTGAGAGATACCGCTTCCATAAAGCAGACTATGAAAAAATAATCGCAGATCTGAACAAAGTTTCGTGGGATGATTTGCTTTCCAAGAACTTATTGGTAGATGACATGGTCGACCTTTTCTATAAGACTCTTAACGATATAATTCGTAATAATGTTCCAAAATCAAAAGCGAAGAAAAACAAATATCCTGTATGGTTTAACAAGAGTTTGATTGACTTATTGAAGGAAAAATACAAATATAGAATTAAAATACGCAAATATAATAATAACCCACGGGATGTTCTCTTCCTTGAAATGCTAAAGAGGAATTGCCATCTCCTTAAGACGTCCTTGTACAATAAATACATAGCCAGCTTGGAGTCGTCACTGAAATCTAACCCGAGACTGTTTTGGTCATTTATCAAGAAAAGGAGAAGCAATATTGGTACATATCCAGAGAAAATGACATTTGAGAATAAATCCGCATCAACAGGTGTCGATATCTGCAATCTTTTTGCTGACCACTTTTCATCAGTCTTTTGTAAATCCTCCTTACCACTTCCGAAGGATACGGAACATAATAGTAATATTATATTAACGTCGTTTCAGGTTTGTAATAGTCAAATTTATAGAGTTTTAAAAAGACTTGACCCTCTTAAGGGCGCCGGAGCAGACGGAATTCCATCTGTATTTGTAGTAAATTGCGCTACAGCTCTTTCTAATCCATTGGAGATAATATATAATAAATCTTTGAGTTCTGGCACATTTCCAACGGCTTGGAAGAATTCTTTGGTTATCCCCTTATTTAAAAGTGGCAAGAATGACCATGTAAAGAATTATAGGCCCATCTCTATCATACCTATATTTGCAAAAGTTTTTGAGCTTCTAATCTGTCCTATACTAACCTGGCGATTTAAGCAACTTATCACTCCTGAGCAGCATGGTTTTGTGAAACAAAGATCTACTACCACTAACTTAGTCTCCTTTACGGAGGACATAGTCGAATTGTTGGATCGTAACATTCCCACAGATGCAATTTATACCGATTTCAGCAAGGCGTTCGACAAGGTCAACCACGCAGTTCTTGTTAGGAAACTTGCTGGAATTGGTGTCACAGGGAGCTTGTTGAGTTGGTTTTGCTCTTATCTCGTTCAGCGGAATTCAGTGGTAGTAGTAAATGGTTATAAATCACAGCCGTTTGTGGCCTTTTCCGGAGTCCCGCAGGGATCCCATCTTGGACCAATACTCTTTAATATATTTATTAACGATATATGCGACTGCTTCATCAACTCTAAGTGTTATCTTTTCGCGGACGACCTCAAGATTTTTCGTAGGGTTAACACATCAGACGACTCGTTACTTTTACAGAGTGATTTGGATCATCTACTTAATTGGTGTAATTTGAATGGGATGGTTTTAAATGCTTCTAAGTGTCATGTCATTCGTTTTTCTAGAAAAAAAACAAACGTATCTAGATCGTACACTATAGGTAATTTCGTTCTTTCGGAGGTTGATCAGACTCGTGATTTGGGAGTCATATTGGACAGCAGGTTACGATTTAATGCTCATATCGACAAAATAGCCAACAAGGGATTCGCTTTGCTCGGATTTGTTTTAAGAAATTGTAGGGAATTTAAATGTCCTAAAACTAAAATAGCGGTTTATAATGCATTGGTCCGCAGCGGTCTGGAATATAGTAGTGTCACATGGAATCCTCATTATGATGTTTATGTCAAAAGAATCGAAAGAATCCAGAAAAGATTCATGTGGCATTTGTCCTATAGCTGTAATTTAGCAAAAAAGATACCAAACTATGAGCGTAGACTATCACACTTTGGCATGATCTCGCTCCAGAAGAGGCGACAGCATTTGGATGGAATGTTTTTCTTTAAGCTCCTCAATAATAAGATCGATTCACCTTACCTGCTGTCAAAGATTACACTTTGCGCTAGTAACAGGAAACTCAGGGTATCTACGTATGATCCGTTTAGACTGTCAACGTCTAAATCAAATCTGCGCCATTTCTCACCGTTGAATCGAATGATCAGGCAGTACAACTTCCTACACAGGTTTCATGATTTCGACGTTTTTTCATCAAGAGAACATAACTATAAAAGGTGCTTAAAACAAATAGAAGTCAGCAGTTTTGGTCAATAATTATTATTTTAATTATTAATTGTTAGGGTATTTTATTGTGTAATTATTAATTGTTAGGGTATTTTAATGTGTAATTATTAATTGTATTTTAATTTAAAATTTTATCTTTAATTATATTTTTAAGTATTATTATGTTTATATAAATTATTACTTTATAAAATTTTATTGCCTTACATAGATTTTTTAACAATTGAACTTAATCTAATTTATATTAAAATTGTATATATACTCTAATTTGAATGCTGTAATCTCCTATAATTAAGGTGGCACTTAGCGCCATATTATTCTTATTATGTTGTAATGAATTGGTGTACATCTTGTTGGAGATCTAATAAATAAATAAATAAATAAATAAATAAAAAATAATATTTTTTAACTTGTTAATTTTACGTTTTTGCTATATCTATGTAAGTTTTGGAGGACGAGTCGTTGGAGGACGTCTTTAAAATGCTGGACTGGAAAAACTGCGGCATAAATGTCAACGGAGAATACATCTCACACCTCCGTTTTGCGGATGACATAGTCATAATAGCTAGCTCGCTGGAGGATCTTAGCGGAATGCTAAACGGCTTAAACGTAGCGTCTCAGCAGGTTGGCCTCGGTATGAACTTGGACAAGACAAAAGTCATGTATAACGACCATGTCGTACCGAGCTCAATCTGCGTTGGTAATGCCACTCTAGAAGTTGTGCAAAAATACATCTACCTTGGACAGACTATACAATTAGGCATAGCCAACTTCAGCAAAGAAGCCGACAGACGTATTCAGCTAGGATGGGCGGCATTCGGGAAGCTGCGCCACATCTTCCTATCAAACACACCCCAGTCTTTGAAGACGAGAGTTTTCAACCAGTGCGTTCTTCCAGTGCTGTCGTACGGAGCAGAAACGTGGACACTAACAGTGGGTCTGGTCCACAAATTTAAGGTCGCTCAGCGGGCTATGGAGAGAGCTATGCTCGGTATTTCTCTGATGGATAAAGTCCGTAACGAGGAAATCCGTCGGAGAACCAAAG
This sequence comes from Tinea semifulvella, assembly GCA_910589645.1. NCBI lineage: Eukaryota > Metazoa > Arthropoda > Insecta > Lepidoptera > Tineidae > Tinea > Tinea semifulvella. Next base: position 11,900,462 of record OU342586.1, read on the forward strand.
TTACTGATATAGCCTTCAAAATTAGTAAGCTGAAGTGGCAATGGGCTGGACATGTCTGTCGTAGAACCGATGAACGATGGAGTAGACGAGTTCTAGAGTGGAGACCACGTACGGGAGGACGCAGAGTGGGTCGACCCCCCGCTAGATGGACGGATGACCTGAGGAAGGTCGCTGGTGGGGGTTGGATGAGGGTGGCAGGAGATCGTGTGAAGTGGCGAGCCTTGGGGGAGGCCTATATCCAGCAGTGGAGAGACACAGGCTGATGATGATGATGATGATGTAAGTTTTGTATAATCTAAGAAGGTTAATTTTACACACAATGTCATATTAGACAAAAATAATGATAAATATTGAAAAGTAAAATAATCAAAAGTATATCATGTGAACAAAGAATCGTACTTCATTAAATGTAAATTTAAAATGAAACTAATAAATTAGCTCGGGTTTGTTTACTCGTATTTTCATCCGTTACATTTTTTACTGGACAATATTTAAGCCAAAAACTATGCCTCCAGCTTCAGATAGTTCCTTGCTAACAGCAGCTCCATACAGCATTTATTCTTTATTTACCTAATTAACCCTGACACATCTAAGTGTTCCTATAGGTTCATCATCACAGCCCCTAGGACACAAGAGCCCTAGGCCTCCACTGTTAAAGATGGTCCTTATAAAATTTCTGAAAAATTTGTCCTACACTCGCCACGCTGTGGTCAGACGTGGATTGGCAAGGGTCTAATGTCATTTATTTTTGTGATAATATTTTCTCTCCGAGGCACGGGAAATGTGGTGTTGTGCATCTATGACAAATGTATTTAAGAAAAGTTAATTTCTCATTGGTACATGTCGGGTGTTTGAACCGAACTTTGTACGAGTAACATCTTTGGACGATTAACAATAAACGATGGTGGCGGTTAATAAAACAGACTAGGGCCATAGACAACTGTAAATCCAATAGCAACTAAAATACACGATTTTCTCGTGTATTTAGGCAGCACTGTAGAACTTTTGGCGTAGTCTCTACGCTGTAGAGAATAATTAAAGGCACAAGTTTGCCTCGTTATAACAATTAAATCAACTGAGAGCATCTCCTCCAACACGAAACACTTGGGAGCTTTTTTAATAAATTTTATTTGCCAAATTTAGATAAACATTTATAATTCCCGCATAGTTAATCCTAATTGCAAACTTTAGTAAAGTATCACGACTGTTTCCCTTTCAGGGTGGTCAGACCACGGAAAGCGGATTCACATTTAGCCAACTTTACTATAAGCCAATCATGACAAGTGGCAAGCTCGTCGATGTCTCCAGCGTACCAAACTCGAGAAATATCACAAATAAATTAAATATTAATTAAATGTATTTATTTACATTAACAAATATTTTTGTGTCCCGACCAGGAATCGAACCCGGTACCTGCGAGTCTAAATCCACGGACTTAACCGCTAGACTACGGAGGCAGTATGCAAACTTAAATAACTTATTAATTTCATATGGCTTTTATCTAAAAGGAACCGGTGGTGCCTCGGTTTTAAGAATACTTTGCAATCCAAAAAGCATCATTACGACCTTCCCGGGTACGTGGCAAGCTCGTCGATGTCTCTAGCGTACCAAAAAATATTACAAATAAATAATTGTGTCCCGAGCAGGACTCGAACCCGGTACCTTCGAGTCTAAATCCACGCTACACCACGAAGGCAGATTACATTTAGATTACATCCTGGGATACTCAATGAGAAATACTTTTCTTACGTACATGTGTCGTAGATTACCAACACCACTGTTCCGAGCTTTGGAGAGCACCTTAAGCCGTCCGTCGGTCCCAATTCCACTAATAACCTAATCCCTCCCTCTACATTCCGCAACCGAACCACACGCACAGGTCAGAATATGCACCCACATACCGTAGTCACCATTCCTTCGCGTACGTATAAATTTGGGGACTCATACATCTGTCGTACGATAAAGATGTGGAATGCTCTTCCAGCCTCAGTGTTTCCACTTTCCTATAACTTGGAGTCCTTCAAGCGAAGTGTGAAAAAGCATCTAGTCAAGCCGGCATAGTGTTGGGGACTGATGGCAGTTACGAGTATCTGACTTCAGTTGCTAACATTCATGGACCTTGCGCGCCACTTACCATCAGGTGGGCCCAAGGTCACATATCATGCTAGTATAAAAAAAAATATATACCAACTTATGAAATCGTTAATAAATTGACATTCAAATGGACATCAGACCGTGCCAACCCGTCTGAAAGCGTTACGAGTGTTAAGCCAATTCTCGAATATGTCTGGAAGGCCTATCTCCAACAAGGTTAGGACTGTGTTTTAGAGGCAGTAATGAATGTTCAAGATAAGTTAAAGGTGATTTGCACACTTGTCCCATCTTAGTAACCCAGTAATTAATTATTCTCGAACGTAATTAAAATAATCAGCCTTTGATAAACATTGGTAGCGAACGCAAAGGTAGTAATTTACAAGCCTGAATGTAGCTGTGATTACGGACTAACAGGGACGTGGCACGCATGGAACACCACAATGCATGGTGCCAACACAAAATACTTATTCCGTGTTGACAATTGTAGACAATTATGTTGTTTTTAGAGCTTTTTTATGCAAAAGAATTACGCTATTCCAACATCTTGTTCATTCATTACAACATAGTGTTCTAGAATTTTATTGCGTTCCAGAACATATTGTTAGAGAAGTTAGCCTACTCTAATATCACTTAAGGAGCGGGCTTACATTTATACAAGTTTTTTATATAGCGCTAAATATCTATATTGTAAGACAAAAAGACCAAAAAAACTTCAATCTTCATAGAATCATTCGGTGGGCTAATACGTAGATTTCCTAAAAATGATATGAAAATCGTAGACGCCGTTTCGTAGTCTATCAGCAACATAAGCACATTGTTTTTTTTTATATATAAAATGTTTCAAGGTCAACTTATTATGATTTTAAAAATAATAAAATTAAACACAGAAAATATTTATAAAGTATTTCGCCATTGTGCATTTTGCATAATTATGTCCGCTTCGAATTGAATGATCGAGGTGTGTAGGTAACTCTTAATACTGATAAATAAATCATGTGTTATGATCGATATTATGCACTGGATATCATCTCAAACTATTTCCGAGAATTTTGTTAAGACCTTATATATGAAGATAGATGATGGCAATATTTCTATAAAATCATCTATTTTATGGCAAACTCCTCTTAAATCCAATAACTAGTTAAGTTGTTTATTGAGTAAGTGAACAATGTTGGACAAGCAGGCTAAGTCACTTTAAAGTAAAGCCCACTTAGGTCTTGAGTTTTATAAGAAAAGTTCAGGCGGCTCAAAGTTACACCGCCTGTTCAGCGCCATAGAAAACTGACAAGATTTAATAATTATATATATTGCAAACACATTCTGAATTATCTTATCTATCCAGTATCAGAGCCCTGATTCTGACGCTTTCGACTTACGTGTCGGTTCGATATATTCGAGTGAAAAGTAACAGATCTGTATAGAAAATTGTCAAGCATTTTAATACTTTTTATTTATTGCAAACAAATTCTGAATATAACAGGCTTGCCTATGCAACACAGACCCCTAATTCTGAAGCTTCTACCTACTTGTCAGTTCGATATATTCGAGTTAAGTGACAGACCTCCATTGAAAACTGACCAGATATAAAACTTTAAATATATTGACATCTGGTAATAGGCATTCTGGCGCTTTCGATTTACGTGTCCGTTCGATATAGGCATTGGAGTGAAAAGTGACAAAAATCAAACAAAGTGAGTAGACATGTGTCAAAAGCGCGAGAATTAGGCCTCAGTCTGAAGTTTATGTCCAGCACATTTTATATCTTTATTATATAAGCTTTTTAACTGGTCACTGCACAAGATAAAAGCTTATCACACTGAGAAAATTTGTTTTTTTTGTTAATTGAAAATCGTCGGTTATTCGATAAATTTTAAGTTTAATATATAATCTACGAATACAATGCCAATAAATTAACTCATATCATTACTATCACAATACTATGAGGTGCTGACAGTAATGATATACTCGTATCAATAATAAATACGGATGAATTATTTTCAGACATAATCATTTATCGGTTTACTCAATTCATTTTATAACCTGTTAATTACGGTCGTGATAATATTCGGCTTACTGGTGATAAAACCACCCACGTGTTTAATATCATATTTTACAAAGAAACGTAATCCACAGTACGAAAATTTAAAAATAAAATCAATTTAGAACAGGGAATTTCACGAGCTTTTAAAATTGCCCACTTTCAGTAAAAGGTTATTTTATCCAGTTCCCGTATGAACAATCAAATAAAGTAACAGTGTATTTTTTTTTTTCAAAGAAATTCAACGCTTTAGTGAATAGCGATCGAAACACGAAAATTGAAAACAGAAATTTAATAAAAACTGATTTAGCAAACAGCGTGGAATAAATGATCTTATTACTATTTTACTATCACAAACTGAAAAAAAAATTGTTTACTCGTATGTATCCTTTGGTTATTTGTTTATTTTATTTATTTATTTATCAGGAACTCCAACAGCATAACCGAAAATACAATATTATCAAATTTTACACAATACATAAGATCATGAGTGGGTTCACAAATTATACACAAAAATATAAATCCACTGTGAAGACAGATGAAGAAAGCAATCAAAAAAATAAGTGCATAAAGCCAAGAAAATTTACAAAACCAAGACAATAATTACAAAAACATAAACAAAACAATAACATACAATAAGACGGAAGGAAATAAGTATTCATTCCTACCCATCAGCCACAGATACCAAAGCTATCTATCGTAAACTGCATTAAAAACATAAATAATGATAATAAATTGAAAATAATAATAAAAATTGGTTAAAGGACTGTAAATTAAGTGTGTGTTAGCGTGTATGTATGAGCGCGTGAGTGTGTATGCGTGTGTGTATGTATGCGCGTGGGTGTGTGTACCAAATCGTTAAGGCGTTAATCAAATTATTCTGGGTCAGCACAACATATTTCTTCAAACCATCCTTTGAGACATTAAACAAATCTATATCGGAGTACAATTCATTCTTCTATTAGACGACTGATTATGTATAACTTTGAAAAAAAAATCTGTCAAATATTGTTAACGCGTTTTCGCCTTAATTTTAATATACTATATAATATATACAACACTACCTTTTGCCGCTTGTAGAAAACAGGCGTTTTGTTATGTGTCAGTTTTCAACCTTTATTCGATTCATTGTATCGTATTTCAATTTACTTTAATTTATACCTGAAGTTCTGAAGAGTTTTTTTCATCCAACTACATATTCCCAACAAATATATATATTCTCCCGTAGTCTAGCAGTTAAGTCCGTGGATTTAGACTCGAGGGTACCTGGTTTGATTCCTGGTCGGGACATTTATTTTATTTATGCTATGTCTCGAGTTTGGTACGCTAGAGACATCGACGAGCTTGCCAGTAGTCATGATGGGCCTATAGTAAAGTTGACTAAAAGATGTCGTAATCGTATGACCGATTGCTTTTGCCATAAAACCGTACCCAAAGTAAATCATCATCATAATCATCATCACAACCCCTAGGACACCGTGTCCTAGACCCTTACTGTCGGAGATGGGTCTTCAAGAATGTTCCATAGAATTTGACCTAAACTTGCCAAGCGCTGGCCAGAGTCTGTAATTTTTAATGACAATTTATTAACGATGCTTCTGTAAAACACAATGAGAAATACACTTTTTCAAAGTCAAAGTCAAAATATCTTTATTCACGTAAACCTATTACAGACATTTATGAAACGTCATTAATTTAATTATTTTGAATGATTCTACTCCTGCTAGTAGAAGACTAAGCAGCAAAGTGGTCCAATAAGTAAGCTGTTAGCAGAAGACCAGCAGCTGAAAACTGGACTGAGAAAGGAATCTGCAAGGAAAACTCAGCTATATCAGATTTACAAAATAAATCATATACAGAACTGCACCACAACGATCAATTAATAACCTTTTAAATTTAGTTATCAGTACCTATGAGAATACAATACCTGGTACAGCAGTAACCCACCAGGCAAGTCAGAATTAAGGTAGACTACATGCCTATGTGCAACCCGAAAGTCGACAAAACAAGACTTTTCCTACGAAAGTAGAAATGAGAAATACACTTTCTTCGGAAAAGTGTATTTCTCATTGGTACATGCCGGGGTTTGAACTGGCATTTAAGAAAAGCATTCTTCCAACCGAGCCACCACCGCACACGTAAATGTATAAGAAAAATGTGCGGTAATTTTAAAATCTATTGCTACAAAAAAAACTTTGATAAAATAGCAACCATCAGTATCAGTGGAGGCGTGGTCGGCCACTAGACCGGGTGTGGGCCATGCGGCAGTCACTTGCCCGATAAGCCCCATAATTTTCCCGGCACCGCCCGCCGACCTACCTCAACAAATCCAATTTTTCTCTAGCCATAAAACTTATGTCTAGAATACTATTCATGTGTTTTTTTTTTAAACTTAAACACGACGACACCTAATGGTAAACGGGACGTTAGGTTCAAGAAAGAAAGCACATTTGACATCAGTATTTAGTAGATCTAGAACACACAAACTTCATTATCGAACCGAGTAACATTAGTTATGAATACATTCGCTCTATCAATTTGTAGTTACTTATAACTTTTTATTATATATATTTTTATACATTACGGAACGCCGTCGTACCTTATGGCGCTGTCTAAAATCCCATACTTTATGTTCTCTATTCGATAACGAAGTTAAGCTAGAGCTACAGTACGCAACTAAAAAGTAAAAAAAGTATCATCACGACCGTTTCCCTTTCGGGGTAGTCAGAAACCACGCTTATAAAGAAGCGGATTCACATTTAGCCAACTTTACTATAGGCCAATCATGACAAGTGGCAAGCTCGTCGATGTCTCCAGCGTACCAAACTCGAGAAATATCACAAATAAATTAAATATTAATTAAATGTTTATTTACATTAATAAATGTTTTTGTGTCCCAACCAGGAATCGAACCCGGTACCTCCAAATCTAAATCCACAGACTTAACCGCTAGACCACGGAGGCAGTTATATATATATATATATTATTTTATTATATATATTTTTATATATTACGGAACGCCGTCGTACCTTATGGTGCTGTCTAAAATCCCATACTTTATGTTCTCTATTCGATAACGAAGATAGGCTAGAGCTACAGTACGCAACTAAAAAGTAAAAAAAAGTATCATCACGACCGTTTCCCTTTCGGGGTAGTCAGAAACCACGCTTATAAAGAAACGGATTCACATTTAGCCAACTTTACTATAGGCCAATCATGACAAGTGGCAAGCTCGTCGATGTCTCCAGCGTACCAAACTCGAGAAATATCACAAATAAATTAAATATTAATTAAATGTATTTATTTACATTAATAAACATTTTTATGTCCCGACCAGGAATCGAACCCGGTACCTCCAAATCTAAATCCACAGACTTAACCGCTAGACCACGGAGGCAGTTATATATATATATATTATTTTATTATATATATTTTTATATATTACGGAACGCCGTCGTACCTTATGGCGCTGTCTAAAATCCCATACTTTATGTTCTCTATTCGATAACGAAGTTAGGCTAGAGCTACAGTACGTAACTAAAAAGTAAAAAAAAGTATCATCACGACCGTTTCCCTTTCGGGGTAGTCAGAAACCACGCTTATAAAGAAACGGATTCACATTTAGCCAACTTTACTATAGGCCAATCATGACAAGTGGCAAGCTCGTCGATGTCTCCAGCGTACCAAACTCGAGAAATATCACAAATAAATTAAATATTAATTAAATGTATTTATTTACATTAATAAATATTTTTGTGTCCCGACCAGGAATCGAACACGGTACCTCCGAGTCTAATTCCACGGACTTAACCGCTAGGCCACGGAGGCAGTCACTAGCATGCTTTTTTTAAACTAAAATTTACTGAGGACGGCATGTGACACGTCTCCTACCTGATGGTGAGCCGGAACCAATTCTATATACATATTTTATAAGTACATATTTATTGTCTTCACATTCTGCCGCTGTGGTCTAGCGGTTAAGTTCGTAAATTTAGACTCGGAGGTACCGGGTTCGATTCCTGGTCGGAACACAAAAATATTTATTAATGTAAATAAAAGCATTATATTTAATTTATTTTTGATATTTCTCGAGTTTGGTACGCTGCTTGCCACTTGTCATGATTGGCCTACAGTAAAGTTGGCTAAATGTGAATCTGCTTGGTTTCTGAACAGACTGAAAGGGAAGCGGTCGTGATGTATATGTATATGTATATATTTATGTGTATATATATATATGATATATATTATGTAATGCTACGTTATTGTGTCATTCATAAATATGCATTTATTATGATTGTTTATTATTTATTTGTGTAATATATATAATAAATTATATATTATTTACTGTTGTAGTTCTGTACCAGAGCCTCGACACATTTATGCTTGTACATTAAGGGATTAGCTGAAAATCAGCGCTGTGACTCTCAAAGCGTCGCAGCTCAATGCTGAGCTGATTCCCTATTTGTCACCACACACTTTTAATTTTAAGTTTACTTTTTTTTTCTCGTTTGTTAATGTGACAAATAAAATATTTTTCTTTCTTTCTTTCTTTCTTTCTTTCTGATGATACTTTACTTTACTAAATACTGTATACTGTATATTGTATCGTATCTTCAGTCTATTCTGTCATGTATGTATTGTTTATGCTGTTATTATGTATGTGTATGTAAGTGCTTTATTATCTTTGGTTAAAATATTACTTGTTGTTTTTATAGGTATATTGTTACTATTAGTGAGAACTTTTTAATGACACTCTGTTTCTAATTCTTTTTAACATAGATTTTTTATTGTATTGTCGATAGTTCTCCATAGAATAAATAAATAAATAAATAAAAATAAATAAATAAACTAAAACAAAAAAAACATAAATTTGGTTCTTTTGAAACGAAAACAAAACACTTGTTAAATACATTATATGACACTCGTATATTACATTGATATTATATCAGGATTAAGGAAGATGTAGTTTCCGCTACTAATAATGAAAGATCGACATGTTTCAAGTGGGATTATTCCACAACATATCGTTATTATCTTCTTAATATATCTAAATTTTTTATTTATGATGTATTCATTATTTCATTACAGGCCCTAGAAAACAGCGTCCTAGACCTCCACTGTTAGAGATAGGCCCTCCAGAACATACTCGTATATCTGGAGATTTAAAAAAAAAAAGATGTATTATTTGATTAAATTTGCCCTTTAATATTATTTCTTATACCTCATGGATTTGTGATTGTTTTGCGAGACGCTTCACAGCAATAACCAATCTATATATATAAATGTGAATGTCTGTGTGTACCCTTCCCTATGCATTGGAAATCTACTTTTTTTTTTATACTAGCACGACATGTGACCTTGGGCCCACCTGATGGTAAGTGGCGCGCAAGGTCCATGAATGTTAGCAACTGAAGTCAGATACTCGTAACTGCCATCAGTCCCTAACACTATGCCGGCTTGACTAGATGCTTTTTCACACTTCGCTTGAAGGACTCCAAGTTATAGGATAGTGGAAACACAGAGGCTGGAAGAGCATTCCACATCTTTATCGTACGACAGATGTATGAGTCCCCAAATTTATACGTACGCGAAGGGATGGTGACTACGGTATGTGGGTGCATATTCTGACCTGTGCTTGTGGTTCGGTTGCGGAATGGAGAGGGAGGGATTAGGTTATAGAGTTCTTCGGAGCACTCACCATAGTATAGCCGGTAGAACACGCTCAGAGAAGCCACATCTCGGCGAAGCTGCAGGGATTCGAGAGTTCCAGATGTAGTGGCATCGTCCACAATTATTTAATACTTGACCGATCGGGATGAAACTTTGGGAATACTCGTATGTTGTGTGAACATCAGGGAAGGTTTCTGACATTAGATTGCATAATAAGTAAATCTTAATACCTATATAAAAAACAAAGTCGGGTTTGTTAGAACACTTATAACTTGAGAACGGCTGGACAGATTTTCACGGTTTTTGATTTGTTGGATTTGTCTCCGTCCCGAATAGCAGAATAACTATAAATAAAATTGGAAAATTTAGGAAAAAATAAAATAAAAGAAAAAACATTTTCCCATACAAAAAATTCGTGGGTTTCGTACCTGTCAAACAGTATTGGTTGTCAAATATATATGGGTGCGTTCAGAAATTTATATCAAGCTTGACCATTCAATGACTGTTAGGTGTTAGGCGGTACGAAGTTCGCCGGGTCAGCTAGTCATAAATATAAATATGTTCCATTACAGACTTAATTAAGCGGTGGTGGCTCGGTTGTAAGACACCGTTAACATCCTCCAAAAAGGTGGGGTCGAACCCCGGCATGTACTTACCAATGAGAAACACATTTTTCTAACGTAAATCACCACCGTTCCCGTGCCTCGGTGAGCACGTTAGGCCATCAGTCCTGGTCCCACTAATACCGACTCGTGAACACGTCTGGCCAGCTTGGCGAGTGTAGGCCAAATTACATTAATTTATTAATTAGCAATTATAGGCTGTGGTGATAACAATGATCAGCTTAACTAAGGGCCGGTAACTGAATCCTTTCTTAGTTTGTTCACTTAAATACATTAATTTGTATGGAAAGTTATTATAAAATTTTCCTTAGAACCCAGGAACATCTCTAACATGGAATAAATGATGTTAACATTAGACCACGACATGTGAATGTACGTCCAACTAAAATGAAACAGCATTTGTTTGCTGACTAATTTAGGTATTACACAGGCGAAGTCGGGTTAAACAGCTAGTTTTATATAACATTCTACGAGTATATCGAATTGGAAACCTAATCAACTCATTTGGTACTAACCAGGGTCCCATGGGCAAACAAAAACATTGTTTGTTTGTAAATGACAAAATCGATACTCACCCTAGAGATCTTCAACGGTTGATTCTGGTCGAGCCCGCCGTGCATCCGAAACCCCCAAGGCGCACCGCCCGTCAGTTCCACCTCTCTCGCGGTCATTTCCAGACTTTTCAATCCATTGCTTGCCAATCACACTAAATTCCTCTAACATGTCTCGTTGTGCACTCAATGGACGCTGCACTTTTCGATACTATCCACATACTGTTTGCAATTCTAATAAAATTGCTGTGGGCTGTCTGCAGTGCCTATTACGCAGTGTAATTTAGTTTTGGAAGCATCACAAGAATTTAGTCTGAAACAAAGCAAAAACAAGTGTTATTTTTAAAGGGTTTATAAAAAAAGTAAAGAAAAATATCATCACGACCTTGTGGGGTGGTCAGAAACCAAACTTTACTATATGCCCTCGTGAAACGTCTAAATAATAAAAAATAATAAAATATTTAAGTCTACCTTAAGTCAGAAATGTGTACGAGTTAAAAAGCTTTAAAGTTAATTTAACTGGCCCCAAGTTATAAATTGCATTTAATAGCTATTCTATCATCATCATCATTTACAGCCCCTAGACCTCCACTGCTGAAAACTTGGGCCTTCCAGAACATATATCTGGAGAATTCGGCCTACACTCGCCACGCTGGCCAGACGGCTTGGCGAGGATATGATGTAAATTTTTAATGACAATTTATTAACGACCTTTAAGGATTTAAGAACGCGTCTTAAAAAAACATCAGTAAATAATATATGGTTTATTGCTTTAGTTGTTCATTGCAAATAAATCAAATAAAACAAACACCACATCCATCTGAGTATTGGTCTTTATCCGAATATATCAATCAAGTTCACTCAGGCTTAGCCCATATTTGTGGCAATCATCGATCATTTTCGGGATTAAATCGGAACAAAGCCAACATGTAACAAATTTATTATAAGCGCCATTCCCAAAATTATAATAACACACAATATTCCAGCTCTGACAATCGAATTGCTTGTTTCAGTTGAGTACAGACTAAAGAACATTTAACATTTTTTTAAGCGTTTCAAATGTTATGAGTTAGATCTACGAGTAGTTTTGTAAAAAGATTTTGTTGTTTTCTTGGATTGGATTGATGTTATATTTACAACAAAGTTAATAAGGCATTATCTATTAGGTATAAAACATAAGCTACCTTGCAAAAGGGTTTAGTTTAGTTTATTTATTTTGTAAGTAGGCATAGGACAATAAATATAATGTATTCTGCGCTTTTACATGTCAAAAAATTAATTAATATAACGAAAAGCTTATTTTCTGGGAAATAGCTTGTATTTGGAGCAGCACATTACAACCCAAATATACATAATTATAATCTTAAAATTATAGCTGCTGTAAATAGGCATTGTCATATTATAAACTAAGACATACACAATTATAAAAAGAATACATCAAGGATTATAGCTGCTGTAAAGTGGCATTGTCATACTATAAGCTAAAACATTATTAAAATGTCACATAAATTATAGCTGCTGTAAAAAGGCATTGTCATACTTTAGGTTGTAGCTAAATAGCTTCAGGGCCAAAGCTATGATGAAACTGAGCAAATGTTGATTGTTGTGAGGTAGACTGTATAATTAGTATTGTTTTTAGGAGAATTATCATAACTTTTAATATTGTTTTAACTTTTTAACCTTATTTATATTATTTTGTTTTGATTTTAATGTGCGTTATTTTCATCATCATCAGCCTGTATCTCTCCACTGCTGGATGTAGGCCTCCCCTAAGGCTCGCCACTTAACGCGATCTTTCGCTACCCTCATCCAACTCCCACTTCTTTAGGTCATCTGTCCATCTGGGGGAGTCGTCCCACTCTGTTACTTTTTTTTCAAACATAATTTGTATTTAGTCTGAGGGATGCAATCTAGTGACCTGAGATACAGATATCCTTCAGATATCCACTTCAGGCACCAGCTCTCATGCCCAGATTATCATTTTTTTATTTTCTGTAAACTAATATATGTCTTTAGAGAGAAATAAACGTTTTTTATTGTTATTATTAAAAATCGCGATGCCCTGGTGCATGCCGAAAAGGTATCATCACGACCGTAGACCTGCCCCATTGGTAAGAAACCACGCTTTTATTGAAGCGGATTCACATGTATCCAACGTAACTATAGGCCCATCATGACAAGTGGCAAGCTTGTCGATATCTTTAGCGCACGAGACTTGAGAAATATTACAAATTAATGAAATATTACAATTTTGTCCCAAACAGGAATCGAACCGCGCGTTCTCCGCGTCTAAATCTACGGTCTTAACCGCTAGACCAAGGAGGCAGAATCTTAAATTATGTATTTTTTTATTTTATATATATTTTTTTCGTTTAAATGATAATAATGCTATGAATATTATTAATGTGTTTTAAATTGTATAAACAAGTGGTAGGAGGCATGATGGTGGTAATTTGCTGTCGGCCGGCATCACTATGATGGGGATGATGGGGACTGATGTCAGTCATGAGTATCTGTACACACTTTTAATGAGAACAACAAATAGATGGTAGGTAGACTGATGGTGGTAAATTTCCCAATCTGCCGGGGCGGGGAAGTATCCACCGTTCGTGCCGATAAACCCAGTAAAGTGTATCCACACGTTTTGGGATCAGGCTAGAATTGCCGTCATGCCCAGTCAAGCTGGCATAGTTTTAGAGTGTCTGATTCCAGTTGCTAACATTCATGGACCTCGCGCGTCACTTACCATCAGGTGGGCGCAAGGTCACATATCGTGCTAGTAATAATAATAAAAACACTTTATACTTTTGACATTATGTGACAGTTTATTATCTGTCAGTGACAGCCAACCTTATGGACAATACGGAGCATTTTATACGAAAGTAGGTGCAATGAAATCATCAATACATAATTAGTTTAGTTAATTATTTTGCAGCAATAAATAAAATATTTTCTTTCTTCAGATGATAACCTAGGATGACGTATTTAAGAGGCTGTAATGATAATGCTAAATAGTGTTCAAATATGCTTCATGAAGTTACTAATTATAAATCAGTGCGTAAAGTTTTCACACCTTAGATTGAATCAAGTTCATAGACCTGATAGGTTCTAACCATCTACCAATGCTCGTGAAGTCAGTCACCTATTACAGATCATGTAGTAATTAAAAATATATTTATGGTCAATTTTCGTGCCCATAAAAGATACGAACTTAAAAACCAATTATCTACCTTACACTATGTTTCAGAGCTTTGCATAAACGATTCCGGTAATAAAAGTGTTTTGTCACTTTAGTTCCATATCATAGTTACTTTTTTTTCTTTATTTCATATTTAAGAATAATTTTGAGTTATTTAATAATCTGCATTTTTTTATACTTCACGTTTAAACCTAAATTAAATCGCTTTACTAGAGAAGCTTGAATGGATCCACTAATGGAGCGAAGATTACGTACAATGCTCTCTCAGAGAAAGTGCGGTAAATCTATGGACCTTACAATCACATACGAGTAGGTCTAAAGTGTGTATAAGAATAAAGAAAATCTTACACTTACCATTGATATATAAGTATTATGTATAGAGAGGCTAATACAACCAAAAAACGTGTCGCAATATCATGACAGAGCGCTAAAATATTGTGTCGTATAACCAAACTATTAAAACATGCAGCGCAGCTGATTGATTTTAATTTTTTTTAACCCCCAAAGGAGGTCCATTTTTACTTGTTACATATTACAATTTTGGCGCGCAAAGCATGGCGCAAACATCTGGTTCATGGTGTTTTATCAAGTAGCTTCTCCGCATTTAGTCTCCATTTAATATTGTCTGTGACCTTTACTTAAGTGGAACTATCCGATTTCCTCCAGGAAGGCCAGGGTCACGTTCCTCCAGACCTCAGGAAGAGTCCCCGTAGTATGGACGAACTTCAGTCTAAACGCAGCCACACTGCAGCACTCCATGAGTACATTCGCAGCCTTTTTCTACACAGTAGGCTATCTTTTATGTTCAGAGTATATAGATGTTTGTTAAAGGCAGCAGGTTCTGTCAGCATCCTTATCATTGTGCGAAGCTTAGCTCTGTTAATCAGGGGGTGGAAACTTAGAACTAGCAATTGTCAAAATTCGGTTCACATTAGTAGCGCCGCCTAGTAGATGGTAGGGTAGGGTAGTACTAAATTTAATGTGTGTGGTTTGACCATAATAGAGATAGATTTTTATAATTTTAACGGGTCTTTACGCGATTTACCTTAGAGACATATTTCTCCCGACGTTTCAGCCAAGTTGCATTGATGTCTCTTGTATAACGATCTGGAAGAGATATGTGGACGATGTATTTTGTGTCATCAAGGGAAACAAACCGGAAGTAGAGGAATTCTTATATTATCTAAACTCTCTTCACTCCACAATAAAATTCACATATGAAATGGAGAAAGATAGGCAGTTGGCTTTTTTGGATGTAAAAGTGATGGTGAGACCTGATGGCTCGCTGGCCCACACTGTATATCGAAAACCAACGCACACAGACCGATATCTACACGCCACTTCACATCATTATCCATGCCACCTGAGATCTGTTGTGACTTCATTGAGCAACAGGGCTTATGATCTCTGTGACCCAAAACATTTGGAACAGGAACTGTCACATGTTAAAGCAGTGCTAAAACGCAATGGATATGATGTGGCTCCGAGGTTGCTGCGACAGAAAAACAAGGTGAGATATCCACAGGTCAATCGGCTGCCCGCGTTCTTACCATATGTATGTGAAAGGAGTAACGGATAAAATTGGTACAGCTTTCAAAAAGTTATCCATCAATGCTGTGTACACACCATTCTCCAAAGTAGCAAAACACGTACGCACCCCAAAAGATGTCATTCCTTTTCAAACACCTGGCGTATATAAAGTGGACTGCAGCTGTGGGAGTTCATATATTGGCCAAACTAAGCGCACAATAGCCGAGAGGGTCAAGGAATATATAGCAGCTGTAAAAAACTACCAATTAAACAAGTCAGCAATAGCAGAACACCTAATGGATAGTGGCACAAACCATTGGATTGAGCTGCATGACCCAAAGATACTTTCCACCGATCGTCACTATTACCCTAGAATAGTACGTGAAGCGATAGAAATAAAGAAACACAAAAATTTCAATCGAGAGGGGGGTTATAAGCTATCTTCATCGTGGAATCCAGTAATCAATAGGTTTCGACGCCGGGAAAAATTACCCGGTGTCGCCAAGGATATTGTAAGTGTCGTGTGTCGTGATTTCTAAAAACTTTTAAAGTGATAAGTGGGTAGGTTTACATCTGCCGCCCAGTATGTACGAGACTACACCGCATAGCTTCAGTCGACCCGTGACCACGGCCAATGCAATTGGCTGAAACGTCGGGAGAAATATGTCTCTAAGGTAAATCGCGTAAAGACCCGTTAAAATTATAAAAATCTATTATGAGTGTGCGCGAAAGTTTAAAAAGTATAATAGAGATGCCATTTATTAACTAATTCAATAATTTGGTTCAATTCATTCAAGATGTCAACAAGAATAATTTTCAACAACACTACAACCTTAGTAAAAAAATAAATTTAAATGTATTGTGTAACTTTCAGTACCTGCCTGCGTATTATGTATATGGTAAACTAGTAACAAATTACACAATATTTTTAAATTATTGCGCAGTTAATAATAATATTTTTTTTTATTGCATAAGTACAACAGTTTCATAATGATACAGTTTGTTAATACAGTACTTAAGGCTATTTGTTAGTTGTACAAAGGGTGTATTAAAGTAGACTTTCTAACTCCACACCAAGCTACTTGTGTTATGGAAGTTAGCCTATTATTCTAGGTTATAAATTACAATTAGTGTTTACAAATAATAATTAAATAAATAAATAAAAATATATATTATATGTATAAACATTTTATGTACTTCTAGACTAAATTATGATACCAACATAAAAAGTAGGTAAAGGTATGTATAGTTAGACGACCAGATCAAGAGTTACTTGGATGGACTCAAAAAAATCTTATTATTCTATCTATATATAGAAGCTATACCTTTAATAGGTATGTATGGCATTTTAAGTATCCTACCATCCATCTGGCGACGGTAGTGTTCAGGTGAACGAGAGTTTTTTGCGTGAGTATCCACTCTTTTCCCAATTAGTTACTATTCTACTATACTCTTTGCTGTTAAGGCTCAAGAGTGAAGAAGATTTGCGTAAGGCGCCTGTCAGGGTTCTAGAAATATCGTATTAACTTAACTTTAAAATGAGTCTAAACTGATTGAGCTATAAAACAGTAAAACAAGCTTTCCGAACAGTGAGTGGTGTACAACACAAGAATCTATATATGTAAAATGTTCATTAGCAACATTGTTGCGTGAAGGGATGCATTCATCATTGTTCAATGCCCGCATGTCGCTGACGGACGTCGCATTTAGAAATGAATTGCAAACACGTATAGCTTATGTAAACCCACCGTATGGAAAATACTGTTTGTCACATTGTAACTTTACCTATACTTGTACAGCGGTGGCAGTATAATACTTTAAGCGCAACGTCAGATTGTCTAAATAGGGGTACTCCGTTATTTATAGTCAGTTTTAGCATGATTTTAACCGTGATTTTGTCCTTGCGAATATGAACTCTATTAACATTTGACATAGACAGTTTACGTAAATAATAAATATGTAAAGAGTAAATAATAATCATTAACCACTAAACAGAAACCAAGCTTTTAAAACTAATAAATACATATCTTCATGACAGTACCCTGGATCTTGTGATAACTCATTAATCAAAACTAAGATTTCAGATCATAGTTCTGGAGAACGCCGCGTTCTCTCGTCACCATAGTCGGCCATTATATACATAAAAAATATCTATTAATAGTACCTGCAGCCCAATTTTGTTACTTAGTCGCAAACGTTATTCAGATAAAGTAACAGAATAGGGCTGCTGGGCCCCGATTCTGGCGCCTTCGACATGCATGTCCGCTCGATTTGTTCGAACAAAACTCATTCGAATATTTCGAACTTGCGTGTATTTGAAAGCGCCAGAAATAGGTACCTGGTCGTAAATGTAATGAAAATATTAGGTATCATAATCTCATTAAGGTTACTCAATTTAATATTGGATATTGGTCCAAAATGCAGATTATTACGGAAGGAAATTGTGGTCTATTATCTTGTCGGAAATTTTGACTTTGAACCCTTTATAATTAAAATAGTTATCAATATTAATTTACCTCAAGTTTCATAGGACCTTTTACAAGCTAATCAAGTTCAGATCGATACAAGGTATTATATTCAGGTATCAAAATTATTAACTAATAAATTGCTATCTCGAGTCGGACTTCGTGGTCTAGCGGTTAAGACCGTAGAAATTAAATTAAATTCAATAAAATATTTGGTAGAATATATGTTTACAATTATAGGTCTTAATTATATTACATATATCACATGTTACGTCAGTAACTGCATGCATTTTTTTTTTACAATTGCTATAATATTAAATTTAGAAACAGTCTTATAAACAGTCTTTTGCGCCGTTTGGGGTCGAGACGATGGGCCCATGAGGACCTTCAGCAAGGCGCCTGGCCAAGGAGTTCTGTCAATTATTTCTGCCAACGTATTAGCCTCGCTATACGGAGAGGAAATGAGGTCAGTCTTCTTAAGACTATCTCTGATGGGACGTCTCTAGAAAATATTATTTATTTATAGTTTAGTTTATTTTTAATTTTATAGGTCTGTGGTGTGGGCTGCGACATGTGTAGACACATTAGCCTCAGCTCATATCCAGGCAACCTCGTCCAGCGCGGGGTTTGCGGCGATTTCTGCCGAGAACCTCAAGCTACGAGTTTGCGCTGTTTGGGGTCGAGACGATGGGACCATGGGGACCCTCGGCTAAGCGTCTGGCCAAGGTGTTGTCCAAACTGCTGACAGAGAAATCAGGAGACAGTAAGGCTGTCAATTATTTCTTCCAACGTATTAGCCTCGCTATTCAGAGGGGAAATGTTGCCAGTGCAGAGACTATCCCTGAATTGACGTCTCTTGAGGACATTTTTTATTTATAGTTTATTTTTATTTATTAAGTTTAGTTTATTATGCACTTTTCTTACGTACATTTGTCATAGATTTACAACACCACCGTTCCCGTGCCTCGGAGAGCACGTTAAGCCGTCGGTCCCGGTTTCACTAATACCAACTTGTGAAAACGTTAATAAATTGTCATTAAAAAAAATGACATCATATCCTTGCCAAGCCGTCTGGCCAGCGTGGCGAGTGTAGGCCAAATTCTCCAGATATATGTTCTGGAAGGCCCATCTCCAGCAGTGGAGGTCTAGGACACTGTGTTCTAGGGGCTGTAATGATGATGATGAAGTTTAGTTTATAGTTATTAAATTTTATTGAAGTAGTTTGTAATTATTATTTTATATTTTGTAGATATTATTTTTCGAATTGTTCATTAATAAACGTAGGTATTTAGTAAAATATTAATACCAAAAAAAAATTATTTCAATGAAATGTTTAGATAAAAGCGTTAAAATATGCAATCATTAGCAAAACATATCCAGTATTCTCCCGCCATTCACGATACCTTTAAAGGTATGTACCTAGAAGATTTTCGTGTATGAAGCTTTCATTCGACTTCAATAGAATTTCCTCGGCTGCGAGTGACACCTCAATTGGGACCCTCGGCAGTTGGCACCTGTCACCTGTCGCCGACATCCGCGATCCTCAACGACTAGTTTCGCAAGATAATTTCATGCGCACTTTAATACTTGAAAGCAAAATTATACATATATTTTCTCTTTAGACATCTGTGAATCGTTTATTATTAGAACACTGTCGGAGATGGGCCTTCCAGAACATATATCTGGAGCATTTGGCCTACACTCACCACGCTGTAGGTTGGCGACGATCTAATGTCAATTTTTAATGACAATTTATTAATTATTTCACAAGTTGGTATTAGTGGAGTAGCTTAAGCTTAAGCCTTAAGCCTTAAAATTTATAACAAATGTACGTAAGAAAGGTAAGTTTGTTTGAAGCGGTGATATTTTTATATAAATATCACCATGGCTAGCTTACAATATTAGTTCTCCTTGAATGTAAAAAATGAGAACAACAAATAGGTGGTAGGCGGACTGATGGTGGTCAATTGCCCAGTCTGCCGGGGCGGAGAAGTATCCACCATGCATGCCGATAAACCCAGTAAAGTGTATCCACACGTTTCGGGATTAGGCTCGAATTGCCGTCATGCCCAGTCAAGCTGGCATAGTGTTAGGGACTGTAGTCAGTCATGAATGTCTAATTCCAATTTAAAGTAACGTAAATAAAATTTAAATTATTCGCGCCAATTCGATTTACGTTTTTAAATAATACAGGAGGATCAACCGGTTTGATTCACGGTATCCTAGCCTAGGTATTTTTTTTAGAAATCTAATGATCTAGTTTTAGTTTTTATCAAAAGCGGCCCCGTGACTCTTTTAAGCATTTTTCGATATTCCTTGTAGTTTAGGATATGGCCTTGAAGGCACACTTGAAAAATTCTCCTGTATACTATTTTGTGGTAATTTTAAATTGTATTACTGGCGTACAAATATATAACAAGAAGCCAAAAAGTATGAGACCCAATGACGTCATACTCCGCGATTTGCGGATGGAAACACTGGGCGAGTTCGTGCGCCGTCTAGCCAAGGGAAAGGGAATGTTCGCACGGGCAGAGAGGTCAAATTTCCTACTCGTGAGAGATTTGGCCCCCTGCACGCTAGACCTCCCGAGGTTCGACGGCGCATGGCGCGCGATTTGATAGCCTGATCACGTTGACATTCCGCGGCCTCCGCCGCGCCCGCTCGTATTAAATTTAACTTATAATAAAGGTTTCCACGCCCTGCCCGTAGTTACTTGCAGCGAATGCTACTTTTGTAAGGAGGCCAACACCTCGTTACAAATTCCCGTCTTCCCCCGGAATGGGGGGGGGGTCTGAGATGACTAGTTGTATGCATGAGACCCAAAGCTACTTTATTATTTATTATTATTAGTCTATGACTGTGCATTGCCGGTAATGGTAGTGTTCGACATGCACTTTCAATTTGATTTTGTTGTTTTACAGAAAATATGCCGACCTGCATGCTACGGAAGTGTAAAACATGTTCTTCTATGACAATAAAACCTCGTGTAAGTTTAATTTCGTGAGTTAATGGTGATTAAAGTATTCACTTAATACACACGGAACATTCTAGAAGTTGCCATTAAGAAATAGTTCTGCTACTCGATCATAGATGGCGCTACGTGACAAAGAAAATGCCGTAAAAAATAATGTAACATACATTAATTAGAATAACAATTAATGCCCGCTCTATCTTACATTTGATCCCTTTGTATAAAACTGAATTGGAATGGGCTCTATTTTGACATACTCATATCAACATATGCGACAACATATTTTTTTGGCCCCGACAATACTTGTTTGTCTATTGAATACGTGTACAAGCATAAAGTAATAGGGGATTTACATGTTTCGACATTCGGCATGCAGCTAGTTGCTGACCAAATCGCTAGATCTGCGTGCTACGGAAGTGTAAAACACGTTCTTCTTTGACAAGATAACCTGTTAGTTTTTAAATTAATATACACTGTACATTCTAGAAAGTGTCATTAAGTAATAGTTCCACTACCCGATCATAGATGGCGCTATTATACATGCACACAATTATGGCCTTAAAACGACAACGGACATTTCAAGCATCTTCGGAATATCGCTTCGTCTTGCGCTCGGCCCCCCATCGGGAGACTACTTCCTAAAGAAGTGATCTCGGAGGAGAGCTGAAGTAGTCGAAACCTAGACCACCTGAGTTCGTGAACCACACGGGCGCTGTTATCCCAGCACCAAAATTGCATGAATTACCAGGGGGCGGTTACCGATACTGCCGGAGAAAACGGGGGAATTTCTCCATCCCCAACCCAGGCCCATTAGTCATCCGGGCCTGGACGACCTCAATGCCTGTCTAACCTTAAAAACTCTAAGCATAAGGTTGACATTAGCTCCATGAATTGCTCAGTAGACATGTTTTTTTACTGTAGCTATAAAATTTCGAAGTTTTGCTACTGGACGTTAGGTGGTGTAAAAAATATCTTATATAAAACAAAGGCTTAATGACTGCTCTATCTTATAATTGACCTCCTTGCCTGCAACTGATTATTTACTTACACGGTTAATTTTAGTCAGTCGTTATTTATTTTATTTATTTATTTAAAATCTTTATTGCACTATGTACAAAGGCGGACTTAATCCCGCTAGGCATTCTCTGACAGCCAAACCTTTAGGACATTTAGACAGTATAGATCGTAGGTGTAACCGCGGCAAAGTCAGATGCTAGTCTACTTGCTTGCTTGGTTTGGACTTTAGTCACTTGCGGTCTAGGCGTGAGGCAGATATCGACCCATGTAAACCCCGCATAACATTCACATACCTAGTCTAAAAATAACATCGATATACACCCGGAATCATATCAATCAAACTGACATTTGTGTTGTATGCTTCATTTCAGATGGACAGGTGTTTATTATGTTGGTATTATTTGCTATAGGTAAGCTAGCTATTTGTCCCAGCTTTGACTGTATAGTAAATTCGTTTTTTTATTATTTATTTATTTAAATCTTTATTGCACAAAGACAAAGGCGGGTTTATAATGCCGCTAGACATTCTATCCTAGCCAACCATATATGATTGGGATAACTTGAGCACCTAATTGAAAGGTAGGTGCAAAATTGTATTAAATTCTACGGTTTAACTAGATTATTACACACTAATACACATGTATATATATACTCGTACATCTACATATACCCATACATATTATTACATACACTAAATATTATATATTAATAGTATCAATATACTAAATTCTATTAAATAAATTATAGTAACTACATACACATACATATGTAATGTACTTACTTTTGTAATTCGTACATCGTACATGCTAGATGGTTGGTTCCTTCTTGGATAGATAAGGTACGTCAAATACCTTATGTCTATTAAAGGTTTCCAAGGTTTTGTATTTTTTATCAAAGTCTCAGTACGTGAGACATACAGTTATTTATATTAATTAACAATTCTTGTTGGGCTAAAAAAAGGCTAATAAGGTTAATGAAAAAATATATAAAAACACTTGAGTATAAAATATTTAATTTGTCTGTCTTAGGTCTTATAGCTGATAATGTGACAATGCCTATTTACAGTAGCTAAAATCTTAACTGAAATTTATATTTTCAAAATTGTGTCTGTATTAGCTTATATTGTAAATGGCAATTTACAGCAACTATAATTTTAAGTGTTATAATATTCTTGTATTTTTTTTTTCTATCAATCCATATATAAATATTGTAAAAATTAATACGTGTAAAAGCGCAGTATACATCTCTATTTGTCCTATGCCTACATGCAAAATCAATTAATCGAATTGAATTTTCGTAATACTGGAGGGGTAATTTTATTGATTAGGTGCGAATAGCAGAGCTATTTCAACGGAAAACATCCATCGTAATATTATAACAACTCTAATCATTCCATTGCGTCTTCTTATAGAATTATATGAATGCCCAATTAATTCGCAAGACTCAGTGAATCGATTAAAATCCACTCGATTGATTGCCGATGTAATGTCGAATAAGGCCGTAGATTAGTTGAGATTTTTATTACTTTTCCACTCCAGTTTAAAACAACGTTTTTATTGCACGCAGTTCCAATGGACCATAATCGGTAGCAGACTGTAGCTAATAGCTCGCTTATAATAGATCCTACCAACTGACTCACCGAACATTTGGCTAAACGAAGGTTAGATGTAACTAAAACATTTATTTAAGACTACTTCTCGTAATTTATGTATTATTAGCTGTCTGATATATAATTTAACAAAATCAATAACTGAAATACAGAATAATTTATTATAAAGAGAAAAAAATTAATTAAATAATCTATACAATAAAAACTAAAAGTCATAATAAGCGTTAATATTTATATAATTAAAACTGCTTCATTCATTCATTACATCCCCTTGAACACAGCGCGAATTTGGCCAACACTCGCCAAACTGGCCAATTTTTTATGACCATTTATTAACGATTCCACAAGTAGGTATTAGTGGAACCGGGACCGACGTGCACCCCGAGGCACGGGAACGGTGGTGTTGTAAATCTATGACAAATGTACGTAAGAAAAGTGTATTTCTCATTGGTACATGACGGGTGGGTTTAAACCGACCTTTGTCTTTAATGTACGCGTTCTTACAACCGTGCCACCACCGTGCGCGCGTTCTTAAAACTGCTTAAAAGTAAAAAATAAAATAAATATAAACTAAACCAAATTAAAAATAAACAATAAGTACTCATAAAAACTGTCCTCTAGAGACGACCCTTCAGGGAATGTGCCAATAGGACTGGCAACATTACCCCTCTGTATAGCGAGGCTAATACGTAAGCCGTTTGGACAACTCCTTGACCAGACGCTTGGCTGAGAGTTCCCATGGACCCATATCGTCTCGACCCCAAACGGCGCAAATTCGCAACCTGTACCGAGGTTGGCGTATTTGCGCCGCTTGAGTTTACGCATAAACCGGCGCACTTTCTACGCTTGAAGAGGTCGCCTGGATGTGTCTATACATGTCATCAAAAACTAAATTTATTGAAATTAAATACTTCCAAAAAAATAGCTACACGAACTCGCTGTTATGTTTGATAGTTTTTCTTGCTAGTGGGGTCGCATTTCGTGCTTTAATAAATGTCGTCATTTACCTTATACCATCCCTGGGTTCCACGTAATATTTCCAGCAATTTTAATCTGAATCGGTCCAGTAGTATAAGCCTGAAGCTGAGTCAAACAGACATACAAAGCATCTTTCGCATTTAAAATTAAAAAAAAACTTTTTTTTTCCGGCATGATCTACAACGCCACTGTTCTCGTACCGCGGAGACCACGTTAAGCAGTCGTCCCGGTTTCACTAATGTTGGAACCGAAATCGTTAATAAAATGACATCAGTATGACAGTGTGACAGTGAAATTTCGTAAACGCAACTATAGTAGTAGAATTTTTTTACTGAATATTCGATGTTCATTGCCTGTTATTATAGCCAAACTTGCAATAACACGCAATGTAAAATAAAAAAACGTAACTACAGCAGTTACGTTTTCCGAAACTTGCATGTTACACTAAGCACACTGATTCACACCCATTTATCCAGCGTGGCGAGTGTAAGCCTAATTCTCCAGATATATCATGTTCTGGAAGACCCATCTGGAGCTGTGGAGGTCTAGGACTCTGATTTCTACTGGCTGTAATGATAACAAAAATTGGAATACTTATTTTTAAAAAAAATAGGATATATTTGTTGGTTTTCATAGCTGGAGGTTAATTTATGGATAAAATATAATTATAATTGTAAAGATGAAGGTGTACCCTTTTTTAGTAATTATACTTTTACCAATTTTTTTGTTATCCTCTTTGTAATATTAATAGGCTAGCAAAATTTTACTCAAACACTACTTGAATTTCTTATTTCAGTATCTTATTTATTTTATTTTCCTGCTCTATTGTTATATTAACAAAAGGCAGACATTGTCTATAGGCATGAGCTATGTTAAAATAATTACGGTATTAATAGTAATACTATATGTACTAACTAGTAAAAAAAGTAAAGTATCATCACGACCGTTTCCCTTTCGGGGTGGTCAGAAACCATCTTATAAATAAGCGGATTCACATTTAGCCAACTTTACTATAGGCCAATCATGACAAGTGGCAAGCTCGTCGATGTCTCCAGCGTACCAAACTCGAGAAATATCACAAATAAATTAAATATTAATTAAATGTACAATTTATTTACATTAATAAATATTTTTTGTGTCCCGACCAGGAATCGAACCCGGTACCTCCGAGTGTAAATCCACGGACTTAACCGCTAGACCACGGAGGCAGTACTAACAAATGAATATAAAAATACATATGTATGTAGAATCTTCAGTGACACTCGCCTGATGAAGAGGAATCGATTTACGTGGGAATCATCAAAATTGCAGTGTGCCACAAAGGAACAAACATACATACATACAAACGTAGGCTGATGGCTTTGGTCGTGCAGACGGATAAAAAGAAGAACGTCACACCCCCCCTAGTACCCACTCTAACCCTCTCATACGAGAGGTTTGCTCCTACGACCTCAAATCCTTCTGGAAGAGGCGTCGTCCCAGAAGTGTCCTGCACGACACCGGGTCATCGGCAATCGACTGATTGAGGGCTCCGCCAAGTCCTCTGGCCGCCAACCTAAGGACCCCCCGACCCTACCACTGCCACCTCCTCCGTTCCAGTTGCCGCCGATCCAGCCGCAGCTGTCTTCGTCCTCCTCCTCCATTACCCCCTCGATGGTTTCCCCGCAGACCCCTACCCCTCTGCTGCCGTCGTGTAGACTTTTGCTTCGCATGCTTGCATGACGCGGCGAACGAGTGCCTTCACTCCGTAGCCACGACTCAGACTTAGCTGTAAAGGCACACAGGGCCAACAGTGAGATAGAGACGGTTTATAGGATTTTAGTCCGTAGGCGCCCTGGGGCTTCACTAGGAAGCTTCACGGATGAGTCGGGCATGCGACCCCCACCCGCGTTGGCCCTTCAGGCAGGGGGCGTATCATTGATGATTTATTGATTCAAAAAAAAAAAACTTCATTACAACAACATATTTGAACAATGCAGACAAGTCTAACGTTTATTTTATTGGTACGCGATACATCCGCAAGTTTGCCAATTGTTATGATAAGTTCCTAAATTAAAAAATAGCAAAGCGTGGCAAAAGTATGCAGAGATAAGGGGGGCTATATCCAACAGAGACATCCTTAGATAGACCTATATCCATTGCTATAACAATACAATATTTAACCTAGGTTAAGCGTAGTGGATCATCACCTATCCAGGATAGACCTGCGCTCAACAGTGAGGTGTTTTGGATTGAAGACGACAGGAATACACGTCTAGTGTAAGTCGTAAAGAACTTCTAAGTAACACACGTCGTAAAAGGACTATAACAATAACTATTGGTCGCTAAAATGTGAAATAATATTGCGTAACAAAGCTTTAATAGGGCGCGTGTCGTGGTTGTTGTAATTAATTAAACTGACCCTTCGGTACATCCAGAAACCATCTAAAATCTAAACACAGCTAAGCGACTATAACCCTTATTATCTTTATATTTAGTGGTGTTATTCGTGAGTCGTATGAGATCGCGGTTAGGACTAAGAATTGAGTATTTTATTAGTTGGTCGCCGCCACACCTTAGTCCTTCCCTAAAGGGTCTCCTATTAAGGGAGTGCGTTTATCCCGCTACTCGTTAACGGGATTTCCCCCGGAAACAACTTTATATTTAAGGTTATGATTCAAAGGATCATTTAATTTGTCTTTTGTAGGGTGAAGGTTATCAAAATAGGCCAAGAGGTTATTAACGATTTGACATTAATGCGACTGTACATTTTGATAAACATTGACAAACTATGCAATATTATTTTAAAAAGCATTAGGTAACAACCAATTAATTTGTACTCATTTTTATTTTACCAAAATTTATAGAGTATCTTGTTTCCTAGGGGCTGTAATGGTGACTGGCGATTTTGGTATGTCACCAAGTTCTTATGACTATTACAAATCGAGGGTATTTAGGCGGAAACGAATGAGTTCACAATATTTATTTATTTAAATCTTTATTGCACAGATTTAATGCCGCTAGGTATTCTATGTCAGACATCCTTTGGGATAACTCTTGGTGCTTTGACGACACCTACGTTGAGCGCTGTAAAGTAAAAAGTAAATAAAGTATTATCACGAACGTTTCCCTTTCGGGGTGGTCGGAAACAACGCTTATAAAGAAGCGGATTTACATTTAGCCACCTTTACTATAGGCCAAACATGACAAGTGGCAAGCTCGTCGATGTCTCCAGCGTACCAAACTCGAGAAATGTCACTAATAAATTAAATATATGTGTCTCGACCAGGAATCGAACCCGGTACCTCCGAGTCTAAATCCACGGACTTAACCGCTAGACCACGGAGGCAGTTACTTTAAGGTTAATAAATTGTCTTTAAAAATTGACATGTCTGATGCCAACCCGTCTGGCTAACGCGTAGCGGATGTAGGCCAAATTTTTGGAAGACCCATCTCCAACAAATTATGAATATTTGATAAGTATTATCAATCATACAACTTGATGAAATTACCTATACGTTGAAACAAATTATAAGTACACAAATTTAAAATGCTGAAAAATTAAAAAGGAAATGAAAAGTTTACTCAAAAATGCAGCTATATATTGGCAGAACGGATACAAAATGCGAAATCTATGAAAGAGTTGGATTGAAAGAAACTGAAAATGAGAAAAAGTATGCTTCGTTGGTCTCGAACAAACATGTGCAGGAAATGAACAAAGAAGCTTCCAAGTAATGCGAACTTATGTCAGTTATAAAATATGATATCATCTGTCTGATAAGGCGAACGATGCAGACATGCATCATATTGTAGGTACTATATAAGTAATATTTATTATATTAGAAACTCAGCGCGAATAATATTTAATTTATATTAGGTATTTACTCGAAAAATCGCGCGGTGGTAAGAAAGCTTTTCTTGAAATTCTACAAAGGTCGGTTCAAATCTTTTCGGCATGTACCAATGAGAAAATTATACTTTTCTTAAGTACATTTGTTTACAACACCGCCATTCCCGTGCCTCGGAGAGCACGTTAAGCCGTAAACGATTCGAGTTCGATAGCAACTTGTGGAATCGTTAATTAAATGTTATTTAAAAAATGACATAAAATCCTCGCCAACCCGTCTGGCCAGCGTGGCAAGTGTAGGCCAAATTCTCCAGATATATGTTCTGGAAGACCCATTACCAGCAGTAGAGGTCTAAGGCGCTGTGTTCTAGGGGCTGTAATGAAATGAACGAATGAAAATTTAATACCGAAACCTGGACTCTTATGGTGGACTTAAGAAACTACAATCGACTATAGTGAAATCCATGACTAATTCTAAGTGATCCCCAGGATTGAGGAGAATGACGCAAGAAGGAGGCGGAAGAGAAATAACACTGCTCTGATGATTCGGAATTTTGAAAGTATAAGCGAATAACAGTTTGTCTGTTATATATAATGTGAAAATACGAGAACCTATCACGATCAAATTAAGAAAAGCTCTGTCAATAAGTGAAGTAACGAGAGGGCAAAAAAAGGATGTGGCTAATAGGACAACTGGCGTTTAATTGTCTCTGCGGGCGAGAAAAATACCACAGTACGAGTTAAATGTGAAATTGCATGCTTCAATCAATAATGAATACTTGTATATGTTCTTATTAACATCATTAAATTATTAATTATTTTAGTACAAAATTAATGCTTATTTTGAGAACTGGAACATTTATTGATTATAATTGATATATAACGTTAATAACGTAAACTTAAAGTTCTAATTGAAAAATCATATTATTTTGTGCAAGAATTTTTAAATGACCAAATTAACATTTTATCTTTTGTGGTGTGTAATTATATAATTATATGTATCTTTAAAATACATATATATAATATTTATCTGCAACAAATAAAATGTGTTAGATGTGTTTCTTACTTGGTAAAATATATAAATTGAAGCTTAAAATATATAATTTTGTACGCCTCATGGCAGAAAACAGCTGCACTTTTATAAACTAGGTTAATATATTAACTAGGTTACCTGTGTTGAAACAAATAAATGATTTGATTTGATTGATTTGATTTGAACCTTTAGAATCCGTTCCCAGTAAATATCTGTCAGGCCCCGCAGAGCTAACTTGAAAAAACTTGTATATGCACACTTCATGAAGTCATGTTAAACTTAATTCGTTTCTGACGTTGTTGATAATAATGCCTGTATTTAATATGGTTATAGACAGTATTAGACTTACTTATATGTATGTAGTATTCAATTTTTAAATTAAATAATTTACTTAGTACATAGGCAATATATTTAGCACTTTTACACTTCATAACAGTGTCATCAGTATCATCACGACCGTTATCCTTTCGGGGTGGTCAGAAACAACGCTTATAAATAAACAGATTCACATTTAGCCAACTTGACAAGACCAATCATGACAAGTGGTAAGCTTGTCGATGTCTCCAGCGTACCAAACTCGGAAAATATCACAAATAAATTAAATATTAATTAAATGTATTTACTCTACCTACCTTCAAGTCTAAATCCACGGACTTAACCGCTAGACCACGGAGGCAGTTTTATTCATAACATTTTTATTATATATAAGTATATATGTCATTATATTACCTAATTAGGCCTGTAATTGCACCTACCCTTTATGGTCTGATAGCTTTTTCATCCCGAAGCGAAGGTTTTACTGTCATAGAATGACTAGCAGCATTAAGTCAGCCTTTGTACTTTGTGTAATATTAAATAAATAACAATAAATGATAGATCATGATATGTTATAACAAAAACGCATCAAATTTAATAAAAAAATAAATACAAGCGAAATCGAATATGTGCACATGAATCCAATACCCACATAAAGTCCTACATAAAACATTACACCATTAGATTTCCTTCCTGGCAATATTATACCGTACTGGGATCAAGCAAGACGTCTTGAACGTCGGCCACGGTCTCAGAGCTTGATTTATATGACGTGGCTTAGCTCTATATTACGATTATGAACGTGAATACGTGCCTTATGGTTTAAGCGTCGGTTATATGGGGTAAAGGCAATATTATAAAGTTTACAAATCGGTATAGCTTAAATATAGAATAGTTGATGTTAAAATATTTGACAAACGCGGTTCCTGTCGAATTATTTTCGTTCGTTTATTCATTAGAACCCCTAAAACCCAGTCCTAGACCTGCTGGAGATGGGCCTTCGAGAACAAAATTCTGGAGAATTTGGCCTACATGTCAGACGGGATATCGAGTGTTTCAGGAACAATTTATTAACGATTCCAGCATCTGTTACTGTGTAAAGGTTTCTACAACAGACAACAGCAAATAACGTTACGCGTGCGTTCATTTTAAAAAATGTTACTTATTTTTTGTTTTAATTAACCATACTTTTGACTTATTAATTAATGTATAAAACTATGTTTAATTTAAATATATTATTTTATTACAATGAGTTGTTAAACTTGTT
Organism: Tinea semifulvella; assembly: GCA_910589645.1. Classification (NCBI taxonomy): domain Eukaryota; kingdom Metazoa; phylum Arthropoda; class Insecta; order Lepidoptera; family Tineidae; genus Tinea; species Tinea semifulvella. The sequence continues at coordinate 11,931,648 of OU342586.1, forward strand.
ATAAACGCACTGCAGACAATATTTATGTTTCCCCAATGATTTTGAAGTGGTAATCCCATGGGTCACTTTTGAAATAGGGATAACGTTATTTTGACGTAAGCTCGGCTATGATCGGCAAAACTCGTGCTAAAAATGGCAATAAATAATAGAATCCGCTATTTTGACAAACTAACGTTTGCGCTTAAATACAGAAATACGGTTGCAGGGTTTCTTTAATATTTTTTATTATATCATAGACATAAAGCATAAGGACATATCGCCGCGTTAGAGCGAAAACCAACTCATTTTTTTCAGTAAATTCACTGTTTACATCAGTTGTTTAAAAAACTTCTGCTCTTCCCAGTGATAAACTAAGCACTTTGACGCTTACTTTTATAGATAATGGGTACTAAAAGACATTAAACGAAGGGTTTTAGCCGACAACGCAAATTCAAAGTAATTAAATGTACGTAATATTTTTGTGCAAAAATGGCTAACTTAGTTGTTTTTTTTTCTAACACGGCGATATTTATATTTCCATAGAAATTAAATATCTAAGAATGTTTAGAAGGAACGCCTCTGAATAGAACTGAAAGAGTTTAATATTCATTGCGAATAGAACTGGTCTATCTCTAGCTTCATATATAAGTCTATGGGCTAACCTAATTCCCGTTGCATCAAGTTTTGTATAAACTTATGACGGAAATATGATATAATTACCTACATCAGAACACCCATAACGTAAACAGAGTAATTTTAATAATAGTCCGAACCAGAATATCCGTGCGAACTCGAATGCACGTAAATCAGCTACGATATACGAGTACGTACTTATAGCATATATTATTCTGTATATACGGTTTAGAAGTAGGTCAGGAATAATATACGAAGAGGACAGTGCAACAATAGCGAATATTATAATTTTAGAAACTCCATTTGTTCGTATATTCCTATAAATAAAACATGTCCTCTGGAGAAAGAAATAGTCAGAAAGAGGCTACCAGCCTTCGTGGCTAACTCCGTTAGCCGTCTGGACAGCTTCTTGGTTTGGCTGAGGGAGGGTTGGTCTCTATGGCCGCATCACCTCGACCCTAATCGGCGCAAATTCGTAACCTATACCGAGATTGTCATATTTGCGCAGCTTAAGGTTCTTAGTAGAAACCACTGCACTCCCTGCGCTGGATGTGAGATAGGCCTAATGTGTCTACATATCTCGCATCTCACACCAGAGTCCTGTCGTGGTCATTGTAGATTTCTTTCACTGTCACTGTCAAACCTGAAGACCCTGGTGGGTAGTTGGTCTTGTGGTGTTATGTATAATAAATATGATTATCTTAAAACCAGTAGTTATTTTTATGTATAGTATTTATAATATATGTTTATGTATTAATGTTATCTATATGTTATGTATATGTGTATGTATTAATGTTATGTATATAGTATTTAAGTATATGTATGTTTATATAGGAATTGCTTACTTTTATGATATTTATTGGAATAAAAATAATTTATAAATATAATTTTCACTATCCTCGATCTAACAAAGAAATCTCATTTGTCCCCACGGTCAACGGTCAGAGAATGCCTTACGGCATTATGTTCGCCGATTGTAAATTACAATAAAGATTTTAAATAAATAAAAATAAATGCCGTCGGATCTCTTTCTATCGCTCAGCACAATCCCAGAGGGTTCTAAGATCGCGGTTACTCCAGCATTAACAAGAGCCTTTCGGATAATCGGCACTTCACAGCACAAGAAAGCCTGTGGTGTCCGTGACGTTTTACTGGTTCGCCACACCGATATTTGTCCGGGTGAACAGTCCGGGCTCCGAGACGAAAGGATTTTTTCTATTAAATAATACTCGTATATACCTCTATACTCCAATAACATTTAACACTATGTCCTTCGAATAAATGGGGTGTATCAGCAAAGCTTTTTGTAGATGTCGCTAGCGGCAATGGTACCTTGTTTTACATTTTTATAACAGAGAAATGTATTTTAAATTAACGTTACCTACCTTTAAAGGCGAATTAAGAAAGCGCACACCGTCTTTAAAAAGAAAAAATGTTTAATTAATAGAACTGCAATTTTGAGATCACCATATCTTTGATTTCTCTTGGAAACCTTGATTTGTACACTTAAAAGCTGCTCACTTCGGCATAATATCTAGAAAATAATAAATTTCGTAAAAAAATACGAGTTTTTTTATGCAACTGACAGATATATTAGGTACCATCTATCATGCGCCATCTATCGTGATAAAAATTTAGTGACACACCCCATTAATGAGTTCTGTTATAGTTAAGAGGGTTTAGTGCTAGTGCTTCCCTCTCGCTCACACAATCTAATATTTTCAAAGATTTTTTAAGTCGGAGTGTACTTTTGACTATTAACTTTTTAGGAAATGAAATCACGGACTTTTTAGACATATTTTCACATTTGTATATTTTTAGACAGAGAAAAATCTGAAAAACCACAATTTTACTAAAACAAATCTATTATTAATAAATCTCTAAAATATACCTAATTTTATTTCCTAGAAAGTTAATACCTTTCTCAAAAGTACACTCACTCTAAAGGATTTCGGTCTACCTATTTCAGCACGGATAAGTGCATTATTAAAAAAAAAAAACTGTTTTGCCGCTCTAAAACGGCCTCAATACGACTAGTTCGTACATCCATCTACCTAGTTAGTCAATAATTATTATTCTTATCTCTATTAAATTTAAAGTAGTAAAGTAAAGAAACAAAACATACATGTTTTTATTTCCACTATGTTACCAAACGTACGATAGTGCGCTAGCACATTAGAAGACGCACGAAACCTTTCAATATCCAAAATGTTTTTTGTCGTGCTGAAAGGGATACGTTTACGGCTAAATAACAAGAATTCGGCTGCAGCTCACGACATCGTATGTCGTGCTAGTAGAAAGGCGACCAAAACAAGATTGCTGGTCTGGTCATATACTCGTATATGTTGGTCTAAAACAGTATCTTTATTAACATCAGTTTCTGCTAGCTTCATGGTAGTTCTTCATTCGTGGTGCACAAGATAGGAATCTTGTATCCTAATTTAACCACTACTGGAATAAAGCTAAAAAGCGCAACTACCTAGTGGTCTAGCGGCTACTGACGGAGACTTTATTGTTTAGACGCAAGGGATTTGATTCCTGGTCGGGGAGTTGACAATAGACATGAATTGTTAAATAAGTTATATTTTTTTTGGTATGTAACTGACTACTTGAAAAAAAACCAACTGATTTTATTTATTGGAAAACCTACAGTCAACAATATTTATTTTTTAAACTGCCTCCGAGGTCTAACGGTTAAGTCCGTGGATTGGATTCGTTCGATTCCCGGTCGGTCAAAAATATTTTTTTTGTGATATTTCTTGAGTTTGGTACGCTAGAGACATCGACAAGCTTGCCACTTGTCACGATGGGCCTATAGTAAAGTTGGCCAAATGTGAATCCGCTTCTTTTAAAGTGTGGTTTCTGACCACGATACGGTCGTGATAAAACTTTAACTTTTTGACAATATTATTTTATAGTACAATCCGTTTGACTTCCCTTTTTTATACTGAACACGACATATGATATCGCGCCCATCTTGGGGTAAGCGGCACGCGAGGTCCAAGAATAGGGGCAACTGACGCCAGCCACTAACGACCAACATCAGTCTCTACCACTATGCCGGCCTAACAAAATCCTTTTTCACATTTCGCTTGAAGGACTCCAGGTTATAGGAGTGGGGAAACACACTGGCTGGAAGCCTTCAGACTTATACTTGCCTGAATAAAAAGTTCTTGAAAAATATATATAAGGTTGTGTAGACCGCACGATTTTTCAATTCCGCCTTGCCCTCGACTTTAAAAAAAAAATGAGTATGACATAAGGCGTGTGAAATTAGACTTGTAACAGGATATTATATAAATATCCAACTCAATATTGGTCATATTATGGCTTTGTTTATTATTATGTATTTTTTTAATATTATTTCTGCCCTTTATATTCTTTCATTTTTTATTTTTATATTTATGTTTGCTTATGTGTTGTTTTTTGCTTTTATTATTTTCGTCTTTTATTGTCATACATTATGTAACTTTAACGAAGAGCACTTATCTTCTGGAACACACTCTATTTCATCAGACTTGTCCAGGAGACAGAGCACATTTATATATTAGGTAAAAGAAAAAAAAATGTGTCAATAAAGATTTTTATTATTATTATTATACTGAACGACTCTGCTGCAAGACCGCTTTCATTACATAGTGTCTACTAGCTGTCCCTTATAAGACCAAGGCATCCTTAGTATAGGGGACTCTGTATTTTTTTTGTTCAATATGTATATTTTCTTTTGTGTCAATAAACTATTATTATTATTTATTACTTACTACAAAAGCGATTTTTAAACAGCTAGTCATACTTGTATATTATAGAGTAGTTATGATAGACCTAGTAAAGACGGCTAAAATTTTAACTCGCTTTTTGTGTAAAGTTACTTTACAATAAGTAATAATTGTATTTTTTTATTTTTATACTAGCATGACACCCTGATGGTAAGTGGCGTGCAGGGTTCATGAATGTTAGGAACTGACTGACATCAGTCCCCGAAACTATGCCGGCTTGACTAAATGCTTTTTTACACTTCACTGGAAGGACTCCACGTTTGATTTCACGTAAGCTTGGCATACGTCATAACTTAAGCCTAAGTGTAGAATTACGGTCGTGATGATACTTAGCTAAGTGTTGCACAAATGATCTCGGCCGTTGACCCAACAATTTATTGCTGTCGTGCAACATAAATGCATATTCTCCGTTTAAATTGCACTTTTTTACTGTTCAAGTTGCGGAGTGTGGGAGAAATTAATGGGTAGCTTGACAGTTGACATTGACTAACATGTAAACCTAAAATACCCAGTTTTGTAAGTTTTCTACTACTATTCGTCAATCGGCCAACAGAGTTCACAACCTTGATTACAAAAAGGAGAAGATACAGCACGCGCTATATCGGTTACTATAAAATAATTTGACAATTACACGCAAAGTCACTCACAAAGTTGCATCACTGATGTTAAAGTAATATTTAACGAATGAGATCGAATGCCTCTGTGGTCTAGCGGTTAAATCTGGATGAATCCTTTGCGGAGGTGCTCTGTCTTCTGGACTACTCTGATTAAACATAATGTTACAGGGAACACGTGCTCTTCATTAAAGTTGAACAATATATGACAATATAAGTCAAAAATAATACACTTTCCTTATAAAAAAGTAAGGTATCATCACGACCGTTTCCCTTTCGGGGTGGTCAGAAACCACGCTTATAAATAAGCGGATTTACATTTAGCCATCTTTACTATAGGCCAATCATGACAAGTGGCAAGCTCGTCGATGTCTCCAGCGTACCAAACTCGAGAAGGATAACAATTTACATTAATAAATATTTTTAAGTCCCGACCAGGAATCGAACCCGGTACCTCCGATTTTTAATCCATGGACTTAACCGCTAGACCAAGGAGTCACAGTACTCATTATCATATCTATAAATAGTGTAGGTTCCCTAGTTCAATTTATTTATCACTCATTTTTATTTATGTATTTTTAAATCTTCTGTTACTATTTACCATGTGTGTACATTCATCATTACAGCCCCTAGAACCAGCGTTCTAGACCTCCACTATTGGAGATGAGCCTTCCAGAACATATATTGGAGAATTTGGCCTACACTGGCCAGACGGGTTGGCGACGATCTGACGTCAATCTATTAACGATTCAATAAGTTGGTATTAGTGGAACTGGGACCGTCAGATTTACGTGCTCTCTGAGGCACGGGAACAGTGGTATTGTAAATCTATGACAAATGTACGAGTACGTAAGAAAAGTGTATTTCTCATTGGTACATGCTGGGAGGAGGTGAGTAGTTATTTTAACTTTATTATAATATACATATGAATATAGGTGTTTATGCATATATTTATTCTGTATATGTAATAATACTATGTAGGTATTATAATAAATTTACAGTTATATGTATTATAGTTACATCTCCACACTCAACCAAAGGTTGGTTATTGTTAAAAAATGCTGAGTCATTAAACCCGATTACAATTGTACAATTACAATTTTTGTTTAGTTCAATAAATATTATTTTAATTTGATTGATTAAATAATGAAACAATAAATAAAGCTTTTATTATATTTTTTATTTTAAATCTTAAGACACTGTTTTTATATTTATATTTATTCATTTGATTTCAGCCTTATGAGCCATTTTTATACACAATTATTTGGTAAAGCTTTAAGATTAAATAAAAAATTAAATCTTACCTTAGTACCTACTTTCCTACCCATCATTATGAACGTTCAAGCGGCACTTATAAACGCATTCCCAATACCACCCAAACCCATTAATTCTATAAATAATGCGATTGAACTAATAGTGGTATTGAATAACCAAACGTCAATTAACCGAGATATTCAGTTCAAGGAACTATAAAATAGAAAAATGTAGGCAACGTAATATTTTACATTCCTACATTTTATGCGTTGTGGTTTTTATTAGTAGGTGTTGCTATTTTATTTGTAGGTGATGAGCAATATAGTTGGCTATGTTTTTGGACTTGCCAAAGCCATACAATTACTTACCTATTATCTACACATTATTATATATATCGAATCATACTCATTCCGCACACAACTACACATGCCCCAACTAGACTAACCTTTAAGAGACAAGTTTATAAGTATTTATGGAGCCAAAATAAGACCTCCACATAAAATTAAACATGTTGTTATAATTTTATTCATTTAAATGTTTCTTTTTTGTCAGTATTGTGTTGTTTTTATTTATTGTATCGCATTTATTACATTGTGTAGTTTTATTAGTATGTATTTATTATATAGTATTTGTATGTAGGTATATGTCTGTTTATTATACTTATATGTGTATATTACGTAGGTCTATATTATTTCTTAGAATTAAAATAGTAAATAATGTAATTTTTTCAATCATTTTTAAATATCTATTTATTGACTTTGACTTTACAATATAATATTATAATTATTATAAAAAAACTAATTATAAATAAAAAGTAAAAGTAAAGTATCATCACGACCGTTTCCCTTTCGGGGTGGTCAGAAACCACGCTTATAAATAAGCGGATTCACATTTTGCCAACTTTACTATAGGCCAATCATGACAAGTGGCAAGCTCGTCGATGTCTCCAGCGTACCAAACTCGAGAAATATCACAAATAAATTAAATATTAATTAAATGTATTTTGTGTCCCGACCAGGAATCGAACCCGGTACCTCCGAGTCTAAATCCACGGACTTAACCGCTAGACCACGGAGGCAGTTATAATTATAAATAAAACCTTAAATTAAATAAACTAAAAGATAAACCTAATTAATTTTTATTTTATTATTACAACCCCTAGAACACAGCGTCGTAGACCTCCACTGCTGGAGATGAGCCTTCCAGAACTGAAGAATTTGGCCTACACTCGCCACGCTGGCCAGACGGCTAAGAGACCTAATTAATATAAAAACTAAATACAAAATAAAATAGAATACAACTAAATGCAGCTGTAAAGAGGCGTTGTCCAATTTAATTATTACGATATTATTGAATATTAATATTATTGATAAGACTAATGTTATTTTTACTATACACTCGTATTACTGTACAATTAAGTTATTTAGAAAATCAAAGAAGCTGTTTTCGTATCATTGATTAAGTTAGTACTAAAGCTACACATAATAATATTTTATACGTCTACACCTAAACTGGATATAATAAAGAGTAATCATGTTAGAATAATTTATCTAAAAATATATATAATAACTGTGAATACAATTGATTCCAAAACCCCATACAAGATAAATGATCCTCGTAGAGCACTTTTAAAAGGCAGTGTTGGTATTTTAATTTGTAAAGTAAATTGTAGGTATATTGGTACAAAAAATACCGAATGTTTCATTTCAACAATTGAAAATGGTAGTATATCACAAAAAGCTCTTGTTATTAGAGAAATACTCTCGGTCGAGTAAATAGTAAATATTATTGCTAATAAATTAAATGGAACGAATGTTGACATGGTGAAAGTTTAGTCTTAGTCGGCAATTCTTGAAAGTACCATAACTGTGCCGTATGGGACTGGATGGACTTTTTTGTCCTACTAGTTCCTTAATAATAAAACTACACTGAGGTTATTTATTTGTGACTTTCATCGAGTCGGGTAGGTACGCTGAAGACGAGCTTGTCACTTGTCATGATAAACAAACTAAAATTATGTCAAAACTAAGCTTAAGTAAAAATAAACCTGCATTTTTAAAATCTATTTTTGTATGAGTATATAGTTTTTCGATAACTTTATTGGATATGGGTCTGAATTAAAACTTTTTCTTTTATTATAATTGTAAAAAAAGTGTCTGTATGTATTTTTGTCTTACTATCACGCCTATATTACAGAACCGATTTTGATTAAATTTAGTGGAATTGTTCCTAGGAACCCAGAGGCGGACTTAGGTTATTTGAGTTCTCATAAATATTCGAAAATATTCTAATCATACAAAGATTAGATTTTAGACAAAAAAAAAAAAAGATTAATTTTACTATTAGAAAATGAAAATAATAATAATAATAATATGTTTATTTACCAATATACCTACAAAATACAATCTACACTTATTCCAAACAAATATTTATCAAATAGTAAGTATACTGCAACAAATTATCAATCTGATTAGTAGTGGACCCACACAAGGCATTTTCATGCCTGACCAACTATGGGACCATGCACTCGAATTACCAATAATAGTTTACAAAAGGGAAATACAAATAAAAAATAAAAATTAAAATCTAAGTAAAAAAGCATAAGAAATATAAACAAATTGTTGTGTTCTTCAAATCAACGGATGGTTCTTAGAAATTGTTCTGTATCTTGATAGTCCCATGTCAGCAACAGTCCCGAGAGTCTGGACCTAGCTTCGCGGACACTGGCGTCCTTGAGACTACACATACCAAAAAGCTTGTTGTAGAGGAAAGGACCGAGAAAGAAACCAAAACGTTTACCAAATTCTGTTTTAGCTGGAATATAAGGCACAGCAGGAACGCGCTTCTGTAGCATGATTTGCAATTGGTTCGATCCAATAGTTTTTACATGTATAAAAATTGCCATCCTCAGGATAAACAACCTTCTAACACTTAGTACTTGGGCGTCGTCGTAGAGAGCCGAAGTAGGATGCCTGAGCGGCCTCCTGTACATAACTTTGAGAATAGACCTCTGAGCCCTCTCTAGCTTTATCAATACAGTTGTAGAGGCACCCCCCCAGGCAATAATGCAGTATGTGAGGATTGACTGGCATAGGGACAGATAAATTATGTTCAGCAACTTTCTGTTTGCAACATCTCGGAGAGATTTGAAAGTAAATAATAATTTACGTGCTCTCGACGTGGTTGCGTTTATATGACCACTAAAGGTAAGTCTGTCGTCTATTATGACACCTAGGTATTTTGATGAATCTGATCTGGCAATACCATCACAGGAGCACCCCAATCCAGCTAAAGCAGTACATGAGTGGATTTTTAGCTCTGGAGAAAGATACGGAGCTGAAGCTGCAGTTTTGTGAAAGCACAAAAAGTGGGTTTTATTATAGTTAAGACTAAGCAGGTTGTGGTTTAACCAAACAGACACCTTCGCCATTCCCGACTCAGCAGCCCTCAGGGCTTTCTCCCAAGAAGCATCACTAAAAATAAGGACAGTATCATCTGCATAGCAGATTATCTCAGCCTTTGGTATGTGCAGTTCCATAATATCATTTAGGTACACCAGGAACAGCGTGGGACCAAGAATACTTCCCTGTGGAACTCCGTAAGCTACGTGACGAGGGTTACTGACCAAGGCGCCCAGTCTAAGACATTGCATCCTGTTTGTGAGATAACTTCGAAACCATTCAAGCGGTAACCCTCGGATCCCTTTGTGTTCAAGTTTGCTTAAAAGGATAGGAATCGAAACGGTGTCGAACGCCTTGGCCAGGTCTAGAAAGACCCCCACACAGGTTATGCCTCTGTCAAGATGAGAAGCAACAGAATTTGTCAGCAAGGAAACTGCATCTTCGGTAGATTTTCCCCGGCGAAAACCATATTGATGCTGTGAAAGCATTCCGTTTGATTCCAGGTACCTTACCAGCTGCGTATTTACTATCCTCTCAAGGATCTTAGAAAACGTCCTTAATAGCGAAATTGGCCTATAGTTGCCAGGATCCTCTCTGTCACCACCCTTGTAAATAGGCGTAACAATTGCTGTCTTCCACGAGTTAGGAAAAACTCCAAGCGAGAGGCTGAGGTTGAGTATGTGAGTAAGTGGCAAAACAATATGTTTTTTAATGTGTTTAATAAGTTGGTTAGAAATTTCATCAGCGCCTGGTGCACAGTTAACTTTTAGTTCAGATATGAGTTTCTCAATCTCCGCTGGATTTGTTGGATGTAAAAAGAAAGATTTAAGTGGCGATGGAGGTAATTTGACCTTGGAAGCAAGGGAATCCTCCGTCTCATTTAACTGAGCCATTAGTTGGGCAGCCAGACGTTGACCAACCGAGGTGAAGAACTCGTTACAGTAGTCCAGTGAGGCAATGGCCGTGTCTTTGATCTTTCCCAGTTCCGTTGCAGTAGTAGTATTACGGCTGCTATGTGTAATTTCTTTAATATTACTCCATAGTTTTCTAGGGGAGTTCCTGTTTTGGATTAGCTGTGATGAGTAGTATTCTTTTTTTAGTTTACGAAGGAGAGATACATAGAAGTTTCTGTAGCGCGTATAGATCAATCGCTTCACAGGATCGCCTGGACTTTTACGAGTATCTGCGTGCAGTTTGTCACGATGTTTTGAACATCTAATAAGACCGGAAGTAATCCAAGGCTTTATATTAAACTTTGATCTACTTAGACGAACTTGGCTTGTGTTTTCTTTAATGACTTTATTTAGAGTTGTCATAAACATATCAGATGCACCTGTAGGAGTTAAACAGTTTGTAACCACCGACCAATCAACCTTGCCAAGCTGAGATGCGATTGCATCAAAATCAACTTTAGTTTTAGTCCTATCCGGTTTTGGTCTCTTAGATGGCTTCAAAGAAATGCCTGCCATCACCAGATCATGATCAGTTACATCACAGGGACTAACTGCTGACTCCAACTGGGATTTAGATTTTATAAATATGTGATCAAGACAAGCCTCGTTGCGAGTCGGATTGGATATTGCAGAGCGAAAACCAAGGCCGGCCAAGAGAGCCTGATATTTCAGGGAACAAACGTTGTCTGCAAGAATATTAATATTTATATCTCCAGTAACAATTACACACGGGGTGCCGTCAATTTTATTAAGGGTATTCTCAAGAGAGCAAAGAAAGGTGTCAGGGTTTTTTATAGAGGGAGTACGATAAATGCCTAGTACCGACCAACACCCCTTCACTTGCACCAGCATTCCATCGGCCTCACATAAGTTGATCTCAATAGCAGTAGGCGACCAGGAATCTCTCACGTACACGACTACACCGCCAGAGTGGTTAATGTTTTCCATACTGTGAAAAGTCTGAAAACCGTCCATCTGTCCAACCAGTGAGTCAGCGTTTATCCAGCACTCAGTAAGGACAATGACATCCAGCTCCATATCCAGACGTTTCAGAACTACCATAAGACTATCAAGATTACTCTGAAGACTTCTAATATTAAAAGTAAGAACCTTAAATTCGTATTTACCAATGACGTCCTTGCATTTTTCAACCATATTTATCTTGTGGCATGTGATGTTCAGGGAATTATCTACGTCATCTATTAAACTTGTGTTAGCCATTTTCATATGATATTATTATAATAATAACAAAGAATATCAGTTTAGCCACAAAGAACAGAAAAAAATATTTCATATGCAAAGCCATCAGTATAATTAACAAAACACAACAATTAAGTCTACACAATGATAAAATTATATAAAGCAATAAAGTTAAATTTAAAACTAAAGTAGAGAAAACGACGGGCCATTTTGACAACCAGGCGCTAACGGTCTGCTTCGGGAACAAGTCCGCATGTTGCTTCGCGCAGAGGAAGCCAGCGATCCAGATCATGGTCAGTGCGAATCGGGACAGGAGCCTTACCATCCCGTTTCCGGATGTAAATGGTGCCGTTTGATGTCCAACAGTGTTTATAATCCGCCTGCTTTGCACGGAAGCGGGCTTCACGAAATAACAGACGGTTTACGCGCGTGAGCCGCTCGTTTATAAAAATCCTCTGAACCTGTCCTTCTGGGATAATGTCCTTACTGTTTAGCGTTTTGCGAGTTTTAGATGCTTTGATAAACTCATCCCGTTTTGCTTTTCGCGTAAAACGAACAACTATGGGGCGCGAGAAAAGAGGTTCTTTGAGTGCTGGGCCTGCACGACTTATGGAGTCCAAATCGGTGTCCGATAGCGTAATACCTATTTTTGATGCTGTGTCTATTACCAACTTGTGAAGATTCTCACTGCCAAACTCTGCAATGCCTGATATTTCCAACTCATTTTTTAGCATTTGCTGAGACTGGGAGTTCAAGTCGATTTGAAGTTGGGAAATAGTTGCCTTGAGAACTTGGTTTTCAGTATGATGGCTCTCTAAAGTTTTTATTCGATCTTCGGCATTTAAAGCCCTAGTTTTTTATTTATAGTTTAGTTTATTTTTAATTTTATTATTTAGGTAGCTTTTATATTGTAATTATTTTATACTGGTTGTATTTTACTTCGAATAAAATAAATTATTTGGTAAAAAAGCCCTAGTCGTGACTTCATCGAGGCTTTCGTAACACGAGCTAACAACATCGCGGAATTCAGATTTAAAGGAGTGAAAATCTTCGCGTAGTAAACGGATTTCGTCCAGCAGTGAGCGATCGCCCAACCGTTCTCTATCGTCCTCACAAGTTGGATTGCGAGTGTTACGTGCCGATGAGTTTTCTGCTTGCCTAAGTGGAGTGAGAGAGTTATCCCCACCTTTTCTGGATGCTGCTTGGCAATCAGGGCAGATCCACACAGCTTTCTCTGAGGTTGATAAGCTAGTGAGGTTAATGCATAGGAGATGAAAGTATTTATCACAGCCAACCGACCTGCAGAGAACGTAATTCTTATCCAGTATCACCAGCTGACAGCCTCCACACATCTTCATCGCAGGGGATCTAATTCTCTTTGACATATTAATTTCACTATAATACAAAATTAAATACTCGAGGTGGGGGCGCGAAACTCCAAAGATGCAGATGACTGATGACAGGCGACAGCAGTGACAGGTGGCAGGTGGCAGGTGACAGATGACAGCAGTGACAGGTGGCAGGTGACAGATGACAGCAGTGACAGGTGACAGCAGTGACAGGTGACAGATGACAGTAATGACAGCTGACAGCAGTGACAGGTGGTAGGTGAGACTAGTGACAGATGACAGTCGTGACAGATGACAGATGACAGGTGACAATAGGCAGGTGAGATTAGTGACAGGTGACAGATGACAGTTGTCAGCCGGGCAGTGGCGTATGACAGCTGGTCATACGTCAAAGTATATGCTATTGGAATTAATTAGAAAAGGAATCCGGCCACTGGTTACATGCACTGCCTTCTGCGAACCTCGGCACACTGCTTGACGACGAAAGTTTCCGTATCGCCGTTGGTCTACGGTTAGGGGCACCATTATGTATCCTACATAGATGTCCGTGTGGAAAGGAGGTCAACTGTCTTGGAGTTCATGGGCTCTCCTGTTCCAAAAGTGCGGGCAGATTTTCCCGCCACGGCTCCCTTAACGATACTATAAAAAGGGCTCTAGCCACCATCGAGGTTCCAGCTCTTCTAGAGCCTGTTGGAGTTATCCGAGATGATGGCAAGAGACCCGATGGTATGACGTTGGTCCCCTGGGAACGGGGACGTGCTCTAGTGTGGGACGCCACGTGCGTCGACACCCTTGCCGCGTCGCATCTCAGGGGGACAGCGCATAAAGCGGGAGCCGCGGCGGAAAATGCGGAGTCCAGCAAGCGGCGCAAGTATGTAAGTATATTAAAAGATTACATATTTGTGCCGTTTGCTGTAGAAACTCTGGGCCCATGGAGTCCAAGCGCAAAAAAGTTTTTAAAAGACATAACACCGCGTCTTGTTGTCTCCTCCGGTGACAAGAGGGCTGGCTCTTTCTTCGCCCAGAGAATTAGTATTGCAATTCAGCGGGGAAATGCAGCCAGCGTTCTTGCCACCATTCCACGCGGACGGGACTTATATCCCTATCCTTAATATTAATTTTATTTTATATGTTGTAAATATTTTTTCGAATAAATGTATATATATTTATTGGAAGCTAGATATCGCTATATACATATATATATATTTTCATATATTCACTTTCACAGATTTTAGAGGTTTATTAGTGTTGATGGTAAGTAAATAAGTGATATGTTATATGAATTCAAGAGGCGAAAAACACTGCGATAGCCACAACCAGTTTCACACGCGAAATACACACTAATTAATTAGTTAAATTATAAAATGTCTCGAGATATCCATGATTTAAAGTTAAGATGTAAAGCTAAGTAAATATTTTTTTTACCAAAAAAATTGCACTGATTACCAATAACGCCATCGCTTCAACAATCGCAGCATTTTTTATTTATTATAGAACTAGTAGGATAAAAAATCCTGTTAGTCCCACGCGGCACTATATTATGGCGCTACTGGGAATAAACCTTGGATGAGGGGCGGTCCGGCAATTAATGTTGAAACCCAGCTGTTCCCTAATGGATCACAATCCACCACAAACATTAGATCCCCTATACGTATCCATTCCGCAATGAATCTCCCTTGACATCGCCTATATGGTCATGTTCATGACAACACTAATTTACATTTATTAAAGTACAGGGTGAATCAATAATTAGTTAACATTTAAAAAATATACAATTTATTTAGGTATCGGGTGGGCCTTCAAGGTCAAATCCTAAACTACAAAAATAGAGAAAAAATCTCAAAGGATTTTCGGTGCCGGTTTGATAAAAACTATAACTGCTCATTAGAATTTTGAAAAATGTGTAACTTCACCTAGCCTAGAATTAAACCGGTTGATTTTGTTGAGGGTGGAAACTAAGAACAAGCAATTAACAAATTTCGGTTCACATAGTAAGTGGCGCCACCTAGTAGAGAGTAGGTGGTACTAAGTTTAACGTTCATTCATTCATCATTGATTCAATTAATTCGTTCAATACATTCAAAATGTCGGCCATTGTTGTCAACAAGCGAACTATACAACCTTAGTAAAATATGAAATTAAAATGTATTGTGCCTATGTATCGTATGGTAATCTAGTAAAAAAATACACAATATTTTTAAATTTTCGCGCGCATTTAATTGGTTGCGGGCTCAAAAATCGAATTTCGGATATAATACTATTCCTAGGTTTATTTAATTTAAGTATTTATTGTATCGTATGACATATTTATATATTGGTATGTTATTTATACTTACTATGGTATATCTATGATTGATTTTAACTATTATTATTATTTCGTACTCTGCACCCATTATAATAATTTCTCACTCTCCCAAAAGTCAGCTAGTAGAGAATACCATACGGTATTATGCTCTCCTATGTACATTTTTTTATATTTTGTGTGCAATAAAGAATTATATTATTATTTTTTATTATTAGACCGCCTCCGTGGTCTAGTGGTAACAAACGTTGCCGTGAACTCGAGAGGTCGTGGGTTCGATTCCCACCAGGAGCAAGTTGTACATTGTATAATTTGTCTCGGTCTGGGTGTTTATATGTATAATATGTATATATTTACAAAAAAAAAGTATAATATGTAGTTTATCAACCATCTAGTTTCCGTAACACAAGCCTCGTAGCTTACCACGGAAATTAGATGGCGCTGTGTGACCTGTCTGGAAATATTTATTTATTTATTTATTTATTTATTTATTTATTTATTTATTTATTTATTTATTTATTTATTTATTTATTTATTTATTTATTTATTTATTTATTTATTTATTTATTTATTTATTTATTTATTTATTTATTCATTTATTTATTTATTTATTATTATATAGAAGCTATACCTATAATAGGTATCCTACCATACCGGGCTATGCCAATGTTTGGGTAAACGAGAGTTTTTTTGCGTGATGGCTACTCTCTTTTCCCAATTAGTTACTATACTCTTTGGTGTCGCTTATAAGGGCCAAATGGTGGAAAGTAACGTTAAACTGCAAACTTGAAGGCCTTGAATGCCCACTTGAAAACTTCACCCTGATTAACGCCCTCGCCAACCAGTCTGGCCAGAGCGTGTGTATGCCAAATTATCCATATGTTCTTAAAGGCTTGATGATAATGAAAAATATATGGTAGACAACAATAAGAATATTAAAAAATTTAAAAATTGTATCAGTAATACGAGTACGAATTTATTATGTAAAAATAATTTAATTCAAATAACCATCGTCACGGCTTCGGCTGCAGTTTTCTAAACAAGAACGGTTTTCAGTTTGCTGACATCTCTTCTCCAATTAATGCTTTTAATTCAAGCAGTGTTTTTGGTTTATGGTTGCATACACGATGCTTTAGATATCCCCATAAAAATACATCTGATGGTGTGAATATCACTCTTGTTACTGAACAATATTGATTGTTTCTTTAAAAGCAGGCCGTTTAGTCACAGTTATGTTTTGTCGTAAGAATTTAGTAGCCGTAATCCTCAGCGGCTGTATAGACTCTATCTCTACAATAAAGGCCGGCAGTAAAACGTTACTCTTACGATTCAAATCTTAGGGCACTGTCCCACTACCAACGATAAGCGAGAAGCTATAAGTCCTGACATATCCAATTGAACAAGCTAGTTTAATCCGAACTGTCTTGCCTCGCGCAACTATGAAGACCAAGAATTTACTACTTTGTTAGTGGCTTCCTTTACTTTTAAGTCAAAGTCAAAATATCTTTATTCACGTAAACCTAATAAAGGCATTTGTGAGACGTCATTATTTTTTCTACTTCATAATAAAAAAAATAATGCTATTATATAAGCAAAGCATAACTATAACGATTAATCTAACTCGTTTGTCGCTTCTTGTTTACAGTGGGACGCCAGCCTTACGATTGAAATCTAAGCCTAAACCTTTTCCACTAGTGATGGGACACCCGCCTAAGTGATATCTGATTGCAGGGAAAAGAATGTAATCGACGGATTTATTTCTTACGTTCTTCAAGAACGGGTTCAAAGATAGAAGGGATTTTCGATAGGATTACTTTGTATAAGAGTTTAGATTAATTAAATTTAGTCTCATCAGTGACTGTGGGATAAAAATTAATAATCTAGTGGTGAACTACCTGCTTTATGCAGATGATGCTGTTCTCATGGCATCGTCTGAACAACAACTGCAATCACTAGTCACAGGAATGAAGGAGGGATGTGCTGAAAAAGGACTACGTTTGAATGCGAGAAAAACCAAGCTACTAGTGTTTGAAAGAAGTAGGATGACGACCGTGACGATAAAGATTGATGATGAAACTCTAGAACAAGTAAATAAAATTATATATCTGGGCAGTGTTTTCACTGCGGATGGAAAGTACGATAGGGATGTCGAAAGAAGAGTGAACGCGGGAAATAGTGTTAATGGTGCCCTGGGGTCACTGATCGGCAGTCGAAATGTCAGTGACAAAGCTCGGTTCGCCATACACAATGCCATGTTGGTACCAACACTGATGTATGGAAGCGAGACGTGGATACGTCAGAATACGCATGACAGTAGGGTTAATGCAGTAGAAATGAAGTCGTTGCGCCGGATATGCGGCGTCACATTGGCGGACCGCATACGTAACGTCGAAATACGGAAAAGGGTTGGTATAAAAGAAAGCATAGGGACAAAATAAGGAAAGGCATGCGACGATGGTTCGGGCATGTTGAAAGAATGAGCAAAGAAAGATTGACGAACCAGATATATAATGCGAAAGTTGTGGGTGAAAGAGGTCCTGGCAGACCGAGACTCACATATCAAGATCAAATAAATAAAACACTGACTGAAGGTGCATTAAAAAGCCTTCGTAAGAATAGGGCATGTATGAAGAGGTTAATGAACGTCGACGAAGCGAAAGAGGTATGTCGTGATCGTGTCAAGTGGCGCTCAATTGTCATTGCCTACCCCGCAAGGGATCTGGCGTGAAGATATGTATGTGTATGTAGTCTCATCAAAATATTTCTTTATTTAATTCAATTCCCTTGCATGGAATAAAGTTCCATCCAAAAAGCTTGTCATAGACGTTTTACAAGGATTAAACAATGTTAATGTGACAAGCTATGTCCACTCAGTGCGCTTTCATCTTCATCTTGAGTTCCACTGACGCATGTCTGAGAAACTATTTCGACGTCAGCGCATGCCTCAAGCGTACGCGCTGATCCGTCACCAGTGGACTCAACATTCCAAGCGTTAATCAATTTACCAAACAAAATAGTAGAAGATATGGTTACCACATTAGAATTTACCGTAGTCACCATCCCTTCGCGTACATATAAATTTGGGGACTCATACATCTGTCGTACGATAAAGATGTGGAATGCTCTTCCAGCCTCTGTGTTTCCACTTTCCTATAATTTGGAGTCCTTCAAGCGAAGTGTGAAAAAGCATCTAGTCAAGCCGGCATAGTGTTAGGGACTGATGGCAGTTACGAGTATCTGACTTCAGTTGCTAACATTCATGGACCTTGCGCGCCACTTACCATCAGGTGGGCCCAAGGTCACATGTCGTGCTAGTATAAAAAAAAAAAAAAAAAAAAATTATAGAGTCTTGACGCTTGGGGCATTCATTTTTGGCACAACGAAAGACAAAATAAAAGTTGCTACGTAAGATGAAAATGAAATGCGATTAAAAGCGCATTGGTTTATCAGAACGTTTTCGAATAACTAACAAATTTTCAACTAAGAAAGTGTTTAACACTATTTAGGAATAACACCTAAACAGTGTTTAACAAACACATATTTCCTTAGACATAAATATATAAAAGTGCTTGCTAGTATCGTGTTGAAAACCAACGTGTGGAAATTCCCACGCCAATCGGCTTTAGTCACCAATCCTTGCATAGAGGATTATTGCTACCAATATTTGCTTCACTGCATTTCATAAACTGAAGAAATTGAAAACGTTTAAAGACCCGGAATGTTCTCGAGCTAGAGATTACTTGTCATTTATCGAAATATATATCAAATGGAGTAAAAAAAAACAGTTTAACATACGATATTTTCTCAGCAGCACGAAAATGACCGCTTTGGTATGCTTCTTATGCGTTATTTATGATCTTCCTCATATAACAGCAAAATCAAAAGTTACAGTATCCGTGCAAGTCTTAGCCAAAAAAACGTAGGTACATAAACATTGATGTATATAGATAATAATAATACAAAACGCACTCTAAAAACGTGCCGCTTGCAACGTGTCTCTACCAACTTTGGGGGCCAATTTTCAAGCAATGAATGTCACATGCGATATTTGTCAGAAATTCTGTCACAATGCATGCTATAAACACTAGTTTCACTCGATATAAATATTAATATATAAGCGCTCTTAAAGCTTGCTAGCTCGCGACTGTTGGTGCAGCTACATGACTTCATGACTTAGTTTTGCGGGAACGTTTTTATATCAGTGAGGGCCTATCTATATACATCGATGTACATAAATAAATCGTAAATAAGAAATATAAAAATAAAAAAAAGACTGCCTCCGTCGGGTCACCGTCTATTTAATTTCCTTGGGACATTTCTCGAGTCGGTACGAGTACGCCAGAGACATCGACAATGTTGCCACTATGATGGGCTTATATCATAAAGCTAGCTAAAAGTGAAGTCCTTAGTGTGGAGAAATAAAGGCCGAAATAAAGACCATGATTGTGGTAAATTAATATAATAAGATACACAACACAAATTAGGACATTTTTCGAAAGCTTACATATTGACAATCTCGTCTCTATGACAACCTTATGTCATAGAGACTTCAGATTTAAATATAAAATATAGTAATTCATCTACTTGTTCCACAACATCTTCCCCGCCTTCCTTCCTTCCCACCAAATAACGGGTTATAGTATTTGCAACAACTTAAAAACTAAAAACAATCAATAGTTGGAACCCGACAGCAAACGGAACAAATTAACAAGTAGATGAATAAAAAAATAAAAACAAACACAACTATTTAAAATTAAAATAATTATCTACTAACCAACTTCCTCCCCACCTTGCAATTCAAAGGAATAACTATTTGCAACATTAACAACAAAACAAAAAGAGCAGGAAGATAAAAAAAATGTAGTAGACAATCATTTAAAAAAAAAACTAATATAATACCTATTTATTAGTTGTGTTTATGTATTCGTACTGTGGAGAAATAAAGGCCGAAATAAAGACCATGACTGTGGTAAATTAATATAATAAGATACACAACACAAATTAGGACATTTTTCGAAAGCTTACATATTGACAATCTCGTCTCTATGACAACCTTATGTCATAGGGACTTCAGATTTAAATATAAAATATAGTAATTCATCTACTTGTTCCACAACACTTAGGTAGGTAAGTTGCTTAAAAAAGCGTGGCTTCTGACCACCCTGCAAGGGATTACGGTCGTGATCATTATTTTAAATTATGTTTTAAAAAATATAGGTCCTCGGCACACTGCGCCCTACATACGGTTATTTTTTAGTTTTATTTTTAGTTTAGTATTTAATTTAATATATTGTAAATATTTTATTCGATTAAACTAATATTTGCTAAAACTAAAAATATATATAGGTAGGTAATATACTTATAGGTACTATAGGTATGTGGAATAGCCAAAGTACAAGAACGCCTAATAGATTTCAATCTGAATATTCATCTATTATTTTCCATTTCAACTTGGAAGATTAGGTCAGCGCGGCAGCGGGTAGAATCGTTCATGGATGGGTCAGGCGATAACTATGGACTTCGAGCATCGGATTTATAGCGGATCTCAAACTTACAAATTGCACGTTTTTCCGGTATTAGTTGCGAAAATGCTGCAGTGACATCCGGATTTCGAAACTTGGTAACAATGTAACTGAGTATTTATAAAGCTTTTGCACATGGTAGCTATCACATACTTCTATAATATAATTTATATTTTAAGTCTATTAGTTCATATAGCGTCTAAAACGCGGTCAGTTTTTTGTACGAGAAAAGATGACGTAAAACAATAAAGTTTAATTTGCAGATCGAAATAAAAATAGATGTTACTACAACGGTTACGTAGGTACAGATAATTCAGCTTGAAGACGTTTTTACAGACAGACAGTGGCCCGGATGGCTGATGGGCCTGGGTTGGGGATGGGGACATTCCCCCGTTTTCCCCGGCAGGATCTCAGCGGGCAACCACTCGCCGGTAATTCATAGACTTTTGGTGCTGTAACAGCGCCCGTGTGGCTCACGAACCCAGGGGGTCTAGGTTCGACTACTTCAGCTCTCCTCCAAGGGCACTTCTCTAAGAAGTGGTCTCCCGTTGGGGGGCCGAGCGCAAGTCGGAGCGATATTCTGAAGATGCTTGAAATGTCCGTTGTCGGCCCGATAGAACATACGTCTAGTCAGGCCGTCAACAAATTCCTCAATAGTAGGCATCTCCAGATCTCGAGCTATGACGGAATTACGCACGAACCATGGTGTTGGGTAGACCACTCTGAGCGATATGTTCTGCTGACGAAGACGTTTTTGAATCGTGTCCTTTTGAGAAATATAGTCAATCAGCTTTCTAAGAAATAAAATTACGAATATTTTCTGCCGTCAATACATTTATGGAACGAGCTACCAAGACGGCATTAACGGTATCATAGAGTATTTGGTTGGGTAGGGAGAGGAAGAGGAGCAGAGGGGTGGACGGAGAGCGCCTTGTTCCGAAATAGAATAAAAAGCAGGCCTTCCTTTGTAAACCAGCCTATGGTCGATCGCAAGCCTCCAGTCTTCTCGTATCACTTTCTCACATACGATTGACCCGGCACCCGCACGGTAAATCCATGGAATGCTTAAAAAAATTGTCTTTTGCTCTTCTCTCTCTGTTTTAGTAAAATAGAGGATAATCGTTATAAATGATTTTGATATATTTCTGTATCTAAAATTTGGTAAATGAAAGTGAAAATATGTCTATATAAAAAATTAACTTAACCTAAACAATTTACCGGATGACTACAAAATGTCTGGAGTTGAAGAAATTCATGATTAAAAAATACATTTTATAAGTATAATAATACCTAAGTACCGACCTAAAAATTTAAAACAAAATGTTTATTTATGTGCTGACAGTACACTACTACAACCGCAAAAACGTCTCCAAGCTGATTCATCTGTACTTGCCTAGTTTTATTCATGACTCTAGTAGTGCATGCGTGAAAATAAACTGTGATGAAACGGTTGCAATCATGACGGATTTGTGTTGCAAAACAAGTCCAATTTATCTCAGGGTTAAGTCTATTCGAGATTTACCTATATAAAGCGACTATTACAGGTACTAAAACACAAGTTTTAGACCTCTAAAACCGCTGAAGACTTTTATTATTTTATACAATTATTTAAATATTATATTTAAGCATTAAGCTGCCCAGACGGGTCGATTTGACACCGCGTCTATCTGACTATACCATTACACCGGAATATCAATATGCATTTTCACACTTCGCTTAAATGACTCCATGTTACAGTAATGGAGGAGAATGGGGAGATGTATTATTCTCCAAATTGTTATGTACGCGTAGGGATAGTGGAATTAATTACTGTAGTCCGCTGCACGCTGCACTGAGGCGTTCCTGACAGCCAAGGACATCGACAGATTCTTGGACTTGTGGACCTAGAATAAAGCTGGTTTAGGACAAAACACGATTATATTTTTTCTGACTTGAATTTCATTAAAAATACATTTCACATACTATTTATTGATTATCCTTATTTATATTTAAAAATAAATAAGCTCTGTATTGTAACAATAATTTATATTAAGTAGGTATGCAAATATATTTTAAATAGGTTCATAAAAAAAAACTTTTCAAAATGTTATCATTTTTATTTATGCATTTTAGAAATGCATTCTGTCAGCAGTTGGACTGTAGCATACTCGCACATTGTAAGGTCATTGTAAAGTCGACGAGTTAGTAAAAACTTTAAACTTTAAAATAGTTAATAATACGTAAGCTACAACTCGCTCATTATACTGATCTACAGTTATTTGCCTATTAGTTTTTGGCTAAAGCTTCTATTGTCAAAGTCAAAATATCTTTTTATACGTAATGTGACAAATTATTCAAGTTTATTTATTGAAAACTGCCTCCGTGGTCTAGCGGTTAAGTCCGTGGATTTAGACTCGGAGGTACCGGGTTCGATTCCTGGTCGGGACACAATCATATTTATTAATATAGAATTAATATTTAATTTATTTGTGATAATTCTCGAGTTTGGTACGCTGGAGACATCGACGAGCTTGCCACTTGTCATGATTGCCCTTTAAAATAAAGTTCGCTAAATGTGAATCCGCTTATTTATAATCGTGGTTTCTGACCACCCCGAAAGGAAAACGGTCGTGATGATACTTTACTTTTTATTTATTGAATAACCAGAATTTTAACTATAACATTAAAGTCAATGAACGGTTCTATCTCAGCCTAAGTTAAATTTACATAAATAGTTTAAATTGTAGAAGGGAATCTCTTCGCAGACGTGCGACGCATTGAGAAGGGTTGCCTGTGGTGATAAGGGAAGCATTTTCACCCGCATTGACGGATCATATTATTACTCTTGAGTATTTACGTTCTGTGAATTTAACTGTACAATAAAGATAAGCTTACGAGTAAAGTATCATCACGACCGTATCCCTTTCCACGCTTTTTAAACCAACTTTACTATAGGCCCAACATGACAAGCTTGTCGATATCTTTAGCGTAGGCACTGGCGGACTAACAGGGGGGCGGCGGGGGCAATCCGCCCCGGGCCCCACAATTAAGAGGGGCCTTGGTTTGGCATATTTATTATATATATATCATCGTATATATATATTGATTGCGAAGACATGTAAGCGCAACTAATACTGCAACGGAGGAAGCTGCTTCATGGAGTGCTAAAAAAATGTTTGAATTTATTATTAGATGGGACTTTACCGAATCCCTACCCAACATATGTCTGATACTTCAGTATTTCCTAACAATTAGTGTATCCTAAGGGGGCCTAAAATTTAAGATCGCCCCGGGCCTCAAAAAGTCTTAGTCTGCCAGTGAGCGTAGGTACTCATTTCAGGAAATATCCCAAGTAAATTAAATAAATTATTATTCCCCGACCAGGAATCGAACACGGCATGTCCGCGTCGAACCCGATAAATCTTCGGCTGGCCCCAAGAAAGCTGTCCAAGATAATATTTAAATAGCATAAATAAAATTATTTGTATTTAATTTTCAATGAATTTAAATAAATTTAGTTCGTTTAACAGTTCCCTTTTCCAGCAACATAAATAGTTTTACATCGTCGATTTCATGGAAATACTACACATTTCAACCTCCGCTCTCCTGCATACCGATTGGACTTACGCAAGTTGTAAAAATACGAAATAACCTACGAGTCATAAATACTGATTATGTTTGATTACATTTGTGTCGACTGGTAGATTCTGGCTATGACCTTCGTCAAATTCTTTAAACATCTGCACATGTTTATTTTACACGTCGAATCAACCCAAAGATTCCTTCAAAAATATTGTTTATACTACAGCAATGTTTAAAACCGGTGTAGGTAGTTGTATAACTTGGCATCTATATCGGTTTACGAGGGATTGATTGCGAAACTGGGAAATGAATCAATGATCTTGAAATTAAGTGGATATAACAAAAGCGAGCAAAAAGGTTCGCCACAAGTTAAGTAGTAATGCAAGATGTCAAAGAAAGCGAGAAAAAATCTCTTATTTTTTATACTTTACATATACTCGTACATATTATAATTAATACTATCGTCAATTGCTAATAAATAAATATAAATAAATAAATATTTTCAGACAGGTCACACAGCGCCATTTAATTTTCGTGGTAAGCGGTAAGCTTGTGTTACGGAAACTAGATGGTTGATAAACTACATATTATACTTTTTTTTTTTTTGTAAATATATACATATTATACATATAAACACCCAGACCGAGACAAATTATACAATGTACAACTTGCCCCCGGTGGGAATCGAACCCACGACCTCCCGAGTTCACGGCAACGTTTGTTACCACTAGACCACGGAGGCGCCAATGTGCAGGAAACTGTCACGTGTAAAAGAAATAACTTCGACATGTGTGAATATGGATTGGACGTGGAGGATTTGAATGTTTTTTTTTTCTTGCCCTTTATATGACCGTTCATTGTTCATTTTTAACTAATATTTCATCCCTACTTGTGTATAATAAGCGAAGTAAATTCATATATAATATCATATACATTGGTTCATTCATTGTAGATAACAATATTATTTACTATTTATATATATTTTATTAATTACCATATGTTTTGCATTTTTTATATAATATGTACATATTTTTAGGCTAATTTCAATAATGGTTAGCTGTAATTTTTTTTTCGAATAAATAAATAAATGTTTACGTATCGCGACGGCTTTATTAGAACTAAATAAATTAATAAATCACACATAAATGATTTGTCAATGTGTTGTTGAGCTCATCTGTCATTGCGCGATTTACTAAACAGTTCATACAATACAGTATTTTATTTTTGTTACCTATATGACTTTTAAGATAGTTAATAATATTTTTTGATTAATTTTGTTCTTGATGCGGTATCCTTGTTTGGTAAATCGTTGGTATGAATATGTAACTTACATCTAGATACATCTATAACTACAATTCGAATAGATACGTGCCATTCTGCATGTATTCTTGAACTCATTTTCTCTGCTACAACGAAAAATGGTGCAGTGGTTAAGTACGTAAATATTCAGTTGCTATTGTGCCAAAAGCTCATATAATTTTAACATTGTTCGTGGTTTTCTTTAACTGCAATAAATAGACAGGCTTTATAAGCAATAATCCGACTTTATGCCTAACAATAAGGCTTCAAACCTACAATTTTGTTGGAATTGCATTAGCACTGCTTCGTATCCATTAAACCTACAGCAATACCAAATTTTGGTAGTGTTTATGGTGAACTAAATATTATTTTCAAGTGAAATTATTTACTGCACGTAACCATGATGGTAGCAGATAATTTTAATAATTCTTATGCCAAACATACAACCTGCGGCATACGACTATTTTATTACAAGAGCCAAAAAAATTGTTGGGCATAATTATCTATTTATTTCTGTTTTCTTCTATTTATTTAACATTTTATCTGCCTCCGTGGTCTAGCGGTTCAGTTTGTGGATTTAGACTCGGAGGTACCGGGTTCGATTCCTGGACGGGACACAAAAATATGTATTATTGTAAATAAATACATTTAATTAATATGTGATATTTCTCGAGTTTGGTACGCGCTGGAGACATTGACGATCTTGCCACTTGTCATGATTGGCCTATAGTAAAGTTGGCTAAATGTGAATCCGCTTATTTATAAGCGTGGTTTCTGACCACCCCGAAAGGGAAACGGTCGTGATGATACTTTACTTTTTTTCTATTTAACATTTTATGGTTTAATTTATGGTTTGGCAGTAATTAGGGGGCCACTATAGACAGCACACTACAGCCCCTAGAACACAGCGTCCTAGACTTCTAAAACATACATCTGGAGAATTTAGCCTACACTCGCCACGCTGGCCAGACGGGTTGGCGAGGCTTATTTATTATTATTTCTATCTAATTGTTATGTTTACTTATACTTTTATTGCCCCTACAGTTATTTTAATTAGTCCCAAAAGTTTGGCTGTCAGAAAATATCTACGGGCATTATGTCCGTCCGCCTTTTGTGCATTAAAGTTTTGAAATAAATAAATAAATGTTCTGGAAGGACCATCTCCAACAGTGAACTTCTATGACGCTGTGTTCTGTGGGTAGATGTAGGGCCAATCAAGAAATATGAAAATGTATTGTAGACCGGGGCGTAATGTATAAGTGCAACACCAGCTCTGTAAATAGAATAACCCACAAAATCAAACCTTGGCCAACTAAAGTCCTATAAATTTTCATTTCAAGTAATTGCAGAAAATAGCCTCGGGGAATTCGCCTCTGGCTTTCTTACAACGCTTGTTCGAAATCAAACAAAGATTGCCTTATGTGCAGTATTATATTCTTGTACAATGGTTTTATTGACATCATCATCACTGTGCTCATTTAGAGCATTATACCTATAAGAAGAATCATTCATCATGATTGCATTGTCAGCTACTTAGGTAGGTATACTTACTCGCACATATAGGATTTTGGATGTTATGTTTTTACTTTTCTCTAATCATCAATACATAAAAAAACTCACTGTATCAATTGTTTTTTATGTTGTGTCCAAATCATCCAATCAATTATATATTTATTTTTTAAATATAAATAAATAAATAAATATTTCCAGACAGGTCACACAGCGCCATCTAATTTCCGAGTTCACGGCAACGTTTGTTACCACTAGACCACGGAGGCGGTCAATACGGTCTTGTGGATCAATACATAAAAAAAACTCACTTTATCAATTGCTTTTTATGTTGTGTCCTAATTACATACTTATAACCCGCTAGTAGTCAGCCGTAATGATCCAGAGGTATTTGATCCGATTACTGGTATTTTATTATAGTTAGTTTCAGGTTTCCGTGCTAGGAAAGTTCAAGTTACTTTATAGTGCATCAGCATACCGAACCTCGGGTATTGCCATCGTTCGTAACCACGATTCAGACTTAGTTATTCGGCGAATAAGTGCATTCACTAGCCACGACTTAGCTCTAAAGGCCAGCGGGCCAACAGCGAAGCAGACGCGGTTACAGGATTTTAGTTCGTAGGCGCTATGAGGCACTCTTCATGAGGTCCATACCAAGTCAAGCGACTTGTAAAAACCTTTTCTCTCTTACTACCTTAAAAATCAAAACGAATCCTAATCACCTGACATATTATTAGTACCTATATATTTATATATAATTATTTATGTATTTATCTTAATTATGTATTATTATTTTTCTGTTAGGTATTATAGTATTATCAATGTATATACATATTTTAACTCTGGTTTTTACTATATTATTTCCATTTTCACACTCTGCACCCATAATATTAATCTCTCACTCTCCCAAAGGTTAGCTGGTAGAGAAAACCTTCACAACATTTTATATTGTATATTTTGTGTGCAGTAAAGAATTTTATTATTATTATTATTGTATTATTTGATAATTTTGTGCTACCGTCAATAAACAAAAAAAAAGCTCGGCCATTCTGCCAGCGGCGTTTAAACAGAACGGACGTGTCAAGTAAGTATATATGGCTCATTAGAGTGTGGTAACTTTACGCGATTAAGCTAATTTAAAATGGTTAGTAGGTTTTATCATAGCTCATCGGCTGAGTGAGTTTTTACTGATCCATTGCATCTTTCTCAACCTCTATACATTTGGCGATCTCATTATTAATAAAGGCGATGGATTAGTTGGATTAATCATAAATGTACATAGTATAGCGTAGGTATAATTTCTATAATTTTTATAAGTAATAATTATATTAAAAATTTTATAATTTAAAGATTTCGACTTACGTGTCGGTTCGATATATTTAAGTGAAGTGTCAGATAAAGTAAAAAAGTAAGGTATCATCACGACTGTATCCCTTCCGGGGTAGTCAGAAACCACGATTTTTTATTGAAGCGGGTTCACATTTAACCAAATTTAATATGTAGGTCCGTCATAACAGGTGGCAAACTCGTCGATACTAGCGTACCAAACTAAATTAAATAATTTATTCCCGACCAGGAATCGAACCGTACCTTCGAGTTTAAATCAACGGACTTAACCACTAGACCACTGAGGCAGCAGAAAAGTGTCAGATCTCCATAGAAAACTGTTAGTTTTATTCGAACAAATCCAGTCGACATGCACGAATCAACAAGAACGAGAATCTGGGGCTGCTGACTTCCAGCTGACAAATTCAACCGGTCTGTTGCGAACTCCTTAAGCATATTTTTCTACAGCCTTTTATATTATGTACCTTGCTTTAGTGTCAAATTAACAATTGTAAAAAGCAGTCAAGTTTTTGTAAAAATCATTTAATATAGCCCAATCCGCTATATTTTGGACGTGACCAACCATCTGCACCGTCTATATATTATACATAAAAAGAAAATCTACCACACGAAGACTACCTAATTGTGCTGCACGGACTCCTTTAGCATGTTTTATAAATTTGTAACGATTTTTTTACACATTTTTGATATATTTATTATTTGTTAAATTGTAATAACATTAAGTTCCCAAAATAAACTCGTAAGTGCAAGTCGTGTTTTCATCAAAATCCTTTATATTATTTTATATATCCTAATCTGCTACGGAATATATCGCAATATAGGTATATAATGTAATATATCGCAATATACGGTCTATTGCGCTTTGCGAACGACTATAGATAATACCTTAATACGCTACAATGTATAGTGATGGATAGAGCTGTACGCACGGGATGACCGTACCGGATGATATTGTTAATTTAATTGCTCGACAAGAGACATCCGTGTTCATATTTAATTGTATTGTTACATGCAAGTAGGTATTATTATAATTTAAGTTCATTTTAAAGTATCTACAATTTAACATAATTTGAAGAAAAAGGTACCGATTAAAATTTAGATAAATATTGAAGATACAGAGTAGGTATCTTAAAAGTCGGCCTAAGAGCCAGAGCACATTTATAATACCTACATAGGAAACATAAATTCATGTCAATAAAGATACAGAAAAATATTGAAGATACAGAGTAGGTATCTTAAAAATCGGCCTAAGAGCCAGAGCACATTTATAATACCTACATAGGAAACAGAAAGTCATGTCAATAAAGATTTTTGTTATTATTATTATTAATCATAACAGTAAATATGTAAGTCGAGTTTTTTAAAGTGAATTGCATTTTTTTATTCGAATTAATGGGTTTGAGAAAAGAAAGAGGAGAAATGTCAAAATCTTAGGCATCCCGCCTGGCTTTTGACATTTCTGACAGATGTAATCGATCTAGACGATACGTTATCGGAAGATTGTGCACTCTGCCTCACCCCGCTGTTTTATTTATTTATTTATAAACTTTATTGCACAAAGCACAAAGGCGGACTTAATGCCCGTAGACATTCTCTGACAGCTAAACCCTGGGACAAATTTCACCAAATATAGGTGCAATGAAAGTAACAGTAATTTACAATTATAGGATAATTCAACAAATATTATATACCTACTTATATATGTATTATATCAATATACTGACATATGACATTGACATTTATATTCTTATAATTGTGTCTGTCTTAGCTTATAGAGTGACAATGCCTATCTACAGCAGCTATAATGTTAAGCGTTATTCTGTATTTATAATTTTGTTATTTTATTGTTCCTCTTTTCAAATGATGTTTATCATGTACTGCTCCAGATTCACCAATATGTACTATAAAATTATATCGTTTTATATCAATATTGTAAAAATTGACGTGTAAAAGTGCAGAATACATATTTTTGTCCTATGCCTACTTGCAAAAATAAACGAATTGAATTGAATTGAATACTAAATACTAATACATACACAAAATTATACATAAACATACACAAATACAACTTACTAACGTGGTTTAGAGCTGTTCATAAAGTGTGAATAGACCAGTTTTTTAAACGACAATCTGTTAGTTGCCTGTCTTATGTTTACTGGTTTTACAAATCCTAACTTTTTTTTCATTTTTTTTTTTATGTGATGCTTCTGAGTAGTGCTTATGTAACTTTAAATGCTTGGAAGAGGATGTCGACATAATTTTATATGCTGGAAAGTTGATAGACTTAAGTTTTTCAAAGTACAATATATAGACTTGATCGATCTTTGAAAGTATTGGATTGTTACCTACTGCATTTTTCCATAACGCCGCAGAGTAGTCCTCAGTACCTACAGCAATAGTTAATTTTAACTAAGTAATGTTAAATTAATATCAAAGCTGCCGATTGTTTAACGTGTTGGAAATACTAAAACGTGTTAGTTAACAGTTCATGGTTTCCCCAATTAGCACCAGTTAAAGGTCTTCATGGAATCAAGAGTAGAATATTAACTTTTTTTTTTTTTTTTTGTTATTTTGACAATGACATGTAAGTAGTAAGTCTTGTTTCAAGCGGTGATATTTTTATATAAATTAAAGCTTACAATATTAGTTCTCCGTAAAAGTAAATATTGGCACTTGACATCATTGCAAATGGCACATATTGTCAACGAGAACAACAAATAGGTGGTAGGCAGATTGATGGTGGTAATTTGCCCAGTGTGTCGGGGCGGGGAAGTATTCACCGTTCGTGCCGATAAACCCAGTAAAGTGTATCGACACGTTTCGGGATCATGCTCGAATTGCCGTCATGCCCAGTCAAGCCGGCATAGTGTTAGGGACTGATGTCAGTCATGAGTGTCTGGTTCCAGTTACTAACATTCATGGACCTCGCGCGCTACTTACCATCAGGTAGGCGCAAGGTCACGTGTGATGCTAGAATAAAAAAAAAATCAAAGAATGGGAGCAACTGATGCCAGGCACTGACGACGGCAATCAGTCTCAACCATTATGCCGGTCTATCAAGATGAAGAAAAAGAAGAAAGAAAAAAAAAAGCCATATACTAAGTATAGGTACAAAACTGAAACAAATAAAGCTTAGGTAGTAGTGTAGGTACACAACGTTTGTGGTGTAATTATTTAAAATATTTATTCTTAAAATTACTTAGTTTATAGTACCTAATAGAAAAAATATTCCTAATAATATTCATGCAGTATGATATAGATTTTCAGGCGTTTCAAGATACATGCAAACATAAAATTGCTATGAAATAGATAACTAACCATAACTTTATCTCCTTTTAGTTCGAAAACTTCCAAAAAATCCTGCACCTTATGTCAACAATAACACTGCACTAAGTCTTTAACCCGACTGTACTATTTACGACTAAAGTTACAGCAAATTACGTTCAGCGAAATGTTTTATATTTACGTATGCGTGAATAAAATCGTGCGGTTCGCGCTTCTTTAGCCGAAGAAAACACATTAACGTGAAATTAAACGCGGCGAGTGCGCCAGAAGCCGGCAGTACCAATCTGTTGTCTTGAAACGTAAACAAAACTCTAGAGCTTCGTGAAGTTAGCCGCACATCGCCCCCCCTACTACGAGATGCGAGTCGCTTTTCTATCGTTTTACTCTTGCGATTCTTGGTCCCCACAGGGCTGGCAGGACTACTGACCTAGTGTGGGGACCGCAAGATATTCTGCTTTCAACAATCAACTTTAATTACCATCCCACTCCTCTAGCAGATATTCAGGTTCCTTCACAAGCTACCACTGGCCATTAGATGGGCACCATCTGTCAATGATTTTAAATAATTAGTCACTAACTTGTTTCTTGATAAGCAGGAGTACACTGCATCCAGTACACATTGAATATATTTTTTTGCGGGTAGGTGTCTGAAGTATAACACGTATTTATTTTCTCAATAACTTAAATTATTAATAAAAGTGTTTAAATAGTGTTGTTTAGGTATTAATCAACACATATTATTTATTTACTAAACACAGAATATATGTAAGGAGTATATCTGCACTTCAACCTGCTGGTTATTAACTTTTCATCAACAACTTACAAATACTACCAGTTGCTTGAGGTTAATCTGCAATGGCAACTAGCGACAGGTTTCATGAGGCTCAGCAACTAATAGAAGATAAACTTACAAAGAGGATGGCAGAGTTTGAAGGTCAGCTTGCTGCAGCCAGGGAACCTGGGCCTAATGTTAAACTGGAGGTACTTGCAAAGGAATTCACAGAGTTCAAGTCATTTGCTGTTGAAATGCTATCACTTTTAAGGCAGCAAATGACTGAGATGCAGAGCACAGTGGACAGGCTGGAAACCAGAGGCCGGTCCGACTGTCTGCTTTTAAAAGGTTTTCCGGAGAGTCAAGGGGAAAACATTGCTGAGGTGGTCAGTGCTGTGCTGCGGGAGAAGCTTGGCATGTCTGATGTCAACTCACAGTCCTTCCGGGCATGCTATCGCCTTGGCAGATTAAATGACTCCGTGACTCGATCAATTGTGGTGCGCTTTGTGGACTACAGGATGCGTCAAAATGTTTGGAACAACAAAACTAAATTCAGAGGGAGTGCTTATAGTTCTTCAGAGTTTCTAACTAGGACCAGGCAAGCTCTCTTCATGGATGCACGAAAAGCTTTTGGTATGAAAAACTGTTGGACTCAAGACGGCACTATTGTAATCAAGTTGGCCGATGGCACGAGGCACAAACTGGTCCACCGTATCGAGCTTGCTGCTTTGACTGCTGCTCTGGATATTGCTGCTCCATCAGTGCCGCAGGGTGCACCTAACCTGACGAGGGACCGTCCCAGGAGGGCTAACAGGAGATAGT
Organism: Tinea semifulvella; assembly: GCA_910589645.1. Lineage (NCBI taxonomy): Eukaryota > Metazoa > Arthropoda > Insecta > Lepidoptera > Tineidae > Tinea > Tinea semifulvella. The sequence continues at coordinate 11,965,226 of OU342586.1, forward strand.
TGTTAGCTGTTAATAATTTAGGCTAGTTCGTGAAGTATGCTTGTGCTTGGTTGCTTATAACTCTGAAATTTACCTTATAATGGTGAAGTTGAGAGTTGTAGAATGTTAAATGAATTATAGACTAACATAATCAATAATTAATTGATAAATATCAATTAACATAATCATAAAGTTAATATTTCAGAATATGCTCACTAGGCCGAGCATGCTTCATGGACCACAGGTATGGGTCTGGGCTGACATTCATGGTTGTGGCATAACTGTGACAACTTGTGATGTTAATAAACTTTCCAGTTTTTTGGCCAGCAGCTATGAATGTCGGTCTGGATTTTGGTTAGATTGTTGATTGGGGTTGATCATTGTGACACTTAAGTCTAAAATAAAAGTAGCTAAAAATTCACAAAGTTTTATGGTTACAGTATAAATTAGTAAGAACAATAAACACTTATTAATAACGTTCACTTAATAACACGTTTCGCAGCGATCAACCCGCAGTTTTTATTCTCGTATAATTGTTGATTGCGGTAAATGTTCTTGTGTGAAAAGTATATCGTGTCATTCTTTAAACCCAAATCGTAATTATTTTCTATCACATCACGAGACACATATCTATTATTTTTTTTATTCAATAATTTATAACCTCTAAATCTACAGTTTGACTTGTCATATTTATTTCTATTCCATTTATGTGTCAGTCAGTGTCAAACCAAAATTGTCTATGGACAATTTGCTTCATATTTCGGATGGCATAGATTTTTTATTTTTTTCATTTTGCTTCGTTCAGATCATCCATCAATAAAATGAATATTTAATCTTTTTTTTTTTTTTAAATAGTTTGCCGTAATTAATATTTCTCCGTAGTTATAAATTAAGTCTATAATTATTTTATTTAAGTTTTAACCATTGTTTTGTTTAGGTTAGTCTCATGTTATCGTAAATTATACAACTTTTATTGTAAGACTCTCAAGCCAGCAGGATGTGCAGAGTATTGTAATAACCTTTGGGTTATTACCTATAATATTATATTAGCTATAAATTATTATATTAAGTAAGTTTATTATATTATTATTATAACTATACTATTACTACATAATGTCTGATAATGAAAGTGATGATTCCTTTTATTCTTTCGTGACTAGTAATACGAGCAGGTCTAGTGATTTCCATGATGCGGTTGTTGGTTTGGATGTGTTATTGGAAGAGGAGTTTGCCGCGCACAAAAACTACTTCAACGTGTGCCATATCAATGCACAAAGTGTGCCTGCACACTACACAGATCTTCTTTCTACTTTTACTTCTCCTAACGTCATTGACGCTATTCTTATTTCTGAAAGCTGGCTCAAACCTTCATTAGCTTCAACCTCTTACTCACTCCCAGGATATGTACTTATTCGCAATGATCGCGCAGGGCGTGGTGGCGGTGGAGTGGCAATCTATCTCCGTGCTGATCTCTCTTATAAAATAGTTTGCTGCTCGCCTGCATTGTACGCCGCATCTTGCGAATATTTATTTATTGATGTCAGCTTTTCTGGTGCAAGCATACTTGTTGGAGTTGTTTATTGTCCGCCGTCCATAAACTATTTTTCGAGTCTCGAAAATGCACTTGATGAGATCGTGCCGGAATACACTCATAATTTAATAATGGGAGATTTTAACACTTGTCTTTTAGATAATCATGTGTTAACAAAGTCACGTGCCTCCAAGCTACTAAATATTATTTCTTCTACAAATTTGTCCCTCCTACCTACTGGTCCCACTCACCATCTTGCGACTTCTGACACACTTCTTGACTTAATGTTTACCTCTCGTCCCGATATTGTTGTCTGTCATGGTCAGCTTTTGGCCCCTGCCTTCTCCCATCACGATCTCATCTATGCATCATACAAAACTAGACCACCTAAATATCGTCCACCAATTGTTTTTATGCGACATCTATCTCGCATTCACATGGAAAACTTGCGTAAAGACATTGGTTTAATTGATTGGAGCTGTTTGGATACAGTGGGGAATATTGATGATGTGGTTGAGGTTTTTAACAGTGAGGTTCTGAAAGTGTTTGACCATCATGCTCCTATACGCGCTACAAAAATAAAAAGACCACCATGCCCTTGGATAGACGATACCGTCCGCTCCGCCATGAAAATTCGTGATTGCGCTTACCGCAAATACAGAAGACGTCGTACTGACGATAACTGGTCTGCATATAGAGTAGTTAGGAATCGATGTAATCAGGTGTGTAGAACAGCCAAACGCCGCTATTTTCACGAAAGTATTTCTAATAAATCGTCTTCCAACATATGGAAGTTTCTCAAATCTCTGGGGTTGGGCAATACTCAGACCCAACCATCTTTGGGTTCTGTAACGCCAAACCAGCTCAATACTCATTTTGCATCAGCCCTGAGTTTGGACGCTGCTACAAAGATCCAAACCTTAGCAGAGATTGCGGATATGCCGATACCTGATATTGAACCGTTTGCCTTCTCGGAGGTGACTGACGATGTGATCTTCAAGACGATTAGTTCCATTACTTCTAAAGCAATAGGATGTGATTCCATTGGTCGTGCTATGATCATCATGATTATTGATTTACTTTTGCCAGTTATAACTCGTATCATAAATTTTTCACTAAATTCCAGTCAGTTTCCGTCTTTATGGCGGAAAGCCTTTATTTTTCCATTACCCAAAATTTCCTCTCCAACGCTCCCTACACACTATCGTCCAATCTCAATTTTACCATTTCTATCAAAGATTTTAGAGTCTGTTGTTCACAAACAATTATCACTTTTCCTTAATCAGAAGAGGCTTTTAAATCCCCTACAATCTGGCTTTCGCACTGGTCATAGCACAACTTCAGCTTTACTTAAAGTAACTGAAGACATCAGAAACGGCATGGACGAGACTAAAGTCACAGTTCTCGTATTAATTGATTTTACAAATGCCTTTAATACAGTTGATCCTGATTTGCTTATCGCTATATTGTCTCGTCTTGGAATATCGCCTAAATCTCTAAATTGGTTCACTCAATATCTTTGTGGTCGTCGGCAGCAGGTTCGTATCAACGAGACAATGTCAGACTGGTACAATTTGAGTACAGGCGTTCCACAAGGTGGTATTCTCTCTCCTTTACTTTTCTCGTTATTCATTAATGGTATCACATCATCTCTTCACTGTCACTACCACCTCTATGCTGACGACTTGCAGCTTTATGTGCAGACGGATATCAACACGCTTAATAGTGCTATAGCTTGGCTAAATTCCGATCTTAATAATGTATATACCTGGGCATCACGGTACGGTGTCGTTGTTAATCCGAGCAAGTGTCAGTCAATTGTCATTGGAAGTTCCAGACTTTTGTCTAAAGTCGACATGAGCAAAGTTGACCTTGTTCGGTATGACGGCGCACCAATTGCCTTCTCCAGCGAGGTAAAGAATCTGGGTTTGTATCTTGATTCTCATCTAAACTGGAGACCGCAAATCACCAAAACCAGCCGTAAAATTTTCTCTTCACTGCACTCTCTCAACAAATTAAAGAATTTTTTGCCATTAAAAGCTAAAATAACCCTTGTACAGTCTCTGCTACTTCCGTTGCTAGATTATGGTGATGTGTGTTGTGTAGACCTATCGGAAGAATTATTAAACAAAATGGAACGTCTGCACAACGCATGTATTCGATTTATTTTTTGTCTTAGGAAATACGACCACATCACACCTTCTCGAAACGAATTAAAATGGTTGCCTATTCGTTACCGAAGGAACCGCCGAGTTCTGTGCATGCTGTATTCCATACTTAACGAGCCGTCTACACCCAATTATTTGAAAGATTATTTTACGTATCTTGGTGCCACACATGAGAGGACTCTTCGATCTTCTTCTAATGATACGCTCTCAATACCCCCTCACCATACTACCTTTGTGTCCAAATCGTTCGCAGTTGTGGCTACTAACCTCTGGAATCAGCTGCCAGTTAAAATTCGCCAAGCTCCGAATAGATGTATTTTTAAAAAACTAGTGTATGCTCACTACATGCAAGACCGAGGTTCGTAATTTTCCATGTTCCTCCTTTTGTTTTAGCTTAGTCTTAATCAGACTGTGATTTATCATTAGTAGGTATAGTATTGTGTATATATTATATTGTATTGTTAATATTTTATTTATGTAGGTTATATGTATGTATTAGTATGTAATTATTAATAAGTATGTATATGTTATCTGCAACTAAACTACTCAAGTTTATTCAGTATTGCACCTACCTTATGTACTTACTGCTCTCGTTGTCCCGAAGGTTTGACCGTCATAGAATGTCTAGCGGCATTAGGTCCGCCTTTGTACTTTGTGCAATTAAGTTTAAATAAATAAATAAATAAATAAAATATTTGGAACGCAATATGTTTATTATATGTATGTACCTAAATATATATATGTTCATAATAGTTGCATGTAGTTTATGTAATTGCTTGGTATGTTATAGTGTATTTATAAATTAGACTATTTTTATTAGATTATTGCACCCTGCCCATAATCTCTCATCATTCCAAAGGTTAGTTGTAAACTAGTACATAGGTACCTAATTTTAAGTTTTAATTTTATAAAGAAATAAAAATAAATAAAAATATTGTTCCTTATCTTCTTTTCTATGTACTAGTAATATCAAACAAATGTATCTCTGCTAGCTAAACTAAAAGCCTTTCAACTAATGTTAAACATAGCTAGAATTAGAATTTAATTAATCTATAGATTTGTAATAAATAAAAATGAAATTCGATACCTTTAAAAATTATTTCTGCAAGTTTTCAGAAGCTTTATTATTTGCCTTATTTTATTATAGTTAAACAATATAACACTGTAGGTAACTAAAATTTTATTTTATTTTAAATATGATAAATAAAAATAAATACGAGTTATAACCAATAAATTAAAATTTGTAATTTAATTAAAACAATAGATAATTATAATAGATAATGATAACTGCTTTTGCAGTCTAGCGGTTAAGTCCGTGCATTTAGACGCGCCTAATTTTGTTACTTAAGCGCAAACGTTATATGGTGGAATCCGTTAAGTATATATATATATCACGCTATTCAAGTTGATATTTGCACGGCCGCTGTCAAGGTCGAGCGCTTATAGAGTTAAGAATTGAATAATATTTAGTGATTATGAGAAAATCTCTGACGTAAATAACGAAATCCACTTAGAACGTTTGCGACTAAGTAATATAATAGAGCTGAGATACATATGCAGGTACCTAAATAAAATAATGTATTTAATGGTTTATTAATTTGTGATATTTCTCGCGTTTGGTATGCTAGAGACATCGACGTTGTCATAATAGGCCTATAGTAATGTAGGCTAAATGTAAATCCGCTACTTTAAAGCGTGGTTTCTGACCACCTCGGAAGGGATATGGTCGTGATTATACTTTTACCGTTTAGATAATGGAGATTTTAATTTAAATGCGTCAAAAAATTTTTCAAATATTTCAGAAAACATATTGAATAGCTCTGAAAATTATTCCCAAAATCCATTTATCTGCACGAGCAGCGATATACAAGCGATACGGAAATATCGTGGTACAAGTAGTTCAACGCTAATATGTAGTTGCTTCCGCGTCTGCGCGAAGGGGTCGTCCAGGCACCCGATGCGTCCTTTACATAGACATTAATGTAAAGGCTAGCATTATAATTCGTCGGGGAAGATTAGGGCCAACGTTCACCCTTAAATGCATAGTGCTCCAAAAATGCATCAATAACCAAATTGAATATCATTTGTCGATCCGAGATATCGAAAAATAATATTCTATAAACGGCCTAACCCAATATTCTATATATTTCATCATCATCACGACCGTTTCCCTTTCGGGGTGGTTAGAAACCACGCTTATAAATAAGCAGATTCATATTTAGCCAACTTTACTATAGGCCATATAAATATTTGATTACTCAATAATTAAAATTTACGCTTTTCGTATAGAAATTATGTTAGGATCGTCTGCGAACTGGCAAATAAGTAATCCTTAGTCTTAACTTTTAGGAAAATAAATAAAGGCCTTAATTATTTGTGGCGTAATAAAGCAATAAAATAATGGTAAACTCAATAAAAAAAACATGATTTTAAAATATAAGTATTTTTTCTTATATCTAAAAGCTCTATAAAAATTTATTAGTTTACATATAGTCTAATCCTGTCATGTAAATAATTATGAAAAACGTTAAATCTGACTTTTTAAATATGCGGCACAAGTTGCAGTTTATTTTTGCGGTTTTCCCGCGCTGTAACTCCCTGTATTATCCGACGTGTTTGGGCTATAATGCCGCGAGTGATTCCAAGATAAGCATCAAATTCTGCAACATCTGGAATTTGTTGATAACGTCATTAATTTATAAGAATATTATATAATATTATGTCAAACTTGGCGGTATAGGCTAGCTAGACCCTTTGCCTTCCCTATCACCGCATTCATAATCGCTCGGAAGAAGAGAACACGACAAGAAAAAAAAAGTATTTCGCATTCTACGCCCCACCACCACTTGCATGTATTGAAAGTTGTATATTTTTTTGACTCATCCCTATATTTAGGTCTACGGTCCAACCGCTACCCAAAGAATTATGATCACTGTTGCCTAGCAACAAAGCTTATTCGGAGACGACCATATCTCCCCTTGCTGATACGACTTATCATAAGGGTTACTCCCATTAGCCAAACCACGCTTTATTTTTGTAAGAATATGGTATATTTTTGTAAGCATGGATATAATACGCATCTGTGGGTAAATCACGTGCATAAGAAGGGGCAGTTGATTGCAGTTTCGTGAACTCCCGACCCTCGTCTCAGGTTTCGTCTAAGATTTCAAACCAATGAAATAGTTTATTGGATGTTGAGCGAGGTTTGCTTTGCTCTTCAAATGAAATTGACTTTTAGTTCCAGTGCCTCACTTGTCTAACATTCAGATTTTAATCTGTTTGCTGCTGTGAGCGGAAATTCTAATTGTGATTAGATTTCGCTCAAGGGGTAAATTTACTAAGAGAAGTACAAATGTTAAGTCAGTGGCATCTTTTGTAATTTTGTCGCAAGTTACTAAACTCACGCTGAAATTGACAGCAAATACTCGTCATTATCAGCCTGTCTCTCCACTGCTGGATATAGGACTCCCCCAACGCTCGCAACTGCACGCGGTCTTTTGCAACTCTCATTCAACCCTCACGCGCGACCTTCCTTAGGTCATCTGTCCACCAGGCGGGGGGTCGTCCCACTCTGCGTCGTCTGTCAGTGTCCACGTCTCTGCTCCGTACGACATTACGGGGAAGAACGCACCGGTTGAAGACTTTTGTTGAAGAGTATGTGTCGAAGTTTTCCGAATGCCACCCATCCTAGCTGGCTGGCTTTCTTTTGGCTTGAGTTTTGACAACTTTGAGAGTAGCATTTCCCACACATTGGCCTCGGCTTAAGGTCATTGAACATGACCTTAGTATTATCCAGGTTCATTCCAAGACTAACCTTCTGGGAAGCCACGTTTAAGCCATACAACATTCTACTTAGGATCCTTAAGCGAGCTGGCCATGATGACTTGTCATCGCGAATCGGAGGTGTGAGATGTATTCTCTATTGACTTTTATGCCGCAGTAATTCCTTTAACGGCAGCTTTTTCTAGTCTTTCGCGAGTAAAATATCTGTTTTTTTTTTCTTTACTAAGATACACTGCGTGGAATTTATTAAAGAGCAATTATTTTTATATTATAATCTAAAATATAAATAAGGATAATTTTATTTTAATTATTCAGTAATAAAATCTTAAGATACAGTGCAAAGACGTTTTCCTAAAAATATCGCCACTCATACTCACCCTAATCAAGATCAACAAATCAGAGGTAGACACGATCACTGCGAAGGTAAACTTACGTAATTCTTTCTCTCTCCATTTCGTCTATCGGCGGTTACGAGAATAATTAATAATAACACTCCCAGCCTTTAGGTATTTACCACGATGGATATTGCGATTTTCAGACGCGACCTTATTTACCATGCTGTAGTGTTTTGTTTTTCGGATAAAGATTTTATCTTTAAAAAAAAGTGATTTTTTATTTCACATAGAGGTTCTACGAATGAGATCTGAAGCCTACAAAAAATATTTACTCTTTTGACAATTACACGCGGTGTGATGTATATACTCGTATATTAGTAATTCACCATTATACTATAAGTTGACACGGCTATAATGCCTCGAATTTAGGTTAAGGTATTGTAGTACTTGTTTATGGCAGCAATGTTACTTATTTCGGTCTATCCATAATGTAATTTAATCTTTTAATTAATTTTAATAATATTGTAAATAATTTGTAAAAAAAATACAATATCCGAGTGTTACATGTGAACCATGTGGAAACAAATATTTTGAATTGAACTCGTAGTTTAAGGCTAATTCCCCGAAAGCATATAACCGCTAAACCGCGCAAAATTATATAAAAAATCAGGAGCTGGAAAAAATCGCTGTAGTGCGTCCGTAGGTACTGCTTAAATTATAGAAATAAAAAAAATGACAATTCATCAATATATTTAAAAATAAGTTAAAATTACAATATTGTATTACTAATTTGACACACTAATTGATTAGATATAAGTAGATAGGTATATAAATACTTTGTAGTTTTGGTCAATAAAACACCACAGCACATTCAATCATATTATGGTCGGTAAACTTTTGTTTTGCAAAACACATCGTCTGTGAACTGGCAATACATCCAAACTGTTAATATTATTTTCAATACAAATAAACATTTAATTATTTTTATAGAGATAAAAGAATTTAAGTTAAGAATAAAAACACTTTTTAAATTGCGTTATAGACTTTTTTTTAATTAGTGTACTATTTTAATTTTAGATTTATTATGCTACATAGAACGATTGCTTAAAGTATGATCACGACCGTGGTCAGAAACCACGCTTATAAATAAGCGGATCCACATTTAGCCAATCATGACAAGTGGCAAGCTCGTCGATGTCTCCAGCGTACCAAACTCGAGAATATCACAAATAAATTAAATAATAATTAAATGTATTTATTTATATTAATAAACATTTTTGTGTCTCGACCAGGAATCGAACCCGGTACCTCTGAGTCTAAATCCACGGACTTAACCGCTAGACGTTTTTTTCTTAAACTTATAGTTATTTGCCAGTTCACTGACGATATCGTCGATGAGGTGACAATACCTCCTAATTAGGAGACCTAATATAATTGCTCAAGGTTTTTTTTGTGCCTAAAAATATATCAAAAAGTAGGTATATGAATTTTAAAAAAATGTTTATAAGGCCATTGTAAAAGTGAAGAATAAAAAAAAATGTATATTGAGCAAGGGAAAATGTAAAGAGATATTATAAAATAGTAAATCCTTTAAGTTTCTTATAAATAAAATCTTATATAACTACTATATCGATGGTATAATACACAGATATGGTATGTGCATTATTTAGTTTTTTTTCTGAGAATGTATATAAGAAGCCGACGACGACGGGGCAAGAATACAAATGGTATGATAATTAAAGACCGTCTTAAAATTAATTAGTCTATCAGTGCATTGCTGGTTAAATTTTAAATTAGAGTGTAAACTCTATATAACGACACTGAAGGGACTGTGCATTTTATGGCGTTATAGAGAGTTGACGTTAAATGGAGAGAAGAAAAATCAGAATTGGAAGACAAGCTAATCCAACCAAATCCAATTGATTTCGACGCTTTAGAGAGTTTGTCGTTAAATCGAGTGACGTTACATGGTACAGTTTGCAGTGTAATTTAGTTGTGTCACTAATCTGCATGCATTCGACAAGAGAAGAAAATGAAAGCCGAGGGCGTCAAAAAATGTAACAATTATTTTGTATAAAATTAACACTTTCACTGCGGATGGGAAGTATGATAGGGATGTTGAAAGAAGAGTGAACGCGGGAAATAGTGTAATAGCCCTGGGGTCACTGATCGCCAGTCGAAATGTCAGTGATAAAGCTCGACTCGCCATACACAATGCCATGCTTATGTATGGAAGTAATACCAACACTTATGTATGGAAGCGAGACGTGGATATGTCAGAATACGCATGAGAGTAGAGTTAATGCAGTAGAAATGAGGTCTTTACGTAGGATATGCGGCGTAACTTTGATGGACCGTATACGTAATAACGAAATACGCAAAAGGGTAGGTATAAAAGAAAGCATAGGTACAAAAATAAAGAAAGGCATGCTCCGATGGTTCGGGAATGTCGAAAGGATGAGCGAAGAGAGATTGACGAACCAGATATATAATGCGAAAGTTGTGGGTAAAAGAGGCCCTGGCAGACCAAGACTTGCCTATCATGATCAAATAAATAAAACATTAGCTGAAGGTGAATTAAAAAGCCATCGAAACAAGAGGGCATGTATGAAGAGGTTGATGAATGTCGAAGAAGCGAAAGAGGTATGTCGTGATCGTGACAAGTGGCGCTCAATTGTCTCTGCCTACCCCGCAAGGGATTTGGCGTGAAGATATGTATGTATGTATGTATAAAATTAACAACCAATGCCCGCTCTATATTTTATTTAATCCCTTTGACATGGTTAAAAAGTTTCAATGATTCGTACTTACGGCCCACATGTTTGTGTATTTATAAACCCATTATGGCAACTAACAAGCAAATACCTTGTTATATAATGCTTACCACATTTGTGCATAATTGTTCTTTAAAACAGAAAAAAAGTACATACCAGATCTGTGTTAGTATACCATCGATGTTTTATATTTGATGGAATGACTAGATAATTATATAAATATACATTTTATACAATGAAAGAAATAACAGTTTTTTCCAGAAATTATTTCATTAAAATGAAATATAACACAGATATTCTGTAAAAAAATGCTATGGATAATTATTAAAAAAAAAAAATGGATAATCAATTATTACCCTCTTAAGATAATTAAGGAATTTAAAAAACGACATTCCACATGGTATGGTGAGGGCGACAAACTAGAGCCATTTATTCTCAAAATAACGATTGCAATAGAGAAAAAATCTTCTCAATTAAAAAGTAAGTGAAAAATGGAGGCTTCTTTACGCTACCAAATTAAAAAAAAAAAAAAATATTAAAATAATATTACTATTGACTTAAATTAATTGACATAATAATATTTTTTTTTTTTTTTAAATATGAATATAATAGTAATTTTATATAGTTGTTATTAATGAATATATGTGTATATGTGTGTGTGTGTATGTATATGTGTATATACATACATACACACATATATATATATATGCATGTATATAAATGTATATGTAATATTAGATTTATAACATACATGTTTAATATTTTCATGCCGCTAGCGGTAGAATGCTTCGGAAATTATGCATAAGACCATATTATTATTTTGTACAGTATTCTGGAAAGTAAAGATATTTTGATTTGATTGAAAATCAATATTCCCAAACTTCCAGACGGGCATTCTCCATTGGCTAGCCCATCACACGAATCTTTGGTATTTTAGCCAATAGCGTATCATTCTTTTTATTTTCTGTATAACGGAACAATAAAAAATTTAGAACTTGGCGATACTTATAGGTATACAGCTCAGAAAGAGCTATCCAACGAAGTATTATAACACGTGGCTATTGGAGGTGGGTCCACGAAAGGCTTGCATCATTTTCCTTTCGGAAAATATCGGTTAGTTAGTAAACATTTTTAATAGGAAATAAAGTCTTATTTCAAAGTAGGAACATGAACTATACACCTAATAAATGCATAATAAATAATAATTTAACCTTAATTTACAATACAATTTAAATACAATGTAAACTCTATATAGCGACACTGAAGGGACTGTGCATTTTATGGCGTTATAGAGAGTTGTCGTTATATGGAGAGAAGAAAAATCAGAATAGGGTGTATCAGGCAAAGCTTTTTGTAGATGTCGCTAGCGGCAATGGTACCTTATGTTTCACCTGTATCCCATATTTTTTTAAATATAGTTTTATACGTTTGTAACAGAAAAACGTATTTTAAATTAACGTTACCTACCTTAAAAGACGAATTAAGAAAGCACACACGTCTTTAAAAAGAAAAAAAGGTTTTATTAATAGAACGGCAATTTTAAGATCACCATATCTTTGATTTCGCTTAGAAATCTTGATTTGTACACTTAAAAGCTGCCCACTTCGGCATAATATCCAGAAAATAGTAAACTTCGTAATAAAAATACAAGTTTTCTATGCAACTGACAGTTATATTAGGTACCATCTATCATCGCTATCTATCGTGATAAAAAGTAAGTGATACACCCCATTGGAAGACAAGCTAAACCAACCCAAGCCAATTGATTTCGACGCTTAAGGGAGTTTGTCGTTAAATCGAGTGACGTTACATTGAGTTTACACTGTATTTTGAAAAAAAAAACTCTACTTTTGAACCTGTAGGAATTTGAGCAGCTTAATATGCTTGTTAAGCCACATTACACATTTTTAAAATTTTCTAAATAGTTTTTTTTTATATCTATGGACTTGACCATAATGGCGCATCAAAGGGCCGATCAGTTAAAATAAGTTGGCAATAAATATATATTTTTTAAAATATCATCTTACGTTAGGAAATGCTAAAAATCCAAACCATTACATCAATGTAAATAAACCACCATGGAATTGATGTTTGTCGTTTAAACGGCGAACACATGAAAAATTATTTGCTCGACGAGCGAGCTGTTTGAATCCTGTGATAATAGCGTTAATGTTACGTGAAGTTGGAGACGATATTGCCGGAATATACCTTGATGGAGTCGCCAGATAGTCTGGAACTGTGACGAGACTTAATATAGTTTAAATAAATACTTTGTTTTTTTTTACAAAGTTGTGTCATCACGAAATTAGATGACCGACATTTTCTTCTCCAGAGAAAATGAATGAGTCTGAATGCGTTAAATTACATGATTAAGTAAGATTTATTAAGAAATATTGGGAAACTGAAACGACTTGACATTTACTTAAATTCGAAGTTACGGAATTACACAATAAATTGTCTATTTTATTTCCGACTTTGAGAATAGGTGGGTCTGGTCTAGTTGTCTAAGTCTAGTCAAATAATTAAACATCGATTATTTAATCAAAATGCTGTTTGAAAAAACATTTAGATCGTCATGCTGTACTGAACAACTATGTTACGCAGCACAAATGAGCTTACGATCTTCAGGAGCAACAGATTATTATTAAAGAGGTGGTAACTTTACCCAAACGCGCCTTTTGCTACAACTAGCCTATAAAAAGCCAATAGATAATCAACCAGAGCACACGACTTCCATTATGGAGGCTCAAAGCGTAGATAATTTTTTTTTAAAGATTTACATAATTTGTTTCTGTAGCCAGGGTTTGATGGTTCATCTGGGCACTCTGAATATAAACTGATAAAAATAAGAGAAACAGCTAGTTATGCAAGCATTATTATGTTTGTCACCATTAGTGGCGTAACTCAAGGCCTTCATCTACTACATATTATCGCTAAATATATATTTTTTTAAATATGACCATTATTAGCAAAATTAGGAACAAAAATACTGAGCAAGAGTCTTGCGAGATTATTGCGCAAGATCAAGACTAGGGTTAGGTCTTGGTCTTGCTAACATATCGGTGGTCTTGGTCTTGAAAAAAAAAGCAAGACCAAGATTAGGCAACACTATTAGTTAGTGACATTTTTTTAATTTAAGAACAGGGTATTCCTACAAACATAAGAACACGTACCTATATAGTTTTTTTTTATATTGCTGCTCCAATGCAAAAGGAATATGAGCTATGGCAATAATTATATAAATATTTATTAAAGTGAGAACTTTATTGCGCGCGCTTGGTTGGAGACATATTTCGTTGAACGTACGTCCGTACGTCAAAACGGCGCTCAAGGGGAAACAGCGCTGCGGGGAAGGGGAAGAGGGGCGGAAAGACGCGCGCGTATTGCCGATGCCGCTCTTGCTCTCTCCCGCTCCTTCTTTCTCTTTCTTTCTTCCTCTTGAAACAGCGCGGCGGGGAAGGGGAAGCTCGCGCGCACCTTTCAGCTCCTTCTTTCTCTTTCTTTCTTTACGCGTCTGCAACTATGCATGCGCACGCAGCCCCGCGCATTCATTTAATCTCCATATTCCTACCAACTACAAAATCAATAACCTGCAAGTTTAGTTCTCACTTTGCGGTACGTCCCGCGACGCACCCGTTTTTTTTATTTGATTTAATAAGTTTGTAGAGTGAATTGAATCCCGTTTTCATTGAATTAAGCGAAAGCACCAGACATTCAAAATTATGACGAAGGCTAAAGCTTTGATATCATACCCTGGAACCAACAATTCAATCTCCAAGAAATAGCTTACTAAGCTCAAGAGACTAGAGGGTTAACCTTAAGAGAATTCGAAACGCTTGCCATTCCTCTCGCACGCACAATCCAACATCTTCAATGATTTTTCAAGTCTAGTGTACTTTTGAGAAATATACTGGGATATAAAATTACGGATATTTTAGATATACATATATTAGGGCAATGGACGAAAACTAAATGCAAGCTCACTTCGATCCTTAGCGCCGCATCAGACTGGAAAATTCTCATAGATACATTTGAAACTCATTATAGGATCCCAGATGAACTAGCTGTATCAGCCTATAGGACAGATATCTTAGCGTTTCCTCGGAACTTGAAAAAAGTTATCCTTATTGAACTTACCGTACCGTGGGAATCAAATATTCCAAACCACAACACGGAAGTCGAATATGATCTCCAGAAAAAATGATCAGGAACGGGTTCTTTACGCAGTGGAAGTTGGTGCGAGAGGAGTTCCAGCAAAATCTTTGCACCACTTACTGAAAGAATTGGGCCTAAGCAGGTCTGCCGTCAATACACTTATGGAACGAGCTTCCAAGACGGCATTAACTGAATCATACAGTATTTGGGAGAGAAGTGAATGGTGGGTGGTGGGCGTCTTGTTACGTATAAAGTATAAATCACCATTCATAAAGACACCATTCTTCTCGTCTCTTACCCATACACGATGGACCCGGCACCCGCACGGTGAATCCATAGAATACTTGGAAATTTATTCTAGTAAAATAGAAGATTTAATATATGTGAAAGTGAAAATATGCCTATTATGACAGTAATTTTAAGTAATAGTGCAAGCGAGAGGAATGCAAAACGTTATACCCTTTTGATTAAGTTTAAGTAATTATTAACCTTATAAGATATATATAACTATTGATAAGGTAATATATTATATCAATCAAGATAATTTAAAACAATCCAGTAACTTACTGAATATATATTTAATATTTTTTTTTTTTGTATAAATTAGACTTATAATCTTTATAGATTCTTAGAATATATATCGCTATTATAATTGTTCATTCTAAAAGGTGATTATAGAAAATGTATTTCACTTTTAATCACGAATGCCTTTGTAAGCAAGAGTCCCGTTTATATATATATATATATATATATATATATATATATATGTATATATAACGGGATTTATTTATATTTATATTAGTATAGTTTACATATACTTAATAATATTCGGAACTAGTTTTTACCATCATTCAAGAATATATTAATGTTTAATTTTATAATAATTTTAATTTAAAATTAATATAGGTAACTTCAACCCTTTAATACGTAGGTAGGTAAAGAAAAACTATATTCGTATGTACTGTACATTTTGTACTGTATAAACATGAACACACAATATGAGATCACACAATTAGTGTATAATTAAAGATTATATATAAAAACAAATATAACAATTATTTGGCACACAAAACAGAATGCAGATACATTTATTTTTACCTAATAATAATAGTAATAATAACTAGCACGACATGTGACCTTGCCTCCACCTGATGATAAGTGGCGCGCGAGGTCTATAAATGTAATGCAACTGGAATCAGACACTCATGACTGGCATCAGTTTCCAACACTATGGCGCCGGCTTGACTGGGCATGACGGTAATTCGAGCCTGATCTCGAAATGTGTGGATACACTTTATTGGGTTTATCGGCACGAGCGGTGGAAACTTGCAGACTGGGCAAATTACCACCATCAGTCCGCCTACCACATATTTAAAACAACTTTGGCACACAAAAGCTTAATAATAACGTGCAATACTGTAATATTAAAAACATATTAATTGTATTTTTAAAGTATATAAATAAAGTATCGTCACGACCGTATCCCTTACGGGTTGGTCAGAAACCACGCTTATAAAGAAGCGGATTCACATTTAGCTAACTTTACTATAGGCTAATCATGACAAGTGGCAAGCTCGTCGATGTCTGTATTATATTATATATTAATATTATAGATATTGTATGTCGATGATGTATATAGATGTATGTATTGTAACCAAACTTGAAAAATATTACTAACAAATGAATTTTATTTAAATTATAAATTAGAGCAGTGGTGGCTCGGTGTATGAATGCTTTCCGTAAAATCCTACAAAGGTCGGTTCAAATTTTCTTACGTACATTTGTCATTGATTAACAACACCACCGTTCCAGTGCCTCGGAGAGCACGTTAAGCCATCGGTCTCGGTTCCACTAATACCAGCTTGTGGAAACGTTAATGCATTGTCATAAAAAAATTGACATCAGACTCTCGCCAACCCGTCTGGCCAGCGTGGTGAGTGTAGACCAAATTCTCCAGAATTTTCTGAAAGGTCCATTTCCAATAGTGGAGGTCTAGAAATCTGTGATGGTGATTTAAATTAATAAATATTATCATGTCCCGACCAGGAATCAAACCCGGTCCCTCCAAGTCTAAATCCACGGATATACCCGCTAGACCACAGAGGCAGTTCTACTTACTTTATACTAGAAAGTAATTAAATGGTTTTGCCATTAGGATATTTTGTTAGCAACAAATAGTGTTGCCAAAAAACTCAATCTTGTCTTGCGCTACAGTCTCGCAAAAACTCTGAAATATATATTTGTAATAATATAACTGCCTCCATGGTCTAGCGGTTAAGTCCGTGGATTTAGACTCGGAGGTACCGGGTTCGATTCCTGGTCGGGACACAAAAATATTTATTAATGTAAATAAATCCATTAATCTAATATATAATTTATTTGTGATATTTCTCGAGTTTGGTACGCTGGAGACATCGACGAGCTTGCCACTTGTCATGATTGGCCTATAGTAAAGTTGGCTAAATGTGAATCCGCTAAACGGTCCTGATGATACTTTACTTTACTTTTTTTTACTAATATAATGGAGCGGTGGTGGCTCGGTTGTAAGAACGCGTTCCTTAAATCCTTTAATTTTAATATTTCATTTCTTATTACTGAAAGATATTATTGAATCAAATATAAATTATGATAATTGATACAAATTTAAAAAAATATATTAGTCAAAAAATATAGAGGACTGGGTCCAGTGATATTACAAATAAAAAAATAAACCCAAATGAATGATGTCTTTTTCTTCTATCATCAAAGACAAGCATCCTTTAATTTTAAAACTTAAGCATTCAATCAGCAATAAGGTAAGGTTAAGTCTCTCAACTCATTCTGGTGATTCTTGTTTACTGTAATCATGGCTAAGCATATGATTAACAGGAACAGAACTGGTTGTCCTGTCTGGCCTGAAGTCGTTGTAGCGACTGTCGGCGACGACCTGATGCACACAACATCGCATACTCCACTGATGACTCCATCCTGGAATAATAAGAGAGAGTATGAACAATACAAACAATTAAAATACAATGGCTTTACTGAACATACTTCTGGAGAACTTGGCCTACGTTAGCAAAGTATTAACAATTCAATGAAATAATGAGAAAATCAGGAACATTCTTAGCAAAATTGTTAGGTTTCTATGTGTTTTCATAATAATAATAATAAATTCTTTATTGTACAAAACCAAAACAAGTGCAGGTACATAGGCGAGCTTAATGCCGTAAATGCATTTTCTACCAACTAACCTTTGTGACTGAGATATGTAATAAGCAGGTGCAGAATGTTACGAAGAAAATAGATAGTTGAAATTATTTATTACTATATAAAACACAAATTAATTACATACATATAAGAACTATACTTATACATAAATAAATGTCATATGTAAACAAATAAATATATACCTATATAAAATACATATATTCATATATATAATAAGTGAGTTATGGCGAATTATTCTGTTTATGAAGTAAGTATTTGTATAACTTTACTTTAAATATTTTATTTTATATTCAAGTAGGCCTACAATTTGCTGTGAGAATTTGCAACATGTCCGCTCAAAATCTAAATAATAATATTATGTTTAATAAATAAGGATAAAGCACTTACTTGTACATTATTTTATCAAGTAGAATCTCGATGGCCCTGTCTATATTTTGGCCAGTTTTGGCACTGGTCTCCAAGTATGGTAGTTGGTAGTTTTTGGCAAATTCCCGTGCTCTGTTTTGGTTGACCAACCTCTTCTCTTGCATGTCAGACTTGTGACCACACAACACAATGTCAGGTTGATCACTGGAGCTGTGCGTCTGTAATGAATGAAAATTATATGACTGACTGACTCATGACTAATGGGTAATTTAGTTAGTGGCTATGTTCACTTAAGTGGCAGAGAAGGTGATGAATGGTGAGAATGATGTTTATATAAAAAGTTACCACAAAAGGTTATGTATATGTTATTAAATATAAAATACCACTTTGACATAATTCTTTTTTGACAAGTAAAATATACTTTTTAAGTAGTTGACTAAATTAGTCAACTTTACTAAAGGCCCATCATGACAAGTGGCAAATTCGTTGATGTCTCTAACCTACCAAACTCGAGAAATATCATAAATTACTGTGTCCTGACCAGGAATCAAACCCGGAAGCTCCGCATCTAAATCTAGTCTTCACCGCAAGACCACAGATGCATTCATCTATAGCATCATTCCATACAATTAAACTGCAAAAATGATATGCTTAGGAAGTGATTCATTTAATATCCCTTTCAGCACGGACAATACAAGGCGTGCGTTTTTACATAAAAAAATCTATCGGTCGCCAAATTATGTTTTGCCACTCCGAAACAGCCTCGATAGATCGTCACTCATCTAGCTACCTAGCGATTATCTTTATTAAAATGTTAGGCTGGTCCTTAGTCCCCTTTTTTAAGAAAAAAACATACAATAGTGATTTTTATTGCCATTATATTACGAGTACCCAACACACGAAGGTGCTACGCACATACAACATACTAATTTTTCACAATTTTTATGAGATTTTAATATCTAAAATATTTTTTGCCATGTGTTTTTTTGTATAATGTTTTATTTCACTTTTATATTTACCTTCAACTGATCAATCCAATTTCTCACTTCTAAAAAAGAAGCCTCATTTGTCAAATCAAATAATAAAAGGAAGCCCATTGCATCACGATAGAAGGCTGTTGTTAGACTGCGAAACCTGTAATTTATGTAATAATTATATAAAAAAATCAAACAATCTAATACTTAATACATTGTTCCTAGTATATTTAAGGTTTTGAAAATGTATCAGAATAGTTCTAGAACCTTTTAAAAGTTTTTTTAGATTCATTTTTATTTATTTATTTTAAATACTTTATTGCACTAAAATTGTACAAAGGCTTAATGGCCAGGCATTTTCTAACAACCAACCTTTGGGAGTGTGGAAAAACTATGTATGGGTGCAAATTTATTATTATAAACTACATACTAATAATACATATAAGAATAAATAAATACATTCAAAACTGTTACATTTGAATGTTTTTGGAAATAGTATGATTTACCAAAATTAAAAATATTTTTACAGTTAGCTACAGCACTTATCGCATAATTTAAATTTAAAATAAAAAAAGAGAATATAAAAAAGGGTCTTTTTCCCTCCAGAAGTTTGTTTTTAGAGATTTCATAGGGACAAAAATAAGGAGGGCATGCTACGATGGTTCGAGCATGTTGAAAGGATGAGCGAAAGTGGTGCATTAAAAAGCCTTCTTAACAAAAGGGCATGTATGAAGAGGTTGATGAATGTTGAAAGTGGTATGTTGTGGTTGTGTCAAGTGGCGCTCAATTAACTCTACCTACCCCTCAAGGGACCTGACTCGAAGATATGTATGTGTGTATGTAAGTCGAACATAGATATATAAAGAAATACTATAAAAATATATATATAGGTTTAATTAAAACATACCTTTCTTGTCCAGCAGTATCCCACATTTGTAAATGAACTCTGTGATGGCGGCCATTCTGCTGATAAATCTGAAATCAACAATATTAGGTATTATTAACATAATTATGTTAACATAAAAGTTCACATATTTCACCATAAGCATACAAGAATTTACACATACAAAGTACAAAAATTCAACTCAATCTAAAAAGTAAAGGTTTTTTAAAACAAATTTGTGGCTTTTTACGCCCATATAATGTGGCAAGAATGCTAACTTACCATAGTTTTCTCCCTAAAATCAATCCCAACAGTTGAGATAAACTGCGTGTGAAATACCCCATCAGTGTATTTATAAAGGAAACTTGTTTTACCCACTCCGGAGTCACCAACACACAAAAGTTTAATAAGATAATCGTAATCCATATCGAGGATAATATAAAATAAATTAATCTTAAAAATATTACACCATTGTCTTCCAGAGCATAATATACTTTTTAATAATTACTGCAAAACGAATAGGTTAATGCGTTAGGAGGATCACTATGTCTCTTATTATTTATGTATCACAAGGAACATAAATGTATTATTTAATTCCAAAATTGCAAATCCCAAATTTCGAACAAGGCGCAAGTCCAATAAACTTCAAAAATATGTCAAACTAGATTGGGTTCAATTTTTTAAAAAATTTATGTCAGATAAATATTCATCCAATGAAGAGATCGACTTATAGCTATCAAAAGTGCTAGAGCAAGTAGTCGTTTTAATGATATCTTAAAAATTGGAACGCTTTCCCAGTGTTGTGTGTAATAGAATTGTATGACTGATAATAAATATAAAAAATTATAGATGGCGCTTTTGTGTTTCGACCCATAACAAATATTAAATTTAGTTAAAAAAAATTATACTGCATGTTTTTTTTTTTTTGCATATTATAATCTAGTATAAAAATAAAGAACTACGTATTTTTTATTTGTATTATTGAGTAATAAAATCTTAAGTTACAGAGCAAAGAACTTTTCTTAAAAATATCTCCACTCATACAGAGCCTAATCAAGTTGTTAGTGAGAGGTCGAAGATCGCGCGAACGTTGTTAATTATTTATTTCTCTATTTCTTCTCTCGGCTGTGGGTGAGATCAATAATAACACTCCCCATCCTTTAGGTACATATTTATCATATTAGATACTGCAATTTTAAGACGCGGCCTTATACACCATGCACTAGCGTTTTGTTTTTCGGATAATATTTTTTAATCTTTAAAAAAGTGGCCTTTTTTATTTTAAATAGAAGTTCTACTACCTGAAGCCTAAAAAAAAATTTGCTCTTTGGACAATTACACGCGGTGAAAAAAAACTGTAATCCCCGGGTCAACAAACGACAACAAATCGGTTTCACTGGCTTTCGTTGGTACTGCATTAATTCAACAATCGTTTGTTGGCAATCCGCAGCATAGTGGTAATGTCAAAGGGATCCCTTTAAATAATTGCAAATTAAAATCGGAATCAGATTCTTATAATCGTTTGCTTAATCAGTTATTGTATTTGGACCGTCACTGAACGTGAGATGGGCAACGTCGAATATCATTTGTTGACGTTCGGTGGGCCGGATACGCAGCAGCAGCAGAAAACCAAGGTATTGTAGAGTTTCTTTTTTCTTAGCTCCTGAACCAACCTAAACGTTGTGGAATAATAAAGATCGATCAATCTAGTGCATATTTGTAAAAAGATGACTTATTCTGAATAATTAAAATAAATATTAACTAAACCTAATAAAAATAAACTATAAGTAAAAAATGTCCTCTTGGCTAAGTGTCCCCATGGGCCCATCGTCTTGAACCCAAACGCCGTAACCTGTACTGAGGTTGGCGTGTGCAGCTTAAGGTTCTTAGCAGAAACCGCCCACTTTCCGCGCTTGACGCTTGAGGTCGCCTTTCTGAATAATTGTACAGCACTAGAGAACAAGTGAATGACAGTAGTGACAGCTGCTAACAGCTGACACTGACAGCCCTTTGTTTACATTTGTTGGATAATAAATATTTTATCATGTTTTAATTATATTTTACAAGGAACATTTTAGTAATACAATAACAGAAGAAACATTCATATTTAATACACAAATGTCTAAATCAAATGCAAACGATGATGGAATTACTATTAATGTCGAGTATTGGTAATAAGTAATTCACTGTTTTAACATTATTTAACTTAACTTTAGTTCTAGGTGAAAGCTATAGGATATTTAATTTAATTAGATTAATTGGCTTAAAAGAGCAATAATCTCTAATTCTGGAATTGTACTGCACTTTATTATAACTTGATACAGCTGTGCATCATACAGGTGTATATAATACACAATAGGTGTACATAATTATCTAATCATCATCACAGCCCCTGCACACAAGTCTCAGATGGGCATTGCTGAAAGAGCCTTCTAGAACATATTTCTGAAGATTTTGACCTTTGATTTCACCATGTTGGCTAGATGGGTTGGTGAGGAATATCATCTAATTATTCAAATATATTTTTTTCAGTGGAGTATGTGATTATGGACGACATTGTTTAACTCTTGCTAAAACTATTAAGACAAACACACCAAATGCCACAGTCATTTGCAAAAAAGGACGAAGGGGTAATTGTTTTTAAATATTTCTTCATATTCTAGAGCTTAGTAATATAATCCACTAATAAAACCAACTGATTCAAATTTAGGTGCCATTACTTGTTTTTTTTATATAATCAAAATCTAAAATAAAATTAAGTAAACAGGTTAGCATAAAAGTATTCTCTAACAACTGACCATTAGGAGAACATATAAGAAATTGTGGAGTTAAAAAGGAATATGTATAATTACTATGCAATTAAGCATTATGAATGCATTTCTCAAAATATTACCTGACAATCAGTTTAAAGGCCAAATTAGGAAACTATTGATAGAATGTTGCTTCTATTCGCTAAGTGAATATTACAACCACAAATTTTAAGTATTTTTATGTGTATTATAACAATTACCTGTACAATATGTTTTAATAATAATCTGTATGTAATAAGTGTGACTAAAATTATAAATATAATAATAAGGTTTTAACATTGTAAATAATGTTTAACAAAATTTGTGAGCCAGGAATGGCTGAATGTGCAGAACTAACTTACTATTAATATTTACTATTACCATGTTCTATGCAAATAAATAATTTCATTTCATTTCATTGAAGTTGTAAATATTCTTCCCAATGATTTAATATTGATCTAATTTCTATTTGTTAATAGTGCTAGAGTAGTTTTAATATTTTAAATCCTGAAATACAAAATAAGTGCCAGTTCGTAAATAAATAAAAAATATATTGAATACTAAATTTTTGATTAAAGGTATGTGCTTGAGCTCAACTAACAAAGTGACAAGTCAGAAACAAATAACCTGATGTACCTATAACAATATAGTAATTTCACACATTCATAATATCATCAGCATCATGACAATTTATTACAAAGTTGGTGTAACTAGGATGGACGGATTAACATGCTCTCCGAGGGACGGGAACAGTAGTGTTGTACATCTATGACAAGTACTACTATCCCCCATACCATTGCACTTAATAACCAGACAGCTCAATTTGTCAGTTATTCTCTGAGCATCTACTTCTCCAGCTACCGTCGGTTTGTTTCCTTTATCGTGAGAGACGGCGCATTTAGTACCTATTTTAAAAACTGGAGATAGGTCAAGGTGCAAAAAATATCGACCTATTAGCATACTATCTATGTATACCTAAGCTTTATGAGTCTTTGGTGTTTGCCCCGCTTTACAATCATTTTAAAATCTACTTGTCTGAGAGCCAGCATGGATTCATAATTTGGATTCCAGTCTAGTCCATGTATAAATTAATTGAACCCAAATTTGCAACTGACTGGAATCTATTTGCACACCTAATAATAAATAAATAAATGTACGCATGTGTCTTTATTGGTGCATGCCAGGGTTCAAACCGCATCCTTTTTTATTTTAAGGAAAGTTTTTTTTTACAACTGAGCCACCACCTCTCTTTAGACACTCATAATAGTTTTTATAATTAAAACAGGTATTTACGCAATTAATTGTTAAATTGGACGTAGTTACGCAAAAAGAATCCAATCCACATAAAGTTATAGGTCATTAAAGTTGGAATTTAGAATTGATTGAATCCATTGATAACAATATTATTATATGAATCGTTTTTAATATAAGATATATCATCCTAAGGACCTAATTAAAATTCATGATTTCAGAAAAAATGTGGATTGGGTCCTTTTTGTGCATAACTGCGGCCAATTATAAAAACTAAAAAAAATGATACTATTAAAAAGTGGCGATTAGAGACAATAATGTAGGAAATTTTTGCTTTTCACAGGTTCCTTTGAGGTAGAAGTTAATGATAGCCTGATATATACAAAATTACAAACCATGGCTTTACCGGACTACAATGAAGTGTCAGAAGTTGTGAATGAAGTAGCTAATGGAGGTAAAGTCAGACAAATAAAAGGAGAACAACCGGTAACCTGCACTATAGCATAAGAACAAATGTAAATAAAACTAGTGGTTAATTGTAAATAGTGTAATAAAATCTCAATTTTAACAATAGTTATTTTTTATATCTACATAAATTCCCTTTTTTACACCCTACGTTCAATAAATAATTTTTAAAAATTTCTTTTAAATTATATTAATTACCGTAAAATGGAGGGAATTGGGACTTTTTAAGTTCAACATTCATTTTCATATTTTTTTTCTTCGGGTATACCAATAAAATTGAGATTAAAATGGTTCTAGTAGTTTAATTTTCCAATTCCGATGCTAAATGCATAACTAATAAATATCTACAAAACTAGCTTAGCCCGATTTACATTCACACATATGGTAAAAAGTTTTTTGATACACACTGTTTTCTTTCTTATATTATAAATCAATATATAGATTTAGCATGTTTTCACTACAAAAATAGTGAAGATATTTCTGAACACTTCACTAAGAAGCAAATTCCACCGGTTCATGACCAAATTCACAGATATTTTTTTAAAATCCTCAATGACAATTAAATTAATGAGTGGCGAAGTCCACAAATAAAATTTCAGTTTTGCCCCTATTCCTAACCTAGACTCCATTCTCCTCATTTTATGGTACCTTGTTTAAATTTTTGTATCACAGCCATAATTTTAAGGCAAGAATGAATTAAATATATATATTTACTTAAATGCTAATAAATTCGTATATAATAATGTCATCTAATATATATTATTCAACACATAATATAATTTAATAATAAGTAAGTACATACCAGTTCCTACCAGTACACACAGTAATGCAAAATGCTAAAGCAGCATAGAAAGAGAAAAATATAAGATTAATATTCCCATACTATATAATCTATACACATAGTTCATCTAAAAGTGTACATTAATTAATAAATAAATTTATTATTCTCGTTTTTAAGCAAGTATCGGTTTTACATTAGTATTTGCTTTTAATAGAAAGTCATTAGAACCATTGACAGTACCAATATAGCTCAAATAAATCCCAAATCTCATTTTGCCATTAAATTGTTCTGATATTGTACGGAGTGGCTCCACAGTTTTTTCCCCTGTGTGTTGATCTATACATACCATTTGACATCTCGAACACATGCCTTCCACCTGGAAATTAACATTTTATGATAAAAAAAAAACACTTTTACAACTGGCTCCCTAATTTAGTCTGGACTAGACATATTGACGAGCCTGCCACATGTCATGATGGGCCTATACTAAAGTTGGCAAAATGCTATCACACTCTTAAAAGTTGGAGTGGTTTGCAAGAGATTACAGTTGTGCTCCTATTTAAAAACGCTTGGTTTCCGATTTTACTGTGAATTCACCTAGACATTCCAAAATGCTGAAGATGCAACATACCTTAAATTCATGTTTTCCAATAACTACTCTATCCCATTCCCTTTCTACAAGTTCTTTATCAGTGTCTATTATGAGATTTCCTCTAAATCTGTCAGTTAAATTATCTAAGCAATCCACAAAATCATTATCTTGTATTTTATCTCTTAGCCAACGCACTGTAGCTCTATTGATCAGTAAGTATTGTGCTTGATTACTTAGTGATAATAACTTTACATCTTCTTTGTTTTTAGTTTTTTGACTCCTTTTATCGTCAGTGGACTGTTGGATGAGTCTCAAAAATGATATTTCTAGTGCCTCCGATATCCAGTCGGCAACTAAATCTCCACAATCGTAGCCACATACTGTATCTGTACAGACTTTGCTTTGACATATTTCAATACTTTTACATTTACTGTTTATTGGATTCAAGTCGATTGAGATTGGGACTTTGTCTGAAATATAAGAAAGTAAAAGTTTAAACAAACACCTTATATATAAGCAGTGAATGGCAGTGAGTTATTTAGTGTAATAATATATTTAATTCTTTACAAAAATAAATTGGATAACGTACAATGACAGACTTAATGCGCGTAGACATGTTCTGAACCTTCAACCTTGGGGACAAAACATGAAAAATATATAAAAAATAAATAGGAAGAAAAGTTATACCTTAATAATACACAGTCACGTACGATGATAAAATACATGAACTTCAAAATTAAATACAATATGGCTTACCTTTAAAATTTAATGTCATCAATTGATTTTTAGTATCAATCTTGGGAATAATCATACACATTCTGGTATTGTTTTTCTGTGTTAAACACACCCCATTGTCTTTAACTATCATCCATTCTCTATCATATTGGAAACCTTTTTCAGTAATTTTCCAATAAGAATCAACTTTAAATGGTCCACAAGATTTTATAGGGTAGATAGCTATTTCAGTAAGAACTGCTGAATTTAATTCAGATGTTAGTATTGTGTTATGAATATTCCCATTTCCGTTATAACATTCTTTAGGTTTGATTGTTATTACTTTTTTACAACCATTCGAATTTGGATGTACTTTGTCTTTGAAGACGACTTTTGATCTTTCAGGAGTTGTTATTTGAGTTTTAACAAAACATTTAGTGATCATATCTATTATTTTATCCACATCCTTAAAACTGTTGTAATATCCAAATGAGACTCTGACACAGCCAGTTGGTTTTCCAAAAAGTAAGTCTACGGTATCGCCACATTTGTGTCCAGCCTTGTACATTTCTTTAGCTTGTGCGTTTGACAGTTTTAAATGTCTCTGACACGATCCTGAATTGCAGAAACAGCCTGTACGAATGTTTATATTAAACAGGTCTGCCATGTGTTGGAACTGAAACATTGTAAAATGTTTAATACAAATTGATTTAACAACAGTTCCCTCGCCAACCCGTCAGGTCAATGTAGCGTGTGTAGGCCAAATTCTCCAGTGGAGGTCTAGGAGGTTCTAATAGCTGTAATAGTGATTGATGATGATAGCAGCAGTTTGACTAAGCTTGATGTGGAGTCACATATTAGTATGAATTAAACTAAAAAATAACTCTTTTAACATAATGCAATTAGCTTCCTATAATACTCCTTGTTTGTCATATAATTTTATTATTAAGTAGTTAATAAAAAAGTTCTTTATACATACCTCAGCATACCCTATAAAGGTCTCATCAGCTCTTTTAAGGTTGAATGTGACCACTCCACCTTGTGTATTATTATCATCAAACACTGTATCATTGTATAGAATTATAGCATTCTTTCCATTTGGATGTTTAAGTTCAACCAATTGTTGGTACAGGTCTTTAGCTAAATAAAATGTGTGTAATGAAATTGTTTTCATAATATCATTGTCAATTACCGTGGGTATCAGGTTGTATAGAGTTTCAAAGCAATGTTGGAGGGCTATTATAGACAAAAAAGATACTGTGCCATCTTCAAACCTGAAATGATAAATATTGCTATCACCAAATGTTTGAATTATACATTTTATCTTAGTTAGTTCCAAAACTATTAAATATTTATTCGACAAAACGAGAGATGCCATATGCAAGTTTAAATGATAGAAAAGTTAAGTTGCAGTTAAGTTATTTATCTAAAATGCTAATTAACGGACAAAGTCTTTGTATAGGTAATTAGATATTTGCATTTATCTTATAATTAATCAACAGTTTCCATTTTTTTAATATCAACATTTAGAAGAATGTTATATAACATGTTTGTATCATCACAACTGTTTCCCTTCCGGGGTAGTCCGAACCACCTACTTAGTATATGTATATATATTGTATTGTATGTATGTATGTATGTTTATGTATGTGTATGTATATATTATTGTGTGTATGTATGTATGTGTTTATATGTGTATATAATTTACATATTGTTTTTTGCTTACAGTGTGATCGTTTAGTTATAATATATTTGATTTTTACTTGCATCCACCATTCACTTTAAATGCTTTATCCGTCCCTAAGGTTGGCTGTCAGAGAATGTCTAGCGGCATTAAGCCCGCCCCTTGTGCATAGTGCAATAAAGTTTTAAATAAATAAATAATAGTTAAGTTGCTGCAAATAATACAATTATGCTAAGTTTTGTTAAGGATAAAAATACCTATATCATTTTGTGATTATGTAATTGTATTAACTAAATTTGTTTTATTTCAGATATTTAAAATCCATAATTAATTTACATTACATGTTAAGCCGTCAGTCCCGGGTTCCCCTAATACCAACTTGTGAAATCTTTAATAAATTGTGTCATCAGATCCTTGCCAACCCTCTTGGCCAGAGTGCTTAGTGTATGCTTAATTCTCCAGGAATATATGGTCTGAAACGCACATCAACAGCAATGGTCCTGGGGCTATGATGAATGACATACATGTATAACTTCTTAGAACTCATAGGTCCAGAAAAGTTATCATAAAATTTAATTTATTATAATAATATTTAAGTTTTTTATTACCTTTCCACAACATTTTGCCGCTTGACATGAAAGTTTTCACTGCTTATCACAATATCAACTGTGCCACCTCCAAAATATCTTTTATCACTTAAAACTTTATCACTTTCCTTTTTAATTAGTAATGCGCCCAACCCAGTGGGAAAACCAAATATTTTGTAAAATGACAAGCAGATATAATCAGGTTGTGTAATTGATAAGTCAAGTTTGCTAGTAGACACATAAGATGCTGCGTCAAGTAAAATATGCCAATTGTTGCAAATTTTATCATAATGTCTACTTGTAAATTCATTCATACAACCACCTTTAATTTGTTCTATACAATTTGTTGGGTATTTAAACCCATTAAAGTTGTTTTGAGCTGGGTACACAAATAGTGTATTTCCTTGATTTCTGATATTGTTACTGCAATTATTATTGTAGTTTAATGCTTCTATTAATTCATTGTGAGAGATATGCATGACATCAGCTTTTTTGTCTTTGGCTATTTCTCGAAGTCCTAAAGCTGAGGTATGATTATCTTGTAAATATATTAAAGAACCATTATTCAGATCCTTCTTATCATGAGCATTGAATTCAAAGGCTTCTGTTACTAGTTTTAAAGCATTTGTTGTACCAGAGGTGAAGATTACAGAGTAATTAGTTGAGTCGGTGTTGTAATGTCTTAGAATTGCAGTTCGTACTTGATCTATGCAATCAGACGTGTACCTATCAGAGTGAGGGTTCATGTACACATTGCTTGTCAAGTCTTCAGAGTATAGCTTTAGTAAAGACTCCGGATATAAGGCAGCTCCAGCATTATCTAAGTAACATCTATCTGAAAATATAAGTTAATTTTATTGACATTTGTAAAATAAGTAAGCTGTTTGCTCAGACTTTTCCATACAATGTTAATAAATTTGTTCCATTGTGTGCGGGTGAGAGGAGAGGAATGTCTCTTGGACTTGCAACCGACAATGGGCTGGTTTAAAAAGGAAATCTGAATCTCCTCTTTTCTTTGCACAATAAGAATCCACCATTCTGCTCTCCTTTTCAATCAAATACTGTATTCTTCCACTAATGCTGTATTGGAAGTTTGTACCATAAATGTATTGATTACAGCCTTAAATCTACATTGGGTTTTTTATTTTCATTATACATTGCATAATTTTGTTAACAGTCAGGTTGCTGAGAAAATGCTTTCCTGATGTATGTGAATTTGTTGTAACTTGTGTCGGGCAATAAGTAATATACACACATACACATCTTATTGTGTTAGTTTCAAAATTATTGATATCTGTCCAGGTTTAGTTTTGCATTTACATACTGTAATTTCTGTTCTCAGCTGTCAGGAACACCTTTTCTTAACAGCCGGACTTTAAGCACAAGCTTGATATAAAATAACTATCAATGTATTTACAATGAAAATACAAAACCTGGTTTTTATTTTTATTAGCTTACCACCAAGTCTTTTGAATTCATTAGTAATCCTTATCATTTGCTTATTCTCGAATACTTTACTTAATAACGTCATTGTAAACTACTTATCACAGGAAACTGAAAAATATGCAAAACACTATGTATCTAAATGCAACTTGTTTTGATATCTGTTGTATTAGCTGAACAAACAAAAGAGAAAATTACGAATAATGACGAAACTACTCGTATTATAATGTAATATAACCTTGTATGAGTTAATATCAGTAATTATTTCATTCATACGTTTTTTATAACAATTATTTTTGTTTACTTGTAGCTTATTGCTTTGTGGTTAAAAAATATATAGTTTTAGCATATTTATAATTTAGGTTGATTTATTTGTAGATACTTTAGGGTGTTTCTCACATATTTTTTATAAAAAAGTATTCAATTATAACGTTTTATTAATAAAAATAAGGAAAAACATTTCTAGTATTGTATTGACATTTCACCGATTTGACAGCAAGTTTTTGACATTTCTATTTTTAATGATCACATTTCGTGGCAGCGATATATTATGCCCATATGGTAGTTCTTATGCATTATACTAGATGGCGGTAATGGGTGTCAAACTATTTTCAAGAACTTAATCGCTGACGGTAATGTTCTAGCCGTATTATTTCGTCAGAGCATCGCTCCGTCATGTGCACAGCTCCCCGACGGGAGACCACTTTCTATAGAAGTACTCCTGGAAGGGACCCTAAGTAGTCGAAGCTAAGCCCCCAATGTTCGTGAGCCAAAAATTACACTGAATTACCAGCAATGGTAATACGCTGTAACATGTCGGGAAAAACGGATAATAAATAAATAGCGTCTTTTGTGTTTTAGAAAATAAATAAATTTAAGTATATCGAAAAATATTGAATTTCGGCCATGCATATGGGTTTAATGTGTTGGTCTTGTCGCCCCATATTCGTCGAATTACCTAATCAATGTTCGCACTATATTCTGTCCCAAAACTCCCAATAAATATACAATTTACCTATGAAAATATTTTTTATAGATAAAAAAATATTTAAAAGAAAAAACAAAAAACCGACTTCAATGCTATACCTACCAGTATATGCACAAAATTAAATTAAATTTTATAATTTTAAAGCAAAAGCCAATTATTGATACCTTTGTATCTATTTAATATTTATAAACAGTTATTTTTGCTAGTCGCTGTCAGCCAAAGAAAAATGACCTTACTCAATTAATATATGAATGCGAAATCGAACGAAAGCTGATAATTTGTAAAAGAAGACAATTTTTATGCAGACACTACCATCAACGTCGTCGCCTACTACGACTACGTAGTACATCTCTATATAATCTGTGACTACCACGCGTCTGGCAGCGTTCGGGTAGCTCACTCAGGCACATCACACCCTGCTATCGCCTTACTCCGCCACCCACAGGATTAAACTGTCCTTCTTGGCTGGCACCAACTCCAAAAATAAATGTTAACAAATATTATTATAACTTTTTGTGGTCTTACGTTAGAACGATGTCCTTTTACTAACCCGTCACTTCGCAAGATCTATAATTAGATAATATACTAAATAGATCTGTCATTTATGCGCACATTAGGTTACGATCTTTGATAGAGCGCTGTGCGCCGTCTTACTAAATTACGTTATGCGAATTTAATTATTGCTTTTATGGGGGCTTTTAGTAGCTTTTAGGAGCGAGCGGGACACGGCGGGCGTGATCGACTTCCCCCTAAGTGAATTGAATCTGCCAAGCGACCGACAGGAACGAAGTCGACTATAACATCGTGTAACTACATGTTCAAAATGTACTCGAGTTAAACCAATAAAATAGTTCATGTTATGGTTCCCTAGATATCGTCCATTATAATACATGTATTTTATTTAAGTAGGTTACCTACCCCTCATTCCGAATCGCGCTCAGAGCGCTTAAAACGAATATGACACTGACCGTCGTTCCGAATCAAATATCGCGATTTGGATGCTCAGAGCGTGATATCAATTCGAAACGGTCTAAATCACATTTTCATTCATAAAATGTTAGCTTTTTTTAAAATGTATAGAAGATAAATTGCGGATTCCACATCTTTGAATATGAATACTAACAAATATACATCTCTCGGTTTATTCATCTTTATATGTGTAAAGTTTAATATTATTAACTTATTTTGGTAGTTTAAAATAACTTGCCGTGTTACAGACATTTTTTTTTCACTTCCTACTTAAATATTAATTATAGATTTGTTTAAGAAGTAATATAGAAACAGTATAAACGAATTACAATATTAAATAATTTCGCGCGTCTCGGAACACCTTAAGCGTGCTTAGGTTACTATTATCGCGTCTCGGAACGAAGAACTAGAGAAGAGTACCTCCAACAAATTTATTTATTTCATCATCACAGCCCCTAAAACACAAAGTCCTAGAACTATACTGTTTTAGATGGGTCTTCCAGAAAATTCTGGAGATTTCGTCCTACACTCGCCACGCTGGCCAGACGGGTTGGCGAGGTTTTATATTATTTATTTATTCAAAATAATACATTCTTGCACTAACGGCAAATGCCAAGCATGCAAGCTGTCGAAATACAATTATAATATGTTCAACGTATAAACTAAGTTACAATAATAACAAAATTACAATGATACTAACAAATATAAAATTTAATAAGTAGAAGATTAAACAAGATTAGAGAAACATTGAAATACAATATATACTCGTATAATTAAACAACATGTCAGGTAATAACATTAATATCTTGCACCCATCGATAAAGGCAAAGGATCTAGATTGGACTGTGCCAACTACCGAGCTATTAGTTTGATCAGTTTGGCGAGTATTTTATGGGAGGCACGAGGAGGCTTTAGACCTGGAAGAGGATGCGCTGACCAAATCTTTTCGCTCCGCAATATCACAGAGTAGTTTCTGGCCTTAAACCAGAAGGTTTTCTGTGCTTTTGTGGATTTAGAGAAGGCTTTTCATAGGATTGAAAGAAAGAAGCTTAGGGACATATTGCCGGAGTATGAAGTGGATGACAAACTGCTACAAGCTATACAGTCCCTGTACAAGGGCTTTACAGCCTTGTGTGCGGGTGGACGGACGTATGTCGCCTTGCTTTGAATCCTGAATGGGCGTCATACAAGGCTGTGTGCTTTCTGCCAGATTATTTACCCTATATCTCGACAAATGCCTAAAAAGAGTGAGAGTGACTGTGGGATAAAAATGAGTGATCTAGTGGTGAACTGCCTGCTTTATGCAGATGATGCTGTTCTTATGGCACCGTCCGAAAAACAACTGCAATCACTAGTTACAAAAATGAATGAGGGATGTGCAGAAAAAGGACTCTGTTTGAATGCGAGAAAATCCAAGGTACTAGTGTTTGAAAAAAGAAGAATGACAAACGTGACGATAAAGATTGATGATGAAACTCTAGAACAAGTAAATGAAATTATATATCTGGGCAGTGTTTTCACTGCGGATGGGAAGTATGATAGGGATGTTGAAAGAACATCAGTCCCTAACACTATGCCGGCTTGACTAGATGCTTTTTCACACTTCGCTTGAAGGACTCGGAAGTTATAGGATAGTGGAAATTCTACCATAGAATGGTGTAGGTAGAATCTTTATCAAAGTATATTTTACCTAAATACTTGCTTACCTTATATACAATTTATTACTTAAACAGAATAAGGTTAAAATTTAATTTGATTAAAAACAGTAGGTTTTTTTTAATTAGGCACAAGAATTTCGTCCGGTCGTGTAAAATGTTTTATGATAATGACGGTCACAAACAGATTTCATAATAAAATTAATTGATGTTTATACCTCTAAGAGCGAGTTGTTTTAATTAAAGTTTAAGCTATGCAGGGTCGCATTATTTACTTATATTTAAGATCATCAGATAGTTGATTTAGTTGATACTTTAGCCGCAACACATATTTGACTCTACGAGCATTTGTTCAGACTTTGCCACCAAAAAGGCAGCTGAACTAAAACACAATACAATTCGAAGTGTTTAGAATCTAAACTTTTCATTGAGAAACTGTTAAAAAAATGGTTAAAACATAAAAAAACTATAGCAGAGTAACATAGGAATTCAGCCAGTGTTCTATACATTTTTTCAATCAATTTTCGTTGGACGAGATTTTAAATATATATTTTTTAAAAGTCAATTAAAGTATCATCACGATCGTATCCCTTACGGGGTGATCAAAAACCACACTTTTATAAAGAGCGAGTTCACATTTAGCCAACTTTAGGCCCATCATGGCAAGTGGCAAGCTCGTCGATGTCTCTAGCGTACTCGATAAATATCAAATAAATAAATTATTGTGTCCCGAACAGGAATTGTCCCTGGTTCTTCCGAGTCTAAACCCACAGACTTAACCGCTAGACTACGGAGGCAGTTATTGTTTTTAATTATTCAATCATTTATCAGAATTATGACAGCAGCCGCATTGTTCTTTAAGCACGAACGTTACATCAAAAAATCTTGTCAATGTCAACCGCTATTAGATTTTATATTCATATGAAAAAGAAGACAAATTTCTAAGCATTCCATGGATTCATCGTTTGTGGGAAAAAGCAAAGAAAAAAATGGTGTCTTCGCGTTTACAAAGGAGGCCTCCGTTTTTCTTTATTGCGCAACAAGATGTTCATAATCAACTATTCTGCTCCTCTTCCTACCCAACCAAATACTGTGTGATTTCCATAATTTTGACGCCTTTTTTTTGACCCATTATTTCGCACTAAAACTATCAGTAAATAAATAATTCCACTAATTTCATAATCTAACGGTTGCAAAGAAATAGAATCACGCTGCAGGGAATTTTTGGAAAACGCGGTTTACGTTTTTTCATTTTACATTGCGTATTCTTTCAAGCTTGGCTTGCTTTTGCAAAGTACTTCGAAAATTAAATAAACAACACTACTACTAGTACGTTAGCACGTACTTCAATGTCACACTAGGCATGTATCCTGTAACAATTTAAGACATACAGATGAGTGCAGAGTGTAAACATTTCTTTAATTGGTTATCATCATTACAACGCCAGAACATAGCGTCCTATACCTTCACTTTTGCAGATGGCCCTTCCAGAACATATATCTGAAGTTTGGTCTGCACAGCGTGTGCCAGGCCAGATATATAGCGTGGTGAACGCTGGCCAGACGGTGAGGGTCTGATGTTAACTTTGATAACAATTTAATAACGATTACATAAGTTGGTGATGGTGGAACCGAGGACAGTGTTATTTCTATCTGCTGGTACACGCAAATGACTTTATTAATTTCGGATAATAATAAAATAAAAATGTACGAGGCATAATACGTATCTGTGTCTATACGATCTTAGGTATTTACAGTTTTATTTCATAATTTACACAAAACAATTGAGTATTGTTACCTAAAATAACAATAGTATTAGGTTTTTTTTTGTGTAAACAATATTTGTTTTTAAATTTATTTATTCATAAAAAATAGACAGAGACAGACAATATAAGTATTATGGAAAGGGAGGAGCAAAAATTTTAGATATTAGCACTTTATTAACATTTTTAAACCTTTATCTCGATCAATCATTTTGACGATTACATTTTTAATCTTTTAGTGATGTGCGACTATTCAACAATAAAAACAAGAGTAATAGAGTAAGAAAAATCAAATTTATTTAATTATACACTATACTGCCTCCGTGGTCTAGCGATTAAGTAATTTATTGGATTAAGTCGATTCCTGGTCGGGACACAATAATTTATTTTTATTTAATATATTTGAATTCGGTACGCTAAAGACATCGACGAGCTTGCCCTTGTCATGACGGGCCTATAGTAAAGTTGGCTAAATGTGAATCCGCTTCTAATCGCAATAATAATTAAAAAGTGCGGTTTCTGACTAGGGATATAATCGTGATGATACTGTACTTTTATCTTTTTAATTTATGAATGTAATATAAATATATCTATATATGTGTATATAATACTACTTAAGATATACATAATAACCTTAAGCGAAAAAAACAATAGATATATATACAAATACGAAGATATCAAGTATGCTAGGTTTCCATAATATATTCCCTGAGCAAAGAAGGCACCCTGCGTACCTCAAAAAGTAATTCATTTAGTCGAGCAACTTGCCCAATAAAAGATTTGTCGAGAGCACCAGAGTGATACAATGGTATCGCCAAGAGATTACTTGTTGACCGTAACTTGAGATTATGACCATCTGAAAGGTAAGGTAATAGAACCTACTCTTAAGGTAGGTATACAGGTGTTAAGAGGTAGTCTAAATTTCTAATAATTGTCTAATCTCTGATGATTATACCCGCACTAATGAGAATCTAATTGTGCACTAGATATAATTTACATAGGTACAAACAAAATGTTAAATTTAAAGAAAAAAAACGATGAAATTTTATATGAGAATATGTAATATATGAGTTTATGTTTTGATAAGTATTATACAAGTTGACCCTGGGGCTCTACATACAATAATAATTTGCATTAAGTTCAATGTTAGCCAGCCGTTAACCCTTAATATGTTATTATCCATAGTAATGAATTAGGCAATTATATTATCGTGGTTATGTTACTCATTTGCATAACGTAATAAATAACTGCAGACATCTCAAAAACTAAATGAGATTTTAATAACAATATACAGATCCATCGTTATAATGCGCTATAATTAGAAAATTTAAATAAAATACTGCCTCCGTAGTCTAGCGGTTAAATCCGTGGGTTTAGACGTGGAGGCACCTGGTTCGATTATTGGTCGGGACACAAAAATTTAATTTATTTGCAAATATCGTAGGTAACACAATAGGTAGGTAGGTACATTCAAAATATCTATCTATCATATAACACAAATAATAGATTCCACTCAGACTACTTGTCAGATTATTAGATCTCAAGCAAAAAGATTTTAAATTATTTATACAGTTAATTTCTTCTAAACAGTTGCAGTGGGTTAAACATTTCAAATTTAAAAAAATATTAAAACGAAAAATAACAATGTTTATATTTATATACCATAAGTAAATACCTATATTATAAGATAATTAAGCGTGAAAAAATATTTTATCATTATTATTAAATACTTAGGACTTAATAGCAAACAAAAGTAAGATATGCATAGCTTTGGTTCAATTCACATAATTATATTATTAGATTAAAATTAATATTATTATTATTTGATGACAGTAGGTAATGAATTAACAACTCTATTGCAAATATTATTCATTCGATTCAAAACATAATTCAAATTATTGACAAACAACCCAATTAATAGGATCAGACCATAAAAACTATTTCTCTAGATATTATTTTATATACTTTATTCAAGATAAAGTAAGCATTGGAATGTATCGGACATTATCAATTACAATTAAACTTAAATTATGTTTTAAACTGTTAACCTAAATAATAAGATGAGGTAAGTATTACCTATTAAGGTGAGTAATCTATTATGTAAGTTGTTATTGGCATTTAGTTATTTCTAGCATTGTTTGAACGATTTATGACAAAGGTATGTAAATCTATGAAGGTTAACAGAAAACCAATGACCGCTTGAATGTTGTCGATGAAGGTGACATATTGCAAATTTTAACATAGTTAAGGAAAATCCTACTATTTTGCGGAAGGAAGAATCGTATTAAGTCGCTTCCGGCATCGCAGCAAAAAGAAATGTGATGTAAAGCATCATTGACATTGAGGTTCTGACATTGAAACGAGTTGAGATCGTCGCGTTCTTAAATATATTACCACATACTATTATACGAGTTTGGACTACAGTTCAGTCAACACTACTTCTCACGTGTGAATTGTTTTATGGTCACGAGTATTGATTCATATTTACGCGCTAACAATTTAACAGATAAAAGTTGATAGCAATGAAGGTTGCTATATTGTTAGTTTTATCGTTTAGTGCTGTTGATTTGGCGAAGTCAAGAAATGATGAAGACGTCTTCTTTGATTCGCAACAACTTATCTCTAAATACAAATTTCAAAGTGAAAAGCATTATGTAGAGACTAAGGATGGCTACATTCTGAAATTATTTCGTATTCCGGGAAAAGGACCTCCAGTTCTGATGGTGCACGGAATCGGTGACAGCTCCGACAGCTGGCTAGTGTTAGGACCAAAGAACTCGCTGGCCTTTCTTCTAGCAGAATCTGGATTCGATGTGTGGCTTTTCAATTCAAGAGGAAATAAATATAGCAACAAGCATGTGAAGCGTCTCTCTGGAAAAGAATATTGGCGATTCTCATTTGAAGAAATGGGCACTCAAGATTTACCATCGAGCATTGATTACATCCTGTCCGCCACTCGACGAAACTCGCTAACCTATATTGGATTTTCACAAGGATGTACGATCTTTTTGGTCATGTGTGCAACGCGTCCAGAATATAACGATAAAATTAATCACTCCGTACTGATGGCGCCTGTAGCTTGGATCCACAGGGCAAATTATCCATTTATGAACTCCATAGTGCAATCAATAAAACCTTGGACATATTTAACGGATCAATTAGGTATGTACGAAATGTTTTCATCAAATCAAATTCGAAACACATACCACGCTGAAGTTTGCCATCAGAGTTCTTCCCAGAAATCACTATGTGCCCTCGAGTATCTACTATCGTATGGTCTGAAGAACCTGAGCCACATAGATCAAGATAAATTTTCCGTTATCGCTAGCCACATACCGGCCGGCGTCTCGGCCTTCACCATGTTGCATTTTGTCCAGAATTATGTAACAAAGCGGTTTCAGAAATTTGACTACGAAATTGCTTCCTATTGGAAGACTAATAAGCAATATCTACGCGAATTGCCGGAGTACAATGTATCTCAAGTGAGCGTGCCTATAACAATGCTTGCAAGTGCTACTGATTGGTTTAGTGATGAAGAGGATGTTAATCGATTAAGACGGACATTGAGGACAGTCTCCAATTACATTTTCATTAACGAAGTGGCCGAGTTTAGTCATATAGAGTTTGTGTACGGCTCCAGGGTAAACGCTTTCGTGAACAGACCGTTAATCAAAATATTACTAAGTTTGTCTGATCCAAAGAGTTGACGGACTTTATAGAGACATTTTAGAATTAAATTATTTCTCAGTAAGTTTTGCTTTCCCCTTTGGAGTCCTTTCGAAGTATCTAAGATTTACCAAAATGTAAGTACGAACTGTGCTGATTAATGCGTGATTAATTCGGGTGAGAGTAGAGGTTGAAGCGTCTATTGAGTCGGCCGACACGGGGCGAAGTTAAGAGGTGTTAATATTTCATGAGCTTTACGGAGCCCAAGTGTTGGCGAGGGACGCCGCGCCACCTATCTAACACTTTTCAGACCAAAACCATCGTGTAAATTGAGGAATGAAATCTGTGAAATAAATAGTTTAAAATTTATAAAACTTATGAAATTCCGTTCATGAATTTATATTTAAATACAGATACAACTAGGTTTCATCCCGTACAATACCAACCACATTATAAATGTATGTCATTTTAACATGAGTTTGTTTGACACAAAGGGCCGAGCTACAAAGTGTTCACTCGACCGACAAACCGGTCTGATTGTTTCTAAAGAATAATATAATATTTTTAAATTCTATAGGGTAATATTTTTTCAATCGCAACGTGAATGATAACATTCAAACTGGTACAAATGTTCTCTCATTATAGAAGCTCTATAAATATATTTTAAAATTTAACGTACTCTCTAATTACGAGTATAGAAGAGAAGAAGACAAATTTCTAAGCATTCCATGGATTCACCGTGCTGGTACCCAGTCCATCATCGGACCGCCTCCGTGGTCTAGTGGTAACAAACGTTGCCGTGAACTCGGGCGGTCGTGGGTTCGATTCCCACCGGGGGCAAGTTGTACATTGTATAATTTGTCTCGGTCTGGGTGTTAATATGTATAATATATGTATCTATTTACAAAAAAAAAAGTATAATAATTAATAACCATCTAGTTTCCGTAACACAAGCCTCGTAGCTTACCACGGAAATTAGATGGCGCTGTGTGACCTGTCTGGAAATAAAACAAAAAAAATCGGTGGGTAAGAGATGAGAAGAACGGTGTCTCGGGCTTGCGACCGACAATAGGCTGGTTTAAAAAGGAGGCCTCCTTTTTTATTTTATTGCGCTATAATACGCTCACCATCCACAATTCTACTCCTCTCCCTACCCAACCAAATACTGTATGATTCCGTTAATGCCATCTTAGAAACTCTTTCCATATACTCAGGTTTTTAATATGAATTCCGCGATTGCTTACGAATACCTCCTAAAGCGACTAGGCATTTGAACTAATAATACATTCGTATTTATTTAATTATTTATTTAGGGTCGCCAACATTATCAGCAACAATACATACATGGATTTTCACTAACAACTAAGACAGAAACCAGATGCTGCACCAAATACAGGCAACCACCACATTCTATTACAAAATCCATTAATTGTACCTTTGAGTAGCCAAAATAAAAACACAATACAATTACAATAATAATTGAATAAATATAAGTAAAAACACAATACAACATTGCCACAATCAAGAAACGGCATTCCAAGGATCAAATTTGGTCAAACAGCAGTTCAGTTTAAAGTCCAGAAACCGCTGCAGCGACAATATATTGTGCTTAAAAACATGCAAAGAGTTAGCAAATATGTTTAGACTGTCATTCTTATTTTTCGTGAAAATATGTTGTATTGACGACATGTACGGTTTAGTGATGAGTGGCAACCCGAATCGGATTTAGATTGTCGTAGAATGAATAGATCATATTTGCCAACCCTTGGCAGCCTGGTCGGCACAGAGACACGACACGGGACAGTAGGTGGGGTGCGTCGATTTTACCATTGATTAATTTATATAGAAACATACTATCCAGCAATTGGCTTCGATCTTGTAATGAGGATAAATCACAGTACTTTAAACATACGTTGGTAACGGAGATATGTGATATTTTCTTACTGTCAGCAAATCGTGATGACATGAGTTAATTTAATGGCATTGTATTCGTGAAGACTGATCATATCGGCGTAAACCTTAATTACATCAATTATCCATTTTTCTCAGTGTACCTAACTGATAAAAATCAAGTTTAACTATTAATGTCGACAATGAAAGCTTCCGCATTGGCGTCGGCCTTGAGCTGGGGTCACCGGTATGCAGTGAGCACAAGGAAAAGTGCGGTAGGGAAGTAGACAACTTTGGAGTCCATGGGCTTTCATGTGTACAAAGCGCAGGCAGGTAAATTAAACTATAGACCGGGCTCTAACCACCATTGAGGTTCCAGCTATTCTAAAACCCACTGGAATAGTAAGCGATGATGGCAAGAGACCTGTATGGGACCTGGTATGACGCTGATGGCTCCTCCACTTCATTTTTCCTTCCAGCTGTCAAACGGAGGCCTTGGCACGTCACTACGCTCGAGGAATAGAACTAACTTGAGTTTACATCGCGACTGACCTTGAAACCTCCTTGAAGCGGGTTTATTATATATTTATATAATTTAAACTTGTATTTTTTTATTGATAAATTAGTTATTTTAGTTAAGGAACATTTTAAATAAAACTCATAAATAAAATCAAAAATAATTATCGTTATACATGAATTATTCATAATATGAAAAAGACTTATGTATGTCAAAAGTGCTAAATCGCGTAGTAATTCTGACAAAATGAATATTATGGTGGGCAATCTTCAATGTTGTCAGACAATAAATCCTTATCATATATCGGAAATATTTAAAATGGTAACATTTATGCCTATCGAGGTTAGTAGTTTACTACTAAGAATACCCATTTTGAGGATCTCCTTGAGGCAACCCGTTTGATAGCTGGTAGGAATAGTAGATACTCGTAGTCATAGAATACGGGTTTGGTTCAAGCTCCAACATTGTTTTTTTTAAATATAACCTCTCGTCTAATTTGTCTGCTCCTATGACAAGGCTGATTCTTTCATCGTTATTTTAATTTTATTATTTAAGTAATTTTTAATATGTTAGTAGGTAATTTTATTTTGTTTTTTATTTATAATATATCATTTATATTTATTTAATGATTAATTATTATTAAATAACAAAAATATAATCGATTAATATTATTTTAGGTATTATATTTGTTTTTAATGTAGGATCGTTTTATTTAAAATAATCTGTTATTAACTGTATTTGGTCTTCCGTGGTCTAGCGGTTAAGTCCGGGATTTAGACTCGGATGTACCGGGTTCGATTCCTGGTCGGGACACCATCATATTTATTAATTCAAATAAATAAAATTTAATTATATAATATTAATTTATTTGTGATATTTCTCGAGTTTGGTACGCTAGGGACATCGACGAGCTTGCCACCTGTCCTAATGGGCTGTAGTAAAGTTGGGTAAATGTTAATCGGCTTCTTTATAAGCGTGGTTTCTGACCACCCCGGAAGGGAAACGGTCGTGATGATACTTTTACTGTCCCTTTATAAATTTTAAAAACCAAAAAACATATTTTTGATGTTATTTCAATATTACTTTACCTTTCAAGTATATTTTTTTTTTGTTGCATTTTATTTTATATTCCCTTGTTTTTAAAATCGTTCGGACTGAAATCACACATACGTGTACATGAGAGGCCAAAAATTAAAAACCGGGGGGTGGATCAGATGTCGCGAACAGGCACCCGGTTTAAATTGCCTCTGCACTCAATTTAACCTGGAAAACACTTTTGCTTTGTCCAGGTAATGAACTTTACTAGTACCTACTCGTGTCTACTCATTCGCCATTTTTAGAACATACGGTTCACCGCAGTTTATTGTTATACATAGTTCTAGCAAACAGTCTATACTTTGATACATGATAATTGACTGCTACACTTACTTACCTATTATTTTTTGTATGACGAATTAAACAATAAATGTATTTGGACCAAGCATAAAAAAATATTTATACCAACCATCGATGTATATAGATAGGCCCTCACTGATATACAAACGTTCCCGTAAAACCAATCGAAATCATGTAGCTGCACCAACAGTCGCGAGATAGCAAGCGTCGAGAGCGCCTAATATTAATATTTATATCGAGTAACACTAGTCTTTTTGTGTGCATTATGATATAATTTCCGATGAATAAAGCATGTGGCATTATCCTTGCTTGAGAATTGCCCCCCAAAGTTGGTAGGCACACAAAACAAGCGGCACGTTTTTAAGAGTGCGTTTTGTATTGAATAGGCTTATCTATATACATCGTTGATACCAACGCAATCTTAAGGAACGTAGGTCAAACGTTGGATTGGACACTCTTGAATTAATATCGTGCACCTCATGCCGGTAAGTATCGACGTATCTGTGATGCAGAAAGGCAGAAGTTATCTTTTGACATGTTTAACGTATGCCTTGAATAGGGTTGCCAACTCTTATTTACGTGTATGCGATTTATGATATAATATCCCTTAAATTAATACCCCGCGTAACTTTTTTAACCAAAAAGTGAGATCTATAAATGTACAAAAACGTGAGAATAATGTTAGTTAATTAAATCATTATTTTAACACTTGAAATAAAAAACTCTTAGCTTTGCGTGGGCATAAAACATTCATCAAACATAAAAAATACGTTTTACAAGTGGTGGCACGGGTTTAGTGGACTGTATGTAGGTGCGGGGTTTGCGATAATCTACAAATTAGGTACATAGACGATACTATGATAATCGGTGCAATAAACATACTAGAAAGGAAACTGGTAAAGGAACTCACCTGATGTCCTCGGCACCAGCACTTATAAATTGTTCTTACACTGATTTTGCGGGTTTGGCGAATCGGGCGAAAACAACGATCGCGGCGATTTCTTCAGCGACTTCTATGACGACTGTAGGACAACGACTACGTGACAACGACGACTATTCGACGATTCGACGATTACGACCACCATGCGGCGCGGCCAGTTTTATAGGCACTGCCTCTCTTCAGTGCGCAAGCGCCGGCCTTTGGACGTGAGCGGGATGGGTAATATAGAAAGGAAGCGGCGAGAAAGAGATAGGACAAGGGTATAGGGGTAACAAATTAGGACGTCTGTTTATGCACCGACGAATCACAATAACGCCTAACCATCCAAAATTGGTCGAATTACCGCGATCGGCGCGAACAACAAGTAAGTAGTAATTATAGGCGAGCGCTATATAGGTAATAAATCGATGTTTCGAAAAAATATATGTATATTTCTATAAACATCGAGTATTTTTTGAATGACTAAGCATTAAGCATGTGA
Source organism: Tinea semifulvella (assembly GCA_910589645.1). Taxonomy (NCBI): domain Eukaryota; kingdom Metazoa; phylum Arthropoda; class Insecta; order Lepidoptera; family Tineidae; genus Tinea; species Tinea semifulvella. The sequence goes on from OU342586.1 coordinate 12,009,953, forward strand.
AGAAGCATGGTTTAAGGGTTTAATTGTATTTATTTCAAAGTACTCGTATGTAAACATAATAAATCATTATTCACCATTATATTACGGACAAGATCGTTTATTTTCTTTAAATCGTGCATTCCTACCGCATCGAACAAAGGAAGTCGAGGATTTGGTCCACCTCACTCATTTCATTAGTTTTCTTAAGTTTATTGTTTACCTTATCTACGTGCATTTTGCGTTATTTTCGGGACGAAGGTACTTTGAATGATATATCAGTTCTATACATCGATTGTTTTCAATGCAATGATGTATATCGTCCACCGCATAAGGCACTCTTCTAACACCGTTGCACGTGCGTGTCGCGCCGCACAGTAGGTATCATTACTTTATTTAAATGGTTTTTTTTGTCTAACCCGGCTAGATTTATTTAAATCAGGATGATCCCGCTGACATGTATGGTGGGACTCATTATCTGAGATGTGAAAACAGTCATACGCGGGACGGTTGACAACCCTACCTATAAGGGACGTTATTGGCTGAAATAATCAAGGTTACAAGCTAATACCGATCACGTGGCGCATATTAAAATATTATTTTAATCATCCTTTCCTATGTAATTAACTTTTTATAGAAGTAGTTCTTACGGATAAGGGAAATATATCCTTTTTAAAAAAAACCCTCATCAAGCGGTGCAATAACTGCTTTAGCTACGATCAAGGATTCAACTTAATTAATAATAATAAACCTATTATTGTAAATTCTCTGAACTATAATAAATGTAAGTTTGTTTTAAGTTCTTGGTTAAATAAATTAAACTATGATGAAACAGAAGAATTGTTACAAATATTATTACAAATAGTAGGTGCATAATTCAATTTGTAATTGTTCTTAGTAAAAAAAAAGTAAAAGTATAAACTAAGTGGAAATATAATAAATAAAAATATTAATAAGCTAAAATTCAATATGTATTATATTATATATTATACCTATTTGTGTAATGGAACTGGTGCCTGAGATTCAGATTAACTTTGTTTGGGCACCAGCGGCCAGTTCCTAAAAAAATGTATACTAGGTTTTTAAGTAAATAGACGATTTTTATTATTATTTATTATTATTAACTGGATAAATAGTCACATACAAAATTACGGCGAAAAACTGGCAATCGGACCTGTAGAGATACATGCTATCTTTTTATTTTAATAATATGCGACAAACAAAGCGATCCGTCAGAAATAAACTTACATACATGCTTTTAAATATTTATTACAAAATCATTTGAACACGTCCTCACATTGGCCATAGTTAAAACGTACTGTCAGAAATATCAGCACACGATTATTTTGTGCTAATATTACTTCCGGCGTTTTCAGAGCCATCATCTATAGTCTATAGTTAATTCTTGATCGATCGCTTTAGGCCAATGTTATGGATTATTCCTTGCTCAACAAGGATGTTATGCGTGTTTTAATAATGTATTTACTAGCTATAGACAAACAATAAGTTCACAAAATGCCGAAAAATATACGTCAATGATAGGTGTTTCAGTGAGAGAGGTGTTGTACAGCGATCATGCAGCCAGTCGACGAGCTTTATTTCCGCCTGTCGCGTAGAAATGTGATAGCGCTATATTTTATTTCCAATATTTGTGTTATCGAAATAGAAATATGGAGGTTTGGGTTTCCGAACGTGCTCCGACGCCAGACGACAGAGGGCTTCAAAATGAATTTTCATGTTTGTATTGATTAGGTATCTAGATGGACGTGTATTTTACAATGTGTCCAATGTTTGCTCTTCGCCGTAGCTCGGCTGGCCAAATTAAAAACCTACCAACTGATAAAATAAAAATAAAACAGAGTCCAAAAAACAGCTACAAATAAAAAAAAAATAAGTCCACAAGTTTAAGTTTAAGACTACTATTTCTTTTGGTAGGTTTGTTTATTTGGAGTAAAGTACAAAGATTAAAAAATAAAATAAATTAAGAACTAAATTATAAAAACTAAAAATTAATAAATAAAATTACGACTATTCGATGGGCTTAGTGTGCCGAGGACACTCGCTGCGTTCCCCCGCTGAACAGCGAGGCTGACCCTTTGAACAAGATATTCTCTACTCAAAGGGTCACCCGTCGCAAAGTGGAGTTTCTTACCAAGCTCGCGGGAGAACACAAGAGCCTCCTCGGACCACGGGCCCATCGTTTCAACTGCAAATGAAATGAAATGGTGATTGATGATGATCTCCGCGTACTTGTTGCACTTAAGGCGTGCGGCTGATTCTGCAGCGGCACCAGGTTTCTTATGGCTGGATGTCACATGTGACTGACAGAGTGTGTCAACACATGTGGCATCCCAAACCAGTGCGCGGTCTCTAGTATATGGAATCAATGACTATTTCTTAAAATTTATATTTGTAATAGCTGAACTAAGTGCTAAGTAAACTTATTGGCTATTCATAGCAACTAAACTAAAATAATCATCACGACCGTATCCCTTACGGGATGGTCTGAAACCACACCGATTCACATCACGACAAGTGGCAAACTCGTCAATATCTCTGGCGTACCAGACTCGCAAAATATCACAAATAAATTAAATAAACTATTATGTCACGACCAGGAATCCAACTCGATACTTTTAATCTGCGGTCCTAACCACTAGATGTGGCAATTATAGGAATTAAAACTATATTAATGTTATAAATGTGAAGGTAACTTAAATTCATATACCTAATGTTTAGCGTGTGCAGGGTAGACAGGGAAAGAATATAGTGTCTTGGACTTGCGACCAACATAGACTGGATTTTCCTTATTATCATTGCCCAATTCAATTCATCCACTATTCTGCTCCCTCTCTACCCAAACCATCGATGTATATAGATAGTCCCTCACTGATATAAAAACGTTCCCGCTAAACCAATCGAAGTCATGTAGCCGCACCAAAAGTCGCGAGGTAGCAAACGTCGAGAGTGCCTAATATTATTATCGAGTGAAACTAGTCTTTTTGTATGCATTCAGCCAGAATTTCCGATAAATATCGCATCATCATCATCATCAACCTGTGTCTCTCCACTGCTGAATATGGACCCCCCCAAGGCTCGTCATTTCACACGATCTTCAGCCACTTTCATCCAGCCCCCACCAGCGACCTTTTTAGGTTATCCGTCCATCTGGCGGGGTGTCGTCCCACTCTGCGTCTTCCCGTACGTGGTCTCTACTCCAGAACCCGTCTACTCCAACGGTCATCGAATCTGCGACAGACGTGTCCGGCCCATTGCCACTTCAGCTTACTAATTTTAAAGGCTTATGTCCGTAACCTTGGTTCTCTGACGGATGTCCACGTTTCGAACTTTATCCATTAAAGAAATACCTAGCATAGCTCTCTCCACAGATTGCTGAGCGATATTAAATTTGTGGACCAGACCCACTGTCCACATCTCTGCTCCGTATGACAATACTGAAAGAACGCATTGGTTGAAAACTTTCGTCTTCAAGTGACATTATAATTGGTTGAGAATTGGTCCCAAAAGTTGGTAGGTGGCACGCGGCACGTTTTAAGAATGCGTTTTGTAAGGATTTATTTTTGGCCTAGCTAAATAAAATAATATACATATCGATGACTCAAACAAATACTGCGATTGTGCTTATAACATATTAGAAGCTCGTTTTAAAAATATACTAATATTAAGCTCGACTTTTAGTAATTTCATTTCATCATTACAACTCCTAGAATACAGCGTCCTAAAACTACACTGTTGGAGACGGGCCTTCCAAAACATATATCTGGTAAATTTGGCCAACACACGCCACGCTTGCCAGACGGGTTAGCTGGGTTTGATGACAATTCATTAACGATTCCACATGTTAGCATTAGTGGAACCGAGACCGATGGCTTAACGTGTTTCCGAGGCACGGGAACAGTGTTGTTTGTAATCTATGACATGTACGTCAGAAAAGTATTTCTCATTCGAAACGCGATTTATTTTGGATTGGAATGCTCTCGTAAATAATTCCCTACCTAGCAGTTACTAGGTTTTTAAGTTGGAGAACCGAGCTGGATGAGGTTTTACAATTCGTGGCTAGATAGAACCTTGATTTTAAAGTTATTTGATAACTGTCTATAGTTTTACATACTTGTACCAGCTAGCCTTGTTGCTGTGGGCCATGCCTATATCGATCATGTTTGATGGTAAATAGTTTATTTTGACACAATGTCTACAGAATAACATAAGTAGGCGTATTTATTCTAGTTGCGTTCTTTATTTGCATTATAAGTTTGTGTTGGTTTAGTACGGAAAAACTACGTTACGTAAAGCTGTCAGACTGTAAATATTCATCATAACGTAGTTTTTAGATCTACATATACAACTACAAATTTAAATAGATTAATAAATACCTACCTAGTCTTGTCATAAATATTGTTACAAAAGAAAACATCTTTTTTTTTCTATTACATAAAACATTTATTAATGCAGTGTGCGTTAATACTTGTATATACATTAATATAAAAAAATTAAAGCTCATTTAAAATAATCACAATTTTAAAATCACAAGAATATTTAATTAAATTATTTATGTACGCGACAATGACAATGAATATTCACATGGGAAGGAACACAGTTTGGAAACTCAAATGTAATAATATAGTTTTTTTTAATAAAATAAAACGTAACGTTCATCACGACCCTTCCAGGGTGTTTAGAAACCACGCTTATAAGGAATCGGATTCACATTTAGCCAACTTTAGTACAGGCCAATCATGACAAGCGGCAAGTTCGTCGATGTCTCTAGCGTATCAAACTCGAGCAATATCACAAAAAAAAATACGAGTAAATATTAATTAAGTTTTATTTATTTAAATTAATGACGTTCGAGTCTAAATCCGCGGACTTTACCGCTAGACCACGGATGCAGTTTTTTTTTAATGTAACAGTATTTATGATCAGACTAAGTATAAGAGAAAGAAGTAAATAAACAAAAACAGCAAATTAAAAAGCCTTTAATATCGGTTGACTAGAAAGTTCAAAAGAAAAAAGATATTTTAAGCGTTTTCAATCGATGTATTCATGTTAAGCAAACTGAATGAAAACCAATCAAAAGCGCGGCGAGTGTTTCCGACATTCTTCCAAACTTTCCTATATTGTTAATTTTTGCTCTTCCATTTTCCACGTCGTTATTTATTAAAATTCCGCAGTCATTCGGACTTGTTTTACTCGTGGCAAACAACTTTTGATTATTAATTAACGTTACATTTTTGTATGAGTTAGATAAGGTCAGCAAATATAGAGCCATACTCTGAACGTACGTACAAAATTCCTACACAACACAATATTAAACTGTTGTGCTTAAAGGAACCGAATTGGCCACTGCTCAAATAAAACAAAGTATTTTAGTGCCTTTTTTAAATTGCTAAATTCCTGTTATTACATCTTATCGGGCCCACTACAGTGTGTGAAGTCGAAAATATGGAATCATTTATTTAAATATTTTCCTGTATTTAAATCAAATAAATATGTTTTAATTTTATAAATTTTAAATTGCACTATAATTGTATTTTTTTTATCACAGCCCGTAGAACACAACGACCTAAACCTCCACTATTGGAGATGGGCCTTCCAGAACATATATCTGGAAAATTTGGCCTACACTCGCCACGCTGGCCAGCGGGTTGGCGAGGATCTGATGCAATTTTTAAATAAACGATTCCACGTGTTGGTAATATTGGAACCGGGACCGACGCCTTAACGTGCTTTTTACCTAAATAATTACATAGTTCTGTAGTCTGTAGCCAATCTGAAATCCAGTGTTTTATTCGTAATAAAGTACCTGATCATAATAAAGCACCTAATCGTATATATAGTGTTTTGTAACTATGTAGACTATTTATTAAATTAAAAAAAAACCCAATTAATGTTATGATTATTGAATTGTATTTTGTTAAGGCACGCTGCATAAAAGTTGGGGCCTGGTTTTGTGCAATCTCTTTTGTAAATATGACATTTATGCAAATGATTTATTATTATTATTACAACCGTTTCACCACCGCTCGCAATTGTATATAGGCGTACTTAATAACCTCCTAATTCATTAAAATATTGTATTGTGCGAGGGAGCAAATTGCAAATACTCCTCTTAAATAATATTTAAATAGCAATTAATAAACTCGTAAAAGCAAAATAGATTCATGTATGTAAATAACAGATTCACCGATTTGTTTACCGTGGTAAAATGCTAATTTAAATAACTGTAATTAAATACTCGAAGTAAATGTTAGTTTGTGCTGGTTATCCACCACAAAAAATCTTCTAGTAGAAGTATACCCCACATTTATTTCTGAATTTCTAGGAGAATTTTTGTCAAATTTCAACATAATCGATTTAGATAGGCGTAAAGGGGAATTAAACAACGGAACAGAAGAATGTCTGTGGGGTCACATGTCGTGGTCAGATGATAACGTCGGGGGTGAAAACTGAGGTCCGGTTTAATAGTCGTTGCTCTGCCAATGCTTAGCACGACCCATTGCTCAGAACTCTCAATGTGATAGTTTTTTAGATTAAAAATTGTCACTTTAACAGTTCTGAGCAGTGGCTCGTGCTAAGAACTGGCGAAACGACTATTAATCCGGACCTCAAAGTGACAGTTTTTTTAAGTAAAATATGTCATTTTGATAGTTCTGAGCAATGGCTCGTGCTAAGTACTGGCGGAGCAACGACTATTATAATCTGGACCTTAGAACAAGCAAATGTCATTTTTTTATTTATAAAGAAAGTGGCACCACCTATTTGTTGGTGGGGAGAACTAAATTCTTGTCTGTGGTTTGAACGTAATAAAGTTGTCATTCATTCATTCAATCAATTCATTCGACAGGTCAGCGGTCAGCCATTGTTGATGTCAATAAGCGAACTATAAACTTTAAAATTGTATTTTTAATGTATTGTGTAAGTTCTCAGTACAATATCGTATCGTAAAATAGTTACAAAAATAACAATATTTTTTAATTTCCGCGCGCAATTAATTCTTTGTACATCATTTATTGTTGTAACATTATACCACGGAAGAGCACCGATATCCCGCACTACAGGGCAACCTGGTGTAGGTATCACAAACACATTTCACCTATTTCACATCCGTATACTTTTAGTGACAATAATTTATTTTTATTATTATTATTGTGGCATCGAATTTCGGATATAATACTATTCCTATATAGAAGCTACGAGTATATGTGGGATACGTTCAGTATACTACCATCCACTAGTCGGCGCTAGTGTTCGGATGACACAAGGGCGACGCCATTTTTACGCCAGTTATTATACTCTTTCATATAAGCCTTTATCCGTCCTTAGGTACTAAGGAACAAAGAAGCCGAACAAATAGTATAATTCATTATATTGATATAATATCTACTGAGTTGGCTAAACGTAAACTCACTTCTTCATGTAGTTTCTGATTACAATAGATTACGGTCGTAATGATACTTTTCTTACACGTAAATGTTTGCTGATGGTAGGATGTACGTTACATCCGGTACACGTCCACTGAATGCCGCGACTATTTGAACATTAAACACACGGAATGTACACCAAACACTTTTTCTTTTTCCATAAAAGATTCGGCTGTAAATGTAGCGAGAAAGATAAGTGTCCTAGATAAATAACCAACCTACACACAATACGCGCGTATCACGTTAATAGGGTTTTAACGCCTTTGGATCCCTCTAGCTCGCACAGTAATACTAGTATAAGTAATGATGTGGGTCTTCCAGATGAACAAACAGAAGACGAAGATCATGGTGGTGGACCGCATCAAGAAACTAGAGCTCACTGGTGCGCTTAATTTAGAACACGTTACTGAGTTCACATACCTGGGCTTCAGTATCTCTAACACCGGTTCGTGTGAAACGAAAATACGCGGAAGGATATAGGCACTGCCAATTACGCTATGAGTCAGATGAAAGGAATATGGAAGGATCGTAATATTGCTGTCAGGACTAAAACAAGACTTGTCCGCAGTCTCATATTTTCCATATTCCTATATGCTGCCGAAACCTGGACCCTCAGAGCCACTGATCGTAGCCGAGTCGACGCCTTTGAGATCCGGTGCTGAAGGCGTATGTTTCGAATTCCGTAGACAGCGCGGAGAACCAACGTATCAATACCGCCTCCGTGGTCTAGTGGTAACAAACGTTGCCGTGAACTCGGGAGGTCGTGGGTTCGATTCCCACCGGGGGCAAGTTGTACATTGTATAATTTGTCTCGGTCTGGGTGTTTATATGTATAATATGTATATATTTACAAAACAAAAAAAGCATAATATGTAGTTTATCAACCATCTTGTTTCCGTAACACAAGCCTCGTAGCTTACCACGGAAATTAGGTGGCGCTGTGTGAAAACAAAAACAAAAAAAACTCAAGGCTATCAACTACAACTATATAATTTGGTCATATAGCACGGAAAAGTTTGCTAATCTTAAAAGGCAGATGATCACGGGCAAAGTTGCAGACAAGAGACTCTGTGTCAAAGCCCGATACCATTTTATTTCCTAGTTTCCTGTTTGTTCTAGCTTATAGTATGACAATGCCTCTTTACAGCAGCTATTATCTTAACTGACATTTACATTTATATTTATATTTTTATAATTGTGTCTGTCTTAGCTTATAGTATGACAATGCCTATATACAGCAGCTATTATCTTAACTGACATTGACATTTATATTCTTATAATTGTGTCTGTCTTAGCTTATAGTGTGACAATGCCTATCTACAGCAGCTATAATGTTAAGCGTTATTCTGTATTTATAATTTTGTTATTTTATTGTTTCTCTTTTTAAATGATGGTTATCATGTACTGCTCCAGATTCACCAATATGTACTATAAAATTATATCGTTTTTTTATCGTAAAAATTGACGTGTAAAAGTGCAGAATACATATCTTTTTGTCCTATGCCTACTTGCAACGAATTGAATTGAATTGAGTAAGTTAATAGACTAATTTCTGAAAGTACAATTAGTCTTGGAAAATCATTGAAAATGCGGGATTGTGCGAGCAGGGCGGTTGCAAAAGCGTTAAGCCCTCTTAAGTAGAATCATATTTTGTTTTTAAACCCCCGACCAAAAAGCATAGACAGACAAAAACAAATAAACAACAAACGAGGGCGGACCGTCAGTTTGTGGGGTCCTGAACTTCACTACTTGCGTCAATTTAATGGACTAATAGCCATTTTGTCAAAAACTGTTTTCGATAATGAACATTATCTAATAACCGTTTATTTGAAAGAAAAATATAAATTAACATTAATTAAAATATATTTAATCAAAGTTAATTAGTACATTAAATAAATTAAAAGCTACCTAAATAATAAAATTAAAAATAAACTAAACTATAAATAAAAAATGTCCTCTAGAGACGTCCCATCCGAGATAGTCCCAAGGAGACTGGCTACATTTCCCCTCTGTATAGCGAGGCTAATACGTTGGCAGAAATAATTGCCAGCCTTCCTGTCTCCAGACCTTTCTGTTAGCCGCTTTGACAACTCCTTGGCCAAGCGCCTCGCTGACGGTCCCCATGGGCTCATCGTCTCGACCCCAAACGGTGCAAATTCGTAACCGATATCAAGGTTGGCGTATTTGCGCAATTTGAGGTTCTCCGCAGAAAACGCCGCACTTCCCGCGCCTGACGAGGTAAGATGGAGCTAATGTGTCTACACACGTCGCATCCCACACCAGAGACCTGCCAAGTTTCCACGGCCCAACAGTCATTCCGTTAATTTTATTACATTAATTTATATTACTTAATAAAAGTAAAAACAAAAATAAATATGCCACGTTGAATGGCAATGCTGGTCCTTTGGCCCAAATATTGCCCAGCCCTCTTGTCTCCCGTCCCGAGGTGTTGACGAGCTACTTTGACAACGACTTGAAAATTTCCTTTGCACTTGCCCCCACGGCTCGAGAGTTTCAACTCCAAACTGCGAAAAACACATCTTCTCTAGCTCTGTAATGGACCAATTACACAAAAAGTATGCAATCCACATTAAGTTAATTTTAGGTACCTATAGGCCTATAAAGTTGGAATTTAGATTAGTCCATCGATACATGGATGGATTATTATTTAGAATATGTCATAAACGCAATTTTTATATGGATCGGTTCTGATATTGAAGATATCATCCTAAGGACCTTATTAAATTAACAAAATTAAAAAAAGTTATCTATGTTAGGTAGAAATTGAAACATTAGTATACATATTGCAGTATATATAGGTACATACAGCTTAAATATTAAATTAAATATAATTGATAGAGGCTAGACATTTAGGTTACATATTTTATCAGCTATTAAGTGTCGGAGGTTTCTAAATTATTTCTTTTTTATTTTATTTATTTATTATAGGATAACTAACGACTAATAAACACATAAAGATAAAAAAATGGAAACATAAAAAGCCAATTAAAAGTTATCACAAATTAATAATAGTTTCGAGTTTTTTACCTCCTCGCCAACCCGTCTGGCCAGCCAGCGTGTCCTTGCGTGTCCGGTGGTCGTCCCTTCCTTAGAAGGTCATTGCAGTGCCGGCCTGGTTGAGCAGGGAAATAGCTGGCACATGCGTTACGTCCGTGATCGGGTGCTGCTGTGGGGGCCTGGGACCTCTGCCGAACGCGTTCAATTTATTGTTCTTAAATTAGCAGAGGTTTTGCTTTTTGTCGACTTTCGGGTTGCACATGGGCATGTAGTCTATCTAAATTCTGACTTGCCTGGTTACTGCTGTACCAAATATTGTAATCTCATAGGTATTGATAAATAAATTTAAAAGGTTATTAATTGATCGTTGTGGTGTAGTTCTGTATATGTTTTATTTTGTAAATCTGTTAAAGCTGAGTTTTTCTTGCAGATCCTTTCTCAGTCAGATTAAACATTAACAGGTCACTGGAATCTGCTAAGCTGCTGGTCTTCTGCTAACAGCCTACGTATTGAACCACTATGCTGCTTAGTCTTCTTCTAGCAGGAGTAGAATCATTAAAAATAATTAAATTACGTTTCATAAATGCCTATAATAATATGAATAAAGATATTTTGACTTTGACTTTATATATAGATGCTTATAGCTTAAATATTTAATCAAAATTAATTGATAGATGCTGGACATTTAGGTTACATATTCAGCTATTAATTGTCGGAAGTTTCTGGAGTGGAGGTCTAGGACGCTGTGTATTAGGGGCTGTTATGATGATAATAATATTCTTATCAAGGCCATATTACATTTTTGATTATATTTAGATTTATTTATTTATGGTGGAACAAACAAATTACAATCATTTACATTTTACATTTCTATGACTGAATTAAAGAACCAGACTGTAATCCTTGAGTAGTGCACACAACATTGAAAAATATATAGGTACGCGAGCAAGCTACTTAAGTACTACACATAAAATAAGGAAAAAAAAAACAAAAAACATGCAAAAAGTTAAAAACAATTCAACTTAATCTAAATTTACACAATAAAATATAAAAACATAAAAAAAAACATGCAAACAAATAATAATAAAAAATATTAAATTAAAAATATAATTAATTTAATACCTAACCTAAAATTAGGTATAACCTAACGTAATTAATAAATGTTAAAAATAAATCAAATTTAAAATGTAAAATATTAAAACCGGAATAAAATAAATAAAATAAAAATGAATTAAATAATTGCGAACCAGTGAATTAAATAATTATGTTATAAGTGAATTCAAGGACATTCGCTGTGAGACACCTTTTGTATGCCGAAAACCTGGAATTGAACACATCAATCAGAGACTATATAGAGATGTTATTAATTCATATAAAAAGCTTTTACAGTCTAATTAGCTATCGATGGGAACCAATTTAGCGTTATTAATCAACGCTAAGTCTACAGTTGCAAAGGGGTGGTTCTCATACGCTCCAGTTAGCCAACACGATCACCCGATCCGATGCTCGTGTGAATCTTTCACCTAATTAACCCTTTAACAGATATGCTTCACATCAAAGGGGACCATAAATAAACGAATATGTAACGTACGTAGGTAAACTGGTGAAGCGTTCATTAAAGTGCACTCGGCTGAGGTTTCTGAGGGTTATGTGCTTCAATGGTGACAACGCTTCTGTTGCTTTGTTATCGAAAATGTAGGTAAAGTTTATGTAATAGATAACAACTCCATGCAGAGTTGTAATAGGCACTTTGCTCGTACATATTGTAGGTACTTATTATATTTAGCTGTTAGAGAATACCTACAAGGTATTAAGCTCGCCTATGTAGGTACTTCATTTTATTTTGTATATTTTAATGTGCAATAAAGAATTTTATTAAAATTATATTTTAAAGAATGAAATTTAATACTTTAAATGCTTTGAGAATTCTTATTTTTAAGCAATTCATTATCTTCTAGTGAAAATATATATTTGAAAACCTGAAACTAATATTCATTTTTCAAATTTCCAAAGAAATAAAAAATCAACCTCTTGGTTGAAGATCCAACTATTTTGAACATAAATTAAACAAGTCTTCACCTAATAAGAAATAGATATGTTCAACGATTCGCTTTTAAAATTTAAGTTATATGTTAAGATACATTGTTTCTATTAATATTAAATTAGATTAAGTACAATATTTTATTTTATGTTTTTAAGACGTGGTTCATTTTTTTATTAAGCTTTTTGTATGTCTAAACTTAGAATTTAATTTAATTTCATTTCATTTTATATTTTTTTAATTATTCTTATATATATATATATATATACCACTTGTATTTTGTGCATGTTGTGGCACCTTATCTTTGAATTTATGTCCTAGTTTTTAAGTAAGCAATAATGTAACCGACCACTGGTTGTCCTTAAATAAATAATACACATAAAAGTTCTTGTTTCAATATATTTTTAACCGACTTCATTAAAGGAGGAGGTTCTCAATGGGGTGTATCAGGCAAAGCTTTTTGTAGATGTCGCTAGCGGCAATGGTACCTTATTTACACCTATGACGCATAATTTTTTGAATGTTTTATAATAAATTTATAATGATTTTTATAACAGAAAAATGTATTTTAACTTAACGTTATCTAACTTAAAAGACGAATTAAGAAAGCGAACACCGTCGTTAAAAAGAAAAAAGGTTGAATTAATAGAACGACAATTTTGAGATCACCATCTTTGATTTCGCTTGGAAATCTCGATTTGTACACTCAAAAGCTGCTCACTTCGGCATAATATCCAGAAAATAATAAATTTGTACTAAAAATACAAATTTTCTATGCAACTGACAGTTCTATTATGTACCATCTATCATGCGCCATCTATCGTGATAAAAAGTTAGTGATACACCCCATTGGACTGTATGTTTGTAACGCGATGTCTCCGCCAACTATGAATTGATTTTGATGATTCTTTTTTTGTTTGGTAGGTCATACTTCAGAGGTGGTCCCATAAAAAAAAAAAACTAATTTGATTCAGCACTTTTGAGAAAAATTGGTACCGGTTACGAATTTGCGCCGTTTGGGGTCGAGGTGATGGGGCAGCAAGGCGCCTGGCCAAGGAGTTGTCAAAGCGGCTGACGGAAAAGGCAATTATTTCTGCCAACGTATTAGCCTTGCTATACATAGGGGAAATATTGCCAGTCTCCTTGGGACTATCTCGGGTGGGACCTGAGGACATTTTTTATTTATAGTTTAGTTTATTTTTAATTTTATTATTTAGGCATCTTTTAATTTTTTTTTAATGTAATTTAATTTGGTTAAATTCTTGTATCAGTAATTATTTAAATTATTTTAAATGACTCTACTTCTACTAGTAGAATACCAGCAGCCTAGCAGATTCCAGTGACTGTTAATGTTTAACTAAGAAATAAATCCGTAAGGAAAACTCTGTCATGCTTATTTTAAATACATTTTCAGTGAGTAATAAAATAGATTACGCGCTACGCACCTCTATCTATGTAAAATTCATACAGCTTTGATGGCGTCTGGACCGCGATACAAATTGCTTTAAAAGCTTTGGTCGGTTAAAATAAATATCCATGCAACGTACAAAAGTTTTATATTCACTTCCACACCCTTTATTCGATTGCCATAGATATATTAACTTATTACTTTTATCGTCACTATGGAAATATAATTCTATACCTAAAACTGCCTCCGTGGTCTAGCGGTTAAGTCCGTGCGTTTGGTATGCTGGAGATATCGACGAGCATGCCACTTGTCATGATTGGCCTATAGTAAAATTTGCTAAATGAAAATACACTTATTTTTAAAAATAACGTGGTTTTAGACCACCCCGCAAGGATACGGTCGTGATGATACCTTTTATACATATTTAGATCCCGGCAAAGGCAAGTTTGTAAAAATATCCCTGTGATGTGATAGTACCGGGGGTACTGCGTTCGATTCCAGGTCCACTTTGTGATTTTTCGCCAGTTTGGTACGCTAGAGACATTGACGAGCTTGCCAATTGTCATGTTGGTATCTAGTAAAGTTGGCTAAATGTGTTTTCGCATCTTTAAAACAACGTGATTTATGATTTATGAGTTAAAAAAAAAAACGTGATGTCTGACCGCAAGGATACGGTCGTGATGATACCTTTTAGACATAGCCATAGGGGTTAATTACAATTAGTTCCAAATAGTATATTCTAATAGTGAATAAATTTGAAGTTGGCAACCATTTTCCACGATAATTACCCACGTTTGTAATAGACATTATTTTATCCTACCACTAAGAACAGGTTTAACTGTTATGTTGGGAAAACGTACGGGAATTGTTTGAAAATCTCAAATGTCGGTAATTTATAGCTCTTTTCCTGTAAAATTGGGAAAATATCTTGCGCATTTGTTCACATCTGTTAGATGGAAACTGAACCTCAAATACTCGTAGCTTTTAAATAAATTGTCTTGTATTGTAATTATCCAAAGTTTGGATGCAATTGAAGCCAGTATATTCACCCCCATAACCTAGCCATTATCAGCCTATGTCTGGATATAGGCCTCCTATAGGACTCGCCATTTCACACCATCCCCTGCTGCCCTTATCTATCTCCCACCAACGACCTTCCTCAGGTCATCTGACTATCTGGCGGGGGTCGTCTCACTTCCAGATACGTGGTCTCCACTCCAAAATCCGTCTACTCCATCGTTCGGTTCTGCGGCATCAGTGCATTTCTGTGTTCGACGTGCATTTTCAAATGGATTTTGTTGTTTTACTGATGATGATAATGAAACATGTTCTTCTTCGACAAGAGAAGAACAAAGTAATACATTTCAGTTCCTACTATATATGCGCTGACGATGTTCAACTCTCACTTCACTTTATTATAGATGACGTATAAGATGCTAAATCGAAAATGAACAATGACCTTGAAGCTATCCGACTACAATCACAACGACTGGGACTATTAGTTAAACCCTCAAAGACGCAGCTGTTCACGGTGGTTTAAAGCCGATGTGGCGCAGACTGGATTTGGACACTCTTTCTCCATTATGTTTTAATAAAAACCCGCTCCCATTCTGCCAGCATATGAAAAATCTTGGACTGCATATGAGCTGCGATCTTTCCTGTGATTGCCATGTCACTGAAATAACTAAAACAATACATGACAGCATGCATTCGACAAAACGTTTAGTGTACTTTATTCCACATAAGGCAAAACTTATGTTAGTCAGTTCGCTGCTTCTTCCGATTATAGACTATGCAGATATCTGTTATCCTGACGTCACTGAAGAGCTACTGAACAAACTTGAACGTCTGCTTAACAAATATATTCGCTACGTGTTAGGCTTGGGTAAGTATGACATTGATGAGTAGACATGCTCTCGTTTTCGCACTCAGTTAAAATGGCTCTGTATACGCTTTCGCGGATCTGTTCATGTCCTGGTCTCCCTGAATGGTTTCCTAAACAACCCTCAATCTCCTGTATATACCGCTTCGACTTCTTGTGCAATACACACAGCCTTCGCCACCTTTTGTTCTACTTTCAATAACCAACTTAAAATCCCTTCCCATTTCTCTAGCAGATATTCAGATTCCTTCACTGTGTCCGCTACACACCATTTTAAACGACTTTCTCAATAAACAGGAGTTAATCTCATGAAGATGATAACATAGATATTTGACATAATATATATATATATATTTGTGTATGTAGTATATAATAAGTTATATATTTATAGTGTAATTTATGTAGTATATGTATTAAGCTAAGAAGTTTATTGTAATTATTTCCGTGGTCTAGCGGTTAAGTCAGTGGATTATTCTCGGAGGTACCTGGTTCGATTCCTGGTCGGGACACAATAATATTTATTAATTTCAATTATTAAATTTAATTAAATTTTAATTTATTTCTAATATTTCCCGAGCTTGCCACTTTTCATGATTGGCCTTTATAGTAAAGTTAACTAATTGTGAATCCGCTTCTTTATAAGCGTGTTTTCTGACCACCCCGGAAGGGCAACGGTCGTGATGATACGTTTACTTTGTAATTATTGACTTGACTTGACCTTTCCAGGGCTTTTGATCTTGTAGCTTATGATGTGCTATGGCAAAAAATGGAGGCCACTGGTATGCCTGCTGAAGTGATAAGAATGTTTCAGTTTTGGTACACGAACCAAGTAAATTGTGTACGATGGGGAGACACATTATCTGACGACTACAGGTTAGAATGCGGCGTAAGACAAGGGGGTCTGAGTTCAGCAAAGCTGTTTAGCCTGTATGTAAATGAGCTCATCGTTTCCCTTAGCCGCAAGCGTGTCGGATGTTGGGTGGATGATGTGTGTGTCAACAACATCAGCTACGCGGATGACATGGTGCTGCTGGGGCCAACGGTGGGGTCAATAAGAGAATTGTTACAGACCTGTGAACAGTATGCACTTGCTCATGGGCTGGTGTATAATGTAAAGAAGAGTGAATATCTGATCTTTGAGGTCACGGGTAGATCCAAAACTGTTATGTCAGATATTTACCTAAATGGTGTGAAGCTTAAGAGAGTAGCCCAGTTTAAATATCTGGGTCAGTATGTAACAGAGGACCTCAAGGATCAGGTAGACATCGAACGAGAACGTAGGGCGCTGGCGATTAGATCTAATATGTTGGCACGTAGGTTTGCACGAAGTAGTGAGCAAGTCAAGGTAACGCTATTTAAAGCCTACTGCCAAACGTTCTATACTAGCAGTCTGTGGACCAACTTTACGCAGGCATCGATCAGCGCCCTACGTGTACAGTACAATAATAGCTTCAGGATATTGTTGGGGCTGCCACGCTACTGTAGTGCGTCCGCAATGTTTGCGCAGGCTCATACAGATGACTTTTTTGCTATAAGACGCAAAACCACTGCATCATTGCTTAACAGAGTGAGGACAAGCACTAACAGTATCCTGAAGATGATATCTGAAGCGGCTGCTGGTCTGGCGGGAGTGAGGTGCATCCTGTCAGACTGGTGGGGGGCGGAGTGGTTACTGCACGGACATATTGTTAATATTGCCATATTTTATATTTTTTTTATTTTCATTTTTATATTAACATTAGTTGTAAGGATTTTGTAACTAACAAGTGAGCCTAGTTGCTTTAAATAAACGTATATTATTATTATTATTATTTATTTGCACCCAGCCCATGATTTCTCTCTTTCCCAAAGGTCAGTGGTTAGAAAATGCTTAACCGCCGTAAACATTTTTTTTGCAATAAAGTATTTAAATAAAAAATAAAAAATGTAAGTACTTGGTGTAAAAAAAATGTAACCAATATTTTGTATGAAAATAACACCAAATGCCCGCTCTATCTTATATTTGATCTCTTTGACTAGTACCTAGTAGTACAGATAAATATAGACGTGCTGTCACAACTTATCTGAATCTCTCCATTCTTTGTTAAACTGTCGAGTTGTTATCATGTGAGAATGAAGGAAGGGGTACACTATGTTTTGTGGGACACGGGACAAGGGGTTTTTATCGTCAATGTTAACAATGTTCCAATTCTGTAACAATTGAGATCGGATGTCCATTTTAAAAACCTAGTTAACCTATCTAAAAATAAATGAATTGCTCAAGCTATTCTACGCTATCTAAATTAATTTTTCATGCGTCTGTAAGGTAAATTGTATAGATTTGTCGTAAGAACTATTAAAAAATCTATTTTCATAACAATGGATCCCTTGGTCAATCGTCACGCCCGCTCCGTAACTTGAGAACGACTTAACCGATTTCATTCGGTTTTGTATGTTTTCTAATACTTTGTAGAAGGTTATTACGGAAAGAAAATTACGCAGAAAATTGGAATATTTCAGAGAACTTAACAACTATTTTAACTTTTAGCATTTTACAGTTCGCGCATTTCATGAATGTGAATTTTAACAGATAACTTTTTTTTTTAAATATATTTATAATTTGATAATAAATATAAAGCTAATAATAGGCAATAAGATGTTAAATCTAAATATACAGGCACTTGAAGGCACCTGTTGCGGTCCAACTATAACTACAGAACTATTTCGTATTTGTAATTTTTTATATCTTATACTTTCTATTAATTAAACGGCTGAAATTTGGAGACAGAAAGGCTGGTCATTGATTCTGCCAACGTATTACGCCTCGCTATACAGAGGGGAAATGTTACCAGTCTTCTTGGGACTATCTCTGATGGGACGTCTCTTGAGGACGTTGTTATTTAGAGTTTTTTTTTATAAGGTAAATTAGTTTGTAAGTTTTTATTATTTTATATATTTTTTTAATTTAATATTTTTAGAAAAAAATAAAGTTTTTTTATCGCTGACTAATTTATATTACACGCCAGAGCAACGACGCCGCCGGGTCAAACAACTAGTATATTTATAGAAAAAAAATCTGCACATTTCCGGAATTCTCGTGACAATTTTACAGTTAATTTGGCTAATGTAAAAATAAAGTTTCATCACGACTGTATACCATGCGAAGTCGTCGGAAACCACGTTTTTAAAGAGGAATCCGCCTCGAATATTAAATTTTGAACCATCATGTCAAGTGGCTAAACTCGTTTATGTCTCTGGTGTACCCATCGATGTATATAGATAGGCCCTCACTGATATAAAAACGTTCCCATAAAACCAATCGAAGTCGCGAGATAGCAAGCGTCGAGAGCGCCTAATATTAATATTTATATCGAGTAAAACTAGTCTTTTTGTATGCATTGTGATATAATTTCCGATGAATAAAGCATGTTACATTATCCTTGCTTGAGAATTGCCCCCCAAAGTTGGTAGGTACACAAAGCAAGCGGCACGTTTTTAAGAGTGCGTTTTGTATTGAATAGGCTTATCTATATACATCGATGAGTGTACCATACTCAAGACAATTAACAATTAATGTTACGACCTGGCGTCTAAATAGATAAATTATTCAACTAATCAAATTAGTTCATCACTGGCTGTAGACGCTTGGCCAGTTATTACATATTTTTTTTAAATAGACAGCCATGATGTCCTGAAATAACGTTACTAATAAGTGGTCATGATAATAGCCGCACATCAGGAAAAACTGTCAACTCCAATGTTTTGGCCAGTCAGTTGTTAGGTATTTGCATTGGACAGCCGAGTTGTCCTGAATATGTAAGTTACCCGCGTGACGCGTGGCTGCGATTTCCGACGGGTCTCAACTCTCAATAGTGGAAGTTCCGACGTGCTGTCCGTGGAGTGCGGAAATAACGTGCCACTCATAAGCGGTCGCGATGACAGCCGACTGTCAACTCGACTACAGTATTGTGCTTTGAATATTATAACGTAAATAAAATACCTACATATCAAAGGACAATGCCAGTTTCAATATAGAGCTTATACCCGCCTCTTCCGTGGTCTAGTAGTAACAAACGTTGCCCTGAACTCGGGAGGTCGTGGGTTCGATTCCCACCGGGGGCAAGTTGTACATTGTATAATTTGTCTTGGTCTGGGTGTTTATATGTATATGTATATATTTACAAAAAATAAAAAAAGTATAATATGTAGTTATCAACCATCTAGTTTCCGTAACACAAGCCTCGTAGCTTACTAGGGAAACTAGATGGCGCTGTGTGACCTGTCTGGAAATATTTATATTTAGAATATTCAATATAAAAGCGCCATTAAAAGTTAAATACCTAGATATACGAGTAGCATGTAGGTATGTCGTCGTGTAGTAGATTATATTTTGTCATATTTAGGCTTTGAAGAAGCTGGTGGACAGAAGCTATTCAACCATAAAAAAGATTGAACGCCTGATGTTTTCTAACAATTAGATTACACGTGCAATTTGCATTTGCTAATATAGAACTTCAGGCATTATAACTCATGAATGATTTTATATTTCGTTCGAATCTCACGCTTCGTATAAGCGAATAGTTTGTTTTAGAGCTATACGTTTTAGGGATGTTGCCATCGATGTAAATATTAGGTATATTATATTTATGTATATTCATAGAACGTATGTATGTAGTTTTATTTGTATGTATTTGTGTATGTATTAGTATGTAAATAAGTATTTATTCACTAGTATATATTGAAGTCCAATATTTTTCTATTAGTTTTGATAGCACCTGCCTTATCTCGTCGTAACTGCTTTAGTTGTCCCAAAGGTTTGACCAGTATAGAATGTCTAGCGGCATTAGGTCCGCCTTTGTACTTTGTGCAATAAAGTTTATATAATAAATAAATAATAAATAAATAAATGTAAATAGTAATATTAATCTAAAAACAAAACTTGCAGTAATTTTTAAAATAGATTTTTTCTACGTACCTATTTAAAAATATTATACTACTCGTATTTCTATAAATAATTACTAAATATTACAGGATTTCTGATAGCTGAGAAAATATTGGATATAAGCCGTCTGGCCAGCGTGGCGAGTGTAGACCAAATTCTTCAGATATATGTTCTGGAAGGCCCATCTCCAGCAGTGGAGGTCTAGGACGCTGTGTTCTAGGGGCCATAATGAATGATGAAAATGTTAATTTATTCTCGCATATATATGGAACGTCTACTCAACGCATGCATCAGGTTTATATTTTGTCTTCGTAAATACGACCACATATCACCTTTTCGAAACAAATTAAAGTGGTTAGCCATTCGTCCTCGGAGGAATCGCAGAGTACTCTGCATGTTATACTCAATACTTAATGAGCCCGCTACCCCCAATTACTTAAAAGAGTGCTTCACTTATCTTGGCGCTACCCATGACAAAACTCTCCGTTCTTCCTCTAATTCTACTCTGTCCATTCCCACTCACCATTCTTCTTTTGTCTCAAAGTCCTTTGCAGTTGTAGCCGTAAACCTCTGGAATCAGTTGCCTATAAACATCCGGCAGGCCCAGAGCAGGGCTATCTTTAAAAAACTTGTATATGCACACTACATGAAGTCATAATAAACTTAGTTTAGTTCTGGCGTTGCTGATAATTATACTTGTATTTGATATGGTTATAGATAGTATTACATTTAATTTAATATGTATGTATATTATTATTGTTTTTATGTGTAGTTTATATGTATGTATTTGCATGTAGTATTAGTATGTAGATATGTAAATATTATTTATTTGTATGTCTATGTGTATGTAAGTATGTATTAATTTATATATGTCATTATATTGTCTAATTAAGCCTGTAATTGCACCTACCTTTCATTGTTTAATTGCTCTTGTTGTCCCGAAGGTTTGACTGTCATAGAATGCCTAGCGGCATTAAGTCCGCCTTTGTACTTTGTGCAATAAAGATTTAAATAAATAAATAAATAAATAGACCTTAATAAAATAAATATTTAAAAACATACATAATATAGACACACATTTAAACTCTCATACACATACACTCAGTCTCACACTTACACAAACATGCATGTTCCATAATCTTAGTTCGAATGAAATAATAATATTTTTATCTGTTTAATTCAATCAATCAATTTTACTATTTTTAAATACCTTATAAATTTTACTACTTTTTATTTTGTGTCATATATCACTTATGTGGAATCCTGTTAATGGCCTAAAATTGATAATTATAAGTACCTAATTTATTTAAGTTAAAACGCTGTTGGATTCTCAATGAATAAATTAAAATAACATGGAAATAATAAAAATTCAAGAAATGCATATTGTCTCAAAATTCCTATTTTATTTATTTATTTATAAACTCTTTATTAAACAAAATAACTTAAAAAGTAATGTACAAAGGCGAACTTATAACAGCTAATCTTTGGGAGTGTGGCAGAGGATTGCGGGTGCATTAAGATAAATACAATTACTTAAGAATAAATAAATGCTATTACATAAATACTTACATGATATATAATTAATATATAGTCTAATTATATACTTTATTACTATATACTTTAATTTATGCCGGAAATGCACATGCCGATGCTACGCGCATTCTTCTTTAAAAGCATTATGTCATTCCGATTACGTTCATTATTCATTTTGTTAACGATTTAAAGTGCAAAGCTTGTTTCAAAATATTTTCCCCAGCAGGATGGAATGTATTAGGGTCCGGCCAGACTCATAGGATATCATAATTGACATGTCACGGGCAGTGGCGGCCACAAAGGGACTAGAATGTAGAAATTTCGCTCCGACCGATAATGTCGATCCAGCAAATAGGTTTCTGTATGATCGTTGACTGGTTTAGACAACTTCTCTGATTTCATGTCCAAGAAGTCCACAAGTTTCTATGATATAATTGTTGTATTGTTTGTTAGTAATCGAACCTTTCGGTGCCAATTCGACTTATACCAACTTATTGAATCGTTAATATATTATCATTAAACCCGTCTGGCCAGCATAGCGAGTGTAGGCAATATTCTTCATAAATATTGACGAACTACGAGTATAATGAGTGGAGTATTAACGAATAGGTATTTGAAAACCATGTTGAGGTTTCCCTTTTGATTTTGAGTGACCATTTAGGATCTATAACGGTTTATAGTTGGTTAGCAATTTAAATTTTCAAAGTAGACCTTCCTTAATATAATAAAGACCTTATCAAGTTTATATAATTGCAATAACCGCCATTACTTACAATACAAAATTCGCATATAAGAAAATTAAATGAAATACCGGTAGGTAGGTATGTAATCGACAAATTAAAAATGTTATGGATATTAGGTGACTAAATTTTTGTAAGTACCTCGCTATGCCTAGGGCCAATCTTGTAAAGATAGTATTCAATAATATCGACAATTGATTGCTTGCAATTTGAGGTTATTATAAATTAGTTTTTAATAATGGGTGTACTTAATTATTTATAACACCATCTCTTTCAATGAATTGACAAGATTGCGAAATTTACCATCTTATAACAGATATATAATTTATAAATAAAAAAACTGCGTAAAAAGGACCTTAATTAAAAACTGAAAAGATAAAATAAAAAAAACAATTTAAGGGTTCCGTCGCCAATAAGTTATAAATTTGAAAAAAAAAATATTAATTTAATGGTATGGGCATATTTTGCATGTGGCTCGGTTGCGAAATAAAGAAGAAGGAAAAGGTTGTGGACATCTTCGGAACACTGTCGTAGTATAGCTAGGAGAACGCATTTACCCTAAGCATTTAGGGAGCCAAATTTTAGACATCGCAACCGTGGTCTAGCGGTTACAAACGTAATTTTAGACGCAGAGGTACCGGTTTTTAAAACGTATTTAATATTATATAACGTTGACTCCGCTCCAGAACCGGGCTTATATAAAGGCCATAGAGTGGGCTTGTGTCTCGGGCTAATGGGCGAAACAGTTCAGTTATGGTGACGCCTAAAACGACTCTCACTATTATTCACTTCTCTGCTCCTCAACGATTATATTATAACTTAATATTCTCTGATAATGCAAGAATAAAGATGTAAAAGAAGAAAATACATATTTTTTGCATGAATAGGTTACCATTTAGCCAACTTTACTAATATCCCGCTATATACTACCTTGTCATGATGGGGATATTAGTAAAGTTGGCTAAATGGTAACCTATTCATGCAAAAAATATGTATTTTCTTCTTTTACATCTTTATTCTTGCATTATCAGAGAATATTAAGTTATAATATAATCGTTGAGGAGCAGAGAAGTGAATAATAGTGAGAGTCGTTTTAGGCGTCACCATAACTGAACTGTTTCGCCCATTAGCCCGAGACACAAGCCCACTCTATGGCCTTTATATAAGCCCGGTTCTGGAGCGGAGTCAACGTATGGGAAAATGCAGTATGGGAAGACCCCCCGCCAGATAAAGGTCGCTGGCTAGACACCTATATCCAGCAGCGGAGAGACGCAGGCCAAATATTGATCATAATAAAATAAGTATTTAGTAACAAATTTTCATATTGTAAAACATGTACCAATTAGTATTTCGAATGATTATTTACCCAGTTCAGTTCAGTGAATTGAAAAATTGATTAAAATGCTTTAGGTGTATTGATATTGACGATGTATTTTTTTACAGAATACATACGGTATTTCGCTTTATTAAAAATATACGACAAATTGAAAAGGTATGAAACTATGAACTAAAAAATAAACTAGTCGTGCCCTCGGGACTTTTGCCGTCGCTCAGCGCAATCCCAGAGGGTTCTACGGGTACTCTGGCAGTGACAAAAGCCCTTCGGATGTCGTTGAGAGTAGCGTGACGATATATGCGGACAGCACTTCTAGCGCATGAAAGCCCATGGTGTCCGAGATGTTCCACGGACTCTCCACACCGAGAGTCTGGGTGGATAGTCCGGGCACCGAGACGAAGGCACACCGCCATGGTCAGTGTATTTCGATCAAGAAGTGTACCAACCGATGCTGAGGGAAAAGCCTGCAACCAGTGACCCAACCTACTAGTGGAAACGGCCATGAGGCGAGCCCGCTCTTTCATGTTACTGGAAGATATTTAAGTTTCCAGTACAAGTTTGCAGAGCGGCTCGTCCCACAGTCGTTGAATTTTCGATAAATGAGGCAATAATAATAATAATATAACAAAATATTAATCAAAATAAATAATTATATAGTTTTTTTATTATCTGTAAAATAGTCATTATTGACTTATGTTGTTTGGAAAACAAGCCTATTAATTTAAAATTACAACTTAAATGTTAAAAATAAATCTCTATACTAATTTGTGGCAGTGTCACCTATAATGTAAATAACAATAATAATACATCAATTAAACATGTTGTTCGTGGTTGTAAAATGGACGTGTCATCTTTATTGCAGATCTAGTTAGAATGGTCGTAGTTAAACGGCTATATTAATTAAATTGACTGCATATTACAGCACAAACCCAGTCAGCATCAGTAACAGAGATGTCGCAAGACGTAGCTTATGAATTATGTGAAAAAGTTCGTATAAATCTAAGTAAACTAACGACTACGTATCACGTCAATGCAGCTCTAGTTACAATGGTGAGAGTTAAAAGGCTATGTTAATTGAATTGGCTTCAGATTGCAGCACGGACGCAGTCAGCGCACCAGTAATTGTGTTAGTAACAGAGATGTTCTAGGTAGCCGTCCCCTTTAGTGACATATTGGATCTACGCTCGGTCAACTGTGATAGCCATGCATTCTCTAAAAACATTCACCTATAGGATTTTGTCAGAATAGCTTAAATAAAGATGCAATAAGTTGCTGGAGGAGTTCTACTACCATTCGCAGACAAAAATATTGCATGCAATTAAAATTGCTGTATATAATCCGACTACATTTTTTATTTTTTTTTGGAACAATTGTACAATAAGGATACAATACAAATATAGATTACAAAGTACAGGTAATTATACAATTAACACCGTTATACACAGATAGAAAGATACTAATATGTAAATATACGGGTACGAGTAAGTAGTGCGATCAATAATTTGAAAAAAAAAACAAATCCATTTGAAGAAGAAAAGATATAGGCTAAATTGTAAAGAAGACAAATTTCTAAGCATTCCATGGATTCACCGTGCGGGTGCCGGGTCCATCGTGTGTGGGTAAGAGATGAGAAGAATGGTGTCTCGGGCTTGCGACCGACAATTGGCTGGTTTAAGAAAAGGAGGCCTCCTTTTTTTTCTATTGCGCGATAATACGCTCACCATCCACCATTCTACTTCTCTCCCTACCCAACCAAATACTGTATGATTCCGTTAATGCCGTCTTGGAAGCTCGTTCCATAAATGTATTGACGGCAGACCTGCTTAGGCCCAATTCTTTCAGTAAGTGATGCAAAGATTTTGCTGGAACTCCTCTTGCACCAACTTCCACTGCGTAAAGCTGAGTCTTGAACCCGTTCCTGATCATTTCTTCTGTGAGATCATAATATTTATTCGACTTCATGTTGTGGTCTTTTGGAATATTTGATTCCCACGGAACGGTAAGTTCAATAAGGATAACTTTTTTCAAGTTCCGAGAAAACACCAAGATGTCTGGCCTATAGGCTGATACAGCTAGTTCATCTGGGATCCTATAATGGTTTTCAAATGTATCCATGAGAATTTTCCAGTCTGATGCGGCGCCAAGGATCGAGGTGGGCTTGCATTTAGTTTTCGTGCTTTGCCCTTCCTTTACAAATGTGGTCAAAGTTTTATTTGTAGTCAGTCCCTTTCTGGCTCTTGCAATAGAAAGACTTACTGCTTCACGGATAACACCTAGGACTTTGTCATGTCGGCGTGAGTAATAGCCCTTTTCTAGGAGAGTAACGCACCCTACAAGTGTGTGTCTAGCAGTTCCTATGGCAGCACTACACAATGTACAGTTCTTTTCCGTAGCTTTTCCCCACCTTACCAGATTGCTCTGGTCCGGGAGGGACATTTGAAAAGCGTTTAGGTAGAACTTTAGCAACGCCGGAGACCAATCGTACATTAGTGTGCGCCACTTTAGGGCTGGAGGGATGCAAAAATCGCCCAAAGTTAGCCAGTCATTTTATATAGTTAATAATCAAGTCAAGTAATAACAGATACATTCTCAAAATGGCAAATTACTGACAAATAACTATAAATAGCTCAGTTAGTCTTGTTTTAAGCGGTGTTATTTTTATACATATAAATATCACCATGGCAAACTTACAATTCTCCTTGAAAATAAAATTGGCATTTGACATCATTGCAAATGGCACATACTTACAACGAGAACAACAAATAGGTGGTGGTCGGAGTAATGGTGGTGTTTTTCCCAGTCGGCTGGGACGGGGTAGTATCCACCGTTCGTCCCGATAAACCCAGTATATAAATATATCCACACGTTTCGGGATCAGACTCGAATTGCCGTCAAGCCTAGTCTAGCCGGCATATTATTCATTCATTCATTACAGCCCCTAGAACACAGCATCCTAGACCTCCACTGCTAGAGATGGGCCTTCCAGAACTGGAGAGTTTGGCCTACACTCGCCACGCTGGCCAGACGGCTTGGCGAGGAGCCGGCATTGTATTAGGGACTAATGTCAGTTATAAGTATCTGATTACAGTTGCTAACATTCATGGACCTCACGCGCCACTTACCATCAGGTGGGCGCTAGTCACATGTCGTGCTAGTTAAAAAAAAACACGCAGCTCGTTTGACTACAAGTATCGCTATTGTTTGCTTGGTATATTTAAATACTATGTTATTAGATGCGGATTTAATATTATTCATGACCTACATATTCTATACTAAATGAGCCTGCCACACCGAAATACCTCAAGGACAAATTTACCTATCTCTCCTCAATTCATGACAGATCTCTTCGTTCGTCACACAATTCTGTTCTATCTATCCCTTCTCATCACTCTAGCTTTCAGTCTAAGTCATTCGCAGTAGTGGCCGCAAATCTCTGGAACAGTTTACCTGTTGATATTCGCCAAGCACCCAGCAAACCGCTGTTTAAAAAGCTGGTTTACTTTCATTACCTAAAGAGCTCCTCACAACGTATATAAGTATGTATTGTATGTAGTATATGGTAGCCAATATAGTGTGTAGTATATGTATTATTGTGTACATATTTGTATGTATGTGTATTTATTTTAATATCTAGTGTATGTAAGATTAAATGAATTTATTTGGCAACGTTTCTTACAATCGTTTGCACCTAGCCTCATGACTGTAATGTTCTGTATTGTCCCAAAGGTTGGCTGCTAGAGAATGCCTAGCGGCATTAAGTCCGCCCTTTGTACATAGTGCAATAAAGTTTTAAATAAATAAATAAATATATTTGTGATATTATATACATATTAAGAAATGAATAGACTTTTGCCGCAAAGTTTCAAGTAATCAACCCAAAGCAAAGCAAGATAAATCGGGAAAAACACGGGCAATATAACGACGATAGCAGGTAAATAATAGCTACATCAATGTGTTTGCTTCAGCGGTCTCACGTTCAGCGCCACTTGTGCGTGACCGGAATGATGCCAATCTCAAAACACTTTGGAAAACATAGCTCGCCACTTTAAGTAATAAATTACTAATTTACGACAATTATTTATTATAAATATTTTTGGGTAATAATAGGTAGTGATGCAACGAAGTATTCACAGACTTTATGAATACGAATATGAAACCTACGTACATACTATTAAAATTATTTATTACAATTTCGCCTTCTCGGACTCTTTTGTTAAATATTGCATTGTTATAATTATTTAAATAAAAAGTAGAAAATAATTTCTCTAAACCTTATGATGGTTAAAACGACATACATATTTATAAATGGCTCGGCAAAGCAAAATGAAAGCCTCGTATGTTTTCAATGGATATTTTATTCGAAGTAATATACAAACAATATAAAAGAATTACAATATTAAATAATTAAAAAGAAAACCTAACATTTAATAAACAAAAATATAAAATGAAGTACACTAAATAAAACTAAAAAAAAAAATAGTAAAGTATCATCACGACCGTTTCCCTTTCGGGTGGTCAGAAACCACGCTTATATAGAAGCGGTTTCACATTTAGCCAACTTTACTATAGGCCAATCATGACAATTGGCAAGCTCGTCGATGTCTCTAGCGTACCAAACTTGAAAAATATCACAAATTAATTAAATATTAATAATTTAAATAAATAAATATTATTGTGTCCCGACCAGGAATTGAACCTGGTACCTCCGAGTCTAAATCCACGGACATAACCGCTAGACCAGGGAGGCAGTCAAACTAAAAAAATAAAAACTAAAATTATAATATATAATGGGCATAGTGTGCCGAGGACACTCGCTGCGTTTCCCCGTTGAACGGCGACCTGACCCTTTAAACAAAATATTTTCTACTCGTCACCCGTCGCCAAGCGGAGTTTTTTCCCAAGTTCACGAGAGAACGCCAGAGCCTCCTCGGACCATCGTTTCGACTGCAAATGGGATGAAGTGGTGATTGAGGATTGTACTTCTTGCGTTTAAGGCTCGCGGCTGACTCTGCAGCGGCCCCGAGTGTCTTATGGCTGGATGTCACATGTGACGGATAGAGTGTGTCAACACATGTGGCTTCCCAAACCACCTAAGACGGCCTCGTTTGTATGGAATCAACGACATCCTATCCGGACGCCTACAATCAGACCTAACATCCCCGATGGTTCGAGGATGCAGGGGATATTAACAGATGTAAGGGGCCATGACAGGTTGAAATTTTAACTTTAATAATAATAATATATTTTTTAAAAGTTTTCAACATGTATGTCATTTTAACATTTAAATCAAATTATTATTTATTTTTACAATACACGCACCAACAATAAAATGTGTCCAGAATATAAAAAAATCCAATTGCACATTCACCAGGTATTTTTGTCACTAATAAAATCATTAATCTTATAATAGGCCTTGCCTATAAGTCGTCGTCTTACATGATTTTTTAGTTTATCTACACATGCTAGTTAGTTTAGTAGTGTGTTATTTAAAAAAAAAACAATAAATCAATTATTATTATTATTAATGATCAATTTTGGCCCACTCGTTATTTGCACGGCCTCATAATCATTAGAATTAAAACTGAAACCCGATGCATCTATTTAAGCACCATCTTTATGGGCACAGTCTTTGCATTCCTGGCGCTCAATCCAGTCTTCTTCGAATGTTTCTTTGCTTATGAATATTTTTTTATAGGAGGGACAACATTTTTTCTCGGAAACAAAACACTCGTTTACGACTAACTTACTTTACTTTACTAAATTAATTTGCCTGCATTTGTTTCTATTCTAGTTTACATTTTAACATCTTCAGTTTTTCAGAGTATATATTAGCTACTTTTTTATAAGAAACGTAGTAGTTTCGAAGCCAAATATTGAGGTACATTAGTACTAGCCGGAATTCAAGTATCTAAATATCTGTTAGAATTCACGATAGCCCACCTCTTGATAAACACAGCAAATAATTTTGATAGGCGCCTAGCTAATTGACCGCTTGTATTGACGAACATTCAAAGGCTACCTAATTTCGATTCGCTCCAACGATCCACATGAATTAGTCTAGTTAACCCTGTCAAATCTATTGATGACTCTCAATAGAGAATATTCAGCTTGCTATTTAAAGTCCACCTATTTGGTAAATTCAATGAAAATTTTCAGTTTAAATTGGTACGAGAAGAATTCCAGCATTTTGCGTTATAGTAAATGGGGAGGAATATATTATATTTTATATTATTATTTTATTTGTATTGGGCCCTATTCGATTAGGAGGAGCATTTTTTTTAGGTTAAATTTACTTTTTGTTGTAATATAGTTTATTTAATTTTAGGGTTTGTTTAAAATAAATCAATGTATATTTATTCTAACTTCTGCTGTTATCTTTTTATTACTAAAATATACCAGAAATAAAGTTTAATATAACACGGCAAAAACTGTGGTCATAAATTATTAAAACTATAACTCCACAGCATTTTTCATTTTGCTGAAATCTTAAATTAGGCTATCCCCATGACAATCAATATATCATATCAAAGATTTAAATATATATGATATATGAATTTATCTACTTGTACCACAACACTGCGTAAGTTGGACTTAACAATCACAGTAAGAGTATTTTATATGTTATTTAAAAATATTTTTACACAGAAGTACAAATGCTAACATAATGTCGTTAGACATTCTCTGCCTGCTAATCTTAAGGACAATAGAAGAGTTTTAAGTGACAGGAGTAGGTGCACATAATCAAATATTAAAAAAAAAAAAATGTACATTCTTTACTATCTTAATCTTAAGAACTGTAATGTATATATCTATCACATATGTAATCTTATAATAAACATATTTATACCTATACACAAATACTAAATAAAAATTATACCAACTAAACGTATGCTACGAGTATATCAATAATACAAATTACATCGTCGTTAGAACTAGGAATAAAAGGAGACAATTCTCACTAGTTTAATTTACAAGCCATTATTTTTTTATTAGATTTTATGATCTACAGAATGTCGAGAGCCAATTATAAGTTGTAAGTAATCCTCTTATCTACTCCACTAAAGTCAGTGCTGTCCGCCACTCCGGGTATAATTCACTTTATCCATATTCAATATCAGGAGCGGCTATTCTTGGACTGTTCAGGTTGGGACACATGTTATTACGAAGTAGTTACATAGACAATTAAATTGTTTGAAACCTAACAGGTTTTAATAATATATAATGTATCATCTAAGGTAAATTGCGTAAAGTCATAAAAGACAAATATTGTAACACCTTCAGCACCTGGGTTCACCGGGGTAGCTTCACCGTGTACTGTCAACTTTCCCTAACTTTTGCAATTATTGATAAAACATACTGACAATAGTCATTAAGATAATGGGTGGTTTGTGCATTTTTTTATGTCTTTCGTTTCTATTTCATAAAAGCATCAAAAAGCTCCATTGAACCAACTGAGGTACTATACATGTCAGAAATAAAAAAATATCCAACCTGTATACGCAGGTACAACTAGAAGACTGAGAAAAAATGATGTTTTATGTAATGTAAAATCTTCGGGTAACTAATAAATTTTAGGATTTATACCGATACTTACGAATAGAATGTCATCACTATCACAGCAGGGTGAATAATGATTAAGAGGTTAACTTTTAAAAACGTCTAAGCATAAGAACCAATAATTCATCCAAATTATTTTCTTGGTAATGAGGTGTTGTGATATTATCTTATTACCAGCACCTCGTAGTATTGTTGACTTTGGTTAGTTTAACGGCAATGTAGTCGTAAACCCGTCTGGCAAGCTCGGCGAGTTTGTGCAATATTCTCAAGATATATGTTCTGGAAGGCCCATCTCCAACAGAGGTCTAGGACGCTGTATTCTAGGTGCTGTGATAAGTAATGACTATTCGTAAAGACTGATCTTATTGTTTATATTGATTGTTAATAATTTAATAATTATGTTTGTATAACTGCCTCCGTGGTCTAGCAGTTAAGTGCGTGGATTTAGACTCGGAGGAACTGGGTTCGATTCCTGGTCGGGACACAATCATATTTATTAATATAGAATTAATATTTAATTTATTTGTGATATTTCTCGAGTTTGGTACGCTAGAGACATCGACGAGCTTGCCACTTTTCATGATTGGCCTATAGTAAAGTTGGCTACATGTGAATCCGCTTCTATATAAGCGTGATTTCCGGAACGGTCGTGATGATACTTTACTTATGTTTGTATAACCTTTATTTATTTATATGTGCTAGATTTATGTTAGGTTAGTTAAGTAATGGACATGTAGGTATATCTTTTTGTAAGACGCCTCCTAACGCATTGGCCTGGACTGTATTGTTTGGAGTATGTGATTTTAAAATAAATAACGCTTATTATTTATTTATTTAAAAACTTTATAGACATTCTCTGACAGCCAAACCTTAGAGACAAATTTGAACAATGAAAGTAACAGTAATTTAAAATTATAGGATAATTCAACAAATATTATATACCTACTTATATATTCTTATATCTATATCTATCTTATCACTATATATTAGACATCTAAAATACAGTAAAATATTCAACGACAGAGTTGATATTACCAAATTTAAATACGAAACTGGATCGCCTGGATGCCAAACGCGTAGACTATCTCGATTTAAATTGTTGTTATTGTTAGAGGTAAGGATATCGCCTCAAATCGTGCGACGGCGAGCAAATAGAGCGATTCAAGTGAGAATTATTATCGGATAAAGCTCGGCTCTTTATTCCTTGTCTATTTTTAGTGTTCAGTAGCCTGTTATAATTTAGATGATAGATATTGCTTGCTATTATTTATGTGGTAAAAATCAGTAATAAATTAAAAGTTTTTTTTTGGTAAATCTTAAATAAAACATGTTCTTATTGTTAATAACTAGTTATATTGTAAACCTTGTGAAGTAGCTATCTAATTATATTGCGTTTAATTTAAAAAAAAACATTATCTTGTATTACAAGTTAATATGAATATTCGAAGTGCAAAGCACGCCTTGCTTTGCAATGTATATAGATAGGCCTATTCAATACAAAACTTGCCACGTCTACCAACTTTGGGGACCAATCTTAAGGATAGATAATGTCACATACGATATTTATCGGAGATTCTTTCACAATGCATACAAAAAGACTAGTTTTACTCGATATAAATATTAATTAATTTGAGGTGGTAGGCGGACTGATGGTGGTAATTTGCCCAGTCTGCCGGGGCGGGGAAGTATCCACCGTTCGTACTGATAAACCCAGTAAAGTGTATCCACACGTTTCGGGACCAGGCTCGAATTGCCGTCATGCCCAGTCAAGTCGGCATAGTATTAGCAACTGATGTCAGTCATGAGTGTCTGATTCCAGTTGCTAACATTCATGGACCTCGCGTACCACTTAACATCAGGTGGGCGCAAGGTCACATGCCGTGCTAATAGGAAAAATTAAAAAAATTAAACGTTCTCGACGCCTGTTAGCTTGCGAATGTTGGTGCAACTACATGTATTTGATTGGTTTTGCGGAAACTTTTTTATATCAGTGAAGGCCTATCTACGAGTATATACATCGATGCAATGTAGTTATGATTTTTTAGTTTGACGTAACATATTAAAGTAGGAATACGCTGCGCTGATTTTCTGAAACAAAAGAATAAGGGCTGGTAACTAAAACTTTTCAATTTTTTTTACTTAAATACAGAGATTCGAATGGGAAACGCGGCTATTTAAATGAAACAATGGCAAAAGATGCGAAGGTTTTTTTTATTTATTTTTAAAAATCACAGCACACAAAATATGAAACATATAAACAAAGTAGCGATAGTGGAACACAAGCCAAAAAGATTTTATATTATTTACAAAATACACGACCTTTAATAAATGTGTTTAAAAATCTACTTGTTTTATTTTATTTAAAAACTTTATTGCACAATGTACAAAAGGCGAAGCTTAATGGCATTCTCTGATAGTCGACCTTGGGGACAAAGGAGATATCAAATAGAAATATGAGACGATGCAAAAATAAGAGTTAAAAGAGGCAGTTTTGTCACTTGTTGCTCACTTTTTAAATAAACAAAATAATTTTCCATGATAATTACAAGTACCTATGTAATACGGCCTCCGTGGTCTAGTGGTAACAAACGTTGCCGTAAACTCGGGAGGTCGTGGGTTCGATTCCCACCGGGGGCAAGTTGTACATTATATAATTTGTCTCGGTCTGGGTGTTTATATGTATAATATGTATATATTTACAAAAAAAAAAGTATAATATGTAGTTTATCAACCATCTAGTTTCCGTAACACAAGCCTCGTAGCTTACAACGGAAACTAGATGGCGCTGTGTGACCTGTCTGGAAATATTTATTATTATTATTATATAATACGAGTACCTATCTATTAGTTGTGTTTATATATTCATACATAATATATATTTATGTTTATTATATATATTATATATTGTTTTAATTATATAACAAGTGGCGATTAATTGTCTCTGCCTACCCCGCGAGGGATTTGGCGTGAAGATATGTAATATTTATCTTAATGCACCCGCAATCCTCTGCCACACTCCCAAAGGTTAGCTGTTACAAAATGCCGGAAGGCATTAAGTTCGCTCTTGTACATTACTTTTTAAGTTATTTTGTGCAATAAATTGTTTATAAAATAAAAAAAATAAAGTTAGTAAAAAAAGATAAAAGAAAAAAAATAATAATAAATAAGTGAAAACCAAATAGGTTAATGATTGTTTTTATAAAATAAATGGAATAAGAGGCAGGACCAAGTATACAATTATCTTAACATAGTTCGCATTGTGGCTCGGAAGAACGCTTCTTTATAATCCAAAAAGGTACACGGTTCGAACACCGGCATTTACCAATGAGAAACACTTTTCATACTTACATTAATCATAGAATTACAACACCACCTTTCCCGTGCCTCGAAGAGCACGCTAAATAAAACTAAAATTTTGAGTAACAATACTTACTTTAGAATAAGTTTCCAGATTAACGATCTCCATTCCACTAATGTTCAAAGGCAAAGGCTGGAGTGACCGCTGCATCATCATCAGTATATGGTTACGAATAGGGTGCACCCCGTCCCATAATTGAATGTCCCAACAGGCGTCGTTTATGGAATATACCTGCATGTAGTCATCACTATTAAATTTAAATTAAATATATTTTAATTTAGGCATCTAGAAACCCATAATTAATTTATAACAATAATTCTAATTTTACTCTAAACTATGATCTAAATCAATTTATAATTAATAATGTCAAACGACCTTATGTCAAAAATAGCTTTAATTAGTCAAAGTCAAAGTCAAAATATCTTTATTCACGTAAACCTATTACAGGCATTTATGAAACATCATTAATTTAATTATTTTGAATGATTCTACTCCTGCTAGTAGAAGACTAAGCAGCAAAGTGGTCCAATAAGTAAGCTGTTAGCAGAAGACCAGCAGCTTAGCAAATTCCAGTGACCTGTTAATGTTTAATCTGACTGAGAAAGGAATCTGCAAGGAAAACTCAGCTATATCAGATTTACAAAATAAGACATATACAGAACTGCACCACAACGATCAATTAATAACCTTTTAAATTTAGTTATCAGTACCTATGAGAATACAATACCTGGTACAGCAGTAACCCACCAGGCAAGTCAGAATTAAGGTAGACTACATGCCTATGTGCAACCCGAAAGTCGACAAAACGCAAATACCTCTGTTAATTTAAGAACAATAAATTATGTCGTTATCCGATTGTCTCAGTCAACAAAAGAGGCGTGCCGCTTGCGGAGTATGGCAAAAAAGTCTTTGACGCTGTACTCAGCAAACATACCAGACGCACTACACCTCCAGGGCAACTTTAGAATGCATCTAAATGCATTATTATATTGTACACGAAGCGTGTTAAAAGCATGCCAGAGATGACAGGTGTAGAACGCCTGGCAGTACGCAACAAACAGATTGATTTTAACTTGTCTTGAGCAACGCACAAACCTTCGAGCCAACATATTGCTCTTGGCAGCAAGAGTCCTCCTCTGTCTCTCCAGGTCCTCATCATCTCTCAGACGATCAACTATTATATGGCCGAGATATTTGAACTTAGAGACTATCTTTAGCTGCGAGCCACATAGGAATATTTCCGGAATTATGTCTGGCCCTTTGTCATATTTAAAAAAATAATTGAGAAGTCTGTTGTCGGTCTGATGTACGAGTATGTGTATGCTACCAGGCCAACAACAATACTTTAAGCATTTCCAGTCTTGTCCACCAAAGGGAGAATACTTTCTAAAGAATTGCTTCTAGCGATGAGCTGAAGTAGCCGAACCTAAAACCTGAAGTTTGTAAGCCATACATGCTCTTATACAACGGCATCCAGCATTACGTGTGCATGAAAAAACAAATGCTTAGGAAACGGGGAGTCTTACCATCCCCATTACAAGCTTGTTTAACATTCACGACCGTCATTATGTTAGATTTAAAATTTGATTAATTTGTATTATACCATTATACCATTCATTTCGGACTATGTTTACCATGATAAAACAATGTTAATAGTAGTTACGATACTTTATTGATAAGACTAATGTTTTTATTTTCTTCTTACTAAGCATTACATTTTATTCAAAGGAAGTAAGGTATAATGATTTAATTATACATCATGTAAGTATTTATGTAATAGTATTTAATTATTTTTAAGTAATTGTATTTATCTTAATGCACCCGCAATCCTCTGCCACACTCCCAAAGGTTAGGTGTTATAAAATGCCGGAAGGTGTACACTATTGATTGTACTTTTTTGTACACTACTTTTTAAGTGATTTTGTGCTATAAAGAGTTTATAAAAAAAAGATAAAAAAACTAAATTATTAAATAACCTAAAAGCTATAAAAAACATATAAATTATTAATAATAAAAAAACTATTTAATGATTAAAAATACAACTAAAAACTATAACAAAAATAAAATAAAGGGAAAACAAAATAAAATAAAAATATTATAAATAAAAAAAATGCTTCAATGGGCAAAGTATTGCATCAACGTGCATCCTTTGGCGACTTGAAAATTTCCTGTGCACTTGGTAGTTTCAACTCCAGTCGGAGCAAAAACACATCTCCCAATAAACTGGATGCATTTTGAGGTTCTTTGCATGTAATGCAGCAGCGCTTGGATCCTTAGGAGGTCAAGGACAGGTGGGAAGGTGCCAAGGTGTGCACACATGTGGCATCCCACATTAGAAACTTGCTTTAAAAAACAGGTATAATATAAATACTAAAATATATTCTGTCTGTTGGTATATCGCTTTCATGCCTTTACTACTTATGAGGAATTAACGGTTGTGCATCTCTCTCACTCGCACAATCCAATATTCTAAAAGTTTTTTTAAAGTCTGAGTGTACATTTGAGAAATGTAGTCTACATAATTACAATCTATTTTTGTTAGTAACAATGACTTCACTAAAGTTAGTATACTAAAATTTAATGTTATTTATTTAAATTTACGAGTAGATACGCATGGTAATTTGTCGGTTAAAGTGAAGCTTCATAAAGTGACACGGTGTTGGACAGTCCACTCTATCTGATTTGACTTTTAGAATATTGTTGGTGCTGCCTTTAATTTTATTGACTAGAGATGCAGTGCGTTTAAGCATCATAGCAGAAAAACTATCAACACGATACTCTGCAAACATTACGGACGCAATGCAAAAAAAACGTGGCTGCCCCAACCATACCCTGAAACCATTATTATGATTGACCATCAATTTGTTTAGTTTAAAACGTTAAAATAATTTTTTTTCTCGTCTAAAATTAGAGAGAGAAAACAAATTTCTAAGCATTCCATGGATTTACCTTGCGTCGGCCGGGGCCGTCGTGTGGTAAGAGATGAGAAGAATGGTGTCTTGGGGTTGCGACTGATAATGACAATTGAAATGGAGATCATCCACCGTTCCACTACTCTCCCTACCCAGCCAAATACTGTATGATTCCGTTAATGCCGTGTTGGAAGCTTCTTCCATAAATGTATTGGTGGCAGACCTGCTTAGGCCCAATTCTTTCAGTAAGTAGTGCAAAGATTTTGCTGGAACTCCTCTAACACCAACTTCCACTGCGTAAAGCTGAGTCTTGAACCCGTTCCTGATCATTTTTACTGTGAGATCATAATATTTATTCTACTTCATGTTGTGGTCTTTTGGAATATTTGATTCCCACGGAACGGTAAGCTCAATAAGGATAACTTTTTTTTAGTTCCGAGAAACCACTAACATGTGAGGCCTATAGGCTGATACAGCTAGTTCATCTGGGATCCTATAATACTGTTCAAATGTATCCATAATAATTTTCCATCTTTTTTTTCTGATACGGCGCCAAGGATGACTTATTTTGGACCGAGATGGGATTGCATTTAGTTTTCGTAATCACCAGCGGGTAGTTAGCCGCCGAGATTCTACCGGAGGAAAACGGGAGATTATCCCATCCCCAACCCAGGCCCATTGAATATCCGGGTCTAGATGACTCCGCTGTCTGTCTGTCTGACTTTACCCTTCCTTCACAAACGGGTCGAAATTTTCTTTGTTTTTAGTTTGTAATTTCAGTTTTTTTCTGGCTCTTGCAATAGAAATGCTTACTGCTTCACGGATAACACCAAGGACTTTGTTATGTCGGCGTGAGTAATAGCCCTTTTCCAGAAGAGTAACGCATCCTACAAGTGTGTGTCTAGCAGTTCCTATGGCAGCACCACACTATGTACAGTTTCTTTCCGTAGCTATTCCCCACCTTACCAGATTACTCTGGTCCGGGAGGGGCATTTGAAAAGAGTTATGATAATGTCCAAAATGTCCGTAATTTAATTTACTAAAAAGTTGATAGACTACATTTTTAAAAAGTAGGTACACTCGACTTAAAAATATTTGGTTGTGCGAGCGAGAGGGTAGTAAAAACGTTATAAATAAATAAATATTTCCAGACAATCACACAGCGCCATCTAATTTCCGTGGTAAGCTGCGAGGCTTGTGTTACGGAAACTAGATGGTTGATAAACTACATATTATACTTTTTTTTTGTAAATATATACATATTATACATATAAACACCCAGACCGAGACAAATTATACAATGTACAACTTGCCCCCGGTGGGAATCGAACCCACGACCTCCCGAGTTTACGGCAACGTTTGTTACCACTAGACCACGGAGGCGGTCAATCCAAAGCGTAAAATCCTCTTAAACAGCTAGTAAATTATTTTTACCTTTGTTGTCATCATATTAATAATGTATGAAGAAATAAAGACTTGTATTGCAATTGAGAAACTCAGAAGTATCAGAAATAAGTGTAATTCTCCATTGTCATATTTCTAAAAAAAATAGAAACTGTTAAATTATATCTTCCAAATTAGTTTTTAAATATCGTCGCTTAGCAAACAATACCGCGCAAGTCAAATTGGCTCATTTTACGGGGGAATGAAAATATGTTTATATAAATGAATTTAGGCATTCTCGTGATCTAATTAGTAATAGGTGCTGTATATAATTATAATATATAAATACAATACAATATATAACTGCCTCCGTGGTCTAGCGGTTAAGTCCGTGGATTTAGACTTGGAGGTACCGGATGATTCCTGGTCGGGAAACAAAAATATTTATTAATGTAAATAAATACATTTAATTAATATTTAATTTATTTGTGATATTTCTCGAGTTTGGTACGCTGGAGACATCGACGAGCTTGCCACTTGTCATGATTAGCCTATAGTAAAGTTGGCTAAATGCGAATCCGGTTATTTATAAGCGTGGTTTCTGACCACCCCGAAAGGGAAACGGTCGTGATGATTCTTTACTTTTATATAAATACAAAACCTATTACAAATTAGATCATGAAGGTCCTTATACCTATTTAATTTTAAAAAACAGTGTTTTACTCCCCTGTGAAATGAGTATAATTGACTTGCGCGGTATTGTTTATTAGCAATGATATGTTGATTTATAAGGATAACGCTAACTTCTTACCTCTATATATATATATATATATATATATATATATATATATATATATACCGCGCAACTCAATTATACTCATTTCACACATATATATATATGGTAGGGCTATGATACTTATCTATCGATATATATATGTATATATTTATTTTAGTAATAAGTATTTACTCAATAAAACTCATTGTCAACCATTAGTGGTCATGCACCCACAATCCCTGCACACTTATCCTAAAGGTTAGCTTTTAGAAAATGTTTTAGACAATAAGCTAGCCTATGTACTGTAAAATGTTTTATTTTCTGTGCAATAAAGAATTTATCTATCTATCTATGTATATAGCTTACCTCTGCAGCCGCAAAACTAGTCATGCACAAAAGTGGCGCCATTATTAATTGCTCAATCATCACATATTTTTTATATACGTGCGAAAAGAGATTAATTAATCTGTAAAAATAAATGAGTGTAAAACAATATAAAATTCGAAAATACTTATATTCATTCATCATTCATTCATTACAGCCCCTAGAACACAACACAGCGTCCTAGACCTCCACTGCTGGAGATGGGCCTTCCAGAACATATATCTGGAGAATTTGGCCTACACTCGCCACGCTGACCAGACGGGTCCGCGTATCTCAGTGGAAACCAGTTACGCCTACAGGCTGGTCAAACTTACGGCGCAGTTGAGATGATTTCGCCAGTTGAATGTCAATTCGAAGGGGAATATTTGGTCAACATACTTATATATGTATACTTAATTATTGTACCTGTACATAGATGTATGTTGTTGAACAATTCGTTTCATGCGGTTTTGCAAAATTATTTTATTCCGTTTAGGGTTTTGCTTATTACTAAATGGTGTGATTCCCGCCATCAAATCGTATTTCAAACCAAATATAATCATATCTGCTTTAGTCATTATGAATCCACTCCAGATTACCTCTATATACAGCATAACTAAAATATTTAAAGTACAATAAATGATATTAACACAATATATTTCTAAATATAAAATAAAATAAACATCCATTTATTGTCACATAACAGTATCACATACAATATGTGCCAAAAGGAATCAGGTGTCAGCTGTTGTCGTGCAGCAGTACAACTACCTTCACCTGTACGACCCTGTTTTTCAACCTGTTCCTGTTCTCACGTAGTAATAATATATATTTTTTTAATTGTGTAGACACTTATAAATTAAAATAAACACAATTATACTAAAAGCTAAATGATAAATGAGGCTCGCTTCGTCAGGAATATCAACATTGTTGCAGGCTCTTTAATTATATATGTTGTGGGGCTAATAATATATAAATTATAGGTATATTAAACGACACATCTAAAAGTACTTACAATTAAAGTTAACAATGAATCCTGCGATAAATTGCAATTGTAGTAAAAATGCAATTTCAAAATATGGAGAATCATTAAAGTCAAATATTGGTGACCAAAATGGGAATAATAAAGGTTTTGAAGTGCTTGACGTAAACAGGTACCAAAATAGCCAAATTATTGTAACTAATATCATCGCAATTCCCATACCGTAAGTGAACCCAACAGACCATAGTCCATATTTCCAAATATCAGTTTGTTTTGAATAAAACAGTTTTCTGTAAAACAAAAAAGAAGATATTATATACATATTTACAAATTAAAACTTTTTTTGTTGATATTCTAACTCGCTCACTGTAACCAGTGGAAAATTGTAAGTATAAAACTTGGTCTAAAGTTTTTTTTATATATTGTAAATATTTTTTTCGAATAAAGTATCTATAGTATGATGAAGTACAAAGGGCTCGTTAGACATTCTCTGCCTGTTATAACCTTAGGACAATAAGAGAGTTTTAAGTGTCACAA
This sequence comes from Tinea semifulvella, assembly GCA_910589645.1. Taxonomy (NCBI): domain Eukaryota; kingdom Metazoa; phylum Arthropoda; class Insecta; order Lepidoptera; family Tineidae; genus Tinea; species Tinea semifulvella. The sequence goes on from OU342586.1 coordinate 12,052,117, forward strand.
AATATTTAAAAAAAAAATGAACAAAACATAGTGGTACATGTTGTAACTATTATATATATGAGTATATGTATATATATATCAACACAGCCTCTTGAATATAGAGTCATAGATCTCCATTGTTGAAGATGGGTCTTTCAGAATCTGGCCTACACTCGCCGAGAACTTACATCCTACGTTCGGAAATGACGGACATTTAGAGATATATTAATCATAGATTTGTTTAAATAAAATAGAGCAAAATTGCTCTAAATGTATTAGCTATTTTTTTCTATCCTAAAATTAGTTAGGTATATGAAAGTGGATATACGAGTATCATCACGCGGCGAACGAGTGCCTTCACTCCGTAGCCACGACTCAGACTTACTCGTAGCTGTTTAGGCACGCAGGGCCAACAGTGGATAGAGACGGTTTATAGGGTTTTAGTCCGTAGGCGCCTTGGGGTCTCCTTATGAGGCCTCACGGTGAGTCGGGCATGCGACCTCGTTTTCACAGTCTTCAAAAAAAAAAATTCTTTGGTATCGCTTATAAGGGCCAATTGGTGGAAAGTAACGTCAAACGGCAAATTTAAAGGCCTTGAATGATTAACGCCCTCGCCAACCAGTCTGGCCAGCATGGCGAGTGTAGGCTAAATTCTCTACAAATATGTTCTTAAAGGCTCAATGATAATAAAACAAAATATGTAAGAAAAGAATAAGAATTTTAAATAATTTAAAAAGTATGTCATTAATAAGAAAGCTAATAGATTGGAAGTTATTATGTAAAAATAATTTAATTCAAATAACCATCGTCACGGCTTCGGCAGTTTTCTAAACAAGAACAGTTTTCAGTCACCCTACCGTGAGATTGCTGACATCTCTTCTCCAATTAATGCTTTTAATTAAAGCAGTATTTTTGGTTTATGATTACATACACGATGCTTTAGATATCCCCAAAACAAATATATTTAAAATATCCGTAATTTCATTTCGTAAAAAGTTAGTAGACTACATTTTTGAAAAGTACACTCATACTTAAGGAAACACAAGGGTTAAACCCTCCTAATATAAATATCCAACTTTATTTTATGATACGATAACTAATGTAGCGGGGCGCAGATAAAAAAATCGGCCTTAATTTGTTCTTATACACAATTATGTGTACTATGTGCAATTAATATTAAAATTAAATTATCTAACCTATGAGAAGGCTTGGCAGACCACATATCACAGTAATCCTTTTCCAACATTTCTTGCAGTTCGTGGTAATACTTGACATTAACTCTATTGCTCATTAACATAATAAATTCATACATCAACATCAAGCTATAAGTAATCAACTGTGCCATAATAGTAAAGTCAGAATAGATTGTTACATCAGTAAAAGCAACAGATAGAGCAAATAGACTTATGATATTAATGGAGGTTACATAGAACAATAAAGCATAACTGAAACAGACAAATCTATAAATAGGTTACATGTAATTATAAAATAAACAAAAATTATTTACTTTTATTGTTTGTTGTTGTTCTTGTTTGTGTTCTCTTCTCCCGACGGATGATGAATGAGGTGATAGGGAAGGCAAATGGTTGAGCCCATACAGCCAAGTCTGACGTAATATATCATTCTTTTTTATGAGTTAATGAGGTCATCATCAGATTCCAGGTGCTGCAGAATTTGATGCTTTTCTAGGAGTCACTCGCGGCATTATAGCTCAAACTCGTCGGGTAAAGTATAGGAGTTAACAAAGCGGAAAACCGCAAAAAATAAACTGCAACTTGTGCCCCATAATTAAAGTCCAATTTAAATGTGTCAACTTCTGGCCCGGACTGGTGCGGCCCGTCAGTTAATAGTTGGAAAACCCGTGTAGTTGCGGCGGTAGACTATTATTTCTGTTTTGATGGTCAAAATATTGGATACCTTTTGGAGTATTCAGAAGCGTGCTCTATTTATTAAATAGCAATTATTTTTATATTATAATCTAGAATAAAAATAAAGAAATACGTATTTTTTATTATAATTATTAAGTAATTAACTCTTGAGTTACAGTGCAGAGAAGTTTTCCTAAAAACATCGTCACTCATACCGAGCCTAATCAAGTAGGTAGCGAGAGGTCGACGATCGCGTGAACGTTGACTTACGTAATTCTTTCTCTCTCTATTCCGTCTCTCGGCTGTGAGCGAATTCAATTAATAATAACACTCCACCTAGCCTTTAAGTATTTATCACGATGGATATCGAGATTTTCAAACGCGGCCTTATTCACCATGCAGTAGTGTTTTGTTTTTCGGATAATGATTTTTCATTCCATTAAAGATGTCTAAAAAAGTATTTGCTCTTTTGACAATTACAAGCGATATAGCCCACCTATTTAAACACAATATTTTTGGTTTTGTACAATAATTTATTATTATTATTGTTACCCTGACCAGGAATAGAAACCAATACCTAAAAGTGAAGTATCATCACGACCGTTTCCCTTTCAGATTATAAATAAGCGGATTCACATTTAGCCAACTTTACTATAGGCCAATCATGACAAGTGGCAAGCTCGTCGATGTCTCCAGCGTACCAAACTCGAGAAATATCACAAATAAATGAAATATTAATTAAATGTATTTATTTATATACACTAATAAATATTTTTGTGTCCCGACCAGGAATCTAACCCGGATCTAATCTGTACCTCCCACTCTAAATCCACGGACTTAACCGCTAAACTGCGAGAACCGAACTTACGCCAATGTTACAACTTATTATAGGAATATCAACTTTAATAGCGGTTGACATTGACAGTGTCAACCGCCATATTTTATTTATTACACACTCTTTTGTGTTTTCTACTAAGCGAATTACAGTACGGTAATAAAACACAAAGATCAACCAATACCTCCACCAAACTTTGGGCTCATTGTAGACGAGTTGATAAGACTTTAGAAATAAATAAAGCATATTATGAAATTGAAATGCTCGAATATTTTCATTGTTAATATTGCAATTCCTTTTATTATAAAAATCTTTTAATTTTTGCATTTCGATTATCAAGACGATCACGTTCTACCTAATGATTTAATACCTAATAAATTGGTGATGATCGGTAAGACTTGAGGCCTTTTCATTACCAAAATTACCTTTGATAACTAGGTAAAGATACCTTATTTCGATGGTTATAGTTCTTCGAAGATTTACAAAGTATACCTTTTAGCAGTTATTACTGTTAACCTTCGACTGCTTGATTATGATTGTCGTGGATAGGTACAGTTTAATATGAAGTGATCCTTATACAATTATTTTTTAAAGCTAGAAAATAGAATAAAACTGCAACTGATCCTTAATTTCAAGATAATGTTTTAAGGCCTTATACCGAAATATAAATAGTTTTTTTAAACAATAAGTAAATGTTATTGATTATTTTATGTCAAATCACAACACAACCTTGCATAAGTATCATCACGACCGTATACCTAACGGGGTAATCAGAAACCACGCTTATAAATAAGCGGATTCACATTTAGCCAACTTTACTATAGGCCAATCATGGCAAGCTCGTCGATGTCTTTAGTGTACCAAACTCGAAAAATATCACAAATAAATTAAATTTATTTATTTAAATAAATAAAATAAACTAAACTACAAATAGATAGAAACTAAAATAATGAGTGTCCGATGAGGGTAGCGTGCCGAGAACACTCGTTGCGCTCCCCTGTTGAACAGCGAGGCTAGCCCTTTAAACAAACTATTATCTCCTCAAAGGGTCACCCGTCGCCAAGCGGAGTTTTTCCCCAAGAGAGAACACGAAAGTCTCCTCGGACGGACCCATAATTTCGACTTCAAATGGGATGAAGCGGTGATTAATAAATTTATTTATTTATTATTATTAGGTACCTACTGTAACCTGCATTTACGGTCACAGAATTATCCAACGACTGCGATTGGATGTAGTTGCTTTTATTTGGTATGGAGAGGATTCTACGGAAATGCATAAAACTTTTTTATATTTTCGATATAATTACAAATCTACAAAAACTAAACACTTTCCTACGTAGGACACTATAACGCGATTGACTTTAACCGGAATTATTTATTACTTTAATCCTAATATTTATAAAAAATACTCGCACTGTCGACATCTCGGTCTGAGCCCCCGATCCTTTTACAAAACAAAAACCCATCGACAATGTTATTTGTCGTATTATTGACAATACTATTATTTATTAAAATTCAAATAAAACTCCGTAACCTATATGTACCCGTTACAGTACGCACACAACAGGAATAAGTGCAAAACATTTTAAACTTCAAATTTTCACAATGCAATTGCAGTCTATTTCCAAAAACATGTGCACACAGCATGCAATTATGAAACATTTACATATATTTAGAAATAAAAATAACAATACACTACCCACACTGTGTAAGTGTTAATGTTCATAAATATTAATTTGCTCGCCATCAACACCGAATTACTCCTTGCCAAAGGCAAGAAACTATCCACTATAGAGAGTATTACAGAAAGGATCACTTTAATCTTAAAATGATAAGTCTATAATCTTAATCTTGATTTTAAATAAAAATCATAATTTTTATCTTAAATTTTCATTTCGTTGTCATCGTCTGTGTTCTTTTTTTTTATAAGTGTCTTTAAATGACATTGTACAGAATACATCAGCCCTAAACACGTATTTTATTCACATTATATATGTCCATAACAGAGTTCATAACTGAGTTGGGATCATCAAATTCCAAGTGTTGCAGAGTTTGATGCTTTTCATGGAGTAATTCACGTCAATATCGCCCAAACACGAAGGTATACGGGAGTTCATAGCGCGGGGAAACCGCAAAAAACAAAGTGTTACTTCTGCCCCATATACTCATATCAGATTAGAGTCAAATTTATGGTTTTCCATAATTATTCACAACGTAGCATATTATTAAACAAAATAACACCACTTTTGACTAACAATATCCACAGTAAACTAATTTACAAAACGAAAAACTTGGACTTGACATGTCCGTGCAAAATGGCGCGAAGAACTCTCTCGTCTGTGTTTTTAATTCGAAGTCATTTTTTCTTAAAATAATATCGTCTAAACTTATCAGTCAGAAAGGAGGTCAAAGTCCGTCCAAAGAGGTTGCAAAAAGCCGCAACAGAGAGCAAACACCCTATTTAGGATAATTCATTTTTTTAAATATTATTCTTAATGTTTTGCACAAGTTAATTTAATAAATCATAATAATGACATATCTTATATAATTTTAAAACAATTTATTTATATTATTACATAAAAATTAAGAAGCAACAATAGAAGAACAATTATATAAATAAAAAAAATGGTATATTGTGATCCGTGTTATTTAATTTAAGTATATATTTTTGCACTAAAACATAATATATAGTATGATAGCTAAAGTTTACAATATATTTAAATATTATTATTTTGTTTGTCGTAACATATTAAAGTAAGAATAAGCTGCGCTGATTTTCTGAAACAATAAAACAGTAAATATTATTTCGTACTAAAATTCACTTTGAAGCAATAGTTCAATGATTATTTAACAGTCGCTTTTATCAGAAGCTTATGCAAGGTTTCTGAAAGGATCAATAAGATATTGACCATTTATATTTTTTGTGAAAACAGCCAATTACGTGCCTTATAATCAAGAAGATTTTATTTAAAAAAAAAAAGTAAAGATATTTTTGTTTATTACTATTATTAATGTTATTTTATTTAAACTTTACACATACAAAGATAAATAAAATTGTATTGTAATAAATTTCGTGAGAATAATAATATACCAAAATTGGTCTATGTTATGTGTGTGATAATATATGTACTGCTGTATGTACTATATAAATAAAAAATAAAGAAGATGAACGTTCGATATGTTATTGATTCCCTCAGAAAGCCAGTAATAGTGCTAAAGACTGATATCAAATTGTCCTATTCTTCAAAACTACCGTCCCGCTAACCTTCGAGTACAGGTGGGCACAAGATATATTGTACGAGTCTCTAAATCTCTAGTTTTTGTTATCAGTAGTTCTAGCACACACGTTTTAATTTCGCGCTGTCAAATTACAAGGCTCTCCGCGCACTAGGCAGCCAGTCAAACTAATAGTGACCATGTGCCAAGAATTCTTGACTGCGGCAGCCATTAGAACGCACATGATTGCACGGCAGCCAATTCATCCCATAGCATACTAAAAGCCCTATACAGTCTCAATATTGGCCCGTGTGGCTTTACAGCTAAGTCTGAGTCAGAGCCACAGTGTCACATAGCACAGAAGGCTGTCTCCGCACAGCGAGTTGCGCATTGTTGTTCCAGGAGCGTTCACTATAGTTCGCCGCTCCTTAGTGATCTACGTTCTTTTAGTTCCGAGCTCCCGTGTCGAACCATTGAAAGGGAACGCTCAGTTTAGTAGTTCAAGGCGATCGTTCGCTTGTTTTGATAATAAACTATGTAAATGTTCTCTGTTTTTCAAATTAGGATATTAGGGTAGTCTATACCGCATATTATGGTACAACACCCATAACTCTAATTGGAAGGGCGAATAATCAAATTGTTAAACCTGTTTATGGGTCCCCTGAACATTTTTGTCATCATATTATACTATGTTTTGATTTTTAATAGCTGAATAAAACAAACGAGAGACTATCCGCTCATGTGGTATACACTGGTAGTGTTGTGTGTACACAATATCATGTTACGTGACAAACTTTACTCACCGCTCCCTTTTACCGCTCTTGTTTGCCGCTTCCACTCGCCCGCAATTACAAGTCGGTATATATGGAAAGGGAAAGGGAGATCTGGCAAAGTTGGAACTAGTACCGTTAGTTCATCTGTTCAATTTTGTTGTGACACCAAGGCTGCTTAGAGTGTGGTAGCTCTAAATGTTCATACTTGTACATCCGATCTGCCGATTTGTAATTCCGTTACGTCGCATCTTATGGCGCTGTCTATAATCCCATACTTCATGTTTTAGATTCAATAACTGAGTTTGTGCATGCTGGAGCTACTGGTCTCCCTAGGTTACACTATAATAACTTACTTTAGAATAAGTTTCTAAATTGACGGTCTCCATTCCACTATAGTTTAATGGTAAAGGTTTGAGTGATCGCTGCATCATCATCAGTATGTCATTACGAATGGGGTGCACACCGAACCACAATTGAATGTCCCAACAGGCATTATTAATGGAATGTACCTAAACACAGATTGAAAAATAACTATTAAGGAGTATGTTGTCGGTCTGACTAGTGTACTAGTATGATGCTTTCCGAAAGAAGGAGAGTTTTATAGTAACGAATATTCTATTCCATTGCTTTATTCTTATTCTTATGTTGCCTGTCTCTGTCATTTCTCTTCAAATAAATAAATAAATAAAAAAAGAGCTGAAGTAGTAGCAAGATTCTTGAGCCACTGAGGGGAAATATAATTGAGACATTTAAAATTCTAACAGGCAAGTATATATACTTAAAGTCAAAATATTTAGGTTTAACACAATGATATTTCCCCGTCTCGTGATCACGAAAAATACAGCAATACAAATGTTTATCACTACATGAATAACAGAGTTGTAAATATGTGGAACAAAATACCAGAAAACGTGTTGAATTTTTCTATTGTAAATACTTTAAAAACAAACTGGACAAGTGGCTAGTGACAATAGAAATAGACTATGGTGATAACTGTCACATTTATGAACTTTACACCAGTAGGTGCTTTGTATATACCTATTATCAATGCGCTGCTCGCCTATTAATTAATAATAATAATAATAATAATAATTATACCTTTGTTGTCATCATATTAACAATGTATGATGAAAGAAAGACCTCTATTACAATTGAGAAACTTAGAAGTATTAGAAAATAGTGTATCTCTCCATTGTCATATTTCTAAAAACGAAAAACTAGTTAATAATCATCTTCATCATATGTCTCAGCCCCTAGACCTTCACTGCTGGAGATAGGCCTTCAAGAACTTATATTTGGAGGATTTTACATACACTTCAGGCGCGGTGGTGGGTCGGTTGTAAGAACGCGAAACTTAAATCCTACGAAGGCAGGTTCAAACCCGATATGTACCAATGAGAAATACACTTTTCTTAAGTACATTTGTCATAGCTTTACAACACCACCGTTCCCGTGCCTCGGAGAGCACGTTAAGCCGTTGGTCCCGGTTCCAAGGCCCATCTCCAGCAGTGGAGGTCTATGACGTTATCTAGGGGCTGTAATAAATGAAAAAAATAATGAAAAACCTACACTCACCACTCTGGCCAGTCGGGCTGTCGAGGGTCTGGGTAATTTTATTAAATGATAATTTTTAAATTTTTACTCAAGTTGGTATTAGTGGAACCAGTAGCCCTATTCTGTTACTTAAGCGCAAACGTTATACAATGGAATCCGTTAACTATATATATATATATATCACGCTAATAAAGTTGATATTGGTGGTTGGTAAATTGGGGTTGGAACCGCGAACCTTTTTGGATTGGAAAGCGTTCTTACAACTGAGCCACCTACATACATATCTTCACGCCAAATCCCTTGCGGGGTAGGCAGAGACAATTGAGCGCCACTTGTCACGGTCACGACATACCTCTTTCGCTTCTTCGACATTCATCAACCTCTTCATACATGCCCTTTTGTTTCGATGGCTTTTCAACGCACCTTCAGCTATTGTTTTATTAATTTGGTCGTAATATGTGAGTCTAGGTCTGCCAGGGCCTCTTTTACCCACGACTTTCGCATTATATATCTGGTTCGTCAATCTCTCTGCATTCATCCTTTCAACATGCCCGAACCATCGTAGCATGCCTTTCCTTATTTTTGTCCCTATGCTTTCTTTCATACCTACCCTTTTTCGTATTTCGTCATTACGTATGCGGTCCGTCAAAGTGACGCCGCATATCCGACGCAACGATCTCATTTCTACTGCATTAACTCTACTCTCATGCGTATTCTGACATATCCACGTCTCGCTTCCATACATAAGTGTTGGTACCAGCATGGCATTGTGTATGGCGAGTCGAGCTTTGTCACTGACATTCCGACTGGCGATCAGTGACCCCAGGGCACCGTTGACACTATTTCCCGCGTTCACTCTTCTTTCAACATCCCTATCATACTTCCCATCCGCAGTGAAAACACTGCCCAGATATATAATTTCATTTACTTGTTCTAGAGTTTCATCATCAATCTTTATCGTCACGGTTGTCATCCTTCTTCTTTCAAACACTAGTACCTTGGTTTTTCTCGCATTCAAACGGAGTCCTTTTTCTGCACATCCCTCTTTCATTTCTGTGACTAGTGATTGCAGTTGTTGTTCGGACGATGCCATGAGAACAGCATCATCTGCATAAAGCAGGCAGTTCACCACTAAATCACTCATCTTTATCCCACAGTTACTCTCTCTCACTCTTTTTAGGCATTTGTCGAGATATAGGGTAAATAATCTGGCGGAAAGCACACAGCCCTGTTTGACGCCCATTTGGGATTCAAAGCAAGGAGACATACCTCCCTCCACCCGCACACAAGCTTTACAGTCCTTGTACAGGAACTGTATAGCTTGTAGCAGTTTGTCATCAACTCCATACTCCGGCAAAATGTCCCAAAGCTTCTTTCTTACAACTCTATCAAAAGCCTTCTCCAAATCCACAAAAGCACAGAAAACCCTCTGGTTTAAGGCCAAAAACTTCTCTGTGATATTGCGGAGCGAAAAGACTTGGTCAGTGCATCCTCTTCCAGGTCTAAAGCCTCCTTGTGCCTCCCATAAAAGACCTTCAGTCTTCTCTTGCAGGCGTTTCGTGAGAATCTTGCCATACATCTTGCTCGCCAAACTGATCAAACTAATTGCTCGGTAGTTGGCACAGTCCAATCTAGATCCTTTACCTTTGTATAAAGGAACGATGACTGATTGCTGCCAGTCCTCCGGTACTCTTCCCTCCTGCCAGCAAAGGTTGCACAGCAGGTGGAAAGCGTTCCAGACTGGTATACCTCCGTATTTGATCATTTCAGCGAGCACTCGATCTTTTCCCGCTGCTTTGCCACATTTCAGGCTTCTAATTGCCGATTGCAATTCTTGCACACTTATTTCCTCCTTAAATGTGGACGTTGTATTTGTGGGTAGCTCTGGAGGTAAAGTACCCGTCGTAACGTCGTTAGGAGTACCACTAGCATACATCTCGCTAAAATATTCACTCCATCGCTCCAACACCTCATTTGTGTTTGCAAGAATGTTGCCGCTCTTTGATCTCACTCTATTCATTCGACAAGATGACAAGCCACCTTTGGCCTTCCTAACTTCCCTCCAGAAAAGTTTGGAGTTCTCCTTAAAGTTGCTCGTCATCCTGTTTTCACCTATTTCTTTACATCTTTCACGCTTCTCCTTAACCAAAGATTTTGTTTCATTCTTGCAGCGATGATACATCTTCTTCTTTTCTCTTATCATACTTTCATTCATATTTAGCGAACCAACATAATCTATCCAAGCTTTCTTCTTTCTTTCTACCGAATCTTTGACCTCTTCATCCCACCATCATTAATATATATCTTAATTTATTCAATATGTTAGTGTATTTAATTAAAATGCGTATTATTTATTTTGATATATTTAAAACTAATTAAAAAATAAAAATAAAATCAAACAAAACCTAATAAAAAATAAATTATCAGTAAAAAAAAATCTGTAGAGATGACCCTTCAGGTATAGTCCCAAAAAGACTGGCAACATTTCCCCTCTGTATAGCGATGCTAATACGTTGGTTACTTTTCCGTCAGCCGTTTGGACGACTCTTTCGTTATCGTATTGACCCCAAATAGCGCAAATTCGTAACCTGTGCCGAGGTTGGCGTATTTGTGCAGCTTATGGTTCTCAGAAGAAACCGCTGCCATATTTAATTCTAAGGATTATTATTATTAACTTTAAATTTGAGCCCTTCGAATAAATGCAATAATATTGCTACTTCTAAAATATATATCAGGATAACACTAAATTCTTACCTCTGCAGCCGCATATGTCGTCATGCACAAAAGTGGGGCCATTAGGAATTGCTCAATCATCAAATTGTTTTTATACACTTGGGAAAAGAGATAAATTAATCTGTAAAGGCAAAGAATAAATGTAAACTAAACTCACTACAAATATATTTGACCGCCTCCGTGGTCTAGTGGTAACAAACGTTGCCGTGAACTCGGAAGGTCGTGGGTTCGATTCCCACCGGGGGCAAGTTGTACATTGTATAATTTGTCTCGGTCTGGGTGTCTATATGTATAATATGTATATATTTACAAAAAAAAAGGTATAATATTTAGTTTATCAACCATCTAGTTTCCGTAACACAAGCCTCGTAGCTTACCACGGAAACTAGATGGCGCTGTGTGACCTGTCTGGAAATATTTATTTATATCCGAAGTATTTAAAAGGATTTGGGTACCTGTACATAGATGAATGTTGTTGAACAATTTGTTTCATGCGGTTTTGTAAAATTATTTTATTGCGTTTAGGATTTTGTTTATTACTAGATGGTGTGATTCCCGCCAATAAATCATTTTTCAAGCTAAATATAATCATATCTGCTTTGGTCATTATGTATCCACTCCAGATTATCTCTATATACAGCATAACTAAAATATATGAAGTACTTTAGTAATAAATAATTTTAACACTATTACATTTATAGTTATAAGGCTGGGTTGCACTAAAATAAAATATCTGTAATTGTTACGATTAAAGTTAAAAATGGCGTCTAATGTTCCAGATTAATTTTAAATGTGGAGCAGTTAGTCAGGTGGTACATTAGACGCCATTGATAACTTAAATCGTTGCAATTACAGTTACTCCGTTTTGGTTCAACCCAACCTAAAGTGTCTAAAAATACTTACAATTAAAATTGATAATGAATCCTGCGATAAACTGTAATTGTAGGAAAAATACAATTTCAAAATATGGAGAATCATTATAATCAAATAATGGCGACCGAAATGGAAATAATATAGGTTTTGTAGTACTTGAAGTAAACAGGTACCAAAGTAGCCATGTTATTGTAATTAGTATATTCCACAAACCCATACTGTAAGTAAACCCAACAGACCATAGTCCATACTTACAAAACTTAATTTGATTCGAATGAAACAGTTTTCTGTAAAATACAAAAAAAAATGAAAATTATTGTTATAGACATTGATACTTCTCCAGCGGATTTTTAGACATGTCAATTTTAATGAAAATTTATTAATGATTTTACAAGTTGGTATCACAAGTGAAACCGGGCTTAACGTACTCTCCTAGGCACGGGAACGGTCGTGTTGAATCTGTTATAAATGTACGTAAGGAAAATATTTCTCATTGCTATATGCCTTGGTTGATGGTTCCGCCAAGTACCTCACATTTGCTCTCAATGTCCTGCAGAGGCGAGCTGTTCGAATTGTGGACGATGCCACTATATCTGGAACTCTCGAATCCTTGCAGCTTCGCCGAGATGTGGCTTCTCTGAGCGTGTTCTACCGGCTATACTATGGTGAGTGCTCCGAAGAACTCTATAACCTAATCCCTCCCTCTCCATTCCGCAACCGAATTACACAGGTCAGAATATGCACCCACATACCGTAGTCACCATCCTTTCGCGTACGTATAAATTTGGGGACTCATACATCTGTCGTACGATAAAGATGTGGAATGCTCTTCCAGCCTGTGTTTTCACTTTCCTATAACTTGGAGTCCCTCAAGCGAAGTGTGAAAAAGCATCTAGTCAAGCCGGCTAAGTGTTAGGGACTGATGGCAGTTATGAGTGTCTGACTTCAGTTGCTGACATTGGACCTTGCGCGCCACTTACCATCAGGTGGGCACAAGGTTCGAACCGCAAAGCTTTTTTAATTAGGAAGCGTACAACCGAGCTTCCACCGCTATATCAAACATATGCAATCTAACAATAAAATATAATAATTACATACCAACCTATGAGTCGACTTGGCAGAGCGCATATCGTGGAACTCCTTTTCCAACATTACTTGAAATTCGTGGTAGTACTTGGCATTAACTCTATTGCTTATTAATGTTATAAATTCATACATCAACATCAAGCTATAGGTAATCACCTGTGCTATGATAGTAAAGTCAGAATATATGGTTACGTCGGTGTAAGCAACACATAGACAAAATAGACTTATGACATTACTGGAGGTCACATAGAACAGTAAAGCATGACTGAAACAAATTTTAATGTCTTTAAATATATATATATGTATATCACATACAATATATATACAAGTACGTGGTATATACAAGACTTTGTATGATCTTACGAAAGATTAATATGTGATTCTATTATTAGCAACAAACAACTTTGTTTTGAAATGTTGCTAGCCTTAGAGCAATTTTTTTATTTATAGTTTATTTTGTATTAGGTTTAGTTAATATTTAAATTAAATTTTGAAAAAAAAAAATATATTAAGAATAACTGCCTCCATGGTCTAGCGGTTAAGTCCGTGGATTTAGACTCAGAGGTACCGGGTTCGATTCCTGGTCGGGACACAAAAATATTTATTAATATAAATAAATAAATTTAATTAATATTTAACTTACGAGCTTGCCACTTGTCATGATTGGCCTATAGTAAAGTTGGCTAAACCACCCCGAAAGGGAAACGGTCGTGATGATACTTTACTTTTTATTAATAATAAATATATCTATACTATATAAAAAAATGAAAAATATATCTATACATGTACAAGGTGTGTTCAGAAAATTACGTAAATTAACGTTTTTTGATTTGTTTATTATTTATTTGTCTACATTAATGTGTCACCTTTAAAATGGTCCTTTTTTTCTAGAATTAGATATTATGCATTGTGCGAGCATTTCTCCTAATCCTCGGAACACTTCTTAAACTCGATTTTTAGGTTGATCTTTAATTCTTTCAGCGCTTCGCTTTTAATTTTGCTATAAGCCGAAGTCTGTTTAAGGTTCTCTTTATTTTTGGAAATAGGAAGTCACTCGGAGCCGTGTCTGTCGAATATGAAGGGTGGGACACACGAAAAAGCAATCAAGTGTGAGCAAGTGGTGAATTATTTATCCATAAATCGATATGCCAACATCATCAGCAACTTATCTGGATGCGATACGGCGATCGTTCATAACCATTTCTATACATTTTTCCCCGTTTTCTATAAGTTGTTGATGCCCTGGTGCGTCCAGGTCGTCGTCATCTTCAACGTCTTCACAGCTATTTTGGAATCGCCTTTACCAATAGCAGACTTTGTTAACATATCACACACCTGGTTACTTTCATTTTTACGCAAAAATTTATACAAATTCTTTAATCCATTACTTTTGACAAAATTATAGAAATCATAGAAACACGTCTAACCTTAGCGGTTGCCACTGACAGAGTAAACAATGAATACAGCTGAAAATTTTATCATACTTCAGGGGTTTGAATACCAACATAATAAAAAAAAAATACAACACGACCGGCTAAAAAAATAATAATAACCGTTATTTTCTGAACTGAGGTAATCATGACAAGTTGCAAGCTCGTTGATGTCTCCAGCGTACCAAACTTGAGAATTATCACAAATAAATTTAATATTTTTGTGTCCCGACCAGGAATCGAACCCGGTACCTCTGAGTCTAAATCCACGGACTTAACCGCTAGACCACAAAGGCAGTTTCTACTAATCAAAATACAGTAACAAAATTAAATAAAGATCAACAAATACCTCCACCAAACTTTGGGCTCATTGTAGACGAGTTGATAAGACTTTAGAAAATAATAAAGCACATTGTGAAATTTAAATGCTCGAATGTTTCCAATGTTATAATTGTAATTAGTTTTGTTATAAAAATCTTTAATTTTTTGCATTTCAGACAATATTAATTACATCAAAAAAATTACTGTTAATAGATTAGCTGTTAGCAAAGAAACAATTTTATGATTAAGCAGGCAATTGCTACCCACGAGATTTTTTTTAGTCATTGATTCATGATAAGCAAGTGGAGCATAGTTGGATAACCACTTTTTATTTGGTAGACAGTTCCTTGAAAAACTTCTTATCACTTGGCCAATGGTAATATTTAAAATATGGCCTCTTTTTTCTTTATTCAACAATTTCCACTTTTCTACTTCTTTCTCTACCTAACGAAATAGGTGGTACTGTTTGTCTGGGACGTTCGGTCGAGAAATATTTTTTTATATTTTTCATATTATCAACAGTTCTATTTATGCCTCAGTTCCTCTACCTAATGGACGTAAGGTGATAGTCGGTAAGTCTGCTGCCCTTTCATTATCAAAATTACCTGTATGATAACCTAATCGAAGGTATATTTCGATGCTTAATTTAGTTTTTTAAACGATTTTCACGAATACAAGGGGAGGTTTATATAAGAATCATCATCATCATCATCAGCCTGTGTCTCTCCACTGCTAGATATAGGCCTCCACCAAGGATTGCCACTGCACGCGGTCTTTAGCAACCCTCATCCAACCCCCACCAGCGACCCTCCTTAGGTCATCCGTCCATCTGGCGGGGGGTCGTCCCACTCTGCGTCGTCCCGTACGTGGTCTCCACTCCAGAACCCGTCTGCCCCATCGGTCTTCGGTTCTGCGGCATATGTGTCCGGCCCATTGCCACTTCAGCTTGCTAATTTTGAATGCTATGTCAGTAACTTTGGTTCTCTGACGAATTTCAACGTTTCGAATTCTATCCATCAGAGAAATACCAAGCATAGCTGTCTCCATAGCTCGCTGAGCGACCTTGAATTTGTGAACCAGACACACTGTCAGTATCCACGTATCTGCTCCGTACGACATTACGGGAAGGACGCACTGGTTGAAGACTTTTTCAAACACTGTGGTAGAGAATATGTCGAAGTTTCCCGAATGCCGTCCATCCTAACTGAATGCGTCTGTCGCCTTTTTGCTGAAGTTTGCAGCGCCTAGCTGAATAGTCAGTCCAAGGTAGACGTATTCCTGCACAATTTCGAGAGAGAGATATATATAAGAATACTTATTTTAATTAATTGTTAAGTTAGGTATTTAAAAAAGTTTTTTTTTTCTACTTAGTATATAAATCTGGCATAGGTTTACGAGACTCAAATTTGGCTTTGATGAAACCCTCATGCGCTAATTTTGATCAGAACATCTTTTAAATCTATTTAAATATTACTAGGTACTAAATAGGTACTTTATAAAATAATATATTTATAAAGTACCTATGTATTTCAGTAAAAAGTAAAGCAAAGAATTATTACGACCGTATGTCTTGCAGGGTGGTCAGCAACCACGCAATTTTAAAAAAGACATAAATTTTTACATAAGCGGATCACACTTTACCAAACTTACTAAAAGCCCATCATGAAAAGTGGCAAGCTGGTCGATGTCTCTACCTATCGAGAAATATCACAAATCAATTAAACTAATTATTGTGTCCTGACCAGGAATCAAACCCAGTACCTCCGTGTCTAAATCCACGGACTTAACCGCTAGACTACGAAGACAGCTTATTTAAATAAGTTTAATAATAATCATTAGGTTTAGTGGGGAAAACGCATTTTTTCGAGGTGCCTAGATATTTCCGTCGGGTTATAACCACGTGAATTATAAAAATATAGTAGACAATTTTTTTATTATTATTTATTTTTATGGTAATAAATATAAAATAATTATTACAAACTACTTAACTAAATCTAATAAAAAATAAACTATATCTAAAAATTGTCCTCGAGAGACGTCCCAGAGGTAGTCCCAAGAAGACTGGCAACATATTCAAATAAAAAATACTTTATTTTAAACAAAATATATGTAACTAAAAAACTAAATGCATGTTACTAGTGGGAACCTCTAGAGGCAAATTGTTACCATTCTGCCAATAATAATGTTAAGTGCTGTATGGTTTACCTAATATTATAAAATAAAATAAATAAAAATATTTAGGTTAATTTATTTTTGTTACATAATTAGGATTTTAAATACTATTAAATATTTACGTACAAGTAGTTCATTTGTTCTTTGTAAGTACTTTTTATGGAATCTGGCTCATATATTGTTAATGCCTGTTGTTAAATGCTTATTGATCTCAGTTTGTATTCCAAATGTTAAATACACATAGATAATAAATAATAAAAAAATAGACTTATTGCCCAAATTAAGTATATAATACGGTGGCGAGTTTATTATAAATATTTACAAAATATAAATCTATATACCAAATTATAAATAAATAAACTAAACTAGAAAAAAAACTAAGAATTAAAAATTTATATAATATGTAGTGTAGTATAATATATAGTGTAGTATGACTAATATTATGGGCTTAGTGTACCGACGACACTCCCTGATTTACAAGCGACAAGTTAAAAGGCGAGCCTGAACCTTTGGACAAATTATTATCTACTCAAAGGGTCACCCGTCTCCAAGCGTAGTTATTCCCCAAGCTCACGAGAGAATGCCACAGCCTCTATGGACCACGGACCCATCGTTTCGATTGCAAATGGGATGAATTAATGACATGCCTAATTTAATTTAAAAACACAATTTTATTTTAAAATATAATTATATTAATAATAATAATAATAAAATCATTTATTGTCACAAAAAGTTTACAGATGTAAAATAGGTGAACAATATAGGGTGATGTGTTTGTGATACCTACACGAGGTTGCCCTGTAGTGCAGGATATCGGTGCTCTTCCGTGTTATAATGTTACAACAATAAATGATGTATATGTATGTAATGCATTAAAAATGAATATAACAAACATAAAATTGTAACCGAGACAAGTTCAAGTGTTCCTATAGGTTCCTATGGACTAACAATAGACAATAAAAAATATAGAATGTTTTTTTTAAAAGCTTGAGAACTTAAAATAGTAATACTAGACAGAAATATTGTAAAAATGTTTTTTAAATTTTTATAATCTGGTAGATGATTTCATGGCAATTATTTTCTGAATATAATTTAATTAATAATTAATTCTGGCGGAAGGGAGGGGCGTTCGGATCGTCTTCCCGCTCCCGTTCCGCCGCAACCATCGAAACTTCTCATCCAGCTAAAAAACACCCTATTTATACATACATCGAAGGAAAAAAAAAAACAATATTTTTAATACAAAATTAGGTATTATAATTATTTTATTTTAACATTTATTTTAAGTATCTATATACGAGAATTACTTGTAAATTTGCACAAAAACATAATATATGGTATTATACTGATGTTTACGAATAGCAATTTTTGTAATTTAATTATGATTTTTTTGTTTGTCGTAACATATTAAAGTAAGAATAGGCTGCGCTGATTTTCTGAAACAATAAAACAGTAAAAATCATTATTTAGTACTAAAATTCACTTGAAAGCGTTATTATTAAGGATAAGCGAAGAGAGATTGACGAACCAGATATATAATGCGAAAGTTGTGGGTAAAAGAGGCCCTGGCAGACCAAGACTTGCCTATCATGATCAAATAAATAAAACATTAGCTGAAGGTGAAATAAAAAGCCATCGAAACAAAAGGGCATGTATGAAGAGGTTGATGAATGTCGAAGAAGCGAAATAGGTATGTCGTGATCGTGACAAGTGGCGCTTAATTGTCTCTGCCTACCCCGCAAGGGATTTGGCGTGAAGATATGTATGTATGTATTAAGGCTTTTATCTATGCGTACAATGATTATTTAACACTCGCTTTTATCAAATGCTTATGCTAGGTTTATGAAGAGATTTTTTTTTTGACAGCATTTGTTTTATACTGAGCACGCCATGTGACTTCGCGCCTAGTTGATCGTAAGCGCTACGCGAGGTCCAAGAATGACAGCAACATATATTATAACATTATTTATTTTATTTATTTATTTAAAAACTTTATTGCACAATGTACAAAAGGCGAAGCTTAATGCCGTTAGGCATTCTCTGACAGTCGACCTTGGGGACAAAGGAGATATCAAATATAAATATGAGAAGGTGCAAAAATAAGAGTTAAAAGAGACAGATTTTGCTATAACTAATACTTAACCTAATATCAAATACATATACTACTTAATATATATCATATATAAACCTACATATACTCATATATACATAATACATACATACACATATAACTACATAATAATTAGAATAAACTAAAAACACACATTAAAATAGTATTATTTATTTATTGGGACTTAATTAAATGTGTAAACACAAGCCTTCTAAAGGTGGCTCTATTCGGTGCTTGACGAATACTGACTGGAAGGCTGTTCCAAAGAGATGACGCTGCGACTACGAAAGACTTTGAGACAAAGTTAGAGTGATGGGAAGGGATAGAAAGGACGGAGTTTTGTGAAGATCGAAGAGTTCTGTCGTGAAAGGAGCTGAGGAATGAGAAGAATTGTTTTAGGTATATAGGAGTATTAGGCTCATTTAATATTGAGTATAACAGGCCCAAAATTCTAAGATTTCTTCGCGATCTTATTGGTAACCATTTGAGATAAAACGAAATTGTGAAATGTGGTCATACTTGCGAAGAGAATAAATGAACCTAATACAGGAGTTAAGAAGGCGATCCATCTTGTTTAGTTGTTCTTCGGTCATGTTAACACAACATACATCACCATAATCAATAAGTGGAAGAAGAAGGCTGTGAGCAAGTGTAATTTTAATTTTTACCGGTAAGAAATTTTTCAACTTATTGAGCGAATGGAGTGATGCGAAGAGTTTTCGGTTAGTGTTAGAGAACATTATACCGGCCTATCAAGATAGTTTTCCACACTTCGCTTGAAGGACTCCTGTGCCTTAAAATCAAGGTGTTTTTTTTTTGTAAAGGACATTATCTTCTTGTTTGGAGATGTTATATATGCATAATTAAAAAAAATATTGTAATAAGATTACAATTTTCATTTTTTTTTTATACCAACAAGACATATTACCTTGCGCCCACCTGATGATAAGTGGCGCTCTAGGTGAATTCTATGAATGTTTGCAACTGGAATCATACACTCATGACTGATAGGTATCAGTGCCTAACACTATGCCGGATTGACTGGGCATGACGGCAATTTGAGCCTGATTTAACTGGATACACTTTACTGGGTTTATCGGCACGAACGATGGATACTTCCCCGCCCCGGCAGACTTGGCAAATTATCTTTGCTTAGCTTGTAGTATGACAATGCCTCATTACAGCAGCTATGATCCTTGGTGTATTTATTTTATAATTGTGTATGCCTTAGTTTGTAATATGACAATGCCTATTTACAGCAGCTATAATTTTAAGATTATGTATATATTTGGGTTGTAATGTGCTGCTCCAAATACAAGCTGTTTCCCAGAAAATAAGCTTTGCGTTATATTAATTATTTTTTTGACATTTATTTATTTATTTTCATTAAAATGTACATAAAAGATTATACGTCTAAACAATACATGTTTCATAACAAAATTCAAACACAAGTGACTAGATGTGCGAATTAATATGGCTCCAAGTACTTTAGGACAATGTTTTTACTTTCCACATCCGTTGATGCGAACACATCAAAATTCTCATAGGACTGCACGATTGCACGGGTAACATGACATGTTAAAGCGCAGAATAATACATTATATTTATTGTCCTATGCCTACTTACAGAATAAATATATTGAATTGTAAATTTATTTGAATCACCATCAGTCCGCCTACCACCTCTTTGTTGAAAGCATGTGCCATTTGTATTGACGCCAAATGTCGATTTTTACTTTCATTAGATTTGTGACAGCTAGGCTGCTTAGAGTGCGGAAGCTTTAAATGTTCAAATCACAATTTGTAGTTCCATTACGCGAACCTCATGGCGCTGTCTCAAATCCAATAATCATGTTCTCGATTTAATAGCTGCTAAAGAGCTACTGGTCTCCGTAGGTAACACTATAATAACTTACTTTAGAATAAGTTTCTAAATTGACGATCTTCATTCCACTATAGTTTAAAGGCAAAGGTTCAAGCGACCGCTGCATCATCATCAGTATGTCGTTACGAATGGGGTGCACCCCGAACCAAAGTTGAATGTCCCAACAGGCACTGTTAATTGAATGTACCTACAAACAACACAGATTAAAAAAAACACTATTAAGGAGTAGGTATATATGATGCTCTGTATAAATAAATAATTAAATAACACCTCAAATAGAAAAGATCACATTTGAAAGAAGGAGTTTTAATTGCTTCTACTCTATTGCTTTATTATTGTTTGTATGTTGCCTGTCTCTGTCCTTTCTCTTCAAATAAGCACCCAAGGTTTTTGAGCCACATGAGGGGAGATACAAATGACACATTTATTTTTTTAACAGGCAGGTATAACTGCTCTCACCTAGGCAAAATATTTAGGTTTAACATAATGATATTTCCTCTTCGGGATTATGGAAAATAAAGCTATACAAATGTGAGATATCACTTCATAAATAACAAAGTTGTTAATATGTGAAACAACATACCAGAAGATATCTTGAATTCCCAACTGTAAATATTTTTATAATCAAACTGAACAAGTGTCTAGTGACAATAGAAATAGAACTTCACACCAGTAAGGTGCTTGATATACCTAGACATATTAACAATGAGCTGCTTGACTATTAATTAATAATAATAATAATAATAACTTTTACCTTTGTTGTCATCATATTAACAATGAATGATGAAAGAAAGACCTCTATTACAATTGAGAAACTTAGAAGTATTAGAAAATAGTGTATCTCCCCATTGTCATATTTCTAAAAACGAAAAACTAGTTAATAATCATCATCATGATACACAGAGTCCTAGACCTCCACTGTTGGAAATAGGCCTTCCAAAACATATTTTTGGAAAATTTGACCTACATAATTTACACATAACATTTACACTTGTTAGTATTAGTGGAACTGGAAGTAATCTTGTTGTAAATCTATAACAAATGTATGTGAGAAAAATGTTCTTATTGGTACATGTCGAAATTCGAACCGCGAACCTTTTATGGTTTGGAAAGCGTTCTTACAACCGAGCCCCTATCGCTTATTGTATATTAATATACATAGTCTGGCCATAAATACTGTTACATTAAAGAAAAACAATTATTACATTTAAATTTGAAACCTGGTAAGTGTTCATATTCATTGTGTTTTCTCATTATCGCAGCAATATTTGTTATTTTTTTTTATAATTTTAAAATGGAGTGGGGTGCTGAAGAAAACTGATTTGCTGTGATAGCATTACACAAAGTAGCTATCTAGCTAATATTGAAACTCTCTATCCGCTTGATATTGGTCGAATGTTTGTGTACCGGGCTATTGATAATATTATAAACTTTGTTTATGACAGAAAAAGATCTGGTCGTCCACGTAGTATTCTAAAAAAATATATCTAGGGAAATGAATATATCACCCAGAACCATAATAATAATAATAATAATAAAATCTTTATAGCACATTTTTTACAAAAGTACTGTACAAGGACGAGATCAATGCCGTAGGCATTTTTTAACAGCTAACTTCTGTGATGGCGATAAGAGAGCTACCGTGGTGCAGATAATAAGAAAAAATACAATATAGATATATACAACAACAATTAAATAATAAATACTTTCATAATATATACTACTGATTCATAATATATATATAAAATAATTACTATGTCAGAGCGTGATTGTCGCGTATTTTAAAATATGACTTAGGACTTTTTTTGACATCAGTCCCTATCACTATTGACTGAGTATAATGGCAATTGGAGTGGGGATACATTTTACTGGGTTTATCAGCACAAACGGTGAATACTTCCTCGCCCCGGCAAACTGGGCAATTTACCACCATCAGTTTAAGTGGCGTTTTAATAATTGTTTTAGCTTATAGTATGACAATGTCACTTTACAGCGGCTTTAATCTTAGTGACATCCTTATTTTTTTTGTCTTAGCTTGTAGTATGTCAATGCCTCATTACAGCAGCTATGATACTTAGTGTATTTATTTTATAATTGTGTATGTCTTAGTTTGTAATATGTCAATGCCTATTTATAGCCGCTATAATTTTAAGATTAATATTGTATTATGTCTATTTGGTTTGTCATGATATAGTATAGTTTGCTAAATGTGAATCCGCTTCCGCTTCATTAAAAAGTAAGGTTTCTGACTAAAAACTTTCTAATGCAGTTGTGAGTTTACTTTGGTAACGCACACTGCAGTAATAAATGTTTTGTATAGTAGAAAAAAAAACTATAATATTTTCCTTGTAACTATGGTTTGTATTTATGGCAAGTCAGGCATATCAATTTCAATGTCCTTGCGGAAGAGCTGTATGTTGAATCGGTCAATAGCAGGCATCAATTATAATTAAATGCTTGTATAATGTTTATTAGTTTAAGTAACTTGTGTTTCACCTACATTGTTAATATTCTTCTGTAGCGATGTTTTCTTCCTTTGCTTGTTAATTTGATTAATTTAATTTTATGTTTATATGTGAAAACCTTTAATAGTTCTTAGGGAATTTACTGTTTAATATCTATATACAATAGTCAACTGTTGGTTTTCCAAAATGAATAATAAAATAAATAATAAATAAATATCTTAATAGTTATTCGATATGTTAATATATTTAATTGTAAGGATTAATATTATTAGTTTTAATTTATAGTATAATATAAATACAATAAGATATATACATATATATACCTACTACGTTTCAGAATAATAATCATAACTTTAAAAGACTAACTTCTTACCTCTGCAGCCGCAAATGCCGTCATGCACAAAACTGGGGCCATTAATAATTGCTCAATCATCAAATTTTATTTATACACTTGTGAAAAGAGATAAATTAATCTGTAAAATCAAAGTAAGTAACAATACAACACACTAAAACAATACAAATTAGGTACTTATAATTGATTTGGGTACCTGTACATAGATGTATGTTGTTGAACAATTTGTTTCATGCGGTTTTGCAAAATTATTTTATTGCGTTTGGGATTTTCTTTATTACTAGATGGTGTGATTCCCGCCAATAAATCATTTTTCAAGCCAAATATAATCATATCTGCATTGCTCATTATGTATCCACTCCAGATTATCTCTATATACAGCATAACTAAAATGTTTAAAGTTAGTATTATAAATATAAATAATTTTAACACTATTATATTTATAGCTATAAGGCTGGTTTGCAACAAAATAAAATATCTGTAAATGTTACGATTAAAATTAAAAATGGCGTCAAATGTACCAGCTGACTGAAAGCTGTTTAACCTAACCTATAGCGCGAATCATACAGAAACAGGCGTGAAACAGATAAGGCACGATTTAAATTATATATTAAAGAGGCGAAGACACGTCACTACGAGTGACATTACACAGGGTGACTTTATCGTGATGAAAGACGACGAAGATGCGTTTGCTTTGCTGCAACTCATTAATATGTAGACATTTATGTTTAATATTTTTCCGATCCTACTGTATAAGAAAGGGTACAACAACTTAAATATAATTCACAACGTGTCGCCTACGTACGTTTCGTATCGAAACGTTTTGCCTGCGCCGCGCCTTCACCTTACGCCGTTTCTGTATAATTTACCGCCCAAGTGTCTAAAAATACTTACAATTAAAGTTGATAGTATATCCTGCGATAAAATTCAATTGTAGGAAAAATGCAATTTCAAAATACGGTGAATCATTATAATCAAATAATGGCGACCAAAATGGAAATAATAAAGGTTTTGTAGTACTTGAAGTAAACAGGTACCAAAGTAGCCATATTATTGTAATTAATATATTCCCCGTTCCCATACTGGAAGTAAACCCAACAGACCATAGTCCATACTTACAAAACTTGTTTTGATTTGAATAAAACAGTTTTCTGTAAAATATAAAAAAAACTATATAAATTATTGTTACAAATATAGTTCTCCAGCTGTTTTTTATTCTCTCACTGAATATGCTTCCATTGGGGATCAGACGAGCTCCTTTTATACAATAAAACAAACTAACACATTACAGCCCCTAGAACACAGAGTCCTAGGACTCCACTGTTGGAGATGGGCCTTCCAGAACATATATCTACAGAATTAGGCCTACACTCGCCACGGTAGCCAGACGGGTTGGCAAGGGTTTGATGTCAATTTGAATGAAAATTTTAAAACGTTTTTAAGTTGGTATGATAATAAATAAATATAATAAATATTTCCAGACGGGTCACACAGCGCCATCTAGTTTCTGTGGTAAGCTACGGGGCTTGTGTTACGGAAACTAGATAGTTGATAAACTACAAATTATACTTTTTTTTTGTAAATATATTCATATTATACATATAAACACCCAGACTGAGACAAATTATACAATGTACAACTTGCTCCCGGTGGGAATCGAACCCACAACCTCCCGAGTTCACGGCAACGTTTGTTACCACTAGACCACGGAGGCGGTCAAGTGGAACCGGGCTTAAATTGCTCTCCGAGGCACGAGAACATGTTAATCTGTAACAAATGTACGTAAGAAAAATATTTATCATTGCTATATGCCGGAGTTCGAACCGCAAACCTATATCTACAGAATTAGGCCTACACTCGCCACGGTAGCCAGACGGGTTTGATATCCATTTGAATGAAAATTTTAAAACATTTTTACAAGTTGGTATGATAATAAATAAATATAATAAATATTTCCAGACGGGTCACACAGCGCCATCTAGTTTCCGTGGTAAGCTACGGGGCTTGTGTTACGGAAACTAGATGGTTGATAAACTACATATTATATTTTTTTTTTGTAAATATATTCATATTAAACATATAAACACCCAGACCGAGACAAATTATACAATGTACAACTTGCCCCCGGTGGGAATCGAACCCACAACCTCCCGAGTTCACGGCAACGTTTGTTACCACTAGACCACGGAGGCGGTCAAGTGGAACCGGGCTTAAATTGCTCTCCGAGGCACGAGAACATGTTAATCTGTAACAAATGTACGTAAGAAAAATATTTATCATTGCTATATGCCGAAGTTCGAACCGCAAACCTATATCTACAGAATTAGGCCTACACTCGCCACGGTAGCCAGACGGGTTTGATGTCCATTTGAATGAAAATTTTAAAACGTTTTTACAAGTTGGTATGATAATAAATAAATATAATAAATATTTCCAGACGTGTCACACAGCGCCATCTAGTTTCCGTGGTAAGCTACGGGGCTTGTGTTACGGAAACTAGATGGTTGATAAACTACATATTATATATTTTTTTTGTAAATATATTCATATTAAACATATAAACACCCAGACCGAGACAAATTATACAATGTACAACTTGCCCCCGGTGGGAATCGAACCCACAACCTCCCGAGTTCATGGCAACGTTTGTTACCACTAGACCACGGAGGCGGTCAAGTGGAACCGGGCTTAAATTGCTCTCCGAGGCACGAGAACATGTTAATCTGTAACAAATGTACGTAAGAAAAATATTTATCATTGCTATATGCCGGAGTTCGTACCGCAAACCTATATCTACAGAATTAGGCCTACACTCGCCACGGTAGCCAGACGGGTTTGATGTCCATTTGAATGAAAATTTTAAAACGTTTTTACAAGTTGGTATAATAATAAATAAATATAATAAATATTTCCAGACAGGTCACACAGCGCCATCTAGTTTCCGTGGTAAGCTACGAGGCTTGTGTTACGGAAACTAGATGGTTGATAAACTACAAATTATACTTTTTTTTTGTAAATATATTCATATTATACATATAAACACCCAGACTGAGACAAATTATACAATGTACAACTTGCTCCCGGTGGGTATCGAACCCACAACCTCCCGAGTTCACGGCAACGTTTGTTACCACTAGACCACGAAGGCGGTCAAGTGGAACCGGGCTTAAATTGCTCTCCGAGGCACGAGAACATGTTAATCTGTAACAAATGTACGTAAGAAAAATATTTATCATTGCTATATGCCGGAGTTCGAACTGCAAACCTATATCTACAGAATTAAGCCTACACTCGCCACGGTAGCCAGACGGGTTTGATGTCCATTTGAATGAAAATTTTAAAACGTTTTTACAAGTTGGTATGATAATAAATAAATATAATAAATATTTCCAGACGGGTCACACAGCGCCATCTAGTTTCCGTGGTAAGCTACGGGGCTTGTGTTACGGAAACTAGATGGTTGATAAACCACATATTATATGTTTTTTTTGTAAATATATTCATATTAAACAGATAAACACCCAGACCGAGACAAATTATACAATGTACAACTTGCCCCCGGTGGGAATCGAACCCACAACCTCCCGAGTTCACGGCAACGTTTGTTACCACTAGACCACGGAGGCGGTCAAGTGGAACCGGGCTTAAATTGCTCTCCGAGGCACGAGAACATGTTAATCTGTAACAAATGTACGTAAGAAAAATATTTATAGTAATAAATACATAGTTCGACCCGCAAACCTTTTTTGATTGGAAAGCGTTCTTACAAGCGAACCCCCACCGCTATATCTAACATTGGATACGTTCTATCTAAAAATAAAATATAATTATAAACCAACCTATGGGAAGGCTTGGCATACCGCATACCACGGTACTCCTTTTCCAGCATCGCTTGGTGTGGTAATTCTTTACATTAACTCTATTGCTCATTAATGTAATAAATTCGTACATCAACATCAAGCTATAAGTTATCACCTGTGCCATGATAGTAAAGTCAGAATATATTGCTACGTCAGTAAAAGCACCTAACATAACAAATAGACTTATGACATTTATAAACGTCACATAGAACAATGAAGCATAACTGAAACAAATTAAAATAACTATAAATATCTGAGGCGTCTAATTACAACAGAATATTGCGATCAACATCAGTGCAACATTTGATTGTAATTTCTGATAGAAACTTGGCAAGTCTCTGGTGTGGGATGCGACATGTGTAGACACATTAGCTCCATCTTACATCCAGTCGACCTCGTCAGGCGCGGGGAGAGCGGCGTTCTGCGCTGAGAACCTCAAATTGCGCAAATACGCCAACCTTGGTACGGTTACGAATTTGCGCCGTTTAGGGTCGAGACGATGGGCCCATGGGGACCGTCAGCGAGGCGCTTGGCCAAGGAGTCGTCAAAGCGGCTGCCAGAAAGGTCTGAAGACAGGAAGGCTGGCAATTATTTCTGCCTCGCTATACAAAGGGGAAATGTTGCCAGTCTCCTTGGGACTATCTCGGATGGGACGTCTCTAGAGGACATTTTTATTTATAGTTTAGTTTATTTTTAATTTTATTATTTAGTTAGCTTTTAATTTATATCTAATGTACCCACTCGTATATTAATTCATCATTATTCATCATCATTACAGCCCCTAGAACACAGCGTGCTAGACCTCTACTGTTGGAGATGGGCCTTCCAGAATATATATCTGGAGAATTTGGCCTACACTCGCCACGCTGGCCAGACGGCTTGGCGAGGAGAATATTAATTAACTTCGAATAAATATTTACTAGTGAGTTAAAAACATGCTGATTGTAACGTACATTTTAACATTGTAAATTTATTTAGGTTATGTTACTATCAGTGGAAATTTGTAATTGTTTCATAGAATCCTTTAATACAAATGTTGTGTATCTAATTGCAAAGGCTGTACATCTTCCAAATAACAAATAAATAAATACGATACATGTACAAAAGTTTGACAGTTTGCTTGCGCTTGGAAGAAATAGGATAGATGACTATTGTAAATAAATATGTGTATTTGAATTATATTTTAATATTTTTTTTACATTATTTTAGAGACATTGAAACGTTACCTCACAACATTAGTAAGCGTGAGTAAGTCACTTAATAGTAAATATTGTAAACTGCCACAAGTAAATGTGCTTAATTAAGTTACCGAGTATTTGAGCAATAAGTAATAAATTTGGATTTACTTTTATAAAAGCAAATAGTTTAAATTTTTTATGGATAAATTCTATCATGATTGCAAGTTTTTTTGCAACGAACAGTGATTGCTGTTCAGCCGAATTAAGCAACGTTAAAATGAAAATGTAAGCATTATTTGAATTGTTAGTGTTATTAACTTATTATACATACCTATTTACACAATAAATTAAATATTATTTAACAATTTATGTACCTACTTATTTTACATATATTTAGAGGTTATGTTATACTTAAACTATTTAGGCACTTGAATAAATTATTTGTTGTTCAGTCAGTATCAGTATCATCACGACCGTTTCCCTTTCGGGGTGGTCAGAAACCACGCTTATAAATAAGCGGATTCACATTTAGCCAACTTTACTATAGGCCAATCATGACAAGTGGCAAGCTCGTTTGTTGTTGTTATCAAGTATTTGTACACTGAGCAGCTAAACAACTTTTGTAAGTATTTGGATTAATTTTAGTTAGGTTATTTGTATTTATGTGTCAAAAACTGAAATCGTTGTTAGTGTCGTAAATTAGTTTTTATTTATTATTACGTGACGTAATCCGGCGGCCATTTGCAACTGCAGCGTTTCCGAGCGAAAATTTCAAAGTACATTTTAATGTCATTTAGACACTATAAAAAAGGGAAGACAAATTTCTAAGCATTCCATGGATTTACCGTGTGAGTGTCGAGTCCATCGTGTGTGGGTAAGAGATGAGAACAATGATGTCTCGGGCGGTCGCAAGACCGACAATAGGCTGATTTAAAAAAGGAGGCCTCCCTTTTTTCTTTTATTGCGCAATAATACGCTCACCATCCACCATTCTACTCTTTTCCCTACCCAACTAAATACTGTATGATTCCGTTAATGACGTGTTGGAAGCTCTTTCCATAAATGTATTGGCGGCAGACCTGCTTAGGCCCAATTCTTTCAGTAAGTGGTGCAAAGATTTTGCTGGAACTCCCTCGCACCAACTTCCACTGCGTAAAGCTGAGTCTTGAATGAATTCCTGATTACTTCTTCTGTGAATTATTTCCAGGAATACGTAAGTAAATTTAAACAATTAAAAGACATTTTTTTTAGATTTGCTGTTTTCGTATCTTTTTATTCGAAAAATAGCGATTAATTTTGTTGAATTATTACACTTAAATTATTTAGTAAAACTTTTCTACTAAATAATTGCCTATATGTTCTATATGATGCTTTTACTATGGTTAAATGGTTCCCTTATATAACGTTTACACTTTAAGAAATGGACTACGGCCGCTGTTGATTACGCACTTATTTAAGGTTTATATTAAGCAAATTACAGTTCAGAAAAAAGAGATGGTACCTCCACCAAACTTTGGGCTCATTGTAGACGAGTTGATAAGACTTTAGAAAATAATAAAGCACATTGTGAAATTTAAATGCTCGAATGTTTCCATTGTTATAATTGTAATTAGTTTTATTATAAAAATCTTTAATTTTTTGCATTTCCGACGGTTGCACTCAAAAAGAGTGAATTTTCTTTATTTGACAAAAAAAAAAAATCTTATTGCTAATAGATTATCTGTTAGCAATGAAACATATTTTATTAGGCAGGCAAATGCTACATACAAGTAAAAAAAGTCATTGAAAGAGTCATTGATTCAAGAAGAGTAGGTGGAGCATAATTGGATAACCACTTTTTATTTGGTAGACAGTTCTTTGAAGAACTTCTTAAAACTTGGCCAATAGATTTTTTTAAAATAGTGCCTATTTAGCTGCCTCTGTGGTCTAGCTGTTAATAACGTTAATTTAAACGTTCGATTCGTAGTCGAGAACACAAAAATATATTTAATTTATTCTCGAGTATGTTGCTCTATAGACATCGACGAGCTAGCCTCTTGTCCTGATGAGCTTATAGTAAAAGGATACTGTAATATACGTTACTTTTTTTTTTCTTCTTCATTCAACAATGACATGCCTACTATCCTACTTCTTTCTATACCGAACCAAATTGGTACTCTATATCTTGAAAGTTCAATAAAAGTAAAGTAAAGTATCATCACGACCGTTTCTCTTTCGGGGTGGTCAGAAACCACGCTTTTAAATAAGCTGATTCACATTTAGCCAACTTTACTATAGGCAATCATGACAAGTGGCAAGGAAAGTTCAATAAATATATCTATTTCTTTTCGCATTATCAACAGTCTCATTTATGCCTCAGTTCCCCTACCTAATGGACGATTGGTGATGGTCCGTAAAACTGCTGCCCTTTCATTATCAAAATTACCTACATGATAACCTAATAAAAGGTACTTTATTTCGATGCTCAATTTTGTACTTTAAACTACTTCTACGAATATACAGAAGGTTACACACGTCGACAAATATATTACTATATTTTTTTATTTGTATATGTTAAGCAATACTTTTCATACATAAACCGTTTAGAATAATTATTTAATAAATACACATTATAAAAATAAAAACTGATGCCATGCTCGAAAAATTGAATTTTTTTAAATGCCATATCACAATACAACTATATTTATTCCTATTTAAAATGTTTTATGTACTGCCTCTGTGGTCTAGCGATTAAGTCCGTGGATTTAGACTCGGAGGTAACGGGTTCGATTCCTGGTCGGGACACAAAAATATTTATTATTGTAAATAAATACATTTAATTTTTGCCGAGTGATTTAAACGTACTGCTACGTAATACAAACTGCTGACAAAAGAGTCCAACTTCATTACTTTTATTTTCGTTAAACACAATTCAGTTGCTCAAAATTCCAGCGTCTAGGAAGTTGGAACTTGTCCTCTGTTGTCAGACTCTGGAAAATTCTATAGACTATACTTAAACTTTCCTGTGCTTGACCCTGCGACCGTAGTAATTACAGTCGTGTGCCAACAAATTAATAAGTTTCAATCGTCATGGTCCGGTGGTCGCTCGGTTGTAAGAACGCCGTCCTTAAATCCTACAACACCACCGTTCCCTTACATTAAGCCGTCGGTCCAGTTCCACTAATACCAACTTGTAGAATCGTTAATACATTGTCATAGAAAATTGACATCATATTCTCGCCAAACCGTCTGGCCAGCGTGGCGAGTGTAAGCCAAATTCTCCATATATATGTTTTGAAAGGCCAATCTCCAGCAGTGCAGGTCTAAGACGCTGTGTTCTAGGGGCTTTAATGATGTAATGAATAGGCCTGGAATTCTACGAGTAAACCTACGGTATTAATATCTAGAAGTTAAAAATTAAATTATGAATAGGTACCGCCTATAGATTTAAGACTTAATGAATACGTGGTTTATCTCTAGACGGCAGGTTGCTCAGCATGCAGCTCACTTCCGTCGAGTGCGTGCTCCAACAAATATGTGAATCACTAGTGCCACTTTCGATAACCTCACGAATGCACACTTCATTATGGAATTTAATATAGTACGATGGGAATTATAATAAGCTGTTAAACAATTTGATAGATCATGCATCTATTTATTACAATACAACATACTCGTACAACTTGCTGCAAAAATATAGAAGACAAATATTTTTTTATTGTACTCAATTACCTATACTTTCGAACAATGAATTAATTTATGTTTAAAAAAAGGGTAGGTATTAATAAAGCATACCTAGTGACAAAAATAAGGAAAGGCAAGCTCCGATGGTTTGGACATGTTGAAAGGATGAGTGAAGAGAGATTGACGAACCAGATATATGATGGGAAAGTCGTGGGTAAAAAGAGCCCTGGCAGACCAAGACTTGCCTATCACGATCAAATAAATAAAAGAATAGCTAAAGGAGCATTAAAATACATAAAAAAAACAAACGGGCATGTATGAAAAGGTTGATGAATGTCGAAAAAGCGAAAGAGGTATGTAGTGATCGTGACAAGTGGCGCTCAATTGTCTCTGCCTACCCTGCAAGGGATTTGGCGTGAAAATATGGATGTACGAGTACCTATGTATGTAACAATAAATAAATATGTAAATTTAAATTATAAATAAAATAAACTAAACATGAAAACCAAAATATCGACTGTCCGTTGGGCGTAGTGTAAATATTCTCTACTTAAAGGGTCACCCGTCACCAAGCGGAGTTTTCCTCCAAGCTTACGAGAGAACGCTTGAGCCTCCTCGGACCACGGACCCATCGTTTCGACTGCAGTGGTGATTAATATACTTCCTTACCATTATTTTGGTTTACCATTTCCAGTTCCAGGGTTTTTCTATGTTTAGCTTAAACCCCAGCTTGAGAAGAAGAAGAGAACACCGCTGCCCAGGATTCTCGTGACGCCTCGTTGTCCGCTTGGGATCGGCAGCGCTCTCCAGGTCCCCGTCTTCAATCTCTCCTATACGTTCGGTCAACGGATGCATAAAGAGTAATAGGACTAAGTTTTTGCTTAAGACCCTGCCCTGTTTAATAGTAGAATCTCATATCAACAGAACTTTTTTTTTTTTTTAATACACCAACTTTCATTGCTTAAATTCTTGTATTGTTATTTAATATCACGCCTAACGTGACAATATATCTCCAAATATTTTGTTTTATTAAAATTGAGATATTTGAAAATATGCAAGTGCTAAACCCTACTAAAATATTTAAAAATAAAATTTAATTTGTCTTATTAAACCTTACAATTAGTTATAAGAACCAAAATATAATTTCAATTTTATAAGTCTTCCTTCTGACTAAAATCTGAACAGGAACTTAACTAAGCCTCTAAGGGCTGGTAATTCAACCGTTTCTTAGTGGCAAAAAAGGATTCAGTTACCGGCCCTAAATCTAATGTTATACGTACCCGCTGGGCAATAGAGGACATTCATATTTAATAAGCATTGTCTCATCACAGAAGCCGTGTCATTCGAAACGAGTAGAGTTCCAGTACAAACCACCAGACACTAGAATGCTAAATGAAAAAGTTTCACAGTATTTCAATAACTCGCACAAAGCATTTTATTGTACCATTTTTTATCTGCACAACTCTCGCAGTGAGTGGATCATGTTTTCAAAAAACCAGTTATCATTTCAACTTTTACTAGATTTTTTCTTCTCTTTTAGTTAAGTGCAGCTTTTTCAATATTTATATGGATTGTTTGTGCTGGCGAAACAAAATGTTCAAATACAAACATGGATGTATTTTAAGGTGTCGTTGTTTTACTAATACATATATGATAAGTAGTTTTTTTTCTGCTATTATAAAGAATTAAAAAGTTAATAAAAATTGTGTTTTTTTTTAGAAGCCAAATTTCTAAGCATTCCTTAGATTCTCCTGGCACCAGTTCATCGTGTATGTGAAAGAGAGATTCTTTATTTATCATAATGAATGGTGTCTTGGGCTTGCGACCGATATGCTGGTTTACAAAGGAGGCCTCCTTTTTTATTGCGAAACAAAACGCTCACCATCCACTATTTTGCTCCTCTCACTACCCAATCAAATACTGTACAGAGGGGAAATGTTGCCAGTCTCCTTGGGACTATCTCGGATGGGACGTCTCTAGAGGACATTTTTTATTTATAGTTTAGTTTATTTTTAATTTTATTATTTAGGTAGCTTTTAATTTATATTTAATGTACTATAATTAACTTCGAATAAAATACTGTACATTTGTTCTCCATACAAACTGTTAGTTTTAAAAAAGGCACTCCGTATACCTACGCGTCTTTTGTATTTTTTGGTGACTGAAAATAAAAAGTAAAGATTTTTTTAGGAGAAGAAATTGTTATTATGACATATGAAAAATACCTAATATATAACGTAACATGCTCTATGAGGCAAAGGAACCGTGGTTTTGTAAATCTATGGTTATATTATTATATCATACACACTCTCTCACACACACTCACACATATATCACGAACACATAGAGAGGACATACATCATTTATTGTTGTAACATTATAACACGGAAGAGCACCGATATCCCGCACTACAGGGCAACCTCGTGTAGGTATCACAAACACATCACCCTATGTTGTTCACCTATTGTACATCTGTATACTTTTGTGACAATAAATGATTTTATTATTATTATTATTATGGTATTAGTTTTTAATCTATTTTATTCTAATATTTTTGTATCTACTTCAAATTTTATTCCTTAGGTAGCTTTTAATTTATATTTATTAATGTACTCGTATATTAATTTACTTCGAATAAAAAAAAATCTATGGTAACTTAAACTTTGGTTTAAAGGCCAGCCAGCATTCAACGTGGATTCAACCACCGCTCGGTTAACTGATGAAATGTCAAATTTCGTAGGTATAAAAAAAGGAAAAAACTTATATAGGTCATAGAGAAAATCTCAATTATATTGCGGACCGTGTGTGAAAAATTAATGTGTTCTGTAATGGGCGTGGAGACAGGTTCTCCTGTCAGAGAGTGATGGGGGGTCATTCGCGGCCGAATTGCCCTCGCTGCTAAATGGCAGCTAATTCCTAAGTGACAAGTTTTTGCCGTTATATTTTAAAGCAAATTTATAAATAATAAAAAATCCTATATTTTTTTTTAAATTGGATTCGAAAGTCGTCATCTGGACCCGGGTCAGAAATTTCAGCTTGACGCTCAGGTTGACTCAAGATGTTCATCCGCTTCCGTCTCACCTATGCTGCAACAACCTGGGGTCACCTTCTGGCCAAGACCAACAGGGACAAGATCCAAAGTCATCAACACAAATCGTGTACTCTCGTCGAGCGCCGTGGTTCGTGCGTAATTCCGTCATAGGTCCAGAGCTTCAGAGATGCATATATACCATTATCGTCGGCCTAACTAGACGTATGTACTATCGGTCGAGTTCAATCCAGAATATTTATCGATTTGAACCGAGCAGTATCATGTTTTACAAGTCACGTTAATTCAGTGCGAGGTCCAACCGTGCGACATTTACCCGCGCTGGCCATCAGCGTGACTAAAGAGGCGTAAGATTTTTCCAGGTCATTGTTTTGGAAATTTGAGCAAATAAAGCAAATCCTAGGATCGCTATATCAAGATCGATATCGAGTGATTGTGAAAAGCACTTTGCTGAATAAAACAAATACGTAAGTACGAGTCTGTTAGTAATGACTACGTTTTTGTGCCATTCGATCTTGAGCCAATGGGACCGTGGGGACCAAGTGCTAAGAAGTTATTTAAAGAACTGTCTAAGAGGCTGGTTACCGTTGTATGTGACAAGAGGGCTGGCATATTTTTCGTGTAGCAAATCAGCAATTAGCTGTTGGGCAACTAGAAAATGCTGCAAGTGTTCTTGGCACGCTGCCACATGTTCAAGTTATCGTCATCATCATCATCAGCCTGTGTCTCTCCACTGCTTGATATAGGCCTTTCCCAAGGCTCGCCACAGCACGCGGTCTTTTGCAACACTTATCCATTCCCCACCAGCGACCTTCCTAAGGTCATTCGTATATTGGTGGGGGGTCGTCCTACTCTGCGTCGTCCCGTACGTGGTCTCGTTCTGCGTCAGATGTGACTGGCCCATTACCACTTCAGCTTTCTAATTTTAAATGCTATGTCAGTAACTTCGGTCCTCTGATGAATATCAACGTTTCAAATTCTATCCATCAGAGATATACCAAGCCTAGTTCTCTCCATAGCTTGCTGAGCGAACCAGACCCACTGTTGGTGTCCACGTCTCTGCTCCGTCGACATTACGGAGAGGACGCATTGATTGAAGACTTTTGTCTTCAAACACTGGTATGGACGATGAGAGAATGTGTCGAAGTATTCCGAATGCCGCCCATCCTAGCTGAATGCGTCTGTTGGGTTCAAAGTTTACCCAGCTGCATAGTCTATCCAATCAAGTTGACCAATAGTTTTTTTTTAATTTATAGTTTAGTAAAGTTATACAATAAATTATTATGTATAAACTAAATAAAAATTAATACTAAACACTAAACTATATATAAAAATATTGACCGCCTCCGTGGTCTAGTGGTAACAAACGTTGCCGTGAACTCGGGAGGTCGTGGAGTCGATTCCCACCGGGGGCAAGTTGTACATTGTATAATTTGTCTCGGTCTGGGTGTTTATATGTATATATTTACAAAAAAAAAAAGTATAATATGTAGTTTATCAACCATCTAGTTTCCGTAACACAAGCCTCGTAGCCCACGGAAATTAGATGGCGCTGTGTGACCTGTCTGGAAATATTTATTTATTATTTATTTATTCACCCATGACCTGATCATGTGGCAGTGTGCCAATAACACTTGCAGCATTCGCCTTCTGCATAGCGATGCTGATTTGCTGCGCAAAAAAACTGCTAGCCCTCACATAAAGCACTAATCAACTAGTTTAGTTATATATATATATATATATATTTTTTTAATTCATTGTACCTTCCTTTGAATAAATTATTACATACTCATACATAAATAAGAAGGGTTTATTTTATTATTTTTAATTATTTATTATTTACGAGTATAAACAATTGACTCTTACTGACTGCTCTAGGTTAGCTATTTACTTATAAAATTAAAAATTATAAAAAAATAAATATTTTTATTATATACCTACTTGATTTTAAATGCAACAACAATTTTAAATAAACAAATAAATAGCGCTACTTGTACCTTATTTAAAACACACGAACGAATGCATATTGGACTATTCAAAGGGACCTTTTCAGGATACTTTGAATAAGCTATACCATACGAATAGCTGTAAAATTGGCTGAGTTTAAAAGGTAAAGTTTTTTCACTCAACTGACGACTAGCTTTAGTTCAAGAACAAAAGCAACTGAAGTCAGACATGACATTAATCCCTACCAATATGCCGGCTTGCTATGAAGACAAGAGTAAGTTTTTCAAAACTTATAAAAATAAAAAAAGTTCTACCCTGTGTAATATACGACTGCCACAGTTTTAAAGACGGTGGATTTAAACGCGGAGGTTCTGGCTTAGATTTCTGGTCGAGAACACAAAAAATATATTTGTGATATTTCTCGATTCTGGGGCCTAATTCTAGCGCTTTAGATTTGCGTGTCTGTTCGAAATATTAGAATTAAAAGCGACAGATCCCCATAGAAAACTGTCAGTTTCATTCGAACAAATAGAGCGGACATGCATGTTGATAACGCCAGAATCGGGGCCATGGTACGCTAACTTTACTATAGGTCCATCATAAGTTCAACGATGTCTCTAGCGTACCAGACTAGAAATATCACAAATAAATTAAATACATTATTGTATCCCGACCACGAATCGAACCTAGTGCCTCCAGTCTAAATCCACACAATAAACCACTAAACTATAGAGTCAGTTTAAAATACTTACCTAATAAAGTCAATTTCAATTTGTAACCAATAAAACGAGTAATAACTGCCTCCGTAGTTTAGCGGTTAAGTCCGTGGATTAAGACTCGGAGGTACCGGGTTCGATTCCTGGTCGGGACACAAAAATATTTATTAAAGTAAATAAATACATTTAATTATTATTTAATTTATTTGTGATATTTCTCGAGTTTGGTACGCTCGAGACATCGACGAGCTTGCCACTTGTCATGATTGGCCTATAGTAAAGTTGGCTAAATGTGAATCCGCTTATTTATAAGCGTGGTTTCTGACCACCCTGAAAGGGAAACGGTGATGATACTTTACTAACACGAGTAAGCAGAACTCCAGTTTCTATTCCAACAGCTGTAATGCAGTATTAAAAAAAAAAAGTCAAAACTAAACACTAAAATACAAAAACCTGATACCGTGATTTCCCTCGTAGAGCAAACTTTAAAATTTAACGACTTAACAAATACCAGTTGGCAAATTGACCATGAAGACAATAAAAATAAAGAGTGAATTAAAGTAATGGAGCAAGGCAGCCACTTCTGCGGTCTATTGAACGCTTAAAGTGCTTCAGAGTCTGTAACCGCGACTTAGTATCGCTCTCTCATACAGGGATAAGCTGTTGCACCATTTTATAAAGCCATTTAACTTTGAAAAGTTCGACGTGTATCGTCAGAGACTTGGTAATAACTTTAAATAAAGTTCAAGCGCAGTTTTATTAAGCTTAAACGACTTAACGACATTCAATTGAATTGAAATAGGGTTCTTAAGATGGATTGGCAATGGCGTAAATTTATGACAAATAGTTAATTAACAAACCAAAGTTTTTCTATAGTCTATCAACGTTCTATGGAATAAAATTACGAACATTTTGAAGTTATAATGCTATAACTTTATATACGTTATAACGCTTTTTAAATGTCCCTCCCGGACCAGAGTAATCTGGTAAGGTGGGGAAAAGCTACGGAAAAGAACTGTACATTGTGTGGTGCTGCCATAGGAACTGCTAGACACACACTTGTAGGGTGCGTTACTCTTCTAGAAAAGGGCTATTACTCACGCCGACATGACAAAGTCCTTGGTGTTATCCGTGAAGCAGTAAGAGCCAGAAAGGGACTGACTACAAATAAAACTTTGACCACATTTGTAAAGGAAGGGCAAAGCACGAAAACTAAATGTAAGCCCACCTTGATGGTTAGCGCCGCATTAGACTGGAAAATTCTCATGGATACATTTCTTCACATAATTATAGGATCCCAGATTAACTAGCTGTATCAGCCTATAGGCCAGATCTTAGTGTTTTCTCGGAACTTGAAAAAAGTTATCCTTATTGAACTTACCGTTCCGTCGGAATCAAATATTCTAAAAGACCACAACATGAAGTCGAATAAATATTATGATCTCATACAAGAAATGATCAGCAACGGGTTCAAGACTCAGCTTTACGCAGTGGAAGTTGGTGTGAGAGGGATTCCAGCAAACCTTTGCATCACTTACTGAAAGAATTGGGCCTAAGCAGGTCTGCCGTCAATACATTTATGGAACGAGCTTCCAAGACGGCATTAACGGAAACATACAGTATTTATGTGGTTGGGTACGGAGAGCAGTAGAATGGTGGATTGTGAGCGTATTATCGAGCAATAAAATAAAAAAAAGGGAGGTCTTATTAGTATTGTCGGTAGCAAGCCCGAGACACCATTCTTCTCATCTCTTACCCACACACGATGGACCGGGCACCCGCACGGTGAATCCATGGAATGCTTAGAAATTCATATAGTTTTTTTTTTTGTAAAAAAGAGGATATTTGTTATACGAGTACAAGTTGTTGCAAATTTTCTCTGTCTAAAATTTGTTATAACACGTATAATTGTCAAAAGAGCAAATATTTTTTTAGGCTTTAGGTGTCATTTGGTAGAACCCCTTTTTGAAATATAAAGTAAACTTTTTAAAAAGTAAAAAAACACTGTCTATAAAACAAAATATGATTAATTGATTTAACTCAGAGCCGAAAGACGAAATAGAGAGAGAAACAATTGCATAAGTCAACGTTCGCGCGATCGTCGACCTTTCGCTACCTACTTGATTAGAGTCTGTATGAGTGGCGATATTTTTAGGAAAACTTCTCTGCGCCGTAACTTAAGATTTTATTATTGAGTAATTCAAAATATATATATAGGTATTAGTTCTCTAATTTTATTCTAGATTATAATACAAAAATATTTACTTTTTAACAAATTCCAAGCAGTATAGCTGAAATAAAAAGATGTCCAAAATGTCCGTTAGTATATGTAGAATCATGCAGGATCGGACGACTTAACATGCTTTTCAAACTGTGTGTACTATTACTCCCTGAGCGTGTTCTACAAGCTATACTACGTTGAGTATTTTGAAGAGCTCCACAACCTTCACCCTTCTGTATTCCGCAACCAAATTACACGCACAGACCAAAATATGCATCCCCATACCGTAGTCACAATCCCTACGTACCTATATAATATATAAATTCTCTGGAAACTCTTACATCTGTCGAACGCTGAAGATGTGGAATGCTTTCCCAGACAATGTATTTACCCATCAGCAGATGGTCAGATTCTTATACAGTATCAGCAGTTCGCCATTGGAACCGACTCCCTCTTCATATTCGTAAAGCACCATCACTTATATGTTTAAAAAATTTGCTCACTAAACCCTTTCATAAAAAGCAAGACGAGTCTACATAACTTGACTAAATCGGTATTTTATTATTAATTTATGTAAGTACTCGTATAGTTTTATTGTGTCAATATAGAAAAACTGCCTTCTGGAGCTCAGAATTTCTTTTCCAGAAGGCAGTGCTCACTAACTGAAATTATTTGATTTATTTATTTATTATTTAAGGTACACTAACAGGTTACAATTAATACATATCAAGCACAAATTTACAATAATTCATAAGGTCGGAATTGCAACCCAAGGGCAGTGTACACGGCATGCTACACATAGCTACTTCGATGATTAGAGTCAACAGTGTTTTTCAGTTTTAAAATTTTAGGTTTCATCCATTTCATCATTAACAATATATTAATACTATATCGAGAATAAATATGTTATTATTAATGTCAATTTATGTTAAAAGTTACATCATAGGTTATATATTAGTATAAGTCAATATAAGAATAGTAAAAAGTCACTTAGTTAGTT
Organism: Tinea semifulvella; assembly: GCA_910589645.1. NCBI lineage: Eukaryota > Metazoa > Arthropoda > Insecta > Lepidoptera > Tineidae > Tinea > Tinea semifulvella. The sequence continues at coordinate 12,093,402 of OU342586.1, forward strand.
TACAATCAATAACACTTGTCTCTTAAATATACTAACATTTGGGTTGAAAATGTCTAGATTCACAGTATCGCTGGAAAGGTCATTAAATAGTCGACACATATGGATAATAGGGTTATTATAAGAGCTGTTGATTTTATGGGTACCAATAATAAATGTTCGGTTCTTTTGTCGGGGATTACGCCAAGTACTAAATTTGAGAGAAGACAGCAAAGTAGAGGATTGAAGCAATGAGTGTGTAATTTTGTGCAGGTAAATGAGATCTTGTTGACTGCGACGAATAAACAGCGGGGTGACCTCAAAAGCAGACAATCTGTCACTGTAGGAGACAAATTTTCTTCCAAAGTGACATCGGTAGTTTAAGATTCCAAGGCACTTTTTTTGAACACTCGCAATACGTTTAGAGTGCACTTTGTAGTATGGGGACCATATAACTGAGCCATACTCCAGCAAACTGTGCACTAGGCTAAAAAAACTAGCACAATAAAGATTTAGGGTTCTTAAAATCCTTTGTGATCCTGCTTATGAAGCCCAGCTGTCTTAACGCCTTACTGGCTATATAGTCATAATGATCACGAAATGTCATCTTTTCATCAAACAGGATTCCAAGGTCCTTGGCCACAGATTTTCGAGCGAGAGTTTGACCTTCTTTTTATGTTTGATTATGATCCAATAAACGTTATTTTTTTATTATTTTTTTTATTTTATATTATTGTATGTTATAAGTTTTTAACTCAATTAATCTCTTTATATCAAATATTAGCGGTCATGCACCTTACAATCCCTGCTCACATCTCCCAAAGGTTAGCTGTTAGAAAATGTTTTTAGACATTAAGCTCGCCTATGTACTGTAAAATGTAATATTTTCTGTGCAATAAAGAATTAATCTATCTATTTATTCCTATAACCTGGAGTCATTCAAGCGGAGTGTGAAATAGGCCGCCATAATGACTGATGTCAGCCGTCTGTGGCGTCAGTTACTCCCATTCTTGGACCGCTAACACCTGATGAACGCGATATTACATGTCGTGTTCAGTATAATAAAATGACCATTTCTTAGCAGGTTTTAGGTCGGCACTTAAAAAGCATATGCTAATATTACAAAAACTTTACAGCAACTTACTTAATTTTCTTCTATTTATTATGATTGTTCTTTCTTGACTATTATTATTATCTATTTTAAACTTATATGTTAAACTGTTCATTTCGTGTTTCTTCCAATATAGTAAATGGTAATGTTCATCTCTGCGACCAGTGACTCACAAAAATCAGCTGAGCTGACTACCTACCTATTTATCGCCACACCTAAATGTATGTCTCGGTATATAGAAGCTTACATTTAAATATTTAGATTTATAGTCATAGTTTTTGTAACCATTTTAATTGCGATAAATTAAGTATTTTCTTTCTTTATTTGTAAAAAAGTGATAAAACCAAGTCGAAAATATAAAATAAAATGTATAATGATTTTAATATTACTTTATTGAAAAGCTTTTTGAAATATTCCAAAGTGGCTTATAACAATATCATATTAAACAGATAACTTTTTCCAGGAATCTGTACACATAGATTGATTCTCCGTGCGATTGCCACCCGGGTCACGTCCGCCAGAGAGGTAAGCTAAGCGTGGCGGTGTTATCCAACAAATTGATATTTTCTAGCTCCATCTACTACAAACAACTTCGATTGAAGCTCAGAATATAAAGAACTTTGCTAACCTTTTATGTAAAATACTTTGCCACATTATTTTAAACGGTTAAGTGAGCTTATTCAAAACTTTCGACCGTCTTGAGTTCACAGTTTAGGTGTAACTCTGTGTTCGAAATGAGGCACGTATCGCTTTCGCTTTAAAGTCTGCACGTTGCAAATTAATTGTATAAAATGTGAGCTTCGGGCGCTTACAAATTGAGTTGGAGACGTGCTTCGAGATATGTATGCAGTTCATTTTCAATTTCGCTTCATGATTATAAGATGCGCTTTGCAAGTTTGAAAGCACCATTTTGCATTCAATATGGTTTAATAATATCTTATTGAATTAAATGTTTCAGTAAGTGACTTTTTATTTATTTATTTTTTTAAAGCTGGTAAGATTGACATCCGTCTAAGAACCAAAGTTACCGATATAGCTTTTAAAATTAGCAAGCAAAAGTGGCAATGGGCTGGACACATATGCCGCAGAACCGATGAACGATGGAGTAGACGGGTCTGGAGTGGAGACAACGTACTGGAAGACGCAGAGTGGGACGACCCCCCGCCAGATGGACAGATGACATGAGGAAGGTCGCTGGTGGGGGATGGATGAGGGTGGCAGAAGATTGTGTGCAGTGGCGAGCCTTGGGGCAGGCCTACATCCAGCAGTGGAGAGACACAGGCTGATGATGAAGATGACAGTGTCAATACACGAGTTATAATTTTAAGTGTAGATTTGGGTAAAAATCACGTAGGATTTTTATTTTATTTTGTTTGTTGTATGGTTTAATTAGCATTCTACTTTGTAGAATGCTTCACTTATCTTGGTACTACCCATGACAAAAGTATCTGTTCTTCCTCTAATTTCACTAACGACGAAATAGACAGAGTAAGAATTACGTAAGTCAACGTTCGCGCGAACGTCGACCTCTGATTTGTTGATCTTGATTAGGGTGAGTATGAGTGGCGATATTTTTAGGAAATCTTCTCTGCACCGTAACTTAAGATTTTAATACTGAATAATTAAAAAAAAAAGTAATTTTTGGTCTTTAATAAATTTCACGCAGTATATAGTCGTTTGCACCTAAGTAACAAAATAGGGCTGCTGGAGTCCTTCGAGCGAAGTTTGAAAAACATCATGATAGGCCGGCATAATAGTAGGTACTGATGTCGGCCGTTTAAGACTGGCGTCAGTTGTTCCCATTCTTGGACCTCGCGTACCGCTTAACATCAGGTGAGCGCAATGTCACATGTCGTAAACCTAACATAAGAAACCTACATGGAAAATTTTATAATCCTAGCTCCGGTATTTTAAGCTATTAGTCTGTTAGGAGTTCTTGTTAATAATAATAGATAGTAGCGAATGTATCAGGATACATGCAAACACTTGAAAATTCGTGAAACTAGGCGCGCACTATCCGAGGGTGGCGGCGGAGGCTTTCATAAGGTGTCAGGTTATCACAATGTCGCTGTCAGCACGGTTATCTGCGACGCACACTCAACCAGCTTTAGCACCAATATTTTCATAACGAACACAATATTCACGCAGTTAAATCACGGATCCATTTTACATCGTAACCTTTATTCTACCAATTTGTTTTATTGCAATAACAATTTTTATTTCATTAAAATTTTCCCCCAGTCTGTCACTGATATATCAATTAATCAAATGGGGAACCAAAGGAAAGGAAAATATATTAAAATTATTGTTTGGTTATTTGTGTAAATATTATTAGTACCTATATGTATTTAATAGTAAATATTAATTTCAATAAAATAAATCGCTTTAACTCTTTGCACCAGCTTATTGCAGTTCTTAATTCACAAAGGTTATTTGGTAGAAAATGCATTTACGACATCAAGGTTTTTATTAATTTTTAAATAATATACAATAATATTTTTTCTATTTTTGAATTAAATAATAATAAAATAATTTTAATAAAACAGAATTAAAAGAAGTGATTGAGTATGCAAGGATAATGCATATGTTTCCTGAGCAACACTTCTGGAAGAAAATATTCAGTCGAAGACATGAAAATATAGCAAGACGGGGCAAGAAGCCAAACAGTATGAGAATTAAAGCTAGGAAAATCGTCTCAGAATTAATTAGTCTTATGAGAGTGCATTGCTGGTCGTGTTCGTGTTCGATGTGCACTTTATATTGATTTTGTTGTTTCACAGACAATATGCATTTTACGGAAGTGTACAATATCCTTCGCAAGAAAAGAAGAACAGAAAAAAGCTTAAAAATCATGTAACAATTTATAATTGTTTCATACATAATTGTATGTAAATAACAACCAATGCCCGCTCTTCTTCTTTTTATATTACGGAAGTGTAAAACACTCTTCGACAAGAAAAGAGAAACAGAGTAGATGGCATAAAAAAATATAACAAACATTTTGTATGAAAATAACAAGCAATGCCCGCTCTATCTTATATTGATCTCTTTAATCATTTTACATTGTGTTGTAACATAAATGCAAAGCTTCAGATAAAGGACGTATCAAAGTCTTTTACGACATGTTATTGTTCTCATAGCTATTGTTGTCAATTTTGTCAGAATTCAATTTTAGTTAACACATTGTCGGGTGAGAAACAATGTTTTAAACAGTGAGTTTAACGTTGCATAAGAGGTTTTATGGATTTTGCATTCGTCTCGCTCGCACAATCCAATATATTGAAGTGTACTTTTGAGAAATGTAGTCTATCAAGTTTCTAGGTAATAAAATTGAGGACATTTTGGAGATATATTACATACATGACGCGGTGATGGCTTGGTTGTAAGAACGCGTTCCTTAAATCATATCAAGGTCGGCTCAAACCCACCCGTCATGTACCAATGAGAAATACACTTACATACATTTGTCAAAGATTTACAACACCACCGTTCTTGTGCCTCGGAGTGCACGTTAAGCCGTCGGTCCCGGTTCCACTAATACTAACTTGTAGAATCGTTAAAAAATTGTCATTAAAACTTGACATCATATCCTCGCCAAGCCGTCTGGCCAGCGTAGCGAGTGTAGGCCGAATTCTCCAGATATATGTTCTGGAAGGCCCATCTCCAGCAGTGGAGGTCTAGGACGCTGTGTTCTAGGGCCTGTAGTGATGAATGATGATTACATACATACGAGTACATACATAATTTCACGCGAAATCCCTTGCGGGGTAGGCAGAGACAATTGAGCGCCATTTGACACGATCACGACATACCTCTTTCGCTTCGTCGACATTCATCAACCTCTTCATACATGCCCTTTTGTTACGAAAGCTTTTTAATTTACTTTCAGCTAGTGATGTATTTATTTGATCGTGATATATGAGTCTCGGTCTGCCAGGGCCTCTTTTACCCACAACTTTCGCATTATATACCTGGTGAAGATATATTAATCATATATTTATTTTAGTAAAATTTAGGAATCGTTATAATTGTTTTTTCTCTGTTTAAAATTAGGCAGCAGTGAAGGTCCAGGTATTCTAGGAGCCTGATGATAAACTTAATTTTGAAACTTGATTGCAAGCTATTTCTTTTTTTGTAAAATTATAATCAAAATAGTGTGCGGAGAGATATTCGATGAATTTTGAATTCGGAATAAGCTTGCAATCTAAATTCATAGAGGGTCAGTGCCAGATCGAGTGGCACGAGTGCACTGGGTTGAAATACGTGCCTATTTAAAATTCTACGAACAAGTGTCACATATTATAACCTCAATTTCACCTAGCATTATATTTATGTTGTTTAGCTGTTAATTTCTGTAGGGTAGAATTTTTATTTGTATATTTACTGCCTCCGTAGTCTAGCGGTTAAATCCGTGGATTTAGACACAAAGGTACCGGGTTCGATTTCTGGCTAACACAATAATTTAACTTATTGGTGATATTTCTCGAGTTTGGTACGCTAAGGACATCGACGAGCCACTTGTCATGATGGGCCTATAGTAAAGTTGACTAAATGTGAATTTGATTTCTGACCACTCTTAAAGATACGTCGGGATGATATTTCACTTTTTTTTTTAGTTTTTTAATAATGTATGTAGGTATATGGAAACATATTTATAATTTTCTTAGTTTCATAAAAAAACGATGGTCTAGATCTAGTCTTAGATCTTATTAAAAAAGATAAGGTACGAATACATTACATGTAAAATTAGCAAACTACGTCTAACTGACGTACTTGAATTAGTAGTAAGATAGCTATTAAGCCGTAAAGACGCCACGACCTCATTTCTACTGCATTAACTCTATTCTCATGCGTATTCTGACATATCCACGTCTCGCTTTCATACCTAAGTGTTGGTACCAGCATGGCATTGTGTATGGTGATTCGAGCTTTGACACTGACATTTCGTCTGGCGATCAGTGACCCCAGGGCACCATTGACATTACTTCTCGCTTTCACTCTTCTTTCAACGTCCCTATCATACTTCTCATCCGCAGTGAAAACACTGCCCAGATATAATTTCATTTACTTGTTCTAGAGTTATAAAAGCCGCAGATAGGGCAAGAATTGATGCATTTGAGATGTGGTGCTGGCGTCGTTTGCTTAATATTCATTGGTGATACACGATCGTTTCACCTTATGTTTACCCGAAGTTTTTTTTGTTTTTACGGGTTTTATTTATACAATAAAGTTAACAGGATTCATTCAATATACTCGCACTCAAAGTTTAACTGCTGCAAAATAGTCACTGAGTGGCTTTACACTCAGTCATATGATGATACGGAATGTTTTTTAAAGGTAATTATATAAAGGGATAATATGTACCTACGTAATTTTTGATTTGTTTTACTTTTTGATAAATTTCGCTGTGACATCTGCTATTTAAGGAGCACAGTTTTTAAATACTTATTATACATATATAAATCTCATACACACCCTCTCACACACACTCACACATATATCACGAACACATAGAGAGGACATACATCATTTATTGTTGTAACATTATAACACGGAAGAGCACCGATATCCCGCACTACAGGGCAACCTCGTGTAGGTATCACAAACACATCACCCTATGTTGTTCACCTATTGTACATCTGTATACTTTTGTGACAATAAATGATTTTATTATTATTATTATTATTGGACCGCACGACGCACTAACGTTTCCGTGCTCGAAGAGCTCAAACTTGCTAAGGTACAGAGACTTTCTGCCGTCTGCTTTACCCGAATTCTGCAATATTTTGGCCACATTGCTAGAAGAGGCGCCGACAATCTGGAAAAACTCTTAGTAACGGGAAAGGTAGACGGTAAAAGAACAAGAGGAAGAAGCCCCAAACGATGGTCCAGTCAGGTGACTGACCACCTAAACATCCCAGTACACCAAGCCATCCACTACGCCGAGGACCGCAACCACTGGAAACGGCTAGTGGATGGACTGCGACGGAGTCACGATCCCCAACAGTGGGGTATCGACTAAGGAGGAGGAGGAGGAGGTTCTAGAGTTTCGTCATTAATCTTTATCGCCACGGTTGTCGTCGTTCTTCTCTGAAACATTAGTACCTTGTATTGATAACAATTACACCTACTAAAACTGGACTAAAAGTTTAGGTACACCGTAACTTAGTTGCGGTAACTAGAAAAGTGACCAAGCAATCAGTCTGCTCCACCAGCGCAGTAGAGTTAGTGGTACCGGAAATTTAATAGCCAAGTATAACGTGAACACATTTAACCGAATTTCCTTTCCATTTCAAGTAGGTAAAATATTTAACTGGAGGCTTGGCAAGCGCATACAAAATTAGTAATATACCTAACAATGGTGTGTGCCAACTTTTCACGCTCATGAAGGAAATTCACTTAGTCTATATTCTTGGCTTCAGGCGCTCCAACAAAAGGCCGTAGTTACACCGCGAACGGTATAATTTGATTGTAATATTTATGTACTTACCCTACTATACGACATTATTTCTTATTTATTTAAAACTTTATTGCACACAAATATACAAAGACGTGACATAATGTCGCTTGACATTCTCTGCCTGTCAGACCTTTGGGACAACGAACACATTTATGTGAGGTAGGTGCAATATTACAATTAAAATTAAATATATTGAAAATATAAATCTATAGACATAGCTGGGCACCGTTAATCAATTAGTTAACTTCGTTAATCAGTTACAAAAAAAGTTAGCTTCGTTAAACGTTAAAGCGTTACATTTCGGAAGAATTAACGGAAGTTAAACGTTAATCCGTAATATGTGTAAAATTGCATTTTTATGTCGTTGCGTTAGTGAACTTATAAAACCTGTTCTTTCTTTAGGTTCTGGAAGTTAACAGGTTAATATATATTATTGTCAGAATGAGTTCTCTTTTTTGTCTTGCCTCGGTTAGAGCCCGCCTTAACAATCTCTTCAAACTGTACGTATTGTGACTCATGTACCCTTCTTACATGTTGTTTCAAATTATTCAGGCTTGGTACATGAACTTTTGGTGTCTTTCGGCAAGCAACGCTTACAAGCAAAAAGTATTTGCTGACCCGATCTGGATACAAATTCCACATACTCAGTCAAATGTGGCCAAGGATTCTCATCAGGACCGCTGAAATCCGATTCCATGATATAGTTTTAATTACTACACTGCACAGTACACTTTTCTATATAACTAATTACACTGCACTCTTCTTTATTAACACGCAAATTATCACTGACAGTAATTTATAATAACAACAAACACAACACTCGTGACTCTAAGCACTGGCGCTAGCACTTCGCAGGTTACTTACTCGCACGCGTCGGCAAAACATATCTAGTTTTGTTTTTGTCTCACGCGCCGCCGCGCCCGGCACTTGTCGTTTCATACTTGTCTGAACCTGTTTTTCGCGACACACCGCGGTGCCGTGCGGTAAATAGTGGCATTGGATTAACGATTAACGGACTTCTGCATATTAACAGAAGTTAACGTGTCCGTTAACATTTTTAAAAGTTAACTTAAAAGTTAACCCGTTAATCAAAATGTTAACTTCGTTAATTAACGATTAACGGATTAACGAGTTAATGCCCAGCTATGTGTATAGAGTAATATTTAATATAAATTACATACGAATACATACACAAATACATATAGAAACTATATAAATAAGTTACATTATTTATATACTACATGATAACTGATGTAGGATAACAATAAGCAACAACCAATGAAAGTTTTATGAAAATTATGAACCCAAAAGTGTCTGTAAACTAATATTTTAAATATAGCTCTGTTTGGAGCATCTTCCTCCGTCAGCGTCGGTGGGTCATTCCAAAGCTTTGCTTGCACAGCCACAACTGCAAACGACTTGAAGATACAACCGGTGCGGAGAGAGGGGATAGCGAAGAATTCTGTCATGATGCGAGCCAAGCAAAGTGAAGCTGTCCTTATGGCATTTGGGGGTCGCAGGCTTGTATAATATGGAGAATAGTAAGCAGAGTACATCGGATCTAGGATGAACAGCAACTATGCGACCCAATCTACATTTGAGGGGTGGAAGGTTGTCTTTATGAGCGAGAAACTTTTTTATATTTAATCAAAAAAATAATTAAAATCGCACTTACAAATAAATGTGCTACAAATTGTTCCACCCGTTCAAATTATTACAATCACAAAGCACAATCGTATCGCTGAAATCTGTTAGGAATTTTATCACGTTACACAGTTGAATGTTCAGTTTTGAGTTTACACGCGGGCTGCGCCCAATCACGCGTACTTTTCAGTTATACGCCCGTGAACAGGTTTAGATAACACCTCTATTCTCCCGATATATACATATTTAAATGATATTATGCCAATGCTATCGAACATACGAGTACATACATAACTTTTATTTATCTTACTGTTTAGTGTGACTATGCCACACACTTTAAAAATATAATTATATTTTAATTAATTGTTATATATTTCATTACAGCCCCTAGAACACAGCGTCCTAGACATCCACTGCTGGAGATGGGCCTTCCAGAACTGCAGAATTTGGCCAACACTCGCCACGCTGGCCAGACTGCTTGGCGAGGAATATATTTATTAATAAAAAATAGTACAAAATGTTATAATTTTGAATTAAATTTAAACACAAATTACTATTAATTTATATATATATATATATATATCTACTAAATAATTAAAAATACAACTGAAAACTAAAATTAAGAAAAAGCAAAATAAATTATTATAAATAAAAAAAATGCTCCAAATCGCTGCCAATGGGCAAAGTGCCAAGGATACTGGCAGCATTGCCACGTTGAATGGCAATGCTGATCCTTTGATCCAAATATTGCCCAGCTCTCTTGTCTCCCGAGACATTCTATTTTTAATTATTTTGATCGGTTGTTTCGACGGAATAAAAATATTATTACGGCTTAACTATATCTAGCGTCGTAAATGTAAATTGGTGACTCCGAATATAAAATAAAATGAAAAAAAACACAAATATTTAAGACGCTAGATATTGTTTATTAATAAAACGTAACTTGAATATTCTTAATCTGTCAACAATCCAAACATGTCATTTTATAACAAACGATAAAAAAAATATATATATATATATTTTTAAAGTGTGTAGCATAGTCACCACACTATCAAATATTTTAGACTGCTTTAAACGATTGTGGCTTGCAAACTAGCTCATCTACGGCGCTCTGTGTTGTGAACAGAGACATGTAAAGTATCATCACGACCATTTCCCTTTTGGGGTGGTCAGAAACCACGCTTACTATAGGCCAATCATGACAAGTGGCAAGCTCGTCGATGACTTCAGCGTACCAAACTCGAGAAATATCACGTATGATATGTAAATAAATACATTTACATTAATAAATATTTTTGTGTCCCGACCAAGAATCGAAACCGGTACCTCCGAGTCTAAATCCACGGACTTAACCGCTAGACCACGGAGGCAGTTCAGACAGACCAGGAAATATACTGTATAAAGACAGTGCAAGAAACGAAACGGTATGAGAGTCAAAGCTAGACCAATCGGTACAGAATGAATTAGTGTATGACAGACATTGCCGGTTATGGCTGTGTTCGACGTACACTTTTAAATTGATTATTTTGTTGTCACGGAAGTTCTTCTTCGTCATGAGAACCTCGTAATATTTTTTTACTAAGTATATGTTTAATTTTATTTATTTTATTTATTTCTCTATTCCAGCCACTTTAGAACCCACGGGCTTATTTAGAGATGATGGCAAGAGACCTGACGGTATGACCTTAGTTCCTTGGAGTTTGGGAAAATCACTAGTGTGGGACGTCACATGTGTAGACACGCTAGCAACTTCCCATCTTCAAGGAACTACTGTCAGAGCTGGTGCGGCGGCAGAACAAGCTCAAAACGTCAAGCGCCGCAAATATATAAACATTTGCAATGATTATATATTTGTGGCCTTTGCCGTCGAAACCATGGGACCGTGGGGCCTCGAGGCAAAAACTTTATTTAAAGAAATATCTAAAAAACTAGTCGACGTCTCTGGTGACCCACGGGCTGGCAGCTTCCTCGCTGAAAAGATTAGTATTGAAATTCAACGAGAAAATGCTGCCAGTGTTTTGGGCACCATGCCACTGGACAATGGCCTGGAGGAAATTTTTATATTATAAGGTATGTATATTTTTTTTATTATATTTAATTTGTTATTTAGATTTAGTTTATTTTTTTAAGTTAATTATTATATTGTAATTCTTTTATATTGTTTGTATATTACTTCGAATAAAAATTTTATTTTATAGACAATTAATTTGTTTTCTCTTTTTACTTTTTTTTAATATAATATTGATTTAGTATAATGTCGAATTCGATGTGTGTCAGTAAAATGTAAATTCTTAAAATAATATGGTCACTGATGACGCCGCTCCAAAGAGAGGCGAAATATTTGGCAAAAAATATTTTAAGCTTCAATTTATATATTTTACCAAGTAAGAAACACATCTAACACATTTTATTTGTTGCAGATAAAATAATAATAATAGTTTATTGACACAAAATAAAATATACATATTGAACAAAAAGTAAAAATTACATTGTTGTACATGTTTAATTTAGTAGAGGACTTCTGTCCCCTATACTAAGGTTGCCCTGGTCTTATAGGGGACAGCTAGTTGGCACTATATAATAAAAAAGAAAAAAGAAAGATAATATAAAATATATGTTTAGATTAATTCTTATTTTAGATATTTATAATGCATAAATCGAGTACAAATGTATACGAAATGGTAGTCCCAACATGATTAAAACAACTTTTACAGCGTGATAGCTTCGGACGATTTGGTATAGAAGTTGAATACTCTGTTGTAAGCTTGGAAGCGTAGGTAGGCGTATATATGTTAATCACTTTTTGAAAGTTAAAATCGAAGCGATTTGTTATGCGAGTATTACAATACGAGTAGTTCTAGGTTTTTGCATTATTTATTTTAAAATATAACACTAGTGAGTGCCTAATTAATGTTCAAATGAGAAAGCATAAACATATTGCCGGGCTAGAGCGAAAACCAACAATATTTTTTTTAGTAAAAAAAGTAAAGTATCATTACAACCGATTTCCTTTCGGGGTGTTCAAAAAACACGCTTATAAATAAGCAGATTTTCATTTATCCAACTTTACTATAAGCCAATCATGACAAGTGGCAAGCTCGTCGATGTCTCCAGCGAACCAAACTCGAGAAATATCACAAATAAATTAAATAATAATTAAATGTATTTATTTACATTAATACATATTTTTGTGTCCCGACCAGGAATCGTACCCGGTACCTCCGAGTCTAAATCCACGGACTTAACCGCTAGACCACGGTGGCAGTCCTATATATACAAGATAATATATGTATATCAAAGTTTAAATTCACAGACATAACCGCTAGACTATGCATCTTTATTATTAAATATAAAATCAATGATACTAGATTCCTTAATTATGTTAAACGAAGGTGCCAGTCTAATTGACAAGGTCTGTTTCTTCCATTGACATGCTGCAGAAACTGTAAGAGAAGCTAAATATCTGCTGGAAGAGGGAAGAGGAATTACAAGTACATACCATCTTTTTCGTCGGCAAATACTAAATCATTAATTTGTATTATATATTAATTAATAAACCATTTAATTATCACTATCACTACATATGTTAATATGTTAATACATAATGTTATTAATAATGTTAATGTTATTAAGAATACTTATTATTACATTCTTATTTATTATATTTATTATTTATTACATTATATTCTTATTGTTTTTGGGTTTATATAAATATATATAATTTTAGTTATATATAAGATATGTATGCCAAATTGTTATTTATATGTTTAAATTTAGATATTAATGTCTTTCTGTATTTCATTCTTAATATTGTTTACTGCATGCTGTGTACAAATATTAGGTTGGCAAACTTACCACTTATTTATATCACTGTATTCTGTCAAATGTTTTGTCTGTTAACTGTTTTTTGTACCGTAATAAATAAATAAATAAATATTATAAAATAAAGTACTCAGCCGCGTCTGTCTGTTTGCGATAAATTAAAAACTACTGCACCAATTTTCATGCTGTTTTTAGAAATGGATAGGGTGGTTCTCGAGAAAAGTTCAAGTATATATTTGTTAAGTTTTAGTATACATTTTTTGTACACGTTTTTTTCCAACACCTAACGATATTTGTTGGAGGTGTTTGAAAAAAACAAGCCGTCTTGGAGCTTTCAACTAAACCTTTTGATATATAACAAAATAATGTATGGTGGAATTGTGTATCTTATATAGGTCAACAACGAAAGACTGAGATGGCATGTCGTATGTCTATCTCTTAAGAATACCATACTATATCCATTTGAATACTATAAACATAACCCTTTCAGCACGGACAATACTAAACGTGCGTTATTACAAAAAAAACTAGCCGTGTCACCAATTTTTGTTTTGCCGATCCGAAATTGCCTCGATATGATCTAGCTACTTAGTATTATATATTATATAAAGTATAGGCAAAATTACGATAAATTATTTGTGTATTGTAAAACATTACCTGTTGAAGAAAAAGTTAAATTATTAATAGCATTAGAAGAACAGAATAATTACACACACAAAAAACAAATTATTTCTCAACATATAATTACTAGGAGACATACAAATAGGGAACTGGTGGAAGGGAACATCCATGGCAACTACTACGGCAGGAGGACGCGAGAGTATCTACTTCCCAGAATACTAAATAGTCTATCTCAAGAAATAAGAATAGAAAAACTTTCCAAATTTACATATAAAAACAAAATTAAGAAAGAACTACTCGAAAAACTGAGTAGCAAAATCGATAGATTATTTGTGTAAAAAAAAACGAATCTATTATAGTTGTGTTTTATTTTATTTAATGTTTTATAAACTAAAGTGTGCTAGTATATCATTGTAATGAGAGCTATCTGCCGATAAACTATTTTATAGTTTGGCAGAATAATGTTATATTTAAATGTTATGATATAAGGAAAAAAAAAAAATTATAATAAAAAAAATATATATATATTTATTTATTTATTATTATTAGGTACACACAACAGAAATGAGTACAAAACATTTTTTAAATTTCAAATCTTTACAATACAGTTCCAGTATCATCTCCAAAAGCATGTGCACACAGCATGCAGTTATGAAACATTATCTATATTAAATTGTTAGAGCTAGTGAAGTCAAAACATTACCCAACGCACGGCACTTTAAAAAAACGACAACGCACAAATATGCAGAGAGGGGTTTTGTGGAATTCCCTAGAGGAGGAAATTTTTCGCCATTTATATCAGATATTTAGATCTAAAAGTTTTTGTCGAGCTGAAAGGGATAGTCAATAAAGCTATTTACACAAATACAGTATTAATCCTTATCATTTTAAATACGTTAGTTGGCTCGAACATTTTATGAAGATTATTTTTTCCCTAAACACCAAGCAAATTAAATAAATACCTTGGGACATACAGCAAAATGAAAATAATGCGCAACGAAATTAATTTCGTGTCACTGTTTACACGGGCAAAGCCGGGTAAAACAGCTAGTTACATATAAATTATTCTATCAGCAATGTTAATGCTGAAAATTAAATCGTTTTAATACCTACAGCTATCGACATAGCAGTGCATAAAGCACACATAATTACACAATAAGTCATGCACGGTCACGTGTGCTGTCGCTCGTGATATTGTGAAGTGGTCCGTGTTTGCAAACATAGCGCAATCCTCACTTTGTGTGAAGCTTTACGAATAAAAATGCAGCAATTAGAATTGCAGCACACGAATAGCCGGATATGTTTTGAATGTGCTTTGTGTACAATAAGGCACCGACACTGTTAAAAATGGATGGATGGAAGGCCCAAGTCCAACAGTAGAGATTTAAGAAGCTGATGGCGGATGTCATTGTACGAATTTACCTTACTCGATTCAGTCACTTTTCGAAATTTTAACCGTAAATTTGTCGTATGCCATACGCTGGATGAAAAAGGTTAAGTTTTTTTTTGCGTTTTGGCATTAGTAACAATTTGCCAGTGTCAAAGTTAGGGAAAGACGGGTTAAATAAAAGGGATTCGAAAATATTGGAATAGGATCAAATAAGTATTTATAAGTATAATAATATTGAATTAATACAAATATAAGAGACTAAGACTACTAAATAATGAAGAATATACAATAAGGATAATTGGTTATATTTATATTTTAATATTATTATCTACAATGAATGAACCAATGATATTATATATGAATTTACTTCGCTTATTATAAACAAGTAGGGATGAAATATTAGTAGGAAATGGAACTCGGAGTAAAATGAGAGAGGATATAAATAAGGAGCGGTCATATAAAGGGCAAGAAAAAAATATATGATTCAAATCCTCCACGTCCAATCCACATTCACACATGTCGCTGTTCACGATATGTAGCCTCGCAAGATGAGAGGCAGAAGGTTAAGTTAGAGTGAAGATTGTAAACGCGTGGAATGCCTATGAGAACATCTAGCATTTATGCTAACGATATAAATATCCACTACAACAGATAGTGTCTATAGTATACAAATGCAATAAGACAGTTCAATGGTTTGTGGATGTTGCGCAAGGATCCCTGCGGTTTGGCTAAGGGATTCGCAAACGTTAAACAAAGTTTTGCTTAAACGCCTCAGCCAGATATTTACTTAGCTAAACTTTGGTGTACCATTTGAACCCAAAGTAACATTAAGAATATGTTTTTTAACTTACTAAATAATAATAATTGTACATTTATTTTGACATAAAAATTGTAGTTTAATACAATTTTTATGTATATTTAGATTGTAAGCTGACACAGCCTCTTTAGAGCTACGAATTAATTTATTAACCTGACATGTGTAATTTATTTTAGTCTATAAGCTGACACGGCCTTTTTACAGCCACGAATTAATTTTAACTACCTAGTTTTAAGCAAAAACTTGTTTATGGCAACAGTGTTTTAGTCGAAGATGATGGTATAGCTGATATGATGGGTCCACCCATAGTAGCTGCTGGTTATTTTATAATCTACATGATAATAAACTATGGCGAAAAAATGTATTGACAATATCCAAGTATTGTTTGGGACAACTAAAGGAAATAAATGATTTGATTTGATTTACTTAACATTTTCATTATTACAGCCCCTAGATTTGGCCTACACTCGACGGCTTGGCGAGGATATGATGTAAATTTTTAATGACAATTTAGTAACGATTCCACAAGTTAGTATTAGTGGAACCGGGACTGACGGCTTAACGTGCTCTCCGAGGCAGGGCAACGGTGTTTTTGTAAATCTATGACAAATGGTACATGCCGGGTGGGTTTGAACCGTACTTTGTAGGATTTAAGAAACTTGTTCTTACAACCGAGCCATCATCGCGCCAGTACAGTTATGCAGTCTATTTTTATTATATATTTCTTATGATCTCAGACGTTTAAACCATAAAGGAACCTACATACTTACCTACGTACCCGTATATTTAATAATTTTACATATTAATAATAATAATAATAAATATTTCCAGACAGGTCACACAGCGCCATCTAGTTTCCGTGGTAAGCTACGAGGCTTGTGTTACGGAAACTAGATGGTTGATAAACTACATATTAAACTTTTTTTTTTTTTGTAAATATATACTTATTATACATATAAACACCCAGACCGAGACAAATTATACAATGTACAACTTGCCCCCGGTGAGAATCGAACCCACGACCTCCCGAGTTCACAGCAACGTTTCTTACCACTAGACCACGGAGGCGATATTACACCTACTACGTGATTTTATATTTTGTGTGCAATATAAAATTTTAATATTATTATTATTATTTAATAAATCTGCCTCCGTAGTCTGGCGGTTAAGTCCGTGGATTTAGACTCAAAGGTACCGGGTTCGATTTCTGATCCTGATTGTGTCCCACAATTATTTATTTCATATCAGTAACGGCGGCCTGCACCAAAGGTGTATGAATCACCTCGTTTAGATCCTGCCGGGGAAAACGTGGGAAAGTCCCCATCCCCAACCCAGGCCCATTAGTCATCCGGGCTTGGACGACCCCACTGTCTGTGTATCTTAAATAACAATAATAATATAAGTAATAACCTCACGTACATTTGTTTTTATTCAATTATACGCAAAGCTTCATTTGAAAATCGATTATATGCAAAGAAAATTGAGATTGTAAATGTTTGGAGTAAATGTTTCGCTCGTTGTTGTGCTCACGTAGAGGAAAGTTTACAGGCAGCCAGTTCCCGCCAAACTTCCGGGGACTCCCCGAATAAACCGGACGATAACATTCACCCCATGACGTTAACTGTAAATTTCATTTTCGTACCATACTTTCAGATTTATGAATGGATACATAGAATATTTGTAACGCATAAAGATGACGTCAATAATTTGTATCATTTGATAAGTATTTAAGTAGGTACCTATTGTTGATATTTTTATCCCGTTTGTTGAAAGATTTTTTTTAATAAAGTGGTAATTTATTGTGTCCAATGTATTTTATATCATGGTGGATAACGTTTAATTTAACTGAAATAAAACACGATATAGAAAAAAAAATAAAGTATCATCACGTCCGTTTCCCTTTCGGGTCGGTCAGAAGCCACGGTTCTAAACAAGCGGATTCACATTTAGCCAACTTTACTATATGCCAATCATGACAAAAGGCAAGCTCGTCGATGTCTCCAGCCAAACTCGAGAAATATCACAAATAAATTAAATTTTAATTAAATGTATTTATTTACATTAATAAATAATATTGTGTCCCGACCAGGAATCGAACGAAATCCACGGACTTGACCGCTAGACCACGGAGGCAGTTTGCAATAATTGTATCATTCGATAAGTATTTAAGTAGGTACCTATTGTTGATATTGTTATCCGGTTTGTTGGTTGTTTGTTTTTAAATAAAGTGGTTATAAGTTTTAAATTTTTAATATTATTAATATATAACAATAATTGTGTCCAAAGTATTTAATATCATTTTAACTAAAATAAAACGCGTTATAAGCCAAATTTAATTAAACACAATCTAATTAATAGACAAGTATTGTCTAAGGATAACCGTACGTTAGTATTCGTATAGGCTTAGAATAATAAAGCCTAGAACAGAACAGAAAAAAGGAAAAAAATATCTACGAGTATATTAAGCCACTACGTAGTCTATTAGCAGATAGCTACCATGAGCCAAACATCTGGCCAAGAAGTTGTCCAAATGGCTGTCGGAGAAATATATATAGGATGGATGTATAGGCAGGCAATTATTTCAGACACAATGTTATGTTATATTGGAACATTTATTTTGTATTTCCAATGCATTGTGACACTAAAACCGTTATAATCAAACAAAAATCCCGAAAGCGTTCTAAGCGTAATTATTCTAAAGAGTATAGGTAAGTACATATGTTTATTACTCTGTTATTCTAACAAATATATAGGATAGACAGGGCTACGGAAATTACCTTCAGACAACATAGGATGCGGCTGTAAGTAGGATACCCTGTGTTGAGAGTTTTAAGCCGTGCATTGTCACGGTTTATGACACTGTAAAAACAAGTTACTTCCACTTTGTTCTTTATGCTTAAAACAATAAATATTTAAGAGGCTTTAAGGCTTTTACAGCCCTCTCGCTTGCACAATCCAATATTTTTTTAGGATTTTTCCAAATTACTTTTGAGAAATGAAATTGTATTTTTTTTATTGCCAAATCGGTCAGTTGCATACAGAACGGTTAATATAACCTATGTTCAATATATATATATATTTTTAATGTCTAGAATATAATTTATTTCAACAAAATAACAATAATAACAAAAAAAAACATAAAACTAAATATATAAAATCATCTAACATTCATTCACATTCAATCATTCATTCGTTCCTTCAAACATACCTGCTCCATCCTCACATCCTATCCATCTCACTCGCTTTCTGGTTCCTCTGATCCTTAAGCTTATAGCCCTTATTACAGAAATTTGTATTTTTGTTTTTAGCCAGCCTGCAACTTGTGAGAATGGCTTCTGCCATTTTTCAGAAAGCCGTGAAGCGGTCTTTTTGACAAAAGCCGCGTACTCAGCACCTAATGAGCCATCACACGAGATAACCAACGGCGTAAATGAAGCTCTGAGATCTTCTGCTGCCCTGTCGTATTTACGGTGTTTCTCGTGTGAATGGGTTTGGGAGATGCTTCCCCAGGTACGGGTTCCGTATGAGGTTGCGTCAGCATTAACAATGCGAACATCAAAAAACGCTTTCCTCGCTGGTTCCCATACTCCGTGAAGCATTAAGTCTCCCACAAGTGCGGGCTGACTGAAAGTTGCATCTCGCATAATTGGCTCAATTGTTCCAGTTCATTATTTGATTTATTTATTATTTTTATTTATTATTTCATTAATTGTTCAATATTTTGATATACCTCCTACTCTGTCATGAATGTATCTGCAAAAGATCAATAATACACAAAATATTGGTTATTCATCCAAATGAGAATGCCTAGTTTTCTTAGAGAAGTGGGCCCAATAAAATGTGCTCGTGCCATACTGATTTCTTTTTTATTTGATAGTTAATATATTGTGTTTTCATAATGTGTAATTCATTTTATTTATTTTACCCTAGCATAACGACAATTGACATAACTTGTTTTTCGTTAATAATTACATACATAGTTTCGATCCCGCCAATTTAAAATCAAGTCTTTTATCTATCTATAATAAAGTACTTGATCATAATAAAGAACCTAATCGTATAAATGGTGCTATATAACTATTTCATACAAAAAAAATACCCAATTGACTATTCAATTAAATTATATTTTAATGTAAAACAGATGTTGTAATTAAATTTAAAAAAAAATCACAATTAATTGTTATGACTATTGAATTGTATTTAGTTGAGGCACGCTGCAAAAAAGTTGGGGCCTGGTTTTGGGCAATCTCTTTTATTTTACACTTACGCCAACGAATAATCCAATCATCAAAACATTTTGTAAACGGTTTGTCCGGAATTGAGTTCAGCTCTCGCCGCGAATTCTCCTTTATGTCTTCTACCTCATATCCTAGTTCGTAAAGTGTGAGATGATTTCTCAAAAAAAAAAAACATCAAAATCGATTTAGTAGTATAGGCGTGAAGTATCATCACGATTTTATCCCTTTCAGCCAAGCTTTTAAATTGCAAATAAAAGTGCAACATGGGAATGCAGCCAGTGTACTTGATACCTTTAATATTGTAATAGGTAACTATTACAAATATTTTATACTTTTATTTAATAATAAATAACTTTAATAAATAGTTCTTAGTATTGATAATCAAACTAGTACATGTAATCATATTTTATCCATTTGCAAACATACTAATATGTGGGTTGAGCATTGGTGTGTAACATGGTAATCAGGCTTTGTTTGTTTAGTACTATCAGAATCTATAATCTAAACGTGATGAGAGGGATATTAGCAATATGATAATCCCAGGAGTTCGCTTATTCATTAGTCGAACCATGAAACTTAATTACTACGTGTATGTACCTAAAGTTGTTCAATGTTTTGCGCGAACGTAGTAGAAAACGCCAAAGAACAACTTTGTAATAATAATAATTTGGTAAGTACCTATTCTTATAAAAAAACTCTAAAGATACATACTCGTATATTGTATAGCAGTATTTTAGTAAAACTCGGGGTTAAAAAAAAATTAAAATTCGTAAATAATACTTTTTGGAACTTTTTTAAAAGTGTTTTTTTTAGTCTCCTTGAACTTGACAACGTATTTTGATAATGCAATAATATTGTATAAGTAGGTAAATGATTGTTATTTTCTGTGATGTTTATTAAAACGGTTATTCATATTTTCACATGGTACTTTATAATCTATTAAGAACAAGATAGGTTTGTAGGTCAACATAGATGTAACTAAGAGCCATTTTAACTAAGAAATAACGTTTATCATTTAATTTTAATATTTGTTGAGTTAGATAAGATTGTATGTAGTATATGGTAGCCAGTATAGTGTGTAGTATATGTATTATTGTGTACATATTTGTATGTATGTGTATTTATTTTAATATCTAGTGTATGTAAGATTAAATGAATTTATTTGGCAACGTTTCTTACAATCGTTTGCACCTAGCCTCATGACTGTACTGTTCTGTATTGTCCCAAAGGTTGGCTGCTAGAGAATGCCTAGCGGCATTAAGCCCGCCCTTTGTACATAGTGCAATAAAGTTTTAAATAAATAAATAAGAACAAAGTTTATAACATCAACTTCTATTTGTTAGTAAATTAATGATTTATTTTAAATTCTTTTTTTACTAAAACTTAAAATTAGAAACATAGGCACTCGCCTACCTAATACCTGTTAGTTTTGTTGTTTTTTCTGAAAACTAACCTTAGAGATGTTGAGAAAGCTTTGTGAATATGTTACGGGGTCTATATAAAAAAGCCCGTTGTTATTTTTTATTAATTTATAGATTAACTTTTTTTGTGCTCAGGACTGACTACGAGCTGGTTAGCAATAGACATCTCCCTATTTTTATTGCGCAATAACGCGCTCACCATACACCATTCTGCTCCTCTCCCTACCCAACCATATGCTGTATGTTTCCGCCAATACCGTCTTGCAATCTCGTTTTTTATAGTAAAAAAAAATACAAAAAAATCATTTAGGTAAGTTAAATAAAGTATAAACTTAAGGATTAATTCAATTACCTTCCCTAAAACTACAAGCAGCGCCACACTCGTTGCTATTTTATTTGACTGTAATTTTAGAATTTGTATGATCGTGCGCAAGCGCTGCGACATGTAAATAAATATTTTCGCTCTGTTATTGTGTCTACGTATCGTGCGATTCCTTCCCAGTAATATTTTTTCAAGGAAATAAAAAATCACAAAACGTCCCGTAATATACAGCGAGTGAGCCGAAGTATTCGTTATGGTATTTGCTACACCTAGTCAAGTCGGTCATATGTTTTCCAATATGAAGCTGAAAGGCAGGTGTTCAACGTAATATGTAACTCACAATATTGTTCCTATGTCACAGTAGTCAAGATGTCAAATGCAACGTGCTGGTTGAGAGAGTTAGGACGTTTCGCAGTTGGTACAGAACGAGCCCTCCCTTCAGAGTATCGCGAGTGCCACTACAGACTCTCACGAGCGCTTCTCAGCGACGATATTCGCGAGGCGAGCTGCTGATCGCTGCATCCCTTTTTCTCGTGCCGGGAATAGCGCGGCAGCGTCCGTCAGGGCGGCGGGAGGAAAACTGCGGGCCGGCGTCATTCACGTCGAAGTCCGCTCCCAGGCCGTTCGTCCAGCGTCCCGTACCCGCGTCCGCGACGTTCGATCTTTCCGAACTTCCCTACCGGAACCGAACCCGGCGAGTGGCCGCTAGCGACCGACGACCGATTCGCTATCTTAATCTTCACATATCCCTAAATATCGCTAAAGTTGTTTCTGATAACTTTTACCTTAGTTTCCCGCTTCGAGTCCCGAGTAGGTTGTAGTCTAGAGTTAACTTTTAAACTTTTCTCGTTATTTAATAGTTCGTAAAACTTTTTTAAGTATAGCTAATTTAGTGATTTCATAGCTGTTGGATAAAAATAGACTTACCTGTTCGAAGCTACCGTTGGTCTGGACTATAACGAAGGCCCGTGTCGTGTTTGAATAATAAAGGATTGCTTGTGGTAGTGAAAAGAGTGTCCGAAGCGTAAGAAGAGGGAGCGCCGACAGCCGCACTCCTCATTTGCATCTATCAAGTAAGTACTCGACATCTGTTTCAGGTTTTTTTTTCTTCAGTTTTTGTTTTCATTTCGTTGGCCGGAGTTTTGCCAGATGAGGATCATTGTTTTCATATAAAAGGAAGTCATAACAGGAAGAAGAAAGTAGGCATTCAGCTGTATAAGTAGATATATAGCATAGAGATATTTTATGCAGAATTATTAACTGCTATTGAGAGCTTCGTTACAGGATGTCTTTTTTTTTTAAGGACCAGTAATTTTAAACAGGTATTTAGTATTATTTTTTAAACGAAATGTTGTGTGAGCTTCAAATGACTAGCTTCATGTCATGTAGTCTCGTCAAAGTCTAATTATGGAAGTGGTAGCGTCCCGCCCAAGGGATAACGGGTCTGAAATATTTAATAACCTGCTGTGAGGTAAACCACGCCAATATCAAAGAACTAAAAAACAGAAAACTTTATAAGTAGTAGCTTTCACTCTGTATTTAGGATAATTATAATTATTTACACTTATGGTTTACTATTAACCTTCTAATATTATTATAGTTTGTGAGAATGTAATCGTATGTATGACTGGATATTTGTTTATCTTTTACACAAAAACTACTAAACAGATTTTAATGAAACTTTACAGTAACATAGTCTGTACATTAGAATAACACATCAGCTATATAAAGTCATAATTTGACCATCGTGAGCCCACGGCCATTTATTTGTATATCAAAATCTGTATTCAAAAACTAGGTACGTTTGCTACTAAGGTCTCATGATGACAATATTAGGAAAAGGGTTTAAAGAACCAGTGCATATAGAACGTACTCGTACAACTTTTAAATATACAGTTCTTACGTCATCAAGCAAGGTTCTTATAATGACCAGTTTAAGAGTACCTGAACTCAGAAAGCCAGGCCATATTGACTTATTTTGAACTAAAGTAGGTATACAGTTTTTATGTCATTTGACAAAACGAGTGGTCATGATGATGATAATCACTGAGACTCCGCGGGCAAAGCCGGGTCAAACAACTAGTATACCCCTATGTTTGGTCTTACGTTAGACTAATGTGTAATTCTATTAATAGAAACAAACTGCCTCCGTGGTCTAGCGGTTAAGTCCGTGGATTTAGACTCGGAGGTACCGGGTTCAATTCCTGGTCGGGACAAAAAAATATTTATTAATGTAAATACATACATTTAATTAATATTTAAATTATTTTTGATATTTCTCAAGTTTGGTACGCTGGAGACATCGACGAGCTTGTCACTTGTCATGATTGGCCTATAGTAAAGTTGGCTAAATGTGAATCCGCTTATTTATAAGCGTGGTTTCTGACCACCCCGAAAGAGAAACGGTCGTGATGATACTTTACTTTTAGAAACAAACAACTTTTTCTATGAAACCATACTCTTATGTCAGAAATTATAAAAAAATGGCTTTTTTATACAAACTGTTAATTTCAAAATAGCCAATTTGTATGGACACGCCAAAAAAAATGTCATTTCCGATATGTTATTCTAACGCAAGGACACACAAAGTCACCCCATATAATAAAATTATAATAAAAAACTTCTACATTTAATAGAAAGAGAGAGAAGACAAATTTCTAAGCATTTCTTTCTACTCCTCTCCCAACCCAACCAAATACTGTATGATTCCAACTTGGGAATACCTGAAATGTCAAACCAATAAAGGTAATCATCACATCCCCTAAAATACAGAGACCTAGACTATAGGCCCATCATGACAAGTGTTAAGCTCGTCGATGTCTCTAGCGTACCAAACTCGAAAAATATCACAAATAAATTATTGTGTCTCCGATCGAGAATCGAACCCGGTATCTCCGCGTCTAAATACACGTTAGACCACGGAGTTAGGCGAGAAATAAAATTGACTTTGCCCGGCTCTTGCATACAAGTCAACGATCTAAGAGACTTCGTTTTTATGACCATCTGAAGGGAGAAACATTATTTCTTGACAAAGATAATTACTTCGGGACTACTTGCTAAGGACCCAACTTATCTCATCGACAGCTGTTACAATGATTTATTACTCTTTTTGGATGCAACGTGAAGCTTTTCACTTACTTAGAAATTATACTTGTAAACTAAAATATATTTAAAGCACGTGAAATTAAATAAAAACAAAACATTTATAGATTTTTGGAAAATATAAAGGAAGTACTAAATTGTGAATTAATTATATATCTTTTATTTTATTTATTTATTTTATTGTATTAGGAATACTTATGGTATTTTTTTGTAAATTAGAATTAAATATAAACAAGTGGAAGTTCAAAAATAGACACATCTAAAATATTGCAAATTAATTAAATGTACAAATGTCTTACCAAACATCTCCAAAATGTTTAAAATAAAACGTTTTTTTAAATACTTTCCAATACAAATATAAAGTATTAAATATCCCGCAAAACTGTAATAACATTTTGTTGATGGAAGCAATTATTCCCATAATTTTAAATAAGAAAGTAAAGTATACTAAAAAATAAAATATATACTTACGGGTTTTAATCATGGGCTATACCAGTGTCTCTAAATTTGATATAAAACATGTAACTGGATATTGTAAGGAAATTTACTGGCTCACCAACAAAGTAATAGCTACCAATTGTTACCAATCACCTGTGACAATTCGCGCGGTGGTGGCTCGGTTGTAAGAACGCGTTCCTCAAATTCTACAAAGGTCGGTTCAAACCCACCCGACATGTATGTACCAATGAGAAATACACTTTTCTTACGTACATTTGTCATAGATTTACAACACCACCGTTCCCGTGCCTCGGAGAGCACGTTAAGCCGTCGGTCCCGGTTCCACTAATACCAACTTGTGGAATCGTTAATAAATTGTCATTAAAAATTTACATCACATCCTAGCCAAGCCGTCTGGCCAGCGTGGCGAGTGTAGGCCAAATTCTCCAGATATACGAGTATGTTCTGGAAGGTCCATCTCCAACAGTGGAGGTCTAGGGGTTTTTTATTTTATTTATTTAAAAAACTTTATTGCACTATGTACAAAGGCGGACTTAATGCCGCTAGGCATTCTCTGACAGCCAAACCTTTAGGACATTTAGACAGTATAGATGGTAGGTGCAATCATTAATTAAGTTATTCTTAACAGTATACTTCTGTATCTTAATACATACATAACAATATTACATACTAATACATATACAAATACATAAATACGTAATATATAAATATATACATAAATTACATCATAAATAAACATAATATAAAAATAAAACTACTTACATGATGAGGGAAGTGAAATATAATGTTGCTGCAAAGGATAGTGAGGAAATGAAAAAGAGACATAAATTTGGGACAATCTAGTTAGAAAGAAAGTGTTTGTTAACCATATTTTTGAAGATGACTCGATTTGGAGCTTGCCTAATACCTAAAGGTAGGTCATTCCAAAGATTTGCAGCTACAACAGCAAACGAATTAGAGACAAAAGAGGTGTGATGGGAAGGGATGGAAAGGGTTGAGTTAGAAGAAGAGCGAAGAGTTCGATCATGGATTGAGCCTAGAAAAGTAAAGCTATCTTTCAGGTATTGCGGTGTGTCCGGTTCGTTAAGGATGCTGAATAGTAAGCAAAGCAAGTGTAATGCGGGGTTGTAATGAATGAAAAAAAAAAATATATTTTTAATCGTTATTTTTAAAGACAATAAATAGATAACAAGACGGGATGAGAAGCCAAACGGTATAAAAATAAAAGCTAGGACAATCATAATATTAGAATTAGTTAGTTTATGCTGGTTATGGTGGTCAAGTCCAAAGACTTGACCAGTCTTGGTTTTGTTCTTGCATCAGTACAGCTGGTCTCTGTCTTGGTCTTGCAAAAAAGCAAATAAAACACATTATTCTACGACAAGAGAAAAATAACAAAATAGATGGAGTATAAAAATTTAACAAACACTTTGTATGAAAATAACAACTAATGCCCGCTACATCTTTATTCGAAGTTAATAACAATACAAGTACATTAAATATAAATTAAAAACTACCTAAATAAAAAATAAAAAATTAACTAACCTATAAATAAAAAATGTCCTCTAGAGACGTCCCATCCGAGATAGTCCCAAGGAGACTGGCAACATTTCCCCTCTGTATAGCGAGGCTTAAAATCGCTACATCTTACATCTCTCTCTCTCTTTGGGGTAAATGAATATGTCTACTTTACGAGTAATTAGAAAACTTAACTGCCTCCGTGGTCTAGCGGTTAAGTCCGTGGATTTAGACTCGGAGGTACCGGGTTCGATTCCTGGTCGGGACACAAAAATATTTATTAATGTAAATAAATACATTTAATTAATATTTAATTTATTTGTGATATTTCTCGAGTTTGGTACGCTGGAGACATCGACGAGCTTGCCACTTGTCATGATTGGCCTATAGTAAAGTTGGCTAAATGTGAATCCGCTTATTTATAAGCGTGGTTTCTGACCACCCCGAAAGGGAAACGGTCGTGATGATACTTTACTTTTATTCTTTATTCTAGAGAAAATAACATTTAAATAAGAGTACCTAACTATACTCATTTGTATAGGTAAATCAATTGAAATATAAATTGTCTTACAAATAGGGATAATGTCAAACAAAATAAAAGGTAAATTCATAAAAAAATGAGAAACAAAAGAATTGTAAATACAGTGGTACTTTATTCATTTAATATTTCAACAAATCTCTCAAAGGTAAAAAGCACTGAAAATCAAATAACTATCATTGATTTATGTTAGGAACGGCGCGTTCATTAATTTTATAATATTTATTATTTATGAAAACATTATTTATCATAATAGATAATACAATACTACCGTACTAACTCTGGAAAGCATTCTCCTATCTATAGACTGGTTGACACTTACAATAAAAAGTTTAATCTCATTGACATCATCGCCTCCACTGCTGGGAACTTCAGAACAAGTGTCTTGAAGGGGTTTTAAAGGAATAGTTTTTAAGTTCTTATGGTTTTTCTTTTAAATTTATATTATGTTTTTCTCCTTCGTTTTTACTTGTTTAATTAAGTTTTTTGTTTGTTTTTTTTTTTCCTTTCATTTGTCAACATTTATTTATTATTATTAGCTGTAAAGTTTATGCAATTATAAATATGTGGTTAACGTGGTGGGTATTGCATGATCTAATGTATCTTATTATTGTTAAATGTTAAAACCTGTGCAATTCTGTTTGTTGACCCTAATAAAGAAAAAAAAATACAAATTTTAGTCACTTCCCATCCCTTAAAACACAGAGTCCTAGATCTCCACTGCTGAAGCCCATCTTTTAACATATTTCTGGAAAATTTGGCCTACACCTGCCAGACGGATTGGCGAGGGTCTGTTGTCAATTCTAATAACAATTTATTCACGATTCCATAAGGTGGTATTAGTGAAACCAGGACTGACTGATTAGAGTGCTCTATAAGCACGGTAATGGTGGTGTTGAAAATCTACGACAAAACTACGTAAGATAAGTGTATTTCCGATGTACTAATGATTCAATTCAATTCAATTCAATTCGTTTATTTATGCAAGTAGGCATAGGACAAAAAGAGATGTATTCTGCACATTAACACATCAATTTTTACAATATTGATATAAAACGATATAATTTTAAAGTACATATTGGTGAATCTGGAGCAGTACATGATAACCATTATTTGGAAAGAGAAACAATAAAATAACAAAATTATAAATACAGAATAACGCTTAACATTATAGCGATGATACCGTGGTTCGAAACGCGACCTCTTTTGGATTTAATGAAGTCCAAATTAACTACTAGAAAGGTAAGAAATATCAAATCAAATAATTTATTCAGTAAATAGGCAATATTTTTAGCACTTTTACACGTCATAACAGTTTTATTATATTTTATATTTATAATTTTATATAATTTATACATTAAAATATTTACTAGTGATTAAAACAGAAATATAATATTAGCTGGACAACTCAATAATAGTAGATTTATAAATTACTGGTGAGGAACAGTAGAAACCGCCTCGTCAAATTATAAGTATTCTATTTATTGAAATTATAATAAATAGCAGCTGTAAATTGGCATTGTCATATTTAATACTAAATTATACTTTTATAATATATCGATATGGTCTGTCGGATTCTATTGTTTTGAAAATACCCGACTTGAGAACTACTTATTATAGGTTTACTACGTTTGAAACGTAATTTATCAGTCATAAAAACCAATAAGTTATATTAAAGCCCAGTTACATACATATAAGGCAACACAAATCACACAAAAGCGAATATACAAGTACCTATCCGTATATTTTCGATCCTACGTTTTCGTCGGTAGGTTTCTGCTAGCTTTTTTGGTTCACCTCAACGGAAAGTGGGAAACCAATTTTCTGAGCGACCGCTCTGCTCAATCAGTCACTGATCCAAGAAAAAAGGCCAATGGATTATCGGCATTGCTCATTCGCAGATAACCAGGTAATAAGTACTTCAAAAACAGATATTAAGGGATCAATTGGATTATTCTATAAATATTACTTACGTACTTCTTTATCTATAAAAGTAAAACAATTAAAATGTTTAAATAACGCGTAAAATAATCATACCCGTATATATTTATATATGTATATACAGTATGTATTATTTCATTGTCTACGTAATAGTATGTAATTTTATTTTTATTTTAATGATTCCCGAAATCCTTTATTTACTTTTTATTTATTTATTTTATTAAACACTTCAATGTTCAAAGACAAAGGCGGGCTTTAATGCCGCGAGACTATTATAGCCAACCATTGGGACAACTTTAAACACTTAACTGAAAAGTAGGTGTACACATATATATGTGTACATATATATATATATATATATATATATATACATATATACATACCACACTCCGAAAGGTTAACTGAAATAAAATGCTTTTAAGACATTAAGTTTTCCCTTGTACATTACTTTAAAGTTTATGCGCATAAAGGGTTTATAAATAAAAATTATTGGTTTGGGCTGCTTATCCACCTGTGCAAAATGTTTTATTACTAGTCAACTTTAATGACTATTATTATACTCGTACTATATACTACAGCGGTAGTGGTTTGGATGTAAGAACGCATTCCTTATACTTAAAAACGTACGTTTGTCACAGATTTACAACACCACTTGCTTTGGAGAGCACGATAAGCCGTCGTTAATATTGTAATTTAAAAAAATACATCAGACCCTTGCAAATCCGAGTGTAGGCCAAATTCTTTAGAAATATTTTCTGAAAGGCTCGTCTACAACAGTAGGAGACTAGGGATCTGTCTCTCAGAGTTGAAAACTCTTTGAAAATATTGGAGTGTGCAATCGAGAAAGATGCAAAGCGTAAGAACTGTCTTAAGATATTTTAACTAAAAAAAATCCTATTTCTATTGCAAAAAGCTCAAAAACAACTAAATGCACTAGAAAAAGCATCTTAACTAACCGCTGTCAATTCGCTTAGATTGATCATTAACAGGAAACTTGTTAACTTGTAAATGGAAGGTTAAGGCTTGGGCACATCAAAATCATGTGTAGACGTTACCATAACGTGCTTACATACACATGTTGAGGCACTTGCGAAGGTTAGTGTGCGGGTCCAGCAAGCATGTACGAGCGCGAGCCACCCTCGCGATCTGCATTTAACCCTGAAACGAGCAAAACCCATACCTACATGTAACCACGACCAAACGGCAAGTAACTATTCTGTTACTTAAGCGCTAACGTTATATAATGGAATCCGTTAACTATATATAGTATAAAACGCAATTAATGTTGATATTTGCACGGCTGCTGTCAAGGTCGAGCGCTTATAGAGTTGAGAATTGAATAATATTCTGTAATTATGACGCAATCTCTGATATAAATAACGAAATCCACTAATAACTTTTGCGACTAAGTAACTGAATTTGGGCTACTGTCACAAATAAAATGCACTGTATAGAAACACAAGCGAGTATCTGTAACCTAGCTAACGCAAGTAGCCTGCGCCAGTTGCTTGCTCCAGTGTTCAAGCAACTTTTGTAATAGTGCTTACGCAAGTAGTCCGCGGAAGTACGAGTAACATGTAGCGTATATAAGCACATACGACGATCTTGTACAATACTGCTAGTGCAAGTAACCCGCGCCAGTTGCTCGCACCAGTAACTTGCACCTTGTACACGCACCGTAAGTTGTAGTCTGACATCTGTCATATATATGAAAGGTGAGTCTTTCAAAGATCTACAAATATATTAATAGTTTTTTTTTAGCCCTACCCGATATCAATTAGTGAAGTGAGGTTATGCGAAATGTCTTTAAAAGAAATGGATGAGAACAAATATGCGTTGTGGACAAAATAAACGATCGGCCTATAGTAGACGGCAGCACGCATGTGTTACAATGGAAGTTCACACATATTATTATAATATAATATTCAAGTTTATACGGTTTAGAGTATTAGGACTCTAAATGACATTAATTATAATAACTATTTATATATTATTTTTTTTTAAACTACACTAAATCGACAACTTATTAAAATAATGGGCACTGACAGTGTAACAATATTTTACACCACTCACATCTAAATTTCCATGATTTACTAAAAACAAGGAATGAAATTACAGTTTTTATTTTATTTTCTTATTCTTTGGATTTTATATTTAAAAAATATATATATTATGCTTGTGATAGTATTCACCTGTACACCACAAAAACAGACTTAAATTTTAATGTCATTTGTAGAAGTTACAGTCACATTAATAAAATGTTTTTCGATATTTAATTTATATTTTCAAAAATATATATTATTCCAAAACCTATGGTTAAAATGTTGTTTTTTATGTGATAGGTAGTATGATATAGCCCCTTAACGTTGGACCACTATCTACGCCACATCTGTATATAAAATACTGCTTCCGCATCTTCATCTTATTGTGGTCAAAGAAAGCACTGATGAAGGCTCTCGTATATCTATAAAACTGTAACATTCCTTTTTGACAAATAGATAACATTTCAAAACAAAGTTTAAAGTTTAGAGAAGTTTACAAACTCATTCTGCAAATAAAATAAATACAAGGCAAACTCCTTCCTTTAAAGGGTCTTTATGACTTAAATTATATACGCTCGGGGGCGCAAAAATGGAGACATATTCCACTATTGGGAGAGCCGCGAGTTATTGTACCCGACCCAGAAGCCCGGGGCGTTTCAATTGCGAATGTTACCGCCATTCATATTTTATATCCCATTACGACGTATAGTGAAGCACGTTGTGTGTATTCAATCGAAGTCATGACCGCAATTTTGCGGAAAATATTTTCTCCTGATTATAGGAGTGGTATAGGAGCAAGAATTCGGGCACAATGGTTATATTATGTTGGTTCATATTACATTTTATTAGGGGTTAACTTTGTGTTTTTCCTTCGTCAAAAATACATTCATACTACCCTTTTATTGTGCACGTATTCTGAGCTTCAAATAAAACGTATGTTTAAATAATAATAGTTTTTTTTCTAAAACAGATTTGAATATTTCGAAAATGCAATTAATAATATTGAAATAGGTAACTGAGGTATCTAACCTAACCCTCGCCAACCTGTTTACCCAGCGTCGCGAATGTAGGCCAATTTCTCCAAAAAAAATATCTGGAAGGTTCATCTCCAACAGTGTAGGTTTTAGTAGGACTCTGTGTTTTAGGGCCTGTGATAATGATGACATAAGCTGACCAGACCAAGCTTTTTTATAGAAACTAAGAGCCAGTTACTAGGGCTGCCACCTCTCTGGGTTTTTACACGGAGTCTATGGGTTTAAATAGTGCATATCTGGGCTATGGGTTTAACATGACATTGAAAACATTTAGATGCCATTATTCGTTAAACCATTTGCAATAATCTCATCAAGCACACCAAACTCTTAGCAATAATAAAAATTGTTTTAAAAACCAATAATCATTTATTTCAATAAAAAAAAATGTTATTTTTCAACTCTCATCCGACCTCCGCCAGCGACCTTCTTCAGGGCATCCGTCCATCGTCGCGTCTCTCGCCGCCGGTCGTCCCGTACGTGATCTCCACTCTAGAACCCGTTTGCTCCATCAGTCGTCGGTTCAACGACAAATGTGTCCGGCCCACTGCCACTTTAGGTTGCTAATTTTGAAAGCTATATCAGTTACTATGGTTTTCTGGCGAATAACAGAATATATTTTATAAATTATACTTAACAAAAAAATTTAAATCTTACAAAATCTCCGGGTACGTTTTTTTTTTAATAATTCATCGTTGTTTTAAGTAGTTTCTTTTACTAAAGTACCTACATACATTTATATTGGTAACGCTGCCACTTAAGTGAACAAAGTCAACAAGGTAATGATGAATTACCGGCCCTTAGGGCTCGGTAGAACTACCACAGAAGCAGTGCAATAAATTAAAATAAGCATTAATGATAGGTAATCTCCGTGGTCTAGCGTTAAAGATCGTCAATTGAGACACGGAGATACCAGGCTCGAATCTTATTAAAAATATTTGTTTTATTTCTGTTACGCTAAAACCATCGACGTGCTTGCCACTTGTAGTAAAGTTGGCTGAATGTAAATACGTGTATTTAAAAGCGTAGTTTCTGAATACCCCGCAAGAGATATGGTCGTGATGAAATTATATTTCTATTATTGATTTTCCTTGTAGCAATTAAATTATACATTTAGTGTCAAATATTACAGTATTATTGTAAAATAGACCACTTTAGTATGTGGAAATGTTTGCATTGACATTTTTAGTACTCATTAAAGAGGTATAATTTTCTAACGTTCATTAAATTACGCGTAAGGCTAACGTCACATTACGCGGAAAGTCAGTCGCGAAATAACCACGACGGAACGCCGATACATTTTATTGCACATATTTTAACGTTAATGGGCACACTACGAGAAAGTTTGGTGAACTGTCCGCTAAGAGCTTGTTTTCGGCACTTGTTGCAATCGCCGCGCGCGGAAATTCCGTCAGCGTCAAATCCGCAACGTAACGTAGCGTTGCGCTTGTCAAAAAACCACGCCTCTCGCACAAGGCTGATGATTATCTTTAAACATGTATAACGTATGAGACTCATCATTAGCTGAAATAACCAAAGTAACAAGATAATATATCAATCACGTATTGATCATGAATTATTTTAATAATTCTTTCCTAGGATCTAATTATTGTTTTTGTTGCCTTTGAAGGTTGCTTTTAGAGTTTAGGTTCTCATGGTTTGGCGTGTCCGGTGGTCGTCTCTTCCTTAGAATTGCTTTATTGTTCCTAAATTAGCAGATGCTTTGCGTTTTATCGGATTTCGGGTTGCACTGTACCAGGTTTTGCATTCTCATAGGTTATCTCCTAGTTATTTATATAATGTTGTTGTGTGATTCTGTATTTATTTCATTTGTAAATTACTATAGCTGAGTTTTCTAAGAACTGGAATCTGCTAAGCTGCTCGTCTTCTGATAACAGCTTATTTTTTGGTCCACTTTGCTGCTTACTCTTCCACTAGCAGGGGTGGAATCATTAAAAATAATTTAAATAATGACGTGTTACAAATGCATGTAATAGGTTTACGTGAATAAAGATATTTTGGCTTTGACTTCTGCAACCGGCCGTGAGAAGCGAAGCGTAGGCGGCAGGCACGACGGAACATACTACACCGTCTGTGTAGTTCAGTAGCGGATTTACGCGACGTTAATTTCCAGACTTAGTTTTCGTCTAATGTGGCGCTAGCCTTAGAGATAGCGTATAACGATTTGTACGCACTCACATTGACTTGCAAGAAAAAACCGGTCATTTAAATTCAAATTGTTTATTCAAACAGAAATAATTACATCAACTTATAATTATAACGTTACTTTACCAACGTCTATGTGACAACAATCGTTGACTTCCAGGGGAACATAAGAAATATTTTAGACACATACAAAAAAATACATTTAAAATAAAATTTAATACCTAATAACAAAGCAAATAATAAGTAAAAATATTAAAGTACAAATCATGGTATATTAAGTGAAAATTATTAAATAAGCTAGGTATATTCACTCATAATGATCTTATGATATATATATATATTGTTATTTCTCTTCAGTAACTGCTTTCATGGTCTAGCGGTTAAGTCCGTGGATTTAGAAGCGGAGGCACCGGGTTTGATATCTAGTTGGGACTCAATAATTGATTTAATTCATTTGTGATATTTCTCGAGTTTGGTACGCTAGAGACATCGACGAGCTTGCCACTTGTCATGATGGGCTTATAGTAAAGTTGGCTAAATGTGTATCCGCTACTTTCAAAGCGTGGTTTCTGACCACACAGGAGGGATATGGTACCGTTAGGTGAAGGTCGTTCTTCTAAGTATCTTGTAGTATTAGTGACCTATAAGTGGTAGGCATGGTCTTTGAATGTTAGTTAAAGTCTATAGAACACCGGACAGTAGCGTTAACAAGAGAAAAGTGGATGTGAAAGCTGATCCCACCTGCTGTCTAGTAGCTTCATAAAGTTTATGACACATTTTCCATTTTTGTACGCGAAAATATTTTATTACCGACAAGCTGAGTAATGGAAGTAAATAATGGAGTACAACCAGAGACTATATTATACTTGTTGTTATATATAAACAAAGCAAGAAACCAAACAGTATAAAAATAAATAAATATTTCCAGACAGGTTACACAGCGCCATTGTAAGCTACGAGGCTTGTGTTACGGAAACTAGATGGTTGATAAACTACATTATTATACTTTTTTTTTTGTAAATATATACATATTATACAAATAAAACCGAGACCGAGACAAATTATACAATGTACAACTTGCCCCCGGTGGGAATCGAACCCACGACCTCCCGAGTTCTCGGCAACGTTTGTTACCACTAGACCACGGAGGCGATCTAAGCTAAACCATACATACTCGTAGAAACGTACAGAATTAAACAGTGTATGACAGTTAGGGATTTTAGTACCGCAAAACGGGATCGCTCGCACTTATTGCTGTGCGAGATTCCGCACCTACGAGTATACGAGTATACGCGTATCTGCGGAACCTACAACTTTCTTAAGTTAGCATAAAGTCATATAAAAAAGGTATCATCACGACCGTTTCCCTTTCGGGGTGGTCAGAAACCACGCTTATAAATAAGTGGATTAACATTTAGCCAACTTTACTATAGGCCAATCATGACAAGTGGCGAGCTAGTCGATGTCTCTAGCGTACCAAAAGAAATATCACAAATGAATTAAATTTTAATAATTTAAATTAAAAAATATTATTTACTCCCGACCAGGAATCGAACCCGGTACCTCCATATCATAAAAGTCATATCAAAATATGATAAATAATTTATTATTTCATTTTAGTACAATACTTTACTAATTCTGTCTACATTGGTATAGTTAAACTGTAACTTTATTTATTTATTTATTCGTGGGAAAATTTACAGCCTTTACAATATTATGTATACAAAAAGTATCTAATCTTAAAGCCTTACAAATTTTCACTGTTAGCTATAATGACCAACAAAATCAGTACAATAACAATGAGATATAAAATAACAATTGCATTTGTATACTGATCCCGTTTTACAACTTAAGAATCACACAATATAATAAAAGTAATTAAGTGTAACAACAAGTATTAGTAACAATAAGATAATAATAATAATAATTGTATTATAATACCCTTCCTAGTATTATAATAAAATTCCTAGATTCATACTTTTGCACACCTGCATGCAGGTTGAATACAATTTACCTCTATGTAGTTACCACATATATTCTGGATTTTTTTTTTATTTAATTCGGAGCAGCTTATAGCCTATAAAAATATGAATAATGTATGTAGGTATAAATCACTGTTGTGAATATCAACACTGATTTGTAAAAGTAAATTAACCGCGGAAGCACAATTTTCGTATGTATTTAGGCTTCCATCTATAATGCAAAAATATAAACAGAAAAATACCTATTTCTTTTTTCCCTTTCAAGTGGCCTTCAAGGACGAATTCTAAACTACAAGAAATAGCTAAAAACGCTCAAAGGATTCTTACAACTGTATTCTAAGACGTTTCATCAGAGGCACCTTAACTCAACATTTCCTTCCAGCTGTCAAACGAAAATTAGGTCTCTGTAATGGGGTGTATCAGGCAAAGAGTGTTCTGAGGAGCTCCATAACCTTATCCCTTCTTCTCTAATCCGCAACCGAACCACACGCACAGGCCAAAATATGCATTCACATACCTTA
This sequence comes from Tinea semifulvella, assembly GCA_910589645.1. Taxonomy (NCBI): domain Eukaryota; kingdom Metazoa; phylum Arthropoda; class Insecta; order Lepidoptera; family Tineidae; genus Tinea; species Tinea semifulvella. The sequence continues at coordinate 12,130,524 of OU342586.1, forward strand.
CCCACTATCCCTACGCGTACTAATAAATTTGAAGACTCTTACATCTGTCGCACGCTGAAGATGTGGAATGCTCTCCCAACTCTTATAACCTGGAGTCCTTCAAGCGAAGTGTGAAAAAGCATCTTGTTAGGCCGGCATAGTGGTAGAGACTGATGTCGGTCGTGGTGACCGGCATCAGTCTCTCTCATCTTGGACCTCGCGTACTGCTTACCATCAGGTGGGCGCGATGTCACATGTCGTGTTCAGTATAAAAAAATAAATAAAAAAAAAGCTTTTTGTAAATGTCGCTAGCGGCAATGTACCGTATTTAACACCTATATCGCATCGTTTTTAAATGTTTTCGTAGTTTAATATGTTTATAACAGAAAAAAGGTTTTTTAAATTAACGTTACCTACTTTAAAACACGAATTAAAAAGCGCAAACCCCGTCTTTAAAAAGAAAATAGGTTTTATTAATAGAACGGCAATTTTAGGATCATTATATCTTTGATTTTGCTTAGAAATCTCGATTTGTACACTTAAAAGCTGCTCACTTCGGCATAATATCCAGAAAATAATACATTTCGTAATAAAAATACATAAATACGCATATCTATCATGCGCCATCTATCGTGATAAAAAGTTAGTGATACACCCCATTTGAAAATGGAGCCGATTGTACTAGTTTTATTTTAAAGGTCAGCCGTAAGCTGGTATATTTGACGCCATTTTTTATTTTAATCGTCACAATTTTTCATTGACATCATATCCTCGCCAAGCTGTCTGGGTTTTGGCGAGTGTAGGCCAAATTATTCAGATATATGTCCTGGAAAGCCCATCTCCAGCAGTGGAGGTCTAGGACGCTGTGTTCTAGGGGCTGTAATAAAAAAAATATACCTAACAGCCAATTAGGTACAATGTTTCAACCACAAAACAATAAAACCGTATGTAAATTAGAAAATTTTAATAGTAGTAAAACTGTTTCATAAAAACTGTTTTTACGACGAACATTATTTTGCAGAGTTGCGAACCTGCTTTTTATTTCTGTAGCTAGATAATTAAATATACAATTTACTTTTTTTATATTTACCTATACATCATCGTTATAGGCTCTAGATCAGAATCCTATATATTCCCAATGATGAACATCCCAGAACATTTTTTCAAGTAGTTTGGTTTTTTCAACTTAGGTTTTTAAAAAAATATGGTTACTGTTGACAGGTCGACAAAAGTTTTCTACATAAAAACACAAAATTATTTTAACTTTAAATATAATTCAACTAATGCGTTAATGTTAATTTCTACTTACAAACGCTATGTAAATGTCGTCAACAAGATGGCAGCGGCGTAAACTTTACTCAAGATTTTTATTTAAAATTTTATTCTTTCAAAGTTTGTTGCCACTTTCTTATGACTTTTAATTCGCTTTATTTTACTACTTTGGAATAAAACAAACATTTTACGTTTAATAATAAGTTACAATTTTATTTTCGCCGCGCAGTTGATTGATTATTATGCCTTGATGATCTTCAAAATTATTTGTTCCTGTTTTACTACGCTCCGCTACCTTTTGGCGAAGACCAACGGGGTCATGATCTAAAGTCAGCAGAACATATCGCTTATATTATTTTAGATATTATTATTATCTTCCGAATGCCGTGGTTTGTGCGTAATTCCGTCATATCGAGATTTGGAGATGCCTACTATTGAGGAGTTTTTCGTCGGCCTAACTAGACGTATGATTTAACGAGCCGACAACGGACACTTCAAGCATCTCCTTCTGGAGATTGTCTCCGTTTTGGGTTCGCCCCCTAGCCCCCCCTCTCCCTACGGAAGACTATTTCCTAGACAAGTGCTCCTGGAGAGCTGATATAGTCGAATCTGGGTTCGTAAGCTATTCAGGCGCTTTTGTAGGTACTGCAGTTACGGCGGTGGTTACCCGATGAGATCCTTTAAGGGAAAACGGGGTAATGCCCATTAGCCATCCGGGCCTGAATGACCGCACTGTCTATAGTCTTCACCATTATTTTTTACGAGAATTTATAGCACCGCAGTCTAGGGGTTAAAAGTCCGTAGATTTAAGGCGGAGATACTGGGTTCGATTCCTGGTCGTTAACACAAAACATATTTAATTTATAGCGGCATGTTACTCTCTGTGCCATTGTCATGATTACGAGTACTTAAAAAAGCGTGGTTTCCGACCACGTCGCTTGTGATAACGGTCGTAATGATACTCTATCATTTGTGAATATTTATTATATAAATATGTATGTATTATTATTTATATGTACCATGTATTCTATTTATATGTACTATGTATTCTATTTATTTACGAGTATAATGATAGTATGTAGTCTATTTAGTGTAGTATTGATTAATATATAGTTTTGTATATAGTATATTAGATTTAGTATTTAAGTTTGATTTATTTTGTTTTTTTTTCACAAACCTTAATGATCCTATTATATTTTGCACCTGCCTTACATAACAAATGCTCTAAATTGTCCCTAAGGTTGAAGGTTGTCTATAGGCCGGCATAGTGGTAGGGACTGATGTCGGTCGTCTGAGGCTGGCGTCAGTTGCTTCCATTCTTGGACCTCGCGTACCGCTTACCATCAGGTGGGCGCGGTGTCACATGTCGTGCTGAGTATAAAAAAAAAAAAAAAATAGTATACCTAGCGGCATTAAGTCCGCCTATGTACCTAGTGCATAAAGTTTTGAAATAAATAAATATCGTATGAAACGTTGACTTAATTTTATTTTAAAAAATATTTTTATTCGAAGTAATATACAAACAATATAAAAGAATTACAATATTAAATAAACTACATATATTAAAACAAAATCTAAATTTAACCTACAAAATAATAATAATAATAGAAAATAAAAAAATATACCCACTTACAAAAAAAATTGCTATTTAAAATAATACGTTTTCTAATTATCTTAAATCTAATTACTATTTTACAAGTGACCACTTACAGTGACTACTACTACTTGAGAAAATTCGAACAAATCACATAAATTCCGAACGTGCACGGCGATATTCTGCGAAATGTATCTTTAGATGCTTAAATGTATTTGGATAAGCGACTAGACTACTATTCCGTCAGTTATTCAAGAGTAAATAAATATTTCTTTCAAACATTTAACATTTAAGCCGCCATAGTGTTAAGGGGCGGATGTTGAACTTCAGTCCTTAGTGTCTGGTCTCATGTTGTTGTCAGTAATAAAATACTAACACAAAATTGTACATAGTTGTTCTTATTTTAAACAGTTTACACTTAAATTACAGTTAACAAATAAAAAGTGAAGCATTATCACGACTGTGTCCCTTGAGTGTGGTAAGAATCCACGCCTTTTTTGTTAGGAAGCGAATTAATATTTCGCCTATAGTAGCCCTTTATGACAAGTGGCAAAGTCGTTGATGTCTCTAGCGTAAAAAACTCGACAAATAATAAAAAAATAAATTAGACTAAATCCTTAAAATAATATTTATTTTATTTTTTATTTAAAAACTTTATTGTTATACAAACAAAAGGCGGACATAATGCCTATAGGCACTCTCTTCCAATCAACCTTCGGGACAATGAAAACTTAAGAGGTAAGGTTAGCAAATAAACAACAAATATGAAAAGAAAAATAAAAATACAATATTTACTTACAACTAGGTACAATATAAAATTACATATATAAATGGGTATACACATTACATAAACGAAGTACATATACATACATATATAAAATATTATATAAACTACATATACAAGATACATACATATACTACACTACATTACAACATCTTTAAAGAAAACAGACAAGTGCTTATTGTAATTGTAAAAGGTGATTGTAAACTAGTTTTTTAAAGATAGCTCTGCTTGGGGTTTCACGGATATTAAGGGGCAAGCTGTTCCAAAGCAGAACAGCTACTACTAAAAAAGAGTCAGAAACAGAGTTTGTGTACTAAGTTGACTAAATCTTTAAAGACGCAGAGTGGAACGACCCCTCGCCAGATGGACGGATGGCGTTCGCTGGTCCGAGTTGGATGAGGGTGGCGAAAGATCGCGTTAAATGGCGAGTCTTAGGGGAGGTCGACATCCAGTATTGGAGATATACAGGCGGCTGATGATGAGAATAAATCTACGAACTTAACTGCTGGACCACGGAGGCAATTAGACAGTTAACAAATCGTAAACAAATACTACCCAATACGATTCGTTTTAAAACTAAAAGTGAACTCCAAAAACACTCAAACGTTAAATTTGAGGACGAGGAAATGCTTTAGTTCGTATTTTATTGAAGTCGCCGTGAGTTGATAAAAAAATATCATGGGTTCTGAACTCATTATAAATTGTAGGCTGCTAATTATTTTTAGAGAGAGCAGTGGTGGCTCGGTTGTAAGAAGGCTTTACTTAACATCTTAAAAATGTGGACTTCAGTCATTCATTTAAAAAATTGAAATCAGACCCTCACCAGCGTGGCAATTGTAGGCCAAATTCTCCAGAAATTTCTGGAAGGCCCATCTCCAATAGTAGAGGTCTAAAACTCTGTGTTCTAGGGGATGTTATCATCATCATCAGCCTGTGACTCTCCACTGCTGGATGTAGGCCTCCCCCAAAGCTTGCCACTTCACACGATCTTCTGCCACCCTCATCTATCCCCCACCAGCGACCTTCCTCAGGTCATCTGTTCATCGGTGGGGGGTCGTCCCACCCTGCGTCTTCCAGTACGTGGTCTCCACTCCAGAACCCGTCTACTCCATCGTTCATCGGTTCTGCGGCATATGTGTCCAGCCCATTGCCACTTCAGCTTGCTAATTTTAAAAGCTATATCAGTAACTTTGGTTCTTTGACGGATGTCAACGTTTCTGACTTTATCTTTTAGAAAAATCCCGAGCATAGCTCTCTCCATAGCTCGCTGAGCGATCTTGAACTTGTGGACCAGACCTACCGTCAGTGTCCACGTTTCTAGGGGATTTGATGATGATAAATTATTTATACCGATGTCGCTTGCCCGCTCGGGGTCCCGCGCTTGACAACAACTGCATGCCTCGTACCACGATACTCAGTACGCGCGACGATAAGCGCTGCCCGTAATACAGTTTGCGATAATTAAGCGACAGTCGCTTTCTGAGACATTATCATAATATTTATTACAATTATATATTATATATAATATTATTATTTTTTTAATTTATATAGGCAGACAAATATACTGACCGATAAATACCCATGGGGTAAATAAAGCCTATAATATTTTCTGTGATCCAAGCAAGATCTTTCCTAAATTTTAACAATTTCGGCTCAGTAGTTTAGCCGTTAATAGGGGATAAATAGAGAGACGAAGCTACTTAGATATTATTTAGTTGGGATTTTCGTTCTGTTTTACTATATAAAAATCTTAAACATGCGAAAGGGAATAGGTATTTTAATAGATACCTAGAAATCTATAAGGCAAGTGCGTTAGAACTTGAAATGAAAGCGTCTTGTCCACGTGACTTTTTTAGAACTTCAACCGCGACAGTATGCGGACTCCTAGATCCGTACAGTCTGCAAAATAAAACAAGTTTAATTAATATAAAAAAAGTATGAAATACCTAGTTTCTCATTAAACTTTGTAAACTTTCGCGCACAATCACGACCTGCACGACTTTTTGGTTAAGTTGCATTTACGTAGGAACATGTATGTCTCTGTGGTCAACAAGCCCGTTTAATCAAATAATTACTTTTACATTTTACCTAGCCGATGTCCGTTTTTGGGTTCCAAGAAGATCTTTGCCAAAAAAGTCACTACCGTATCCCGGGGTGATCAGAAACCACGCTTTTAAAGAAGCGGGTTCACATTTATCGAACTTTAGGCCCATCATGTCAAGTTGCAAACTCGCCGATGACTCTAGCGTATTCTCGAGAAATATCTGAAAATAAATTCAATAAATTATTGTGTCCCGACAAGCAATCAAACTTGGTACCCCCGCCCCGCGTCTATCCACGGACTTAAACGATTGACCACGAAGACAACTGTCTTCCAACCAGTTGGATCAGTCGTTTAGCCGGGAAGAGAATAAAACCATTTCATACAATAAAAACGATATGTAGATTAATACATTTACTAGTCATAAATAGTTTTACTCGAATCAACTTTTTGGCAACTGCAACTAATGCTGTTGATCCGCAAAGTATTTACTATTTTTGCATCCAGTACCGATGAATAGCTGTAAATACAAGTGTCAGTGACCTAAGTGTCGCAGAACTAAACCGGCTTTGAAGCGGTAGTGACGGTCTCCGCACATGTTATCCTTTTATACGATTCTACAAGTAAGTAGGTACGAGGTACGAACGCATTCTAAGCTGCCATTTGTAAGGCTCCAGAGATCGTCTTACTAACAGGGTTCTAAAGGACGATGGATCGGAGCCCTTTTTTGGGACTTCGATTCAGCGTTAGTATTTAGTAGTACTACCACTTTTTTGTATTTTGTTTTATTTTTACGTTTAGATGGTATAAAGTTAACATATTGACTCTACGACTAAACTAAATCACAATAAATATTCAAGTCCCACAAATGATTATTATATATTCCTTCCTTTCGCAATAGAAACATTAGGTCTTTGGTGTTTAGAATCAACACTTGTTATTGAGAAACCGGAAAAAAAATTGGTAGAAGTTTCTAGAGATAGTCAAAAAAATATTTAAAAAAAAAATTTATAGCAGCAATTATGCAACAAGTATTCTTTATGCTTTAAATATTTATATTTTATGCATTTTTCGTTGGTTGATTTTAATTACCTAATTTTTTTATCTGTTATAATTTTTTTGTACTAAAATCACGATTTCCACTAAAGCTTCTACAATTCAACACATCCTTAGCAGAGGTCCAAGAATGGGAATAATTGACGTCAGCCACTTACGACCGACATAAGTCTCTACCACTATGCTGAAATAACAAAGATGATTTTTCACACTTCGCTTGAAGGTCTCCAGGTTATAGAAATGGGGAAACACATTGGCTGGGAGTTTCCACATCTACAGCGTGCGATAGATGTAAGTCTCCATTTTTATATGTACGCGTAATGTTCTATCGGCTGTAGTAGTGAAATTCAAGTACCTATTTATAGTTTATTTTATTTATACTCGTAAAATCCGCAGATTACACTCGTACGTGTGAAAATATTAACAATATTTTAGATCAGTTGTTTTACAGTTTATAACATAAAACCATGTCTATCTATTTATTTATTTATTTTATTTATTTATTATTTGGAAAATTTATAGCCATTAGTTAGATACACAACATTTGTAGGATTCTATAAGCCAATTACAAATTGCCACTAAAAGAAAAGACAAAGTGACTTAACCTAACTTAAATAAATATACAATGTTATGATGTCCGTTACAGTCAGCCATTACAATAAAATTGTTTCAAGTGTTGCCCTGATGATGGTCGCAATATTGTGTAGTCATTAGGCGCCATTATTATTATTATTTTTAAATACGGAGATCGATAATTCATCAATGATACGACCCCAGCCTGAAGGGCCACCGCGGGAGGTCGCATGCTCGACTCACCGTGAGGCCTCCTAAGGAGACTCCAAGGCGCCTACTGACTTCTTCTTCTTACGGTGCCATCTCCTATCGGAGGTCGGCTATCATTAAGGCGATTTTGATTTTGTTGGCCGCTGTCCGGAACAAGGATCTGGTGCTCATCCCGAACCACTCCCTGAGGTTCTTGAGCCAGGAAGTGCGTCTTCTCCCCGGTCTTCTGGAGCCTTGTATCTTGCCTTGCATGACGAGCTGCAGCAAGCTACAGCTGAGCCGGAGATTCTTAGCACCCTCTGGTCACTTAAGACCTGCCGGGAACTGAGGGCCTTGTTTTTGTTTTTCTCAGCCATATTGATTTTCCTGGGAAGTTGTAAAGCGGTGGTTTTCCCTTTGCCTTCCGCATCGCTGTTTGCCTCCTCAGGAGGTGGCAATAATAACCATCGACTGTACCAATCTCCATGATCTCCACTCTTAGGTCTACTGGTTGTGCAGCTGCCCACTCCCAGGGAAGTGCTTATTTAATGGCGGCACTGACTCGCCATGACACAAGGTTGTCATAGGACATTGAAACCTTTTGATAAGAAATCCTTTCCACCAGACTCCCTGCTTCATCCTGGTAACCTTGCCGCTGATTGGTCGGGGACTGCTTATTCATTATATTCGCAGCTAACCATTCTACTAATGGTCGAATCACTATCCGCCACCTGTGACCCCGGTGGTAGCCTACAGCTCAGCGCCACCAACTGACTAAAACCCTATAAACCGTCTCTCTTTCACTGTTTGCCCTGCGTGCCTTAACAGCTAAGTCTGAGTCGTGGCTACGGAGTGAAGGCACTCGTTCGTCGCGAGTTAAATAATAATTTAAATTACGATCGTATTCCATTTAAAGTTTTACAATTCAATAATAGATTAATGCCATGAAACATTTCGAAGCCGTGATAAAAATGAGATGTGAAATAAACGTGTTTCCGGTTGGACAAAGTGAATATTGCATTTTTGCATGGTCGGCGAGTTGGCTGCATATTGAATAACTTACTGAGCCAATACTGCGGTTAAACTGAATACCATACACTACCAATATGTTATTTGATAAGTCTCAGTACTAAAGTTAGATAGAAAGTATGGTTGATTTTTGTTTTAGCACAGTTATCTGTTTTCCATATAAGTGATCAGTAGAATATCTTTTACTGATAATAAAAAAAAAATCTTAGGTAGGTATAAATAACTGAGTAAAGTGACATGCAAAAGTTATTTTAAAATTTAAGTAGTCATTCTGATAAAACTTTAAGAGATAGGTATGAAATACTTGAACTAATGTCGTAGGACCCTGGTAGACGAGTTGATGTGAAGTTTTATTTGAGAATTTTAAGTAATTGCAACTATTTTAAAATTTTTCATACAAAAAATATGCTATGGAGGTAGGCGAGTGTGCGACAGTAATAGAGAACTGAGCATTAGGACCTGTAAAAAAGTCATTATAAAAAAAAAAATCGTTTGTGAGAAATCATTAAGGTTAGTTTGCATCATTCAACATTTAGTACTGCTACCCAGACCAGACCCAGCTTACTATATAGTCTTTCGATCGTCTCTGTTGATTTCAAAGTTAAACACCCAGTGTACCTACTAAGGATTGGACTTTGGTTTACGTCCCAGCCACTGCACCAAAGTGATGTGTCGCAACGGTCGGGGGGTGTGCTGATTGTCAATTCAAATAAAGATATGTATTGTAAGGTGCTAATTAAAAGACCACGTGGCCGAAGTCCCATACGCTGGTCTGACCAGATCCGCACTTCACTAAATACCCAGATGCACGATGCCCTACATGCAGCCGTGAACAGACCCGGATGGCGCAGCATCGTCCGTGACAAAGTGATCCGTGGAGGGGATCACGACCCTCAGCAGTGAGGAGAACGACGCAAGGAGGAGGAGGAATTAAAATTATTAAAACTACAAAATTAAAATCTAAAATAAAATAATAAATTTAAAATCATAACAGTTTGTGTGTGAATGTGTTTATGAGGGTATGTATGGCGGTGCGTAGACGTGTGTAAATCTATATGTGTGTGATGTTATTGTGGTGAGTATAATGTTCATGTTCATGTGATGTCTAAAATTTTTTTGCCATGCTAGGACAATGCCAAAAACAGCGCCTCACAGGAGTTGTACTTCAGTGGCAGCAGCCAATCATTTAGTATTTTCCTTGCTCGCGACAACGGATCGTCAGATATTTTAAGTGTCTTGTTTATTTTATTGTAGATGTATGGAGCTATGAAAGGTAGGTTACGGCGAGCAAATTTAGTTTTAGTTAGAGGTACTGGGAAGAAATGGGCATGTTTCGTTCAATATCAATAGTATCACTTTAGTCACTCATATTTTTTATGGGTAAGCAGCCTTAATGTATGAATTCCTCTACATCGCGTTCCACTTCGCTAGCGCTTGCCTAGTCTAAATTCCAAAGTCACTTGTGCTCGGTATAAAAAATCCCAAACTTTACGGTTTTAATCATATCCCAGCAGGTTGTAAAGCCGGCACGGATCAGTCATCAGTTGTCAATTGGTTTCGCATGAGCGACCACGCGATCCGCCCTCGGGCTCAATCTTCACCAGTAGGGGGTGAACAAAGATATTTTAATTATAGATACAGCGTCAAGTATAGTATAAACTTACAAAAAAAATGATTTCTCGGCGATTATACACACCTACAGATATACTAGTATTTGTTTATAGTAGATACGTTTTAAAAGTAATATTTCAAGCTTATTATTTTTTATCGCTCACTTGAACATCCAGCAGATGCAATAAAAATTTTAGTTTTCTTTCGGAGATACGAGTATATTTTTCAGATTTAAATACTTTTACAATATTTTGGATCTGCAACACACACAATTAAATAAATAAATATATTCATATACAACCGCCATATTTGTCACATATTTTAGCAGAAGCAACAATATTTTGTAAGAATTCACATAAATTTGACCCATTGGCAGAATTAAGAAGGCCCTCTACTGTGTGCTCCCTGCAACACCAAATGTCTGAGATGCATTAATGTTTATTATCGATTACATTTTTGCTCACCAATGCTACATCTCCCTTATTTCAAGATCATTGGAAGGAAAAATCCGAACGCGAGCGGATGCAGAAGTGATTGTTATTTCATATAAACTTTACTTTATTGAATTTTGTAACCCTGAATTGAGATTTTATATCATTTTACTCTCTCATCGTGTTACGGTTTCATTTGACTTATTTCAACTACATTTCCTTTCGATTTCAAAGCTGTTTTTTTGTTTACATCGGTAGCTATTATAATTCTAAATTATCATCAACATTTTCTTTTATAAGTATTAGTGATAAAGTAGTAAGTTACCGTAGCAAGGTTATAAATGGATCGAAATTTTTTTTTTTGCTATTCATAACTACGCAGCAATATCACGCTTTGTGACATAAGTGATCTGCAATGATACGTAAGTTATTTAAAACTATTGTGGTTAAAACCAGCTCGGCGATAAACTAGCAAATTTTCCAAATATATTATGTGATTGGGTAGCAGGGTAGCTGTAACGAAATTAAATGTCCAGACGAATTGGCGAGGGTCTGATGTAAATGTATAATATCAATTTATTGATTCCACAAGTTTGTATTAGTGGAACCAAGATCGACGACTTCACGTGCTCTCCGGGACACGGAAACAGTGGTGTCGTACATACATCTAAGACAAATGTACGTAAGAAGTGTATTTCTCATTGGTGCGTGCCGAGGTTCGAACTGAGAACCTTCTGCCATACAAATATATATTTAGTTACACGACTTTGTCGAGCTTAGTGTCTAAGTATGTCGAATAAAAGCATTTATTTGACTCTTAATTTAAACAGTTTTAGTGGCAGATTCTTTACAGTAACTGGAAGCTAAATAGCTTTGTTGAAATTACAAAAATAAATAGGCTTATTTAAATACTTTTATGTGCTGAAATTATAACTCTACTAGGATAACACGTTTTAAATATACAATTATCCCATCTAACGAATGAATGGCAACAAATAAAATGGGATCTTGTGTGCAGAAAAATGCGGGAACAAATAAAGTAACAACAGAACATTCCTTTGTAAATAGAATTTAAATATTCAAGCGCAAGAGACAAGGTTGATTTAAACTGACCTTATCACGTGATATCCAACACGAAGAACATAATTTAAACGAGGGTAAAATATGCTCAGTTAATCTTTCTGTCCCCACAAACGCCTGAACTTATCCTTTTATCTTTTGCCTAGGTATTTTCTGTGGTTAAACTTGAAGCTTACGGCACAATCGGGTAAAATCTATTCGAACAAATTGTTGAAAAATTACTACAAATGTGAGTGGCAAAAAAAACATAATTGTGTTTAGTTTTATTAATATGTGCTACTAAGAAAATTATAAAATTGTATTACTAGAAAACTTATACTTCACTGTAGGTAATATGGCAGTGATACTCACTATTATTTTTACTAAGGTTAAATTTACCTCGACATAATTATTTATATCAATAATTGCCACCATAATCAGATTAAGTTATTTAAAAAATATACAAGTTGTTTTTTTAAAGGGTTGTTAACAACCCTCTGGGAAAATCCATTGCCAAATATGGAGAATTAAAATTAAAACAATTCAAATACAAGATTAATAAATATATTTTAAAAAATATTACGTACTACATTTAACGTGTTATTTGTTGTTTGTTTTATTGTTTCACTCTGCACATCGACGTCTTATTTGGACATCAATTATAAGATGGTCCGCCGAACAAGACCGTACCGAAATCAGTCAATGTATTATAGGCGTAGGTCCTGGATGTATTTTGGTAATACCATAATTCATTAAAAGAGTTCTTCAACAAAAGTGTTTCTTTAATATATTTTAATTACGGTAGTAGTGTGGGGTCGTTGGCGACCCTTTAAGCATCTGTAGATTAAACTGGTAATACCTTAATTTGTGTTTCTAATTTTCAATTTTTTGCCAATGATGTAAAAGAGAGATTTAACTAGCCCTGGTTTAGTTAAACGTTTTCAATAAAGTGATCATAGATTAAATTAGATAGACCTGTAGACAAAGCTTTCTAAATTGATTTACGTAAACAATAAAACTGAAATAGGCACTGAGTGAAGATTCACTTATTATATCAACTACCGAAGCGTCTACAAAGTTTACCTGACGTTAATCAAAGTTTACAATCTGCAACTAAATTCACAACTGTAGTTAATGCACTGCTCATAGACATATGTTACGTGGACCGGCATATAGATATAACAGAACATACATATTTATTATTATAAAAACTTTATTGCACTGTGTACAAGAGGCGAGCTTACTGCCGCTAGGCATTCTCTAGCAACCAACCTTTGGGACAATGAAACCATTTATGTTGTGACTAGTTGTAAGGTAGGTGCAACCAATAAATAGATTATTCATCATTATCACATCCCCTTGAACACAAAGTCCTAGACCTTCACTATATATACTTATATTAAGAAGGGCCTTCCAGAAAATTCTGAAGGATTTGGCGTACACTCGCCACGCTGGGTTGGCGAGGTTCTGATGTCACTTTTCTAATGACCATGAACGATTCCACAAGTTGGTATAAGTGGAATCGAGACTGATGGCTCAACGTGCTCACAGAGGCACGGGAATGGTGGTGTTGTAAATAAATGACAAATGCGTAAGAAAAGTGTGTCTCTTATTGATACATGCGAAAATAGGGTGTATTTAGTTTTTTTAAGAAAGCGTTTCCTGGTGACAGATAAGAGATGGTGAGTGTGTCATTCATTACGCAATGAAAAGGACTCCCCTTTATAGTCATAGTCAGTCACAAGCCTGGGACACTATTTTTCTCTTCTCTTCCCTACACACGATAAATCCGGCACCCACACAGTGACTCCTTAGATTAATAAGAAATCTATCTGTATCTTGATAAAATGTATCTTCTTTCATAACCGCACCTCGTAGTATCGTAGTAGTAATTATATGAGTTGGTTTACCTGCATTGTTCTTGTAAAGACTGACTTTTCGGCGTAATTCCAAATTTATCAGATAACCGACGATTTTACATTACATTAAATACCCACCGAGAACAGTGCGCTCATCATTTTCATTTCTTAAGGTTCATACTATATTCTTCATACTATAGTTTTTTTATATATTTTGAAATAATATCCAGAAGTTTAAAATTCAAATACGACTATGATTATCAACCTTAAAATACAAATTAATTTTGCATTAGCTGCAATGTAAGCATATGTATTTTTGTAGTCGTTGACGTAACGTTAGATGTTCTACTAAGTTGTGAAATACGAAACTGTATAAAAAACGTTAGATACTGCGTACACGTGTTGTGACGTCCTTTATAGACAGCCGTGCACGTCTACATGCACATAACGTTGTGGAAGCAGGAAATATTTACCCTTGGCGCGGTCTCTATATCACATGTCTATGACACGTACCATCGTACTTTGTATTTTGTAGATGTGTTTTAACCTACCCTCGAGTTTAGTTAACAATTAGTTTCTGAGCACAGAATATATTAGAAACGTCTTTGTTAGTAATTGACAAACCTAAATAGTGACATAGTGCAACTACATTTACAAAACGTACTCCTATTTTAATTACTTACTCTTCTACTTTACACGAGGCTACGCCACCAAAAAAAATATATATTTTTTGATATTATGACAAAAAAAGAAAAAAACTGCCTAAATGGTTTTACGACATGTTTTTTTATCGGTGAAAGGTCAGTTGTAAGAACGTTTTCCTTATAATCAAAGAATACTACAATAAAAAGGAAACTTATAATTCAAAAGAGGTTGGTCGAACCAATAAGAAATACACTTTTTTCTTACGTACATTTGTATCGATTCAAAACACCACCGTTCCTGTGCCTCGGAGATCAGGATAAGCCGTCATTCCCGGTTCCACTAACACGAACTTATGGAATCCGTCTGACCAGTGTAGCGAGTATAATCCAAAATCTTTAGAAATAGGCAGATCTCCAGCAGTGGAATTCTAGGACTGATCTAGGGGCTGATGATGATGATGATTGTTTTAAAACTTTCCATTTTGGGGGGATCCTAATTAGGATAGGATTATATTTAAAAAAAAGGATTTATTTTATAATTTTATACATTAGATTGATCTAGCTAGAGACATCGACGAGCAAATAAAGGTCACTTGATCACTCGTCATGATGAAACTGGCTAAATATGAATCCGCTTATTTAAAAGCGCGATACGGTCATGATTTATATAATATTTTTTTCTAATTATTGCCGTAATAATATTTAAAAGGACGCAGTAATTAGGTGATAAACGGCAAATGTCAGGATAACTACATCCCCGTAAAGCCATTAATCTCGCTCGCTTGAAACTGCAATAAATTTTATACTAGATGCTTTTATTACATTTCAAATAACGCCACATATGGCAAGTGCTCACACAATGCACGTGTGTTAGTCGCGTCTTTGTTTCCTCTCTTTTGTCTTCTGCTTTAAATAAATTTTACTCGACTATGAGATCATGACTGCCTTCGTGGTCTAGCGGTTAAAACCGTAGATTTAGACACTGAGGAACTGAATACGATTCCTAGTCGAGAACACAAAGATATATGTAATTTATTTCTGACGTAATATACAAACAGTATAAAATAATTACAATATAAATTAAAACTACTTAAAAGTAAAAATTAAAATAAATATAAACTAAACCTAATCAAAAAAAAAACTATAATTTCTGACGTTAAATGTTAATCGCTATAGTACAAGATTCGTTAAACCTTCGCCGATTTTATCCAAATGGAATCTACTTTTATGTAATAAAATACACTAATAAAAGCAAAAGTGATGGGTTGCCCAACGAAATATGTTCAAAAAGTACTGAAAGAAGAAACTTTTTTTTTAAAGTTTGAATCCTAAATTTGCTTTAAATTTGACTAATGACGTTACTACTCAAAATTTGACCCTTTTAAGCGACACTATCAGCTAGTGTAATAATACAGAATTATTTAAACAAAAAAAAAATGCCTATGTTTTGTTAGCGTATTTTATTATATAAAAAGTCGATTTTATTCGGATAACAGATCACCTAAAGGCTTTCTTCGGATCTTAGACTACTATTAAAATTGATATTCGTATAATATTTTGGGAATATTTGTTTTCCGAGCATTGTGATTTTTTGTTTTGTTACAGATGGTACAATCCAGGGTCACGGTTGTTTATCTATATATATATATATAAATGAAAGTCTGTGTGTATGCATGTTCCCTATGCATTTCAAAACTACTTGACCGATCGGGACGAAACCTTGGGAATATGTTGTGTAAACATCGGCGAAGGTTTCTGACATTGTACTACTGTTGTCCGATAGACGAAGCGATCAGCGAAGGCTTTCTACGGATCTTAGACTACTACTAAAATTGATATTCGTATAATATTTTGGAATGTTTGGAATGTAAACTCGGATAATCGTAACGATAAAACTGACAGTAAACTTTGATTAACATAAATGAAATGAAATTTGATTAAAGTAAAGATACGACACGCGCTATATCATCATCATTACAGCCCCTAGAACACAGCGTCCTAAACCTCCACTGCTGGAGATGGGCCTTCCAGAACATATATCTGGAGAATTTGGCCTACACTCGCCACGCTGGCCAGACGGCTTGGCGAGGATATGATGCCAATTTTTATTGACAATTTACTAACGATTCCACAAGGTGGTATTAGTGGAACCGGGACCGACGGCTTAACGTGCTCTCCGAGGCACGGGAACGGTGGTGTTGTAAATCTATTACAAATGTACGTAAGAAAAGTGCATTTCTCATTGGTACATGTCGTGTGGGTTTGAACCGACCTTTGTAGGATATAAGGTACGCGTTCTTACAACCGCGCGCTATATAGTTGACTACAAAATGCGAAACTGATAGATAACTACATGCAAAGTTACACCCACAGTTGTATTACCATTGTCGTTAACGAATGAAATAATATTTATCATAGTGGGACGCAAACGAGACATAATGCATAGAATCGCGCAACGTCCTTACGGCTCGATGGCTAGCTTACTACTGTTTTAATCTATGTTTTCTGTCAGCCTTATCGTTCAAACTGCTTAGCCCGAAGCTTAAAAGGTATCCATTTTTTTTTTCAAATTATATTTCAATTTCATTTGTAAAGTCTTATTTTAATACTCTTTATTACTACATTATTACTTAAAATTGTTTGACTTACGGTTATCTATTATTATTACAAAGTCTCCTTAGGTTGTAAAACGGGATCAGTACACAAATGCAATAATTAATTACATATCTAATTGTTATTTTACCGATTTTTTGTTTTTTTTTCGCATGTGACTAACAGTAAAAAACTGTATGGCTTTATAAGATGCCATTTTTTTAATTATATTTATATAATATTGTAAAGGCTAAAAAAAATCCCAAAAAAATAAAATATTAATTTTCATGCCACTTATCATGCTTTGTAGTAAAATTGATTAAATGTGATTCGACTCTCAAAAAAATGTGGTTTGTGATCTAAAGATTACGGTCGTGATGATACATTATTTCTATGAGATCATGATATAGTCAAAGAATAGGGTGCATTCTGACTCGATATCAAGTGCACAATGTCAGGTTTCGAAGTGCATTTCATTGTTTTCCAATGGCGGTGGAATTGGAGAAAATAGATGTCTGCGAACAGGCGAGCTGTGAAGGAAACGCTAAATTTCAGCATCTTTTATAAGGAAAAATCTGTTTTTCGAGCATCGAGATTTTTTGTTTTGATACAGATGGTACACTCCAGGGTCACGGTTATTTATAGTATAATAAGTGTTTGTTTTAGGGACAAAGGAAATTAATTAGCATTTTATTTATTTGCATTTATTATAACAACAAATACTTATATTACATAAACAAGACCTCCAAAATTTACCCAAGTATTTACGATTAAAAATATATCTGAACATATGCAATAAAAAAATACTAAATGGGTACGAAATAAAGAAAAATAAGGGTATATTGTTTTGTAAACAGTAATAAAAATCAATAGAGCAGTAGTGGGCGAGTTGTCAAAACATTGACCTTCCATACAAAGGTCGCGGTTCGAATCCCGGTATGTACCAATGAAATATACAATATCTTAAGTACATCGCAGCGACGGCTTTCGGGATTGTTTCTTGTTTTGTGGCGCCAAAGTTGTGGCGTGTATATTTGGTGTGCATAAGGCCTTTCCACTTCTTTTAAGTGGTATCGTTAAAAATAGTCAATAATTAACCAAACTAGAGAGCCGACATCGCGAATCAGATGTTTGGGCCATGCTTTGATGCCGCGTCATCAAAATCATAGTCACTCGCCTACTTAATGTTTGGTTTGACGACATAATGTTTTAGCGCGCTGTCATCAAGTTTCGACTCATTTTTCGTTTTTTAATTGGTTAGCTTCTCTACACGTGGAACTTATATCTCAATGACATTTAAGTGACAACACCGATTTACAGCCGCTTCCTATTTATTATACTTATAATGGCATTATTATTTAATTTAAACTTTGAAAATAATCTTTTAAATGACATACCAATATTATTATTTATATTTATGCACGAGTTACCGCTAATTTCCTTATGTATATATATATATTAATTTTAGTTTAGTAGTAGAAAATATTATTTTGTTTTGACATAATTATACCATATTATTATTACCATGACAACGCCCTTTTATAGCAGCATCTATTAGTGTAGGTAGTACTTTTCTGGTAACGACGAAGGATGTACTTCATTCACTATTCATTCATTCGCTATCATGATCAGTAAAATAATTAATTTGTTATCTGACGAAACCGAGTGTACTAAATGTATGAAATGGTGAATAAATAAATGAAATGACTATACTATACTAGACTCTTGCCTTTCTTTAGCAGTAACGGTCTACGCGCGGTGGTGGCTCGGTTGTAAGAACGCGATCGTTAAATCCTACAAAGGTCGGTTCAAACCCACCCGGCATGTACCAATGAGAAATACAATTTTCTTACGTACATTTGTCGTAGATTTACAACACCACCGTTCCCGTGCCTCGGAGAGCACGTTAAGCCGTCGGTCCCGGTTCCACTAATACCAACTTGTGGAATCGTTAGTAAATTGTCGTAGTAAGCCGTCTGGCCAGCGTGGCGTGTGTTTTTTCAATTTCTCCACATGTATGTTCTGGAAGGCCCATCTCCAGCAGTGGAGGTCTAGGACGCTGTGTTCTAGGGGCTGTAATGATGAATGAATGAACGGTCTAGAACATTGTGTTTTAAAGGCTGAAATGATTCAATCTATGGAACGTAAATCTAATCAGAATATTTTACATGTAAATAAGTTTCATGTAAGCACCCATTTCGGAGCGGAAAATAGATACGTAGGAGCATAATATTGAAATATGCCCCCGCCAGACCACTCCACTCTTTCATGGATAGACATTTATTGGATTACGGGACAGGTAGGGGTGAGGGGAGGGTGTCTTCCACAAATCACAAATCACTTGAGTCTCTTCTGGAGTGTATTACAATCGGGTTTTTGTATTTACAGACATTGATGGATGCTATTTACACGAAAAGGTATGGCAAAAATGTTTCTGCCTACCCCGCAAGGAAAACGCCGACGTTATAAAGTTAATTATTTAAATCACTTTATTTAATAAAATACATCATCATCAGCCTGTGTCTCTCTACTGCTGGATATATGTCACCCCAAAGACTTGCCACTGCACGTGATCTTCTTAAAGTCAAAGTCAAATTGTTTATTTTAATTTGGTCTTCTTGTATATTTTGGGCTCTTTTGTATTGTCAAATTACATTGCTTTAGTTATAATTATTGAAATGAATTGATCTAAACATAAACATACACCAACAATAAAAGGTGTTCAAAATATAATAAAATTACATAGGCCAAAATATGCATCCACATACCGTATAGTCACTATCTCTACGCGTACATATATTTGGGGACTCTTACATTTGTCGCACGCTGAAGATGTGGAATGCTCTTCCAGCGAGTGTGTTTACCCATTCCTTTAACCTGGAGTCCTTCAGACGAAACAAACAAAGGGCATAGGCCGGCAGTAGTAGGGGGCTCATGTCGGTCGTCTAAGACTGGCGTCAGTTGCTCCCATTCTTGGACCTCGAGTACCGCTTACCATCAGTAAAAAAAAAATACATTTGTACATCTTCCGGAATTTTTTGTCACTAATACCGGGTTCGTTCCCTGGTCGGGACACAAAAAGATTTATTAATTTAAATAATATTTAATTTGTTTGTGATTATTCTCGAGTTTGGTACGCTAGAGACATCGACGAGCTTGCCACTTGTCATGTTTGGCCTATAGTAAAGTTGGCTAAATGTGAATCCGCTTCTTTATAAGCGTGGTTGCTCCCCGGAAAGAAAAGGGTCGTGATTTTTTTTTTTTTTTTTTTTTTTTTATTTTATTATATACAGGATTACAAACAATTGTACAGAGAGAGAATACACAATAAATTGGTTTTACAAACAGTGTTAATATCTGCACAACCAGCTTCAGTAATCCAAATGTTAAAAGAAGTAAATGTAACCCATGAGTTGTTTTAAAACCATAATAATATTTTAAAAAACAACCTTTTTGTACAGTAATATAACTGCTAGATATATACCATTTTAATTATCTCTTTCTTCTAAAGTTAACATTTGCAAGACCTGGTTTCTGTAAGAGACAGGCGACAATGCAAAGAGATCGACACAATGAAAGAGATCATTATAGGATTGTAGAATTCGCCTTAGTGGCATACGTTTACCTGCGTTAGTTCGGCAATATTTAACTGCAAATAGACGGTGGGGGTATAGTTCACGAATACGTACGGAGCTACTGGGAATGAGGTAACTGATTAGATTTACTATCTGTCGGCAATCAAACTTATTATGACATATTTTATACAAAGTCGTGGCATCAATCAAAATTCTACGCGATTTTAAGGTGATCAGTGAATATTTTACTAAGGATCGCTTGTAAGAGGATCGCGACCGACAGCATCTATAGCTCACAGTTCTGAGAAATTTTCTTTGAACGGACTCGATCTGGTTGCTATACTTATCATAGTATGGATTCCATATAGTTGAAGCATACTCCAGATGGGGTCTGACCAACATTTTAAATAAATGTATGTATGTCGCTGCATGCTTAAAACCAATACATGACCGCAGTACAAATCCATGCATTTGGAAGGCTTTTTTAGTAATATTATCAATGTGAGCATCCAGCGTGAGTCTATTATCAAATATGACACCAAGATCACGGATCCACTCCACCTTATCCAATGCTGAGCCACACAAGCAATAAATGGCAACAACAACGTTAGTCTTTTTTGTAAAAGTAATGGATTTACATTTGGCAATGTTGAGCTGGAGTTTATTATTACGACAGTAAATCGAGAGCCGGTCAAGGTCCTCCTGAAGTCCATCACAGTCATTCCTATTACGTATTTCCCGATAAACCTTAAGGTCGTCGGCATACATCAAAAAGTTAGAATTTTTAAAACAGGAACCTATGTCGTTAATAAACAGGATGAACAGTAATGGACCAAGAATCGAACCCTGTGGAACGCCAGATGTTACACCGATTAAATCTGAAGCAAAACCATTTATCACAACCTTTTGTGTTCTATTTGTCACATAGGAGGTAAACCACCGAAGCAAGCTTCCCCGAATTCCATTAAAAGCTATTTTTTCCAGTAGGATCACATGATCTACCTTATCGAATGCCTTTTTATAATCTGTGTAGATAGCATCCACTTGAATGCGGTCGTCCATATTTGAAAACAGATAATTTGTGTAAATAATAAGATTAGACACAGTGGAGCGCTTTTTTACAAACCCATGCTGTTCAGGTATTATTATATTATGCAAACTGGGGTATACAGCAATATGAACCAGTCTTTCGAATATTTTAGCAAGAGTGGATAGCAGAGAGATTGGTCGGTAATTCTGTACATCATTTCTACATCCACCCTTGTGTACAGGAGTAATATTGGCCGTTTTCCAGATTGATGGGAAAACTCCTTCACGAACGCAGACGTTATACAGAATCGTCAACGGCAAGTATATCGAATCTCTGGTGTGTTTTAAAAAGAAAGGAGGTATCCCATCAGGACCTTCACCCTTTGTTATGTCTAGCGAATTTAATTCGTACTTCACCATAGCATTAGAGAAAACGATATTTGAGATAGGAGTATCGTTGCAAGAACTTATTTGAACAAGGTTGGGATTTACGCCATTATTAGTTGGCATCTCATAAACTGATTTAAAGAAGGTGGAAAAAAGGTTACAAATTTCTTGCGGATCACTAGACTCAGCCTGATTCAATCTTGCAGTGGCTGGGATTCCATTCTTTCTTTTACGGCTATGTATATATGACCAAAAAACCTTAATATCATTACGCAGACCTTCCTCAACAGTGGAAATGTAGCTGTTAAAACATTTGTGACTAAGTTTCTTAAACCTGTGACGAAATAATGAAAAAGTCTCGTAGTCGGATATGTTACCATATTTCTTCCATTTAACCCAGGCTTTCGTTTTGTCTTTAAATACATGTATAAGTGGACGTGTAAACCACACTGGATAATCTCGACGTGGACATGGACGAAGTGGAATCCTATTTTTGACAATCTCGTAAATTTTCTCATAAAAAGTTGTCACAGCCTGTTCAGCCTTCATGTCATGCAGCACATTTTCCCAATCAATAAAACAAATATCACTATTAATTAAATTATAGTCACCTTCATGGAAACGGTGTCTGTGGGTAGTGTTACTGGCCATGGGTTTACAGTATGAATTGAGTGTAATTAATGTGTAAAAAGGAGGATGATTATTGTCAGGAGGAACCAATTCATTAAGAGGGACCATGCATGTACAGTCTTCACTATTTGAAATAATCAGGTCCAAAATGCGGCCTTTTACATTTTTAACAGTGTTAAACTGGTAGCCCTGATTCATGGATAGATAGTTAATTAAAAATCTATCAACCGGTCCACTTCTATCAGTTAGCATTGGTGACATGCGCCGATCGCTCTGCTGCCAATCCAGCGTTGCTATATTAAAATCACCCACTACATAGTAACTGTCTACTGCATTATCAGTTATCGTTTCTTGAAGGGAGTTCATAAAGGTTTTGTAAGCGTCATATGGTTGCTCCGGAGGTATGTATAACCCACATATAATGTGGTGCTTTTTAGATTCATGTGATGACAATTGAATTATGACATGATCAATATTTGGAGGTACCATGGCGGCTGACTCAGTGGAGAGATACACCTGCACAGCATTGAGCCCGCGCCGAATAGCCACCAGGACGCCACCGCCATCCTTCTTATTAGTGGCCACCCGGTCTCTGTCGGAACGGTAGACGTTGTATCGTGGATCAATAAGTTCACTGTCAGCTATGCTGTCGGTAAGCCATGTTTCAGTGAAAACGATTATGTCGTAGTTATCAGATAGAATATTCATGTATACACTGTTTAATTTTGTTCTCAGACCACGACAATTCTGATAATAAACAGTTAAGCTTAGCTCTCTAAAAAGAAAAAATATATATCAGTATTACCACTTTGAATTGCCGGCGTGAAAAAAGAATTTACACATTTTTTTAAAACTACCACCAATATTATATACACGTAAAATAGGTTAGTAGGAGTAAAATAAAACATACACAATGTTAGTTTGGTATTTAATAAAGAATGGATACATTTTCCCAATATATAACACAATAACAACATAAAACATATGGAATGATTTAGTATAATAAACTTTGGTAGGTTAGAGGGAAAACAAGGAATCTGACATATAGGTGAAATTGCACTTACTAACGCAGTTAAATTACATTTCTTTAAAAAATATGAAAGAGTATTGTGAACAAACTTATAAACATTACATCGCCCGTCTTTAACTACAATAGTGGTAAAATTGTATGATAACAATAGTTGCCTTAAAATATAAAAATCCAAATGATACATAAGAAAGATAAAATTTTGAGTATAGTTTGAGGGTAAAAGGTTAGTACAAGTAATAATAATTAAAGTAATAAGTATAAAACATAGTTCACATTCGCGACTGAAAGTCAAAGAGTATGACGGTGACCTACTTAATTTTGGCAATATCAGCTGCTGCGCGAATAGTGATGACTTTAGATGTCTCGTTTTTGCGAGCCAAAATGTTTCCATGTCTGATCCACACAAACTGAAATCCGTTCGCTTTTGCAGCCTCTCGTGCGCCTCTAAGTATAGATTTATTTTTTAACGTAAGATGCTCATTTAAGTAGATTTTATGTTCAGGCCCAGCAATTTGCAGTTGCGTGGACGTTACTCCCTTGACCAAACGGTTAGCGGAAAGAAAGTTGTCACGGAGAATTTTGGTGGTAAATTTAATGATGACATTTTTTGGGTGAGGATTGTTGGGGTTGGCGTGAGGAACTCGGTGAATAGAAATAATGTCTTTCTGGGAAATTGGTAGCTTAACCACGGTTCCAATCTGTTCCAGAACAGATATTAGATTTTCCCCGCGCTTTTCCGGCAAGTTACCCAGTTCCACATTACAATCACGGGCTTGTTGTTCCATCGTATCAATTTTAGTTTCCAATTTTGACACAACCTGTTCAGTATGGTCCTTAGTGCCCGCTTTAGACTCAAGCACCGCTAGTCTCTTTGTGACCTCATCATTCTTTTTCGTCAATTCATCAAACTTATCGCTCATGAACCTCACTGAACTCTTCATATCTTCAACCTCATGCAGCAGCTGCGACATTCTAACATCTTGCTTAGTAAACCAAGTCTCAAGAAGGTGAAGCATACTGTCCTGAAAAGCCTTGAAGTCAGTAAAATGTTGCTCAGCGCTCTCATCTAGTCGTTGGCGAAAAGTTATATAGTCATGAGGAGGTGACTGTTTTTCCAGCGCCGAAGAGTCCAATGCAACGCTAGTGTCACTCATCGTCGATTGTTCAGCGTGCTTAAAAGTGCTGTTCATCTTAGGACCAGAGTCAGACATAGTCGCAAAAGTATTTATTTTTGGTAATTAATATTATTCACCGCTTCGTGGACTATTTTAATATCTTGGCCCAACGAGAAAAGAAAATATTAATATCTATCCTGGTAACACCGGTGTATCTGTCAACTGAAGTTCAATATTTATTTAACCTGGCAACACTCTTGCCTCCTTCCTTCAGTTAACTTTACTTGTAGTATTTATATGTAGTTTACATGTAGCTAGGTATATTTATCTATACGCTTATGATTTTCGGTTAACTCACAAGTTTTACAGCCAGCTAGTCACTTGGCCGCGCAAAAAGCAAAAAATCCTTTGCAGAAATGTATTATTTACACTTAAACTAGAGTTTATTGGTAAGTTTTCATTAAATGTAATTAATTACACTGATTTAATTATGCACTTGCAATTACGCGTGTTCACCCGGTGACAGCTGTCAACGTTTTTGATGTGATGATACTCTAATAAAATAATTTATCTTATAATAGGCCTAGCCTATATTTTAAGATTTAAATTTATTTTTAGTTTATCTACACTCGATATATCTATTTACTTGTAGGTATTATATTATATTGGTATGTATTTATATTTAATTATTCTCATTATTCAAGATCTCAATATTATGGCCGGGGCCATATAACAGCTCCCCATTCGCAAAGGTTAGTTTCTTTCATAAAATGCATTCATAGCATTAAGCTTGCTTTCGTACCTACACTTTTGGTTACCTATTATTGATAGCTGTTAACGTTTACAGTCTCCGTTAGCTAAAAATAAGTCTGAGGGAAAGGTCACTGGGCAAATATGACCCGCTTAGCGAAATGTGGCGGACATTAACCAAAATGGTTTTAAATTAAAGAAAATAATGTGGCCTTTTATTATATGTATACATATTTTTTTTAATCGATGGGAGTATAAAGTAATGATTATTTTATTAAAATAAAAAATACACAACTAAGCGAATGTTTTTCTCTGATGGCATACAGTGTAAACTTCATTTAACACCACACGATTTAACGTAAAACATTAGACAAGCTTTAACTCATTTTAAAATAACAACACAAACACCAGATTATGGTTCCACGTTTAACGAATTTCATCACTTCACTACTGGAGATAGAGCTTCCTATTAAAATTATTTATTTAAATCTTTATTACACAAAGACAAAGAGAAGCTTATAATGCCGCTAGACAAGCCAACCATTGGGACATCTTGAGCACCTAATAAAAGTAGCTATAGCCTATCGAATCAAGAACATGAAGTATAGGTTTTTACGGACAGCGCAATAAGGTACAGTCGCAGCACTACAAATTCGCAGCTCGGATGTATGTACATTTACAGTTAGACAGCTTATAGTTTTTACGAGCTAGAGCCACGTTAAATATTTCTAAAGAATTTGGCCTTCTCCCCCCATGCTGGCTAGACGAGTTGGCGAGAGTGTGATGTCATTTTTAAATTGATAACTTTATCAATCCCACAAGCTGGTATTAGTGTAGTTATTAACGTGATCTCCGAAACACTGAATCAAGAATGTTGCAAAATTATGACAGATGTAGTACCTACGTAAGAAAAGGATAAAAGGCCGAAGGCCGCGTTCGTTTTAAGAAATGTTTGCATAAAAATACCACTTTTTTTAGCGCAAGTCGTTCGTTTAATGAAAATTCTAACATTTGATGCTAATTTCGTATGTCAGTACCGTGTTGAAAGGAGGGTTATTAATGTTACTTTTTGACAGATGTCATTTAACATAAGAAATAGTTTGTTTACATTGTTGTATACTTTATAGCTTATATTATATTTGTTTAAAATGTATTTTAAACGATTTTATGTAATAAATTCAAAGACAATGTCAATTGATTTGTTATTATTTGTTACTTGTCATACTTATCAAAAAGTAGCCTCACCGCTCGTTGTTTTTAAGAAATTTTAGCATTGTTAAAAAAAGTGGTATTTCTTAACACAAACGACATTTATGCTAGTTTATGAAGTTGCTTCGAAATGTTGGAAATGCTATAAAACGAACGCGGGGTTCCGCAACCAACCGCAACCTTTAGATCAAATGACAGCACACCAACAACTCGCACAAATTACAAATTTATTATCAAATAGATTAATTAATTGAATTCACAGTAATGGCAACGCAATAACCAATTTAAAATTAGGCTTTAATAAAGAGCTTATAGGTACTCCAAGCAATATAACGTTTTCCAATAAATTTTATGAAAATTCCGTTTGAGCCGTTAAATCAGTTTCGAAGCAATTTTACAACATGATAGAAACACAGGTGTTGGTATTCGTGAATTTGTGTTTGTAGGAAAACAGGACTTTGCTGTAATGCCAGCGCTTACTGGTAACAAAATTTGCAATATTCATTATGCGGATGCGTACGTTTTGCTCTTACTAATAACATATCATAGGCTTCACGGGAGAGTCCAGCTTCATCCTGCCAAAAATCAATGACAACTAATGGTTAGTGGATTTATAAACGCCAGTTATATATTTTCACGCTTCTAGTTATAAAACTAAAATAAAGTATCATCACGACCTTTCGGGGTAGTCAAACATTTACATAACTCACGACACTAATATAACTTTTTTCTTTTATAAAAGTAGGCTCCAAGACCGAGACTCACATATTACGACCAAATAAATAAAACATTAGCTGAAGGTGCGTTGAAAAGCCATCGAAACAAAAGGGCACGTATGAAGAGGTTGATAAGTCGAAGAAGCGAAACAGGTATGTCGTGACCGTGACATGTGGCGCTCAATTGTCTCTGCCTACCCCGTAAGCGATTTGGCGTGAAGATATGTATGTATGTAGGTTCAATTTTATTTTATTATTTGTGTTTACATTATTTACTATTAGGTAACTTCACTCACACTGACTAATGTTTTGATGTAACGTTCCAATATCTCTAAAATAATGTATTTATAGTACACTATTTCTGGTCAACCCGTCTGGTCAGCGCGCAGCGTGGTGAGTGTAGGCCAAGTTCTCCAGATTCTGTAGTTCTGGAAGGCCTATCTTCAACAGTGGAGGTCTAGGACGCTGTCTTCTAGGGGCTGTAATGATGATGAAATGAAGAATGTATTAATTTTGTTACAATATAAATAATTTCATTAATTAAAACGAAATTCAGTGTGATTTTAGGTAATTTGATAAAATAAAGATTTATAATTAAAAACACATATTTTTATAAAAGCCAACTACTCTATTGTATAAAAACCATCAAAATTAAATAAAAAATTACATAGCTGTTAACATGATGATATGATCTTGAGACTAATACGGGTCGTTCCATAACTAGGCCGTTTTGGCTAAGTTTTACTCGCCTCACTTAACGTGCGCGTACCTCGTTTCTATGCATTATTATTCTATGTCTGTCCCATTAAAAAATATTATAAAGCTACTTAACTATTATTATTACAAGTGAAAGTAATTAAAAAGATAATTTTGTCGTTCATTACAAGTTTCTTGATTGTCTCAAGAGCTCTAAAGTTTGTCCCTAAATTTTCTTAATAGTCAATTATTATTTTCAGCGCAAATTACTTTGAGACATATTAATCAATAGAGGATGATTAATGAATGCTGGTAGTTAGTAGCGAGGCGTGTTGATGGATTAGCTTCCCATATGGTCCTGCATAATCTACTGATTGTTTTACACCTGCGTCCTTTTTGTTGTCTACGAAACAATCAATTGATAAACTATATAGTTAACCTTAATAGGTTCAAAGGTATTTGTGTAATCGTTTTTGAGGGAGGGTTATTACAATTTAATAAGAATATTTATTTTATATTAATTTATGTTATTTACTATTAAAATATATGTATATAAAAATAAATATGTATATGTATTATGTTTTTCAAAGTCAAAGTCAAAATATCCTTATTCATTAAGATGACAAGTCATTATTTAAATTATTTTAACTAATTTTACTCCTGTTAATGAAAGACTAACAGCAAAGCCGTCCAAAGTGAAAGCTGTTAGCAGAAGACCAGCAGCTTATCAGATTCCAATGACTGTGAATGTTTAATATGACTGAGAAAGGAATCTGCAAGGAAAATCAGCAATATCTAAATTTTACTCGTAAATTCCTTTCTCAGTCAGAATAAACAAATCAGGAGATTATTTTATATATGTACGAGTATGTAAAAAAAAAAGTTTTAAATAACATAACACCGCGTCTTGTCATCTCCCCCGGTGACAAGCCCCGAGGAGGTGCGACGCCTCGCTCCTAAGCCCATACTAAGGTTCCTTGAAGCCGTAGGGCTAGCGAACGAACTATAATCTAGGGAGGTCACAATAGATCACTACTGGTCGCAGTGACTTGGTGACGAGTAGCCCCACCCTATTCACATATAATGTCCTGCGTGTTTTGTACATATAGATCGTAATAGCTTTGTTGCTAAGTGGAAAATTAATATTATAATGTAGGTAAGAGTAGGTACTTAGGTATTATAATTCTCAGCATATTTGAGCACCGAAACGGTGAGTGTAACCTTTCCAGGGAACCCGTCACATATCATCTGAGATGAGACCCTACCTTAATATATTCAGCCTAAATTTAATTATATACTCTCATAATATAATTAAGGTACGAATTTGTATTCTCACAAATGCTACCTGTCAAAACATCAAACTTTTTAACAAAACTGAAATATAATATTTAAGACTTCTCTTTTTTATCAGAGGTTTAGGAATCGATTTAAAATAAGCAAGCCGAAGTGGCAATGGGCCGGACACATCTGCCGCAGAACCGACAAACGATGGGGTAAACAGGTTCTAGAATGGAGACCACATACGGGAACACGCAGAGAACGACGACCCCCCGCCAGATAATAATAATAATATTTTTTATTGCATAAGTACAACAGTTTCATAATGATACACTTTGTTAATACAGTACTTAAGGCTATTTGTTAGTTGTACAAAGAGTGTATTAAAGTAGATGGACAGATGTCCTGAAGAATGTCGCTGGTGGGGGTTGGATGAGGTGAAGTGAGGCTGCTGGTCTTCTGCTAACAGCTTACTTATTGGACCACTTTGCTGCTTAGTCTTCTACTAGCAGGATTAGAATCATTCAAAATAATTAAATTAATGACGTTTCATAAATGCCTGTAATAGGTTTACGTGAATAAAGATATTTTGTCTTTGACTTTGAGGGTGGTGAAAGATGGCGTTCTTACAACCGAGCCACCAACGCACTATAAAAAAAAATCTTCTTGTAATCGCACCGCAAAAATACGGTTACAATGATATTCGTAGGCACATTACTCGTTCAAGCATGATCTTTAAATATAATAAAGTTTCTCGTTAAAGTCTAACTTTTAAAGCAGTTCATGTCCTTGGAAACGTATTCCTTAAGAGATTTGCTTTTGCAATCTGTTAACAAGGAATAAGTAAGACCCTTTTATCCGGTCGACGAATTCGGTAGCCCCTGGCAGCGCGGTACGAGATTGGCAGTTCGCAAATCCGACCAAATCCTCTCAGGCGAATCCTTCTCAAACGAAAAAAAACACTCATATCAGAAAATACAAATAATAAATAGTATTCTGTTGTATATAATTTTACACACCATCTAGATTTAAGTAAAAAGGGTCTTAAGTCTATTTTAATGACAATTTCACAAATTGTTATGAGGACGGTTAACGTGCTCTACAGGCGGTGTTGTAAATCTATGACAAATGTAGTTAGTATTGTCTAATTGGTACATGCCGGGGTTCGACTACGGTCTTTTTTTAAGTAAAACGTTCTTACAACCGGACAACCTTAATGTATCGAACCCGGTACCTCCGCGTCTAAATCTATTGTCTTAACCGCCAGACATAGAGAGCAGGAGACACAGAGGCAGAATAACACGTAGTGTGAACCAAAATATGGATGTAAATCTCAAAATGTAATTGTACGATTAAAATTAAAGTTAACATTTTTTTTGTCTCGTGAGAGTAAACAGAAGCCGAGCTGAGTGCACTAAAAGTTGAAGAGCGGAACAGTAACAAGAATCTGTTTGTAACGAGGCAGCCGGCAAAGCATCACTTTGACCTGCCAACCAGTCTTTGTTGTCGCGGCCCAACGACCAAACGATTTCAACCAATTATTTTATTCACATAGTTTGTGTTGGGGTTGCGTTTTTTATCTCTTTATTTTAATAAAATATAATGCCATTTATACTTAGATATAGTTTGTAAGATATAGCGCATGAGTTTAGTTAGAGATGTTATAAAAAAGCATCAACATCATCAGCGTGTCTCTTCACTGCTGGATGTAGGCTCGCGGATTTTGTAACCCTCATTCAACCCCTGCCAGCGACATATTTAGGTTATCAGTCCATCTGGCGAGGGGTATACCCACTCTGAGTCGTACTGTCCGTGGTCTCCACTTTAGAACCCGTATTGGTTCTCTAACGTATATCAACGATTCGAATTCTATCTATTAGGTCAAAATATAACCACCTATCACATTCTATATTTTTTAATACATAATTTGCGGAAATTTTATACTTTACGTCTAGCTAATGTGACCACAATCTATGGACTATCTATATTTAAAAAAAATGTTTTTATCATTTTTTTTACACAATTTGACATTAAAATAATTTATGAAAGAAAATTAAGGACGCGATGTGAACAAGAGTTGATTAATAATGTGCAGGACTGCTCCAGGAATCTGATTTTGACGTAGAAATTGATTTAGAATGTACGGCTTTAATTGATATGTCGGATATCACTCTGGCGGACTGCATACATAACGACGAAATACGGAAAAGAGTACGAAAGAAAGCATAGGGACAAAATTAAGGAAAGGCATGCTTCGATGGCTCGTTTCTATAACCTGCAGTCCATCAAGCGAAGTGTGAAAGAGCATCTTAATAGGCCGGCATAATGGTAAGGGACTGATGTCGGCCGTCAGTGGCTGGAGTCAGTTGATCCCATTCTCAGACCTCACGTGGCTTACCATCAGGTTTCACATGTCATCCAGTATATAAAAATGAATGTCGACGAAGCGAAAGAGGTATGTATATACTTAAAGACTATACAAATATCAATAATAACAATAATTCAATTGTGTTATATGTTGCTTTGACTTACACAGAGGTCATGTCATACAAAACATAAAAAATAATTATTTAAAACAAAATCCTTGAACTCGCATGTCTGCGGGAACGACTAAAAATACACTTAGTAAAAAAACTGTCTATACTAATGCAAATAAAGTTACTAAAATTGAGTTCGTATCTCGTGTCGTTAAAAAGAAAAAATAAGTCCATTTAACATGTTTCATGTTTGTAATTGTTTTATTTTTTTACGTTGGCATGAACACACAGTATTGTGTTCCGACGAACGAAACAAAGAGATGGATGCCTGTGGCATTTTGAAATTCGATAACGTATTTTCTATGTACGTTTTTAACCTTTCATTTAAATATTTTGGAAAATCCAACATCAAATTAAAGGTTACTTTATTTGGTGTTTTTGCGAAACAAAATACCAAGGTACATTTTCATTTGCATCATTCATTTATAAAAATAGATATTCTTACAAATCCGCGTTCTTAATAAACACTACCCAGGCAGTTTTACATTGCGTGTTGTCGTTAAACTAAACACGAATATTGTATACGCAATATACAATAAAAATAAATGTACCAGTAGGTGCATATGTTGCACGCTAAAATGTGGAACTATCTCCCTGACTGTACTTTAAGCACATTGTGACTTTCACATTTTGTATCTTGTTATGCCAGCATAGTGGTAAGGTAATTGTGATCTCTTTTTTCTTCCTATGTGCACCAGAACATACCTATATATATGTAAGTATAAAGTTGTATAATGATCAGTTCTCCATCTGTGATATATTTAATTAAAGAGATCGTGGGTTTAAAGCCAAACTAAAACATTACTGTTTATCGAATGAGTAGAATCTGCCTCTTTAATTATATTTTTCCTAATTGTAGTTTATTATAGTTTATAGTTAGCGGACTGTCCACCCGCACCAGTGTCGATGCGGCGAACCAGTCGATCATCTCGGACAACACGGGCTTTCTTGTGCTAGAAGTGCTGGCCGCATTCCTCGTCACGCGGCTCTCAACGACATCATCCGAAAGGTTCTTGTCACTGCTGGTGTACCCGCAATCTTAGAACCATCTGGGATTGTGCGGAGCGATGGCAAGAGACCCAACGGAATGACTGTTGAGCCGTGGAAACTTGGCAGATCTCTGGTGTGGGATGCGACGTGTGTAGACACATTAGCTCCATCTCACATCCAGGCGACCTTGTCAGGTGCGGGGAGAGCGGCTTTTTTGCGGAGAACCTCAAATTGCGCAAATATGCCAACCTTGGTTCCGGTTTGCGCCGTTTGGGGTCGAGACTATGGTGACCGTCAGCGAGGCGCTTGGCCAAGGAGTTGTCAAAGCGGCTGACAGAAAGGTCTGGAGACAGGAAGGCTGGCAATTATTTTTGCCAACGTATTAGCCTCGGTATACAGAGGGGAAATGTTGCCAGTCTCCTTGGGACTATCGCGGATGGGACATCTTTAGAGGACATTTTTTATTTATAGTTTAGTTAATTTTTAATTTTATTATTTAGGTAGCTTTTATATTGTAATTCTTTTATACTGGTTGTATATTACTTCGAATAAAGAAAAAAAAAACACAATTTATAGTTATTATTCGCCTGATATAAATGTGAATTCTGTTATTTACTACCACTTTTAGCTCGAGTTTCTCCACTATTTTAACATAGTTTTATAATACACGTTAGGTAATAAATAAAAAATATGGCAAATAATAAAATAAATATATATATATATATATATATTTTAATGAACACATGGTAACGTTATTTTGCTGTCATCTGTGGTGGAAACCTTTATACGCGAATACCAATTTTAATAGCGATTAACAATGACAGTTCTGTTATTTAAGGGATTCCACTATATAACTTTGGCGCTTAAGTAACAGAATAGGGCTACAGGTAATTTTGAGTTTATCATTACATACTCGTACCTACAATTTTATGCTGATTGCTGCAGTTACAATTTTGTTTAAAGCTCATAATAATAATAAAAGCGTCGATGAAACTGGGAAGTATGCGAGGTGTTAAATGTTTGTTTGTCCGCAGTAATTGTGCAGATGTGGCGGCGAGTAACCGCTTGTTTAATATTGCAAATGTTATTACTGGAGCGAACGCGGGACGGACCTTGGCACTACAAACATGCCACCCCACAAAGGTGCCTAATTAAGCGACTAGCTGGCTGCGAGCTTGACAATTAAGTGCTAATCCATTTTGATGGGCTATAGGGTCAGATGCAATGACAAGTTAAGCCGACAGCAATTTTATCTACTTAACAACTTTAACCACAGGGAAATCACGATTACTAACCTAATACATAATGACGAGGATACACATAGATTACAAAAACGGCCTATGTCGGCAGCATGCCTGTGATAATATTCTTCTACTATCTTCCCCACATAAGACCCGGCACTCTGAA
Organism: Tinea semifulvella; assembly: GCA_910589645.1. Classification (NCBI taxonomy): domain Eukaryota; kingdom Metazoa; phylum Arthropoda; class Insecta; order Lepidoptera; family Tineidae; genus Tinea; species Tinea semifulvella. The sequence goes on from OU342586.1 coordinate 12,164,586, forward strand.
CTGAATTGCTAATAAATTTCCGATATTTAACTATTTTATCTAAATACTTAACTTCTTCTTTAACTGCCGCTGTGGTCAAGCGGTTAAGTCTGAGGATTTAGACACGGAGGTACCAGGTTGAATTCCAGGTCGGGAAACAATAGTTTATTTAGTTTATGTGTGATATTTGTTGAGTTTCATTTGTCATGATGGGCCTATAGTTAATTTTGACTAAATAGGAATCCGCTTCTTTACAAGCGGGGTTTCTGTTACCCTGGAAGGGTTACGGTCGTGATGATACTTTACTTTACTTCACTTTACCTTGCTTTACTTCGCTTTACTTCGCTTTACTTCACTTTACTTAACTTAACTTCACTTTATGTCACTTCACTTTACTTCACTTTACCTAACTTTACTTCACTTTACTTCACTTTACTTATCTTTACTTCACTATACTTCACTTCACTTCACTTAACTTCACTTGAGTTCATTTCACTTCACTTTACTTTTTAGTTTAGCGGATTCACATTTAGCCAACTTTACTATAGGCCCACTAGCGTACCAAACACGAGAAATATCACTAATAAACAAAAAAAATATTGTGACGGACCAGGAATCGAACCCGGTACTTCCGAGTTAAAATGCACGGAATTAACCGCTAATTAAGTAGCAAACATTTTGTGTGAAAATAACAATAATTTACGTTCTAAATTATAATTAATCTCTTTGAATTGAAACTAATAAACAAAGTAAGCCATTTCAATTCAAATAATTAAAATTTAACTGTTAGCAAAAACTAATCAAAACTTGGAGTGCAAAGAATCTCAGTTAAGTTGTTCGGGAGTGTATCGAGTTACGTTTCATTGAACAAGGTAAGTTTCAATTTTAGATTGAATTTTGTTACAGAAATAAGAACCCTCTGAAATAGTTCGTGTTTAACGATCTAGGCAAATTCTTTTGATTGTTTTGACTAAAAAGTAAAAGTAAATTGAATCGCTCTGTGTTAAAACGTTAATAGTCCAGACATCGTAACTTTCAGAAATGGAGAAATAACTGCACTTAAAAATAAGACATGAAAACTATTTTTTTATACACTGCTCAAAATTTGTTTTTGTTTATAATTTAAATACAAAAAAGTTATTATAATATTCCTGCTTAAAGTTTATTATTACCACTTATTATAATGGATTATAATCAACAATAAAACATAATACATTTTCAGACGATTTCGGTTCTTCATACAAAAAAAAATGCTCGCAATATAAATATGCCGTATAACCTCAATGATCGCAGCTGATTCAAGTGTTACCACGAATATTCCACAAGTATTCTGTGGTCCGGGAGGCTCTGGCGTTCTCTCGTGAGCTTCCTGACGGGTGAGCCTTTAAGTAGAGAATATTTCGATGAATAATAAATAAATAAATATTTTGCTCGCCGTTCAACGGTCCCGGGAACGCAGCGAGTGTCCTTGGCAAACTACGCCCATCGGACGGTTATAATTTTTTTAAAGTTAATTTGTAGTGTTGTTTATTTTATTTATAATGTAGTGTTTAATTTTATATTATTTAAATATTCTTTTTTGAATATTCCTTGTAATAAAAAGGGCGGTAGTCAGTGCACTGACGCCATTATTATATACAATTTGAAATCAAGGCCATTTTATTTGTTTTTTATTTGATATTGTTTTGATGTCTATCTAACTCATGAAAGTGTTTTGGGGTATTTTCTAATAGATGGCGCCACTATCAACTACTAAAGTAACCGACCATTCGACTAATAATTCTAAAATTAAATAAAGTATTTGTAAAAAATAAACAAATATTATACAAACTAAAAAGATTATTAATACGAGTGCCTGCAAACACATACAATGTTAAGGTCAGTACAGAAAGATCTGGTCAAGTAGCTAAGAGCAATCGATGGCTTCACGGTAAATAAATCAAGCTCTGAACAGTTACAATTTAACTTATAACATGACCTCCAAAAGAATGAACTTTGTCTGTAGTTGGTAAAGCACATAGAGACATACAAAACAGACGTGCTTCTAGGTTTTTAGATACCTTGGTGCCAATTATATAGGTTGCCGTTATTGTTTGAAGTGATGTATGTACAAACTTCCTTAGAGATAATGTCGAAGCTATATAACTAGTGTGATCATCATTTACTTTGTTTCATGCTAAATCCAGTACAAACAGCGCTATTAAATACGTATAATTGGCAATAAAGTTTGGTTTAGCCTGCAGCGACTTAAGCTTGACACCCTCAAACGTTTGCAATGGTTGAACACTGGAGCGTATTGTGCCGGGAACTAATCTTAAGTTTAGCTTAGGAAGACGCTCCAGCAATCGGTTTCAACTAACTCAGAGATCGACTCGAGTGCTGTTCATTGTAGAGTAAGCATCCAACAAACAACCCTTTGTGTTTAAGAACCAATATAATGAAACTAAACTTTGTGACATTCATTGACTCAAATTTATGAACTGGGCATTTCATACCACTTTCTGGACGAACGATGCGTTACTGTAGGACTATAACTGAATCACACACGTCAATAATTTTAAGTATAAACGCCTAATTTTGTAACCAATTTGTTTTTTTTTAATTTATTGGCCAAATGCTTTTAGTTGCAGCGTGTAATTGTCAAAAGAGCATTTATTTTTTAGTCTTCAGGTGTCATTAGTAAAACCTCTTTGAAATAAAATAGGTCACTTTTTTCATTAAAAATTTAAAATCATTGTCTGAAAAACAAAACACTGCATGGTGATAAAGACCGCGTCTAAAAATCGCGATAAACATCGTGATAAATACCTAAAGGCTGGGGAGTGTTATTATGAATTGATCTCGTCCACAGCCGAGAGACGTAATAGAGAGAGAAAGAATTACGTAAGTCATTGTTCGCGCGATCGTTGACCTCTCGCTACCTACTTGATTAGGCTCAGTATGCGTGGCGATATTTTTAGGAAAACTTCTGCACCGTAACTTAGGTATACGTAATTCTTTATTTTTATTCTAGATAATTATATAAAAAAACTACTCTTTAATAAATTACACGCAGTATAAGTACTTTTTGTCAACCTACCTTTCTCAATTTCACTATACATTTTTTACTATTTTAATTTGCAGCAACAACATTATTATTTCTATATAACTATTTTTTTGTTTATTGTGTGTATATCTTATTACTTATTTATTTATGTATGTATGTAAGTAAAAGTAAATATTGCTATTGATATATAATCACAGCCCCTAGAACACAGTCCTAGACCTCCACTATTGGAGATGGGCCTTTCAGAAATTCTGGAGAATTCGGCCTACAGTGCAATTAAGTTTATTAATAAAAAAACAAATGCGAAAATAAGTTCTATTACATATGCGGATTATGGTAACAATAAATTACAAAAACAGCATCTAATAAATATTTTCATAGCTTAATAACAACAAAACTGCAGTAAATAATGATTGTAACTTATAAAAACCTAATAAAAGCGCATCGACCTTTTTAAATCTACATATTGGAATGCAGATAAAATACTCTTCTGCAGCAAAACTGATCTTTATTTAATACGAAGCCATAAATATTTATTTTAAGTCTGTATTTATCGTGACCTACAAAAGTGCAAAGCGACACCGCAACGTTTCAGGTTAGAGTTTAAAATTGCTCATATCAACGTCAACTGAACTTTCAAAACTTCGTTGACTTGCTATACAGAAGACATTTAAAAAATTAACCACGAGAAAATAGGATATACTGGAATCATGACTTGTAAAAAGACACAAGTGCACTTATTTTTAATTTCTCTTTTTTTTTTTACTTTTTTGTTGTCCTCTCAAGCTAATATTAGGCCGTATAAAAAGAGTACATATCATATTTTTTGCATAAATAAAATTTTGATGTTTATAATACTTTAGAATCTATGATAATTTACACTTTTAGACAACAATAAATATTCTAATATTTAAACTGCCTCCGTGCTCCGTGGATTTAGACGCTGAGGTACAGGGTTCGATTCCTAATAACACACCGGACACAATAGTTTATTGTAATATTTCTCGAGTTTGTCACTTGTCATGAAGGCCCTGTAGTAAAGTAGGCTAAATGTGAATACGCTTCAAAAAAAAAAAGCTTGGTTTCTGACCTTACTTACGATGTTTTACTTTTTTTAATAACTATAGGTAATCGATATGTGCCCTTTTTGCAAGTCATTATTCACTTAAAAACTATCTAACGCCAAGCACAATCAAATTGTATCTTTGATATAATAATAAGGTAGGTAATTAATTAGGTTTTCAAAAATCGAGCCTCTATTCTAGGTATTACCAGCAGAATACTCGTAGAATCAAAGTGAAATTATCGTACTACGCAACTGCACATTTACAACTATTAGGCTCTGGGCCCCGATTCTCGCGCCTTCAACATGTATGTTCGTTTGATTTGCTCGAATAAAACTGTCAGTTTTCTATTAAGATCTATCGCTTTTCATTCGAATATTACAGACCGATACGCAAGTCGATAGTGCCAGAAATAGGTCCCTGGTCTGTGAGCAATAAATAAATTGTTTTGTTAACCTGGTCCTTTTAACTTGGTCATTGTACTTGTATACAGGAATATTTGAATCATCTGAAATAACATGGCGACGTTACGTAAGATTATAGAGGTACCTTCAATTTTACATTTGGCAGGCACTATATTACTTCCCACGTTTTCACCTTACTGTCGTACTTATAAGAGTAGTTTTTAGAGAACTATTCCAGTACGGTTCAATGAACTTTTACTTCTCATTTGCAAGTAGGTAACGTTGACACCCGACAAAAAACCTAGGTTACTTTTTAGAATTTGCAATTATCATTATCACAGCCCTTAGAACACAGAGTCCTAGATCTCCACTGTTGGGATTTGGTTGAAGAATTTTCTAGAGAATTTGGCCTACACTAGCCACGGGTGGCCGATGGGTTGGCGAAAGCCTGATGTCCATTTTCTAAATGACAATTTATTAACGATTTCACAAGTTGGTATTAGTGGAACCAGGGCCGACGGCTCAACGTGCTGTTTGAGGCCCGACAACGATGATGTTTGTAAATCTATGACAAATGTACGTAAGAAAAGTGTATTTCTCATTGGTACATGCAGAGGGTTGACCTTAAAATTTGCAAGTGGCAAGTGGCACTTGGCTGAACACGTTTGTCGCAGAACCGATGATCCATGGAGTAGATGGGTTTTGGAGTGGAGTCCACGTACGCGAGACGCAGAGTGGGAAGAATCCCCGCCAGATGGGCAGATCTCCTGGGAAAGGTCGCTGGTGCTGGATGGTTGATGGTGGGAGGAGATCGTGTGAAATAGCGAGAAAAGCCTATATCCAACAGTGGAGAAACACAGGAAAGGTTTATAACATAGTTACAATGTTGCTATCTATTTAGATCAATATTTATGTATTGTGTGTGACGAATTTATTTTCAACAACAAATCGTGCCGCCGTGATTTAGTCTGTAGACGCGAAGACTTAGTTTTCTCGCGGAGAACATGAACAAATATTATATTTAACAATAAAATAAACTAAAATATAATCACGACCGTATCATATAGATAGACCGTAGTAGTCATCGACAAGCTTCCCACTTATCACAATAAGTCTATAGTAATTTTGGCTGAATGCGAATATAAATAAAAAAGCATGGGTATATATGGTATATTAACGGTCGTGATGATACTAGATATTTACTTTAAATTTAAATTCAAAACGTTGCATTACCTTGATTGCCTCAATTGTGTGTTTTTTATCGAAGCGGATTTCAGCACTACACATTATTGCGTCGGCAATTTATTTTATTTTAATTGATCAAAAATTGAAAAGGGAATTGTATAGTAGTGGTATTGGAATACTCGTGTCCGTGAAGTTGATTTGAATATGGCCAACATGAAGTCCTACATACGTTTTTAATTAACTTGTAACTAGCGATTTTTCAATCTGTCGACGAATGGTTTTACATTTGTTTTCACGTTTTTGCAATATTATATTCGTATCTTCGGTTATTTGTTATTGGATTTTTTGCGAGTATTTTATTTTACTATTCAGGCATTTACATCATAAAAGTGGACTTTGGGACTGGCGTTTTAAAAGAAAGCGACCATATTTAGTTAGGCAATCATCATGCTATTTTTTTTTAAATTAAGTTGATTCCATTCGGTGTGGATCTTGTACTAGATACTAGACAAAGTCCAAGCGAATGATAAATATATTGTTATGTATCTCATATATAGAAAAGTTACAATTCCCTTTTCAAAATTGGGGAAGACAAAAAAAAAATGTCTTACAAAACTTGAAATTCACTCCCCGAAACTTGGCCTTTAAAACTTTAATATTGTTATAAATAAAAATATTAAAGTAAAATATATATATAGTCTTCATTGTGTTGAAAGTAATTATAGAAAAATGTTGTTGAAGAAAAAGTCAAATTTCTTAGCATTCCATGAATTCACTGTGCTGGTGCCGGACCCATCGTCGAGAGAAGAATTGTGTCTCGGGCATGTGATTGACTATAGGTTTGGTTTACAAAGGAATGTTTTTATTACGCAACAAGACGCTCACCATGCACCATCTGCTACTCTTCCTACCCAACCAAATACTATATGATTCCACTAATGCCGTCTTGGAAGCTAGTTTCATAACCTGCTTATGACTATGACTATTTTTGAGTACGTCGTGCTGCAAAGATTTTTCTGGAATTCCTCTGGCACCAACTTTTACTTTATACTCGTAATATGTATTATTATATATAATATGTATATAATGCGAGAAAAACCAAGGTACTAGTGTTTGAAAGAAGAAGGATGACAACCTTGACGATAAAGATTGATGATGAAACGCTAGAACAGGTAAATGAAATTATATATCTGGGCAGTGTTTTCACTGCGGATGGGAAGTATGATAGGGATGTTGAAAGAAGAGTGAACGCGGGAAATAGTGTTAATGGGGCCCTGGGGTCACTGATCGCCAGTCGAAATGTCAGTGATAAAGCTCGACTCGCCATACACAATGCCATGCTAATACCAACACTTATGTATGGAAGCGAGACGTGGATATGTCAGAATACGCATGAGAGTAGAGTTAATGCAGTAGAAATGAGGTCTTTACGTCGGATATGCGGCGTAACTTTGATGGACCGTATACGTAATAACGAAATACGCAAAAGGGTAGGTATAAAAGAAAGCATAGGTACAAAAATAAAGAAAGGCATGCTCCGATGGTTCGGGCATGTCGAAAGGATGAGCGAAGAGAGATTGACGAACCAGATATATAATGCGAAAGTTGTGGGTAAAAGAGGCCCTGGCAGACCAAGACTTGCCTATCATGATCAAATAAATAAAACATTAGCTGAAGGTGAATTAAAAAGCCATCGAAACAAGAGGGCATGTATGAAGAGGTTGATGAATGTCGAAGAAGCGAAAGAGGTATGTCGTGATCGTGACAAGTGGCGCTCAATTGTCTCTGCCTACCCCGCAAGGGATTTGGCGTGAAGATATGTATGTATGTATGTATGTATATAATAATGTAAAATGTATATACTTGCTCTTTTGTTACGAAGGCTTTTTAATGCATCTTGGGCCAGTGCATTATTTATTTGATCGTGATATGCGAGTCTCGGTCTGCCAGGGCCTCTTTTACCCACAACTTTCGCATTATATACCTGGTTCGTCAATCTTTCTTCGCTCCTTTCACCATGCCGGAACCATCGTAGAATGCCTTTCCTTATCTTTGTCCCTATGCTTTCTTTTATACCTAACCTTTTCTGTATTTCGACGATACCTATGCTATCGGCCAAAATGACGCCGCATATCCGACGCAACGACCTCATTTATATCGCATTAACCCTACTACTATATTATATTACTCAATGTTGGTACCAGCATAGCGTTGTGTTATTTGTCTCTGACATTTTGACTGCCGAATTTACGAAATTTTTAGTTGTATTTTGACTGGAAAACTTGTTTAGTAGTTTATTTAACTGTTTATATGCCTGTAAAACCATAATAGAAATAAAACGAATTGTCATTTATTATTTACTGAAAGCTTATTATTCAAATTACATTATAACAGCTAAACGCACAGTCAATTCGTATGAAAACGAAAAACAAACATATATTAATATTGTAACACAACAATACATGACTACACGTATTATAGGGGTTATCCCAAACAAATACGGGAAACATGGTATTATGATGACATTTTCTTTTATAAACCCTTTCTATCGTACCATCCTAAGTACAGACGGAGTTGAAAAAAAAAAAGCTTTTTCACGTTTATTTGCCAGGAAAAGGGTCCACGTGTAGCGACCGAGGATTACGCGGAGAGGGTTTGACGGGCGCCGCTCGCATCGTCATGACGAGACTTCCCGCTAAATATTTTATTATCCAGACCACCATTGTTTTTATTTATCGTGCGATTAGAAGTGTTTTTTTAGCCTCAAAATTCAGTAAACATTTTATTATTAAAAGTTTTTCCGCTTATCTTGCGAAGCGACGCTTTACTGTATTTTATGTTACGTTAAATTTCTATGAGTAGGGAATAAACTTTTTTAGAGAGTGGTATAAAATATCGTAAAACATTTGTCTTCTTACAAATATTGCTTACTCGGTCCTAATCTAAAAACAATATTAATAAATAATAAAAAAATGCCACTGTGGCTTAGCGGTTGAATCCGTGGATTTAGACTGATCAAGACACAATAATATATTTAAATTATTTGTGGTATTTCTCGAGTTTGGTACGCTGGAAAAATTGACGAGCTACATACACTAGCACGACATGTGACCTTGCTCCCACCTAATGGTACAGACACTTATGATTGACCCTAACATTATGCCTGACTGGGCATGACGGCAATTCAAGCCTGATTCCAAAACTTGTGGATACACTTTACTGGGTTTATCTACACGAAAGGTGGATACTTCCCCGTCACGGCAGACTGGGTAAATTACCACCACCAGTCTGCCTACCATCTATTAAACATCACCATCTTGTCATGATGAGCCTGTAGTAAAGTTGGCTAAATGTATGACCACTATGAAAAGGATACGGTCGTGATGATACTTTTACTTTATATTAATGAATATACTACAGCGCCCCCTCGTGGGGATAACCTGAATTAAAGGACTGCTGCATACGTGGATGTGCACGGAAATAAATTACTTCTCAACCCAAAGCATATTGCATGAGCCCAGAAATATTAAATAGATACGACTTAAACAAGACGTTATTAATACAATAGTTCGAATGGTTTGATTAAAATTAAGTATTTTTGTTTCAATTATATTGTTTTAATTGTACGCAACAAGAAGAAACTATTAAATGCCCATCACAATACACACAGTTATACACAAAACACGGATTGCTTTGTGTTCATGCAAAGAGTTCAAATATAATATGGAGCGGGCATTGGTTGTTATTTTCATACAATTTGTTGTTTTCTTTTACGTCATCTACTTATCTAAAGTTTACGTCGAACATGACCATTAATCCAGTGATACACTCTAATTAATGTCCGATCCTATAGAGAGAAGCAGTATGGCCGTTCTATCGCAAGTCGGCCCCGCCCTGTGTCTTTCTTCTAACACTTTGCTATTTCTATAGTGATCCCTAAAACGAATAAAACCTGGTAATTACCGATTTTAGAATGTATCACTACATTCAATTAATTATGTACTAATTGGTCTAGATTTAACGGCATTCTTCATAATCCCATCAAACAGTGTGACTCACACACACGTTCTCTTCGTTCTTCACAGAACAACTAACTTTCTATCCCTCTTCACTCTTCTAGCAGATATTCAGATTCTCTCACCGTGTCAGCAGCTCGTCAATGGAACAGGCTACCATTATTTCTCAGACAGGCACCGTCTTAAAATATATTCAAAAAAATTCTTCTCTCTTACTTCCTTAAAAAGCAAAACGAATCCTAATCACCTGGCATATTATTAGTACCTTTATTAATTATGTATTATTATTTTTCTGTTAGGTATTATAGTATTATAAATGTATATATTGTATTTATTTACATATTTTAACTCTGGATTTTACTATATTATTTCTATTTTCACACTCTGCACCCATAATATTAAACTCTCACTCTCCCAAAGGTTAGCTGGTAGATAATACCGTCATGGTATTATGCTCGCCTATGTCCAACACTTTATATTGTATATTTTGTGTGCAATAAAGAATTTTATTATTATTATTATTTAATACCGTTTAGCTTCTTGCCCCATCTTGTTAAATTTAATGTCTTTGCAAAAAATTAATAGGTATAATTTATTAGTCCTTTTTTTAAGAGCAATATACCTAGCGGGTGTAGAGTTTATATTAAAAACCAGGGATATTTTTCTCGGTCTAATACACTTTAAGTCACTGATACAATTCAGGAGTTTACCCATCACGAATTACAAAGGCTCCGAAAATTGCGACAGCCTCATTAATAGACTCGAAATTAGATTACCTTTATTATAGTATTCTTTGTCGAGATAATTTGCGTTACTGGGACATCAGATATTTCCTTTATTTAATTTAAAAGGAACGGTGGATATTAAACGTACAAAAATAAAACATAAAACATATTTACTTGTAATTTGTCTTTTATTTTTTTCATATCAATCCTAACAAAATCACAATTTAAAATTTCTACTTTATCAATGTGTAATTACGTAATTTCGCGGAAATCCGTTTCAAGTGGCTTTTCTTAAAACGCAAAACGGTCGCGGTTCAAACTAAGGATGTTATGGATATGAACTTTCGGATCCTAATAATATTACACTGGTTTCAGATACGGTTACGAATATTAAATTATTTCGGAATATCCGTTGGTTTCGGAGAGTTTTGTTTAAGGATATTAGATTTTTTAGGAATTGTGAAAGCAGTAGAAATGAGGTCGTTGCGTCGGATATGCGGCGTCACTTTGGCGAACCGCATACGTAACGTCGAAATACGGAAAAGGGTTGGTATGAAGGAAAGCATAGGGACAAAAATAAGTAAAGGCATGCTACGATGGTTCGGGCATGTTGAAAGGATGAGCGAAGAAATATTGACAAACCAGATATAAAATGCGGAAGTTGTGGGTGAAAGAGGCCCTGGCAGACCGAGACTCACATATCACGATCAAATAAATAAAACACTGACTAAAGGTGCATTAAAAAGTTAACCAAAGGGCATGTATGGGAGGTTAATGAATGTCGACGAAGTGAAAGAGGTATGTCGTGATCGTGTCAAATGGCGCTCAATTGTCTCTGCCTATGAATCGAAAATATATATTTTTTAAAATACTTTATTGCACTAAAATTGTACATAGGCGGGCTTAATCGTATAAATTATGATTTCAAGCTAACGATGCTTTCGAGTAATATCGAAACAGATAAAGATAATGTAGGTTAAAGTCCCCAGGTAGGTTACATTAGACGTATTTCGATACCTTCAATCGATATTGTTGGCAAGCCTGCGGTAGTGGCTGAAACCGCACCGCAACCCTGACGGAATGAAACCAGATATATCGGACATCAACGGCATTAAAACCTATTCATTGGCTGGTTCAATCACTATTCGGCCCTTACTCTAATTTTATTAGCATTTAACCCTTAACCAAATGAGGGTCTAAACTACTAATGAAGAACGGTTTATTGTAGTAAAGATTTAGTCTGGGTTGCACCAAAATAAAATCTCTGTATTATTTTGGATACTTTTTATTGTTGGTGTAGGTTTGTTTATATTTAGGTCCAATCATATTGTATATTGTAAAAATAATAATACCAAATTAAGTATTAAATTAATTAATACTAAATTAAAAACTAATAATAAATAAAATTAAATAACTTAATAATAATATATTATGAGTAATAAAAAACGATTCTACAAAATAAAAAATGGCTTACTGGAGGGTACCCAAAATAAATTATAATTAAGTTCAGCCGTCATGTGGTACATTCGACTCTATTTCTAACTTTAATCGTTACAATATTACGACGTCGTCTTGTAATGCGCGTAACACATCTAGTAGTGGCGCGCGTGTCGTTTTACAAAATCTTTGGCGAAAACGATAATTGAATAGATCTTCATGACAGTTTCTAGAATATAGAGTCCTAGAACTCCAATGCTGAAGATGTGCCGTCAATACCATACAATTAAATTTTATAACTACTGTTAAAAAATAAAATGCTGAGTCTGAGATGAACCATAACAACGTAATATTGTAACGATTAAAGTTAGAAATAGAGTTGAATGTACCAGAATACGGGTGTTAGGGTCTTTAAAATGTCTTGTTTAATTGTATATTTATTTAAAACATTTATGCACTAGGTACAAAAGCGGTCATAATAAATTCTTATTATTCAATCAAACCTGTTTTTGACTATTCTAATCACACCGTAACACACATAATCCTATTATTTAGTAATTTTTACATACATATCTTCACGCCAGATCCCTTGCGGGGTAGGCAGAGACAATTGAGCGCCACTTGACACGATCACGACATACTTCATTCGCTTCGTCGACATTCATCAGCCTTTTCATACATGCCCTTTTGTTGCGAAGGCTTTGTAGTGCACCTTCAGCCAGTGTTTTATTTATTTCAACGTGATATGTAAGTCTTGGCCTGCCAGGGCACCTTTTACCCACAACTTTCGCATTATATACCTGGTTTGTCAATCTTTCTTTGCTCATCCTTTCAACATGCCGGAGCCATCGTAGCATGCCTTTCCTCATTTTTGTCCCTATGCATTCTTTTATACCTACTCTTTTCCGTATTTCGATTATACGTATGCGGTCCGCTAAAGTGACGCCGCATATCCGACGCAATGACCTCATTTCTACTGCATTAACACTACTCTCATGCGTATTCTGACATATCCACGTCTCGCTTCCATACATCAGTGTTGGTACCAACATGGCATTGTGTATGGCGTGCCGGGCTTTGTCACTGACATTTCGACTACCGATCAGTGACCCCAGGGCACCGTTAACACTATTTAAAGTAAAGTGTATTAACATCTAAATAAACATAAATTGTTAATTTGATTAATATTTAACTATCCAAGTTTCAAGTTGAGATAGCAGCCTTTGGCAAACATTGTCAAAACCTTCCACTTACCTTGCCAAATCAGGTTAGGCCAAGTGCAATTTATATTAATGTTGTCACATTTTCACATGCACGTATACTCGCAACAGATTTTTCAGTATCAAATTGAATCTTGGCTCTATGCAATAAAGTTGTACTAGGGTTTAGTTTGAGCCCAATGTCCTATATATTCATAGATTAAAAGGATCAGACCAACAACGCAGTAGCAATTTTCTCGCTGATGTGAATGTTTAGGGATCAAATTAAAATTAATCTCAAGCATAGTAAACGGTTTCTTAGGATAGGTTTTATTCATTTATTAAGACTCAAACAACAGTATATATTCTTAACATTAGATTATTACATAATTTTGAAAACTTATCTAGTACATACATTTTTTACAGTTGAGCACAGCTTTGTCATTTGTCAACTTGTATTTTTCGAATTAAAGTTCTAATAAGAAAGTCAATAATACAAAAAAGCAAACAAATTTAGGCTAATAAACTTATAACTATATATGTATTTACAATTTAAATTAAAAACCTAATTTATATATATACATATATTTTAACCTAAATACATTTTGGACTTTCCAGACAATAGATTTAAGGTCTAAAGTCCGTGTAATTTATTGCGTTATTGGCTGACAGCTGACGTAGAAAATAAAGATAAATTCGAGGCAATTTTTACTTTAATCGTGACAATTACAAATACATAATTTTGGAACAATTCATCTCTAGACTACTCAACCAGTGACTACAGTTTTTACAGCACTTTAAGCATAAACGTTGGATTGTCTAAATATAGTGCATTTCGTTTATAACTGTCAGTATTATGTAATAGTATATATAGTAATAGTAATATGAACTCTAATAGCGTTTGACACCGACAGTGTCCTTGCAAGGTATCAAACCTAAATGTGTTTGACAGTGACAGTTTACGTTATTTAGTATATTTTTATTATATAACTTTTCTTTTCCGCTTAAATAAATGGAATGCGGCCGCAGGAATTTCTGTGACACTAGAGTATTCGATTCTTTAAAACAATCAAGACAAGCTTACTTATTATTTATTGGCATTCAGCATACTACTTAAAAGGTTATATATAAAATTAACTTCTTTAACGGACAACCTGATATTCTATATATCTCCAGTTTCGCTCACTGGTGATACAATGTAAACGTTTTTGTTTTATTAAACGAGTAATTCTATAGGTACAAAAATAAATTATAAAAATATTAAAGCATAAAGATAGCTTTCAGTGACGATTCTAATCAACCTCTTTCTCTATTTCTTTCTTTGTCGTTTTAGAAGGTATACCATGGTGAGTGTTCTGAAGAGCTTCATAACCTTATCCCTTCTATTTCGCAACTTCGTGTGGTAGACGCACATGCTAAAATATGTCTTACATATGTCGCACGCTGAGAATGCAACATGTGAAATGCTCTCCCAGCCAGTGTCATTCCCCATTGCCTCAATAGCCGGCATAGTAAGACTGATGTCGGTCATTAGTGGCTGGCGTCAGTTGCTTCTTAGATCTCGCGTGCCGCTTATTACATGGGGGCGATGTCAATAGCCGTGTATTTTTCTTGCATTTTCGGCCAAAAAATAAAATAACAAAAAATGAAATTTGGGTCGGTCCTAACTTATATAAGTCGCTGGTCACACATTACCTGTGCACTGGCCGCTGGAGTTTTCCCCTTGATAATGAGTGGCAAACTTCATTGTTTATTTTCCACCTAAATTTCATTTACCCAGAAAATGAGCTTACGTACCCGTCATTGTGAATTTTACTTCCATTTAGGGCTGGTGTTTCGAACGTTTAAGTTTAAACTTAACCATGGACTTACGTATTTATTTATAGAAGTAAAGTACATTGAATAAAAAATAAAATAATATGTAAACAAAATTTTAAATAAAACTATTTACTCATGATTTGATCATGTAGTAGTATGCTAAGAACACTTGCAGCATTTCCCCGCTGCACAGCAATGACAATTTGCTGCGCTAGAAATCTCTCGGCCCTCTTGTGGCGACTACAGCAATAACTAGCCGCTTAGGCAGATATTTATAGAACTTCTTAGCACTTGCCCCCCACGGTTCCATTGTCTCAAGACCAAATGGCACAAACATGTAGTCATTGCTATCAGATAAACCTTGCGTTTTAAATTGTTAGTCATTTGGACAATGTTATTTATCCAAAATTTAGAGCATTTAGCAGTTGCATCCACTTTTTACACACATTTAATTAATATTTAATTTATTTGTGTTATTTCTCGAGTTTGGTACGCTGGAGACATCGACGAGCTTGCCATTTGTCATGATTGGCTTACAGTAAAGTTGGCTAAATGTGAATCCGCTTATTTATTAACATAATTATCAAAATGAATCCTAATAGGAATGCTTGGAAAACTTTTTTTTTTGTTCTCTTCTCCCGATGGATGATGAATGAGGTGATCGGCGGCATTACTTTAAGCGTTAGATTGTCAAAATAGTGGAATCAGTTATTTACTGATTTCTGAGATTTAGAAATCAGCAATTTTCCATTACATCAAATAGATATTTGCGACGCAAAAAAGGATTATGTTTTTATCAGCCTGTGGATGTATGTATGTTTGTTCCTTTGTGGCACACTGGAGACCAAACGCGTTGGCCGATTTTGATAATGCCCACGTCAATCGATTCGTCTTCATCGTTTTATTCACTGAAGATGACATTCATCAAATTTCATTAAGGCGACAACCAGACGCTACATTGTGGAAAATATAAAAAAATAGTCGACGAACTATAATGAGTGAGTGGGGTATTGTCGAATAGGTATTTGAAAATATTGTTGAGGTTTCTTTAGTTATTTTTCATTTAGAATCTATAACGATTTAAAGTTAGTTCATCATTTTCATTACAGCCCCTAGAACACAGCGTCCTAGACCTCCACTGCTGGAGATGGGCCTTCCAGAACATATAACTGGAGAATTTGGCCTACACTCGCCACGCTGGCCAGACGGCTTGGCGAGGAAATGATGTCAATTTTTAATGACAATTTATTAACGATTCCACAACAAGTTGGTATTAGTGGAACCGGGACCGACGGCTTAACGTGCTCTCCGAGGCACAGGAACGGTGGTGTTGTTAATCTATGACAAATGTACGTAAGAAAAGTGAATTTCTCATTGGTACATGCCGAGTGGGTTTGAGCCGACATTTGTAGGATTCAAGGAACGCGTTCTTACAACCGAGCCACCACTGCGCCAAAGTTAGTTAGGAACCATTATCATTTAAAATTTCAATGTAAAATATGTAATAAAGTTCATATAAAAAAGTAAATAAGTATCATCAAGACAGTATCCTTTTTGAGGTGGTCAGAAACATTATTATATATATTTATTATATTATAACAGACAGCGATAATAAAAATAAAAAATACACTTAGATGTAAACATTGAAATACTAGCCCTATAAACGATTATGATTAAATTAGGTCAAAGAGTAAAAACCATTTACGATGCGTACAGCGTTATAGCGTACAGTTTGTATGCATAGGAAATCCTAACATAATATTACTAACCTGAGAAACCTGAGATTAAAATAACACGACCCGTGACATAATTTTCATTAACATTATTAATTTAATTTAATATTAGCCTGCAATCTGTATTTTAATTAAAAATGATTGATACATTTTTATTTTATTATATTTTTGAAAATAGCAATTTATATGATATTAATAAATGAATATACATTTAGAACATAGAATAAATATCCCAGATATCGATTTAGGAACGCATTTCTGAAAAATTTGGCTTGCCACGGCCGGCTTGATAGGCCGGCATAATGGTGGGGACTAATGTCGGTCGTCACTGTTGCTCCCATTTTGGAACCTTGCGGACCGCTTATAATCAGGTGGCCACGGTGACACATGTATAAATTAATATTTAAAATAAAAAACGTTCGCCAATCGAGGACTAAACTAATTTAATATCATTTATAAACAAAGATACAACGAATATTTTTGAAACAAATAAACCACAGAGAAACAAACAATAATGTGCTGCGGTGTACAGAAAAAAAATCAATTATCACAGAGAATGAAAAAGCCAAACAAATCATAAAATATTCAGGGCTTCTATTCTCTCTCTTCGCAACATTAACTATGTAAGGTCTGGGCATTAAAATTTCACCTATTGGTTGCTCACGCTCAAAATATTTGTTCGTTTATCATTATGACGATTGTTATTTATTTTATTTATTTATCTTTAAAGAAAACTTACAGCTACCAACAGATGATTACTTATATAAAAGACTAGAATGCCAATTAAAAGTTTCCACAAATATTTTATACAACTAAAAATACATACATACATATCTTCACGCCAGATCCCTTGCGGGGTAGGCATAGACAATTGAGCGCCACTTGACACGATCACGACATACCTCTTTCGCTTCGTCGACATTCATTAACCTCTTCATACAGGCCCTTTTGTTACGAAAGCTTTTTAATGTACCTTTTATTAAGTTTAAACAATAATAATAATGCAAATAATTCTAGCAGATATAAGCAATACAATAGAAACAAAAGTCAAACATATAAATAATTATAAACAGTGATATTAAAAATTAAAATAAATAATTAGAAGTATAGTATCATCACGACCGTTTTCCTTTGGGGTGGTCAGAAACCACACTTATGAATAAGCGGATTCACATTTAGCCAACTTTACTATAGGCCAATCATGACAAGTGGCAAGCTCGTCGATGTCTTCAGCTTACCAAACTCGAGAAATATCACTGTTCGATATTTCGTTAATTGAGTCGTTTGATTTGAATATTCGCGGTAACGCCTTTGTGCGCCGGCGCACTTCGCGTCGATGACGTTCCATCCACTTCCGGTTAATGACGTTTCCGCCAAAAAACAACGCTCTCTGTCGTCAGAGTCGAAGCGCGGTCGCCGGTCGAAGCATATCGTTGCTCCCAAAATTAAATCGTATTTTATTCGCTGTGATTGTGCCGTGGACCTGCAGTAATTTCGGCTGTGATCCTATCATCATCATCATCCATTTCGCGACCCGTCGGCTATCAAAACCACCAAGGAATTCGGTCACCAGTTCGAGACCCGGAATAAAGGTTAGTTGCTGCTAATTTCATTTCTTTCGCTTAATTTCGGAGTATTTTCACCAGCGCCTAGTCGTTTCCCGTTCAATCACAAATAAATTAAAGAATAATTAAATGTATTTTGTACATTAATAATAAGTAATTAAACCTTAAATCAGATAAATGTAAATCCTGTACACCATTACAGTACAATACCTCTGCCGCAAAAAAATGTTCTAGACATCACCCGAAAATTAAATACACCATAACAATATAACAAAAAAAAAACCCGCGCTTTTCATCCTAGGCAATATTTTTCACATTTCTTTACGCCATATCTAATTGTTCTTTTTCTCTCGTCGAAAAAGAACGAGTTTTTACACTTGCGGAGCATGTCGCCATGTACGTACAGTGATAGCCCGGATCTTACAATAGTCAATGTTCCGCCATAAAACAAAAGTGAATAACGGAAACAATAAGGCATTTTGAAGTCTCTAAAAGTACAGGTTAACTCGTTGATAAGCATGAAATTAATTTCGGCTCTAAGAAGAAGCTGTAGTCGGTTCATAAAAGGGCTCTCTACTCTGAAATTTTACGAGGCCGTAATATCACAACCAACATTGTTAAATTTTCAGTACTTTTACGAGTTCAACGAGTTTAACTGAATTCATGTCGAGTTTTATTGTGGCTTTAAATTACATTAATAAATCATTTTTTTAGTGACACATCCTTGGAAACCAAGTAGAGTAGAGTCCAATACAATAGCAACAACTACAACTAACTCAAATCCCTCTCCCTCTCTCTCTCTCTCTCTATATATTAACTTATTCTTAAAAAAAATATCTTAATATTTCACTAAATAAAAGCAAGCTTTATAAAAAATATGTTAAAATCTAACTAACTGCCTCCGTGGTCTAGCGGTTAAGTCCGTGGATTTTAGAGGTAACGGGTTCGATTCCTGGTCGGGACACAAAAATATTTATTAGTGTAAATAAAAATACATTTAATTAAAATTTAATTTATTTGTGATATTTCTCGAGTTTGGTACGCTGGAGACATCGACGAGCTTGCCACTTGTCATGATTGGCCTATAGTAAAGTTGGCTAAATGTGAATCTGCTTATTCATAAGCGTGGTTTCTGACCACCCAGAAAGGGAAACGGTCGTGATGATACTTTTTTTTTTTCTATGTTAAAATCATTTTTTTCTAGTTTAGACAATTATTCTACGAAATTTTATGTAACAAATGACAACAAAACCTGAGTTACACCAAAATGAAGTCTGTGTAATCTGTAATAAATGTACCACTTTAATTTTAAAGGTTACATTTACAGAGACGTCGTTTTGGTTCAACTCAGCGGAGATATAAAATATTTTCATCGTTGTTTTATCCAGTATAAATTTTATAATTACCGTTCAAATATGAAATTACTATTAAATGTTAAAGAGTAAACATTGGCTATTAAATATTTAATTATAATTTGTATAAAGACGCGAATTTTATTAATGACATTTATACCTTAATGCTAGATTAATAAATATTGTTAATTATACACAAAATTTTAATGAACACAGATGTATAATGTATTTATACACTTTATATCCACTGTCAATTAATATTTATATATTAAAAATATCCGTCTTCCTATATAATACATTATATGTATTTTACATTTATTTTTTGTTATGTATTCGCGACATAACTGTTTTATTATAAATATAGTTTATAATATATAAATGTATACGGGGTGACTTTGTATGGCCTTACGTTAGACTAGTATGTGATTCTATTGATAGAAACAAACAACTTTTCCTAAGAAACTATATGTCGGAAATGACAAAAAAAGACTTCTCTATACAAAAAAAAATGCAAGGCCTACCGACAGAGGTTAAAGATGCTCCAAATAGAGCAATTTAAAAGATTAGTTTACAGACACTTTCAGGCTTCATAATTTCCATATTTTTTTATTAATTGTTGCTATTGTTATTATAGATCATAGGTTATCATGTAGTGGGTAGTATCTAAAATTAGGTTTTTGTAGTATGTATGTGTGTCATCATCATCATCATCATCATCAGCCTGTGTCTCTCCACTGCTGGATGTAGGCCTCCCCCAAGACTCGCCACTTCACACGATCTTCTGCCACCCTCATCCATCCCCCACCAGCGACCTTCCTCAGGTCATCTGTCCATCTGGCGGGGGGTCGTCCCACTCTGCGTTTTCCAGTACGTGGTCTCCACTCCAGAACCCGTCTACTCCATCGTTCATCAGTTCTGCGGCATATGTGTCCAGCCCATTGCCACTTCAGCTTGCTAATTTAAAAAGCTATATCGGTATGTGTGTATGTAATTTTATTAATTAATATTTATTATAATTAATAAGTAATATTCTATACACTTATATTTTCAAACTAGTTATTTTTTTTATTGATATAAGAGTATTGCACCTACCTCACATAAATTGTCCCAAAGGTCTGACAGGCAAAGAATGTCAAGCGACATTATGTCACGCCTTTGTATATTGTGTGCAATATAGTTTTAAATAAATAAATATTTTTTTATCATTCATAGAACAAGTAGTACAAAAATAGCCTAAATTGATATATCCTATGGCAGAGATTTACTTGAAACCATGAAACGACTAACTAAAGGATTATTTATAGGTCAAACAGTTACCAGAACCATTAAAAAAACACAACTTATGAGAATTATGTAGATTGGATCTTGTTAACGGTGCTCTTGTACATACCAAAGCACAAAGCACGTATCATAGTTCTACAACTACGTGTTGTAAATTGGTATACGACAAAAAAAAAGTTTCGGCTTTAACCTGCTCGGTCTAGCCTTTTTTTGCCTCGCCATTCAGTAAATTATATCAAAATTAGTCTCCGATTTAAATATTTATTACCTTGACGATGGCACTTAATTGGGAGACAAATTTAGTTCTGCTTTAGGGAATTTAATATAATATATTTTCAAAATTTAGGGTTATTACTAAACTACGCTAAATGAGAGCTTTTTATTGGCGAAAAAAGTCATCAATTAAATTATACGTTAATTTAATCATATTGCTCTTCCTGTAGTTATTATCAGAAAATCTGGTTTTTATCCATTTACTAAACAATACAGGAAAATATTCATCTACATCTAAATAGTTTAGAAGTATTAATTCTCAGTGAGCAAACTCGCTCACGCCACTGAATGAGCTTTTATTGAAAACCGGAGAAAGGAATTCAAAAGGCAGGTAGATGGAGCTTTTTGTACGTCTCGATTGCAGCATGCAAGAATCTAGAGGTACGAATAACGTGCGCTCCTGTTATTCTTGGCCCCGTGCAATAATGATTTTTGAAAGGTTTTGTCATAACAGTTATTATATGTTTAAAAACTTCATACATATATATATATATATATATATATATATAGTCTCATACATATATCGCGTATAATTGTCAAAAGAGCAAATATTTCTTTTAGGCTTCAGGTGTCATTGGTTTGCCCCTTTTTGAAATAAAAACGTCATTGCCTTAAATACCCATAATGACAAACTAACTACCAATCAGGTGGAATATATCAAAATGTTGATTATAGATTATTTAAATCCGTCTGGAACTGGCTGTAAGTGTTTTTATTAATCGGTCTCGCTCACAGTCGAGAGACGGAATAGAGAGAAAAACAATTATGTACTTGTAAGTCAACATTCGCGCGATCGTCGACTTTTCGCTACCTACTTGATTAGGCTTAGTACTACTAGTGGAATTATTTTTAGGAAAATTTCACTGTACCGTTACTTAAGCATTTATTACTGAATAATTAAAATAAAAAATACGTAATTCTTTATTTTTAATCTAGATTATAATATGAAAATAATAAATTACACGCAGTTTTTAATTTTTTTTATTTAAAAACTTTATTGTAAATACAAAAGGCGAACGTAATGCCGCAAAACATTATCTTCCCGTTAATCTTTGGAACCTTTGTGACTTTTAAATATGAGTACGGTGCAAATAGAGAAATCAAATATTAAAATTAAACATAAATAATATTAAAAATTAACATACAGTAGATAGTAGTTCAGTAAGTCTTGTTTCAAGCGGTGTTATTTTTATATAAATATCAGCTTACAATATTAGTGCTCCTTGAAAGTAACAATTGGCTTTTGACATCATTGCAAATGGCACATACTCGTACTTTCAACGAGAACAACAAATAGGTGGTAGGCGGACTGATGTTGGTAATTTTCGCAGTCTGCCGGAGCGGGGAAGTATCCACCGTTCGTGCCGACAAAGTGTGTTCACACGTTTCGGGATCAGGCTCGAATTGTCCAAATTACTTTCGTTACGCATTATTTTGTTTTTGCTATTATTCATTTAATTTGCATGATGTAAAGGAAAAAAAATCTTCATGATATTCTCAAGCTAACTAATGTATTAAATAGCTTTCCAATTACCGCTTTATAATTGCCCATTATTCGAGTATAAGAATAGATTTATTTATTTATTTATTTAATTAAGCAAGTCAACAACATGTTTACAAAATTTTATACAATATACAATCTAGAAGGTATCTTATTAGTTTAGTAAACATGTTACTTACAGATCAGCATTGCATTCAACAGGTAGGTAACTTCGTTTACCAAAACACAAAAACTAAGTAGTACAATTTAAAAATATAGGCATATATATAGTAAGTTATCCATAGGAGATAGACACATGCTATCACGGACTTTTCTGTAGACCTATATATTCAATTCGTTTATTTCTGTAATTAGGCATAGGAAAAAAAATTTGTATTTTGCACTTTTACATGTCAAATTTACAATAAGTATACTTTAATATTAGGCTACATAACTTCACAGCATTCTACCAGGTAGAACGCCATGAAACTACACAACCTTACTTAAATGTAAAGCAGTGCGTTACAATACAAACATAAAATAACATTTAAAAAAAAAAACCTACGTGAGTATAACACAATAATTCCAAACAAAACTACACTTATAATTATAGCTGCTGTAAATAGGCATTGTCATCTTATCAAATAATACACAAATATAAAAAATATAATTGTCACTTAAGATTATAGCTGCTGTAAAGAGGCATTGTCATTCTAGAAGCTAATGCAACACAAATACAAAAAATAAAAAATAAATGTCACTTAAAATTATAGCTGCTGTAAAAAGGCATTGTCATACTATAAGCTATACTATATAAACACAATTAATTCAAATAATAAATGGGTACACCCATGCGTTCTTGTCTTGGAGATATTCATCAATAGTGTAATATCCCTTGTTAATCAATTGATGTTTAATAGATAACTTAAACCTATTAAGTGGCAGATTTATTAGATCTTCGGGCAGCTTGTTGTAAAAAATTATACATTGTCCAAGAAAGGACTTACTACATTTACTTAGTCTAAAGCGAGGAACGTATAGTTTGTTTATATTTCTAGTGTTGCGACTGGTTAGGTCTTTATTTTTTTTAAACAAATGTATATTTTTGTGTACATATATTAAATTTTCAAGAATGTATTGTGATGCCATAGTGAGAATATTAGATTCTTTGAATTTTTCCCGAAGAGAAACACGAGTACCCAGACTATAAATAGATCGAACGGCTCTTTTTTGCAAAACAAAAATCGTTTGAGTATCAGCCGCAGAACCCCATAACAAGATACCATACGACATGATGGAATGGAAGTATGCAAAATATACAAGTCTGGCTGTATCAACATCTGTCAACTGCCTTATTCTTTTAACAGCGAAGGCAGCTGAACTGAGTTTACCAGCCAAACCAGATATGTGAGCACCCCATTGCAATTTAGAGTCAATAGTAATGCCCAAGAAAACTGTACTGGTAACAAGATCAAGGGGTTCATTATTTACTTTTAGAACAGGATTCGAATGCCTTGTATTAGGTAAAGTAAATCTAATACATTTGGTTTTATTAGCATTAAGTAAAAGATTGTTCACACTAAACCATTTAAGTATCTGCGTTAAAGCTAGGTTTATGTCGTCAAAATTTTAAATATTTCTTCGTATTCTAAAAATGAGGGAAGTGTCATCGGCAAATAATACTATGCCACAAAATTCTTTAATCATAAAAGGCAAGTCATTAATATAAATCAGAAAAAGAAAGGGACCTAGTATCGAACCTTGAGGGACACCCATAACTACAGGTGATCCCGATGATAGTACCCCGTTAACATCAACTTTTTGCGTTCTCCCCTGAAGATAGGAACGAATCATGGCAAGAGAAGAACTTTGCATTCCGTAGTGGTGTAACTTTCTAATAAGTATGTCATGATTAACACAATCAAATGCCTTCGAAAGATCGCAAAAAATTCCAATTGCATCACAGGCATCTAGAATATGTTTAATAAGATACACAATTCCATCATACATTATTTTGTTATATATCGAAGGGTTTAGGCAGCGTTTTCGTTGAAAGCACACAGACGGATTATTTTTTTCCGACACCTCCAACAAATATCGTTAATGTATACAAAAACTGATGAGAAAATGATGAAAATCGGCAAACAGACAGAGAGACGTGGCCGAGGACTTTGTTTATAATATGTAGTCATAAATTTAGGAAATTATTGTGTCCCAACCAGGAATTGAACCTGGTACCTTCGCGTCTAAATCTATGGCCTTAACCGTTGGACGGATGCAGTTTTTAAACAACGGTAATTACCAAAAAAACTTGTATATGTACATTTCATTTTATGTAACTGTGACTGGACGGGGAGGACAGAGAGGAGGATGTCATGCTTGCACTGTTTGCGGACGACAGTGCCTACTTTAGCTCTTCTCCAAGCCAATATGAAGCTGCTGACAAAATGCAGGACCTCCTAGATCTTCTCCCTGCATGGTTGGACAAGTGGCGTATGTCCATCAATGTCGGCAAAACTGCCGCATTGATGACATCCAGATGCCGGCTGCCTCCACCACTGCAGCTTCGGGGACAGAACATCGAGTGGACTCCGACCGTCAAATACCTGGGCTGCATTATTAACAGGACGTTGACAATGGGTGAAATGGCCTGCCACGCCGTCAATCAGGCAAAGGCGGCCCGAGCCATGTTACGTCCTGTTATGAATTCCAGCTTGCCGCTCAGGTTGAAGGTCCGGATCTACAAGATGTTCATCCGTTCTCGTCTCACCTATGCTGCGCCAGCCTGGCACCACCTTCTGGCCAAGACCAACAGGGACAAGATCCAAAGTCAGCAGAACATATCGCTCAGAGTGGTTTCCCGAGCGCCATGGTTCGTGCGTAATTCCGTCTTAGCTCGAGATTTGGAGATGCCTACTATTGAGGAGTTTGTCGTTGGCCTGACTAGACGTATGTTCTCTCGGGCCGACAACGGACACTTCAAGCATCTCCAGAACATCGCTCCGTCTTGTGCACGGCCCCCCAACGGGAGACCACTTCCTAGAGAAGTACTCCTGGAGGAGAGCTGAAGCAGTCGAACTTAGCCCCCTGGGTTCGTGAGCCACACGGGCGCTGTATAACGGCGCCCAGCACTAAACGTGCATGAATTACCGGCGGGTGGTTACCCGCTGAGATCCTGCCGGGGAAAACGGGGGACTGTCCCCATCCCCAACCCACGCCCATTACGCATCCGGGCCTGGACGACCCCACTGTCTGTCTGTCTGTAACTGTGACTTGATCTTGAAAACTCCGTAAAGTATAATAAATATACAAAACAAGTCAAAATAAAAAAGGGAAATTCGCGTAGAATGATTTTCTCGTTTATAATCTTTACTCGATGTTCCAAGAAAACATCAAACCATTTTCTCTTTACAGGAAGAAATATCTTATTCCAGTTTTACTATGCGAGAACATTTTACATTGGAAACATTATTTTACTAAAACAAGATGATAATTATGGTTTGATAATACTAATTACTTCGGCCAGTGGAATAAAGTGGCCTAATTTCAGATGTATAAATTCTCAGAAGGCTCTCATAAATCAATATAATCGGTTGCAGTTGTTTTAAGCTTATAGTAATCTAGATATGAGTAATCTAAATATATGTATTTACTGTTATTTATTTAAATCTTTATTGCACAAAGTACAAAGGCGGATTTAATGCCGCTCGGCATTCTATGATAGTCAAACGTCCGGGACAACAAAAACAATCAAACAATAAAACGTAGGTGCCAGGCCTAATTAGATAATATATATAAATGAATACACTTATCTAAACAAATAACACCGTAGTTTAAGATTTAATTACTAAATAATATTAACATTTATTCGAAAAAAATATTTACAACATATAAAATAAAATTAATATTAATACTAAGAATAAGGATATAAGTTGAGTAGTGTATATACTCGTAGATATTAAACACTATTAAAGGTTTCATATTTAAGGTATTCGTGGTAAGACCGTAAATTGAGCTGTTAAGTTGTTGGTCTTAAAGAATAGCCGTTAGCTTCTGGAATGTTGTGTAAAGTTTCTGCAAGGATTTAAGAGACGTCTCGTTAGTCGTTACCAGCCCGGAGACACTTTCCGCTCCACCGTCACTTTACCGGAAAACGATCTAGGCTGCAGCATTCCTTTTATTTTCTGCTTATAATTTAAAAAAATATATATTTTTGCTATTCATTTTTTTAACAAGAGGTGTTTTTACAGCGCAATTTGCTGGAATATGCAAATCTAAATTAATATATTTGCTTAAGCTTTTTATTTGAAGTACAAAATAAGATTTTCAGAAAGAGTTATTAGTCAAGGAATTTCTACGTTACTAGTATTAAATAACTGTTTGATAATAATAATAATATCATTCTTTATTGCACAAAAAATATAAAATAATGTACATAGGCGAGCATAATACCGTATGGTATTCTCTACCAGCTAACCTTTGGGAGAGTGAGAAATTATTATAATGGGTGCAGAGTATGTAATAAGAATAATAATAATAGTTAAATCAATATTTAATATACCATAGTAAGTATAAATAACATACCAGTTGATCAATCAGTTTGTCGTGGGTTCACATGTCCTGTTAACATCATACTCGTACATATAGCGTATATTGAAGCATTTAGCCAAAATTTATTTATTAATATAATTAAAAGCTACTTAATAAAAGTAAAAAAATAGTTAATTATAAAATAAACCTTATATAAATGTCCTCTAAAGATTGGTTCTTTGACAAATATCG
Source organism: Tinea semifulvella (assembly GCA_910589645.1). Taxonomy (NCBI): domain Eukaryota; kingdom Metazoa; phylum Arthropoda; class Insecta; order Lepidoptera; family Tineidae; genus Tinea; species Tinea semifulvella. Next base: position 12,191,925 of record OU342586.1, read on the forward strand.
ACGTTTTGAATTCCGTCTATCAGAGAAATGAAAAGCTCTCTTCATCAACCTTGAATTTATGGACCAGATCCACTGTCAGTATCCAAATCTCTGCTACGTACGACATTACCAGGAGGACGTACACGTTGAAGACTTCTGTCATCAAACAATTTGGTATAGATGATGACAGACATATCGACTAGGCTATCCACCATATGCCTTCGCCGGATACTCCAGTACTTCGGACACATTGCCAGAAAAGGAGGGGATAACCTGGAGAAACTTTTTGTTACTGGCAAGGAGGAAGAAAAGAGACCGAGAGGCCGTAGTCCGGTACGCTGGTCAGACCAAATCCGCTCCACCACCAACACTAGCGTCCATGATGCTGTGCATGCCGCCAAAGACAGGAACGGGTGGCGTGCTATCATCAAAACGCACACCAATTCATCGGGAGGTCACGAGCCTCATCAATGAGGAAACACGACGCAAGGAGGAGGATGACAGGGTGACGAAGTTTTTCGAATGCCGCACATCCTAGCTGAATGCGTCTGTCGGCTTCTTTGCTGAAGTTGGCAGCGCCTAGCAAAATCTCTCCAGTACAACTTTGAGAGTGGTATTTCCCACGCAGATCTGATTATAACTACTAAAATTTAACACTTGCCAGATAATAGTTTAGTGGGATGCGTAGGAGGTGTTATAACTAACTAGTGGTAAACTTTAAAGTGTCATCTTTAATTAAACAATGTATCTGGGTTGAAGTTGGGAATGAAATTAATGTCAAAACCATAATTGCTCTGGGTACGGTCCAACTTGATCGTTATTACCATAATGAGTTAGGCCTTTGGACATCTATTCTATGGACTCGTTTGTTTCTGGTATTTTTAAATCATCGGTTTTGTTAGTTCTATTTGCCAGATAAACCATCTTTTGGCAAATAAACTTACCTAGTTTTATTTGGCTACAATAGAGCAAACCATTAGTTTAATGCTTTTATTTCATTCATTATACTAAGACCTTCACTGCTGGAGTTGGGTGTTCCAAAACATCGTATAGCTGGAGAACTTTGCCCACACTTGCTACGCAGGCCAGACGGGTTGGCGAGGGTCTGATGTCAATTTCAATGACAATCTATTAACTATTCCAGTTGGTATTTAGCGGAACCGAGACTGACGGCTTACCATGCTCTACCTTACTTCTTACTGTGTTGGTAATCTATGACAAATATACGTAGGAAAAGTATTTCTCATTGGTACATGCTTTATTATTATTCCTTTATTGCCTGTCTCTGTTCTTTTTCTTCGAATCCACACTAATATAATAAATTTTAAAAAAGCTCTGTCTGAATGTTGTTGAGCGATGTTGATGATCTTTGGCAGATATCATTTTAGGACGCAGCAACCACAAGTAACAATTTTTATCTTTAATCGTAACATTTTCAATAACTATTATTTTGTTTTATTTAGAGTGAGCTAGACGATTTATTTAATCTATTTTCATTATAAGTGTCGCTATTATAATGTAATTTCGTAAATGGCTGCAGTCAGATATAAGTTTAGTTGTTTAAATGCGTAAATATATACATATATATATATATATATATATATATATATATATATATATATAGAAGCCTATAGATACCTACGTTTTGTTTAAATAATTTATTATATATATATAAAACAAAACATAGGTATCTATAGGCTTCTTAATTAGTGCAATGAATTAAAATAAATGAATAACGTTTTGTTAACGTTATAAACCAGCAGCCGTATTCCATTACATTAAGCGCAAACATTATTAGTAGATTCCATTATTTATGAAATGCATATATATATATGCGCATTTAATAAATAATGGAATCTACTAATAATACATATATATGTATATATAGAGATCGGGTTTTTCTTCATCTTCCAATTCTTCGTCTCGTAACAGAAGTACGAGTAGGTAAATAAATTCAACTATTCATCTACTAATATGTTTTTTTTTAGTATTCCGGCATTCGTTACATAAAGATACATGGTGCTACAGAATAGATGAATAATCCAGTTGTAGAAGTAAGATTGGTAGCGGACGCACACGACGCTAATGTCCGGATGTACGCACCCTTTATCACCCAGCTAGCCTAATTGTATGTGAAATGAAATTCATTAACTTAGTACCACGAATTTTTTGGAACATTTTTAGAGACATCATTTTCAACGTAATGTTTGTTTCTGTAAATCATTATTTATCAAAGATATTTTAGGTTGTTATAGATTAGAGACAGTTGCTCCTAATCTTAGATCTCGCGTTCCTCTTACCATCAAGTGGGAGCGATGTCACATGTTTGCTCAGTATTAATAAATAATAAAAAAACACAAATTATAGTGATAAAATTTTAATTAATATCTTCTGTAAAATAAATATTTATAATCCCAACTTTTGGCAGTTCTCGAATGGTTTTAAATTAGCGCGACCGAGCTTGTTCTCGCAGCTTCAAATTGCCGTTTGTCAAACACAAACTTTTCTCCGGCCTTACAATCGTCGCTTTGCTTCGAATAAAATTTACTCAAGTGTAAAAATATAGGTACCGGGTTATTGGTTATTTATTTTTTAATCACAGAGCAGAGCCAAGTTTTGCTGAAAGAAAATGCAGAGGGCATTAAACTCTCTAAAGTCAAAAAGTTTAGTTTAATAAATAATTTAATCTACGAGTGAGTCTCCGCAAGATTTTTTGTAGTTTTAAGTACCTACATCATTTACAACAGAACTCTTTTACTTTCATAAACGAACACATAGGTATCATACCTACAATACACCTACAAATGTATTATTAACAAGCCGTTTAACCCGGCTTTGCCCATATGGTAATTGATCAACAAAGAAAAATATGTCAGCTGGCATGTCAAACCGAGATTATGACGTCATATACGCTAAGTCTATTGTTTTTAAGTAATTTGCCTACAATATTTAATCACAACTGCCTCTGTGGTTTAGCTCGTAAGTCCGTGGATTTAGACTCGGCATTACCGGGTTCGATTTCTGGTCGGCACACAATAATATTTATTAATTTAAATATATTAACATTTAATTGTCAAAACAGCTCGTCAACACCTCGGGAGACAAAAGGGCTGGGCAATATTTGGGCCAAAGGATCAGTATTGCCATTCACGTGGCAATGCTGCCAGTATTCTTGGCACTTTGCCCATTGGCAGCGATTTGGAGCAAATTTTTTATTTATAATAATTTTTATTTTGTGTTTTCTTCATTTTAGTTTTTAGTTATATGTTTATTTATTAATTAGGTTTATTTTTATTAATAGTAATTTATGTTTTAAGATGTAAGTTTTTAGATTAATTAATATTTTATTATTTTTTTAAATCATTGTACCTTATTTCCTTCGAATAAAGGTTTTAAACTACATTTAATTTATATAAATCCAATGAGAAATACACTTTTCTTACGTACATTTGTCATAGATTTACAGCACCACCGTTCCCGTGCCTCGGAGAGCACGTTAAGCCGTCGGTCCCGCTTCCACTAATACCAACTTGTAGAATCGTTAATAAATTGTAAATAAAAAAATGACATCATATCCTCGCCAAGCCGTCTGGCCAAATTCTCCAGTTCTGGAAGGCACATCTTCAGCAGTGGAGGTCTAGGACACTGTGTTCTAGGGGCTGTAATAAATATTTAATTTAATTGTGATATTTTATGAGTATGGTAAGCTTCGACGAGCTTGCCACTTGTCATGATCGACCTATAGTAAAGTTGGCTAAATGTGAATCCGCTTCTTTAGAAGCGTGGTTTTTGACCAACCCGGAAAGGAAACGGTCGGATGATACTTAACTATTTAATCAAAATCGATCAAGTAATTTAGACATGAATTTAGAAATGAACAGACACCCACACACAGTCAAAGCTTCTTTCACATTTATATTATTAGTCATAAAATATAGCTTGACATCTGTGTCAACTGTCAGCTTTAATTAAATAAAGACATAATAAAATATTGCTTTAATATAAATATAATATAATTTTAATTTAAACATGTTATTTATATTGTTGCTATCTCTGATAGGTCGTCTCTTAAGGATAACTTTATTTATAGTTTTTTTTTATTATTAGGTTTAGTTTATAGTTATTTAGTTTGATTATTTTTATTTATGTAGTTTGTAATTATTATTTTATCTTTTTTATGTTTTGTTAATACACACATCAAAAAAGTCTAGGGATCAAGCATGTTTATGCGGATTTCTTGTGATTGAGATGTGGCTTTGTAATAAATTTATGATTTTATAAATTTATATGGATCCTTTTTGGTGCATTTCATAATTTAAAACAGGAACTGTCAATCAAATTCGAGTAAAAGATGAAAATCAGCTGTCAATATTTTCCCTATAAAAACATAAGACGCATTGAAGACATTATTAGTGCTACTGTTTCCCTACTACTGATTAAAACCAACGTTATTATGGAGCGGCGACGTCATTTAAGCAGGGAAGAAATGATCAGAGCCGTGGGAATGATAGAAGCTGGTTCCCGGCAACGTACTGTGGCTTTAGCTCTGAATACAAGTCAGAGTGTTATCAGTCGACTTTGGACACGTTACCGAACCACTGGTACCGTGGCTGAGCGCCATGGAGGACGGTATCGCTGCACCACACGGAGACAAGACCGATACATTCAAATCACAGCTCGAAGAACTCCAACAATAACCGCCATGATGTTAGCCGTGAGCCTTCATCGCTCTTCAGGGAACTTAATTAGCGACCAAACAGTCAGAAACCGCTTGCATGAAGTGAACCTTCATTCCCGAAGACCGCTACGGGTACCACCTATAGCAATGCACAATCGTAGGACTCGATATCAATGGGCTCTTGAACACAGAAATTGGACAGAAGAACAATGGCGTTTCGTGTGCTTTTCTGATGAGTCTCGTTTTGGTATGAGGCCGGATACAAGACGTATACGACACTGGAGAACCCCTGGACGCCAACAGCGATTAAAATCCTGCCAGGAAGTCCATCCTTATAGTGGTGGAACCATCATGGTATGGGCGGGTATTTCGATGGGCGGAAGAACTGAGTTGATTTGGATCAGAGGCAACCTCAACGCTCAAATTTATGCTGAGACGGTTGTATCAGACGTCATCGTTCCTCTACAAGTGCATATCGGTCCCTTATTTCAGTTAATGCATGATAATGCACGACCGCACACCGCCAGAGTTGTGAGACAGACTCTCGCCGCAGCTAACATCAATGTCCTGCCCTGGCCTGCTCAGTCGCCAGACTTGAACCCGATTGAGCATGCATGGGATATTCTTCAGAGAAGAGCTCTGCCGAATATGGAGGGTATCCAGTCGCAAGAAGACCTTTTTTTGTTGTTGCAACGAACATGGGCGGCCATTCCACAGCGTGATTTGGATGAACTCATTTTGAGTATGCCAAACCGATGTTCTTGTGTTGTTAGTGTTCGCGGTAGAAACACGGATTATTAATTGTTTAAGTTACCCAATAAAATTAAAAAAAAAACTGTTATTTCAGTCTTTTTTTCGAACTTTAATGTTAGTGGTTCAAATGTCAAAAATCCCTTTATTAGGAAAATGGCAATTTTTTTTACTAATGCAAAGGTGACTTGGTTTATCGTTACTGTAGACAAACGAAAACATTTTATTTGATCAATCCTTAAAGAAAATTTTAATGAATATCAATCAGGAGAAAAGTTATTGCAAAAATATATGTTGATCCCTAGACACTTTTGATGTGTGTATTATTTCGAATCAATGTAATATATAATGTAAATACATTATGCAATATATCTGTGCCCAATAAATTTTTTTTGTGTGCGTTGTTTATTCTAAGTAAGCCTAGATAATATTTTGTTATTTCTTACTTTTTAAGTAGTTGTTAAATATACTGAATAAATGAACTATTTAGTAGGACTCTTATATCAATATAATTAATCAATAAGTAAACAAAAATTGCTCCTACAATCGGTGCAAGAGACCCCTTACCGTAGACACTTGATGACCCCAATGAAAATAGACATCTATTTGTGGACAACGGAATAGGCAGCAGCGACGTGGCATTTTAGTTCTATTTGCACAGTCTTCGTTACCAATCATTTTAAAACTATTTTTAATTTGCAAGGTTATTGTTTTACCAAATGTAAAGTATTTTTAAGTAATTTTCAGGGTGGTCAGATGCTTTTTATAGCTTATCGTGAAGCGATAGTTGAGAAGAAAAAGATTTTTAGAGAAGGAGCCTGTCTAAGAAATATAAATTAAAAGAAGATATAAGATATATACAATATAAGTTTATTTACAGAAAATTAAGATGAGTGAAGTGGAGAGGTGAGATCGGAGAGCACGGAGATTAAGATTCGGGTCGTTGATGAAGGTCGACGGCGTTCCGGAGGCGAAGTCGGTGATGAAGTTTAGCGTTGCCGACTTCGTAGACTCCCGGGTTGAGCAGTTGTTGGAGCGTAGAGTTGACGTAGCGTTGATTGAGAGTAGCACGTAGAGATGAGGAAGCGATAGTGAAGAACTAACTGTAGGGATGAATCAGCGATGGTCGAGCGTCTTCAAGGATCGGTGAAGAGTGAAGCAAATCTTCGGTGAAGAGAAGAGTTCAAGAGACGGATGAAGCGATAGTAGTCTTCTGAGTCCGAAACTTGAACGGTGCTGAGTGCAGTGATGAATTCTTCAGTAAAAGAGTTCCGAAGTTGTAGATGTAGAGAGAGCTTCCTTCGAGTCCAAAATCGAAGATAGCCTTTCTTGAGTCCCGGGGCAGTGGCCCCGGGATTAGGCCTTTAGGTTGAGTTCTTCTTTTGGCTACTCCAGCCGAATGAATGAATCAAATGGGGTGTGGCATGACTTTTATATCGTTTGAGGGGTTCGAAAAAATGAATGGAGAAAATTTAAAATAATGAAGTTTGTGAGTCAAATATGTTTCCAAAAATATATAAAAATGTGTGTTTTAGTAAAAATTATTGCCGAAAGGAATGGATGAAGGACGTTAGAAATAATTTTGCATCTGAATTAAATAAATATTTGACAATGTTGCCTTAGCAACGAACGAAAAACAGAGTTGTCAAAGAATAAAAATATTGCAAAAAGTAAAATAGAACAAATTTGAGTAAAATAAAGTTAATTGAAATGAATAAAAAAGTGGTGTAAAGATATAAATAAGGTATGAGGAAGAAATGTTGTGAACAATGGAAGCTGAATTATGAAAAATATGAATTTTAATGAGATATGATGTATTATGAAGCCAAAAGACGAGGAATTCCAGGTATTTATTGAGTAGGGATAGTGAAACGCTATAAGCTCTTAGCCAACATGCCAATTATGACAAGTGACAAATTCGTCGATGTCTCTAGCGAACCAGACTGGAGAAATGCCTGCAATTTTTTTTTTCTGAGGAATCAAATTCAACACCTCAGCGTCTAATATTGGAATTATATTAACCACTATACTATACTATACTATACTATACTATACTATACTATACTATACTATACTATACTATACTATACTATACTATACTATACTATACTATACTATACTATACTATACTATACTATACTATACTATACTATACTATACTATACTATACTATACTATACTATACTATACTATACTATACTATACTATACTATACTATACTATACTATACTATACTATACTATACTATACTATACTATACTATACTATACTATACTATACTATGCTATGCTATACTATGCTATACTATAGTGATATAAAGCGGTGATGGATAGGTTGTAAGTACCCTTCTCTACAAATTCAAAGGTAGGTTTAAACCCCATCATTATAATTATTACGTAATAAAAATTTCTTATTTCTTCTTGATACTCGGAGAGCACGTTGTGGTTCCACTAATACCAACAGGTGGAATCGTTTATAAATTGTCTCTAAAAATTTACATCAGACTCTCGCCAACCCGTCTAGCCAGTGTGGCAAGTGTAGAACCAAATTGTCAAGAAAATTCTCAAAGGCCCATCTCCAACAGATGTAATGATGAAAGTATACGTAGGTATACACGCACGAAATATTATTGGAGAGAATATTCAGAAATTTAGATTCAAACAGAATTATTAAATTGAACATGACAGCAAGAACTTAACGAGTTTGTTACCTCCTACGCCAGAGTACCATTCGGAGCACCTAACACATGTTATTTAGTTGTAAATTTCCTTTAAACAACTTTCTTTTTAGAAATTATCCCGACTTTGTAGAATACCTACAAGTTTTCTCGAGTTCTGTGAACTGTCTAGAAATTTATAATTGTAGTAGAATTACTTAGGAAAAACTATTTTATTTGTGAAGGCTTTTTCATAAAATCACAAAGCTGTTACTTTCACCCGTTAGCGTGCAAGTGGTTTTATTTTTTCAAAACAATACTTTTTATAACCTGTCAGCATTTATTGACATGTCTTTGACGGAAAATTCAATTAAATAGTTGTTTAGTTTTGTGGTCTTATGCCTTCTACTGTATTGTGTTCCTAATAAACCTTTGTCTACGATGCATTGTATTATTTATATCATAGTTTCTAAATATGCTAATACACATGCACCCCCACTCTCTTCTCACTCTCCCAAAGGTTAGCTGTTAGAATTGATTATCTATTTAACTATAGTATTAATAATATTATTGTTGTTATTTTAAAATTTGTTATCTGACATACCAAAATATAACGATTGTTATGTAGGTGAATTATACAAATAAGGTAGCTTTTTAGGAGTTCACTTAGAAGTAATAATGCATTCTAAATTAAACATTATAGATGCTCTCTGAATACCTAGTCAGGGAGATTGCTTACCAAAATATCTTTTACTTAAATTGTGCACTTTGGTTGACAGTGAGAAATATTCTGGCGGAGGGTATAATTTTAATTGCTTCTACTCTAGAAGCAATTAAAATTGCTTTGTTTTTGTTATTACGTTGCCTGTATCTTTCCTTTCTCTTCGAATAAATAAATAAAAAACTACTAATACATCATCCATGATCGATCAGCCTGTGCTCAGCTCTCCACTATAATATAGCACTCCCCTAGGGCACGCCATTGTACGTCATCTTTCCCACTCTCATCGAACATTATCACCCACAATTTCTGCTGACTATCCCAAAGGTCATTAGACATTTTCTAATAGCTACTACATGTTAAATCTGTTTTTATTTCGTCATCATTAAAACAGCCCCTAGAAGAACACAGACTACACTTTTACTTTATAGGTCTTCTGAAAAGAAATGAGTTTGGCGAAGGATTTATTTCGTTTTTAATGACAATATATTATCGATTTCACAAGTTGGTATTAATAAAACCGGGACCGACAGCTCAACATGCTCTACATGGCTCGGGAACGGTCGTCTTGTAAATCTATGTCAAATATACGTAAGAAAAGAAGTGTATTTCTCATTGGTACGTTTTAAGAAAAGCGGTCTTACAACCGAGTTACTACCTATGTTTTTATTTACTATCTAACTGACACCAGCGACCTTCATTAAGTCATTCGTCTATCTGGCGGTTCTCTGATGAATAGAACAGAGGACATAGTTCAAATTGCAACTTTGGGAAGGGTTCGGCCTTTGATAACATGTGATAGCGTCTACCAGGATTTTTTCATTCAAAAAACTCGTCTATCTACACCTTCTAAATAGCTCCCAACAATGTTAATAAGTGTATATATTTATGTTTATGTATAATTTTGTGTATGAAATATAAATAAATATGTTGTTCAATTTATCCTACCAATATTTTTTTGCAATAATTATAGTTCTTGTTACTCCCCAAGGAAACGAAATAAAAACATCTATTTATGCAGTATTAAATAGGATAGATATTAAATAATGACTTTATCATATTTGCAACATATATTTTTACTTGTTTGTCATTAAGGGCTATTTATTACCATACATTGCACTGGTTTCCGCATTGGAAAATATCGAGTGTTGAATATATTTTTTTAAAGATTACGAATAATATTTCTTTGAATAGTATTTAATTACTTTATATATACTATTTTATATTTATTATTTTATCGATATTGTTTAATATTTGGTATCTCTATTTAAATGATTAAGAATTTTATGTCTAGATTTTACTTTATGCTTTAATAATTTATTATTATAATATATTATAGTAAAGTTTTTTTTTTAATATACTGGTTAAATTAAATTGTCAAAACCAAATCGAAACAAAATAGAGTCTTGGCTGTTGCGAAGCCGATTTGTTATTTATTTTATTGTCTGTTTGATGATAAATTTATGTATTTAAATTGTTCAACGTAAATCGAGAAACGTGTGTGTGTATGTGTGATCAAAGAATATAATACAATAAGTCCTCCAAATGTCTATTTAAATGTTGTTTGTTTTTGATGGAGTTAATGTGTAAAATGTGTTTGAATTTTATTAAATCAAGAATTTTTAGAATAATATGTATGTAAAAGTCATGTATGTATATGCTAGTTGGACGGATGACCTGAGGAAGGTCGCTGGTGGGGGTTGGATGAGGGTGGCAGGAGATCGTGTGAAGTGGCGAGCCTTGGGGGAGGCCTATATCCAGCAGTGGAGAGACACAGGCTGATGATGATGATGATGAAAAGTCGTTAGATAGAACTCTAAGAAATAAATAGATAAAAAATATTATTTATTTTAAGTTATAAGATTAGAACCCTCTGGGATTATGCGAAGCGATGGCAAGAGACTCTACGGAATGATTGTTGTGCCGTAGAAACTTGGCAGGTCTTTGGTGTGGGATGCGACGTGTGTACATTAGCTCCATCTTACATCCAGGCGACCTCGTCAGGCGCGGGTAGTACGGCTTCTTCTGCTGAGAACCTCAAGTTGCGTAAATACGCCAACCTTGGTACCGGTTACGAATTTGCGCCGTTTGGGGTTGAGACGATGGACTCATGGGGACCTTCAGCAAGGCGCCTGGCCAAGGAGTTGTCAACGTCTGACAATTATTTCTGCCAGCGTATAAGCCACGCTATACAGAGAGGAAATGTTGACAGTCTCCTTGGGACTATCTCGGGTGGGACGTCTCTAGAGGACATTTTTTATTTATAGTTTAGTTTATTTTAAATTGTATTATTTAGGTAGCTTTTAATTTATATTATAGGTATATTAATTTACACCGAATAAAACAATATGATAATAAAGTTACAAGATTTTTGTTACGTATCTATTCCGCCATTTTTAGTAATTGATCTACTATTAATTTTGTTTGACAAATTTGTACTTTATTGTACCTTTTCATAGTAACTATCTAAATGAATAAATTGATCAATTTATTAAGGATGCTCTAATTAACAAAAATAAAAAAATTGCTGCCAATGCTAGTTTGGTGGGAACACGTAGTACTGCTGCTAAAACTGGAACATTTTTCTTGTATGGAGTTACGCTTATATTATGTTCCTTGATTGTCATAGTAACTTCAAATAACAATATACGATATAGAAGAAACGTATTCGAAACATGAAATGAAAAAAAAAGTTACAACATCTACCCATATCTATGCATTTGCGTATAATTTCATGGAGTTATTGGTTTGACCTGAGCTTCCTTTCGCTGTGTTTGTTCAGTGAAACTTGTTCAGGACACTAATATAATTTTACGAGGTATTCCACTCGGGGATTGAACGTTGACCTCCGCCGAATGTTTCGAAATTATCACTTTTACCTTACGTTATTTTATTAGATAAGGGATTCGACAAAATTGCCAGATATATTTACGCATAAACATCGTTGTCTAATGATTATTAAAGTACAAGATCCAGAGAAGAGCGACATTCACCAATCGGTTATCATATTATATTTAGTTTTGTTTATTTTGATCATATAAAAACACTTCTAATAAACTGTTAGTAATCGCTTGTAATTATTAAATTTTAGGAAGTAATGTCAAACTTAGGAAAACTGTAGGTAACTTAATTGTCAAAAATTTCGGGTTCGAATCCCGGCTGTCATTATTACACGGCATGAACGGAATCATACATTATTAGGGAGAGGAGTAGAATGGTGGATGGTGAGCGTATTATCGCGCAGTAAAAGAAAAATACAGGGAGGCCTCCTTTTCTTAAACCAGCCTATTGTCGGTCGCAAGCCCGAGACACTATTATTCTCATCTCTTAGCCGCACACAATGGACCCGGCACCCGCACGGTGAATCCATGGAATGCTTAGAAATTTGTCTTCTAAGTTTTGTCAATAAAATTATGATATAGTGATAGTTTTATTATTTATTAAAAATGGCGCGGAGATTCATAACGGAATTTATCGTATTTTTTTTGTAATTTGACAGCTAGTAGCCCTACTTGACAAAAATAATTTGTTGGCATGTTTTTGTATAAAAAATAATTTTATCCTATTAACCGATCAGTGAATAATCTTGGTCATTTATTCAAATTGAATATACGAGTAGGTATAGAACTATACTATAGAGACGTTTCTTTAAACTTTCGTCTAAACAAAGATCTAAATAAGTAAATTTACTTTCTTAATAGAGCGTGGGTTTAGTTTTAAACTAATAGTATATACATATATCCATCTCGTAGGTACTACTATCATTGGAAAAATACATTTGAACAAACAAAATATTATGTCCAAAAGGGGGTTTCGTGTCAGAATGTCATCCACTCTTGGGACGGCAGGTAGGTCAAATCTAAACACAAGCGAGTTGGCGTAACGTAGGCTATCAATTTTAGATGACTCGCCACACCGCACTGCACCGACGAACACAATATTTGTTAAACCGTCCCCGAAACACAAAATTCGCCTTTAACACTATCGATTCATGGATCAAAATTGTTTACAAACTCAAGTTTGTGTAAACACAATTGTGGTACAATACCTACACGCTTGAGGTCCTTACACGACACGTGACTTTGTAAACGTTATAAATATACAGGCACTTAGATGTATGAAAAATTAAACAGCGCAAAATGTTTACTCAACAATATATCCAAATTTTACCAAATAATTATTTATTGCACAAAGTACAAGGGCGGACTTAATGCCCGTAGATATTCTCTGACAGCTAAACCTTAGGGACAAATTTGAACAAATATAGGCGCAATGAAAGTTACAGTTACAATAATATAATTATAGGAGAATTGTAAGTTATAATTATACCGGCGTACTAATTATTTATGTTAGATGATTTATAGACATGTATTATCACGACTGTAATCCAGACTCCGGTCAGACACCACGCTTTTAAATCGGAATCACATTTAGCCAACTTTACTATAGGTCCATCGTTACAAGCTCATCGAAAAATCACAAATAAAATAATTTAATAATGCAAAACATGACATTATTACCGTATATGTCGCCTTTTCTGTTATAGTTATCGGCAGATAAAAAGAGATTTTTTTTAAAGACGGTGAATCGAAAAATCGCCTGACGATACGACCCCAGCCTGAAGGCCACCATGGGACGTCGCATGCCCGAATCACCGTGAGGCCTCCCAAAGAGACCCCAAGGCGCCTACGGACTAAAACCTTATAAACCGTCTTTCTTTCACTGTTAGCCCTGCGTGCCTTAACAGCTAAGTCTGAGTCGTGGCTACGGAGTAAAGGCACTCGTTCATTGCCTACTGATTATTGGCTTTAAAAGTACAGTCGCGAAGACATGTTTTTGGCCTTCTTATAAACTGTTGTAATTTATTATTGATTACTGTTTTGACACCTACTCGTTTTGTTCAAACAAACAGACCGCACCCAGGCGCGCTGGTATTATTTTATTTAACTAAAAGCAATACATCAACTTTTTATTTTTATTTAAAAATATATTAAATTAAATAATAAGCCGTCTGGCCAGCGTGGCGAGTGTAGGCCAAATTCTCCAGATATATGTTCTGGAAGGCTCATCTCCAGCAGTGGAGGTCTAGGACGCTGTGTTCTAGGGGCTGTAATGATGATAATGAAATAATATAAAAACTTGTGTCCATGCGAACGATGCGCAAATTTTCTCCGCCCACAGCTATCTAGCGTTCTTTTTATTTGCACCTATATTTATCTGGTTCTAACGTCTTATTTTTATTTATAAACCCTTATAATAAATAAGGAATTATTCATAAATAGAGGTACATTTTCTCAGTGTAATTAATATATTTCTTAAAAAACTTTTTAGGCTTACGAAACAAGTCTCTACGTAGACTTCGTCAAGAGAAACAATACCTACTTTTTGTAAATAAATGGAATGAAGAGCAGGTAATGAATATGCCGAAACAAAGAACCGAATGCCGCGTTCATTAGCTATTCCAACGAAGTACCTGCCTCAAAAATCATTTATAACAGACTTGATGAATGCCGACTTCTCTTCTTTTCGCGCGATTTTTAGCTATGGATGAAAATAAATTATTTTACTTTTTAATAAAACACCTTTCAAAGAATATCTGATTTTGCCAAGTCATGCTGTAATCGAAATTATAATAATAGTTTATTTTTTCAATACAACTTAATACGGTACTTATGTGTGCCTCATCAATAATTTACCAAATATTATTTGGAGGTGCAAACTTAATTTAAGTTGCTAAAAAGCGCATAAGATGAACCTGTTTTGTTATAAGTTATTTATTGAAATAAATATATATTTCAACTTAGAATAATAACTTATAGAAACGAAGTGAAGTACGCGCACGATAAGTGAGGCAAGTAAAACTAAGCCATAACAGTTGATTACTAAACAACACAGTCTCATTGGCAATAAATTGGTGACACGATAAAATGCATCGGAAAAACAAAAGAGATGTGTAAAGCTCTCCCAATGTGTGTTCCCCATTCCTATAACCTGGAGTCCTTCAAGCGAAGTGTGAAAAAGATTCTTGATAGGCCGGTATAATAATATCGGTCATCATTGGCTGGCGTCAGTTGCTCCCATTCTTGAACCTTGCCATACCATCAGATGGGTTCAGTCACCTCTCCGTTAAATATAAAATAAAATAGTGGTTACACAAATACACTTTTTTGCCTCAAGGTTGAGAGTTTTATTAATTAAACTATCGTTCTAGGCCTTATTATTCTAAGTGTTCCAGTATCTACATTAGATGCAAAAGTTAGTTTCTAAAAATAAAAAAAATCTTGTTATTCTACGAGTACACTTAAAAATAGCAAGCTGTATTGCGAATCTTTCATCTAGATGTGTTTTTTATGACGTAGCAATATAAAGCTTGATTCATGAAAATTAGCTGCTATACAATTTCTCGAGTTTCTTCTGCAGTTACTTTTGTAAATAAAATTTCAACTTGAAATAAATTCGTATAACTTTTTGCAAATTTGCTACATTCACAAATTATGTGACATAAATAATAATTAAAGTGATGGCACAGAATAATAAATATTGTTTTAATGTTGTTCGCTACATTTTTGTTTCGATAACTTTGGAACGGAAAATTGGTTATAAAAAGAAGACAGAGAGGAATTTGCGCAATTGTTTCGCTGCTTATCTTTGAAAGCTTCAAATTAATGCAAATTAATGTAGCATTCAAACGCAAAACAAGGATCATTCTTTCAATGAAGCCGAAAAGAGAATTGTTGAAAAATTTATTTCAATAAAAATTAGGCGGTGCTTTTTATTAGCTTTTGGATATCATGAAATGTTCTGTTGTTACACGAGTGTTTGGAAATATTTTCCATTGAATTACTTGCTTCAGTTAATTTATATTGTGTATCAACAATTGTTAGGCGGCCAAGGACGATTGGTGATGTTTAGCGTCTGGTAGTGTCATAATCTCTGTCATAAGATATCTTATAATATATGATATAATAAAAGTAATGAGGGCTGGTAATTACTCTCTCACTGTAGTGGCTTTCTTTATTTAACGGTTCTATGGATTTATAATTAAATTTAAACTTTATTTACAATTAGTTTAATCGTTAGAAATGCACGAGGATAACCGACCTTGCTAAAAATACACTATATAGTTACGAAACCAATATCTACTTTAGTACGATTTATTTGTATGACCTCTAACATTTATTATTATTATTAGGTAAAAACAACAGAAATGAGTACAAAACATTTTTAAGTCTTTACAATGCAATTCCAGTATTATATCCAAAAACATGTGCACACAGCATGCAATTACAAAACATTTACATATATTAAGAAATAAAAATAACAAGTCATTACCCACAGTGAGTAGTTCTTAAATATTAATTTATTTGCTCGCCGTCCATAATAATTATTATTATTTTTATTGTCTTGCACAACTTAATTTTATAAATACTGACGAATTGAAATAAATCAGAAGCGTCCGTCTCCCTGTAAACATAAATCATTGTATTGTATTTGCAATAATAAAAACTTATATATATAGATACATGTATTTTTGATTTTTGTAGTGGTGGTTATCGTTTTTAAAAGATCAATAACAAATAATAATTTAGGAAATACATTGATATCAAAATTACCTTTTCGGCCGAAATCTTTGTCCTTGCGTCTAGACTGTTAAGCATTCTTAAAATCAAATCGCAACGCCCAATGGATTACTTGCAGCAGTCAAACTGTTTATTAGCAAAGATCCAATGCTTAATAGGCTCACGCTAAAATAACTTGGGCCGATTACAATGCTTGACCGGCGTCGCCGTTGTCGGTCGTCTATACGACGCGACTCCGACAGTTAAGCACTCTAACCGGCCTTAGTGTAGATATAACTTACGTCTCCATGCTTTATATAATTATTTTTATCTTTATGTAGTATTTAAAATCATATATTTTAAATACAATTTTCAAAATTTCAACGACTATGGGACGAGCCGCTCTGCAAACTGGTACTGGACGATATTTTATCTTCCAGTAACACGAAAGAGCGGGCTCGCCTCATGGCCGTTTCCACTAGGGAGTCGGGTCTCTGGTTGCAGGCTTTTCCCTCAGCATCGGTTGGCACACTCCTTGATCGAAATACACTGACCATGGCGGTGTGACTTCGTCTCGGAGCCCGGACTGTCCACCCACACCAGTGTCGGACACCATGGGCTTTCTTGCGCTAGAAGTGCTGGCCGCATTCCTCGTCACGCTGCTTTGAACGACATCATTCGAAGGGCTTTTTGTCACTGCAGGAGTACAAAAGACCCGACGGCATTACCGATGGGCCGTGGAAACTTGGCAGGTCCCTGGTGTGGGATGCGACATGTGTAGACACATTAGCCCCATCACACATCCAGGCGACCTCGTCAAGCGCGGGAAGTGCGGCGGTTTCTGCTGAGAACCTCAAGCGCAAATACGCCAACCTCAGTATAGGTTACGGAAACGTCTGGAGACAGGAAGGCTGGCAATTATTTCTGCCAACGTATTAGCTTAGCTTAGATATGCAAAATATAAACAAAACATAAAGAAATCCTAATATGTCATTGTTAAGGAGATTGAAGTAGGAATTTTCTTAATTACCTTATTATAAAGTAATACTGAATAAGGAATCATTATTAATTACATTTCGAGGCTGTAGCAAAGTAGCTACCTATTTCATTGAATTTCATGGCTTCAGATTAAATATTATTAATCTAATAACAGTAACCGTGTTTCTTACAAGGTATCTTTTTAACCCTATTTTGGATTCGTCGGCATATAAATTTAATCTAAAGTAATACCATATACTGATATTATTATTATTATTCATGGAAATAAGTGAATACTTTTAATTATGATCTGGTTCTGTTTGTAGGAATTTCCTGACGATTCTGCATGTGTTAAGTATTGTGGCTTTCTGTAATGAGATGTATGTGTGTGGGGATAAATCTAGTAATTGAAGTGATTGCTGTAGGTTTTTAGGGATGACACCTGTAGATGACAGGACTATTGGTACTATTGTGACGTGGCGCATGTGCCACATGCGGGATATTTCGTCTTTAAGATCGGTATATTTTCTTATTTTTTCTACTATTGTACTTTGTAAGTTGTGTGTATTAGGGATAGCAATATCAATAATGTGTGTCGTTTTGTTAATTTTGTCTACTAATGTAATTATTATTATTATTAAATTCTTTATTGCACAAAACAAGTGTACAAAGGCGAAGATTAATGCCTACAAGGCATTTTCCAACATCTAACCTTTGGGAGAGTGTGAGATTAAGGGTAGTGCCGATATCAAGTTTAACAATATAGAATATACCACACACACTACATACTAATATATACTTACACTATTACATATATTACACATATACTTATAAATAAACGTTTATATACATAGATATTATGCCATATATATATATATATATACGAATATTTGAGCTAACGCTTTACTGGGCGCACATTGTGAGAAATTTCTTTTTAAAAAAATCTAATGCGAGCAGGAAGGTATTCCGTGCAGTACATTTTGTACTAGCTCCCTCACATCTTAAGAAAATTCTTACGACCGCCCGGGCGCTTCTGATTTTTTGTGTGTACATACCCGACCTTAATATAAAGACGACCTATATCTTAGTGAATTATGGATATACCGTGCGGGTCCCAAGTTCATCGAGTGTGAAAAAGGAGAAGCAAAATATGTAACGGGCTTGTAATTGAAATTCTGGCGCCGTTTATAGTTAGCATATAACACAAATAACTAACTTAAACTGTTTGATATATAATAATCATTCATCATCATTACAGCCCCTAGATCACAGCGTCCTAGACCTCCACTGCTGGAGATGGGCCTTCCAGAACATATATCTGGAGAATTTGGCCTACACTCGCCACGCTGTCCAGACGGGTTGGCGAGGATATGAAATAAATTTTAATGACAATTTATTAACGTTTGCACAAGTTGGTATTAGTGGAACCGGGGCCGACCGACGGCTTAACGTGCTCTTTAAGGCACGGGAACGGTGGTGTAGTAAATCTATGACAAATGTACATAAGAAAAGTGTATTTCTCATTGGTACATGCCGGGTAGGTTTAAACCGACCTTTGTAGGATTTAAGGAACCCGTTTTTACAACCGAGCCACCACCGCGCCAATATATATAATATTATATAATAATAATAAATACTATTTTCTTTTTAGTATTATTCCAAGGAAATTACTAAATAATATAAGTTACTATTACAAAATAAAATCAAAATATTAGAAATAAAATAATTGCTAAAATAAAATTTTATTTAATTTTAGTTAAATATGTCAATTTTTTTAGATGTAATTTCGAATATTTATTATTATTATATATTTATAGTGGGTGGGTACCCTTACACTATACGAATATGCCTATAATTTCTGTCTAATTTTAGTTTAACATTTATTTTATTAATAAACATCGTTAAAGATTTATATATAATTGATATTATAAATATGTTTAATATTGCGAGCTACCTAATATTATCGAATATTTGGCCTTCACTTCATATTTCGCTTTCACCCGGGAAAAACATCCGCGTATCGGAATCATAAAACGGTAACGTTAGTAGCTCGTAGCTGTTGGTAGTCGTCTTATGCAAATGTTACGATAACGCCGGGTTTAGGGCCAATAAAATGCCATCCACAAAGGTTTACGACATGATAAATACACATTATGACGAACCTTTTTCCAATAGAACAAACACCTTGCAATTTGGAATAATTAGGTAATGTTTTTCAAAAAATTAGATTTTTAATGACTGCATCACAATTTCATTTTAATGTAGGTAACCTAATCTAACCTCGGGCGGTCGCGGTGGTGGTTCGATTATAAAAACGCTTTCCTTAACGTCCTAAAAAGGTGGGTTCGGACCCCGGCATGTATAATGAGAAATACTTCTTACGTATATTGTATATTGTAATTATTTTATACTGTTTGTTTATAAAATTATAATACAAAATACAAAAATACAAAATAAATAACTTTACTTGGCCCTAAATTTAAATACTATAATATTAAATTACTGTTTTGCGTTTTAGTCTCTTCCATTAACTTTAACCATTTCACACGAGCTTCTGCCACTCTCATTCAACCCCCAACAGTGAAAACATCATAAATTAAAACATCTAAGGTGCTTTTTTGACAAATAAACCTTTTACTATCGAAATCATCTATTTTAAAACTTAATAAAGTGTAACGTGTAAGTTAAGGTACTCGTAAGTGAGATAGTGTGATGAGCATCGTCACGTGTCTTCCTTTGTAAACAATGGCGTATGAACACAGAGCTTCGTTGACTTACGTTACGTAAGGCGTCTCGGCACAGCTAATACGTGATGTAGTCCGTGTAACGTATGAAACTCTATGACAGACCACCGTTTCGCATTCTCATCATTGCTCGAACCACAGTGATGTTTTATTAGTTTTATATACATTACAAATCAACAACACAAATGCATATATCTTTTAGTTATTTATTTATTTAAATACTTTATTGCACTTAAAAACCTAGTACATAGCCGAGCTATAACGCCATAAGGCATTCTTTACCAGCTAACCTTGGGGATCATGTAAGGTTTGCATGCATTCTGACATTTAATAGTCCTTGTATCGCAGCCTATTAATGTTTGTTTTGCTTTTTGTTTCGGCTTTCTATTGAAATAACTATTTCCAAGCTCTTTTTTATGTAAAGCCGTTGCAAATATAGTTCAGATAAATTCATGTACGGACGCACGCCATTATTCTTTGAAATCAGAACTTTGTCACCAGAAACCCTTTACATTAAACATATTGATGACCAATAACTAGTATAGAATGCCCAGTCTATATGCGGGTCAATACTGAGCTCCCTCACTTTTCGGTAGACACGGGATATCCCACATTATGTGCAAGAAACTTAAGTTGGCATCATGGTTCGAGCTTCAAGGAGTTTAAGTGCTCACTCCATAACTATGGCCACTTGGTTACAGTTTATACTTGATCACAACTTATTAGTTACCTAGTTAATTTAACTTTGATTGATTTATGTAGTTTCAAGTTTGTGGAAAATGATGCTAATTGTACCTAATAAATGTTATAATAAGTGAATAACGACCGATTGCAGAAAGGCTAATTATATTTGAACATGTGTGATGGACACATGTTATTTTATAATTCATCATCATCATCACATCACCCAGAATGTAGAGTCCTGAACCTTCACTCTTAGAGATGGAATTTATTAACGATTTCAGTGGAACTGGGACAGGCAGCTTAACGTGCTCTCCGAGGCACAGTAACGGTGGTGTTATAAATCTATGAATGTACATAAGAAATGTAAATACGATTTCTCAATGGTACATGCCGGGGGGTTGAACCGTTCTTTGTAGGATTTTCAGGAAAGCGTAACTAAGTCACCACAACAGCCCAGCCTTTTTATAATTATTTCATGGCAATTTGACGTTTGAATTTTTGTTAACAAGGATGTAGCTAATTTTTTTAAGAAATAATCATAATTGATAATACTTTTTATTTTCTTTACAGTCCTATATCGCCCATAACATGTTTAACGCAAAATAAAAATGTTACCAATCACGTGGCATATATCAAAATGTTAAATATGGATTAATTTCATCTTTATTACTGCAAACTGCCTTAGTTTTATTTCTGCAAACTGCCTTAGTTTTATTTCTACATTATATTGTTTTACTGACGTAGTAATATTACTCGTACTTTTTTTTACCTACCTACAAACAGACAAACAGCGGAGTCAACCAGGCCTGGGTAATATTTCGGGTAGGCAATACGTAGAGTTTAGGTGGTACGGTACGCGTGAGATTGCCAATTAAATCTGTTATTTCAAAAACCACAATTCGTCAGTAAACTGGCAATTCGTCGTAACTGTTAATTGCAAACTTTTCAAGACAAGGAAAAAACTAAAAACAAATATGAAATAACTTAACTACTTTAAATATTTCTTATTTAAACACTTAAGTACTTTTTATATTAGGTTTTTAATGAGTACATATACCTTTTTTATTTTTGGTTTATTATGCCACAAATTTATATTTTATAATAATGGCATATACCTACGTTATTTGGTGCGTAAGGAACAGTTTACTGCAAGGAAAAATATGTAGTTTTTGAAATAGTCGATTCATTGTCGTCTTGTATTTATATAAATAATAACCCGATCTTTAAGAAAAGCGTGGTTTATTACCCCGCAAGGGATTACGGTCGTGATGATATTCTACTTTTTTACTAATAAAATAAGACTATTAATGCGATATGTGAGAATTTGCTCGAGTGATTTTTTTTAATTAAAAAGGAAGAGGGCGTCAATAAAGGTCCACAGTTCAATGGGAGAGCTCTGGCTTCCAGACCCCATTAATTTATTCCTGGTTCTTGTTTGTTTGTACCATCCTTGACGTACGACACGGGCAGATTTCATCTAATTTTCTCATTTTCCGTATTGTCGTCAACTAGAAGTAAAAACGAAGTATGTTCACGAAGCACAATTTATAAGACAAAAGAAAAATATTTTTTATGTTTACAAGGAATTTTTTTACTTAAGGATTGTGCATTCGTCTCGCTCGCACAATCCATTTTTTTTTAAGATTTTTCAATTCTAAGTATACTTCTATACTATACTACAGTTCTCGTAGTCTATCAACTTTCTAGGAAATAAAGCTTCGGATATTTTGGATATCTTTTCACTATCATATACCTAATTTTAGACAGAGATAAATAGCAAAAACATTTATAAATAATTTCCTCTATTTTACTAAAACAATTATATTATGATTAATATATCTCTAAAACACTGCCTCCGTGGTCTAGCGGTTAAGTCCATAGATTTAGACTTGGAGGTACTGGGTTCGATTCCTGGTCGGGACACAAAAATATTTAGAAAGTAAAGTAAAGTATCATCACGACCGTTTCCCTTTCGGGGTGGCAGAAACCACGCTTATAAAGAAGCGGATTTACATTTAGCCAACTTTACTATAGGCCAATCATCGTTATTTTTTTTTCAAGAGACATTCTTACAGAAGACCATATTGGCTGAATATTTTAAAGCAATAATACTATATAGGCTGTCTTTATTTTATAATAACATTATTCCACTTATTTCAAGTTTAGACATCTTTAGCACACTTGGAATATCCAACCAAAGCATTCCTGTGACACAAGCATATAAGGACTAGGGTCCGCAGGGACTGTTGGGAAAAGCTTTACACAAGATTTTGCGCTTCAAAAGGATAGATTTTGTACCTTCATTTTTATAATATTTTTCGTGAATGTTTTATTCTATGCGTAAATATACAAGCAAGTTACTGGATAGTAAAGTCTTAACTTCGATTTCATGTAATATATATATATATATATAAATAAATGTCTGTGTGTATGTATGTTCCCTATGCAACTACTTGACCGATCAGGATGAAACTATGGGAATATGTTGTGTGAACATCGGCGAAGGTTTCTGACATAGTACTGCTGTTGTCCGATAGGTGGCGTGCATCAGCGATTTGTGGTGCATGCCGATCGAGGGGAGCCTAAAACCTCGGTCGTTGTTTTTGAGACTCCTGCGCGAGCCCACTCTGTGCTTGACTGTCGTCGAATACAGAAATAAAGCCAAGTCAAACCATTTACCGCTCAACGGTTAATCGACCTCTCCGAGTGATTGTAAGTAGTATTATTATTAATAATGACATTCATTGAATTTATTTAGAACCACAGATTTTTATAATAATAAAATAAATTTTAAAAAATGTAAATCTGAAAGTGGAAGCGGAATAAAACGAAGTAGACAACGCAACAATATCTTTGTAAATACTATAGAAACAGATTGAATTCGATAGGACATCAAAAGTGATTTAGCAATTTTCTTTGTTTAGAAACCTTCTGGAATTATTTATCACGACTGCGAACGAAAGTTGTACGACATCTCGAAACTTTATTTGATCTTATTCCTTGGAGAAATAGATTTATTAATTAAATTGTTTACTCATAGCCAATCCTATGCCTACTATATTTATATAATAGGCAGTGGTATAAAGATTCCGATATCTAATAAAAAAATCATTCATTTATTTACTTTCCAATACATATACAAACATATCTTCACGCCAAATCCCTTCCGGGGTAGGCAGAGACAATTGAGCGCCACTTGACACGATCACGACATACCTCTTTTGCTTCTTCGATATTCATCAACCTCTTCATACATGCCCTTTTATTTTGATGGCTTTTTAATGCACCTTCAGCTATTGTTTTATTTATTTGATCGTGATAGGTAAGTCTTGGTCTGCAGGGCCTCTTTTACCCACAACTTTCGCATTATATATCTGGTTCGTCAATCTCTCTTCACTCATTCTTTCAACATGTCCGAACCATCGGAGCATACCTCTCCTTATTTTTGTCCCTATGCTTTCTTTAATACCTACCCTTTTGCGTATTTCGTCATTACGTGTGCGGTCCGTCAAAGTGACGCCGCATATCCGACGCAAAGACCTCATTTCTACTACATATAACTTATTAAATAGCCCGCCAAACTGTAACCACAGTTTGATTATTATTATTATCTTTATTTTATTTTTTACCCGACTATGTGTTTATCAGCCTATATATATATATATATATGTTTGTTTCTTTGTGGCACACTGGAGACCAAACACGTAGGACGATTTTGATGATTCTCACAGCAATCGATTAAATCTTCATTGTGAAGATTTGAACCTATCTGTTTCGGTTTTTAATGGTTAAAATATAACTAACCGTTAAAATATATAAAATTATTTCAAAGGTGTAGTTAAGCGGTTATCAAACTTTTTAAAAGTAAAGTATCATCACGACCGTTTTCCTTTCGGGGTGGTCAGAAACCACGCTTATAAATAAGCGGATTCACATTTAGCCAACTTTGCTATAGGCCAATCATGACAAGTGGCAAGCTCTTCGATGTCTCCAGCGTACCAAACTCGAGAAATATCACAAATAAATTAAATATTAATTAAATGTATTTATATACATTAATCAATATTTTTGTGTCCCGACCAGGAATCGAACCTGGTACCTCCGAGTCTCCACGGACTTAATCGCTAGACCATGGAGGCAGTTATCAAACTTTTTAGTTTTTATTTATTTCTTTTTAGTTTTTAATTTAGGATATTTTTTTAACAATCGTTTTTTTTTTTATTGTCCTATGTCAGGTAGACATCGACGAGTTAGGTACTTATCATGATGGGCTTATAGTAAAATTGGCTAAATAAGAATCCGCTTCTTCTGTTTCTGATATTATTGTTTTTTTGTACCCTGCCTTGATGTTTCTATTAACATATAAATAACCAAATACTTAGTTCTGAGTAATTATTTTTAAGTACATTTAACGCTGTATCTTCAATTTAATCAACAATGAAAGTGTAATGTACTTTGTTGGAATCGAGTTCATCAATGAATTATTTATTACGTCGATACCGAAATAAAGTGAAACCTTTACCGAATTTCTTCAATGTGTCTAAAACAAAATTACGATCCACTCGAATGAGCGTTTATTTGGGGTATTTTTCAATTCAGACCGCAGAATTTTGTTCTGATCTTAGAAATTATTCACGATTTGAATAAAAAGTTTATTTCCCAATTGCTAGCCAGAAAAGTAAGATTGGCATTCAACTTGTTTAGTATTTCGCAGTTTTGGTAGGTACTTATAAAAAAAAATCCTTCGAGTTTTATTTTATTTACGAATTTGTATGTTTTTTACTAAATGTACAATAAAATTAATACTACACATATAATAAATATAAATATTTCCAGACAGGTCACACAGCACCGTCTAGTTTCCGTGGTAAGGCTTGTGTTACGGAAACTAGATGGTTGATAAACTACATATTATACTTTTTTTTTGTAAATATACATATCTTCACGCCAAATCCCTTGCGGGGTAGGCAGAGACAATTGAGCGCCACTTGACACGATCACGACATACCTCTTTCGCTTCTTCGACATTCATCAACCTCTTCATACATGCCCTTTTATTTTGGTGGCTTTTTAATGCACCTTCAGCTATTGTTTTATTTATTTGATCGTGATAGGTAAGTCTTGGTCTGCCAGGGCCTCTTTTACCCACAACTTTCGCATTATATATCTGGTTCGTCAATCTCTCTTCACTCATTCTTTCAACATGTCCGAACCATCGGAGCATACCTTTCCTTATTTTTGTCCCTATGCTTTCTTTAATACCTACCCTTTTGCGTATTTCGTCATTACGTATGCGGTCCGTCAAAGTGACGCCGCATATCCGACGCAAAGACCTCATTTCTACTGCATTAACTCTACTCTCATGCGTATTTTGACATATCCACGTTTCGCTTCCATACATAAGTGTTGGTACCAGCATGGCATTGTGTATGGCGAGTCGAGCTTTGTCACTGACATTTCGGCTGGCCATTAGTGACCCCAGGGCACCGTTAACACTATTTCCCGCGTTCACTCTTCTTTCAACATCCCTATCATACTTCCCATCCGCAGTGAAAACACTGCCCAGATATATAATTTCATTTACTTGTTCTAGAGTTTCATCATCAATCTTTATCGTCACGTTTGTCATTCTTCTTCTTTCAAACACTAGTACCTTGGTTTTTCTCGCATTCAAACGGAGTCCTTTTTCTGCACATCCCTCTTTCATATATACATATTATACATATAAACACTCAGACCGAGACAAATTATACAATGTACAACTTGCCCCCGATGGGAATCGAACCCACGACCTCCCGAGTTCACGGCAACGTTTGTTACCACTAGACGACGGAGGCGGTCAATGTATTGTTATATGTATGTTAGTTGTAAGCCATTTATCTATGGGCCATTAATTATTATTCTTATTATTAAAATACTTTATTGCACTTAACTAAAAAGTATGTACAAAGGCAAAATTAAAGCCATTTCGGCTTTTTCTACCAGCTAACCTTTGGGAGAGTGAGACAGTATAATATGTGTGGTGCAATTTTAACTTGATATAGTATGTATACATAGACTACTTAAATACTTATTAACATATAGTAGATATTTGTATATGAAGATAATATAATATTAGAAAGTAGAAATTTAAAATTAAAAAAACGGTTCTGCTTGTTTAAAAAAAAAGTATTAAGTAGGTTTTTAAAACTTAGTTGCCTGATATTAAACGATTATTTATTTTAAATGATGTGGCTATATATATGCAAATGAGCTTAAAAATAGCATGGTTTCTGACAACCCCGCAAGGAATTGCGGTCATAATAATACTTTTAAATACGATGGTCAGCCATTACGTATTAAAGAGGTTGCACTACGCGGAGTCACGCAGGGAGCTATAGGTGTACAATCAATTAATTTCATGCAACTTTTATGTTTGCTGTTGCTATACACGGCATATCCAAACTGGACCGGCACTATCATCTTGTCATATGCATTTGAGTCACGTACGTTCTCGTATCCTCCCAAGGGTCAAGAGGTCAAGGGGCCAGACCCTCTGCCCTGACGCCACTAAATTGTCTGAGAATGCGGGTCTAAAAACACATTTTGCATGTAGATCAGTTACGGCCGTAATTACACAACTCTCGTTTAACTTTCTGTTTAATCCTTTTGAGAGGCATATTACTCGTAAACGTTCCTTTATTTTACTTGTCAATTTCGTTCCAATGTACTGTTAGTACCATGTACGTATAAGAGCGATCTTCACCGAACTGTGATCCGAATCAAATCTACTTTTTATATAATAAAATATATATTATATATATATATATTATTTAAATAGCTTTAACCCTATTTTGTTAAGCAACCCATTGTTTTTGTTAGCGTCACACTGACTTATTATATATATATATATATATATATATAAAGTGGATTTGATTCGGATGACAGTTCGGTGAAGATCGCTCTTATACGTACATGGTACTAACAGTACAATGAAACGAAATTGACAAGTAAAATAAAGGAACGTTTACAAGTAATATGCCTCTCAAAAGGATTAAACAAAAAATTAAACGAGAGTTGTGTATGTTTAATGATCCAAAGTCAGCAGAACATATCCCTCAGTGTGGTCTCTTGATTGGTTCGTACGTAATTCCGTCATAGCACAAGATCTACTATTGAGTAGTTTGTCGTCGGCCTGACTATACGTATGTTCTATCGGGCCGACAACGGACACTACAACCATCAACAGATATTCTCCGCTCCGTCTTGCGCTCGGCCCCCTAATGGAAGACCACTTCCTAGAGAAGTGCTTCTGGAGGAGAGCTAAAGTAGTCGAACCCCCTACGCCTAGGGTAAAAGTGCATGAATTACAACCGGGTGATTTTTTAGATCCCACCGGGAAGAACGGGGGAAATTTCCCATCCCTAACCCAGGCCCATTAGACATCCGGGCCTGGACGACCCCACTGTCTGTCTGTCTGATGTTCAATGAAATAGTTTAGTTATTTATTTAATTTTTATATATATTAGTAATATTATTTTAGTAAATATATATAAAATCCTTCGTCTGTATATATATAGTGGTAACAAACGATGCCGTGAACTCGGGAGGTCGTGGCTTCGATTCCCACCGGGGGCAAATTGTACATTGTATAATTTGTCTCGGTCTGGGTGTTTATATGTATATATTTACAAAAAAAAGTATAATATGTAGTTTATCAACCATCTAGTTTCCGTAACACAAGCCTCGTAGCTTACCACGGAAACTAGATGGCGCTGTATGACCTGTCTGGAAAAAAAAAAATGTATTCAAGTATTGACCATAGCAGCAATTTTAAAGTTTTTTTTTTTTTTAACTTCATCTGTAATGACTGTTTGTGCAATATAAAAAAAAAAAAAAAATTACCTCTTAGAAAAAACAAAACAATTATAACTAAACATAATTTAACGTAACTAAACAGCAACGTACGTGTATACGAGTATTTAAGCTCTCTGTAAACGTGTTCTGGGCCATTAGTGCTACTTAAGCGTTATTGGCCAATCTTATCGAGGAACAAACTGCTCGAATTTCGATCACGACCGCAACGTACAAGTATTTCCCCACTTTTCACGATTCTCAATTCCTCTTTGCTCACTTTCTAATGAAACCTTAACATTTGTTAACAGTGATTTATTTGAAAAAAGTTAAGTATCATTACGACCTATCCTTGCTGGTCATAAACAACACTCATTTTAAAGAAGAAAGGTCTGGAGACAGGAAGGCTGGCAATTATTTCTGCCAACGTATTAGCCTCGCTATACTGAGGGGAAATGTTGCCAGTCTCCTTGGGACTATCTCGGATGGGACGTCTCTAGAGGACATTTTTTATTTATAGTTTAGTTTATTTTTAATTTTATTATTTAGGTAGCTTTTAATTTATATTAAATGTACTATAATTAACTTCGAATAAATTATATAGGAATTAAATTTTAAAGAAGTGGGTTCACATTTAGCCAACTTTACTATTGGCCCATCATGAGAAG
Source organism: Tinea semifulvella (assembly GCA_910589645.1). Classification (NCBI taxonomy): domain Eukaryota; kingdom Metazoa; phylum Arthropoda; class Insecta; order Lepidoptera; family Tineidae; genus Tinea; species Tinea semifulvella. The sequence goes on from OU342586.1 coordinate 12,221,175, forward strand.
CGCAAGCTGAGACAGAAAATTAAACGAATGTTAATCATTAAAAAATATTAATTTCTATCATCGTTTAAAATGTCAATGTCGATAACCGTTATTCATTCCTGCACAAAAAAAAGTATCACTGCGACCTATCCTTGCTGGTCATTAACCGCACTCATTTTAAAGAAGTGGGTTCACATTTAGCCAACTTACTATAGGCTCATCATCTAGCAGGGGCAGCAAGCAGTCTCGACATTCATAACGATAGCTAACTTTGCAATTTAAGGTGGCCATTGACGAACAGACCAAATCGCGGAGGCAATTTTCAATTTTTTTTCACAATAGTCGAAATAGTAAGTATATTGTTTTTTAAACGACGTCGCAGCCTTGGATTACGTCAACGTCCATTTAATTTATTTAGCGTTGCGCCGCCGCCCTTGACAACGTTAGCTTTATAATCTTGTTGAAAATGTCATCGCGAAGGTTACATGCGATAATTAATCGATCAACAATCTGCTAAATAATTGGATGCACTTCTATTCGGCATCCGTATCCATGTAGAGTACTTTTAGTCATAAAAATGTCGCAATCGTATCGAATTCATCTGTCAAATTAGCGACGAAATTTGACAGCCCGCAAAGTTATCGAATATTATCGATACAGTTTTACCGTCAGCTGACATTTTGGCATTTGCTTCTAGTCTTCTAAAGGAATAAATATTATTGTCCTTTGATATAATACACATGTTAAGGCATAAAATAAGTTAATATAGAGCTGCCTGTGTTTTTAATTACATAAGTTTTCATATTAAAAAATATCCTTTGAAACTAATGACCAAATCAGCTTTTTTGATTTTTTAAGTAGCAACATTTTTTTCATTACCCACCGAGCGAAATGGCTAAGATCTGTCGAGACTGCCGGTCCAAACTTGCACTGAAACACTTAAACGAACGTTATTTTAACAAAAAAATACATGTATTTTCAGCGTGAAAATATAATGTACTTCAATAAATATTAATTTCTATCTTCGTTTAAAATGTCATTGTCGATCACCGTTATTCATTCCTGCACCAAAAAACCGTTAAAATATTTTGTACAAAGTTTTTTATGGAATATTCGTCCATTCTGTCATTTAGGGATTATAGCCAGAGATATTTTTTTTCTTTTTGTTCAACAGGTATCTGCGAAATTTTTTTTGTCAACACGGGTTTTGTCTTTTAAAAATATTTTTCTATTTCCATATTGATACAATAATATTCTTATTTTTGAAAATAAAAACAAAATAACTAATGAACCAATATTTTTTCCGAAATCATTTGCTGACCGATTATGATATATTTTTTATTTTAAAACATCATTGTTAAAAATAAATTAAAAACGTAACATTGAATATTAAGTACAAAGCAAAAAAATACAAATGCTTATGTTTCCGCATTTAATTAAGACCCAATAAATATATCTGTTTTAATGTGAGTGTAGTTTATTATGAAGTTATATGTACGTATATATGGGTATATGTATGTTTTTACTGCGTGGAATTTGTTAAAGAGCAAAGATTTTCATATTATAATCTAGAATAAAATTAAAGAACTTCGTATTTTTTATTTTAATTACTCAATAATAAAATCGAAAGTTACGGCTCAGAGAAGTTTTCCTAAAAATATGGGCACACATACCGACCCTAAGTAGGTAGCAAGAGGTCGACTTACGTAATTGTTTCTCTCTATTTCGTCTTTTGGCTGTGAGCGAATTTAATAGATAATGCTTTGTTTTTCGGATAATGATTTTAACTTTAAAATAGAGTCACCTTTTTATTTCAATGACATCTGAGGGAAAGTTTTTAAATAAAAATAGGTACATAAATAAAATAAATATGTATATTAATTGAATTTAGTCTGCGTTTGATAACGTCATAAATATATCAGAGAATAATAATTATAAAACAGATTACTCATTAAAACAAAATTAAAGTTTATAGCAGTAATTATTTTCGAAATAATAAAATGTTGACTTGTTTGCGACAGGTGAAGTTTTATTAGATGTTACCTGGAACACGTGGTCGTCACATCAAAGTTCTAAAAGAGCAATTTCTCATTAAGTCAATACGTGAGTAAGTCGGTAACATTTTTGGTAATATCCTGAGGAGGGTTCCCCTGTCACAAACAGGTATTTTGATCCGTGATTGAGGTTGATAAATGGTGTTTAATATTCCCCCCTGTTTAGGAGAAACATTTATTTGTAATTCAATGTTCTATTAATAACAAAGATTTACAAATTGAATTTAGTCAATGTGAAATTGTTGTGGTTTCGTAACGAAATTTAAATTACGTCTATCTTTGTGGGGATAATAAACTTATATTGTTAGGTTCATGTAAATTAGAGCACCATGTGTATGCTACGTTTTATTTTAACGATAGAAGTTACAAATTTATATCATATTAGACGTTAGGTGATAACGTCATATATCTTTTGTTTATATCTGAGTTTTTAGTAACATTTTAGGCTTCAGGTGCGATTAGTAGAGCTTTTATTAAAAATAAAAGGTATTTTTTTAAAATATATTTTTTATTATCCGAAAAATAAAACACTACTGCATGGTAAATAAGGCCGCGTCTCAAAATAGCTACATACTCGTATATCCATCGTAATAAATACCTAAAGGCTGGAAAGTGTTATTATTAATTAATCTCGCCCACAATCGAAATACGAAATAGGGAAAGAAAAAAATACGTATGTTAACATTCGCGCGATCGTCGACCTCTCGCTACCTACTTGATTGGGCTCAGTATGAGTGACGATATTTGTAGGACAACTTCTCTGCATCGTAACAAGATGTTATTAATGAATAATTAAAAAAAAACAAAGATTTAAAATATATATATAATTAATCCACGCACTATATGCCAAATATTAAAACTATAAAATATTTAAATATACCTACATAAAAGATAATAAAACAAAAACATTGTTTGCTTTAAATATATTAGAATCTAATTAAATAGACAATTTATTGCGACAGCTTAACGTGCTATCCAAGGCACGAGAACGTTGGTGTGGTAAATTTTTGACAAATGTACGTAGAATAGTGTATTTGTCATTAGTACATGCCGCTGTTCGAACCGCGACCTTTTTGGATTAAAGAAAAGCGTTCTTACAACCGATCAATCACAGAAAATATTAGTATTGATTATTTTAGTAGGTATAGTAATATATTTTTTTTAATTAAATGCTATTCAGTTGGCTGGTCAGACATGATTTGTATTTTAGATATGAAACTGGATTGCTGATTGTTCAGCACGAATGATTTTTGATGTCACAATCGTTATACCATAGTCTTAAAGCTATTATACTAATTCCAAATATAATTTTGAGAAATACTGATTGGTTAAAGATATCTTTGTGATTATTATAACCCAAAGAGATATAATTTAACAGGAAGGCTGACAATTATTTCTGCCAACGTATTAGCCTCGCTATACAGAGGGGAAATGTTGCCAGTCTCCTTGGGACTATCGCGGATGGGACGAGGATATTTTTATTTATAGTTTGGTTTATTTTTAATTTTATTATTTTGGTGGCTTTTAATTTATATTTAATGCATTTACTTCGAATAAAATGATATCTGATATAAAATTAAAAAAGAATCACAAAGATCTAAGATTCCAGAATTAAATTCTCATTAGCGACACTACTGGATAGAAAAAGTAAAATACTTTTTAGGGAAAACTCCAGTTACTTCACTAAGTATTAAAATGTAGTTAACGATATTCGAAAATCAGCAACCTAAATCCCTTAAGCATTCTTTGACTTTTGCATGGCAAAAATCTAAAAATTCTCCTGTATTCACACTTATATAAAATATGGAATGAATTGCACATTCTTGTGGATTGAAAAAAAAAGTATTGATGTTACTCGTAATAATTGTTTTTTTGATATTTTATTAATTCCCAGACTAGCGATAAATTTGATGAGTTGGCGCCAAATCATAGAAAATCCATACGAGTTATCAAATAAAAAAATATGGATGTTGCATTTGGGATTTTTTTTTCAAACGAATTTCTCATGAATTGCTCGACAAAGATCATACTTCAATATGCTCGTACCAGTTGATTTTTGATATTTTATTTATTCCAAGGCTGGCGACAGATTGATGCGTTCGCGCCAAAGCATTGAAAATCCAACTCAATTACAGCCGCGCTTCGCTATGTTTCCACTTCCCTTTTCAACTGTTGACATCACCGACACGTCCAATTTACCACTGATTGACTTCCACGACATTCGCTACTTGCTGATTGAAGTCCTGATTTTCGGGATAAACCCAATTTAATTTTAAGCGGGCTTTTACGCTAAAAATGGTAGCGTAAATTGGATTTCCAAAACACAAAAGCTTGGCAAATTACAAGATTATTTTCAGTATATTTTCCACTATAATGGACAGTGACAGTGATGATATTGTAAGAAACATGCCTTTGTAAGCGTATTTCGGGCGTAATTTTAAGAATTATTACGTAAAATCCCTCTGAAGGGAGCACAGGAGGAAAGCTGATACGAAGAATAACATGAAGTTGACAAATAATATTTTTGAGAAACATAGCACAATTTAATATCTTTATGATAATATTAATGAAAAAAATAAAACAAAATATGAAAGAAACCTTTTTTGAACAACATAAACATAATACACTGGGATGAAACATATTAATTTAGCAAATAACAGTACATCAACAATAACAATATATAAAGATATGTGTAAAATAAGATATTAGAGACCTCTAAACTACAACTAACCTGAACTACAGGGGTCAGTCAATAATATGGTGAGAGTATGGAATTTAATTTGTCGCTGGGTGTCATCCACTGTAGTATTTACCTTGCCAACAATACTATATTATACTAACCTATAAGATATGATATGATATGATATGATATGATTAGGTTATGACTTTTAGTAGGTCTTCAACATATTGATAACTAAGAGGCAACAACCACTGATGCAGTTATCATCCACATACTCGTATATACAAGGATAGAGCGGTGGTTCCATCTTGAACATCGTAAAGATGTGGGTTTGAACCCCGGCATGTACTAATAAGAAATACACTTTTCTTACGTACATTTGTCATAGATTTGCAACACCACCGCTCCCATGCCTCGGAAAGCACGTTAAGCTGTCGGTCCAGTTTTAACTAATACCAACTTGTGGAGTCGTTAATTAATTATCATTAAAAAAACATCAGACCCACGCCAACCCGTCTGGCCAGCGCAAACGTGGTGAGGGTAGGCAAAAATTTCCAAAAAAATCTGGAAGTCCGATCTCCAGCAGTGAAAGTCTAGGGATCTGTGTTCTAGGGGCTGTGGTAATGATAATGATATATAAATAAATAATAAATACATATTGAGGTACTTAGTACAATGTTATAGCGAACTATTTTGTTTATGGTATAAATCTATATATCTTTCCTTTAAATTTAAGGATTACTTAAATATCCTCGCGAGCTGCAGGAACTAAAAATCCTAATATAAAAATATAGCTGTTAATACAAATTTTGCTAAACCAAGAGTAGTTAAACCTATCTTCTGTCTCTACCACATTTACGAAACCTAATTACTGACTTTAAAATTAAAGTAGGTATCAAATATACCTAAAATTATTATATCATTTTTAATTACGACGGCAAGTTAATTACAGTCATAAGGATAATAATTAACTTAACGTACCTACAACTACATAGATATATAAGTATAATCACGACCCTACCCCTTGTTGGGTGGTGAGAAAGCATGTTTTTTTAAAGATGCGGATTTACATTTAGGTAACTTTACTAGATGCCCTTCGCGACAAGTGGCAAGCTCGTCGTCATCTCTAGTGTACCTGACTCAAGAAATACCACAAATAAATTAAATTAAATAATTAATTGTGTTCCAACCAACAATCTAACTCGTTACCTTGGCGTCTAAATTTAGACCACAGAGTCAAAGTCAAAATATTTTTATTTACTAAATATTATTTTTTAGTATTAAAAAAAAATAGTTTAATATTACTTCATTCCTTACATCATTGCCATGTCACGAAGGCAGTATATTCGGTGACATTAGTTAGTTAGTCTAACGTGTGATTCTTTTCATAAAACAAGTTTTTTTTAACCATACAAAAAGTCAATTTCGAAATAGCATTTTTTTTTGAGAACATGTTTGATTTATGGATTCTTATGAAAAGTTGGTTCTTTTTATCAATAGAATCATATATTAGTTTTACGTAAGATCATACAAAGTCACCCCGTATATTGTTTTATTACAGATAAAACATTATACGTCGTACATATCTAAAAGTTTCATCTTTCCTTCAAAACATACACGTAATATAGGCCTGCTAATTATTGCCTAAAGCCTACATGGGGCATCATCAGATAGAAACATATCTTTATAATTATTTGCCTTTATACTTGTACAGGGTGGATATTTCTAACAGAGCAATTAAAGCTTGTGCCCTAATATGTTTGTAAAAAAACGTACGGTCAGCAAAAAGTAGGAAAATTACCAATTTTTTTTATGTTTTGGATTTCAGATAATAAATACAAAATAATTTAAATGTGACTTACTTTTTATATCCTCTTTTGAAGAGCCGGAATTAATATTTCTCTTTGAACAATATAAATGGTAAGCCTAACTCATTATATATGCCTTTGATTATATTTTTAATAACTCAAAAAATTATAATAGAAGTACGTCAAACTTTATTAGGTATAAAAAAATGACAGGCAATTTCGATAGATACCTAATTTGACTACCACCGTTCGTGCCGATAAACCCAGTAAAATGTATCCACAAGTCTCGCATTGCCGTCATGCCCAGTCAAGCCGGCATAGTGGTAGGGACTGATGTCAGTCATGAGTGTCTGATTGCAGTTGCTAACATTCATGGACTTTGCACACCACACCATCCAAAATTAAAAAAGGCCCATCTCTAACAGTGGAGGTCTAGGACGCTGTGTTTCAGGGCCTTTAATGAATGAATGATTATATAAGATAGATGTTAATCCATTTTTTTATTGAAATTAAATATATTACAATTTGTAAATAAATAAGATTTAGCTCGCCGAATAGGATTACTTATAAAATAGGCAAAATATTGTTCATTCATGTTTATATTATGATAATATTCGTTTTGCAAATCAGAAAATAAATTTAAAACAGAATTTACCCGACAGATAACACTTTGTCTAAGCGACAAGGGCGAGGTGAACTTTTCAAGACTTAACTGAGTGGGGAAATTGAATAAAAAAGCATTTGTGTACAAAGTGGGGCGGTAATCGAGGCTGTTGAATATTTGAGGCACCAACGTGATGGGACTACGTATCGGTTGCGCTTCGTCGCGTTAATGTCGATCATTTTCAATCTGTCTGACTTATTTTGAACAACAAAAATCAACCCAATGAAGTGTATAAACTATAAATAAATAAATAAACTATTTTAATTAAATACCTTTTTTAAATAAATATCTCTCATCTATTTTATTTTATTATTTTTAATTTATTTAACTTTAGCTACATTTAAAAACGAAAACCAACCCGACGAAGAATTAAATAAACTCTATATAATGACACTGAAGGGACTGTGCATTTTATAGCGTTGTTGTTATTTATTTATTTATTATTTAAGGTACACTAACAGGTTACAATTAATACATATCAAGCACAAATTTACAATAATTCATACGGTCGGAATTGCAACCCAAGGGCAGTGTACACGGCATGCTACACATAGCTACTTGGATGATTAGAGTTAACTGTGTTTTTCAGTTTTAAAATTTTAGGTTTCATCCATTTCATCATTATCAAACACAAATCAAAAACAAAGGAATTAAGAAAAATCTGAATTGGAAGACAAGTTAAACCAACCAAAGCCAATTGATTTAGACGTTACATGGAGTTTACACTGTATTACAATTTGATACCTTTATATTTACTTAAAACGCTTACGTAACTACTTTATTAGTCAAATAAATAGGTTACTATAAAATATCTACACTAGTTTTATGTTTAATTTACGAGTATAATTGCTCCTTTACGGTCATTGCGACATTTAAACAACGAAAAAACCCGATGAATAAATAATATAAAGGAATAAGTATGCCTCCGTGGTCTAGCGGTTAAGTCCGTGGATTTGGGGTAGGGTTCGATTCCTGGTCGGGACACAAAAATATTGATTAATGTAAATAAATAAATTTAATTAATATTTAATTAATTTGTGATATTTCTCGAGTTTGGTACGCTGGAGACATCGACGAGCTTGCCACTTGATGATTGGCCTATAGTAAAGTTGGCTAAATGTGAATTATAAGCGTGGTTTTGACCACCCCAACGGTCATAATGATACTTTACTTTTTAAGTACTACTTTTATTATTTTATTTCCCTAATTTTAGGGTAATTAACCTAGTCGTATAATTATCTACGATAATTACTTTATAAATTATTATATTTGTTATATGCTTCTGTAGTCTAGCGGTTAAGTCCGTGCATTTAGATGCTGAGGTCCCGGGTTAGATTTCTGGTCGGGACACAATTTTATTTAATTAAATTGTGATTTCTCTAGTTGGTACATCGACGAGACTGTAGAGGCTTATAGCAAAAAAATATATAATCAGCTTCTTTAAGAGCGTCGTTTCTGACCACCCCATAAGGGATTTTAATTTACTTTATTTATATTTGTTAATGGGCTTTATACATTTAGATCAAACATATTAAAATTTAATAGTCGGTCAACTATTTGACATTATCGGATTGTGACCGGTATGTCACAAATCAATCAAAATATTTAAAGTTTTGCCTTGTGCTCAATGGTTATGCGCTCGCATAATAAAAATAATCGCGTACACTTAGGCTGAGTTGGACAAAAATGAAGTCTCTGTAATTGTAACGATTAAAGTTAAAAATGGCGTCGTAAACATAAATTATATAATTATATATATGCTGGTACATTTGACGTCATTTTTAACTTTAATCCAGCCTTAGCATAGTCGGTTCAGAAAAATGACACGTTATTTCTGCTTAGCTAACAAATAAAAAAATTAAAATCTGTGATTATAATATAGGTACAGAAAATATATAAATTTAAATTCCAATAAAACAGTGCCCCATTTAAACAAATTATTTAAGTCTCGCAGGAAAGTATTTAACAGAAGTTGTTATCCCTTACAATTGGCCTGTCAAATACAAAAAATAAAAAACCCGGCGAAATAAATTGCGAGCGAAGAATACTTGCTTACGTTCGCGAAGCCGTAATTTCTAAACAGAGTCAGCCTCGCGTCAAAATATCGTCTGCGGGGATCTGAGCCTGTGTGCAGTCCGGACTCCCCGATGTCGTTGTGTTATAGGCCTGCCCGGTTACTCTCAAATTTTAAAGATTCCAACTTTCGAAAAAAAAAATATTTTTACAGGATAACTAACAACTAATAAAAAAAACATAAAGGGTCAATTAAAAGTTACCACAAAAAAGAAGAGTGAACGCGGGAAATAGTGTTAACGGTGCCCTAAGGTCATTGATCGGCAAATCGAAATGTCAGTGACAAAGCTCGGCTCGCCATACACAATGCCATGTTGGTACCAACACTGATGTATGGATGCGAGACGTGGATATGTCAGAATACGCATGACAGTAGTGTTAATGTAGTAGAAATGAAGTCGTTGCGTCGGATATGCGGCGTCACTTTGGCGGACCGCATACGTAACATCGAAATACGGAAAAGAATAGGTATAAAAGAAAGCATAGAGACAAAAATAAGGAAAGGCATGCTACGATGGTTCGGGCATGTTGAAAGGATGAGCAAAGAAAGATTGACGAACTAGATATATAATGCGAAAGTTGTGGGTAAAAGGTGCCCTGGCAGACCAAGACTTACATATCACGATCAAATAAATTAAACACTGACTGAAGGTGCATTAAAAAGCCTTCGCAATAAAAGGGCATGTATAAAGAGGTTGATGAATGTCGACGAAGCGAAAGAGGTATGTCGTGATCGTGTCAACTGGCGCTCAATTGTCTCTGCCTACCCCACAAGGGATCTGGCATGAAGATATGTATGTATGAATACAAAAAAAAAAACCCTTCAAAAACAAGTTTCCCTAACGTTTTTGCATCCCTCTCGCTCCCACAATTCAATATTTTCAAAGATTTTTCAAGTCTGAGTGTAGGTACTTAGAAATGTAGGCTATCAACTTTCTAGATAATATAACTACCGTTAAGTATTTTGAATAGAGGAAAATCGTCATGTACGTTTTTGATATTTTTTTATGTCCACAATTAGGCATGTGAAAGTAAAAATATGTCCCAAATGTCGGTAATTTTATTTACTATAACGTTGATGTATGTTCTGGAAGGCTCATCTCCAGCAGTGAAGGCCTAGGACTCTTGATATACTCGTAGAGGCTATATTATTAAATTATTTTTTGATAATTGATTCGAAATTTAGTATCTATTATTTTTGAGAGTAGGCCGTCTGGTTATTGATTTATGGCGGTAGTATTTATGTCTGCCCTCTTGCTCTTAATCAAAATTGTGAGCGGGGGAGCGAGACGCACGTACCTGAACTACCCACGTGGCTGAATACCTTCGCAGACGGAAGTTGTCATGTTATATTGGACGGCCAAACGTCGAGAATTATTAATGCTAGCCGTTCTTTTACTCGGGGTTTTCAACTCTGCAGTCTAATTCTGTTTTTAAACCCCAACCGTTAAATTGTCAAAATAAATTATTTTAAGCGGATTTAATGCTTTTGCATCCCTCTCTCTTGCACAATCCAATATTTTAAATGATATTTCAAGCAAAGTTTACTTTCGTTAACCCCTTAAGAAAATTATTAAACAATATACGAATATAGACGCGGTGGTGGCTCGGTTGTAAGAACGCGTTCTTTAAATCCTACAAAGGTCGGTTCAAACCCACCCGGCATGTACCAATGAGAAATACACTTTTCTTACGTACATTTGTCATAGATTTACAAAACCACCGTACAATAGAATACAAATACTTGTGGAATCGTTAATAAATTCTCATAAAAAATTGACACCATATCCTCGCCAAGCCGTCTGGTCAGCGTGGCGAGTGTAGGCCAAATTTTCCAGATATATGTTTTCGAAGGCCCATCTCCAGCAGTGGAGGTCTGGGACGCTGTGTTCTAGGGGCTGTAATGATGATGATATGAATATTAACTTGTCAGTTCTTTAAGGCGATTAGAGTCGTGGATGACCTCTGGGCGTGGTTGAGTACCTCTTAAAATTTTGTGCTCGTAATTGACATATTTCAATATTTTTTTAGGAAAATATTAACAAATTTACATATGCTATGTTGCGTTTAAAGTGCTACGGATTATTATTTTTTTTTGACATGTAAAGATTTCCGAATGTCTTAACCGTTTAGGAACAGTAGGCATTTCAAGACAAGAAAGAACAAAATTTGGTTGATTATTATCTTTTAATAGAAGTTTTTGTAATACAAAAACAAAATATGTACCTACCAAATGTTTTTCTTATGGTGATTGACATTTAGAAAGTACCCATTTGACGGTAAAACGATTCTTTTATATTATGTTCGCACCTAAGAAACAGAATTTTGCGACAGTTTCTGGATTTTTATTATGCGTTGCGTCTTATTTTGTACCACACTATGTCTAATTTAACGATAATAAGCAATGTATAATGTGAAAACAAAACCCAGCCTTAATGAACGCGGGGGTATGCGGGGCGCATAGACGGATTTATTTTTTGTTTTTGCTGGCCGCTAATGTGATAAATTTTTCACATAATATGTCTAGAGATTAAAACGAAAAATTGTTGGCCTTTGTTAATGTACGTTAATTTTTGACACCGAAAATAATTAAGCTTCTGATTTTTATACTCGGTTATTTTGGAAGCTTGAAATTTTGCTGTAATAATAAACTTCTAACTTTATTTAGGTATAATAATATTTATACTTTAATACGGTTGTTTTAGATTAATTTAAGTACTTACCTAATGTTTTATTCTGGATAACAGATGATTTTGACTATAAACAAGTAAAATAACAATGTCTATAAAAACACCTTTTATTATTTATTACTGAGTTATAAATAATAAAAGGTGTCTTTTTTATAGACATTGTTATTTTCCATCATCCTTGTGGGGTGGTGGCTTGATGAGAAATACTTTTATTACGTACATTTTTAGAGTTATACAATACCACCGTTCCCGTGCTTATTACCAACTTTTGAAATCGTTAAGAATTTGTATTAAAGATTGACATCAGACCCTCGCAAGTCGCAACTCCTCTGGCCAGCGCCGCGTTTGTAGACCAAATTATCGAGATGTGTATTCTGAAAGGTCCATCTCCAAAATAGTTCTAGCTTTGTATTCTATGGGCTGTGATGTGATGATCTGAGTAACATAAAATTGTAGACCAAGCCAAGTGGCAACCCTAATATTGATTGACGTGGTAAAGTCAAACCAAGTTAGTTGGTGTTTAATTTGACTTGATGACTTTGTTTGACATTAAATCTTTATCTATTGCTAATTTCGGATCACCAACTTCAATTGGCGTAGAAAAAATACCGCCAGTTTCGGAAAGGATAATAAAATATTCACGTACGTTTATTACTGGCTTATAAGGCACTTGATTTGACAAATTAATTATTCACAAGAAAACTACCTATCACATGGCGTATCACGATATTTTAAATATTATAAATATTGATTATTTTAATCTTTATTTTGGGAACTAGGGGTTAGCTAGCAAAAGCGACGAATAAGGCTGCCTGTATACTAAAGTAGTTATAAAAATAATTGCGTATGTTTTGTGCATTTTCTTTGATATTTTTTTCCAGTTAATATCCTCATCGTTCCAGTGGATAGGCAGCCTAATACGCCGGTGTATACCTTCGAGGCGCCACCGTCAACGTAAACACCCTAAACGGGTAATTAGTTTGTTCTGGCTTTCCAAAGCTCGTTTGAAATTTACCTAACAATAGAAAGAGCTACATAATTGGCATTGATGACAAGTGAGAAACTAGTCCCAATTCGAAATAAGGAAATTACCATAGTCTCAGTTACTGAGTGCAATTGGCTGGAAAATTAAACAGCGATCGTAGCGCGGTGTAATTAGTGAATGTGAAATATTTCTTAGCGATTGGAAATTTAGTATCAAGTGAGATGAATTCATCTACTGTGGAACTAATAAAGGGAAGAAGTAGACGAATTCTAAAGAGAACGTACATGAGGACGTATACACAAATAAAAAAGTAATAAGCGGGTAGTTTTAATTTACCGTTCATTATGCATGAGGCCTACACCTGCGCAGCTCCAGTCGACCTGTTACCACGATCAATGCAACTTCACCTATAAGTCGGAAGACATAAATGTCTCTAAGTTAAATTGCGTAAAGGGTTTAATTATAATAACGATTATGATTGTGCGTGAAAGATTAGAAAGTTCAACCGAAAGAAGGTCGCTGATAGTAGATTAGGATAGATGAGGATGGCAATAGATCGCGTGCGAAGGCGAGTCTTGAGGGGACGGCCTATATCCATCAATGGAGAGACACAGTACTGTCAGCGGAGCTAAATGTTTTGGAATTTAGAACGCGAAACCTAAAAACCAAAGATCGCCGTATCTAATTTTAATGATGGCAGTATATTATTCAATTTAATATCATTTATTACAGGTATTTCTACACATAAAAAACTACAATTAATTACATTATTTTTGTAATATCCAATTGATTACAAGAACTAACAGTTAATTAACATAGTAAAATTTGCAAAAAAATTGTATCAAAAAATTCAAACTAAATAATCCTACCCCTCATCGCCCCAGAAAGAACAAATACCCAAATGATAGAGAAAATACGAGGCTTGAAATTTGACGCTCTTTGGGTCGTCGCTCGTGATTTTTTCCCCGCCAATCAGTCGGTTACGTCAGCGTAGTAAATTATGACTTGACCCCTTCTGTCAATACGAGAAGACCCGCGCTGAGCAGTAGGATTATTATGGGTTAACGATGATAGCAGGTGCCGGGGATTATTTTTATGTATTGCATACCTGCAAAAGTTATCATATGTACTCTCAAAATATAAATAAGATATTAGAACTTGCTAGCTCTAATGCAAAGCTGTTTATTTCTGTATTTTTTATTTTTATCATGTATAATAAATAAAAAATAATATATCAAACGCTACAAAAGTGGCACAAAGAGTTTTGTTAGAAGTATTTATTTATTTATTTATCTTCAAGGAAAACTTACAGCTTCTAACAAATGAATTTATGTCCTGATAAAAAAAAGAGAGAGAAAAAAAAAAAAGATTACTTATATAAAAAACTAGATGCCAATTACAAGTTTCCACAAATATCTTATACAACTAAAAAAAAAACTTATAATTAGTAGAAACATATAAAATAAACCACAATAATTTAGAAAAATTAAAATAATTAGCCAACTAAATCTATAAATCAGATATTGTGTGTTATACTGTAAAAAATGCTCTAGACATTCTGGAATCTATTTTCGATTGCGCAATTTTAAAGAGGTAAGTAAGTAAGTTGTTGCTAATGCTAAGATAAATGTATTAGCAAGTAATGGATTCACCGTACGAGTGCCAGGTATATCGTATGTGGGGAAGAGATGAGAAGAATAGTGTCTCGGGCTTGCGACTGGCTGGTTTAAAAGGGGCCCTGAGGTAATTTGCTACGGATGACGAAAAAGGAATTAAAATGCTTTTAACACGGTAATATTTTTCGCTTGTTTTGTGCCCGAGTTTGTTAATGGAATCAGTTCGTCTCATTGTCGTAAAATCCGCATTATAATGGAGCCACAAATCCGTGGAAATCCTGAGAATAGGGGATGTGGCAAATTAAATGCAAACACGAACTGTAAAAAACTGCCTTCATAGTCTAGCGGTTAAGTCCGTGGATTTAGACTCGGAGGTACCGGGTTCTATTTCTGATTTATATAATTAATAACTACCTAAAGAGTAAAAATTCAATATAAACTAAACGTAATAAAAATAAACTTTAAGTAACAAATGTCCTCTAGAGGTAGTAAATAGTCCCAACTCGGCTGGCAAAATTTCCCCTTTGTATAGCGAGGCTAATTTTAAATAATTGGCAGCTTTTCTGTCTCCAGACTATTCTGTTAGCCGTACAACTCATTCGCCAGACGCTTGGCTGAGTGTCCATCGTCTCGCCCCACACGGCGCAAATTCGAAACCTGTTCCGAGGTTGGTGTATCTGCGCAGCTTGAGGTTCTCCCCAGAAATCGCGCCGCACCCCGCGCTTGACGAGGTCGTCTGAATATGTGATAATTGTCCTAGCTTTAATTCTCATACCGTTAGGCTGATTGTTTCTTATATATTTAATGTCTCTGGTCTTAATATGTTGTATAATTGTTGAATTTTACTATGTGGTTCCATATATATATATATAGGGTGATTTTTTATTAATCTAAATTACGAGGATATCTAAGCGTAAAATGTTTAAAGTAGTCTTGGGGCCGATTTTAATAAAAACCTAAACTGAAACATAAGATTTTTGATAAAAAAAATATTATTGTAAAAAATAAATGGACCAGCTGATAGTGTCGCTTATAAGGATAAACAATTGGAAAGCAACTTCAAACAGCAAATTAAAGGAGAGAATAAATATTTTTTTTTAGTTAGGGCTGGAATACTTTAAATATATCTTCTTAAAAATAAGTATATTCGTTTAGTTTACCGTATCCCTTATAAAATCCAAACAAAAATATATTTGGAAATTAAGTTAACGAGTGAGTGAGGCCTCACTCAAAATTCGTAACAAATTAACTATGCTCAGTGTTCGCTTCATTTCGCAAACTCCTCTTTCTCATAAGTTCACGAGAGCATTAAATTTTCAGGAAATTGCTTTCTAACTTTTCCTCTCAATAAGCTCCAATCTATAAATAATTCTATAGATTACATATTTTCACGCCTTTTAACAACACCTCCCTAGCATGGGCTGTGATATACCTCTAAAAAGGCCGTATTAAGGTTGAAATGTCTAAAATGTCTAATTAATTTGGTTTGGGCCACAAAATAGCGAGCATGGGATAGCGATTTATTGCTGTCGTACTTTTTCTCTTAATAAGTTTAAGCATGGGCTATGGGGAACTGCATATGTTGTTAAAAGGTGTGAATAATTGGCTATATTATAATACTCACCGTTCCATGTCTCTATATTCTGGAACTAGCTAATTTTATAGGAAATAATAAAGAACTGTTCCCAAATAACGCCCAAAATCGCAAACGCACACTGCGTTACCAAAATAAGTTAATAATACCGATAGCCAAAACAACACACATGCAGAAAAGTGTATTTTGTATGGCTCCAAAAATATATAACAAAATAAGTGATGACATTAAATTACTTCCAAATCATAAATTTAAAAAACAACTCACTGACATGCTGATAGACAAGTCTACTATTCAGTGCGGGACTTTCTAGAAGATAAATCGATTGCTATAACAAATTCTTAAAATTATAATTTCCAAAAGTTAGTATTTAAAAAATTATGTACATAGATCTTAATATAATTATTATTATTATATTGTACCTTATTGATAGACGGTTGTACTTGTTACCTAATACTTATACGCCCTCCGGCAAAACATAGAGTACAATACTAACTACACTGTATAACATCACAGAAATGTAAAACCTATTGTTTATAAGAAATAAATGAATTATGAATTATATACGAATACGTCTAAAAAGGCCGTTGAAAAGGTTGAAATGTCAATCTGTCTGAGCGACAATATAGCGAGCATAGGATAGTGATATACACTAAATTATTTGCCAAAGCAACTATGCATATGCAATTATAGGTATGTTATGAATGATATTTTTTAATTTACCATTAAGGCTGAGTAGCATCAACATTAAATCAATTTAACGATTAAAGTTAAATAAAATGGCGTATAATGTATTTATTTATTTAAAAGTTCAGCAGCTGGTACAATTTTAAACATAGCTGGGCACCGTTAATCAAATAGTTAACTTCGTTAATCGTTAATCAGTTACAAAAAAAGTTAGATTCGTTAAACGTTAAAGCGTTACATTTCGGAAGAATTAACGTAAGTTAATGTTAATCGTTAATCCGTTAATATGTGTAAAATTGCATTTTTATATCGTTGCGTTATTGAACTAATAATACCTGTTGGTTTAGGTTCTGGAAGTTAACAGGTTAATATATAATATTGTCAGAATGAGTTCTCTTTTTTGTCTTGCCTCGGTTAGAGCCCGCCTTAACAATCTCTTCGAACTGTACGTATTGTGACTCATGTACCCTTCTTACATGTTGTTTCAAATTATTCAGGCTTGATACATGAACTTTTATGTTGGTGACTTTCGGCAAGCAACGCTTACAAGCAAAAAGTATTTGCTGGCCCGATCTGGATACAAATTCCACATACTCAGTCAAATGTGGCCAAGGATTCTCATCAGGGCCGCTGAAATCCGATTCCATGTCTTCCATGATATAGTTTTAATTACTACACTGCACAGTACACTTTTCTATCTAACTCTTCTTTATTAACACGCAAATTATCACGGACAGTAATTTATAATATCAACAAACACAACACTCGTCACTCTAAGCACTGGCGCTAGTACTTCGCGGTTTTCTTACTCGCACGCGCCGGCAAAATATATCTAGTTTTGTTTTTGTCTCACGTGCCGCCGCGCCCGGCACTTGTCGTTTCATACTTGTCTGAACCTGTTTTTCGCGCCACACCGCGGTGCCGTGCGGTAAATAGTGGCATTGGATTAACGATTAACGGACTTCTGCATATTAACGGAAGTTAACGTGTCCGTTAACATTTTTTAAAGTTAAAAGTTAACCCGTTAATCAAAATGTTAACTTCGTTAATTAACGATTAACGGATTAACGAGTTAATGCCCAGCTATGATTTTAAACTTTAATCGTTACAATGAAAGAGTTTTAGTTTTGGTACAACCCAGTCTAAGAGTACATACAAAACTACTTAAACCGTCCAGAATCTCTCGCAATGATCGTAAAAGAACCGATGAATTAAGTTTGATGCCGTGGTCAAGCATTGGTTTAGGACGCTACTGGTTTCGACACCCTTGCTTCTTTAAAGAACTGTCTAAGCGTCTGATGAATACTGACAGAGGGCTGGCAGTTTTTACGCGCAGCAAACCAGCAAAGCTGTGCAACGGGGGTATGATTTTTTATTTTTTTGTATTCATGTACCTCTTTTGTATCCATGTACCATTTTCTTTAGCCACTTCTTTATCACATGACTGGTTTTATTTTGTGTTGTTTCATTTTTCATTCATTGAGATGGATCATGGAGATGGGTCTTCCAGAACTGGAGAATTTGGCCTACACTCGCCACGCTGGCCAGACGGCTTGGCGAGGATATGATGTCAATTATTTATGATAATTTATTAACGATTCCACAAGTTGGCATTGGTGGAACCGGGACCGACGGCTTAACGTGCTCTCCGAGGCACGGGAACGGTGGTGTTGTAAATCTATGACAAATGTACGTAGGAAAAGTGTATTTCTCATTGGTACATGCCGGGTGGGTTTGAACCGACCTTTGTAGGATTTAAGGTACGCGTTCTTACAACCAAGCCACTACCGCGCCTTATTATTTTGTGTATTGTTATTATATATATACTCGTATTATATATATATATAATCCATGAATAACTTATACATGTACTTGTATATATTAGATATGTATTTGTTGTTATGTCTACATATACCGACATATATGTTACAAATTGTTATTTAATAATATACACCATTGATACTGTCTAAATGTCCTAAAAGTTTGACTGTCAGAGAATGTCTAACGGCATTAAGTCCGCCTTTGTACAAAGTGCAATTAAGTTTTTAAATAAAAAAAAAAACATTCTTTCAAATTTGTTACTATAAAAACACATACTAATTACATACATATAGACGTAAGTATACACAATAGGTAGTTTTTAAAATCATGAAATCAGCTCCAATTTAAATGATTGAGATTAAATAATTATCACTGTTCGATGCCATTAGCAAAATACAGGCTGCATTTAAAATGAACCTATGAAAATAGATCGGCGGCGTACAGGTTCGAACAAAGTTCAACTAACAGATATAGCTCTCGCCTGAACAGCCTTAATAATTCAACAGTGCAATGCTTTTACAAAAGCTGTCTGTGTCAATCCTAATTTAGCTCTCAGTAATCGAGGCGCGGTTTGGCAAAGTGTCGCCAGAACTGGTAATGGAACTTCTCTGTAGCAACACTGATATTTGACTTTTGTAAAGTGCTTCTACGTACATTTTTTTATACTTGTTCTTGGAAAGTTCTATTCAAAGTTTAAAGTATGACAGCTGCTTTTGCAGTCATTTCCAAAGTCAACTTTCTATTTTTGTTATTCTCGTAGTTGGTCAGGTATTCGTAGCAAATTTTTGCTTTATTTAACAAAAAATTTATCAGTAAAGAGAAAAATCATAACCAAAGGGAGGGAAGTACGTCTTTTTGTTTTTATACAAACAAATTCATTATAAGTTTCTAAAAAGAAACAGAGTAGCATTTGCCCACTAATCATTTCCTTTGTTCCTTAACAAATGTATTTTATGTAATTTAGGAGATAATCACTTCTATTGCTCTTTTGTTTTATAATATAAACTTGTTAACCGTATTTGTTTACATTGTTTGCTCAAATTCGGTTCTGTCTTCTATTCAGAAAGAAAGGAAGTTTGTTTAGGAAATTATTAACCAAAAAGTTTTTATACAATTACTTGGTTGAAATAAGATTGGGACCGACTGAAAAAACTATCTAAAAAAGTTTTAGATAGAAAAACAAGTCGATGAAACCATAATATTTGTAGATTCGAGAGTAAATACATCTACACGAGCTCCAAAGCTAGTTTTAAAAGTAATTAGTTTGATGAGATTTTAAAAATAAAATGTAGAATTCCAACAGATTTTGTTTACGATATGTGACGCTATAAAATTGCTTTTCAGGATTGATGGCTGTCGTACATTTCATTATCATTAACGATACGATGTACCTACTAGTATACATTCATTTTTATCAAAAAAGTTCGCACTCTTGATGGATTACGTTGTTTTTCTTTACAATAACTCTTTGAAAAAGTACTTATTTTAAATCGAAATACCTACATGGATAAGGATCTACCATTTCATTGCTGACGTTACAAACAAGCTCTCACTTATTGACTAAAAAAGGATTGGCCAAAACCAGACCCCAACTTTGTTGAAGCGTGCCTGAAATATAATTCAATAATCATATCTATTTATTATGTTTTTTTTTTAATTTTAAATATAATTTAATTAAATAGTCAATTGGTTAGGATTTATGTATGAAATAGTTACAAAACACTATTTATACGATTAGGTTCTTTATTATGAACAGGTATTTTATTACGGATAAAACACTGGATTTTAGATTGGCGGGATCGAAACTATGTAATTATTAAGGTAATAAAAAGTTTTTGTCAATTGTCGTTATACTAGGGTAAAATAAATAAAATTAATTACAGATTATGAAAACACAAAATATTATCTATGAAATAAAAAAGAAATCATTATGACACGAGAACATTTTTTGGGCCCAAATCTCTAAAAAAAAAGGGCATTCTCATTTGTCGAGTATAACTATAAGGATTATTTTGGTATTATCGCGGTAAGATTATGGTAAAAAAAATCGGCTTCTTCTTCTTCTTTTATTTAATGGCGTCAGATGTCGTATATACAACAATTCTGCCAATGTCGAGTGATTAGGCGCGGTGTGGAGGAAGTAAATCCAGAACAGCGCGCCGATTTAGTAGTGCAATCTGAAAAAAGCAAAATAAACACACACACATCACACAATTGCTAACGGTTAGTCTACTAATGAAAGCATGTTATTACCTAAACTAAAACCTTATATTATTACGAGTTAAAAATTTGCAGAAAAGATCGATGATATTAGAGTTAGAACATGTTAAGATGAAAGTGGAATTAATAGGGAGAGGAAAGTTGCGAGGGAGAATACTGTATAAAGGAAATTGGATGTTAGGACAATTAAAAAATAAATGATGAATAGTACCCTCCTCCGTGCCACAATCGCAAAGAGGAGAGTCACGAACACCAATCTTTGCCAGGTGAGCTGGTGTACAAGCATGACCCAGTCTTAATCTGCATATGGACGAGGTGACATCTTTATTGGCACTCTTGTATCTAAAAAACCAGGGTTTGCGGGGAATAGACGGTTGAATCAGAGCATATGATTTACCTTTGGAAAGTTTGGACGAATCCCAGGATTTTTGCCAGGAGTCAAACAGATGAGCTGTGGCCAAGTAGGCCAAATCATGAGAGAATATTGAGTAATGGTCCAAACAGCCGGTGATGACAGCATCCTTAGCAAATGAATCAACAATTTCATTACCTTCCACGCCACAGTGGCTAGGAATCCAAGCCAGTGTGATGTCAATGTCAAGGACATTACATTCATAGAGTTCTTGTCTGATGGCAAGGATATTGGGGGAGTTATTACTATTATAAATGGGGTTAGATGATACAGCTTTAAGGCAGCTAAGGGAGTCCGTGAGAATTAGAGATTTATTTAGTTTATGAGATTTGATATATTCAATAGCCCCTAGGATAGCAGTAGATTCACCAGAAAATATCGAGCTAGAGGGGGGACACCTAAAGTTAAGGACAATACTGTACTTAGGGATCCAGACTGCAGCACCAACACAGTCCTGTAAACCAGATTTAGAAGCGTCTGTAAAGATTATTAGCCAGTCAGCCCAGTGTTTTTTTTATTTTAATATTGAAAATTAAATTAGCTATAGGAGAATCTTTTTCTATTCCAAAGTCAAGAATAATTTTAGGGACAAACGACAGAACTTTAAAGTCTAAGGAAAATATTGGAGGTTGATTACACTTGAAAAGTGAATCACCAAATTTTAAAATTTTTTGGAAACTATTAAATATTAAAGGGCGAGACTTATGTCTCCAGTATTTAGTAGGATCAATAATTATGAGGTTAGAAAGGGACTTTAATTTAGGGTAGATCATGTGAGATGAGTTTTGTAAGCTTTTATATATAAATCTATCAGCGAGGTACTGTCTTCTAAGATGGAGGGGAGCATCACCTGCCTCAATTTGCAGGGCGTTAATTGGGGAGGATTTCATAGCACCTAAGACAATTCTAAGACACTTACTTTGAATTTTATTTAAAGTTTCTAAATACATTTTACTACAAGGTTCGAGAAGAAATGAACCATAGTCAAAATGGCTTCTAATTATAGCGTTATATAATATTTTTTGGGAATAAGGGTGGGCACCCCACCAAACGCCAGATAGGCATCTTAAAATGTTAATATTTTTTTCACATTTATTAGCAACATATTTCAGGTGTAAAGAACCTGACATCTTAGAGTCCAGGAAAACTCCAAGGAATCTTACAGAATCGTGTTTAGGAATGATTTCATTATTCACCCTAATATTAAAGTCAGGAATAGATCTTTTCCTTGAAAATACAACGGTTTTACATTTTGGGACGGAAAGAGACAAACCATGTCTCAAGAGCCAGTCATTTAAGTATCTAAGTGCTGTGTTGATCATTAGGGAAGCGTCTTGAGCAAGTTTAACTGAGGAATACAAGGCAATATCGTCAGCGTATTGAAGTATGTTACAGAAACTGTTAACAGACAATTCCAGGTCATAGGTGTACAGATTATACAAAATTGGACTCAATACAGATCCCTGAGGTAGACCTCTCCATGTAGATCTAGGAGATGAAACAAAGTTTTTCGAACGTATAGTAATAGATCTAGACATCATAAGGTTGCATATGATTCGGGACAGCCTCACAGGAACATTCAAATAATGCATTTTCTGCTTGAGTGTAGGAAGAAGAACGTTATCATACGCAGAGGAGATGTCCAGAAATACACCAACCACCGATTCCCCTTTAGAGATTGCACATCGAATATCAGTGGTAAGGATAGCTAAGCTATCCATAGTGCTAGAGCCGCGTCTAAAGCCGAACTGAGACTTGGCGAGGAGACCACGGGACTCCAGGAACCATTCTAGTCTATTTTTAAGAAGTCTCTCGAGAATCTTGCATAGTGTTGAGGACAAAGCAATAGGACGATAGGAAGAAGGATCAACAGCATTTTTGCCTGGTTTAAGGATAGGTATAATAATTTGGTTCTTCCAGGAGTCTGGAGGAATCCCAGATAGGAAAATTTTATTGATGATATCCAGGAATATGTTATGGCAAACTGGACCGGCCTTTGCCATAAAAGAGTATGGAATACCATCCTCTCCAGGGGATGTGTTCTTGGAATGATTTAAAACTTCTGTCAATTCTTGAATTGAAAAGGGGCAATCAAGCGTGTCCGAAGAATTAAGAGAGAAAGATGGAAATAATGAGGGAAGACTAGAAAGATCAGGAGCAGAAGGGGGAGCTAATCTGGACTCAAAAGCAGGTAACCAAATAGAAGGGTCAGAAAGAGTGATAGGTGAGTCATAGGCCATAGAGCACCGAAATCTTTTAATATTTCTCCAGACTATTGAAGATGGGGTACGAGGAGATAAACCCTCACAAAATCTAAACCAACCAGTTTTTTTTTTCTTCTTTAGTAATTTTCTAGCAATGGCAGCCGTTTTCTGATAGTGAAGATAGTTTTCCATATTCATGCATCTAGCATATAACTTTTCTGCCTCTTTCCTAGAGCGAACAATGGCAGAGCATTCAGCATCCCACCAAGGAGGGGAAGATCTTCTTTTACAGGCAGAGTTTTTAATAGGCAAGCATGAATCTGCTGAAGAACTTAAAACATTAGTCAACATATCATAAGCAGTCAGATAGTTGTTGTTATCAATGGGAGGGAAATAGAAGAAACATTAGTGGCGACTATGTCTGAAAAAGTATCCCAATCGGCTTCAGATAATCTATATTTAAGAAGAGGGGGGAGATCGTCAGGTCTAGCAGAAAGTCTAGGCCTAGTTATAAGGATAGGGAAATGATCGCTTCCATAAGTGGATTGTAGAGTGATCCAGGA
Organism: Tinea semifulvella; assembly: GCA_910589645.1. NCBI lineage: Eukaryota > Metazoa > Arthropoda > Insecta > Lepidoptera > Tineidae > Tinea > Tinea semifulvella. Next base: position 12,245,225 of record OU342586.1, read on the forward strand.
AAAAATAGAGGCAAGGTTAGATGAGCAAATAGAAAGATCTACCGCACTAGGATTCTGAGTTGGAGATACTCTTCTGGTAGGAGAGCCATCATTAAGTATGCATAAATTGAAAGAATCAAACAAATCATTTAGAAGAGAGCCAAAACGGTCGGGAGAAAGAGAACCCCATATAGGGTGGTGGCAATTAAAATCACCCAATACCATAACCGGGGCAGGAAGAAGGGAGAGAATATTCTCTATTTCTGTGATGAAGGAGGCATGAGGATGAGGGATGTATATAGAAGCAAATGAAATGTCCATACATCTAGCCGCAACAATATTAAAATTAGCACTTGAGGGTAATGAGATAAGAGAGAATTTGAGATTGTTTTTAATTAAGATGGCAGAGCCACCATAGCCATCAGCTCTGTCATCCCGAAAACAAGAATAACCCGGGATCCGAAAAAGGGACCCCGGGGTCAGCCAAGTCTCCGAGATGGCAATCAGCTCAGGTGAATAAGTGTTTATTAGATGAAGTAGGTCATGTTTTTTGTTATTTAAGCTTTTACTATTCCACTGGAGGAGGTTTATGTACATTTTGGTTATTGAGGAAAATGAGATTTTGTAATTTATTTGTCACGTTGGTCGGTAGGTAAATATTATTATTTTTGGATAAGATGTCTATGACTGCAATTAGACTGTTTATTAAATCATCACTGGATGATTCAGTTAAATTTATTTGGGAGGGTTTAAATAGGGAGGAATTATAATTTAGAGCACAACCATTACTGGGAGGAGGAGGGTCATAACTGGCCGCCTGGGAGCGGTGAAAAGAAACATCATATCCAGGACTCAGTATTGGTCTAGGTTTTGAAGGTCTCCTGGGGATAGGTGATTTGTAGGAGTAAGAAGAATTTTGGGAATTCTGCGAGTTTTGGGGAATAGTATACTGAGAAGAATATGGGTTTTTGGAGTAGGGGGAACTAGCAAATTTAGTAACATCAGAAAAACTTTTGCGAACAGATGGAAATCTTTGGCTGGCTTCTATGTAGGAAATAAATTCCTGGGCCATTACCATTTTAATGGATTTCTGCCTATTATGCTCCGGGCAAATATCTGCCAAAGCAGAATGATTACCCGAGCAGAACAGACAAGAGATATCATTATCATCAATCAGGCACGAATCCCCAGAATGGGACTGTGAACATTTATAGCATCGAGGATTAGACCTACATTGGGCTCTGACGTGCCCAAACCTGCAACAGTTGTTACATTGGATGGTCGGGAAGTTGTAGACTTCCACCGGTAATGATGAGCAGTATAAAAATATTCTCTTAGGAAGAATTTGACCTGAAAATGTAATAACCAGTGATTGTGTGGGGATCCAAGTGGTTTCGTTGTCTGACAGCTGTTTCCTATTAAACCGTCTGGCCTTCAAAATAAACCCAGTGCCCTCAGGGAGGACAACATCCTTAGTAAATTCACTCATTGTAATGTCAGTTGGAACATTTCTAACAACTCCCATGCGGGTGATGTTAAACGATGGAATTATAGTGTTGTAGTTGCTTGATTCAAGGACTTTATTTAATACAAAGTTATTTGCAGATACATAATTTTTGAACTCAACAGAAACCCTATTTCGTCCTATTCCTTTAATGCCATCCATGACAATATCATTCAGTAAATTATTGTTTCTAAGAAATTGGCCGAATTTTATATGTCTTATTGAGGTTCCTGAGGAGGGATCAGTTTCTGTTCGTGAAACATGAACTAAAAATGGGCTTTTGTCATTTTGGGTGTACAGTCTTTTGGAGTTATTGTCAAGACTGGGGTGCTTGTACAACAAATCTGAGTTTTCGTTATGTATAGAACGTTTTGGACTTATATTATCTTCGCTATTATGCGATTCTTTGCGTTTTCGGCTTTTTTGATCTACCTGCATACTAGCCTCAGGGTCAGGAGGTTTTTTGGGAAGAGGAATCATATTTTCTACTCATTAGTTTACTTACCAAAAGATTAAATGTTAGTATAACTACTTTACCACACAACTAAACTACGCAATTGCACTATTAAACTCGAAATATACGTAATTTAACTCAAACACACACGCGCCCTTTGAAGCCCATTGACAGAATCAAAATTCGGCTTATAAAATTATATTTTATATTCCTGATATCCTAAGAAAGAGACAGATTTATTGCTGTCAGAACTGCATTTGCGAGTAGTATTTCTGACAGGATAATTAGAATACTGAAACGCAATTTAAATACACAATAAAAATGTACAAATGACTAATTAGTAATTCGTGAGTTACTATTGCAGCTATTAGGTAGATAAACAATTTGTAAAGATACCTCTGGGATCTCTTGTTTGCAGGTATTTAATTAAAGTGGGCGAGCGGTTCACAACTTAAACCTGCCGTTTCCTTAACTAACATGTAATGACTGGGCAAATGAAATTTATTTTTGCTAACACAGTGGCCGAGTTACAGGATGAAATAATTACTGGATTTTTTAGTGGACAGTGTCAGCGGTTCTCTGCTGGTGTTGGTGCCGAGGAATTAGGTGCTGCGCTCCATGTTTCTGTGCTCTCTACTGGTTATGCTAAATCAAATATATTTATTGTGATATAAGTACATATATTTCTAACATGCTAAACAACTCTGTACGATAGACTGAAGTAAGTAATGTGTCTGCACACTTCGCGAGGTGACCCCGTGCTGAAGTTGAGCATGATTACCATATCCTTACTGACATACCAAAATTTGAATGTGGTAATGTTTAGTTTATAAATAATGCGTAAATTGATTAGCAACTAAATATAATATATAAAACATAATACTCATATAATACATATATTCATATATTTTATTAGTAAATAAAATAAATAAATATAAAATAAAAAATTAAATTATGATATTTAGATATGATAAATGAAACTACTCAGTTTTGCAAAGCGTACATACGGGTGTAGACGAGTGTTTCACATGTTTATAAAATTTATATATTTAATATGGCAGTAATAGGTGTGGTAATTTCAAATTGTTGAGGATTAATCTCCAATATATTGTTTTTGTAAACGTCTATGTGATGTTTCAAAAACTTTGAATCAGAACCAATATGTCTCAGCGAATACGTGCTTAACGATGATGTTTCGTCTGTTATAGATATATACATTAATGTCTATGATAAATATAAATGCCTTGAGAAGTCTGCTTATATTTTAATAAGGCGAAGAAATTACGCAAAGCTACGTGCTTAAATAACGCATAGAAAGATAGAATAAAAAAAACCTGTCAATTTGAGACATAAAATTGTTTATGTATTATTTATTTATTTCAAAACTTTAATGCACAAAGTACAAAAGACGGACTTAATGCCCGTAGACATTCTCTGACAGCCAAACCTTTGAGACTAATTAGAACAACTGTAGGTGCAAGGAAAGTATAAGTGACACATCAATTAGATATAAATACTTATATAATAAACTGACTTATATATAATCTACCTATAAATATAAATATACTAAATACTAATACATACACAATAATAAATATACATATGAAACTTACAAAATGTGAGTAGACCAGCTATTTAAATGATGATCTGGTAGATGCCTGCCTTATGGTAATAGATAGATTGTTCCACAGATTTGTAGCAATAACCGCAAAGGAATTCGAAACAAATCAAGAATGATGAGATGGAACGGAAAGAAGTGAGTTGTGAGAAAAGAGAGTTACACACATGATAAAAACCTAATATTCATATGTTATATTACAACTTTTCTATTGTTTTATTTTATTTCGGTGTAAGTCTTGTTTCATGCAAATAAAACATACTTTCAACAAAAACAAAAAATAGGTGGTAAGCGAATTGATGGTGGTAATTTGTCCAGTCTGCGGGGATGGGGAAGTATCCACCGTACGTGCCGATAAAGTGAATCCACAGTTTTCAGGATCAAGCTCGAATTGCCGTCATGCCCAGTCAAGCCGACATAGTTTTAGGGACTGATGACAGCCATAAGTGTCTGATTCCTGTTGCTAACATTCATGGATCTTCCGTGTCACTTACCATAAGGTGGGAGCAGGGTCACGTGTCGTACTAGTATAAAAAAAAGTTGTTCTGATGCATTGTGATTTGATCTTGGGACTGAAAGTTAAATTGCCTCACTTATCGCGAACTTTGTTTCAGCCGTAATTATGAAGCCTACGTATTTTTTAATGATTTCTGCTTCTTAGTATTTTTCAAATGAAAGCCCGGTCCGTATTATGTAGGTCAAATGCCGTCTCCTATGGATTATTGTTTGCAAAGTTACAGTGATAACATTCCGCTGTTCAGATTTTACGCAAATTGTATTGTTGGTGAAGCACGGAAATCGGAGTTTGGTATGCGGTTGTGAAGTTCCCCTTACCTTGAGCTTCCAAATTTGTAATCAATTTACTTGGAAACCAACTCTTTATTGTCATTATCATCATCATCAGCCTGTGTCTCTCCACTGCTGGATATAGGCCAGGCTCGCCATTTTACACGATCTTCTGCCACCCTCATCCATCCCCCACCAGCGACCTTCCTCAGGTCATCTATATTATACCTGGCCAAGGTGATATTTTCCGAATTTTGTATCGCACAAAGAGTGCACTATTGTTCACAGTGAGAAATATTCTGGTGGCGGGTATAATTTTAATTGCTTTTACTCTGTTGCTATCTTTTGTGTTCTTATGTTGCCTGTCTCTGTCCTTTCTCTTCGAATAAATAAATCTGTCCATCTGGCGGGGGGTCGTCCCACACTGCGTCTTCCAGTCCTCCACTGCAGGACCCGTTTACTCCATCGTTCATCGCTTCTGCGACAGACGTGTCCAGCCCATTGCCACTTCAACTTGCTAATTTTGAAAGCTATGTCGGTAACTTTGGTTCTTTGACGGATGTCAACGTTTCTGACTTTATCCTTCAGAGAAATCCCGAGCATAGCTCTCTCCATAGCTCGCTGAGCGACCTTGAACTTATGTATCAGGCCCACCGTCAGTGTCCACGTCTCTGCTTCATACGACATTACTCTTTATTGTAACTTCTTTTAATGTTAACGATATGACAGCTTTTATTACAAGCTTTCACAAAGTATTTAAACTCCTCTAGCGGTGAAGACTGCATATTTAGATGCGAAGGGTAAGATTGCTTATCGAAAACATAATAAAGTGTCATTTATCAAGCGTACGATCTACGAGCTTAAGGCCTATATTAAAGATAAAGAAAGAACTAAATGAAAAAGCTGCTTATTAAAATAAAGACCCGTGCAGACTCACAAATTACGATCAAATAACTAAAACAATAGCTGAAGGTGCATTAAAAATACATCGAAACAAAAGTGCATTTAATAACATAATTTGTAGGTTAATGAATGTCGAAGAAGCGAAAGAAATTGGTTGATGATTGTCTAAGAAGCTTAAGGTATGTCGTGACCGTGACAAGTGGCGGGCAATTGTCTCAGCCTACCCCGCAAAGGATTTGGCGTAAAAATGTGTATGTATGTATTAAAAAAATAAAAATATGATCATCTTGAATGCTGGAATGATATACTAGATGATAATAGTAGATGAATTATTATCACTCTGAATTCAGTACCAAAATAAATTTATTAAATAATACAAATAGGTATTTGAAAAAATATGGCGTTATAGCAAAATATAAATCTTGTAGGCTTTAAAAAAAAGATATGACTCGACAGATTTCTAATAATAAATAACTTACTTAGGGGATTCGATTTAATTTGACATTCATCAAAAGGAAATTCTAAATGAGACCCACAAAGATAATACGAAATACAATTTATAAAATCAGGATTAATACCTACTCTGAACTTACGATATTACGACTTTTGATTATTTCATGTACTAGGGAATAAAATTACGATCTATTTAAGATATATTAATTAGTTGGTGCGAGAGGAGTTCCAGCAAAATCTTTGCATCACTTACTGAAAGAATTGGGCCTAAGCAGGTCTGTCGTCAATACATTTATGGAACGAGCTTCCAAGACGGCATTAACGGAATCATACAGTATTTGGTTGGGTAGGGAGAGAAGTAGAATGGTGGATGGTGAGCGTATTATAGCACAATAAAAAAAAAAGGAGGCCTCCTTTTCTTAAACCAGCCTATTGTCGGTCGCAAGCCCGAGACACCATTCTTCTCATCTCTTACCCACACACGATGGACCCGGCACCCGCACTGTGAATCCATGGAATGCTTAGAAATTTCTCTTCTCTCTTCTCATATATTTGTTTTAGTAAAATAGAATAACAATAACATCGTTATAAATGTTTTAGATTTTTTTCTTTTTCTAAAGTAAGGGATTTTTTATACTAACCGAAGCGATTTATTCGCCCATCTGATGGTAAGTGGCGCGAAGGTCTATGAATGTTAGCTACTGGAATCAGACATAACTGACATGAATTCCCAACACTATGCCGGCTTGACTGGGCATGACGGCAATTCAAGCCTGCTTCCGAAATGTGTGGATGTACTTTACAGGGTTTATCGGCATGAATGATGGATACTTCCCGCCCCAGCGGACTGGGCAAATTACCACCATCAGTCCGTACCACATATTTGTTGTTCTCGTTAAAAGTATGTCTTTTGAAATTTCAGGGTATACGCGAATCATTTTTCTCGAGTCGGTTAACTATTGAAGCGTTAATTTTTTATGGATGTCATTACATCGTCCGCGCATTACGTGCAAACGTTAGCAGAAGGGAGTCCTGCCAAGTGGTCTTTTGATCTCAGGCGAGCTTTGAAGCTGGGGAAGGGCGGGCAACTGATTACTTTGGGCAAAATGTTTGAACTGCAACTGTCACGTTACATTTAAAAACCTATACATATACATTTTTATTTTTTAAAATAATTTGATTTAAGCGCGACCTTAAATCCAGGTTTTATATAAATACCATCATTACATAATCATCGTCATTTTCCTAAAAAATAATTAATAGCTCATTATTAGATATACGTAGGTAGGCAGTTTTAATTGAATGAACATTGCCCAAGATACAACAACATTACTACATTTTAGATTTTAAAATTAGCACAGCGATATGGTAAGGCTATTTTTTCCTGTAAGTATTTATTTTTTCTTTTAAATGTAAAATAGTTTATTTAATTCCAAATGGTTATTTGTTATTTGTGCCTCAAAGAGCGCGTTAAGCCGTCGGTCCCGGTTTCACTAATACCAACTTGTGGAATCGTCAATAAATTGTCATAAAAAATGACATCATATCCTCGCCAAGCCGTCTGGCCAGCGTGGCGAGTGTAGGCCAAATTCTACAGATATATGTCCTGGAAGGCCCATCTCCAGCAGTGGAGGTCTAGGACGCTATGTTCTAGGGGCTGTAATAATAATAATAATAATAATTTGTTATTTTATTTATATATATTTTTAGTTGTATTATTATTAGTTATCGACTTCTTAAAGACCATAAAGAAGAACGTATTAAACAAATTTTACGACGTTTTCAGAGAAGTCACTGATAAAATATGACAACTTGCACACTTATCTGAGCTAAATAGCACGATTCAGGGCGAATTAAATCTGAAGAAAATTGTACAACTCAATTCTTTTGGTTCGGCGCGGACAAGTGTGCAATCACCAGAATGAATAAATTTATAAATAGATATAAACAGTAATTGGTTTTAACATAATTATTTATAGTTTATAGATCGTTTTTATATTGTAAAAAAAAAGATGTTCACTATAAGCGTACGAGCATAAAACAATAAAATCTATTTCACAAAACGACGATATGAGCACTCTCCGCGACTAGAGAGGTGTATTGATTTTTAATTTACGCTGTTAAATCTAGATTGCGCAATCTCATTATTAATGGGAGGGTTGAGACCGGCGGGGACTCCATTAAATATAAAGCAAATAGCATTTTGGATAATGAAATGTATTAATAAATACTTAATCAAAATATGACATGAGCGACACTCCAATGACCACGTAGAAAATTATTATCGCCGCCACATTATTGCGAATTGTTTAAATTTGTTTAATAACCTTTATATTAAAGACCTAGACCAAGACTGGGCTTTAATACAATTGGAGGCCAACGAGATGTAACCCTAGCACAAACAAAGCTCAAAATAACGTCATATAGCAGATATCGTCTACCTTAAGAAGATAGTCACAGGTAAAGTTGACTGTCCCCAATTGTTGAGAAAACTCAATTTCTTTAGCCCAGCAATGCGAAATAGGTCTTCCCCTACATTTGTAACAGCTATAATGGTATAGTCATAAATATGAAATCGATATTTTCGATTATTCAATACCGGTAATCAGCAGATTGTTGAGTACGGATATCTTCGACAAACCACCATCATTACTTATAAAATTTTATTTAATTCATTTATTGTAGTAAGTTGTCATTGTTTTTTTTTTTTTTTATATCTGTTATAATTAGTAACTACTTTCTTCTTACATTTTTTATTGTTTTTGTGTACTTGTTATTTTATTTTATTTCAGCCATACTGTTACTGTCAGTGGAGACCTATAATTCTCCTAGATTTAATATATGTTATGTAATGTGTATTTATGTGTTGTTAGTCTTCTAAAAAGTTTATAAATAAATATAAATATAAAAAATCCGTTATCAAATCGAGATCGAATCAAGATCAAAAAGTTTAGGTGAAATTTTAGACAGCAACATAATGGGCGACGTAACGCGTTATTGTCAGCACTAATGTATTTTTTTTTCTTAGTTTGGTCTCGTTTCGGTAAAGTTTGTTCGTGGTATTATTATTATTATTAAACTAATGACAAAATAACATTTACCCTAATTTACTGTTGGCCCTAATCTCGACGATAACAATGTATAAAAAAGTTTAGATGTGGTACAATATAAAAAAAATTAAACATAAACTGGAATACACGAATATATTTAGTCTGTTCGCCGAGAGTTGATAAAAAAACAGCGGTTCTTAATGTTAAGTCGTTATCATAACATTTATTAACTCTCGGCTAAAGAGAATATTGTTACTCTGCAGTAATAGAAAAACGAAAATATACATATTTCAGGAGACAACTGTTAGAAAAGGTTCACGAGCTCTTATTCCATTATAAAAGTTGGAAATAGATTTGTTCCTGGCCAGACCGCGAGATTTTCCGCGACACAAAGGGGTGTAACTTTACCCCGGTTACTGTCTTTTTATTGGAAACATGTCAATGTTTCGAGCGTCGAATAAATTTACTTTCAACTTGATCTTTTAATAATATAAGTTTAAAAATGTTTTGTATATAGATTGTTCTTAATTTAAAATACCAACCTAACAATAATATAATTCTCTATTTCACAAAAATATAATATTATCAAAGAATGTACACAGGCGAGCTATACCAGCCTTTCAGAGAGTGAAAAATTAATATAAAAGAGATTTTTGAAGCAATTTATTTATTTATGATATTTACGACATTACGGGAAGAAAGCATTGGTTGAAAACTTTTGTCTTCAGACATTAATCATCATCATTTATTATTACAATCCCTAAAACACAGCGTCCTAGACCTCCACTGCTGGAGATGGGCCTTCCAGAACATATATCTTGAGAATTTGGCCTACACTCGCCACGCTGGCCAGACGGCTTGGCGAGGATATGATGTCATTTTTTTATGACAATTTATTAACGATTCCACAAGTTGGCATTAGTGGAACCGGGAACGACGGCTTAACGTGATCTCCGAGGCAAAGAAACGGTGGTGTTGTAAATCTATGATAAATGTACGTAAGAAAAGTGTATTATTTCTCATTGGTACATGCCGGGTGGGTTTGAACCGACCTTTGTAGGATTTAAGAACGCGTTCTTACAACCAAGCCACCACCGCTTTTTTCACATTAATAATAATAATAAATAAATAAATGCACATAATTTATAGTACGATGTGTTACCATGGTTAACATGGGTTACCTTAAAGGCATTCTCTACCAGATTGTAGTATGTACGAAGAGAGGATATGACGGAGTTTCCCGAATTCCGCCCAACCTAGCTAAATGCGTCTATCGGCTTCTTTGCTGAGGAAGCTAAAGAACTAAATGGTAAATGTCTTGTTTCAAGCGGTGTTATTTTTATATAAATATCACTACGGAAAGCTTACAATATTTGTTCTTATATTTTTTTTTTATAAATTTTCCTATTATTTATATTGAATACAAACAGTATAAAAGAATTATAATATAAATTAAAACTACTTAAAAGTAAAAATTTAAATAAATATAAACTAAACCTAATAAAAAATAAACTATAAGTAAAAAATGTCCTCTAGAGACGACCCTTTGTTCTTCTTGAAAGTAAAAATTGGCATTTGACACCATTCCAAATGGCACATCTTTCAACGAGAACAACAAATAGGTGGTAGGCGGACTGATGAATAAATCTCATATAGGTATTCAGAATTAATAACATAGTTTAGTAGGTGTTATATAAAGGCTTTAGCCGCGAATAAAGGCTCCATTAAACCTTTTGTGTGCCAGCTAAAGTTAAATGGAAGTTTGCATACGTTACCTGCCCATTATAATAATGGAAACGGCAAGTTTTGTAGCACGCTCTCAACTATATTACTTGATATTAAAATTAACGGTTTTCTAAGTGAATCGGAAGTTTATACTTCTTCAAACTGTAATGTAATACTGTTGAACAACTCGAGCAACCTTAAACTTGATAGGTCAGAGAGAATATGAAAAGATAATTATTCGGATGGCGAAAACATGAGACACAATTTAACAACATTTTAGTTATAGTCAAAATAAACTTGCATTTGTACATAATTTTAAGTTAAATGCAATAAAGTAATAATAATAATAACACTTTTTTTCAATCACAATGTTAATAAAAAATAAAAAAACTCGAATGCATAAAAAAAAATATTTTTTAACTTGGATTAATAAAAAATAAAAAAAGAGTTCCGTTACCAAAAAGTTTGATGACCGCTTAAACTACACCATTGAAATATTTTTATTTATTTAATTACATAGTGACTTTAACAGTCACGACCCATTTCTTTTCAGTTTTTATTTCAAGATATTTTTTTACGCAGTCGAGTTTTTTTATTTTTTAAATAAACTGTTTTTATAATATACTTTTTAGTTATCGCTGTCTTTTATAAGATGGTTAGTTTCGCAATATTTCATTCTTTCGTTATAAATAAGTAGGCAATGTCTAACTACTGAGCGTATAGGTATGTAGGTATTGCGTCGTTCTTCTTAGTGCTGAGGGTCGTGGACGGGGATCACTTTGTCCCGGACGATGCTGCGCCATCCTGTTTACGGCTGCATGTAGGGCATCGTGCATTTGGGTAGGTGCGGATCTGGCCAGACCAGCGTATGAGGCTTCGACGCGGTTAATAGAAATCTACCTATACAAATTTGACATTAAATATTTATGGATTAATCCACATTACCTATTATGCGATTATAATAAGTTAATTATGATGGGCCAATAGTAAAGTTGGCTAAATTTGCACCCGCTTCTTTGAAAGCGTGGTTTCTGACTATCTCGAAAAAAACGCGGCTGTGGTGATACTTTTTACTTTTTTATATTAAATGTCTTTATTATATGTAGGTATGTGTAGGACTTACATTGATATTTTGAATGATAATGGTTGAATGGTGAAGCTCTAAAACTCAGTGTTCCAGGGGCTGTAATGATATGTAGAGGTATACGATCCGCTACATTGTTATATATGTGGACCCAGCTTTATTAGCCCTTACTGTCGTTACAACGTTAAATATTATAATGCGAAAGTTAATCCAATTTAGCGAAGACATCTTGCTAGTCAAGAGCTAAACAAATTCCTGCAGAATATTCAAGCAGCAGTGTCTGTGTCACAAACTTTTGAAAACAATTTCTAAGCAAAACAAAACTTCTGCAAACACAGTAGAACCCATTTAAGTGGGTCTACTAGAGACATTACCATTATTAAATCATTTTAACCTATATTCTCCAGAGAATTAAAAATTATGAAAACGTATTTATTTAATTTTCTCAAAACCAGAATTAATATTTATTATATTTATTTATTTAATAACTTTATTAAACTTGAAAACATAGTAAACAGGCGAGTTATAACCTCATAAAACATTCTCACCAGCCAACCTTTAATGAAATATACGTAAAACAAACTACAAAATAATATCTCACTGTTATACAAATCGTTAAAGTCAAAGTTATTTGAATTTAGGTTATTTTCTAATAATAAATATTTATTATCATTATTAAGAAATATATATAAAATATAAACTAAAACAACAAAACCTAATTTAAATATAAATCGTATTCGCGCGGCACGGTAGCAAGAACGCTGCCCGCATTTCATCGCTGAATCGCTATACTGATTCTCTGGGCGAGGAAAGAACCAGCCCTCTTGTCTTCAGAGCAAATAATTAGACGAGGGGTAATGTTTTTTAAAAATGTTTTAATTGTTTTATTTTTGTTTAATTTATATTTAATATTAATTATTTGGTTTAAGGCCTCTAAACTTGCAACTTTACAACGAAGTTGTAATAGAATGGTTAGAAAGCTTGAGTGAAGTATAGTATGTGCACGTATGCATAACAGAGGCAGGCTTTGTTATAGAGTTCCGTACATTACAACTCAGTGGAACTCACGTAGGCGTCTGATGTACGCAGGCATTGAAGTTGTGTTAACTCTTGTTTTAGTTGGTTTTACTGTAGCCGTTATTTTGGATAAAGACACTAAGAATTGTTATAACCCACATCTAAACAGACAGTAAGGATTTCTTTCCTTTACTTTTGAACAAATAAGTGGCAAAGTTTGGATGTCTGTAATTTGTTTAAATTCTTCTCGTACAACATGATACTTGGTACGTGAACATACTACAGATCGCTCTTTAATTAAGTCTAAACTTTTTTCTTTAGTCTTATCATAAAGTTAATTACACATTTTAAAACTTATTTTTTCCTGTCGGAATTAGCGCTAAGATATAAAGTTTAAGTTCGTAAATCAAAGTGTGGTATATAATGTGGATACAACGGCGTTAAATTGTCATAAAATCATTTTTTTTTTAATACCACGATATGTGACCTTACCTGATGATAACTGACATTAGCCTCTCACACTATGCCGGCTTGACTGGGCATGACAGCAATTCGAGCCTTATCCCGAAACGTGTGGATACACTTTACTGGGTTTATCGGTACGGACGGCATATACTTCCCCGCCCCAGCAGACTGGGGAAATTACCACCATTAGACTGCCTAAGAGAGTTAAAACACGGAGGTGCAGGGTTCGATTCCTGGTCGAGAACACAAAAAGATTTCGTTTGTAACATTTCTTGGGTCCGGTACGCTAAAGACATCGCGTCTTGCTACTTGTCATGATGAGCTTGACTAAAGGTGAACCCGCGTCAATAAAGACCCCACTTGGTTACGTCGTGATAATACTTTAAATAGTGTTTTTTAATTAAAAGAATAGTTTAAGTAGGTATTTTTCATAATATTATTGCATAGTGAGGCCTCAACATTCTTGTATTTTTTTCTATCTAAATTCGTAAAAAGAAAACGAACAGTGAAGTTGTAAAAGCTAGTTGACATCGTAGTATGAGCGGCCGGAAATGCTTTTTCAATTTGCCAGCTTCATGTTACTTATCCACATTAAACGTGCGAGGTAGTTTAATAAAATAAAATAAAAAATACGTCAGCCTAAACTGGTTAAAATTTAATTAATAACTGAAAGGAAGTAAATAAAAAATCAATAAACGGAGTAAAAAATAACTTTAAATAATGACTAAAAAGAAAAATAAAACAAGCCAAAGGTTTCGTCGATAAAAAGTTTGAAAACTACACCTTTGAAATAGTTTTATGATTGATACACACATAAAACAAATAATAAATTGTAACTGTTAGGAAGATTTTAGTTGATTTTAAATTTAACTACCGGTTTTTATGGGGTCCCGACTGTTAAAGCCACTATATTTCGCATTAGAATTTATGATTTGTTTTATGTGTGTATCAATCATAAAATTATTTTAAAGTTGTAATTCAGTGGTACTCAAACTTTTTGGCGACGCAACCCTTGGGCTGTCACCTTTAGTGAAGCTCGCATGATTAGGACGAATCGATTGCACGTCAAATCATCAAAATTGGCTTACGCCTTTGGTCTCTAGTGTTCCACAAAGGAACAAACATAAATACAAACATAGTCTGATAAATACATAACCTTTATTTGCGTCACGAAGTCGGATAAAAATAGAACATCACACCACAGTTGCAAAACCATCGTTATGAGCTTTTGCTCTCCTCTCGCTCGCATAAACTAATATTTTTAACAAAAAACCAAGTCAATGCAATTTGAGAACTTATAAGCTTTCCAGCAGCCCTATTCTGTTACTTAAGCGCAAACGTTATATAATCGAATCCGTTAAATATGTATATATCACGCTATCAAAGTAGATATTTGCACGGCCGCTGTTAATGTCGAGCGCTTATAGATTAAGGATTGAATAATATTTTGTAATTATGACGCAGCCTCTGATGTAAATAACTAAATTCAATAATAACGTTTGCGTCTAAGTAACAGAATAAAATTACGGTCGATATTTTTAATCGTACTGTTTATTTTCCGAGCACATATCTGGTGGATAAGCAGCATTAGTGTGGAGGCTGTTATCTGACGTGTGCACGTGACCTTAATTTTATGCAAATGAAAATTACTATTATTTTCCGGTTCCTACTTCGCAATTTAACTGTAAAACTTATTGTACTTTCAGATAATTAATATACTTGTATTGACGTTTGCCGTAAAATTCACATTAAATATTGAACAAACATAATCGAATCTTTACCCAATTTTTAAAACTCGTTAAAATATCAACAAACTAACTAAAGCTAAAACTAAATAAAGGTCATATATAAAAAAAATATAACATAATTTATTATACATATGTATATATCAATGAAGCTTTTTTCTTACATTCCAATATTAGTATTTAAACTTAATTCCAAACACCAACTGAATTATCGAAAAACATACCTATCAATAACGACACGGACTGACTCCGTGGTCTAGCGGTTTAGTCCGTGGATTTAGGCTGAGTTGCACCAAAATGAAGAAGATGTAAATGTAACGATTAAATCTATAAATAGCGACGAATGTATCTGTTTTATTTTGAAGGTCAGTCAACAGTCGTTGTGGTGCAATCCAGGCTAAAACGCGGAGTTCGATTCCTGAACGGGATACCATAACTTATTAAATTTATTTGTGATATTTCTCGAGTTTGGTACGCTAGAGACATATACGAGCTTGCCTATACTCGTAGTAAATTTAGCTAAATATAAATCCGTCACTTTCAAATGATTAGTTTTTTGACCACCCCAAAAAGTAGACAGACGGTCATAATGATACTTTGCATTACTTGATTTATAAAACTAAATTACATTTTCTGTATTTTTGTTTATAAAGATGCATTAAAACGTCTTTGTAACCAAAGGGCATGTATGAAGAGGTTAATGAATGTCGACGAAGCGAGCGTATGTCGTGATCGTGTCAAATGGCGCTCAATTGTCTCGGCTTACCCCGCAAGAAATCAGGCGTAAAGACATGTTTTTTACTTTGAAATATTTATTTATTAGTCTTAAAAGCGTGGTTTGAAGACCACCCCGAAGGTATACGGTCGTAATGATACTTTAGTATTTATAACAAAAAAAAATGCTTCGTGTATTTTTTACTTTGAAATAATCTTTACTTATTCTATGCGGTTCTGAACACCTCGCTAGAGATTGCGGTCGTGATAATACTTAACTAGAACATATAAAAATAATAATAATAACGTTTATTGAGCTTTCTTATTGGTACCTAAATACAAAGTTAGGTAAACAATATATAAAATATTCCTTGAATTTTACATTTTAAGCATAAGAACATTTCTAGCATATAAATCTTATCAAAGGACTACGAGCTATTAGGCTACAAAATCAAATTTTACATGTAAAATTAAATGCCATCGAAAGCGAGGGGTTATGATGGAACGAAGAAAATTCAATAGAGGTACTCGGCGATGCATTAGCTGTACGATAGTGCAATTTAGTCGCCAATTCACTTAACCATGAATATAAATTAAAAATCTGAACGCAATCTGCATGTGCTTTTAGTACTAACTGCATTAGATACCCAGGTAATAGTATCTACCTATACCTCTAGATACATCTATTAGGTTCGGAATTTAATAGCAAAATTGAATTATCTCTTGGGTTCTTGGTATGGAAATTGCTGACTATACCTTTATAAGTTTCCTTAACTATAGAATCTCCATCTAAATTAAAAATGTATGCGCAATCTGCATGCGCTATTGGTGCTAACTGCGTTACATGTCCAGTTATTTCCTATAAACACAATGTATTTGGTTTGGAATCTAAAAGAAAAAATGAATAAGGTATCTCTACAGTCTACACTTTTAGAACCTGGGATTTTGATAGCAGATTACAAGTCTATGCTCACTACATGCAAGAACAAGTTACTTAATTTTCATGTTTCTCCTCATGTTTTAGCTCAGTTGATTCACTGTGTTTTATCATTAGTAGCTACAGTATTGTGTACATATTATATTGTTCATATTTTATTTATGTAGATAATATGTATATTTATATTTAAGTTAATTTAGTATTGCCCCTACCTTACTGCTATCGTTGTCCCGAAGGTTTTACCGTCATAGAATGTCTAGCGGCATTCGGTCCGCCTTTATCATTAGAGCCCCTAGAACACAGTATCCTAGAGATCCACTGCTGGAGATAAGCCTTCCAGAACATATATCCGGAGAATTTGGCCTACACTCGCCGCGCTGG
Organism: Tinea semifulvella; assembly: GCA_910589645.1. Classification (NCBI taxonomy): domain Eukaryota; kingdom Metazoa; phylum Arthropoda; class Insecta; order Lepidoptera; family Tineidae; genus Tinea; species Tinea semifulvella. The sequence continues at coordinate 12,262,040 of OU342586.1, forward strand.
TTAGACGGCTTGGCGAGGATATGTTGTGTTTTTATGACAATTTATTAACGATTTCACAAGTTGGTATTAGTAAAACCGGGACCGACGGCTTAACGTGCTCTCCGAGGCACGGGAACGGTGGTGTTGTAAATCTATGACAAATGTATTTTTCATTGATACATGCCGGGTGGGTTTGAACCGACCTTTGTAGGATTTAAGGTACGCGTTCTTACAACCGAGCCACCACCGCGCCTTTGTTATTGTGCAATTAAGTTTAAATAAATAAATTATGTATTTTTATGTAAATTAAAAATCAATGTGAATCAATATACGCTTATAGTAATACCTATTGTATATTTCTGTATACACAATATAGGTTGTGGACTAATAGAAAAGATTTTTTTTTCTACAGTCTACACCATTGGAACTTGATGGCACCGTAGGCCGTTGTATTGAGATTTTTGGCTTGACCTTCATAAGCTTCTTCAACCACTAATACATACTCGTATACAATAAATAAATATTAGCTTTTATTTTAATAGCATTTTTACTTTATTTATTTATTTAAAACTTTATTGCACGTTATACAAGTGGCGGGCTTAATGCCATAACTGCCTCCGTGGTCTACCGGTTGAGTCCGTGGATTTAGACTCGGAGGTACCGGGTTCGATTCCTGGTCGGGACACAAAAATATTTAATAATGTAAATAAATACATTTAATAAATATTAAATATTTCTCGAGTTTGGTATGCTGGATACATCGGCGAGCTTGCCACTTGTCATGATTGGCCTATAGTAAAGTTGGCTAAATGTGAATCCGCTTCTTTATAAGCGTGGTTTCTGACCACTACGAAAGGACAACGGTCGTGATGATATTTTACTCTATACTTTACTTTACAATAATAATAATAATAATAATAATACATATACTACATATGATACGATTACACAACTTCATCATCATCATCATCATCAGCCTGTATCTCTCCACTGCTGAATGTAGGCCTCCCCTAAGGCTCGCCACTTAACGCGATCTTTCGCTACCCTCATCCAACCCCCACCAGCGACCTTTTTTAGGTCATCTGTCCATCTGGCGGGGCGTCGTCCCACTTTGCGTCTTCCCGTACGTGGTCTCCACTCTAGAACCCGTTTGCCCCATCGATCGTCGGTTCTGCGGCAGATGTGTCCGGCCCATTGCCACTTCAGCTTGCTAATTTTAAAAGCTATGTCAGTAACTTTCGTTCTCTGACGAATATCAACGTTTCGAATTCTATCCATCAGAGATACACCAAGCATAGCTCTCTCCATGGCTCGCTGAGCGACCTTGAATTTATGGACCAGACCCACTGTTAGTGTCCACGTCTTTGCTCCGTACGACATTACCGGGAGGATACACAACTTATTAACCATTTAAATAATGCCATGACATCTATTTTTTTTTAAATTTCGTTTGGATGCGCGTCGGATTTTTACGGGCAGTTCATTCCACATGTATTATTGTTATAGTAAAATTGTTCGAATAGTCATTAATTTCTGCTTATACCCAGTACCAATATAATTTAACTCTGGTTTCCCTTAATATTGCATTTTTTTATTAATTGAATACATTAAAAAATCATGTATTTCGCATATACCTACGGAGATTTGAAGTTTTAATTAATTTTCAGATCCCTTATATCCACGTAGCTGAAGTTCTCAATCCTTGCTCGTGTTAGAAGCTCACGCGATAAAACTTCTCTCTACAACTGCATGCAAACAACTACCGTACTATATTTTAATCCTTAGAAATTGGTAGACCTCGTGTACGAGACAACTTTCTAATCAATTTCAGTTCAACCTGTTCAACTTTGTTGAGTTCAGTTCTCATTTCATGATGGACGTAAATGTATACTAAAAACTGATCATCAGCGAAATTCGCTTCATGTATAGTTTACGAATTGACAGAGAAATTGAAATTATATGTGATGTGGCAGGTCAATTACTATAGCCATTTAGTAAAGGCATTGGTGTGTAATTTCAGTCTTGGTTTGAGTTCCTACACAATTAGGAAACATTTTTGTATAGTACCTCATAACCCCAAAATGGACGGAATCAGAGAAAAAGATGTTTGAAAAATTAATGGTTAAAGTGGCGAAAATTATCAATTTTTAATCAAACGATTTTAGTCCAACTATGTTATCAACGTCATCCATTTATACGAGTATAACATATAACCTTATTTCTCAACCCCTAAAGAGGTTATAATTTTAACGGGTCTTTATGCGATTATGTTTCAGCCAAGTTGCATTGGTCGTGGTCACGGGTCGAATCTCTCGCGTAAAGACCCGTTTAAATTATAAATCGCATAAAGACCCGTTAAATTATAAATCGCATAAAGACCCGTAAAAATTATAAATCGCATAAAGACCCGTTAAATTATAAATCGCATAAAGACCCGTTTAAATTATAAATCGCATAAAGACCCGTAAAAATTATAAATCGCATAAAGACCCGTTAAATTATAAATCGCATAAAGACCCGTTTAAATTATAAATCGCATAAAGACCCGTTAAATTATAAATCGCATAAAGACCCGTTTAAATTATAAATCGCATAAAGACCCGTTAAATTATAAATCGCATAAAGACCCGTTTAAATTATAAATCGCATAAAGACCCGTTAAATTATAAATCGCATAAAGACCCGTAAAAATTATAAATCGAGTAAAGACCCGTTAAAATTATAAAAACTATTATGAATGTGCGCGAAAGTTTATAAAGTTTAACCCTAAAGAGGTTGTTAATATTGTACGCCATTGATAGCGTAATTGCAAGCTTCTTGTTCTCTGATTCCGTCCATTTTTGGGTTATGAGGTACTATATAAAAAAGTCTTCGAATTGCCTCAGCAACTCAAATACCAAGAGTCATCCGGTTGCTTTTTCCAAACTGAAATTACGCCTTACCTAATTCATATTATACTACACAACTTTAAGAAATACCAGCTTAATCAAAATGAAAAACATCATATACAAAATAAAAAGAAAAAAACTATTATGAGGAGCATTATTTGAAAATAACAACAACTCAGCAAACACTGTACGAACAAATTTACTCGCTTATGAATAAAACGTATTCCATAACTTTGACTCGCTGTTAATATTAAGTGCAACAAAACTGCAACTCGCTTTGCATTGAGAACTATGCATGGATGCACGCCCACTTAGGGTACAAACTACCGAGCTTGGCATTCAAACATCTGTAATATCCTCCCTTACACGGACACTGTCTGCGCATAGATCCATGTAGCTTTTTTATTTCCGTCTACTAACCGCAGTTACTCAACTGTGAAATATTATGTCGGTAAGAACACTCGGCCCTATTTCACCGAGACGTCGCCAAGCAGGTAATGTAAATACAATTTGTTCAACTGTATCTAATACTTTCTTTTGTTTGCCCTAAAATTGCTCGAAACATAACGTGTTTATTCGGTCCTAACAAATATTTAAGTATCGTAGTACTACAAAATAATTTGAAGAACTATTACGTTAAAAAGAATATAATTAATAATGTAGACGTTTATTAAAAGGCATGTAAATACCATTACGTCTGAAATGCTCACGTCTAAGCATTTATTGTAATGTTATGAGTGGCGTACTTCGAGAGAGAGCTCGGTAAGGTCGTAGCGCTGACTTCTCGCAATGGAGGAACTTTTCTGGAGAGCTTCCCGCGCCACGAACGAGCTCTGTAGAAGCACAGATTTGTATAGTGAGCCCCTCTTAGCCTTTCACCTACATACATTCTCAAGTTTCTCTCGACGTCGCGTGTTAAACCTGGAAACAAAGTGTTTATTTTTTAGGTGAAAACAATGAACTGTTTGCGCAGAGACGTGAGGTACTTCGCGACTATATGTTACCCGCTTCACGAGTTCTTATTTTATTTAGGTACGAGTTCAGATTCTGCTTCCCATTAATATAAATTTGATGAATTGATGAAGCGTCCCTTGTTGGATGATAAGGAATAATAAATAAACCAGCTTAGTATTCCGAGCACCTTTCCATATTCATTGCCGTTTCGTTTTAAAAGATTAATAAATTCCTTTGTTGTCGAGTGACCTTCTGTTATTTCGCCCACTTTTAAAAGTGTTTGAAGCAAATCAGGGAAAACGGAATTCCTCAAAGTTTTCGTTTCGGCGTCTAAAAGACTCAAGTGAAAGTTTTCCCTTCTTTATTATATTTATTGAGGCAAGTAGGCCTGTCATTGCGTTATCTTCGCTCGGTTTACTGAAATGTCAGATTCCGTCGACTTCTTCAAAGGATAAAGTATTTCTAACATCGTGGATATTAGAACCATTAAAAACCAAACCAAAGGATCGGGATGAGAAATGCTTTTGACAATCTCCGGTTAACATATTTTACGGTCGGCAGGTAATTCAAGGTTTATGGAACAAAATTCTTCTAACTAGGATAATGTAGCTTTCAAGTGGATAACGCGTAAGTTAAACAAAAGTTAGAATCTTAAAAAAAATATATTTGTTAAATGGTGTGCATGTCTATCAAGTCGCCAAACAGTAAATAAGTTGTCATAAGCTTTCCAACAGGCGTTGATATGATTGTGTATTTGTTTTTGGCATTTCGGGCCATCGGCCGGGCGTAAGTCGACGCCGGCGTCATTGGCGGAAGCGTATTGTTCACGACACGCTTGGTTTGAGAGCGACGCGCCCGGGTCTGTTATCTGCCACTCCAACAACTCCCGAAATATCCTCCACAACCAATCGACTATGAAACTGATCCTCCAGTCGAGGACTTTTATTTATTAGATTTTATGACGTGAAGTGAAACGTGAGTGTTTTGTCGTTTAATTATTTTAGCTAGGTATACGTAGATGACCTTAGATTGTTGTGTTAGTTACTGTGTTGTGGATTTGTGAAATCAAATTTGAAACTGGTACACGAGTTTCCGACATGTGCAAACAAAGATACCTGACGTATCCACTTTATACTATTACTAGCAAGGAGTACGGCGAGATATTGTTCTAACAATATCGTATACCTTCAATAATAGTCAGTATATTTCCAATACTATTTCGGTACTAGGCTGAGCTCTGTTGCCAGCGGGTGGTGCACGGGGAGGAGGAAGGGACGCCGTATGTCTGAGAGCATGTGATATTATTGCCAAAATAATAACCCAGAGTAGACAACGCTGTCTCTTCTCTTAGGGTTATCGGTATATTTACATTTACTCAAATAAAACACGAACAACAGGCGGCAGCATATTTGACATACACGCAAAATGTAGAAAAATATTTTTTATTATAATATTCTTTTTTCTGTTTCAGATTAACAGTCACAAATATTTGTCTGAAAGGTATGTAATAAATTAGGTATTGAATATTTTTTTTGTTTATCAGTGCTTGGTTTATAATTAAAAATTTACGAGAGGAAAAAAGTAAAGTATCATCACGACTGTGTCCCTTTCAGGGTGGTCAGAAACAACGCTTTTAAAGAAGCAGATTCTCATTTAGCCAACTTAACTATAGGCCCATCGTATTCAAATTCAAAATTCTTTATAGATTTCTTATTCTATTTACAGTTGTATGTAAATGTCATGATCATGCAATCTGCCCATATTATGGGCATACACAATGCTATGTCAATAGATATTTATTTACAATATATATTTATATATAGTTAACATTTAATATTGTTCTTGACAATTAATTGGAATTATTATAATACAATTTATGTTAATGTCAAAATTTGCATGATAAAAAAAATTTTATTGAGTTAAAACAATAAGAATTTTCTTTAACTCAATAGTGTAACGTTTTTTGGATAACTCTCGTATCTCTCTTGGAATTATATTATGCATATACTCTACTGCACATAATGTGGCAGTTTCTGCTGTAATATTTATTTACACATCTTGGGTCAGGTATAATCCCTAGGTACAAATTTTATGAGTTTTTTTTTAAGAGAGATATTTATTGACAAATATTCCTATTTCAAGAATATACACTTAAGCCAATGTTAATGATTTTAGCTTTTTAAATAAGCGTCAAATGGGCCATCTCCACAGATAGCCCGAACACACATTTGAGTGATAAATACTTTATTGACATCGGTTACGAAAATCCACAGTCTTAACCGCTAGACCACAGAGGCATTTTTATAAATTTGGTATTATAAATGTACCGCTTCTCGACTATGCAAATATTGACTCGTATATCAGTCTGTTAGTATTTTGTGCTTTCGAATATTTCCTTTAACAACCCTGATGTCATGCGATTGAAATTAAACATGAAGCATTTAACTATCGCGTGCCCATTGCCCAATGGTCCGAGAGTTTAATCGCTGGACAGGTGTGCTTGACGGGAGCGCGACCGAACGCCGAGACGCCGCAATACTCTAGGTATAGTACAGATATTACGTATACCATAAGTTATTTATTGTCCTTTGATGCATTACCGCGAATCTAAACGATGATGCTATTCGCAGAATAGAAGTATGTGATGCCAATTTGATCTTTATTGTTTTAGTTTTTAGATTTAAGTTTGCGTGAGTTATTTTTAGTCTATTTCCTAAGGATTTACCATGGTTTTTAAAATATAAGTATCTTATGACCAGTGATATAAAAAATAAAAATAAACTATAACATTATAATATCTTATAGTCTTACAATTTTGCACAATATGTGATAAAAATAATTAGGTATCAGCTGTTATCGTGCAGCAGTACCCACACCTGCATGACGCTGTATTTCAGGAACAGGTTCCTGTTCTCAAGTGCTAGGTTATAATTTTGGTAAGAACCTAGAAAACCAATGGGATCACCATTTGGTGATTATAAATAAAAAGATAAACAAAATAAAAAGCATTAGGTAAGTTAAGTACATTATCAACCAGTTTCTCGATTGTATTTTTGATACTTAATTATAACTTAAGGAAAAAAATTACAGGTTTTGCAAAAAATGCGTTTCATAAACATATCTTAAGAAGATTTTTTTCACCAAAAACGGAATGTCATAAATCTTAAGTAAAATATGAACTAAGAAAAACTTAAGTATTGCGAAAATTGTTCGTCCTTAGCTAGGAAATAATTATGTAGAGCTTCGAGAAACCGGCTGTTTTGGCTTCGGGAATATAATTATATCAATAATATTTTATTATTTGTATTAATTATATTCTTTCTATTATGTAATCAGCATAAGGTCCGAAGTTAAAAAAAACTTATACTATATCTGCACCAAAACCACAGTTGACCAGTGTTATTAATCTGTAATTTAGTCTCATGAATACGTGAGGAATGAGTTGACGTGCCTCATTTTGCGACTTCCCGGCTTGCGAGGCGCAAAATGGAGCGAAGGCTTTTGTACTTGTAGGCTTTGTGTGGCGTGAAGTAAGCTTCCTCCAGCAGACGCATCTGTACGATGATGAAACTTGCTAGACGCCGCTTTTAAGCCCGCTTTATGTCCCGAATTAAAACTTTACAGGAGAAAATTAAACGTCTGAAAAAAAGGGCCACGGGCTCAATGCAGCGATGTTGTCTACGTGAACAATGGTGGGTAATAATGCAGTTGTTACTATGCATCCCTACCTAAACGCAGAAGTATAGACATATTTAAAGTTAAATTTGAGTTAGCGCGTATTTTACAACTTTCTTGCACAAAGTTAAAAGACATATATATATTACAGCTAGAAATTATAGATAACTAGAAAAAATATTTATTCATTACAGCCCCTAAAACCTAGACCACTACTGTAGAAGATAGGCCTTCCAGAAATTACTGAATAAATTTGGCCTACACTCGTCACGGCCGGACAGACGGGTTGGCGATGATCTGATATCAATTATTAATGACATTTTTTAACGACTCCACATGTTGGTATTAATGGAACCAGGACCGATAGCTTAACGGGATTGGTTGTATTATAAATCTATGACAAATGTACGTAAAAAAAAATTGTATATATACGAGTATCTCATTCGAACCGACCTTTCTAGGATTTTAAAGAAATCAAATTCAAATAGTTTATTAATCGAAAATACTTATTACTAGGGTTTCACAAAAAATAATCCTACAGAAGATGTAGGTAGGCACTTTTACAAATACTATCTAAACTAGTAATTTAGACAAATGTGTCGCTGCTAGCTAAACTAATAGTCTTTCAACTACTGTTAAATTAAGTTAAAGGCTATCGCTGCTGTAAAACATTTATATTTTATTTTATTATAATAAATAATAATAATAAATATTTCCAGACAGGTCACACAGCGCCATCTAGTTTCCGTGGTAAGCTACGAGGCATGTGTTACGGAAACTAGATGGTTGATAAACTACATATAATACTTTTTTTTTTGTAAATATATATATATATTATACATATAAACACCCAGACCGAGACAAATTATACAATGTACAACTTGCCCCCGGTGGGAATCGAACCCACGACCTCCCGAGTTCACGGCAACGTTTGTTACCACTAGACCACAGAGGCGGTCAAAATTAAGTATTAAGTAACATTCTATGCATAACAAAAAGTAATTAACATGCCATGCTCGGTATTTCTCTGATGGATAAAGTCCAAAATGAGGAAATCCGTCGGAGAACCAAAGTTACCGATATAGACTTCAAAATTAGTAAGCTGAAGTGGCAATGGGCTGGACATGTCTGTCGTAGAACCAATGAACGATAGAGTAGACGGGTTCTAGAGCAAAGACCACGTACGGGAAGACGTAGAGTGGAGACGCTAGATGCACGGATGACCTGAAGAAGGTCCGTGGGGGCTGGATGAGGGTGGCAGGAGATCGTGTGAAGTGGCGAGCCTTGGGGGAGGCCTATATCCAGCAGTGGTTAGATGCTGATGAAATAACATTCGAAAAAGTTTTTTTTTAACGATAGGTAACCTTACGCGCACCTGATAGTAAGTGGCGCGCTAGGTCCATGAATGTCAGCAACTGGAATCAGACACTCATGACTGACATCAGTCCCAACACTATGCCGGCATGATTGCAATGAACATGACGACAATTCGAACCTGAACGCGAAACACTTTACTGGGTTTATCGGTAAGAACGGTGGATACTTTCCCGCCCTGACAGACTGGGAAAATAACCACAAGCAGTCCGTCTGCCACCTATTTGTTGTTCTCGTTGAAAGTATGTGCCTTTTGTAATGATGCCAATTGTCAATTGTTACTTTCAGGGAGAACTAACATTGTAAGCTATAGTGATATTTATATAAAATAACACTGCATAAAACAAGACTTACCTAAGTTTATTGCTTTAGAGATTACCTACACGCCAAAACAGAACTTCAAGATTTAATAGAATATTTCTACCTATTTATACAAAGCTACAAATACATGACGAAACTGCGGTCACAACTCTAAACTAAAGTAATAAGCTACTGAAAGCGAAGTCGTCACTAAAATAACTTTGTGGGGCAATATACCTACTGGTATGTTTTGCGACAAAGTAATAACAATAATATATGTATTTTAAATAATGAAAGTGGTTTTTTTAGTTACTATTCCTTCGTATAAATATACATATATAAAGTATTAATATTAAATAAGTAGGAACTCAGCGGGAAGCCAAATCCAACCAATTCGACTAATATATATTTGTGGGATCCGTCTGGCCAGCGTGGCGAGTATAGGCCAAATAATCAAGAAATCATTTAAATTGGTTTAGTAGTTTAGGCACGACACACAGAGTTACTAGTCAAGCCGGCATAGTGTTAGGGACTGATGGCAGTTACGAGTATCTGACTTCAGTTGCTAACATTCATGGACCTTGCTCGCCACTTACCATCAGGTGGGCCCAAGGTCACATGTCGTGCTAGTATAAAAAAAAAAAAAAAAAAAAAAAAAAAAAAAAAAAAAAAAAAAACTATCGCATTTATAATATTTTTATTTTTGAGAGCGCATACAATAAAAGATTACAAAACCTGCATTTTCAACACTACCTTTAAAAACTGCTCTTGCCTTTTCCCACTAATCGTAGATTTGTTACCAGCAAATTAAGTATGGATTACTTAGTTTTTCTCTTTCTGAATAATTTTATTCCTAATATTCACATTGGAGAAAGTTTTGTGCTTTGGTTTAAGTATAGGTACAATACTTGCGAGCGATGGGCTAGAAATCTGAGCCTATACAGTACGTGGGGAAAAGTAGGGGATTAAATAATAGCGTACGTGCACTCGTTATAACGCCAGACTCCCCCACTCAAGTTAATTCAAGCTACAACTACGAATATATCGTACATAAAAATGCGTTGTTATTTTGTAGTATTCATGTTTTAAGGCATTGTGGATTATACGCGAAAGATAATTTTTTTACCTAATTATATCTAAAAAAAAGTATCATTACGACCGTTTCCCTTTCGAAAGAAGCGGATTCAGATTTAGACAAATTTACTATAGGCCAATCATGACAACTGGCAAGCTCATCAATGTCTTAGCGTACCAAACTCGAGAAATATCATAAATAAATTGAATATTATATTTTTTTATTTATAACAATTTTATTTAGTTTTTCTTTATTTTAGTTTTTAGTTGTATTTTTTAGAATGAAAAATAAAACAAAATATGAAAAAAAAAAAAAAAAAATGTCTCATCGTCGTGCAAACTCGTGAACTGAACCGATGTTGGCGTACTTGCGCAAATTAAGGTTCATAGCCGAAACCGCCGCACTCCCCGCGTTGGACGAGGTTGCCTAGATGTGAAATGGGACTAGTGTGTCTCTACACCAGAGGCCTGTCAAGTTTTCTATGATCATGCCGTCGAATCTTTTGCCATCGCTCCGCGCAATTCCAGTGGATTCTAGGATCGCGTGGAGCTGTTACTGTTAAGAAAACCCGTGGTGTCTGAGATATTCCACTGGTTCCTACACTGATATTTGTGGAGTTATACCAGGTAAATGCTACTCGATTCCTAAATGTAAAACTGCAAGAGATTACGGTCGTGATGATACTTTTATATTTATTTATGTACATATGTGTATTCCATCTACGTTCTAAATGGTTTAGCGCTCCAAAAAGGATTTAAATGTGGTTCAATTCCCTCACTTTCCAAAGCATCAATCAAAACACACTTGTGTGTATTCTATTGAAAACATTCGAAGCGTAAAAAACAACTTCAAACCTTCATAATATCCTTATTTCTATTCTTACAATTCAACTGCCGGTCTAAACAAATCCCAAGTGTCAAAACGTTCACGCCACGCTCTCTCGAATCTCGGAAAACTATACAAAGTGAATGGTGGTTTACAAAGAACATAACAAATTGTGCCGTCAGCTCAGTTCACGCAATGTAATGTGGTCGGTTAAATGTCTGTGCCGACCCTGCATTTGGAGTATCTTTGTCAGAAGCAGGTTCTGAGTATTTTAATAGGCAGATAATCTGCCTAACTAAATAAAGTTTAAAACAATTTGCATAGTTATATTTATTTTTATTATTTTATTTATTTAAAAAAATAATTGTTAAATTATTGAAATGCGAATTTAATACCTATACGAATTTAATACCTCTCTTCGTTGCGTTAGCAAATATAAACAACAATTTTTAAAGAACAAGTAAAAAGTACGATATACAAGTATACCTACTTCATCATCAGTGTCTCTCCACTGCTCGATGTAGGCCTCTCCTAACTGCAAGCGGTCTTTTGCAACCCTCAACCAACTCCTGCCAGCGACCTTCTTTAGGTCATCCGACCATCTGGCAGGGGATTGTCCTGTACGTGAACTCCAGTCTAGAACCCATTTGCCTCGTCGGTCGGTCGGTTCTGCTGTAAATGTTTCCGCCCATTGCCATCTTAGTTAGCATATACTGAAAGCACCCAAGTATACATACTTACAAATAGAATATTAAATTTCATAAGATAATGGGATGTACATACGAATATACTACATATTTACAGTAGCGTAAACTAATAATTTCTTAGAAGCGCAACATTTTACTAATCTAGCAAATTCACCAATATCATACTATTATTGGTGGATATACTCGTATCCTCGCCAAGCCGTCTGGCCAGCAGTGTAGGCCAAATTCTTCAGATATATGTTCTGGACGCTGTGTTCTAGGGGCTGTAATGATACTCGTATTTTTTTTGCGCGCCGCTCAATTATCTTGCACATCTCCACCAAAAAGGAGTTTTAGGCTGAGTTGCATCAACACAACTCAATCAATGTAACGATTAAAGTTCAGACAGACAACGGAGTCATCCAGGCCCGGATGTCTAATGGGCCTGGGTTGGGTATGGGATAATCTCCCGCTTTCCCCGGCAGGATCTCGGCGGCTAACTACCCGCCGGTGATTCAATGCACCTTGGTGCTGGGATCTGTTCCTACTACAACACCGCCCGTGTGTCTCACGAATCTAGTCTTCTAGTTTTTTTCTACTTTAGTTCTTTTCCAAAAGCGCCTCCCTAGGTAGTGACCTCCCCTTCGGGGGCCGTGCCAAAGTAGGAGCGATATTCTGAAAATGCTTGTAGGATCCGTTGTGACCGAAACATACGTTTAGACCTCCAGACCTCGTGCAATTACAGAATTTCGCACGAACCACGGCGCTCTGGATACCACCCTGAGCGATATGTTCTGCTGACTCTGGATCTTGTCCCTGTTGGGTTTGAAGGTGATGCCAAGCTGGCGCAGCATAAGTAAGTCGGGAAAAAGAATTAAAGTTAAAAATGGCTTCAAATGTATCAGTTTTGTTTTGAAGGTCAGCTGTACAATTTAGACAGTTCAAAACATGACTAAGATTTGTCTTCTTAGCTTTCTTAAACATGAATATAATTAAAGTGTAACCTAAAATGGAGCCAGTATTTTAAAAGTAAAGTATCATCACGACCGTTTCCCTTTCGGGGTGGTCAGAAACCACGCTTATAAATAAGCGGATTCACATTTAGCCAACTTTACTATAAGCCAACCATGACAAGTGGCAAGCTCGTCGATGTCTCCAGCGTACCAAACTCGAGAAATATCACAAATAAATTAAATATTAATTAAATGTATTTATTTACATTAATATTTTTGTGTCCCGACCAGAAATCGAACCCGGTACCTCTGAGTCCAAATCCACGGACTTAACCGCTAGACCACGGAGACAGTCTTTTAGATATAAATATAAGTGGACCCCCAAACTTTGTTCATTAGTGCTGTTAAAGCATTCCCACAATGCTCATGCCACCGTACCTAGACATAATTTTCTCTCATACCTTTTCATTAAATTCTGAAACTTTTGAGTATGCGTACAGTATGATATGCCTTGTTAAAATGTAATATAATGTTGTCAACTAACGTAGTGTTTAGTGCAAACTTTTAGGTCTAAATCTCTTGTACCACCGTTTATAGATAAATAATCTGCAAAGACATTAAATTTGTTGTGCATAATATTTTCATTTATGCCAAGTATTCTCTAACCTTACTTCCTTATCATCACGACCGTATCCCTTTAATTCAATTTATTATACAAAACTATATATAATACTTTTTTTTTTTTAATTTTATAATTATAAAGATTTATTCGAAGTTAATTATAGTACATTAAATATTAATTAAAATCTACCTAAATAATAAAATTAAAAATAAGCTAAACTATAAATAAAAAATGTCCTCTAGATAGTCCCAAGGAGACTGGCAACATTTCCCCTCTGTATAGCGAGGCTAATACGTTGGCAGAAATAATTGCCAGCCTTCCTAATATACTAATTAATATAGATTAATAATTCTATATATATATTTCAATCATTCACCAAGCTCGTACCTAATAATTTTATCGATATCTAATAAATTGATGCTCAAATTGAAAGATATCGTGTTAACGCTAAAATTGCTCTCAAATTTCTGTGACAAAGGGTCACATCTTAAAAATAAACGTGCCGATATTTCTCCGTTCACCGTAGTCATGTAACTAAAATGAAATAGTATACGAAGGACAGATGATGGGGGAAACATAAAACCTCGATCACTAGTTGAAATTAACTATACACGTTGAATTTTTTAGACAGAGTTACTGCAGGATTAGGTATTTATGACAAGATAAATAATTTTTTAATAATTACTACGTTGTAATTTTAATAATTTTAGTTGTAATTCGAGTATGTTTCCTAAAAGTAATTATTTAAATTCAGTAGGTACATTTCTCGAAGGAGAATATTACTGTCAGACCATTATTCGGATCAGAAATTCCTTTATCCTATTTACATGATATTGCTCCAGGAACGTAATAAAATATTCATTGATAAGCTTGTTTTTCGGTTTCATGCTTGTTTCTTGCTACGATAATTTTGATTTATCCAACGGATATTCAGATTATTACGTTATTTTACAATTGTAGCTACATTTTTTATTAGTGACGGGTTTGCTCACAATAAAACTACATTAGTATAAGAGTTGATTTTTATATCTCTCATTATCAATAAATAATTTATGTCAGATATTATTCTTTGTAACATAATAAAGTTTTAAAGAGCATTTTATTTTACGTATTCGTATATACGAAATTTTTCGTATAGACCACAACATGAAGTCGAATAAATATTATGATCTCACAGAAGAAATGATCAGGAACGGGTTTAAGACTCAGCTTTACGCAGTGGAAGTTGGTGCAAGAGGAGTTCCAGCAAAATCTTTGCATCACTTACTGAAAGAATTGGGCCTGAGCAGGTCTGCCGTCAATACATTTATGGAACGAGCTTCCAAGACGGCACTAACGGAATCATACAGTATTTGGTTGGGTAGGGAGAGAAGTAGAATGGTGGATGGTGAGCGTATTATCGCGAAATAGAAAAAAAAGGAGGCCTCCTTTTCTTAAACCAGCCAATTGTCGGTCGCAAGCCCGAGACACCATTCTTCTCATCTCTTACCCACACACGATGGACCCGGCACCCGCACGGTGAATCCATGGAATGCTTAGAAATTTGTCTTCTCTTCTTCTAAAGTAAAGTATCATCACAACTGTTTCCTTTCCGGGGTGTTCAGAAACCACGCTTATAAAAAAGCGGATTCACATTTACTCAACTTTACTATAGGCCAATTATGACAAGTGGAAAGCTCGCCGAAGTCTCCAGCGTACCAAACTCGAGAAATATCACAAATAAATTAAATATTAATTAAATGTATTTATTTAAATTAACAAATATTATTATGTCCCGACCAGGAATCAAAACCGGACTAAATCCACGAACTAAAACGCTATACGTGTATGCACAGTATCAATGTCACAGATTTCAATTACCTTCTTATTCAAGTAATAAAAGTATCTATTTTGTTCGGTAAAAATTCGTCAATAACCGACCGATCTATCACAATTTGCCACCAACCGCCTAGTTCATAAGCAGAAATAATATTAAAGGACGACGGGGCGTCTCCTGGCAGGTCAGTTACCTGCAAGATTGATGTATGAGACTTCTAACGGTTCATAGAGATATTTGCTTATCATGAATAATAAATAAGGCTAGTAATTTTATAATATATACTGTTTCATGGTAATATAATAATTTATAATGACTTATCGTGGAAGAACGCTGGAACTCATTTTTGTGCAATTTTGCTCTGGGTATACCTTTTTTTTTAAATTATTATTATTATTATTGCACAATAAAATATACAAAATAAAATAAAGTACATAGGCGAGCTTAATACCTTGTAGGTATTCTCTAACAGCTAACCTTTGGGAGAACGACATAAGAAATTGTGGGGTAATTCTAGTATAGTATTATGAGTTTAGATTTTTATTAAGTTTTTTGCAGAATAAATATTAGACAGGGGGATGACCGATGGTCGGCCTATTAGGTACGTAATAAATGTCGCCTAGAAATTAAATTATGCCTACGAGTATTGTAACAAATACAAACCTACTGACTACCACCGTGGTCTAGCGGTTAAGTCCGTGGATTTAGACTCGGTTCGTTCGATTCCTGGTCAGGACACAATAATATTTATAAATTTAAATTTTATTAATATACAATTCATTTGTGATATTTCTCGAATTGGTACGCTAGAAACATCGACGAGCTTGCCACTTGTCATGATTGGCCTATAGTAAAGCTGGCTAAATGTGAACCCGCTTCTATATATGGGTAAGGGTGGTTTCTGACCAGCCCGAAAGGGAAACGGTCGTGATGATACCTTACTTTTTTTACAAACCTAAATAGCTACTAAATTATATTACATCCACATGTGCATTATACGAGTACGTGTCAACCAAAATATTTGTGTAGATTTTGCATTTGCTATAAAAATTCATTAATCATTTCAAAATGTACTTACCGCGGTAAATGGAGCATTAAACTAAGAAGGAAGTCTCAAGTTCTTAATACGACATGATGTTATAACATTATTTTGATGAGATAAGGCGCTGCTTGTGACACCGTGCGTGAATAAAATTAGGTGTTCATATTTTATGAACTTTGTCGGAATAGCGGGAGCTTTTAGCACCATGTAGTATTATGACGGATACGTCTGCTGTAGCAACAACGAATGTCCATCGACGGAGTGGAGAGAGCATCCGGGAAGACGCAGGTGCGAAAATGAGAGACATGATCATTCTTACGCAAGCGGATGCATAAGTTGAACAGAACTTTAAAGAAAGAAAGAAAATATTTATTTGCACACAACAGATAATACAATAATAAAAGAGGCAAAATAATATAAAAATACAAAAAAAAATAGACAAGATTAATGTATAAAATAAATTAATGAGATGCTGCGACAAACAGGCACTCTGGTCAGCATATGCTGCAACATTTTTGCTTCAGCGCTGATTTTCACCGAGCCACTTGAATTGTACAATAAAAAAAAATAGATTAGGTGCGACTACAATACAACTTCAAATGTGACGGACATAATCTGCTCTCACCACATGCCATGGTAGATAAGTTATTTGTAATGTACGTAAATTTATTAAATGTGTAGACGTAAGTCTGCGTAAAGATCTTTTGCTGTTAATTGTATATTTTTTGGAAGCATCCGATGTGCCCAGGCTTTAAAATCTAAGAATATATGTACATCTATATCATCCCATAATGTGTTGTCATCATGGTATGCCAATCGTCAAATGAAAAGCCTTAGGGCGTAGTGTCGGACCAAATCTGACAATTCATTAATTAAATTGTCAGTACTACTCTGTCATTGTAGAACATAGGTTTGGTTATCAATTATTGACGTATCACCACCTAGATCTTCCAAACATGGATACTGCATCAAGTGCCTAATTAAATTTAAACTCGGCTTTTTTACTTTTATACTCACCTAGGAATATATTTATTTATATTACATACATTCATATTGTTCTTAAAAGTCTGACTTTTTTTTTATACCTATGCGTTCTTATATATATTTACATAAACACTTTTTATTCTACCAATGTTTTATTGAAATGTTGCTGAATAGAACTGTTCAAATAATCGCAACTCGAACCCCGGCATGTACCAATGAGAAATTAAATTTTCTTACGTACGTGTGTCACGCATTTACAACACCAGAGTATGTTACGCTGTCGGTCACGGTTCCACTAATACCAATTTCGCTAATGAATTTTCATTAAAATTGTGATCAGACGCTCGCCAACAAATGACTGTAAAACGTTGCCAAATTCTCCAGAAATATGTTCTAGGAAGCTCATCTCAGGCTCCAGCAATGGAGGTCTAAGGTACCATGTTTAAGGGGCTGTAATGATGATGACGTACTGTGAAGAAATGTACTAATGCTGCATCTTCCTAATTCTAATATCATTGTATAACCACGACAAACGCATTGTCCAATCTAATCTCTAGCTGGGGATAGTAATTACTCATAATGCAGTGGTATTATTGAACCCTTCTGTTCATTATTGTGAGGTTTGTAGTAACTGGTTTATGGTTTGGCGGTTTTGTTTGTTGATTTTACGTCAGTTTTGTTGTTTTTGTTATCTTTATTATACTCTTCTTTAAATCTATTAAGAGGCATGATTTTGAGAATAGAATTGGTCTTCGACTTAAAGATAGCAAAACATCCATTCCTATTTATTCCAGAAAGTGCAAGGTACACATTAGGAACTAGCTTCAGGAACTTACTTATGAGGACATCTGTTTAAATTCATACAATAATATTATAAAAAATTGGCTGTTGCTTACACATGCATACTTACTCATATACACGCACTCAAACCCACATACACCAACTATACGCATACACATACACATAAATATACACCAACACATACACATAAACAATTGTTTAAGTCTTGCCTTCAAAAAATATAAATAAATAATGTCTTAAGTACTATAAAATGTAATACATCTGGAACACTGTTTACCGACTATTTCAGATGTCACAGCTGAACTATATTTGTCACTATATACGATTTATTATATTCCCTAACCTATGTAACAACTAGATTGTAATGTAGATACTAAAGTACCTATCTGAACAAGACATATGCTTTTGATGCTACAGACAAAACAGCATTATATGTGTATTTTTTTGCTTGGTGCTTCGATAAATATGTCTTAAAGCGTATCGATCAAAATAAATAAAACGCAAAATAATTGTGTTCGTAAATACTAACACGCATATTTAGAGCAAGTAAATCTTGTACAGTAACTTACTAATGATATGAAAACATGAAATGGAATTATATCATAACAAGAAGATAATTTAATTTTATTCAACAAAACAAAAAGGTTAGTTCTCATAGGGTAGGGAAATATATAAATACTCGAATTTCTGGTAACACTTGTAACTTAATTAAAGACCATGAATCATAAAATTAAACATTTTTTTTTAAGATATAGTTATAGGAGCTAGTAGCAAGAGCTATTTATACCCTAATATGCTAATATTACCCAATAGAATCTAATCTCTGCTCCAATCCGCTTTAGTAGACTTGATTGGAGAGGAGCAAAGCCTATATTAACCGATAGAATCCAAGTACTGCTCCACTCCGCTTTAGTGGACATATGATTGAAACGGAGCAGAGCCAATATTAACCATATAATCTAACCTTTGCTCCACTTCGCTTTAGTGGACAATATAACAGCTCCTCTTCTCTTTTCTCTTCTCCACTCCAATGGACAGGCAGGCTTTCATTCTTTCCTTTCCAAAGCTTGTTCAAAGTGCGTTTGTGTGTGTGAGTGTGTGTCTAGTTCACGCACACTCCATTATTTGACGTCAAAATAAATTGAGTCAAGTCATCAAGTGAAAATTAAAGTTCATCCCTCTCCCGGAGCGTGGTGTTAATTATCAGGTAATAACGACTTACTAGGTTTAGTAAACCATTTTGCGAGGTTCATCAAATATTAATATTTAATATTACATTTCACGTTTACGTTTTCATTTAAGATTTGACTGATTATTTAAACCAATTAAAAATTATATTTAGTGATAAATATAAAAATACCTAATAATATTAGATACGGAGATACCGGGTTCGATTTCTGGTCCGATACATTAATTTACTTTCCACTTGTCATGAAGGGATTATAGTAAATGTGAATCAACTCCTTTAAAAGCTTGGTTTCTGACCATCCCAAAAGGGACACGGTTGTTATGATACTTCATTATAATAATAGTAAATAGCAGACTGGTTCTGCATTGGAGACCACGTACTGGAAGATTTAAACTGGGACGACCCCCCTGTCGGATGGTCTGATGACTTGAGGAAGGTCACTGGTGGGAGATGGGTCAGGGAGCCAGAAGATAGTATGAAATGACAAGCCTTGGGGAAGGATATCCAGAAGTGGGTAGATCAGGCGCATGATGATGATCACTGGTTACATGCACTGCCTTCTGCAAACCCCGGCACATGCTTAACAACGAAAGTTTCCGTATCGCCGTTTGTCTTCGGTTGGGGGCACCATTATCTGTCTTACATAAATGTCCGTGTGGAAAGGAGGTCGACTGTCTTAGAGTTCTTCTGTTTCAAAATTGCGCCAAGATTTGCCCGTCACGGCTCCCTTAACGATACTATTGAAAGGACTCTAGCCACCATCGAGGTTCCAGCTCTTCTAGAGCCTGCTGAAGTTATTCGAGATGATGGCAAGAGACCTGATGTTATGACGTTGGAATCCTGGGAACGAGGACGTGCTCTGGTGTGGGACGCCAAGTGCATTGACACCCTCGCCGCGTCGCATTTTAGGGGGACAGCGCACAACCCGGAGGCCGCGGCGGAAAATGTGGAGTCCGGCAAGCGGCCCAAGTATTAAAAGGTTACATATTTGTGCTGTTTGCTGTAGAAACTCTGGGACCATAGAATCCAAGCGCAAAAAAAGTTTTTAAATACATAACACCGCGTCTTGTCGTCTTCTCCAGTGACAAGAGGGCTGGCTTTCTTCGCCAAATATTCAGTATTGCAATTCAGCCGGGAAATGCAGCCAGCGTTCTTAATACCACTCCTCGCGGACGTGACTTATATCCCTATCTTTAGTATAATAGTATTAATTGTATTTTTAATACATTATTTTATTAATTGGATTGTATTAATATTAATTGTAGTCTCATTATTATTTTAATGTAGTTGTATAATATAAATATTAGTTTTCTGTTTATGTATACACGTTTAAGTAGTTTATGTATGTATTGTACCTATATGTATTTTTTTTTTGTAGTGTATGTATTATTATTATGTAGTTTAAGTATTAAAATTATGTATTTATATATTTAGTTATAAGTACGTAATTTAAATTAATATCAAAATTATTTAAATATTCTTTATTTTATGTTTGTTTTATAAACCTACCATAATTGATACAATGTCCCAAAGGTTGATGGTAAGAGAATGCCAATCGGCATTACATACGCCTTTTGTTATCAAAACAGATTTTTTTTTATTTTGTAAATATTCAAATAAATAACTTAAAATGTGATATACATTGTGGTGTTGATAATAAAGTAGAAAATTGTAATATTAGTCGCTAAACAAATTATTAGTTTGTAAAAATCAAAGAAAGAAAGAGATCTCCGTTCACCTTTTCAAAGGTTGACAATTGCGCGAAATTAAAAAAGAAACCAATTTTCCGAAGGAACGCCCGAAAACAAAGCGAGCTTTCTTGGTTTGAGTTCCGCTCCTATTATTACGAGAGATTCTCGGTTTTTTCCCTTTATGAATACATTCAACTACCCAGCGTCTTGACATTTAATTTGTAGTTAGAGTTAAGAATATTGCGCAAATTTTGCATATTTTTTTACACAAGTTTATATTAATATAGTTTGGGTTTTAGCTATTTCATGTAACATCGTGAAACGGTGTTGGCTGAATTGTAGAAAAAAATTAAAAAC
The DNA here is from genome assembly GCA_910589645.1 of Tinea semifulvella. Classification (NCBI taxonomy): domain Eukaryota; kingdom Metazoa; phylum Arthropoda; class Insecta; order Lepidoptera; family Tineidae; genus Tinea; species Tinea semifulvella. Next base: position 12,283,251 of record OU342586.1, read on the forward strand.
TCTTCTTAAAATCCTAAAAAGTTCGGTTCGAAGCCCGGCAAATACCAACGAGAATACACTTTTATTACGTCACGAACAACACAACAGTGAATTATTTTTTTACTAGTACGACATTTGACCCCACCTGATTGTAAATGGCGCGCAAGGATGTTAGCAACTGGATTTAGACACTTATGACTGACATCAGTTGCTAACACTTTGCCGGCTTGACTGGGCATGAAGGCAATTCGGCAAACGTGTGTACACACTCTATAGGGTTTATCGGCACGAACGGTGGATACTTCCCCGCCCCGGCATTTTGTGCAAATTATCACCATTAGTCCACCTACCACCTATTTGTTGTTCTCGTTGAAAGTATGTGCCATTTGCAATAATGTCAAATGCCAATTTTGATTTTCAAGTAAAACTAATTTGGAAGTTTACCATGGTGATATTTATATAAAAATAACACCGCTAGAAACAAGACTTACATTAACTACTTTTTTATAATTCATTAACTATTCATTAATTTGGTATAAGTAGAACCGGGACCGACGGGTTAACATAACGGAAACGGTTGTATTGTAAATCTATAGCAAATAAGTAAGAAAAGAGTATTTCTCATTGGTACATGCAGGGGATCGAACCCTCCTTTTTAGGATTTAAGGAAAGCGTTTTTACAAGCAAACCACGACCGCTCATCATCACTACATATTATAAAGCAAAGTCCTCCGCCGCGTCTGTCTGTCTGTCTGTCTTTTTGTTAGCGATAAACACAAAAACTACTGCAGCGATTTTACCCCACGCCCTACACGGGCAAAGCCAGGTAAAATAGCTAGTTAAGGATTAAAAATGTTGTATAGCAAAGTCAAATTTACAATTTAAAACTTTTCATTGCTATTTACAGGCCGTAGCCGAATAGCTAATAAATTGGAGCCCGATATTCGACACACAAAGTGAGCGATACAGGAATTTAGTTTGACAGATTAGCTGCAAACAGATTTTAAATGAATGGACATCGTTTATCATCAAACGTAGTTTCGATCACTATTCAATACGAGTTATAACATCCACTATTTACGTGTCAAACAGCAACCGTACCAAAGCAAAGATAAATGTGCTTTACTGAACTCAAATATTTGTTATAGTTTTTTTACGAATTGTAAAATACGATTTTTTCGACAATAGAACCTCGTTACATATTTTCGTAAGTAAATAATAATAACATTTTTTTTTTTTTAATTGTGTAAAAATAATTAAATAGACAGGAAATTATAGAAATTGTCATTAAGAAATAGTTCCGCTACTCGATCATAGAAGCATACAATTATGGACTTTAAAATATAACTATAAGACTGACATTGACTGGCCCCAATTATTTTTCAGTAATTACACGAAAAAGTTCCTTTAGTTAGTAATAGATGGCGCTACTATAGTTGCACACAATTATAATCTTAAAATTGAGATTTGGAGATGCCTACTATTGAGGAGTTTGTCGTTGGTCTGACTAGACATATGTTCTATAGGGCCGACAACGAACACTTCAATTATCTCCAGAATATCGCTCCGCCTTGCGCACGGCCCCCACCGGGAGACCACTTTCCAGAGAAGTACTCCTGGAGGAGAGCTGAAGCAGTCGAATCTAGCCCCCTGGGTTCGTGAGCGACACGCCCAGCACTAAACGTGTATGAACTACCGGCGGGTTACACGTTGAGATCCTGCCGGGGAAAACGGGGGAATGTCCCCATCCCCAATCCAGGCCCATTAGTCATCCGGGCCTGGACGACCTCACTGTCTGTCTGTCTAAATCTCAAAATAACTAGCAATAATGTTGAAATTTGGTCAGTCGAAATATAAAAAAAAAGAAGTTTTGCTAGTACATATACGTTATGTGGCGTAAGAAACATGTTACACAATTTTGTATGAAATTGTGCTCGAAACTCTATCTTAATAAAACTATGTAAAAATAAATATTTCAAAATTTGTAATATGTGCTTTGTTGATACCAGCATACAAAGAAAACACACACACAACATAACCTAAAACCAACGAGATCATATAAGATATTTTTTACGCCATCTAACGTCTAATAGCAACAATTATAACTTCTATAGATAACATTTATTAAAAATTAAAATAGTGTTTTTATTACTAAGCAATAGATGGAGCTAGTATAGTTGTAGTGCTAATCAGCATAAAAATGCACGTCGAACACGACCATAACCGTCAATGCACTGTCATACACTAAATTAATTAAGCCGATTATTATTAAGCTTTGATTTATCATACCATTTCCTGTCTTGTTTATTGCCTCTGTCTAAAACACATTATTTTCTTTCATACGTCTAACCATAAAGATGTTTTTTTTAGTTAAATACGAGTATAAATAAATAAGTACTTTTTAACTACGATCATTATTATTATTCGAAACGAATATATATTGAACAGACCTGCGCAAGGGCCTACGCTGATATTTATATTGATAATTGTGCTAAAAATGTTAAAGTAAATTTAAGACATAAATGAAGAACACAGAAACAGATGGTTTAAGAGTTAATGACCTTCTCATATGGTAAACAGGACTCACCCCAAAGCAATCCACGTATCCACGTGTGTGATGGCCATCCATCTCGATTAAACCCTAGATTCCTTGTTCAATTTTATAGTCTATGCACCACAAGCTTTATTAGCCACGCAAATATAGTTTAGATCACTAATATTCACCAAAAGCATTTGAATTATGATTTAAAATTAATAAAAACACACGCGAGGCATGAGTTGGTGCAGTTGAAAAATTGCAACTGATTATAGCAACTTGATCGTCGTGAATATATATATATACATATGTATTTAAAAAAAAGTAAATTATCGTATAATATAATAATTATGTTAATAAGCGATTGGTAACACTGGCTGCAAATACCCAAATTACTTAATAGGGTTACGCTTTTGCATCTTTAAGTCTGAGTATTTAAGTCTGTCAACTTACTAGAAAATAAAATTACAGACATTTTTATTATCAATGTGTTTTGCTATTTATGTCTACAATTTTTTTTTTTGTTCTAAAATATAAACATTTATTCGAAAAAAATATTTACAAAATATAAAAAAATATATATATTAATACTATATATGAAAGTGAAAATATGACAATAAAGTCCGTAATTTTAAAAATTTAAAGTCTACATTTTTCAGTACACTTAGACCTAAAAAACTTTGAAAATATTGGATTTTTTAAGCGTTAAACTCGCCTAAACTTATTTTACCGAGTTTTATCTTTTTTTATACGTTTAACAACGGATGTAATTCTAAATGTAACAGAATCTTTTAGTACGCTATAATATAATCCAGCGGGAATTAATGCAAGTTCCTCTCGCTGTCCAGGTCCTGACCTCACGAGCTGAACAAAGAGAGACGGATAATTAAAGCCAGACTATATGAAAAGAGATTTTTAACGAACCTCGTCGTTTGCCAGGTACAGACCTACCTTTCATTATATCACACCATTCCACAAGATAACCAATTATTATCACACAAATTTATACTATTTTTTTTTCGATCGTTTTTTTATCATCGGTATACGGGTGGATATGACACCTCTACCAAACTACACTTCTTTGGTAAAATAATATTTTTTTTTCATACAAAAAGTTTTGTGTGATGTTTCTAGTTTTTCTGTTTATCCTTAAAATAGCATTATAGGTTAAATAATATTTATTATACTTAGGCTGATTTCCCCAAAATAAAGTCAAATGTTTTTATTTTTAAGGTTAGTCGTCAGCAACATTCGATGCATTTTTTAACTTCAATCGTAACAAAACTTAGCCTTAGTTATCAAAGCAGTTTATTGTCTGTCCTGAAAAATTGATTGGTTTTGTTGCTTATACGAGGTGCCTCCGTGGTCTAACGGTTAAGTTGGTGGATTAAGACCCGGAGGTACCGGGTTCGATTCCTGGTCTGGAAACAAAAAGTTAATAATTAAATTTTATTAATATTTTAATTAGCATTTTATCAAAATCGTATCCGAGTTTCCCTTGAGCATTTTATCAATATAGCCTCCGAGTTTCCTTTGAGCATTTTATTAAAATCGCCTCCGAGTTTCCCTTGAGCATTTTATCAAAATCGCCTCCGAGTTTCCGTTGAGCATTTTATCAAAATCGCCTCCGAGTTTCCCTTGAGCATTTTATCAAAATCGCCTCCGAGTTTCCGTTGAGCATTTTATCAAAATCGCCTCCGAGTTTCCCTTGAGCATTTTATCAAAATAGCCTCCGAGTTTTCCTTGAGTATTTTATCAATATCGCCTCCGAGTTTCCTTTGAGCATTTTGTCAAAATCGCCTCTGAGTTTCCGTTGAGCATTTTATCAAAATCGCCTCCGAGTTTCCTTTGAGCATTTTTCGGTATTCCTTGTAAAGTAAAGTAGCCTTACGACCATATCTCTTTCGGGGTGGTTAGATACGACGTCCTGTCTTTTTTTTATTAAAGAAACGATAGAGATTCCATGTAGTTTAGGGTTTACCCTTAAATACCCACTTGGAAAATTCACCTAATAAATAATTAATTAATATTTTTTTTTACACTTTTAAACTTTTTTTTTTTTTTATTAGTTTACAAACTGGTTACATTCTTAAAATTAACAAATAAAATTATACATAAGCATGAAATGAATGCAACCTATTAATAGTAAACCTAACACTGATATTCAATTTAAATTCATAAAGACAAAGACAATTAATGATTAAATTAAACATTAAATAAAACAAAAAAATATCTAAATAAAAAAAAAAAACACAAAATGTGACTGTCATCAATCCCTAAGTCTGCCTTTCAAGACAGATGGAACAAGTTTATTAAACACATTTATATGAAAGCAAGGTTCTACATTTCATAATTATATTATTGATTTCCCAAAAATACTAATACGAATTTGTCAACTTAATAAATTATCATAAAATTCCAATTAGGAAGATATTTGTAAAACGTTATCTTGTGCCAATTAAAATAATTTTAATTATAGAATTAATTACGTTTGAGCAAGTATAAAAACAATTATTTGTCGGTACGCCTTAATATCTTTACGGCATCAGTTGTTGAATTAATTCGATAGAGAAAACTAAACTGCTTTAATAGAATTTGGAAGCGTTTACCATCAAAGGCAATAATGGCAGGTTCACAAACGAGGTCTGCTTCGCATATAAATTGACGAATTTACAGCCATCACCTTGTCGACCTGTTTCACCGCCCGACCGTAAGCTCAATAGAAACACATTATACATCACACTGCTATCTATTTACTTTGCTTTAAATTAACTATTAATTAACAACTTATTTAAATTATTACTTTAGGTATTTAGCATTGATTTACCGCCGTTTTCTGATAAGAATGATTACAAGTGACATTTTACAAGGTTTATAAGTGACAACGCCTCTTTACAGATGCTATTATTATTAATAATAATAATAATATAATTATTTATTGCACACAAAATATAAAATAATGTACATAGGCGAGCATAATACCGTATGGTATTCTCTACCAGCTAACCTTTGGGAGACTGAGAAATTATTATAATGGGTGCAGAGTACGAAATAAGAATAATAATAATAGTTGAAATCAATCATAAATATACCATAGTAAGTATAAATAACATACCAATATATAAATATGTCATATAATAAATACTTAAATTAAATAAATACTAATATAAAAATTATCTATGTCAAGATGGGGAAATTAGATGTCATTTTGTTTTTTTCGGAAAGTATGTAATTGATAAATGTTTAAATATATTAATTTTTTTATTTAATTTTAATAGGTATTTTTTTTTTTTTACAGCTTTATCTAACCAGCATTGGGCTTAACTGACTGTTCCTTGCCAACGGCAGCTCAATCCATCCAATATTCTTTATTTATAATAATAATAGTAAAGCCGTTTATTCCTTAAATAATTAACATATACAGTTTGTTTATATAATCGACACAATTATTAATTTTAAATTAAAATAATAATAATACTCTTATAACATTTAGACTAAAGCGTCGGACTCGAGAAATATCACAAATAAATTAAATATTAATTAAGTTTGTATGTCTAAATTCACGGACTTAACCGCTAGACCACGAAGGCAGTTTACTTTACTGTTTTAAATAATATCGTTGTCATTTTCGTGGCACCTAACTTAACTTAAGTTAGAAATTAAGTATTTTTATGTGTAACAGCAACAAAGGATATGCTTACGAATAGAATCGTAAAAAAATCGAAATAACAACCTGTTAAATTGAGTCAACCAGACGTGTTCAAGCATCGGTCCGTGTTGGCCCATAATAAGAGGGATGCCAACCCCTTGTGCCATTCATTCTTATCTAATATTTTTTTGTATAAAAATATTAATACCTATATTAAAAATTAAAAACATATTATACATTCCTAAAGAAGATAAATAACAAATATTTATTTATTTACTCTTCAAAGTTAAACGTTTATTTAACCTTTGTAAGATATGAGATCTGTAATAAGCGGGTGCAGAAGGTTACAAAGAAAATATTTATTATATTTTTTTCATAGTTGAAATTATTTATTACTATATAAAATGTAAGTATTGCTTCAAGCGGTGTTATTTTTATATATATATATATCACCATAGCAAGCTTACAATATTAGTTCCCATTGAAAGTAATAAAGGCATTTGATATCATTGCAAATGGCACTTACTTTTAACGAGAACAACAAACAGGCGGACTGATGGTGGCAATTTGCCCAGTCTGACGGGCGGGAAAGTATCCAACGTTCGTGCCGATAAACCCAGTAAAGTGTCTCCACACGTTTCGGGATCAGTCTCTAATTGCCGTCATGTCCAGTCAAGCCGGCATAGTGTTAGGGACTGAAGCCAGTCATGAGTGCCTGATTCCAGTTGCCAACATTCATGGACGTCACGCGCCACTTACCATCAAGTGGGCGGCAGGTGAACGTTTTTAGTACAAAATATAAAAAGTACTTATTATATGGAATACCATATTCCAGACGCAGATTTCTCACTCCCGGAAGGTGCCTTAGAAGGAGAGGATGAGAAGACCAGTGTAGTGTCACCAGACGCGTCCAGTCCCCTGTATCTCCAGATTTCTAATTTTGAAAGCTATGTAACTTTGGTTCTATGACAGATATTAGATTGTTCAATAAATCAATTCGACATAAACATTGGGGAGTTAATGCCTCTATAAATTTGATGAACGAGCAATTAAATATGTCAATTTTAATGCTTTAATAGAAGCAGTCTCAATTACGATGGGTCCCGATATCGATATTTCAAAATCGTAATTATTAAATCCAAAATGAACACAACCTTGACACATTTATTATCTCCTATTACACACTTAACTGCCTTTATTAGCACCTATTAATCACAGCTTTCGCAGATTTATTAAATTCTTCCCTCGTCCCAAAATCTAAGTGTAAGTAATTAATATCATGGTAACATAAAAATTTCACTTTTTAATTAAATATTTTTAATTGAATCACCCCGAATTCTATGTCCTAAATAAATATTGTAATACCCTGTTTTACATAATATAAAGACCCAATACTTAATAGTATGAACTCATATTTTATATATTTTATTATTTATATAGTTTTTTATATATTATAGTTTTGATGTTTAGATTTTAGTAATTTAAATAATTGTAGGAGGAAACCAATAAATTTAACCACATTGGCGACTTGTTCAACATATTGATGTAATTAACCCTGGCACCGGCCTCGGCCTATCGGGGTTGTTACCGCTCACCGTCACTCTTATGGAACATCGTCTTGTTTGGGTCGCAAGTAGGTGATTTTTTTGTAAATAGGTACTTTTTAAACTAATAAATAAATAAATAAATAAATTTATCATCACTTTTGTAATTTACCTGTAATTATCTCACGAGGGTTAGCTGGTAGAAGATGCCTTAACGCATAAAGCTCGACTGTGCGCTTAGATTCAAATTATTTATTTTAATCATATATTTTTTTATTATTATTATCTTTTTTTTCTATAAAGTTTTACTTCGAATTTGGTTTCATAAAATATATAATTTTTAGTATACTGTATTTATTCGATTAAACACTAAATTATAGATAAAATAAACTACACTACAAATAAAACTAAAAATAAATAAAAACTATGGCCGTCGTACTGTGCCGAGAACACCAATTAAATTGAATATATATATTTATATGGATATATATATATCCAATTAAATTAGTGTCCTCGGAACATTTATATTTACCATACCATAAAATAAGTATAACTTTCTAGGGTTAAAAGATTTATAAAGTATCATCACGACCGCATCCCTTGCGTCACATTTCGTCAACTTTACTATAGGCCCATCGTGACAAGCTCGGGCTCGTCGATGTCTCAAGCGTGCCAAACTCGAGAAATATCACGAATAAATTAAATTAATTGTGTCCCAACCAGGAATCAAACCCGGTGCATCCACCTCTAAATAAACGGACTTAACCGCTAGACCTCAGAGTCAACTAATAAGCTTTAAAACATTTATTAAAAATGTGTGTCAAACCCTAACTAAAAAATAGTTACTTTCGTATCTAAATCTACAGAATCGAGGCAATAAATTACAATCAGAACCAACTCAATATTCATACATACGTCGGCCTCGCGGATATGAAATCTTATGATATTTTAAAAAGTCATTGAATATTCCGATTAGACGATAGAGTTTTCAATTTCCTTTAGTCACGTGCGACGGGATATCAGATCTCGCGGTGGGCTTACTTCATAATGAGAGGGGAGCAATTTCGTGGAATAGGCTTTTATGGGGCCTTATTTATGTTAATAATATCATTTTTTTACATGTTTTTCTTTTCGTTTTCTCTTAGTTCTTTATCTCATTAAAGTAAGTCTTGTTTCAAGCGATGTTATTTTATATAAATATCACCATGGCAAAAATATTTTTAACGATAGCGTTTACGTTAAAAAACCCACGTTTTTATCTTAAGTTTATATAATAAAAACTGCAAACAAGCAAAATATTTAATATTTGTGTTTTTGCGCCGTTTGGCGTTGAACTCTCGGGCCGTGGGCACCAAGTGCACATGACATTTTCAAGGCTTTGTCAAAACAGCTCGTCAACACCTCGGGATGTCTCCCTGACTAATTAATTCCGAGTCATTTGTCCTAGCTTTGATTCTCATACCGTTTGGCTTCTTGCCCCGGCCTAAATTTGGTTAAATATATATGTATATATTTATTCGAAGGAAGTAAGGTAATTATTAAATAAAAACGAAACTATTAATTAAACTAAGAACGAACATTCAAAAAACATAAATTACTATTAATAAAAATTTAACTACTTAATAATTAAAAATACAACTAAAAACTTAAATAAAGAAAAAACAAAATAAAATTATTATAAAATAAATATATCTCCAAATCGCTGCCAATGGGCAAAGTGCCAAGGATATTGGTAGCATTGCCACGTTGAATGGCAATGATGATATTTTGGCCCAAATGTTGCATAGCCCTCTTGTCTCCCGAGATGTTGACGAGTTGTTTTGACAAAGCCTTGAAAATGTCATGTGCACTTGGTGTCCACGGCCCGAGAGTTTCAACTCCAAACGGCGCAAAAACACAAATATTAAATATTTTGCTTGTTGCAGTTTTTATTATATAAACTTACGATAAAAACGTGTTTTTTTTTAACGTAAACGCTATCGTTAAAATATTTTTCATACAAAGCCATATAACAAACATGTTTGATTGAAAGGGTCCAAGGACAGCTCGTGTAAAGGTATGTCTACACGCAAAGATTTTTCCGCATTAGCTTTTTAAAGCTGTGTATTATATTTATACGAGATAAAGGAGAAATCTATCCACCATTTGTAACCAATAAATGTGTAGATACTTATGCAGAGTTAGTATGAGATAGAATTTGTTTTTTAATTTAATTTAATGATGTCGGTATAATGGTAGGGATTCGATGTCAGTTCAACCTCTTTTACCGTACTAAGAACGAGCCTCACCGAAGAGGTAAACGATAGATATTTTTTTTAAATGAAAAAATATGTTAACAATAAATCTGTGACGGGTTTTATTACAGCCCCTAGAACACAGCATTCCTAGCCTCCACTGTTGGAGATGGGACACATCTAGAACTATATATATCTGGAGCATTTGGCCTACATTCCCCACGCTGGCCAGACGGGTTGCCTATAGAAATATGTTCATGGCTATACAGGTATTTATTTCCAAGTAGGCGTAGATGTCAACTACAGTTTTCCCAAATTAGAAGTTACTTAATGAATTTGATTCTTATAAAACTATCAGCTAGTGTTATAAAATAACACAGAAAATATTCAAAATTAAATAATTCATTATTTATAGCCTTGAATATATTTCTTTAGATAACAACCCATCACCGTTACTTTAGTTAGTTTTTTTTTTCAACAAATAGATTGTATTCAATTACTTGATCAATGTAGGTCGTTCTTACAGACAGACAGCGGAGTCATCCAGGCCCGGATGTTCAATGGGCCTGGGTTGGGGATGGGATAAACTCCCGTTTTCCCCGGCAGGATCTCGGCGGCTAACTACCCACCGGTGATTCAACGCACCTTTGGTGCTGGGCGCTGTTCCTACTACAACACCGCCCTTGTGGCTCACGAATCTAGTCTCCTAGATTTGTCTACTTTAGTTCTTCTCCAAGAGCGCCTCCCTAGGTAGTGGCCTCCCCTCCGGGGGCCGTGCGAAAGTAGGAGCGATATCCTGAAGATGCTTGTAGGATCCGTTGTCAGCCCGGTAAAACATACGTTTAGCTAGGCCGACAACAAATGCCTCGATAGTAGGCATCTCCAGATCTCTCGCAATTACAGAATTTCGCACGAACCACGGCGCTCTGGATACCACCCTGAGCGATATGTTCTGCTGACTCTGGATCTTGTCCCTGTTGGTTTTGGCCAGAAGGTGATGCCAACCTGGCGCAGCATAAGTAAGTCGGGAACGGATGAACATCTTGTAGATCCGCACCTTCAACCTGAGCGGCAAACTGGAGTTCATTACAGGACGTAACATGGCTCGGGCCGCCTTCGCCTGATTCACGGCATGGCAGGCCATCTCACCCATTGTTAACGTCCTGTTGATGATGCAGCCCAGGTAACGTTCTTAGTGCGGATTACTTATGCGCGAAGTCACATTACGGCTTTATTTTATCAATATTGTCCAAATGTTCTTTTAACAATAATTTGTTATCATTGATCTATAAAACAAATTATGAGGAAGGTCAAAAAGACAATAATAAAAGTATATAAATTAATACATATACTTCGCTGGTACACACTAGCAAAGCCATTGCGTGTGGACGCAACCTTAACAGCCGCGCAGGTGTCATACGGACATTTACATATCAATTGCGAACGGGATGTATTGCAGGTAATTGGAAGCCCACGTGTGTTGGCTAATAAATCTTACGGACCAAGCTCGCCCTTAGAATAACATGGCGACCCATCATAAAAATGTTTTATTACGAAATTGAGCGTTATACTTATATTTATTTTGCGATGAAAATAATATACCTAATTATATTTATCTATAATATAAGGACGTAATTGTGTTTTTTATAATATTGTGTAAGTGATATAAACAAAATATATATAATTATTATAGGTATTTTTGCTGCATAAAAATAAAATAAAAATATTATTGTTTATTTAAAAGATCTTTTATCACTATCACTACATATTATAAAACAAAGTACTGTCGCTGTCTGTCTGTTCGCGTCAAATTTAAAAACTACTGCACCGATTTTCATGCTGTTTTCACAAATGGATAGAGTGGTTCTTGAGGAAGGTTTTAGTATATAATTTGTTAAGTTTTTGTAAACATTAACGATATTTGTTAACCCTTAGATTTATAACAAAATAATGTTGGTGGAATTGTGTATCTTTACTATATATATAGGTCTACAGAAAAGTCTGTGATGGAAAAGCCTATCTCTTAAGGATAACATACTATATCCATTTTAATACTTAAAAAATGGGCAATTATAAACCGGTACTTGGAAAGCTATTTATACAAATACGATAATAATCCTTATAATTTTAAACTAAAAAAAAAAAGAATACCTTAGGAGATAAATCAAAATCAAAATAATGCGCGACGAAATTAATTTCCTGTCGCCATTTACACGGGCATAGCCGGATAAAACAGCTAGTTTAAAATAATAATTAACGTATTTGGTTATCGCCGTTTTGATATTTTACATATATTTTTGTTAATATTACAATTACATAGTGATTTCTTTATATTTTAGATAAAATATATTATTATTTATAATCCAATTAGAATTGCGTTGTAACGACTTCACTACTACAGTTGGTATTAGTGGAACCAGTAGCAGTTATTCTGTGACTTAAGCGCAAACGTTATATAATGTATTCCGTTAACTATATATATATCATGCTCATAAAGTTGAAATTTGTACGGCCGCTGTCAAGGTCGAGCGCTCATAGAGTTGAGAATTAAATAATATTTTGTAATTATGACGCCAAACTCTTACGTAAATAACGAAATCCACTAATAAATAATATTTGCGTCTAAGTAACAGAATAGGGCTGCAGGGCATCCGAGGCACAAATGTACGTAAAAAAGTGTATTTTTTCATTATTCAAACCTTAATAAAAGTAAAGTATCATCACGACCGTTTACCTTTCTGGGCGGTCAGAAACCACGCTTATAAATAAGCGGATTCACATTTAGCGAACTTTACTATAGGCCAATCATGACAAGTGGCAAGCTCGTCGATGTCTCCAGCGTACCATACTCGAGAATTACACGAACAAATTATAATAATAATAATATTTCCAGACAGGTCACACAGCGCCATCTAATTTCCGTGGTAAGCTACGAGGCTTGTGTTAAGGAAACTAGATGGTTGATAAACTACATATTATACTTTTTTTTTGTTGTAAATATATACATATTATACATATCAACACCCAGACCGAGACAAATTATACAATGTACAACTTGCCCCCGGTGGGAATCGAACCCACGACCTCCCGAGTTCACGGCAACGTTTGTTACCAATAGACCACGGAGGCGGTCAGTTTAATTAAATATTAATTAAATGTATTTATTTATATTATTAAATATGTTTGTGTCCCGACTAGGAATCGAACCCGGTATCTCCGAGTCTAAATCCACGGACTTAACCGCTAGACTACGGAGGCACCGTCGAACCTTAATCTTTTTTGGATTTTAAAGAAAGCGTTTTTACAAGCGGAACAAAGAGGCATCAGAATGTTACCAATATTTCACACAACAACACGAATACTCGTGTACCTTTAGTATATTAAACAAAATACTTACCTTCGAGACGGGGTGCGAGACTTGCACAAATTGAATTTGAAAATATCGCAATTTCTGAAGGCGTTTGGATACTTTCCAGGAACAAATGCTTCCCCAAAAATGTCGCTATAAACTACAATTGATTACGGCGACTCATTCAAGCGGAATAAAATATCATTTGTAGTTTTATACATGTGCAAAACTTATTGTCTGTAACTTAACTTTTAATTTTTTTATTTATTTATTGGTTTTACAAAATCATAGCATTAAATTAATACATATTTGACGATAGGAATTTTGTTATACATTAGCCAAAATGATTTTTATTTTATAGACAGCACTTAAATTAAAATTGAGCCGAACCTAACATCAAATTAAATTAAATCGAATAAAATTATGTCAAATCATAAATAAAATAATAATAAATTAAATCAAAATTATTATTATTATCAAAACTAAAACAAATTGTCAGTAGCGAGTGCAACTAAATCTATACCGTAAGTAAACAAGTAAAAAAAAAAAAAAAATCATCTAACTAATAACTTTATAGACAGCAAGAGAGTTTGGGGATACAAATAGGCATGCAAGTACAAATCGAGTATTTTTTAGTAGTAATACATGAAGATAGTAATAGATGTATATATATATAATGTAAATAGTATATGTGTAATAGTATATATAGTCATGTGTGTTGGGGTCAGTAGTGTACCTAAGAATGTAGTGTGCATATGTTGTGTGATTTGAAACAATTCATTCATTTATTTTCATTCATTACAGCCCCTAGAACACAGCGTCCTAGACCTCCACTGCTGGAGATGGGACTTCAAAAACATATATCTGGAGAATTTGGCCTACATTCGCCACGCTGGCAAGACGGCTTGGCGAGGATATGATGTCAATTTTTAATAACAATTTATTAACGATTCCACAAGTTGGTTTTAGTGGAACCGGGACCGACGGCTTAACGTGCTCTTCGAGGCACGGGAACGGTGCTGTTGTAAATCTATGACAAATGTACGTAAGAAAAGTGTACTCGTATTTCTCATTGGTACGTGCTGGGTGGGTTTGAACCGACCTTTGTAGGATTTAAGGAACGCGTTCTTAGTTTTGTTGAAGGTATTAATTATCAGAAGATGATCCACGAAGTGAGACAATGGCGTTTAAATTTATCTGCTTATACAAAGTAAAAAAAACCGGCCTTGATATTGCTGATGATGATTACCTTTAGGGTTTAAGCCAAGTCCAGCAAGATCCATTACGTTTTATACTAGATAATACCTGCATGTTTTGCATAATCCCTGGGCCTAATTCACCGCGTTATGGACGTCCGCTAACGGTTGTAATTTATTTAAAACAAGTTCGTATAAACTTATTCAGCCGTAATCGTGCCCCTGATCCATGAGGAACTCATTAAATTGATACGAAAACTTTTTGGAAAAAATCCTACCATTATAAGTTCGCCTCGGTCTAAAACAGCAAAAATAAAATATTGAACCCAACTTTTCTTGTTCAATTATATGTATACTTTTTGTTTCGAGCATAAAATCTTTTACACTAAAGGTAAAAAAGTACAAAAAAGTTTTTCAGTTTAATAATTATAAATATAATTTCTGATAAGTATCAATTGACTTTTTTTTTTCTCTCTATTTAGTTATATTTTTACATCATTATATCTTGCCAAACCATTAAGGTTTGTTGGCGATAGCAATATAGCAAGTGTTATTCTGACAGGATACATATATATATAAAATACTGGCAACATTTATATTTATTTAAATAGTAATTACTAACAACTTAAAACCTATAAACTAAAAACCTAATAAAAATAACTATCTAGGTAAAAATAAAAAAAAAACAGAAATAGTCAAAAATACTGGCACCATTTATATTTATTCTAATAGTAATTACTAACAACAAAACAAATAAAAACCTAATAAAAAAATAACTATCTAGATATAACTTTAAAAAAAACAGAGATAGTCAAGAAGACTGGTAACATTTTCCCCCTGTATAGCGAGTCTAATACTTGGCTGAAATAATTTCCAGCCGTCCTGTCTCCAAATTTCTCCAGTCTTCCAGATTAGAATAATCCATTTCACACGACAATTAGCCTTTCTGCAACCGGTCATTAAGATTTAAAAAAAAAAAGTTTTTTTCGTTTCAAAATTTAAATAAACAAAATACTTTGCCATGATAACTACGAGCATGCATTTATCACTCTTAATATTTTTTTGTAAATTATTGTATGTAATATAACACCCATCTATAAGTTGTGTTATGTATCCCTTTATAACTAATATATATTTATGTTTATTATATATATTATTTAAATTTTATATCATGTAAGTATTTATGTAATAGTATTTAATTATTTTTAATAATAATAATATCTTTATTCAGTAAAAAAGTTACAAGATATGAAAACAATAACATATTTCATTATGCATTATGGTACAGAAAAACAGACATTTGCAGCCGAACTAAGCCTATATGTATAGGTCTGTCCGTCGGCAGTCAACGCCCAGACAACCTTTTAAATATATTATTACTTTTAATTACAAAATAAAAAAAGAAACAAAATGTACACATAAAGAAAATAAAATTAAAATTACATTTTAGGTAAAGTATCATCACGACCGTTTCCCTTTCAGGGTGGTCAGAAACCTATAGGCCAATCATGACAAGTGGCAAGCTCGTCGATCTCTCCAGGCGTACCAAACTCGAGAAATATCACAAATAAATTAAATATTAATTAAATGTATTTATTTACATTAATAAATATTTTTGTGTCTTGACCAGAAATCGAACCCGGTACCTCCGAGTCTAAATCCACGGACTTAACCGCTAGACCACGGAGGCAGTAAATAAATAAAAGTATTTTTATTCAATTTTTTTATTCAAATAAGATAATGAGACATGTTTGTTTTATGTACACAATTCCGTTTGATAGATCGATTTCAACTTTACCGTCTAAAATAAGTGATTGATTGTGACAATGTTATTCTGGAACAAAGACATAATGCAGAGAAATTTACTTACTGTTTTAGCGCTTTTGCATACTTCTCACTCGCACAATTCAATATTTTCAAAGTTTTTTCGAGTTTGCCTGTACTTTTGAGAAATGTAGTCTATAAACTTTATAGGAAATAAATTTATGGATATTTTGGATACTTACATATACAAACTAATTTTAGACAGAGAAATTAGCAAAAACATTTATAACCATTTTCCTCTATTTATTAAAACAAATCTGTAAGGACAAATTTCTAAGCATTCCATAGATTCACCGTGCGGGTGCCGCGTCCATCGTGTGTGGCTAAGAGATGAGAAGAATGGTGTCTCGGGCTTGCGACCGACAATAGGCTGGTATTAAAAAGGAGGCCTCCCGTTTTTATTTTATTGGGCGATAATACGCTCACCATCCACCATTCTACTCCTCTCCCTACCCAACCAAATACTGTATGATTTCGTTAATGCTTTGAAAGCTCTTTTCATAAATGTATTAACGGCAGACCTGCTTAGGCCCAATTATTGACAATTTTATTTATTTATTTATTCAATGATACAACAGATGCACTTTAAAACATGATACAAGGAAGAAAGTTCTCAGGCGAAAGACTGAATGTGATCCTAAGCATATACATATGACATTTCCATTAGATAATTATTTTAGTGCATGCAATAATGAAAACTACAATTTAAAAGTACTTAAAACTAAGATATTATGTAAGAATGTATTTATAGAAATAAAATTAAAATGATAAAAATAATTTAAATATAATAAAAAATAAAACAAATTATTATTATTGACCGCCTCCGTGGTCTAGTGGTAACAAACGTTGCCGTGAACTCGGGAGGTCGTGGGTTCGATTCCCCTCGGGGGCAAGTTGTACATTGTATAATTTGTCTCGGTCTGGGTGTTTATATGTATAATATGTATATATTCACGAAAAAAAAAGTATAATATGTAGTTTATCAACCATCTAGTTTCCGTAACACAAGCCTCTTAGCTTACCACGGAAATTAGATGGCGCTGTGTGACCTGTCTGGAAATATTTATTTATTTATTATTAATGAGATATAAATCACTTAAACACTATATTTAATTTAAATCTAAATGTGAATTTACTATAAAATATTATTATAAACCTAAAGATAAAAAATACCTAATCACTTTCTTAATACGTTTTAAGGAATTCATGTACACTTTTTGTATTTGAAAATAAACAAACTACTTACCTATAATATTATTATTTCCTTTTAATCCAAGTCTGTAGAGACGTTCGGATCCCCACAAAATTATTGTAAAATTCAATTATTCAAGATTTTCAATTTCCCTGACTCACGCAGGGAAAGGTTATAAGATTTTGCGGACGTTAATGACTTTCCGGATAGCAGTTTGTCAGGATGAGATTTTGGTAGCTCCACTTCATTGGGTACAAGTACCATTAATGTTATCTTGATCGTGTAATAACGAAAATGTCAAGAGTAACTAAGATATAAGTATCATCACGACCGTAATTTCTTACAGTGTTAGACAAAAGTCAATAATTTAATGTCACTGAAAATGTGGAATGGTCTTCCAGCGTGTGTTTTTCCTTTACGTCATGAGTGGTAAGGATAGTTAGTCATTGGATTCCATTCTTGTCAAAGTCTAAATATCTTTATTCACGTAAACCTATTACAGGCATTTATGAAATTACATTAATTTAATTATTTTGAATGATTCTACTCCTGCTAGTGGAAGAAAGTGGAATGGAAAACTGTTAGCAGTTAGTTAGCTTAGCACATTCCGTTGACCTGTTAATGTTAAGTCTGACTAATCATACAAAATAAAATATATACAGAACTACATCACAACGATCAATTAATAACCTTTTAAATTTAGCTATGAGTACCTATGAGATTACAATACCTGGTACAGCGGTAACCCATCAGGTACGTGAGAATTAAGATAGACTGCATGCATGCCCACGTGCAACCCGAAAGTCGACAAAACGCAAAAATCTCTGCTAATTTAAGATCAATAGATTGGACCTCGTTCTTGCTTAATATCAGATACTGTAACGTTCATAGCCAAACTTGTTTATTTCAACATTAAACTCATATTAAATATATTCGAAGAAGATAAAAAAATATTAAAATAAAATAGATTAAAAAACTAATTATAAATAAAACTAAACTAAAAATACCTAAGAAAATAAAACTATTAACTACAAAATAAACTAAGGGCTTACCACCAGAGAGGGCACCTAAAACGCTCGCCGCATTTCCTCGTTGAATTATAATGGAAATATTCTGTTTTAGGTAGTTATGGCATTTGGGATCACCACACTCTTGAAAAATTCGTTTACCCAGCTCTTTTATGAATTTGTGGGTATCAAGAGAATATACCCCCAATGTTTCAACCCCAAATGCCACAAAGTTATAATTTTGTTTAATGCTATTATATTTAATGTGCTTTTTAAATTCATTTTTTGATGTAGAGGAAATGTGGCAAGCGGCAAAGGTATCCACACAGGTGGCATCCCAAACAAGACATCTTCCCTCACTCCATGGTACAAGAGACATACCATCCGGCCTTTTACCATCACTACGTGAAAGACCTGATGGTTTAAGGACGGACAGAATTTTAGGAGACCATAAACTTCTCTTTATAAACTCATTTAAGGCTTGGTGTCTGGAGAATCTGCCAGCGCTCTTTTGATAACTAAGCCCGTGTAGATCATTAACTACATATAATAATAAATAATAATAATTATTTCAAGACAGGTCACGCAGCGCCATCTAGTTTCCGTGGTAAGCTACGAAGCTTGTGTTACGGAAACTAGATGGTTGATAAACTACATATTATACCTTTTTTTTTGTAAATATATACATATTATACATATAAACACCCAGACCGAGACAAATTATACAATGTACAACTTGCCCCAAAACATTTAGATACACTTTACTGGGTTTATCGGCACGCACAGTAGGATACCTCTCCGCCCCGGCAGACTGGACAAATTACCACCATCCGTCCGCCTACCATTTATTTGTTGTACTAGTTGAAAGTATGTGTCATTTGCAATGATGTCAAATGCCAATTTTTACTTTCAAGGAAACTAATATTGTAAGCTTGCCATGATGATATTTATATAAAAAATGAAAATGTGTGTGTGTGTGTAGAAAATCCCCAAAAAATAACAAAACTTGACATACCGACAGAATATAGACACAAAACACATATACCTAAAGGTAATTATTTAAATATATATATATTTCAGAATTATACTAAACTTCATCACCTGATAGATAAATCTAACTAACGCGCCTACAGATTTAGGATTAATCTGTGAACGGAAAACAAAAAAAAAACAATAGTTTTATTAATAATAGGATAAAAAATATTTACTATTAACTACTACTAACTGTTGGGCTCAAAAAGGTAACAAATTGTTATAATTGAAACACTTGATATTGTGCTAATTACTTTATTAACCACCAATCCTCCATATTGGATTTTACACAACACACGATTACAGAGTAATATGACCACAGACTGTGAGACACCACAGACTACTTAGGTTGGCAGATAAAGTACTGAATAAACAAAAATACCAAACCACATATTACTCCAACACTCCCCCTCAATTTGATAATGTGAAACCACATAATTAAATTGTTAACTAAACATATACCTCTTTTATATATTCACATCATCAAAACTTAGGTGAGTAAAGGATATCTATTACTAGCATAAAGTAAAATATAATTAAACATTTTTATAACATTTTCAAGTTAGTTGTTTGTTAAAACAAAATTTAAAAAAATAAAACTTGAAATTAATAAACATTGAGCTTCCTCCTATTATCTTCGAATTTAAATACTGTTAAGCTTTTTGTAAACATATCTGCTAAATTATTATTCGATTCAATGTACTGAAGTGTAATTTCTTTAGTTAAAACAGAATGTTTTATAAAATGATAGCGAATATCAATATGTTTGCAACGCTTGCTGTTTTCATAGCTCTGAGCCATACATATGGCACCCTTATTATCGACATAAACAGTTGGCTCTAGTTGAACTGAAAAATCTGTGCATAAACCCTTAATATTAATAACTTCACAAATAGCTGTGGCAGCAGCTATGTATTCCGCTTCAGCGGTTGATAAAGCTACACAGTTCTGTTTCCTTGAAAACCACGATATCAAATTACCATTGTACAACACTACACATCCACTAACACTCTTCCTGTCTGTTTTGCAACCAGCCCAATCTGCATCAGAAAATACTTCAAGTTTTGACTCACCACACACTCTTTTATAATACAGTCCATAGTCCCTAGTACTTTTCAAATACCTCAAAACACGTTTCGCTTGCTTCCAACATTGTTCGTTGGGTTTGTCCAAAAATTGGCTTAGGTAAGCAACTGAAAAACAAATATCGGGTCTTGTAATTGTTGACAAGAACATCAGATTTCCAATCAATTCCCTGTAGGGTACTTCAACTATGTTATCATTATCACTCATCTCCACTTGATTTCCCTTTTCCATAGGTGTCTTAGTACCATTGCAATCCATCATGTTAAATTTTTGTAAGACTTTAGTTCTTTGCTGGGATTGACACATTTTTATTCCATTACTATTTCTTTCTATATTTATTCCCAAAAATCTTTTAATTTGACCCAAGTCCTTTGCTTTAAATTCCTGTTGTAACATTTTCTTCAATTCATCCATTAATTTAATTTCACCCATAATCAAAATATCATCAACAAATACTATCAGCCATAAATTTTTCTTGTAGTACAAACAGAAATCATGATTGGATCTTTGTAGTCCCATTTTTAACATAAAATTATTGAAATGATTATTCCAGCACTTAGGGCTTTCTTTAAGACCATAAAGGCTTCTGTTCAACTTTAAAACTTTGTTATTCATTATACTGACTCCCTCTGGTACTTTTATATAAACTTCAGATTTTAAAATTCCGTTCAAAAATGCTGCTGGTATATCCATTTGGTAAACAGGGTAATCTTTTTGTACTGCTTGAGCAAGAAACATTCTTATAGTGCTCATTCTTGCTACTGGTGAATAATTGATATTAAAATTGTCATTTTCCTGTATCTGAAACCCTCGTGCAACCAATCTTGCCTTTTTAATTCCATTTTCCTTTGTATGAAATACCCATTTTGTATCAATGACTTGTTTATCATTTGGTAAGTCAACAGGTGTCCATGTATTTAACTTTTGTAACGATTCTATTTCTTTGCTTAAAGCTTCTTTCCACTCTGTGTCCATCACAGCTTTCTTGTATGATTTAGGATCTTGTTAATTTGTACATAACAAGCAAAATGCTGAATATACTTCATACTCATCTAAGTAGTTAGGCTTATTTATAGTGCGACCAGATCTTGTTGTTAATTCTTTAGACTGTAAATCGTCAATTTCTTCAACATCATCATTAGTATTATTTTCTGTTATTGTAATTTCTTTTTCTTCTGCAGTTTCATTTGTGTGTCTTGTCGTTTCCATTTCTTCTACATTTCCACTTATTTTTGTTGTAATTTCTCTTCCTTCTACAGTATCATTTGTATCTTCAATTAAATATTTTATGTCATTTTCATTTTTCTTATTTTCATCTTTTTTATAATAGGTATTAGATTCATCAAATATTACATCTGTAGATAGTATTATTTTATTTTCAATTTCATTCCACAATCTATATCCAGATCCACAGTATCCAACAAATATCATGGGCTTAGCCCTAGGTTCAATTTTATTTGGCTTTGGAATAGTAACACACCAGGCTTTTGAACCAAAAACTTTAAGTTTGTCAATTTTATTTTTGCCATACCACAATACTGATGGTATTTTGCCTTGTAAAGATTTTGTAGGACAACAGTTTAGTTCGTATGCAGAACATTGTAACGCTTCACTCCATAACATTCTTGGTAAGTTTGTTTCAGCAAATTTTGTTCTTACCTTATCTAATAAAGTTCTGTTCATTCGCTCAGAAGTTCCATTCTGTTGGGGGGTATAGGGAGTTGTATATTGTAATTCTATTCCCTTATTAACACAATAACTTTTAAAATATTTTGAGGTGAACTCCCCTCCGTTATCTAGTCTTAGTCTCTTTGTTTTTAATCCAAAATTAGTCTTAATATGTTTAATAAAATTAATAATATTTTGCTCTGCTTCATTTTTATATTTTAGTAATTTGACTACAACATAGTGGGAGTAGTCATCAATTAAAACTTGAAAGTAGTTTTCTCCATTAATGCTTGTTGGAGACACCGGCCCACAAATATCTGAATGAATTAAGTCACCAATTTGTTTACTTTCTCTTGTATTTGAAATAAATTATCTACGTGTACTCTTACCTTCAATACAGTTTTGACACTTATTATCAGAAGATGGCAATCCGAGTAAATTCAAAGTATGTCTATTTACATGCCCCAGTCTTCTGTGCCATAGGTTTTTATCATTATTTGCAATATACACGTTATGTTCTTCGGGTTTTTCTATATTAAGTTTAATTGTGTATAGATTGTTATACTTTTGCCCTTTTAGGTACAAATTATTTCCTCTTATATTAACATTTGTATGGTTAAATAAAATGCTAAAACCTTTTTTGGTAATCATGTCAACAGACAATAAATTATGAGTCAAATTTTCTACTATGAGAGCTTCGAAATCTATTTTTTGTCCCTCATAACTTCCTTGTATTATTCCTTTCTTTTTGGCTATCAATAATTCTCCATTTGCTATATGAATTTGTATATTATTTGTCAATTTTTGAATATTTGTCATCCTGCTTTCCATTTCTGTTGTTACCATGTGACTAGTGGCTCCAGAGTCCAAGATAAATGTATTTATTTTGTTGTGAACAGCTGTCATAGCTATGAATGATAGACCCTGATCTGAATTTGATGTACCTCGATTATTATAACCACGATTGTAGCCTCGAGCTCGCCCTCGAAAATTTCTGACATATCTGTTGTTGAACGGTCTTCTGTTTGAGTTAAATCGGTTTTGATTTTGTCTAAAATTTGGGTTATTATTATGAAATGAGGCTTTAAAGCTTATTTCTTGGGTTGGCTTTAGAATCGAGACGCACGAATTAATTATAAATGATTGTTGTATTTGATAGATAATGAAGCCCTGATGCATGCACTAGTAGATTTATTTGAGGGAGACGCCCCGTTAAAAAAATATAACACTTTTAAGTTTTTAGGTTAAGTTGTAAAAAGTGGTAAACATAATAAGAATTGATGTAAATCAACATGATATTATAACATACATGGAGGTATATACTAACACTAACACACTAACATTTATTTGGCACCATACTAACTGTCTTTTATACACTAAACATAAAATTTATAATTTGTTCTATTGTATTAAAAGTATTATTAATTAATATTTTTGCATTGGATTTAGGTCCTTCAATTTTTTTTTTATTATTTATGGTCATGGTTTTAAGTCCTTATGTCTTCAATAAAAAAATATTTTTTTTTTGCTAAGTATACAAGTTCTCAAGCCGGATTCGTCACTGCTAAGGTTAGTTTAGACTCAATTAAGTTATAGCAAGATATCCTTGACACTGCTAGGTTAGGTTAGATTCAAATAAATTAGGTCATATCCAAAAATCCTTTAAGTCAATTACGACACTGCTAGGTTAGGTTAGACTCGATTAAGTCATATCCAGAAATCCTTTAAGTCGGATACGACACTGCTAGGTTAGGTTAGGTTAGACTCGATTAAGTCATATCCAACACACATCACAGCCAACTGTCATTATCAAGTAAACCGAATTGGCTCGGTTAGGTTAGTCCTTCAGTACCCAAAACCGAATTGGTTCGATTAGGTTGGGTTAGGTTAACTCGATTAACCGCGTGCACGAGCCGAGTGAGCGAAGCGAACGTGCCGCGGTAGCGGTCGGCGAAGTGCCAGAACCGAATTGGTTTCGTTTCAGTAGTTTTATTCTCGGAAACAATTGCAGGGGCATTCATAATTATAACTACACAGAAAGCCTTTAGTATAGTTATAATAAATATATGGCCGTATAAGAAATCCTTTAAGTCAGATACGACACTGTTAGGTTAGGTTAGACTCGATTAAGTCATATCCAGAAATCCTTTAAGTCAGATACGACACTGCTAGGTTAGGTTAGGTTAGACTCGATTAAGTCGTATCCAACACACATCACAGCCAACTGTCATTATCAAGTAAACCGAATTGGCTCAGTTAGGTTAGTCCTTCAGTACCCAAAACCGAATTGGTTCGATTAGGTTGGGTTAGGTTACCTCGATTAACCGCGTGCACGAGCCGAGTGAGCGAAGCGAACGTGCCGCGGTAGCGGTCGGCGAAGTGCCAGACCGAATTGGTTTCGTTTTAGAAGTTTTATTCTCGGAAACAATTGCAGGGGCATTCATAATTATAACTACACAGAAAGAGTGACTTAGCGTTGCTCTATGGTTTTTATACATTTTAAGCAAACTTTAGTAAAAAAAGCGAAAATTGGTTTTAATTCGAAAGTAGCACTAAAAACACAGATTCCATGGCCTAAGAAACATAATACTAAGGCAGTAGTCTGTGCCATTGTTAAAAAAAAAAAAACAATGGTTAATTATTTTCTTATTTTATTTTATTGATTTTAATTGTTTTTTGTTGCTCGTGATATTGAAATGTTTTTAGTTTTTACGTTTTTATTTACTTTACTAAGAGTATAACATTGATAAATAATGTTGACAGTCTACTAGTTACTAAAAAGTTAAAAATGCGTCTTGTTATGTTTACCTCTTTTTACAACTTAACCTAAAAACTTAAAAGTGTTATATTTTTTTAACGGGGCATCTCCCTCAAAGAAATCTACTAGTTCATGCATCAGGGCTTCATTATCTATCAAATACAACAATCATTTATAATTAATTCGTGCGTCTCGATTCTAAAGCGTCCCCTATTTCTTTATTTACCTTATCATTTATTTTTATTTCCTCATCCAACAGCCTAGATTTTACAAATTCTAATGTTATGTTCGTGTTGATTGTTTCAATAGCCGTAATTACATACTCATAGTCCTCATTTAGTGACAATAATAGGTGGCATATTTTGTCAGTTTCATCTATTTTTGAGTCAACATTTTCAAGATCTCTTAGTAACTGATCAAATTTTTGAAAATGATCTTCTAGCTTCTCATTTTTTTGGAGCTTTAATGACAGTAATTTTTTCTTTAGTGAAAGCTTTGTAAAAACGCTTTTTCGTTGAAATACTTCTTGGAGTTTTTTTATCATGCCATGAGCGGTTAAACAATCCTGGACAAGGTGAATGTGTTTATCAGTTATACACTGTATAATAATGCTCTTGGCTTTTGCATCCTTCTTTTTGACCTCTTCATCCATTTTTAATAATGATTCGGGTTCCATTTCTAACAATTCTAGAACTTGTTTTTCGTCCAGCAACGCCCGAACTCTGAAATGCCAGGTTGCGAAATTGTCGCCGCGTAATTGTGGTAAATTTTGATTTGCCGACATTTTATTTTATATTTAGCACACTTTTTGTATTTGCCCATAACCTGTTATAATTGAAACACTTGATATTGTGCTAATTACTTTATTAACCACCAATCCTCCATATTGGATTTTACACAACACACGATTACAGAGTAATATGACCACAGACTGTGAGACACCACAGACTACTTAGGTTGGCAGATAAAGTACTGAATAAACAAAAATACCAAACCACATATTACTCCAACACAAATAACTGAACAGCGAAACCAATTAAAGCAAAAGCTATGAAAGCAATTGATGTAATCTTAATCATTAAATAATGAAAATTTCAAGAGTAACCGAAGTTTAAAATCAACAAAATTTATTTTAAGTTGGCTATTGAATTTTTATTATTTTATAGATATCGCAAAGGTTAAATTCCTTATTCGAACAATTGTCAACCTATACTTTGAAGAATTTTGACAATTCTGAGAACCACAGAATCTTTGATGGAATGCTATCTTTCAACTGAATTTCGGATCATTTATGAGCTATCTAGAATATTTGCTACTTGGAACTCGTACATTTCTAAAATAAACTTCCAATTTCATCACTATATTATGAATTATATATATTTCGGATATTAGTGGATCCTGGCTGTTAAAGTCGCTAGGTAAAAAAAAATATAAAATTATTTCAATGGTATAGTTAAGCGGTTTTTTTTTTTTTGGTTTTGCAACCCGTGGGCTTGTTTTTTTATTTTTAGTTTTTAATTCACGTTTTTTTTACGCAGTCGTGTTTTTTATTTTTTAACTATTTTTTTTTTATAAAATATTATAGTCAAAAACACTACTTGATTTTTGTTTGGCTTACATCGTGTCCTGAAAATTAATATAAACAAACAACCAAAAAGGTATTTTAAAGAACGTAACGAAAAGATGGTATTTTGGAAAAATGACTGTGACAACACTAATCATGCTGTCCCTGTCTCTTCCTTCTGTCATTTTGACCTTGTAAAATGGCTGTGTTATTATTGAAGACCCAGAACAAAAGAACCCAATGTGCAACAATGACAAATAATATTTATGATATATTCTAAAAGCTAATTTCTTAACGAATTAAATGAATCATTGTGTCCCGACCAGCAATCGAACGCGGTATATCCGCGTCCATATCCACGAACTTAGCCGCTAGACCACAGAGGTAGAATTGAGAGAGTTGGTTGTTGTGCGAATAACGAAGAAAATTTTAATAAATATCAGTATATTAAAACCGTGGTCTAGCGGTTAAGTCTGTAGATTTAGACTTAAAGGTACCGCGTTCGATTCCTAGTCGGCAATGATAATTTACTTTTTTATTTAAGTAGTGTTTACCGTAGTGCTTAAACTAAAGTGTCTTAATTGTTTTACCTTGTCTCCAATAAGCCACAAAAAGTGGAAAAGCCACAAAGCAATCTAAAAGAATTATTCGCGAGAGATAATTCAAACTGGAAAATACCCACTGGCAGTACATTAAACAAAGTAGCCGGGCGTGGCCTCTAAATTGAATTTAGAAAAAATATCGCTAGTTCAAACCATTTGGACAGTTTCCAGTGGGCGACTCTTCTCAACCAGGTATGTTACTTACTTTTCTCTTATATAATTTCTGTGGTGTCAAGGAAAAAGGAGATAAGTACAAAACTTAAACTTTTCACTAGAGGCAAATTAAGAAATAAAAATTTTTATAATTAGAAAATTGTAATTTACGTAATGTTCAATTTCATTAGTCGTATACTTTAGGTACGAGTCGTCTCATCTCACTATGCATAACTGAATTATTGGCGGTAAAAGCGCGATACTGAAATAACTCGATTGAATTCTTTTTACTCGTAGTTATTTATACATTTTAATGTTACGACTAGCCCCTTTATGTACGTAGGGATGTAAAATAAACTGTACAGTGTATAGACTCATCTCCTTATTGCATTGACGCATATGAATGTTTTGAACCAATAGGTGCAAAAATCTATTTTTTAATATTTTCGACTCATCTCATTTTTCCTTGACACCACAGATTTGACTTTGAGCCTATATTTCTCCTTGCGTCGTATTTCTTTATTAGTGAGGGTTGTGACCTCCCGATGAATTGGTGTGCGTCTTGATGATACAGCTAAATTTTAGGAGTATGGTAGATGATTGCGGGTGCATTAGAAATTAAAACAATTACTTAAACACCGCGTAAGGTGTTGGCTCGGTTGTAAGAACGCGTTCCTTAAATCCTATAAAGGTCGGTTCAAACCCTCCCGGCATGTACCAATGAGAAATACACTTTTCTTACGTACATTTGTCATAGATTTACAACACCACCGTTCCCGTGCCTCGGAGAGCAAGTTAAGCCGTCGGTCCCGGTTTCACTAATGCCAACTTGTGGAATCGTTAATAAATTGACATTATATCCTCGCCAAGCCGTCTGGCCAGCGTGGCGAGTGTAGCCCAAATTCTCCAGATATATGTTCTGGAAAATCCATCTCCAGTAGTGGAGGTCTAGGACACTGTGTTCTAGGGGCTGTAATGAATGAATGAATGTAATGAACTTAAACATACATAATAATAATTTACATACACAAATACCAATAAAATAAATAAATAATAATGCTCGTATATACATGTGACTATATTTATAATAGAACATTTATGTACGAATAGATAACAAATATAACACTAAAAATGTAATTGTTGTAATTTAGTAACTGTTTTATATATATATATATATAAAATAATGTCTGTGTGTATGTATGTTCCCTATGCATTTCAAAACTACTTGACCGATCGGAATGAAATTTTGGGAATGTGTTGTGTGAACATCTACGGGGCAGACCGACCGAGACCAAGCGGGAGCCAAAACTCCCTAGCTCTCTTATTATATATTTAATTACTAAATCGTTAATCTTAAGACTCCTGCGCGAGCCCACTCTGCGCTTGACTGCCGTCGAATACAAAAATAAAGCCAAGTCAAACCATTGACCGCTCCACGGTTAATCGACCTCTCCCAGCATAGTTCAGGCTAATATTAATACATACATACATACACATCTTCACGCCAGATCCCTTGCGGGGTAGGCAGAGACAATTGAGCGCCACTTGACACGATCACGACATACCTCTTTCGCTTCATCGACGTTCATCAACCTCTTCATACATGCCCTTTTGTTACGAAGGCTTTTTAATGCACCTTCAGTCAGTGTTTTATTTATTTGATCGTGATATGTGAGTCTCGGTCTGCCAGGGCCTCTTTCACCCTCAACTTTCGCATTATATATCTGGTTCGTCAATCTTTCTTTGCTCATTCTTTCAACATGCCCGAACCATCGTAGCATGCCTTTTCTTATTTTTGTCCCTATGCTTTCCTTTATACCAACCCTTTTCCGTATTTCGACGTTACGTATGCGGTCCGCCAATGTGACGCCGCATATCCGGCGCAGCGACCTCATTTCTACGGCATTAACCCTACTGTCATGCGTATTCTGACGTATCCACGACTCGCTTCCATACATCAGTGTTGGTACCAACATGGCATTGTGTATGGCGAGCCGAGCTTTGTCACTGACATTTCGACTGCCGATCAGTGACCCCAGGGCACCGTTAACACTATTTCCCGCGTTCACTCTACTTTCAACGTCCCTATCGTACTTCCCATCCGCAGTGAAAACACTGCCCAGATATATAATTTCATTTACTTGTTCTAGAGTTTCATCATCAATCTTTATCGTCAAGGTTGTCATCCTTCTTCTTTCAAATACTAGTACCTTAGTTTTTCTCGCATTCAAACGGAGTCCTTTTTCTGCACATCCCTCCTTCATTCTTGTGACTAGTGATTGCAGTTGTTGTTCGGACGATGCCATAAGAACAGCATCATCTGCATAAAGCAGGCAGTTCACCACTAGATCACTCATCTTTATCCCACAGTCACTCTCTCTCACTCTTTTTAGGCATTTGTCGAGATATAGAGTGAATAATCTAGGAGAAAGCACACAACCCTGTTTGACGCCCATTTGGGATTCAAAGCAAGGCGACATACCCCCCTCCACCCGCACACAAGCTTTGCAGCCCTTGTACAGGGACTGTATAGCTTGTAGCAGTTTGTCATTCACTCCATACTCCGGCAATATGTCCCAAAGCTTCTTTCTTACAACTCTATCAAAAGCCTTCTCCAAATCCACAAAAGCACAGAAAACCTTTTGGTTTAAGGCCAAAAACTTCTCTGTGACACTGCGGAGCGAAAAGACTTGGTCAGTGCATCCTCTTCCAGGTCTAAAGCCTCCTTGTGCCTCCCATAAAAGACCCTCAGTCTTCTCTTGCAGGCGTTTCGTGAGAATCTTGCCATACATCTTGCTCGCCAAACTGATCAAACTAATTGCTCGGTAGTTAGCACAGACCGGTATACCACCGTATTTGATCATTTCAGCGAGCACCTGATCTTTTCCCGCTGCTTTGCCACATTTCAGGCTTCTAATTGCCGATTGCAATTCTTGCACACTTATTTCCTCCTTAAAAGTGGACGTTGTAATTGTGGGTGGCTCTGGAGGTAAAGTACCCGTCGTAACGTCGTTAGGAGTCCCACTATCATACATCTCGCTAAAATATTCACTCCATCGCTGCAACACCTCATTTGTGTTTGCAAGAATGTTACCGCTCTTTGATTTCACTCTGTTCATTCGACAAGATGACAAGCCACCTTTGGCCTTCCTAACTTCCCTCCAGAAAAGTTTGGAGTTCTCCTTAAAGTTGCTTGTCATCCTATTTTCACCTATTTCCTTACATCTTTCACGCTTCTCCTTAACCAAAGATTTAGTCTCAATCTTGCAGCGATGGTACAACTCTTTTTTTTCTCTTTTCATACTTTCATTCATATTGAGCGAAGCAACGTAATCTATCCAAGCTTTCTTCTTTCTTTCTACCGAATCTTTTACCTCTTCATCCCACCAGGCGTCACCTTTGGTTGCTCGCTTTTTTGCTACTCCACATACTTCTCTTGCCGATTCTACCATACCATTTTTTAGATACTTCCAGCACTCTTCTACATCTTTGCTCACATCTTTCAAGTTGATAAGTTTATCTTTGACGCATTTCATATACTCCTCTTTCACACTATCATCTTGTAACTTTTCACTCTTTATTCTCTCTACTGCTGACAGATTCCCACCTGATCGCCGGTGGCGCCATTTTGTGAACAAGCCACTAATCCTAGTAATTACTAGGTAGTGGTCCGTTCCCAATTCTGGCCCACGATACGCCCTCGTATCCAGAATCTGCGTACGC
Source organism: Tinea semifulvella (assembly GCA_910589645.1). Taxonomy (NCBI): domain Eukaryota; kingdom Metazoa; phylum Arthropoda; class Insecta; order Lepidoptera; family Tineidae; genus Tinea; species Tinea semifulvella. The sequence goes on from OU342586.1 coordinate 12,314,347, forward strand.
AGTCTTTCATCAACTATTATTAAATCGATCATACTCTTTTCACTATTCATCGTTCTTGTATACATGTGAATATTTTTGTGAGCAAACATTGTGTTGGACACAAAAATATTCTTTTCTAGGCACACGTCAAGAATAAGTTTACCTGCATCATTTACTCTCCTATCTCCAAAATCACCTAGGACCGTTTCGTAATCTGCACGGCGTGTCCCCACCCATCCATTCAAGTCCCCACATAAAATAATATTTTCGTTCCCAACTGCCAAATCTAGAACTGTCCTGACCTGGTTCCAAAAATTCTCCAGTTCCTGCTGTGGGGCTGAGCTTACTGGTGCGTACACCACGGCTATAAATATTTTTTTTAGACCAGTTTTCAGACGAACCCAGAGTATTCTTGGGCTTTCCAGGCAGTACTCGTACATGCTGTCGGCCAAGCGTCCGGATAGTAAGATGCCCACCCCCTGACTACCGCGATCGCTGTCTCCCACTCCCGACCAGAGCGCGATCCCCCCTCCCGGCAAGTCCTGCATCTCACTACCCCTCCGCTTGGTCTCGGTCACGCCAATCGCATCCAACTTCATTTCATCCATCACATCTAGGAGTTCATTCATCTTATCTTTCATCCCTCCCCGGACATTCCAGGTGCCAAGTCGGCACTCAGTTGTCCTCAGTCCGCGTTTTTTGGGCCCTGCGTGATGGGTTGCGGACACCATCGCCGCTCCGGCTCATACTACTGCCTACCCCACATTACAATTTTATTATTATCATTATTACAAATGAGTCCTTGGCCTAAAATTATTATACATTATACAAATTTACAAATAAATTATAATGTCAAAAGAAAAACAAATTAGATTATTATATATGTCAAAACAATTACAATTATATTAAAATTACAAATAAACATTAAGTCAAATTATTTTATGTTTTAAAATGTCAGTTAAACAATATCTGGAGCCTAATTTATATTATTATTATTTTGTAGCGCCATCTAGTAGAGCTGTCGGTAACTCCCCGTTGTTCTCGCGTAATACAGTAATATTAATAATAATCAAATTCTTTATTGCATACAAAATATACAAAAGAAAAATATGTACATAGGCCAGCATAATATTATGAAGGTATTCTCTACCAGCTAACCTTTGGGAGAGTGAGAGATTTATATGATGGGTGTATGAGATTTTTTAAGTAAATGTAAATATATTAGAATAAATTATTACTTAAGTACATAAAAATATAAATACTTTATTTAATACATATAATATAAATTCGACCTACACAAATACTTATATACCTAAATACAATCTATATAATACTTATATAAATAAATAAACGCGACATTCAATGACTGTTAGGCGGTACGAAGTTCGCCGGGTCAGCTTTATTATAAAAATTATAATTAGATTATATTGTGCGAGCGAAAGTTCGCCTTTGTACATACTTTTAAGTAAAGTGCACAAAGTATTTAATAATAATAATAATAAACTAGTATAGAAAGAAAAACCACAAACGAGGACATGGACGTCTTATTGTCTTGTGATTAAATTTTCTTATAATTTGTCGTATTTAATTTTCTGTCTAGCGAGCCAGTCTCTTGAAGTTCATTGTTTGGCACAGGTAGGGACAAACACTGCGAGTTCGGCTAATGTAAAAACTTTACCGTACGCGAAAGCTATTTTGTTCAGTGGCATAAAATACAAACGACTCCTATGAAGTTAAGAGCTCCTTAGGCAGCTCTTAAACTGTTCAAAATTAAAGCAATTGATTACGATTGACGCCTTCAAATGGCGAACGTACTTTGTAAAAAGCTATTTAAATAAATACTAAACAAATCGCTTTTTAGAGACTAGGATAATACCAGGATATATTTTTTTATTCGTGTCAGTGCGTGTGTAGACGCGGAGGTGAAGGTACGATTCTTGGTCAGACACAATAATTTATTTATCATATTTCTCGAGTTTAGTACGAGCTTACCACTTGTCATGATAGGCTAGTAATGTTGGCTAAATGTGAACCTGCTTCTTTTAAAAATAAAGCATGGTTTGTGACCACCCCGCCAAAGATACGGTCGTGATGATGCTTTTACTAACAAAATTTTTTTTTTTTTTTTGGTTGGGTAGAGAGAGAAGTAGAATGGTGGATGGTGAGCGTATTATCGCGCAATAGAAAAAAAGGGAGGCCTCCTTTTCTTAAACCAGCCAATTGTCGGTCGCAAGCCCGAGACACCATTCTTCTCATCTCTTACCCACACACGATGGACCCGGCATCCGCACCCGCACGGTGAATCCATGGAATGCTTAGAAATTTGTCTTCTTCTTACACAGGCAACACTGAAGTAATTATTTATGAGCGGCATCAAATATAACGACTCCTGTGAAATTAGGAGCTTCATAGGCTGTGTTTTTACCAAAACGAAATCTCGGATTTCCTAAATCCCTACTCGAAACGGTATTCTCAGTTGTAAAGTCTCCAAACCTCGAAACGCATAAAAAATAGTATAAACAAAAAGGTTACTACAAAATAGATTGTATTTTATTGTAGTAGAAATTGTACAAAAAAACAACTGAAACAGACGTAAGCTCTCAAAATTAAGCGCAAATGCAGATACCTACCTACTGTACATTAAAAGTATGCTAAAAAAGCGCCAGGTGTATATTAAGTCGCGAGCTTCATCCGTGGTCTACCAACCAAATTGAATTTAAAAAATATTACTCAGTGCGGGGCACTTGGACACCCTCCAAAACAGAGAACCGTCTTGGACATAAATTGTGAATGCATTATTATATGCGACGGTAGCGGATTATATGCCACTACCTTACTGTAAATGTTTTTGCGGTTAAATCCATAATTTTAAACGCGGATATACCGGGTTTGATTCCTGGTCATAGTACATTTTTTTTAAATATATTTGTGATATTTTTCGAGTTTTACACGCTAGTAACATCGTCGAGCTTGCCACTTTTCATGGTAGACCTGAGCTCCTTAAAAGAGACACAGTTTTTGTCGCCTTACTGTAGAAAATATTCACTAGATCGTTACAGTTTTACAAGTTTAGAATGGCATATATTATTGACACTCTCTCTGGTAAGTGGCACGCAAGATACATTAATGTTAGCAACTGGAATAAGTCCCTTGTCACTGAAATCAGTCCCTAACACTATGCCGGCTTGACTACAATTCGAGCCTGATCTTGATACGTGTGGATACACTTTACTGGATACTTTCCCGCCCCGGCAGACTGGGCATATTACCACCATCAAAAAATGTTGTCCAAATTTGTATGGAAACTAACCTCTGTGGTCCAGAAGTATATTATACTTTCTATACAGAGGTTAGGGTTCCAATAATTTTGTTAATTGCCTGTAATATATTGTTATCCTGTTAACACTTAAGATACATTGATGTAACAGTTATAAGGCAATTTTTGTGAAGAAAATAAATTATTATTATTTATTATTATCAGTCCGCCTTCCACCTATTTGTTGTTATATTACATATATTAAAAAGCCTTAGAAACAAATGGGCATTTACCTATGAAATGGTTGATGAATGTTTACTAAGCGAATGATATATCGTGATACTGATAATTTGCGCTTCATTGTCTCTTCCTACCCCGCAAGGGATCTGGCTTAAATATATGTATGTAAATTTACGTAAATCTAAGTTTATAGTATATTTTTAGAAAATAATCTCGTTACTCACAACTTTATTATCATTAACTATGTTATTTTTATTATAATGCCGAGCATAGTATCCATTATCCGTCGCGGCTAAAAGGTAATAAAACACCGTTCATTTCGTATAAAAGCTGAACCATAATCCTCTCACAACGGGTGCAGCAGGGTGAGCGCCCGACGAAGAGATGTGGTCTCATTAGGAAAACCAAGGTACACATTACACACTCATATACCGCAAGATTCACACAAAAACATCCACTTATTTTTGTAACATACAAACTTGTTTCTGTACAAAATTCATGATCGTTTTTTTGTAGAGATTATGATCGCTTTTCGCTTACAACTCCTATCCTATTTTACAACTATATTATAATGTTTAATGGAAAAAAACCGGCTCAAATCATTCCAACAATGGGTCCCGACTATTAAAGTCGCCATGTTCCACATTAGAATTTATGATATGTATTTTTTGTTTAAGACGGAAATGATACGAACCACGGACTGAAGGGCCCAACCCGAGTTGTCGTCCGCATGCCCGACTCACCGTGAGGCCTCAAAAGGAGACCTCAAGGCGTCTACGGACTAGAACCCTATAAACCGTTTCTCTTCACTGTTGGCTCTGTGTCAAGCTAAGTCTGAGTCATGGCTACTAAGTGAAGGTACTCGTTCGCCGCGTTAATGTCAAGTGGCAAGCTCGTTGATGTCTCGAGCACACAAAACTCGAGAAATATCACAAAAAAAAAAAATGTCTCCCGACTAGTCTCAATCCACGGACTTAACCGCTAGACCACGGACGCAGTCATAGATAAGACATACGACTATTATCATAATTATTATCTACCAACAACATTACATTTTAAATAAAGCTTTTACTGAAATAAATTTATTATGAAATGCATTATGTAAGTATAAAACAAATCCTATTAGCGGTGCAGCATATTCTCCGGAAAACACTTTTAAAGCGACATTTTCCACCAGCCTTGTTAATGAATATGTAAACACGCGTAAAATAAAGTAGAAGAAAACACGAAAGTATTATTATCACTAATACACTATTTGCCTCCGTGGTCTAGCGGTTAAGTCCGTGGATTTAGACTCGGAGGTACCGGGTTCGATTCCTGGTCGAGTCACAATAATTTATTTGTGGTATTTCTCGAGTCTGGTATGCTAGAATATACGCTGCAATAGATGATCCCCTACATGAGTGCACCAAGAAAGCTGCGGTCCGAGAGGGAGTGGCGACGGTTTGTTAAGGGTGCCACTAGCACTCAAATGGCGATCACGAACACTCTGCCAAGAGTGTAGCCACTAAGTGCACCTGATCCGATGAAGGGTAGACTGCCCCTCCAGGCAAAGATTTCGGCTCGGTCTGCTGCGCGGAACCTCAGGGTTCTGTCTGAGGCTATCAGAGCTATTTATTTATAAAGCCTATATCCGCAGCTTACTCACGTATGCCGCGCCGGCCTGGTACGCTCTCACCTCAGCTACGCTGTGAGCTGAGCAGGGGCAAAAGTGCAACAAAATCTGATTCTCCGTACCATTTTTAGCGCCTCGCATTACGTGAGGAAAGATATAATCCATAGGGATATGCGGATGGAAACACTGGACGAATTCGTGCGTCGTCTGGAGGCTGGTATGTTCGCGCGCAAAGAGGCGACAGATTTTCCACTTGTGAGAAATCTGGCCCCCTGCACGCCCGTCCGCCGGACGCCAGACAATGCTACGCGTGTCACCTGCTCCATCCAATCACGAAGTCGTAATCGCGGCCTGGCGGCGGGCCACGCTTGTATACTTCAACATTTAATGGTTACCCTATGCCCTGACCGTAGTTACGGAAAGCGAATGCAACTTCTTTAAGAAGGCAAACATCTTGACACAGATTCCCTCTCACCCCTGAGGGGGGTGTGAGAAGACCAGTTAGTAGTGGAGTAATTAGAGCGAAAAGTAGTGAAAATTTTTGTAGGCTTGGGGCCTACGTTATACGGATCATGGGATTTTAACAATCACGTTTAGCCTGACGCATTTTAAAGTAGGAAAGTTATTTTTGTATATTAATAAATTTAATCTGTGGCTTAACTGAATATGTAGCAGAAATATAGGAACGACGTGTATTTACATAATATACCTTCAAGAGTCGCCCTTGGTCGGTATAAACTGCTTACCTGTCGTTCTAACTCCAAAACATACCCGAGTCTGAGCGCTATAATCTATGATGCTATGCTGATGATGAACTTTATTGCACAAAGTACAAAGGCGAACTTAATTCCCGTATACATTTTCTGACAGCCAAACCTTGGAGACAAATTATAACAATTATAGATGCAATGAAGGAAATATTAATAGTAGGATAAATTCGACATAATTATAACTACTTAAATAATATACGTTTATATGTACTGTAATTTCAATATAATAAACAATAATACATACACAAAAATATACCTAAACATACATATATACACTTATTAACATTGTTGAGAGCTATTTAGAAGATGTAGATAGACGAACTATTTGAACGAAATCTGGTAGACGCTTGTCTTAGATTGTACCATAAATTTAGAATTAGCATTTCTTTACTTACTACTAAATATGCATCGTGATGGTATCGGTTGGGTATAATTTGTACGTGCTGTCATTATTTTTCAACTCCTAAGCATACCTGAGTTGGCGTTATAATCGGGTATATTTAGGACGCCATTAATATTTACTAATAAATATACATTCGAAACCGCCAAGTATCCTTAAATTCGTGCAATATTATATTTAGAAGTGGATTATTTCAACATAGTTCCTCCTACATTTACGCAAGATTGTCTGGACACTGGGTTCACTAGTAGGTACATTTAGAAGTATTCGCTTTACTCGTTTTATCTCTATCCATATACAAAGTCCACCAGGCTAGTGACGTCACCGGCGCGTCTCCATAAGGTATATTATGTAAATGCACAGAACCTACTCCTTTGTTATTATCTTTACCAGCAAAAGTATAATAGGCCAAATTCTTCAGAAATAATGCAAAGCAATTGTAATAGAAAAGAAGAAAAACATACAATATGAACCATTTATTGACAAGCTTGTGATTGTCGATTTGTAAAAGTTCCAGTAAAGTCGACTTGATTCCTGACAACCTAAAGCACCAAAGAAAAATGTGCAATATTACATTTATACTTACCAAACTCAACCATATAAACCTTCACATAATGCTCTAGATTTTGCCAAAATAGAGCGGTAATAAAGGTGTAAATTGTTGGAATGTTATGTACCTAAAGTGAACTATGAATCTCTTAGCAACCCATTGTAACATCCTGACGGCTGTAACATTGTAAAATACAGCACAATGCACTAAAATTTGTATACCTACAGCAGCACTATTTACTTTGAACAATTCCTTACATATTTTAATGAGGGGGAGGCTTGTAAATTCTTGTCTCGTACTTCTTTTATAATTCGCTCCTTTGTTTTCGAATTCTGAAAGCTTATGGATTTTGCAAGGAAACTCTTCCAATGTTATTCTTGCGAAAAGTTATTAACTTTTCATGTCTGATGTTTTTGCAAGTTTCGTACAAAAGGGATACGTAACATTAGGGAAACATAATATTAGTTAGTGCAAGTACATTAACTGCTGTTACACATAATATAATTTAATTTTGTTTATTAAATTAAAACTTTATTACTTTATACTAAGTACAATACGAGCTTAATGTCGCTAGACATTCTCTGACAGTCAATCTTTGGGACAATAAAAGCATAGCTTAAATCCGCGCGTTGTCCTCGGCAACGATACTAGCAAAACACCAAATGATAAAAACATGGTTTTATCTGGAAGGTCATTCAGTGGAGGAGGTCTTGAATTATTGTCTTATCCTGCCTCTCATTCATTCATTTTGTTTAGGTAAATAATCATTAACCTATTGGTTTTCACTTATTTTTTTTTATTTATTTTTTTCTTTTACTTTTGCTAGTCACAGTTCAATTGCACTATTAATTTAAATCTAATTACTATATTTTACTCTTTTTCTGTTTTAATTGTATTGTCTAAATAATATAAAATCTCTTTGGCTTGTGTTCCACTATTGCTACTTTGTTTATATGTTTAATATAATAAGCTGTGATTAAAAAAAAAAAAAAAAAAAATGGTAATAGGTGGTAGGCGGACTGATGGTGGTAATTTTCCCAATCTGCCGGGGCAGGGAAGTATATAAATTAAATTTATATATATTTAATTCAATTCAATTCATTTATTCATCATAAGGTACATAACGTAACGTACACTTGATTTTCAAATCAAATCAAAATATTTTATTGTGGGTCATAGGTTTTTAGTATAGGTTTTGTACATGTTGTTATAATGGTCGCTATGTCCCGTCCATTGAACATAAAATAATTATTTAAACATTACAAAAAGTTTTTACATTGTTGTTGATGGGTGATGGTAAGGGGCATGCTAATTGTTCCTCTCATGTTTCGGAAAGATAGTCTGCGCTGTAGTAGTCATGTTTTCAACTTCTAGATTTTGTCAGCTATACTATTACCAGTTCACAAATCCTGGCAGGATAAAGGGCATGGCAAAAGATCGAACATTAGTGCAAAGAACAAAGAACAGCCATCGTCATTACCAAATTTACTATATAAATTAAAAACGACCTAAATGCTGTAAAAGTGAGCTTTGTCAGTTACTATTCGTGTACTGTAACTGCCTCCGTGGTCTAGCGGTTAAGTCCGTGGATTTAGGATTTAGACTCGGAGGTACCGGGTTCGATTCCTGGTCGAGACACAAAAAATATATATTAATGTTAATAAATACATTTAATTAATATTTAATTTATTTGTGATATTTCTCGAGTTTGGTACGCTGGCGACATCGACGAGCTTGCCACTTGTCATGACTGGCCTATAGTAAAGTTGGCTAAATGTGAATCCGCTTACTTATAAGCGTTGTTTCTGACCACCCCGAAAGGGAAACGATCGTGATGAGACTACTAAAATAAAGTCTATTAGGATCCAATAATTAGTAGATATATATACGCCTGTCCAAAACATCTACATAAACACATTTTATAGTTTCTTCTCTTGAACTGAGGTGTGAACTAAAAAAGGAATTTTACGTACAATTTGTTCAAAACTCACAAGGAAACCAGTCTTCTGTCAATAATAAAAGTGCTTAGCGAGTTGGTGTTAATGCGATTTAGCTACTTTTATCATAATTTGTCCGCTTGTTTTCTTGTCTCCATTTGCCTTGCTTTTTAGTTCTTTACGACATTTATGAGCAATGTAAACACAAGCATTTCATTTTGCTTTTGTACTAAGTTTTATAAAAGAAAATACATTAGTTACATATAAAAAAACACTAAGCCGGGTTGCACCAAAGCAAAGGCTCTGTATTTTTTTTAAATTCAATTTGATTGAAGTTAAAAATAACGTAAAATGCATCGAGATTTATTTTGACAGATTCGTTGGTAGCTAAGGCAGATCTATAAAGTGTGTTCGACTTTTCCTAGCAAACGTTTTTACAGTTATACTAAGATTACAATTTAAGCAGAAAAAACCCTTTATTTTAGTTTAGGTGTGTAAAATGTTTAAAACATCATCAAGACAAGTCTAGTACTAAAGGACTTCATTGATACGAAAACTACATAATTGCACAGTAATCTATAGTAAAAATATCATTAGTCTTATCAATAAAAGTATCGAAACTACTATTTACATATATTTTATCAACAAGTAGTACAAATATAGCCCAAAATGGATGATGTCATTTAATAAATTATTTTGTCTCGAACAGTGCCCATCATCGTTCTCCGCGTCTGAATCTATGGTTTCCACAAATTCAATTCAATTCGTTTATTTTGTAGGACAAAAAGAGATGTATTCTGCACTTTTACACGTAAATTTTTACAATATTGATATAAAACAATATCATTTTATAGTACATATTGTTGAATCTGGAGCAGTACATGATAACCATCATTTGGGAAGAGAAACAATAAAATAATAAAAATAACAAAATTACTAATACAAATTAACATTATAGCTGCTGTAGATAGGCATTGTCACACTATAAGCTAAGACAGACACAATAAAAAAAAATATAAATGTCAATGTCAGTACGAAGAAAGTACAACTCTTGGTTATTTCATATTTTTTTCTGGCCTACGAATTGTTCTGTTGTTTTTCACTTAAACCTGATAACTAATTAAATCATTATATCGGTTGTAACAACAAAAAAAACAAATACTTTAGATCCAGATTTAGGCTAAGATAAGTTACAAAAATAATTGACATGTGACATTGTGCCTGCCTGATGGTTAGCGGTACAAGAATAAGTCACTGAATACGATTCGTTAAAAAAACTGAAGGTATTTCTCAGTAAGGGTTGGCTACAAAAGATAAATATTTTCATAGTGGTTCAATGGATTCGAGAATTGAATAGGACACAATAGCTCGGATATCAGAGCAGTTTGCTTAGGACGGCAAGTCATTCTCTCCCATCAATCCCTCGCTCCGTATTTGTTGAATTCGACAAAATCAAAGTGTCCTAACTCAAACACTATTATGCTAAATTTAAACTAATTTATTTACAGTTAATTGGACTCTACAGTATACTCTATATTAATAATAATATTAATATATCTTTATATTAATATATATATATATATTAAATTGACAAAATATAGTCGGGATACTCAAGTCCAATAGCTAAAACTGGAACTAAAATTGACAGCTGTCTTGTAGTTTTACAGTAGTGAACAATAATTAGGGTTACAAGGATATTGAGTTTTGCCTAAATTAATGGATCAGAATTACGAGTATCATATATTTTTTTGTATTATATATGTAGTACAACTCAGCGTAAGTATCTAATGACACTTGTACAAATCAAGTTAATATTAAAATAATTAGGCGCCATGCAGCCACGTCTTAACTTATTTGGTAAAAAAATATTGACTTTTTCCAATGTTAACTTCTGTTTTATTAAAAATATCTAAATACATATTATCATTGATTGTAGCTTATACACAATTAGATATAAACGAAAATTATTTCAAGTTTACATTACGGGGAATTGAAATAATATTATTTTGATTGAATGTAGGGAAAAAAATCCATTGGTATCATTTTAAAAAGCTACACAAGCGCCACGGCTATAGAACTTGAGTGGTGGTCAAGACTCTAATAAGGTCTGGATTAATAGTCGTTGCTCTGCCAGTACTTAGCACGAGACATTGCTTAGAACTGTCAAAGTGTCAGTTATTACTCCAGGATTGATTAAAACCCAAATGTTAACAACCCACCTATAAATGACACTTTTTTTTTAGAAGAAAAATCTTCAATGTTGTGTTTCTATGAGCAAAATAAAAGTTGATGATGATAAGGTGAAGTTATGGATGCATTATGTAATGTCAATAACAAAGTAAATTGTGTTTTATTTAAATAAGCTGATTTATGTCAAAATTATGTTTGAAGATCATTTGAGTGAGTGGATTCGAATTCCTGGTCGGGACACAATAATTTACATATTTAATTTATTCGTGATATTTCTCGAGTTTGGTATGTAAGAGACATCGACGAGCTTGTAATGATGGGCCTATAGTAAAGTTGGCTAAATGTGATTCCATTCATTAAATGTGTGGTTTTTGACTGCCTCGAAAGGGATACGGTCGTAATAAAACTTTACTTGTGTATTAGTTTATTATTTTTTATTTTTAACTTCTCTTATATTTTCTTTATTAGGTAGGTATTAATCACAACCAAGAGTCCTAGACCTCCACTGTTGGAGATGGGTCTTCCAGAAATTTCTGGGATTTTGGCCTACACTCGCCATGCTGGCCAGACGAGTTGTCAATATTAATTTTCAATGACAATTTATTAACGATTTCACAAGCTGGTATTAGTGGAACCGGGACTGACGGCTTAACGTGTTCTCCGAGGCACGGGAACGGTAGTGTTTTAAAGCTATGACTAAATACGTGGCAATAGTTATTATTGATACATACCTACTTAAAATCCCTCCCCACTCTTCCAGCAGATATTCAGATTTCTTCACAGTATCTGCAGCTCACCAGTGGAACAGACTTCCTCTAATTATCATACAGGCACCATATCTTAAAATATTTAAAGAATTATACAAATACTTACTTCACAAACAGAATAAGTCGCCATAACTTACTTATTATATATATATATATATATACGAGTATATATTTATTTGTTTATTTAGGATAGTTATCTATGTATATTATATTGCATATAATAAGTACTATATGTATGTAATTAATTCGTGTTTTATATAGTAATAAATAATTTTAACTATCTATTTTCTTCGTAACCTTCTGCACCCGCTGCAGGTTAGTTGGTTGAAAATGCATTTACGGCATAGTTAAGAATTTATTATTATTATACTTGCCGAACCCGCCTTTTCAGGATGTTAATGATTTAGGATGTTCTAACAACCGAGCCACCGCTCATAATAGGTAATACTTTGCTTTTTTCCAATTTTTGTTGTAATAAACTGTATTATTACTATATTATTATTATTATTTCCATGTCCCCAACCATAAATAATGCTTGTGAAAGCAATAGCAAAGCAAATCAAAGTTTGATGTATTAATCGAAACTTAATTTAAAGTTACACTAAAAATAGTCATTAAACGAACTCTAATTAACATACTACTCTTTGACATTTTAACAGCTAAGCTCAGTTTCCTATATCCAAAACTAATTAAGCGTTTTTCATTACAGATCAGGTCAACACTACGCTTCAAGCTCCGATCAGGTAGGCGGTCCTGAACACTTTTTAAAATACTTTTTTTATTAAAGTGCCAACGTTTTAAAGTGAAAAGCTCTGTCAATTTAATTACGACACTTGCTATGCATGGAAGTAAATTACTATGAGAGATTGAATATTCATTTTGTGCTACTATAATTTTATAAATGCGAAAGTTTGTAAGGATGGATGAATGTTTCAGTGATTGCTGCTTTTTTACCTGACTGCGCGACGCACAGAAGTGTTATTTTTATCAGCCTATGTATGTAGTATGTATGTTCCTTTGTTACACTTTGGAGAACAAACGCGTAAGCCGAATTTGATGATTCTTGGGTCAACCGATTCGTCTTAATAATGCGCGTGTCACTGAACATGGCATTATTTATAAATGCGAAAGTTTGTAAGGATGGATGAATGTTAGAGTGATTGCTGCTCTTTTTACCTGACTTCGCGACGCACAGAAGTGGTTTTTTTATCAGCCTATGTATGTAGTATGTATGTTCCTTTGTTACACTTTGGAGAACAAACGCGTAAGCCAAATTTGATGATTATTGGGTCAACCGATTCGTCTTAATAATGCGCGTGTCACTGAATATGGCATTATTTATAAATGCGAAAGTTTGTAAGGATGGATGAATGTTTGAGTGATTGCTGCTCTTTTTACCTGACTTCGCGACGCACAGAGGTGTTTTTTTTATCAGCCTATGTATGTAGTATGTATGTTCCTTTGTTACACTTTGGAGAACAAACGCGTAAGCCGAATTTGATGACTCTTGGGTCAACCGATTCGTCTTAATAATGCGCGTGTCACTGAACATGGCATTAATTATAAATGCGAAAGTTTGTAAGGATGGATGAATGTTTGAATAATTGTCTTTTTTTTAAGTAAGTATTTTTTGTTATGTACGACTAACTACGAGTATATTTGTTCCTTTGTGGCACTTATCCTCAGGTTAATTGAATAGTCCTAATAATGCGTGTGTCACTGAACATGGTTTTAAGTAAAGAACAATGGCGAGATATTAATAAATTTTTGAGCATCTAAAACCAGGCTTATAATAAAACTTATTTCGAAAATTGTTTTTTTTTTACATAATATTAATATTATCTCAAAAGGAATTTAATATATTGTTAGATATATCCGTCACTTTCGTTCAAAAAGCAAACTATAGTGTTACCATTGTATGAAATAAATTTTATTCGCATTTCACACGTAAAATAATGCTTTATTTTGTAATGGTTACTTTAGATTAAAAATATATTTATAAAAAATAATGACTTTTCCCAACGACGTAAAAACTCAAATTAAATGACTATATATATAAAGATATCTTTATCTCTCAGCTTTCTATTAAAATCTGTTTTAAATGCTCCGCAGTTGTTCTCGAGCTCTTTTCATATTTTTTTAATATTGCAAAAGAATTTGCAAATTTAATTCAAGTAAATTCATGTATGCTCTTCATTGTTCTTTTAGTAAGGCGACAACCAGACGCTATTTTCTGGAAAAGAACAAAATAAATTGACGAACTATGTGGAGTGATAGCTTTACAGATTTAAATAAAAGTTTTTTCAGAGCAGAATCGTAGATGGTAAGCGTCTTATTGCGTAATAATAAGTGGAGGCCTCTTTTGTAAACCAGCAAGCCCAAGACACCATTCATCCCTCTCTTTTATACACACCATAAATCCGCCACCCGTACGGTGGATCCATGAAATGCAATTCTTATACCTAACAGTAATATAGTTTACTAGCTGTTTGACCAGGCGGCGCCGGCGTTGCAGTGTAATATAGTGGTCAGCAAAAAAAACTCCAGTTCGCCGTAAGGTCAAATGTCATGCTTAGATATTGACATCATATCGAAACCTCAATTCCAAGGAACAATTTACAAAACAAAGACATTATCTGACCACGACATTTTTTTTTTCATTTCTATATACCTACCCGTATGTTTTGTACAACCCAAGGCTTGATAATGACTATAATATCTAAACATGATATAAACGGCCACGTAAAGTGTTTTTTTGTGACTGTATTACACGCGCAATGCCGGGTCAAACAGCTAGTCGTAATTTAAATTTGCTTTTGCCACAAATACTTCAAATTGGAATACTTACATCTCGCCGACGCCTGCCATGTGTGCGATAATACTTAATCAAAATTTCAATTAAATTTTCGTAATACTTACCTTTCATCGAACGACCGCCCTCGGGACAGACAATGCCGAAATTAACACGTTTTAATTTCAATCGATAGACGATCCAACTAAATCTATCGTAGTGTAAAATTAATTTCAGTTTGGAGTTTCGTGCAGGTTATGATAACATTTCATGAACATCTATATAAGTAATCTTTTAACGACAAAGTGTTATTTATAGAGTGTAAACCACGGACGTAGGAAAGGACTGTTTAAAAACATAAACTTTAAAAAGCCGGACTTTTGGGTCCCAAGCCCAGATCAAAAAAAGTATAGCTTATAAAATATAAACAAATATTTCAATATCACAACTGCCTTTCTTGTTGTTGTGAGCGTTAAACTCACAGAAACATGCAAATAAAATATAAGTAGGTATTGAATAATTACCTGTAAAAAGTACACAAATTTTACGGTTATTACGCCACGTCACTTCACAGTAATTAAACCAATAAATAAATGCTTATATACGCGAAAAATATGCAGAACGCTCGGATTAAATCACCCCGATTTGGGACGATGCTACCAAAAAATGTTGGCGTTGCGGTGCGTTAGGTTTTTTTTCGTGCTCTCCCTTTCTAGCACATGCTGTTGCGCTATTTGCGGAAGCAACGTTCCTAGATACGATAGATGGACATAAAGCTGAACGGGCCGGACGCAGACATATTTGGCCGGATAAGAAGTCAAAAAGCCTATCATCGTTCGACTTTATCCGGATGGATAACGAAGCTCGCTGGGATTTAGTAAAAAAGTGCGTGCGCGCAAGCGTTTTGGAAGAGAATTATCACAGCCCCTATATAGAAGTATTGAAGGCAAAATCCTTAATTCACTGCTGAAGATGAGCCTTACATTTTACTGGAGAATTTGGCGTTTTCTAGCCAAGCTGGCCAGATAGGTTAGAGAGGGATGAAAGAAGATAATCATGATAAATGTTCTAAAGGATATATTCTAAGGTAATTTCGTAAATCAAACAATTTTATTTTCATTAGTAGCGATATACGAAAAAGTTGGTTAATTGTAATAAATGAGTTAGTAAACACAGCAAGTCTTCGAGTTTCTGCGGCCATTTGTCTCGGCCGGCCCATCTCTAACCGACATAAGTAATGGGATTCCGGCCAGTTTGTAATTTAGAAAAACGATTCCTCCAAAAGGGGATAGACATTTTTAACACTTCGTAATAGGAAAACCTTTTAAAATTATTGATATAACTTCTTTACTAAATGATTTGGTTATTGGGTAACGTAATATACTTATAATTGTATAAATGGATAATAGACTATTTTATTTTAAATTCTTTATTGCACTAAAAATTGTACATAGGCAGGCTTAATGGTCAGGCTTTTTCAAACAACCAACCAAGAGTGTGAAAAAAATATTTATAGGTGCGAATTTATTATGATAAACTGCATATAGGTATATATAATATATAAAAGAATACATATAAACACATTTATACATTATATATACATAGTTATATCTATAAAATAACAAAAGAAGCGCACACAGATGAACAGTAAATGATATATCAAAAATACAAAAAAAATAATTATTGATTTAGTTAGACAATACTATTTTGCTTGTTTAACAAAGAAGATGGTAAGTAAGCGTTCAAAAATATGAACGAAGTGAGCCTGTCAGACCGTCAGTTTGGTCTGACAGGCTCACTTCGTTCCGTCAGGTTGGTACGAGCGGATGACACAGTAAACGAAACTGATACTTATTTTTCGTACATTTGTCATATACACAACACCACGCCCCATTCCTGTGCTTCGCATTGCACATTCGCTGCGCCGGCGCTGGTTCCACTAATACTAACTTGTGAAATAGTTAAGAAATTGACGTAAATAATAACATCACACCTTTGCCAACCCATTTAGTCAGCAGTGTGGCATGGCGCGTTGGTGGCTCGGTTGTAAAAACGCGTTCCTTAAATTCTCCAGATATATGTTTTGGAAGGCCCATCTTCAGCAGTGGAGGTCTACGACGCTGTGTTCTAGGGGCTGTAATGTGGCATGAGAAGACCAAATTCTCCAATAAATATATTCAGCAGCGGAGAACTAAGAATCTGTATTTTATTATTATTATTACAGCCCCTAGAACACAGCGTCCTAGACCTCCACTGCTGGCCAGATGGCTTGGCGAGGAATTTAAAGAACCGTAATTATGATTAATTACGCTATGTATCTAATAAAACATGCTTTTTTATTCTTTTACATGAACTTAATCCTACAACAAACACCTTGTTGCAGGTTTTCATTAAAATTTATTTTGTAATGTAGGTACTTTACACGAAGTCTTTTGTAGTGCACGTGTGAAATCGGTCGTGCTGTGGTAACCTTTGAGAGCAATCCCATTAGCTAATTATCTGATATAAATGGCAATGAATACAGATCTATTGTTTCAAGTTTGTACCGCGTTTTGTGCATAAGGATCGTATAATTAAAGGTACATGAATCTTTATTGCATTGTGCACACCAATACGCTTTCATGTTAATCTTGCATTCTAACTTTTAATTCGTTATCAATGTCGTCAGATGCATGGAGTTTTTCGTCAACATTTTATTCATCTATTTAAATACTTTATTATTTAATACAAAAGGCGTATGTGTCTTTTACGTCAAGTTTAGGCATGGCAAGATTAAAACACAAATAAATTAAAATAAATGGTTTAACGCTCGAACGCTCAGCATGCGCTGTCGTCGAACTAGTTTTAGGGCATATTTGCTCTGTTTGCTCGGGCATGCGTCAGACAGAGGAAGACGCAAGATGAAGATGAATCTGCGCGCATGAGTGTGGACAAAGCTAATGAAAGATAACAAACCGCTTGTGTTCGCGTATTCATGTACATCCAATAGTCGCCTTTATTTCAGCTAACCGCAAACATGCGATACACAACACTATAATACAATCAATCAGATAATTCGTTTTGAATGTTAGTACGTAGGTACATGGTTAATAATAATTTTATTTAACAACTGACAATCAAATAAATATTATAGTACTCGTACAAGATCCGTTGAAGAGCAACCTTCACCGATGGGTTATCTGAATGAAATCAACGTTTTTAATTCTCGTAGTACAATTATATACCTTTTTTTTTCAAATACTACGACGATGTTTATATTATTATTATCCTTATCAAACTTCACCTACTTAAATATATTTTGGAATAGTCTAGACTATTATTTCATTTATTATCGCAACATTGTAACTATTTATATTTATAATTTCGAGATCTATAATTAGATCCAATGTTACATAGTAAGTTTATTGGCTGCAGTGCAAACTCTCTTCAGTCGGAGCGGTTTATTTAGGATCCAATAATCGAGAGTACACAAGCACAAATAGAGATTAAATTGGTCCATTCAAGCCACTGGACCGGACAGCACATTTCACTGGAATAAGATTAATTTCCCCCTAAAAATCAAAGCTTAGCTTTATCTACTTTAGGTACTTAATAATTATTGTTTATACACTTTATTGCTTTCATGGTCTAGCGGTTAGAATTAATTTCATTTAATTTATTTGTGATATTTCTAGAGTCTGTTATGCTAAGAACTTGTCGTGATGGGTGGAAATCCGCTTCTTTAAAAACGTGATTATTGACGTTGAATTTTCATCATTATCAGACTGTGTCTGTCCTCTGCTACAATGGATATAGGGTTCGCCATTTCACATGATCTTCAACCACCCTAATCTAGCCCCTACCAGAGATCTTTTACTGGTTATCTGTATATCTTTCAGGGAGTCGTATTCTGCTCCTCCCCATTGGTGGTCTCCATTTCAGAACCTCTACTTTAACGAAAAACGGTTCTACGACAGACATATCCGGCCTATTGCCACTCCAGTTTAGTAATGTTGAATGTAGTGTACTGTTAGTGTTCACGTCTTTCATCCGTACGACAATACTGTACGACAACTTACGTCTTCTAACAATGTGGTGTGTCCGATAAGAATATTCACTTTTTATATAACATTAAAAGAGATTAATTAATTTGGCAATGCACTTCTACGTATTATTCTCCCTACGTTTATTGTAATGCCAATAATCGCAATCCACGATTTTGATGATTTAAAAACCGAATCAGAATACTGTTTATTTAATAAACAGTATAATATAATATATTTAATAAGTCCAATTTATTAATGATGATTGTATATTAATCTGTCTGTCGACTCTCGCTGAGCCGCGCTGTGGGCGGGTGGTATTAAAAAGTAAATCTGTCATTGTAACAAATAAGTTAATCTTTTAATTAATTAATATCATTTGGGTCAATTTAAAATTGTTTTCATATAATCTCGGCCCCGAATTATGTAATAGTAGTACCTACCTACATACATAAAAATATTATTATTATCACTTTATTATCACGTTTGAGATGGGCATTCCAAAACATATTTCTGGACAATTTGGCCTACACTCACAACTCCGCGCTGGCCACACGAGTTAACGAGGACCAACAAAATTTAAAAGAATATTCAGTTCCCGGCCCTAAGTAATAATTATGTAGTGCTCGAACTGGGTTGTGTACACAACATTATACATATAGTACCTACAATAAATGATTTAACTTAATAATGAATAATGATTTATATTAACTATATGTGGTATTCAACTTCATTTAAGTTTGAAGCTAATCAAAAATTATATTGCGAGTCACGGCCATTTTTATTTAAATTGCTTACTTCGGGTAATTGGGAACGGTGATAAGAGGGTGAATGGGAACGTTCCCAATTACCCCTATTAGTTGATTGATCATATAAATATGTTCTAACATTAAATAATATTATTATTTAAGAGCATCTAAAGTCAAGTGTTCCCAATTACCCCACTTTCCCCTACTGTTGGTGCTCCTGCGCATTGTGGCATAAAAGCAATCTACTCTCGCCTCAGCTAACATTTTTGATGCGCTGCACAAAATTATCTATTAGTTGGACTATTTACCTACAATTTTACATAATAAAAATAGCTTTGCACGGGACAGAATGTGTTAAACAACTTTAGTCTACCAGGAATGCATAAACAACAGTAGAGTACAAAGTTTAGTATGGTCAAAGTTACACGCAAGGATGCACATGGCGACAGTAAAACCCACTTCATTTCATTACCGTAACTTTGTCGCTAGAACAACTTAATGGTTCACTAAGCGAGTTGTACGTTGCTAACACGTCATACCTACTTGACTGTCTAATTTAAATACCTGGTATCTACAAATAATAAAATATATATCGAAGTAAAACGACACGCCCCAGGTTTTCAAAAATGATGACGTCGGCATCACTGCTAACATTATAGATTTTATTGATTTATGATCACTCATGGTAAACTCTTATTCTTAAACTTCAATCTCAAAGTAAACGGTAAATGAAGGTTAAACTATTGAATAAATACAAAAGAACACTTTACTTGAGTTACTGAGCATGACGGCAATTCGAGTCTGATCTCGAATCGTGTGGATACACTTTCCTGGGTTTATCGGCACAAACGGTGGATACTTCCCCGCCCCGGCAGACTGGGCAAATTACCACCATCAGTCCGCCTACCACCTATCAAGATAAGATGCAAAGTCATACGGTACAAAGTATGTTACATAATAAATAGCTTCTCATGATCATTACATGCACTTTTTATTTTAATTGATAAATACTATGTTTTAAAGTAGTACAGCACTACTAGTCTACTCACCATGCGTACATATCAGTTTTAATTTGTCATAAAAAAATAGTTACTTTATATTAGAGTACAAATGCATAAATCCCTCGCCAACCCGTCTGGCCAGCGTGGCCAGAGTGTAGGTCAAATTTACCAGAAATATGTTCGGGAAGTCCCATCTCCTACAATTAGGTCTTGAACTCTTCAAGGGGCTGTAAGTAATAATTGTAATAAATGGGAAAGTATATTATCATCAAGAAGATGATATTTTTTTTCGATTATATATTGTAGTAAATAAAATTGTAAAAATATATCAATATTTTGATAAAAATCCTTTTTCAATTCGATATCATTTATTTCAGGCATTACCCATATAAAATACAATTTACAATATAAAAAAAAAAAAAAAGAATGTCAGTAAGTAAATTTTGTATCCTATTTTAATTTATTTAAAACCTTTTTATATAAGGACTATGCACATTTGTGCACTATGCACAAAGGTCATTATACCGCTAAAATTTCATACGGCTAATTGCAGAAAGGATAATTAACATAATCTATGATCAACATTTTAATATATACGTCACGTTATAGGTAGTTAACTTGTCACTTAGGTTGCCTCATTGGCATACATGTCAAAATGTAATCTGCAACCGGCCGTTACTGTTGTTAGGTATATTCAGGAAGTATCTTATAATATATAATGGCCTCTTTGTCAGTTATATTTATTTAAGGGTAGGTTGTTACATACATTTGAGGCAACAACTACAAATGAGTCGGCCATAAAACTAGGGTGATGAGAGAGAATAGCGAGGACAGAGCGATGGCGATAACATAAGTAATTGTTAAAATATAAAATATTGTGGATTATTATATTAGGTCCTTACATATGAAGTTGACGTTTTGTCGAACTGGCCACTTTGATTTCAAATATCTGGCGTTTGGCTAGGAATTACAAATTAAAAAATAATTTCAAATTTAAGCTTGTGTATTGAATTTACTGATTCATTAGATTTTTCATTGTCATCGGTCTATTCACAATATGGAAAATTTAAAATATAACGCTATTTACGAATATAAGTTCCACCGTGGTACCAACGCTGAAGAAACGGCCAAAGGATCAATATTTATTTATTTATTTATTTAAAACTTTATTGCACTATGTACAAGGGGCGGGCTTAATGCCGCTAGACATTCTCTGACAGCCAACCTTTGGGACAATGATAACTATAACTTAGATCGATGAGTAGGTGCGAAGACGTATTTTAGATTAAATAATAATTAAGTATTAAATAATAACTATATCTATTAATAATATATATACTACATACTAATAGTACTTACATACATACATATATACATAACTATACTACATACAATATCTACTTATATTAATAATGTGTATGGGGAAACTATTGTAAAACAAAACACGTTTTTGGTCCCAACGTTTTCGTTCTGGTAATTTTAATCTACAGAACAAACCCCATGGACGACCGGAGACCCTAGTTGACAATGAAGAATTAAAGGTGATCGTGGAAGCAGATTCATTGCAAATGACGTCATAGTTAGCAGGCTTTGGTGTAAGTGACAAAACGATTTTGATTCACTGGAAACAAATTGAAAAAGTGAAAAATAGAATATATTAAATAAGATTTTTTTGCTTTACTTTGATGACGCTAAAGCACAATCGAATAAGCTACATAATACAAGCAGAGAACCTCAAGCGGCGGAAATACACTCAGCTTATTGGGAGATGTGTTTTTGCGCCGTTTGGAGTTAAAACTCTTGGGCCGTGGGGACCAAGTGCACATGAAATTTTCAAGGCGTTGTCAAAACAGCTCGTCAACACCTCGGGGAACAAAAGGGCTGGGCAATATTTGGGCCAAAGGAACAGCATTGTCATTCAACGTGGCAATGCTGCCAGTATCCTTGGTATGACCGCCTCCGTGGTCTAGTGGTAACAAACGTTGCCGTGAACTCGGGAGGTCGTGGGTTTGATTCCCACCGGGGGCAAGTTGTACATTGTATAATTTGTCTCGGTCTGGGTGTTTATATGTATATATTTTCAAAAAAAAAAGTATAATATGTAGTTTATCAACCATCTAGTTTCCGTAACACAAGCCTCGTAGCTTACCACGGAAATTAGATAGCGCTGTGTGACCTGTCTGGAAATATTTATATATATTTATATATTATATACTTTGCCCATTGGCAGCGATTTGGAGCAAGTTTTATTATTTATAAAAAAAAAAATATTTTATTTCTTCATTTTAGTTTTAGTTGTATTTTTATTTATTAATTAGATTAATTTTATTAATATCATTTATGTTTTAAAATGTAAGTTTTTAGTTTATTAATATTTTATTTCATTTTTTTAAATCATTGTACCTTAATTCCTTCGAATAAAAAAGTTGTTAAAATAATATTAATAAAATATACAAACAATAACTGTACGTTCTTACAAAAGTTTGAACACAGACTTCAACGCTCATCAAACGCGCCGATATATGTATATGGAAAACCAGCTCATGAAAATTAGTAGATTGTAAAAGTGAATATTTTAATGTAGCGGCTGTTGGTAGAGAACTTAAGTGAGATTTCTCTTGGCGCTGCGATTTATAATCATGCGATCGTGGCTTTAGTCTGGGGATTATATAACTATTTTTAAAAGACTGCCTTTTATTTAGTGCTGCTAATATACTTTTACGTCGCTCGGTAACCCATCAGGCTAGTAGCAGGTGTAGACTATATTCTCCAGAAATATGTTTGGAAGGCTCATCTTCATTAGCGGAGTTTTCGTCAACTAGCGGTGAAGACATGAGATTTACACGCAGAAGCACCGGGTTAAATTTCTGGTCCAAATCCTAAAAGTAACTTTCTCTATGTCTGGTCATTAAAAAATATCGACAAGACCTATCATATTAACTATAATAATAAATGTTTATTTACAAATAATATATAACGGCCTTAAATTAAATTAACAAATAAATATATCTAATCAATTGACAATTAATATAAAAGTGCGACACTGGCTCGGTTGTGAGAAACTTTCATGAATGTCAAAGTCAAAAGTCAAAGTCAAAATATCTTTATTCACGCAAACCTATTACAGGCATTTATGAAAGTCATTAATTTAATTATTTTGAATGATTTTACTCCTGCTAGTAGAAGACTAAGCAACAAAGTGGCCCAATAAGTAAGCTGTTAGCAGAAGACCAGCAGCTTAGCATAAGTGGGACTCGAGCCCCAGCATGTACTAGAGAAATACACTTTTACGTACATTTGTTTATTTATTTAGGAATTCTTAAAGCTAATTTGAACATATATAGGAGAAAATAGTAATGCGATAAAGCCAATAATAAGAGTTCGCTGACAGATACAATAAAAGTAATCAAAGAAAACAATGATAATAAATTTAAAAACAATAATGAATACAATAGTACAAGAATTACGAAGGAATAGGCATTACATCAATAACAGAATAACTACAACAGAAATAAACATACACATATACACACACACATATCATAGATAACGTTAAGCCGTCTAGTCCGGTTCCATTAATACTAAATTGTAGAATCATTATTAAATTGTCATTTAAAATTGACATCAGACATTCGCCAACCCGTCTGCAGCGTGGTGAAAATGGTTTTTTTTTTTTCAAATTCTCAAAAATTTCTAGAACCATCTTCAAGTCTAGTACTTTGTTCTAGGGGTTGTGATGATGAAGCGTCGGTATAAAAATAAATAATTTGAAGATATATTTTTGAAATAATTAAATGAGTCAGTCAGTATTGATTTACGAATGATTGTGGAAAATAATTGGCAGTACCTACTAATTAATTTGTATAGGAAAAGGGTCTCACCCCTATAAGGGTTGTTAGGATGTATAAAAGTTAATTCAAGCTTCCTCGGTGCAATGCCAAAGGGTAAATAATTATAAATTTCATCATGTTATGCTAGTTTAAAAAATATAGAGAAGAACACTATTAAAAAAAATAAGTTGAGCCGGCATTGGTTGTTAATTCATTGTATGTAAAACAACCAAATCAATTTAATAGTGCACGTCGAATATTGTCCTAGCTTTTATTCGCATATTTAATATCTTTGGATTATACACATTTAATTTAAAATGTTATATTTTTTAATACACAGTCGTTCATGTTAACATGGCGGTCTCTGTAGAATACGAATATCAAAATTACTCTTTCAGTAATTAAAAAAAAAGATAGAAGAAAGGATTTATTTTAATTTATGCATATTTTTTTAAACTGTATATAATAAATAATTAAACATAAATATAATAAAATATTTTTTTCCAGTGACATTCAAATTAATATTTTCCAAAATAAAATTAGACAGGTAGTTCGGTTGTAGGACCTTTACTTTTACTTTTCTTAAATCCAAAAGTCTTAATTCTTACGTAAATTTAACACAGATTTACAAAACCCATGTTCCCGTGCCTCGGAGAACGTTGAGCCATCCGTCCCAGTACTAATACAAACTTGTGGAATCGTTAATAAATTGTCACCAGATCTTTGCCAAACCGTCTGGCCAGCGTGGTGACTGTAGGCCAAATTCTTCAGATGTATGTTCTGGAAGGCCCACCTCTAGCTGCGAAGGTCTAGGACTCTGTGTTCGAATAACAAAATGTAAATGAAATCATCAAGCTTTATTCAATTATCTAGATACTGCTACAGTCCTTTGTGTCTAGGATCAAAAAGAAATTTTCCAAACAAAGGTATTAGAATTGCTTTATTTAAAAACTTTAAAAGCTTTGTAGCTCAACTACTCTTTATTCATATAAAAAATGTAATCATCTATGCAATTTTCCGTCGATTTAAATTTTCTAAGAAGATTAATCCTTTGTAACATCTATCTTTATGAAACTGGAATGCTATTATAGCACAATTTGTACTTTTGTTTCTTTATGACATATATTATTTATTACATTAAATACATTTTATGGAAAGCTTTTATTATTTTGACCCGGCTTTGCCCGTGGTTAGTGAAAACACTAACAGGTGGCCGCGGCGTAATGTCCAACACTGAATGATATATGCTCCAAAAATAATTATTTTTTAGTCATCTAGAAACCCATAATTAATTAATAACAATAATTCTAATTTTACTCTATATATCAAATATTTATCAAATATAAATTTACTTAGATTATAATATAATAATCTAACAAAATTATAACTTTGTGGCATTTGGGGTTGAAACAATGGGGGTATATTCTCTTGATACCCACAAATTCATAAAAGAGCTGGGTAAACGAATTTTTCAAGAGTGTGGCGATCCCAAATGCCATAACTACCTAAAACAGAATATTTCGATTATAATTCAACGAGGAAATGCGGCGAGCGTTTTAGGTACCCTTCTTGGTGGTAAGCCCTTAGTTTATTTTGTAGAATAGTTTTAATTTCATAGGTATTTTTAGTTTAGTTTTATTTATAATTAGTTTTTTAATCTATTTTATTTGAATATTTTTGTATCTACTTCGAATAAATATATCTTGAGTAGCTTATAATTTAAGTAAATTTATATTTTACGAGGTCAAGCAACCTTTTGACGAAAATAGCCTTAATTATTTCGTTATCTGATTGTCTCAGTCGGTCCACAAAAGGGGCTTACCGTTTCCGGAGTATAGCAAAAAAAGTCGTCGACTCTGTTTTCAGCAAACATACTGACTTTAGTAGGCATAGTAAGCCACAGAGTGATATTAACTTGTTTTGAGCAACGTTGCGCGCGAATAAATCGGTCAGTTAGGCGTTAAGGCGAATCGAACAGACAAACAGATACCTGGCCGTGTCATGGTCAGATGATTACGTCATGAGTTTCAAATTTGATCAAAATCGGTCCAGAATTATAGGCGTGAAGGACTGACAAACAGACATACATACAGACAGACAAAGCTTATTTCACATTTGTAATATTAGTATGAATGTATGTTATACATAAATATTGTATTTGTTAATACCTATATGCAACTATTTTAATAAACCTCTCTCAGCAGAATTTTCCTAATAAAAAGAGGGGATTACCGTCATGCCCAGTCAAGCCGGCATAGTGTTAGGGACTGATGTCAGTCATAAGTGTCTGATTTCAGTTGCTAACATTCATGGACCTCGCGAGCCGGTTAGTATCAGGTGGACGACAGGTCACAGTCGTGCTAATAAAAAAGGGTTCCTTTAAACCAGCCCATAGTCGCTCGCAAGCCCGAGACACCAGTCCTATCCTCTTTACCCTACACACGGTGGACTCAGCACCGTAAATCCTTGGATTGCTACGTATTTGTCTTCTTTGTTACTGATCCCATAGTTTATAATTATTATTATTTTTCTCTTATTTTTTTTTTATATATATAATTTTAATTTTCTGACTCTGCAACCATAATATTCATTCTATCACTCTCCCAAAGGTTAGCTGGTAGAGAATACCTTTATGGTATTATGGTCGCCTATGTACATCTTTTCTATATTTTATATTTTGTGTGCAATAAAGGATTTTATTATTATTAGCAGTACAGTACCTACGTAAAAAAGGAGCCATTGAACCGGCTTAATTCGTTTACAATTCAGAAACAATGGTTCTACTTCATCTTCTAAGTTAGTCTTCTTCTTCTATGTTAGTGTATTTTTATTGTATGTTTAAAGTAAGCAATTCGTTTTAAAGGCGCAATAAATGATATTTTTGATCCGAGTTACCTTTTAGAAGTCGAAACCAGTAGAAAGGGAGAGAAGAGGAAAACTACCGCTAATTAGTTGCGGATTTTCGCACGAAAACTTCAATTAATTCCGCCAAGGCCCGCGGCTGCGGTTACAGGGGTTTCACTGCCCTTTTTGTAACTTGAAAGTCAAAGCTGAAATTCTTAATAAAATTAATTCCAGCTCAGTTTACGAATAAACAGTCGGTAGTTAAATAGTTGCCAATAATGTTAAACTCTGCAAATTGCTGGTGTACTTTACTGTATTTAAATTTCGAATACTTTGAAGTTTACATTGCTTTTTATGTTTTGGTATTCGAATAAGTTTTCAATATGTTTTATGCCCATTGAGTATACGTTCATTTACTACAATATGACTAAAAATACGTTGAATTTTAGTTAATAGCATTTTGGTATTATTTATGTGTCCTATTCTCAACAATTTAATTCGTTTATATTTTGTAACTAGGCATAGGAGAAAAAAAATATTCTTTTGCACTTTTACATGTCGAATTGACAATATGTATATTAGGCAATATTATTTTACAGCATTTTAACTTTAATTTAATTTATGTGCATTTCAATTTAAGTGCACAACAATATAAATATAAAAATAGTACAAAAAAACCTGCGTGGTTTACACACAAAACTACACTTATAATCATAGCTGCTGTAAATAGGCATTGGCATCTTATCAAATAATACACAGATACTAAAAAAATATATGTCACTTAATATTATAGCTCCTGTAAAGAGGTCTTGCCATACTATAAGATAATCATTTCAGCCCCTAGAACACAGAGTCCTAGACCTCCACTGTTGGAGATGGGCCTTCCAGAACATATATCTGGAGAATTTGGCCTACACTCGCCACGCTGGCCAGACAGCTGGCGATAAGATAATGCAATACAAATATTTTAAAAAATGACACTTAAAATTATAGCTTCTGTAATAACGCATCGTCATACTATAAGCTAATAGCTGCTGTAAACAGACATTGTCATACTATAAGCTATTCTATATAAACACAATTAATTTAAATAATAAACGAGTTCAACAACAACAAGCATCATGAACCACAAATTCTGTGAATACTAAATTCATCGTAAATTGCTAATGCGCTGGATCCTTGGCAAATTAAACAAATGTCATATGTAATAATTTATACGTTAACTAGGTAAGGTTCCATCGCATTAGCAATAATTAAAAATAATAAAGTAAATACTTACCTATGTAATGTTTTTTTATATGGGTTTTTAAAGTAAAGTATCATTACGATCGTATCCCTTCCGGGGTGGTCAGAAAAGTGTTTTTTTTTAAAGAAGCGGATTCACATTTAGCCATCTTTACTATAGGCTCATCATGACAAGGTTAATTGGTAGAAAATGCATTTATAGCATTAAGCTCGCCTTTGTACCCACACTATTTTTGGTTTTTTACATTAAATAATTTATTATTATTATTGTTATGACAATTGGCAAGCTCGGTAGACAGAGTAGTAGACAGAGACATCTCTGGCGTACCATACTCGAGAAATACCTATAACAAATAAATTTAATAAATAATTTTGTCTAAATCCACGGACCTAATCGCTAGACTACGGAGGCAGTTATTTTTAATAATAATAATAATAAATTGTTTATTATCAGGCAACAGATGGCCCATAGATAAATACCTTACAACTAAAATACATAAAATAATATAATTAACTTAAGAATAATATAATTATTCATCTTCTTGTGGTCATAGAAGTACCCATCAGGTACTGTAACCACCTTCTGAGGAGTACGAGAAGCTTCAGTGGACGGTGCCGGCGTCCCTACTGGGGGTGGTGCAGAGGGAGTAGGTGCTGCGCGGGGCCCAGGAACATCGTTGGTTCTTCGTGAAGCAAATCCACGAATGTATTTAATGCTGCGGGTTTGTTTCAGCAATAAAATAATTAATTTAAAATTATGACGAAATATACATTTGTTAGGTACTTCATAATAATATTATATTTTTTTTGTTTTTTATTTTTTTTATTCATAATATTTTTCACACTAATAATCCTCAGTTATTATTTATCAAAAGCTAATAAGCTTTAGTGTGAAAACGATGAAGTGACGTCGCGAGCGCCGGGGATAATCTTATTCAATGATTTGATTTTCCGCTAAATTATATGAAAGTAATGAAATACACCCTCGGGATCTCATCGTGCCCGAAAAGAGACGGCTACAATATGAGAGACATTGATTTTGTAAAAAAGAAAACCCAAATGTTTACTTTAATGCCTTTCCATTGCAGCTTCCGTGTGTTTTTTAGTCGTATTCTGCTGTATTATACAAAATGCCGACGTCGCATAATATTCATTTGGTGAATTACAAATGGCGTCTGAATTTTAAAATAATGTTTTCATTTAATCGTAACTATTTATTTATTTATTAGGAGAAAAATAACAGAAATAATACATACAAATAGGCAAAGGATACAAAAACAAAGAGTTATAAGTTACATTCGAATCACTTCCTTTGATATTTCTTACTAAGAACATATAGGAAGATAGTTTGGTGATTTAAATACAACACGAACCTGATTATCGTTATATATATTTTTTTCGTTTTTTATTTTTTACCAGTTGCATCAATAAACTATTCAATTAACAATTTTGCTGATCATCAATAAGTACCTTAGTGATATTGGTTTTGTAACTGCTGCAGCTTTGTGTGAACTCTTAACCATATACCTCAAATTTCGTCACACAACCACCTTTTACGTGTCTTTGGGACCAAGGCGTAAAATGACTCGTACAACATGTGATGTTCTTTGTCTAAAATTTATTTACATTATTTTTGGCAAAAAATTGTACTGATTGGCCACGGTTCGAGCCCCGACATATACCAGTGAGAAATACACATTTGTCTCAGATTTACTACACCACTGTTCCCGTGCCTCAGAGAGAACGTTAAGCCATCGGTCCCGGTTCCTCTAACCCGTCTGGTCTGAGTGGCGGGTGTAGGCCAAATTCTCCGGAAGTGTGATCTCCAAGATCTGACGGCCCATCTTCAACAGTCGGTGTGTAGGACTCTAATGATGAGGAAGTCTAAGCAAAGCATTTACGCTTTATCGATCTCCGCATAAGTTAAGGTTGTAAATACAGAAGAAAAATTTTTCTGTAAGTTAATAAAATTGTAAGCTTTACGCCGCGATTTAATACAATGCTGTTGAACTAACTCATGTTATTATTATCACAATTCGTATTTATTTATATAGATATCAAGTTTAGATTAAATTTTATTTACCTTTATTTATTTAATATATGTATATGTTGTAAGCGGCTGCAAAATGGTTTTATTGTCCTAAAGGTTCGTTGTTAGAGAATGCCTAGCGGTATTAAGCCCGCCTGTTGTACAGTGAAATAAAGTTTTAAAATTAAAATAAATAAATACTACGAGGCAGTAAGACACCTAGTCGTTTTTCAATCGTTTTTCAAAAATGCCTTATTGTTTGCCCCTTGCCCTACTTAGGGTTAATAATCATCAAAGATGAGTATTTTTATATAGAAAAATAATTTATTCGAAGTAAATTTAAAAAAAAAAAGTAAAAAAAAAGTAAAGTATCATCACGACCGTTTCCCTTTCGGGGTGGTCAGAAACCACGCTTATAAATAAGCGGATTCACATTTAGCCGACTTTACTATAGGCCAATCATGACAAGTGGCAAGCTCGTCGATATACATTAAATATAAATTAAAAGCTATCTAAATAATATAATTCGAAGTAGATACAAAAAACATTTCACCTAAATAAACATTAAAAAATATGTCGATGTATAAAGCTACTTTATATTGTAGGTTGAGTTGTTTCTCAGCTTTGTCACGTCTCGATTCCGCTTGGAGGGTGTATTTGGTGTCTCTTATTCAATTTGCTGAGAATCGGTCCGGCCAACGCGATTATCTTACACTGGGATTTTTATTGCAGGAAAAGAATTTCATTCTTGGAGATCTTTACGAAATGATTGGATATTTTGAAGCATATTTATTGGAAGCTTTCAATTACATATATTTTGTTTTTTTTATTCATTAATTTTAATTCTGTATTACACCAAAAGCGCGGTGGTGGCTCGGTTGTAAGAACGTGTTCCTTAAATCCTACAAAGGTCGTTCATACCCATCCGGCATGTATCAATGAGAAATACACTTTTCTTACGTACATTCGTCATAGATTTACAACACCACTGTTCCCAACTTGTGGAATCGTTTATAAATTATCATCAAAAATTGACATCATATCCTCGCCAAGCCAAGTCTGGCCAGCGTGGCGAATGTAGGCCAAATTCTCCAGATAACTAACCTTTAGTTATAGTGAGATATTATGGACAGGGTGCAACAATCTAATAGTACATTTCATAAATACATACCAAGCAATAAGTTTTAGGTACCCTCCCTGGTGGTAAGCCCTTAGTTTATTTTGTAGAATAGTTTTAATATTATGGTATTTTTAATTTAGTATTATTTATAATTAGTTTTTAATCTATTTTATTTTAATATTTTTGTATCTACTTCGAATAAATTAATCTATATATATATATATATATATATATATATTAATGGGTGACAAACTTAT
Source organism: Tinea semifulvella (assembly GCA_910589645.1). Classification (NCBI taxonomy): domain Eukaryota; kingdom Metazoa; phylum Arthropoda; class Insecta; order Lepidoptera; family Tineidae; genus Tinea; species Tinea semifulvella. The sequence goes on from OU342586.1 coordinate 12,345,939, forward strand.
ATAATATATACTACTGATTCATAATATACATATATATATAAAATAATGACTATGTCAGAGCGTGATTGAGACATTTTGCTTTTTAAGAAAGTGACTGTGGACCAACTTTTTAAAGATGCAGATAGAACGAGCTTGTCTGGTCACCAGTGGAAGTTTATTCCACTGGCGAGCAGTCGAGACAGTGAGAGAATCTGAATATCTGCTGGAAGTGTGTAGAGGGATAGATTGTTTTGAGGAGAGCGAAGTGGACGACAGTGCGAAACTGAAAACGATATTTATTTATCTATATAATTATGAAGTGAATATATATTTATATCCTAAGTTTAACTACTAATTAAAAGTATACCCACAATATTACACCACTATTTATTTTCTTATCTTTTGGAATCCTTTTTATTGTCGGGATAAATGGTCTTGTTTGTAATAGTTTGGGAATCTCAGAGCCCAATGAATGCCATATAGAATATAGTATTTCAATTTTCTCGGGTATTTCCAAAAGTAAGATGCACAACATTTCGAAAAGTTGAAAATTTACAAAGTCGTCATTGAAATTGTTAGTATCGTAGTACGAACTCATTTTAACTTTTAACGAGGTGCGATTTCACGGTATTCAATACTGTGTACTTTTCATTCAATTAATTCGCATGGATTTGCGGATGACGATAACTTTTGTTTGTCCGGTCAGTTTAATTGATAGCTTTTAAATACCTCAACCGTCACTTGACAGTTTATTAAAATGTATGTAACTTTGCAGGTTGTGTATTTTCATATGATTCAAATATTTTAAAAGCTTTTCTAATTAGTAGCTTTCGCAGGTCAGCACATCTTCTTCACTATCTATACACTATCATTTACAATCCTATAGATACTTCTTGTCTCAAAACACACTTTGAATTTCTGTATGGTTCTTCTTATAACAACCAACTCAAAATCCCACCACACACTTCCAGCAGATATTCACTGCCTGTCAGTGGAACAAGCTTCCACTTACCATCAGACAGTCTCATTCACATCTTTAAAAAACTACCTACTTAATACTTTTTTTTAATCAAGTAGAACAATATATTTTAACTACAGTGTAAACTCTATATAACGACACTGAACGGACTGTGCATTTATAGACATTTGTCGTTAAATGGAGAGAAAAAAAATCAGAATTGGAAGACAAGATAAACCAACCAAAGCCAATTGATTTCGACGCTTTAGGGAGTTTGTCGTTGAATCGAGTGACGTTACATGGAGTTTACACTGTACTTCTTAATAATATATTATTTTCATATAGGTATATCTACTATACCTACTGGGTAATTTTTTCAAGTGTGAAAATCTTAAACTACAAGGAATATCGAAAAATGCTCAAAGGAGTCACGGGGCCGATTTAGATAAAAATAAAACAGCATCGTTCGCTTTTTGATAAATTTTAACCAGTTGATTTTGAAAAAAAAACTCATCTTTTATTATTGCACCAGCTGATAATGTCGCTTACAAGGATCAAATTCTGGTTAGTAATCTCAAACGGTAAACTTAAAGAAAAATGCTTATTTTAAAGAAAATATGTTTCATGTTATAAAGCCCTTGAGACATAAAGTAGACGCCGCATCGTCGTTCGTTGTGAAAGTGTGAATAAAGAGAGTGGCAATACAATAATAGTAAAAAATCAGTTTAATTTAGAGATAGTGTTTCTACACCCCATTCTGTAATCTGCACGACTAGAAGCTGGTCTAATATTCAGAGGCGATAACAGCAAACGATTTAGAGATAAAAGAGGTGTGATGAGAGCGAATGGAGTCGGAAGAGGTTGTATTATGTATGTATTTAGGTAGTTTATTGTACAAATATTACAATATTATTTGAAAGTATGAATTCATATTTACCACCTCCGTGGTCTAGTGGTAACAAACGTTGCCGTGAACTCGGGAGGTCGTGGGTTCTATTCCCACGGGGGGCAAGTTGTACATTGTATAATTTGTCTCGGTCTGGGTGTTTATATGTATATATTTAAAAAAAAATGTATAATGTAGTTTATAAACCATCTAGTTTCCGTAACACAAGCCTCGTAGCTTACCACGAAAATTAGATGGCGCTGTGTGACCTCTCTGGATTTTTTTTTTTTATATTTCTCATTATCTATCATTTGTTTATTTTTTGGCACTTTGCCTATAATTGGTTATATCTCACAAAGGTTAGCAGGTAGAAGATGCCTTAAGGCATAAAGCTCGCCTATGCGCTTAGTTTTTTATTTAGTTTTCTGCAATATGTGCAACTATATTATTATTATATTTTAAGAATTATTTGTTCTGATAATTGGTCACTTACATGTTAAGTTCTCTAGAAGTATTTAAACTATGCTAGTTGAATTCAAAGTAGTTGTAGACATCGTTTTCCGTCGCCCACTCGAGCAAGTAAACGTTTGCCCAATTATTGTGACTTCTCAGCTGGCACACTTGGACATTCTTTGCCCAACTTTATTATCTAACAAAATAGGAACACCTAAGATTAAGATTGAGCAGCTGGAAAAAAATAGTTAGGGTTATAACTAAAAGAAAAAAATAAAATACAATGGCAAAGTAAAAAGGAGAAATGGGGGAAGGGATATTTAGGGTTTTTTTTTCATTTGTGCAAAACATTATAAAAAAATTGGTTATAATTTTAGAAATAATAATGTAATTAAATTTTATACTTTATTCGCTTTTCTGTGATTATGAAATACACAAGTTTTAGATTTTTTTTGATGTTGATTCAAGGGGAATTCCAGCAAAATCATTGCACCACTTAGTGCAAGAGTTGGGCCTAAGCCTAACTCTACCGTCAATATATATTATGGAACGAGCCTTCAAGACGTCATTAACTAAAATCATACAGTTTCCGTTGGGTGAGGCGAGGAGCAGAATGGTAGATGGTGAGCGTCTTATTGCACAATAAAAACAGTAGGCCTTCTTTGTAAACTATCCTATAGTCGCAAGCCCGAGACACCATTCTTCTCATATATCTTTCCCTGTTTCACGGCACCCGCAAGGTGAATCCATAGATTGCTTAGAAATTCGTCTTTTTCTGTATTTTATTTGCATACTTACATAATATTTAAAAGGATAACTTACAACTTAGCAAGTATACTGGTAGATTTTTATAATTTTTAACGGGTCTTTACGCGATTTACCTTAAATTTCAATCGGGAGGGGGGTTATAAGCTATCTTCATCGTGGAATCCAGTAATCAATAGCTTTCGACGCCGGGAAAAATCGCCCGGTGTCGCCAAGGATATTGTAACTGTCGTGTGTCGTGATTTCTAAAAACTTTTAAAAGTGATAAGTGGGTAGGTTTACATCTGCCGCCCTGTATGTACGAGACTACACCGCATAGCTTCAGTCGACCCGTGACCACGGCCAATGCAACTTGGCTGAAACGTCGGGAGAAATATGTCTCTAAGGTAAATCGCGTAAAGACCCGTTAAAATTATAAAAATCTATTATGAGTGTGCGCGAAAGTTTAAAAAGTTTAAGTATACTGGTATAAGTAAACTCAAGAAGCTTGTTTATTTTCACAATTCTACACATTTTTCGTAACCAATTTTACGACTTCGCTACCAAATTGTTTTTGCAATTCCGCTTCATAATTGCTTGACTTCAACCTTGCTGCTATTTCATATTTAAATTATTATTCTACAACGAAAAAATTTCAGATGTTAAGTAATCTATTGTAGGTAGTTATTATTAACATTAAGGTATTTATGTATTATTATATAATTTTATTGTATTATATTTATGTAGTATTAGTATGTATGTGTATATATTATATATTATAGTTGTCTAAGTATGTTAATTTTGAATATTATTTATGTTTCTTTTTAATATTTAATTTCTCTATTTGCACCGTACTCATATTTAAATGTCCCAATGTCCCAAAGGTTAACGGGAAGAGTATCTCTTGCGGCATTACGTTCGCCTTTTGTATAGATTTACAATAAAGTTTTTAAATTAAATTAACATCCCTTGGAACTACACTTTTTTTAAGGAGCTGGAATACATTTAGCCAACCTTACTAAAGGCTATGGCAAATAAGTGGCAAGCTCGTGGATGGTTCTAGCGTACCAGATTCGAGATATGTCACAAATAAATGAAATATTTTTGTGTACTCAATCAGAATCAAGGCCACAGAGGTTGTTTTATTATCTTGTTCTCTCAGTTTAACCCTAGAAAAATAAGGTGCGCCTCGCGAACATAATATATCGCTGCAATTTTTTAATGACGCTTGTACAAGCTTGTGTATAGGAGCCAGCTCCGTCAACGATCAACACTACTTCAAGAAGATCGCTTTTGTCCGGTAAGTACTACAGTTTTGCGTCGAGAGGCAACAGAAAAAAACTTTTTTTTTATTTAATACTATAAATTCTCTGGTGGTGGCTATGTTGTAAGACCGTATTCCAATAAAAAAAAGGTTAGCGGGTTGAGCCCCGGTATGTACCATTGAGAAATTATTTTCTTGCTCCACGTTCAGCTGTCGGTCCCGGTTCCACTAAAACCAATATGTTGAATCGTTAATAAATGGTCTTTTAAATTACCATCAGATCCTCGCCAACCCGTCGCGCGAGTTGGTCCAATAGTCTAGGACTCTGTGTTCATTTTTCATATGGGCTGTGATTATGACGTTGATTCTAAATAGTACATATTTATACTTTTAAAAATCTACAAAATAGATATTCATAAGACTTCCAATATTTCTTACTTATTATTAAGGACTTATAAAGTATCGATTTACAATAAAAAAATATATATATACGTGTGTTTTATTTACTTATTAATAATGTAACACTTCATTGAAGTTATCTCGTGCGCATCTCAGGCGCCTGTTTATATTTTTAGCACAATAAAATAAAATTATCTTTATAGGGTTAAATATTACGATAACAAAGATTTTTGTAATATTAAGTATCCATAAACTACATGTTTACTTAAATCGAAGAAAACGGGTCTGCGGAAGTTAATTGAAAGAAAGTAACAAATTTTAGGCATCGTTTCACGCAAAGCAAAGTATAATGAGAGTTTCTGTGAAACTTGAAGAACATTGCCTATTATAACAATGATGGCTGGCTCGTTATTTTGTAGGGTTAAACAATTTCCTTGGACATTTTAAACGCGATAAAAGCTCTTATTTAACAGTAAATTTGAACAACCAACCTTTACAAAGGTCCGTGGCCCTAGTCTGTTTCTTAAACCGCAACCGTAAAATTATAAATCAGTGGATTCCTTTATTTACTGTCATTTATCCTTACACATGTGAAACTCGTGTGGTACGATACAAAATCGATAATATCGAGCACATAACTCGTAAGTAACGTTAAAACAAAATCAATAATATCAAGCAGATATCTCGTGAGGAACGTTAACAAAATCGATAATATCGAGCAGATAACTCGTAAGGAACGTTAACAAAATCGATAATATCGAGCAGATAACTCGTGAGGAACGTTAACAAAATCAATAATATCGAGCAGATAACTCGTAAGGAACGTTAACAAAATCGATAATATCGAGCAGATAACCCGTTAGGAACGTTAACAAAATCGATAATATCGAGCAGATAACTATTGAGGAACGTTAAAAAAATCGATAATATCAAGCAGATAACTCGTGAGGAACGTTAACAAAATCAATAATATCGAGCAGATAACTATTGAGGAACGTTAACAAAATCGTTAATATCGAGCAGATAACTCGTGAGGAACGTTAACAAAATCGATAATATCGATCAGATAACTCGTGAGGAATGTTCACTAAATTAATAATATCGAGCAGATAACTCGTGAGGAACGTTAACAAAATCGATAATATCGATCAGATAACTCGTGAGGAACGTTAACAAAATCGATAATATCGATCAGATAACTCGTGTGGAACCTCAACTAAATTAATAATATCGAGCAGATAACTCGTGAGGAACGTTAACAAAATCGATAATATCGAGCAGATAACTCGTGAGGAACATTAACAAAATCGATAATATCGATCAGATAACTCATGATGAACGTTAACAAAATCGATAATATCGAGCAAATAACTCGCAAGTCAAAAATAGCAGTACTTATACATTTTGTGTGATCGATACAATCGAAAATATCGATTATGCATCGAGTAGCATCACTGTCAACATTGACATTCTAAATTCTTCAGCTTACTCTTTGGATCGATTTGCTGTTTAGTCTTCCACTAGCAGGAGTAGAATCATTTAAAATAATTTAAACAATGTCGTCCCACAAATACCTGTAATAGGTTTACGTGAATAAAGATAATTTGAATTTATCTTTGAAGGTAAATAATTCCTTTATATAACGATTACAACGCTTAAAGAAACAGAATTTAGGTGCTGGTTCGGTAACCTAATTTTTCTGTAAAGAACTTAAATATGCCTGAAATTTGTGATTTTACGGTAGAATAAGTTTTAGCTCGCACTTATAAAAGGGAAAGTTTGGAACGGATGGCTATACTAGGAACTCCGAGAATTGAATTAGCATTTAGTAGGTAACAGATCAAGTTGGTCCCTGGCGGATACAGTCTCTTCCCCCTACCCTTCATGTTTATTTAGCAGACCCTCCAAAGGATATGACCATTAATACGCCTAGCTTAAAGAATTTGCATTAATTTGTAGTTTAATGGGTAAATTTGCGATATCAGGTAACATAATTTTCTATTTCAAGCCTCAAACACTTAAACATTGTGGTAAAGAGGGTACGAAAGTTTGTTTATTTTGAACAATTTCTAGTTTCAATAACTATAAGTTACTATTTTCTTAACATAATTTATTTGAAGGGATTAGATTATAAGGAATTATAATAATTATATAAAAATAGCTGTTTTACATGGCTTTGCCCGTGTTATATATAAATTAATTTCGTTGCCCATTATTTTGATTTTTCTATATCTCCTGCTCCCTCCATGGTCTAGCGGTTAAGTCCGAGGATTTAGACTCGGAGGTAACGGGTTTGATTCCTGGTCGGGACAAAAAATATTTAATAATATATTTAAATACATTTAATTTATTTGTGATATTTCTCGAGTTTGGTACGCTGGAGACATCGACGAGCTTGCCACTTGTCATGATTGGCCTATAGTAAAGTTGGCTAAATGTGAATCCGCTTATTTATAAGCGTGGTTACTGACCCTTTTCTTTTTTATATCTTCTAAGGTATTCATTTAATTTGCATCATGTATAGGGAAAAAAAAAATCTTCATTAAATGCTCAAGCTAATTAACTAACGTATCTAAAATGATAAGATTTAATACTATATTTGTGTAAATAGCTTTTCAATTACTGCTTTATATAGGCCCATTTTTTAGGTATTAAAATGAATATAGTATGTTATCTTTAAGAGATAGACTTATGCCATCGTAGACTTTTATGTTGACCTATATAAGATACACAATTCTACCATAAATTATTCTGTTATACTCGTATCTCAAAGGGTTTAGGCAGCGTTTTCGTTGAAAGCTAATTTTTTTCCGACACCTCTAACAAATATCGTTAATTTATACAAAAACTTAAGAAATTAAATAATAAAACCTTTCTCGAGAACCATTTTTACCGTTAAAGAAAATAACATGAAAATCGGTGCGGTAGTTTTTTGTGTTTATCGCGAACAGACAGACAGACGTGGCGGAGGACTTTGTTTTATTTAATGTAGTGATAGTGATAAGATAAGAATATTAATAAACAACAACTATTATATAAAATAATCTAAGATCTTAAATAAATAAAAATAAACAACCTACATGTAGAGGCTGGTTACAGTAAAACAATGTTTAATGAGGATGGGAATGCACTGTATTAATAATTTATGTAAATATTCGTATAGATTTATTGTGTCAAAATAGGAAAACTGCCTTCTGGAGCTCAGAATTTCTTTTCCAGAAAGCAGTGCTCACTAACTGAAATTATTTGATTATGATCCAATAAACGTTATTTTATTGTTATTTTATGTATTTAAGATTTAGGCTCGGAAGTACAGAGTTCGATTCCAGGGTGGGACACAATAATTTATTTGTGATATTTCCCGAGTCTGGTACCTAAAGGCATCGAAGAGCTGCTCACTTGCCATAAGAAGTTTAAATTTAATTTAATTACAGTCATTTATCTCGCTTATCTAGTCACTTATCATTGTCTTTGAAGTATGATATAAAATATGGATTGTTTCGACTTAGAATATGTAATGTACAATTTCATTGAAAATAAAGAAATGATATGCCTATAGTCTACACCTTCTAAATCTCCAAATAATGTTAATAAGTATATACATTTACAAGTATGTTTTTCTCTATATTTAGTATATTAATATTACAGTATATATAGGTATGTAAGTATTTATAATTATGTTACATTTATCCCACTATTAATATTCCCTTTTTTGCTCCTATAAATGTTATAATTTGTCCCCAAGGTGTCAGAAAATGTCTATGGGCATTTATATAATAAAGTTTTAAAATAAATAAATAAATAGTAAAGTTAGCTATAAATGAATCGGCTTTTAAAAAAAGCGTGGTTTCTTACCCCGAGAGTCTAAACACTAATACTAGACGCCTATTCTCAAGCTGATAAATCGCGTAAAAATCAGTTATTTATAAAAAAAAAATCCAGTAACTATTAGTTTTGTATACAAGAAAGATATGTTTGCATGTTCACGCGTCGTCAATGTCTTTGAATTGTATTCCCAACATGATATGAAGAGGGTTCCTATAGACGCCGACAGTGACAAGTGTTTCCGTGCTTTGTAGCCGTTACCATTCACAATAGCAACATCGGCAAACGTAAGCTCAACTAGTATTCACTATCGCATTACGCGAGTCTTCTTTCACCACCATTTCTATAGGTTTCCTGTACTAGTTCTCTCGCCAATCAGACATTTGAGACGTATTTAGAACGACACTTTGTGTTTAGTAAGGTTGATTACATTGTTTGCCAACACTATTCAATTTCAATCCAGGCTATTTTATATTGAAATTAAATAGGTCATAATGATAATTTACGAGTACTTTAGCGCTGACGTGGTTTAAGCATCGATCTATATAGATAGGCCCTCACTGAAAATAAATCGTTCCTGCAAAACCAATCGAAGTCATGTAGCTGCTCGCGAGCTATCAAGCGTCGAAAGCGCCTAATATTAACATTTATAATTGGTGAAACTTAAAGTATAGGAAATAAAGTAAAGACGCGGTAGTGGCTCGGTTGTAAGCACGCGTTCCTTAAATCCTGCAAAGGTCGGCTCAAACCCACCCGGCATATACCAATGAGAATAACACTTTTCTTAAGTACATTCGTCATAGATTTACAACACCGCCGTTCCCGTGCCTCGGAGAGCACGTTAAGCCGTCGGTGCCCGTTCCACTAATACCAACTTGTGGAATCGTTAGTAAATTGACATTAAAAATTTACATTATATCTTCGCCAAGCCGTCTGGCCAGCGTGGCAAGTGTAGGCCTAATTCTCCAAATATATTATAGAAGTAAAATTATTATAGAAGTAAATACAGCCGCAGCTATTTTAACTAGTCTTATTTAAGTTAATTTTAGTATACTAATAAAGTTTGACAAGGCCCCTTTACAGCCGCATTTAAGTTATTTTAAGTGTCTTCATCGTAAGGTTCCTACTGCCAGTTCTGTTCTTTGCTCAAATATAACACTTTCCAGGCACGATAGATATACGAGTATGTAGTCAGTAAATTATATAACATAACACTCGTACCTAATAGAATTATGTACTTAATCATAGACCTAACCAAATTCCGGTGGGAATGTACGGTGACAAAATAAAGAATAAAGAATAAAGGCCCATCTCCAGCAGTGGAGGTCTACGATGCTGTGTTCTAGGTGCTGTAATGAAATGAATAAGTGAAACTAGTCTTTTTGTATGCATTATAAGAGAATTTCCGATAAATATAGCATGTGACATTATCATTGCTTGAGAATTGCCCCCCAAAGTTGGTAGGTGTACGTGGCAACCGTCATACTTTTTAAAATACGTTATATATTGAATGGGTTTAAGGAACAGTTTTAGAATCAAGTAGCTCAAGGAATCATTTCTATGTGTTCGACTGTTTGTGTTAAGGAAGCGGAATGTGCCTCTAGTGGTTAATGCTTATTTGTGATATTCCGAGGTCCCCGTGATTTGATCTAACTTGTAACTTAAGAGTATTCTTCTTGTATTATGTTCCTTGGTTAATAAAATTATGGTTAATTTGTAATTTTTATAAACTTACATTGATAGCGAATGCGTGTTGCTAGACTTCAAAACTTTAAAACTTTATTTTTAACTTTATTTGTATTTATGTCAGAATCATTACAGCCCTTAAAATACTAAAGTCTGTAAAGTACTGCTAGAGAATTTGGTTTGCACACAAGACGCTGACCAGGCCGGTTGGCGAGGGTCTGATGTCAATAGTAATGAAAATTTATTAACTATCCCACAAGTATATAGCTATATTATATTTTTTTGTATTTATCTATCAAAGCAATTAGTAACTAGTTTAGTTTTAGTTTAACTTTAGTGGTGAAAAAATTTCCTCCTGATTACGCCATATACGAACGCCAGGCTCGAGCATGAAATTATTTTTTTTATTTTATTTATTTTTATTTTATACAATTAGGAAAACTTACAGATAAACAATACTTAAATATAAAGAAAAAAGATAAAGTAAGAAAGGGCTAATGACAAGTTTTCACAGAAATAGATATGGAAACATAGATAAAACTAAACACTGAGTAAACTATTACAAAAAGAATGAGATGATATGAGGCAGAATATTATACTTAAATATTAATGCCATGGAATTTTCTGTCATATGATGCCAATTTCATGAATATTAAAATATTTTTTCTGCGTTTTATTTTAATTTTCGGACTTAATAATAATAAGCTTCATATCAGACAATTTTTTTTTTTTAATTTAGTAGCCATAGTTTCTTAGTACGTACCTATCACAGCGTGGTGGATTGTAGATTAGATTATATTAGCGCTCAGCTTTGGGTTATAATAGGTTCTTTTATCAAAATGAATTTGAATATTCGTTCTTTAATTCACAAGTACTTATATATTTAAAGTATCATAGTTAAGACCTAATTCATTATACAAACTAGAATGAACTCCTGGTTTCATAACAATAGATATTCGTAGTTAGCTTTAAAATTAGTGATGCTAACTTTTCTCATTGCGATTTCCACCAAGTCCTTGTTATTTTGTCATTCACACTGCAACAAGCTAGGTTTTAATTGAAATAAAAGAGACAAACTTTTTGATTCGCGTTTGTTAGCTTTTGCGAACTTTTAAATCAGACGAAACTTTATCATTTGTCGCCGCTGGTAATTGGAATTAGTGTGTTTTTGTTTGTATTGCGGATGACACACTAACTTGTTTTGTCGTGCATTGTTGTTTTGCTTCTTGCTTTGTACTAGTTTTCGTGTTAATACAATTAGTTTTTTTATGTTAAATATGCGGTTTAAGTTATAGCGGTTTCTGACTGTGAGTAGGAGACCAGTAGTTAGGATCATCTTATATAAAACTGCATGATGTTAAAGCAACAATGTGCTTCTTCTTTTCAATTTTAACAGCACACGATTGTAAAACTAATTGGTCTACGAAACGCGAAATTTGTTATTACAGCGCTTTACTCGTATAATGCACTATGCCCTTATTAGCAGACTGTTCCTTGCTAACAACAGCCAGCTATTTCAGCCATTTTTATGTATATTGACTTAATATTAAATAAGAAAAATTTAAATTTGACGAATCCAATCTAGTCTATAGTCTATAGGCTCCTAAGGATAATAAATAAACAATATACAATATACAATGGAATCCATTAACTATGTATTAATTTAATTTAACTTATTGCACTTTAACCTAATACATGAGCGTACTTTAACGCCATAAGACATTCTTTACCAGCTAACCTCGAAGATCATAACAGGTGATGGGCAGGATGAACAAAAATATGAAAATTATTAAAATTACTAAATAAACACCATTACTTATTTATAGATCATTGTATATTATTTCACTAGTTATTTGGTTGCAAGCTTAAACATCGAATTTGAAATATTATTCCTTTATACTTATAGAAGCTATACCTATATAGGTAATAACACTTTTAATTACCTACCATCTACTGGCGGTGCTAGTGTTTGGATTACCTACACACGGGTAACGCCACTTTTTTACGAGAGTTGCCATTCTTTTCCCAAATAGTTACTATTTGGACTTAATCCAGTCATCAGTAGCTCCCATTCTTGGATCTCGCGTCCCGCTTAAATGTAGTCACGCTGTCAGGTAGGAATTTTGTGGAAAAAAGTGTCATTTCTCGAGCCTGGAAAGTCGGTAATATTAATTCGATGTTGAACAATTGTTTGGTAATTATCAAAGATTCGAACTTCTCATACTGCCAACAGCCTGTACTAAACGACCACACAAAGTTACCTGTGGACCAGCAGCCTGATGGAAAATAGCTGACTCTGTTAAACTATTGAAAATTACTTTCCGAAATTCTGCCTAAAAGTTTAATTGGTTCCTCGGGAACGTGTTCTGCTCCTGATGGCTACCTAAATGAATATTATGTCAAACTTTAAACAATATGCCAGCGGACACTTTATTGCATTTTGTGGCTTTCAAACAACTACATATTGCAAAGTTGTAACAAACAAAATAAATTTTGATTTTATATCAGTACATACTCGTACACTGGAAACGCCACTCTTAAAGTTGGGCAAAAGTAAGCCAAAAAATCCAATCAGGCGTAGCCAAATTCAACAAAGAAGGTGACAGACGTATTCAGCTAGAATAGGCGGCATTCGTAAAATTACGTCACATCTTCCTATCGAACATACAACAAATAGAGAAATGTCGTATGGAGCAGAGACGAGGAGACTGACATAGTGGGTCTAATCCACAAGTTCAATGTTACTCAGCGAGCTATGGAGAAAGCTATGCTCGGGGTTTCTGTAAAGGATAAGTCCGAAACGTTGACATAGCTTTTAAAATTAAATGAAAAGAAATGAGCTAGACGAGTCTTTCGCAGAATCGATGCAGGATGGAGTGGGCTGGAGTGAAAACCGTGTATTAAAAGACGCAGAGTGGGACGACTCCCCCCGCCAGATAGACAGATGACCTGAGGTAGTTTGCTGGAGGGGGGAATGTATGATATATCCAGCAGTGGAGAGACACAAGCTGAAGATAATGATGATGAAGGTATACATATATATCTTCACGCCAGGTCTATTGTGGGGTAGGCAAAGACAATTGACTGCCATTTTAAATAGTTTTTTCTCTGCGTCAATATTTATTAACCTATTCATATTATTTATTAACTTATTGTTTCGTGGACTCTTTACTGCACGTTCTGCGAGTGTTTTATTTATTTTGTCATGACTTGCAAGGGCCTAATATCAGTGTATTTATTATTTGCGTATATTTTATTTTAATTGTCATAATATCCTTCAGGATTAGTTTTTATATGCATTAGATGTTTTAGAGAACTTTATCATGGATTTCAAAAGACACTAGTTGAGCTTCATACCTTTGTTCTGAAATAAAGGCTAGCTGTAGATTATGTTTTTAGATATTAGGCTCGTCTATAAATTTTCTGTCCAATAAAGAATGTATTCATCTATTTATTTATCTGTTTAATATATTGACATCATAAGATTGAAGTGACATAACATGGAACATAAGAGATGTACTTCCATTCTTCTTCGCCGCTCGTGGTACCCAAAATCTGATTAATAGCCGTAATTTTCCTATACAAAGCCACACTTTTGGTGTCTACTACATTTTGGTATCTTTGCAATTGTGTCTGTATCCATTCTAATATTATAAATAAGAAAGAAGCTTTGTCTATATGTATGTATGTTAGTCTTGCCTTTACAGCTAAATTACTGAATCAATTTTGATTAAATTAAGCACAGAGACGCATAAAAAATGTAAAAAAAAAAAAAAAAAGTATTATATTAAGTTGTCTATGACAGTGCCTTTCCTGTTATGGTCGTGTTCTACGTACAATTTCAAAGTGAAATTGATTTTGTTGTTTCAGTTTTATTTAATGTACGTATATTAACGAGTATGTATTTTTTAAATACCTGCAGCCTGTTACACGTTACTTAAACGCAAACGTTATATAATGGAAGCCGTTAACTATATCACGCCATTAAAGTTCATATTTGCACGGACGCTGTCAAGGTCGAGCGCTTATAGAGTTGAGAATTGAATAATATTTTGTAATTATGACGCATGCTCTGACGTATATAACGAAATCCACTAATAGCGTTTGCGACTAAATAACACCATAGGACTACTGGGCTGCATTATCAACAAGACGTTAACAACGGGTGAGATGGCGAGCCGTAAAATTGTTTATTGCACATTATTTACAAAAGTATTGTACAAAGGAAAAACTAGACCCTTTTTTAAAATCTAACAGCTAACCCTTGCGATGGCGATTTATGAATTGTTGTTGTTTTTCTTTTTATCGCTATCACAAAGGTTAGGTGTTGGATTTTTTTTTAAATTAAAACATTAATACCACCTTGGTACAATACTTTTGTAATCAATGTGCAATAGATAATTTAATTATTATTATAATTACAGGACTTAAGATGGCTCGGGCCGTCTAAGCTTGATTAATGGCATGGCCCGTTGTTAACGTCCTGTTGATAATAAATAAATAAATAAAATAAAAAATTCTTTATTGCACAAAAACTAAATTAACTTAAAATTAATGTGCACAGGCGAGCTTTATGCCGTAAGGCATTTTCCACCAGCTAACCTTTGGGAGTTTTAACGGATTACAGGCAGAGTGCCAAGTATTTACTAACAAAAACAATAATTTATACTAATACTACATAAACTACATATCATACATATTATAATACATACAAGTATATCTATAATACAATACATATAATTACATATATACAGAAATAAATAAATACACACTATAATATAGGGTTAAGGTTAAAAATAGAGAAAAGAATGCAGCCCATTTGACAATAGGAGTTCACTCGGTGTCCTGTGCCCGAAGCTGTAGTGGTGGACATAGAGTCAAAGCCGGATGAAAGAGATAGTTGTTTTATATGAGAAAGTTAACTAGAAATGTATAAACAGAAATGTTCCAACGATGCCACAAGAGTTGTTTACCACGCGTTCTAACACAGAAATTGTGTGTATTTCCCAAGTCGTAATTTAACACTGCCTGAATTATCTATTAATATTTTATATCACGCACGGTAATAAATGTAGAATATGGAATGAATCGTGCATGTTGCAGGTAAGTAGATATACATAATTTGCAAGACTTGATTATTTTTCATATTATTACGCTCGTAAATAATTTATGATTAATTCATTCGGTAAATCCTAAGAGTAGGTACTTATAGGGAAAGGGGAGAAAAATGAGAGTAAAAAAACATAATAAATCGGACTTATCTATTTATTTATTTACTAGCTGTTTGACCTGGCGTTGCCCGTGTAATGTTGTGTCGTCGACAAAAAAAACCTTCAGGTATCCGATAGGCATGTCTATTTAGATTTTAACGTATTAATTTTTATTAAATTCGTAATATCTATTAAATGGAATAGCCGATTTGAACAATTCAAAAAGTGATCTACATGAATTGAAACAGCCTTGAAAACAATATGATTTATATTATAAGAAGATCTATTCACACTTCCTATCACAAAAAAGTAAGTATTATCTATGTATGTGTATGTACTTACTATAACTTATTTATTAGAATTTAGTATATTGTTGTCATTGATATATAATATGTAGTGTATGTAATAATATGTATGTGTATATGTAGTATATGTATATAATACGTATTATATACATATACTACATATACACATACATATTATTACATACACTACATATTATATATCAATGACAACAATATACTAAATTACATATAATACGTATTATATACATATACTACATATACACATACATATTATTACATACACTACATATTATATATCAATGACAACAATATACTAAATTCTAATAAATAAGTTATAGTAACTACATACACATACATAGATAATACTTACTTTTTTGTGA
Source organism: Tinea semifulvella (assembly GCA_910589645.1). NCBI lineage: Eukaryota > Metazoa > Arthropoda > Insecta > Lepidoptera > Tineidae > Tinea > Tinea semifulvella. The sequence goes on from OU342586.1 coordinate 12,362,028, forward strand.
TAGGAAGTGTGAATAGATCTTCTTATAATATAAATCATATTATATATATATATATATATATATATATTGTATTAGTATTACTATATATATTAGTATATAGTTAAACCGTAGAATTTAATACAATTTTGCACCTACCTTTCAATATAATGCTCAAGTTGTCCCAATGGTTGGCTAGGATAGAATGTCTAGCGGCATTATAAGCCCGCCTTTGTCTTTGTGCAATAAAGATTTAAATAAATAAATAAGATATATATTATAAGGATTTAAACAGAAGTCTGAGTAACATGGTCTAAATTTAAATACCGACCATTTCTATCAACTTTTAAATTGTAAAAAGTGTTTATTGTGACATAACGATAATAGTCCGACATATGTTATCGCGAAGTTGTTTGTAGATATTGATATGTTCTTCAATATTGTAAAACATACTTTTTTCCATCATCGATAGTTTCCGCAGCGCATGCGACGAAAGACGTTTTATGGCATTTTTTTACACCTTGTCTTACGTTACTAAAGTTTCAGTAAGGATCCCTAATCAATTAATATAGCCTATGTTACTCGGGGTGAATGTAGCTTTCCAATGGTGAAACAATTTTTGAAATCGTCACAGTAGTTTTTTTAATTTATTCATTACAAACATACACACACACACAAATACAAAAATACAAATCTTTCCTCTTTATAAAATAAATAAATATTTCCAGACAGGTCACACAGCGCCATCTAGTTTCCGTGGTAAGCTACGAGGCTTGCGTTACGGAAACTAGATGGTTGATAAACTACATATTATACTTTTTTTTTTTTGTAAATATATACATATTATACATATAAACACCCAGACCGAGGCAATTTATACAATGTACAACTTGCCCCCGGTGGGAATCGAACCCACGACCTCCCGAGTTCACGGCAACGTTTGTTACCACTAGACCACGGAGGCGGTCAGAGAGAGAGAGAGGCGGTTTATACTATTAGTGTACATATATGTATCATTAGGTGTATAATGGATTCCAGTCGGTTTTAGATTTGACTTTAGTTGCAGTATACATTTATGTTTAATTGACATATCATTATTATTATTTAGATTATAAGATGACACGGATATTTTTTACTGCCACAAAATTAATATTATTATTTTTATTAATTATCTGACATCTGTATGTAATTTCAGTAAATTATAATTATTAAGTACCTATTTAGAATGTAAGCTGACATGGCCTCTTTACAGCCTCGATCTTGTTTAAGTTGTTTCTAAGTTAGTTAGTTTTACTTGCTTATAGCATAAACATAAATATGTATTATTAGATTATCACCTCTTTACGTTCTAACTATTATTACCACTTTGTTTAGTACATTATATGTTTTATTTATTGTATTGTTTTAATTAGTTCCAACTGTATCCATAAAAAACATTATTTTGATAGATTACCTATCTGATTTCATTATTTTTCAGCAGCGATTATGTTGGTTTAACTGCATATAATGTTGGCTTATTTGATAATTTGCTATTTAATTCGGCTGAGTGCTGATCACTGATTGAAATGACAAAATCAATGGGTTTCGAATTTCAGAGATTAGAAAATCACACACTATGCGTTAAAATGATTGTTTTGTTTACTGAATTGGTAATGAAATTTTATTATATAAATGTATGTTTTTATAATTAAATTTACTTTTACAATGTATCTTTATTTACTATATTATACATTAATATGTAGGATAAATATGTTAGTAGTATTTAAATACCTACACTTAACAGTATTGTCATTGGTCATAAATTTACAACACCACCAATCCCATGTCTCAAAGATCATGTTAAGCCTTCGGTCCCGGTTCCACTAATACCAACTTGTGGAATCGTTAATGTCGTCGCATGGCGAGTGTAGGCCAAATCCTCCAGAAAATTCTGCAAGGCCCATCTCCAACAATGGAGGAGACTGTTGTAATGTGATGTGAAATACGTACTAAATTACAGTACAATATAGCTGTTCAATATTTAAAGAAAATATCCTTTGTTTTCGTAACATCTGACTCCCCCCCATGCGTCAAGCAAACGCTGATATCCAAAAATAAGAGGAATCCACATCAAACATGTAAATACTGTCAGTCTAGGGATCACATCATCATCATCACAGCCGTTGGAAATAGGCCTTCCAGAACATATATCTGAAAAATTTGGCCAACACTGTCAGACGGGTTGGCGATTTTATGTCATTTTTTAATGTCAATCTATTAACGATTCCACAAGTTGTTATAAGTGGAACCGGGACCAACGGCTTAATGTGCTCTCTGAGTCACGGGAATAGTGATGTTGTAAATCCAAAACAAATGTAAGTAAAAAAAAGTGTATTTGTGTGTAAAAGTGTATTCATTGGTAAATGCCGGGGTTGAACCGAGCTTTCTAGGATTTTAAGGAAAGCGTCCTTACAAAGATAATCTTTATAATATGTGTTTTATAATGTAAAACAGTATTTTTATAAAGGTCAAATAATATCAGTAAATGTAAACAGGCGTTATTGGGTTTCGAGGATTGTTGGAGAAATCTTGAGAAACCGCGAGTTCTCAATGTTCCAAGGTATAGTTTCCTTTCATCGTAATCCTGTGGCTTTGTAGAGTTATGTAAATAACTATGATGAAATTGAAACTTTTTAGGGTTGCTAACTTGTTCAACTGTCGAGGAAATCAAATATAAATGTAACTAAATACCAACTTGTATACTTTACACTTTGATTAGAGCGAGCGCAGATAATACGCAATTAGTGATTACTGACAGATAAGTATTTTTCTTCTCACTATATCTATTGAAAAAGTAAAAAAAAGTATCAACACGACCGTTTCCCTTTCAGGGTAGTCAGAAACCACGCTTATAAATAAGCGGATTCACATTTAGCCAACTTTACTATAGGCCAATCATGACAAGTGGCAAGCTCGTCGATGTCTCCAGCGTACCAAACTCGAGAAATATCACTAATAAATTTAATATTAATTAAATGTATTTATTTACATTATTTTGTGTCCCGACCAGGAATCAAACCCGATACCTCTGAGTCTAAATCCACGGACTTAACTGCTAAACCACGGAGGCACTTAATATCAATTGAACCCGAAGGAATTGTTTATTGTTAGTAGATAAGTTAGTAATTTATCGTAGGCGTCATCTTTTAATCGTTTATTATGGTAGTAATCGTCTTTCACTTTCTATAAACAAAAAATTAAGCAAAGTTGAAAACGATGAAACTGCGAAAAACTGACACACGATAACGGTCGAATTGGCGCCGGTCGACTGCCTGCAAGTGCGTGTTCAATTTGTCTTTGAGGTCGCGACCTGTCCGGCCGATGCTCGTACCTATCGACACAGGCAGACAGTGTGTGGTCGGTTGCGATTAACGGACAGGCTGATATTTGCCGGCGAACTGTTAATAAGTGGCCACCTTAAGTGATAAGTCCAAATGTGTAGTGCGAATTCTATGCTGTTAAGTTGCTACGCTTAGTTAACATTCAGTTGTTAGGAATCGAACAGCAAGTATGGACGGACAACCTCGCTTTGAATTGCTATTATTAGTAAATTATTAAATTCATTATTGCACGAAAAAAAATGTATAAAGGCGAAGATTAATGCTTACAAGGCATTGTCTAACATCTAACCTAACTGCCTCCCTGGTCTAGCAATTAAGTCCGTGGATTTAAACTCGGAGGTACCGGGTTCGATTCCTTGTCGGGACACAAAAATATTTATTAATGGATAAAAATACATTTAATTAATATTTAATTTATTTGTGATATTTTCTCGTGTTTGGTATGCTGGAGACATCGGCGAGCTTGCCAATTGTCATGATTAGCCTATAGTAAAGGTGGCTAAATGTGAATCCGCTTATTTATAAGCGTGGTTTCTGACCACCCCGAAAGGGAAACGGTCGTGATGATACTTTTTAACCTTTGGGAGAGTATGAGATGAAGGGTAGTGCTGTTATAAAATAATAAGATAACAAACAATATACTACATACTAAGGAATACATACTGGTACACTACATACTAAGACACATACAATAAATCCCAAGAAATACATACATATTATATAAGTATATATTTGCCAAATATTTATTGTCAGCCTGATGCTTGTTTGTCTAAAAACAATGCAGTAACCAAAGCTTTTGAAGATGTGGACTGATAGTGCTTAATACGGAAAGAAATATATAACGCGGTGTGGTCTGAAACAAAAGAACTTTTGGAATTCGAATTTTCAGAACAGACTAGGGCTACAAAATAGATAAGTAGAAGAACTCCTCAAGGAATAGTCTTCTGAGGATACCATAAATATTACTTTATTCTTAGGTTGACTGAAGAGTCATTTAATATAATACTAAACCTCGTCGCACCCGTAATTCTGAAATCAGATTTATTTATGAGACCTGCCCAGCAGTATGGGCTTTCTTGAATATTGCCTAGCTCTCAAATCTAGTTTTTAACGCAGAAACTCGCCACTCTGATCAGGCGGGTTATGATGCGGCACGGGATGCATATTGTAAATCTATGAGAAATGTACGTAAGAAAAGTGTATTTGGCTGGGGTCGAAACGACCTTATTAGGATTTCAAGGAAAGAGTTCTAACTGATCACTACTGTTCTTTTATACCTTTATAAAATGATAAATCCTTTCCAAAATCTATTTTCATTAGAATGTATTATTATAAGCTTTATTTTATTTTATTTACTTAATTGTACCTTTTATTATCCCACGGTTTTAATTAATCAATTTACGACGATTCTCCTCAAAGGAAGCTCTCAGGAGTGAAAAGCAGAATGTGCTAATAAGTACGTCGTTTCAGACATTTACAAGATTGTAAGTCAAGTCTCATTTTCATTTTGGCTAGCGTTCCCCACTTCATGTCGAGCTTGTAGGTATCAAAGTTTATTGCGAAGCGCTTCTAACAAGTTAAAATTTATATCGTAAAGTATCAAGACTATCGTAATCAGTGATAATATAATCACTGGTATTGGTACAGCTTTCAAAAAGTTATCCATCAATGCTGTGTACACCCCATTCTCCAAAGTAGCTAAACACGTACGCACCCTAAAGGATGTCATTCCTTTCCAAACGCCTGGCGTGTAAAAAGTGGACTGCAGCTGTGGGAGTTCATATATTGGCCAAACTAAGCGCACAATAGCCGAGAGGGTCAAGGAACATATAGCAGCTGTAAAAACTGCCAATTAACAAGTCAGCAATAGCAGAACACCTAATGGATAGTGGCACAAACCATTGGATTGAGCTGCATGACCCAAAGATACTTTCCACCGATCGTCACTATTACCCTAGGATAGTACGTGAAGCGAGCGAAATAAAGAAACACAAAAATTTCAATCGAGAGGGGGGTTATAAGCTATCTTCATCGTGGAATCCAGTAATCAATAGGTTTCGACGCCGGGAAAAATCGCCCGGTGTCGCCAAGGATATTGTAAGTGTCGTGTGTCGTGATTTCTAAAAACTTTTAAAAGTGATAAGTGGGTAGGTTTACATCTGCCGCCCAGTATGTACGAGACTACACCGCATAGCTTCAGTCAACCCATGACCACGGCCAATGCAACTTGGCAGAAACGTCGGGAGAAATATGTCTCTAAGGTAAATCGCGTAAAGACCCGTTAAAATTATAAAAACTATTATGAATATGCGTGAAAGTTTAAAAAGTTTAATATAATCACTGTGGGATAGAAATTAAACATTTTCAAGTTTTAAAAGACAAAATATGTACCCCGTAATGTACTATGTATTCCCTGGGCGTACATAAAGCATGAAGTAGAGTCGCACGCTAGAGATGAAGAAAAGTGGTGGTGGATCGGTTGTAAGAACACTTTATAATCCAAAAAGGTCCGTGGTTTGAATCCTGGCATGTAACAATGAGAAATACTTTTACCTGAATAACCTGAAGTCATTTAAGCAAAATGCAAAAAAACATTCTTAAGCCGGCATAGTGGTAAAGACTAATTAATGTCAGTCCTCATACATAACAAGTGGCAATCGTCGATGTCTCTAGCGATTTAACTAGAGTAATTACACAAAAAAGTTTTCTCGACCAAGAATCGAACCCGTTACCTTCAGGTCTATATGTATGGTTTTTGCCGCTAGACCACGGAGGCGTGAACATTTATCCAGTAAATATTACGATTTCATTTGAAACGATTTACTCGCGTGACTACGAGAGATGCTACGAGAATGGGTGTGTATTTTGGCGTAGAATTATACATTAGTACGTTAATCTAATTGTATTAACCCTCAGAGATAGTCCCAAGAAGACTGGCAATATTTCCGCTATGTACAGCGAGGCTAATACGTTGGCAGAAATAATTGCTAGCGTTCCTATCTCCAGATTTCTCCGTCAGCCGTTTGGACAACTCCTTGGCCAGGCGCTTGGCTGAGAGTCCCCATAGTCCCATCGTCTCGACCATGGTGCAAATTCGTAACCTGTACCGAGTTTGGCGAATTTGCGCAGCTTAAGGTTCTCAGTAGAAACCGCCGCACTCCTCGCGCTGAACGAGGTTGACTGAATGTGAGATGGGTCTAATGTGTTGCATCCAACACCAGAAGCTTCCACGGTCCAACGGTCATATCGTCGGGTCTCTTACCATCGCTCCGCGCAATCCCAGAGGGTTCTAGGATAGCGGATAATCCAGCTGTTACAAGAACCCTATTAAACATCTTATAACAGTAAAGTATCATAACAACCGTTTCCCTTTCGGGGTGGTCAGAAACCACGCTTATAAATAAGCAGATTCACATTTAACCAACTTTACTATATGCCAGTTATGACAAGTGGCAAGCTCGTCGATGTCTCCAGAGCGTAATAAACTCGAGAAATCATCATCATCATTACAGCCCCTAGAACACAGCGTCCTAGACCTCCACTGCTGGAGATGGGCCTTCCAGAACATATATCTGGAGAATTTGGCCTACACTCGCCACGCTGGCCAGACGGCTTGGCGAGGATAGTCGTAGAGAAAGTAGTAGTAGAGTAGAGGAAACTCGAGAAATATCACAAATAAATTAAATATTAATTAAATATATTATTAAATATTTTTGTGTCCCGACCAGGAATCGAACCCGGTACCTTCGAGTCTAAATCCACCGACTTAACCGCTAGACCACGGAGGCAGCTACACATCGTATATTACTTATAAATATGCGTTTATTTATTGTATGCATTTGCAATATATATATATATATTTTATTAAACTCGAAAGAAAGCTTATCGCTTTCCGCAGTGAGCGCATTTTTACATTTGCAAAGAAAGTTTGAGTTGAATTAGCATTTATCGGCGTTCGAGAAGATAAAAACTGCATGAAGCGGATAGTGGTTTTATTCAGCGAAGTTTTTTAACTTTGTACCAACTCCAAACTTATTTAATCTTTGACTTTACCTATTCATAGAAAATACTACATATTGGACTTTAATCCTATTATTTATAGTTGCGGGATCGGTTGATTTATTGAATAAATGTGTAAGTATGAACCTATTTGCCAATATTTAGAATAATTACATTTATTTATTTATTTATTAAATATACAATGTGGAATGTATTAAATATCAAATATTTTTAAATTATAATCTAGAATAAAAATAAAGAACGTACGTATTTTTTTTATTTATATTTAGTAATACAATCTTTAGTCACGATGCAGAGAAGTTTTCCTAAAAATATAGCCAATCATACTGAGCTTTATCAAGCGAAAGGTCGACGATCGCGCTGACTTTGACATAAGTAAAAGAGAGCCTTAAGATTCGAGCCAGGTTGTCGCCCCGCGCCTCCCATCCGGCGTGTGACCTTGTCACATTCCCCAGTCTTTAGGTATTATATAGGTTTTGTTTTTCAGTTGATTCTTACTTGGTAAAATATATAAATTGAAGCTTAAAAATTTTATTGCCAAATATTTCGCCTCTCTTTGGAGCGGCGTCATCAGTGACAGTGACTGAAGGTCTTTGTCATAAATTTTGAAAAAATAATTTTATTTTTAGCAATGGACATAACATGCTGATGATGTTTTCCATGATGCGCTAGGTGATGATGACATGTTATGTCCATTGCTAAAAATAAAATTATTTTTTCAAAATTTATGACAAAGACCTTCAGTCACTGTCACTGATGACGCCGCTCCAAAGAGAGGCGAAATATTTGGCAATAAAATTTTTAAGCTTCAATTTATATATTTTACCAACTAAGAAACACATCTAACACACTTTATTTGTTGCAGATTTTTCAGTTGATGATATTTATGTTTTTAAAAAGTAACCTTTTTATTTCAAAAAGGAGTTTCACCAAAGATACATGAAGCCTAAATAAATATTTTCTCTTTTTGCAATTACACGTAGTATATAAAACCTACATTAAATATTTACTAAATTATTATATTTATAATTTTGCTTGAAGGGTAAATAAATACCTATGAAAACACGACCAATATAAAATCAGTGAAATCGTCACATCATATGAAATTTCTACAGTGAAATGAAAATGGTGAATTTCGTAATGGACATTTTGTAAAGCTCAAAGGTAGGTTTCATTAAGCGAGCTGGCTCGGGGCGGGTGCCGTCAAATTTACCATTTTAACCTGCATTCGTCTAATTTGAGCGTTCACGACCCGGTATACTCAAATTTTATTAGTTACACATTTATTAAGTTTTTCATTTAAAAAAAAACCTATACTTATTTTAGTAAATGGCTTTTGATAAGACAGCCTATTGTAATGAACGTAAGTCTCAGACTTTTTAATATTTAATTTAAACCAGTACCCTACCAGGCACGTCAGAATTGAGATAGACTACTTGCCCATGCGCAGCCCGTAAGCCAAAACGCAAAAACCTTTGCTAATTTAAGATTTAAGTGTTGATTTTTTTTAATTTATTATTTATTTACAAACTATATTGCACTATGTACAAAGGCGGACTTAATGCCGCTAAGCATTCTTTGACAGCCAAACCTTTAGGACATTTAGACATTATAGATGGTAGGTGCAATTTAGTCATTCTTAACAGTATTAATACTTACTAATATTGTTAATATTACATACTAATACATATACAAATACATAAATATGCAATATATATATATATAAACATAAAGCACATTATAAATTAACAATAATATAAAATAAAATTATGTATATTTTAGTAAATATATTATTATTTATTTATTTATTTTTTTCCAAAATATTTATTAGTAGTATTTTAGCCTTACCATTCGAAAGTGCATTTTACCAAATAAATTCAATGTCCTGCTGCTTTTTCACCAGAATCGAGTCAGTAAAGTGAGCGGTGCGCTCGTCGGCCTGACTAGACGTATGTTCTATCGGGCCGACAACGGACACTTCAAGCATCTTCAGAATATCGCTACGTCTTGCGCTCGGCCCCCCGACGGGAGACCACTTCCTAGAGAAGTGCTCTTGGAGGAGAGCTGAATTAGTCGAACCTAGATCCTGCCGGGGAAAACGGGGGAATGTCCCCATCCCCAACCCAGGCCCTTTAGCCATCCGGGCCTGGACGACCCCACTGTCGGTCTGTAGTAAAGTATCCACAAATATCACTATCACATCATAATGAAGAAATGTGATAATGAAGCAGGCAATACTATTGATGTCTAGTTTCCTCGCAACTAATATAAAGGCAGCCTTAGAATTGGACACATTGAATATATTAAATAGGTTATATCTACTTACGAATATTATATAATTGTATACATATTAGGCACATACTTGTATTTATTACAAACTATCTATTTAATCACCGGCCCCTAGTATTCCGCAGGAATTTAGTCAATTCATATAATAATATGTAATATCGCCCGCACATTCCGACATGATCTCATTCCTATATTAATTTTGGCGATACCTACACCTATATATAGACGAATTGTTTAACATTAACGCTATGTAGGATTCTGTAGTTGATGCCAGTAGGACAAAATTAGGTTGACAGTGAAGTAAAAAATAAGATCATTACGATTTTAAAATGCGAATTCACATTTAGCCAACTTTGCTATAAAATCCAATCAAAATAGGTATTCCATTGGTTCGCTTAATACAACTTGGATACAGTCAGAACTAATAAAACCAATACAATTATTAAAACATATGTACTTATCGAATTGGTAATAATGGTTGGACCGTAAACAGGCAATAATCCATATTTATGTATGTTAGGCACAACATTAATTACTGCTACAAGCAAGTAAAACTAACTAATTTAAAAACTACTTAAATAAGATCGTGGCTATAAAGAGGCCGTCTCAGTTTACATTCTAAATACTTAATAATTATATATATATATTATGTCACGACCAGGAATCGAACCACGCGAACTAAGCGCTGGACCACGGAAACTGCGTAAAAACCAGTTATTTACAATAACTATTATAATTATGCAATTCATTGTATTTATTTAATTCATCTGAGGCCATGACTATTAATCAAAATGGGATTTATCTTGGTTAGGAGTCTGGAGGACCATCTTTAAAATACCTATCCTTGTGGTTTGCATTTAATCATAAATATAAATTAATTTGCCTAGAAGTACACACGCGGTATATATTATATAAGTAATGTTTATATATATGTATATAGGTAATATTAAGAAAGGTCAATGAACCATATTATTATTATGCGCGTGAGATTAATCCCTTAATAATGCCTACTTAAAAGAGTTATCCCGTCTACAAGGAAGTAGACGGACCCTAGCGTACAAAGGGTATCAAATAAAATATCAGCACATTTACAATGATATTTATGAATTGAATAAACCTTACCTAGTTAGTTAAAATTACCTAGGGACATATCCCTTTTTATCGACGACTTACAGACTACAATGTCCCCTGTTTTGTAATTTATTCCATAGACATTTTGTGTCCCTCTTCCGAACCCTTTTATACCCTTATCGCTTCTTCTTTTACCTGTCAATATCTTCATACTGTAGTAAATGAATAAAATCTATCGGCAAATCAAACACAGCAATTCTGAAACAAAGCCTTTTACATTACATTTTCCTCAACAAATTTTTGCGCTATGCAATTAATTCAAACATCGTATTTGATTGTAGACTAACTGAATTTAAACTCATATATTCATAGTGTTAGAATATTATATACGAGTGCATCGATAATGTTTATTCAATTATATAAGTACAACACTATTTTATGAGACGTCACTACTGCTGTCAAGTTGTCGGCTTGCGAAGATATTCGCGCCGATTGTTTAGGACTTATGAATTCTGTATCATGTCCTTTAATACATAAAAAATAAAAAAGTTAATCGCGTCACTTTGCACGGACGGACATGTAAAGTCCAAGAATTTTGTTTTGTGAATTAGTTTACTATGAATATTGATAGTATAAAGTGGTATAATTTTGTTTAATAATGTACTACAATGTTAATAATAAAAAAAAACACTATAATTTTGACTTTTATATAGGGCACAAGTTGCAGTATATTTTTTGCAAATTTCTCGCGCTGCGAACTCGCATATACGAGTTCCCTGTTAGAACTGATGTATTCTGTACAATATCCTTCAAAGAAACTAAAATAATTATGACAGCTTTCCCTTCTCCTTGGTCTGTTGTTTTATTAAATTTATTAAAACATTATTAAATTACTAAAATTAACTAGTAATATAGTTTGATTTTAACAATAGTTACATAACAGTTTTTTTTTTATTATTATTTTTTTATGTAAAAAAAAAAAAAAAAAAAAAAAATGACCTGTCTGGAAATATAACAGTTCATAGAATGATCTCGAGAAGCCCTTTTTGTTGCGAATCCACTATTTTTAGTCTACAAATAGCGAGACACATTGTGTTATTAGGATTTAGTGTATGCATAACTATGACAGTGCAGAATTGATGCACGTATTTTTAAATGTATTTAACATTAGTTTCTTGGATATCATCTGTAAACTGGCAAATAGTGCTATCACAACTTTTAGGAAAAATCTAGGTGCAAATTATACTTTGTGGTGTACAATGAATTAACATTAAAAATTGTATATCAATGACAATATTGACATTGATATTTTTGCTATGAAGGCTTCAACAGTGAGGCGTTTACTTTCTTCTCAATTCTTTAACCTTCTGTACATTTTTAGGATTTGTTGTTCTTTTTGTTTTATTTTGTTATTTTCATATTTTTGTCAGTGTATTTATTGTATTTGGTTGCTATAGGCGAAAACTTTTAATTGGCTCATTTTTTATTATATATATATATTAATTTATATTGTTATCTAGCTGTAAGTTTTCCTGTAATAAATAAATAAATAAAAAAAAGTCAATAATTGTGTTCACCTAAAAGTTATCTCTATAAAAATAAAATTAGTTATTTTTGTCTTAATATTGCAATAAATAATTACTCAAATTAATAAGAGGCAACTGGAAATTGGATCAAATTCCAGGAATTCTACTAATTTGTGGTTATACTTTTATACATGTTATATATACAACTAGCTGACCCGGCGAACTTCATACCGCCTAACAGTCATTGAATGGTCAAGCTTGTTATAAATTTCTGAACGCACTCATATACATATATTTGACAAACAACATTGTTCGACAGGTACAAAACCCACGAACTTTTTGAATGGGAAAATGATTTTTTATATTTTATTTTTTTCTTCTATTTTCCAATTTCATTTATAGTTATTCTGCTATTCGGGACGGAGACAAATCCAACAAATCAAAAACCGTGAAAATCTGTCCAGCCGTTCTCGAGTTATAAAGAAACCTTTCCCGATGTTCACACAACATATATATAACAGCCAAATCTGCATTAATTAGAGCTGAAAGAGCGCAGAGAGCAGCACTGAAGGTGTTATTCGCTAAGCCATTTCGTTACTTAACTACGGACCTATATAAAGATACACAAGTTCTATCTGTCCGACAAATGTTCATTGCTAAGGCTGTACAGAAATATATTAAATGCAATAAAACAATTATAAACAATAAGAGAACATGCCTACTAGATGTACCTACATCGAAAAAAGCGTTACATAGCTCTTATCTTGTAATTGGCCCCAGAGCCATAAATAAGTATGCCGAAGATCTAGGAGGTGACAAGATAGAAACATTATTACATAGACAACTCTTCACTAGGTTCAAAAAATGGCTCAGTCAGAGGGATTACACGGAAACTGAAAACCTTCTAGCTGTCGTTAGGTAGTCTGGCCTCTTCACCGATCCACGCTGATATAGACACACATACACACACAACTACATATACACTTACACCTACATACCCACACAGATCAATTTTGGTGGGTATTTGTTTGTGCTGTTTTGTTTGATAATAATTCGTCATGATCGTAGAACAGTGACGGATCTGCTATATTTAAAATTTTCATGGCGGCCATTCAACTGTCATTTCGACTGTTTTTTTGTCACTTTTTAAGTCTCATAATAAGTGCAAACCTTCTAGATTTCATTTTGGAACCCTTTCTAATATTTGCACTTTAAATTACAGACCACAAACAATATAAAACTATATATAAATATATATGCAAAATTATGGGTATTTTTTTAAATCCGACATTGTTCTACGATCATGACGAATTGATTGTTTAATTATAAAATAAATTGTATTTTCTGTCGACCGGATAAAACAAAATGGTATGCTACGACCTGTGGCACGGTTGCTACCAGTGCAGGTCATTGAGCATATAAAAATCTAATAGATTTAAGTTAATTGGATCAATAAACGATTTTTATTTTTATTTTATTATTATAATCCCCAAAGTTTCATCCCGATCTGTCAAGTAGTTTTGCAATGCATAGGGAACAACACACAGACATTCACCTTTATATATATAGATAATTGGTAACAAAATTCTCAATTTCAGTATGTTACTCTGCACGTCATTAAAATATTTTACTTACACAATATTTTTAACTTTTCGTCCGTAATTGGGAAATGGAGTTTTCATTAATTAAAACCATAATCGAAATACTATTTTAGCAACGTTTATAAAGGAATAATATTAAAATTAATTACGTTGTTGGTTCAAATTTTAAAATAATAACGAAATGTTTTGGAAAGGCGAATGTTCATACAGAGTTAATCATAATTTTGATGGTTTATTTTATTATACATACGCGTTTAAAAAAATACGCTTAGTTTTAATTATATTATTACATTAAAACTTAAATCTTATTTGTTTATTAATAAACTTAACTCGTATTTTATGGTAAATCTTGTTTCAAGCAGTGTTTTTTTTGTAAACTTGTAAATATCACCATGGCAAGCTTACAATATTAGTTATCCTAGAAGGTAAAAATTGGCATTTAATAACATTGCAATGGCACATACTTTTAACAAGAACAACAAGAAGGTTGGTAGCGGAGAAGTATACACCGTTCGTGCCGATAAACCGGGTAAAGTGTATCCACACGTTTCGGAATCAGGCTCGAATTGCCGTCATGCCCAGTCAAGCCGGCATAGTGTTAGGGACTGATGTCAGATTTCAGTTACTAATATTCATGGACCTTGCGCACCACTTACTATCAGGTGCACATTGTGAACTTAGTGGGGGAAAATGTCAGCTTGATAGAATTTCATGAATTTAAATAGTAATTAATTTAGATACATATGTTTAGGTATGTACTTGGAATTCATTTTTTTTTAAATTATTTTGTCCAAAGTTGAAATTAGTATAATTATGTTCCTTGGTTAATTTAGGTACCTGTCGGCAAATTATGTTATAAATTGTACGTGCACGTGATGGTCGGTAGGCTTGTTGGTAGATTGCCGCGGGGGCCCGGACCGAATGGGCATAGTTAAGCAATACAGAGCCAAACTCACAGATCGGCATTCGAGATTTAATTTGATTTTTACAGGAGCCGTAAAAGACTGCATTTGTAGTAGATTACAGTTAAGTTAGTCACCTAGATTTATTTAAAGTGCCTGACTCATCTTTCACTTTGCATTTTGAAATGAAGCTATGTTGGAAGAGCTCTGTCTGTATGCGTTGCCGTCCGTGGCCGTCGGCTGTGCATCCGCAGAATCACGGACCGTGGGAAGCTAGCTAAAGACATCGATAAGCTTCCTACTTGTCATGATGGGCTGTTACTTAACTGTTCCAAAATGAGTTTGAAAAATATTTTTTGAAATTATTATAAAATGTTTATACAGTCATACAATATTCTATCTACATATATTCAATAGACAAAATCAAAACATGGATATAATATAAAGCTTTGACGTAGATGACATTGGTATATTAATACATAAATCAACAACATTAAAATATATATAGGTATTCTTAATGTCTAACTTCTAGCAAAGTGTGAAAAGGGTTATTATGTAATTGCACCTACCTTAAATAATTTTAAGGGTTGGCTGTCCGAGAATGTCTTGCAATATTAAGTTCGCCCGTTGTATATTATATATGTAATATATATTTTTAACTACTTTATTGCACTAAAATGTACATAGGCGGGCTTAATTACTAAACATTTTCTGACAACTAACCTTTGAGCGTGTGGAAAGTTATAGGTGCAATTTTATTTATTATTATCCACTTCTTCTTCTTACGGTGCCATCTCCTATTGGAGGTCGGCTATCATTAAGGTGATTTTGATTTTGTTGGCCGCTGTCCGGAACAAGGATCTGGTGCTCATCCCGAACCACTCCCTGAGGTTCTTGAGCCAGAAAGTGCGTCTTCTCCTCTTATACACTTACATAATAATATTAAATAAAATAATTACATTATAAATATATATACTAATAACAGACGTGATATAAATAGAACTGTTACACGAGAAATAATAAAAATAAAAATGTGGTATGGATTGATTGTTCTGCTGAAAGTATGTGGTGAGTAAATTCATAGTGTTAGAATATTATATACGAGTGCATCGATAATGTTTATTCAATTATATAAGTACAACACTATTTTATGGGACATCACTACTGCTGTCATAAGATATGAACGGACGGAGCCTGTCTGATAGTCTGTGGTAGTTTGTTCCATTGACGAGCGGCAGATACGGTAAACAAATCTGAATATCCGCTAGATGTCTGGGGAACGATTATAATATTTTCATCACAAAAAGTCACGTAATTTTTTTCATTTATTATGTTGCGGATTGGTTCTGGTTTGCGTAACTATATCCAAATGATGTGGCCCGGACGGATGTTAGATCACTCCACCCCTCTATTTGTACGTTGCAAATAATATGCCCAGCAAATTTGTTTCCTAAGTAAATAATTATCAACAAAACAATGATTATTGGAATAAGCTCTCTGACTTAACAAAATGAGCCGTACAATATTACGAAAGGCAAGTGTAATCCACTTTGGTAAAATAACTACAAGGTTTTCAGAAACTATTATCTAAATAGATGTGACTTAACTTGCCCTTTGTTTAACAAATATATCTATATAAAGCTATTATAGCTACAGCTTATGTATATGTGTGTTATCTATGTATTATTATTTTAGATTTGATGTAGTTCTATTTTTAGTTTTTTTACTCAATAAATATCTGTATCTCAAACATTAGCGTTCATTCATTCGTTTTCAATTTCTGCTCACTTCTAAAGGTTTGTTGTTAGAAAATGTTTCTAGTCATTAAGCGTGCTTATGTACTACAAAATTAAATATTTTATTTTATTTATTTATTTATTTAAAAACTTTATTGCACATAAGTACAAAGGGCTAACATAATGTCGTTAGACATTCTCTGCCTGTTAACCTTAAGGACAATAAGAGAGTTTTTAGTGACAGGAGTAGGTGCACAAAATATAAAAAATAAAAATGATTGAATAATGTACATTATTTACAATCTTAATTCTAAGAAATAATATAGACCTACGTAATATAACTATATAAGTATAATAAACATACATATACCTACATACGAATACTATATAATAAATACATACTAATACAACTACACAAATTCGATACAATAAATATAAACAACTACACAATACTGACAAAAAGCAACTTTTAACATTTTATCAAATAAATAAAAGTAAAACAACGTGTTTAATTTTATGTGGAGGTCTTATTTTGGCTCCATAAAATTTTCTGTGTCATTAAAAAAAAAGATCTATCTACCTTATGTTTATATGTATACATATTTAGTGGAAATTTAATACAGATTCTGATAGGTATTTAATTAATATAATATAATTAATATAATTAAATCACCTGAATTATTAGTAGATACAAAAATATTAAAATAAAATAAATTAACAAACTAATTATAAATAAAACTAAACTAAAAATACCTATGAAATTACAACTATTCTACAAAATAAACTAAGGACTTATCACCGGGGAGGGTACCTAAAACGCTCGCCGCATTTCCTTGTTGAATTATAAAATTAATTATCAAAGAAGTAATTAATGACAGGCATAGCTGAGTTTTTATCTAGAAATTTTAAATTTCTGGTTAGAGATAAATAAAATATATATAATAAACCAGAAAATGATTGACTAATAAATACATATATACACGAAATGGCACAGTAATAACTCAAATATATCAAGCCTGTAAAACAATTGAAGCTCTCAGTAGCTTTGTTCAAAGGGAACTCAGTGGGAGTAATTAAAAAAAAACAACGTGCAATATTAAAATCCCTTTGCAAACAGACCTACTTTTTATACTGCTAGTTAACACCTTTGTTAGTTAGTCGACGTTTTAATTAAATTTCATTCTACATTGTAACAATTTAGCAGCATGTCTGTCTTATAAAAAGTAATAGTAATAAGACTCGGCCTTGGGTTTGGGAAAGCTCGGCTGTCCAATTTAAAAATCTACCTTTTGCGTCGTAAACAGATTTAAGAACATTCCTTAAGCTAAGATGCTGGTTTTTATAATTTTAACGGGTCGACTTGGCTAAAACGTCAGGAGAAATATGTCTTCAAGGTAAATCGCGTAAAGACCCATTAATTTTAATGAACTATTATGAATGTGCGCGAAAGTTTAAAAAGTTTAAGATGCTGGTCTTCTTTTGACAGCTTACTCTTTGTATCACTTTGTTGCTTAGTCTTCTACTAGCAGGAGTAGAATCATTAAAAATAGTTTAATTAATGAGTTTGCGCCGTTTGGGGTCGAGACGATGAGACCATGGGGACCATCAGCCAAACGTCTGTCCAATCGACTGACGGAGACAGGAATGCTGGAAATAATTTCTGCCAACGTATTAGCCGCGCTATACAGAGGGGAAATGTTCTTGAGACTATGTATAGTTTTTTTTATTAGGTCTAGTTTATAGTTATTTAATTTAAGTAGCTTGAAATTATTTTCTTTTTATTTCTTTTTTCTTTTAAGTATTAATGACGTGTCACAAATATCTGTAATAGGTTTATGTGAATAATGATATTTCGACAACACTTCATTGAGTACCTTCTGTTTTACTAATCTCAACAGTAAAAAAAATCCCTCCATGGCCTAGCGGTGAAGTCTAGTTTAGACGCGGAGGTACCGGGTTCGATTCTTGGTCATAATAATTTATTTGTGATATTTGCCCAGTTTGTTACGCTAGAGACACCGACGAGCTTGCCACTTATTGGGCCTATGCATAAAAAAATACAGCTTAGTTTCTGACCACCCCGAAAGGGATACGGTCGTAATGATACGTTACTGATACTATTTACAAAAAAATGATTTTTTTCTACCTTAGAATTGTCAGTAATCGCGAATTTCTTTCCTCGCACATATTGTACGAAACAACACTCAACTTTAAAACTTTTCATTCGGATTGACTGTCTGGATAAAAATGTATAGATTTTTTAAAATACATTCTTCAGAATAAAATTAAATAAAAAGTTTTTTCATTATAAGTTTACATATAATCGATAAATAAATTAACACAACATAAAATACTACTTAACTAGTTTTCGTTTTTTTTACTTTGTCAATTGGTAGGTTTTTAAAAAACACAGTTAAGCTGTAAATCAGACGCTCTTTTCATTTTAGCAAAGGTGTCGGTTTATTTCTTTCCTCCCGTGTCGAAAGCAAATTAAATTATATCCAACTCCACTCTGAACTTCCTAATTATGTTAGGATTAACATCTAACTAACACTGGATTATAAAAAAAAACTTTATTAATAAAAACTCTACTACGCCGCAAAGTAATAGGTTTTTGCCGAAGATTTTTTTTTCTTTTTAAATGTTAGGTTAACGTGGGTTCATAAAATCAAAATCAAAATAATTTATTTCCATTGGTTCTCTCGAAACAATTTGGATAAAGTCAGAACTAATAAAATCAATACATTTTTTACAACATATGTACTAATCAAAGTGGTAATAATGGTTGGATCGTAAACAGGCAATAATCCATATTTATGTATGCTATGCACAACATTATTGCTATCAGCAAGTAAAACTAAACTAACTTAGAAACTACTTAAATAAGATCGTGGCTGTAAAGAGGCCGTGTCACCTTACAATCTAAATAAAACATTATATGTCAAGTGAACTTAAATTTAAATTCGTGACTGTAAAAGGGCCGTGTCAATTAAAAATAAATATAAAATTAAATAATTTAAATATTAAGATTTATTATTAATTTAATAATTATGATGTATAGAAATTATATACATATGTCAGATAGTTCACAAATGTATAGAACAAAAAATAATAATAATAATAAAAAAAAATAAAAAAAATAAAAAAAAGACGTCATCTTATAATCTAAATACTAATAATGATATGTCAATTATACATAAATTCATAGCTGTAAATGGGCCGTGTCATCTTATATTCTAATAGCATTAATGTTAATAATATTTGTGGCTGTAAAATGGCCGTGTCACCTTACTATCTAAATAAAACATTCTATGTCAAGTAAACTTAAATTTAAATTCGTGGCTGTAAAAGGGCCGTGTCAATTAAAAATAAATATAAAATTAAATAATTAAATATGATGAATATATAATATTGTGGCTCAAGATATCACTACCAAGTTTTATCAAAATAATATAATCAATTAACTTAAATTTATTACATTTTTATATGATCAATGACCTGCACTGGTAGCAACCGTGCCGCAGATCGTAGCATACCATTTTGTTTTATCCGGTCGACAGAAAATACAATTTATTTTATTATTAAACAACAGCACAAACAAATACCCACCAAAAGTGTTCTGTGTGGGTATGTAGGTATGAGTGTATATGTAGTTGTGTGTGTATGTGTGTCTATATCAGCGTGGATCGATGAAGAGGCCAGACTACCTAACGACAGAAATCAGAAATCAGACGACTAAAATCTGTCCAGTTGTTGTGTAAATGCCTTACAAATAGTCAGGCAGAAAGATGGCCGGATCACATACCTTGCCCTGGAAAGTGTAAACTCTATATAACGACATTGAAGGGACTGTGCATTTTATGGCGTTATAGAGAGTTGTCGTTAAATGTAGATAGAATAATTGTATGGAAGACAAGCTAAACCAACCAAAGCCAATTGATTTCGACGCTTTAGGGAGTTTGAGTGACAGTTACATGGAGTTTACACTGTATATCATTATTATATACATATACAAAAAAATAAGTCAATAGTCAAAATATCTTTATTAACGTAAACCTATAACAGACATGTCTGAAACGTCATGAATTATATTATTTTAAATGATTCTAAGCCTGCTAGTGGAAAACTAAGCAGACAAATGGTCCAATAAGTAAGCTGTTAGCAGAAGACCAGCAGCTTAGCAGATTCCATTGACCTATTAATGTTTAATCTGACTGCGAATCGAATCTGCAAGGAAAAATCAGCTATATACTCGTATATATATCTCAGCTTTACAAAATAAAACATATACAGAACTACAGAATAGAGTCGGTCACAAACAAAATTGCAAAAACACTAGGCGCTTGCAAGTAAAAAAAATATTATCCTATTATTTAATACTTAATAATACAAAAAAAATATAATACAAAGTATCATGACGACCGTATCCCTTTCGAGGTAGTCATAAACCACGCTTTTAAGAAGCGGATTCACGTTTAGCCAACTAGTAAACTATAGACAAATCATGCCAAGTCGCAAGCTCGACGATGTCTCAAGCGTACCAAACTCGAGAAATATTACAAATAAATTAAATATATTATTGTGTAATCGAACCCTCCACGTCTAAATAGCCACGGACTTAACCGCTAAACCACGGGGACAGTCAATATTATATACGTAGTTTGTAATTATTATTTAATCATTTGACCGCCTCCGTGGTCTAGTGGTAACAAACGTTGCCGTGAACTCGGGAGGTCGTGGGTTCGATTCCCACCGGGGCAAGTTGTACTCTGTATAATTTGTCACGGTCTGGGTGTTTATATGTATAATATGTATATATTTGCAAAAAAAAGTATAATATGTAGTTTATCAACCATCTAGTTTCCGTAACACAAGCCTCGTAGCTTACCACGAAAATTAGATGGCGCTGTGTGACCTGTCTGGTAATATTTATTTATTTGTAAGTATGATTTTGCGAATAAATATATTCTAGTTTCAATTCAATGCTCTAGAGATGTGGTGTTGGCGGAGAATGCTGGGCGTATCATGGACGGAGTTCCGAACAAACAAATCCATACTGGAGGAATTGGGGATCAGACAGCGCTTTTCCTCGACTGTACAATTACGCATTCTCACTTTCTTCGGACACGTGTCACGGCGTGGAGAAACATCAATCGAGCGCTTGGTAGTCCAGGGGAATGTCGATGGCAAGAGAATGCGTGGTAGGTCTCCGATGCGATGGACCGATCAGGTGAAGGTTGCAATGGATCATCCCCTACATGAGTGCACTAGGAAAGCCGGGGTCCGAGAGGAGTGGCGACGGCTTGTCAAGCGTGCCACTAGCACTCCAATGGCGACCACGACCACTCTGCCAAGAGTGTAGCGACTAAGAAGTTTAATTCAATTCATTAAAAATACTTACTATTGTTCCGTCTTGGTCAAGTTATATGTTTTATTAATAAAAGAAATTATATAAAAATAGAAGGTATAAGATGACAGTTTCTATAATTCAATATAATTTATTGAAGATTTAAGATGTTAAACGAGGTCTACTATAGAATTGAATAGGATTCACCGTTTAGTTCACCTTTACGTTTAACTCGAACAAATAGGGAAACTTCTTGTGGAATAGCTAAAGTGAAAATTTATTGCTTCCTGGAAAACCTAACCTAACTAGTTACATTATTTTATATCAAGGAGTTGTAGCACAAAATATTACGTAAAATTTGTGTTTTAACGGATTTATTCACTTCCACAAATGAGTTGGAGACTATTTATATAAATCACTAGCTGTTTTACCAGGCTTTACCCGTGTAAACGGCGATACGAAATTTATGTCGTTGCGAATAATTTTAAATGTTTTGCTATATGTTCCAAGGTATATTCTATTCGTATATGCTATTCATTTAATTTGCATGGTGTATAGGGAAAAAAATATCTTTTTGAAATGCTCAAGCCAACTAACGTAAGTAAGTATTTAAAATGATCAGTAGCCCTTCCTTATCCCTATCCCTTAAATGACGAAACTGTTAGTGTAAAATGCTATAGAATTGGTACTCTCGTATAAAGGTTTCCACTACAGATGACAGCAAAATAAGGTTACGATGCGTTCATTAAAAAAAACTATTATTTATTTTAGTATTTGCCATTTTTTTTATTTATTACCCAATGTGTGTTATAAAACTATACATGTTTAATGTAAATAAATCTTGGTTTAATTGATATAAATTTTGTTAACTTTAATATAAATTCGCGGCGGATTCAAAATACATTTAAGTATTTAATTCACGTTTTCCCAATGATTTTGAAGTTGCAACCCCATGTGTGACCTTTGTAATAGTGGAAAACGCTATTTTAATGTAAGGTCAGCTATGATCGGAGAAACTCGGGCTAAAAGTGGTAGTAAATACACACAACGTCATCATGGGCGATTTCAACACCTGTCTCCTGGATGAACGTCGGGCTGGCAAAACAAGGGCGTCTAAACTCGTTAACGTCACTTCATCAGTAAATTTGTCTCTTCTGCCGTCTGGCCCAACTCATCATTTAGCGACAACGTCCACTCTTCTTGATCTTATTTTTACTTCACGCCCTGATGTTGTTGCCAGTCACGGCCAGCTCCTTGCTCCCTTCTCCCACCACGATCTCGTTTTCGCCTCGTATAAAGTAAGACCGCCAAGGTACCGCCCGCCTACCATAGTGATGCGTCATTATTCCCGTATGGATATCGATAAACTACTTGGTGATGCAGCTAGCATCGATTGGAGTACTTTACTAACAGCAAACAATATAGAAGACATGGTTGATATATTCAATCATGAGCTGATTAAATTATATGACTCGCATGCTCCACTTCGAGCTACAAAAGTTAAGAGGGCCCCAGCACCATGGATTAATGAGAATGTACGAATCGCTATGAGGAAACGAGATCGTGCGTATCGAAAATATCGGCGTAATCGCTGTGATGATAATCTGTCTGCATTTAGGTCTGCGAGGAATCGTTGCAACCAGGTGTGCAGGATTGCCAAACGTCATTATTTCCTAGACAACGTAACCAACAAATCATCATCAAAAATTTGGCAGTTCTTTAACTCATTGGGTCTTGGGCGATGTCGTGAACAGGTAAATCCTGGCTCCGTGACACCTGATCAGCTTAACACTCACTTCTCTGCGGCTCCGGTGCTGGATAGTGTTATAAAAACTAATACTTTGGCAGAGATAGCTGAGCTACCGGTGTCTGCTGATGTGGAACCATTTTTCCTGACAGAGGTTGCTAATGATGTAGTTTTCAAGACGATAAATTCAATAACTTCTAAAGCAGTAGGATGTGATTCCATCAGTCGTGTTATGATCATTACCATAATTGACCTTCTTTTACCCATCATTTCTCACATCATTAATTTTTCCCTTACCTCCGGTCAATTTCCCTCCCAATGGCGCAAGGCTTATATCATTCCATTACCAAAAATTCCTACACCTATACTTCCTACCCACTTTCG
This sequence comes from Tinea semifulvella, assembly GCA_910589645.1. NCBI lineage: Eukaryota > Metazoa > Arthropoda > Insecta > Lepidoptera > Tineidae > Tinea > Tinea semifulvella. Next base: position 12,386,007 of record OU342586.1, read on the forward strand.
TCCTATATCTATATTACCATTTTTATCCAAGGTCCTTGAGTCCATTGTACATAAACAACTTTCCCTTTTTATAGATAATAATGATATATTAAACCCCTACCAGTCCGGATTCCGCCCTGGTCATAGCACAACTTCAGCTTTACTTAAGGTAACTGAAGACATCAGAAGAGGCATGGATGAAACTAAGGTCACAGTACTTGTACTGATTGATTTCACAAATGCCTTTAACACAGTTGATCCTGATTTGCTTATCGCTATGTTGTCTCGTCTTGGAATTTCATCGGAGGCTCTGTCATGGTTTTCACAATATCTTCATGGCCGTCAGCAGCAGGTACAGGTTGATCGGGTGTCGTCGGAGTGGCGCGATTTGGCTACGGGCGTTCCACAAGGTGGTATTCTGTCCCCTTTATTGTTTTCGTTGTTTATCAATGCCATCACCTCCCTTCTACACTGTCACTATCACCTGTATGCAGACGACTTGCAGCTTTATGTGCAGACGGATATCAATACCCTCAATAGTGCAATAGCTTGGCTTAACTCTGATCTTTCTAATATAAGTTCGTGGTCGGAACGTTTTGGGATCGTTGTCAATCCGAGCAAGTGTCAGGCAATTGTAATAGGAAGCTCCCGACAATTATGCAAAATTGACCTTAACGATATCGACTTGGTTCGGTTTGACAACGTTCCTATTCCATATAGTAGTGAGGTAAAGAATTTGGGAATTCACTTAGATTCCAATCTAAGTTGGACAGTCCAGGTTACGAACACGAGCCGTAAATTTTTTTCTTCTCTGCACTTTCTTAATAAACTTAAACATTTTCTGCCTATTAAAGCTAAAATAACCCTTGTCCAAAGCCTTCTCCTTCCACTTCTCGATTATGGTGACGTGTGCAGCGTTGATCTCTCGGAGATATTGCTCAATAAGATGGACCGGCTACTTAACGCATGTATCCGGTTCATCTATTGTTTGCGTAAATATGATCATATTTCCGAGTATCGCGCTAAGTTGAAGTGGCTGCCAATTCGGTGTCGCAGGAACCTTAGAATTCTTTGCTTGCTTTTTTCTGTTCTGAATGAGCCTGCGACACCGAAATACCTCAAGGACAATTTCGCCTATTTGTCTTCGTTTCACGATAAATCCCTCCGTTCCTCTCATAATTCTCTTTTGTCTATTCCCTCTCATAGTTCTAGTTTCGTTTCGAACTCATTTGTAGTTGTTGCCACGAACCTGTGGAACAATTTGCCTCTTAGCATAAGGCAAGTAACCACCAGATCTCTATTTAAAAAAATGGTCTATTCACACTTTCTATCACAAAAAAAGTAAGTATTATCTATGTATGTGTATGTAGTTACTATAACTTATTTATTAGAATTTAGTATATTGTTGTCATTGATATATAATATGTAGTGTATGTAATAATATGTATGGGTATATGTAGTATATGTATTTTTATATATATGTATTAGTATTACTATATTTATTAGTATATAGTTAAACCGTAGAATTTAATACAATTTTGCACCTACCTTTCAATATAATACTCAAGTTGTCCCAATGGTTGGCTAGGATAGAATGTCTAGCGGCATTATAAGCCCGCCTTTGTCTTTGTGCAATAAAGATTTAAATAAATAAATAAATAAATAAATAACATTATTCACTATTTTGACAATCTAACGTTTGCGACTGAGTATCAGAATAGGACTGCAGGATTAATTGAAATTGTGAAAAAGTATTAAAATGGATATAGTATGTTATGCTTAAGAGATCGCTATCGCGAACTTTTCTGTTATATTTGATACACAATTCCACAATACATTATTTTGTCGCAGGCGCCCCAGAGAACCTTGTTCAGTTATACTAAGCCGTCTGGCCAGCGTGGCGAGTGTAGGCTAAATTCTCCAGACATGTATATGTTCTGGAAGGCCAATCTCCAGCAGTGGAGGTCTAGGACGCTGTATTGATAATGATTTAAACATCTCAAATTATATCATATAAGAATCGTTTGTAAGTTTACTAAAATGTAACTTAAACAGATTTAAGCTTACATAATCTGTACCGCTTTATCTCCGAGTTCTAAAGATTAGACACATTGGCACATTTAATTAAGATTAAGTAAGAAACACACTTTAAAGTCTTGTAATTTATTTTGTAAAAGCTAAATGAATTATTTATTATTTTTATTTATTCAGCAAACATACTGTATTACGGGGAAAGTGGTAACAAAGAAATATAGAAAATAAACTACAAGAATAAATATACTATAAACTATTTATTGATTATAATTAAAATATATATATATATGATGGTATAAAATATATATATATATATTCTACCCGGGGGTCGTGGTTATAAAAAGAGGTGGTCAGTACAAGAGCTTTCCGCCATGCCACGGGGCGGTACTCCCCTGGCCAACTCGCTGTGCCGCGCCGAAGTGAGGATCTGGGCCCTGGGCGTAGTGCAGGCGGGGGGCTGGTCGTAGTGCAGGTGGAGAGGCCGCTCTGGATCCAGGCGCGTAGTATAGTTGAAGTGTTGAATTTTGAAAGTTGAACCCGAAATAGAGGGGGTACAACTTAAATGACTATAAATTATTATTTTTTCAAATAATTTTTAATACGTGATGGCGGACGAACAGCAGTGCCGGCAACAGCAGCGTGGAGTAGGGCGTGGCTGTCTTCGGGGACGATCCGCCGATCAATGACGTGAATGACGTGAGCCAGTAAGTCGCTTCGGTCACAAACTCGTGCGCAGCCATTCAATATTTTGACCGAGACCGAATGAAACGTAGCATTTAAGTGAAGTGCAACACATTTGTCGATTGTTGTTTTTTTTTTTTTAACGCTACAACTGATCTTAAATCATAATTATAACATTTCAAAAAATTACACAATCCAGAAAGTTTTTGACAGTTCAAGTTAACTTAACTGCCTCCGTGGTCTAGCGGTTAAGTTCGTGGACTTAGATTCGGAGGTACCGGGTTCGATTCCTGGTCGGGACACAAAAATATTTATTAATGTAAATAAAGACATTTAATGAATATTTAATTTATTTGTGATATTTCTCGAGTTTGGTACGCTGAAGACATCGACGAGCTTGCCACTTGTCATGATTGGCCCATAGTAAAGTTGGCTAAATGTGAATTCGCTTATGTATAAGCGTGGTTTCTGACCACCCCGAAAGGGAAACGGTCGTGATGATACTTTACAAGTTTTAGATCTTGTTGAAACAATAATAAAATTATAGCATACGTAGTCTTATTATTAAATTCCTAAATTCAGTACTTTGGCAGTTATCTAAATCCACGGTAGAATCCTCAGTGAACAATTTGTGCTGCCGAGACGTTGGCGGATACGAAATATTGAGGCCCCACTGTTTAGACATATTTCCCTTGTGGTAATATCGTCGAGTGTAGTAATCGGATTATTTCTTGGTGCACGTAGTCGAAAGCTTGCGAGCTTTGAAAAGTTCTTGAGGAACACGGATGAGATCAAATGACGACTCTTTAATCTATATATTTTACGATTTATGTAGATAATTACCGGTATATCGATTAACATAATATTTATTTATTTGAACAGTTATTGCAATATGTACCAAGGGCGGGCTTAATGTAGGCATTCTCTACCAGCCAAGTTTTGGGACAATGCAGAATTGCAGAGTAACGTGCAAAAAACTAAAAATTAAAATTGAAAAAAAAAAAACCTTCATACTAATAATAAATGATATAATATCGGTATACATATATATTAGTACTACACACATTATATTTTACTATACACAACATACAATATCTACTTATATACGTATAAGGAGCTCTTTAAGTAATAAGTATTGTATATGTAGTATTGTTTATTTAATATTTACTTGGCACTCTGCCTGTCACATGTTTTCAAAACTCCCAAAGGTTAGCTGGTGGATAATGCCTCACGGCATAAAGCACGCCTGTGCACATAAATTTTAAGTTAATTTAGTTTTTGTGCAATAAAGCATTTTTATTATTATTATCTTTTTGAACAGTGGTTTGTTGGGTGCTTGGCGAATTGCAATTGGTAAGCTAATCCAGAGATTTGCGGCCACTACTGGGAATCAGGTAAACTGAACGCTAAAGTGATGAGAAGGAATAGATAGGACATAATTATTCAAATTTAAATTCAAAATTACAATTTACAGTCCAGCTGTATCCTACCATAATGGTATGCAAATAATAGTATATGTCAAATTACAACTAAAATTATATTTGTCAACACTTATAATGTAATAAATCATGGATACTATAAATTGTTTCAGCCATTTAATTAACAGCTTCTTAAATTGAATTATATAACGAACGAAGAGATTAATTTAAATACGTAAAAATATAATATTTCAGATATTTGTAGTTAGGCCTATATACTTCCACGATGTCGAAATGCATAATATATGTTTTAGGTACCCGTAAAGCAGATCTTTGTGAATTTTACGATTATTACGTTTGTTCAAATTTCCAATTTATCATTTTACTTTCACAATTTCTTATCTCAAGGGCATGAAAAAAGTCAAACAAGGAGTTAAACGGATGTGAAATACAGAAAGATATAGGCTACTCCGACAAGGAGAGAAAACCAATATTGTTTTTAGATAAACATAGAAGTAATTAAGAGTAGGCCTTTTCAATCAAAGTAACTGTCAATGAAAAAGTGAGCTGATCGTGAAACACAAACTGAGAAAGATTGATGATCTAAAGTTTGTACAACTTTCTTCCCCACCTCTCATATTTCCTATAAAAAAGCTATTACACGTCCTGGTCTATGGATTTCAGTTGGAAAATAAATATTATAAATCAAATGCATTTTTTTTTATTTTTTTATTTACAGCCCCTAGAACAATACTCGGCACACTGACCATACGGGTTATTATGGTCTTGTAAATCTATGACAAATATATGTAAGAAAATTGTATTTCTCATTGGTACATCTCACCTCTCATTCTTTTTATTATTTACAATAAAATATATACTTAAATAGTATGCTACGAGTAACTGCTTGTAAGAAAAATTAGATAAAAATAGATATTTATACGTGTATCTTTATAGTCTGACTGGCTCCATGGTCTAGCGGTTAAGTCTGTGGGTTCGATTCCTAGTCGGGACGCAATGATTTATTAGTGATATTTCTCGAGTACTGGTACGCTAGATACATCGACGAGCTTATCACTTGTTATGATGCGCCCAGAGTAAAGATGGCTAAATGTGAATGCGCTTCTTTAAAAGATTCTTACAAATGTAAGTACAGTTAAGAAACTTTCCCAACTTTTTACCAATAAAATATTTTATTTTATTTATTTTTTATTTAAGAACTTTATTGCACATAAGTACATAATATGTCCCTAACATAATTAATACCACATTAGGTTCTTTTTGATAATCTATTTTTATTTTTTATTTACTTAACAGTTATTATGTAGAAATATTTTTAGTGTAACATTAATTTATTATTATGGATTTATTATTTTATATTATATTAACTAATGTATAAGTTTGTTAACGGAATTGCACGGCATGATTTGGGTACCTAAGAAGTTTTTTTTTTATATAAATATTTCCAGACAGGTCACACAGCGCCATCTAGTTTCCGTGGTAAGCTACGAGGCTTGTGTTACGGAAACTAGATGGTTGATAAACTACATATTATACATATAGACACCCAGACCGAGACAAATTATACAATGTACAACTTGCCCCCGGTGGGAATCGAACCCACGACCTCCCGAGTTCACGGCAACGTTTGTTACCACTAGACCACGGAGGAGGAGGAATTGTTATGTTGATGCTTGTGTGTGCCTCAAAAGTCATTGTTAGTGTTCAGGTTCTTATGGTGTGGCGTGTCCGGTAGTCGTCCCTTCCTTAGAAGATCATTGCAGTCATGGCACGTGTGTCGGATCCCGGTCCGCACCCTAAGGGGCTGGTTAAGCGGGGGGATGGCTGGCACATGCGTTACGTCCGTGATCGGATGATGCTGTGGGGGCCTGGGACCTGTGCCGAACACGTTCAATTTATTGTTCTTAAATTAGCAGAGGTTTTTGCGTTTTTTCGACTTTCGGGTTGCACATGGGCATGTAGTCTATCTTAATTCTGACTTGCCTGGTGGGTTACTGCTGTACCAGGTATACTTTATTACTTATTGGGCCACTTTGTTGATTAGTCTTCCACTAACAGGAGTAGTATCATTCAAAATAATTAAATTAATGACGTTTCATATATGCCTGTAATAGGTTTACGTAAATAAAGATATTTTGACTTTGACTTAATTAATTAATGTATATATGTGTTACCCTGGTCAATACATATAGGTCTAAAAACTAATGACTGATTTGCGCCATAGGAATCAAAGGTATCATTAGGTATTGTTGTATTTTTCTAAAGAAACTTTAATGTTAAGAGGGTTAACGCTGTTGCATCCCTATCGCTCGCACAATCAATATTTTCAAATATATTTCAAGTCTGAGTTTTGAGACAGTCTATTAACTTTCTAGGAAATAAAATTACATACATTTTGGAGATATTATAACTTTCATATCAGGTACCTAATTTTAGTCAGAAAATCCACCACGCTTATAAATAAGCGGATTCACATTTAGCCAACTTTACTATAGGCCAAATTTGCAAAGTGGCAAGCTCGTCGATATCTCTAGCATACCAAACTCGAGAAATATCACAAATAAATTAAATATTAATTAAATGTATTTATTTACATTATGAAATCGGACCCGGTACCTCCGAGTACCACGGACTTAACCGCTAGACCACGGAGGCAGTTAAACAAATATGATTAATATATATCCTAAATGTCTGTCATACATCGCATTCATATTACACTAGGCATAAAGTACCTACCTATGTGAATATTATAAAAAAAACTGACGATATTACGTCTTATACACCAAATCCAACCTTTAAGTTCAAGTATATTTTTTATATTTATAATATTATTTATTTATTTAACCTTCATTGTACAAAGATATGTGCATACTAAATAATAATATATAAACAGTAATTATACATACATATATAACAATATACTTACAACCGTTAAGATAAGAAATGAGGATGAACTATCGTTTTGAATGCTGATCTAGTAGATGCTTGTCTTATGTTTATTGTTTATATTAATATGGATATGCACGAGAATTTCATATACGAAATAGTTAAGAGGATATGTTTACTTGTGACCCATTTGTATACCTCGAGAGGCAGTGTATTGGGGTCGCAAACTTAATATGAACAGTCAGAAAACTTTATGTCCCACTCCAAAAGTTAGTTTCTCAAAACTCTCTTATTAATAAGAAAATGTACTTAACGTTCTAACATGGCGTTATTTTTATTGCCGTCTCCTCTCTTACTCTTGTGGTTTTTATTTTATTGTTAAACTTTATTGATAAATCTGTGTTTATTGCTTAAATTAAAAATTGTTAAATTTATGTATTTATGAGATCTTGTCAAGGGCGCTTACATCTCTAATAGCTAATATCCTCTGCATCCTTGAGCCATCGGGTATAGTTAGGTCTGATGGTAGGCGTTCAGATGGGATGTCATTGATTCCATACAAGAGTGGCCTTACACTAGTTTTGGATGCCACATGTGTTGACAAACCTTGTCCGTCACATGTGACATCCAGCCATAAGAAACCCGGGGCCGCTGCAGATTTAGCCGCACGCCTCTATGCAACAAGTACGCGGAGATCATCATTTATTACCACTTGGTCCGAAGAGGCTCTGGCGTTCTTCCGCGAACTTAGGGAAAAACTCCGCTTAGCGACAGGTGACCCTTTAAGTACAGAATATTTTGTTCAGAGGGTCTGGCTCGCCTTTTAACGGGGGATCGCAGCAATTGTCCTCGGCACACAACGCTCATCGGACGCAAAAAGATTAAATTTTTAGTTTTATTTCTTACTTAGTTCATTTTATTATAGTGTTTGACCCTGGCGGCTGGGCGTTTTTTGTGTAATATAGTGGTCAGCGAAAAAATCTACATGCATATGCTAATATGTTGAGGTCATGTCCTACCCTGGGTTTCAAAGAACTTCTCTGTCAAATCTCAGACAAATACGAGTATATAACCGGTCACATGTCGTGGTCAAATAATGACTGCCGAATTTCATCTTAATCGGTTTAGTAATAAAGTCACGAATGTGAGATAAACATACATAAAGACACATAGATAAAGCTTTAAAATGTTATTTATATTTTTCAACCTACGAGTATGATAATTTTTTTTTTCATTACCGCCCTAGAACACAGCGTCCTTACCTCCACTGCTGGTGATGGGCCTTCCAGGACATTTATCTGGAGAATTTAGCCTACACTCTCCACGCTGGCCAGACGGCGATAATAATGACGAGTATAATAATGGTCAATCCTAAATATCAGTTCACCACGCTGACATTCAGTGGATTATTCATTATTAAATTCTTTATTTTATACCCAATTAAAATACGCTGTTTCAACGCGGCTTATAAAAAATGAGTTGTTAAACGTCGATAAAGGTCGCCATAGTAAGCACCTTCAATATTGTGACCAGTCGACCATGACGCGTTACAGCCGAGCGACGCTGAACAATATTGGAACAGCCTGTTTGTATTTACATTCAACAGGAACACCCCCTTGTTTTGTTTCGCAGAATATAGCCTACTAGAGCCCTAGCCCTAGGCGTTTTACTGAATAACTTTAAGGTTCGGACTTCTCAGACAGTCCAACTTCATTTACTGAAGAATAAACACAAGTGAAAGCTTTTGATTATCTGAGTGAAGGTGTAGCTGACACACACAATTTGGACGGACAAGACGATCTCTATAAAAACAAAAACCAAACTCGTTTGATTTCGACTGGTTTTCTCCATAATCCTATATGGTGCTGAGAGATGTGGTATTGAAGGAAAAATGCTAGGGATCTTTTTTATATACTATCACGCTATGTAAACTTGCACCCACCTGATAGTGGCGCGTAAGATTCATGAATGCTAGCAACGTGTGGCTACACTTTACTGGGTTTATCGGCGCGAACAGTGTATACTTCCCCGCCCCAGCAGACTGGCCACCATCAATTCTATTAGCAAATGATCTCATGGATTTTATATCCTGTCGATTTTATAACAACTTAAAATATCGACTAGACCATGCCTAGGATACTCCAGTACTTTCGAAATATTGCAAGAAAAAGATGAAATAACCTAGAAAAACCCTTCGTTACTGGCAAAGTGAAAGAAAAGAAACCGAGAGGCCTGAGGCCGGTACGATGGTCCGTCGAAATCCGCTGCACTACCAGACGCACACCGATTCATCACGAGGTCACGAATATCTATGATGAGGAGAGAAGAGTAACGGTTAATTATTGCCAAGCTAAAAATATTTTCTCTCACAAATTCATGAGTCGAGGCACGGGCGCTTAAGCGGCGCGTCGCATATAGGTTTTCTTTGGTATGCTTAGCTAAACATAATGAAAAAGTAAACCATTAATAAAAGATATCCTTAAGAGACATCCCATCAGAGATAGTCCCAAGATGACTGGCAACATTTCCCCTCTGTATAGCGAGGCTAATACGTTGGCAGAAATAATTGCCAGCCTTCTTAACTCCAGATTTCTCCGTCAGTCGTTTGGACAACTCCTTGGCTATCGTCTCGACGCCAAACGGCGCAAACTCGTAACCTGTACCAAGGTTGGCGTAGCTTGAGGTTCTCGGCAGAAACCGATGCACTCCCAGCACTGGACGTGGTTGCCGGGATATGAGATGGGGCTAATGTGTCTACATATCTCACAACTGCCTTCGTGGTCTAGCAGTTAAGTATGTGGATTTAGACTCGGAGGTACCGATTCGATTCCTGGTCGGGACACAAAAATATTTATTAATGTAAATAAATACATTAATTTCATATTTAATTTATTTGTGATATTTCTCGAATTTGGTACGCTGGAGACATCGACGAGCTTGCCACTTGTCATGATTGGCCTATAGTAAAGTTGGCTAAATGTGAATCCGCTTTTTTAAAAGCGTGGTTTCTGACCACCCCGAAAGGTCGTGATAATACTTTTACATCCCACACCAGAGACCTGCCGAGTTTCCAACTTTTAAATTTTAGTATATTGTATTACGTAATAATGATGATGTTATTGCACCTTCTTTCATGTAAAATGCTCCACATTGTCCCTAAGATTGGATGTCGGATAATGTCTAGCGGTATTAAGTCCGCGGTATTAATCCTTGTATAAAGTGCATAAAATAAAATAAAATAAACAAATGTATGAGCAACCCGCTGGTGATTCTATACACCATTGATTGATAAATAGGGAGAAAATAGAGTAACTATAATTGAATTTCGATGTCCAGTCTATTTATTTATTTATTAAAAACTTTATTGCACTTTACTTAAAAGTATGTACAAAGGCGAACTTAAAGCCATTTCGGCTTTTTCTACCAGCTAACCTTTGGGAGAGTGAGACAGTATAAATATGTGGGATGCAATTCTAACCAATAAACTACATAAATAGTATGAATACATTGTTCTAATCGCATTGATTTGCCTCATTACAATCTAAACTGGATTTGACACAAGCAAATGAAATTGTAGGTACACTAGTTTGATTGTAAGACAAAGCATTGTCACAGTGCACCTTCTCGGTCGATAGGACGTTATGTGAACCGTATCAAGTATATCAAAGGAACAGGAAGGTGAGCTATTTGCCAGTATCATATCTCACTATTCGAGAACAAAGAGGACTAAATAGATGTACACTGCCACATTTCAAAGTATACAATAGCCTTACTATACAATATGTGTAACTTGTGTGTGGTTACAGTTACCTTAGCAAGTAGTTTAAATTCACCAGCCAGGTTAGACACCTGGTGGAATCGTTAATAATTAAATGTTGACATAAGATTCTCGCCAACCCGTTTGGTAAGCGCGCCGAGTGTAGGCCAAACTCTTCAGACAATTCTGGAAGGCCCATCTCCAACAACTCTATGTTCTTGGGGTTTTTATATTTATTACATTTTTTTTATATATTACAATAATTATTAAAATTAATAATTAAATACTAAAAAAAAAAAAAATACAGTCAATGTTGTCAGACTTAATTTATTAATTTTCAAATGTTAATGTATTTCATCGATATAGGCTTCCCCCAAGATTCGCCACTTCACACTCCACACACATCTCCTGCCACCCTCATCCAACCCCCACCAGCAACCTTCTTCAGGTCATCCGTCCATCTAGTGAGGGATCGCCCCACTCTGCGTCTTCCCGTACGTGATCTACACTCTAGAACCCGTCTACTCAATTGTTCATCGGTTCTGCGACAGACATGTACAGCCCGTTACTATTTCAGCTTACTAATTTTGAAGGTTACATCGGTATCTTTGGTACTCCGACGGATTTCCTCGTTTCTGAATTTATCCACCAGAGAAATACCATGCAAAGCTCTATCCATAGCCTTACCTTAAATTTGTGGACCTACTAGTGTAGTGGCTAGTACGACAGCACTGAAAGAACGCACTGGTTGAAAAAATAAATAATAATAATAATATAATTGGCCGTCAACATAAAAATACTTAGACTTAATCCGTTAACTAGCTGGGACCGAGAATACCCTCGATTAAAAACGAGCGATTTAAAAGTATTAGCCGAAACCTAATTTAAAATTTTACAATTTCATAATCTTTCAAGCGGAGGATTATTAACTTTAATTGGTTTCGGTATCCGGCATGAAATGACGCCTACTGTTACATTTCTTTCTCCCACTTTGTTTGCAGAATGCCTTCGCACTGTAGCGGTTAAGACTGTAGGTTTAGACGCTGAACTACCAGGTTAGATTCCTAGTCGAGGATTAAAAAAATAACTTTATATCAAATCTATACAAGAGGTGTACGTAATGACGCAAGACACATTGAGTTCTCTCCAATAAAAAAAATCTTATAAAAAAACATACATATACATATATATATATAAATATGTAAATACATATTTTTAATACTACATAAGTAAAATAATATTGTATACATTATACATACTCTAAATATCCAAATTATTTTATTATTTACTATAGTTTATAAATAAACAATTCAAAAAATAATATTTATAAAATATAAAATAATAATTAAAAAACTACTTAAATAAAATAAAATAACTATAAACTAAGCCAACAATAGATTTAAGATAACGTACAATAGATTATTTTGGCCGTGTTCAACTTAGTGTCTAAGCGCTCTTTTTTTACTAAATTTTGCTTGAGACGTTCAAGTAGCGTTTTAATTTATTTATAAACATATAAATGTATTTATAAGATTATAAAGATTTTATAAAGATATTCATTTATTTCGAATGACATGATTCAATGGGTTAGTAACAAACAAACTTATAAAACTATGTTAGTATCAATCTAATATACAAATGTTTTTTTTAATATACATTATACGCCTATGCCTTCTCACTCGCACAACAAAGCCCAACACCTCAAAAGATTCCTCAAGCTGAAGAGCCCAGAAACGCTGTCCATTAACCCTCCAGGAAACGAAACAAAACCACGGACACTTTACTTTATATACTTTCACGTTCATATACCTACCTAATTATAGACAGAGAAAAAAAGCATACACATTTATAACCTAAATTTCCCCCTATTTTACTAAAACAGTTATATTATTACTACTCCAAAATGGGGTTTTAATTTTTTTTATAATAGGATTGCATACTAGTAATTTATACCTAAAATAAAAGTCAGATGCTACGCCTATTATACTCGTTTGCAACAAGACATACTATGGGGTCGTCCATGACCAATAGATCTGGGTTGGGGATGGAGACATTTTTTCATTAGCTGGTAATTCAATGCACTTTTAGTTTCTGGTATAACAATGCCTGTATGGCTTAGAACAAACACATGCTTAACTATCCATAAGACCTCTTAATTTAAATTACAAGTATATGTGACATTTCTCAAGTCTTGCTCATTAAAAACCTGCAAGTGATTACGGTGGTAATGATACTTTACAGTTTGTTTTCCCAAATTATTCCGCAAAGCCTGACAGGAATTGTCCAAAATTACTTCCCGTAAACTGATTGTCCGTGTAAGCCCTAATTTTAAAAATAAATTATACAAGGATTTCTCTTTACCCAACTAAACCCCCACTTTCCTTTTACTTTACAAAATAATGCGCGCAAATATAAAAACTTAATGGCTTATTATAAACCTTAATTTAGAGAAAGAAATAAAAGCTTTTTACATCTTTGTTAATTTAATAATATCGGGACAATAAAATATGCCTACATTTTTCGTTAGTTTCTTCTATTACCTAATAATTTTCGTAAATTTTATTTATGTCATGTTAATTATTTACTTTTGTTTTATTTTAATTTCAAAGGAACATAAATTATATTTAAATAGCTGATTTAGCGAAACATCTCTGAATAACAATTTTTGAGTCCACAGAAAATAATGTAGTTTTCGTTTCTTTTTCAGAATCCGGCATTGAACGTGACGCTGCTACGACTATTGTTATTTCTGAAATGTAAGTACGGAATAGTTTATTTAACAATTAAATAAATATTTATAAATATTAGATATGCTTTTATAGACATAGAAAATTCTATTACCAATTTATCTAAAAAATAATAGTTAAATACGATAAAAACAAAATGTACAATATCGTCTGTGTACTGGCAATTTATCCTAGCTGTTACTGTAATTGCTAACTTTTTAAGACAAAGAAAAATAGAATAAAAAATGCTGTTTATTATTAAGTATATTTTTATTTTTTTATTGAATTTACTATTTTTATTTGTGGATTATTACGCCACAAAGAACAATTTACGCCTATAACAGTTTTTCCCTAAATATGACTATTTGCATGTTCACAGACGATAGGAATATTTGTACATAATTTGTAAAGTATAAAATGGAAAAGCTGATTAGATTATTGTTGTTATAATAGTGAAGAAAAATAGTGCAGGTATAAAAAATATCCTGGGTTCGTAAGGTTGTACCAGGAACGGCCCTGTTATGCATTGAGATTATGCTAGGAAAATCTCGCTATACCCCATGCCCATACATTTTAGGTCGGTAGCGAATTTCTGTTTTTTAAGCGCAATCGTTAATAAAGGATCGTTATAGAAAGGGCGGACGCGTTAAGCTCTCTTAAATGTATAAAAAAATATTATGTAAATTAGATTAGAGTTAGTACTCTACATAGTTTTATAAGTTTTTTACTAACTTATTGAATCTTGTTATTCTCAATAATAACAATTATTATTATATAGAAGTAAAGTATCATCACGACCGTTTCCCTCTCGGGGTGGTTACAAACGAAGCTTATAAATAAGCGGATTCACATTTAGCTAACTTTACTATAGGCAATCATGACAATCTCGTCGATGTCTCCAGCGTACGAAATAAATGAATAATTATAAATAAATATTTCCAGACAGGTCACACAGCGCCATCTAGTTTCCGTGGTAAGCTATGAGGCTTGTGTTACGGAAACTAGATGGTTGATAAACTACATATTATACTTTTTTTTTATATAAATTATACAATGTACAACTTGCCCCCGGTGGGAATCGAACCCACGACCCGGGAGGTCGTTCACGTTCACGGCAACGTTTGTTACCACTAGACCACGGAGGCGGTCGACTCGAAAAATATCACATATAAATTAAATATTAATTAAATGTATTTATTTACATTAATAAATATTTTTGTGTCCCGACCAGGAATCGAACCCGGTACCTCTAAATCCACTTAACCGCTAGACTACGGAGGCAGTTATTATATTATATTATTATTTTCACTTTTATATACTTAACTATAAAGAGAGAAAACTTGCAAAAACTTATAACGATTTTATTCCCTAGTAAGTTGATAGACATTTTTGAGGATTGTACGAGCGGGAGAGTTACAAAAGCGTTAAACATCATACGAGTTGCGGTTAAATAAACAGAGTAGGGTCACAGGATTCTAATAATGTCTCTATAATGTATTTATTAAAGAAGATTTATGTTATCTTTAGTCAAATTATTTTTCAAAAGAAATTGATCTCTGTAATAGGTATTTATATCTATAAAAAAATAAAAATATTAAATAACAATAAGCCTACAAAAATGTATGTAAAAAAATGGTACATTCATATTTTAGGTTTATCAAGAAAATGGATGTCACTCGCGGTGTCGTTACAAACACAGTTGTCAGTCTGTCACGAAAGTTGACGGTAAAATGGAGGTAGACAAGTCACTCACTGGTGATATAGGCAGTTAGTGAAATTAAAAGCTAGGACACACTGCTATTAGGTAATAATATTTACTAATAATAATAGCTTCCCGTGCATCGGAGAGCATTTTACGGTCCGGTTTAACTAACACAAACTTGTAAAATCATTAATAAATTGTCACCAGACCGACTTGACAACCTGGCGAGTGGGTCTAATCTCCAGAAACATCTGGAGGGTCCATCTCCAACAATGGAGGACGGGAACTCTGTTTTTAGGATCTGTGATGATGAGGGCTAAAAAAATGTGTATCTAATTTAATCGAGTGGAACTCGAGTGGTATATTAAGAAACATGGACGTTGTTACGCTAAAATCCACATTAGGTTATTTTTTTTTAGTTATAGGCCTAGGTTAATACATCGATGTATTAGTCCAACATTTAATACATTTAGAATAATGACAAAAACGGTATATTTGATATAAGATATGTATATAATTCTAAGGACCTGATTAAAATTCTTAATTAAATTTCTGAAAAATTGTGGATTGGATTTTTTTTACGTAACTGCGTCCAATTGATACTCAGGTTTTTACGTTCTTAAAAACTAATATTTATCCGTACCTATTCTTTTCTTCTAACTACCTCCATGGTCTAGCCGTAAGATTTAGACTCGGAGGTACCGGGTTCGATTCCTGGTCGGGTTACAAAAATATTTATTAATATAATAAATATACATTTGATCAATATTTAATTTCTCGAGTTTGGTACGCTGGAGACATCGACGAGCTTGCCACTTGTCATGATTAGCCTATAGTAAAGTTGGCTAAATGTGAATCCGCTTATTTATAAGCGTGGTTTCTGACCACCCCGAAAGAGAAACGGGATAATAATTTACTTGTCTATTTCTTTCTTAGTTATTTAATTGATTTCATCACTGCTGGCACTTCGTAGTATAATGAGTAAATATGAGTTAGTTCAAAACTTAATTTTTAATTACTTTAAATAACTATCCATTTTCCTCAGTGTAACTACGAATATTTTAACAAGGTTATTGAAAGATTAACGGTAAACCCTAAGTCTGAAAAAAGCTTATAATTAGGCTAATTATTATTTATCCAGCCCTCTTGGCAGCAAATCAGCATCGCTGTGCAGCGGGGGAATGCTTCAAGTGTACTTGGCATACTGCCACATAAACAAATCATGAGTGAATATTTTTATTTATAGTTTAGTTTTTGAATTTAGAAAGAAAGAAAATACTTTATTTATAGCAACAATTACAATGGTTACAATAAAAAAATATGCAAGGAATAAATCTAAATGTATAAATGTAAGCCTATTCTATATACCGAAACACACATACAGGTGTGGCGATAAATAGGTGGTCAGCTCAGCATATGCTACAGCCGAGGCTGCAGCGCTGAGTTTCAGCTGATGCCTTATGTTGGGTGAGTCACGGGTCGCAGAGATGTACAGTAACATTTACTAAATCGGAAGGAATACTAAATGTACAGTTTACATATATGTTAAACAAATAAATAATATTATGATAAATAAACTAATAATATAAGTGATAGTCAAGAAAAAAACAATAGTAGGTATTATATTTAATATTTGTATATAATATCGAATATATTAATGAGGCAGCTAATTGCCAGATATTATACTGTGTGGAATTTATTAAACAGCAAATATTTTTATATTATAATCTAAAATAAAATTAATGAACTGCATATTTTTTATTTTTTATTATTGAATAAAGAATCTTAAGTTACGGTGCAAAGAAGTTATCCTAAAAATATCGCCCCTCATACTGAGCCTAATCAAGTAGGTAGCGAAAGGTCGACAATCGCGCGAAAATTTACTTATGTAATTCTTTCTCTCTCTATTTCGTCTCTCGGCTGTGAGCAAGATCTAATAATAACACTCCCCAGCCTTATTATATATTTATCACGATGGATAGCGTGATTTTCAGACGCGGCTTTATACACCATGCAGTAGTGTTTTGTTTTTCGGATAATGATTTTTATCTTTAAAAAAAGTGTATTTACTTTAAGTAGAGGTACTAATGACTCCTGAAACAAAAAAAAAAATTTGCTCTTTTAACAATTACCCGCGGTATTTATACACATTAAATGCGACATTTCATTGCTGTTCATGAACACGCTACGCAGGTTATCTTCAAGAACTGAAAAATTATCAGATGCTGATAATTGATGCTCTTAAATTTTTTTTTCATACAATATAACCTAGACTGAGTATGCTAGACAAGCTTTAAATATAGCTTACCATTTATTTAAATACAGCTAAGTTATGGTTCTACAAGATGGATTTACCGTTCCGAAGTAATATTTCATTTTGGTAAGAGTGGGCAAAACGTCATGGGAGTCAGAGAATACTTGTCCCGTGAGTGATGTACGCAAATTTGTCTGCCGTCTGACAGACACTCTTTACGCCTATTTCATATACCTACCGACTTTATGAAATAATGCTTTTATTCTTCTACAGAAGGCGGCATTAAATTTATATCTTTTTATTAACTTAACAAATTATATTTTGACTAATGTAGATTGTGGATATGCCGAGAAACAGCAGTTAGTACGGTGTATAGATAATTAACTCTGGGCAATCCAGCGGTTACGAGTATAGTCTATTTTAAAACGTTAGGCTGTTCAAAATAGTATATAGCTTCATATTAGCTCTCATAGCTGTGGAAATTAACAATGGGACATTATGTAACGTTTGCGTTAACATAATCTCACTGATGCGCATTTTTTTTCTGAGTATCCCTCACTAATTAATTAAATTCTAGCGGTTAAGTCCGTGGATTTAGATCTGGATGTACCGGGCTCGAACTCGAGCTAATTTTATTAAATATATTAAATTATTATTTAATTTATTGTGATATTTCCTGAGTTTGGTACGCTAGAGACATCGATGAGCTTGATAACGTTAGCTAAATGTGAATTCGCTTCTTTATAAGCGTCGTTTCTGACCTACTAATAATTGTTACTAATGCAATTTACATTAAAACAAAATATGTAGGATTCAGAACTACGCCGTAGCGGCTACATATTTGTTGTAATCAGAAACGTTAAATATATAACAAGACAGGGCAAGAAGCCAAATTGTATGAGAATTGAATTCAGACCAATGAATACAGAATTATTTAGTGTATGCCGGTTAGAGTCGTGTTCGACATTCACTTTTTAATTGTTTTTTTAACAATATACAATATGCCGAACTGCATGCTACGGAATTGTAAAACACATTCTTCTTTGACAAAATAAGAAGAACAAAGTAGATGTCGTAATGAAATAATGTAAATAACATTATGAACGAAAATGTTATATTTGATCTCTTTGGTTGCAATTATTACTAGTGTTGACCAAAGCAAGACCATGACCAAGACTTACCCAGTCTAGTCTTGCATCAGAGTAGGTGGTCTTGGCCTTACGCAAAGTCTCGCAAGCCTTCCTAGTCTAGCGGTTAAGTGCGTGGATTTAGACGTACGTAAATACATTGATGTATGTAACTATACCTGACTAAACGCATAACGAGATTTAGTATTTCTGGGGCACGGTGCAACTTTGTATCTCATCATCATCATCATCATCATCAGCCTGTATCTCTCCACTGCTGGATATAGGCCTCCCCCAAGGCTCGCCATTTTACACGATCTTCTGCCACCCTCATCCATCCCCCACCAGCGACCTTTCTCAGGTCATCTGTCCATCTGGCGGGGGGTCGTCCCACACTGCGTCTTCCAGTACGTGGTCTCCACTGCAGGACCCGTTTACTCCATCGTTCATCGCTTCTGCGACAGACGTGTCCAGTCCATTGCCACTTCAGCTTGCTAATTTTGAAAGCTATGTCGGTAACTTTGGTTCTTTGACGGATGTCAACGTTTCTGACTTTATCCTTCAGAGAAATCCCGAGCATAGCTCTCTCCATAGCTCGCTGAGCGACCTTGAATTTATGTATCAGACTCACTTTGTATTTAAATACCTAATATTCCAAATACCTAAACGTTATTTATTTCGCTTAGGAATAAAAAAAATGATGGACACTATGCAATTTATTGAAAACAGAGACCTTAATTCTAAAAAAGTAATTTCTTTTATCAAAATTACGAAAAAAATTGCATAGTTTTGCGAGACTCTTACGCAAGACTAGGGTAAGACTTGGTATTGGTCTTGCAACCAGATCAGTGGTCTTGTTCTTGGTCTTACAAAAAAGCAAGATCAAGACTGTTAGACCAAGACCAAGATTGGGGAACACCAACTATTACGTACCTATCAGTTTACTTATAAAGTCTAAATTATTCAAGATTTAAGTTACAAAACATTTTACAATATTTGTAACATCTCACACATGTTATTCGAGTTCCATTAACCAAATGTCAGCAGCGACGTGAACCCTTGTTTCAAGTCCCGTTGGTACGAACTTGTCAAGCGTCATAGCGGCGATATTGTTCTAAACCTTATTGACATGGGTACGTGTACATATGGCAACTTCATAAATGTACCAGAGTACAGTCGTCATCATGATCAATTGATTTTTTACAGTGCTCAAAAGTGTAGGATCCTTTCTTAAGATTTACAAACTTGACAAGCATCATAGGAGCGATACTGTTCTTAACCTTATTGACATGGGTCGTGTACATATGACAACCATCATAAATATACATACCAGAGACAGTCGTCATAATGATGATTCTTTGACAATCATTCCTCAAAAGTGTACGATAATTTCTTAAGATTTACATCATTGCAGCGATATTGTTCTTGGAGTTGAAGAAGAATTATAATAGCTCGGTGGTTTTATTGCATCTATTTTTGTGTTTCTTACGTTTAGGACCATCACTAATTCACATCTAAGCTAGTAGATAATGAACCTGCTGAAATCAGTAGACAAAGGCATACGACTTGGGGGAACAAAGATAGGTACTTACAGATCTCGTAGCACACTATTCCCGGCTTGGACAACCACTGCACTTTACACAAATCCTTAATTATTATTATTGTTTGGTCTTTTGGTTCGATTTACTGATATTCGCCATGCAAGCTCGGGCATGCGGAACGTTGTCAGTTTATTAAAGCTAGACACGACTAGCTCGCAACGCGGTCGCGCAGATACGACAGATATCACTACATTTTTTGGTGTGGGGAAAGAATAAGCAACATTTCTGTTAATACAAATTGGCAGCTGAGTATGCACATTTACAGTTTGACAGCTAGAGCAAAAGTAGTTATCATATTGATCTTAGGGTAAAACATGCCAAGTAATTATGCTTCACTGCTATACATTGTAATCGCGGTTTAGCTCGCCTTTATGTTCTATAAGGTTTATAAATAGTCTCACACGTGTCAAATAAAATATCGAAATAACGGCCGGTTACAGATATGATGATTAAAATAATCTTTTATTAGCTTTGTCACTATGGTTATTTCAGGCACTGCCTCCGTGGTCTAGCGGTTAAGGCCGAGGATTTAGACTCGGAAGTCTAAATTCAATTCCCGTTGTTCCCGACACAACAAATTATTTAAATTACTTGTGATATTTCTCGAGTTTGGTACGCTAGAGACATCAACCAGCATGCCACTTGTCATGATGGGCCTTTAGTAAAGTTGGCTATATATGAATCCGCTACATTAAAAATAAAGCGTGATTTCTGACTACCTCGGAAGGTATACGGTCATGATGATACTTTACTTTACTTTTTAGGCATATGTTTAAGATATCAAAAGATAATTAGCCTATTAACTGTTTGCATGTTTTAACCCTAAATTTTGCGTCTTATTGATGATTTCTTCAAAACTATACAAATGATTTAGTATGTATTTCAATCAAAGTTCAAAAACAATACGTGCAACTTTATCAGCGTATTTATAAATTTGCGTTTGCATTAAAACGAGAAGGTGGCCGAGAACAAAGCAGGTCCCTGCTATGCAAAGATAAAATATCCTCTGGGTGGTTCAGCGTTTATTTTTGTTACTGGATGTACAGCAAACTTTATAAATGTGAGCGTACCTATAGAAGTGATATTTGAGGAGTCCTGAAATCCCTGTCGGCAGGGATTACAGAGTGGACAGGTCCTCCTTCTAATGGATCCACTTGGAGCTACGATTATTTATTTATACCCATGAGAATTCTTGTAGTCGAGTGATACTCGTATACTCATGTAGGCACTTATTAAAGTGACTTGAGCTGAGATGTGAAGCCGTAGACTTATTTAAGAATTGTTGACCTCCCTCGCTTTTATTTCTCCATATTTTTTTATACCGCTGAAACTTGGACTCTTAAAGCCGGTGATCGTGGCCGCATCGATGCCTTTGAGATGTGGTGTTGGAGGCGTCCTTGGACAGCGCGAAGAACTAACGTCAATACTCAAGGAGCTCAAAATCTCTACTAAGCTATCTTCCATCTGCCTAAAACAAGTCCTTGAGGTAATATAGACCGGCAATATAGACCGTAAAACACCTGGTAACCTGGAAAGGCTTGTTGTCACAGGGAAAGTCGAGGGCAAAAGACCGCATGGCCCAAGCCCCATACGCTGGTTTGACCAGATCCGCACCTCACTAAATACCCAGATACACGATGCCCTACATGCAGCCGTGAACAGACCCGGATGGCGCAGCATCGTCCGGGAAAAAGTGATCCGTGGAGGGGGTCACGACCCTCAGCAGTGAGGAGAACGACGCAAAGAGGAGGAGGATTGTTTGTAATACAACACCCTGGACTATTTATTAAAAGCTCAACAATATTTAATAAGTATAACACTAGGTACGTTTAATCTCTCAATAGTACCCAAGAGCAGAAACTTTGACAACAACTCATACATGGAAATAAAATTGTATTATAAATAACCTACTATATTTCAAGAATTAAAAAGAAGAATAAAAGTAAAGTATCATCACGGCCGTTTTTCTTTCGGGGTGGTCAGAAACCACGCTTATAAATAAGCGGATTCACATTTAGCCAACCTTACTATATATAGGCCAATCATGACAAGCTCGTCGATGTCTCCAGCGTACCAAACTCGAGAAATATCACAAATAAATTAAATATTAATGAAATGTATTTATTTACATTAATAAATATTTTTGCGTCCCGACTAGGAATCGAACATGGTACCTCCGAGTCCACGAAAATCGAAAGTCCTCGAAATCCACGGACTTAACCGCTAGACCACGGAGGTAGTTTTCAAGAATTACCTATATTTTTACAAAAGTAATTTACGTCTGGTTGTGCGAGTATTGCCTGTACTCTACAAATTATTTTTAATATAAAAAACTAAAATGAAATATTGTCATTAGGCTATTTAGATAGCTGTAACGTTTTTATTCCAGCCTAAAAGGCCTAATATGGGACCACCAACATTACCTGTAACGCTAATTTTCTATTATTATTATATTTATACACTAATAATGTACGTAGATGAATTAAGAGCTATTTATATAATATACAAATACCTTCAAAATACAAAAAAACAAAAACATTCATTTTATTGATTTTATTTCAGTTGGATGCTTCTTGTATATCTACCGGCAGCTTGTTCCTCAGGTTTACAGCAAACACAGCAAAAAATAAGTTTTCTTATAATGTTAATTATTATGACGTTTTTATAACTATTGCTTTCGTTTCATTTCTATTTGTTACAACTTATGAAACGATTTAATCGTAGCTTTTGTAGCAGTCAGACTATAGACAGATTACGAAATTAAATATTCGTACAAATATTATTAAGCTAGATCGGTAGCGAACCATTGTTGATGATAATCCTCAAATGTTCCGTCCATGTAGGTAATTTTCATCAAAATTTCCCCTCTCATGTCGGAATATGACGCTTTCATGGACTGTGATAAATGAATTGTTATGGCCACTCTAGCTTGACCGTTGTCATGAGATTATGAGGTGCTCGCAGCTCGTCGTATCCACTCCCCCATTGTCTTTCTTTCCTTTTATATCCGCTTGTGACTAAGCAATTTATTTTCAAAAAATGTTGTTTTTAATTAAAGTTCTTTCTAATTGAGAGTGACATGCACTTTTTATTTATAATAATAATAATGATATAACAGTCATAAAGCATAGTAAGTATTATATTATTATGAAATAAATAATTAAAGTTTTATGTAATGATCTATTTTATTACAATATCTAGTGATCTTAAATGGCTCCTGACAGCGTTAGTAAGTAGTATATACTCGTATGTATGTTTATGTTTAATATATTATAATATATATATATATATGATGTAAGTATATATTAATTCTATTAAATTTCCTTTTATAATTCTAGTATTATTATTACTTCTATGATTGCACGTATAATTAATTGTTCAAATGTGTCCCCAAGGTTTGGCTGTCAGAGAATGTCTTCAGGCATCAAGTCCGCCTTTTGTGCTTTGTGCAATAAAGTTTTATAAATAAATAATATTTTTTAATGATCGCTCATTAACAAACATTTGCGAACAATATTTTTGCTATTATTATGCTATAATAGTGAACCTTAAACTACCTCTATGGTCTAGCGGTTAAGGACGTAGATTTAAACGCAGAAGTGCTGGGTTCGATTCCTGGTGGAGAACACAAATAATATATATATGATAGAATAAATACTGAAAGTAAACTAGAAAACGGTGGTAAATAAAATATAATGATAAAAATACAACTTTAGGTTTTTACAAATGTTGATCGAATTATTGACGTCTCCATGACAATCAAAGTCATGAAGACGTCTTAGATTTAAATATATTTAGAATCTATCTACTTGTTCCACAACATATTCCCCACCTTGCAAATCATGAGCTATAAATATTTGCAATACTTATTATTAAAAAATATAACTTAGATTGTAACTTTAGTAAGAAATATAAAAATGAACAAGTAGATTCACTAAAATTACGAGTATAAACACAACATTCCTATAATTGGTATAAATAATCAACATTTGTATAAACCTAAAGTTGTATTTTTAACATTATATTTTATTTACCACAGTTTTCTAGTTTACTTTCAGTATTTATTCTACCATAAAGTGGACTTGTTCCACAACAATATACTTAATTTATGTCGTGACATTTCTCGAATCTGGCACGCTACAGACATCGACGAGCTTGCCACTTGTAAAGAGGGGCCTTTAGTAAAGTTGGCTAACACGGCGAACGAGTGCCTTCACTCTGTAGCCACGACTCAGACTTAGCTGTTAAGGCACGCAGGGCCAACAGTGGATAGAGACGGTTTATAGGGTTTTAGTCCGTAGGCGCCTTGGGGTCTCCTTAGGAGGCCTCACGGTGAGTCGGACATGCGACCCTCACCCGCGTTGGCCCTTCAGGCAGAGGGCGTATCATTGATGATTTGTCGATTCACTATCTTTAAAAAAAAAAAAGTTGGATAAATGTGAACTCGCTCCTTACAAAAGTGTGGTTTCTGACCACCCCGTAAGGAATATGGTCGTGGTGATGATACAAAAAGCAGTTTTATAATATTAACATTAAATTACTTACTAGATAATACACACATTCGATAAAATGACAATATTTCCAAAGTTTTGTTATAAATCATATATAACGTTCGGAAAAGCTATAAGGGAATAAAATTGGGAAAGGTATCCCTTGTCTTCAATAAAGATGTAAAATACCAAACTCCTGGTCTACATGTAAATGGGTCTATCAATTTTATTGCTACCCACTTTCGCTATAGAAGAAGTTCTTATATTTATATCCACTTGCCTATTCTAATATTGTATGCCTCCCCAGGATAATAATAATTGTTTAATGAAAATCTCTTTTGAATAGCACTTCGGAAGAATATTTAACGTTTTTCTTTATGGAAATCGCTAAGTTTTTATGAGTTTTTTCTCGAGGTAAAAGATATTAGATCTGATAGAATATTAGTTTGTAAAACAAATAATGGATTATTCAGTTCATTCATTTACGGCAACTCGCACTGTAACCCGAGAGATTAAATGCTCATACAAAGGTAATTTATCATGCTACCTCATCCACATCCATCTTTCCTCCTGTAACTTTCATGTGACATAATGGTCATTTCCACTTTGTAACGTCTGCCATGAATTTATTACCAAAATGGTTAATGCTGTTGCTGCATGACTTTTTTACATTGCGAGTCTATCATAGACTTTAAAAATAGATTTTTTTTTAATCAATTAAAGCTAGGACAATCGTCATGAAATTATGACAGTTGCATTGCTTGTTATGGTCGTATTCAACGTACACTTACAAATTGATTTTATTGTTTCAAAGCGTTTGTGTTTTATCTACACCACCTAACGTCAACTAGCAAAACTTCTAACTTATATATAGATTTTTTATTTTTTATTTAAATACTTTATTGCACTTAAAAACCTAGTACATAGGCGAGTTATAACGCCATAAGGCATTCTTCACCAACTAACCTTGAGGATCATGTGATGGGCAGGATGAAAATAAATATTAAAATATCTTAAATTAGTAAATAAACATAATTACGCATTTATAGCACTTAAAAATACATATACGTAGGTACACAATATAAAAAAACAATACACATACATACTATATAATACATAAACATACACTAAAAATAAATATATATATATGTAAATAAAATGTCTTATATAATAACTTCGTTATTTCGAGAGACATACATTCTGTTTCTCAAGAAATAATGTGGTTAGAAGGTTTTTAAATACGTTGACGGACGGTGCACGCCTTATAGCCAAGGGTAGCTTGTTCCACTGACGAGCGGCAACACATAATTCAATACTTTAAATTAACCTATTGCCCGTAAAACAACAATAAATATGTTCGATTTGTAAGTAAAGTAAAGCGTTCAACGCTTTTTTACCGAAATTTGCTTAAAATATATGTAAACCACAGAGCAACGCCAAGTCGAACGATTTTCAAAGCGAATTAAAGTCATCAAAAAAATATAAAGAAATAGGTACCTATGGTTAACGATACGCTTTCAAAATTTAAATTAAATGTTAAGATAAATTGTTCCTATTAATATTAAATTAGAATAATAATTATATTTTTGCATTTTTATATCCTGATATTTTATTTTATATTTTTTATTTATGTTTTGTTTCGTTTCTTATTTCTCATTTAAGCTTTTAAATTATTTAAACTTAGAATTTCATTTGATTACTACTATCACTTGTATTTAGTGCATGTTGTGGCACCTAAAGGCATTTATCGCCGATCAAATGTTTTAGTATTTAAGCAAGTAATAATGGTACCGACCACTGGTTGTCCTTAAATAAATAAATAAGTGATAAAAGCGCTTAAAGCGTCAAGTCAAACACAGGGACAATAATCAATTTGAAACTTTAAGACGACCATAACTGGCAATCGCCTTAAATATCGTATACATATTAATGTTCCTAGTGAGTACTGTTTATGGAGTCTGGCTCACATTTTACATACATACATATCTTCACGCCAGATCCCTTGCGGGGTAGGCAGAGACAATTGAGCGCCATTTGACACGATCACGACATACTTCTTTCGCTTCGTCGACATTCATTAACCACTTCATACATGCCCTTTGGTTACGAAGACTTTTTAATGCACCTTCAGTCAGTGTTTTATTTATTTGATCGTGATATGTGAGTCTCGGTCTGCCAGGGCCTCTTTTACCCACAACTTTCGCATTATATATCTGGTTCGTCAATCTTTCATCGCTCATCCTTTCAACATGCCCGAACCATCGTAGCATGCCTTTCCTTATTTTTGTCCCTATGCTTTCCTTCATGCCAACCCTTTTCCGTATTTCGACGTTACGTATGCGGTCCGCCAAAGTGACGCCACATATCCGCCGCAACGACCGCATTTCTACTGCATTAACCCTACTCTCACATTTTGTTTATTTTAAATGTTTCTATACAAATTTTAGCCATGATCTCTGTTTGTATTCCAAATGTTAAATAAATAAATAAATGCAAGACTAATATTTTTTTTGACGATCGGCCTAGATTTGATTCTTATACCATTTGGTTTCTTGTCCCATTTTGTTATATATTTAATGTCTTTGGACATAAAGTAAAAACGATAACCTACTAAAAAAGGTATACTCGTAAATACCTACGTTGTTTGTCTATTAAGCGTCTTGATGCTGATAGAAAAATAATATAAAAAGTACGGTCCAATAAAAGTATCAACGATGAAAAAGGGTCTAGAAACAGGCAAATGCTTCGTCGTCCCCTCACTGTGTTAGTGAGGCGCAAACACCATTTTTATAGCCTCGAGCGCCTTCCAATTAAGAGCTTTTAAAGTTTACTCTTTTCACTTTATTTTCTTTTTTTATTTCAATAGCAGCAGCAAATAAAGATAAAAGAAAAGTCTACTTCAGATAGTGACACGTATACAATTTATGGCGCTCATTTACGATTAGCCCCGTACTGAAATTTTAAACAAGTCGAAATACAGAAAATAAACTTATAAATAAACGGGATATAATGAAATCCAATATATTTGTGATAATTGCTTTATTTACTGATTTATACAACTGATTATAATAATAATAAATTCTTTATTGTACAGAACCAAAAATAGTGTGGGTATAAAGGCGACCTTAATGCTAAACATGCATTTTCTACCAACTAACCTTTGTGAATGGGGAGCCATTATAAGCGGGTGCAAAAATACTATTGTGATCAACAATAATAAAATATAAATACATACCAATTAAATATACATATCCTACATAATAAATAAATATATACATAAATAATAAATACATATCTAAGTATATAGTAGAAAGTTATGGTTAGTTATTCTGTTTATGGTGTAAAAATTGTATAACTTGTCTTTAAATATTTTGAGAGATGAAGCTTGTCTGATTACCAAAGGTAGTCTGTTCCACTGGCGAACTGCAGATACCGAAAAGGAGTCTGAATATCTGCTGGAAGAGTGGGGAGGGATTTTAAGTAAGTTATTATGGAT
This sequence comes from Tinea semifulvella, assembly GCA_910589645.1. Taxonomy (NCBI): domain Eukaryota; kingdom Metazoa; phylum Arthropoda; class Insecta; order Lepidoptera; family Tineidae; genus Tinea; species Tinea semifulvella. The sequence goes on from OU342586.1 coordinate 12,414,179, forward strand.
TATGATTTTATTCATTTAATTATTTATTAATACTTTATTGCACAATATATACAAGGGGCGGACGTAAAGACGTAAGGTAGGTGCAATTAGAGAAATATGATTACGTAATAAATATGCAATATTATCTAAACTACAATAATAAATACTATAATAAACTAAATACTAATAACACATACACATAACGTTTCATTAATACATTAGGTATTAATACTGATTTGAAAATTAGAACACGCGGCATGCTTTCTGGCCAAACGTGAGCTGATGGGAGCAGGGGGTGCTGCCATGTCGTAACTCTTGCTATGTTCGACTTGAAAGCATATAAAGCAAAGCTTTATTTTTACTGAGTTTTATATGAAAACCATAGACAAACGCCAAGTCGAAACTTTCAAAGCGAAATAAAGTAAAAAAATGCACTTAAAGCGACAAGTAAAAGCACAGAGTTTGTCGACACAGCGATGTGCGGTAAAACCATACAATGTTGAAAGTTTACATTCTCTAGATTACCAACCCCCATTTTCCGAAAGGGTAATAAAAATAGTCCATATTTTATTAAATAAACCACATTTATTAGTAGATAGTTTCTATGTTTTTTAGCGTACCTTATAACCAAATGTTAAATTTTATCATTATTTAGTTTGAAACTTTAAACTTGCGGAAAGTTCCGGAAAGCCGTTCGTAGATATAGATTAAAACAAAAGGGAAAAATTCGGTACGAAGACAATGTTAGCACAATAAGGTTCAGCTGTAAGTACGAGTATCTCATGATACATAGACAACTTATTCGGGAGATAAGGATCAAAACAAATGTGAATTTTTATTTGTAAAACATTTATTTTCACCTTGTATTGTGTTTTAAAATACGTTGTGTAAATAATGTTTTTCTCAATAAAATATTTTTTATTATTTTGTTATTATTGTACCCTACGTCATTCATCCTAGGTATGCACCACTATAACTCCTTAGAGGTTAGAAGAAATAGGACGTTGGTTTTAAATATATTTGAAATTCTAAAAGGTAAAATGTACCTACCTTAATTTCGAAAACTTATCTCTCTGTTTGTACCTGACAAGTAAATGCGCGCGCGCGGCCATCGACTATTCGCAGAAGAGAGTCACACTTACGAGTACTCCAAAACCCCGTCCCTCGTGCAATCGTTTTATTGAACAAGATCGGGCAGTCTTATGAGTGCTTTAACGTTTTCGCACCATCAGATGCAGAAACCTAACAGTAATTTGTTATTTAGTCGCAAACGCTATTAGTGGATTTCTTTATTTACGTCAGAGCTTGCGACATAATAACAAAATATTATTCAATTCTCAACTCTATAAGCGCTCGACCTTGCTCCAATAGCGTAATATATATATATATATATATATAGTTAACGGATTCCGTTATATAACGTTTGCGCTTAAGTAACAGAATAGGGCTGCAGGTTGTCTTAAAGTACATGGAGTCATTATAGTTGATCCATAAATTATCATATAAAATATGTATTATTTGGATGTAAATATGTTATGTACATAGCATTTTGTAAATAAATAAACTGTCGGTGTGACTTTGCGTGTAGTTGTCTATTTATCGGCTTCGCATTTTGGAGTGAACAATAAAGCTCGTGCCGTATCTTCTCCTTTTATTTTAATCGGAGATTGTAGACGAATTGTGTAGGAATAGTCACACATGTTGCAAAAGTATGTGCTATCTAATAATAATACCTATAGTAATAGTTCTACGATCACTATTTATGTTCTTCTCAATATTGGTCTTCGCCTTACACTTAGGACCAGTAATTGATAGCCTACTTATTTTTTTAATTTTTTTTTTCGCTTACTAGGTATGTAAGTAAAGTTTTTGTTGTTTAATACTAACACGCATGTAACGCGGCGCCCACTTCATAGCACGCGGTACACCAACACCAGTGTTGCCAGATCCAATTTGGGGGTGTACCAATAAAAACCCGGGAGATGTATAGCGACATTATGATATAATTGTTTTAATTTCATTATTAATATAAGAACTAATTTTAGTAAATTGATCTCCTAGTAAGAAACATTATATGTAAAACACCTAAATTTTAAGAAACAATATTGTAATGCCCGAACTGGGTCGTGTGCTGAAAATGTTATATTTTTTACCACATGAACAATATTTTTTTTATCTTTGTCTTTGTATGAAAACTATCGAGAGATATATATTTTCTGAAAATTATTTAAAACAATGTTTTTTATTGTGTTTTTCTATCATTTCCTTCGCTTCAAAATCGTACCAATTTTGATTTATTAATATATTTATTTTGTGCAGGAAATTACTTGTCATTCTTCTATAGTATTTATCCTACATGCTACTTACTCATTGATTGAACTATTCGTCTTACCTTGTGATTTACTTGTCGTTGTAAGCGTTTTTTTTTCATTTTATTTGCTTTAAAAGTCGGGAGACAATTACTAAAATCGAGAGATATCCCGGAAAATCGCTTGACCTGCTAACAGCGGCCAGCACTGACAACCTATCCAAAAATAAATTGAGCAGACCAGACATGACATTTGATTAAGAGCTCGCCATAAGTTGCCGATCAACTAGTCATTTTAGCTAACCAAATATCTACATTTTTCTGCTTACAAACACGAATTTATGCTAACCGTTATAGGCGGAATATGTTTCTGCATTAACCATTATTTTAATACTAGCACGACATTTGACTTTCCGCCCGTCTAATGGAAAGCGAGATGCGTCGCGGGTTCCAAGAATAGGACCAGAATAGGTCATTTGTTTATTATTCGTAAACTCCGTGACCGTGATGCTATTTTTTTGTTTACGAATGGTGGTACTTCTTTGGGTTATCCATTTTTATATTTATTAGGTAGGTAATCTTTTATGTGATAGATTAAGATTGAAATAAGTTTTATTATGGCCTTACGAGTATGTAACTTAAGTTATTAACTTGTTCGCGTCAGCTACGGGAAAATATATTTTAATTTACGAATTTTCTTTCAATAGTACAACACTAGTTTTAGCGCCAAAATTCTATACTGTTTTACCGATCGAGATCTGTTGTAGTACCACTGTTTGCCGCAGTGCGCTGCTGTAGAGGAATTTATTTTGTCTATGACATAACAAGATTTTTGTCGACGCGTCATTGGCGTCGCTTTTTATTTAATTTTGTATTTTTTTAATAATAAGTGACAAATAATTGTGATAAGTGTAGTTTTACACGACTTGGTGATAATAATAGTTTTAAGGTTGTTATGTTGTTGTTACGGTGTGAAAATATTTACGAGGTAAGGCAAAACACACTCGCGAAGATCATTGTTTGGGACTTGAGATCGATAACCCGGCCGCCGATCCGCCGTGCCATGAGGCGCTACGCTTGAGGTTATGTCGTGGACTCGTCGAGTTCAAGTAACGGTGTACGGTCGGCCGGTGCACGTCCTACTCGCGTTACCACTGCAGAATCCGGTTAGACCTTAGAGCCAGTTGAGATTGATATAGTGCCTAGAGATTCATTCGCTGCCCTCAATTTATAGCGCTAGTCGCCGGCTCGGCTCTCAATAGTGATCGGTAATCAGCTTTTCCATAATATACTTGAGTGCCCTTATGTCCTGAACCTTAAGTTCGCCCGAGACCTCGGTGGCCCCCCTTTTGAGATGTGCGCCTGTTTTCCAGCTTACCTTGCCTGCAGTGAGTGCCAAGCGCCCCAGAGTCCCAGCCATTAGATTGAGTGGAGTGCCCCCTGTGTCCACCCAGTAGTCCAGTTCGCAATCAAAATTCCACGTGACTCGTCGGACTCCTCCTCCAGCATGGATGTGGAGAAAAGCCCTACACTCCATGAGGAAGACTCCAAAGTCACCCTCACTATCAGATTGATCATGCAGGGGAAGGTGAGAACACTTAATTAATTTTATTTATTTTCAATAACTTAAATGTTCTCTTACTTCAACTTTGTGTGTTTTACCTTCTTCTAAATTTAATTAGTTGCTATTTCAACTACTATTAGATTGTTAGTTGTATGTTGTGCATAGTAAGTAGAAAATAGTTTAGTTGTGCTTATAGTTTTCTATAACTAATATTTTTTACAGCATTTATATAATAAGGTAAAGCGCAAATTAACTTTTAATGTTCTAGAGCCGTTTGTTTTTGACTAGGTGCTCAAAGTGTGCTTTTTTGCTTAATTTTGCTTTGACAGGTGTTCTAGTAGTGTAAAAAAGCAAACTTTGCACAGCACCTGAATGCGGGGTATATATGACAGAAGCATTCAGGTTAATAAAACAAACCCAAATTTTAACCACTGAATTGCATCTATCTATAGTTGAATGATTCATTAGAATTCACTTGCAAACAAATATACACTATTTTTATTTTTTTATTAATAACCAATATTACACAAAATGTGAAGAAAAGCTCTTGTTAAATCTTTTTCTTGGTAATTGACGGGGATAGGCATAAATCACAGCACATCAAAAGTGAATGATTTATAAGTTTTTTTATATTTATTAATAACCAAATTTACATAAAATGTGAAGAAGACCTCTTGTGGAACCTTTTTCTTGGCAATTGATGGGGATACGTATGGATCCATACCTAGCACATCAAAGTTAAACATAAAAAAGTTTACTTTAGATGTAACATCAAACTCAAATTTAATTTATTTTTAATCCATATATATTTTTTTTTAAATTGGCATACATTGACACCTCAGGGTAGAAAGGTTGTATAAACCATTTTACCCAAAATGAGTTATGAATGTAGTCTTATTCAGAATTTTCTACTCTATCGCTTGATCTTTGTACAATAAAATAAGGTTTTCCATTGCAAAGAACATAAATAGATTTCAAATCTCACTTAATAGGGTCAATATACATATAAGAACAAAAAAGTTATTAGCCAAATTAGCCAAGGTATTAGCGACATGATACCTAAATTCTGTTATAATTGTTAATCAAGGTAATATTAAAAATAAAATCAAGTAAATCTTGTTTACAAATATTGTGGTGTCCAATACCTGCAGTCGTGCCTGCTTAATCATATTATGTCCTATGCAAGCAGGGTATTAAGATTAATATATTGAAATGTTTTAGGTTTAAAGCCATTGTTATGAATAGGGTGGACAGTAATCTAATATGACAGCTATTTAAATCTCATTAGTTAGCAGTTGTGTGGCTGCCCTATGTAGGATCTTGTTACATGTGGCTTTAATGGTGCCCCACACAGCCTTGATAACACTGGCTTGTTAAAACAGTTAAGTCGTTTTTTACCAAATAAATAAATTTTATTTTTTTAATCTAACATTGATTGGCTTGGTTGTAAGAACCCTTTCCTTGAAAATAAAAAAAAAATCCTAAAAAGGTTGGTTTGAACTCTGGCATGTACCAATAAGAAATACACTTTTCTTAAGTACATTTGACATTTATTTACAAGACCACTGTCTCCCGTGCCCCGAAGATGTTAAGCCATCGGTCCCGGTTCCACTAATTTCAACTTGTGGAAACATTAATAAATTGTCATGACAATAGAACCTTGCCAACCCATCTATCCAGCGTGGTGAGTGTAGGTCAAATTCTCTAGAATTTTCAGGAAGGCCCATTTCCAACAGTGGAAGTTCTAGGACTCCATGTTCTAGGGGCTATGATGATGATATGATGAATCTTACATTGACAGGCGTGCTATTGACAAGCGTGCTACTTGTCAGGCTTATTGTTGTTTATTACGACACTGCAAGGTGGTCACAACCTTAATTATTGTGGTGGATCTTTGATATATTTTCCTAAATCTGTTGGATGTTAAAGCCTTGCATTTTTTTCATTCAATAATAGTTATTATATGGTAAACAATATAAAGTACAAGAAATTATTATTACAGGCATTTTTTAATAATAAATAACAGGCATAATTATTTAAATTATTTTGAACTGCTTAAGGAAGATTAAGCCACAAAGCAGTCCTAAGAGTAAGCTGTTAGCAGAAGACCAGCAGCTTAGATCTTAGGTTAGGCAGCAGCTGATAAGCTGGTGGTCTTCTGCTAACAACTTGCTCTTTGGAGCCCTTTGCTGGTGAGTCTTTCACTAACAGAAGTAGAATCATTTAAAATAATTTTAATAGTGATGTGTCACAAATGACTGTAGTAGATTTACGCGAATAAAGATATTTTGACTTTAAGTATTACTGTTATGTACTTCCCTATAAATTATAGTTGGGTTCTGTTACAGAAATAAGTCAAACAGCTATCTTGTCTGTTTCACTCTTTCGCATTCGTAGTGAGAGTATATGTATTTTTCTCTTCAACTCAACTTCTGTATCAGACTATCTTGTAATATTTTATGACTTAATAATATAATGATTATTTATTATCTATTCATTTATTACACTTTATCATATCGTCCGTAGAAAGGTAAAATGTCTAAAGCGCCACGTAGCCCGAAAATTAGTTACAGGTATACTATATCACTGAACTAATTTTTTTTCGAATTTATAAGTTCTAGTTTTTGACTATTTGGCGGCTTAGTAGTTTTAAAAATATTCTTAAATCATTTTTCCTAAACGTTGCATTTAAAGCGCTTTATCATTGTTTGACCTTTATTTTTAGAAGGTAATTATTCAACTATTTATTGAAAATTAATCTAGTTAAAAAAAGTTAGGTACCTATTATCAATATGTGAGTATCAGGTATAAAATTATAGATATACCTAGGTTGGTGTAGAAATTCAATGTTTTCATGTTATGTCAAGGTCAGCATATCTGCATTACGTTCGCACGTGTACTGATTCGTGTAGGTAACTGTAATTTATTTAAAACTTTTTATTAAAAGTATAGTGGTATGTGTTTTTTACTAATTCATAGAATCTCGAAATTATTCATCAATTAATGTATTAAAGAGTCACAAATATTTGTCAACTATACCGTGTACTATTACTATTAAATATTAGGTATATACTAGAGTCTGGCCAATGAAAGTAGATAACGAAAAAGCGAGGTAAATTAAAAAAAAAATGCCTATGGTATCCCTCAAACTTTCCTATCAAACAATAAAATTGATCATCTATGTTCGAGTTATTACACTTGTAAAAATATAAACCAAAGTGAAATTCTTTCACTGAAAATATCATTTGTCGCAAGTATCAAAATAATAAATCATACTAACCTAAGTAAGAATTTCAACACCACACGTAAACAATCTTGCATTTGGTTAAATTCAGCTAAAAATATTGAACACCAATATTTAATAATTGACACTGTAATGGCTTTGCAAATAGTGTAATAAAGTCGAGTTTGGAAAATCAAGATTATTTAACACTTTTGACAGCTGAAAGTCTTCCTCATTCTTAGACGCCCTTTACACCGTCCATCTTGCTGTACAGCCCACTATGGTCATGCATGGTGCCTGATTCAAAGCTACTCGCACGCTCGACGTACCTCAATAATAATTAATTATTATATGCTTGCCGGACTTGCACGATCCAATTTTTATCCAGCGTGAGCCCTTTGCTCAATCCATGCGCGATATTGTGTATACTACGTCCAGCACAGCCTTGGTGGGCTGTACAGCAAGATGGATGGTGAATAATGCGCTTAAAGTCATGCGCGCTTTGGAAATAATTTCTGTCAAAAACAGTTCATACATATTGCACTAGCTCCTGCATATCGCAAGAAATTTCCTGCTGCCGCCCAGTCGTTTCTGATGTAGTTATGCACTTTTTCTGACAGAAATTTCTTTTGGTTATTTTTTGCGAACGCAAAATTTCATGCTAAGAAAAATACTGAATAATAGTTCTGACGGGATAAATATATTCGATAATTTTAAGTGGTGTACACAATCTTAAAATTTGAATAAATGAATTGAAGAAGTCACCTAAGTATGTTTTATGTTAAATCAAACATCAAATTTCCCTACTGTATGTTTATTCTATCTTTGCATGTTTAAATCTCACTCTTGACAGCTAGAAAGTTAATTTAGCACACTTAGATACATTAGATTGCTGTGACATGAGAGATGTATCGATGTGAATGCCCTATACCTACAATCATCTCACCGCTTACATAGGTACTTTTAATTGGCCGTAATCCAATACAAAGTACATTTGGCAACCATCCAAGTATTGGCACTCGCTCCCTCTGTTCATCAAACTTGTCGATTTTTTATTTTATTAGTAATTGCTATCTGGTCGGTGTAAACTTAAATAGACATGTCTCCTTTAGAAATTCTTCGAAAGCTAAAATGTTTGCAATATTTTATACTTTAAGATTTATTTAAATACTTTTAGTAATGCATGTTAGATTATCAAATTGTATTCGGACCAAAATAAATACGTATGACAATATTCGTATGCATTCTGATTAAATTTATGTTACATCACTATTAAATAATGCAAACAGACTCGTCGCATTAATTAATTAATCCCTAACAATAATGAACATCCATCAGATTGAGTCTGCTATTTGTGTCGCGCCTGTCTGTCGATGTGCGGCGAAGACATGGCACGCATGCTCCTCAGGTCACCGATAATTGTTGCCAGGAACCACTCTATAACCGTCGAGCACCCGATGCAATGACACCGTTACTATTATTGTAGCAAAGAATTGCGAGATGCATGCTTACTATTATTGGAGACTAGACGGGAAATCTTTCGGAGATAAATTTAAGCACGACGGAATTAATTAGGTTTTCTTTGTCCACTACTCGACGACGTTTGCCAATGCGTTCTGTTAAAGTTGATGTTTTGCATTAGCTCTTTGTAATACAATTGGGTCTTTGTCTTCATTATATTATGTTTTATTTGTCAATAGGAAGTTGGCAGCATTATTGGAAAGAAAGGCGAGATTGTTAAGCGGTTCAGAGAAGAGGTACGTATCTTAAAACAAATATATTTTTGACACTTTTCAAATTAACCATGATAAGATCGCATGCCTTTATCTTCGATAATATTGTGGTATTATAAAAGAATATGCATTTTAAAGTGAAATTATTTAATAGAATAATTGTAGTAAATTACACACTTTCCAATTTGGACCATTTTGCTAGTACAGTCCAGTTTTTCTGGTCATTGAGCAACTAGTTTCTACTGGTAACTGTATTTATGATGGCAAAGCAAAACATCGAGGTCGAGCCACACCTCCTTGATGCATTTATAGTTGAGCATTTAAAGCTTAGCCGAGATAACGTCGAAATTGCAAAATGTATAAATTTCAATAGTGTTTGAGACTGACACTGTTTTAATTTCGTTAGTTAAAGAACAAGTATACAGCTACTGTTTTATTGGTCTTAATTTGTACTGAAGTGATAAATTATATATTGTTAATAAGACTGCATACTATTAGATCTAAAAATCAGTTTTAAATTTATTTTTATATTTTTTTACAGTCAGGTGCCAAAATCAACATCTCTGATGGATCTTGCCCGGAACGCATTGTTACTGTCACCGGCAACACTAATGCCATATACAAAGCGTTCACACTTATATGCAAGAAGTTTGAAGAGGTATGTGTTTTGTTTTCAAACTACAACAATGTTTTAATACTTCGTCAACAATTTATTTTGTGGAGTTGCATAGCGCCATCTATGTAGGCTAGATAAAACTAACAGTGACAGATGACAGTTCAAATGTGACCATAGACAAAGTTTGTTTTTCTAGTTTGGCTTAGAGAATAAAATTATGTTTTATCACAGAGATAGGGAAGCAGAGGTGATCTAACTGCGGTCAAAGCGTGGCATTTCTCACACACAAGTAATGTTCGCACACTAATACAGAAGACAGGACCGGACTCATTTGCGAAATGTCAAAATATTATATAAGTATAATTATGCATATCGCTCACAAATCCGTCCTGAATCAGTGTATAAAGCCCACTTCGAAAGATAGGTTTTGTGTTCTACGATTAAAATAATGAAATGAGTATTTTTAGCTATATGGTTTTTTAAAAAATACAACATAATATAATAAAATCGTTTATTTATATTTTCTTACATATATTATTCAAAGCAATGGCACGCTAATTTTGGACCGGATGGCGAGTGGTATCTGGGTCTCGAAGAGATACCGAACCCCTCTGTACCGGCCGAATGGGCCCTAAATGGTCGGGGGGGGAACGTAAAAATTATGACGAGACAACCGGATGGTAATGCGGTTGAAGTTGCTTGGAGTTTTCTGTAATGTTTATACCCTATTTAAAATTTCAAACATGTCTCTTTTCTTTTATCCAAAAAAGTACTTTTTTTTTACCGCTCTCATATTATTCTAAAAAATAAATAATAATTATTGTTTTATAACTTAACTTCCATAAATGTTTTGTAAGTATGAAATAAATCTAAGTATTGTATCTATACAAGGTGGAGTTTTGAGACGGGACAGTAAGGGCAAATATCTTAACCGTTATAGTTACAGGAAAACGTTCCTAGGAGACCATCCATAACTTATTGAGATATTCTGAACTTCATTCACAGATTTTGGAAAAATCTAGTCAGCAAAAACTTTTGTTTTTATGCCGATCGATCCTGTTTCTTATATGGATCAAAAGTCTCTACTGGAGCAACTGAGGTTTGAGTACTAGAAATGACAGAAACCAAACCAAAAAGGCCAAAAAGGTAGCTCGGTTGATAGAATGCATTCCCTAAAATCCAAAAAAGGTCGGTTGCATACATTAGTCAGATTTACAACACCACCGTTCCCGTGCCTTGGAGAGCACTTTAAGCCGTGGTCTAGTGGTAACAAACGTTGCCGTGAACTCGGGAGGTCGTGGGTTCGATTCCCACCGGGGGCAAGTTGTACATTGTATAATTTGTCTCGGTCTGGGTGTTTATATGTATATATTTACAAAAAAAAAAAAAAGTATAATATGTAGTTTATCAACCATCTAGTTTCCGTAACACAAGCCTCATAGCTTACCACGGAAATTAGATGGCGCTGTGTGACTTGTCTGGAAATATTTAAAAAAAAAAAACAACCTTTTTTACTAATTAACCCGGTTCTACTAATACCAACTTGTGAAATCGTTAAGAAATTGACATTAAAATTTACATGAGACCCTCGCCAATCCGTCTGGCCAGCGTGGCGTGTGTAGGCCGAATTCTCCAGAAATATTTCTGGAAGACCCATCTCCAATAGTGGAGGTCTAGGTCTCTGTATTCTAAGGGCTGTGATGATAAATAGAGGCGTGAAAGACGGACAAACATACATACATACATACACACATACATAAAAAGCTTTTTTCACGTTTATAATATTAGTATGGACACCCAGACAACCTAAGCGAAAAACGTAAATATATTTTTGGCCTTGGGTACGAATCGAATCTACGCACTGCGGGCACTCTGTGGATACAATTCCATAGGATTTACCACTAGACCACGGAGGCGGTCACAACAATAAAACGGTAAAAAAATAATATAAAAATTATTAATTTTACAAATCCGACCCTGTGTTGATGGAACTGTCAATGTTGTTGTTTTGCAACAATTTTTACGTTTTTCTCTAATAAAGCAACAAAAATTGTAAGATTATTATTTTAATTTCGTTAGAATACAATGAAATATATCTTCTGTCTCTCACATATTTTGAAATTACAAGAATAATCACTAATTTTATTGAATTATGTGTTTGAATGCATGGTGTCAACATTTAAAACTTACTTGTGGAAGGTTATTCCTAGCACTTTTTTATGTTTTGCACTGTCGCACATATAAGCACTACACTAGACCATGATTTAGTAAAATTTTCAAGATGTAATTTTAGTTAAATAATGAATAATCACAATAATAAGTCGAGATGGTTGAGTTCGCTGTTGTTACTTTATTGTCTGTCAATTGCCTTGTAGTCTATGGTTTTAATGAAAAAATGCCACGGTTGCTCGTTTATGCAGTGTGTATGTGAACTGAGGAAGTGAGATAGCTATATGATCTTTGCGATGAGAATGAGTAAGCGCAACTTATATGGTTATACGACTAAATAATATGTTGTCTCTGCTTCCTTAACTCTGTGTGTTTTATAATACTCGAAAGGTATAAAAATAAATAATGTTTGCACAATTATTTATTTGTTTTCCAAGAGGAAGACCCGATTTCTATTTTGTTATTATATATTTGTTAAGACTTGAAAGCATTCCAAGCAACTAATCAGGTTTTTTATTTTATCAAGCTTGCAAGCACAAAAAAAAACACAATATACAATGAAAATATGGAACCCCATCTAAAACCAGTATTTGGTAGCGAAATATTTAGTATGGTGGATCTTATCTTATTGCGCAATAAAAAAACTCATCAATGTTAAGCCGGTTGGTTGCAAGCCTGCATTCTTATCCTATCTCCCCCACACATGATGGTTCCGGCACCCGCAAGGTCTATCTGTGGAATGTTCAAAGAGTTTTCTTCCAAAATAATTCTTTATTTAGTTCTTTAGTTTCGTTTACAACTGGAGTATAAAGTTTGATATTTATTATATTCCATTCAATGAAGAAAAAAAAATCTTGACAATTCATGGATTCACTGTGCCACACCCGCACATCTCCCGAGTCCATCATGTGAGGAGAAAAATTGTGCTTGCTGGTCTTTTAATTTGGTTTTGTAATTTGCAATAACAAGCTCACCATCCACTATTCCCCTCCTCTTCTTACCTAACTAAATTCGTCTTGGAACATCATTCCATAAATCAGTATATTTCTGGCTTTAATATCAAATGAAAGGGGCTGACTGCAAATAAAATTTTGACCACATTTGTAAAGGAAGAGCAAAGTATGAAAACTAAATCCCACCTCGACCCTTGACACTGCATCAGACTGGAAAATTTTCAATTCTACATAAAGTAAAAAATGTTTTTGCCAGTAAGAGGAATGTTAATTTGGCTAAACAGGAGATTGTTACTTTTTAAATATCTTTTTTTTATTTTGTTTTCCAGTGGTGTGCACAGTTTAATGAGGGTGGTGGTGGTGGAAGCCGGTCTCCCATCACTCTGCGTCTCATTGTGCCAGCCTCTCAGTGCGGCAGTCTTATCGGGAAGGGCGGATCCAAGATCAAGGAAATCAGAGATGTCACTGGAGCCAATATACAAGTAAATACAATTAATATGGTCACTTTATGTTATAATGGTAATTATAACTTTTTACCTTTGATAGATTTAATTTGATACATTGTAGGTTGCAGGTACTCGTAGTTTTAAGCATTAGTTAAGATTTATTTTTGTTTATCATTAGTTTTTAATATTTCGTAGTAATTAGTGGTAACTTTTAATTAACCCTTTATATTTTTATGTTTTTGATAAAATAAATTAGACCCAGTCTTTGACTTGAATAGATAATAAATAAAATGTTCATATTCCACCATGTCTATGGCTGAGTTGCACCAAAATGAAGTTTTTATAATTTTTTAAGTAAAAAATGAAAACGCAAGTATTAGTGTTATTTTGAAAGTCAGTCTTCAGCTGGTAAATCAACACCATCTTTAACTTTAATCATTACAATGTATTTGTTTTGGTACAACCCAGCCCAAGTAATAATAATAATTAATAATAATAAAGTAAAATGGCCTTAGGATTAAATGTATTAAATCCCTACATTTTTTTTTTACATACTTGAAATATATTTAATTTCATTCTACTATCTAGTGATCTATTGTATAAGTAGTGAGGCATAAGTAAAGATATTTAAATTGTGTAACAATATTTTCAGGTGGCGAGTGAAATGCTACCAAACTCGACGGAGCGAGCGGTGACCATCAGTGGAACATGTGATGCTATCACACAGTGCATTTATCACATCTGCTGTGTCATGCTTGAGGTAAATACATAAAAGTATCTTTTAGATAATTAAAAACCATGCTTGTCATGATGGGCATATAGTAATGTTGGCTTGTCGATGTCTAGCATACAAAACTCGAGACAATATCACAAATAAATTATTGTGCCTGACCAGGTCAACCAATCGAACCTGGTACCTGGACCAGGGAGGCAGTTTTATTTAATAAATTATTATTTATATTCCAGAGCCCACCCAAAGGCGCTACCATTCCATACAGACCAAAGCCCAACGTAACTGGTCCAGTGATTTTGGCCGGAGGTCAGGCTTATACTATCCAAGGAAACTATGCCGTTCCCGCTCAAGATGTAAGTATTCTTATCTTAGTTTGGATAGATAAAGTTACCATAGAATTCCCTTTATCATAAATAACAACTTTTTTTTTAAATTATATTGCTGCTAAACCAGTTTAACGATTTTACCATTTAATACTAATACAAGAAAAATCCCCGGTTTCTGTTAGGATGAATACATTTGATTTGTTAGGTCTTCGAGATTTTCTAATAAAACAAGTTATTCATCACAGCCCCTGGAACTAGACCTCCACTGTTGGAGATAGGCCATCCAGAACATATATCTGGAGAATTAGGCCTACGCTTGCCACTCTGGCCAGACGGGTTGGCAAGGATCCAATGACAAATCAATAACGATTCCAAAAGTTAGTATTAGTGGAACCGGGACCGACGGCTTCACGTGCTAAATCTATGACAAATGTACGTAAGAAAATGCCGGGGGAATAAACCGACCTTTGTAGGATTTTATGAAAAGCGTTCTTACAACCGAGCCAACAGTGTCAGTAACGAGTTGTTATTGCGTAAATAATAGTTAGTTTGACAGCCGCAGTTACAGCATAATAAAAGAATTCATTACTGTCAAAGATAAAAAAATTTGGTGAAATTGCAAAATTTAAATGCTAATTCCTACAAGTAATACCTGCGACATATTTAACTGTTTTATCACTTTAATTGTTAAGCCAATTACGGGTACGTGCCTTGTAACAAAAAACTTTAAAGAGGGTACACAACATATTGTGTACCGTCTAACACGCTCATCCAACATTTTCAAAGTTATTTTAGAACATCTAAACATCTAGGTTTGTTACCACTAGACCGCCTCCGTGGTCTAGTGGTAACAAACGTTGCCGTGAACTCGGGAGGTCGTGAATTCGATTCCCACCGGGGGCAAGATTGTATAATTTGTCTCGGTCTTGGTGTTTATATGTATAATATGTATATATTTACAAAAAAAAAAGTATAATATGTAGTTTATCAACCATCTAGTTTCCGTAACACAAGCCTCGTAGCTTACCACGGAAACTAGATGGCGCTGCGTGACCTGTCTGGAAATATTTATTATTTATATTATTTATCTTTTTAGGAAATAAAAATCATTTTAGAAATATATTAATCATAGATTTGTTTTAGTAAAAATAAATAAATGATTCTGCAATATTTCTAAATTAGGTCATATGAATGTGAAAATACGAGTATGTCTGAAAATAACAGTAATTTAATTTCACAGAAAGCTGATTGATTCTATTACTTAGAAATACACAAATTATTATGTTTGATATAGTTGGAGTGTGCGAGCGAGAAAAGCAAATCGTCGTAACAAACCTCTTAAGTTGCTTTTTTGTCATCTGAAGATGTATAAATTGAGAAATAATAGGGTGATAGTCACGCTGGCCGTCACTGTGACGGCGTGGTTCTCTTCCCTCGGACAGCCGAGGTTTTTTAGTGGCGTGTCTGTCAGGCATAACGTACACTACAGACAGGCACTGCCGGGCTGCGTATACAAATATGCACGCGCAGTTGAGAAATGCGATCTATTTCACTATACCACGATACAATAAATTACAAGATTTGTGGCATGCGCGCTTTTTACCCGCATGGTCACGTCAGAGTGACTATACAATCAGACTTACAGCTTTGAAGTTATAGAGCAATTTAGAGGCGTTTCACTTGACTTTTGTAGGTTCTCTATACTATCGAAAAGAATTAAATACTAACCTAGCCGATAAGGAACAATAATAAATAAATATTTCCAGACAGGTCACACAGCGCCATCTAGTTTCCGTGGTAAGCTACGAGGCTTGTGTTACGGGAACTAGATGGTTAATAAACTACATGTTATACTTTTTTGTTTTGTAAATATATACATATTATACATAAACACCCAGACCGAGACAAATTATACAATGTACAACTTGCCCCCGGTGGGAATCGAACCAACGTTTGTTACCACTAGACCACGGAGGCGGTCGAACAATGGTCAGCTAGCACCGAATTGAAGGCACCCACCCATATCATATGGATTCAATATTAAATGTTCGATCAGGTATTGCCTTTCGCCCTGGCTCCTGGCACAATCCGTAGTGTTTTTTTTACATCTTCCACTTCACCAGAAACTTCACGAAATGCATTAACAAGTTTGACTTTCGTGACCTAATTCAATTGTATAATGTTGAGACGGAAGAGTTCTAAGTAAAATATTCATGTTTAATTGATTTTAAATAAAGGTGGTTTAGAATACTAGTTTCAAGATTACTGCAGCCCTATTCTGTTACTTAGTCCTGAGTCGCAAACGTTATACTAATAATTTTTCGAGAGAGATTTCGTCATAATTACAAAATATTATTCAATTCTCAACTCTAAGCGCTCGACCTTGCCTTGACATATGAACTTTAATAGCGTGATAAATATATATATAGTTAACGAATTCCATTATATAACGTTTGCGCTTAAGTAACAGAATAGGGCTGCTGGACAATAATTTTCTTTTATACATTTAAATTATAATCTACATCCGAAAATATATTATTATAATTTATGTTTTCGTTAAATACATAATTTTAATATAGCTTAGCAAGGTCGTGATGTTAATTATATCATTTCATAGCATTTATACATTACTGTTCTATCACTGCAATTTTGGATTTGCCTTATCATTGAAATCATACATACTCGTATATCCATCAATGCTTTTAAAATTCAACATGCAAACTCGTGTTTGGTTTGTTTTCTACTTTGTTATTTCATCCAATCGCGTGTCTTATAAGCTAATGTTAAATGTTATTTAATAATTCTTTCGAAAACTGACGATATGAATATGTATGCTTTATCCCCAGTGCCATAATGAAAATTGTGGTACTTATAAATACGATAAGTTATTTATATTAACCTCTTCGTAATTAGCCTTTATATAAGCAGGAAGTCCATTTTTTGTAATAGGTTTTTTTTTTATTGTAGGCACACATATTAATTAGGTTTAGGAATAAATAGTTGTAATTCAACGGCGTCATGATTAATAAAGGGGTTTTAGGATAAAAAAAATCTTATAAATGAGATACAAATCGTATTATTTATTGTTTGGTGTTACTGGTAAAATTGTGGGTAAACTTTATTGTTTATGGGATCACGGTCAAGCTTATTGATTGATAAAATATTTATTGCACAAAAAATAATTCATTTTACGCAAGCTTTATGTCTGCAAAGAGGTTAGCTGTTGCTATTAGGACAATTGAACAGGGATTGACCATTATTACATAAAACATTTATTGTCATACAATAAATACATTGACGATTAGTTTAGTGTAATATACTAATAATATAATAGTTTACTATTAACAGTATGTGCACCAAAAAAATGTGTAATAGTGTCGTAGAAGTTCACAGTCAAGCAAGCTTTATATCTATTAAACAGCGGTTAGTTGTTGCTATTAGAAGTGAACAGGGATTGGCCGGTAATATATAATATTATTATTTATTTACTATGAATAACAAAGTCGTTAAAATTAAAGAATCAGTAGGTATAGGCATCAAACATATGAGTAATAGTGACGTATAAGTTCACAGTACATACGCAATCTTAATGTTTATAGAAGTGAACAGGGATTTATCTTGTATAATACATATATTGTCATAACAAAGATATTACAACTATATATAAATATATTGACGATTAGTTTACTATAAGCTGCAGTATGGGCACCAAAAATATGTGTAATAGTGACGTAGAAGGATATGTGGGTGTGGCAGGCGGTGTGTGCGCCGGTGTTTCCCCTGCTGGAGGTGAAGCCCCCGCTGGTGGGCGCCCTCCCTCCGCACCACCTGCTGCCGCCGCCGCTACACGAACACCACCTTGTGAGTCCTACACACCACCAACCTCATAACCAAAAAAAAAACAATTAAATCTCGGGCAATAATCAAATAAAAGAATATCCTACAGTTTTAAAAACTATTGTCATTTTATTCTTATTAATTATATATTTTTTTTTAAATAATCATGTTAATAAAGTTTATAATAAATAAATAAATAAATAAATAAATACAGCTACGCTTAGTGCGCAATGTTTGACTCTGTCAAAATTGTGAATGTAAATGAACAGTAATATTTCAACGATTAAGTCCTGGGATTTAGACTCGGTGGTACCGAGTTCGACTCCTGGTCGGGACACAATAAAATTTATTAATTTATATAAATATATTTAATTTAATTGTGATATTTCTCGAGTTTAGTACGTCTTAGTACGTCATAATTGGCCTTTAGTAAAGTTGGCTAAATGTGAATTAGATTTTAATAAGCGTGGTTTCTGACCATCCCGCAAGCCGTGATGTTACTTTAAAATGGAAAGTTTATTTCTTGTGTAATATTAATAATTTTATATCAATTCAAATTTATATCAGGATAAATCTGCCTATTAAAGACGTAGTTAGATTCCTAACTTTTGTATCATGCCCAAGCCCTATCTTTCTTTTAGAAACCTATTTATTATTTCCAAATAGTAGTTGCCCTGAACAAAAAATAATAATTACTGTTATCACGAGGTTGTGTGGTGTATTGTGTTATTATGTGATTGGTGCTGCCCCATATTCCTTTAAGATGGTTTGGATGTTTGGTGTACCCCGTAGAATTAACCGTGTAAACTATAGAATAGTCCCCAAAAGCCCTTGGTCCGGTGATTTGGAATGTATGAGTGACGTCATCCGTAGAACCCCTTTAGTTAACCCCTCTCTGGCTTGAATATCTGTTATACCCTATCTTACTTATTTACTGCACGTTACGTCCGAATGTAAATCCCTTAATTATGGTTGTACCCCTAGGTTACCCCTTTTTGATAATAAACATAGTTTTATTTTAGCACTCAAGTTCTAATTTATATGTGTATGATCATTACACAGGCAAGCTTGTTGTAATAAGCTTTATCTGTATGTTTTCTGGCATTGCCGAGATTGACGAGTGTTACTAGAAAGTTAGTGACGGCAGCAACACGTCAGCAAGTGTTCAATGAGCGTCCTGTACTCGCACCTTTATTCCTTATTTTGCCTTTGTCACCCCATTTTATTTTGTATCCACACGTTAACAACGAAAGCGCATGGCTTTGCGAAGTTATCATAGATTTTAGTCGACAATATATTATCATTTTGCTGGCATATTGGGCAGCACCGTTCGAGGACTCACAATGTGGAGTAATCTAATATATTTGTTGCGCTAGGAACATTCGCAATTCCTACATCCAGTTCCTATACCTAGGTATGATTAATCCAGAATAATTGGATTATTCAGACTTGTTGCGAATTTTCTTAGCACAATGACATTGATATTAAATTGGTTTTATTTTATTATTGATGTAGTTTCCCAGGTCACCCCGATCCCATCCCGGCTCTGCCAGAACACGGAGATAAACACCTGAAGATTTAGTGCTATACGTGGATTTTATTCCAAATACTAATGTACCTTGTAGTTTTAAGATTAATACTAGTTCAAAATTTTTAAATGCCCATATATTAATCATCAAATTTAGATAAACTTAAATAATCAACATTACTAATCTTGGTATTTAAATTGCGACAAATCTAAAACTACAACAAAAAACTGGGCAATTTTAGATCTTAACTTTTATTTTTATACATTTTCTAATGTTATTGTTATAATTTATCAGATGGGAGGTCTTGGTAAATCGCCATTGGCTGGACTAGCGGCATTGGGCCTGGGAGGCCTCGGAGGACCCAACGCTGGAGGACTTAACCCTGCTGGTAAGTATTTTAGCAGTGAACATATAAAACTTGCATTCTGTATATTAAAATATTCACAAATTCCTGTATTATTTTACATGTATCATTTACTAAATATACGAGTATTACTGATTTTACATCGCAAACATCAACCCAGTAACAATGTTGCTTACACATACATTCCTTATATAAAAAAATATATAAAGGAAATAAATATGTGAAATTTTTCTAAAAGCCACCAACCCATACTAGGCCAGCAAGGTAGATTATGCCATGACCAATATTTAGAACACACTTTATCTGTGAACATTTAAAAAAACTTCTCAACAAAGAAGAAAATACGAAGTAAAATGGTTTTGTTCAGAATTGTTATCATCTGCATTATTTAGTTATTTTATTATAGATATCTAATATAACATTAAAGTTATCATGAATGATTTATTTACGTTATTACGTCAGTAGAGAATCGTTTACAAATACTAGCTTTTTTTTCACATTTATAATGTTAACCTCGATCAATAGAGTGCTGTCAAAATACGAAATTTCCTACTGTAGTTATATGTGGATAGTTATTAAATAGTATATCGTTGGCTATAATAAAATGTCTTACTGCATTAAAGCCCGCCTTTGTCTTTGTGCACTAAAGTGTTAAGTAAAAAAATATTGTCTATGAATGAATGTTTCAACTTTCTTGTGTTTTTACACTAAGTAATAAAATGGTTTTGTTCAGAATCGTTATCATCTGAATTAGTTAGTTATTTTATTATAGATATCTAATATAACATTAAAGTTATCATTAATGATTTATTTACGTTATTACGTCATATTACGTCAGTAGAGAATCGTTTGCAATATCCCCAATCCTGTAGTTCTAGACGCATCATTTCGAAAAGATATTATTGACGTTACAGCATTGGCCGCTTTGGCCGGCTCTCAGCTGCGCACTTCCAACCAAGGCCGCAGTCAGGCGCCCACCACCCAGCAGAATCACGAGATGACAGTGCCTAATGAACTCATCGGATGCATCATTGGAAAGGTATGTTTTTTTTATATAGAGCACGACATGACCTGAAGCGGTAAGCGAGGTCCAAGAATGGGAGCAACTGACTCCAACTTCTGACAACTGATATCAGTCTCTACCATATCAAGATACTTCGCTTGAAGGACTAGGGTATAGGAATGGAATTTCGACTATCTCTATTCTTTTCATGACAAATCTCTTCGCTCTTCTCACAACTCCCTTCTATTTGTCCCCATTTGTCTCTAACTCATTCGTAGTTGTTGCTACTAATTTGTGGAATTATCTACCTGTCAACATACGGCAATCAGCACCAGGTCGTTATTTAAAAAAACTGGTGTTATCACACTTTCTAAATGGCTCCACACACATTTGTTGTAAGGTTTGGCTGTCAGAGAATGTATTCGGGCATTTTTTTGTGAAATAAAATTTAAAAATAAATAAATAGCAAAACAAACGGGCTGAGAGAGCATTCCACATCTTTAGCGTGCGACAGATCTAAGAGCCTCCAAATTTATATGTACGCGTAAGGATAGTGGCTACTGTATGGGGGTGTATATGCATTTGCGTGTGGTTAGGTTGCGGAATAGAGAAGAAGGGATAAGGTTGAGGACCTCTTCAGAACTTTTACCGTGGAGTCCACGTCTTGGTGAAGCTGCAGCGATTCGATAGTTGTAAACACAGTTGTGTCATTACACCTACCTGATAGAAAGCGTGACGCTACCTCCAAGACCTCGGAAACACAACTACAAAAGTAGATTTATACTATTTCTTTGAGTACATTGCGTGTTATTGTAGACAAGCTTGTAATAATACACATTGTAAAAAGATAAAAACAGAAGTTATGTTTTCCAAAACAACGTCATAATACAACTATGTCCATCCGGGGTTCCATGTAACATGACTGCCAATTTTCATTAAAATCGTTTTCATCAAGATTGTCAAACAGACAAACACAAGCTTTTTTTCACATTTATAATGTTAACCTTGATCAAAAGAGTGCTGTCAAAATACTTAATTTCCTACTGTAGTTATATGTGGTTAGTTATTAAATAGTATATCGTTGGCTATAATAAAATGTCTTACTGCATTAAAGCCCGCCTTTGTCTTTGTGCACTAAAGTGTTAAGTAAAAAAATATTGTCTATGAATGAATGTTTAAACTTACTTTTGTTTTTACACATGTCTTAATAATTCCAGGGAGGCACTAAAATCGCTGAGATCCGTCAGATTTCTGGCGCCATGATCCGGATATCTAACTGCGAGGAGCGCGAGGGAGGTACCACCGACCGCACCATCACCATCTCAGGAAACCCTGACTCCGTGGCCTTGGCGCAGTATCTCATCAATATGAGGTCAGTCTAATGGAATAATTATTTACTAAAAACACAGCCAAAAAGAGTAAATAAACTTATGTAAACACGCTAACCTGCTTTTATTATCCTTTTAGGATATTTTGACATTTTAATTTCTTTTGGGAACATATATTTATGTTCCAACGACGCTTAAGGGTTAAGGGATTGTTTTTACCGTATTTACGTTCTCAGATTTTTTGTTTTAGACAGAACAATAAATAAAAATTTTAGTATAATCTATCTTCAAATATCTAAATCAAAGTCTACAAAATACAAGTATTCACAAAAAGAGAGTTTTTAACATAGGCGAAATAATATTTTATTTCTACTTAATTATTTAATATTTTATGTTATTGTATTTTTTTAATTTTATTATTATTCTTGTAAATACCTCCATATTTTTTTTTTTTTGTATATTTTTTTTAAGTACTTTTAAATGGTATGTTTGATTACTGCATTATTAGTATATTATCTAATGGAAATGCCATATATATACGCTTAGGATCACATTTAGCCTGTCCCCTGAGGTTTTTCTGCCTTTTATCATGTTTTACTGTGCATCTGTTGTATACATTGAATGAATTCCAAATGTTTAAATCTTAGTTTCACAGTCTATAATAATTTTAAACTAAGTAGCGCTATTGTGAAGGTAGATTATCGTTATTGTAAACATTTGTAAATGTTTTGTCTAAAGACAAAAACTTTGGCTCGTAATATTTTAATATTTTTTTTCATATAAAAAAACAAAACCATTTATCATTGTAGTAGTTTAATACAAAATTATTGAGAAAATATGTTAATCGTTTGTTTATCTAATTTATCTACTCTCGTTGGCTTAGGCTCACATTGATTCCGCAGCTCAGCTTTCTTTGTCATTCCTCCTATAAAACTTCCTTCCGAAGATCCAAATATCAATTATTTTGCCTACCAATTACCAATTCTGATCAACAACCTCTTATAACCTTGTTGGAATAAGTTTTGTTTTCATATCCTGTTTTTTTCCTGTTACATTGGACTGTTTTGAAAATACAACTCCATATGGCCATTTCTTTTAAGAAGTGATTATTTATTAAGTACACAATTATGCTCAATATGTTTGCAGCAACAGTGCTTGACTTAATAATTTATGTTTTTAATTTCTTGGAGATTACCGTTTATTGATTATATCGCTGATTAATTAGCAATTATCAAATTGATATTTTTTTTGCATAAAATAAAAAATAATGTATTAACAATGAAAGATATTACAATTTGTTTTTAAAATAAATATAATATAAATTAAATTTGGATGTTGTAGCCCTTGATCTATTGATTTACCCTAGAGCGAGATTGACTTTCAGCGTCCTTTAGTCAACACTTTCACTTCACTTAAACTAGAAAAATACCTCTAGTAAGTGTCCATATCTACAAATTTATATAGTCAATCTACGGATTTTTCAGCGTCACTAATGGTGGCAAAAAAAATAGAATTGGCAACACTTCCTCCACGCATTTCAAAAAGCCGTCCATTTCATTTTGAGCTAGAAATTGGTTTTAGCATTTAGGTTTTTGGCGCCCCTTGCCACCCGCCGCCTAGAGTGACAGCTCCTCTCGCTCTACGCCACCCAGTAGGTTTTTGGCGCCCCTTACCAATCGGCGCCCCTTACCAATCGGCGCCCCTTACCAATCGGCGCCCCTAGCCACCCGGCGCCTAAATCTACCGAGCCTAGAGCGACCGTGCCTAGAGCGACCGTGCCTAGAGCGACAGCTTCTCTCGCTTTACCCCACCCAATTTTTTGGGACCCCTAGCCGCTCGGCGCCTAGAGCTATTGAGCCTAGAACGACAGCTGCTCCACCCCACCCATTTTTTTGGCACCCCTAGCCACTCGGCGCCTAGAGCTATTGAGCCTAGAGCGACAACTCCCCTCGCTCTACCCCACCCAGTTTTTTGGGACCTCTAGCCACTCGGCGCCTAGAGCTAATGAGCCTAGAGCGACAGCTCCCATCACTCTACCCCACCCAGTTTTTTGGGACCTCTAGCCACTCGGCGCCTAGAGCTATTGAGCCTAGAGCGACAGCTCCCATCACTCTACCCCACCCAGTTTTTTGGGACTTCTAGCCACTCGGCGCCTAGACCTATTGAGCCTAGAGTGACAGCTCCCATCACTCTACCCCACCCAGTTTTTTGGGACTTCTAGCCACTCGGCGCCTAGACCTATTGAGCCTAGAGCGACAGCTCCCATCACTCTACCCCACCCAGTTTTTTGGGACTTCTAGCCACTCGGCGCCTAGAGCTATTGAGCCTAGAGCGACAGCTCCCATCACTCTACCCCACCCAGTTTTTTGGGACCTCTAGCCACTCGGCGCCTAGAGCTATTGAGCCTAGAGCGACAGCTCCCATCACTACCCCACCCAGTTTTTTGGGACCTCTAGCCACTCGGCGCCTAGAGCTATTGAGCCTAGAGTGACAGCTCCCATCGCTCTATCCCACCCAGTTTTTTTGCACCCCTATCCAATCGGCGCCTAGAGCTACCGAGCCTAGAGCACCCGCGCTAAGAACAACAGCTCCTCTCGCTCTACCCAACTCCACCCAGTAGGTTTTGGCGCCCCTAGCCACCCGGAGCCTAGGGCTACCGAGCTTAGAGCGACCTTGCCTAGAGCTATCGTGCCTACACCGACAGCTTCTCTCGCTCTACCCCACCCAGTAGGTTTTTGGCGCCCCTAGTCTGGGTGGCTACCGAGCCTAAACGATCGCGCCTATAGCGACCGCACCTAGAGCAACTACCCCAGGGCCTTCGCCGATTGTCTTGCACTAGAAAAAGCATATTGTACTTAATATTATAACACTAATTAGAATACAATAAGTAGGGCTGTCATGTCCTCAAAACATTCCTAAATAATTTATGAGAATGTACGTTTAATAAAATAAAACATAAAAGAATGGTTAATTTCGAAACGGTCCAAACCTTTTGCCTGGCCCTTTACAAGCGTCCTCTCCCGCTCCCACAGTGTGGAGCTTCAGAAGGCGAACTTGGAAGGCACTTCGGGAACCTCCTCCTCCTCCGGCACGCCCGGGCCGCTCGCCTCCGCCATACCTCTCGCGCAGTTACTTAGCAAACCCGGAGCCCTCGGAGCACTTAACTCCCTCACAGCCCTCGGAGGACTCACAGAACTGCTCAGCGGAACATCCACACCGCCCGTACAAACTACCGGAGTACACAGAAATAACAAAAACTATAGGCGCAACGACGACGATACACCTTCCAAAAACTCCAAAGAACGAAACAAATACAGCCCGTATTAATTTGGAGATAAGGTCTATTGTCTTCGGTGAAATCAATAAATTATGTCTTAAGTTTCATTAAATCTTGTTTTTTATTGATTTAAAAAGGAGCTTAGATTTACATGTTGCCTGTTCACTAAACAACTATAAACTTCAGCACTAAAATAATAAAACAAATACTGATACAAAAAGGTTTTTATAATGACGTAAATATTGTTTTAAAATCAAAATGAGTACTAATTGACTTCCTAATAATTATTTTTTCAATTTAAATTATTATTTACCGAAATTTGCATAGCTGTATATTTTTATTGAATATATATATCGTGTGTAATTGTAAAAAGAACAAATATTTTTTAGGCTTTAGGTGTCATTGGTAGACCCTTCATTTGAAATAAAAGAGGTTGCTTTTTTTTAAGATAATAATCATTATCCGAAAAACAAAACACTACTGCATGGTGAATAAGGTCTCGTCCAAAAATTGCTATATCCATCGTAATAAAGGCTTTAATTATTTGATCTAGCCCACAGCCGAGAGACGAAATAGAGAAAGAAAGAATTACGTAAGTCAACGTTCGCGCGATTGTCGATCTATCGCTACCTACTTGATTATGCTCTGTATAAGTGGCGATATTTTTTAGGAAAACTTGTCTGCACCATAACTTGAGATTATATTATTGAATAATGAAAATAAATAAATAAGTAGTTCTTTATTTTCATTCTAAATTATAATATAAAAAATATTATCTGCAACAAATAAAATGTGTTTCTTACTTGGTAAAATACTATGCTGTTTAATAAATTCCACGCAATATATTTATTAAATAAATTTGAGAAATAATTTAATATCATATTATAGTTGTGTGGTGAACAAAATGCATGTAAATGTTTTAGGAAGCGATATTTAGGGTTTGCATAATTTTTAGTCTCATTGTAAATATTCTAAATCTAGGAAGAGTGTTTTTCACCAATGGACTCCAATATAAATCTAAAGAATCAACATTTAAAATCAAACTAGTTTGGAAATTAACTCCATGACGTTGGTGATTTAAATATAAATAAATAAATATAATAACAATAAAAATAAAACTGTGATCTAATCATGGATAGAAGTAGGTTTTTATAAATGATTGCGAGTTAATGTTTTATTTTTAAAAAGCTAATAAATCAATCTTTAGGAATAAATGGCAAATGCTTTTTTAAATTATTATTAAATGAGCTTGATAAAAATTCTTGGATTTCTTAAGTTTTCGTGTTTATTGAATCTAAATCTGATGAAGTGAATAAACTATTAGTCTAAAGAACATAACAACTATTAGTCTAAAGAACATAACATAAAACACAGTCTTAAAGAAGTTCTTATTTAAAATATTAGAAATAAAATATTATAAAAAAAATATTTTGCTCATTTAAGTGGCTTCGTTTACCTAATTACATAAATTAGTATGGGCAACGCGGCCACTTAAGTGATCAATGCTACTAAGAAATATTTAATTACCAACCTTTATGTTCTTTAGTTTTATGAATTCACTTTATCCTAAATGGGATATGACAGTTCAATCATCATTAATATATATATATATATATATATATATTCCATATCAGAATAATACGTACGGTTGAGGTTAATACTTCTATAGTATCCGTTTTAATAAAATCAAAATCCATATACAAACATACATATATAGAAGAGATCTTTTAAAAGAATCGTGGTTTCTGACCAACTCGCAAAGAATTGGATGCAGTTACGCAAAAAGATCCAATCCATAATTTTTCAAAAATTTAATTATTAATTTTAGTATTAGGATGATATATTTTATATCAAAAACGATCCATATAAAAATACCGTTTTTGACATATTATAAATGTATAAAATGCTGGACTAGTAGGTATCTAAATTCCAACTTTAATAGCCTATAACTTAATGTTGATTAGATCCTTTTTTCGTAACTACGTCCGATTAAAGTCGTCATGATACTTTACTTTTGTAACGCAATAACGGTAATATTGGTCCCTACTTTATGCCGAATTTATCAAATTTTATCGTATTAGGTATATTTTCACGCTCATTTTAATAACACGTCAAAAAGAAGTATTAATTTCAAAACACAAATCGAACGATTGTATATAGCTTGTGCAAAATGTACATAAAATATCTACTTATATTCATTTTATCAATTTTTTATATGTAGATTTTATTCCTAGCGTAACCATTTTCGCCTTCAAGCGTTTTAACATTTACCTGATGATATTGCAATTTTATAGCAGTAGAAAATTCTAGAACCCCAAGTTTCGCAAATAATGTTTTTTTTGTTATACGTCAGGTAATTGTTGTTGGCTTGTCACTTTTTTAGTTCAGCCAATCACGTGCCTTAAGCTGGTAACATATTTTCGGACGCGTCAGTAAGCCGTGACTGAAAGTGTAAAATAAATAATAATAATACAAATCGATTATTGAAACTATTTAACAAATTTCTTAACGCTATAAATAATAATAATAATTTCATTATTTGTTTCTGAATTGCATAAAATCATCTTAAAACCAAGTGTTTTAATTTATCTTAATAAATAAATATCTTTCAAATTCACCTATGAGTACCTATGAGATTGTAATACAGTTTGGTATGTCAGAATTAAGATAGGTTATTTGCCCGTGTGCAACCCGAAAACTGAGAGTTTAATGCCGTATATGCAAATATACATATATATATATATAGTTTGCACAGCTTAGTCGTACTGTCCAGATACTTTAATGTCAGCCGCGTAATTATGTTCCCAGCTTTATAATCAAATAGCTGAAAGTTCGTTATTAATTCATCCTTTGAGATACCGGCGCCGGTAAGTAATTTATAGTTACGACTTATGACACAACAAATCAAAAATTAAGTAAATTTATGTTTTAGTATGTAGTATAATAACAATAATTATTTTCTATTTTAGGGTTAGTTATGGTCTGTTTTTTCAAATGCTATAAAATTGCTGTACGGCCCATTTTGTATTATGTTAATTTCTTTATGTCATTGTTTTATTTTTATTTTTTATTATTCAATATTAATTAGAAGCAGAATGATACGGCTTCCATAGTTTATTATACTAAGTTTTTAATATTTCGCTACCTTGGGGTACAAAGGTCGTAAAACCCGTAAATTCTACAAGACTAACAAAAAACAAAATTTAAATAAGTGGGATTTCATATATTTTTGTTCTTTGCAATGGAAAAACTTATGTAATTGTACAAAGATCAATCAATAGGGGGACAATTCTGAATAAGTATTCATAACTTATTTTGGGTAAATTTATACGACCTTTCTACCACAAGGTGTCGATTTGATGGTTGCCTTAGAGAATTATATAATACAAATAATATATGAAAATATATATTTTTTATAGCTTGAAGGCAAATGTGTTAGATATTCACGAGTTAGGGCCGATAATTCGCTCACTTTAGTGGCCCGTTACCCACACAAAAGAGATTGCCCAAAACCAGGCCCCAACTTTGTTGCAGCGTGCTTCAACTAAATGTAATTTATTAATCATCTTTTTTATATTTTTTTATGTATTTAATATCTACATATGTTTTACCCCATTAAAATAATATTTTTTATTTATTTTATTCAGAAAACAAACAGTAGTTAGATAAAATCAAATTATTTTTTCACTTAAATACCTACACTTTCCATACATTAAAGTATGGTATATGCATTAGGTGCGGTGGTAGCTCGGTTGTAATAACGCCTTCCTTATATCCTACAAAGGTAGGTTCGTCTTTCTTAATTCGCCTTTTAAGGTAGGTAACGTCAAGTTTAAATATTTTTTTCTGTAATAAAAAAAAAACTACAAAATCAAGTTTAAAAATGATGGGTCGTAGGTAAACAAGGTGCCGCTAGCGACACAAAGCTTTGCGTGATACACCCCATTGGTAAAGTATTTTATAATAAATAAAACTGCACTGTTTATACGATTAGGTACTTTATTGTAGATAAAACATTATATTTCAAATTTAAAAAAAAAAACTAATATATCAGCGGGACCATAACTATTTAATTATTAACGTAAAAACATTTTTTTGTCAATTGTATTGAGTAAAATAAATAAAATTAATTACAGATTATAAAAAAATAATATCAAATAAATACATTTTGGCACGAGGACTAAGAAAAATGGGCATTCTCATATATGTATAAAGCCAGTCTTAAGTGAGTAATGAATTACGGGTCCTTAGTATGTTTGTTAGTTACATAATTATATGATCACTCGTGTGGTGTGGTTTGTTATTCTTCAAGAGGCTTTTTATCATGTTAGGTCTTATATACGATAAGCAAGAGCTTTTTAATATTATAAATATCTATATTTTTACTAGAAAAATCGATAGTATGGAGAATAAAAATCATTCAACATAACGTACATACATAATCATTCAAGCTGGGTCCCATGGTCACATTGTCGCGGCGTGTGTCAAGCATTTAAAAGAAAATATAACACTATATACGGGGTGTGTTGTATTTGACTAATAGGTTATTCTATTGATAGAAACAAGCAACTTTTTCTAAGAAACCATATTAAAATGACAAAAAACATTGGCTTCTCCATACAAATTGGCTATTTTAGAATTAACAGTTTGTATGAAGAAGCTAACAAAAAAAGTCACTCATATCGCACACCTATGTAGATCTAAACAGCACTAACTCGAAAAAGCACTTATTCGGAAAAGGCGAAAGAGTTTACTGTATCCCTGCTGCTGCAGAAGTTTTCTGTATAGATCTTTGCTTTGATATTACTTTCAAATAGTTTGCGGCTGGCAGCGCACCTAAAATATTTTTAAATCTCTTTTATTTATAGGTAGTGAGATAAGTAATTCGATGGTGTCAATAACTCATACATGTTGTTTTTTTTCGAGTTAACTCCCTTTAGATCTATGTGTGCGATATGGTTTCTTAGGAAAAGTTGTTTGTTTCTATCAATAGAATAACATATTAGTCTAGAGTAAGAGCATACAAAATCACTCTTTTTTTTTTCTCTGCCCCTTTTTATTGGCTTCTTAATTTTTGCTTTTTTTTTGGCAAAACAAAATAATGAACGACAAACTCATACATCCCACGTTCCCACAGAGCGTGTTGGCGCGCTTGGACATATGGTACGCCATGGGACCAGGCTTAAGACAGGATAAAAATCAAATCAAAAGTCCAGATTTATAACAAGTTTTCATTGTCGCAGTTCTTTATTGTAACAATAAGATTGCGTTCCAATATAAAAAAAAATT
Source organism: Tinea semifulvella (assembly GCA_910589645.1). NCBI lineage: Eukaryota > Metazoa > Arthropoda > Insecta > Lepidoptera > Tineidae > Tinea > Tinea semifulvella. Next base: position 12,444,856 of record OU342586.1, read on the forward strand.
CTGTCAGAATTACTACTCGCTTTAGCACTATTGTTAAAGTGGTTTTTTATCTATTAAGAAATTTTGGAACGTGATCGTAATAGTTAAGTTCATATGTACTAAAATATTTTATTGCCATCGGGGACTACTTTGGCATTTTTTATTCACATAATAGGTAAATATATAGTTTTTGGTACGATTAAACAGGGCTTCAATTCTACTAAATTATTTTTGTACCACTTACCACTTAAACGTTATCGAAATATATTAGATGTGATATATACATTAAAATTAAATATATTTTCAGGCATCTAGAAACCCATAATTATTTCATAACAATAATTCTAATTGTACTCTATACTATAATCTAAGTATTTTTTCATTTTACAAGTTCAAGCTACCTTATGTTGAAAATTGCCATATTTATGTCGTTATTTGATTGTCTCATTCGGTCCACAAAAGAGGCATATCCCTTGCGAAGTATGGCAAAAAGGTCGTCGACTCTGTTCTCACAAACATACCAGACGCACTACACCTCCAGGGTAAGCGTGTTAAAAGCACGCCTTGTGTAAAATCTCCAGAGATGATGATGTAATGAAGTGATACTTTTGGTGATTATTTCCTGTCTCTTTCATTTTTCACGTAGGCTGAGGAAAGTTCAGCTCTTATTAGAATCATATCTGTTGTCAACTTGACAGGCTTAGGACCTTTTCATAATATATTCGGTGCAACGTTGCATCGCGAAAAATTCGTCGCATCTCTGAACTAGACTTGTCCTACTTCTGCAAGCGCTAAAACACGTTATCAGAAAAAAAGACAAGTCTTGTTTTTCCTTTAATTCAAATCCAGAATATAAACTTTGGTATTCTGGAACTGTTGCGTCACAGTACGGGAACGTTACTGATTTAAGGAAATCATTAAATCTACATCGTAGTTCGCCATTATGCAAAGTACGTATCGTCTGTGAACTGGCAATTCGTCCTAACGGTTAAACTAGTACTAATTATTTTTATACAGTAAACTTTTGGGTAAAATAATAAACCCACGTACTTTTGAAATTCCGTTTTATTTTTTATGGAGTATTATTACTTTTTGGTAATAACAATATCAACATATTTTTTTTCTCTTAAAAGTTAGGACTAATAGCCAGTTCACAGACGGTATGCACTTCTTGAAGTGTGGATACCGATTGCAGACTGCGACATGGCGCTACAAAAATAATTTGTTGCGGAAATGTGTGTATCTAATGTAACTGTCAGTTGCATAGTAAAACTTGTATTTTTATTACGAAATTTATTATTTTCTGGATATAATGCCGAAGTGAGCAGCTTTTAAGTGTACAAATCGAGATTTCTAAGCGAAATCAAAGATACGGTGATCTCAAAATTACCGTTCTATTAATAAAGCCTTTTTTCTTTTTAAAGACGGTATACGCTTTCTTAATTAGTCGTTTAAGATAGGTAACGTTAATTTAAAATACATTTTTCTGTTATAAAAATAAAAAAACTACAAAAACATTTGAAAAATGATAGGTGTAAAACAAGGTACCATTGCCGCTAGCGACATCTACAAAATGCTTTGCCTGATACACCCCATTCCATGCGTTGTGCGTTGTATAATGTTACGATGCGACGTCTCACTGCATTGTGAAAGGGCCAATTGTGGGCAAGTCATTGTATTAGTAAATCGTTTCTTACAATATAATATGTATGATATGTAAGTATATATTTACAAAAAAAAAAGTATAATATGTAGTTTATCAACCATCTAGTTTCCGTAACACAAGCCTCGTAGCTTACCACGGAAATTAGATGGCGCTGTGTGACCTGTCCGGAAAAAAAATAAAATAACAAAGATAGTAGAATTGAAGTCTTTACAAATTAATTTGAATTTACAGTATACACGGTTTGCCGATAGGTGGCACTGTAATAGAGTGTAGCTTTTAATTTGTCGAACAAAATGGTTATTCAATCGGTTATTCATTACAATTTGTTTTGTCGTATAAACAACATGATATGCATGGAATGTTTTAAATACCGCATATTTTGCTCCGGTACAAAATGAGAATACACGTATAACAATAACGAGCAATTTACCTAAACTAAATTAGCAACGTCGTCGTTATCTTAATATATGTATAAAAGAAAGTCGGGTTCGTTAGAATACTTATAACTCGAGAACGGCTAAACCGATTTTCAAGGTTATTGATTTGTTGGATTTGTCTCCGTCCCGAATAACATTAATAATATTTGAAAATAGACGAAAAAATTAAATAAAAGAAAAAACATTTCCCCATACATAATGTTCGTGGGTTTCGTACCTGTCAAACAATGTTGCATGTCAAATATTTATGCGCGCGTTCAGAAATTTATATTTAGCTTATTTTTTATAATATAGAATAAATGACAAATTACCAAATTAATTAATTTTAAAAATACAACTACGGTCAAATCGATTGGTCTTACTTTTATGTTTCGAAATTGTCTGTGATTTGTTTTTAAAATTGTTTTGTGTGAGTAATAATAATATTAATAATGATAGTCATTGTCTGTACGAAGTTCACCGGGTCAGCTAGTTTCATATAAAAATATAAAAGTACTTGAGAACAACTTCAGAACATGTTCCTATTTTAAATTATTTTAATAGAAGGCTAAGAAATAAAGATATCTTCGATTAAATTTATTTAGTTAAGTTTTTTGGACTCTTGTTGGGAAATGTATTTTTTTTATAGTTCTATGTAGTCATGCTGTAATCATTTAAATACAAAATAAAGCATTATTATGTACGTGTGTACTGCGCGCATTCAGATTTATTTAATAAACTGGCAACACTACAGTTCGCTTTAACATTATGCGGCAAATATTAGAAATTGTCCATTGAACTTCTCATAAAATAATACATGTTCTTCGAGATAATATTAAAATCTCGCCGATTTAAAAGATTTTTTTTTAAGTACGCTTGAAATTTTATCAGGTAGGTAATATCTCGGTTTTTTTTATTATTTATTTATTCAAATTTAAAAAAAAATGAGTTCTCATTACGAGGGATATTCTTAAAATAATCCTATAAAATGTTTAGGTAAACACTTTATATGTTACAAATACACATTACATTATTACATTACACAAATATCCCTGCTACGAGTCAACTGCTAGCTAAGCAGATAGATGTAAATAACAATGATTTTTATTAAAATTAAGTGCTCCAATCTAAATTAATTTAAGAGTGCTACAACTTAATATCTGTTTTGTTCTACAAATTAAAGGTTACAGAATTAGTGTTTGGTTTAGAAGAGTGTAGAATTAATGTGTAAATGTAGCAATCGTGGTCCAATTTCATAAGTTTTGTATAAGGTTTTATCGTAGTTGCCAATGTTTTTAAATCGTAATCATGTTAATTTAAGTTATTCAAAATTTCAGGTTTTCTATAAGTACTATTTAGTTTACTAAGCAAAATGTGTAAGTACGTATAATAAAAGTATAAAAAGTACGGTATCTTTTATTAACTCCTGGCTAATTGTTTGTTTTTTGCTATTATTTATGGCACAGGTAATTTTAAGAGTAATTTTAGATCCCGAATAACACATCAATATTCCTATGTCGAGACCCAGGCCTAATCCTGTCAACCTGCAATACTATTCCCGGCCCGCTGACTTGCTCCACCGAGTACCTATCGTTCTTCCCACAGCTTATGGATCACCCACACAATCCTGGTAAGCCTCATGATTTTTCCTTTTAGATTAATTTTATCCTGGTTCATTTATCCAGTATCGACCGTTTTTATTTCTAGTAATTTGTTTTATCACGGTTGTCCCACGATGTCGCTAATTTAAAGTTTAAATTTGTGATGTCGCACACCTCCGCTCATCTAGTCACTAGTGTAGTTCCGATGTGAAGGTAACGTCCGTAACCATTCTCAATACCGATTCCTATATCCTTCTGCATTCATAGATATTAATTGTTGCATGTATTCTATGTCTGTAGTTTTAAACGATTATTAGATCGATGACTTTATGATATACGTCGTCATCGTCGCATAACACTATCTTGAAAACTATCTAGTTAAATTAAAGGTGGGTTTAGACCAATCGAGCTAATGTGCATTCTAGCTGCTCTTTATCAAATAAATTTTGTGTATAAAGAGAGACAGCATTATTTCGTAGCATTCTATGGAATATTCTAAGAATGATCGCTCGCACTAGCTCGCGAAGTTGCTCTCTTGCATATTCGGGTGTGCGAATGCGAATTATAGCTGCTTTTTATCAAATTATATTTGTGTAAAAAGAGACAACATTATTTCGTAGCATTCTAAGGAATATTCTAAGAATGCTCGCTCGCTTGATGCAAACGCCGCACAAGCTCGCGAACAGTTGCACTATTGCATGTTCGGGCGTGCTCGTTTTTCAAAGTTCATTTCAAGCGTTCTATTTGACAAATAAGCATGAAGCACTGGTTCGCGTAATATAAACATCAATCGAGCATGTGCAAGAATTGTTGTTGAAATTTTTTCTCCTTGGTATTCTTTTGGTGTAAATGACAAAACGACCGACGTTCTTATTCTAGCTCTTTGTTCGTTTGGTCTAAATCCACCTTAACTAAGCTGATATGAGTAATCGTGTTGCAGGATCACAATGGAGACCGCGGGCCTGCCGCTGCCGGGGTATCACTACATAGCTCCGAACCACATAGTGAAGGCTCCGATCCACTGAATGGGGGCTCCGGGCCAGACTTCCAACATCAAGTATTATGACAATCACTTCATTAATCCCTATTACGGAAATCTGGCACCGCCGGTTGTGTACTGCGTGAGGCACGCTGATACCAACCGATTTTATAATCCTATTCACTGATTTGGGCGAGGACAACATATTATTATATGTAATTAAACATATGTTTACATTTGTTACAAGTTTATGAGTATTTTAGATATTCTTATATTTATTCTCCATTATTGATTATCGCGTGTTGGACGGCGTCAGTCACAGAGTTGTGATCGAGAAATTATCGTGTGATTGATTCAATTTATATTGGACGTTATTTATATTCGCGTAAGAACACGACTGACAAATTTATTCACATAATTATAGTTCAAACGTGTGCCAAAACTATTTTGTGTAGCGAACGTTTTTAAATATTGAATGATCAGATGTTTATCGCTACACAAGAAGGTATTTTGACAATTGTGTATTGGAATGTTAGCTAAGCTGATCGAATTTACTACGAGATTAAGTGGTCAAAAATGTTATCAACGTAATATTATATATTGACTCGTAAATTCTAGTATAGCGACCACGACAACAATGTTGGAAGCGAAGAAAGAGAAGGTGGCGGAGCGACCTCGGCATCGCTAACTTAAAGTACAGCTAGTGTAGGAAACAGAGTGAGAGGGTTTAAGACAATATTTGTAAATAAATAAAATTAATATAATTTAATAAAATAATGACCTGCGAGTTAGGCGTTATAGATCCGCGTCGACCGATGCGGTGATACGAAACCGGTGGGATCAAATCCTTAGGAACTTACATTAAAAATGAAGGAAAGCTTGCTTGGAAAAATATCAATGAAGCTGTCTTTCAGCCAGTTTCTCGAACGTACTTAATTATTACTTAAGTAAAAATTAACTAGGTTTTGCAAGAAATGCGTTTCACAAATATATCTTAGGAAATACTTAAGAAATAATTAAGAAGGGAACTGTCATTTCCACAAATGTATGGGAAGATATCAATTTTGCGTTTCACAAAGCATTGAGGAATAATTAAGTAGCCGAAGACGGTAACTAAGAAAAAATCCATAAAGAAAAACTTGATAATAATAGCTTATTTAGCTAGGAAATAATAAGTAGAGCTTCGAGAAGCCGGCAGTTTAAGGAGTTGTTAGATGTAATTTGAAATTAGAATTACAAATGTGAGTTTACGTCAATGGGTAAAGATTTATCGTAACATATTAAACATCGGTTTAGGCGCTGATAAAATTATTTATTAAATTATTATTGGATTAGGAATCAGAACCAAAGATTTTAAAATGTTATTTTAAAATTAGTTATCTGAGAGTAGATAATTGTAATGTAGAAGGATCGCCCTCTCCAGACTGCTCAAGGTTGAGTGTAGTGCGCCGGTCGTATTCGAACTATTTCCAAAAACGTAAAAACAAAAGACTTAGGTTATTGTAGTGTAAGATTAGTATAACAAAATTTAAGTGATTTAAACATTATTTTCAAGTAACGGATGATGCAATAGTGTCAAGTTTCGCTAATATTATGAAAATTGTAAGCACTGTGTTTTAATATTGCAATTATTAATATTAGTATATATATTTTTTTATAATTTTAACGGGTCTTTACGCGATTTACCTCAAAGACATATTTCTCCCGACGTTTCAGACAATTTGCATTGGCCGTGGTCACAGGCCGACTGAAGCTGCGCGGTGTAGTCTCGTACACACTGGGCGGTAGATGTAAACCTACCTACTTATCACTTTAAAAGTTTTTAGAAATCACGACATTTAAGGCCCATGTAAACGATCAAACAAGTTTGATAAACTTTATGTGTTTGTCAAACAATTTGATAGTTGCTGCCTTGTATGTGTTTGTCAAACAATCTACGAGTTTGACGCTTTTGATGCGTTTAGCGAAAGACTGGATTGACGTTGTGTTTGACAAACACGTTTGAACGTGTACGGCTGTATTTGTCAAACAAATTTTCTTTCGTTGTCATGCACGGACGTTATAATAATAATAATAAATTATTTATTTTAGAATTAATTGAATAATTATTAACTTAGAACTATGTTAGTAGGTATACACATTAAAAAGTTAAAAACAAACAGCAAAAATAATAATAATAACAATACGTAGTACTTAATTTAATTTCTATAAATTCATTAATATTTGTAGCGATTTATACTACGCAAATGCTGTACATATGTTATATAGTACTAAACCAAAGAGCATAATTAAACTTAAGTATTGTTTTGGCGGTTGTGGCTCAGTTGCAAGAACGCATCATTAAAATCCTGAAATGGTCTGTTAGAATCCCAGCATGTAATAATGAGAAATACACTTTCTTATGTAATGTAAATAATTTAGATTACAATTCATATCGGTATATGACGATATTGTAAAAAATATAATCAAACGATTAGATACATGGACAAAAACAAAAGAAACGCATCAAAAATAATAATATTCTTCGTACTATTTTAACATAACAGAGTCAAAATGCGGAAATTTGTTTGATGGTTAGTTTGATCGTTTACCGCAATTGTTTGATGAAAACTTAAAGTTTCACTAACATGTTTGTCAAACATTTTTGATCGTTTACAGGGCGCTTTACAATATCCTTGGCGACACCGGGCGATTTATCCCGGCGTCGAAACCTATTGATTACTGGATTCCACGATGAAGATAGCTTAGCTCTCGATTTAAATTGTTGTTTCTTTATTTCGATCGCTTCACATCTTGGGTAATAGTAACGATCGGTGGAGAGTATCTTCGGGTCATGCAAATCGCGTAAAGACCCGTTAAAAATATAAAAACTATTATGAATGTTCGAGAAAGTTTTAAAATGTTATTAGTATAATAATTCAATAATTACAAGCAATAATTTTGACTTTAAATTTGTAACCCACGTTCTTTTTGCACTGTAGGTTAAGAATATTAGGTATTAAGTAAAACAAATCCTCGTGTACTCCCTATGTCTTCCCCTTCAGTATTTTATAAATATTAAAATTATACAAATATATTATGAATGATTGTGCCAAAGTTGTGACTAAAATATGTATGGGTTTGAATGGTATTGATACGTGTATACAAATTGAGTACCTATTGGTTTAATGCTAGTCATTTTGGTTAAATTTTTCAAGATTTATAACTAGTCAAAATTGTTCAAATTTTGTTATTTAATCATCCAGAGCTTTGTAGAATTTTATGTAAAAGCGTGTTATGGAATGTAATTTTCTAGTCGTGTGTGGACTTTTATGTTTTGTTGGGTTTTTGTTTAGGCTCTGGATTTGCTAATAAAGTGTATTTTATAGTATTGATGCATCATAACAAAATTTTGATAAAATCAATTATTTATGATAAAGTATTAGTAGTTTGGTGTCACAAGACAATTGTATAGAGCTTTTGTAAATTAAGTACCACACAGGTATGTAGGTTCAATTGTAGAAGTAATTCGGTAAAGTATAAAAAAAAATATGTTAGTTTTTGAAAAAAAAAAGTGAAAAAGAGAAGAGATTTTATAGCTGTGATTTCAGAGGAGGGTGCACTTTTGTGCTATGGTTAGTCGCTGATGGAGGATGGAAATTAGAAATAATATGTCACAGAGCACGCTTGATTAGTTGATAACAAACTGTGAAATAGGGCTGCTCCCGAATTAGGCAATCTTGTGCGCCTTGAAAGTGTAAATAGGAGGCCACAATGCCAATATTAGGGCGTTTTGAAGTTTACACGTTTAGAGGACGGACCCTGTACTAAAGCATTAATTGTTGTATTTTATACTATATGTACAGTCAGGGTGTAAAAATATTCGTCATCTTTCAAATGAACGTTTAGATGACCATTGATGTTGACTGTATTTATACTAATAGTACTAGATACGTACAAGAGCGACCTTAACCGATCTGTTAACTAACAAAAGCATTTGTGATGGGTTGCGTAACGAAATGTGGTATATGGTGATTTTTTAAAAAACGAAAAAGTTTGTCACAAAAAACACACTTGCAGTAAAAAATATATACAACAAACAAGATAGTGTGGTGACAAATAGGGAATCAGCTCAGTAATAAGCTTCAATACTTGGTGATTTTCAGCAGATTCCTCACAATGAGACATACACAACACATACCTAAATATAAATATAAAAATGCCAAAAATATTACAATACTACACATAACAGTTAAGTCCGTGGATTTAGACCTGGAGGAACCGGGTTCGATTCCTGGCCAGGACAATAATATTAATTAATTTAAATTAATATTAAATTTATTTTTGATATTTCCTGAGTTTGGTACGCTGGAAAAATCGGCGATCTTGGCACTTGTCATGATTGACCTGTAGTAAAGTTGGCTAAATGTGAATCCGCTTCTTTATAAGCGTGGTTTCTGACCACCCCGAAAGCGATACGCCGTGATGATACTTTACTATAATAATGTTTATTGTATCAATTATTTGAGAGATTGAAATAAAAATACAAACTAATTACATGATTTTTTTTTTTTTTTTATACTAGCATACATTGCGCCCACCTGATGGTAAGTGGAGCGCGAGGTCCATTAATGTTAGCAACTGAAATTAGACACTCATGACTGCCATCAGTCGCTAACACTACGCCGGCTTGGGCATGACAGCAATTCGAGCCGAATGTTCCGAAACGTGTGGATACACTGGTGGTTATTTGCCCAGTCTGCTTACCTCCTATTTAATATCCAATTTAACCTTGACCATATTTCGTTAGGCAACTTATCACCATTTCTTGTGTTAGCTTTTTTTATTATATAAGTGAATTTCATACAGATGACAGATCGGCGAAGATCCCTCTTCTATTCTATCTCAGACTATAAGCTTTAATGCTTATTTTTAAAAGGTCTGTCAAAAAGTGACGAATATTTTCGAACCGGTATAGCATGCTTTAGTTATGCTTTTGTATCTCTGTGAAGTTTTTGATAAGTGTAATGCTATTATCAAATATGTATTTAGTGCAATGCAATTTTAATCGTTAGATAAACGCATTATCAATAGAGAAATTTACTTTGTAATTACATTTTTATTTTACGGTTTTAGTTATTGTAAGTTAGAGTGGAGTCTATGTGCTAACTAATGATGTAAGTACTACATTAATATAAATATAAAACCGACTTTATTATTACTATACTAAATGTATCATTCAAAAACAAATATAGTCGCTGGTTGACTTTATAAATACTTTCATAGACAAAGTTTATTTTTCTATATTTTATAATCTTGAATTAACTTCGTTCGAATGAACGAAGTTAAATTATATAAAAACAAGTATTCATATAATCTAAATTAAATTAACTATAAACAAATATATTCACCCATTACTTGATCATATGGCAGTGTGTCAAGAACACTTACAGCATTCCCCCGCTGTACAGCAATGCTGATTTGCTGCGAGATAAAACTGCCAGCCTTGTTGTCACATACAAAATTAACCAGCCGCTTAGACAGTTCTGTACTTCTTAGCACTTAGCGTCTTAAGACCAAAAGGCTCAACAGTCGAGCCCTTGTCATGACAGATGTGTCCTGGAGTTGAAAGGGTGTCGACTCAAGTAGCGTCAAACACCAATGCTCGACCCATGGACCACGGCGTCAAGGTTAATCCATGGGGTCCTTTATGATTACTGCCAGAGATCCCAGACGGTATAAGAACTGATGGGATCCCGGCAGTAACCAAAACCCACATTGTTGACGTATAATATAAAAACGCCCAGTTGCAGAAAGTTATTTTTTGACATGTTTAACGTATGTCTATGAGGCACATCATTGGCTGAAATAACCTAAGTGACAAGCTAACTACCAATCACGTAGCGTATATTAAAATATCGATCATAGATTATCTTGATCATCCTTTCTGCAACTGGCCGTAAATCAATTACATATAAAGTTAAGCATTGACTTTAATAGTAGTTTATGAAACTGCTGCATAATAAGGGGTATTTATTATACACGAGTGTGTGTTTTTAATAGTTTCACACGAGTGTTTCAATACCTAGTTATGTGCAGTTTCATACACTAATTTATCTACTCTCATACATTGGGATTGAACCTACTAAATAAAAGTTAAAAGAGTAAGAATTTTAAGCAAGAATAAAAAAATATCACACGAAATGCTATACAACAAAACGTATTGAATGGCGCCATTTTTTTTTTTTTTTTTTAATGACCATGTTATAGAATAGATAAGTCCTAAACAATGAAAAACGCTATGGCGGGCGCTGCCACAAGTAAAAATTGGAATCAAAACTTTTTTGTAATGGAACCTTTGCCTTGAAAAAAATAAGTGTTAAATATGTATGATTCTATTTTTAAAATGAAATATAACATTATTTTTTTTAGAGAAAAAGTGTTATAATGTGATTCTATTTTTAAATTAGTTTTGAATTTTGTAATTCGCATTTTACGATATGAGAGTAGATAAAAGTTTTTTATTATATTGCACTCTAACTAATTTTAACTAAAGCTACATTATTATATTAATATTTAGTGTATAGAAAATGTTATTGTTTATATAATTTGCTCAATTATCTCAATGTTTACGCTAGACTTCAATATTTAGGTAGATGTTTTATAGATTGTTTGCCAGTTTAATATACTATATCCCTTGTTTCATAAGTATATAAAAAATTAGAATGATTATTGTTATTATTGATTATTTTTAACTACGTATTTGTGTGTATTTTTGGTGCGATATAACCTTTTATTAAATACTTTTAAGTTTAAATTCAAATCTGTTGAGGTATTTATAATTTGTTCTCATATTAATTAAATTTAGCCTTTATTGACAGGGTCAGAACGCTGTATGATAGTGTAATTGAATTTTTAGTAAATACTTAAATGTAATAGTAAAATTTTTCGAGGTTTTCGTGTTAGCACATGAATTCAATTCTTATGCACCATTTCAATATATATCTATTTGTAAAGAATTTCGTGATAATTCTCAGGTAAAAATTTAATATTTTGGATAAACGCTTTTAATGCATAGCGCTTTAAGAAGTTTTACATTTGTGGCATATAATAAAACTTGCTGGTGCATGTCACTGCAAAGCAGTAGGAATAACCAATGTTTTCAACCAAATAGCAATAAAAATAAACCTAAAATTAACTATATAATGTATATATATATATATATTAAGTCGGTATTTAATCAGTATTTATTTTAAACAAACCTTAAATAAGATAAAATATATTACAATAAAAACTAAATTTAACAAAAAAAAAATTAATAAGTACTTAAAAATAATAAAATATTTCCAAATTGCTTTCCTGTGGCGTGGTGCCCAATATACCTACTAGCAGCATTTCCCCTCTGAATTAAGATACTTAATCTTTAGGGAAAAAACTGCCAGCCATAGATAGCATAAAGCGGGAGCCGCGGCGGAAAATGCTGAATCCAGCAAGCGGCGCAAGTATGTAAGTATATTAAAAGATTACATATTTATGCCGTTTGCTGTAAAAACTCTGGGCCCATGGAGTCCAAATGCAAAATTTTTAAATACAGAACACCGCGTCTTGTCGTCTCCTCCCGTGACAAGAGGGCTGGCTCTTTCTTCGCCCAAATAATCCGTATTGTTCTATGAGTTATTATTCTAAGTTAATTAAATTTAAGTTGACGATATTGATAAAAATGAGTGTTATTCCTGCTTCTTTGCAAAAGAAACGCACCTATGACGTTTATTAGTTTACCACACTAAAATTCGCTCTAGTATATTTACAATACAGGTTTTAAATTGGGTAATTAAATGGGTTGTGTCTGATAATTTGTTACATTTACACAAATGAGACACTATCGATGGATTCTCTGTAGAATCGTATTTGTTCAAGTACCGTAGGAATTAACCAGGGTAATGAGTATATATATAATTATTCCAACTCATTTCAAAAATACTTTGAGAACGGTGTTTTATTGTTAAAACTATTTCTAGCTCGATCCTTGTGATTAACAATTTTAGTTCTTGGTTAAACGAGTGTGAAGAAGTGAACTTTTGCAAAAAGTTGTTTTTTACAAGTAAAATTTTAAAACTGATCTTTTATTTAGCATAAAATATCCGAATTAGAATTAATACTGATGACGAAAAACATTATAATTAGCCCAATCTTGGTCTTGTTCTTGATTTTTTGTAAGACCAATACCACGAATATGTAGGCGAGACCAATACCAAGATTAATCCTAATCTTGGTATTGGTCTTGCGCAAGAGTCTCGCAAGACCTGCAGAGTTTTTTGTTCCTATTTTTGCTAAAATATTGGCACATTTTTTAACTTATATATAATATTTAATTGGTAACTATTTCGTCTCTTTTTTAGGGTTCAGAGGTATTAATATCGAACCCTTACAGTAGATGACTTGACTACATAATGTTCAAATGAGGCACTGACGATGGTTTTTGCTCTGACAACGTTACGTATTGATGAATAATACATCATGTTAAGCGTTATAGTATACCTACAGAGTTTTGGTTACAACCTCTGTATACATTTTCGTCAACAAGATCTATTACCATTCCAAATTTCAAGTTAATCATACATATCATAGTATATTTTTAGTCAAAGCAAGAGTTTTGCAAGACTTGCGCAAGAGTTTTGCAAGACTTGCGCAAGAGTTTTGCAAGACTTGCGCAAGAGTTTTGCAAGACTTGCGCAAGAGTTTTGCAAGACTTGCGCAAGAGTTTTGCAAGACTTGCGCAAGAGTTTTGCAAGACTTGCGCAAGAGTTTTGCAAGACTTGCGCAAGAGTTTTGCAAGACTTGCGCAAGAGTTTTGCAAGACTTGCGCAAGAGTTTTTCAAGACTTGAGCAAGAGTTTTGCAAGACTTGCGCAAGAGTTTTGCAAGACCAAGATTATGAGTGCAAGAACAAGATTAGGAGTGCAAGAACAAAACCAAGATTAGGAGTGCAAGAACAAAACCAAGATTAGGAGTGCAAGAACAAAACCAAGATTAGGAGTGCAAGAACAAGACCAGCTGTTTTCATGGAAGACCAAAACTTAGCTAATCTTCACAACACTAATTCTGAGACATCCTTTAGGTATAAAACACCGGTCTCAAGTCTCACATAAAGCTTATTAAAAGACATTTGATTATTAAGTACTGAAATCAGAGCGATTGCTTCTAGCTTGGTCATGATGCTGACAATAGCGTGGTAAAAATAGTTGTGTGATTAGGTGTCACTGTGCCTCTAGCCTGTTTCTTTAAACACAAATGTTATACAAAGGAATCCTGTAACCTATGATCAAATGAATTCTCAATGTCAACCTAATTTTTCTAGCGCTTAAATTCACTTAATACTGGAAGCCACTAATAATTAATTTTACGTCATTGCTTAAAGAAACATACTAGGGCCACTGATTTCAGTACGTTTAGTATAAAAATTGTAGGTTTGACTGATCTTAGGTTATAAAAAAACTTCAGTCTTAAAATTGTAAATCTAATTGGTATTGTTATTTGTATTTATTTAAACTACAGCATTTATTATTTAAATTTTTTATTCATTTTTTTTATTATATCTAGTCTGCCTAAATTCCTAAGTTGCTTAGGTTAATAATAGCTTGCACCGTTCCTGTAACTATTCCGTATCTGAATTCGACTAACTTTGCCGAAGCTTCAAAAAGGCTATGTTCATAAAATATGTCGATGAAGTTTTATCAGTTTACTCCCAAAATTCCTTACGAATAACATATTTGGAGACGTTTTACTGTCGCACGCTGAAGATGTGGAATCCCAGAATGTGTTCCCTATTTCTATAATCTATATAATCAAGCGAAGTATTAAAAACTATAGCTGGGTTGTACCAAAACGAATTCTGTATAATTGTAACGAGTAAATAAAATGGCGACGATTGTACTACCTGACGGCCGAAGTTTAAAATTAAACTAATAATTTCAACGCCTTTTTTAACTTTATTTATACAAGTGGCGTATATGCCGCTTGGCATTATCCGATAGCCAACCTTAAGGACAATTATAGAGACTTCATTTTGGTGCAAAACAGGCTTTGGGACTGATGTCGATAGTTGCTATTATTTTTGGGAATCTCTTATAAAAATAATAATTAACACCAATTTTTACATCCTATATAGGTACTTAGGGTTGCCATATATTAGGAACCAATACGGGACGTTTTCTCTTTCGATACCAAAATCTCATAACACATTCGACGCCGATACGGAGCTTTTCTACTACACCATACATAGCACGCATAGTGAGAGAAATTATAATTTAAAAAAAAATGATTATGATTCTAATTGGACGTAGTTACACAAAAATGATCCAATCCACATTAAGTTAATTTTAAGTTTTACGCTATTAAAGTAGAATTTAGATTAGTCCAACAATTAATACATTTGGAATGAGTCAAAAACAATATTTTTATATGGATCGTTTTTGATATAAGATATATCATCCTAAGAACCTGATTAAAATTCATAATAAAATTTCTAAAAAATTGTGGATTGGATCCGTTTTGCGTAACTGCGTTCAATTTATCTCTGTAAAGTTAGTCAAATTAAGATACCTAATTGTTTCAGGATAGGTGCAAGATTCTGTTTAAAACATTAAGTATTTCAATGTAATGGAGTTACTTAACTTCCTATTTAGAGTATTATAAGTATTAAAGGTATATTCTTCACAGCACATTTAGGACACCAGCAGCCGAATTCTGTTTATTTAGACGCAAACGTTATTTACAAAAAAATCCTTTAACGAATGCACAATTGCAACCGCTATTAAAAGTTAATATTCGTTTATTTATTTTTTATGTTGTTGGTTACTGTGCAGTTAGAATAACAATAGGATCGGACAAGCGCCATTTTGTAATTCAGTTCAAGCTGATTTAGTACGTTACGGTGTTCAAAATTATCAAACCATTTTTTTTTTTTTTAAGTTATTAGGCTTTTTAATTCCTCTTTTTTCTTTATCCATGTCTAAATCTACATCGTCACTATTGCAAAAATAAAGTGTCTCCCATAAAAATGTAGAGGTTATCTTCAATATGACAACATATTTTTGTTGGGCAACACTTGCAATTTTTTTGTTAATTATATTGAACTAAAACTACTGTTTATTTTTTGCAATCGTAATTTAATTTCCAAAAAGGCGCATGTTCGATCCTATTCTTATTCTAACCGCATTGTAAACACAGTTATGCTAAGCGTATTTTTAACAATAAAACTATTAAAGGATTCCACTTTGACAATTTAACGGTTGCGGTCAAATAAACAGACTAAGGCCACGCTGTCCACATATCGTTTTAATATCACATGTAATTATTCAACATATCTTAACGGTTTTGTGAATGAATTGATTAATGTTAAAAGTTAATGTTGTACCTACGGTAACAGTATACTGACGGAGGTTTATTTCTCATATCAATATTTGTTTTCATTATGTTAATTCAATAAAGTGTGTAAATAAAATGTTTTGTCTTTCATTCAAACCTATTATCCTATATTTATCAAATCCTGACTCGTGTTGTTAATCATGCAATACTTTAATGTCAATGTATTTTCATTATGCATTGCGTGATATCGTCTAAACAATAGCTTAGTACAAATTAACACTCGTAAGTTATATGTGAATAAATTTATACTACCCTCGGCAATGTTAATTTAGAAACGACTTTGAATGGTACAAAATTATCTCAACCTCAAGGTACATCGCGTCGTAACTTAAGTGTATCTATTTCATGTTATGTTCGACTTGAAAGCAAAACAAAGCGTCCAAATGTTTGAAAACCGAGCAACGCCAAGTCGAACGATCTTAAAGCGAAATAAAGTGAAAAAAAAAAGCGTCAGGTCAAACACAGGGTATTATTACTGGCTAATATTTTTATTATTTAAACTGGTATTTCTTATGAATAAATTAGTTAAAATACTTATTTTAAGTACCTAGTTAATGAAAGCAATTTGTCACTTATTCAGATGAAAACTTGTTCCAAAATAATTTCCGAAATAATATTTAAAATAAAATTTTCAATGTTGCCAGAAAAAAATACCGGAATTATTTGGAATACTTAGTAGGTACCTTTCGAGGTTTGAAGAGTTTACGACTAACTCCATGTTCGACTTAGCGCTCTAAAGGCTGCTTTTACTTAATGTCCATTTAAAGAGAATGTAAACGCTACTTGAATGCCTGTCAAAGCGAAATTTAGTAAAAAAAGGCCCTTACTGCAAGTCGAACATGGCCTAAGAATACTGATTTCGAGGAACCCCTGAGGGGGGGAGAGTTGAGCGGAGGAGACGTCTTAGGATCTTACAGGTGGTAGAGCCAAACAACATCAAAGAATTTGACTCAATCAACAAACCAGTCAAATATTACTTATTGACCAAAACGCTCTATTATATCAGGTATTTCATTGAGCAGAAAAGATCTAAGAAAACACGTAACTTATTATTTGTACTGTATTTTGGTGCATTCACTATAATGTATCTTGAATAGTTTTTGATATATTCAATTTACGAGAAACAAGTGCATATAAATAATTATCTAAACACAATTAAATTGATAATATTTCCATCGATATGTCGTCGAAACTTCAAATAAACGTCATCCCGTTTTAAGCGCGTTTCTTCACTTTATTTCGCTTTGAAAATCGTTCGACTTGACGTTCTATGATTTTTATACATTTTAAACAAAATTCGGTAAATAAAGCGTTGAACACTGCTTTGCTTTCAAGTCGAACATAACATAAGGCTCTACATTGTCTGTGAACAAAAGATAGATAATGCTTTTTATACTGAGCTTGCTGAGCACTATAATGCGATAAGACACCGCGTCTATCTGATGATAACGTGAGCCCAACTAGAAGCAACAAGACTGGCATCAGTTATGTCACTAGACAAAATTTTTTTCACAACACAAAGAGGTTATTTTTTTTTATATAATGACTAGGTACATTGTCTATAAACAAATAAATAAGGCTGCTAGTTTCGTATGAATTAGGGAACTTTTATAATAATAGTATGCAGTACCTAATTTAAAAACCGTTTAAAGAAAATAATTGCGTTAGGTACATCACTTTTTATACGTATTTTGAGCAAGGCATACAAAGTAGGTATCCACTGATGGTCGCTTTACCGTTATATAATGTGGTAGGTAAGTATGTAGGTCAACAAAATTGCATGCTTTCCATGTAGGAAATGTGAAGCGAAATGTAAGGATTCCAAGAATGGGGTAATTGCTACGTCAGTCGATCATTTCCATGCAGTTAAACTATTACCTACGAAGTAACAAAACGATTAGAGTTAATTTGCGTAATCAGTTGCTGTATTACTTATAGGTAGTTTGGGAGGTTAGTTACCTAGTCGGTTTTACACGTAACTAGTGAAAACTTTGTATGAAATCTCTTATCAGGCCTTGTGGAATATTATTCAATAATATTCTCTTTCTCGCCAACCCGTATGGCCAGCGTTGGGTATTGTAGGCTTAATTCTCCAGAAGTTCTGGAAGGCCTATCTCCAACAGTGGAGACTCTGTGTTCTAGGAGTTGTAATGATTATAGTATATGATAATGATTAGCAGGATGGATATTTACCTACCAGACAGGTTTTTTTTTTTAATTATAACTCTTATTAGAAAAAATATTAAATTTTCTAAATACCTTGAGTTTGGGACGCGAAACTTGGATTTTAATGTAAACATAGCTGACGAAAAGGTCTAGAGACAGGAAGGCTGGCAATTATTAATGCCAACCTATTAGTCTCGCTATACAGATAGAAATGTTGACAGTCTCCTTGGGACTCTCTCGGATGGGACGTCTCAAGGGAACATTTTTTTTTATAGTTTACTTTATTATTAATTGTATTTGTTAGGTAGCTTTTCATTTATATTTAATGTATATTAAATATAAATATAAGCATATTTATAAATAATTATACATTGTAACTAATACCTAATAAAAAGTTTTATTTGAAATAAAAAATATTACGTGCTAAACTTGAAGGTAACTACCTAATTTATTTACAACTTCGGAACATGAAGTTCAGCAATACTATTATTAAAAGTGGGTCAGACTAAATGTACACAACCGGTCGATGTTTAAATTTCCTTTGTTTAGACACGAAGCCGGCAAGTGTGACATGACATGTAGGTAAATAAGTAGACAGGAGATAAGTGAGAACAGGGGACATGTGGGTGTGTTCGGAACTTCGCTACCTGTCTTATTCGTACTACGACATGTGTTGACAACTAAAAGTTTTTCTAACGTACGTCAGAAATAGTGATGAACGGTTGATCGCGTGCGGTCGTGTGAGTGCGCATGCTCGTCACTGCGTCACGGCGCGGCACGGTGCCCCCTGGCGGCGTCGCGCCGCATTGAGTTGCGTAACAAAAGCGCACTCGTCTTCAAACCTTGCGCTGAAAACTTTCCTCCCGACCGTGCCGACAGCGGGATGGAGTATCGCAAAAAAAACTGACAAACTTTATTGAGGCTCGCGCCACGAGTTACTCGCGGCGACCATTCGAGTTCTAAAATATTGTCTTATTTATTAGAACTAACGGACATATAAAATAAGCTTTTGTTTTTTAGTTTTTGAAGTTTTAACAATTTTCACAAAAGTTATCTCAAGTGCGTTCCGGTGCGAAGTTAGCCGAACGTCAAGTGCGTGAAACTTTTTTGTTGAAGTGTAGTGAGAATATTTATTTTTATTTGCTAATTGGACGGAAAGTTGCTTCTGGCTGCCGGTTCGCGATCGCCGTGGGGCGAGCTGGTGGTGAGAATCGATACCGCGGTTGGTGGGAGCGGCGAAATCCAAGGTAATTTTTAAATTAATGATTATTAGGTATTACTTTTAAATAGGCTTACAATTAGTGTCCCATCCCAGATAATTTTTTTTATTTATACATACCTTTACAAACCTAAAGTTGGACTACTTGAGTAGGTATAATGGTAAACTTTTAACCACCAATGGAAGTGTTTGACATACAATTTCGTTAATTTATCAATTTACAGATTTTTAATATTGGAAGTACTCGGACACTTACCCAATTAGTTTGGTACTGCTACGAATGCAGCGCAGATAAAGAAGCAAAGTTCTGTTTAATAAATAGGTAGATAATTTCCTTTTCTTAACCTCATATCGTAAGTTAGTTTGCGTTTACCTCATATCAGTTATCATTTATTAGATTACTGCATCATAATTACAAAAATTGCCTACCCGGCTCGCAGTAAACTTGATAATAATCGTAAAACGAACTATCTACGATTTATGTTGCCCAGTGTTATTTATGTTGTAGTTTTCATCAACTTCGTGATATATTTTTCTAATTTTTACAACATGAAATGCTTGTTAAGGACAATGTCTTACCAAATTTGGGAGGCAGCCAATGTAACGTAGGTACACAATGGAACTAGGTCAAACTAATATCTGTGTAGGTCTTATAATGACGTCTTTAAGTACTTTGTGTTTTCTTGGTTTCCTTTACTTGTATGAGAATGAACCTTAAGCGTTGATGACAGCAAAGAAATTAGTTTTTTTTTTTTTTTTTTTTTTTAATACTATCACGACATGTGACCCTGCGCCCACCTGATGGTAAGTGGCGCGCAGGGTCCATGAATGTAAGCAACTGGAATCAGACCCTTATGTCCGATATCAGTCCCTAACACTATGCCGGCTTGAGAAATTTATTATAATTTACTTAAAATATTTATACAATAATTTTTAATATATAATATTTTATTATAATATATAATATTTATACCTACGCGTAGGGATGATGACTTATTACATATTCTAACATGAGTTAGAGTTCTTCCGATCACTCACCGTAGTAACCGGCAAACTCGGCCACATTTCAGCAAAGGTGCAGGAATTTGAGAGTTCCAGAGATTGTTACGCGATTGGTTCCATAAATGAGCAACCATTAGATTGTACTTAGCTCAATGCGTGATAGATTGTGGACAGTTTCTGATTAATCACGTAATAGGGTATCAATTAATTAAAGTGACAAGGAATAAGACTCTTCACTAACAGACAGTGAGTCTATCCCCGCGTTCCGTTTATATATATTTGCATTACTACAATAGCGCATTATAAGTATGTATTGTGGGTAGTACCTACATGTATATATATATCATAATCAATATACTGTATACAATATATATATATATACAGTATATTGATTTTGAATATGGCTTTAGCATGTTTTTATTTAGAACCTGATTATTTCAATATACATATATAGCATATCTATATTTATTTAAAAACTTTATTGCACAAAGACGGACTAAATGCCCGTACACATTCTCTGACAGCCAAACCCTAGGGACAAATTTGACCAAATATAGTTGCAATGAAGTAAAAGTAACAATGATATACAATTAAAAGAAGATTTTGATTTAATATTTTTGTATCTACTTCAAATAAATATTTTATCATAAATAAAATAAAAAAATGAATAATTCAACAAACATTATATACCTACTTATATATCTTTATGTATATATGTATTATAATATCAATATACTAAATACTAATAAATACATAATGTTGTATATAAACATACATAAATACAACTTACTAACGTGGTTTAGAGGTATTCATAAAGTGTGAATAGACCAGTTTTTTAAACGACAATCTGTTAGTTTGCCTGCCTAATGTTCACCGGAAGATTATTCCATAATTTTGTGGCAGCTACTACGAATTAATATTATGTGTTGCACCTTACCTTGTACCTTAAATAAATAAATATAATAAATATTTCCAGACAGGTCACACAGCGCCATCTAATTTCCGTGGTAAGCTACGAGGCTTGTATTACGGAAACTAGATGGTTGATAAACTACATATTATACTTTTTTTTTTTGTAAATATATACATATTATACATATAAACACCCAGAGCGAGACAAATTGTACAATGTACAACTTGCCCCCGGTGGGAATCGAACCCACGACCTCCCGAGTTCACGGCAACGTTTGTTACCACTAGACTACGGACCTTAAACTTTGTACATGAGCAATAAAGTATTAATTTAAAAAAAAAAGAAATTGCTTTTTAGAGTGAACTGTTTTATTATTTAATAAACATGACATTTAATGTAAACATTAAACTATTTTTAACTAGTGCTACGGGAGGTGGTATGCTTTTTGACAGATGTACAAATGTCAAATGTAAACTTGGTTGTTTTATGTTTAACTTGTCAATATAAAAAAACAAACCACAATCGTTTTATTAATCGAAGAAAATTAAGGTCATGCGTGGAATACTGTTCTCACCTCTGGGATGGTTCCGCTAAGTACCTTACAGATGCTCTCAATGTCCCACGAAGGCGGGCTATTCGAATAGTGGACGACACTACAGTGTCCAAAACTCTCGAATCGCTGCAGCTTCGCCGAGATGTGGCCTCCCTGAGCGTGTTCTACAAGCTATACTACGGTGAATGTTCTGAAGAGTTCCACAACCTTATCCCTTCTTCTCTATTCCGCAACCGAAACACTCGCACAGGCCAAAATATGCATCCACATACCGTAGCCACTATCCCTACGCGTACATACAAATTTGGAGACTCTTACATCTGTCGCACGCTGAAGATGTGGAATGCTCTTCCAGCCAGTGTATTTCCCAACTCCTATAACCTGAAGTCCTTCAAACGAAGTGTGAAAAAGCATCTTTATAGGCCGGCATAGTGGTAGGGACTGATGTCGGTCGTCTGAGGCTGGCGTCAGTTGCTCTTATTCTTGGACCTCGCGTACCGCTTACCATCAGGTGGGCGCGGTGTCAAATGTCGTGCTCCGTATTAAAAAAAAAAAAAAAGCTAAAAAAAGTAACATAGCTTATATACTAACGGTTTGTGGCGCTGGTTTATGATGTTAGCGCTGGAACTGGAACTCGGATATAAATGTAGGTAATAAAGTTAGTATTCGTAGTTAGTATAATTTATACCTACACCTTATTCTATTTCTATACATAGCATAGGTATACTTTCTAGTTAATGATATCGACATGATAAGTTGTTTGTCAAGGTAAGTCTCTTCTGTTCAATGCCATTAAACAGATAAACTATGAACCTATTATACGAGTATTGACGGATAATGCTAGAGATAGGTTAGTATTTATTATTTAGTTTTTAATAAACGATTTGTATCTACTTCGCAAGAGCTCGTCAACAGTAATTAATTGCAATAATAGGTGATTATGGTGAGTGCTCTAAAGAGCTCTTTAACCTAATCCTTTTAAATTTTCTTATTAATCTTCGTTCCTCTCCATTCCGCAAACAAACCACATGCACAGGTCAGAATAAATACCCAAATACCATAGCCACAATTTGTGTTAATAAATGATTTGTATTTGTATCTTCACGAGCTCGTTCACAGTCAATATTTGTAATACCCAATTATCCAACTAAGACTGTTATCGTTTATGCAAACAATGCTAGAGGTACGAGTAGATAGGTTAGTAGTGTCTAGT
This sequence comes from Tinea semifulvella, assembly GCA_910589645.1. Classification (NCBI taxonomy): domain Eukaryota; kingdom Metazoa; phylum Arthropoda; class Insecta; order Lepidoptera; family Tineidae; genus Tinea; species Tinea semifulvella. Next base: position 12,467,968 of record OU342586.1, read on the forward strand.
ATTGCGTTAATAAACGATTTGTATTCGTATTTCCAGGAGCTCGTCAACAGTCATCATTTGCAATACCCAATTAAAGTTAACATAACATAAATATAATGATTTCATTATTATTATTATTTTTAATAATAATTCTTTATTTATACAGTAGAAATTAGTTACAATAATAAATACAATAGTGAAATATTTATATAATAAATTATATGATGTGAACAATATTGACGCTACATATTTCCAATTGTATTGCACGTTGGAACCCAAACCAAGAATTATGTGGAATGCTCTTCCAGCCAATGTGTTTTCACTTTTCTATAACCTGGAGTCGTTCAAGTGAAGTGTGAAAGAGCATCTAGCCAAGCCGGCATAGTGTTAGTTATAAGTGTCTGATTTCAGTTCCTAACATTCATTGGCCTTGCGCACCGCTTACCATCAGGTGGGCGGAAGGTTACATGTCGTGCTAGTATAAAAGAATAAATTAAAAAACATAAAGCAAAGACTGCTTTAGTGGACTAGGTTCGGTTAATAACGTAAATTTACCGTAAAATCTAATTCAGATTTTTATTAAAATATATTTTAATTATTTGTAATAATTTACGAGTGAGTTTAATTATGTATACGCTAGTACTCGTAGACTTTAAAAAGGGGTGGTTTTTCACCATCTTGTTTGGCATCACAGCCCATTGGACTCCACTACTGGAGATGATCGACAATACATCAAATCACTTTCATTAACAATTTATTAACGATTCCACAAGTTAGTATTAGTGGAACTGTAACTGTAAAGTGTCTGTAGCTTTAGTAGTAAGCCGGCATAGTGTTAGGGACTGATATCAGTCATGAGTCTCTGATTCCAGTTGCTAACATTCATGGACCTCGCACGCCACTTACCATCAGGTGGGCGCAAGGTCACTTGTCGTATAGTATAAAAAAAAAACAGTTACTGTTCAAACCGCGATGTTTTTGTATTTTAAGGTAAGCGTTTTTACAACCAAGTGTCCACCGCTTTATTGCACAATAAATATCTAAAATAAAATAAGTTACGAAGCGAACTTAATACCTTAAAGGTAATCTCTAATAGCTAACCATTAGGAGAACGACAAAAGAAATTGTAGAATGTAAATGTTAGTTTGTAATAAAAAAGTAGTGTTCCTAGCTAACGATTTAAACCGATTGTAAAGATTTATTCTGCAGTTTCAAGGATTCATGAATATTGCATGAACGGAACACTAATGCATTCCAAGCAATAAAGACGTAACATTTCTCAGGAGACATTAAATTATTAACCTGACTCCGGATAAGCCCCTAGAGAATGAATCCTGTATCCAAATTGTAGCTATCTGGTTATTAGACATTAAACAGATTCTACAATTTGGAAGGTATAAATTTTTATTATACAAAATTTGGATTATTTGGGAATTGCACAATAAAAACAAAAGGGATGACGAAATATGCAAAAGGGTAGGTATAAAAGAAAGCATAGGGACAACAATTTGGGAAAGGCATGCTCCGATGGTTCGGGCATGTTAAAAAGATGAATGAAGAGAGATTGACGAACCAGATATATAATACGAAAGTTATGGGTAAAAGAGTGCCTCGCAAGACTCACATATTACGACCAAATAAATAAAACAATAGCTGAAGGTGCATTGAAAAGCCATCGAAACAAAAGGGCATGTATGAAGAGGTTGATGAATGTCGAAGAAGCGAAAGAGGTATGTCGAAACCGTGACAAGTGGCGCTCAATTGTCTCTGCCTGCCCCGCAAGGGTTTTGGCGTGAAGATATGTATATAAAAACAAAAAGGTGCTTTTTTAAAATCAATCATAGTCAATCGTAAACCTAAAAATAATCCAAAGTTTTCTCACTTCTTACAATTATTATTATAATTCGTGCACGATTTAAACAATTTATATTAAAATTGTATTGTAAGTAAGTAACCTTGTAAAATTGTTATTATTAATTGGCTTACATAATTGGCTCCGTAGTCTAGCGGTTAAATCCGTGGATTAAGACTCAGAGATACCGAATTCGATTCCTGGTTGGGAACAATAATTTATTTGTAATATTTCTCGAGTTTGGTATGCTAGAAACATCGACGAGCTTGCCACTTATCAAGTTGGCTAAATTAGATCCGCTTCTTTAAAAAAAAAGCATGGTTTCTGACCATTCCAAAAGGGATACGGTCGTGATGATACTTTACTTTAAAAAATAATAATATAGATATACGAGTATTATATGATATTTTTCTATTAAACGATCTAACTTCAGCTATATGGTTATATCGTAAAACCTACAAAAACGTAATAATTATAATGAGGTTTGCTACATAGTTTGTAGAATAGCATTAATTCAGAACTTTTAAAATTATCATTATTAGGTGTGTCGCATTTTCTTCATACCGATAATAGAAAACCTGTGCTACGCTGGATGTAGCATAAGGATGTCGTAGCATTTCGTAGACATCGTAGCATTCGTGTGAACTGTTTCCGTAGATCTTGTAGCAACTTTATTTTAATTATTTAAATGTAAATAACATTTAAAAAAGAAAAAAAACTGAATATTTATTATTATTATTATTTATTAATATTATTATTTATTATTTAAAGTATCATTACGACCGTATGCCTTACGTGGTCGGAAATCATATTTAAAAAAAACCGATTCACATTTAGCCCATCATTACAAGTGACAATGACGATATATTTTGCGCGCAGCGTACCAAACTTAAATATTCACAAATCATTTAAATAAATTATTGTGTTCCTACCAGGAATGAAACTCAGCAACCTCCTCCAATATTTTAATTTGTTACGTAATTTCTAACGCCAAAACTGATACTTTAAATGTACAATTTATTCATTAATAAATAAAGTTTAAGACACAGTTGAAGCACAATTTATTAAAGTCATAAAATTTAATCGGACTATGACTTTAACTTATGAAATAATACCATAGTCCTAGCGGCATTAAGTCCGCCTTTGTACACAGTGCAATAAAGTTTTTAAATAAATAAATATCTGGGCTTTGATATCTTCAGAGCTTAATAACTCTCAGTTATGCTTTGGACTTTGTAGAGCAAATTAATTTCGGCAAGACATCACCGTAAATCGTAATTGTTTAATAAAATGGACTTGTTTTGTCAAGTACATAATACATATCTTTACGCCAAATCCCTTGCGGGGTAGGCAGACACAATTGAGCGCCACTTGTTTCGACCACGACATACCTCTTTCGCTTCTTTGACATTATAATAATAATCGGTATTTTTTTCCAATAACATTCATCAACCTCTTCATATATGCCCTTTTGTTTCGGTGACTTTTTAATGCACCTTCAGCTATTGTTTTATTTATTTGATCATTTTAGGTTAGGTTAGATACTTTTGCATTATATGCCTGGTTCGTCATTCTCTCTTCGCTTAACCTTTTAAGATGCCCGAACCATGGGAGCATCATCATCCTTATTTTTTGCCCCTATGCTTTTTTTATATCTACTATTTTGTGTATTCCGACATTACGTATGCGGTCCGTTAAAATTAATAAGTGTTGGTACCAGCATGGCATTGTGTATGGCAAGTCGAGTTTTGTCACTGACATTTTGACTGGCGTCAATTTTGTCAGGTAGGTAAATTAAAATTTTAAAAATATGCTCACGCTTCTTTCATTTGTTTTTTTTTGTTCACATCAACCAAAGTTTAGCTAAACATTTATGAATACCTCAGTTAGCTTTTAAATATTTTTGCTGTTACTCATATAGTAAATGCATTAAAATGCCTTCATAAATATGTAAGCTTATTCATTTAGACGAGACTTGACACCCACTACCTACAGCATTTGAAATGTGGCTAGTTTCCTGAAAATAATTTTAACTGATATATGAGTGGTAGCTCGGTTGTAAGAACGCGTTCCTTCAATCCTACAAAGGTCGGTTCAAATCCACCCGGCATGTACCAATGAGAAATACACTTTTTTACATACATTCGTCTAAGATTTACAACACCACCGTTCCCGTGCCTCAGAGAGCACGTTAAGCCGTCGGTCCCGGTTCTACTAATACCAATTTGTGGAATCGTTAATAAATTGTCATTAAAAAAATGACATCATTTCCTCGCCAAGCCGTCTGGCCAGCGTGGCGAGTGTAGGCCAAATTCTCCAGATATATGTTCTGGAAGGCCCATCTCCAGCAGTGGAGGTCTAGGAAGCTGTGTTCTAGGGGCTGTAATGATGATAATGATAAGTGAGTATTATAAGTATGCACCTACCTATTGAGATGGCACGTGTAAACTGTGAGAGTTTGTGCATCTATGTGCCAAGAAAATCACAACAAACGATGACGAAAAGAACTACTTACGCGCTATCGTCTAATGTGTTTCTTGGCTGTTGTATATTTTCCACTACGTATTCAATTTAGACTGGCTTTGACCTTTGAGAGTTGAAATCGACTTTAGATTGGATATATAACTATTGATGTGGTCTAGTGGTAACGAACAAACGTTGCCGTGAACTCGGGAGGTCGTGGGTTCGATTCCCACCGGGGGCAAGTTGTATATTGTATAATTTGTCTCGGTCTGGGTGTTTATATGTATAATATGTATATATATACAAAAAAAAAGTATAATATGTAGTTTATCAACCATCTAGTTTCCGTAACACAAGCCTCGTAGCTTACCACGAAAATTAGATGGCGCTGTGTGACCTGTCTGGAAATATATTTATTATTTATTTATATTTATATATTTATGTATCAAAAAACTTTATTGTTGAATTAACAAAAGGCGGACATATAGATACACTTTCTTCCAATCAAACTTTAAAAAATTGAAAATATAAGAGATGAGGTTATCAAAAATAAAGACCAAAAGGAAAAAAATAATACAATATATGTAGTTACAACTAGAATAATAAATTATATATATAAGTTAGTAAATATGTGTTGTTTATGTTATTTTTCTTTAAAATTAAGTATATGAAATTAATAGTATATACCGAGTGTCTGTGGTTTTGTTTTATCTCCTGAAAGGGTAATGGACTGCATTTCTAGGGGTGCTCTTGGTCTTGAGGAATCTCTTGAGGTGTTGGATTGTGCAATCGAGGGGGGCGGAGAATGGGCGTTAAAACCTTCAAATGTATTTTGTGAATTAGGTTAGTTCTGACATAGTTTTATAAGTTTGTATGTTACTAACCCAATGTATCATGTAATTTTAAATAAACTATTATTATTATATATATATATTATTATATGAGCTACAAAAGTATTTTTATTTTTATCTCATCCTAAAACCTAAAATTTTATATACCTAATATAATTGTGAAGCAGCGGTGGCTCGGTTGTAAGAACGCTTACCTAAAATCTAATAAAACAGCATGTTCTAATGAGAAATACCCTTTTTATACGTACATTTGTCATTAGTTTATAACACTACTATTCCTGTGCTTTGGAGAGCACATTAAGCCGTCCCGTCGGACCTGGTTCCACTAATACCAACTTATGGAATCGTTAATAAATTATCACTAAACATATGACCCTCGCTAATCCGCCTGGCCAGCATGGTAAATGTAGGCCAAATGAGAATGCCTATTTTTGTTAGAGAAATGAGCCCAATAAAATGTTATCGTGCCAAAATGATTTATTTTTTATTTAATAGTTAATTTATTGTGTTTTCATAATCTGTAATTAATTTTATTTATACCCTAGCATAACAATTGTCAACAACTTTTTTTACGTTACAATTTAAATAAATAGTGCTTTGTAACTTTTTCATACATAAATTTTAACCAATTGACTATTTAAGTAAATTAAATTTTAATGTTGGGGTAAAAGAACGGTTGTAATTAAATTTAAAAAAAAACACAATTAATTGTTATGATTATTATATATTATTGAATTGTATTTAGTTGAGGCACGCTGCAAAAAAGTTGGTTTTGGGCAATCTCTTATTCCAAAATTGTGTTCTGAAAGGCCCATCTCTGCCTATAATTATGATGATTAATAATATATAAAATACACCCAAATACCTATAAATAAACGGTTATGCCGATTCATAAAACTTTAATACAATCACTAAGTTGTTATTGCTTTGTAAATTTCTGTCAACACTTGAGGTGAAAATGCGGACATTTATTTTGCTATTGATTACTCACGAACTAATAATAGTGAGTTCATGTGCCGACTAAAGGTAGGCAGGCGGGTATTTTCATAAAACATGCGACCAGGAGGGCTTTTTTTTCTTCATATATTATATTTAATAAACATTTAATTTTCTACCAAATATTCATCACGACTATTCCTTGCTGGGTAGTCAGCAACCACGCTTTGAAAGAAGCTGATTAACATTTAGCCAACTTTACTATAGGCCGATCATAACAAGTGGCAAGCTCGTGAATGTCTCTAGCGTACCAGACTCAAAGAAATATCACAGGAATCGAACCTCTAAATCTATAGTTTTAACCGTATTCTAGCCATGGACGCAGTCTGTTTTATTTAGTCGTTTATTATAAACTTATATATAATGCCGCTAGACATTCTATACTGGTTAAACCTTTGGGACAACTAAAGTAACAACAAGATAAGGCAGGTGCGATCAAAACTAACAGATAATATTAGACATCAATAACTACTTCTAGCGGGTTCGATTCCTGGTCGGGATAGAAACATATTCATTAATGTAAATAAATACATTAAATTAATATTTGTGATATGATGACATCGACGAGCTTGCCACTTGTCATGATTGGCCTATAGTAAAGTTGGCTAAATGTGAATCTGCTTATTTATAAACGTGGTTTCTGACCACCCCGAAAGGGAAACGTTCGTGATGATACTTTACTTTTTTTTACATTTATTAATAACCACTTGTTAACATACAAATAAAACAACATACCTAAATATTTGTTGTTATCTTTGTTTAAGCATAGGTTTTTCATACATTAAACTATCGTTTGTTTGTATTTATTATTAATTGTCGTTTGTTAAGTAGAAGGTAGATAGATGTGTGATACATTTTAAATTTTCAAATAACTTGATTACGGCCCAAGATATTAAGACAGATATGCCGATATTTGCAATTATATTAAAAAATTCAAAAATAGCAATATATGTTCAGTTGCGACGACCTTCACCGATTAGGTAATTGAATGAAATCTATTTATTATGAAAAAAGATGCCAACAAAAGTACAGTAGCCTAAAGAAATATGTTCAACATGAATTGTTCATTTGGATGCGGGTCATTTTTGATTAAAAATCAATCTGTGACCTAAAATAAAATATTTATTATTATTAATAGTCAAAATCGCTTTAAAAAAAATACATAAAATTAAGATAATTCTTTTGACGTTTGAAATTACTTCGCAAAAGATACTTAACTTACAAGAATTGCCCTTTAAAAGTAGGTCCCAAGTTACAATCGATTCGCCCCTTTTTAATGTCAATAAACTGACGGAATAGCTGATATTTAAACAATAAACAATTTAGATAAATTATATTTTTATGACTTCTACTGGGAAAGTACGAAGAAATCGTACAACCTACTTCCATTGATTGATCGGGTTTACGAGTGGGGGAGTATAAAATATTTATCGGTGGGCCAGGTATCAGTAGGTCAATAGTCGGTTGGTAGAAAAGACGGAATTAATGCCGATACTTTTTATAATTAGCGTACGAGTAACTACAGTAAAAAGACTGACAAAAGTTTAGTCTTTAAAACTGTACAAAGAATGTCACAAGGATTGGTAATAGATATTAAAAACACCAACACTCTTTTGCCTTTGTGACAACCCTAGTAGACTTATCATCTATTGTATTATTAGTATCTTCATCATAATAAACCAAGACACGACTACTTCACACGATCTCCTGCCACTCTTATCCAGCCAATCTTACCAGCAATCTTATTCAGGTCGTCCGTCGATCTGGTGGGTGGTCGTCCAACTCTGTTATCTCCGTACATAATCCTTACTAAAACTTGTCCATCGTTTATTGATTCTGCTACATTCTGGCCCATTGCTGGCTATATCGATATCTTTGCTTATTATTTTGGTTGTTGGTCTGACGGATGACGACGACTCTAGTCATTAGATAATCTTCTTCTTCCCGTGTATCCTTATTCTGCTTATTCACCTTTAACTTTTAACGTTAACTAATAATAATTAGCAAGTCGTGGATTGTTTACAATTTTATTTTGTTTATCGTCTAATCTCATTGTATTTTTAATTAATTATATTAAAAAAGGATGTTTTTATATAGACAGATGATGGGGTCGTCCAGGATCGGATGGCTAATGAGCCAGGGCCCAGGGCTGGGGATTAATTTTCATGTTTTTCTCGGCAGGATCTAAGCCACCCCGGTAATTATGCACTTTTGGTGAAGGGCGCGCTATTATTATTTACGGTTAGTTATAGGGCTCACAAACCCAGAGGGCTAGGTTCGACTGCTTCTCTAGGAAGTAGTCCGAACTACTTAAAATCAAATAATAAATAAAACTTAAAAAAAACCTTACCTCTAAACCTAATTAAACTATTTAACTATGACTCTTGTCACCGGAGCAGAAAAAAATATTATTTTTTTTATAAAAAAAAAAAACTCTTGAACTCCGCAGGCCTAGAGTCTATACAGCCTACGGCACTCTTTGATTATGTATACAATAATATTTAAAAATAAAACAAGTATTAACAGAAAATATGATGTTTCGATAGTTTGTTTGTAGGCTCCCACGTAGCAGGAGTTCGCGTGCTACTTTATCGATCTCCTGTTAGTTTCTGGTTGTGACGCAGCACGTTGAGATCACATCAAAAGAACTCAGTTGAGACGTATATTTAGGTTGGTAAACAATGTTTAGTCATGATTAAATATTAATCAATAGTAAAACACATTAAATCACATTGTAGAGCAAACGACAGGAGTCAGTTTTTATGTAAATCTATATAGCTGAGTGTTCTTTGCTCCTTTCTCATCCTGATTAGGTATTATTACTGGATTCCACTAAGCTGCTGGTCTTCTGCTTGTTGTTAGGACCACTTTGATGCTTAGTCTTGCATGGCGGTCTAGGACTCCGTGATCTAGGGGCTGTAATGATGATGATTCCAGTTCTCACTACCAGCACGTCGTATTATTTATACGATACATTAGTTTAACAGCATTGTTATGTGCAGACTGATCTTATAGGCATAAAACTTAAAAAATATCGATTAACCGATCAAATCAAATAATTTATTTAGTAAATACACAATTTAGACACTTTTACACTGCCTCCGTGGTCTGGCGGTTAAGCCCGTGTATTTAGACTCAGAAGTACCGGGTTCGTATCCTGGTCGGAACACAAAAATATTTAAATAAATATATTTAATTCTTATTTAATTTATTTGTGATATTTCTCGAGTTTGGTACGCTGGAGACATCGACGAGCTTGCCACTTGTCATGATTGGCCTATAGTAAAGTTGGCTAAATGTATTTTTTTAAATTGTTTCAGCTTTAGTTTTTCGAGTAATAGTTTTTGTATACTTATTGAAACTTTTATAAATTTGTTGTTTCTTATAGGTAATAAAGGCTAGTGTGATAATGTGGTGGTCGCCTATAATACGAGTAGGTGCAATATCTAACTTCTGATTTAGTGTTATGTACAAATAAGTTTGTGTTGTTAGTACTGTTGGCTACCCTATTATAAATAAAATAAATACCTAAAAAATTAAAACCTTAAATAAAAACCTAAATAAATAAATGTGAATCCGCTTATTTATAAGCGTGGTTTCTGATCACCCCGAAAGGGAAACGGTCGTGATGATACTTTACTTTTACTTTTTACGGGTTTATTACATTTTAGATTTAAAATTATATAGTTTTAGTTATAGTAGGTCAATTTACAACAATTTACAGTGCTGGGTATGTCCTAATACAGGTAGGTATATGTCTACGAACTTCGCTCATGTATTATGTATTAACTTTAATAATGCGAGTACATTGTGATAATAAATGGAAAATTGTCTTTATTTTCCTCGTAACAAAAAGTGTATTTATCTTTAGGTTAAGGTAACTTTTTGTGCTTTTTTCCTTGTCCGGGAACGTTAGCGGTAGGCGGAAACTTTTTTTTAGTACGCAGATCTTGTCATAAAAGAAGAACAAAAATATGTACGTGTACTAAAAATACCAAATTTATTTTAAAACTTTCATAATACTAATATTAATAAAGTCTAAAATAAAAAAAATAAAAACAGTTCTATAGTAAATCTAGTTTAGGTATACCGGCTAACATTTATCAAAGAGTAAATAATTTTATATTATAATCTAGAATAAAGATTAAGATCTACGTATTTTTTATTTAAATTATTGATTATTTAAATCTTAAGTTTCGGTGCAGATAAGTTTTACTAATAATATCACCTAATGAAGATCAACAAATCAACGTTGACTTACGTAATTCTTTCTCTATATATATATATTTCTCTATATAATATAATAACAACACTCCCTAGCCTTTGCGTATATATAACGATGTATATCGGATTTTAAGACGCGGCCTTATTCCCCATGCAGTAGTGTTTTGTTTTTCGGATAATGATTTTTTCGTTAAAAAAGGTGAGCATTTTTATTTTAAATAGAGGTTCTACCAATGACACCTGAGGCTTAAAAAAATATTTGCTCTTTTGACAATTGCACGCGGTATACCTTTCGTTCCGATACGCGATAATAGTAACCTAAGCACGCTTAAAGGTGTTCCGAGACGCGCTTAAACTGTTTTGCCAAAGCTATGTGACGTCACAAATGACATCATTTCTCGCGCTTAGACTGCTCACGATATTGAGGTAGATCGCTCTGAGCGCTGTCAGTTTTTTGTCATAACGTCCCGCGCCATTTTCAAGTTAATTTAATATTAGGTTTTGTTTTAAATTATTTAATATTGTAATTCGTTTATACTGTTTCTATATTACTTCTTAAACAAATCTATAATTAATATTTAAGTAGGAAGTGAAAAAAAAGTCTGTAACACGGCAAGTTATTTTTATTACCAAAATAAGTTATTAATATTAAACTTTACACATATAAAGATGAATAAACCGAGAGATGTATATTTGTTAGTATTCATACTCAAAGATGTGGAATCCGCAAATTATCTTCCATACATTTAAAAAAAAACCTAAAATTTTATGAATGAAAATGTGATTTAGACCGTTCCGAGTTGATATCACGCTCTGAGCATCCAAATCGCGATATTTGATTCGGAACGAGGCGACGCCGGTCAGTATCATATTCGTTCTAAGCGCTCTGAGCGCGATTCGGATTGAGGGGATAATGTATGCATAATATTTTTTGTATTACAAAATTATCTACAATGTTGTTTTTTATTGAAATTGATTATTATATGTTTATTTGTAACATAATTTATTAACTAAACGCTGTTCGCTACAGAGCACAAAATAAACTTCTTTTTACATTGTACACAGTAAAAGTAGTACAAAAATAGCCCAAAATGGATGATAATATTTATTAATATAAAAAATGCTACATTTGCGGAAAACTGAGGAAAATGAACATAACATAAAACAAAAGAATAACAATTATCGTCCATGTTTTTGTAAGCTCGGCCGTATGCAGCAGTAATCCGGATAATCTGAACCATTCAATGGCAAATTACAAGTTATTTTGCAATAAACATTTCGTGCTATTTCTGTTATACTGTAGGTAACAGCATTATTATTATCGCGTTGTTTTTCTTTATATAATGAACACACAAATGACATCGCTTCCACGGTAAGCGACGCGAGGTCTTACAATAGGCAAATCAGTCCCTACCACTATGCTGGCCTATTGGGATGCTTTTTCATACTTCTTTTATAGGAAATGGGGAAACACACTGGCTAGGAGACCATTATTCCACGCATGACCTGATTTGTGTTTTATAAACCAAAAGTCTGAGTGAGGGTGAAAAAAACATCAGCCTGTATGTCTTCCCGTTTTTCCACATATACCTACGCGTTCCCAAGACTTCGACACAATTATTGCCATCATCGTCCAATCTCCATCAACACTTTTTTACATCATCTTACAATCTGGCATGAAGTCGTCTCACACTGCATTGTCTCGTATGTGATCTCCACTCTATAAGCCGTTTATCCAACGTCGGTTCTGCAGCTGTGCCTATACATTAATTATTATTTTATGATAAACTACTGTGAAGCTTAAGGACTATTTTTCATTGACCAGACACGTATCTTCTTTCTGGGCAGCCTTTTTGTAGTCGCTTTTATTGCTGGACAAATATTGACATGATAATTATTTATTTTTTCATTCATTCATTTAGCCCCTAGAACACAGCGTCCTAGACCTCCACTGTTGGAGATGGGCCTTCCAGAACATATATCTGGAGAATTTGGCCTACACTCGCCACGCTGGCCAAACGGCTTGGCGTGGATATGATGTCCATTTTCATTGACAATTTATTAACGATTCCACAAGTTGGTATTAGTTGAACCGGGACCGACGGCTTAACGTGCTCTCCGAGGCACGGGAACGGTGGTGTTGTAAATCTATGACAAATGTACGTAAGAAAAGTGCATTTCTCATTGGTGGGTTTGAACCGACCTTTGTAGAATTTAAGGAACGCGTTCTTACAACCGAGCAACCACCGCGCCTGATTATTTATTGCACAGAGTTAAATAACTTAAGATTAAGCACACAGGAAGCCAATGTATTCAGGTAGGATAAGCAGCATTTGGGATGGTAGGTCACATCTTCCTATCGAACATACTACAGTGTTTGAAGACAAGTTTTTCAACGATTGCGGTCTCTGGCCGACGAGTATGTGCGTGGAAATTTTTAATTCACATTAGACGTTATAGGTACTGTGAGATGTTAGATGGTGTAAACAATCCAATTAGTACTGTACCCGGCTGTGATTGTTTGGTTCCATAATTAAGTTATGAAGTACGAACAGTACCAAATGTAAACGCAATTAATCCAAGTTAGGCAGTTGGCAAGTTGCGTAATTTTAATTAACAGTCGCTTATATTTGAAGCGAATTCGTTACGTTTGTCATATTACTTAAATAACCAGAACATTAACTTTGGAAATTTTTGGGATAGGAAACATTAGACAGGCATGCTTTAGATAGCAAAACATTGTTTGACATTTAAGTCATAAATTAGTGTTTTGAAATGTCAGTCTATCGGCCGGTTGCAGAAAGGCTCATTATCTTTTGACATACTTAACGTATGGTATGCATATGAGGCACGTCATTGGCTGGTATAACAAAAGTAACAAGTTAACTACCAATTAATTCTAACCATAAACATAATAATATTTTTTGTTTTATTAAACATTGGTAACAAATTGAATACTTACGGCCAGGTGGAAAAGCTGATTATATTTTTTAATGATTAATATTTTTTTAGTTGTGGTTTATTACTTTATAAGAACCTTACAATTAACTAGCTTTGTACTTTTATTAAAGCTGATTTTTGGTATTAAAGACTAATTTATAATTTCAGCTATTACGAATGTTCGAGTATGTACATTGCATTTATGCACATTGTTAATATACCACGTGTAATTTATTAAATAGGATATAATTTCATATTAGAATCTAGAATAAAAATAAAGAATTACGTATTTTTTTATTTTAATTCATAAGTAATAAAATCTTAATTTACGGTGAAGAGAAATTTTCCTAAAAATATCGCCACTCATACAGAGCCTAAGTAAGGTCGACGATAGCGTGAATAACTTCCCAGCCTTTAGGTATTTATTACGATAGACGCGGCCTCCTTTCCAATACTGTATTGTTTTGTTTTTCGAATAATTATTTATATCTTTGAAAAAAAAAAAAATCTTTTCATTTTAAAAAGGGGTTCAACAATGACACCTGAAGACTAAAAAATATATTAACTCTTTTGACATTTACGCGCGTTAATAATAATAATAATACAATAATAATAATAATCATTTATTTTCTTCACAATAATTGCCTTATAACTAGATGCATCAATGTATCTTAAGTGTTAACAGGATTTGATCTACAATATATTACAGGCAATTAACAAATTATTGGAATCCTAACCCCTGTATAGAAAGTATACTCGTAATATACTTCTGGACCACGGAGGTTAGTTTCCATAGAAATTTGGACAATATTTTTTATTTAAATTCAAAATCAAATATAATCATGCAAAATGGTTAATAATAAAACATAAAATAGTAATAATAGATTTTAGACACAATAGTGCGCGGTGGTGGCTCGGTTGTAAGAACGCGATCCTTTAATCCTACAAAGGTTGGTTCAAACCCACCCGGCATGTACCAATGAGAAATACAATTTTCTTACGTATATTTGTCGTAGATTTACAACACCACCGTTCCCGTGCCTCGGAGAGCACGTTAAGCCGTCGGTCCCGGTTCCACTAATACCAACTTGTAGAATCGTTAATAAATTGTCATAAAAATGACATCATATCCTCGCCAAGCCATCTGGCCAGTGGCGAGTATAGGCCAAATTCTCCAGATATATGTTCTGGAAGGCCCATCTCCAGCAGTGGATGTCTAGGACGCTGTGTTCTAGGGGCTGCAATGAGTCACAATATGTGATATATGGATTATAGGGTATTGTATGTATAAGTAGGTGAAAAGGTGTGTGTATGAAAATGTAGGTGTAGAAAGTTGAACTAAACCTAGAAATAACACAAATAGTGTTTCTCAGCCACGTTCTAAAGCAGCAATAAAAATCTCAAACTTTCAGCCACATTTTCATAAATCATTATAACTGTTAAAGTTGAATGTTGTAATAGAAGTGAGCCACGAAGCCCGAAAGTTTCTTGTGAAATTTATATTAGGCTCAAAGTTAAAAAGTAAAAAGGGTAGAAATTAATGCTTTATTAAAAAACTGTTGTGCAAATTATTAATTAGAGTTTTTTACCATTTTCAATGGGGTGTATAACTAACTTTTTATCACGATAGATGGCGCATGATAGACTGTACCCAATAGAACTGTCAGTTGCGTATAAAACTTGTGTTTTTATTACTAAATTGATTATTTTCTGGTTATATTGCCGAAGTGAGCAGCTTTTCAGTGTACAAATCGAGATATCCAAGCCAAATCAAAAATATGGTGATCTCAAAATTGCCGTTCTATTAATTTAACCTTTTTTCTTTTTAAAGACGGTGCTCGCTTTCCTAATTCGTCTTTTAAGTTAGGTAACGTTAATTTAATATACATTTTTCTGTTATAAAAATAAAAAAAACTACGAAAATTGACGTGTAAAAGTGCAGAATACATATCTTTTTGTCCTATGCCTACTTGCAAAAATAAACGAATTGAATTGAATTGAATTTCTTATGTTTAATGACATCTGTCAAAAAGTAACATCAATCTTTCAACACGGTACTGACATACGAAATTAGCATCAAATGTTAGAATTTTCATTAAACGAACGACTTGTGCTACAAAAGTGGTATTTTCATGCTAACATTTCTTAAAACGAACGCGGCCAAAAATATCAATGCATGGGGCTGCGTCTAGCATGCCGCGGCCAAAATATGGAATGATCTTCCACCGCCCGTTTAAGACGCGATATATATCTTTATATATATATATCCAATTAATGGTCCTTACTGGGTAACACGGGTTCAGCCATCGGTCAGGCGGTCTACTCTGCTATTTTGTCTAGAAAATGAGTCACTAAAGCAAATGGCAAGGATCCGCTAGAACCAACAAGTGGACAAAAAAAAGGACATACCACGGGAAAAAAGCCAGGTTTTCACTGCGGGCACGCTTTCTTCTCACACTTCAATTTCTCGGAACTGTTTTAGGCACGAATTAGAGTCCAACCCGGCTTGGGAGCTTTCACACTAAAATTACGGTGATTTTCGAACCGCACGGGCGATTTTATTTAAAAATATTAATATATATATATATACTTATACTAGCACGACATGTGACCTTGCGCCCACCTGATGGTAAGTAGTGCGAAGTCTATGAATGTTAGCCACTCATGACTGACATCGATCCCTAACACTATACCAACTGCGCATGACGGCAATTCGAGCCTGATTCCAAAACACTTTACTGGGTTTATCAGCACGGTGGATACTGCCCCGCCCCAGCAGATTGGGAAAATTACCAATTAATTCACCATTCATAATTCTCGTTGAAAGTATGAGCCAATTGCAATGATGTCAAATGTCAATTTTTACTTTCAAGGAGAACTAACATTGTAAGCTTGCCATGGTGATATTTATATAAAAATTACACCTCTTGAAACAAGACTAACTGACAGTTACATCTTTACCCACTTTCAGTAAAATGTGTTTGTGAAGGGCAGCTCCCGTCTAGGTTCCTGTTTCTTTATTTTATTTGTTTTTATTTTTAATCAATTATTTTTTTATAACTAATATTAAAATAATTACTGTTCCACTAAATTGAAATTTCGGCTATGGTATAATAACAGAGGTAGTTGAAACCCTGCTTCCAACACCATTTTCTGACCCTTTAATAAAATTCTTTATTGCACATTTTTAAAAACGTGTGGTTTCTAACTATCCTGGAAGGGTTACGGTCGTTATGATACTTTTTTGTGACAAATAAAACAGATTTTATTTTTAACTACAGTCTTAAGGCTGGTAATTAAATACTTCCTTAGTTATATTAGTTAGCCGATAAAAATCGTTAAAAAATAAGGATTTAAATAATTCATGTTTTTTTTTGTGATATACTACGTGATTGCTAGTTCATTTCTTACTTTGAATTTTAAGCCTATAACTAAAGACTGGGTCAGCTTAGACATAGACAAAACGCTTATGTATTCCCCTAATTTCCCCATAAAATATGTAATAAATTTTATTTAAATTGTATTTGGGTCGTATTATTCACGTCTTCGGGAATATTTAAGTCAGCACTGACACGACAGCGCTGCAATGACTTGAAATCAATTTATATTTTGGTAGTACCAGGTTAGCACTGACTTAGCAAGTAAACTGAAGTCTCAATATAAATCGGCCTTAATGTTAGCTAACCCACCGAAATGAAAAAAAAAGGATCTGGTGTAACCTAAAATTTATAAATTTACCTTATACTTAAACTTCTATATAGTTTATCATAGTTAGCCTAGCGTCCAGATGGCGCAGTAATCATGTTTAGCCATTAATTAAGAACTGAGTTTAAACTTTCTAATCGCAAAAACGTTACCCGAAATTTTCAAAAGGCTTGAGCACACTAATGCTAATATGTAAATGTGCGAAGAATCATCTCCATTTCTCGAGAAAACTTTATTTTCGTAAATAAATATAATTCGAATATAGACGCACATACTTATACACAAATAAGGTACATATTGGCTTTAATTATTACTTAGTTGACCAATAAACAAAAAAGTTCCTCTAGTCGATCATAGATGGCGCTATTATAGTTGCATACAATTATAATAATGCCCCTCTCTGATGTTCTGGAGAAGGACGGGGAGGACAGAGAGGAAGATGTCATGCTTGCACTGTTTGCTAACGACAGTGCCTCTAGCTCTTTTCCAAACCAATATGATGCTGCTGACAAAATGCAGGACCTCTTGGATCTTCTACCTGCGTAGATGGACAAGTGGCGTATGTCACTGCCGGCTGCCTCCACCACTGCAGTTTCGGGGACAGAACATTGAGTGGACTCCGACCGTCAAATACCTGGGCTGCATCATTAACAGAACGTTGACAAATGGCCTGCCACGCCATCAATCATGCGAAGGCGGCCCAACGTTACGTCCTGTTATTAATTCCTTCTTCCCGCTCAGGTTGAAGGTCCGGATCTACAAGATGTTCATCCGTTCTCGTCTCACCTATGCTGCGCTAACCTTCTGGCCAAGACCAATAGGGACAAGATCCAAAGTCAGCGGAACATATCGCTCAGAGTGGTCTCCCGAGCGCCGTGGTTCGTGCGTAATTACGTCAGAGCTCGACATTTGGAGGTGCTTACTATTAAGGAGTTTGTTGCTGGCCTGACTAGACGTATGTTCTATCGGGCCGACAACACACTTCAAGTATATCGCTCCGTCTTGCGCACGGCCCCCCAATGGGGGACCATTTTCTAGAGAAGTGCTCCTGGAAAAGAGCTAAAGCATTCAACCTAACCCCCTGGGTTCGTGAGCCACACGGGCGATGTTATACTAGTAACGGCGCCCAGCATTAAAAGTGCATGAATTACCGGCGGGTGTTTGCCCGCTGAGATCCTGTAGGGGAAAACGGGGGAATGTCCCCATCCCCAACTCAGGCCCATTATCCCTCCGGACCTGGACGATCCCACTATCTTAAGACCACTGTCACTGTAATAAGGATGACATTAGTTCTATGCAAGGCTCAATAGACATTGTTATAAATCTGTTTTTCTATTAAAGTTTTGATAGTGGAAATGTGTTTAATGCCCGCTCCTAGATATGACCTCGTTGATCTATACGATTTTGTACGTATCAGATGTGTCCGAGCCTTTAAGCAACATAGCGACGTTAATCAAGTGTGCCTAAATCCGGAATGTCGTCCCGGCGAGGTTCTGTTTATTATTACTGCCCCTCCCTTCAGTCTAGTTGGCTTCAGCTCGGCAGTTAGGGACGCTAACGATGTGACGAGATTCCGGGCTTACAAGTTGCGAACTAACTTTATACAAACCTCTAGATATTCCATATATATCGTATATATACTACAGTCTTTTCATTTTTCGCTTTGCGTTCCTCTAAACTAACCTTTAACCCCTCTAGAACTTCGTGTTCTCTCTAGACTGCTAGAGATTAGCCTTCCACGATATGTTTTTAAAGAGTTTGGCGTTTTCTCTTCATGCGCTGGTCAGCCTGGTTTATTAACTTTTCCATATGTTCGTATTAGTGGTATCGACGGATTGAAGGTGGTAGGCGGACTGATGGTAGTAATTTACCCAGTCTAACAGGACGGTGACATGCCCAGTCAAGCCAACATAGTGTTAGGGACTGGTGTCAGTCATGAGTGTCTGATTCCAGTTGATAACATTCATGGACCTTGCGAGCCACTTACCATCAGGTGGGCGCATGGTGACATGTCGTGCTAGTATAAGAAAAAAACATTACATATGTAATAAAATTATAAGTGCTAATAACGTAAACTTATATGGAATACTGGAATTGTTTGCTTCTTGTGACACTACGGTTTGACTGTTAGAAAATGGTATGATATGTACTATTTGCAATAAAGTTTAAAATAAATATGTTACCCTACATCTTGTTCGAACTTAACTCTTTATAGACATTGTCAGCTGAATTTTATTCGAGAACGATTTTATTTTATGACATGTCGTTTGATCTCGAGTTGAATGTGGTCTGCCTCTGCAGTCTAGCGGTTATGTCCGTGGATTTAGACTCGTAGGTACCGGGTTCGATTCCTGGTCGGGACTCAAAAATATTTAATAATGTAAATAAATACATTTAATTATTATTTAATTTATTTGTGATATTTCTCGAGTTTTGTACATCGACGAGCTTGCCACTTGTCATGATTGGCCTATAGTAAAGTTGGCTAAATGTGAATCCGCTTATTTAAAAGCATGGTTTCTGACCACCCGAAAGGGAAACGGTCGTGATGATACTTTACTTTTTTTACTTTTGTATGTGGTCAGCGAGGTGAGGCTGGAGTCTACAATCGTCCACATATCGTTTAAGATCGAATAACTAGGCGGAATGCTAAATCTTTTGATATTTTTGACAGACGTAATCGATCTTAGACGATACATTTTCGGACGATTGTGCATTTCACCTCAACCCGCTGTTACTCCTCACTTTTTTATTATGGAATTTTCCGATAAAAAAAAACTAATTATGTCTCCACATCATGTTTAGTGATTCAGAATTATATTTATTATATAATATGTTACAGGTATTTAAAAAGAAAAAAAATATTTTTTAATAACTGACCTAGTTATTCCAGATTTTAGGATGATTGCAGATATTGTGATGTTCTCTCTCAATAGTTGTTAACAGCTGTGGGTTGCAACAATCTACCCTGAGCTATAGTCAACAAAATCATGAATTTTTCGTGTCCCGACCAAGAATCGTACCTGGTACCTCACGCTCGGTATCTCCTCGCGTTTAATTCCACAGACTCAACCGCTAGATTACGGAAGTAGTAAATTTCTTTATTTGAATATTTATTTCAATCATCATTTGCATATATTTGTAGTACTGTAAAGATAAATCTATTTGCTTGGCGCAATTGGTAGTCTTTGCGGCAGTTTAGAGCTTAAATCAACCCTTTGATTAAAAACTATAGTTATAATATAGCAAGAATTAAGAAGTCAAATGGAATAAAGCGATCATTAGTTAAATTAACCTTCAAAGTAACCTCGTCACTTCTTTTATTAACATGTAAACATGAATTTGTGAATAAGCCCTAACGAGGACAAAGTAGATTCTCTAATAAAAGGGTCTACAGCGGCGACATATCGTCAGTTAAAAAGACAAGTGGCACGATCATAGATACGAAGGTGGCTGACAACGACTTCAACCGACCAGTCGGAAGTCCTTAGACGTTTCCTCAATCGCCCCTCCTCTCAATTATTGTTTCCAGCTGTCAAACATAGGGACGCCTTTTAAGAATAGAACTGCCAAACATATATTTAAGAATTCCTTGAAGGAACCCGTTTGACAGATATACAGGAATAGTAAAGTGCCATTGTGAAAATGTTTATTTATTTATTTAAAACTTGCACTAGGTACAAAAGGCGGGTTTAATACCGCTAGGCATTCTCTAGCAGCCAACCTTTGGGACAATACAGAATATTACAGTCATAAGGCTAGGTGCAAACGATTGTAAGAAACGTTGCCAAATAAATGCTTTTCTTCATGACAGCCTCTCTTTATTTTATTTTTTTCTCTCATTATAGTCATCATATATTTATATTTTCTATTAGTTTTGATAGCACCTGCCTTATCTTGTCGTAACTGCTTTAGTTGTCCCAAAGGTTTAACCAGTATAGAATGTCTAGCGGCATTAGGTTCGCCTTTGTACTTTGTGCAATAAAGTTTATAATAAATAAAATAATAAATACAGCCTTTAGAGCACATCGTCCTAGACCTCCACTGCTGGCCTTCCAGAACATATATCTGGAGAATTTGGCCTACACTCGCCACGCTGGCTAGACGGCTTTGCGAGGATATGATGTCATTTTTTTATTTATTTATTTATTAAATACTTTATTGCACTTTACTTAAAAGTATGTACAAAGGCGAACTTAAAACCATTTCGGCTTTTTCTACCAGCTACCATTTATTAATAACGATTCCATAAGTTGGTATTAGTGGAACCGGGACCGACGGCTTCTCTCCGATGCACGGGAACGGTGGTGTGTAAATCCATGACAAATGTATTTCTCATTGGTACATGACGGGTGGGTTTAAACCGACCTTTGTTGGATTTAAGGAACGCGTTTTTACAACGGAGCCACTACCGCGCTTAATTCATTTATTCTTACATAAAATACAAATTAAAATAAATACACATACATACCAATATATGTATGCCTTAGAATACAGATGTAAATCTTGTTGCAATGTCGCCGAAACTCGATTTTTTTGTATATAAAAGAAACATGAATATATTAAAATTTCTGTGCCATGAATGCTAATTTTAGAAGTTAATTAAGAAAGGACCAAACTGTATGTTAATATTTTTTTCTTTATGTTGACGGCTTATTTTTGACCTAAATTCATACTAAAAAAAAGTTAAGTATAATTCGACCGTGGTGGTCGAATTCTTTTAGGGTGGTCAGAAATATATTTTATTTATTTTTTTTTTATTTAGTGAATTCACATTTAGCCAACTTTACTATTGGCCCATCATGACAAGGAGCTTGCCTAGTCAATGTCTCTAGTGTACCAAACTCGAGAAATATCACAAATAAATTATTTTGTCCTGTCCAGGAATCGAACCCGTTACCTCGGAGTCTAAATTCACCAACTTAACCACTAGAACGCGGAGGGAAATGCATACTACATTTAATTTATAGTTATAAACAAAATTTGACCACTGGACCAGAAAGCCCAAATGCTTCGGCGGTAGTGCCACGTTATAACACAAGCAAATATAAAAGTCTTCAATAGATTTATACAATAACTGGACTACCTCTATGGTCTGTAAGGCTATAGATTTAAATTCGGTTCAATTCCTGATCAGTACCCAAAACGAAACAAAAAAATGTGACTGGAGTATTTTACGCCAGACATTATAGTAAAGTTAACGAAATGTGAATCCAGTCCTTACAAAATTGTGGCTGACCACCCGAAATGGATACGGTCGTGATGATGCCAAATAAATAGGAAGGTATTTTATTCTTCTTATTTCCCTATTGAAGAGCAAACAAATTATGTTCATGCGATTGCCATGGTATTAGATACAGTTGAATGAGTAATTTTTTCGTAAAAATAATTTGTGTACAAAACCCCTATATTAAATAAAGAAAATTTGTCCTTATTTTCTGTGATTGGTTCCATTCATAATAAATTACATGAAAATAATTTGTATAGTAGCATTTAGATAATTTAAAATTATTTAAATATCCTAAGCCACACCAAAGTATTTGCTTGTTACGACAATAATTCTGGAGTAAATATATTCAAATTGATTCGAAAACATTTTTGTTGTACATGTCTGAAGGTAGGGTAAAGTAAAAAACATATTGTCGAAAAATACTCTAGACTATTTCATAAAAGAACTGGATTACAAAGCTGAAACGGTGCTAATGCAATTTCATTGTGTGAATGTGATATGTAGCGCTGTTTTTTACCATTAACAGAATAATGCTTTAAAATTCGGTTACTACGATGTTCGGCTTACGGGAATCATTTTTCGTGTACAAAATTGTAAAAATTACAGAGGTAAATTTCTATTTATTTTTTGTTTAAAATTATGACCCGCATTTTCGTAGACAGACAGTGGGATATCTAATGGGCCTGAATTGGGGATAGGGACATTCCCCCGTTTTCCCCGGCAGGATCTCAGCGGGTTACCTCCTGGTAATTCATGCACTTTTGGTGCTGGGCGCCGTTACATGTGTAACAGCGCCCGTGTGGCTCACGAAACCAGGGGGTCTAGGTTCGACTACTTCAACTCACCTCGAGAAACACTTTTCAGGAAGTGGTCCCCCATTGGGGGGCCGAGCGCAAGAGAGAACGATATTCTGGAGATGCTTTAAGTGTCCGTTGTCGGCCCGATAGAACATATGTCTAGTCAGACCGACGACAAACTCCTCAATAGTAGGCATTTCCAGATCTCGAGTTATGATGGAATTACGCACAAACCACGTAGCTCTCAGTATTCTCCTCACTCTAAGCGATATGTTCTACTGACTTTGGATCTTGTCCCTATTAGTCTTCGTCAGAAAGTGATGCCAGGCTGGCGCATAGTAAGATGGAAACGTATGAACATCTTGTAGATCTGAAACTTCAACCTGAGTGGCTGAGCTGGAATTCATTACAGGACGTTACAAGACTCGGGCCGCCTTCGCCAGATTAACGGCGTGGCAGGCAATTTCACCCATTGTTAACGTCCTGTTAATGATGCAGTCCAGGTATTTTGCGTTCAGAGTCCACTCGATATTCTGTCCCCAGAGCTGCAGTGGTGGAGGCAGCCGGCATTTGGATGTTACCAATGTGTAACCACGCAGGGTGAAGATCCAGGAGGTCCTGCATTATGTCAGCAGCCCCACATTGGCTTGGAGAAGAGCTGATGTAGGCACTGTCGTTCGCAAACAGTACAGTAGTAGCTTATATATTCTTATCACGACAGAAAAGTGTGAGATGATTGGTGGAAGTTTTAATAAATTAAATGAAGATGATTGATGATAGGAAGATGTCAAAGAAAATTTAATGTAAACGTCAAAATGAAAATCCGAACGCAAACACAATTTCTTTAAATTAACTTTTTTGCTTAAGTTTGTGAATAAAGATGTAATAGATGACACGTTTATTTGCAGTCCACGGATTATGTGAAAGTCGAGAAGAGCGAGAGAGTGTACTCAAGCTGCCTGATCTGGAGCCCGAAGTAGATGGAGTTTGATAAAATTCCTAAAATAACTATATGTCCGCATTTGTACATAGTGCAATTAGATTTTTAAATTAATACTCTTGGCTCCTTTCTATTTACCCCAGTCGTATTTCATACTACTCAGTAAATAGTGAATACCTACAAATGTAGTAAAGAAAATAATGTTTATTTTAAGTACGTAGCATATAAATTGTTGGTCACAAAATGAACAAAGCCACATCTGGATACAACGTTCCCCCGCAGAGATATTGCAACGCAGTTTCTTTTATACATATTTAAGCAAATATATAACAAAACGGGGCAAAGGTCAAATGTTATGACAATCAAATCTAGACCAATTGTTGTTCTTTGACCGTGATTGTCGTGTTCGATGTGCACTTTGAAATTTATTATGTCGAAAGAAAAGTGTGTATAAACGGGAACCGAATAGGCGCTGGGGGAAATACTCCGAAACTGAACGTAAGAAATGAAATTAGCAGTAACTAACCTTTGTTCCGGGTCACGAACTGGTGACCGAATTCCTTTGTGGTTTCCATAGCCGATGGGTCGCGATGGGTGATGATGAGTATCACAGCCGAAATGACTGCATGTCCAGGGCACAATCACAGCGAATAATTACGGATTAATTTGTGGAGCAACGATATAGGAACTTCAACAGGAAAACACGCTTCGACTTTCACCGACAGAGAGCGTTGTTTTTGGCGGAAACGTCATTAATAGGAAGTTCACTGCGCACAGTCACTATCAGAGGGCGTCGAGACAATGAAACGTCATTATCGCCGGCGCACAAAGGCGTCACCGCGAATATTCAAATCAAACGACTCAAAAAACGAAATATCAAGTGTTATTGTAACTTAATTAAGGTATTCCTAAGCAAAATATAAGTAAACCAAAGTTTTCAACAAGAAGTTAGCATACCATGGATGTACCGTGCGGATGTTGAGTCGAAGATAGGAGAAGAATTAAATAATTCATCGTGAGCCTGTCTCTTTTCACTGCTGGATATAGACTCCCACAACCTTTCACAAAGCTCATCACTACACGATCTCCTGCCACCCGCACCCAGCGACCTTCTTCAGGTCATCCGTCCTAATGGCAGAGGGTCGCCCTACTGCTCTTTCCGCACGTGGTCTCCATTTCAGCCCCCGTCTACTCAATTATTCTTCGGTTTGACGTGTCTGGCCCATTGCCACTTAAGCTTAATGTTGGCGGTTTTCAACGTTTCGGACTTTATCGATTAAAGAACTACTGACCATAGCTCTGTCCATAGCCCACTGAGCGACCTTTAATTTGTGGACCAGACCCAGAGCCAGCGTCCACGTTTCTGCTCCGTACAGTACTGGAAGAACGCAGTGGTTGAAAACATTCCTCTTCGAACACTGGTATGTTTAATAAGAAGATGTAGCACAGTAGTTGCTATACATTTATTGTCTTGACAAAATTGAGGTCGACAAATGTACGACCCACTAAGTCAACCGTGTTTATTGTAGTTGGATTTAACTTTTAAACTAGATTTCGAAGTTTAAACTGGCTTGCAGCATGCAGTAGGTAGTATTATATTGGAACAATACACTTTGTAACAAAGATTTCAAATCTAACTTCAAAATTGTTTGTTACATTATTGTCAAATAGTTGTCTGTAGCCAAATTCAGTTTCTTCGAGCGCTAAGGAATCCTTTAACGAACTGATATTGTCAATGTCAACCGTTATTATAGCTTGTATTGGTTTAATATTTTGTTTATTGTTTATTAATTATCCGTAGGAACCTTGTTTCTGGGAACACTTGGATATGTCAAAAAAAATATTGTAATTTTGTAAGCTCGGCTCACTTAATTAGCTCGGCATAGTGGATGGCCTATTGCATAGGGATGTCACCTGACTGGACCATCGCTTGGGGCTTTCTCTTGTACTATTGCCGTCTCATCATCGTCGCAGCCCCTAGAACACGGAGTCCCAGACCTCTCCTGCTGGAGATGGGCATTTCATATTTCTGAAAAATTTAGCCTGTAATTAGAAGATTTTCGGCACCTCTTCTTGCAATCAAAAACTGCCTTCGTGGTCAAGTCCGTGGGTTTAGACGCGGGACACTATAATTTATTAAATTTATTTGTGATATTTCTCGAGTGGTACGAGCTTGACACCTGTCATGATATAGTAAAGTTGGCTAACTATGAATCCGCTTTTTTAAAAAGCGTGGTTTTTGACCACCTTGTAAAGGTTGGGATCGTGATGATACTTAACTTTTTCTTCTTGTAATGTGGTCAAAGTATTGCACAATTTAAGCATGGCAGACGGTAGAGTCTCTCCCTCTGCTCCTTGAGCAAAAAAATGTTAGTGCGTCGTGCGGTACAAGGAATTCTGAATAATTTCAAACGCATTTTTTTCTCGCTCTAACGCGGCTAATAGTTTATAGTCCATCTCTCCGATCCTATAAAAAATGGGACTAAATTAGTTTGATTTAATTTTAAGTACAGTCAGACAAAGACAGCACGTTTGAAAAATAATAACGAAGCATAGTTGCAAAAATGCGGGTAAGAACGATGAGGTAGGGCGATGACGGGAAAATGTAAATAAATGCTAACTGTGCCTACCTAATAAATTCATAGTTATAACCATCGTTTTAAAGGAACTAACGAGCCACGGCCCTCGTTAATCAAATATTAATTTGGTACGCATTGCAAATTACGAGCCTCTGCATAAATTATTTATTTGGTACGCATTGCAAATTACGAGCCTCTGCATAAATTATTTAGGAAACTGGTTGAGACCGGAATCTGAAATTCATCTGTGAGTTGACGCATCCATTACAAATGTTGACTATTGCTGAAACCGCATTATCATTTATGAATGACCTGATTCACTATCGTAAGGCTTTACCCAAACTACTTTGTATTTTGAAGGCATATTCTAGTGAATTTAAAAACAATATCGTATTTTATAATTACTCGTATACTGCTAATTATTAACTTGTAAAAGTATCATCACGTCCATTTCCCTTTCAGGGTGTTCAGAAACCACACTTATAAATAAGCGGATTCACATTTAGCCAACTTAACTATAGGCCAATCATGACAAATGGCAAGCTCGTCGATGTCTCCAGCGTACCAAACTCGAGAAATATTACAAATAAATTAAATATTAATTATATGTATTTATTTACAATAATAAATAATTTTGAGTCTCGACCAGGAATCGAACCCGGTACCTCCGAGTCAAAATCCACGGACTTAACCGCTAGACCACGGAGGCAGTAATATGTAGTTATTTGGCTATAAATAGTTATACTATATTTATTATTTACAACTTATAAGAAATAACTTCATTCATTAGCCCCAGTTAAACGTAAATTCGTCTAAAATATTGGGTAGGAATTCGAAGTTGATTATGAGTTCCGATGAAATTTATTAGGACGTGGTAATAGTCAATATTTTGCCCTCAAATCACAAGAGTGGAAGGCAAACGATATCGTGGAAATGTTTATGACGAGTAAACAGTATTCCGTGACAAACAACAGTACATTCACAATTGTACGGAGTAAGCGCAAATGGCATTGATTTTTAAGCAAAATCATTTAGTAGTTTCTTTGTAGTTACGATTAATTTAGTTAATGTGCCTTGTTGAATGATTATTACGTCTCCGATGGCTTTATGTGCTCTTTGAAGAATAGGAACGGTAATGTTGTAAATCTATGATAAATGTACGATAAGCTAACGTAATAAAAAGTAAAGTATCATCACGACACATCCCTTAAGGGTGGTTAGAAACTATGCTTTTAAATAATCGGATTTACATTTAGCCAACTTTACTATAGTCTCTAGCGTACCAAACTCGAGAAATATCGCAATAATAAATTTTAAAAAATATTGTGATCCGTCCAGGAATCAAACCCGGTACGATAGTACCGTCTAAATTCACGGACTTAACTGCTAGACCATGGAAACCGTACTAACTGAATAATATTTATTTATTTAAAAACTTTATTGCACTATGTACAAAGGCGGACTTAATGCCGCTAGGCATTCTTTGACAGCCAAACCTTTAGGACATTTAGACAGTATAGTTGGTAGGTGCAATCATTAATTAAGTTATTCTTAACAGTATTAATACATACATAATAATATTACATACTAATACATATACCGCCTCCGTGGTCTAGTGGTAACAAACGTTGCCGTGAACTCGGGAGGTCGTGGGTTCGATTGCCACCGGGGGAAAGTTGTACATTGTATAATTTGTCTCGGTCTGGGTGTTTATATGTATAATATGTGTATTTTTACAAAAAAAAAAGTATAATATGTAGTTTATCAACCATCTAGTTTCCGTAACACAAGCCTCGTAGCTTACCATGGAAACTAGATGGCACTGTGTGACTTGTCTGGAAATATTTATATATATATATAAACATAAATTACATCATAAAAAAACAGCTATATAAATAAAAAAACTACTTACATTATGAGGAAAGTGAAATATGATGTTGCTGCAATTGAGGATAGTGAGGACATGAAAAAGAGACGTAAATTTGTGACAGTCTAGTTAGAAAGAAAGTGTTTGTAAACCATATTTTTACAAAGCTGTCTTTCATTTATTGCGGTGTGTCCGGTTCGTTAAAGATGCTGAATGGTATCAATTTTTATAATACGTATAAATAATTAAAAGTCAAGAAACTATTGACAGCTAAACTGTCAGTTGTTTGTCAGGTATTTGAGATGATAAAATATAAACAGATTTTTTTTCTGGCACTCAAAGATGAAATTTCATAGTTTACACAGGCTGGTATAAATTTCTATCAAAGGCAATTTTATAGAAGTTTAGTGTTGTGCTAGTAAATTTGGAAACTTAAGTTTGTGACAGAGATAGTATGCCAAATAAGTCGAAGCGAATTAATTTACCGTTATAGTAACTAATATGTAAGTTTCTCGCAGAACTAATTTGGTCCTAGGTGCTTGTAACCTAGTCTGGCATCGCCGTAACTTCATTAGTCCCAATATGAAGCGACTAACTAAGAGTCATGCTTCAGGCGAGGTCAATTAGACCACATTATTTAACGTCTACATATTATCTTTATTATGGTATATTAAATATTTTGTTCTTTATTCGAGCCGTCGGTTCCGGTTCCACTAATACCAACTTGTAGAGTCGTTAATAAATTATCATTAAAAATTTACATCATATCCTCGCCAAGCCGTCTGGCCAGCGTGGCGAGTGTAGGCCAAATTCTCCAAATATATGTTCTGGAAGGCCCATCTACAGCAGTGGAGGTCTAGGATGCTGTGATTTAGGGGCTGTAATGAAAAATGAAAAATATTTTGTTACATAAATATTTAAGAGAAAAGTAAATCTCTATTTAAATATTTTGCCAAAACGGCTGACAGAAGAGTCTGAATACAGGAAGGCGGGCAATTACTTAAGCCAACCAGAGACATTAACGGTCGGTTGCAGAAAGGCTGATTAATTGACGCATTTTAACGTATGCCTATGAGGCACGTAATTGGCTGAAATAACCAAATTATCAAATCACCAATCACGTAATAATAATCATAAATAATAATAATTTATTATAACTGCCTCCATGGTCTAGCGGTTAAGTCCGTGGATTTGGGCTCGGAGGTACCGGGTTCGATTCCTGGTCGGGACACAAAAATATTTATTAATGTAAATAAATACATTTAATTAATATTTCATTTATTTGTGATATTTCTCGAGTTTGGTACGCTGGAGACATCGACGAGCTTGCCACTTGTCTTGATTGGCCTATAGTAAAGTTGGCTAAGTGTGAATCCGCTTATTTATAAGCGTGGTTTCTGACCACCCCGAAAGGGAAACAGTCATGATGATACTTTACTTTACTATTATTTTAATCATCTTTTCTGCCACTAGCCATCAATAAATAAGAAGACGGGGCAAGAAGCCAAACGGTATGAGAATCAAAGCTAAAACAATCGTCTCATAATTAATTAGTCAATAACAGTATATTGCACATACAATACGACCAAATGTTTTCGATTTCCAATTCATATTAGTGTTTTATTGATAATATACCGACCTGCATGTTACGAAGTGCAAAACAAGTTCTTCTACGACAAGAGAAGAAGAACAAAGTAGATGGTGTAAAAAAAATGTAACAAACATTTTTTGGGAAAATAACAGCCAATGTCTATCTTACATTTGATCTCTTTGTTGCCAACATATCAGCCACGCTAAATACTCGTACTAGTAATCATGGTTTAGACATGATAAATTAGATCACGTATTATTTACGGCTTTATATAAAATCTTGTAATAGATAACTAATTCTTTCTTATTTAAGTTCCCAAAATATTCCACTACAGCACAACTATCAAATGCGACCTATTTATAGATAAAGAAAACGTAGGTATTGATTATTCGAATAATTGCTTTAATTACAAATTTTAATGTAATATACACGCGAGTTGGCGCGAAACAAACACGTTACGATTGAAGGTAGCTTTTTGGCTCAATTTCACCGATATGAGCCGACTTTCAGCGCTTTGCTATGCAAATTGGATATAGTTAAGCGACACAGAACCAAAGTACAAACTTACGTAAAACATTTTTAAATCAATTATTTAATGTTAATTTTATAAAAAATCTCATTTAGTATTATTTTACATAGAACTTCTGAAAAACACATGGCGGTTTATCCTGAATGGTAGCTGATGGGTCTTTTCTTACGTAGTCATAAACTAATATCGGGATGGTAAGACTTCGGCCTTGGTTTCCATTAATACACACTTCTCATCATAAAGGAATTAACATGACCATAATGTATGTTGCGAACTCCTTTTATAACAATATTTTGACATATTTTAAATATATAGTTAACAAATATAAGTTCTATCAATAAAGTTATAAGTTGTGTTTTTTCAAAATCCTGTAATATAATCAATCAACTCGTCGGGATAAAGTAGCAATAGCAGCGTGAGTTCTGGAAAGCTTATGCTTATGCTCTGGCAGTGAAGATCTAGGACTGTTCGAAGGGTTATAATTTTGTACAAGTCAAATATAGAATGGGCATCGAGTTAATTTTCATATGAAATGTTTGTTACATTATTTTATACGCCGCATAATTTCCGCTAGTAACACTTCTAATTGTTATATAGATAACAGTTTTAAAAGAAAAAGGCCAACCGAGTAATATAAACTTACACGAGTTTCTCTTGTGGAAGAACGTGTTAACACTTTTGTAACACGCAGATCGGCATATTGTCCAGGAAACAACAAAGAAATCAATTTGAAAGTGAACGTCGAACACTACCATAACTGGCAATGACTGTCATACAATAATTCATTCTGTACTGATTAGTCTAGCTTTGAATCTCATTCGGTTTAGTTTTTTACGCTGACATAATTTGTTAAAGTAATAAATAAAATGAAATGTCTTTGTTGCTGTGCAATTTACTGAATTTGACTAAAGTTATGTGTTGGTTTTGATTTGCATAACTATGTCCGATTAATGTAAACCGCTTAATTGCATACGTTTCAGATTGCATCAAACGTGGGATTGTGTATGTCATTGAACAAGATCCCAATTAATTTTAATTGTAATGATATAGGTTTTATGACAATATCTGCTGAGTTTTTTGGTAATGTTTAAATTTAATTTTATAATTATACTCACTATTCAGAATGAATGTCTTTTATAAGAATATTATAATATTTATATTTTAGTATTAGAGACACTACTACTATTTCTATGCAATAATGTTTTGCTAAACCAAGGGAATTATAACACAGTCGTTTAATGTTAAACAAAAGTCATGTAGGTATTTTTCAAATTATAGACATAGTATTGTTTTTTATTTGTGATGTTTTTTGAACTACTGTTGTTACAAATCCTAACTTTTTCCAATTTGATTTTTCTTATGTCATCCTAAATTGTGCTTCTGGTGTAACCTTTAATCTTAAAGCCAACTTAGCTTGGAAGATGATATCACTTTTTGCCAAACCAAGTTTAAAAACTAATACTTCGCCCAAATTAAAGAGACATACAAAAATGTACTAGGTCAGTTTGGCAAGTAATTTTAAATATTGCCGCATTTAATAAGGTAAGGATTCCAAAGTGGTAGTTAGTGGTGGTTAAATACTTAGCACATTATTTCTTAGATAGAACGAGAAAATAAGTTTAAAAAAAAAACTCAGTTTTGTTTTATGATAAGATTTAATACATTTTTCCTTCCTTTAGCTGAATTGTATGCTGTATATCACGGTGAGTCTTTTGAGAAGCTTCATAACCTTATTCTTTCTACTCTATTCCGCAACCGAACCTAAATATGATTTTATTTTTGTTATTTAAAAATTATTGCACTATGTACAAAGGCGGACATTAAACGCTAGGCATTCTCTGACAGCCAAACCTTTAGGACATTTAGACAGTATAGATGGTAGGCACAGGCCAAAATATGCATCCACATACCGTAGCTACTATCCCTACGCGTACTTATAGATTCGGAAACTCTTATATCTGTCGTACGGTGAAGAATGTAGACTGCTCTTACAGCCAGAGTATTTCGCCTCTCCTATAACCTGAAGTCCTTCAAGCGAAGTATAAAAAACCATCTTGTTAGGCCGGCTTAGTGTTACAGACTGATGTCGGTTGTTAGTGGTTGGCGTCAGTTGCTCCCACTCTTGGACCTCGCGTATAGCCACCACTAGCGTAGGCGCGATGTTATATGTCGCGTTCAGTATATACACAAAAGTTTAGCGAATATGTCTTTATTTATTCGTGGGAAAATTTACAGCTATTACATCATTATCTATAAAAAAAATGTTATTTAAAGCCTTACAAATATTCACTGTTAGCTACAATAAGAAAAAATAAACGAAATCAGTCCAATAACAATGAGATATGACATTAGCATTACGGATCCCGTTTTATAACTTAATAGTTATACAATATGGGACATAGCACTCTTATTAATATTGAAAGTAATTAAGTAATGAAACCAAACACAAGTATTAGTAACAATTAGTAGGTACAAAACAACACTTTCCCAATTTTAACAAGAAATACGAATGAAACAATAAGTAATAGTAAAAAATATAAGCCGAAATACTAAAACAACGATTAAAAATATAGAAAAAAGTATCATCACGACCGTTTCCCTTTCGGGGTAGTCAGAAACGACGCTTAAAGAAGCGGATTCACATTTAGCCAACTGTACTATAGGCCAATCATGACAAGTGGCAAGCTCGTCGATGTCTCCAGTGTACCAAACTTGAGAAATATCACAAATAAATTAAATAATAGTCAAATTGATGTATTATAATTAATAAATATTTTTGTGTCCCGACCAGGAATCGAACCCGGTACCTCAGAGTCTAAATTCACGGACTTAACCGCTAGACCACGGAGGCAGTAACAAATATATAATTTAAAAAAGTTAACGTCTAACTAAGAGTCATGCTTCAGGCGAGGTCAATTAGATCACATTATGTAACGTCTACATATTATCTTTATTGTGGTATATTAAATATTTTGTTCTTTATCCGTGCCTCGGAGAGCACGTTAAGCCATCGGTCCCGGTTCCACTAATACCAACTTGTGGAGTCGTGAATAAATTGTCATTAAAAATTGACAAGCCATGGCCAGCGTGGCAAGTGTAGGCCAAATTCTCCAGATATATGTTCTGGAAGGCCCATATCCAGCAGTGGAGGTCTAGGATGCTGTGATCTAGGGGCTGTAATGAAAAATGAAAAATATTTTATTTAAAACTTTATTGCACGTTATACAAGGGGCGGACTTAATGCCGCTAGACATTATCTGACAGCCAACCTTAGGGACAATGGGGACCATTTCAAATGTAAGGTAGGTGCAAATATTTATATATAATAATAATAAATAAATCTATATACATAAAAATACAATGATATAACTAAATACATACTAATAACTATGATATATTAAATACTAATAATACATATACTACATATGATACCATTAAATAACTTATGAACCATTTAAATAATACGATGACACCATTTTTTTAAACATTTTTCGGTTGGATGCTTGTCGGATTTCTACCGGTAGTTCATTCCACTGATTTGCGGCGTCAACAGCAAATGAGTTTGCCATAAATCCAGTATGGTGAAAGGGAATGGAGAGAACAGAGTTATGAGAGGAGCGAAGAGACTTATCATGGAATGAAGAGAGATAGGCAAATTTACTCTTGAGGTATTTCGGTGTCACAGGCTCGTTGAGTATAGAAAATAGTAAACAGAGAATTCGGAGATTTATAAATATTTAAAAGAAAAGTAAATCATTTCAAATCATCATCTTTTATTTGTAATTTATATTTAAATATTGAATTTTATATGAATAATGAAAGTTATACATTTCTTTCAAAAGAAATTACAAATTTGAATTACAAAGTAGGTACTACAAGTTAAATTTAGCCAGTGGCCGTTATTTAAGAATTGGGACTAATTTTACATCCGAGTTTCTAAATGTAGTATAATTTCGGCTTCATTAAAGTTAGCTGCGCGAAATAATGGATGGATTTATTATGGACTGGACGAAATTGTCAAAATGGTAAACAATTTTAATGGTAAATTGATATAAGAAAATGTTTTTAATAGAAAAGAAATACTTTAATGTTTTTGAGATTACTGATTGATGAATAAAAAATTCATCAGTTTATAATACCTATAAATAATATAATATAATATAAATTAGGTATTTTATTGTTTACAATTTTAACAATTTGTTATAGTCGTACAATTTAAAGTTAGAGTTGGAGACAAAACCAGAATTATGTGAAGGGACAGAAAAAAGAGAGTTATGAGATCATGTGTCAAGTGGCAAGATCGTCAATGTCTCTAGCGTACCAAACTCAAGAAATATCAGAAATAAATTATTGTGTCTCGACCAGGAATTACATAACAGGTTAGCGAATAAGTTTACAAACAGTTTAAGTATAAACTTTATCAAACAAACTGACCAAGACATATCACTGAAGTTTGTTTAAAATTGCAAGCCAAAGTTGGTAACAGATGCGAGTCATGGTCAAACTTTTAAACTAAGATCAAGAACACCGCAAATTAAAAACAAATTTAATTTTAGCACTACTAATAAAACCAATGTTACGTTAACGTTCAAAGAAAAAAGTTTGTATCTGGTTGGATATTATATCATGTACCAATGAGAAATACACTTTTCTTACGTACAGTTGTCCTAGATTTACAACACTACCGTTTCCGTGTCTCGTACGTCTGGCCAGTTTGGCAAATGGTGGCCGAATTCTCCAGATATATCTTCTGGAAAGCCTATCTACATCAGCGGAGGTCTAGGATGCTGCGTTCTAGTGGCTGTATAATGAATAATAGATATATATATATCATACGTTAAATTTATATATCATAGTATATGCTTATATTATAATAGTATAATATAATAATAGCTGTAACCCGGCTTTACGTTGTCGGGAAAAAACATAGCCACAATTCTTATGTTGTGCTCAGTTAATACATTAGTCTTTACCAAACAGAGACGGCGCAAGAAGCTAAATAGTATAAGATATTTTTTTTTACTGAGCACAATATGTGAATTTGTTCCCACCTGATGGTAGGACACACTGGCTCAGAGAGCTTTCCACATCTTCAGATATTAAAGCTAGGACTTTTCTTAAAATTTATTAGTCTATGACAGTGTCCGTTATGGTCGTGTTCGACCATATTGACTTTGTTGTTACACTGACAATATGTCACCACCAATATGCTACCAAAATATAAAAACAGGTTCTTCTTAGACAAGAAAAGAAGAACAAAGTAGATAACGTAAAAAATATATAACTCTTATGTATATATATGTAGCTCTTAATAAATACATTAATACGGTTTATCGCTTTTGCATCCCTCTCGTTAGCACAATACAATATTTTCAAGTGTACGTTTGAGAAATTATTACATCTATATACAAAATTACGGACAGCGAAAAATAGTAAAAACATTTAGAATGTTTTTCTCTATGTTATTCAAATAAATATAATATGATTATTACTGCGTGAAATTTGTCAAAGAGCAAATATTTATATATTATAGTCTAGAATAAAAATAAAGAACTACGTAATTTTTATTTTTATTATTCAGTAATAAAATTTTAAGTTACGGTCCAGTGAAGTTTTCCTAAAAATATCGCCACTCATACAAAGCCTAATCAAGTAGGTACCGAGAGGTCGACGATCGCGTGAACTTTGACATACGTAATTCTTTCTCTCACTAATTTCGTTGGGTTATTGGGTAACGCAAATGCTGTACAGATTTACACGTTCCCAAAAAACGCGTTTTGACAAAAGCGTAATCTTCAGAATGCCATTGTCACTACCTCTTACTCAATGCAGTATCGACGCTGTCTTCTTGCGGATAATCCGTACATAATTTTTTTTTAACGCGGCCATTTAAGTAAACAAATCTATTAGAAAAACAATTAAGCTTCATTGTGATTATTTATCCTTGATAAGGTGGACTACTTAGGGTTTTAAAGGACTACCTAGGCAAGAGGCAAGCTTACCAATTTTTTATTAGCTTTGTACCTATGCGAATTAACATTCTAATCATGTTATAATATTTCATCTTCTTTTAGTCGCTTCACTCTTGGCAGAGTGGTCGTGGTCGCCATTGGAGTGCTAGTGGCACGCTTAACAACCCGTCGCCACTCTTCTAGGACTGCAGCTTTCCTAGTGCCTAGTGTTTTAATATTTAATTATCGTTTAAACTGTTATTTGTAATAATTATAGTATTGCAATGTGAACTATAACTAGCTATTACCTGTTAATGACAGAAGATAGTATGTTATTAATTGTCTATGAATAATTTAAACACACATCAACGTAAGTACAACCTATACAAGTGTGTTATAATATATGTACTAGTACGTATTTACTTATTTATTTATTCAATT
This sequence comes from Tinea semifulvella, assembly GCA_910589645.1. Classification (NCBI taxonomy): domain Eukaryota; kingdom Metazoa; phylum Arthropoda; class Insecta; order Lepidoptera; family Tineidae; genus Tinea; species Tinea semifulvella. The sequence goes on from OU342586.1 coordinate 12,504,903, forward strand.
ACTGTTGACTGACATCAGCTTCCACGACGATGCCGGCTTGACAATAAAAGGTACGACTGTTTCTCTTCCGGGGTGGATAACCACGCTTATAAAGCGGATTCACATTTAGCCAACTTTACTATAGGCCAATTATGACAAGTAGCAAGCTCGTCGATGTTTCTAGCGTACCAAACTCGAGAAATTTAAATTATCTCAAAAAGCACTTTAAGCCGTCGGTCCTGGTTCAATTAATACTAACTTATGGAATCGTTAATAAATTGATATTAGAACCTCGCCATCGCGTATGGCCAGTGTGGCTAATGTAGGCTATTATCTCTAGATATATAATAATAATGACATAAAAAAACAAGAATGAACAAGATTTTTGCAATATTGAACATGCTTAATTAAAAAAGACCTCTGTCCCTATAGTAAGGTTGCCCGGGCATATAGGGGACAGTATAGTTGACATAGAGTAATGAAAGCCTAAGGTAACGAGTCCAATTGCACACATTGCCTTATGCCATACTCATTTTTTAATAAGTTAAGGGCAATGCCCTTGTACAACAGTGGAGGTCTAACAAATATACATAGCTTGTAGATGTACGCATAAGTTTCTCGTTTTGTCGTGGTTGTACGCAGGTATGTAACTCCTCATTTCAAAACTGACGCAGTTCTTTAGGCTTTGTGAGTTGACAGTTATTTAACTCCATGACAGGTCGTTGCGGTCATCGCATAACGCTGTACTTGCTATACCATCTCACCACTCTAGTTTTATGTCCGACTCATTTGCAGTTGTTGTCGCAAATCTGTGGAACAACCTGCCCTTAGATATCCGACAAGCGCTCAACAGAATGCTGTTTAAAAGAATGGTCTTCACACACTTCTTGAATAGTTCCTAACAACTGTAAGTAATATTGTATGTATGTATGTAATATTATTTATTTGAATTTAGTATTATTATATATATATTTATGTTTTATATTAGTATTAGATTTAGTAGAATTTTAATTATCAATTTTTCTGTTGAAATATTTGCACCTACCTCCCACATACCATGTTCGTAATGTCCCTAAGGTTGACCGAGTAAGAATGTCTAGCGGCATTAGGTCCGCCTTTGTACATAGTGCAAAAAGTTTTAATAAATAAATAAAATTTATTTATTTATTAAGGTACAAAATACAGTGATATAAATAAGTAGTAAATTTGCCAAATTTGTACACAGCATGCAGTAAACAATATTGAGAATGAAATACAGAAAGACATTAATATCTAAATTTAAACATAAAGATAACAATTTGGCATACATATCTTATATATAACTAAAATTATATATATATATATATATACATATAAACGCAAAATCAATAATAATAATATATAACAAGTGCATGTAACTTACACCGTGTGCAAATACTTTTATTCACAATACATTCGGCTCGGCCTGACTTCGCGTTAAGTGGCGATGGAGTAAGCAAAATGCCGATAACGGGCGTCCTTATTTGTATGCATTGGACATACTCGGTCGGAAGATATGTGAGCGTCTAAAACCATTTCGTTCTCCTAAAGTGAATATTTTATGTTATCTCTCTAATTATAGAAAGGAAATAGGAATCACTGAAGTTTACGTAATTACGTAAGCACTTAACTATACTTTTCGAATAGTTTTATTTTTATCATCATCAACACATAGTCCTCCTCTGATGTTAGAAATAAAAATATCGATAATTGCCGGTCAGAAACCGCGCTTTTAAAGATTCATCATGACAAGTCGCAAGTTCGTCGATATCTCTACCGTACACTAGATAAATATCACAAATAATTTAAATAAATGATTGTGTCCCGACCAGGAATCAAACCCGGTACTAACACTGGTCTTAACCGCTATACAGAGGCAGAACATCAATAACATACGACTACTACCACGCATAAATGAGATACAGTCGTGACGATACTTTACTTTTTATTGTATTTTTAAAACATCGATTATAAAAGTCAGAATTAATACGCGTAGTTCTAATAACACGAAGCAACGTTCGGTCATGGTCAAACCGTGACCAACTTGGCAAGGCGCTGGCTAGGTTAATTTTATCGATCACCTGTCCTCAACGAACAGAGCTTGTCGTCTACTTTCCTTTGTAATTTTTCCATACTAATAACTCGTTAATTATTTAATACAAAACCGTTAAATTATTAATTGAGCGAATAAAAGTATTTCTCAGAAATCTTAAATGTCTGAGGACACTGACACCCGGTTTCTGAAGATAGCATTTATTTATTTATTAAAATCAACAGCTTTCTTTATATTATTTTATTTTATTGGAAAACAAACAGTAATAACTAACAAAATCAAGCACATATCTACAGATCATTAATATGTTTTCACATATAGGTAACTGTGAAAGCAAGCTAACATTTAAATAATTAAGAAAGTAATTGTAAGGAAATAAATTAAGTATGAATAACAGTGTAGGTAGTTTCGGAAACACTCAAAGAAACCCTGTCAAACCAATGTTTTGACAGAGTATACTTAAAAGTAGTTGTAGTCGAATTAAATAGATCCAACTCGGAAAAGTCAACCAGTCTATTAAATTCATTAGCTGAACGGCAGCAAAACGAGTTACCTCTATACCTAGATGCACTAGATGGCATTGATAAGCATGTTAGCCTTCTTAAGGGTTTAACTGGAGCACACACATTAATTCTAGATAGAAGCTGCGGAGAATCAATTTTAGTTTGAGATATATTTACCAGAAATAGTGTGTCTGCTATCTTACGTCTCTCAAACAGCGGCAGAATGTGATGTCTACCTTGCTTCGTAGTTGCTATCTCATCTCTTACACTCTATACGATTAATATAAATATCATACATGTGTCTCCAAACCTGGGAGCAGTATTCTAACGTGCTTCGTACACATTAGCAGTACAATATCTTAATTATTTTGATGTTCGCTACATCTCATGACAAAACCTATACCTCCTCATCAGCCTGTGTCTATTTACTGCTGGATGTAGGCCTCCCCCAAGGCTAGCCACTTCACGCGGCCTTTTGCAACTTTCATCCAACCTCCGCAAGCGACCTTCTTCAGGTCATCCGTCCATCTGGCGGGTCGTCCCATTTTACGTCGTCCCGTACAAGGTCTCCACTCTAAAACCTGTTTGTCCCATCGGTTGTCGGTTTTGTGGCAGCTGTGTCCGGCCCACTTGAGCTTGTTCATTTTAAATGCTATTTCAGTTTCTTTGGTTATCTGACAAATATCAACGTTTCGAATTTTATACATTAAAGATATACCAATCATAGCTCTCTCCATAGCTCACATTTTTTTATTATGTATACAGCCTTTCATCATAGTCTTTAAGACTCTGTGTTCTAGGGTCTTAACCCTCCACCGTTGGAGATGGAACTTCCAGAATACATTTCCGGTGAATTTGGCCTACACTCGGCACCCCGGCCAGACGGGTTGGCGAGGGTTAGATGTCAATTTTAATGATAATTTATTTACAATATCACTAGTTGGTTTCAGTGGAACCTGGACCGATGGTTGGGCTCGGAATGGCGAGACACAAATTTTAAGGCCTATCGCATTCTTGTGCGGTCGGAAAAAGTAAAAAAAATCTTGATGAAAGATTTCTGACCGCAGGGCGTTGTGTTTTGTCGATACATAGGTTCATTTGGGCCTACGAAATGCACCACGGAAGATGCGACAAGGCCTACCGCAGCACCGAACCCTCGTGAACCTCCTAACCCCGGCGCCGATCCCCACTGCAGCAGTCAGCCTTCGTCAGAAGGTGGTCGCCGTACCCAATGGGTACTACTTTGACCACAATAAGATGAAGATGCGGAAGCTGTAGTGCAGTGTATATTTATATAATATATATTTTAGTTTTTAAGAAATATATCTATGGGCCTTTTTTATTCATTTATTGCCTGAAAATAAAGATTATTATTATTATTATTATAAACGTGCTCTCCGAGGCACGGAAACGGTGGTATTGTAAACAAATAGATGTAAGAAAAGTACATCATCGGTAGATGCCGGGGTTTATACCGCGTCTTTATGGGTTATAAGGAAAGCGTTCTTACAACCGAGCTACCACCGCACCTAGCTATATAGCCTTTATAGCTACAATAATAAAAATGGATCAACCACAAAAATATTTATTTTTTAGGTGAAATGCCCCAGGGTTCAAAAGAATGGAAGCAATTGCGATCGCTTTACACGATCAGTTTACGATTATAAAAAAATATCTTAAATTTATATAACGCTAAAATTTTTAGGTAATATTATAGGAAATATGAAAATAAAACAAAAATGTTTTAACATTTTATTTAAACAAAAAGTACATTAAGTTTAGCGATTTTTCAACTCTCGCGCTCCATCCAATATTTTCACTAATTTTTCATTTCTGTAAACATTTTTGAGACATGTAGTTTTTTAAATACCTAATTTTAGACAGAGAAAAATAGCAAAAACATTTACAACGATTTTTCTTTATTATACTAAAACGTATATATTATTTTTATATCTTTAAAGCAAGTTGATAAACTACCTTTCTTAAGAGACTGGAAAATTATTTTAAAATTTTGGACAGTGCGGGCGAGAGGAATGAAACTCTCTTAAGTTTTGTCGATATTTAGTAGTTTTGATTTTTAGCTTATTAATAACATTAATCTATAGGTAATATCCCTCGATATTCAGCTGTTTTAATAGCTTTCCGCTAGACTAATAGCTGACGAAGTAGACATATTAAAGGCAGTAAGAAACTGGTATTATGTACATATATCAAGGTAAGTGTTGTCTTGGTTAATTTAAGCTCACACGAAGGGCCGCCACGGGTCACCCATTTATTTTCATTTTATCGCACATTGCCTACCAAATGTTTTTCATAATACTTAATTGTTTTCTATAAAAGTCATTCGTGGCTTTTAGGTTTTACCGCAAAACTACTTATTTCATGTTATATTAATAAGAAACAAACAATGAATGAAACATTTGAAACAATAACATACGTGTCAACGAACTGATAGACTGCACGAGCCGATGTGACATCGACCACAGACTGCAGACAGACCAGGAACCCTGACAAGCGCCTTACGTGACGACTCATAAGTCTTAACAGAGCTAAGAAACTTTAACAAACACCTATACACTGTACATTACAGATAGCCCACTGTGTTGAGGATGCATGGGCATCGGCGCCTCCGTGGTCTAGTGGTAACAAACGTTGCCGTGAACTCGGGAGGTCGTGGGTTCGATTCCCACCGGGGGCAAGTTGTACATTGTATAATTTGTCTCGGTCTGAGTGTTTATATGTATTATATGTATATATTTACAAAAAAAAAAAAAGTATAATATGTAGTTTATCAACCATCTAGTTTCCGTAACACAAGCTTACCGCTTACTACGGAAATTAGATGGCGCTGTGTGACCTGTCTGAAATATTTATTTATTTATGGTGGAGGAGAAGACGGCCGTGCATGTGCTCTTGGAGTGCGACAGTGTGGCTGCACTTAGACTGAGTGTCCTCCAGACTGCGAGGACTGTTTCGCAGGTCTGCAGGAACGTGACGGGTCTACTGGTCTTTCTGGAAGAGATCGGATGGCTAAGTAAAGGTCACGCACAATGGTCCAATAAAGACTAAGTGCGGAAAAGCTACCGTAATCAAAATAATAATCACAATCAACTATTACATATTTTTTAACTTAGGGAACAGTTATTTACAATAAATAGTTAAAACCGTGACTCCAAGACTAGTCTTAGGCTAGTAGTCAGTGCTCTCCCTAGAACCTTCAAAAATAAATTTAGTCGGTCGCAAGCTCGAGATACTGTTCTTCTCCTTTCTTTCCCTCACACACACAGTGAATCTATGGAATGGCTTCCTTTTCAAAAACTTACATATGCTGAAATTTTAAAACTTTACAAAATAAAATTACTACAGTTTTAAAACTGATTTTACATTTACGAAATAAAAAAGCACACCAGGGAAAATATACTTAAATGTATTGCCTTTTAAATAAATTGCAATTACGTTTCTCTGAAAATATTCAACTATATGAGTTTTCGATTTAAAAACAGAACATGTAATTCAGCGACTCAGAAATAAAAGTAAATATAATAAAAACGTTGTTTATAATTTCGTATTAATTTTAATAATACCTTAAATTATTATTATTTATTTTTTAAACTAGCATGACATGTAGTAACCTTGAGCCCACCTAATGGCAAGTGGCGCAAAGTTAGCAACTGGAATCAAACACTCAAGACTGACATCAGTCCCTAACACTATGCCGGCTCGACTGGTCATGACGGCAATTCGCGCCTGATCCCGTAACGCGTGGATACACACGCCCCGGCAGACGGGCAAATTACCACCATCAGTCCTCTTGCCACTTATCTTATTAAAAAAGTAAGTTTAAAAAATAAGATCCAAAATTATAAATAATCATCATCATCATTACAGCCCCTAAAATAGTGTCCCAGACCTCCACTGCTGGAGATGGGCCTTCCAGAACATATATCTGGAGAATTTATCCTACACTCGCCACGCTGCGCTGGCGAGTGTAGGCATCATATATGTCAATTTTTATGTCAATTTATTAACGATTCCACAAGTTGGTATTAGTGGAACCGGGACCGACGGCTTAACGTGCTCTCCGAGGCACGGGAACGGCGGTGTTGTAAATCTTTGACAAATGTACTTAAGAAAAGTGTATATCTCATTGGTACATGCCGGGGGGGTTTGAACCGACCTTTGTAGGATTTAAGGAACGCGTTCTTGCTACCGAGCCACCACCGCTCTTATAAATAATACCCCTGGTAAATAAATATTAGTCAATAATAATATATTATAAATTAATTAATGAAGAAAGAAACAGGAAAACAAGTAATAATAATAAATAATAAATAATTCCAGACAGGTCACACAGCGCCATCTAGTTTCCGTGGTAAGCTACGAGGCTTGTGTTACGGAAACTAGAAGGTTGATAAACTACATATTATACTTTTTTTTTTTTGTAAATATATACATATTATACATATAAACACCCAGACCGAGACAAATTAAAGACAAATAATTCTTAGAGCGTGAATATTTTCCAATATTTTAAATACTGGAACGCCTTTTTACTAGTAGTAAATCACTATGACCGTTTCATTTCCGGGGTGGTTAACCAACCTTTTTAAGAAGCGGATTTATATTTAGTCATTACTATAGGCCTACCATGACAAATGGCAAGCTCGTCTCTAGCGTACCAAATTTGAGCAATAAAATGATATAAATTATTGTGTTATGTATAAAATGAATGTTAACAACTGGAATCAGACACTCATGACTGACATCAGTCCCTAACACTAAGCCGGCTTGACTGGGCATGATGCCAAATTGAGCCTGATCTCGAATCATGTAGATACATTTTACTGGGTTTATCGGCTCGAACGGTGAATGTCCAATGCCAATTTTTACTAACTAATATTGTAAGCTTGCGGTGATATTTATATAATAATAAATAAAAATAATCTGGGTAAACGATTTTTTCAAGAGTGTGGCGATCCCAAATGCTATAACTACCTAAAACAAAATATTTCCATAATCATTCAACGAGAAAATGCGGCGAGCGTTTTAGGTACCCTCCCTGGTGGTAAGCCTTAGTTTATTTTTTTTATTTGGACTTTTTTTTTTATTATTATTTTTTTTTTATTTTGACCGCCTCCGTGGTCTAGTGGTAACAAACGTTGCCGTGAACTCGGGAGGTCGTGGGTTCGATTCCCACCTGGGGCAAGTTGTACATTGTATAATTTGTCTCGGTCTGGGTGTTTATATGTATAATATGTATATATTTACAAAAAAAAAGTATAATATGTAGTTTATCAACCATCTAGTTTCCGTAACACAAGCCTCGTAGCTTACCACGGAAACTAGATGGCGCTGTGTGACCTGTCTGGAAATATTTATTTATTTATTTTGTAGAATAGTTTGAATTTCATACGTATTTTTAGTTTAGTTTTATTTATAATTAGTTATTTAATCTATTTTATTTTAATATTTTTGTATCTACTTCGAATAAATAATAATAAGCGGGGCTTGAAACAAGACTTACTGGAATACATTACAATTACATTTAAGATTACATAGAACTGCCTCCGTGGTCTAGCGGTTAAGTCCGTGGATTTAGACTCGGAGGTACCGGGTTCGATTCCTGGTCGGGACACAAAAATATTTAATAATGTAAATAAATACATTTAATTAATATTTAATTTATTTGTGATATTTCTCGAGTTTGGTACGCTGGAGACATCGACGAGCTTGCCACTTGTTATGATTGGCCTATAGTGTAGTTGGCTAAATGTAAATCCGCTTATTTAAAAGCGTGGTTTCTGACCACCCTGAAAGGGAAACGGTCGTGATTTTACTTTACATTTAAGATTGGTTTGCAGTGTTCTTGCTATGCTCGTCTCTGCACAAAGCGTTGTCACGTACATTATTCAAGAAGCTTCTCTATGAGCAAGCCATCTTCTGCATTCCCTTTGCTGTCTTTTAACTGCAAATTGGAATGAATTTTTAACATGTCTAACACAATACTTAGCGTTAGAAAATGTCAATAGTGACATTTGACTGTTGTTACAGGGAAAGTGGTAACAAAGAAAAAACTACAAGAATAAATATGCTATAAACTATTTATTGATTTTAAGTTAAAAAAAAAAAAATATTAATTAAATGATGGTACAAAAAAAATAATTCTACCCGGGGGTCGTGGTTATTAAAAGAGGTGGTCAGTACAAGCGCTTTCCGCCATGCCACGGGGCGATACTCCCCTGGCCAACTCGCTGTGCCGCGCCGAAGTGAGGATCTGGGCGCTGGGCGTAGTACAGGCGGGGGCTGATCGTAGTGCAGGTGGAGAGGCCGCTCTGGATCCAGGCGCGTAGTATAGTTGAAGTTGAATTTTGAAGTTTGAACCCCAAATAGAGGGGGTACAACTTTAAGTGACTATAGATGATTAATTTCATAATAAATTTTAATACGTGATGGCGGTCGAACAACAGTGCCGGCAACAGCAGCGTGGCCTACTCCACGGCACGGCTGTCTTTGGGGACGATCCACCGATCAATCACGTGAATGACGTGAGCCAGTAAGTCGCTCCGGTCACAAACTCGTGCGCAGTCATTCAATATTTTGACCGATACCGAATGAAACGTAGCATTTAAGTAAAGTGCAACACATTTGTCGATTGTTGTTTTTTTTTAACTGTCAATTATAATTTTGTAAGAATGGTGTTAATATTTTATATCTAAATTCGTCTTATGTGATTAAAGCCACTAATTTTCACATATAAGTTGGTTTTATTGAACGTCTGATACTTTTATCATCATGCAGTATCCACGCTGCAGTAGTAATTATATATACTAGTTTGTATAGTTCAGATTCAATCCTTTGTAAGTATCAAGGTATAGATACATACAATACAGTACAGTAACTCAGTTACTATGGCTTCAACCTTGCTAATATAATATTACTTTAGTTCTGTATTATGAGATTTTTGTTACATTTAATTGCAGATATTTGAAGTTATCCTATCATTATTATCATTAGTATGTGTAGAGATACGAGTAGGCTTCCTTCAAGGCTCACCAGTTCGCGCGATCTTTTGTGACCCATATTTAGTCCAACTACGTTTTTCAGGTTATACGTCAATTTGGCGGTCGTCAGGAAGTTGGTTAATAAAAATAAAAGAACATAAGAACATAAGAACAAGATTTATCAATTAAAATTATACCCGCCACAGAACATTTCTCAATGTGAATATTGGTGCACACTTTGTGCGATACAAAAATTGGTAAAATATCGCCTTAGATTAGCTAAAAAACAACTGCAATTAATGTGTTTAATGCATTAGCAAACCACTCTCACTTTGCGCCAGAATTACAAGAAACATAATAGAATCCAAAATTTGCAGCTTCTTGATTTTGGCTTTGAGGGCGGCGTTGCTGAATATATCTACGTCTTATAACCGCCTGTTGTCGCACATCCGCGTGTCATGTTATACTCGATACTTAATAAGCCCGCCAATCCCAGTTCACTTATTTTTGTGCTACCTATGATAAAACTTTCCGTTCTTCCTCTAAAAATGGAGTGGAATTCCACTCTTTCTATTCTTACTATATAAGTATATATTAATGTATATACATCTCTATATTCTCAAATTAAGCTTGTCTCCTTGATGACGTCATATCTTATATCCATTCCTGCAAATTTAGTTTTATATTGCTCAATTTTTTACCAACACTATTTTCATTCTAAATATTGCGGCTGTCATTTTAAGAACCTACCGCACTCGATCCCGTATATTAATATTGTTATATAATATTGTTACCATAACCAAAGCGGCTAAGTTAAATAACATCTCTGTATTATTTTTATCAACACCAGTCCAGTAGTATAGGCGTAAAGGCAAAGCAACTTCAGCGTTCATAATATTAGAATCTACTATCAAATAAGTTTCCACTCTGTAAAAGCTTGTTAAGCTACGTTGGCTCTGTTGTAAATTAATGTGAATGGGCTTTACGCTATTGTGAGGGATAGGTACCACTTAGAACTTTAACGAGTGCCAGAGAATTGCTTGTGAAAATTTAGTTCTCCACTCGCGCCAAGTGGTTCTTGTAAATATAAGATGCAGTACATTTTTGTTACCCCCCAACGCCTTAATTAACTATTTAATTAAGACGTAATTTCCACGGAGCTCCGTAAAAATATGCTAGTATTTTTCTTACGATTCAGATTTTTTAAATACATTTTTAGTTGTATAAACGTTTTGTGTTTGAAGGAAAGTTGCAGATAGATATAGGGCTAAGAGTAGCCATTGCTATTGGTATGCTTTGCCTAACGTTATCTCATTAAAAGTATCATCACGACCATTTCCCTTTCGGGGTGGTCAGAAACCACGCTTATAAATAAGCGGATTCACATTTAGCCAACTTTACTATAGACCAATCATGACAAGTGGCAAGCTCGTCGATGTCTCCAGTGTACCAAACTCGAGAAATATCACAAATAAATTAAATATTCATTAAATGTATTTATTTACATTAATAAATATTTTTGAGTTCCGACCAGGAATCGAACCCGGTAACCGGCTTTTTAATTATAGTTTAGTTAAGTATATGGTTAATTAGATGATAATGCAAGAAAAAGAAATGTTTAGAATTTGTGTGGGGTTTACAAAAATATTTTCTCAACAAATTCTACCATCTTATGAAAATATAGTTAAACAATTATATTAGCGAGCATTGGTGGCTCGGTTGTAAAAACCGCTTTCTATAAAATCCTACAAAGGGCGGTTCAAAACCCTCCGGCGTGTACCAATGAGACAACAACACCACCGTTCCCGTACCTCGGAGAGCACGTTAAGTCGTCGGTCCTGGTTTCACTAATACCAACTTGTAAAATCGTTAATAAATTGTCATTAAAAATTGACATCAGATAATTTAATATAATTTACATAATATGAGTATATTTTTAGTATTTAGGTATTCGTGTATTTGTGGGCTAGAACAGCTCTTGCAGTACATGTTGTAATATAAGGGGCAAGAAATGTCAAAAATAGCTGTGGTGTTAGGGTAACAAGATCTGGAGATACCTACTATTGAGAAGTTAGACGTCGCTCGGCCTGACTAGACGCATGTTCTTACGCACTACCTAATAGGAGTGTCCTAAAAAAGTGCTTCTGAAGGAGGGATTAAGTAGTCAAATCTAGACCCTCTGAGTTTGTGAACAGCACGGGCGCTTTTATATTAGATACGACGTCCAGCACCATTCAGGCGAAAAAATGATGACTCCAAATACTCTGTAACAATATTATGAGCTTTAAATTAAGTATTTAATTAACGACATATTAGTCACAAATTGTAGCTGCAGATGTAACAAGAATGTCTGATAAATGATCATAGTCCGTGATGACGCTACGAATACGCAATGATTATGGTGATGACAGTAATACTAAACGTGTATTGTTGTGGAAGCAATTAGTCCCACACAAAAGAAAAAGCTCCAACTACGTGTTATCGCCCACGGTTCTGTATAATATTGTAATAATCTGCATAAGAGGGAGGATAACGAGCAAATCCCATACCTACAAATTATAGTTGAATTATAAAGAAGCGTGCTTGCGTGACTTTGCCTAACATTTGCTTATATTAAACATTTCTATATCCCTTGTGTTGTGGAACAAGTAGATGTATCTATGACTCATAGTTGTCATAGAGACTGTCAATGGTTGGTATTGTTATTAGTAGATAATTATAATTATTATTTTAATGAAGTGCGACGGTTTTTGCTGAGAACCTCAAGCTGCGCAAATACGCCAACCTCGGTACATGTTACGAATTTTCGCCGTTTGGGTCGAGACGATGGGGCCATGGACATCCAAACATCTGGACAAGGAGTTGTCCAAACAGCTAACGGAATAGTCTGGAGACAGGAAAGCTAGAAACTATTTCTGCCTTGCTAGACAGAGAGGAAATGTTACCAGTCTTTTTGGGACTATTCTTGAACTTTTTACTCAAATTTTTTTTTAAATATTTTTAGTTCATATTAGTTTATATTTACTTTTAAGTAGTTTTAATTTTGTTTATTTTAATGAATCGTGTTTTATTTTAACATTTAACAATTTTGACATCTTCATGTTCATTTTTTTACTTTTCTACTGAGCTTACAATCTATTGTTTTATCGTCTAGTTTGATTTGATGCAAATATTGTAACTCATTATTAATGGTGGAAAATAAGTTGTTGAACAAGTACATGTCTCTATGTCACACATACTATCTTAGGTATTCGAACTACCGGCAAAATGTTGTGTAATTTAACACAATTTCCGCCTAATGTTATTCAGCCTTTATTTCATCACACCTTGGTTGCAATTTTTTGGTGTATATTGCTTACCAAAATGATTGCCAAACGATAAGTACTGAAAAAAAATATTTTAATGGTTTAGGGTTTAACCAAGGTGCTATTTGGACAGCATTTTTTTTTACTACACCAGTTAATACTGGATTTATGGCCAACTCATTTGCTGTTGTCGCCGCAAATCTGTGGAATGAACTACCGGTAGAAATCCGACAAGCATCCAACCGAAAAATGTTTAAAAAAATGTTGTCATCGTATTATTTAAATGGTTCATAAGTTATTTAATCGTATCATATGTAGTATATGTATTATTAGTATTTAATATATCATAGTTATTAGTATGTATTTAGTAATATCATTGTATTTTTATGTATATAGATTTATTTATTATTATTATATATAAATATTTGCACCTACCTTACCTTTGAAATGGTCCCCATTGTCCCTAAGGTTGGCTGTCAGATAATATCTAGCGGCATTAAGTCCGCCCCTTGTATAACGTGCAATAAAGTTTTAAATAAATAAAATAAATAATACTCTATATGATTTTATATTTTATTATGATAGATTTGTATTTCTTAATGTAAGGTCAGTATAATAAGTACTTTTTTATTTTTCTAACTCAAATAAGCCACTTTAGCCGGCCGCTGCGCTGAAAGATTGCGTTTCTAAGTTCTAAATTAAACACATTTTTACTTACTACGAGTACTTATGCGTCATCTACAAAGTATATTAACTTGCTAATTTTAAGATTAATCATAACAAACATAATATGACAACATTCATCCTAAAGTTCCAAGCTATCATCATCTATGTAAATTTTCTAAGTGAATGCAAATGAAAATAACATTGACCCAAAAACAAGGAGTGAAGGTTAGCAGGATCGTTTGGCCATTGATTTTTGGTATCAAGTCTTAATCTTGTTTAGCAATTACCACCGACTGCGCCTGTAGCGATATTCTCTTTACTTAGGCGCGAAAGTTGATAATAAGACACTTTTGCCAATAAAACCGCTATACGTATATTTTGTATTTTTTATTTGCCAGATCGGCATTTACTCATATAATGATTAAACTATCATAATTAGCCTGTATCTATGTAGGCCTCCCCCAAGGCTCGCCACTTTACGTGATATCCAACCATCACCAGCGACCATCTTTAGCTAATCCGTTCTTCTGTGGATCGTCCCACTCAGCATCTTCCTGTACGTGGTCTCCACTTAAGAACCCGTTTGCCCCATCATTCGTCGGTTCTGCGACAGATTTGCCCGGCCCACTGCCACTCATCAGATCGATAATTTTTAAAGCTATGTCAGTAACTTTAATTTTCTGACTAATATCAACGTTGCGAATTTTATCCATTAGAGATACGAGAGCCATGTTCACGTCTCTGCTCTGTAGGACATTACCTGGAGGACGCACTGGTACCTACGTCTTCAAATATTGTGGTATTGCGATGGAAGGATGTGCCGGAGTTTCTTGAATGCCGTCCATCCTAGCTGAATGCAACTTTGCTGTTGATGCAACTAACAACAAATAAAGGAATCGACTTGTTTAACCATTTAACGTTTGCGCTTTAAGAAACATACTAGCGCTACTGGTCGTTACTTGACCTCCTGTATAGCAGGGTTAATCGATGCTCAACACGCAAAGATTTTCGTCCTTCCAACTACGCTTTAACTAGGTAAATTGGGTGTATAAGTAGGCTTTCATACCAGCCTAACAATACAGTTAGTTTACGTCAAATAATTTTTATTTGTAATCTAAACACATCATGAGACATCGCGCGCATCTGATAAGCGAGGTCCAAGACAGGGAGCAACTGACGCCAGCCACTGGCGACCGACATACCTACTATCAAGATGCTTTTACACACTTCGCTTAAATGACTCCAATTTATATTATAAGAATGGGAAAGTATATTATAAAAACTATCTGGGTGAACATTTCACATCTTCAGGGTGCGACAGATGTAAGTCTCCAAATTTATATGTACGCATATGTTGTCGCTCACAAAGCGACTAGCAATATTAGCCAAGATCATTGATAGCTAATATAGAAATACGCGCGGCGTAGCCGTTGGGAAGAGGGCGCTAGTGTAGGGGAAGTTTAAAAGGAGGCGAACGAGTGCCTTCACTCCGTAGCCACGACTCAGACTTAGCTGTAAAGGCACACAGGGCCAACAGTGAGATAGAGACAGTTTATAGGATTTTAGTCCGTAGGCGCCCTGGGGCTTCACTAGGAAGCTTCACGGATGAGTCGGGCATGCGACCCCCACCCGCGTCGGCCCTTCAGGCAGGGGGCGTATCATTGATGATTTATTGATTCAACCGTCTATAAAAAAAAAAAAAAACCCCACTGTTTCGTGAGCATTCAATCAAGGCAATCGGTCCTACTTATATTACATATGTGGCTACAGTATCGGGGTGTATATTTTGGCCCGTGCCTGTTGTTAGGTTCCAGAATAACGAAGAAGAGATGAGGTTGCTTCAGAACACTCATCGTATAGTGTAGATTGTAGAACACGCTCAGGGAGGCGGGCCGGGCGGGAGGTATTATTTAAAAATTATAATAGGATTTTTTGTTTTATTGGTTAAAACAACATTTTGAATGTTATATTTATCCACTAACATTCTTTTATTCTTTTGTCTAGCTATTTTGTGTTCCTAAGTGCACGAAGAGGCCTTACCAAGAACTTGCGAAATACGCATTTCCAGACTATTACTTAATACATATCGGATGTTTTTCTATTTGATTTTACGAGAATTTTAGAAGTTAATATATGATTTCCGATTGTACGATGCTCAAAGGCCATGTCACGACAGCATAATTATTTTGTTATATTTATATTATCGTCAACATTTTAACAAACCGAAACTCAAGTTAAGTCAAAGCTAACCGTTATTAAAGTTAAACGAATGTAGGTACCTATAATATTTATATTTCAATGTAAGCTCGTTTATAGTCGGCTAACCTCTCAATTCTAATAATTTTGTATTCGATCTTAGACGAAAAAAATGGCGGATAACGAGTGAAACCATTTTTTTGTTCGCAGTATGTGATATTTTCACACGCTACGGTTGAGAAATTTCAAAACCTTATTTTTATCGTCTTACTTTTAAATGAATATCTGATTTCTATTAAAAAGAATGAAATGAAATTCTAGTCTTGGGAATTTCAGAGTACCTAGCTCAGGTTCTTTGTTCCGATGAATACAAATGAGGCGAATACGGTCCACCGCCCTGTTTGCTATGCAGTCTTATCTCGACTCATAATGTATGTAGATAATCTGCCCAACTTCACATTTTACCTTTGGCTTACGTAAATTATGCTGACGTGGCCTTATAACATGGGAAATACAACTAAATTAACTCAAATAACTAGGCCGCGGAAATCAATCCTATTACGGAATGAGAAAAATGTTAATCGCTGAATAGTTTTACACCAATAAGATCAGTATTTACGATTAACTCAAATACATATTACTATCACAATTCATTATTACAGCCCTTAGAACACAGCGTCCTAGACCTCCACTGCTGGAGATGGGCCTTCCAGAACATATATCTGGAGAATTCGGCCTACACTCGCCACGCTAGCCAGACGGCTTGGCGAGGATATGATGTCAATTTTTATTGACAATTTATTAACGATTCCACAAGTTGGTATTAGTTGAACCGGGACTGGCGGCTTAACGTGCTCTCCGAGGCACGGGAAAGGTGGTGTTGTAAATGTGTGACAAATGTACGTAAGAAAAGTGCATTTCTCATTGGTACATGACGGGTGGGTTTGAACCGACCTTTGTAGGATATAAGCGTTCCGCGCCTTATCACAATACTATGATAATATCTATGTTGTGCTGGTAGTAAGAAAATATTTCAACTTTTCACGAATAAGGGAATAGGTAGGACCGTACATTTGGAATATAGTTTTTTTTTATTACGTTCGTTTGCAATACAGTCATGTGGAGTGATCTAGCTTCTTCTAGGTAAACACTTTAAAACTGCCAATATATGACCAACTTTACTATAGGCCCACCATGACAAATGGCAAGCTCATCAATGCCTCTAGCATACTAAAAAAAAAGTAAAGTACGATCACGACCGTTTTCCTTTCGGGGCGATCAGAAACCACGCTTATAAATAAGCGGATTCACATTTAGCCAACCTTACTATAGGCCAATCATGACAAGTAGCAAGCTCGTCGATGTCTCCAGCGTACTAAACTTGAGATATATTACAAATAAATTAAATATTAATTAAATATATTTATTTATATTATTAAATATTTTTGTATCCCGACAAGGAATCGAACCCGGTACCTCTGAGTCTAAAATCGACGGACTTAACCGCTAGACCACGGAGGCAGTTATACACTAATTAATTTTATATCGATTGGCCTAGCTTTGATTTTCATATCGTTTGTCTGCTTGCCCTGTTCTAGTTATATACTAGTATGTAATATCTCTGGGGTTATCATTTACCATTACAATTTAAGATGACAGCATAAGATACTAGTATACTATCTTTTGAGTTATAGCTGTGAGTTAGATCCTTGTTAATTTCATTACGATGTGACAAGTATGAATTATGTATTAGTTGCGGAAGCCTTTTAAAGGCAGTTAGTAGATTTTCGTATAAAAATGTGATAGTTTAATTTTACTATTAGCTACTATTTTTTATTTCATATTATAATTCTGTGGTCACTGGTCAAATAAAGATAACTGTAAAATATAAGTTATTTATTTTAAAAAAATATTTACAAAATATAAAATAAAATTATTAATAATACTAAGGACAAGGATTTATGTCCCGTCCGCGTGGAATGGTGGCAATAACGTTATCTGCATTCTCTCGCAACACCAATTATTTGGTTGAAAAAAGAGCCAGCCGTCTTATCACCGGAGAAGACGACAAGACGCGGTGTTGTCTTTTAAAAATTTTTTTGCGCTTGGACTTCATGGGCCCAGAGTTTCTACTACAAACACAAATAAATATAATAATAATTATTTTTACTAACCAAAATAAAGAGTAAAATATAAAAAAAAACCTTAAATCTAAGTACAAATAAATATACTGTAAATATGGGGTTCCCTGGCCTCCATAAAAAGTTAACTTGCGTTATGAAGACCAGTTGATTCCCTACAATTTGTGAAAATAGTTACATCAAAATATCTATAAACAAACTTAATAATTAAAACCATTAGTACGTATAACTATCAAACAAATGCAAACTGTAAATATAAAATAATACATAAAATGCAGGTAGTCTGAAAAAAAAGATAAAGCTATTCAATAACACTCGCCAAACGAAGTCACCAAGCAACGGTTATATTTGTAATATATGTAATCTTATATATATATTTTTTTACTATAATTATTTTATTAACTAAATTTACTATATTTATAAATATATAAATCTAATATACGTCTACGTCTACAGACAAGACAAATATAATTAATTAATTTCCTCTCCAACAGAAATACCTACAACACAGAACAAATTTTATGGCAGTGTTTTTACTGCCAATAAATTGGCTGAATGGTTGTATCAGCGGCGATTGCCTCGTTTACATTCAGCCACAAATAAAACTTGCTTTTTAAGCTACTTTTCAGCTCGGTTAATGAATGGTCAATATTTGTTAGTTTATTCAACAGATAAAGTCGGCCAACTCTTTTTATTTACTCTCTTTACGATGTCCTATATTCACATCAAGTCTAGAGCCCTAGAGAATCTCTTTTCTGGAGAATTTAGCCCACACTCGCCAAGCTGGCCAGACGGGTTGGTGAGGATCTGTAGTCAATTTTAATGACAATTTATTATCTATTAAGTTGTAAATAAAAATTTTAACTCCTTAAAAATAGAATAAAATTGAGGAACTATAAATTAAACCTAATAAAAGATAAATATAAAATGTTCTTAAGAGACGTTCTATCAAAAATTTTTTTTTATTTTTTATACTAGCACGACATGAGACCTTGCCCCCATCTGATGGTAAATGGCACGCAAGGTCCATGAATGTTAGCAACTGAAATCAGACACTCATGACTGACATCAGTCCCTAACACTATGCCGGCTTGACTAGATGCTTTTTCACACTTCGTTTGAAGGACTCCAAGCCAAGAACTGGCAACACTTCCCCTCTGTATAGCAAAACCTGTACTACAAAATTAATTATATTATCATTATAGTATATCTGTATTGGTATTAGTGAAACCGGGAGCGGGAAGGATTAACGTGCTCTCCGTGGCACGGGAACAGTGGTGTTGTAAATCTATGAGAAATGTACGTAAGAAAAGTGTATTTCTCATTGGTACTTGCCTAACTACCTACCTTTTGAGGATTTCTAGGGTAAGTATTCTTACAACCGAGCTACCACCTCATGTTTGAAGAAGACAAATTTCTAAGCATTCCATGGATTCACCGTGCGGGTGCCGGGTCCATCGTGTGTGGGTAAGAGATGGGAAGTAATAAATAAAGCATTAATTATGAAATTGATAAATGTTTATTTACATTATTATTGAAGAGTGAATGACATCATAGGTGACACTATGCTTTTCCCTATCAAATATGTAACAGTCTTCCGCCCTATTTTCATATATGAAATATTTAAATAATACTTTTATCTTCAGTTACTTCTGTGTTAAGCATTTGATCAACATGTCTTCTCCATATATCTCCTTGATCCGTTTTCACCTGATAGTGTAATCTGCCTAATCTTTGAATAACTGAACCAAATCTCCATTTAATATTCTTCATTGTATAATCTCTAACTTGTACTCTTTGACCCACTTGAAATGTTTTAATATTTGGAGATTGTACAACTCTTAACTGCAATTTCCTATTAGTGATCGTACTTTTTCCCACTAGTGTATGTAATTTGGTTCTGATATCTCTACAAAACATTAAATTATAAGGACAATCTCCCGATGAATTTGGCGTCCTTCTTAATTTGCTCTTGATGATTAACAACTTGTCATTAATGTTTCCCGCTTCATTAGACATGCTTTTTAATGATCGTTTAACGGTCTGTACAAACCTTTCTGCTTGTCCGTTAGTAGATGGGTGGTAAGGCGCAATTGTTTTATGTACAATGCCATTGTTTTCTAGGTATGATTCGAAATCTTTAGAAACAAACTGTCGCCCATTGTCCGATACAATCGTATAAGGAAACCCACAAGTTGAAAATAACTCTTGTAATTTTGTAATACACCATATACTAGTAATGTTTTTTGTTGGTATGGCTTCAACCCATTTTGAATATGCATCTACGACAATGAATATATAGTAACCATGTACTGGGCCGGCAAAGTCAATGTGTAATCTTTGCCATACTGCAGATGGTTGTTCCCAGTGATGACAACTAACTTTATGAGGCTCATTTTGATTTATTCTACATGAACGACAAGTCTTGACTAAATGTTCTATATTCTTATCAATATTTTTCCAATAGACAAAACATTCCTCGTCGCCAATAATAAATAAAGCATTAATTATGAAATTGATAAATGTTTATTTACATTATTATTGAAGAGTGAATGACATCATAGGTGACACTATGCTTTTCCCTATCAAATATGTAACAGGAAGAATGGTGTCTCGGGCTTGCGACCGACAATTGGCTGGTTTAAGAAAAGGAGGCCTATTAAATACTGCCTATTCTACGTACTGAACCTAGTACCTAACCAAATATTGTATACTTCAGCTCAAACGTTATATAAACTAATCTTTTAACGAACAGAGAATGTCATTGTATCAGAAATTTGAGCATTCTACATCTTTATTGTGCGACAGATGTTTATCCCCAAATTTATTTGTACGAGGGATTGTGACTACGGTGGGTGCATATTATGAATGGCGGAAGGTATTTGGTTATAGAACTCTTCCGAGTACTCACCATAGTATAGCCGGTAGAACACACTCAGAGAAGCCACATGTCGGCGAAGCTGCAGGGATTGGAGAGTTCCAGATATAGTGGCATCGTCCACAATTCGAACAGCTCGCCTCTGCAGGACATTGAGAGCATCTGTGAGGTGCTTGGTGGAACCATCCCAAAGTTGAGAACAGTATTCCACTTGATCTGATTTGTGCTTTGTACAGCAACCATTAAACTATAATAGATAAGTAAGCCTTAACAGTACAAATCGCAGTACAAAAAAGGCACTGCTTGCCACGTACCATTGATGGAGGCACAGTACGAATTAACCAATCATATGCGATTGATTCCCGTATGGTTAAAACACAACACTAGAATATTGTCATACAATAAGTGTTTAAAAATTATACTATCAGCAGCCATGGCTTAGATTTAGATTGGTTTTGTGGAAAGGTTTTTATACTATTAGATTCGGTCTAGCCATGGCTGCTGATAGTATATTTTTTATAACGTATTTTATTTTGTATTTAGTTATTTTATCTTTTATCTTACTGTAATTTCGAAGCATCTCGTAATTCGTAGATAAAAATGTTGTAGTATTACTCCAAATGGCACACAGATAAAAAGTTAATTTGCAAATACATTCAGTTTTAATTTTCTCGTTGCAGTAAAACAAACAAAAATATTCCGACCTCAATCACAAATTCGTTAAAGCTATGAAAACCAAGCGTTGTTGTATTCCCTGAAGTTTATTCAAATGTAGCAGGAATGAATGTTTTTTTGTTGTTTATGTAAATACCCACTTCCGGGTAAGATGTAAATTTTCATGCGAATGCGTTACTTGAGTTTGTTATTATTAGGTAGGTGTATAATCATTTTAAAAATCCAAATAGGTACATAGGTACAATTGATATTCTGCTTCCGTAGTCTAGTTCTGTAGACGCGGAGGCCGGGTTTCGACTTACAATGTCGATTCGAAATATTCGAATTAAAAGCGACATATCTCCATAGAAAACTGTCAGTTTTATGAGTTAGGTACGCTAGAGATATCGACGAGCCCACCTGTCATGATGGGCGTATAGTTCGGCAGGGATACGGTCATGAAGATAATTCGGTATTTTGATAATTCGAGATTTTGAAATTTGGTCACATAACCATTAGCTTTATAGTTTTTACTGCCTTCGTGGTCTAGCGGTTAAGTCCGTGGATTTAGACTCGGAGGTACGATCGGGTTCGATTCCTGATCGGGACACAAAAATATTTATTAATGTAAATAAATAGATTTAATTAATATTTAATTTATTTGTGATATCTCCCGAGTTTGGTACGCTGGAGACATCGACGAGCTTGCCACTTGTCATGATTGGCCAATAGTAAAGTTGGTTAAATGTGAATCCGCTTATTTATAAGCGTGGTTTCTGTCACCCCGAAAGGGAAACGGTCGTGATGATACTTTTTTATAGTTTTTAATGTTTTATCAGATTATTTTTTGGTATTTAGGATATGAAGTTACGCGTCAAAATGTCTTCGCCAACGTACCGAGAAGATGGGATGGTATGTTTTAATGGTAGTTTAACTAAAGTCGTTAATAAGTTTAGCATCGCAGCATCCCGAGTTAGTGTTCTCTACAATTTGCGACTTTGGCCGAAGTCCTCTACTAAAACTTGCGATGTTGTAGATTTAATTTGTTTTTACCGTAGAGGTTTGCGATTTTACTTTTGAGTTGGAAAATTACGAGTGTAAAATAATATTTAAAAATACCTGAATATTCTGCTTCTTTATAAGCGTGGTTTCTGACCACCCCGGACTCCAACGGTCGTGATGATACTTTACTTTTACCTGAATATACTGCCGGGAATCTATAATTTAAGTTTTGTTTTGTGCGATTAACAATTGGAATCTGTGTGTAAAGACTAAGGCTGGAATGCACCAAAACGATAAAATGAAATGGCG
The DNA here is from genome assembly GCA_910589645.1 of Tinea semifulvella. Classification (NCBI taxonomy): domain Eukaryota; kingdom Metazoa; phylum Arthropoda; class Insecta; order Lepidoptera; family Tineidae; genus Tinea; species Tinea semifulvella. The sequence goes on from OU342586.1 coordinate 12,527,608, forward strand.
TTGATTGTACCAGCTGTCGGCTGATATTCAAAATAAAACTTATGCAATTTCAACTTTAATTGTAATACTTCATTTTGGTGTAACTCAGTCTAAGAAGATAGATAAATTGTAAAGAAATTTGGATGTTAACAAAAAGCATATTTTTTCAAGGGATTTAAATAGGGCGTTCGATCACAAAAAGCTTCCGCAAAGTTACGTCACTGGATCCCGTAATTACGTTAGGCTATCAATGTCATCTTACAACCGACACGGTTAAGCCCCTATTTAGTTAATGTCTTAAGAAAAACCGTGTCGTCTTTTTATCCAACACTGCCGTGTTCGTGCTTAGTCTTGTACTTAAGCCGAGATCTATAAAACTACCTTGCCAGCATATTGCTTTAATTAAATTAACAATGTTGTAGTACCTTTCACAGGCAAAGCCGGGTAAAACAGCAAGTGTATAAATATAAATAACGGTGTTAACAACGAGGAATGAGAGGCGAGGTTACATGCTTTTATAAGATTTATGACAGAAAGAGCTTAAGCTATATTTTTACTTAAAATACATTATCCAGTTACATTGGCTTATGTAATGTCGGTATATTTTTATTTGTTTGTTAAATTTAGGAAGGTAATAAAAAAAAAATATTGTGTATCTAAGACATTAAAATTTTTGCCACTTAACTTAATAGCCCTAGTAAAATTATCATTAAAAAAAACACTGTCGTTCTGATAACTTTTTTTATTATCCAAAGATATGTATAATAATTTTTTTTTTAACAAAAGAAAATACCAGTAGTACTGTAGACTGCCTCCGTGGCCTATAGGTTAAGTCCGTGGATTTAGACTCAGAGGTATCGGGTTCGATTCCTGGTCGGGACACAAAAATATTTATTAATATAAATAAATACATTTAATTAATAATTAATTTATTTGTGACATTTCTCTAGATTGGTACGCTGGAGACATTGACGAGCTTGCCACTTGCCATGATTGGCCTATAGTAAAGTTGGGAAAATGTGAATTCGCTTCTTTATAAGCGTGGTTTTTGACTACCTCTAAAGGGCAACGGTCGTGATGATACTTTACTTTTTTACAGTATTATGTACCTACTTGTACATAGCATTTGGGATGAACAAATAACTATAAATAATAAGTAAGTTTAAGATGTCTTTCTTACGTAGGTTACGTAAATTGAGGGGAAATATTTATTCGCCAATCTGCCATCAAACATTTCTGTTCAATTATAATTTAAAGCTCGTCGTCGTAATTTAGTGGCTCGGTTGTAAGACAGCTTATCAATCCAAAAAATAAGATACGTGGTTTAAATCCCGCCATGTACTAATGATAAGTACTTTTCTCACGTACATTTGTCATATTTAACCAACACCACCGTTCCCGTGCCTCGAAAACCACGTTAAGCCTTGGGTCCCGATTCCACTAATACTAACGTGTAAAAATCGTTAATAAATTGTCATTTAAATAGACCTCAACCCTTCGCCAACCCGTCTGGTCAACGTGGTGGCGTAGGCTAAATTCTCCAGACATAAATATATATATATATATGCTTTAGAAGGCCCATCTCAAGCAGTGGAGTTTTAGGGGGTGTAATGATGAATAAAACATAATGATTATAGACCTATCTTGATGGAATCCAGTAATCAATAGGTTTCGACGCTGGAATAAATCGCCCGGTATCGCCAAGGATATTGTAAGTGTCGTGTGTCGTGATTTCTAAAAACTTGTGATAAGTGGGCAGGTTTACATCTACCGCCCAGTATGTACGAGACTACACTGCGTAGCTCCAGTCGACCCGTGACCACTGCCAATGCAACTCGGCTGAAACGTCGGGAGAAATATGTCTTCACGGTAAATCGCGTAAAGACACGTTAAAATTATAAAATTGATGAGAAATAGCCGAAATGGCTTTAAGTTCACCTTTGTACATACTTTTAAGTTAACGTGCAATAAAGTATTTTAATAATAATAATAATAACAACCGACCTGACATTACTTTGATAAACAAAGAAAATAAAACAGCCTATTTAATATGGCTATGTCTAACCGTACCTAACACTCATAATCTAATAACTACACATACAAAAAAAAATACTAAATATAGAGACCTTGCAATAGAGCTTAAATCCCAACTCAAATTAGAAAAAGTAACAACTGTACCCATATTAGTATCCACGACCGGAGTAATACCCAAAACATTACATGACAGCCTTAAAACTATTAACGTAGACCAGCACACATACAGACAATTGCAAAAAGCTACAATTCTCAATACTTGCCGTATAGTTAGGAAGTTTGGAGTTAAAGAAGCATGATGCTCACTTGGCCGAGGCCCGTGAACGTCATTAGATTAACCGGTTAAATACCGAGATTCTTTAAGAATACACATTACATAATAATAATAATGTTACAAAAAAATGAGCAAATACCTTTTATGAACCAACAAGGAGATCAATATCAAGAAAGATGTTTATACTTAGATATGTGTATGCAATCCGGATTAGAGGTGAGTTTTTTCCGTAATTAGTGCGATGCCATTGTACGAGAGATCTGTAGAGCGGGTACGACGTTTAATGATAAGTATAAATAAACACAACCTATTTATTAAGATTTTCATAAGGTACTCGTATGAATACAATAAAAAAGAGAATAGAAGAGATAAATTAAAACTTTTCCAAGTTTTTTAACGCGAATTTCAGTTTATTCTAAACCAATATTCATTTTTCTGACAATTCTGTAGGGAAGCCATTTTAATTTTACAGTCGATTAAACTTATTGTTAGTTGTTTATTGAGCAGTCATAGAGTGTCCCTGTTCATTCAAACATACTCGGCTGTTTAATTGAAAAACCTACTATTAATTTACAAATTAGTAAATTTATTTATAACGAATTACTTTCTAAACTAACTATTTATTTATATTCGTGTTATTATTAATAATGATCAATATATTAATAACTATAAATTTTATACAGCTTTCTTTTATTTAAGTTACTACTAAGATTTTTCTAAGTTGCTAGCAGTAGAGACTGCCTACGTGGTCTAGCGGCTTGAGACCTTACATATGGACGCGGAGGTACTGCGTTCCATTCCTTGTTAGGACACAAAAAATATATAATTTGTTTGTGATATATCACGAGTCTGGTACTCAACATTGACTAGCTTGCTACATATCATAGAGGACCTATAGTAGACTAAATATGAATCCGCCTCTTTAAAAATAAAGTGTGGTCTCCCGCAAGAGATACGGTCGTGATGTTATTTTACTTTTTTATTAGTAGAGACATAATGTATTTGACCTTCTGCATCTACTGTTTCTTATAAGGTATTATATATTTTGTGTGGTTGGTCTTCTCAAGGTTTATAAAGTAAACAATAAACGTAAGTAAAAAAAATGTAATGATTTGTATTCTCTATATAAACAGTTTATCGTATTCCGGGTCCGGGTGGTTTGAAACTACGCTTTTCAAGAATGTTATTAAATTTGGCCAACTTTCATATAGGACCATAAGGACAAGTGGCAAGTCGATGTCTTTAGCGTACCAAACTCGAGAAATATCACAAATAAATTAAGGTGTCCCGATCAGAAATCGAATCTTAATTCAAGAACTTATCCGCTAGACTACATAAGCAGTTTTATAATTCGTAGATATATCATTAGATTTCAAGTTATTTTTGTCAAATTCTAGGTTTTTAAATTGATCAGCTGTACTATTTACTCATTTAGAATATTAATTTTCCTATAACTGCGTAGCTATACCTACCTACAATTTTATATTATTAGAAAAGTCAAGGTTGCGGGAAATAATACATTTTATAACCTTATAGTTAAACCTTTATATGCTTTAAAACTGAATAAAATCCACATTAATAACATTTTTTATTATAGTACATTTAATATAAATTAAAAGCTACCTAAATAATAAAATTAAAAATAAACTAAACTATAAATAAAAAATGTCCTCTAGAGACGTCCCATCCGAGATAGTCCCAAGGAGACTGGCAACATTTCCCCTCTGTATAGCGAGGCTAATACGTTGGCAGAAATAATTGCCAGCCTTCCTGTCTCCAGACCTTTCTGTCAGCCGCTTTGACAACTCCTTGGCCAAGCGCCTCGCTGACGGTCCCCATGGGCCCATCGTCTCGACCCCAAACGGCGCAAATTCGTAACCGATACCAAGGTTAGCGTATTTGCGCAATTTGAGGTTCTCCGCAGAAAAAGCCGCACTTCCCGCGCCTGACGAGGTCGCCTGTATGTGAGATGGAGCTAATGTATCTACACACGTCGCATCCCACACCAGAGATCTGCCAAGTTTCCACGGCCCAACAGTCATTCCGTCGGGTCTCTTGCCATCGCTCCGCACAATCCCAGATGGTTCTAATATTGCGGGTACTCCAGCAGTGACAAGAGCCCTTCGGATGATGTCGTTGAGAGCCGCGTGACGAGGAATGAAATTAATAACATTTAAATTGTTTTTATTAATATACTTTAATATAGGTCGAGTAGGTACGATAAAAGATTCCTAAGCTTTGCTTAGACTTTCTTATACAACAGTGAATTATCTAATTACACTAATAGTTAGAAGAAGACAAATTTCTAAGCATTCCATGGATTAACCGTGCGGGTGCCGGGTCCATCGTGTGTGGGTAAGAGATGAGAAGAATGGTGTCCCGGGCTTGCGACTGATAATAGGCTGGTTTAATAAAAGGAGGCCTCCCTTTTTTATTTTATTGCGCGATAATACTGTCACCATCAACCAATCTACTCCTCTCCCTAACCAACCAAATACTGTATGATTCCGTTAATGCCGACTTGGAAGCTCGTTCCATAAACGTATTGACGGCAGGCCTGCTGAGGCCCAATTTTTTCAGTAAGTAATGCAAATATTTTACTGGAACTCCTCTCGCACCAACTTGCACTGCGTAATGTAAACCCGTTCCTGATCATTTCTTCTGTGAGTAAAGTATCATCACGACCGTTTCCCTTTCGGGGTGGTCAGAAACCACGCTTATAAATAAACGGATTCACATTTAGCCAACTTTACTATAGGCCAATCATGACAAGTGGCAAGCTCGTCGATGTCTCCAGCGTACCAAGTCGAGAGATATCACACATAAATTAAATATTAATTAAATGTATTTATTTACATTAATAAAAATATTTTTGTGACCTAGAGTCTAAATCCACGGACTTAACCGCTAGACCACGGATCATAAAATTTATTCGACTTTATGTTGTGGTGCAATTTAGACAAAAACAACGTAAATAAATTATAGAGTAGGAAAATAAACACGTCATCGTAATACTTTTGTTCATCATTCATCTTGTATGGGGGATTGGGCTGAATTTAATTTTTTTAAATACTGTATGCATTTATTAGAGAAAAATATTTACAAAATATAAAATAAAATAAATATTAATACTACGGTACGGATAGGGATATAAGTCTCGTCCGCGTGGAATAGTGGCAATTACGCTGGCTGCATTTCCCCGCTGAATTGCAATACTTTGGGCGCAGAACGAACTAGTACGGAGGCGACGACAATACTAGATGTTATGTATTTTAAAAACTTTTTGCGCGTATTTGCTTTTTTTTTTTCGAATAACTTAATTTCATAAAAATAACATTAGCCTTATCAATAAAAGTATCCAAACTACTATTTTCTTTTTTTTATTATTGTACACAGCATAAGTAGTACAAAATAGACCGAAATGGATGATGTATTTTAATTTGCCGATGCGAGGAACAGTTTTCAAAGAATTATCCGCAAAAGACCATCTGGTCTATGCTGTGCCGCTTCAGAGCTGGTTAAAAATATTCCTGAATATGACTTAATGAAAAAAAATATAAAATAATGACATCCTAGCGTGGTTTTTTACCGATTACCTAACATTATTACTATTTGTTTTACGCTCGAATTCTGGCGCTTTTGTCTTACGTGTGGGTTCGAAATAATAAAAAGTGACAGATCTCTATAGAAAACTAATCAAATTGACATGCATGTCGAAAGCGCGAGAATCGAGGTACAGTTTCGCATTTAGGGGTGCGGGATCTCGCAGGCCAATAAGTGAAGCGAGATACTGCGGGATTAAGGGATCTTACATAATATCGTACACCTGTCAGGGCACGTTGTGAATAAACGTATTTTATTTAGTCTTTTTTTCTTTCTTTATAACACTTTATTTATTAGTTTTAACGTAAGCAATGATATACAACGGGTAAACTGGCAGTAAAGAAAGGGAGCCACTATTTTGACAATTTAACGTTTGAGTTTAAAGAAATAGACTATAGCCAATCTGGTAACAATTGTTTAAATATATATATATATATATATAAAGTACAAATGACAGATTTAATAATAAATGGATTATTGGCGTCTTCTCATAAACTTATTTATCGCTTTCTTATTTCTTATTCGAGTGGGGAAAGATACTTATGTTTCCACACAGATTTCTGAAGAAACTTTTCCAATTATTGTGTCTCACTTGCAATGTCCTCTGAACGTGATGGAACTATTAATTTTATTAAAACAAAATAATACATAACATTTCTTTTGTGTATTACTTTTATAAACGTAAATAAATTTACATTCAGTAATTGCAATAAGTGCGGTGGTGGCTCGGTTGTAAGAGTGCTTTCCTTAAAATTCTACTAGGGTCGGTTCAAACCCCCCCCGCCATGTACCAATAAGAAATACATATTTCTTATGTACATTTGTTATAGATTTACAACACCACCGCTTTCGTGCCTCGGAGAGCACGTTGAGCCGTGTCGGTATCGGTTCCACTAATACCAATCTATGGAACGTTAATTAAAAGCCATTAAAAAAAAAATTACATCAGATCCTCGCCAACCCCTCTGGCCAGGGCGTGTGTAGACCAAATTCTCTAGATATATATTCTGGAAGGCCCATCTACAAAAGTGAAGGTCCAGGACGCTGTGTTCTGGGGGCTGTAATTAATTGCAATTTGAGTTGTGGTCGACACTATGTAATTTACATGTTGTAAGAGGGAATGTCATTACTGTGACTTTGAATTCAATATAAACTTTTTTATAGACTGCTGTGTAGTCTAGCAGTTAAGACGTAGATTTAGATGCAGAGGCTTGATTTCCGGTCAGGACAGAATATTGTATTTTATCTACTTGTGATATTTCCCAAGTATGGTCTCTAGCAGAGACATCGTCGGGTTTGCCACTTGTCATGATGGGCCTAGAACAAAGTTGGCTAAATGTAAATCCAATTCTTTAAAAGGTCCCTTTCTGATCACCCCGTAATAGGCATGGTCGTGATGATAATAAACTTTTTTGGAACAGTAAAGGTTGTGAGATCTAATTTTGTTGTGAAGAAATATCAAAAATAAAATTTAACGCCGATCAGACCGCATTCATTAGGCCACCTTAGTTAAGTATTATTTTCCAGTTATCAAAGTAAAAGAATAAAAGGTGTGGACTTCTAAGCAATTAAAATTGAATCATTATAAGAAATCTACTTTTTAAAATATTTTTTTTTTGTAGGTAATACAGAGCATTATTTTGTTGTTGTTGTGTACATATATTAGTCAATGTAAATCCTAAAGGGATCGCATTCGTGTTGATTGCTTAACTTACTACTGTAGTTCCGAAATTCTCATTTGTATTGTTGTCTTTGGAAATTGAGCGATGTTATTATAGCACATTTTGTTTGTATCCAAACACAAAATTATATCTGAAATCGATAGCATACCTATTTTATTATTATATCTATATGACTATATGGTGACATCATTTAAGTACCTACATAGTGACTCAACGCCACCTAAATATATTATTTGCTTATGACTATACGGTTAAAGTAGGTACGGTAAAAGTAGGTACGGTAAAAGTAGGTACGGTTAAAGTAGGTACGGTTAAGGTAGCCAGGTTAAATAGCTAGTATATTATAATACAAATATTATTATTTATACATATATTCACGCCAAATCCCTTGCGGGGTAGGCAGAAACAAATGAGCGCCACTTGTCACGATCACAACATACCTCTTTCGCTTCTTCGACATTCATCAACCTCTTCATACATCTCCTTTTATTTCGATGGCTGTTTAATGCATTCAGCCATTTAATATAATTAGGAAAACCTAATAAAATATATAAATAATAAACTTGCACCAAATCACTACCAATGGGCAAAGTGCCAAGAATACTGGCAGTAATTATTGCCCAGCCCTGTTATCTCCTGAAGTGTTGATGAGCCGTTTTGACAACGCCTTATTTTTTTTCTGTGCACGGCCGGAAGTTTTAACTTCAAACGGCGCAAAAACACGTGTTCTAATAAGCTTGATGTATTTCCGACATTTGAGGCCCTGGCTCCTTAGTAGTCGAGGACAGGTCAGCAAATGCCAGGGTATAAGACATAGATATGTATCTATAGATATTAAATAGTACCTACATACAGTTAAATAAATGCCTAAGTACATTAGTGTAATGTAACTTGTTTTGTTCGTGTTTCGTATGAAATTTTGTAAGTCACGATCACGTCGCTTTCAATACAAGTGAAAAGAGCTTTTTGCCTTCACAAAAAGGTAGCCTAGCTAAATTTCGCAATTCAGGAATTCACTCTTTTCAGTGCTATAAAATGTATTTATTACACCTTTTTGTACCTACAATTATTCATAATCCTATTTTTTTTTTTCTAGTCGTTGGGGTTTTTTATATTTATATAAATAAATTAATATCTTTATGACAAGATAATTTTGCATAAGATTATAACTAAAACATAATTATTTAATATTATTAAAATATAAACCTGAGTGTTAAAGTCGCTATGTAATAAAATATTTAAAATTATATAAATGGTGTAGTTAAGCGGTTATCAAACTTTTTTGCGATGGAATCCTTGGACTTCTTTTTTCTTTATGTATAAATTCATGATATTTTTTATGCCGTCGGGTATTTATTTTTAAAACTACATATTTAGGATAAAGGTAGGTAATAAACTTTATTTAACAATCGTAACAGGGTATGAATTAGTAAGGAATTGGGTTTATTTGTAGTGCTTGTACTTGTAATTAACTATTTAAATAACACGTTAAATCAGAAGCGTTAAATTATTTAACTGACAAAGATGTTTATATCAAATTTTACTACATACTAAATGTCTGAGACTTAAAATGTACAATCAAACGCAGAAAAAATAAAATTATTATTATTTTCTTATGTTCACTATTAAAACGTTAAATCCAATTACAATAAATAAATAGGATATTTGTTTTGAGCATAATTTTATATTAAAACCTTAACCCTGGTGTTTTTGACAGTGTTAGTGCTGTTATTATTCTGTATATATATTTTTTTTTTCATTTATTTAGGCAACAAACAGTTAACATACACAAACAATATCACAGATAAACAAAATTGTCACTCTGGCTTGCAAGATACTAAAATTGAAAACTAATAAATAATATGAACCACTAAGGGGCCCCTTTGAAGGCTTTGCCGGCACGTGACAAGTTTGAACATCTGTGTAATAAATTAATAACAATAAGAAGACATTGAGAGCCAAAAATATTTTATACATAATAGAAGCTAAACACAAATACTATGGAAAGGAAAAAAAACTGGATATAAAAATAAAAACAAGGATAGAGTAATAACGCAAACATGATATAAAAGAACACAGATGATATAATAGTAATTTATAAATTTATAAAAAAAATACTTTATCTAACTTTATCTCAATTTGCACTATATTAATTAAAAGTTATTTAATAATACTGTAGTTGTTTGACAATTTGTAGAATGATAGGCCGCTTGAAATTCTACAAGCGCCAAACAGAAAACTTTTCTCAGAAAAAATCTATTCTCATTACTACAAAGCTCCCAACAACATATATAAGTATTTATTTTATGTAGTGTATGTATTTCGCATGTAACTTTAGTATATAGTACATTAAGTATCCGTTTTATATAAAACTAAATTATTAAATATTCAAAAGGATAAAAAAAAAAATTGTTACACCTACCTTACATATTGAACTCTCTACATTATTCTAAAGGTGTCAGAGAACGTCTAGACATTTGTGTGTAGTGCACTAAAGATTTAAATAAATAAAAAAACATTATTAAGTACTAAAAGTGTTTTTGCAAGCAACTGTACATGTGATCTAAATTCAATAGTATTGTTTTTGTTAAGTTATTTTAAGATTTATAGTATTGAACAATCTGTTGTATCTTTGACGTATTTTAATCGTTTATCATTCGTTTATTTTTAGACACTTAACGTTATATAATGCTAGTAATGTTTCTTGTGTAATGTACACTTATAATATTTTGATTAGCTATACATAATCGTCCGCTAGGATCACCACTCGTTGAACCGGTGAACGATGGAGTAGATGGGTTCTGTAGTGGAGACCTGGACGGATGAAGAATGAAGGGTATCGCTGGTGGGGGCTGGAAGAGGGTGACAGGATATCGTGTGCAGTGGCGAGCCTTGGGGAAGTCAGTTTTTATTAAACTCTTTGGTTAAACTATTTAATAGTAATGACTACCGCTGAAATTACACGAAAGTCAAAGTTGTCCGAGTGTTTTATAGATATCTAAGTATATTTATAAATGTAGGCCATTCTATCGCCACATTCGTTTTAAACCAATATTTATTTTTACCATCGAACATTCTAGTGACATTCGATTTCACTAGTTCTGTTATTACAGTCAGTAATACATTTGATAGCCTATCATTGTGTTAAATAAATCTTAGCCTGCTATAAAGATATAATAGTAAAAGTGAGATTTTTTATTAAAAAATAATGTAAAAAAAGATATATAGTAAAGTATTATCACGACCGTTTCCATTTCGGGGTGGTCAGAAACTACAGCAAGCGGATTCACATTTAGCCAAATTTACTATAGGCCAAGTGGCAAGCTCGTCGATGTCTCCAGCGTACCAAACTCGAGAAATATCACAAATAATTAAATGTATTTATTTACATTAATAAATATTATTGTGTCCCGATCAGGAATCGAACCCGGTACCTCCGAGTCTAAATACACGGACTTAACCGCTAGACCACAGAGGCAAATATATATTTATAAATATATATATTTAAGTATTTATTTCTTTTAATGTAATTAGTAGTTTATTTTTAAAAAATATTATGAGATTTTATAATTTAAGTATTTTTATTATGTAAAAATTTAAAATTATGTGGAAGGAATAAATGTTTCGCAGAAGTATCACCGTTTGTGGATGAAATGACTTTACCTTTTATTGTGTAACAAGCAGGTCTGTAAAGTTAAGTTTTTATAATGAGATACTTTTAGAATTTACTGCTCTTTTAGAAGAAAATATTCTCACACTAACAAACGCTGTATTACTACGTTAGTTATGCAATTGAATAAATAAAGAGAATCTTCTGTTCATATATAACATTCATCTTAATATAGGTAGGTACAGGTTGCGCGGGAAAAGATGAGTAATACATCATCATCATCTCAGCCCCTAGAACCTAGTCCTAGTGCTAGACTGTTGGAGATTGACCTTCCAATAATTTCTGGAAAATTTGTCCTACACTTACCGCGCTGACCAGACGCGAGTCATATATCATTTTTTATTCATGTCAATTAACGATTCCCCGAGTTAGTGTTAGTAGAACCGGGACTGAAGGCTTAACGTGCTTTTCTAGGCACGCAAACGGTGGTGTTGTGAATCAATGACAAATGTACATAAGAAATGTGCATTTCTCATTACGGAAAAATATTATAAAGTGTATACAGAGAGTGATTTTATTTTATACTATTGGACGGGTGTGAAAAAGAGCAAAAATTAATAAATTATAATGGTGGACTGTATGAAGGGGCTGGACGCTCACACGCACTTACTTGTATTCGCTGCAGGTGGTCTTGGGCTTTCCTTGGATCGCCAGGTTGCTGCTGGCCGCGGGCAGGCTTCTTTTCTCGCAATTTCGAAATTGCGAGCGGTTGATGTCTCTTCTTCAAATTCTGTGCAAGCAATGACCTTGGCACATTTTACTGACGCTTCTGACAGCTGGGTCGCGTTCAATAATATTCACTTTCTTCCCATGCGCAAGGTGCGTTCGGAAAGATCTCGCAGGTTTTAGAACGAGATAGGCACACCCTTCCGCTAGTGCGTATGAGAGGGATAAAGGATGGGTATGGCGATATACAAATTAATAGACAATAAATAGACAACCTTAAACTTGTTTTTAAATATGATAAGGCGCAAACAACTATCTCATTCTTGTCAATAAGGCCATACGAGTAGGCTAGAGGAAGACGAATCTAATTATCGCGTCATCTTTATTAGAACAGTGTAAAAGTATGCACATTTCACATAATAATAATTTTGACAATGTGTTGTGATCTTTCATTGCGCGACCTGTAACTACGCTGCAACACAGTTATCACTGTGACAATAAAGATCTATTTTTTATTTTACAAACTAAAATAGCTTTGCGGACAAAAGTAAAATCTACTTCAAACTTATAAAATAATAACTAAATACCTACTTAGTTGTTGTGGACGATCGATACACGAGTAAATGATGTGTCTATCGGGCAGACTTCGTGTCGCCAGACCGCGGCGAGTGCTTCGCCGAATTATTGCTAGGTCACTGACCTTGTCAATTATATAAAAATATAGAGAATGAAAATAAGCTTTAGTCGTCGCATTTTACTAGAAGCTACCATTGTTGACTAATGACACTCTACTACCGAGCAAGAAGACACTTTTAAACATGCTAGCAATGCTGCAACTGGCTGATGGATAGTTTACAAAGTCCAGGTCAAAATATATTAATTCACATAAACCTATTACAGGCATAAATGACAAGAGGGCTGGCTCTTTCTTCGCCCAAAGAATCAGTATTGCAATTCAGCGGGGAAATGCAGCCAGCGTTCTTGCCACCATTCCACGCGGACGGGACTTATATCCCTATCCTTAGTATTAATATTAATTTTATTTTACATTTTGTAAATATTATTTTCGAATAAATGTTCGAAAATTACAGGCATTTGTCATTATTTAGATTATTTTGAATGATTCTACTCCTGCTAGTGGAATTCTAAACAGCAAAGTGGTCCAAAGAGTAAGCTGTTAGCAGATGACGGGCAGCTTGTGAGATTCCAGTGACCAGTTAATGTTAAATGTGACTGAGAAAGGAATTTGCAAGGTAAACTCAGGTATAGCAGATATACAAATGAAACAAATACAGAATTAAATTTTAAAATATAACAATAAGTAAACAAAATAAATAAAACACGGGCTGCCGTGTTCCAAAAGTGCGGGTCGCTTTTTCAATCACAGCGCCATTAATGACCTCATTCGTAGGACGCTTGCAGTTGTCTCGATCCCATCTATTTTAAAACCAACCAATCTGAGTCAAGACAATGACAAGCGTCCAGACGGAATGACATTAGTTCCTTAGAGATTGAGTCAATCCCTGGTATGGGATTTTACCTGTTGGGTAACCCTAGCCCCTTCCCACCTTCAAGGAACTTCTGTTAGAGCTGATGTTGCAGCGGAACAAGCGCAGATCAGCAAGCGTCGAAAATATGAAACGATTTGCAATAGTTACTTTGTTTCGACGTTTGCTGTAGAAACGATAGGCCCGTAGGGATCGGAACTGAAAGCATTTTATAAAGAAATGTTCCAAGACTCATTGATGTCTCAGGTGACAATAGGGCTGGCAGTTTTTTCTCACAAAAATTAAGTATCATAATTCAAAGGGGAAATGCTGCTAGTGTATTGGGCACCATACCACATAAACAAGACAGCGATTTGGAGGAATTATTTTTTATTATTAATTAAATTTTACTTTTTATGTATTATTATTTTTTTAGGTTTAATTTATATTTTGTTGTAATATAGTTTATTTAATTTAAGGTTTTGTATGAAATAAATATGGAGGTCTAGGACGCTGTGATCTAGGGGCTGTAATGAATGAATGAATGAATGAATGAAATAAATTGGTTACTTATAACATTAAAATTAAATAGTCAATTGGTTAAAATTATGTATGCCATAGTTTTTTTTTATTTTATTTTTTGTATATGGCATTAGCAACAATTTGCCAATGTCAAAGTTTGGGAAAGAATGGTTAAATATATGAAATAGTTACAGTAAAGTATCATCACGACCGTTTCCCTTTCGGGGTGGTCAGAAACCACGTTTATAAATAAGCGGATTCACATTTAGCCAACTATACTATAGTTACAAAGCACTATTTATACGATCAGGTTCTTTATTATGATCAGGTACTTTATTACATATGGATTTCAAACCGGCGGGATCGAAATTATGTAATTATATGCTAGGGTAAAATAAATAAAATTAGTTACAGATTATAAAATTATAATATATTAACTAACAAATAAAAAAGAAATGATTATGATACGAGAACATTTTATTTAAGAAAAATGGGCATTCTCATTTGCACTGTAAATTTTGCTTATATATTTTTTATTTTTTTAAAACAACACTAAAACATTCAATTTGGATTAAATTCCAACACTTTTTAATCTAGAAGCGAGAATCTCTCGGGAAGAAACGGTAAATCTTTTACGGTCCGGATACATTATGTAAGCGGTGATGCATGGGAGGCATCGCGAACCCGTATTCGCGCTTACAAAGGTTCAAGACGCTTTAAGAGGATGACTTTCTGTTTGTATAGCGATGCATTCTGGCATTGAGCTTTGCAGCTTCTTCTTCCGGTCATAAAACACTTGCAACACATGCTGAGATTCTTAAATTCTTAGTAAATGTTTCCTACTTACTAAAAGTAGTAAGTCTTTTTGGGGACTTGGTGTTTGTTTTTATAACACACTCCCAAATGAACTAACTAGCTTGTGTTTAGATAAACTAAAAATTCATGTCAAACGTCGACTTATAGGCAAGGCCTATTATAAGATAAATGATTTTATTAGTGACAAAAATGCCTGGTAGATGTGCAAATGTATATTATTAATATATTTTGGACACCTTTTACTGTTGGTGTATGTTTATATTTAGGTCAATTCAATTGTATTGTAATAAATTTAATATAATTTATTTAAATAACTATAACAATGTAATTTGACAATACAAAAGAGCCCGAGAAGGCCAAATTCTAATAAATGATTTGATTTTGACTTTAATACTTCGAACTGTTAGAAATTGAGTTTTGTTTTTTTTTTGACGCTTCAATAAATACTATAGATAAGTAATTACTATAAGGTGAAGTATCATAACGACCGATTAAATAAGCGGATTCACATTTAGCCAACTTTACTATAGGCCAATCATGACAAGTGGCAAGCTCGTCGATGTCTCCAGCGTACCAAACTCGAGAAATATCACAAATAAATTAAATATTAATTAAATGTATGTATTTACAATAATAAATAGGTTCGTCGTCCGCGTCTCTGACATTCTCTGGTGAGCGTGGGGAAAAACTTACTGGGTTACAAAAATATTACCTTATCCCTTTTTCTCTATTTTGCGTAAATACAAATCATTCACTACCAAAGTTTACATGAATTGCAGAGAATTTTAGTGGGACAAAATATGAAAGATATATTGTTTACAGAGGTACATCTCTGCTGGGTGGTGTATGGTTGGGTCACCAATAAGGGCCAGAGTCCGCGCATGGTTGACTCCGTTGAGGCTCATTACGGTTACTATAAGATATATAAGTCAATAACGTCAGTAAATATAATATTAAAGCATAAAATAAGATATATATATATAAAACTAATTAATTAGGTGAGGATATGAAATATATAAATAAACTAAAAATGCCTACCTGTGTCTTCATTATAGAATGTGTAGTATTTTTTTCTCCGATATTTCAATACCAATATCGAGCAACAATTATAAAAACAATTTTAAGTATTGAGTCTAATCAAGCATTTGCTTATAAACAAACAACTATGGTGTGAAATAGTGTGAATATACATATAGTGAGGGATATATACTGGGAAGTAAAATACAAAAGACCGAAATCAAGTATCCAGTAACTTGTTGCTATAAGAGACGACAGATTTGTCGAGCGGAAACTGTTATGTCGACACTTGTCCCTTTTGTTCTTAACTTCTCGGCTCGACGTTGTTGTAGAACTACCCACTTGTTCAAGTGTTCTTTTGGACTAGTTTTATATTGTTTATGTCTTTTCATGCACAGCTTTTAGAATACAGAGTCCCAGACATCTAGTGCTGGAGATGGACTATTCAGAACGTATTTTTTTGAGAATTATGCCTCCATCGCTAACTTCTGGCCAGCGGGATTAAATTTAATTACATACAATGTATTAACAGCTTCACAGGTTGGTATTAGTGGAACCGGGACCGATAGCTTAAAGTTCTCTACGAGGCACGGGTACAGGGTGGTGTTGTAAATCAATAATAAATAAGAAAAATGAATTCTCATTGATACATCTCATTAGTTTCAAGCTGCGATCTTTTTCGGATTTTAAGGAACACGTCCTTACAACCGCTGATTTTTTTTGCCTTTATTATTATTATAATAAAAATAAAGGTAAACTCACATTATGTACAAAAACTAAGACAATTAATTCTGTTTTTTTTTTATTAACAGTGGTAAAATTTTTGATCACTTTTAGCACGTAATAATTACAATAATATCGTATGTAGAATTAGATAAACGTAAATAATTAGGAAAATATTTAATTTTAAGAATATCGAGATTATTTTTAATAAATAAAAACCGGGGTCGTGTCATAAAAACAAAATCATTAATCTACCCCGCTTTTGAAATAAATAAGCTAACGCAAAAAATATTTATAGCTTTAAGTGAACCCATCAAAATATGGCGTAGTTCAGCCACTCCTCCAAGGTTCGTTTTCCGGGGGGGCTATTCCCGAAGCTAATCGATTTAAAATTGCGTGCGTTTCGCTAAAAACTTTAAGTACTCTCGATAAAATGCATGCATAAAAATAATGACATTATTAATTCTATATTTTGGTCTAGGTGGAGGTCAGCCACAGGTACGATACTACTGTTCGTAGACGTAAAATCTAACATGCAATTATTTATATGAAGGTTTGGTCCGAGAACAGCCGGAGATGTTGTTGCAGGCGGGTGTTAGTAAATTAGATTTTTATTTTGGTTTATGTGTAGGCTCCTACAAATATGTAGGTTCTTACAATAGTTATTAAAAACACACGACGCTTTCTTATTCGTAAAACACACCACTACCTCTAGGTGAGAGTTAGGTCACGTGTCGTACCTACTAGTATAAAATAAGGTTATAGTACTTCCGAGAATAGGTCCCCGGAAGTATATCTGAGGACTACAAATAGCCGGCAAATGGATACGGTCACGCGATACAAGCAGAACTCTTGCATTCGTTATCCTATCCATTAACGGCGGGTAATGAGGTCTATGCCTTGTTTGGCGATAGGGAAGCGTTGTTGTAATAACAAATACATAAGTAGTTTTGTAAATCAAACATTCGTGATTTATGATCATTTACGTTCTACTTATAAGTGAATATCACGTAAAGATACAGATTAGAGACTTATATGTTCAAGAATTCAGAGTAAAGCGCTCATTTAATGGAAGCGAGGTAGAGGCGAGGCGTGGCGTCGCTGCGTTGAGACGGGGCTGCGTACTGCTACATCATTACAGCCCCTAGAACATGCTGAATGGGCATGGCATTCAGAGCATGTTTCTAGAAAATTTGGCCTAATGTCAATGACAATTTATTAACGATTGGACAAACAAGTTGGTTTGGCGCACTGCAACGCCGCCGCAATATTACAATGTTGTTCGAAATTCTTTCTTATTCTGCCTCAACTTGCAGTAATGTGGGCATTAAGGAGGTTGCCGGTACGCCTTCTGGAAAACCTATATTTATCAGTGTATACAATCATAATGATAAAGGCAAGCAACGCAAACGTTACATTGTCAAAATAGTGAGCTTATGCTTACGGCATAACGTAACATGTGACATTGACTGTATACCTTTAGGATTTTTAAAATAAAGTTTGTGAGTAAAAAACAGTAATTAGACTCTTCCATTCTTGTATATTATTATTGTCAACTAAAACTACCTTAATTTTTATCCCAGCACGATATCATTTTGTGATACCTAATTATAAGCGGGGTGCGAGTTCCTAGAATTAGACTTTAGTTTCTACCACTATGTTAAATTATATTTTAATTCTCATAAAAGCAAGAAAATAACGACAAAATGAAAAATTCCGACGGTGAAGAATAACGCGAGCTTTCCGAGTTTGTTTCATCGTTCCGCTGGGATGGGACAAAACAAACGGGATAAGAAAGTAACGTCAGCATATTAATAAATCATTAAATAATTCTATAAGACCACTAATAACGTTAGCGCTAATAAAGCCTAACTAATCAAGTAGGTAATAAAAAACAGCTGCTGATTTTGTAATAGATTTAGTTTCTTTATTAAATAAAAATATTTTCACATACGTCAAATGTACATTTCGCTAAACCATCGCTAATTTAATTTGTTACCTACGTCTATTACATTGACATGGAAAACGTGATAAAACATATTTTATTTCTAGTTAAGGTTGAAAGTATAGTATTTTTTTTATAAATCTAAAAGTAGTATACTCATTAATGACCCCAGGGGAAAATCCCGCATAAATTTGTTTATGTTTTTTAGTATTTGCCTCTTTTTCTTCTATCTGTACTTTAAGAATATCACAAACAGCATTCGTACTGTCCATTTTGTTGTCAAGATGCTAACAAAGTTTGAATTTTCTTACGGCTTTTCAAAACTTATTTTCTCAAGAAATTAGTTGTGCATATATATTTATTTATTATTATTTAAAAAAAAAGTAAAGTATCATCACGACCGTTTCCCTTTCAGGGTGGTCAGAAACCGCGCTTATAAAGAAGCGGATTCACATTTAGCCAACATTACTATAGGCCAATCATGACAAGTGGCAAGCTCGTCGATGTCTCCAGCGTACCAAACTCGAGAAATATCACAAATAAATTTAAATAATAATTTAATGTATTTATTTACATTAATAAATATTATTGTGTCCCGACCGGGAATTGAACCCGGTACCTCTGAGTCTAGATCCACGGACTTAACCGCTAGACCACGGAGGCAGTATTGTATAATAACTGCCTTGTGTGGGGGACTATCAATATAATAAGTTTGCAAATCCAATAATAATCTTACACGATTGTTAATATATATTCTAAACCCTTAAGCACTGGGTGGGTGGTGGCTCGGTTGTAAAAACGCTTTCCTTAAAATCCAGTTCAAGCCCCCGGCATGTACCAATGAGAAATACACTTTTCTTACGTACATTAATCATAGATTTACAACACCACCGTCCCCGTGCCTCGGAGAGCACGTTAAGCCATCGGTCCCGGTTCCACTAATAACAACTTGTGAAATCGTTAATAAATTCTCAATTAAAAATCGACATCAGATCCTCGCCAACCCGTCTGGTCAGTGTGGCGAGTGTAGAAGTCTAGGACGATGTGTTGTGTAATGATGTAGGTAATATTGTAAAACCTTACATTGCTAATAAACCATTTGCATTTAATAATTCGAAATGATGAAAGCCTCCATTTCCGACATAAATTTACTGATGGACATTATTTAGACAGGTCAATTAACAAGGTTATAACTTGATTTATATTACGAGAAACATTAGAAACACGCTGTATGTATTCACTGCAACCCCTAAAAGCAAAATTTGGTGAAGGCAAATAATGAAGTAATGTAGGACAAGGCCACATAATGTTATGTTACTTGCCTGACCCAAATACCATAACACAATTAAAAACTTTCCAACTACTTTATTACTTTCCTTAACTTAAGTAAGTACTAAGTAGCGTTAAGATATAATTAGCAATTTATAATGTAAAGCAGAAATAGCGGAATGCTTGTCCATTAGAGATATTCTAGGAAAAATATCTACCTATACTATAGGATACGACAAACAAAAAAATATATTTAGTTATTCGAAACATTTAACGCAATTGAAGTCGCGCCAATTCTTGATCCAGCTACTTGCATCGTGTACAAGCGAGTAACTTGCGCCTTTATTTTCGTAAACAACATACACCCTAACTACATATGACATAGCAAGTAATAAAATGTTAAACATGGATTATTTTAATCACGGCGCATAACTGAAGAATTTTCTTGCAATATCCCATATAACCGGAAAATATATTTTTTTACTATTTTTTTTTGTTCTGAAAAATATTAACTTTAAATCAATGATGCTCATTGCTTTAAATACAGATAAACCAGATTTGAGACGTTTTTGCGTTTGTAGTAGGTAGTATAAACTACTAAAACCGGTATAATCCAGTTTGGGAGTACGCGACACGTGGTACGAGTAGCTAGCGCAAACTGGATTATACCGGTTAGTTGCTTAAAATAGCTTTGGAAGCGTCATGCTATTTTGTTTGTTAGGTATTATATTATTACTAATTAGTTTATTGTAGATTTTATTTTATTTTTGTTCATATTGTATATTATATATTTAGGTACATGTTATATTATTTGTTATACAGAGTTAATTCCTGCTAATTTAATATTAATATATTTTAACGAATTACCATTAACCTAAATTAATTGCAAGAATGGATGTACGAGTAGTCATGCACAAATGTGTGGAGTTGAAAATGAAACAATGTGGTCATATGTACAATAATAAATATCTAGAAAAATATGACTTAGCGGTTAAGTCTATAGATTTAGACTCGGAGGTACCAGGTTTGATTCCTGGTCGGGACACAATAATTTATTTGTCATATTTGGTACGCTAGAGATATTAAAGAAGGTGTCATGAGGGCCCATAGTAAAGTTGAATAAATGTGAATCCGATTTTTTTTTAAGTGGGTCGTTTTTGTCGACCCCCTTTTATATAAATAAACAAATTCATACCTACCTTATCTGTTGTATACACTACTAAAAATACAAAAACGTCTCAAAGCTGATTTGTCTGTAAGTATATTTTGTTTTTTAGCCATTAAATTGCTTTCTCGGTGTCAGCAAAGGAAGTGCCTATTTACAGAACACCTAAAGCTCAGTCATGTCATTATTTCAAAAACCCTGTAGTACGCCATTAGGTACAATGAGAGTGCCACCATCTAGCAAACTTAGTTCCACATTTATGTATAAACGAGCCGAAATGAGCGTGGTCACGCAAACCCCTGTAATACAGGGTTGACGCTTTAAAATCATCTGAATTTAGACCTGACTGGATATTTTAAACATTAATTATCTACATAGAATTTAGCGTGAAGTTTTTTTTTAAATTTGTTACTTCAAAAAAGAATTTATTCCTTTTTTATTATTTTATAGTAGCACGATATGTGACATCGCTCCCACCTAGTAGTAAGCGGCGCGCGAATCATACACTCATGAGTTTCTGCAACCAGCCCTAAGTGACATTCCCGATTATACGTGTAAGTATTTAAAAAAAAATATTAATACGTACTATTTGGCTTGAGAAAAAATGAGATTTTAATGTAATTTAAATTAGTCGGTTAATCGTGATTAACGCCGATAAGACCAGTCTTTACAAATAAAATGCCGTTAACATGTCAATGCCATTTCACTAGTTAGAATATAGATGAATTATTGGTTCGGACGCCTAGTTGTTTTAAGAGGTTTACGCCTAGCATATTAAAAAAACCTTGGTATATATTTTGTGGGAATAAATTTATTTAAATATAATAATATTTCGCTATAACTTAAATTGCTTGTTGCAGTTGTTAAGTCACAAAGGTTAGTTGGTAAAAAATGTATTTACGGCATTAAACTCGTATATGTACCTATATTTAAATACTAATGTACTATACAGATTTTATTATTATTATTAACAATGTGAATTCATAAAAAACAATGAGGATTCATAATAGGTGATTTATATATGAATAGTATAGTTATTCTTTATCTCCATACTTCCTTTTAGTAATTGTCTGTAAATTGTATATGTTACCTTGATAATTCTATTATTATTTTAGTTATTATTATTATCTGCTCCATTTTTATTTTTTATATTACTTACTGTATAATTACGTTTTTATATTTTTTTTATATATTTATTCCCTTTAATAGAAGTAAATTAATATACATTAAAAACGCAAGTCAGGGTAAATTATAATCACGACCGTTTCTCTTTCGGAGTGGTCAGAAACTACGCTTATAAATAAGCGGATTCACATTTAGTCAACTTTACTAAAGGCCAATCATGACAAGTGGCAAGCTCGTCGATGTCTCCAGCGTACCAAACTCGAGAAATATCACAAATAAATTAAATATTATTTAAATTTATTTATTTACATTGATAAATATTTTTGTGTCCCGACTAGGAATTGAACCCGGTACCTCTGAGTCTAAATCCACGGACTTAACCGTTAGACCACGAAGGCAGTTTCCTAAATGTGTGTATATGTATATATGTATGATATATATAATACTATAATGACGGTATTGTGTAATTATATATGTATTTTAATCAGCGCTGTGACTCTTTTAAAGCGTCGCAGCTCAATGCTGAGCTGATTCCCTATTTGTCACCACACACTTTTAATTTTAAGTTTACTTTTTTTGTTAATATGACAAATAAAATATTTTTCTTTCTTTCTTCTTTCTTTCTTTCTAAATCATAAAATTACAAAATAAACTAAAATATAAATAAAAAGTGTTCTCTAGAGACGTCCCGTCCCACCCGAGGCAACATTTCCTCTTTGTATAACGTTGGCAGAAATAATATAATAAATAATAAAAAATATAATAAATATAAGATTGAGATTATGTAGCAGAAGTTTGTTAAAATAAATATGCAGAGATAAAAATACCGATCGTAAATTTAGCCCAGAAGTTTACAATTTCACTAAAACGTGCTTCCAATTTTGGCAAAGAGAAAACCTAAAAGCATTTTCGAATAGGTATTCACTACTTTGTCTACGTTGCTATGTCTATTTCAGCACGATATTGATTCCGTAGATTGGTTTTCAAGTCTCGTCCACATTTTGTGGTTATGCGGCAAGGTATCTGCTCCTTTTACCTGTGTCAGGCAATATACGGTAAAAATTTAAGACTATTGAAGTAATTTGTTGTTAGAAATCGTTTACTATCTTTACAAGCGGCTATCCCATTCGTTTCTATTTTTGTAAATAATTTGTTTTTTTAAATTAACGTTTTGTTTTTAGGTTAGGTCTTGAAACCACCAACATCCACTAGCAAACCCTTATACAATTTAAAAAAAACCGTGTCTACTGAGCATTTATGAAATTAATGTCAACCTTATGACTTAGTGTTTTTAAGATTATAATTGTGTGCACTTATAATAGCCATCTATGATTAGGTAGCGGAAATTCTAGAATGTATTTAAATAGCAAATATAAAAAAATATTAGTTTAATCGATATTTACTCATAGATATAGAATACTAACAAGATCAACAAAGCAAATTGCAAAACACGCCAAAAAGTTAATTATTTTAGTGTGCGTAATTGTTCTAGTGTGAGTAAAATTTAGAGATGTTCCATAGTAATATCGATACATTTTGCAGCAATATATTTAAATAATGCCTCCGTGGTCTAGCGGTTAAGTCCGTGGATTTAGACTCGGAGGTACCGGGTTCGATTCCTGGTCGAGACACAAAAATATTTATTAATGTAAATAAATACATTTAATTTATTTGTGATATTTCTCGAGTTTGGTACGCTGGAGACATCGACGAGCTTGCCACTTGTCATGATTGGCCTATAGTAAAGTTGGCTAAATGTGAATCCGCTTATTTATAGGCGTGGTTTCTGACCACCCCGAAAGGGAAACGGTCGTGATAATACTTTACTTTATTTTTCTATATTTCAATAATCACTCCTCGTCATTTACTTTCATATTTTAGGCTTAAACAAAACATATTTCAATAATAATAACTTTATGAGTTAATGAGGTCATCATCAAATTCCAGATGTTGCAGAATTTGATGCTCTTCGGAGTCACTCGCGACTTTATCGCGCAAATACGTCGGATATATGAGAGTTGACAGCGCGGGAAAACCGCAAAAAATAACTGTCACTTTAGCCCCATATACCGTGTCAAATTTATCGTTTTCCATAATAATTCACATTGTAGCCATCGATGTATATAGATAGGCCATCACTGATATAAAAACGTTCCTGCAAAACCAATCGAAGTCATGTAGCTGCACCAACAGTCGCGAGCTAGCAAGCGTAGAGCGCGCTTACCTAATAATAATATTGAGTGAAACTAGTCTTTTAGTATGCATTGCGAAAGAATTTCCGATAAATATTGCATGTAACATTATCATAGCTTGAGAATTTATCCCCAAAGTTGGTAGGTACACGTCGCAAGGGGCACGTTTTTGGACTGTGTTTTGTATTGGATAGGCCTATCTATAGACATCGATGATTGTAGCACATTATTAAACAAAACAACACCACTTTTGACTAATAATATCCATAAGACATACTACTAGCATTACGCTAAGGGGTCTTCCTATGTGGATAAGGACACTACGTTTCTACCTAGAGAACGCACTCCACCAACATCAGAAGACCCAATGTCCTTCAACTGAAGTATTAACTCCAAGAAAACAGAAACTTCTGCACTGTAATACACATCTTAAAACAAAGATTTTGGAAAAAAATAAGCTCATAAGAAATTTAAGAGCTAAGTTCAAAAGGACTACAAAGCGCCTTTTAACTTTAAGGGAAATTATTAAAGAATTAAATAGTAAATATTCATGTTTTATTTAGTTTTTCGTTTCCATTTAGTACTCGGTTTCTATAGAAATTCAGCTTTAACTAAAAATATTTTAATTTCGCGCCACCACCGTGCTGCCTAACTTAAGGACGGATGCTAGTATCCAAACCACTATTTGCATATACGAGTATAACATTTGAAAATTCCCATATAAAAAAAAATTTTAGGTTATGTGATAAAAATTGTATATACAAAACTTATAGACTTTTTTATTACCTATAACTTTTACATTAAACATATTTTGATAAAAGGTCTGGTTTAATTTAAAATTGTAAAAAACTATTTACCCTTAAAAGTTAACCCCATTTCACCCTCGTGACTCAGATCGACTTTAATATATTATTTCAGTGAGTTGCGACATATTTCCTTCCTTTTCCAACCATTCTCATGTTGTTAATAATTATTATTTCATCACGCGACAACAAAATGTCGATAACTATCGATAAAAAATGTCAGTTATAGTCAAGCACTAGTGTAGGTGTATAATTTTTTCACGTACACAAAATATCTTTATTTACTGTTGAAAATTTAGTTATTGGCATTTAAAAAGATAATACCACATGTATCACAATCTCAACTGATTTTTCTGTCACATAGAGCGATAAACATCCAAAAATATGCTAAAAAAACATTGGTATAGTATTGAAGAATTACCTGTGAAAAGTACACTTCTTTACGTTATTCCGCGCCGTCACTTCACAGTTAGTAAAGGAACACGACACCATACTCGTATTTCACAATATATTCACTTTATTACTGGAAAATACTTAATAATCGCGAAAAATATGCAGAACGCTAAAGTGAACCGGTGGATAGGCGCTGAACGTCAAAAAATAATTTGGCGTATCGGTTGTTTTCATGCTCACTCTTTCTAGCACACGCTATTGTGGTTATCCTCGAGGTCTCACTCGCACGCTGCGTACGTCTTTAAGCGACGACGCGACGATCCTATGTCTATGTATTTACTTTAAAAATAAACTGACAACAGGTTCTCTTTTTTTAATTTATTTAAGGACGTGGTACAGAACACATAAGTCCTAAACAATCCGGCATATTATCATTGAAAAAAGAAAATAATCAATTTGAAGGTGCACGGTGAACCCAACTATGACTGTCATACACTAATTCATTCTGTACTAATTGAGCTTTGATTCTCATACCGTTTGGTTTCTTGCCCTGTCTTGTTATTTATTTAATATCTCTGGTCTTGATACCTACTTCTTGTTATCAAACATACAGCATTTCGCTAAGTAGTAAAACGCCTATGGATGAATTTATTAAAGTTGCTATTATTACTAAGGTGGTTGTTGTTGAAACTTACCTAATCCTTGCTTATGAAAATTGTATTATTACCATTTAATCTCGCTAATTATTATTATTATTTTTTTTTTTTTTTATTCATTTTGGAAAACCAACAGTTGACAATATTATAGTAAATATTATGCAGTAAATTCACTAAGAACTATTAAAGGTTTTCACATATAAATTTAAAGTTAAGTAATAAAGAGCAAGAGAACCATAAGTAAGTTGATAATGAAAAAACAAATCACTCATTAGGGATTGCTGCCGATGATCGATTCAACGTAATGAAGCGTCATTAGACGTCTAATATATGTTGCTTTGGAGTTAAACATGTCTATGTCCAAATCTTCCGCAAGAATATTATAGTTGTTACATGTTCTTAATAAATAACTGTTCTGTCTATACCTGGTACTAGCATATGGTACGAACAAGAGTGGGGGACATCGAAGATTAAACCTAGGTATTCGTAAACCCAAACAAGCCAGCAACTCAGGACTATCGACTGTACCATTTGCTACATTTATTAAATATGCAACATCAGTGATGTTGCGTCGAACTTCCAATGGAAGAAGATGTAAGTTGTGACACATAGTATCATATGGGCGATTAGGTAGCTTAAATTTATATCTGAGATGACGAATGAATCTTTTTTGGATATTCTCAAGTCTCAATATATAGACCTGATAACAGGGATTCCATATTTGTGAACAATATTCAAGATGACTACGGGCATAAGCGCAGTACAAAACTTTTAACGTCTTCATACACTTAAAGGGCTTACATGACCTCATTATAAATCCGAGGGCCCTACTAGCTTTTGCAACAATATTATCGATGTGTAGGTCAAAAAGAAGTTTATTATCATGTATTACACCAAGATCTTTTATTTGGCTGACTCTTGACAGTCGCGTATTTTTCAGAGTGTAATTACCTTCAATGATATTAGACTTACGGGTAAATGACATTAGATAGCATTTGGTGACATTAAGTTCCAATTTGTTACGAACACAGTACTCCTCTAGTCTAGCTAGGTCCTCCTGGAGAAGACTCACCTCGGACACATTCTCAATCGTTCTATAAACCTTCATGTCGTCTGCAAACAAGGTGTAATTGCTATGTTTGAAACAGTATCTGACATCAGAAATGAAGATTACAAACAGTAGAGGTCCGAGAATAGATCCCTGGGGAACTCCCGAAGGGATACTCATCCAGGAGGAAGTAAAACCATTAAGGACAACAGCCTGAGATCTATTTGCAACATAAGAAGAAAACCATCGATACAGGTCTCCATGTATACCAGCTGCGTATAACTTCATAAGAAGGATTTTATGATCGATACGGTCAAAAGCTTTGCTGTAGTCTGTATAGACTACATCAACCTGGCGTCTTTGGGACATGTTACTTGAGATATACTCGTTAAATAAGATGAGGTTGGAGGCTGTAGATCTACCCTTTAAGAACCCGTGCTGGTTAGTGTCGAAATTGGGTTTAAGAGCAGCAGTCAGTTGCAAGAATACAATTCTCTCCAGGACCTTAGCAATCAAACATAACTTTGAAATTGGCCTAAAGTTAGACACGTCGCCTTTAGAACCCTTCTTATGTACTGGAGTAATAAAAGCTGATTTCCAAACTCTGGGCATTGCACCTTCATCAAAACACCTCCGAAATAATATAGTTATAGGAATTGACAGTTGAAAAGCACATTCAACAAGAAATATTGCAGGGATGGTATCAGGGCCGGCCGACTTATTTTTGTCCATTTTTTTCAGCAGCACACAGACAGACTCGGGATCAACTTCAATGCATCCTATATCCAATACTCCTGACTTATCAGCCTTATATGTAAGGGAATCAGATAAAGGTTCATTATTGTCAACTGTGACCGGAGCAAGAAATGTGGAATGAAAATATTGCGAAAACAGCTCACTAATTTCTTGACCAGAATTACTCGTAACGTCACCATAGGCCATATTAGAGGGATACGTCACATTGGAGCGCTGAGACTTAAAGTAAGACCAAAAAGCTTTGGGATTCGATGTTATTGAGTCCTCAGTGTCGGATATATACTTCTCATAATTCCCCCTCTCAACCAGAGTTGCCCTCTTTCTTAGCAATATGTAAGTTTGTTTATCAGATAAGTTCTGATATGTTTTGTATTTACGCCAAAATTTGTATTTTTCTTTTAGTATTTTTATTAGTGAAGCACTATACCATGGGGGATAGTTGCTGTTTTTCAGTTGATAGGTGGGGATATATTTATCGCGCAGGCTGTAAAGTGTGTCATAGAATTTTGTCAAAGCTTCATCCACAGTTCCATCATACAACGCACTCCAGTCACAGGCTGCCAACTCACCACGCAAACCTTCAAAATCTGCCTTTCTATAGGAATAAGCCTTGCGCGGGTAGGCCTTTAGAGGCTTCTCTCTCGCGCTAAGTAAGCTAACACACAGTGCCGGGTGGTATGGGTCCTCAGGTACCAGCGGGTCTAGGCAATGATCGACAGTCACATTTTCGCTTGACCACACTAGATCCAAGACACGGCCCTGGTGGTTAATATTATTATTATATTGATGAAAATTACACAAATTCATGCTGTCAATAAGGTCCAATGCTGTTGCACAAATGGCATTACTAGGCCTAAGACCCTCACCATCTGGCAACCATTGGATTTCGCTAACATTGAAATCCCCCAGTATAACAAATGTATCATGTGGACAATCAACAGCTATTTTAGTGATGTTGGTAAGATAGTTTTCAACCTGGGAACGAAAAGATAAAAGATTATTCTGAGCACATAAATATACGGTACAGACATTTAACTTGTAAGTGAGGCGTGACTTTTTTATCGTAATTGAAACCCATAGGTCCTCAGCATTAGAGTGCCAGTCTGGCTTAGGATATGCTAGCAGATCTCTGCGGATAGCGATGGCCACTCCCCCACCCCGAGTTTGCCCAGTCAAATCATAACTTCTATCACGTCGCCACACACAGTATCTACTGTCAAAAATCTCCTCATTCATCACTCCGTCCAAAAGCCAGGTTTCCGTCAATGCTATAATGTCATAGTTATTTAGTCTAAGATTACGGTAAAATGTGTTAGTTTTAGTCCTTAGTCCCCGTACATTTTGATAATAGATATTTAGGTAATCATCCATTTACAGCGACACGTAAAACAATACCCAAATATTTATCAATATATATAAATTCGCTGAATTATAGTATGTAAGAATTACTAGTATTAAAAAAGAACCCATATAATTAACCAAAAACGCATAATAAATTAATGAGATTTCCATAGTATTTACTATAATATACATGTATAATAGAAAATGTTTATTTATAATCATCACACAATCACATAATACCCACTGGGGGCCTAGGGGCTTGATGATACACTCACTTACTGGTAGAATTAAATTGGCAGAACAAGATTCTGTTATATTATTTGTATACAACAATACTCGTATATAATCGTACACAGGTTTTCTAGTAAAGTCACAGTTAAATTCAAGAACATGTAAAGTATTTAAAATGTAAATAAGGTTTATGGTATAAATCACTATCATAACAGGAAAAGATACGTTAGTTCTGAATATAGAATAAGCAATCATATAGCTAAATAATTTGGCTTGATCGGGTAAAGCGAACACACCAGTATATAAGACAAGCGAAGAAAATATTAGCCGAGGTATATATATATATTTAGTGTATGTAATTAGCCACATCAATAAGTTATTAAAAATATTTTTATAAAAAACAGGCCAAGATGTGCTGAAATTAATAATAATGTATGAGTAATGATATGGCGAAGGATTACACACTTCTTTTGTTAATAGGTATATATTATGATACCGACAACACACTATCGACAGGCTAAGTAATAACAATAATTGTATACTATTGCGACCATCACCAGTAATACGGACAGACAGAACAACTAAGGCTTGTAAGAATAGATTCATCGGCTTACAACCAAAATCACAAGTAATTATGGCAGTACTTATTAAATAAACAACGTTTACCACTACATACCAACAAAATAAGAATGTGAAACAATCAGTGGTTCCTAAACATCGAACAATAACTATTATAAATAAGCGGTTTTTTTTTATATTTTTTATAGCATCAGTTATTAACATAATTTTAATAGGTCTTTTTCCGAACGTATAGCTATAATTGGCGAGGTTGGGCTCTTGCGTACTAGAATCTTTGCATGCTTTACCCAAACAAACTGAAAATCATGCTGTTTAGCCGCACCTTTGGCTTTAGATAATAACATTTTATTATGAACTGTCAAGTGCTCATTAACATATATTTTCTCAGCACCTTGCAGTCCAAAATCAGCCGGAGATAGTGGGCCACGAGACCCACGAGCAGCGGCCACAAAATCTTCCTTCATATATCTGTTTACAAAAGCAACAATTATTGACTTGGGCCTCAAGCTAGTCGAATCACGTGATGGAACTCTTGCAGCATAATTGATGTTGTTTTTAGAGATTGCAAAGTTCATCTTTGAGCCAATACTCGACACAATGTCCAGGAGATTTTCATTGTACTTTTGGGGAAAGCCTTTGATCTCAACATTATTTCCTCTAGCCCATTGATCCCGGTCATTATGCTCACGTTCGATTTTTGCCAATCGCAGTTTCAATGCCTCGACGTCGTCCTGGCTATCCTCGATCTTCTTGACCCTCAAATCTATGTCCTTGATCTGTGCATAGATTCCAGTGGAAGAGTTCTTTAACTCAGCAATATCGCTCTTCAGCCCACGAATATCTTCAGCTAAATTCAGTAATGGTGCTAACTTCATGTTGATCTTGTTAAGCTCTTCCATAACTTTGTCAAGATTCGGTAATGATGGTGAGGATGGAGCAGAAGGCACTCTCTTGCAATCAGTGCACCTCCAGGTCGTCTTACGGTCGCCGAGCTTACGAAACCCATGCTCAGTGATCCCTGCACACGGGTAGTGGAAGTTTAGGCAGCATACAGTACACACGACTGGATCAACAACTTCTGCAGCACATTTACCGCAGCTGACCATATTAAAGCTTGAGTATCACTGGAATATTAGCACAAACAAAAGGAAGGCAGACACGCACACATAGGAGCGGTTAGTTTTCGTCCGACCGTCTCGTTGTTTGTTTTCTCAATCAGTTCGTCTCGATATGTTGATAAGTGCACGCGCAGGGTGTAATTATGAATTATCCACTGTTTATTAGTTGTTTTTAATATAAAAAACAATAAAATGAGTGCCGGTGACAGTGACAATATGAATTCACGAAATTTACACGCGAAATTCCTGATAATCGTTTATGTGATATGTATTTACACTTGTTTCCGGAGCAATCGTGAGTAATTTGATATTTAAACACAATAACTATTATTATTTATGAGTAAATTAAAATTAAAAAACTTAAGCGCGATGTTTTCACTTGCTGGGGTTGCCAGGTTATCTGTACTTTTTAAATTTATGTAAGTGTAAATTAAAAACATTATTCATTTATTTATTAAAGCTTTATTGCACAATATATACAAGGGGCGGACTTAATGTCGCTAGACATTCTCTGACAGCCAACCTTAGGGACACTGTCGAACATTAAAGACGTAAGGTAGGTGCAATTAGAGAAATATTATTACGTAATAAATATGCAATATTATCTAAACTACAATAATAAATATTATAATAAACTAAATACTAATAATACATACACATAACGTTTTATTAATACATTAGGTACATACATTACATAACATGAATACATACACTACATATAATAATATAATAAATAAACTAAATGAGTTGTAATGAGCTATTTAAATAATATGAATATAAATGTATAACAAATTGGTTTCCCGTTTGATATCTAGAAGGAATGATTGAGTGGAGTAGCCATTAAACAAACGAATAATATAATACTCGAATGTAAGTTGACATGTTACACTAAAACAATCGATCTTACAAACCAAGAGCTATTTGAAACAAAATTGAAACTTATAAAATTCCCACGGGTACAATTTATCGAGTGGAAAACTCGTTATTTCCCCAAATGAATTAAATATATCTGATTGCCTATATAACTTAGTTTGTCAAGTGGTTTTGTTGGGATATCTTCTACTACAAATATCCTTTGTGAGATTAAATTTACCTACTTTATACTTATTTAGATTAAAAAAAAAAAATGTTGTTGTACATTAAGCAAGACAAATGCTAATTATTTAGTGCAACGTGATCCACGTTATCAACCTATGTAACAGTCGCAATAAATGTTTTTTTATTAATGTGACTTCGCAGTTGATCCAGTAAAATGTAGGTATAACCTGATTAAAAAATAAATAATTGGTTATACGTATTTTTTATGATTAACTCGTACGTCTGTATAAGTTAATTAATGTCATTACTATCACGATACTTTTATCTCAGTCAAATGTGGTTGTACACTCAAATCAAAATCAGTCGTTAAAGGTTCTAAATTCCTTTGTGAATATTTATTTTATATTTTACTAGCGAACTTCGTACAGCATGACAGTCAATGAACGTAGTATTACTTATTAGTTGAACTAAATTTATGATTTTTTGGATGTAATACAATCAATATAAAATAAATATTATGTTTAGATAGGAACACAAATATATATATAATAGAGGAGCTTAATATAAATTTCTGAACACACCCATTTAGACATACATATTTGACAATCAATATTGTTTGACAGGTACGAAACTCAGTATTTTTTGTAAAGGAAAATGTTTTTTCTTCAATTTTACAATTTTATTTACAGTTTTTCTGCTATTCGGGACGGAGCCAAATCCAACAAATAAAAAACCGTGAAAATCTGTCCAGCCGTTCTCGAGTTATAAGTGTTCTAACAAACCCGACTTTGTTTTATATATTAAGATTTACTTATTATGCAATCTAATATGTCAGAAACCTTCCACGATGTTCCCAAAGTTTTATCCCGATCGTACTAGTAGTAGTTTTGTCATACATAGGGAACACACACACAGACATTCACCTTTATATATATAGATTTTTTAAAGACGAAATCACAAAATCGTCTAATGATACGACAACAGTCTAAAGCGGTATGCGCGTGGTGGCATATGGCACGCCCGTATCACCGTGGGGCCTCATAAGGAAACCTTAAGGCGCTTACGGACTAAAATCCAATAGCCGTCTCTCTTTCTCTTTCACTGTTGGCCCTGTGTGCCTTTACAGCTAAGTCTTCGCTAGGAATAAAGGCATTCGATTCGGCTCCTGAGGCATCTTTTAAGCCGCGCGTTTTGGTAAACTTGCACTCTACAGCATTTTTTTTTTATGAAACTGTTAAGACATCCGCTGGATCCTACACCAATTTATCCCATCCACATTCATTCCAAAATTTCTACCATCAAGTCTGGTAGAATCGTCTATAGATCGCGAGTAGTTTCGTGATCTACCACAAGAGGCGCCCAAGTTGGCGCCAGTACAAAATCTACGCTCGGCCGTGCGGATCAACCGGGTTGGACTCTAAATCGTCCCTAAAACAGTTCCGAGAAAGTGAAGTGTGAAAAGAAAGCGTGCCCGCAGTGAAAACCTGGTTTTTTCCCGTGGTATGTCCTTTTCTCTTGTCCACTTGTTGGTTCTAGCAGATCGTTGCCATTTGCTTTAGTGACTCATTTTCTAGACAAAGTAGCAGAGTAGACCGCCTGACCGATGGCTGGACCCGTGTTACCCAGTACGGACCACACACTGTGTCATAAAAAAATACATACATAGCGTCAAGTTTTATTTTGTTTCAGACATAGGAGGTTAACAATGCAATTAAGTTGTGTTAAGTGTGTTTAAATGCAGACAAAGGCAGATTAACGAAGTAACAAACTAATTTTTGTGTCGAAGTCCTTGCAAAAATATTCCCTTGTACGTAGCGTCAACTTTGGTTTCGTAACTTTGATAATTGCAAGAAGATTTAACGGATAATGCTAATAAAGTATGTGTCTTGCATTATGAAAAATTATAAAATTTATATAATGTCCACCACGCAGAACGCTTTCCTTTAATCCAAAAACTCTTACATACATTTGTCATAGATTTACAAGTACAACACCACCGTTCCCGTGCTTCAAAGAACATGTTAAACTTTCGGTCCCGGTTGGACTAATACCAACTTCTAGAATTGTTAATGTATTGTCATCAGATCGTCGCAAACCTCTCTGGCCAGCGTAGTGAAAGTACGCCAAATTTTTCAAATATATGTTCTGGAAGGCCCATCTCCAACAGTGGTCTACTCTAGGACTCCGTGTTCTAGGGGCTGTAATGATCATGATAGATGTGCTAGCATTTAATAATAAATAAATAGGGTAACAAAAACGTTTGGGTTTTGAATGAAACTTTTTGTTAAGATGGATGTGAATTGATAATAATTCACAACACGTCACACATTTACCCACTTCACAACAAAATGTCGCCATTTTGTAAATATACACGTACCTATTTAACATTAAAAGCCACGGCACACTGGTTGCACTGAGAAAAATACATTTGCTGTTATTTAATATCTTCGGTAATTCGATTATATAATTATGTAGTTTTTCGTCGATAAAATAATTCTTTACAAATACAGTGCCGTTTAATCAATTCATGTTATTACGCTACTACGAGGTTCTAGCAGTGAGAAAATATCACTAGGCACTTTGAATTAACAAAAAAGAAATACGGATGAATTAATTGCTTCGGACGTTTAGTCATATATTTTTTTTAACATCATATACATTCCTACCGGAACTCGATCAAGTCGTAGTTTACAATTATATATTTTTATACAACCGTATAAAATTATTATAGATATAATGACATTAATTGCCCTGTCGGAGAGCGTTATGCAAAGGCAGAGAACAGAACTGGACGTTATAATACTTACAATAAATAGTGGTTATGAATACTTTAGCTTATAATGGGCTTTGTCAATAATTAAATCAATGTACTTAATTAAATAATACCTACTAATTATTACATTATAAATATATTAATTTTAGCATTTGATAAGTAATAAAAACGTTTGGGTTTTTAAATAGAATTATTTGTTAAGATGGATGTAAAGAGGCCATTGAAAATAATTCGCAACAAAATTTAAGTAATATACATGTATCTTGGTTACACTTAGGACGATTATTGAGACATGGACAACTCATATGACAGACGTAGGCGTTAATACATCTGATGTGCCTAAGCCTTAATATGGGGCACGATAGCTCATGTGTGTACCTTTACCTTACAAAGATGTCAAAACATCTCAAAGTTTAGGGTTTCTATATCGCAGGAATGTTACCAAGACAACATTTTAACGTTGCGAAATTATATTAATGAGGTTAGATAAAAAGCTCTAAATTAATTTGACGACGACGTCAAGAGTTGAATAAAACATGACTGTTCCCCAGAAATGACATTTTCACGGGTACTTGTAGTTTGTAAATGCTGTTCTAAGGTAATTTATTCTTGTACTATAATATTTTCGTCTTCATAATTTATTTATTTATTATTACACGCAGCAGAACATATATTTTCACACACTTGTAAGCAATAATTTATTTAAATAGTAATTACAAATAAAAAATGCCCTCTAGAGACGCAGAGATAATCCCCAGAAAACTGGCAACATTTTCCCTTTGTATAACTAGGCTAATACATTGGCAGAAATAATTGCCAGCCTTTCTGTTTCCAGATTTCTCCGTCAGCCATTTAGATAACTCTTTGGCCTAATGCCATACAGACATACAATAATTATAACTTATCTAATCTAAAAAAATACTTAATGGTTTTTTTATAAACTAACAAATTTATGTTAATTAATACCTACACATAAATCGTTTAAATTTTTCACAAGATTCTTTCATAGGTAGAGACAGATGTCAGTGACTCATCTCAGTTGCAACCATTATTTAAGCCTTTTCGTATATTTTTATAATTAGGTTTATCGAATGGACTATGTAACTCGTAGCCGCGGCAGACATATGCCGGAAATCATATTTAAAAAATGAATGTCATGAAATTATCTACATTTCAACAATATTCTGTCTAGTATTATTATTTAAATTTCTCAAGCTCTTAAAAAACAACCGTTATTAAAAATACGTTATAGGTACAAGGTCTCATCACGATTATTGCGGAACATGTAGATTTGTTGAGGGTAGGTAAGGTAATTATTAGTAGTTAATGATTTTTATTTATCATGAATTGTGTTTTTTTTTTTTAAAAAACTTCTGCTTGTTAATTTTTTCCCCAAATCCTTAAAAATCATAGATTTTGTTATTGAGATGTTGCAAATATTATTTAATCGGGATTTGCAAAGCGGGGAATATGTTGCGGAACAAGTAGATTTGTGAAGTCTCTATGACAGAAGGTTGACATAGAGACAGATTGTCAATATGTAATTTTCGGAAAATGTCCTAATTTGTGTTAAGTTTTATTATATTTATTATACCACAGTCCATAGTGTTAATTCGGCTTTTATTTCTCTACAACGATATTGGCTTTGGTTATAATTATTCCTGTTTTTAAGTAGTAAAAAAACTTTTTCCTGAATTATGATTTAAAGTAAATAAAAACCTGGGGTCACTGATCGGCAGTCGAAATGTCAGTGACAAAGCTCGGCTCGCCATACACAATGCCATGTTGGTACCAACACTGATGTATGGAAGCGAAACGTGGATATGTCAGATACGCATGAGAGTAGGGTTAATGCAGTAGAAATGCGGTCGTTGCGGCGGATATGTGGCGTCACTTTGGCGGACCGCATACGTAACGTCGAAATACGGAAAAGGGTTGGTATGAAGGAAAGCATAGGGACAAAAATAAGGAAAAGCATGCTACGATGGTTCGGGCATGTTGAAAGGATGAGCGATGAAAGATTGACGAACCAGATATATAATGCGAAAGTTGTGGGTAAAAGAGGCCCTGGCAGACCGAGACTCACATATCACGATCAAATAAATAAAACACTGACTGAAGGTGCATTAAAAAGTCTTCGTAACCAAAGGGGTATGTCGTGATCGTGTCAAATGGCGCTCAATTGTCTCTGCCTACCCCGCAAGGGATCTGGCGTGAAGATATGTATGTAAAAACTCTACTTAGAGCGCCAAATTGAAAACGGCGTATACCTATGTATAAAATATTGTTTTTGTTTATTATTTATAAAGCCATCATATTGTGGCCAAGATTAAATCTATAGTACGGGACTATTCCCAGGTGGAAATTGCCCGTGTAAGCTAACGTCAGAAGTGAACATTAAGCTTTCATGATTCCAGCTTTTGAGGTCGGTTGTAACTTTTCATTTATATCCTCGCTGGATATAGATATAATGTGGAGTGGTAGTAATAGAAATGTATTAACTTATATTTTTTTATATTTACGATTCTATTTTCACTGTACGGTGACAGCGTTGCTCTGTGGGTGTTATTGAATGAAATAATTATTTAATATAAATAAACATTAAATTTATAATTTAGATATAAGTACATAGTTTTAGTTACTTTATTTATTTATTATTGTTTTAAATTTAAATAAATATTTATTTCATACAAAACCTTAAATTAAATAAACTATATTACCTACATCATAATCTCAATTTAACCTAAAAAAATATACAATAATACATAGAAAATAAAAAATAAATACTTACAAAAAAAATAGCTTTTCAAAATCGCTGGCTCTTGTGGCATGGTGCATTTTTGTGAGAAAATACTGCCAGCCCAGTATTGTCACGAGAGACGTCAATAAGCCTTGGAACAATTTCTTTATAAAATGCTTATTATTTATATTACTAAATTAATGAGAATAGTTTTAAAATCTTCTTAACAAAAAATAATATATAAGTATATATTAAAAGCAAAACTGATTTTTTTACCAACTTCAAAAAACGAGGAAGCGGATTCACATTCCGTCAACTATAATTAATTAATTATAATCGTAATTAAGTACAATGGGTAGTGATGTGGATTAATCCATAAATATTCAATGTCAATTTTGTATAGTGGATTCCTATTAACTGCCAATACTTACATACCTACAATACAAATTTCGCCTAAAAAAAAAAAAAAAATACCGGTAGTCAAAGTCAAAATATCTTTATTCACGTATTTATTACAGGCATTTATGAAACGTCATTCATTTAATTCTTTTGAGTGATTCTACTCCTGCTAGTGGAAGACTAAGCAGCAAAGTGGTCCAATAAGTAACCTGTTAGCAGAACACCAGCAGCTTAGCACGTAGGTATGTACCTACTCGACAAATTAAAATTATATATATTAGGTGACCGATTTTTGTAAGCCCTTAGCTATACCTAGGGTCAATAGTATTTATTAGTATCCACGAGTTCGTTATAAAGGAGTTTTTAATAATTAGTGTTATAATTATAATTAGGTATAACTATGTAAAGTTTTGGTTTAATCCAGACAATTCCAATTATTATATTTTTCGCGCGATCGCCGCCGGCCACCACTACATACGAGATAGGTATTATATGCTCAGTAGTTTGACATTGTCTATTTATTAATACAGGCCTATCTCTCTTAATTTATAACAGACAGAGCGATAACAAAAAAGTTGAAAAGCAGTGGGGATTTTTTTTTTTTTTTTTTTTAGGTACTATCTATCAAGACTGTATAATATTATATCACTACGAAAATACCTGCTAGTATAAAAAAAAGGTTTCACATGAAAAACAACTTTGTTATTTATTCAAAACAGAAACCCTAAAGGGATCAACAGATTTGAAAATTCGACTTAAGGTGTCACACCCGTGTGTAAATAATGAGAAAAAAATAGGTTTTTAAAAAAGAAAAACACTTTATAAATACATACAAGCAATTTTTTTCGAGTGGCAACTTTTTCTAAAAAATAACTTTCCAATAATTACTTCTTCGTTTATTGTTATATTTCAGTATAAATTTGCACATATAATAATAAACAAATACCTAAATTAAATAATAAAAATAATTCCGGAGCCGCTGCAGAGTCACCGCACGTCTTAAACGC
Source organism: Tinea semifulvella (assembly GCA_910589645.1). NCBI lineage: Eukaryota > Metazoa > Arthropoda > Insecta > Lepidoptera > Tineidae > Tinea > Tinea semifulvella. The sequence continues at coordinate 12,566,659 of OU342586.1, forward strand.
TACAAGTACGCGGAGGACTACCCATTTGCAACTGAAACGATGGTTCCGTGGTCCGCTTGGCCATTTGAGTAGAGAATATTTTGATCAAAAGATCAGCCTCGCCGTTCAACGCAGCGAGTGTCCTCGGCTTACAACGCCCATTTAAACAATTTTTTTTCACAATTTTATATTGTAATAATACATTCTTATATATGACGATAACTATATACTATGTTTAGGGTTTTCCATTAATTTCGCGGTTAGGAGCAATATGCTCGCTCGCAGGTTTGCTCAATGTACAGAACCAATCAAGGTAAAACTTTTTAAAGCCTTCTACCAATCATTCTACTTGAGCGGACTGTGGGTGTCGTATACGCATATCATTGGAATAATAATATAATTAGGTACTAACAATACTACTAAAATAAATATAAACAGTTTTTATTTGTCACAAATATAAAGGTAAATAAAATATAAAATAAAGTTAAAAATGAAACAATGATATGTTGGAAAATGGTGTTGGAAGCTGGGTTCCAACAGCAGCCATGCTGGACACATTTTACGGAAAGTGGGTAAAGTTGTAACTATTGCATCTCGAACGGGCGGTGGAAGATCATTCCATATTTTATGGATGCATTGTTATTAACAAACTACTAATAAATTTTGAACTAATTTTAGTTTGAAATAAACGTTTTAATATTATTATTATTATACCTCTTTTTTAATTTCCTAAGATTCTTAGCCTGAGTATCTTAGTCCTAAATGTAAAGCTACGTCTCTATTGGAATCTATTTTTACCATCCTTATCGTAAAAAGGGAAGTTCAATGACGCCTACTACATAAAACCACATCGTTAGCTTCTCGATAAGGGCTGTAAATAGGCTGATAAAATTTTGAAGATATTTATTATGGCCAATTCTTTACTGAATATATCAATAGCAAGTTGTTACATAAAGAGTTACAATAATAATGTATTTACCATGCTCTAATGTAGATTGCGGGTTAATATTTAGCCACCTCCTATAAGCTATTTATGACAAGTGGCAATCGTCGATGTCTCTAGCGTACCAGACTCGAGAAATATCACAAATAAATGAAATATTTTTGTGTAAACAATGCGAAATCAAATAATCGTCATGGGGTTACCTGACGTCAGTCTCTACTAGTATGGTTTGAGTTTATCAAATAATACAAAAGGTATACCTAATCATTTCCTAACTAAGAAATCTTACGTCGAAGGCGTTACGCGTTTTTGCAATTTTATTGAGGAAAATAACGTAAAATAAAAGAGTTTTACAAAGCTAATACTGTTGTTTTCGCTTTATCTTTACTAAAGCTATTTCTTCTTTCATTCATTATTCTATCTCTAGAACACGGAGACTTAGATCCTCACTGCAAAAGAAGATGCTTCTGGAATATGTTTCTGGAGAAGTTTTCCTACTTGCTGTCAGACGGGTTGGCAAGGGTAATACATGCATCATCACAACCCTTAGAACACAGAGTCCCAGACATCCACTACCGGAAAAGGCCCTTCCAGAACATATTTCGACAATCGCTACGTTGCGCTGGCGAAATCACTTGGCAAAGGTCTAATGTATTTTTATACATTCAGCAACATCATATTTCAATTCCTCATCATGTAAGTAGTTTTATTTTTATATTATTGTTTATTTATGATGTAATTTATGTTTATATATATTTATATATTACGTATTTATGTATTTGTATATGTATTAGTATGTAATATTGTTATGTATGTATTAAGATACAGAAGTATACTGTTAAGAATAACTTAATTAATGATTGCACCTACCATCTATACTGTCTAAATGTCCTAAAGGTTTGGCTGTCAGAGAATGCCTAGCGGCATTAAGTCCGCCTTTGTACATAGTGCAATAAAGTTTTTAAATAAATAAATAAATAAAATAAATATAATAATTTATTAACGATTCTACAAGTTAGTGGAACCGGGACTGACGACAGCCTAACGCGCTCTTCAAAACACACGTGGTGTTGTTAATCTGTAAGAAATATTTGGAAGAAAAGTCAACCAGAATACCACTGCTCTCTTTGAGAAGTTACTTACTGAATAATAGATAAACAGATCAGAATGTTTATTGCATAAGTACTTTACACTATAAGGTTGCTTATCGATCAGAGATGTGCTAGAAAAAGCAACGCAGAGTAAAATAACCAGCCATCAGGGGCGGCTTTAAGGAGTGGCGAGAGCGTTAACCGCCCAGGGCCTCGCTCTTTATGGGACCCACGCTTTCGCGCAACATCCTAAATAGAAAAATATTATTTAATAATACTATTGAAATTTTCCACTTGATAATTATTGTGTACTTTTACTCATCCTTGGAAGCAGCGAAAGATATGGCTCATGAAAATTATATTGAGAGAAAGTCAAACTCGTGAGATGTATCACGACCTATAGGAATACTTGGATTAGCCTCGTTTACAATTTTTAGTTAAATCTAGGTTAACAGTAAATGAAGAATAATGGCTGGTCGGAGCTGCAGTTAGCAAGGAATAACTTAAAGCTAAAGGCATAGAACATTATATTAACTTAAGCTCAATACTGAACAGATGGAGCGGTAAAGCATTACCACTGAGTATTTTACAATATATAAAAATATTTATACCTTAAAAAACTATGACAAATTGAAAGCAGCTGTAAAGAGGCGTTGTCACTTATGAACTAAATTTAAAACTTAATAAAATAGAAATATCAAATCTAAAATAATAAATAATACACAACAGCTGTAAAGAGGCTTTGTCAAAATATATAATATTTTAAACTTAAATTTATTATTGAATTGTCATAATCAAAACTAATTCCACAAATACAAGGGCTTCGCATAGATCTTTCTCGCCTCGCAAAGGCTAAAGCCGCCCCTGTCAGCAATGGTACTAGATTATTATCACACACGTCATGATGAAGTAATACTGGATATACATATTATTCGCGAGTTTTAGCTTCAGGGAAGTTCAGTTTAAATGCATGAAGTTTGTAACTTTTATGTCAGAGGCAGAAATTTAATTAAAATAGACGACGCAAATGAACTTACGTTATGCACTTTGTTCGGAGAAAAGTTGGTGCAATGCTCTAACTCGCACGGTTTTAAAGTACGAGTATGTGTGCTTTCCAGTTTATTATAGTGAGAAAGTTTAATGATATACTTAGTTAAGTTTTCAAACTGACTGATGAGTTTCATGGTATCGTTGAATCTGCTTTTTTGAATAACAATACTTGAAAGGGTTTACCTTGGTTAATACTTGAAGGTGCATACCTCTAGTTTTGCCCTCATATACTATATAGGTACCTACTATTATTATTTTATTTTTGTAAATATAGTAAAAAAAAGTAAAGTATCATCACGACCGTTTCCCTTTCGGGGTGGTCAGAAAGCTCGCTTATAAATATATAAATCAGCGGATTCACATTTAGCCAACTTTACTATAGGCCAATCATGACAAGCTCGTCGATGTCTCCAGCGTACCAAACTCGAGAAATCCTACTCTTTTAGACAATGTCACGTTTAGAGTGCCTCGACTTACCTCACGTTCTAAAGACTTGTTCATTTCCTCCTTTAGCAGAACAAATTATGCAAAAAACACCTTTTTAAGACGTGCAGTAAAACTATATAATGATTGCTTGGTTGACGTGGACATATTTGCTTGCTCTGAGTCAGTGTATAGGAGCAGGGTCCGTGAGATAATTAGAGTTAAGTATTCGATAGAATAGACTTAAATGTAATTTTTACTTTCTTTTATGGTTTAATTGTATTTTGAAAATGTAATAAGTATAGTTCTCTTTTACAGTTTTGGTACTCCAGGTCCAATTATATGAATATTGTTTGTTATATAAATTGTATTATGACTGTTTGTTACCATAATAAAATAAAATAAATAATAATTAAATGTATTTATTTTTGTGTCCCGATCAGGAATCGAACCCGGCACCTCTGAATCTAAATCCACGGGCTTAACCGCTAGACCATGGAGGCAGTTTAATTCACCGCGCAGGTGCCGGGACCATCGTGTGGGTAAGAGATGAGAAGAATAGTGTCTGAGACTTGCGAAAATAATAATAGTAGGTACCTACTACTATTATTATATTATTTTAGTAAATATTTTTTTGAATAATTAAATATTGTATCAAAATGTCAAATAAGTAGGTATATAATTAATAAGCTAAACAACTTTAATACGATGGAAAAAATATGAATAGTAAGTATAATAAATATATTTACTAGGGGGCGAAATTAATGTTTTGATTATTATACCCGTACATAATTATCATAAGAAAACTAAATCTCCTTAATTTTACATACAAATGTAGTAAGTCTAAAAGATAATGGATCTATAAAACATATAACTCTTGATTGTCGATAGTAAAATGCAGTAGTTGGTAAAATGAGCAGTATAAAATCTGGCAACCAGAACCGACAGCTTGCCGGGAGCGGATCTCGTGCCAACTGTGTCAAACAGTCCAATCTCCTTTACATTAATGAATATTAACGTATGTACCTACAGTAATCACGTTTCATTACAATCGTATTCTCATGGTTCTGACGACTCTTTATTTTACGGGAGTAAGATTGTATTTTCTGCCAATTTTATTGATTGAAATTTAGATTTTTTGTCGCTCTTTCGACTTGTATGTTCGAATTAAACTGCCAATTTTCTATAGAGATATATCGAATCAATAAATTCCGGAACCTTTACCAACTGTACGTCTAAATCACTAGCCGAGTTACGAGTATTACCTACAAATTGATACTTCTCAGATGCGTTTATCTACATGAGTATGCAGCGTTTCGACACACCCAGGCCTCAAACGTGTCAATTTAGCGAGGATACCTATTCTTATTACCCACCACTTGATTATCATTTTATTCGTAAGATTGTGAAAAGGAACCGAACTTGACCGACAAAATGGCTGCTTCAATAGAAGCGTCCGACAATTTTTTATTACCTAAACTTTCATTTGGTGAATCACTTCGTTTATTTATCCTTTGTGTTAGGTTGACACTGTCCGACAAAATTAATGCATTGTGTTGCAAGTTCGACGCGTACAACTAGTCGATTTTCAGATTGTCACTTTTTTATCCACAAAAACAGGCCAGAATATGCACCCACATACCGTAGTCACCAACCCTTTGCGTATATATAAATTTGGGGATTTATTTATAGTCGCAATAAATATGTGGAATGCTCTTCCAGACTCTGTGTTTCCACTTTCCTATAACCTGAAATCCTTTAAGCGAAGTGTGAAAAGCATCTAGTCAAGCCGGCATAGGGTAAGGGACTGATGTCAGTTATCAGTGTCTGATTCCAGTTGCTAACATTCATGGACCTTGCGCGCCACTTAACATCAGGTGGGCGCAAGGTTCTGCAAACACATGTCGTGTTTGTAAAATAATTTAAAATAAATAAGTGCTAGAAGTGCTGGCCGCATTCCTCGTCACGCGGCTCTCAACGACATCATCCGAAGGGCTCTTGTCACTGTACCCGCAATCTTAGAACCATCTGGGATTATGGGGAGCGATGGCAAGAGATCCGACGGAATGACTGTTGGGCCCTGGAAACTTGGCAGATCTCTGGTGTGGGATAGACACATCCATCTCACCTCCAGGCGACCTCGTCAGGCGCGGGAAGTGCGGCGTTTTCTGCGGAGAACCTCAAATTGCGCAATTACGCCAACCTTGGTATCGGTTACGAATTTGCGCTGTTTGGGGTCGAGACGATGAGCCCATGGGGACCGTCAGCGAGGCGCTTGGCCAAGGAGTTGTCAAAGCGGCTGACAGGAAAGCTGGCAATTATTTCTGCCAACGTATTAGCCTCGTTATACAGAGGGGGAATGTTGCCAGTCTCCTTGGGACTATCTCGGATTGGACGTCTCTAGAGTACATTTTTTATTTATAGTTTAGTTTATTTTTAATTTTATTATTTAGATAGCTTTTAATTTATATTTAATGTACATATATTAATTAACTTCGAATAAACAAATAAATAAGTCTCCTTTTGTTATGAAATGGAGAGACCAGTAGTATAAGTGTCCGACATAGAGTGTACAACATTTAAGGATAAAAACAAAAATTTAACATCCGGTGCAGCGGACATACTTAAATCTGGTTGATCTGTATATAGGTAGAACTGCCAACCATCCACAATTGGGCCTGACAGTCACGGAAAACATAGACCATTGCATGTCCACTGTACACTTTACTTAATTTTCAGAAATGTTCCTAAGGCCCCCCAACGTGAGACCACTTCTTAGAGAAGTGCTCCTGGAGAAAATCCGTAATATACGAACCTAGACCCCCTGGGTTCGTGAGCTACACAGGCGCTTTTATTCTAGCAATATGCGGGCACAAACTACTAGCGGGTGGTTACCCGCTGTGGTCGAGCCGGGAAAAACGGGTGGTTGCCCCATATCTCTATAAGGCTTCATTAACAAGGGCTAAACACGACCTATATTTTACCAGATAATAACAAAGATTAAAAAATATTTATTGTAATTATCTGTCTGTGAATTGTTTAGTGTGGTATACCAGGGGCAGCAGTCTCGACATTTTATTACGATGGCTATATTAGCGATTTGGTCGGTAAGTTAACTTTACGATAAATACATATTTAATTCGTAATTAGGTGTAATTTATTTTTTAGTTAAATAGGCAGACTAATGGTGGTAATTTTCCCAGTCTGCCAGGGCAGGGAAGTATCCTCACTTCGTGCTAATAAACCTAGTTAAATGTATCCACACGTTTCGGGATCAGGCTTGAATTGCCGTCATGCCCAGTTAAGCCGGCATAGTGTTAGGGACTGATGTAATTCATGAGTTTCTGAGTTCATGGACCTCGCGCTTTTATAAAAAAAAGTATTTATTTTCAGTTCATTTATTCAGTTATTCTTTTAGTTTATGCATACCTAAAAAGTAAATAATTCCCTTCACATTTAATTGTGTGTATTTTTGTAATTATATGTTTGTACGTACGAGTACGTACAGTATTCTAAATTATTAAAAATAAAAAGTCAAATACACGAAAGCTAATCACACACCGTATTCAATATAACAAAAAGCAAACAGTGAGCTGATTTTACTAAAACCGGCCGAACGCCGCAATCCAAATGTTTGCGCCATGCTTTGGTGCTTCGGCATCGAAATCATAGTCGCTCGCCTATGCTTGTAACCACGCGCCGAAAAATTGTGACTAAAAACAATTAATCAATATTCGTCCTGTGTGTTCAAAATATGTTTAAATCCATCAATGGCGCTGCATGTTTTCACAGTTATACAACATAATATGTTAGCTCGCTGTTATTAAGTTGCGACACGTTATTTGTTTGGTTTTCCCACTCCATACGTAGTTTAAACTTATATCTCAATGGTATCAAATGACATTAGTATTAATTTAACACTGAAAAATTTGGTGTTGAGGCGGGTTAATGTGTTTTTTTTCATTTGGAAAGCTTCCCAATGGCTTTCATCGCACCGAGTGGCGGCTTAATTAATTATAACACCTCTCTATGGTTGCAGTTACCCGTTAATTTGGAAACCGAGTTTTTATTAAACTTTTTTATTCGTTTTTTGCGTTATATCATAATTACTGCCTCTGTGGTTAAGACTGTAGATTTGAAAGCGGATGCAACGGGTTCTGTTCCTGATAGTGTAGTCGCTATTTTACAATGTTATATTATATTTATTTTAACTTATGTCTTTTTTTGTTTCAGATTTAATGTCTCATACATCATCATACACGACTAGCTGAGGAAAGGTTTGTTATTTTATTTGTATATTAATATATTTAAAATAAAATTATTAAAGTTATTTTTCTAGTATTAAAAATGGCATACTATAATATGATATAAGTGTTTTTGATTGAAGAGATCAAGAAATTGAGAGAAAACTGCATCTAATGTAGTACCATATCTTGTAGTAGATTGCAAGTTACCATTATTCATTGTTAAATTAAAATTATCTTTTAGAAACTTTAATAAAGGCTGTGACTTTTGTGCATCGGCAAAATTAATGTTAAAGTCTCCTGTCAATATACGAGGTAATTAATGATACTTTTCGTTTAATATAAGCGAAACAGGTAATAAATGAAAGTGCAAGAATTTTCTTATATTGTCAACTGTCTGATTGGGTGAAATATAAACTGTAATTCCTCGCCGCGCTGTTTCGAGAGGAAGAAAGAAAGAGAAAGAAGGAGCGGGAGAGAGCGAGAGCGGCAGCGGCTATACGCGCGCGCCTATCCGCCCCTCTTCTTCTTCCCCGCCGCACTGTTTCCCCTTGAGCGCTGTTCTAACGTCGGACGTATGTTAAACGAAATAGGTCCCCAACGAATCGCGCGCAATAAAAAAATGTTTTTTAAATTTTATTATTATTTATTTGCTTGATGTTCGTATTGTGTTAATTTAGATCAAGTTTAGGATTTTATTTGAACTTTATGAGTCTTTTATTCCTAATTTGTGTGTAGTTTTAAGTAGCTTGCTTGCATATATATATTTTAATATTGTGTTCACCGGCTACACTATTATTAATTAGAATTAGTACAGTAATTTATCTATAATTGTAATTGGTTTGTTGCAACTTAATAATTAAATAAATATTTCCAGACAGGTCACACAGCGCCATCTAATTTCCGTGGTAAGCTACGAGGCTTGTGTTACGGAAACTAGATGGTTGATAAACTACATATTATACTTTTTTTTGTAAATATATAGGTACATATTATACATATAAACACCCAGACCGAGAAAAAATATACAATGTACAACTTGCCCACGGTGGGAATCGAACCCACGACCTCCCGAGTTTACGGCAACGTTTATTACCACTAGACCACGGAGCCGGTCAAAAATCAGTGTAATACGAGTATTATAATCGCCATCATGAGAACAGTGTCTGTATTATTCGGCAGAGACACGTCCAAAACGAAAAAGTTGAAATTGACTTTAGAAATTATGCAGAAAACAAGAAAGTTTAACCAAAAGAGGCTTCCAAATACACCGGGGACAAACTTAGAGCACTCAACAACAAACGACTTAGGGTCTTCTGCTGGCACCTAAATTAAAGAGTTCATAAGACCGGTGGCGTTAGAATGATAAATCTACGTTTTTCGCTTCACAGACGTTGTTGTTGGTCGTTAGGTGCGTTTTTAATCAAATCAAATCAAAATAATTTATTTGCTAGAAAACATGGATACATTGCAAGATCTTATAGCTAGAAAGTTCGATTCACATGTTTCACCTCAATGGCATGCAAATATTGGGTAATTACAATATGAGAAAAGTCAAGTTGTAAAATAGTAGGTACATTGAAGCTACGCTCAGACTATATACACTTTAGCATTAGTTATTCCTTAGATATTCTTTAATTGTATAAAAACATTATTTTATTAAATAATTGTACAGATCCTTTCTGAAACGGTTAATCGGTAATACCTTGATATTTTCTGGTAAGTTTTTAAAAAGTTTAATTTACATTGCATGACTGTCTCTAGAACACATTGTTGTTTTGCAAATAGTTAATTTTATATAATAATTATTGTAGTTATTTATTTAAAACTTTATTACATTATGTACAAGGGGCGGGCTTAATGCCGCTAGACATTCTCTGACAGCCAACCTTAGGGACAGATAAAGCATTTAAAGTGAACGGTAGGTGCAAGTAAAAATTAAATATATTATAACTTAAACGATCACATTGTAAGCAATAAACAATATACTTATAAATTATATACACATACATACACAATAATACATACAATACAATATATTTCGCAAAACTATAACCCAACTAAAAACACTGTTCGCGCCGATCGCGATAATTCGACCAATTTTGGATGGTTAGGCGTTATTGTGATTCGTCGGTGCATAAGCAGACGTCCTAATTTGTTACCCCTATACCCTTGTCCTGTCTTTTTCTCGCCGCCTCCTTTCTATATTACCCATCCCGCTCACTAGTTCAAAGGCCGGCGCTTGCGCACTGAAGAGAGGCAGTGCCTATATAACTGGCCGCGCCGCATGGTGGTCGTAATCGTCGAATCGAAATATAGTCGTCGTCGTCGCGCAGTCGTTGTCCTACAGTCGTCATAGAAGACGCTGAAGAAATCGCCGCGATCGTTGTTTTCGCCCGCATTCGCCAAACCCGCAAAATCAGTGTAAGAACAATTTATAAGTGCTGGTGCCGAGGACATCAGGTGAGTTCCTTTACCAATTTCCTTTCTAGTTTGTTTATTGCACCGATTATCATAGTATCGTCTATGTATCTAATTTGAAGATTATCGCAAACCGTATCTAGTTATAAATAAGTACAAAATCCTCGCTTATGGCAACAATGTTTTATTTTCTATTTATTATAAATTGTATTGCTGTTAGATTCGGTCCAGCCAAGTTTATATTGTATTAAAATATATGTATTGACAATATCCAAGTGTTGTGTACTAACCTAAGGAAATAAATGATTTGATTTGATTTGATTTGAAACCCCGCACCTAGATACAGTTCACTAAACCCGCGCCACCAAACACACTACGCCAATCGGACTGTAGTAATATTAATTATGATGAATGATATATGTATATAAATCCTACGAAATAGTAAAAAACGTTAATTGTTCCTTCTCGTGTGTTTTCGTTGTGAATCGCCAGTCTAAAGCCGCAGCGCTCCTAAAACAATTTTGCTCTTCCTCTCTGACACTTGACGGAAAGTGCCAGAGCCCGTGCCTACATACTTTATCACTTAAAAAGTTAGACCCATCAAAAATTTGAAAACATTAAACCAACATCAAGGGCGTTACCTTTTTAACCATATACGTAGCAGGTAGATTCTGCATGCCACTTATTTATTAATCTACCTATATTGGCTCACAATAAAGATGTAATGTTAAATAAAAGCAAATAAATGCTATTGACATCAAAGATTTTGTAAGATGATGCGCGCGCCCATACTATTTATTTATTTATTTTATTTAAAAACTTAATTGCACTATGTACAAAGGCGGACTTAATGCCGCTAGGCATTCTCTGACAGCCAAACCTTTAGGACACTAGGACAGTTTTCATGGTAAGTAGGTGCAATAATAGATATAAAATAACAATTTATAAAACAAATACATAAAAATAATACTTACTATTACATATACAAATACGTAAATAGGTTATATTATATATATATATAATATATACACTAATACATATAAAATAAAACTACTCATGTGATGAAGGAAGCGGGACAAAAGTAGACGTCGTCGCTCGTTGTGAAAGTGTGAAGAGAGTGGCAATACAATAGAAGTAAAAAAAATAGTTTAAGTTAAAGATAATATTTGTACACCTCATTCTTGAATATAGCACGACTAGAAGCTTGTCTAATATCCTGAGGTAATTCATTCCATAGATTTGCGGCGACGACAGCAAACGATTTAGAGACGAAAGAGGTGTGATGAGAGGGAATGGAAAGAGTGGAGTTGGAAGAGGAACAAAGGGTTCTTACGTGATGTGAGCTCAAAAAACTAAATAAATCTTTAAGATAGTTAGGTGTATCTACTAGATGTGCTACGCGCATTATTTTTTTCCAATTCATTTTGTTCTCTTCATCAGGCAGTGCATACTTCTACATTTCCTTGTGTATAGGATTTCTTCCCGTGATATTGCTATTTTATACAGCGAGTATTTTATACTCCGAGATCCTTTATATGTGCGCTGGAAGGTGTCGAAGTCCAAGTCAAAATATCTTTATTCTCGAAAAAGTGGGTAGCTGTCAAAAAGTGAACACGTATTTTTTTGTGGTTCTCATAACTTTATTATTATTATTACTCTAAATAACTTATTTTATTAGATAGTTACTGTGATTTGGGGATAAGAAAACACAAGGAATGTACTAAATATTTATTTCTTGCTTTTTACACAACTGCTCTCAAAATATCTCTCCATCTCAACATAGTACAACAGATACAAAAATCGCCCATGGAACGGTTTGAGGTGAATGACCCTGCAGCTGCTCTTCAGAAACTCCATGAGACTTTTGAGAAAACCATGGAGTCTTTTGAGTCTCGCATTGCCAACACTACTCCAACAGCCACCTTGGCCCAACTCTCAAAGGATTTCCAGAATTTCAAGTGTTTTGTGCGGGACACTGTTGAGTTGCTGCAGGCCCAGATCTCCAGCCTAACAGTCCTTACAGATGACCTAGAAAACAGAAGCAGGCGAAAATTTTTACTGTTCCGGGGTGTGGAAGAATCTGCAGGCGAAAACACCAGTCACACTATAGAAGATATTGCTTCAAACAAGTTAAATGTTACTGTAAATGCAAGTGACATTCAATTTTCATACAGACTCGGTGTTAAGGGCAACAATCCTGACAGACCCCGGCCCATCCTGGTAAAGTTTGGAAGCATTGAGATCAAGGGAAATGTGTGGCGTGCGAAGAAAGGTTTAAAAGGTACAAGCATTTCTATGGCTGAGTTCCTGACCACGCTCCGGAGGCGTGTGTATGCTGAGGGTCGTAGACTGTATGGTGTAAATGGTTGCTGGTCTCAGGACGGCAACATTTATGTGAAGGTGAAGGATGGTGCTAAGCAACGTATACCCTCGGAAACTCATCTTAAAGACTATGCATCTAAGTTTCCACCTCCCCCACCCGTAAACCAGGACAATCGACAACCAAGGGTGGCTAGGACAGTAAGACCGAGAAAATAGTGCGAATTTTCTTTTTAAATATCCGTTCTTTTTGTACTTTAAACTGTCTAATTTACTGTCTGGCCGGCTTTCACCATTATAAACTACCTATTTATAGTTCTAATTGCAATAGCACATATGTAATTAAACTTTCACATCAATACACTTTTATGCACTATTTTTATCATTTAAGTACAAAGTTACCTGAGTCCGTTTATACATAACCAATATAATATAATAATATGCAATTTTATAAAGTTTACAAAAATGGTGCAGGCTTGTTAGATAGATAAGTAAAGTTTTACGAGTATAATTTCAATCAATTTGAACTGATGACCACAGACCATACTCATTGCGGCGGGTTCGCGTTCAGATACGTCCGAATAACACAAGTAAATGACTTTTATTCGTACACTGCGTGTTATCATTTAAAACTTATCAAATATCAATGTACGTAGTACACAAAATGACGCGGACTCGCTGTCAGTTGCGGTGCGTTCCATTTCATATAGTTTCATGTTGTTCCATTTCTTTAAATTTTATTTTCAACTTTAATTAATCTTTTTATTTATTTTATTTAGTTTTGTTTTAAGTTATTCTAAATTGAGTTGTATTATGTGTCTTATAATAAAACGGTTAACCAGCAGTTGATGTGAGTAGTAGTAAATATAAACTATATAGTTTACACATTTATATTTAACCTTATTTATTATCCTTATATTATATTATTATTACCTTATATACTAACCTATTATTATTATTATATATTATTAGTTAACTTATATTTTATACATTAATATATTATACAATATTCTATAATTATTATGATAAATATAACGTCTGACTCTGACTCTGAACATTTTTTCTCCTGTAACTCGTCTGGCACAGATGAATTCGACACTTCACAAGATGCTGTTCTACTCGGTGATGTACTTCATGATACTTTCTCCTCATCCCCAAAGAATCTGAATGTCTGCCACATCAATGCACAAAGTATTCCCAGCCACCTCTCTGATCTCCTCACCACTTTTACCAGCCAGCATATACATGCCATCCTTGTATCCGAAACTTTTCTCAAACCCTCACTTCCTTCCACGAGCTATTCAATACCTGGGTATATTCTTCTACGAAACGATCGGACAGGTAAGGGTGGAGGTGGCGTAGCTATCTATTTACGATCAAACCTAAAGTACAAAATAATTTCGAAATCGCCTTCTATTTATAATAGCACATCAGAACACCTATTTATTGAAATTGACGTAAATTCAGTTAAAATTCTACTAGGAGTAGTCTACGCCCCGCCGACTCTTAATTACTTCCGCACATTTGAAGAGCTGCTCGAATCTCACATTCCTAGCTATGAACATAATTTAATAATGGGTGATTTTAATACTTGTCTCCTCAAGAAAAATTCCCGGTCAAGACAACTTAATCTTATAACTTCTTCTGTCAATGCTTCTATCCTTCCTCTAGACCCCACATTTCATATAAATGAAGCCCACAGTCTCCTCGATCTAATCATTTCTTCCAACCCCAATAAAATATCATCTCACGGCCAATATATTGCGCCTGGTTTCTCCAACCACGATTTAATCTTTGCATCCTATAAAATTAAGACACCCAGATTTAAACCTAAAATTATTCTTCAACGTAACTTTGCCCGAATGAATCTCAATTTGCTGCTGTCTGATGCTGCGAACACTGATTGGCACGTGGTGTCCCAACAGGACACGCTCGACGACAAGCTCTCCGAATTCAACCGCCTGCTGCTCCACCTTTATGACAAACACGCACCGATACGACCTGTCAGAATGAAACGACCCCCAGCACCCTGGCTTGACGAACATATTCGAAAGGCTATGAAGTGGAGGGATTCCCTAAAACGCAAACACAAAAAGACCCCCACGGAAGATAGTTGGAATGCCTTCAAGGTTGCAAGGAATCGAGTAAATCAGATGTGTAGGAACGCAAAACGCCAATACATTCATAACTCAATCGAAACTTCTACTTCTAAAAATCTTTGGACAGTTCTTCGTTCTTTGGGATTTGGTAAAACCAAAACAGCAACAGATGTTTCTATTGATATCGACGGCCTTAACCAGCATTTTTCATCACCTCCTATCACCATTGATCCTGTGTTAAAGGCCGCTACAATAACACAAATTGGTTCTATGCCACTTCCAAATACTTCATCATTTAAATTTCACCCTGTGCACAGTAATGAGATAAAAAAGATTATCTTCTCTATAACTAGTAAAGCTGTTGGATATGATAATGTGGGTCGTAGTCTTCTTATACCTATTATGTCTCTAATACTTCCTACAATTACCCACATTGTAAATTTTTCTCTTTCGTCAAATTCTTTTCCAGAACTATGGAAACATGCACATATAGTGCCTATCCCAAAAAAAACAGTCCCTACTATTTTCAGTGATCATCGCCCAATTTCTATTCTCCCCTTTCTCTCTAAAGTTCTGGAGCGGGTTGTCCATCGGCAACTAGCTAATTATCTTAACAGTAATAATCTTTTTAACGTCTTCCAGTCTGGTTTCCGTCCGTCTCATAGCACTGCCACCGCACTTGTCAAAATCACTGACGACATCCGCTTTGCTATGGATGACAGAAAACTTACTCTTCTTACCCTGCTCGATTTCAGTAACGCTTTTAACAGCGTAGATCATGACATTCTCCTAGCTGTTTTGCATTCTCTTAACATCTCATCGACTGTGCTACAGTGGTTTAATTCATATCTTCGCGGGCGCCAACAACGCATTCGTCTGGACAATGTCTACTCGGACTGGTGTCCGGTGACTGCTGGTGTCCCGCAGGGTGGCGTATTATCTCCATTACTCTTCTCAGTTTTTATAAACTACCTCACTCGTTCAATTAACTTCTGTTCCTACCATCTGTACGCCGACGACTTGCAACTTTATACATCCTTTTATCCTAGCGACATAAATGAAGCCTTGAGTAAAATTAATTTGGACTTAGAGAACATACGCATATACTCACGAGATTTGGGACTCTTGGTTAATCCGAATAAAACGCAGGTGATGGTCGTAGGCTCGAAACAATTAGTGGGTAGGTTGGATTTCAATTCTATTCCAGCCTTACAGTTTGATGGCGTCACATTGCCGTTTTGCTCAAACGTGCGTAATCTTGGTCTTTATTTAAGCAGTGATTTGTCCTGGGACTACCACGTTTCAGAAGTTAGCAGAAAAATCTACGCTTCAATGCACTTTCTAAAGAGATCGCAGAATTTCATTCCAGCCTCGACAAAGCTTACGTTAGTCAGCTCGTTGCTTCTTCCCATTATTGATTATGCAGACGTCTGTTACTCCGACCTCACCGAAGAGCTTCTAAATAAACTCGATCGACTTCTCAACTTATGCATCCGCTATGTATTCGGCTTGCGTAAGTATGATCATATTTCTCAATTTCGCAAAGAGTTAAAGTGGCTCAATATCCGAAATCGCAGGTCTGCACATTCACTTACCTTTCTTTACAATGTCCTATTTAATCCAATGGCACCCCCTTACCTAAAAGATCGTTTCCAATTTCTGTGCGATACACACAGTTGTTCTCTTCGCTCTTCCTCTAATAATCAATTAAAAATCCCGCCACATTCGTCCAGCAGATGTTCAGATTCTTATACAGTATCAGCAGCTCGCCAGTGGAACCGACTCCCTCTTCATATTCGTAAAGCACCATCACTGATATGTTATAAAAATTTGCTCACTAAACACTTTCACAAAAAGCAAGACGAGTCTACATAACTTGACTAAATCGGTATATTATTGTATGTATATATATATAAATATAGTATGTAACTAATATATGTATGTGTTATCTATGTATTGTATGTATTTATATTATAGATTTAATATCGTTCTTTTTTTAGTTATAAGTTTTTAACTCAATAAATCTCTTTATTTCAAATATTAGCGGTCATGCATCTTACAATCCCTGCTCACATCTCCCAAAGGTTAGCTGTTAGAAAATGTTTTTAGACATTAAGCTCGCCTATGTACTGTAAAATGTATTATTTTCTGTGCAATAAAGAATTTATCTATCTATCTATCTAAACCTATTACAGGCATTTATGAAATGTCATTAATTAAATAATTTTGAATAATTATATTCGTGCTGGTTAAAAACTAAGCAGCAAAGTGGTCCAAACAGTAAGCTGTTAGCAGAAACCAGCTGTTGACTGTTTTAGTATGTTTTTTTTATTTTCAGTGTGTTGTCAATTAGGACAACTTGCGAGTCAGTCTGCATTACCGCCTGTGGCGTTTGCACTAGTGACAATTGCAAGTTAAATTGTCCTTTTTTATGTTTCTCGGAGCGAGCCGTAATTAGTTTGCTGGAGATCTGCGTGCTATCTATGTCAATTTAATATGTATTATAACAGCGTCTTGGTGTGCGTGATAAAGTGACACATTAGTTTGTTATAGGCGCCACATCTAGTAGAGGCGCGTGCGTTGTGTTACAAAATCTGTAGATTGAATAGATAGATCGACATAGAAAGTTCAGTTTGAACTGAAGAATTTATTTTTTAAAGCAAAAAAAATAACTACTAACACTGATATGCCTATAAATTATAGTGTTCTGTGTTTGTAATAACTATTTTTAATGTACGATCGTTTAAACTTGAGACTAACACGGGTTGTTCTGTAAATGAGTCGTTAAGGTCAGTAAAACTTGCCTCACTAAACGCGCGCGTAATTTGTTTCTACGCGTTATTATTCTAAGCCTATACCATAATAAAACTGTATTTGCAACAACAGAGTACGGATATTTTGTTTTATTTGCCAACAACACTAAAAATACTATTTTGTGTTACTCTATTTGTACAGCTATCAAACTGCCACTGTTTTTTTACGATTCATATCTATTGTCGCCTTTTCAGCAATACAAATTAGTCAACACAACAACAATGAATGACACAACTCGCTGTTAAAATCGATCGATTTTTCCCTATTACTTTAGGCACATTCCACCCAAATGTTAATAATTCTCAGACCAGTCGGTATTGGCTATGGCGTGTTGGATTAGGACGAGACCCCTGTTATTTAGGAGTAACTATTGTCCAACAGTGGATTTTAATAAATTAACGATGATTAATTATGATTGATCGAATAAAGAGATTCAGTTTTTTGTAATTAAAATTCTTGAAACGTTATTAAAAACATTAAAACAACAAACCATGTATTTAAAACCTCAAATACCGAACACAATAAATCCCTTCTGATTTATTAATTTCAGTTGATTGGCACTTGAAATATAACAGCTGAAACGAGTAATATGAGAATTGGTTCACCTTTCCGTTGGTTCTAAAAGGTCATATCATTAAGGGCATAGGCACACCGGATATGCACCACAAGTGTATAAAACACATTATAAGCCGGTTATATCACAGTAACTATTCCGTTCATTAAAGTAAACTGGGGATATTGAACAAGGTGAAACAGTTACAGTAAACAAATATGTCAGGCGTGGAACAATGTTCTCACCTCTGAGATGGTTCCGCATAGTACATTACAGATGCCCTCAATCTCCTGAAGAGGCGGGAGCGATTACTAGTTACGTATAGTTATTATTTATTTATTTATTTATTTAAACTTTATTGCACAATATATACAAGGGGCGGACTTAATGTCGCTAGACATTCTCTGACAGCCAACCTTAGGGACACTGTAGAACATTAAAGACGTAAGGTAGGTGCAATTAGAGAAATATGATTGCGTAATAAATATGCAATATTATCTAAACTACAATAATAAATACTATAATAAACAAAATACTAATAATACATACACATAACTTTTTATTAATACATTAGGTACATACATTACATAAAATTAATACATACACTACATATAATAAATAAACTAAATGAGTTGTTATGAGCTATTTAAATAATATGAATATACCATTTTTTTTGAAAATGCTTCGGTTGGATGCTTGTCGTATATTTACCGGCAGCTTGTTCTACAGGTTTGCGGCAACAACAGCAAAAGAATCGTTCATGAACCCAGAGTGGTGCAATGGAATAGACAGAACAGAGTTGTGTGAGGAGCGAAGAGACTTATCGTGAAATGAGAGTATTACCTAGTACGTAGTAGACAAGTTCTACTACGGTGTACTAAAGAGCTTCACAACCTTATCCCTTCTTCTCTATTCCGCAAACGAACCATTCGCACCGGCCAAAATATGCATCCCCCGTTCTGTAGCCACTATGTAAAGACTCTTACATCTGACGCACGCTGAAGATGTAGAATATTCTACCAGTTAGTCTGTTTTCCCATTCCTATAACCTGGATTCCTTCAAGCGAAGTGTGAAAAAAGGATCTCGATAGGCCGGCATAATGGTAGGAACTGATGTCGGTCGTCTAGCGGTTAAGTTCGTGGATTAAGACTCGGAGGTACCAGGTTCGATTCCTGGTCGGGACACAAAAATATTTATTAATGTAAATATTTAATTAATATTTAATTTATTTGTGATATTTCTCGAGTTTGGTACGCCGCACTGGAGACATCGACGAGCTTGCCACTTGTCATGATTGGCCTATAGTAAAGTTGGCTAAATGTGAATCCGCTTATTTATAAGCGTGGTTTCTGGCCACCCCGAAAGGGAAACGGTCGTGATGATGATATGTATACTTGTATATATATGTATGTCAATTATTTTATTTATTTTTAAAGTCTTATGGAAACCCCCTTGATCAACTTATTTATAATTCGTACAAATTAAGTATACCAACTTAAAAGTTGAAATGGTATTTTTTTAAATTTCATTTTAAAGCAAATCTCTATCATGTATCATAACTACACTGCAGTAATATTTTAAGTAGTTTACGTGCTGCAGTTGAAGCCAAACACATAATAATTACCGCTAACTATTACCTTGAACTTTTTACCTTACATAATTTATAAAATGATAACGATGGGCTCTATTCACAAATTTTGAGGGTACATTTAAATATTCCATGAACATAACTTAAAATTAACATCAGAAGTGGTTATAAGGGAACCTATTTTATTACCCGACTGCGCCACATATTTTATTATATTTTATCAGTCTATGTATGTATGTATGCTTGTTGCTTTGTGGAACACTGGAGACCAAACGCGTTGGCCGATTTTAATTATTCTCAAGTCAATCGATTCGTCTTCATCCGCGAGTTTCAACGAAGATATGACATTAATTAAATTATTAAAAATAAAAAAAATAACTCGACGAACTATATTGAGTGGGGCAGAACACAGCATCTTCACTGCTGGAGATGGACCTTCCAGAACTGGAGATTTTGGCCTACACTCGCCACGCTGGCCAGACGGCTTGGCGAGGATATGATGTAATTTTTTTTTTATGACGATTTATTAACGATTCCACAAGTTGGGATTAGTGGAACCGGGACCGACGGCTTAACGTGCTCTCCGAGGCACGGGAACGGTGGTGTTGTAAATCTATGATAAATGTACGTAAGAAAAGTGTATTTCTCATTGGTACATGTCGGGTGGGTTTAAACCGGCCTTTGTAGGATTTAAGGTACGCGTTCTAACAATCAAGCTACCACTGCGCCTTTATATTTTATAAATACCTATTCAATGATACCCCACTCAATAAACTTTAATGCCAGTCCAAGGCATACTACTTAGTTCAGCGCATATTTGCTAGCAAGTAGGTAGATCTAAGAACTTAAGAACATTATTCACTTACGACTGACATCAGTCCCTCCCGATGCTTTTCACACTTATAAGGATTTTATAAAATCTCACAGACAAAATTTCATACCTTCAGAGTACGACATAATGACAATATTAAACACATATTGGAAACACCCACTTGTCAAACATTTTTTTTTTAAACCTGACTTCATTCTTATTTTTTAATATTGTAGTTTGGTTCCCTGATATGTTTACGAGTGGAGCCGTAGATAAGAGAGTAACGTGGAACTGTCTAGACTTGGCGGAGTCTCAGATCTACTCTGTGTTTATACTTTGATATTTGATGTGACATTGAGCCAATTACATTTCTCCCAAGCGAATTACACAAACGATTGCCACATGTTATGCATGATTCTCGTGTTTAGAGTACTCTTTATGCTACTTTTATAGTTAATGTGGTGCTAGCATCGTTTACCAAGTTGGACCGCACGATGTACTTACGTGACTGTGCTCAAAGAGCTTAAGCTTACCAGGGAGCAAAGGCTTTCCAAGAAGAGGTGACGATAATCCTGAAAAACTTCTAAATACAGGGAAGGTAGACGGTAAAAGAACAAGAGGAAGAAGCCCCAAGCGATTGTCTAGGCTGGCCACCTGAAGTAGGACCGAAACGATTCTCTTCAGTAGGGTACCGACTAAGGAGAAGAGAATCTCTATCATGGCATAGTCAGACGATTTCTTTGTGTGTTTTTTTTATACTGTTATTCTATTTCTATATGCAAAAACTTACAAATGGCACTATTGCTAAGTTGGGTTCTGTTTGTTGTTAGATAATATCAATGGTTTTCCTTGATTAAATAAATAATAAAATTATATCTATCAGAGAATAAAATGTTCGCAAACTAACTTGCAATGGGTAACTTGTAGAACCGACGAGCATTAAGGTGAATGGAAACAAAGAGCAAGAGTCCTAACGACATCTCATTTTTATAATCATTACCCCTAGAAAACAAAGTCCTGCCACTGATGGAGATATTTCACATATTCCAGAACATATTTCTAGATAATTAAGCCTACTTGACTTTGACGCTTTTAACGGTTGGCGAGGGTCTGATGTCTACTTTAATGATATGAATCATGTAACAGTTTTAGAGGGACTGTAACCGAGATAGCTTAACGTGATCTCCAAGGCACGGGTGTTTAAAATCTATGATAAATATACATAAGTATATCTCATTGCTACATACCGTGGTTGGAACTGCGTACCTACCTACCTTATTGGATTTAAGGAAAGGATGTTTATAACTGAGCCACCTCCGCAATAAAAACAAATACACAAAAAAACAAATACTTTTCCAGAAATATGCCAAATTTATTTGGGAAAATCTAGTTGTCAGTTCCAGACTGTGTAATATAACACATAACAGCGAATGCTACAAATTCAGAAACATCGTTTTCCGAACCGTTAAACACCATTCACGCACCAGAAATATGTGATATTCGTGGCAGTATACTATTGATAGGCATGTTACCGCACCGATGCCGATATATATAAATATGACGCTATAATAACAATAAATATAAATATAGTTGTACAACAAAGACATTAAATATATAGGTAACAAGATTGGGGAAAAGACAAATAGTATGAGAATCAAAGCTGTCCTAGCTTCTCTCTGTCTTAGCTAATCGTTTCGGAATTCTGTTTTAAAGCGAATAAAAACGCTACTTGAACGACTTCCGAAGCGAAATTCAATAAAAAAAAAGATGGTGCTACTCACACCTAAACTGTTTAATAATATCCTTGTATGTTACTTACAATTATATCTATCAATAAAACAAATAATTGCAGAATATTTAAGTTAGTGGTATAGAATAAAGCGAACATTAGTCAATGCTCTATGAAACAGAGGAGTCAAAAAGAGTTAGTACATTACTTTTCTATGGATATTGTTACTCAAAAGTTGTGTTTTTTTGTATAATAATGTGCGACAATGTGAATAATAGATTTTTATAATTTTAACGGGTCTTTACGCGATTTACCTTAGAGACATATTTCTCCCGACGTTTTAGCCAAGTTGCATTGGCCGTGGTCACGGGTCGACTGAAGCTATGCGGTGTAGTCTCGTACATACTGGGCGGTAGATGTAAACCTACCCACTTACTGAACTGCAACTGCAACTTGGCTGAAACATCGGGAGAAATATGTCTCTAAGGTAAATCGCGTAAAGACCCGTTAAAATTATAAAAAAATATTATGAATGTGAGCGAAAGTTTAAATGTGAATAATTATGAAAAAAAAGTGGACTTTATATATGCAACTTATGCAGTTTATTTTTTGCGGTTTTCCGCAAAAAATGTAACTCCCATATTATACCCGAAGTGTTTCGGCTATAATGCCGCGAGAAAATCATCAAATACTGCTACATCTGGAATTTGATGATAACCTCATTAACTCATAAGAAAGATTATATTACGTCAGACTTGGCTGAATGGGCTAGAACCTTTGCCTTCCCTATCATCCATCGGGGAAAGAAAACATAAACAAACAACTCTATGAAACATAAGCCTAAACTTAATTCTATTGTCTAAACTTCTAAGCCTTTTTCGCTTTACGAGACGCTTGCAATTTTTACAAGTAATACCTCGCCATTGCTATTTCGTTCAAAAAGTTACATTTTAATTGCCTGTTAAGTTATCTGGCTCATTACCTATGAAAAGTATTTAACATACAATAAATTTAAACCCGTCGTAAACAGCATTGTACCGAGATTCATGTAAAAGCCTCCAACCACATTAAAATACGCTTCTTATTGCACCATTAACTTTTCACGCTTGTTGTTTACCCACGAAACTTGCGAGATTTGGATAAAACGAGTAAAAACTTCTCTACGAGTATAAGATTAAAGTCTAAAAAAACAATCTATATCAACACGACTGTTTCCCTTGGTCAGAAACCACGCTTATATAGAAGCGGATTTACATTTAGCCAACTTCACTATAGGCCAATCATGACAAGTGGCAAGCTCGGCGATGTCTCCAGCGTACCAAACTCGAGAAATATCACAAATTAATTAAATATTAATTAAATTTTAATAATTTAAATTAATAAATATGATTGTGTCCCGACCAGGAATCGAACCCGGTACATCAAGTTGGCTAGTAGTTTTCATTAATCACAGTTTCTTTTAAATAATAAAATATAATATATTATTTTACTTTATGCTCAAAAACGTCTGTCAAACAGACTCAGGTGTTCAGCACACTAAATTATATGTCTAAAAAGGTACGTAATCCAGAATAATCTTCGCAGTCTAACATCCACGAAGATTACGCTCCAGAGGCCAATTAGAGAACCTACCCTGTACGTGCTCCGCCTTGGCATTTTTACTAATTTTAATTAACTATATAGCTTTATTTTGTTTCCATCTACTTTATCACAGGTTCTTAATAAAACATTTAATAAAGTAGATAAAATGAAATGAAATGGAAATATTTATTTGTATGAAATATGCTATCAAAATACAGGTGGTTGGTAAGTTTTGGCTCGACACATTTCGCCATTTCTGGCATACAAAATTAAAGTTTAAAAACTACACTTATATCTAACGTAAATATTACACAAAAAATAATAATAAAGAAATAAGACACAAAAAATATGTTGCTCTTACTCGTATATGAGCTTGACGCAGTTTAGATAGTCCTTGGTCGCGTAAAAACATTTCTGGACCAGTAAACATTTGACCCTAATTTTAAATAATTTCATAGGTAGTTCCCTAATATCCAGTGATAGTTTATTAAATAATTTAATGAAAGTAAGGCAGCAACTTCTGATGGCGTAACATAAAACAAAATAAGTTAATATTTCGTCCGTACAGTTCCGTTCTTATTTGACACCAACAAAAGTGAGACAAAACACTGCGATACAAGGAGTAATGCAACTGTATTTCTGACTTATTTATTTCAGGTTTACGTAAACACCGAATAAAGAAGAAAACCGTATTTAATGTGCGATAACTCATCATTATCATCATCATCAGCCTGTATCTCTCCACTGCTGGATATAGGCCTCCCCCAAGGCTCGCCATTTTACACGATCTTCTGCCACTCGTCCCACACTGCGTCTTCCAGTACGTGGTCTCCACTGCAGGACCCGTTTACTCCATCGTTCATCGCTTCTGCGACAGACGTGTCCAGCGCATTGCCACTTTAGCTCGCTAATTTTGAAAGCTATGTCGGTAACTTTGGTTCTTTGACGGATGTCAACGTTTCTGACTTTATCCTTCAGAGAAATCCCGAGCATAGCTCTCTCCATAGCTCGCTGAGCGACCTTGAATTTATGTATCAGACCCACCGTCAGCGTCCACGTCTCTGCTCCATACGACATTACTGGAAGAACACACTGGTTGAAAACTTTTGTCTTTAAACACTGTGGTATGTTTGATAGGAAGATGTGTCGCAACTTCCCGAATGCTGCCCATCCTAGCTGAATGCGTCTGTCGGCTTCTTTACTGAAGTTAGCTATTCCTAATTGGATGGTCTGTTCAAGGTAGACGTATTTTTGTACAACTTCGATAGTGGCATTTCCCACGTTGATTGGTCTCGGTATGGTATGGCCGTTGAACATGATTTTTGTCTTGTCCAAGTTCATACCGAGACCAACCCGCTGAGATGCCACATTTAACTACTAACTGTAATTAGGATAAGGTAATAATTGGTTTACACGAAGTGTTGCCAGTCTTCTTAAAAAAACGGAATTATCAAATTTTACAACAGAAGTTTATTATATTAATAAAATCTTATAATAATATACGTTTATTCAAAGCAACTAGGCTCACTTGTTAGTTACAAAATCATTACAACTAATGTTAGTATAAAAATGGAAATAAAAGTAAAAAAAATATTATAATATTAAAACAATATGACCGTGCAGTAACCACTCCGTCCTCCACCAATCTGACAGGATGCACCTCACTCCCGCCAGACCAGCAGCCGCACGAAGCAGCCAATGCACGGCCAACCACATCTTGCGAGATGCTTATGGGTATAATAATAAAAATATAAGGATACTAGAAGAAAAATTATGTTTTTTTTTTAAATTGGTATCTGAGTAGGTACCTATTTTAAAAATAGTGTATTAGGGTTATTAAACTAAATGTTTGAAACATTAAAAGTAGCAATTAATTGTAGTTATTATTATGTCGTGCGCTGTATACCTAATTGAGATTGAACTTTTGTTTTCATGTTGGTGTGAATTAATTTCTTTAGACATGAGTGTAACCTTCGCATGGTCATTTCAACCCTTTGATGTAAGTGTTTGATGGATATAGCAAGACGAAGGTAGTGTATAAACCGGTCTGAAGGCTTATTTTAATACACAAAGGACCGTGGGAGGATTTTATACTGACTCCGTCCCAACATCCAACAGATTTAAAACACGTGTCATTATTATTATTATTGAATTACCAATTGAACAAAATAAGTGTGCAAAGGCGAAGATTGATGCCTGCAAGGCATTTTCTAATATCTAACCTTTGGGTGAGTGTGAGATTAAGGGTAGTGCCGATATTAAGTTTAACAATATCTAATATACTACACACACTACATACTAATAGATACTTACACTGTTACATAAATTACACATATACTTATAAATAAACACATAGAGGTTGTATTATTATATATATTAATTTTTTAGATTGTAAGCGGACATGTAATTTATCAATTTATTTGACATTAATATTATACTTGTGTAGTTGTAAGCTGACACGGCTTTTACAGCCGCGAATTAATATTTATGGACATAAATATCATTATTTTTAGATTGTAAGCTGACATGGCCTTTTTACAGCCACGAATTTAATATTAAGTATCTAGCTATAAGTAAAAACAAATTCCTCGTTTATGGCAACAATGTTTTAGTTATAATTATTGTATTGATGTTAGGTTCGGTCCAGCCATGGTTAATGGTAATATTTTTTATTTGTTTTTTTTTTATTTTTTTTTATTGGCTTGTATATATTGACAATATCTGAGTGTTACGTGCTAACCATACGGAAATAAATTATTTTGATTTGATTTGATTTGATACATAGATATTATGCCAAATATATATTGTTAGCCTGATGACGACTCCTATTTGTCTAGAAATAGAGCAGTGACCAAGAGCTTATAAACGTGGACAGTCGTGAGCCTGAGCCTTGGGGGAGGCCTATATCCAGCAGTGGAGAGACACAGGCTGATGATGATGATGACGGCTTTCTTTAAATACTGGAGTCTGCTAAGCCGCTTGTCTTCTGTTAACAGCTTACTCATTGAACAACTTTGCTGCTTAGTCTTCCACTAGCAGGAGTAGAATCATTCAAAAAAATTAAAATAATCATTACAGCACCTATAACATAGCGTCCTTGACCTCCACTGTTGGAGATGGGACTTCCAGGACATATATCTGGATAATTAGGCTTACACTCGCCACGCTGGCCAGACGGGTTGGCAAGGCTATGAAGTAAATTTTTAATGACAATTTATTAACGATTACACAAGTTGTTATTAGTGGAACCGGGACCGACGGCTTAACGTGCTCTTCGAGGCACGGGGACGGTGATGTTTTAATCTATGACAAATGTACGTAAGAAAAGTGTATTTCTCATTGGTATATGCTGGATGAGTACTAAGAAACGCGTCCTAACAACCGAGCCAACACCGCGTCAATTAAAATAATAACGTGTCACAAATGACTGTAATAGGTTTACGTGTAATATTTTAACTTTGAATAATAAAACCTAGGTACATCTATTTTTTTATATGAAGCGACAACCGTCTGACCCCCATAACTTTCAAAGGGGAATCTAAGGTTAGCTTTGGGTTAATGACCTGCTATGTAGAAGTTGTGAAATAGGCCTAAGGCTTAGCTTAATGACTTTCATCTAGTGTTCGACTTACCGCTACTGTCGATCGCTTTGGATATTATCTATCCACTATCGATCATAAAGCGCACCCTGAACTCACGAAATATTAAATTATTTAAGGTACTTTATTCGAGCATTGAGTTATTTCATGTTTTATCGACGATCGGTAACAGACCAGGTAGACAGACAATAGGGTAGTCCAGGCCCTGATGGTTAATGAGCCTGGGTTGGGGATAGGGATATTTCCATGTTTTTTTCGACAGAATCTCAACGGACGCACTTTTGGTGCTGAGCGCCGGTATATGTATAACTACGGGATCGACTACTTAAGCTCACCTCCAGAAGTAGTTTACCGTTCTAGGAAGCGTTCTATCGTTGAAATGAAATGAAATGAAATGAAATGAAATGAAATGAAATGAAATATTTTATTTGCTAAAAAACACGTGGTTACAGATTCGAGTATGGTCTCAGTTTTATAGACAACTCACATGTTTCGCCAGTGCGGCATGCAAAACTTTATACAACTATTATAAAAATTAAATTACAAAATTAGAAACATTGGCACAGTCTTATAAATCATAAATAATAATTATTGGTCCAATAGGTTTCAATGTCAAATATAATTCATTAAATAATTATTCTAGATGTCAATTGTATTGCGTTATTAATAGTCAGGTACATAATTTTCTTTTCTACCATTTAGGAAGTCATTTACGGAGTAATAACACCGTTCATTTAACCACTTTCGGAGTATTTTTTTAAACCGTCGAATTTGTAGCTGTTTAATATTTTCCGGAATGTGATTGTAGACTTTTATTGCCATGCTATATGAATTATTTTGGTATACTCTACTTTTCGGAATGGTCAGTTGAATCAGCCTATCTACATTCCGTGTAGTTCTTGGCATTAGTTCTTTAGCTGTGTTAAAGTAGGAAAAGTGAGCTTTAACAAACACGGCTATTTCATATATGTACATGCAGGGAAGAGTAAGAATTTTTAATTTAATAAATATTGGCTTACATGAGTCAAAGGGAGACACACCACATAAGGCCCTAATACACTTCTTCTGTGTTATAAAGACTCTGTTTATGTCCACCGAGTTTCCCCAAAGTATTAGGCCGTACCTAAGGACTGAGCATGCATATCCGTAATATGCCGACATAGCTATTTGCAAAGTTGAAGTTTTTCTAATTTTGCGAAGGGCAAACACATATCTGTTTAACCGATTACAAACGCTATCAACATGAAGTTTCCAGTTGCAATGTGAATCTACTATGAGTCCAAGAAATTTTAAATTATTGGTGTCTTCTATTTTCGTTCCTAAGTAGTTTATGTTTAAATCCTGTTTGATTCCACCATTGTTGAAAAATTGAACATATTTTGTTTTAGATAAGTTAGCTTTAAGGTTATTTTTATCCAACCAATTCATTACAGTACTAATGGTTTGATTCACTTGATTTTCATGTTCTGGGACATTATCAGAGTCTACTAAAATTGATATATCATCCGCAAAAAGTACACACTGATGCTTTATAAAATCTGGCAAATCATTTATATAGAGTAGGAATAGAAGGGGACCTAACACGCTTCCTTGTGGTATTCCGCATTTATTTATCACAAAATTTGATCTATATGTTGTACTTATTAATTTACTATTCAATTTACTTATTTCTACACATTGATACCTCTGTTTTAGGTAGCTCTGTATCCAGTTACCCGTAGGTCCTCTGAGTCCATAACGTTCTATCTTATCAATTAGTGTATTGTGGTTTACAAAATCG
Organism: Tinea semifulvella; assembly: GCA_910589645.1. NCBI lineage: Eukaryota > Metazoa > Arthropoda > Insecta > Lepidoptera > Tineidae > Tinea > Tinea semifulvella. The sequence goes on from OU342586.1 coordinate 12,595,684, forward strand.
AAGGCCTTCGTCATGTCAAAAAACAACGACGTTGCAGGTCTTCTGGCATTCATATTCTCAGTGGCTTTTTTAATTAATAAGTAAACTGCCAGCGCTGTTGATTTGCCCTTTTGAAAGCCCATTTGTTCATTTTTTAAGATATTATATTTGTTAAGATAGTCAACTAAGCGGGTATAAATGGCTCTTTCAAATACCTTAGAAAATACTGGTACCAACGTAATCGGTCGATAATTATTTAAGTCCATCTTACAGCCTTTTTTGTGCATGGGCCGTACTATGGATAACTTTAGTTTATCTGGAAATGTTTCTGATTCAAACGATAGATTTATTAAAAATGTAATTATAGGAACTATTTCATTAGCTGTAGCTTTAAGTATTTTTGTAGCTATACCATCATAGCCCACTGCATTTGTGTTTTTTAGGGTATTTATGATTTGTCTAACTTCATCCTCACCACATGGTGTAAGATACATACTGTTATTAATGCTTTTAATTTTACTCATGTTGTTGTGATTACTTATTTTATTTTGTCTATTGTAGCTTGTGAAAAAAATATTAAACTCATTCGCAATGTCAAGAGGCCTAGATACCAACTTATTGTTTATATTTAGTTCCTTAATTGTATGTGTCATGTCATTTCTCCTATCATTGTTTTCCTTTATAATATCCCACACTGCTTTACATTTGTTCTTTGAGTTTTGAAGGTATTTTTTATTTGTATTTTGTTGAGATGTAACTATAATCCTTTTTAGTATTTGGGAGTATTTTTTATATTTATTTTTGTTTTCCGAAGTTTTATTTCTATAGTAACTTGACCTGAGTTTCCTTTTAAATTGACAGCTAGTTCTAAGTCCTTTAGTAATCCATTTTGGGCTATTGTAATTACTTTTCACTTTAATTTTAATTTTTGGAAAACATAGCTCATATAGTAGTGTAAATATTTCACTAAATATATTATATGCATCGTTTATATTTGTACACTCAGCAACCTTTTGAAAAATAATTGCCCCGAGATGTTTCCTAAATTTATCAATATTTTCATTACAGAAGTCTCTTTTCCAGACATACCAGTGCGTTAAACATACAAATTTCTCTTTCACTGGGAATGTAAGAAGTTGCGCTGTTTCATGGTCTGATAAATGTAATATTAAATTTTCCCCTTTTGCATTGTTTAGGTCGCTAATAATGTGGTCAATGCATGATTTTATTCTAGTAGGCTGTGTAATGTGTAGTTTCAAATTATAATTTTCTAGTAGTTCCACAAATAGTCGCGATTTCTGTGGATCAAGTGTATTAATATTCATATCGCCAATTAATATTGTATTTTTATTTTTACACCTAGACCGTTGTGGGGCCGTGCGCAAGATGGAGCGATATTCTGGAGACACTTAAAGTGTCCGTTGTCGGCCCAATAGAACATACGTGCAGACAGGCCAACGATAAACTCTTCAATAGTAGGTATCTCCATATTTCGAGCTATGACAGAATTACCCATGAACCACGGCGCTCTGTTCTGCTGATTTTTGATCTTGTCTCGGTTGGGCCTTGCCACAAAATGATTTCAGACTGGCGCATAGTATAGTTAAGATAGGAACAGATAAACATGTTGTAGATCTGGACCTTCAACCTGAGCTGCAAGCTGGAATTTAAGTAGTAGTTAGTATTTTATGCAAATAATCGGTTGGTTGTAAACTGGTCGTTATGCGAGTCAATAGCCGTATGGTCACAGGTGATCTAATCAGGACGTCATATGTTTCCCGTCCCTGGGTTCTAGGTAACACCATTGCTAAATTGTATCAAATCGGTTCTGTAGTTTGGTCGTGAAGGCGAGACAAACAGCCATATAGAGACATACCTAAGAGTAATTCATTTAAACAAAAATCGAAATTGTTTTTATTTTGATAAAGACGAAGAAGACACACCGCATATTTTTTGTGATGTATCGGACTTTAATAAAGGGGATAATGCGATTATGCATATATACCTAGATATACGTATAAATCTGGATGTGCACAGTTTCAATAATTTATGAAAGTAGGCGTTAGTGTAATTGTCAGATATTAATTCCGTAGCGAAGTGTGGTCGTATGTCGTACTTTAAGAGTAGGCCTCCAGGATTTGGCTAAAGAATGACTTGCTCAGAAGCGTCAAAGCTGAATAACGATTGATGTCTACGTTAAGTGGTACAATGTCGAAGCTTGTTTTGATCACTGATCCCTTAGTCGAATCAAATTAGAGTATTATAGTTATTCTGAATTGTTTTTTTAATTATAAAAAAACTTTATTGCACAATGTACGAGTATAAGGAGCGGAATTAATACCGCTACACATTATCTGAGCCAAACTTTAGGAGAGTGTGGATAGTTTAATTTGTAAGGTAGGTACAATAGACAAAATAAATTAAAGATATTGAAATAATTTGCATTTAAGTAAAAGAAAAAGCGGTTCACATTTAGCCAAATTTACTATAGGCCTGTCATGACACGTGGCAAGCTTATCGATGTTTTTAGCGTACCCAACTCGAGAAATGTTACAATTATTTTGTCCCGACCAACGATCCCAGTACCTCCGAGTCTAAATCCACGAACTTAACCGCTAGACCACGGAGGCAGTATATATACTACAGACAAATACATACACTAAACACAATATATATATTTAATATTATTTTTTATTTAAAAACTTAATTTCACCATGTACAAAGGCTGACGTAATGCCGCTAGACATTCTCTGACAGCTAAACTTTTAGGACATTTAGACAGTGTAGATCAATTAAGTTATTCTTAACAGTATTAATACATACATAACAATATAACATACTAATACATATACAAATACATGAATACGCAATATATATATATATATATATATATATATATATATATATATATATATATATATATATATATATATATATATAAATAAACAATAAAATAAACCTACTTACATGATGAGGGAAGTGAAATATCATCATCATCATCAGCCTGTGTCTCTCCAATGCTGGATATAGGCCTCCTCCAAGACTAGCCACTTCACACGATCTCCTACCACCCTCATCCAACCCCCACCAGCGACCTTCTTCAGATCATCCGTCCATATAGGGTCGTCCCACTCTGCGTCTATAATATATACCTATACTACATACCATAAATTCTAATATATACATTATTCAGAACTATTAAAGTAATGTAAATAAACTATTATTTTAAACAGTAAAACAGGTACGTTCTAAAACTCATACGTCACCTTAAAGTTATAACAAACTTTTAGCAAATTTCACGAAAGTTTAAAGAAACAAAATATAACTATCGTAACTTTGCATAAACTTCCACCGTAAAAGCTTAAATTCGCCTGTTAATATCTAGCAAACTAAGTTACTTTGCGTGTTAAAAATTATCATATCCTTACATGTAAAATTGACGTATTGTCGAAGTACCCATTTTGATCTCAAATATCTGGCGTTTGGCTAGGAATTTCAATTTCAAATTTGTGTATTTGTGTTTTGAATTTAGTGATTTGTTTGTTTTCACGCTATTAGAAATTTTTTTGACATCAGTTAATTTACAATATGGATAATTTAAAATATCGCGTTATTTATGAATACGAGTTCAGAACAACGCTAGACCTCACACTTCACGACAGACGGTCGCTAATTTAAAGGAGCTGCGATTGGAATGACTCCTACACCCACCATACTCCCCAGACCTTGCTCCAACAGACTATCACTCTTTTCGATTTCATATTTATCAATTCCTTGAAAGGAAAAAAAATCTACATATAAAATGGCGAAATGGCGTTCATCGCTGCAGGAATTACTGTGTGAATTGGCTTCGATGGCTGCCTGGTGGTGCTCGGGATATGACTGTGGGGTGTGCGAACGGCCAATTCCATATTTTATTATCAATTTATGGTCCGTGCCACTCCATATCCTATGCACGGCTATATCCTGGAGTACTGCTGGGTGCCTGTCGGGACGCGTTGTGCTGCATATCTTAATTGTGCAAGTTGTGTCTGTTCTGTGCGATGAATAAACTTTTTTCCTTCTTTCTTTATAAACAACCTAAAACACACACACACATTTAGACAAACACATGCACCATAATTAATAATATTAATAATATTAAGTGTAGGAGTAAATGTAACATTATATTATTATATCTATTTAACTGAAATTAGGATTTAGTGTTTACTTTTTTAATGTTTTATGCAATCAATTTTACATTTTTAAATATGTATTTTTAACTTATGAATTTTACTACTTTTATTTTGTATCACTTGTCACAGTTTTTAATTTTATATGTGGAATCCTGTTAGTGGCCTAAAATTGTTAATTTGTAAGTACTTAATTCATTAAAGTTGAAACGTGTTGGATTCTCAATAAATAATAAAAAGAGTGCATATATAATAATGGTACGTACATACGAGTACTTCGATTGAATAAATATATAAGTTCTTTTTTTTTCGTTTGACTTTTTCTATATAAAACATAAATTTCATATGTATGGATCTAATTTAAACCTGTATTAGGTAGTAACAATGGACTTTATAGAGGTACGACTATTATTAAGTCAGCAGAAATTAATTCACCATAATTAGGCACATTGACTCGGTAACCGTAATGGAATAAGCCAACCTAAAACCACACCATACTAATTTATTCAGGGTGGTCAGTGGCAAACATTGCAGCGCTACCAACAGGCTGGAGCGGGATTAATCCTTTAATCTTATCCATCAGATATGTGATATAAAAATGAGTAAATAATAAGTATATCACTTCCGTGGTCTAGCGGTTAAGTCCGTGGAATTAGACGCGAAAGTACCGAGTTTGATTCCTGGTCAGAACACAATAATTTTAGTTTATACTTTAATAGTTTATCTTTATTTCTCGAGTTTGGTGCGCTAGAGACTGACGAGCTTGCCACTTGTCATAATAGACTTGACAACCCCGGAAGGGATACGGTCGTGATGATACTTTTACTTTATCACAACGTGTTACTATTTGTGGATATCACTGTTATCCCGCGCATGCCTCTGTCCACACCAAAGCGCAACATGAATGGATAATTGATGTAATGACAAATCGTCAGTTCAACGTTAGTTTTTAATATTTACGCCGATAAGATTAGTGTTTACCAATGCAATGCCTCATATCATTACTATAAAGGGATGCTGGTTGAGAGAAAATATTCCAACTCTTGATCATCAAGAAAGGAATACGGATGAATTATTGGTTTGGGTCGTTTTCAAATATTACCCATTCAGCCATAGGAAGAAATACTGCCAGCACCTTGTAGTTTCGTGATAGTTTATTTATTTTATTCAAAGTAAGGTACAAATAACAGCTAACAAACAAAACAATTATTGAAATCATAGACAAACAATCCTGTCGGCTTTGCTAACCTAAAAAAATGTACACAACATTGAATAATACAAAAAATGGTGATAATATAGAATAAAAGTTAATAGCAAGAAAATATATAAAACATGCAATTATAAGTAAAACCTATAAAAACTAAAAATAATAACTAATAAGAATATAAAAGGAAAACATAATAATAACAAAAGGGATAAAAGATGAAACAAAATAACTTTTCCTTCCTAACCCATTCCACAATTTATTATGCATACCTACCGACAATCAATTTAGTGAGGTTAATTTTAAATGAGTGTTTTTTCATATTAAATATGTCTCAGGATCTGATGCATAAAATTTATACATATAACAAGTTGATACATATAACATAAGTTAGCTTAACTGCTTTTAATTCGTGAATATCCAGTACAGAAACGCCTCTGGGATTCCAGTAGTGCCGACTTGTGGACTTATTTAAAGGGTTGTTAAGATCGTTTAACGCTTCTTTTTCATTGTTTTCGAGAATGTTTTTCAATGTTTTTGAGACTCACTCATAAACTTCTATTGTAAAAAAATATAAACACGCGTTAATAAGAAGAACTCAGGCTTAGCCGCTTCACGAGCTAATCACATTAGCGTTTTAGCTATACATTGTAGCTGATAATAGTCCACCTAACAATAGCCTTAATTTACATCGATCGTCTAAGGTCTGGGACACACCGGGTGCGTACTTTTGCGCACACTTATGCGGGTGCACGATTTATTTGTGGATTTATGGTAATATGGAGCTTTATGACAGACCATTAGTAACGAGTAGGCGGTTTGACGCTGTTTCAAACATTTAAATTCAGTACCATTTATCATACCATTTTTTATCTTACCATAGGTTTGTATAATATAAAAAATATTAGCAGGATAGATACTGCAGTGCACCCAGCGACTACATTAAATTCCATGCAACTTTCTCTCATCATAATATTGACTGAGTTTAGGGGTCTAAGTACTTCATATTTTGTTTTACACATATAATTGTTGCTGTACTGTTATTTGCTAAATTAATGTTTCATTCCAGTGTATTGTGTTTATGCTATTCAATAAAGGTTTTTTAATTTCATTTCATTACAGTAGGATCCCGGTGTCTCGTCTTCATCTGCATATACGAGACTGCATACAACGAGACGAATTGGCGCTGGTCTATTTAACTCTTAAATGCATAGTGTCTCAAAAATAATGAATAACATATCGAAACGTTGAAGTATATAAGTATATGTCTGGTAGTTCCTATGGCAGCACAACACAAAGTTATTTTTCCTAACTTTTCCCTACCTTACCAGTTTATTCTGGCCTGGGAGGGTCATTATTTAAGCTAAGATAGAATTTTAGCAACGCTGAAGACTATTTATACATTAGACTTACTACAGGGCTGGAGCTATGCAGTAATTTAATTTATTTATTTTAATTCTTTAATGCACTTAAAAATAGTATAGAGGCGAGCTATAATACCAGTAGGCATACTTTACCAGCTAACCTTGGGGATCGAGTAAGGTGATAGGCAGGATGAGAAAATAAGAAATTTTAGTGATACAGTTAATAAGTTACTTAACTAATTTTAATATACTACACATTATACCTACAAACATAAACCATACATACAATTATACATATAAGTACATCATATACATTATAACTTAAATAAATACACAATAGTAATCGCCAAAGTAAGCCCGATTTTTTTTAACTTCGGGAGTCATCGCGTGGACTCTATACTATTCATCTTAACTGAGAAATAATTTTATAATTTTATGTACTGAATGACTAGATTTTTATAAAAGTTTTTATGAAAAATCGTAAATGTTGGAGTGTACAAGCGAGAGGGATATATAGGATATGTGTGCAAGTCAAGATATCGCTATGTAAAGCCTACTTTCATACTTTCTATACAAGTAATCCGTGGATTAATTTTACATAGGTATCGATTAGCGCCCGACGTGTACAATACAATAATAGCTTAAGGATAGATAGATAGATAAATTCTTTATTGCACAAAAAAATAAAAAAACATTCCAATGTACATAGGCGAGCTTAATGTCTAGGCATTTTCTAACAGCTGTAGTGCATCGGCAATGTTTGCGCAGGCCCATAGGTAGGTACATCCGATTCTTTGTGATAAGACTCAAGACCACTGCATCATTGGTTAACAGAGTAAGGACAAGCACTCACAGTGCTGAGGACGATATCAGAGAGACATGATTCGCTGTACAATGGCTGCTGTTCTGGCCGGCGTCAGGTACTGTCAGATTGGTGGGGGACGGAGAGGCAATTGCACGGTGATATTGATTTTTATTTTATTTAATATTAATATTCACTTTTTTTACTTAAACATTAGCTGTAAGGATTTTGTAACTAACAAATGAGACTAGTTGCTTTTAATCAACGTATAATATTATTATACTGTAAAAACCCTCTAACCAGTATGGAGAAAGTAACTTAAATTATCCAGAAATATCTTTTGGAAGGTTAATGTTAAATAGTAGAGGTCTTGTTAAGGGGTGTAATGGTGAATAATAATGATCCAGTGTGTCCAGGCCTTTAGCCAGAGCCACAGCGTAAATTTTGCTGAGAGAAAAATAATAGGCACGCTGAACCGAGCGATAAAGGAAGATGTTTTTCTTGAATTTATAACAAAGTCGAATAAAGCCTTTATTACTTGATACTTGTTTCTTTCAAACTGTAAACGACTTATTACTTTTTCTGTGTTTTCTCACCATAACTCTTCCTTTTAACAGTATTTCTTACTATCTGTTTGTCCCGGTTCATTCCATTCAGCCTCTAGAACACAGCGTCCAAGACCTCCACTGCTGAAGATGGGTATTCCAGAACTGAAGAATTTGGCCTACACTCGCCACATTGGCCAGACGGCTTGGCGAGGATATGATGTCATTTTTTTATGACAATTTATTAACGGCTTAACGTGCTCTTCGAGGCACGGGCACGGTGGTATTATAAATGTATGACAAATGTACGTAAGAAAAGTGTATTTCTCATTGGTACATGCCGGGTGGGTTTGAACCGACCTTTGTAGGATTTAAGGTATGCGGTCTTACAACCGAGCCACCACCGTGCCTTGACCCGATTAAATATCATATAGCCTATATCCATTCCTGGGTAACAAGGAACTTCTCTCCCAATATGTTTTTAAAATGTAGTATAGGCTTTAAGATAACACACTAACTAACAGATAAATGGCTGTGGAATCACATGTGTTTCTTACATGATGACGTCGTATAGACTATGTCTCAGGGTTCTAAGGAATAATTCTGTCATTTTTCATCAAAATCGGTTCAGTAATACAAACGTGAATCAAAGTCAAATTGTAAATATATTTATTCACGTAGACCTAATACAGGCATTTGTGACACGTCATTAATTAAATTATTTTGCATGATTCTACTCCTTCTAGTGGAAGACTAAACCGAAGTGGTCCAAAGAGTAAGCTGAGCAACAATATATAAGTTAGCAGAGCGGTGGGGCTTAGTTGTTTGAGTGCTTTTAAATCCAAAAAAACGCTGTGGTTCAACCCCGGAACCAATGAGAAATACTTTTCTTAAGTACATTTGTCATAACACCACTTATTAACAACACCACTGTTCCCGTGTCTCGAAGAGCACATCGAGCCGTCAGTCCCGGTTCCACTATTACCAACTTGTGGAATCGTTAATAAATTGTCATTAAAATTTACATTAGCCCCTTGCTGTAATAATGAATGATGAAGTAACCAAGTGTAAAATACAAAATAAAAGAAATATCAGAATATGTTTTCCAATAACTTGATTCAGCATTTACATAATCTGTTTTATCATGTTCGCGATAAACCAGAAAATGCTGCTCTCGTGTTTGCATATGGTTGTGTTGAGCCAGCGGAATAAATTTGAGAATAAAATCAAAACGTCGCGTAGAGTCAGAAAAATCTCACTACTCTGTATTATCGTCAGTTAAACTATTTCAACGTTGATATATTTTACGATTGGCTTTTGAATTTCCTTAAATTGATTAAATAAGAACCAGGGGAATGCTACAAATGTTTTGTCACAATTTCGTATTAACAAATAATGGGTAAAAAAAATATACGTGTAGTTTAGTTTTTAATTTAATTTACTTGTATATTTAATTTAAAAAGAGGAGGCCTGCTTTGTAAACCAGCCTTGTATGTCGCAAGCCCGATACCATTCTTCTCCTTTCTCTTTCCCACACACGATAGAAGCACCCGTACAATCCATGGAATACTAAAAAAATTGTCGTATTCCTTTTATTTCTAAAAGATTTTATATGTTCTCTTCAAATTAATTATATAACTTTAAGGCTGTTTTGCACCAAAATGAAGGCTCTGTAATTGTAACGATTAAAGTTTAAAATGGAGTCAAATGAACCAGCTGATTGCTGACCTTCAAAATAAATCTTTACCTTTTCATAATTACATGTTCTAGAAGAATCCCAGATGTCCACTGCTTCATATTTCTGAAAGATTTGGCCTATAATTAACACGATGGCCAGAGGGTTAGATATAACATATCTTTAGTTAAATACCTTTTATTAGGTAGAGAAGAAGACAAAGAAGACAAATTTCTAAGCATTCCATGGATTCACCGTGCGGGTGCCGGGTCTATCGTGTGTGGGTAGGAGATGAGAAGAATGGTGTCTCGGGCTTGCGACCGAAAATAGGCTGGTTTAAGAAAAGGAGGCCTCCTTTTTTTTTATTGCGCGATAATACGCTCATCATTACAGCCCCTAGAACACAGCGTCCTAGATCTCCACTGCTGGATTTGGGCCTTCCAGAACATATATCTGGAGAATTTGGCCTACACTCGCCACGCTGGCCAGACGGCTTGGTAAGGAGATAATACGCTCACCATCCACCATTTCCTGATCATTTCTTCTGTGAGATCATGATATTTATTCGACATCATGTTGTGGTCTTTTGGAATATTTGATTCCCACGGAACGGTAAGTTCAATAAGGATAACTTTTTTCAAGTTCCGAGAAAACACTAAGATGTCTGGCCTATAGGCTGATACAGCTAGTTCATCTGGGATCCTATAATGGTGTTCAAATGTATTTTATTATTTGTATTGTTTTGTGAGTCACAAACATATGTATATTTTTTTCCTGTTTTTTTCGTCTTTAGGTATTTGTTATGAAGGTTGCCTTAACATTTAGGTAAAATAATAGACATAATAATCAGGGCCAAGCACCTTCAACGTATAACTGTGTCTGATAATTATAGAATAGTAGTTAAAACTGGATCCTCTTTGATAGAATATATAACTTACAAGACTGTCAAAGTATAAACAAATAAAGGCAAATTAAAGAGTTATATTAATAAAGGTATAAAAAGCAATTTTAGCTTAACAGTATCGCGGTGGTGGCTCGGTTGTAAGAATGCGTACCTTAAATCCTACAAAGGTCGGTTCAAACCCACCCGGCATGTACCAATGAGAAATACACTTTTCTTACGTACATTTGTCATAGATTTACAACACCACCGTTCCCGTGCCTCGGAGAGCACGTTAAGCCCTCGGTCCCGGTTCCACTAATACCAACTTGTGGAATCGTTAATAGAATGTCATAAAAAAAATTGACATATCCTCGCCAAGCCGTCTGGCCAGCGTGGCGAGTGTAGGCTAAATTCTCCAGTTCTGGAAGGCCCATCTCCAGCAGTGGAGGTCTAGAACGCTGTGTTCTAGGGGCTGTAATGAAATGAAATGAATGAGTATCTAATTATCAGCCAGTTGCTCGAACGTATTTTTACCGAATAACGAACGTATTAAATAATAATAATTATTATTATTCCTTAAGTAATAATTAACTAGGTTTTGCAAGAAATGCGTTTCAAGTGCATATCTTAGAAAATTGGTACTTAAGAAATATTTAAGAAGTGAACTGTCATTTACACAAATGTCTGGGAAGTTATCAATTTTGCGTTTTACAAAGCAATAATAAATATGTGTATTATTTACTAAATAAACTTAAGTATTGTGAAATTTGTTCGTGAAACTCGATTTGAATTGAGAAAAACTTAAAGATAATGATTAATTAGCTAGGAAATAATTAGGTAGAGCTTCGAGTAACCGGCTGAATGTCGGCAACATTATCGTTTCAGGTTTGCACGTTGTCATTATTTTTGTCAGCTCTATTAGGTGCTGTTCCAACACAGTCTTAAACAGCCACTGAAAAAGCGTACACCTAGTATTAACTGAGGTATTGTAATAAGACTCAGTGGTACAATTAATCAGTACTTTATTATAGATAGACCGTGCTTATGACCTATATTTTTTCACTTTAATGTTCTAAATCACCGAATATCCCTTTTGACGCACAGCCAATCTGTCATTCCTGAAGTATAGAGGTCGCTTATTCATCAGTGGTCGCCAACACTAGATAACTTGGCCTTCTTAGACTTGTACTTATGTGTTAGGTCTATGGTTAAAAGCGAATTTAATGTAGAAAAATGGTAATACAGAAAGCTGCTTGCGTCACGGCTGCATTACTATTTATGAACCTTGCAAAGTGCAAATAGAGTATTCTATTTATACCACAGAACTTGAAAAATACTATAAATTCTATTTATTTACGTTTTCTTGTCACTTTTTCTAACAATTATAGTACAAATACATATATGACACATACGAGTATATAGGGGCGTAGCAAATAATAACATAACTATTTAGTCTTTTAAAGAACACAAATTGATTATTCTTGATACCGTAGTAAGATGAGCTTACAACAGTGTGCTTAGTGTAACATGCAAGTTTCGGAAAACGTAACTGCTGTAGTTACGTTTTTTTATTTTACATTGCGTGTTATTGCAAGTTTGGCTATAATAACAGGCAATGAACATCGAAAATTCAGTAAAAAAACTCTACTACTATAGTTGCGTTTACGAAATTTCACTGTCACACTAGGCATACAGATCAGTGCACGCTAAAATTGTTAAAACCTTCCCTTGTATTTTAGACTCAAATGACAAATTGACAAAATTATGTAAGTAAATATAGTTATAGACTACTGCCCCTGTGGTCTGCGGTTAAGTCCGTGGATTTAGATGCGGAGGTGACGGGTTCGAGTCCTGGTCGGGGCACAATAATTTATTTAATTTATATGTTGTATTTCTTGAGTTTGGTACACTAGAGACATGACATGAGCTTGCCACTTGTTAATTGTTGACTTGGCTAAATGTGAATCCGCTTTATAAAAAAAAGCGTGATGTTTGACCACTTCAAAAGGGATACGCTTGTGATGATACTATACTTTTTATATATAGTTACGTATGCTAAGCACACTCCGCGGTTATCTATCCGCGGCGATTATTGTATATATACACGGTTTATAGACCTAAGCCTAAACATGTCCACAGAAAAATAAATAATAATTTTGTTTTCCAGTGAATTGATATTCCTAGAACCAACATCGCAAACCAGATATAATAATTAAATAATGTATCCATCGTGTATGGGTAAGAGATGAGAAGAATGGTGTCTCGGGCTTGCGGCCGACAATAGGCTGGTTTAAAAAAGTCCTCCCTTTTTTTATTTTATAGCGCGATAATACGCTCAACATCCACCATCCTACTCCTTTCCCTACCCAACCAAATGTATGATTCCGTTATAGCCGTCTTGAAAGCTCTTTCCATAAATGTATTGACGACAGACCTGCTTAGGCCCAATTCTTTCAGTAAGTGGTGCAAAGATTTTGCTGGAACTCCTCTCGCACCAACTTCCACTGCGTAAAGCTGAGTCTTGAAGCCGTTCCTGATCATTTCTTCTGTAAGATCATAATATTTATTCGACTTCATGATGTGGTCTTTTGGAATAACTGTATAAATTAAGTATTAAACAGAATTAAGTAAATAATTAAATGCATAATAATATAAATACTTTATTTAAAATATTGCAAAAAACATCCATTCATATTTTAATGTTATTTTCATATTTTTTATGGACAAGTAAACAAGAGACAGTATCAGTTTTGGAAATAATTAATATTGGTGACACTTCTAGTTTCTTATGTGTTCTGTGATTTTATGTAAGCATTTTTGAGTTCCCTTGCGATTTGAACAAAGGCATTCACGCCCAGGTTTAACACGAAATCTATCGTGCTCATGTACGTTTTTCGTTCTCGACACGTTAAACATATAACGAGTACTATTCATAGAAATTTGCTACCTAAAATATTTATTCCCTCAATAAAAATACACAGAATTGTTTAAATAATGACATAATTTTTTTTATTACTTAATTTAATAGCGGTCTGATGGTGGTATCCATCGTTCTTGCCGATAAACCCAGTAAAGTTTGCACACATATCGGGATCAGGCTTGAATTACCGACATGTCCAGTGAAGCCAGCATAGTGTTAGCGACTGATGTCAGTCGTGAGTGTCTGATAACCTAACCTAACATTCATAGACCTCGCGCGCCACTTACTATCACGTGAGCTTGCGCATATCGCATATCACATATAGAACTAGTGTAAAAAAAAAAACTTAGATACAAAATACATTACAGTCCCACCACGTTTATAAGTTCTCACTCACCACGACAACTGAGCTGGATGGCGAGATCCTAGGTATATCAGGTTTACGCGGCTCTACGGTTAGTTTTACACGGCGTTTTCATTCGATTCAGAAAGGTCCAATCATGGGTGAGTATCAAAACACTAGATGTAGTAAAAGGATGGGAACGAGACGAGAACCACTACTAAGCGCCACATTAGTAGAATATTGAAATTGCAAATTAGTACCAAAATATACAACTAGATGGCGCTAGGCGTTAACAAGGATTATTATCTACAGAAGTATTATAATTTTATAGAAGTAAAGTATCATCACGACCGTTTCCCTTTCGGGGTGGTCAGAAACCACGCTTATAAATATGCGGATTCGCATCATGACAAGTGGCAAGCTCGTCTTTTCAAAATTAAATATTAATTAAATGTATTTATATACATTAATAAATATTATTGTGTCCCGACCAGGAATCGAACCCGGTACCTCCGAGTCAAAATCCACGGAGGCAGTTATAATTTTATGTTGATTCAAATCATATCGTGGTATTGTATATTTAGCTTATCCTTGTATACGGTATTTGTAATTAATACTGTCGACTAAAACATGAACCGAAATCCTTGAGACTTCAGAAATAAATTACTTGTCAATGGCAAAATATTCCTTCATTTATTTATTCATAGTCACCTAAATTATAAGGTTCTTGGAGGGATATCTCCGGATGGTACGTCTTGTGAAATTGTCATGTCCTTTATTTATACGAACTTTGACTCCGACTCGACGATAAAACTTAACAACATAATAAAATATATTATTTGAATAAAAAGTGTTTTATGTTGATAATACATTACGCTGGAATGTAATATCGCGGGAGTTTCACTTACATTTACAAGTACACGTGTATTGCGACTTTGTAGTGGTATTATTCAATACATTAGGCGTACTAACATTGTAAAGTTCTTAATATAATTAATTTTAGTTCAAATAATTAAGTCATTTAATAAGATTAAATTTAATTTAATTAAAACGGCACTTAATCTAGAACACGTAACTGAATTATTGAGAGTGCAGAAGAAATGAGGTCTTTGCGTCGGATATGCGGCGTAACTTTGATGGACCGTATACGTAATAACGAAATACACAAAAGGGTAGGTATAAAAGAAAGCATAGGTACAAAAATTAGGAAAGGCATGCTATCGGAGCACTGTACGGGCATGTTAAAAGGATGAGCGAAAAGAGATTGACGAACCAGATATATATAATGCGAAAGTTGTGGGTAAAAAAGGCTCTGGCAGACCAAGACTTGCATATCACGATCAAATAAATAAAACATTAGCTGAAGGTGAATTAAAAAGCCATCGAAACAAAAGGGCATGTATGAAGAGAGATTAATGTCGAAAAAGCGAAAGACCGTCTTGATCGTGACAAGTGGCGCTCAATTGTCTCTGCCTACCCCACGAGGGATTTGGCGTGAAGATATGTATGTATGTATGTGACTGAATTCACATACTCGAGCCCTATTTATTCTGTTACTTAAGCGCCAACGTTGTATATTGGAATCCCTTAAATAACGAAACATTCAATGTAAAACGCTATTAAAATTGATATTCTCTATAAACGTTTCCACTATAGACGACAGCAAAATAACGTTACGATGCGTTCATTTAAAAAAAAACTATTAATAATTTCTTTTAGTATTTGCCATTTTCGATTTATTACCTAATGTGTGTTATTAAACTATGTTTAATGTAAATATACGAGTATTATCTTAGTTTAATTAATTTAAATGTTGTTAACTTTATTATAAAATCGCGGCGGATTATTTGAATGAGGTGATAGGGAAGGCAAAGGGTGTAGCCCATACAGCCAAGCCTGACTTATTAAGGCTCTCTTTTTTTTTGAGTTAATGAAGTTATCATCAAATTCCAGATGCTACAGAATTTGATGCTTTTCTTGGAGTTACTCGCGGCATTATAGCCCAAACACGTCGGGTATAATACTTATGGGAGTTTACAGCGCGGGAAAACCGCAAAAATAAACTGCAACGTGTGCCCCATATTCAAAGCCCAATTTATCATTTTCCATAACTATTTACATTGTTTACAACAAGATTATTAAACAAAACACCACAACTTTTGACCAACAATATCCACAGTAAATTAATTTGCAAAACAAAAAATTGTAGTTGACATGTCTGCGCAAAATGGCGCGAAAGACTCTTTTTTTGTTTTTTTTTTAATACTGTTTTTGCACTACATGTTAATTCCGATAGGTCTCTATGGTTATAAATAAAAATATACAAATATTAAAGCGCCTATATACTCACTCGTACCTACCTAATTTCATGCAAACAATACATTCTCCCTTTTGAAACCCGAGTATTATTTATTTACTTTCTACAATGTCATTAGATATCAGAAAAAAGGCACGCAACCGATATTTTATTAGCATGTGGAATTTTATTGTATTAGGTTCTTCGGTATTTTATTGGTAAACAATCAAATATTTTTTTTGTTTTTTTACCTTAAATGCTACTTACTTATATTATTATTTAAGGTTATTTTGTAAAGACGGCTGTTATTTACTACTTGTGTCTTTATTTATGTAAAAAAATAAAGTATCATCACGACCGAATCCCTTTTGGGGTGGTCAGAAACTACGCTTATTTGAAAGAATCGGATTCTCATTTAGCCAAATTTACTGCCCATCATGACAAGTGGCAAGCTCGTCGATGTTTCTAGCGTACCAAACTCGAGAACTATCCCAAATAAAATATTGTTATGTGTTGGTCAAAACAAAATTACAAAAAAATAAAAATCTCAATTACTATAACTACCAACCTATTAAAGTTATTATATGTATATTATATTACACTATTCAAATATGTTACATGTTACTCTAAACCAGGACCTTAATCTGCCTTCAGTTAATATCACTTTAACATCACATTATTCAGAAATATTACTACTGGCTAATTAAATCTGTCCTTTATGACTATCACAACAAAAGTGACTAAACCAAATACATTGACGAAATACGCAAAAGGATAGGTATAAAAAATCATAGGGATATAAATAAGGAAAGGCAAGCTCAGATAGTTCGGATATGTTGAAAAGATGAGTGAAGAGAGATTAAGGAACCAGATATATAATGCGAAAGTTATAGGTAGAAGAGGCCCTGACATCACGTCAGATGGTCAGATCGTCATAGTGTGAACGGAGCAGTTTATCATCATCATCATCAGCCTGTATCTCTCCACTGCTGGATGTAGGCCTCCCCTAAGGCTCGCCACTTAACGCGATCTTTCGCTACCCTCATCCAACCCCCACCAGCGAACTTCCTTAGGTCATCTGTCCATCTGGCGGGGGGTCGTCCCACTCTGCGTCTTCCTGTACGTGGTCTCCACTCTAGAACCCGTTTACCCCATCGATCGTCGGTTCTGCGGCAGATGTGTGGCCCATTGCCACTCCAGCTTGCTAATTTTAAAAGCTATGTCAGTAACTTTCGTTCTTGTGTAATTATTTAATATTTTTCGTATTAATCATGCCAAAGTCATTTAGAAACAGTGCAAAAGAGATGGAAAAGGGCTGAGAACATCTTACGGTGAACGGTCTGTAGTTTATTGTTCTCTGTTTTAGTTGAAAAACGCTTCTATTATCGTAGAACAGAAAATGTTCCGCCTTTACAACTGTCACCAATAGTATGCTCCATGAAAGCTGCAGTCCATGAGTAGTGGCGACAACTAAGCGTGCCACTAATGCTGAAATGACGACCACGACTACCCTCCTAAGAGTATAATGACTAGTGGATTGCCTTGGATTGTAGTCTTGTGTAAATGGTCCAATACAATGTTTTTTATTAATTTTATTTATTAGGGATCGCTGTATAAATGTCAACGAGCTCTTATCCATTCCGCTCTGACATATAAAACCCTTTTTTATACCAAAGTTCAGTCTCTGACTTTAATTAAGTCGACAATTGCGTCCCATTTTTTATAATGCTCTCAACCCACTTTTAACTGCTTATCCACCAGAGGTGTGGGAATTATCAATATCCACTTTACTGACTGCTTCCGTTGTTTAGTGGTTAAAACCGTAGCAATAGACGTGGAGATAATTTCAATTCCTAATCTGTAAGTACACTTTTTTAGTATATATTATGTATATAGTAATTTATTTGTGACATTTCTCGAGTAAGTTGCGATTATGATGTGCCTATGGTTAAGTTGGCTAAATCACAACCCGCTCAATAAAAGGTGTAATTTCTGACCATATTAGTACCCTGTAAGGAATTACGGCCGTGATTTTATAATAATAACGCATAACACTATAGATACATTAAAAAAACTTTCAATTATGAGGCAAATAAATAGTGTATGTGTGGGTTATTGTGTTAAATTACAATATCTCGTTTTTATTTTGCCTTTTTTACGTTACCTTGTGAGACTCATTAATTACCAATTAAAAATAATTATAATCAATAAAAATCCGGATGCATTACCAAGATGATGTGACTATGAGCTGATACAGCTTGTTCAGTATCCAAACCGTTTTGGCTCAGAAAATCTTGTCTCACTTATGGTGCGCAAACTTCTTGTCTAGTCGTTGTTATTCTAAGGCCTTGATAATATAGCTCTGGTAGAAAAACGCTACCGTGGCGAAGTATTAATACATACAAAAACGCGTGAAAGGTATATTTTGCGAGACTGTATTTGAAATGAGTCCGCTACGCATCCTCGTACAGCTCAGCTTCCTTGCCTATATCATCATTACAGCCCCTAGAACACAGCTTCCTAGACCTCCACTGTCGAAAATAGAAAGAAGATATAAGAACATACATACATATCATCACGCCAGATCCCTTGCGGGATAGGCAGAGACAATTGAGCACCACTTGACACGATCACGACATACCTCTTTTGCTTCGTCGACATTCATCAACCTCTTCATACATGCCCTTATGTTACGAAAGCTTTTTTACCTTCAGCCAGTGTTTTATTTATTTGATCGTAATATGTGAGTCTCGGTCTGCCAGGGCCTCCTTCACCCACAACTTTCGCATTATATATCTGGTTTGTCAATCTTTCTTCGCTAACCCTTTCAACATGCCCGAACCATAATAGCATGCCTTTCCTTATTTTTGTCCCTATGCTTTATTTTATACCCACCATTTTCCGTATTTCGACGTTACGTATGTGGTCCGCTAAAGTGACGCATATACAAGTAGCTGTAGAATTTCGTCTACACTCGCCACGCTCTGGCCAGATAGGTTGGCAAGGGCCTGATGTCAATTTCAATGACGCATTAATTAACTATTCCACAAATTGGTATTAGTGGTGAAGGGTTAACGTGCTCTCCGAGGCACGGGTCACGATGTTGGTAATGTATGATAAATGTACGTAAGAAAAGTATTTACTCGAACAGCGGGGTTGGAAAGCGTTCTTTCTTTTGCAATTGTCCGGTGGATAAAGTCTCAATTCTTTAAAGCCAACAAAATTTAATATCAACAATTATGGCCTCAATTTCATTTTTGGACATGTGCCTGCTTCATTTACATGTGACACGATAATTTATGTTTCCAACTTTGCTCGTTGCTAGCTTCAAATTGAGTAGACTTTTTTATTCCTAATTCAGATTAAAGTTGAGGATCATAACTTAATTGGCTTTTTAGTAGCTAAGTAGCGGTATAGTAACAGTCTCGCGAGATATTTGCCTATAACATTAATTTATAATTAGTATTATTTCTTCACAATAAAGTTGAATATCATAGCTTAGTTGGTAATTTAGTGGCTAACTAATGATAATCGTATTATATTATATTAGATTGGCTTCGTAGGTATGTATAACTTAAATACTATGCTTGATGATAACAAATCTGTGGGTATGATATTGAATTATATTTATGTGTTTATTATATGTAGGTATGTAATACTAATTACTAACATTTACAACCTTACTAGGTTACTACTATTGTTATTTATTATTATTCACTTTATTTTGCAATTCACACGAATCTAATCATTACCTAACTTACGAGTATACCTACTATTAACGTTAAAACTAAATTACTGTGTCGCTCTAGTATAATAAGCTCTTAATAAAATAAGATCGGTGATGGCCCAGTTGTAAGAACGTTTTCCGACAAAGACCAATGAGAAATAGACTTTTCTTACGTGTCATAGATTTACAATACCATTGTGCTTCCGAGCGCACGTTAAGCCGTCGGTACCGGTTCCACTAATACCAACTTGTGGAATCGTTAATAAATTGTTATCAGATCGTCGCCGACACGTCTGGACAGCAGTGTGTGGCCAAATTCTCTAGATATACAAGTAGGTATTTACTGGAACGTCCATCTCCAATAGTGGAGGTTTTGGACTCCGTATTCTAGGGTCTGTAATGATGATGATGAATAAAATAAAAAGTTAGTTGTGATGTAGCCACCTTGCCCTCAACTTGTTAAAAAAAAAGGTTTGGCATAAGACGCGTGCAATTGGACTCGTGACTGACTGTACAGATCAACTCTTTTGCAGGACCGCCTTCATTACTCTGAGTCAACTAGCTGTCTGCGGCAACTAAACAACAAAAATTAAGCATGTATAAGTACTATATGTTTGTAATTAATGTTAAATATAGTAATAAATAATTTCAATTATCATTTTTCTTCTGCTGCACCCGCTTATTACATATCTCAGTCACAAAGGTTAATTGGTAGAAAATGCATTTACGGCATTAAGCTCGCCTATGTACCTGCACTTGTTCTGGTTTTGTACAATAAATAATTTATTATTATTATTATTACGATACCTACTGGTAATATATTGTTCAATGTGTATTTAATATCAATAAATTATTGTTATTATTTTATTCTTACGGATTTTTTCCTTGTTACAGTGAGCGAGCGGTCGCAGATGCAGTAAGACGGGATGTCGCCTCGGTGTTGCGCGACTTTGAGTGGCTAATCACTCTCTTTACATGCCGACAACACTCTGCCGGCAGCAGGAAGGTAAGAACTTCAATCAACAAATTCAATCTTTGTTTCACGTAATGTTATTTATTTTACTATAAAATGAACATCAAACAAAAAATATAATCCTTTGTGAAAAATATAAATAAGAAATTCGTTTATTGAAGCAAAATTTTATCCAATCCAATTTCAAAGTAATGGAGTCTGCCGGCAGGTACGTTCTGGAATGGCCTGGAGTCGATCACTATCATAGACAAGAACTCCGGCCAATATCCCTTTGTTACGAGACTTTCGTGATCGTCAAGCTATTGGGTTTCGTAGTAATTTGGCACTCATACCTAAAGCAAAAAGTTATTAGCTTTATTTATATAGTGTTCTAATTGTATAAAAATACACTTATTTGTCATAACCGCATTACGTACACCATAATATTATTATCGATGTCTACATGTCCTCCTTCATGTATATTTATTATTTCATCATTATTTTCAGCCTGTTTCTCTCTACTGCTGAATATAGGCCTCCGTTAAGACTCTCCATTGCAACTGTTTTGCAACTCCTCAATCTCCTCCATCTTTAGGTTATCCATTCCTCTGGCGGAGGGTCGTCCCACTCCGCGGCGACCCGTACGTGGTCTCCACTCCAGAACCCGTTTGCCCCATTGGTCGTCGGTTCTGCTGCAGATGGGTCGGGCTCACTGACACTTTAGCTTGCTAATTTTGTCAGTAGCTTTGGTCGGCTTCTTTACCAAATTTGGCTGCGCCTGAATGGTCCGCCCTAGGTAGTCATATTCTTTTACAACTTCGTGACCGCCGTTTCCCATGTAGATTGGCCTCGACTTAACATAGTCGTTGAAAATTACTCTTTTGTCTAAGATTATTATTTATATTTTCTTAATCTCGCATATTTTTGGTATAGGTAGGCGGTATAACATAGGTTGAAGGCTATAAGCTGAACCGAATGTACTTCCGGTACATGGGAGTTTACAGGCAGCGCTAGAAATACGCAAAAAATAAACACAACTTTTGCGCCATAGTTGTTTAATTATATCAATATAATAACATTTAGTCTAACGTTAGACCATACAAAGTCACCCCATATAGAGTAGTACATTTTATCGTTTTCCATAATCAATAACATTGTAGTACATTATTAAACAAAACCAACACCACTTTCGACAAACAATATATACAGTAAAGTTTTCTGTGTAAATCAATTTACAATACCAAAATTTGCACTTGACAAAAAAGATGTTTTAATAGTTACGAGTACGTCCCTAGTCCAGCTATGTTGATGGTCGCAGAATTTTCCCACACCGGTGATCCCGTGGCGGTGCAGTTTGTAACTTGTAGTCTGAACCTATTTGTTAGCAACTTGGTGCAATATGTTACGGGATTAGACCAACTTTGCTTCGTATGCATTTGGAATATCGAACCATTTGCCTTGAGATCTATTTCACGAAACTTTGTAAGACTCTACGTACAAGTCCAAATATTTGAAATTCATTATTTAGCATCTTCATACCTCACTGCCTCTATAGTCTAGCGGTTAAGTGGATTTTGAAGCGGAGGTAACGTTTTCTATTTATGGTTGGGACATTACAATTAATTTGAATATTTCTCGAATTTCGTATGCTAGAGACATGACGAGCTTGCCACTTGTCATGATGTGAATCCGGTACTTTAAAAGCGTGGTTTCTGACCACCCCAGAAAGGATTATACTTTACTTTTTTTCATGTCACAAAGATGCATCGCGATATACATTACACGTCATTCAATTCAATTTAAAAAATCCTAATTGCGCTAAAAAAATGTACATAGGCGGGCTTAATGACTAAGCATTTTCTAACAACCGACCTTTGGGAGTGTGGAGAGGTAACAGGAATGGTGCAATTTATTATAATAAACTTACATACTAATATTAAATATACTGAATAAATATATACATAAATGCCTATATAACTATAATTTCGTTACTAAGACAAAATTCCAGCGCATTAGCAATTGTCAATGATAGATAGTACGAGACATAAACTGAGTCTGACAATGATTTCTGTTTTTATTCTCCTGATAATCATTTACATAATACTATTATGTGACAAAATGTATTACTTAAAAAATCATTATAAAATAGTTACGTATACAAAAAATATAAAACAAAACGTACCTATTCATACTCCCTAGGTTTTAAATGAAATTACAAAAGGATTTATGCAAACATGATTCAAACTAGGTATCAGGTAAATTTTGTTTGACAGCCGGCACATTTCGAATCGAATCCTCATTCAATGGATGTTTCGATTTGGATTTGCATTTAGATGCTTAATTTCCTTACTCCGATCCTCTTTAATGATATGCATGTTGTGTGGTAGGTTGAAATGTCTAAAGGCAAATTGTTACGACATCGGTCAAATTACGTCACAGCTCAACTTTATAAAGTCAGTAGCTTTGCTGACTATGCTGGACCACCTAAGATACAATTTATTGTGGATCATAGAAAAAGTTAAATTATTAATAACATTAAAAGAACAGAATAATTATACACACAAAAAACAAATTATTTCTCAACATATTATTATTTATTTATTTATTTTATTTATAAACTTTATTGCACAAAGTACAAAGGCGGACTTAATGCCCGAAGACATTCTCTGACAGCCAAACCTTGGGTACAAATTTGATCAAATGTAGGTGCAATCATAAAGATAATAAGAGAAATAAATAACTATTTAAATTAACAGCAATTTAATATATTCTTACTTACAATATATATGGAATAAATATTATAATATCGATACACTAAATACTAATACATACATATTAATATACATAAACATACATATATACTACTTACTAACACTGTGTGGAGCTATTTGGAAAGTGTGAAAACATATTATTACTACTAGGAGATATACAAATAGGGAACTGGTGGAAGGGAACATCCGTGGCAACTACTACGGCAGGAGGACGCGAGAGTATCTACTTCCCAGAATACTAAATAGTCTATCTCAAGAAATGAGAATAAAAAAACTTTCCAAATTGACATATAAAAACAAAATTAAGAAAGAACTACTCGAACAACTGAGTAGCAAAATCGATAGATTATTTGTGTAAAAATAGTGTGCGATTAAAAACTTTAATTGTTATTTAAAAGCTACCTAATTATTATAGTTGTATTTTATTTAATCTTTAATAAACTAAACTGTGCTAATATATCATTATTGTAATGAGAGCTATCTGCCGATAAACTATTTTATAGTTTGGCAGGATAATGTTGTATTTAAATGTTATGATATAAGAAACATTTATAAATAAATAAATATAAAAGTACTCTTCATGGTTTCTTAATATCTATTGTACATATTCATTCATTACAGCCCCTAGAACACAGACCTCCACTGTTAGAGATGGTCCTTCCAAAATATATGTGGACAATTTGGCCTACACTCACCACGCTGTCTATTTTTAATGACAATTTATTAACGATTCCACAAGTCGCTATTTGTGGAACCGGGACTGACAGCTCAACGCGCTACCCGAAACACGAAAATGGTGTTGGAAGTTTATACGTACGAAAAGTGTATTTCTCATTGATACATGCTGGGGCTCAAACCGACCTTTTTAGGATTTTAAGGAAAGCGTTCCACTCTAATCAGAAAGGTTAAATTATTTAGGACAAGAAAACGTCAATTCTATGGAGAAGCTTAACAAACTCTACTGATCAATCTTAAGGTGGGTTTAGACCAAACGAACAAAGAACAAGAACTCAGAATAAGAGTTTCGGTCGTTTTTGTGTGTGTAACCGACAACTCGTCTTACATTATCACCAAAATAATACTAAAGGAGAAAAATGAGAACAAAAAGAACTAGAATTCTGAATTCTAAATGTTTTATGATTGATGTTTAGATTACGCAAACGAGTGCTTATTGCTTATTCGTTAACTAGAACGCTTTAAAGAAACCAAATGTGCAAGAACGCTCTCAGAACTTGTTCGCACGCTCATGCGCTGTTTATCACAAGCTCGCGAGCAAAGGAAGAACTACGAACTAATTCTCTGTCTCTGTTTACACAAAAATAATTTAATAAAAAAAAACAACTCAAATAAATTAGATCATTATACAGTCTAGGTACAATAACAAAAGGGGTAATAGACGAATCGATAGGTACTTATTTTTTTATAATGTGATTTAAATTAATGCTGATTTATGTACGCTAAGGTCGAAGAAAATTATATCCAAAGGTGTACTAGCAACTGTTTGCACGGTCGTGCGCTGATTCCCTCAAGCTCGCGAGCTAAGGTAGAACAACGAACAAATTCTCTCTCTGTTTACACAAAAATAATTTAATAAAAAATCAACTCACTAAATTTAGATTATCATACAGTCTAGGTACAATAACAAAAGAAGGTAATATACAAATCACTAGGTACTTAAATTTGTATAATATGATTTAAATTGATGCAGATTTAAGTACCTACGCAAAGGTCGAAGAAAATTATATCTGAAGGTGAACGTGAATATACTGTTGGTTTAAGTAGTTTAATAATAAAACATTATTTTTATAGAGATACGCAAATACATTTTGAGAATGGCTAACAAATAAAAGACCACTGTTCGTTTTAAAACATAGTGGTGGAGACTGATGTCAGTTGCTTGCATTCCTAGAACATCATTCATGAAAATACAATTAATAATGAAAATTTGAAACTTATAGTTAACAAAGTTTCAAATTTTCTGCTGAACAAACTACCTCCGTGGTCTAGCGCTAAAGTCCGTGAATTTAGGGGCGAGGTACCACGTTCGATTCCAGGTGATGATATTTTTTTAGTTTTGTATGAGTTTGCCACATGTCATGTTGATAGAAGTTGCCTAAATGTGAAACTGCTTCTTTAAATGCATGGTTTCTGAACATCCCAGAAGGGATACGGTCGTGATGATACGTTACTTTATAGCTAAACATAAGTAAACAGTAAGTCTTTCTATTGCATGAGCCAGAAAGAGATAGACTACAAAATTTGTTTTTACCAAATGAAGTACAAAATCTAAATGCAAGTCCACCTTAATCTTTGGCGCCGCATCAGACTGGAAAATGAAATATAATATGAAAAAATATATAATGAAAAAAACTTCATTATAGATAAACTAGCGGTATTAGCCTATAAGCCAGACATCTTAGTGTTTTCTCGAAACTTAAAAAAAATCTATTGAACATACCGTTCCGTGGGAATCAAATATTCCAAAAGACCACAACATGAAGTCGAACAAATATTATGATCTAATAGAAGAAATGATTAGAAACGGGTTCAAGACTCAGCTTTACGCTGTGGGAGAGGAGTTTCAGCAAAATCTTTGCACCACTTACTGAAAGAATTGGGCCTAAGCAGGTCTGCCGTTAATACATTTATGGAAAGAGCTTCCAAGACGGCATTAACGGAATCATACAGTAAAAGGTGACCTCCTTTGTAAACCTGACAACATTTAGCCAACTTTACTATAGGCCCATCATGTCAATGTCTCTAGCGTACCGTAAGTTCTATTAAGTACCTAGTAAGTTCAGAAAAACATTTATTCGAAAAAAATATGTACAAAATATTGAACAAAATTAATATTAATACTAAGGATAGGGATATAAGTCCCGTCCGCGTGGAATGGTGGCAAGAACGCTGGCTGCATTTCCCCACTGAATTGCAATACTGATTCTTTGGGCGAAGAAAGAGCCAGCCCTCTTGTCACCAGAGGAGACGACAAGACGCGGCGTTATGTCTTTTCTTCTTTTCTTTGCACACCAAACTATAATGAAAAGAGTTATTATTATAAGACTGATATATTAATAAAATACCTTACGTACAATTGTTAATCCTTTAAGTAGTTCATGTGATGAATCAGATACAAGTACCAATAAATATCTATCTCAACTAACCAAATGTTTTGAATAGCTCCAAAAGGATTTATTTTAATAATTGCCATTGCGTTCAGAATGACAATCAGTTTAAAAACATTAAAACAGGCTGAAAGCC
Organism: Tinea semifulvella; assembly: GCA_910589645.1. Classification (NCBI taxonomy): domain Eukaryota; kingdom Metazoa; phylum Arthropoda; class Insecta; order Lepidoptera; family Tineidae; genus Tinea; species Tinea semifulvella. The sequence continues at coordinate 12,622,578 of OU342586.1, forward strand.
ATCTCTTTTTGTTTGCAATAATTATAAAAGGCATTTTACCTCGTTATTTTCATTGACGTCATACGTTTCAAAACTAGGTCATGTTTTTGTATCGGTCTCAATAGGAAAGCTAAAGGCTATATTGTGATTTTTAACCTTATTGTGTAGCGATACAGTTTTAAAGAAGGAAGTTTTAATATTATTAAAGGATCTTGAAGTTTTTCCGACGATGTTAGCCTTGTACGTTTAGCACGAAAGAAACTCATGAACACTGCGCTTTGCATGACTTCAATACATTCAATTAAACCTATATTTATGCATTTCATGATGATACAATCTTTGAGTCATGTTTTATCCTTGATTGCCTTTTGCACATGAACACACGCACTTTGTACACGATATTTTTTATTCATAAGATTTTTAGTACCTGTATGGTACGCTGCACATTGTTTTAGTTTTATCATCATAAGATTTTCGATGTTGGTCATCTTCATCACTTTTTCCTTTTTTTCGGCTACTTCTTGACGTACGAATTAACACCTAACATTGAGAACCATGATTAATATTGAATCCGATACTTCTACATAAAAAAACAAGCGTAAATATTGTGAAATTACACGAAGGTATTCACACAAATTTTTAATTTATATTTATAAATAAAACATCCTGACATTTGATATATTTGTCTTTCACTGGTCGTTGACAATATAAAAATAAAAAAATATTGTCTTGCGACAATAAAAGCTTATATACATAATATACCGATTGCAAAACCATAATTACGCAGTAGTGTCATAAAGTTCAAGTGTCATTAACAAGATTTGAATCTGGCTCTTCAATCTGAATTAGTGGCTCATAAATGGCTGCGTCGAGCCTCATGAGCCATCTAATAATGCTTTCTTTACGATCTCTATGGGAATATCAATACCAATAATATAGGTAATGTTCCATGAAGATAATGATGTTAGGGGTGTTAAACGTTGAATTTAATTAATATTATGAATCACCTACGTAGGTACATATCTGACTATGTACGTTTTACTTTATAATGACATAGATATTTGGGCACATAGTTCAGCTATACTATTTCTACAATTAACTTAATTACTAAATAACGACACCACTTCATTGATAACATTACTAATAAGTCGTCTGCAAAAATTTGGCAGTTTTTCAATTCATTGGGGCTGGGTCGCTCCCGCGACCAGGTCTACCTTGGCTCCGTGACACCTGATCAACTTAACACTCACTTTTCCTCAGCTCCAGTTCTTGACTCTAATACAAAAACTAGTACTATTGCGGAAATAATGTCTCTACCCGTAAAAGATGTTGAACCATTTTCTCTTGCAGTGGTTTCTAACGATGTGATCCTCAAGACGATTAACTCTATTACTTCAAAATCAACAGGATGTGATTCTATTAGTCGTGCTATGATTATCCCAATTATTGACCTTCTCTTACCTGTTATTGCTCAAATCATAAATTTTTCCATCTCCTCCGGTCAATTTCCTGCCCTATGGCGTAAGGCTTTTATCATTCCACTCCCAAAAATTGCTTCACCCACACTTCCTACTCACTTTCGTCCTATCTCAATATTACCTTTCCTATCCAAGGTCCTCGAATCCATTGTACACAGACAGTTGTCCCTTTTCCTGGGTGAAAATAATCTCCTAAACCCTTACCAGTCCGGTTTCCGCCCTGGTCATAGCACAACTTCAGCTTTACTCAAAGTAACTGAAGACATCAGAAATGGTATGGAGGATACTAAAGTCACAATACTTGTACTAATTGACTTTACGAATGCCTTCAACACAGTAGATCCTGATTTACTAATCGCTACATTGTCTCGTCTGAATATCACACCAGAGACCCTAACATGGTTCTCAAAATATCTCCATGGCCGTCAGCAGCAGGTACGTGTTGATCGGGTGTCATCGGATTGGTGTGAGTTGTTTACGGGCGTCCCGCAAGGAGGTATTCTCTCCCCTTTGTTATTCTCACTTTTCATTGACGCCATCTCCTCTCTACTTCATTGTAATTATCATCTTTATGCAGACGACTTGCAGCTCTATGTGCAGTCAGATATCAACACAGTAAATAGTGCAATAGCTTGGCTTAATTCAGATCTTAGTAGTATACACACATGGTCGAAACGGTTTGGGGTCGTTGTCAATCCGAATAAGTGTCAGGCAATCGTATTTGGGAGCTCACGGCTTTTAAGTAAAATAGACATTAACAGTATTGACCCTGTTCGGTTTGACAACGTCCCTATAGCGTATTCCGGCGAGGTGAAGAATCTGGGTGTATATCTAGATTCTAATCTGAGTTGGACTACGCATGTTACCAAAACTAGTAGTAAAGTTTTTGCTTCCCTGCACTCTCTTAATAAGCTTAAAAATTTTCTGCCGTTAAAAGCTAAAATAACCCTAGTTCAAAGCCTTCTCCTTCCTCTCCTCGACTATGGTGATGTTTGCAGTATTGATCTGTCAGAGATGTTGCTCAACAAAATGGACCGGTTACTTAACGCGTGTATCCGGTTCATCTTCTGTTTACGTAAATACGATCACATTTCTGAATATCGTGCTAAGTTGGAGTGGCTGCCAATTCGTTGTCGCAGAAATCTAAGAGTTCTCTGTCTTCTTTTTTCTGTTCTAAACGAGCCCGCGACACCGAAATACCTCAAGGATAAATTTGCCTATCTTTCTTCGTTTCACGACAAATCCCTTCGTTCTTCTCACAACTCACTTCTTTCTGTTCCCTTACATCATTCTGGATTTGTTTTAAATTCTTTTACAGTTGTTGCCACAAATTTATGGAACAATCTCCCTGTAACCATAAGGCAAGCGTCTACCAGATCTTCGTTCAAAAAACTCGTCTATCTACACTTTCTAAATAGCTCCCAACAATGTTAATAAGTGTATATATGTATATTTTTGTGTATGTATTAGTATTTAGTATATTGATATTACAGTATATGTTAAAGTATATTATGTAAGTATATATAATTATATTGAATTTATCCTACTATTAATATTTATTTCATTGCACCTATAAATGTTCTAATTTGTCCCTAAGGTTTGGCTGTCAGAAAATGTCTACGGGCATTAAGTCCGCCTTTGTACTTTGTGCAATAAAGTTTTTAATAAATAAATAAATAAATAAGAGCAAATATGATGTAAAAACTTAATCCAAACGAAGATGTTGAAGAAACTAAATTGATGGCAATTTAAAATCAAAGATGTAAGGATATTTATGGATATAAGGAGCCGTCTGGCCAGCGTGGCGAGTGTAGGCCAAATTCTCCAGATAAATGTTCTGGAAGGCCCATCTCCAGCAGTGGAGGTCTAGGACGCTTGTTCTAGGGGCTGTAATGATTACTGTAATGAAGGATATTTAAATTATGATATTTATTTTTACAATTAAATACTTTTAAATAGAATAAAATTAATTTTAAATAAATTAAACCTAATTAAAAAACTACAAATAATAAATGTCCTCTAGAGACGACCCTTCATAATTGCCAGCTTTCCTATCTTCAGACTGTTCCGTTAGCCGTTTGGACAACTCCTTAGCCAGATGCTTGACTGAGGGTCTTCATGGGTCCATCGTCCCAACCTTAAACGACGAAAATTATTAACCTGTAATGAGGTTGGCGTAGCTTCGCAGTTGATGTTCTCAGCAGAAAACACCGCACTTCCCACGCTTGATGAGGTAGCTTGAATGTGAGATGGGGCTAATGTGTCTACACATGTCGCAAACTACACTAGTAACCTACCAAGTTTTCATAGCCCGACAGTTATGCCGTCGGGGCTCTTGCAATCGCACCGACCCATCCCAGAGGGTTCTAGGAATGTCGGTGTGAACAATGACAAAAGCCCTTCGTATGATGTCGTTAAGAGCTAAGTAGTATTGCTGGTTTTCAAGTGTCCATGTGGAATATTAATGTCAATTGTGTTTACAAAAATACGAATCTAGTAATCAATTATAATTAATGGATAATTATGTCACATTTTTGTATTTATCAGAGTAATTTTAATGTTTATAATACTTCTAAAATCTAAATATTAATTTTGTACCATTGTTATTTTCAGATGTCCTAATATGGGTTGGTCATGCGTCGTGGCACGCGCTCTGGCCTTTCTGCTCATGTTCACCGGAGTTCTCGGACTCACCTCCGATATGTAAGTTTCATTTAGCTTTACATTTTCTAGTTCTTTACTTTATTTTCTAGTGGCTTTATATTATCCTGTTATCTAACAGTTTGTAAAAAATCATTGTTCTTAAAACTTGGTATTCTTAAATGCATTCAGGCCATATATAGTCATTACAACCAAAACCATATCGGCCGTCTAGAGGGAGAACAACGCAAATTTACAAGGTTTTTGGTTCATAAGGATAAAATGTGTTTACCTAAAAGAAATTATACATAAAGGTCCACTTTTTTTAAAAATGGATAGTCTGAACTTGAGAAGAAAGGTGCTTATTGTGCTGTACAAACTTATTAACGGTCGCCTGGACTCCATGGAAAGTATGTCAATGATATCACTTTTAGTCCTAAAGACAAACTCTAGACTACACACAAGGTCGATATTTCATGTGCCATTTTCTCGTTCTTACCTTGGCAGGAACTTGGCACTACGACGGATGACTCGGTTATACAACGAGATTTTCCTCGCTGACAGGACAATTGATATATTTAATGATAGGTTGTCAAGCTTCAGGAGAAAGGTTTCCTGCTATCTTGCCGGGCGGTGTTTAGGAGCTAACTGAGGCTAAGGATTGATAGTTCTCGCTTGGTCGATAGTTTTGGCTGAGAGCTTGCACGAAAGGTGATTTTTGTGAAATCAAATGAAGTTTTGTACTATATTATATATTTATTCATGAAAACCTTCGATCAATCCTTGATCGTTGATGAAAACCTTTAGTTATTAAGCTAACCTTTTGAAGTTTGGACAGACATTTAAAATTCGTAGTACAATTGGGTGTGGTTAACTTTAGCCTACCTAAACCTAGGTAGTGACAAGCCTGAAGGGCGAGCTTCAAGGCAGCAGAGCGGAAGTAACATGATCCTCCGACCACGAGAATGGACCAACTGTAAAACTCACCCTATTCATTGACTATGTAATAACCAGGCATTAAATAAACAACCGCATGATACTACTGCAGCACTAGAGTATATTGTCAGCGGCGAAAGGAGTCTGTTTTATGCAACAATGCGCAATATATATCTACTATGCATAAATGCCAGTGACAAGAGTATGGGCACTATAAGCTTCAACTCTTGCATGTAAATATCTGCGGTAATTCGGCCTCAGAAATTAGAACTAGGTTAGTTTAAGTTAAAATCATCACTGAGCTAAGGTATACGAGCAAGTTGGTTTTACATAATTACTCGTACATAGTCAATGTTGTAATATATTTTGTGATCTTTAACAGTAAACTATCATAACAATAAATAAATCACGATTTAACGTCCTACAACACCACATCTGGCTATTTTTTATTGCAATGCCCAGGTCATACATGTAACTAAGACAATAGGCTACATATTTAATTATAGAGTGTTGTTTATATGTATTTTCTATCTAATAAAGCTAAACTTAGGATATAATGACAAAACAAAATCGTTACTTAGATACTGATTTTGTAAATAGTTATTACTTAGCATATATGACCGCCTCCGTGGTCTAGTGGTAACAAACGTTGCCGTGAACTCGGGAGGTCGTGGGTTCGATTCCCACCGGGGGCAAGTTGTACATTGTATAATTTGTCTCGGTCTGGGTGTTTATATGTATAATATGTATATATTTACAAAAAAAAAAAAAGTATAATATGTAGTTTATCAACCATCTAGTTTCCGTAACACAAGCTTCGTAGCTTACCACAGAAATTAGATGGCGCTGTGTGACCTGTCTGGAAATATTTATTATTATTATTATTATTTATATGCCTAGCTAAAGGATTAATGTGATTTTTAAATATACAATTTACCTATTGCTTTTATTATTTTCCTATTTTGGGCCATTCTGTATACGAGTACGTCTTTTACTTGGACTAATTGAATTTCTTCGACACAGCAGTTTAAACTTTGTTACGAGTATGCTGAAACGTGACAGCAATTGAGACTTCCAACTAACGAACTTGGGACTCTTTGTTTGAATTTCGAGTTCTGTATTTAGTTTCCTTTATTATTATGAATGTTTTGTTCATTTCTGTGTGATATTCGTTATTATATAATTCTACACATGTTTCGATTTCAAAATCGGCTATAGTAGCTAAGTTTTCCTTACCGATTTCTTTCTTAAATACAATAATAACAGGTCAAAATATCATTATTCACGTAAACCTATTATTATTATTTTTGACACGTTTTTGAATGATTCTACTAGCTTAGCTCATTCCAGTGACTCATTAATGATTAATCTGACTAAGAAAGGAATCTGCAAGGAAAACTCAGCTATAGCAGATATCAGATACCAAAATAAAACAAATACAGAAGAACTAAATACATAGATCTGCTAAGTTTATTTGTCTACTTTTCTGTCTAAAATCATTTATAACAATTATTTAAATAATACCGTGTTACAAATGCCTATAATAAATACCTACCTATAAATCTATTTCGCCTTTGAGCTTGATGCTGTGTTCATTTATATCCCGCTGTACTGGAGCTTAATTGAATATTGTTTTTTTGGATAAGCACATTCTACTACTACTACTGTTGTGTTTTTAACAACCTGATAATTACATTTGATTTACTAACACAATATTGTTATCTAAGTCAAGCGCCAGCTGAAGGCATTATTGCTAATCGAAAATCAATATAACCCAAGCCGTTCTGTTCCCTGCACAACTAATTTGCAACAATATGTGACAATGATAAATTATCTTTGTCTTTAATTGTATGTCATAATAAGATGTTTACATAATGGGTTATTGAAATAGGCTGTAGCAGACGATCCGTCCTAATGACATTTTTTTAGCATAGCGCAGAGTCAGGAATGTAAGCAACTGCAATCAGACGAGTCCCTAAATACTATGCCGGCTTCATAAGATGATTTTTCACACTACGTTTGAAGGACTTCAGGTCAAAAAAAAATTAAAACACAAAGAATGGAAAAGCAATACATATCTTTATCGTGCGATAGATGTACCAGTCCCTAAATTTGGTGATTACGGTATGTGGATGCATATTTTGACCTGCATCCTGCATGTGGCTTTTTAAACCTAGCCATACGCATAAGCCAAAATATTCACCTAATACCATAGTAACATATATACTGGTGTGAGTTGCTCCAATTCTTCAAACACGTGCCTCGTTTATATTACGTCATTCCTAATGTAGATAGGATATATTTTTTTAATACTATAACTTAAATTTTTGCAAATTTTATTTTCAGATTTGCGGCGGGCAAATCAGACAAGGAGATTCTCGACAACTTACTGAAAAATTCCCGTTATGACAAAAGACTGTTACCTCCAGTAGATGGTAAGAGTTTTCAACTGAGTATTTTTTTAAAGTCTATCTCTTTATTTCAATAACATCTTCACATACACTAAGATTTGTTTTTATCGTACGGGCTTAACGTAGTAAGTGTAAGACTGAACAGGGGCTTATTAAAATTAAAACTCGGATATTACTAACACCGTCCGACTAATTTGCTTACCCCTGTATGCTATCAATTTGTATGATTTCGTTAATTTTTGTAAAATATTAATTACGTAGGTTAGCTAAGTTTTTAATTTGATCCAGGACGATCACTCTGAAATTACCAAGATTCAAATGGTTGTAGATACAATGGTAACAATATTATCCTCTATTTTAGACATCTTCCCATACTATTCACCTGAAAGCTGTAGCATACCGCTATAAAAAACAATACGTTACAATTCTCAGAACATTAAATGTTATTCGTCGATAACGAAAAAGCGACGATTCCAATATAAAATATTTCATAACTTAGGATTATATTCTATCGTATATTTTATGTTCAGAGTGGGCCTCCTGATTTTGTCTTCGGGTTCTTAAGGTTCTTGTTTTACTAATGTATTGCAGATCCGGATTTCTGTTGTGGTTTAACTTCGCCGAACAACACAGCTGCTCTGTCTAAGCATGCCTTCAAGTCGCTGCGCACCCAAGATCGGGGTGCGTTTGTGTTTAGTGTTAATGAAAAGAGAAAAACCTAATTAATTTTATAACTTTCCCTAAATACCCCATTTGCATTTATTATTTTATATATGCACGCACCTATGTGTTTAGGATATATTTTTGTACAGTGATTGAGATGCACCCTATACAAGCATTTTATTTGACTATTTTGTTATTTTAACTTATCACAAAACTGTTGTCACTATTGCCACTATTTCACTACTTTTAACTCACTTGGTTCTGATAATTAATTAGTAGTTATATCTATAAAGTTTTAACTTTTATACGTCGCTATGTACTTAACTAAACACTTGCATTCATACTACTCGTATTTAAATAATAAAGCTTAAAAACATGCTATTCGATTATTTGATTCTGTATCACGGCTAATTTATCAATTTTCTCTTTTCACGAACATTAAACACAAATTACTAAAATCAATCATAATTATTAAATAATTAATTGATTGAGTACTTCATACCATTGACAAATTATATTATTATAGGTATACCTTACAAAATGTCAGGATGTGGTTAATTTAACAAAATCAGAATCATTTCTTTTAAATCTTTATATTGCGTCAGGTACATTTAGTTACAAGTAATAAACTTAACGACGATTTTTTTTTAATTTTCCTAACTGTATGCACTTACGTATTTATCACTTTTATATTTGTAATAATTTGAGCATGATTTTAGATATACTTTGTACATGTGTGTTTTTACATTCCAGTTATGATAATGAGGTATTTATCTCGTTTCAGGTGTTCTTACAGTTAATGTCAGTGTGTTGCTGCTTAGCTTGGCATCGCCTGACGAGTCTAGTCTTGTAAGTTACTCTGTTTATTAAGTATATCTATATTTTATTCATCACCATCATAATCATCACAACCACTAGAACACACATGCCCTAGACGTCAACTTTTGTAGATTTTTCTGGAGAATTTGGGCCCATCTGGCCAGCGTGGCGTGGAGTCAGTTAGGCAATATTTTATATTATTGCTTAAATTAATTGGGTTCTCTATAAAATGAATAAATTAATTAATCTGATAAGCAATTAAATTAAACTCAATAAAATGATATAAATATAATAAAAAACTATTTCTAAACGTAACTGCGAACAGTAGTAAAATATAGGTAGAATAATGGTCCTTCTATCTCTTACATTAATTAATCTTGACCTGTCTTCTGTACCTTTTCTCAAATATACCAACCCAGTAGTTGTGAATGTAGAGGGACTTACATCTATAATATTTTTATTTGTCTATGTAACTTTTCAATTACTAATAATAATACAGTATGCATGATTCTATGCATTATTGGTGTTTACAAAAAGATTAGGGCCCCTCAGTGTTTGCAGGCATTCCAACTTGATGAGCTTTATAACTCTCTAAAAAAAGGCTTACGCTTATGTAATATTATTATTTTTACAAAATGTGTTTCAGAAATACGAGGTGGAGTTTCTTCTTCAGCAACAGTGGTACGATCCACGACTAAGATATTCGAACCAGTCTCATTACGATTATCTAAACGCTATACACCATCACGAAGACATATGGTTACCAGACACCTATTTTATAATGCATGGAGATTTTAAGGTTAGTCAATCAATTCTAATATCAAAAGCCTGTCAATGTCTTTCTTTCTTCTATCAATTTCTTTTAAAATTTCTTCTTATTAATTCATTAACTTCCTTCCCTTAAACAGAACGCAACTTTACATAACACCAAGTACCTACTAAACATCTAATAAACATTGATAAAAAATTACAGTCCTTTTCCTATCTTTAGATTTTATCTTATTCCTTCTCGAGTCAGTCTCTTATAACTTCTTGTTAAATTCATGAATATCGATGGAAAGCAGGTCAAGTCAGAGCTTGCTCTGGGTAATACCTAATAATTATCTCTTTGTTTATAAGCTCTACCAATATGCGGTTCATCTTAATGCGGTATGTACCGCGAAAAGCGGAGTTCATTCAAAAGTATTTTTTAATTATTTATCAGTAGAGACATAACAAACTAGTGACGTCTACAATAATATTTGTAAAATATTTTGCCACCTCTGCTTTTATAGGACTGATATTATACCACATTAGTGCAAGGCGATATTCCTGATCCTAAATACTACCATATTTAAAAGCCTTGGTCTGTTGATGCTGCCACGTGCCAATGCGATATATTTTGTAAGAAAAATAAAATAATGTATGAAAACGCATTGGTGTATAACAGAATCGCAACAGACCATCGCCAAACGTTTTCATCCATACATTCATATACGCACCGCTCTGGCACAGTAAATATCAATATACCAAGGCTTTTTAGTTTGTTTGATTTACAGCTTCTGAAACTGTTGTAAAAATATACTGTTATTTAATTTTCTTTTGTTAAATTGTTTTCAGGACCCGATTATCCCGATGCACTTTGCGCTGCGCATTTATCGAAATGGGACAATTAATTATCTTATGAGACGCCACCTTATATTGTCATGCCAGGGACGACTCAACATTTTCCCTTTTGATGACCCATTGTGTTCATTTGCTTTAGAGAGTAGTAAGTATTTATTTTATGTTAGAATTATGGTGTTCAGTATATATCTGTATGTTGCTTCAATGTTTACGTGGTTTTTAGTTTCATACGAGCAATCTGCAATTACGTATGTATGGAAAAACGATGAAGACACTCTTCGTAAGTCTCCGTCGTTGACCACTCTCAACGCCTACCTCATCCAGAATCAGACCATTGCGTGTCCTATAAAAGCGAGTTGGAGAGGTAATGTTTTCTAAGATATATCCATAAATGCTTTAAATATATTTGTTAATGAAAAATATCCCTAATTTATTTTAAGTTCATTGTCAACAGCACAATAGCATATATATACTTTCTGTATAAACCTTTTGAATGTCCTGATTTAAATATTATTTTATGTTACACTATATTACTATTTATTTATTGTAAGCACACCATTTATATTTTGCACAATCGATTCGCCTTAAATATATATTCCTGTTGGCATACATTAAATTCTAATTAACTCTTTTCAGCTTGGTCTTGATTTTCTTTAGATTGACAATTATCGAAAACATGGTCGACAGGCAATTCATAGAGCTTTCAGTTTATTTTATTATTCATTTATATTTCTACATCTATTATAATATTTACCATCATTTCTGCATGATCTTGAAATAACACATCACGATTTATCATGAAAGTTGGCAAATTACAACGTATTTACAAAATATTGTGTAAATAAGCATATCTCGTCTTTGCAAGCAGCTGAGGGTAATATACTATACGAAGAAGACGAAGAGCTCACATGTAACCTTTGCCAGAGACGATTTGAGGAGCAAGGTACTCGATTCCACTGGACAGTGTTAACTTAACAGTCCCAGGAAATATTTAATTGTAATACTTGCAGCTTATGTGTGAGTAAATGCGTTGTCGTTGTGTATGGCGTGATATCAAAATACTTCAAAATATCCATCGTAATCATCATTGTGAGCCATTTGTTACACAAACATGCACGTAGTATGTGTTAAATGCATGATTTGGCGTTATTTTGTTTACAAATCTAATTTAAATCTTCTTTAATTCTATTGTATAACTTTTTATCGTCTCTAAAGTAAACGCTTTACTCATACATATTAACTCTACTGTAGTTTGATATTTACGTTAATTTTCTACTGTCTGTGTGTAAATGCAAATATGTGTATAAATTACAAGACCACTGAACTGAGTTATTTAGAATATCTGTGCCCCACAATTTATTAGGCAAACACACAATATTTGTTAGATATGTCTCTCTACTAACCCTTACCTATAAATGCATGTTATTTCTGATTTAACAATCAGGTGATGTGATGTTGAGCAATACTAAACTTCACAGGTAACTACAGCTGTCTCAAGGTGGATCTTATCTTCACCCGAGACCGTGCTTTCTACTTTACCACAGTGTTTATTCCCGGGATAATATTGGTGACCTCTTCCTTCATCACGTTTTGGTTGGAATGGAACGCAGTGCCAGCTCGGTCCATGATAGGTAAACTGGTTGGCGACTGGTTCTGGGCTGGGTCTTGCCGTAGATTTGCATCCTACTCTTTTTATGTTTAATGTTGCTGGGGCTGTTAAAACATTCACGCTGTTTACTTTATTCAGTTACGCTTACTCGTTGTACTTTTAACTGCGAACTGTACAATCGCATCGACAACGAGTCACTGAACTGGAATGATCATTTAAAAATACACGTATTTAATGTTTACTGTTTTTCTAATGTTTTGTTATATCACTTTTTAGAATTTGCTTGACTTTTTAGGTAATTACAGCTGCCTCAAAGTGGATCTCATCTTCACTCGGGATCGATCATTTTACTTCACAACAGTTTTTATACCTGGCATAATTTTGGTGACTTCATCGTTTATAACATTTTGGTTGGAATGGAATGCAGTGCCTGCTAGAGTAATGATAGGTTAGTTAGTGAATGTAATAGTTGATACACGTACGTCTGATTTGTTCAAAATAATTTACCTATGTATGTTATTAACTCTATACTTTATACAGTTTTAGTCTTCGAATACTCAGATAAGTAATCATCTGCATAATTAATCATAACTTAATTTAGTTCATTTCTCAATATTTTCAGCATTACTTTATATGCATAAAGTTTGCAAGTTGTACAAATTAGTTGGCACAAGCAATAAAAAATAAGCATGTTTAATATGTTATATTTAATGCAGACATTTGCTATTTACTGCTACTCGTATTATTAGTATTAAGATACTTTAATTTTGCTTAGTGCAAAACCAGCACCATAGTTGCGATTAAATATTATATTATTCTTTATTACAGTTTTCTGACAGATATTTGTTATGTATGCAGGTGTAACAACAATGTTGAATTTTTTCACTACCTCCAACGGCTTCCGATCGACTTTACCTGTGGTGTCCAACCTGACTGCTATGAACGTGTGGGATGGGGTCTGCATGTGCTTCATATATGCCTCTCTACTAGAATTTGTCTGTGTTAATTACGTCGGTAGAAAAAGGCCTTTACACAACGTTGTGTATAGGCCTGGAGAAAATCCCGTTACTCAGGTAAATATGAATTTATTTATACTATTAAATTGACTAGATGCTAAAGTATAGGTATAAAATCTTATTAAAAGAGGTATTTAATAAGATTGGTTAGTAATTGTCTCGTTTGCTCTATTAGATAAATTAGAATTAATAATATATTATATATAACACATAAATTTACTTACATAAATTACCTAAGTAGAAATTAAATCAATAAACACAAATAAACAAAACATAAGCACTACGAGTATGTTTGAGATATATTTTTATTTATATGTGGTGTTTATATTTAAAGTGATGTTTTTAATATAACAATTGCAATTTGATCACAGACGCAATTTTTTACATACTTGTATGTTTTCCTATAAATATCTGTAAATACACTAGAAACCCTAACATTTTCATAGTACTTGTTCTATCTTTAATGTTATTAGATCAATGATAGCACTGTACTTTTCTTCTTTACTCTTTGCAATGTTTTTTAATACATTATGAAGATTTTAATTTCTAACAATATTTTGCTTTTAATCCTTCAATGCCTTATCGTTTTCATTTTCGAGCAATTACATGTTGTTCGTTATTTTTATTACCGCATGCTTGATTTAGTTATTATAGACATTTAACTTATTATTGCATGTATTTTTTGTTTTATTTATATTCTTTTATTATTTGGCTCGGCCAGAGTATAACGCGTAACCTTTATACAAATAATAGATAACATAAAATAAAAACCATAAAAGGAAATCAAAGACTATTTTGTGTGGCCACTTCAGCAGCTTTCGAATTCACGCAATCCATAAACGCCTAGAGTTATTTAAAACAATTGTCTTAATTAATTATGATTATCTTATACTTTATTTAGTTCGCTTGTCACTTGGTTGTGATCGCAATTATTAAGTTTGTGTGAGAAAACATTGCAAAGAATTTGGATGCCTAGAGATTCTAAATTAATATCCGAGTATGTAATATTAACTAAGAGGGACACAAAGACAGATGTATTGTGTTCTATCGATGGCCACGACAAGCTAGTCTCTGTGTTCACAAATGCACTAAGGTAGTCACGAGTGAACAAAATATGTGTGTGATGTTTTCGCAGCGACTGCCTGCAGTCCTGAGCAGAATTGGCATTATTCTGGCCAGCCCTTTGGTAAGAACTGTTAGCCACTTCATCGGCACATTCCAACATAAAATCAACTGCCATATTTCTCAAGTCAACTAAAAAATGACTATCGTGCCACTTTGAAAATTGGCTCAGTTTGTCAGAAATTTAAAAACTTATCAAGGCATTGAAATTTGGCTATGATTTGATACACTTATAACACGGGCACTTATGGCGTATGAGCATGTTTAGTTATTTTGATTATTTTTGGTTCCAGTTCAGATTTCACATTCTTTAGATATAGTATTTGTCTATTACCCTTTGTTTATAGTATTAGCATTTTATTATTATTTTATATACCTATCTACTTCTGAAACATTTTAAAATTAGGCAACTTTCGCAGACACGCCTGTTCTAACAAAATTGAAAATATTGAATCAGTGCATGATATATTATAATATACATATACAAATTAAATATACTCTTACGAAATAAAGTTTAAGTACGAATGCTTCGCTAAACATATTAAACATGACACAAATACAACACATAATTATTTGAATTAACTGCGCTTTTACACTGAGCTAAAGAATATCGATTATGTAAAGATATTATTATAGAATAAAGTAAAATTTCGGCTTTGGGAGGCTTGTGCTGGCATAAATACAATATCGTGCTTAAGTAGTAGTTGCAAAGTATTTAATAATATAAATATAATATATGTTGTAATGTAGGTTAGTTAAAGAAGATTTAAAATACATACTCAATTACCGAGTACTAGTTGTATTTGATGTCTTTCCTTATATATAATTTCTTAGTATTTGAACTGAGAAGTTAATAATGTATGATTTATAATAATAATTGAAACTTATCATAGGAAGCGATGTCATTTCTTAATCGGGGAAAGACCGAATCGCCACAGCCGGAGACAAGTGGTGCCGTAAGTGATGTACGCGAACCAAAGTACCTACCATTTGACCCCCAAAAATCAAATCATCCTTCGAATATGAGACTAACGCATGAATTTTCCTTAATGCCGCTTGGAATTGCTAGCCTGTGAGTAAGCTTCCTTTTTTTATTACTGTTATTTTTATTTATTTACATCTAAGGACTTCACACTCCAACTTTTTGGTTCCAATAAATAAATCCCTTCTAAAAGAACCTGGTTTGTCCCTTATTATTGATACTTCTGGTATCGATTTGCCAATTTTTCTATGTATAAAGCGTTTGCACAATGTTTTTATTAGTATTGCGTAAAGTATCGCTATCGAGTATTGCGTCCTATCATTGTTTATTGCTAAATGTAGGTACATAACTAAAGCTATCAACAACAACTAAAGATGTCAACATTAACCTACCTATTATTATTATTATTATTACCTATCGTTTTAATGTTACCAATGAAAAAAACTTCGGCAACTACATACGGACAGTAGGAATCCAGTTTTGAGTTCGTCCTCAGAATACTAGTTTACAAGATAAAAACAATTTGCAAGTAATTAAGTAATGTAGATCATTCGCCTCTGTTTGTTTTTTGTCTTTTGTGATGTTCAGTAAAGTTTATTATAACTAACATTTTATTTTTGCAACCAATTGTTTGGAATGATATTTCATTAGAAGTAAACCTATTATTGTTTCCCTCTTCATGTATGCGAACTAAAGTTCATTATTCATAAACAATAAAGTTAAATGACGATCAATTAAGATCTATATCTATAATTTCCTTATTATATTTTATTATTCTTAGATAAAGGCTTTGTCACCCCGAATGTGTAGTTAGCAAAAAAAGAGGTTACGAGGCTAAACTTGAGAAAAATAAATGATATTACATACGGTGTGCTAAGGGCCTTTATCTATGTTTTTATTCGTAAGTGCTAATTTTGTTTTGTTTAGTTTAATTAAAAAATATACTTATTGGAGGAAAACATAAATACCTACTTATTTTTTTATTTAGGCTGATAAAAAACGAGAATCTACAGGAGCAGCTGATATAGTAGCATGTACTACGTGTACAGGGGGAGGTCCTTGTACACATACAGCAAATAATGGAGGCGTTTCAGAGGTGATTGCTATACTTTCTTTTACTTCAGTTTTCTATAAAAATAATAACCTCTCAACTTCACCTATAAAAAAAAACTATAGTAAACGACACTAGTTTGTTTTATTGTAATACAAAGCCGGAACTAACTCTGATTGTCTTTATAGTCTAGCAGTTAAGACCAAAATTGATTTTAGATAAAACAAATTATAAAATTTATTAGACTGTACAGCCACGAAATTAATTAAATTTCATTATAATTAGACATTATATTATTATTATTTTAGATTATAAGTTGACACAGCCTTTATACAGCCACGATTTTTTTTATTTTTTTATTTTTATAATTTGACATTAAATTAAATTATAATTATTTAGATTGTAAGTTGACACGGCCTTTATACAGCCACGAAATTAATTTAATTTTATTATAATTATACATTATGTTATAATTAGTACTTGCTTATGGCAGCAATGTCACTTCCTTATTTCGGTCTATCCATAATTTAATTTAATCTTTTTATTTATTATTTTAATAATATTGTAAAAAATTGTCAATATCCGAGTGTTACATGTGAACCATATGGAAATAAATATTTTGAATTTGAATTTGTGATATTTTTATCTGGAATGCTAAAGTCTTCGAAGAGTTTGTTAGTGGTAAAGTTGCTGCTTCATATGAACCTGATTCCTTCAAAATCGTTTTAACTCTGCTAAGTTTATTTTAACTGTTTTTTATTTATTATTTCAGCCATGTTTCGTCCAAGTAAGAAAAAAAGAACCTCCCCATCCGATAAGAGTGGCGAAGACCATCGACGTGATCGCGCGGATCACCTTTCCTACTGCCTACGCAATCTTTCTTATTTTCTTTTTTATCCACTACAAGGCCTTCTCTTAATGCTGCCTTATTATATTGCAAGCTGCTATATTTAGAAAACAAAACTGTTATTTATTCAATAGTTTAATGTCAATTTAAAATATGATTTAAGTTATTAAATTCAACTCATTATTATTTCTTCACATTCGTGACCATGGACTATTATTTTACTAATATAGTACCTATATGATTTTGTTTTATTACAACGTATCATATATTTATCGATATGTTGTACCCGCTTTAGGTCTGATAGGCATTATGGTCTAATCACTATTGTTATTCAAGACTAAGTTCAACATAGAGTGCTCTGGGTTGACGAGAAATAATTCCGTTTGGTTCTTTTTACAATCCCAATTTTCTAAAACAAACATTAACTGTTAGTTTCTGCAACCAATAATATTTATTTTTGTTATAGATTTATAATGTTTACAGGTCTTTATGCGTTTTATCTTAGAGACATGTTTCTCACGACGTTTAAGCCAAGTTGGATTGGCTGTAGTCACGGACTTGAGCTGGGCGGTGTAGCCTTTGTACATAATGGGCTAACTTCTGAGTTAGCAATAGCATAACATCTAATAGCTAGTGGCACCATTGGATTGAGCTGCATTATCCGAAAATACACTCCACTGATCATCACTACTACCCTAGAATAGTGCGTGAAACGATCGAAATAAAGAAACACAAAAATATCAATCGTGAGTTTATAAGCTATCTTCATTGTGAAATCCAGTAATTAATTGGTTTCGACCTCGGGATAAATCGCCCGATTTCGCCAAGGATATATCATGGGTCGTGACTTTTAAATTGATAAGCAGCTCCAGTTTACCCCTGACCACGGCTAATGCAACTTGACTAAAACATCGGGATAAATATGTTTCTAATGGTAAGACGTGTAAAGACCCGAAATTATAAAACTAATATGATTTGCGCTTACGTATAAAAAAATAATGATTTTTGTTGGTAAAATCAGCAACGATATTCTGTTTGCTTTACATTGCCTGAGCAGCTTGCATAAATAAGGACTTTAGTAAAAAGATGATGAATGTGATGATCGCATCTTTTGTATAGGTTAGAAATATTTTACGACTATGGTAAGTTTCGTTCACTAAGGATAAGTGATTACGAAGTAAAGAGGGAACAAAATTTATAAAATGTAATTCCAAATTCTAGGGTTGGAATTTGGTCGTCGTATCTAGATTTGTCGTGAAACCTATTTCAAACCTACAATGTCCAGTTAATTTATGATTTAGTATTAAATATTTTTAACGTAAAAAAAGACAGGAATCATTATTATATTTTAATTGATTAACCACGATATAATTAGATTCACATTAAACACCTACTTTGTGATATTAATGTCTATGCTAATTATTGCTTTAAGCGAGATTTTAGCAATTTTTAATAGATATTATTTTATTCTAAATATTAATTTTAATATAAATTGATAAAACGATATTTGTTAAATTCGTTGCATACGACGATTACAGCAATATAGTCAAAATTATATTTGTACATAAAGCTCAATTTGTTATGATTAATATTTATTACTTATTACGTATTAGTCACGATAAATGTCGGTATTAAAAACGTTAAATAAATATCTATCTATCTATATTCTATAGTCTATAATATTTGTGCAACCAGGAAAATGCCTTGAGAGTAATTGATGTATAAAATAAAAATAAGTTTATGATTTTTAACACTTTAAATTCCATAAATTAACGCGTAAACAATTATATAAAGAAGGCTGTATTAAATATTATGTTATACGATTTAACAATAATATAATTGATCGTATAAGTTCTAGTCGATTTATCAAAAAATTTGTGCTGTGAGACCATACCTTATTTTATTTGCGAGTATAGATTTTTTATGAATTTGTCATAATATTATGAATAGGTTACAAGTATGTACTATTAAAATAATAATTTAAGCTTAACATAGCGACATAAGCTCACTTTAGAATCTAGTTATGCAAGTGAGATGCTATCTAACATAATGTTTACTCTTAGAAGTCTATCAATTTTAAAGACGTAGTCATACCCAGTTAGTGTTTTGTGTTCTTTATTTTATTGACACATAATTCGTGAAATAATACAATATTTATCTTTTGGGTACAATGATTTTAATAAGATTAAGCTTATAAAAATATATAATAGGAGGATAGGTTTGCCTTTAGTGTGGGATGCCACCTGTGTGGACACCCTGGCGCCTTCCCACTTGTCCTTGACCTCTAAGGACCCAGGCGCTGCTGCATTACAAGCAGAGAACCTCAAGCGGCGGAAATACACTCAGCTTATTGGGAGATGTGTTTTTGCGCCGTTTGGAGTTGAAACTCTCGGGCCGTGGGGACCAAGTGCACACGAAATTTTCAAGGCGTTGTCAAAACAGCTCCTCAACACCTCGGGAGACAAAAGGGCTAGGCAATATTTGGGCCAAAGGATCAGTATTGCCATTCCACGTGGCAATGCTGCCAGTATCCTTGGCACTTTGCCCATTGGCAGCGATTTGGAGCAATTTTTTTATTTATAATAAATTTTATTTTGTTTTTTCTTCATTTTAGTTTTTAGTTATATTTTTATTTATTAATTAGGTTTATTTTTATTAATAGTAATTTATGTTTTAAGATGTAAGTTTTTAGCTAAATTAATATTTTATTATTTTTTAAAATCATTGCACCTACATTATTTCCTTCGAATAAGGAAAAAGTAAATAATAATAAACTAAATTAAAAGTAATACTATATATAAAACTATTCACCTATGACTTGTTCATGTGGCAGTGTGCCAAGAACACTTGCAGCATTCCCCGCTGCACAGCGATGCTGATTTGCTGCGCTTAACCCCCACGGTCCCATTGTCTCAAGGCCAAAAGGCACAAACACGTAGATATTAGCAACAGACTCGTATTTGCGAGATTTGGCCTTTTCAGCCGTTTGACCCACACCGTCTTTTGGGTTAGAAATAATTTTGGTTGAATTAAAAATATCTATTATTACAAGTATTATCAACCAATTATGTAGCTATGAATTAAGTTGTAAATAAACAATATGTACCTTATAACTCCTTTTGCTTGTTAAAGAACGGACCAACAATATAACGAATGATTTTTACAAATTTTATTTGATAGGATGAGCGCTAGTTGTAGATTGTGTGAACTAGTTGTCTATATTGTGATAATAGCATCAGCTAATTAGGTATGTTTGGTCTTATGAGAAATGTCCGCAAACCGTATTACCTAATGAAAACCGACTTAATCAGCAATGACTTAAAACTCGTGCAATATTTTTTTAAATGTTGATAAAAAACCTACTCGAGTTTTAGCATTGGCTTTATAGATGCTTGCACGGTATTGTTTTACATAATCAAGGATATTATTATTAAAATTTAAAAAAAAAACTATATATTTACATAAATTTATTAAAGACAAATATTGCAAGAGGTGCCATGTTCTTTTAAAATTTATTTATTCTAATTAAAAAATATTTCCCTAACTACTTACTATATTCGTGTTTGGAAAAATTTACAAGCCTTAAAAACAAAAAGTGATATTTGCTAAATTATTTTGCGTTGTCATTTCTAAACTAAACATAAGATAATAACACATATCATTCGCTTTATAAGATTATCTATTTTATGCTATATCTACCTACTTACTATGTTGTAAAACAAAATTTATATGTATATTTATATGCTGCCTGTAAGTCTCTACTTATTAGGATGTACTTCTATATTTCTACAACCTTTTAAAAGGTAATGTTATAAATATTTAATATTTATCTTTGTTTAAAGAATTTTATTAATATAATTTATGACAGATTCTAATTTGTTGAATATTTCCATATCCTTTAAATTTGCGTTTTCTAAACGCCTTTTTAGCCAACCTTGCCACAATGTAGGCTTTTTACTGTTTTAAATTGGATAGTTTAAATTCTTTAAAAGATTTTGTTACTTAAGATATTTAAAATTATATTATTATAAGTGGGGATGGGCCGAGATTTGGTCGAAGTTCGGTTTAACTCTGTTTACAGTTTAAATCTGCCGAAGATTCGGTAAATCAAAATATTAATATGACTAAGCTGTAGGTAATTAATTCACTAGATTATTACCTATACTACCTATCGACTATTCTTTAAATGATGGCTATGAAAATATAATGATTGTATACATATTTCTGTATTTGTATATTTTCAATCAAAATATTAATATTTTTTTGTAAGTATATAGAAGAACCAAGTCATTTGTCAATATGTAGACAGGTGAAATAATTAAAAAATCATTTTCTGAGGGTTATTTTATTCGAAGAAATTAAGGTACAATTTATAAGTAATATTATTTAACAAATCTAATTAATATAAAAACTAAATACTTACAAATATCTTGATTATAATCTCTACATGTCATCGAATCCAGGAGAAGATGAACCCAATGTTCCGAGGACTCCGGCGACGTTACCTCGTTGGATGGCAACACTGATCCTCTGAATAAGATATTCCCTACTCAAAGGATCACCTGTTGATGCTCGAATGGCAACGCTTATGTCGCGTATTAACGATTTAGCGTCCTCAGACCAAGGGCCCATCGTCTCTACGGCAAACGGCACAAAATAGTAACTTTCTGAAGGTTAATTAACTTTTAATATTGATTCGTTATTTTTAGGAAAGTTCGGTTTACATTCGGTTTAACCGAACTTCGGCAGATCTGTAACTACCGAATGTTCGGCCGAAGCTCGTATTCGGCATAACCCACATTTGGCCCATCACTAATTATAAGCATTAACAATAAGTTTTATTAGAAAGAATTAAATTATAACGATTGTATTATATTATAGACTACGTGCTGTATCATTAAACAATAAAATGAGTAGATAGATTTGTGATATGAAGATTGTCGCAGGGATAATAATAATATGCTATTCTAAATCGTTTTCATTACTAACTTTAGATCGCACCCGGTTTCATAAGATTAGGTCTAATAATATTAATAGGGTTTACCAATTTTGCATCCCTCACGATCGCACATCCAAACTATTCAAAGATTTATTAAGGCTGTACTTTTGACAAAAAAAAAAGTCTACCAACTTACTAGGGAATAAATTTACGGAGATTTTGAAGATATATTAATCATATATTTGTTTTAGTAAAATCGTTATTAAAAAAAATGCTATTTACCTCTGACTAAATTTAGGTAAAAATTTACGTAGGTAATTATATTCCCTTGAAAGTTGATACTACATTTTTTTAAAAGAACACTCAGAATGTTTGTAAATATTGGATTGTGCGAGCGAGAAGGATGTAAAATGTGCATTAAACCTACTTAAAAGTTTTTTAAGTATAAGGCAGGGGTTCCCAATTTTTTTCAGTTTGCGGTGCACTTACATGTTTAGTATTTCTTCTCGGCTCCCTAGTCAGTAATTTAAATAATATGTACCTGTACAATGCAGCTTGTTTAATGTGACGTGAGCTTGGCATCTCTATACAATCCACCAGTACGTCGCGACGCAAAATTGGAAACCCCTGTTATAAGACATTAGATGTCTATCAATGCAGACTTAGGTCAAGCAAATATTGAATTATTGGTACGTAATAAGTTATGTATGTACAAATTACTGATTGCGTAACAAACGTACCTATATCGTCATAAGCATAGTACAGCGGTTTAAAAGAGGGTTGATCACTTATCATATCTCTCGCTTGCACACTCCAACAGTTTCAAAGATTTATCATTAAAAAAATATTTCTTCACTATTCTAGTATATATTAATCATAGATTTGTTATAGTGAACTAGAGGAAAATAGATATAAATGTTTTTGCTATTTTACTTTGCCCAAAATTAGGTATAATAAAGTGAAGATTTTACAGTAATTTTATATTCTAGGAAGCTATTCCTAAAAACACATAGCGTTGATAGATCTATAAAAGTATTGAATAGTGTGAGCGAGAGGGATGAAAAGCGTTACGACCCTCTTAAATAACATGTTTGAAAAAATTGTATTCTTTTTTTGACATTAAATTGCCTAAATTTTGTTTTAAGACACTTCGGAATACGAGTTTTTTATCGTTTTAGTTTGCTGTTTAGATGCAAATATCAGTCATCAAAGTTACGCAAAAAGGAGGTCTTTATACGCGATTGCAATAAATTTGTATAGGTAAGGTAAATAAAAATATATTTACTAAAAAAAATGCTCTGCATTGTTAGGCTGCACTGTAAAATTATAATTTAGCGTCTCATCAATTCGTAGTTAAAGAGATTAATTGTATTTAATTTAAATACGAAAGACTGTTGGTTTATTTCTAACTCAATTATGGCGTAAGATAGAGAAAGAATTGTCCGAGAATCGATTTGCGACAATTTGGATATTAGGAACTATAGTGTAAGACAGGGTTACTCAAAGTGGGTTACGCGTACCCCTTACGCCAGCTTATTTTTAGGGGGTACGCGTAAAACTTTACGCAATGATGGCTGCTAAAATTTTGAATTACGATTAAAATTTAGCGAAATAGCTTCTAGAATTTATTTAATTTGCAAAACGAAACAAGTTTAACTAGCATAATAATTAATTTAAAAATAAATTTGTTTTTTCTCTTTTTTACTAATTTTTATTTTTATAATTTAACTAATAGCCAGTTTTATTTTTAAAAGGGGTATGCAGAGCTACAAGTTTGAGGAACCCTGGCGTAAGGTATAGAAAGAAAAGTCCCTGTTCGATTTGCGGAAATACGGATATTAAGAAAAACGTTTAAGCTATACACAATATCTCGGGGACATAATGTAGGAATTCGCAGGATACGTTTGTACAAAAATTCAAAACACATGTATTTAATTATTGCATAAAATTTGGCCTAAATAAAAAAAAACTAAATAAAATAACAGATTTTGTTAGAACTCTGTCTAGTTTTCTTATCTTAAAGCTGACTTCTTGTAACTTATCCGTATCCTGTAAAAATAAATGTAAAATAAATAAGCATTTTATAAATAGAAAAACACGAAAAGACACTAGTGAGATAAAGTAAATAAAAGTAACCAAAATCCATTGCGATTTACGGCCAACCCAATTAGCTTTTTACACATAGCTAGCAGGGTTTGACCGAATGATAATAAAGGCTACTAATAATTTGATAATGTTTTTAACTGAATTGCACATGTAGACAGGCTTACTCTCGTAAATTACTAACTAAGGGTCAACGCTAGAATTATAGCCGAAATACAACAGGCGTATTAAAAAAAAATTGAAACTCAGGATGCGAGTATTCGAATCGTGCTATTGCTACTGTGTTTCTAAAAATGTATGCTATACGCTATTAACGCAAAAGGGGCTTTCGGAAAGCTCTTCTAAGCTGTTTAATTTGTACATTTTGATCCCAGCTAGCTGTTTGTGAACAGATCTCAAAGCGGTTCGTTTAGGTCGTGAACTGTATAAATGTAAAATGTATAGATCATCAAATATGTTTTTTCTCAGTGTTCCAATGTGATAAGTGAGATTCCATTAGATCTGGTTAAGCCGCGAGTACTAGCGCTATCAGCATTTTGCTTACGATTAAGTTAAGATGGTTTAACGCTTTTGCACCCATCTCGCTCGCACAATCCAATATTTTAAAAGATTTTTTAATTGTGGGTGTACTTTAGAGAAAAAAAGAAAGAAAAAATAAGGAACATATTTTCGCTATCACATACCAAATTTTAGACAGAGAAAAATAGCAAAAAGATTTATTTATCCATTTTACTAAAACAAACATACAGAAGAGAAGAAGAAGACAAATTTCTAAGCATTCCATGGATTCACCGTGCGGGTGCCGGGTGCATCGTGTATGGGTAGGAGATGAGAAGAATGGTTTCTCGGGCTTGCGACCGACAATAGGCTGGTTTAAGAAAAGGAGGCCTCCTTTTTTTTTATTGCGCGATAATACGCCCACCATCCACCATTCTACTTCTCTACCTACCCAACCAAATACTGTATGATTCCGTTAATGCCGTCTTGGAAGCTCGTTCCATAAATGTATTGGCGGCAGACCTGCTTAGGCCCAATTCTTTCAGTTATACATCTCCAAAATATACGTAATTTTATTTAAAAATCTTTAAATATATTTGATTGTTCGAGAGATGCAAAAGCTTAAGCAAATGGTTTTTAAATAGCTACTCTAGTATTTTATGTGTTCACAATAAAATTTGTACTAAAATAGTATCTACTGCCATTTTTTTCAAATTCAAAGAAAGTGCGTTAGAAAATGTTATTAAAACATTCCCGCGTTACCCCGACTGACCTTAATAATAGTATACGTAGAAACGACCTTCACCGGTCTGTTATCCCAGTGAAATCTACTTTTAAATTCGTTTAATTCCATTAAAAGCTACTCTGCTACTACTATAGTTCTAGCGCTTAAGTCCGTGGATTTAGACTCGGAGGTAGGTACCGGGTTCGATTCCTGGTCGGGACACAATAATATTTATTAATTTAAATTAAAAAAAAATATATATTTGTGACATAGAGTTTGGTACGCTGGAGACATCGACGAGCTTGCCACTTGTCATGATTGGCCTATAGTAAAGTTGGCTAAATGTGAATCTGCTTATTCATAAGCGTGGTTTCTGACCATCCCGGAAGGGAAACGATCGTGGTGATACTTTCCTATACTTCTATAAATAATAAAATTTAAAATAAACTAAACTATAAAAAAAATGTCTTCTAGAGCATCCGATTCAAGGTAGTCCCAAGGAGACTAGCAACAAGCCAATCAAGGAGGGGAAACCCTCTGTATAGCGAGGCTTATACGTTGGCAGATATAATTGCCAGCCTTCCTGTCTCCAGACCTTTCCGTCAGCCGCTTTAACAACTCCTTGGCCACTCGCAGAAAATGCGCACTTTCCGCGCCTAACAAGGTCTCTGGATGTGAGAAGGAGCTAATATGTCTACACACGTCACATCCCACACCAGAAACCTGTCAAGTTTCCACGGCCTAACAGTTATTCCGTCATTAGATTAATTTATATAATAAAATACGCTAACAAAAGCAATAGTGATGGGACGAAATATGGTCAAGGCTATACAGAGTGATATTTTCAAGTCGGATTTGATGGCTACTGTCTAAATTACGAGGAGTATCGAAAAATTATGGAAAAGAGTGTTCGAACCGATTTTGTTATAGAATAAAACAGCATCAAAAATTTTTTGAATAAACTCTTATTCTTGCCGGGAATCAGACCTGAAGATTTTGACAATAGGGTATTTTATATTTGATGTTTGACATTACGAGTACACATTCAACTACCTAATGCAGAATTAATTTTAGTTAAACAAAATAAAGCTTCTCCTTTGGCTTAGCGGTTAAGTCCGCAGATTTAGACTAGGAGGTACCAAGTTCGATACCTGGTAGGAACGAATCTGGTACGCTAGATACATCGACAAGCTTTCCACTTGTCATGATGAGCCTATAGTAAAGTTGAATAGTTGCTAAATGTGAATGAGCTAGATAAAAAAAAAACGTGGTTTCTGACTACCCCGCAAAAGAGATCGTGATTATAATTTTTAAAAAATAGACGTTATTGAAAATTGACAATATTTATTTAGGCAACCCATCACTTTTGCTAGCGTATTTTATTATATAATAAGTGGATTCCATTCAGATAACAAATCGGTGAAGGTCGCTCTTCTACGAACTCCTATATTATACTATAAACCAGTAATCGGAGTGGGTTAATTGATTTGGGGTCATTACTAAAATTTACGTCAAAGTAAAGATTAGACAAGTAGATTGGACACGTCTGTCGCAGAACCGATGACCGATAGAGTAGACCCGTCTACTACTCTACTTCTGGAGTAGAGACCAAGTACATGAAAACGAAGAGTGTGAAGACCCTCCCGCCAGATATACGGATGAACTAAAAAAGGTCGCTGGTGGGGGCTGGATGAGGGTGGCAAAAGATCGTGTGAAATAGCGAGCCTTGGGGGAGGCCTACATCCAGCAGTGGAGAGACATAGGCTGATGATGATGATGAAAGATTAGAAATTGCTATTAAACCCTGGAGAATTCACAAGCATGATCGGAGAATGTACAGCAAAGTAATCAAATATAAAATAGAGCAGGTATTGCTTGTTGTTTTTATACAAAATATTTGTTGTTTTTTCCTTTTTTTTATCTACTTTGTTCTTCTGTCGAAGGAGAATTTTGTTGCGTGTCAGTGAAACAACAAACGCAATTTGAAAGTGCACGTCAAACACAACCATAAGCGCCAATGCACTGTTATAGACTAATTAATTTTGAGCTGTAATTCTCTGCCCCGTCTCGTTATATATTGAATGTTAGACGTAGATTAAATTACGTGTGTCCGAAGTCCTCCAGTTATTCTGTTACTTAGTCGCAAACGTTATATAATGCAATCCGTTAACTATACATATATATATATCACGCCATTAAAGTTGATATTCGCACGGCCACTGCCAAGGTCGAGCGCTTATAGAGATGAGAATTGAATAATATTTTATAATTATGACGCAATCTCGGACGTAAATAACAAAAGCCACTAATAATGTTTGCGACTAAATAACTACGAGTAACTGGTTAAATAATTCTAATGAATTCCCAGAATTCTAATGATCTTAAAATTTTGACGTAAAGTTAATACCCTATACTATTTCTATTCATTTATTTTACTTTTGACATATGTTTAGAACGTAATCTAAGTCAGCAATAATGCAATTTGGTTAAAAAAAAACTTTCCATCCTTAATAATAATAAAAATACTTTATTGCAAACAAAATATAAAATATTAAGTGTTGTACATAGGTGAGCTTAATACCATGATGTTATTCTCTACCAGCTAACATGTTTCTATAAATACATTTATAAGAAATGGAATAGGTAACGCATATAGATAACATGAGCCCTATTCTGTTACTTCGGCGTAAAGGTTATATAATGGAATCCGATATATTACGCTATTAAAGTTGATATTTGCAAGGACGCTGTCAAGGGCTTATAGAGTTAAGAATTGAATATTTTGTAATTATCACGCAAGCGTAAAATAACGAAATCCATTATATAACGTTTGCGACTAAGTAACAGATTAGAACTGCTTTCTTGACGTGGTTTATTCGTATAAAAAGTCGTGCGCATGTGCAATAATGCGCGTTCGAACCGTCATTCAATGTAGCACCGTACGTTTTAAAAAAAACATATATACGGCGCACGCGCACAGTGACGGTTGGTCAAAGTCTGTAACCGGTCTAATTGATTAGTACTTGAGCTGTCACAAGTTTAATAAATTAATGGAAGTTATAAATTAATTTACCTAATCCGATTACTATTTATTATGCTTATTCATCAGTGTAAGATTGAAAAATTGTCGCAGAATAAATCGCTGTTGCTAATACGCAAAAATCTCTGGTTTTTAATTATTTGTATCTGGTATGGTATTAAAGGTCTAACACACCGGATACGTACATGTAGTTGCTGACAAGGACGTGGCGTAGGGCATTGTAAGGGCGCGTTCCCATCAGATCAAGACGACAAATTTTCGTGTCGTTTAAGTGGCTTACTGTTACTATTTTTTTTATCAAATAAATTCAGTCTGGCGGTAAAGACTGTATTTTTAGATGATCAGGTACGATTCCTGTTCAGGATACAATAATCCGTTTCTTTAAAAACGTGGTTTTTGACCACACCGAAAGTTATACGGTCGTGATAAACTTTTAATTAGCAAGCCCACCTCGATCCTTGGCGCCGCATCAGACTGGAAAATTCTCATGGATACATTTGAACACCATTATAGGATCCCAGATGAATTAGCTGTATCAGCCTATAGGCCAGACATCTTAGTGTTTTCTCGGAACTTGAAAAAAGTTATCCTTATTGAACTTACCGTTCCGTGGAAATCAAATATTCCAAAAGACCACAACATGAAGTTGAATAAATATTATGATCTCACAGAAGAAATGATCAGGAACGGGTTCAAGACTCAGCTTTACGCAGTGGAAGTTGGTGCAAGAGGAGTTCCAGCAAAATCTTTGCATCACTTACTGAAAGAATTGGGCCTAAGCAGGTCTGCCGTCAATACATTTATGGAACGAGCTTCCAAGACGGCATTAACGGAATCATACAGTATTTGGTTGGGTAGGGAGAGAAGTAGAATGGTGGATGGTGAGCGTATTATCGCGCAATAGAAAAAAAGGAGGCCTCCTTTTCTTAAACCAGCCTATTGTCGGTCGCAAGCCCGAGACACCATTCTTCTCATCTCTTACCCACACACGATGGACCCGGCACCCGCACGGTGAATCCATGGAATGCTTAGAAATTTGTCTTCTCTTAAAGAAAATCAGTCGTTAGGACATGGTGGGAACGCGCCTATCTTCCATCTTTATTTACGTACAGGTAAAGATTATGCCACCCTCTTTCGTTCAGGTCATGCTTTACTGCACAATCAACAGCGCACATAAACAACATCTATTTAAGGTTGTAAGCATAGCGCGAGCAAGTCTTTCACGTCGGGTGGATTTCTGTGCGACAAAGCTTTTAATATTAAAATGGCGGATGAAATCACATTGAAGATTATAGAAGCTTTTCACTACGTGATGACTGCGTTGGTGTCACGTCGATCGAATAGCGCAATACTGGATACATGAACTAAACGAAAGTTAAATAGAAAGATGGTGATAAAAGTTGAAGATGCATAGCTTAAACCTATTACAGGCGTTTGTGAAACTTCAGTACCTATTTACATTATTATTTTAAAAAATACTCTTGCTAGTAGAATTCGAAGTAGCAGAGCGGTAACCTGTTAGCAGGAGACTAGAAGTTCTTAGAGTTGCCGTGCATGTTCGCCTCTGGTGTGACTAGGCTTTAGGTATAATAAATACACTTACGGCCAAACGAATTTTATCTCTAGTTTTCGTCGCTTAGCAAACACTACCGCGCAAGTCAATTTGACTCATGACATTGAAGTGAAACACTATTTTTATTATAAGATTTAAGATTTATTATGATCAAATTAGTTATAAGACCTGTATATAATATTTATGTATTATAAATAAACATTGTTTTTTTTTTACACTAGCACGTCATGTGTGTGATCTTGCGCTCACATGGTAAATGGCGCGCGAGGTCCATAAATGTTAACTATGCCGGCTTAACTGGGCACGATGTTAATTCGAGCCTGATCCCGAAACGTGTGGAAAACTTTTCTGGGTTTATCGGTACGAACGGTGAATACTTCCCGGCTCCAGCAGACTGGGCAAATTACTACCATCAGTCCGTCCACCACCTATTTGTTGTACTCGTTGAAAGTATGTGTCATTTGCAATGATGTTTTTTATTTATACAGCACCTATTACTAATAAGATCATAAGGATTTGACTTATTCAAATATTGTTTAGTAAGTCAAATTGACTTGCGCGGTAATGTATGCAAAGCGATGTTTTGATTATTGAAGTTTCATTTTGATGTATATGAAACATAATGTCATAATACTCCAAAACCAAAGATAGATAGAAGATTGATTTTGGCCGCTAGTAGAGTTGTAATTAAGATAATTTAGTATATTTATAAATATGTATATTTTG
The DNA here is from genome assembly GCA_910589645.1 of Tinea semifulvella. Lineage (NCBI taxonomy): Eukaryota > Metazoa > Arthropoda > Insecta > Lepidoptera > Tineidae > Tinea > Tinea semifulvella. The sequence goes on from OU342586.1 coordinate 12,653,339, forward strand.
ATAGACATAAAAACTGCGTGAGAGTTATGACTAATGGAAGATCAAGTAACGAGCTTAGCGCATAGACTAAATTACAAAATTATAGTAAATAATAATAATAATAATAAATAATGATTTTTATTAACCAAAATAAAGAGTACAATATAAAAAAAAACCTTAAATCTAAGTACAAATAAATATACTGTAAATATGGGGTTCCCTGGCCTCCATAAAAAGTTAACTTGCGTTATGGAGACCAGTTGGTTCCCTACAATTTGTGAAAATAGTTACATCAAAATATCTATAAACAAACTTAATAATTAAAACCATTAGTACGTATAACTATCAAACAAATGCAAACTGTAAATATAAAATAATACATAAAATGCAGGTAGTCTGAAGAAAAAAAGATAAAGCTATTCAATAACACTCGCCAAACAAAGTCACCAAGCAACGGCTGTTAATTGATGGAACAACTCTGCAAACTCAGTCGCAGTTTTTTTTTTAGTAAAGTAAGGTAAAAATCGTCGAAAAGTAAATTTTGTCACACAAGATTGATACAGTAAAGAAACAAATCAAGCAAGCAAGCACGATATACAGAACTCTGCTTTCCAAATCTTGGAGAGTAACATCAGTGATACTAATCTCCTAGTTGCATGTCCGACTCACTATGGTCCTTATGAGGAGTGAGTGACCATAGCACCCATGGCTAAAATCCTATAACCATCTTACTCTGTTGTTGGCCCGTTGTGCCTTCACACTAATTCTAAACTAAATATTGAAGTATATCGCCGGGTTAGAGCGAAAAACAACTAAATCTTTTTTTTAGTAAATTCACTTTTTTACACCAGTCGTTTAAAAACTTCTGCTTTTTCCAGTGATAAAATCGACTAAGCACTGTGACGCTTAGTTATAAAGATAGTGTGTCTTAAAAGCAATCAAACGAACGGTTTTAGCCGAAAACACAAATTCAAAATTAATTAAAAGTGCATAATATTTTTGTGCAAAAATGGCTAACTTAGTTGGTTTTTATTTTAACACGGCGATATACGGGTGTCGAGTATATACGAGTGTCGAGTATATACGGGTGTCGAGTATATACGAGTGTCGAGTATATACGAGTGTCGAGTATATACGGGTGTCGAGTATATACGAGTGTCGAGTATATACGAGTGTCGAGTATATACGAGTGTCGAGTATATACGAGTGTCGAGTATATACGAGTGTCGAGTATATACGAGTGTCGAGTATATACGGGTGTCGAGTATATACGAGTGTCGAGTATATACGGGTGTCGAGTATATACGGGTGTCGAGTATATACGGGTGTCGAGTATATACGAGTGTCGAGTATATACGGGTGTCGAGTATATACGAGTGTCGAGTATGAGATAAAAGAGCATGCAAATAGGAAATTAAAAATTTGATACTAATCTAATTACATTTTTTTTTGGGGAATGTAACAATCACACATCAATAAAATAAAAAACGGTGTTTGGTACAGAAAAAAGTTTTTTGTTCAGTGCACGATCATAAGTAAACATTATGTAACTTTGATGCTGTTTTTATGTCTAAATAAATTTAAAATTTGTGCTATTTTCACTTGGTAAGTATTGTATTATAATAAATCGAGGTCACCGACACGCATCACCTCTGTATATATAATTTATTCGGCGCGTTATAGCTGAACCGTGTTTGTAATGTCGCTATGTAAATAGTTTTATTGTAAACTTTAAGAATTACAATTTTCATCAAATAAAACACAAATTCGATATTTATTTTTTTATTTCACAATCTCATTCCTTCCTTAAACTTTAAAGTCAACATATTATACTAAGTGCAATTGTCAAAAGAGTAAATATTTATATTTCAAATAATAAGAAATCATTTTTTCACAAAAATCATTATTCAAAAATCAAAACACTGCATGGTGAATAAGGTCGCGTTTGTAAATCGCAATATCTATCGTGATAAATGCCTAAAGGCTGAGGACTATTATTATTAGGCTGGCCGCATACACACGTCTTCCGTATTCGATTTCCTAATGCGAAATTTTGATTCGGAATTCTGTGAGACTAGCGCAAACGTTCGTTTTTCTTCATTCGGAATGTATACAGTCAGTACGGATAGTGATAGCGTAGTGAACGCACGACGATGGAGGACGACGATTTATTAGCTGTTGTGGTAGTCGTTGTCATGAATATTCCACAGGCAGGGGTATTTTTCGACAGCCAATATTAATGTTTCTGCCGCACACATAATTATCGTGTTGCGATTCTATATACCGAGAATACGTCCGATGCGCGCGGCGCGGGCACGATACTGGATAGAAATTTCCGAACGTGTGCGCCGGCACAAACAAAATGTATGCAAGCGCTGCGCTCCGCATGACGTCATTAGATTTATCCAGATGGTTTCTCCGATGGCTTGCATTCGAAACGTACGTAAGGAATTTATTCCGTTCGGAAAAAAAACGAACATGTGCGTCTGAAAATGTATTTTATATTGATTCCATGCATTCGGATGTAAACTGATTCGGAAATCGAATACGGAAAACGTGTGTATGCGGCCGGCCTTAATTGATCTCGCCCACAGCCGAGAGACGAGATAGACAGAGAAAGAATTACGTAAGTCAACGTTCGCGCGATCGTCGATCTCTCGCTACCTACTTGATTAGGCTATGTATGAGTGGCGATATTTTTAAGAAAACTTATTTGCACAGTAACTTAAGATTTATTACTGAATAATTAAAATAACAAAGAAGTAGGTAAGTAATTCTTTTATTTTTATTCTATTTTATTTATTTTTAAGAAAAATCACAGCCTTTATTATACATATTAACAGTTTAAGTAGAATATAGGCCAAGAAGATTTTATATTATTTACATATATGTATACAGTTAAAACAGTCAATTATAATATTAGGAGTAAAAACAAATAATAAAAGAAAATTATAAACAGGTCAACAACACAAAACAATAAAAATAGGAATAGGACAAAGAGGCAAGCAATGAATTGACTTTATAAATTACGTTTTATTTATTGTACATATATGTGTATAAGTTTTAGTTATACCTAATATAAAAATATTTCCTCTTTAATAAATTCCAAGCAGTATTTATTTGCGTAAACTATTAAAGGCATTTGTGACACGTCATTATTTAATTTAAAGTGTGATTCTACTTCTGCAAGTGGTATAAGACGTTTTCTCAACGGCTCCTTCATTCAACTATTTCTTCTAGCTGTTAAAGTTAAAGTGATCCTCGAATCGACATTCTTAGATTTAAGCTTTACAAACTTTTCAAAGCATAAATGTTACCATAATAATTATTTAACAAGTAAGATAAGTTTTTTTACTGCCTCTTGTTACTTGTTCTGATGTGTAGTCGTCATTATCATAATCATCAGCCTGTATCTCTCCACTGCTGGATGTAGGCCTCCACCAAGGCTCGCCACTTAACGCGGTCTTTCGCTACCCTCATCCAACACCCACCACCGACCTTCTTTAGGTCATCTGTCCATCTGGCGTTGGGTCGTCCCACTCTGCGTCTTCCCGTACGTGGTCTCCACTCTACAACTAGTTTGACCCATCGATCGTCGGTTTTGCGGCAGATGTGTCGAGCCCATTGCCACTTCAGCTTGCTAATTTTAAAAGCTATGTCAGTAACTTTCGTTCTCTGACGAATATCAACGTTTCGAATTCTATCCATTAGAGATATACCAAGCATAGGTATTTCCATGGCTTGCTGAGCGACCTTGAATTTATGGACCAGACCCACTGTTAGTGTCCACGTCTCTGCTCCGTACGACATTACCAGGAGGACGCACTTGTTAAAGACCTTAGTCTTTAAACATTGAGGTATAGACGATGAGAGGATGTGCCGGAGTTTCCCGAATGCCGCCCATCCTAGCTGAATGCGTCTGTCGGCTTCTTTGATGAAGTTGGCTGCTCCTAATTGGATAGTCTGATGGGTAGTAATGTTGGCTAAATGTAAATCCGCTTCATTGATAAACAACAACTAAAAAAGCGTGGATTCTAACTGCCCCAGTCGCGGTGATACATATTTTTTAAGTTATAAGTCATTAAGTTACAATGAATGGCCCTAATTTAAATAGTTCATTATTTCTTTAGTCCTTATAAAATTAAATTTATATTAAATAAAACGATTTATTACCACTAAAAGCTCCTTTATTTGAGTATTTGAAAAATGAAAATTTAAAATTAGGTTTGTTTATTCGCGTCCCCTTTAAAAGCTTTTTTATAAGAGCACTGAGTTATATTTGTCCTCGCATCAAAACGTCCAGAAGATGACATCCGAACATTTGTAATACAACAATAGAACCTTTAACCGCCCCTAAATTATCGCTTCTGAGAGATGCTGAGAACAGGCTATAGAAAGCACTAGAAACGTGCATATATATTTTTTTCACAACATTAATTGATAAAGGTATACTTGTATTATTACTATTATTGGTATAAGCCATAAAATAAATAGAGAAAAACTAATTTACAAATCTCCAGTACAAACCTAAGGACCGTCCGCCATCCGATCTCCTCCAGGAAGACCAGGAGACGTTCCTAGAGACCTCTGCCCCGCAGACTGGAGGAACTTCAGTTTAGCCACAGCCACACTGCAGTATTCCATCGTACGGCCGTCTCCTCAACTGCCATGCATCCTTAACACAGTGGGCTATCTGTAATGTTCAGATTGTATAGGTGTTTGTTAAAGGCACAGTGTCCAGTCATCATCACTACCATTTTGCGAATCTTAGCTCTGTTAAACTAACCTTAACCTAATGCTCAAGAGGCGGTGCGTGATGCTTCTGTCAGAGTTGGGAGGAGCCTCCGTAGTCTGAGGCCGATCCACATCTGCTTATTTAGCTATGTATTGAAAATAATGGCTGTCATTTAAAATAATTTATTCGTTAGGTTTAAAACATTTAAAAATAATAATTTTCCTTTAGCTTTCCATTTGTAGTACTTTTTCACCATTGGATACTTATATGCGACACTATTAGCTAGTGCAATATAACAGACGAGTTTTATTTTTAAACCAACCGGTTCAATTTACTTGAAAAAATCACCTTGTATATAGCCACTGGCACCGGTTGGAAATACATCGACGAGCTTACCACTTAAAAGCTTGTTTCCCAACTACGTTGCATAAGAATAATATAATCTTGTACATATAAATGCAAATGTGACGAATTAAAAAAAAAATTTTTACATATCAATAAACAATATTAGGTAGGTAATAAATAGTTAAGTCGACTCTACGCCAGTCTATGTCCTGGTCAAGAAAGGAGCACCCTTTTAGAAAGCTTATTATAGACCAGCTGTTTGCGTGATACCTGCTTAATTTGCTTCACACCCTCCCTTAAGTGGACTGTATATTGTACAATTGCGTGATCTGAAGGCACGGTACTCGTATTTCTTCTGTTTTATAAGAATATTAATAAAACTCTTATTCAGACTATTTGTTTATTACAAATCACCTAAATTATGCAAAGTATTGTCTTTAAAATCTACCTACTTCATTGTCATTTGAAAAATATAAAATATTATTTTATACCAAAGAAAGTAGGTATTTCAAATCTGATAAAATAAAGGACCTTATTTACTGCTATAGCAATCAAGATGATACAAAATTATAGACGTACACGTAGAAGTATGCAATGTTCATAAGATAAGTGATAGCATCGGAGAGTGCGCACATATTTTCCGCTTTATAACCCGAATAATACTCTAAACCGGTGACTACAAAGCGTGCCGTATAAGGTCACATTCCAGTCCTAACTCTATATACTGATGTACGCATATTACATGCAAAAATAATGCATTTAATAATAATTTTATATGGCATATGTGAAGTGTTCTCTTCAATAAATGACAATGAATTTAACGTTAATGATATCCTACGTAATGACCTTATGCCATCATTCTTTATGCTAGATAACGCTATAAAAGATAAACCCAGCTTTGTACCCAATAAAACAGAAATAATAGGCAAATCTATTAATGGAACTATTGACGCAGCATTTTCAACTATGGCTTTTCACAGGTAAGTAACTATTGTTTAAAATAATAATTTAATAAGCGCGACAGTCAGAGCTCCATGGTTCGTGCGCAACACCGTCCTCCACGACGACCTGAAGATGGAGACCATCGAGCAGTTTGTGGCCAGGCTCTCGAAGTCCATATTCGATCGAGCCAACCACAGCCGCTTCGACCATCTTCGGGGAATCGCACCGCTGCACGCACGGCCACCGGAGGGCCGTCCCCTGCCCCGTGAGATCCTGGGGGCAGAAGCGTAAACAGCAGTTACTAACAATATTAGTGCCCATAGGTGCCATAGATCCTACAGTGGTCCCTTCCCCGGCGGCTCAAGCCGCCGAGGTAAAACATGGAACCGCGGGCCGTCGCCCACCGTGAATAACGAACGCTTAATGGGGATAACCCCGGAGCTTTCCGCCCCAGGGCGAAGATGACTACTACTACTACAAATTTAATAATAATACATTATTTATTGTACAAAACCAAAACAAGTGCAGGTACATAGGCGAGCTTAATGCCGTAAATGCATTTTTTACCAACTAACCTTTGTGATTGATATCAGTAATAAGCGGATTTAAATTACATTATATAAATGTATTGTTATAAAATAATATGAAAAACATAATTATAATCTGCTATATTGTGGCTTTTTGGTGATGTTAAAGATAATATTTTAACTAATCTATTTAATGAGCATAGTTATTATTGTGTTTTTAGTTCACAAACTTTCTGATCTTCATCACTTCTTAGCATTATCTACATATTCTTAACTAACTGTATATTCCTTTACAGAACAATGATGAACGAGTATCAATGTAGGAATTATATAGCAGGTCAGATATTAAGTGAAATAGAAAGACCAGTAATACAAAACCGTATAGGAAAACCGTTTACTCCTTCCCTCATAAATGACAATCGAAAACAACGTAAAACACAGGATTCACGAAATAGTTTCATTTATGATATTGGATCTAGCAACTATCAGGAATGGCTGAACAAGTAGGTAGTTTTATTTATTATTTTATGTTTGGTTTTGGGTCCCTTTACTAAACTGTCTACGTGGTAAATGTTTTAGATATACGTTAAATGCTGGGAATTGAGTTTGATTTCTGATAATTTATTTGTGACATTCAACGAATCTGTTGGACCAAAATCATTGACTAACTATATTCTCAGTTATCGTATAAATAAAATATAGCATTCTATTATAACTGAATATAAATAAATTTATGTCCGTTATAAAAGGGGATGCTGTGTAACTGAACCTGGGAAATGTCGCACATGTTCCGATCTAAAGTGGTGCTTTAGTAAACGTGGATCATATTGATAACAGCACGAAACTTGATATTGAGTTTATTTTAGTATACCAATAAAACAAAATAAATTCACTTTTTACTTACATTGTTATCTTCCGTGATTGTGTCTTTTAACTGCTGGACCTTATTAAATAAGCTTCGTTAGTAATTTCTTACATTATTCCAGACAAAAAAAAAAAATATAAAATTTTAATTTAATAAAGTTGCTAGAGACTTGCTATAAAGTTTCAAATTTAATTGACTAACTATTCGTTTCTGATATGACAGCATGAGTCGTGGATCATATGGACTTATTTTTTTTATTACTTTGTTTTATTATTAAGTATCTATAACTATACTTTCAGAGTTGCTACATTAAACGAGATATATAAAAGTTATTTGTCCAAGTCGGGTGATGTTATCGACAACAGTACCATGGAAGCTTCAGATTTGGCAAAAATGGAACATCGTAAATATGATATCTTTGAAGGAGGAGAAGTGACAGGCTTTGCTGAACAACCTCAGAATCCGGCGATACAACAAGAATTATCTAAATACAGTAAATTTAATTTATTATCTAAATGCATTTGTGTCCAGCTGCAAATTAAAATAACATTGGTAATTTAGTTTAGGCCAGATAATCCATGATTTACTCTTTACTGCTGCTCCAGCATGAATCTTAATTGTGACAATTAACAAGGCTTTTTATATACCTACATCGGATCAAATTTTTGAAAAATTAAAAAAAAAAAAAATATTTGTACGGCATATGCCATATTTTATTCACTAGGTACTCATTAAAGCGAAACGAGAAAGCGAGAGGGCAATTTTTTCATAAATATGCTCTTATGTAGGAGTGGAGATCGAAAATTGTAGGTAATCATTATTCACGCATTCTTTAAAATCTTACTAACGTGTATTTGTACAACACCACAGTTTGTACCTTACAATTTGACTTTAGATACTCGCCAACCTGTCTGGCCAGCGTGGCGAGTGCAGACCAAATTCTCCAGATATATATTCTGGAAGGCCCATCTCCAACAGTGCAGGTCTAGGACGCTGTGTTCTAGGGGCTGTAATGAAAAAAATATGTCTCGACCCAACAATGACAAAAATGAACACTTTAAAATAAAAGGAAAAATATTTATTTATGGTTTATACAAAGCAGCCGGGTTGACAATTTTACATTGTAATTGTAGTAGTTTTGCTTATAAATTATGAGGCTGAAGATGGTGACGTCCCGACGTCCGATGTAGGCGAGCCAGTGTCACGGAGGCCGGGTTGTGGCTTTGTAGGTGCTCTTTATTGGGGTCGACTATACATAGATATGTTAATACATATAATTAATACCTATGGGTACATCTATAATGAATTGATGTAGGTAATTAAATTTGTATATTAACTGATTTTTTTTAAAGAGATCCTCTATAATAGACTAGACGTCTGAACTAATAATTCAGTCATTTTGTTTTTTTGTTAATGAAAACTTGATATGTTTTCTTACTGCCAGCACCTCGTAGTATTGGAATAGTCATGACATGAGTTAGTTTAACGGCATTGTATTCCTAAAGATATATCTTAATCCAGCGTACAACTTTAAAATTGTCATTTAACAACTATTCTTTTTCGTTTGTAATCATTCACTGTTATTTTTAAGGTGGCGGTTATGAGTACTCAGTTCCTCCACCACCACCACCTCTCTACCATCATCCTGCAGCCAGTCATGAAGTATACCACGAGGTAGAACGAGATGCTCATGGCCTGCAACTGTCGGATCTGTTTGAAATAGCCCTTACGGGTATAGCTTTTTTGTCATTCGCAATGTTTGTACTGCAAGTTCTTATGTGCATTTCTATGGTAAGTTGAAGTTGGTATTTGTCAAACTTGTAAACGCATATTGTTTGTCTAATTTAAAATATAAAAGTTATTATATACAAATACGCGGAGATCATAATTTTCGTCACTTGGCGACGGGTGACCCTTTAAGTAGCGAATATTTTGCTCAAAGGGTCAGCCTCGCCGTTCAACGGGCGAACGCAGCAAGTGTCCTCGGAACACTACGCCCCTCGTACGAATTTTAGTTATTATTTTTTCATTTTGATTTGTAGTGTAGATTTTTTTTTGTTTATTTAATGTTAGGCTTTCTTTTTAATCATTTATTATTGTAATTCTTTTATACTATTTGTATATTACACAAACTGGTATTAGTGGAACCGGAACCGACGGCTTAACGTGCTCTCCAAGGCACGGAAACGGTGGTGTTGTAAATCTATGACAAATGTACGTAAGAATAGTGTATTTCTCATTGGTACATGCCGGGTGGTGGTGAACCTACCTTTGTAGGATTTAAGGAACGCGTTCTTACAACCGAGCCACCACCGCGCCTCTTACTATGACTACTACTATATTAATTTCGTAAAGCCGCATAGTCAATAGTCAACTCAAATAGCTTATATCTGATGCTCCGGTTCTTGGACTTCGGATTCTGCCTAATATAGATAGGCATCACGTTTAATATTAAAAATAAAAAGAGTTTGAAAGACGAAAACATATTACAACAAAATCCACAACATCAACATCATAGCTAATCGTACTTCATTCTAATAATGTACTTAATAATTAAACTTAATAATTAGCTTTTGTTATCGTGACTGTACACTCGCGATCGAGAGCTTTCACAATCTCTTCCCGAGACGTTTTGGCCGAGATCAGTTGCAGTCGTGCGAAACGCCAGCGAGACTCAGTTGGTAAAATCATGAGGCAACACGTTTTATTTTAAAAATAAAAAGAGTTTGAAGGATGAAAACATATTAGAATAAAATCCATAACAATCAACATTATATATATATCATAGGTATTTCATTCTAATAATTAGTTTTTTTCTACGGTGACTGTACACTCGCCACCGAGAGCTCTCACTATCTCTTCCCGAAATGTTTTGGTCGAAATCAGTCGGGCGAAACGTCAGCTAAACGCCTTGACTCAGGCAGTAAAACCGACACGGAGCCAAGAGCTACTGTACTATCTTACACTCGCTTAGTCTCGGACGTGTACAGTCACCATTAAACATTGAAGTAATTCTTTGAAAAAAATATATTTCAGAACAAAAACACTCAAATAATGCAGATGGTGGACAACGGCGGTGACGCTATGAACATAGATGAAAACATTCGTTTCAAAAGATGGACGGATGAACCTGAACCTCGTTCCATTCCAACCTTTAGCTCTCTCAACACACTGTCGCGATATGCCTTGCTAGCTATGCGTCCTCTTACCGCAGACTGTCTCTACCGCACTTTATGTTTAGGAAATAAACATGCGCGAGGGCTTAAGGATAGCAGTCAGTATTGGTTACCCGTTTGGCAGTAAGTAAAATATAATTATATAGATATTATTGCCATTGTAATCATTTACTAGTATTCACATTCTTTCACAGTTTCCGCTGCAAGAGGGTGAAACAAACTGCCTCTGGTTATCAGACGGGCGGCGTCGTCTATTTAATATATTTTAAAATCTCCTTATTGCTCACTTTCTCAACAAACAACATAACTATTCTTAGTGCCTATACCTATTATATTTTTATTGTTTGTAAACAGTATTATAAACGTACTTATTTTCGTATGTATGTAATTGTATATACATATATTTCACACCAACTTCGGCTTCTTAAAACTGAATCTTGAACCCGTTCCTAAACAACATCATAGTTGAATATTCGAATTGATCGTAAATGTACGATAGTAAAGCACGCTGTTATTTTATTTTCTTATAAAAAGTTTACTAAATAAGCTTTTCGTTATATTAATTATTTTTTTGACACATAAAAGCGCAGAATACATTGTATTTATTGTCCTATACCTACTTACAAAAATAAATAAATTGAAAATTGACAAATTGACTCATGTTTACTTCCAGAATTTGTCGTTGCTTTTTTAACATAGGTAATAATGTTTTTTTTATTTTCCATATAATATGAGCCTAATATGAAAACTCTCAACGTCATTTTTGTGGCAAATAAGAAATATATAAACAGAATAGGGCGAGTTCTAGGAGCTGTGATGAAACTAACAAGAGAGAAAACAAAAAGGCATGACTGTAACATTAAAAAAAATACAAAAAAGTGGGTAGTGCATCGAAATTAACCATTGCCTTTCAAAGTATTCTATGCTCTATCCAGACTATTAATAGGCCAATTTAGTATTGGAGGTAATAATTAATGATAATATTATTAATAATTTTCAGTGTAGGCGTGGCCTGGTCTCGGGGCGGAACACTGGCAGGTTTGAGGGCGGCGGCTTTGGGGCTGGGCGGCGCCGATTGCAATCATCTTTATCCATCTAATAATTGTTAAAAGAATAACTATTTGCATACTCAGCACGACATGTGACTTTGCGCCTTACTGGTTGTAAGCGGTACGCGAAGTCCAACAATAGGAGCAACAGACACCAAGCTCTGATCACGGACAGTGATCAGATAAATATTTATAAATAATTGTATGCTAGAAATAGCGAACAATGTGATATAATTACATATAATAATTTACATCCCTGTACCTACCATGTTTCTGACAAATAAATTATTTCAAATTTCATTTCATTTCATTTCATTTCATTTCATTTCATTTCATTTCATTTCATTTCATTTCATTTCATTTCATTTCATTTCATTTCATTTCATTTCATTTCATTTCATTTCATTTCATTTCATTTCATTTCATTTCATTTCATTTCATTTCATTTCATTTCATTTCATTTCATTTCATTTCATTTCATTTCATTTCATTTCATTTCATTTCATTTCATTTCATTTCATTTCATTTCATTTCATTTCATTTCATTGTTTTTCAAAATGTTTCCATTCTCCTTGGGACTATCTCGGATGGGACGCCTCCAGAGGACATTTTTTATTTATAGTTTAGTTTATTTTTCATTTTATTATTTAGGTAGCTTTTAATTTATATTTAAGGTAAATTAATTTACTTGGTATATAATAACAATTTAATTATTGACGTTTCATAAATGCCTGTAATAGGTTTACAAAAAAATAAATACTGGTTCATATCCACATGTAAACCACATTTTAAATAATAGGTACCCCATAATAATATACAAGTAACAACATATTACTTCCATTGGGCGATTAAAAACACAATTTTGTTCTTTGCAATAGTTTTAATTTCTTGTCATGATATGTTTAATTAGATAATAGTAATTGTACATAGGAATAATATAATCTACTTACTACAAAACAACTATTTTTTAATTACTAATACGTTTAAAGCTATATAAAAAAATATTTACAACATTTAAACAAATGATAATTTATTTGCGATCACAACATGACATCTTAGGTATGCTACTGACCGCCTCCGTGGTCTAGTGGTAACAAACGTTGCCGTGAACTCGGGAGGTCGTGGGTTCGATTCCCATCGGGGGCAAGTTGTACATTGTATAATTTGTCTCGGTCTGGGTGGTTATATGTATAATATGTATATATTTACAAAAAAAAGTATAATAATATGTAGTTTATTAACCATCTAGTTTCCGTAACACAAGCCTCGTAGCTTACCACAAAAATTAGATGGCGCTGTGTGACCTGTCTGGAAATATTTATTTATTTACTAAGACTTATAAATGTAGCTTGTTTAAAAACCATATATACGAAACGACCGCTCGTGCACGCTAAAAAAGTCGCCGGCCCAACGCAAGTATACTGCAACAAGCTCGATAAAAACTTAATTTCACTATGTACAAAGGCGGACTAAATGCTGCTAGACATTCTCTGACAGCCAAAACTTTAGGACAATAAGACAGTATCTATGGTAAGTTGGTTATTATAACCAAGGCGAGACACAAATTTTAAGGCCTATCGCATTATTGTGCGGTCGGAAAAAGTAAAAAAAATCTTGAAGAAAGATTTCTGGCCGCAGGGCGTTGTGTTTCGTCGATACATAGGTTCATTTGAGCCTGCGAAATGCACCACGGAAGATGCGACAAGGCCTACCGCAGCACCGAACCCTCGTGAACCACCTAAGAGGACCCCGGCGCCGATCCCCACTGCAGCAGTCAGCCTTCGTAAGAAGGTGGTCGCCGTACCCAATGGGTATTACTTTGACCACTGCGGAAGCTGTAGTGCAGTGTATATTTATATTATATATATTTTAGTTTTTAAGGTATATATCTATGGGCCTTTTGTATATTCATTTTGTTGCCTGAAAAAAAATATTATTAATATTGTTATTATTATTATCAAATGCTAATTTGTAAACAGTAGCAACAAATTAATGTCAATAATATTTATAATTAGAGGGAGAAGACATTTTTTTAAGCTTTCCATGGATTTACCATGCGGGTTTAGGATCCATCTTGTGTGGGAAACATAGATGAGAAAAATGGTGTCTTGAGCTTGCGACCGACAATCAAGCTTTACAATAGAGGCCTCCCTTCTTATTTTATTGCGCAAAAACACGCTCACCATCCACCATTCTGTTCCTATTCCTACCCGACCAAATACTGTATGATTCCGTTAATGCCGTCTTGCAATCTCGTTCTATAAATGTATTGACGGCTGACATGCTTGGGGCCAATTATTTCAGTAACTTGTGCAATGACTTTGCTGGAATTCCTCTGACATCAACTTCCACTGCGACTTAAACCCGTTCCTGATCATTTCTTCTGTGAGATCATAATATTTGTTAGACTTCATGTTGTGGCCTTTTGAAATATTTGATTACCACGGAACGGTAAGTTCAATAAGTATAACTTTTTTTAAGTTCCGGGAAAACACTAAGATATCAGGCCTATAGACTGATACAGCTAGTGTATCTGGGATCCTATAATGATGTTAATACTACATACATACATAAATAAGTAAATTGGTTATTTATCACAGATATATTTGATACATATATAAACGATAGATACAATAAAAAAAAACTACTCAAGTGAAGAAGAAAGTGGAACAAAAATAAATATTGTCTTGTCTGCAGCAGATAATATATTTTTTCTTGTTAAAATGACGACAAAAAGAATTGGGTAGGCCGGCGACTTTTCTTAGCGGGTACAAGTGGTATTACAATTTGATTTAATATAATTCATATATCTGAAATATACCTATATATTATCTCTAGACGTTCCTCTTAAGCTACATGTCAACTTCGCATGAAGCTTGTCCGTGCGTGCTTTACGACCGTCCAATCAAAGAACACAAAGTCAACTTTTCCACTACTGAAGCCTGAGCCTTCTAGATATTTCCCAAAGTTTTTTGGCTTACTCTGCAGTTAAAATAAACTATTTTAATACTGTCTAATGTTTTATTTACACCATTACCTACTAAATTAGTGGCAATATTGATTCAAACTCAAAACACTTCTAGTAGTAATTAACAGTGGACTCAAATGCTATTCTGCGGGCAAATAACAGAAGTCGCACTTGGTTTATAGGTCTCAATGGGCGGTGGTAAAACTAGCGAGTTGTAAATACTCTTGGCACAGTAATTAAAATCTTAACAGCCTGTGATAATGACTAATGAGATAAGAACCCAAAACTTACACTGATATAACACTCTCAAGAATCAAACTCCGTTATCGAATTAAGATCGAATCTAAAACATAATTTTAGACAGCGATATGAAGCGCTAGTTGCGACGTATCGGGACTATAAATTACCAGAACGGATGCAAAACATTTTCTTTATACTCATTTCGATAACGGAGATTAATTATGTACTTTATAATGTAAACTCTTTTACCCAGCTAAATTAAAATACTACAGAGAAAAATGAATATATAAAGTAATTTGGAATCGTCAGTTAATCGATATAAGATGATAGTACTCGTACTAACCTTTAAGAATACAGCGCCATTAACTAAATTTTGTAACTACTATCACGATCATATATTATTTTATCGATACATACCTAAGTAATTTCTCTGATTTATATTGAACGTAACGATTCAAAATCTGTAATAAGAATTTTAAAAGGAAATATACATATTTATTTCTTAATTATCCATTTCCAGCAAAAATCCAACTAAATTAAAAATGGCGATGGATTTAAATCCCTAATTCAAAAATCACAAAAATTACATTTATACAAACCAATTTAAATGCTAATAGGATAACGTTACATCAATTTTCACATTTTAATAATTTGTTTATTATATTCTCTTTAACTCAAATAAAAAAAAAAACAACTACCCGATTAACAAAAAAATACAATATAAAATGTTCTTATATAATAAACAAACATGGAACACAATATAAAATATGTTCCATGTTTATATAAAACCTATATCGCTTTCAATTCTGCTGCATGTGAAATGCGAATTGACAGTCCTTGTACGTACATGTACGCATCATCCAAATTTGATATTTACATCATTTGGTGATTACATCTGTGCAGGACTTGATGACGGCAAAGTGACTGGAGTAAATACACAACTTAACGGCGCATACGCATAAGGGTTAAGCAACGAGTAAGCTTGAGGATTATGCCCAAATATTTGCCCTGGAAACAAGCCTTGTCTCTGAGCTATCTTTAGTCTCGAAGTCAACTGTTTCTTCCATTTAGTTCTTCTATTTTGAAACCAAGTCTTAATCTGAACTTCTGTGAGGCCCAATGCTTTTGAGAGCTCCATGCGTTTTGAAACGCTTAGGTATTTGTCGAGTTTGAATTCTGCTTCGAGTCGTTCTAGTTGTTTGGCGCTGTAAGCTTGCCGAGGTTTCCGGTCCGGCCCGGATCGACGCGGCCGACGGCTGTTTTTGTCATCTGTTGGAGAAAAAACAGCATTTTAGTAGGATCTAGAGATTTATTCCGTTTTAAAATAAAGATACATTTACACTTTCGCTGCGGCTAAGATTATTTAAAACTTTCTTCCGGTGCTTTACGGTTTTTTTGTGACCCGACCATAAAACCTCTTACTGTGCGTTACATCTTGCACAGTAAGACATAACTGATAAAAACTTTATTTTTTTACTTAATTATTAATCTGCTGTGCTTGTTTTTATTTTCGTTTATTGTATATTGTGTAAATTCTCGACACTCAAGGTCTTGTTAATGGTAATTACTCGTATGTTTGTAATATTATGTAAATGACTGTTTTCTGTCAAAATAAAATAAAATAAAAATAAATAAAATAAAAACTGAATTTTAGCCTGTTCAAATTATTTTTTAAGATATTTAGTTATTTATATTGAAGTAATATACAAACAGTATAAAAACTACTTAAAAGTAAAAATTAAAATAAATATAAACATAAACTACAACCTAATAAAAAATAAACTATAAGTAAAAAATGTCCTCTAGAGACGACCCTTCAGTGATAGTCCCAAGAAGACTGGCAACATTTCCCCTCTGTACAGCTAAGCTAATACGTTAAAAAATACGTTAAAAAATGTATGTGTAATAATAGTTTTGAAACCCTTAAAACACAGAGTTACAGTGTAGTTGGAGATGGACTCTCCAGAAAATTCTGGAGAATTTAGCCTACACTCGCCACGTTGGCCAGACGGGTTTTCGAGAGTCTGATGTCAATTTTTTATGACAATTTATTAACGATTCCACTTGTTGATATTAGTGGAACCGGGACCAACGGCTTCACGTGCTTTCCGAGTGATGTTATAAATGTATGACATATGTACAAGAAAGCTTAAAGACAGACAGCGCAGTGTTCCAGCGTTAGGATTTTGTTTATTTATGCGAAGAAGTTACATATAAATTTCTAACTAACGGACTCAGTCAATGTCAACCGCTATTAAAGTTTCCATTCGTATAAAATTTTGACGTATTAAATAATAGAAGAGTGTCTGGAATTCACATATGTTGCCAATCTAACATGCGCCTAAAGAAACTAAATCCCGCTGCAGTTTTGATGAGTGAATATCTGATCTCGAGATCACCATAATCGTCATCAGCCTGTGCTTCTCCACTGGTGGATATACGCCTCCTCCTCCATCCATCCAGTCCATCTGGCGGGGGTTTGCCTCACTCTGCGTTTTCCCGTACGTGGTCTCTACTCCAGAACCCGTCTACATCAACGTCCATCTGCGACAGACGTACGTTGATATTTCAGATAACTAACTTTGAAGGCTATACCGATATATCCACGTTTCGGACTCTACCCATCAGAGAAATACCGAGCTTAGCTTTCTCCATAGCCCACTGAGCGACCTTCAATTTATAGACCAGACATGTCAAGTCCACGTTTCAGCTCCGTACGACAGTATTGGAAGAACGCACTGGTTGACATCTCTCGTCTTCAAACACTTGGGTATGTTCGATAAGCAGATGAGGCGCAGCTTCCCTAATGCCGCCCATCCTAGCTGAATGCTTTGCTCAAGAAGTAATTGCATAGTCTGTCCAATGTGCACAACTTTTTGAGTGGCATTACCCACGCAGATTGATCTTGTTATGACATAGTGGTTAAACATGATACTTGTCTTGTCTAAGTTAGTATATTAGTATGACAATGCCTCTTTACAGCAGCTATTATCTTAACTGACATTTATATTTTTATTTTTATAATTGTGTCTGTCTTAGCTTATAGTATGACAATGCCTATATACAGCAGCTATTATCTTAACTGACATTGACATTTATATTCTTATAATTGTGTTTGTCTTAGCTTATAGTGTGACAATGCCTATCTACAGCAGCTATAATGTTAAGCGTTATTCTGTATTTATAATTTTATTATTTTATTGTTTCTCTTTCCAAATGATGGTTATCATGTACTGCTCCAGATTCACCAATATGTACTATAAAATTATATCGTTTTATATATATCAATATTGTAAAAATTGACGTGTAAAAGTGCAGAATACATATCTTTTTGTCCTATGCCTACTTGCAAAATAAACGAATTGAATTGAATTGAATAAGTTCATTCCGAGGCCAAACTGCTGGGACGCCATGTTTTATATGCCGTTTATACTCATATTTAGCGATAAAACAACAACACCCGTCGGATTATTTTTTATTTGTTTGTTAAAATGTCTAACTTAGGAACATGCCAATATCAACAATATAGCGATAACAACCATTAGTTTAACTTGTTTTATAACTTTAAACTTCTATCACAACAGATCTCCGAAGGTTTATTTTTATTTCATATACTGTTTGTTTGCATTAATCCTTCTCCTTAGGGGAATTGTCACAGCCTCTCGTTAATTGGCTATAAACACAATCACGGGCGCTATTCTGGAAACTGGTAGAATTGAAATGATAAAAGAATTACTGTCAGACATCATGCAACTTGCTTATCTAAAAACGTGCAGGAGCTAACTCTATCGAAAAGCTATATTTCAAATACTAGTAATAAATACAAAAAAATAAGTAGGTATTTTAAATAATATTAGATTATTTTAGCTTACGCATATTTAAGTTATATGATAAATCAAAAACGTATTTAATAGAATACATCTATAATAGGTCATGTTACGTTGTAGAGGTAAGGCTATTTATTGATAATGAGTACTTATATATCGCCAACCTAAAGTCTAGCACAAGCGTGACCGACGGAAATAAATAAACCATGAATTATTTATTCACCTACATCTATAACCCGCAGCACCGTAACTATATATTTTTTTATACTTACTAGCACATGTGACCTTGCGCCCACCTGATGGTAAGTGGGGAGCGAGATTCATGAATGTTAGTAATCAGGCACTTATGACTGACATCAGTCTCTAACACTATGCCGGCTTGACTGGACATGACGGCAATTCGAGCCTGATCCCAAAATGTGTAGATACACTTTACTGGGTTTATCGGCACAAACGGTGGATACTTCCCCGCCCCGGCAGACTGGACAAATTACCACTATCAGTCTGCCTACCACCAATTATGCATATGAAGTCCGTATAAAAAACGTTGAGCATCTATAATAATAATAATGATAAAAAAACTCGGACTATCCACCCGCAAAAGTGTCGGTGTAGCCACAACAGTGGAACATCTCGGACACGACAGGGTTTCTTGTGCTACAAATGCGGACTGCATTTCCTGTTACGCGACTCCCAACGATATCATCCGAAGGGCTCTTGTCATTGCTGGAGTACCTACGATCCTAGAACCCTTTGGAATTACGTGAAGCGATAGCAAAAGAGCCGACGTTACGTTATGTTTGTTACAGCAAAAATATAGTTATACAATTAAGCCAAAATAAAAAAATAAAATAAAAAAAGAGTAGTAAGAGTTCAAAAGGAAAACGAGAAATATAATGAAACTACCATAGGTTGGTACGTACACACAATGCAATAGTATCCGAGTTAAAAATTAATATAATTTAAAACCAGACACTAAAATTTTATAAATATATGAAATTAATGTATGTCTGCTAAAAGCTCTACGACATTCAAGAATAGGCCCCCAGTATGTTTGCGTGCGTCCGCGCAGGTTGACAACTCGGTGCGAGAGTCAACAATGTCAACAAGGTATTGTAAGCGATGTATAGTTGGTATGACAGCGCTAACCGCCCGCTAACCGTTTGCGTAAGCGTAGGACACGTCACTTTTACACAGGTATTTTTTAATATTAAGGCCAGCGGCCGTTGTCCATAGTAATAATTGTCAAATTATTGGATTTACTTTAATTGACATAGACAGGAGGTTAATCATTTGAATCTCGTTAAACACATTTATAAGTTTAATTAAAATACTTTATTGCTTCGAATCCTAGCAGTTAAGACCGTAAATTTAGACGCGAAGGTTTCGATTGCTGGTCAGGACACAATTATTTATTTATGATATCCGTGTCTGGTATGTTAGAGATATCGATGAGCTTGCCACTTGTCATGAAGAGCATAGAGTAAAGTTATCTAAATGTGAATCCGCTTCTTTAAAAGAGTAGTTTCTGGCCAACAGCAAGGGATACTGTCGTGATAATTATTTCCTTTTTACTTTTACTTTATTGCACTAAACATACCTTCGTTCCGATACGCGATAATAGTAACCTAAGCACGCTTAAAGGTGTTCCGATGCGCGCTTAAAAACTGTTTTGCCAAAGCTGTGTGACGTCACAAATGACATCATTTCTTGCGCTTAGACTGCTCACGATATCGAGGTGCGCTGTCAGTTTATTTAAATTAAGTTTTCTTTTAAATTATTTAATATTGTAATTTGTATATTACTTCTAAAACAAATCTATAATTAATATTTAAGTAGGAAGTGAAAAAATAATGTCTGTAACACGGCAAGTTATTTTAAAAGACCAAAATAAGTTAATAATATTAAACTTTACACATATATAGATGAATAAACCGAGAGATGTATATTTGTTAATATTCATACTCAAAGATGTGGAATCCGCAATTTATCTTCCATACATTTAAAAAAAAACTAACATTTTATGAATGAAAATGTGATTTACACCGTTCCGAATTGATATCACGCTCTGAGCATCCAAATCGCGATATTTGATTCGGAACGACGGTCAGTGTCATATTCGTTCTAAGCGCTCTGAGCGCGATTCGGAATGAGGGGATAGACGGTGTTGTGGCTTGGTATCATCCTCTCCTTTTGATTCCTTTCACAACCATTATCCATAATCAAACACACTATTTAAATAAACGCGGGAACGTAAGCTACAACGGTAAATTCATATGGTGTATGCTTACGCCCTCTGGTAAAAACGGGTGGAGTTAGAAGAGAGTTCGGTTTCGTCACCCGTGCAAGTGACACCGTTATAATTAAATATTAAAAACATTTAACTAAATACTTCTAATAAGCAATTTAAAGGACAATATGAACATTAAGCCGTGGTTTGGTATAAGAATCGATCTAGTGATAAGTTATTATGCCGTGAAATCGTGACCTGGACTCCTGTCACGCGGTGTGAGTATCCTTTCTTTTCTATACTTTGTCCTGGTTTTTCTTCCAGCTGAGTTTAGCAGGTTTGAGTGGATGCTGGCCCTGGAGAGGTATATAAGCGACACAAAACTATAAAGTAACTACTATTCATAAACTATTTCTAAATTTCTCCCACGAACACACAACAGCTTAATCACTAACCGTTTTCTAACAATCAGACTTCGGGAGTGTGGAAAGTAATGTAAAGGTTGTCCGGTGGAACTGTAACCTTTAAGCAGAAAAGGGGAGAATTATTTTAAAGCTAATCTAAGGCTTTGTTTTCGATGCAGTTTATATAAACAATCCATTCACTATTTCTGAACTAAAGGACAATATTGATTGAGAACCAAATGACATTCAACCGTCACTACTGCACGAGGAATAATATTTAGACGGCATTATTTAAATAAATACAAATATATACATTGAATTTAGGTTTTTTTATAAATTAAAATACACTGTAGTTTTTTTATAGTTTCATTTTATAATTCGGAACACATTCCACGTGTGTGTACGATAGAATTCTTTTAAAAACAACAATCTGCAATTGTATTCAAAAATTTGCTGATTTTGTTTTTTAAATATATTCATTGTAGTCTCTGGTGACAATAGGGCTTACAGTTTTTTCTCACAAAAATTAAGTATCTTAATTCAAAAGGGGAAATGCTGCTAGTGTATTGGGCACCATGCCACAAGTTTTTGTAAGTATTTTTTTTTTTTTTTAGGTAAAATTTAGTTTTAGTTTAAAATAAATGATTTATTATAATAAGTTAATAGATTATACATTGTAGTTTTATATTATATCAGACATTCTGTACCAAAGTGCATTTTTATTGCATTTGTTTTCACATAGAAATTTTTGTGTTTGAGGTAGATTTAGGGCCGGTAATTCACTTATTTGTTAGTGTCTTCATTAACTTTAAGGCCCGTTATATAAATTTCCCAGATTTAAATCAGAAGGAAGGATTGATTTACCCTTAATACATGTTTAACCAGCCAGCATTGTTAACAATTATCGCTAAGGCAGCTATTTGCTGTCACCAGGGTGTGAACCGGCGACCACCGCACTTCGCTGAACTTTACCGTTTCCAATAACACCTTTCAACAAGATCGTCTTACTGATTAGTGTCTAAACTTCGACTTAAACGCATATTAGGGTACTTTCCTAATTGGAAAATTATTTATGAATGTTAATGTGAATAGAGTGTATCATGGATTGAAATAAATATTAATCCTAAGGAGAATAAGAAATGGACAGACTTATCACTATGCAAAGTGCTAAAGCGAGTAGTAGGTAATACTAAAATGCTTAAAAACGAATATGATAAATATTGGAACGCAATCTTAGTAATATCTACCTACATTAGATTAATCAAAATGGCGTTAGTTCCTGCCAAGTCGATATTTTTTTTAAGTTACGATTTCTATTTCCAATTTATCCCTTGTCGTCACTATTAAATATCTTCAGTAAAATATATTATACATTACATATCAACAAATACATTGTGTCGACTTCATAAACAATAAGTCATTCTGACATTGATATTTACATGAAAAGGTGTATAAATATATATATTTAATATATTAATTAAACATGACATACCAATTTTTAAAAATATATAAGTAGTTATTACTATATCTAAGACAGAGTAATACTCGTTCTGTATGCCTAGTGTGACAGTGAAATTTCGTAAACGCAACTATAGTAGTAGTTTTTTTACTGAATTTTCGATGTTCATTGCCTGTTATTATAGTCAAACTTGCAATAACACGCAATGTAAAATAAAAAAACGTAACTACAGCAGTTACGTTTTCCGAAACTTGCATGTTACACTAAGCACACTGGTCAGCGAGCGTGGGCCAATTTCTCCAATTTACGGAAGGCCCATCATAATAGGATTAAAAATTTTGAAATTAAGGAATTTATAATATAATTATACTTTATTAATAATTATTATAATTATAATTAGCGGTTCAGTTCGTGAATCATCATCATCATCAGCCTGTGTCTCTCCACTGCTGGATATAGGCCTCCCCCAAGGCTCGCAACTGCACGCGGTCTTTTGCAACCCTCATCCAACCCCCACCAGCGACCCTTCTTAGGTCATCCGTCCATCTGGCGTGGAGTCTTCCCACTCTGCGTCGTCCCGTACGTGGTCTCCACTCCAGAACCCGTTTGCCCCATCAGTCGTCGGTTCTGCGGCAGATGTGTCCGGCCCATTGCCACTTCAGCTTGCTAATTTTGAATGCTATGTCAGTAACTTTGGTTCTCCGACGAATTTCAACGTTTCAAATTCTATCCATCAGAGAAATACCAAGCATAGCTCTCTCCATAGCTCGCTGAGCGACCTTGAATTTGTGAACCAGACCCGCTGTGAGTGTCCACGTCTCTGCGCCGTTCGACATTACTGGGAGGACGCACTGGTTGAAGACTATTGTCTTCAAACACTGTGGTATGGACGATGAGAGGATATGTCGAAGTTTCCCGAATGCCGCCCATCCTAGCTGAATGCGTCTGTCGGCTTTTTTGCTGAAGTTTGCAGCGCCTAGCTGAATAGTCTGTCCAAGGTAGACGTATTCCTGCACAACTTCGTGAGTGGCATTTCCCACACAGATTGGCCTTGGCTTGACATGGTCATTGAACATAACCTTAGTCCTATCCAGGTTCATTCCGAGACCAACCTGCTGAGAAATCCTTGAGCGAGCTGGCCATAATGAATATATCATCCGCGAATCGGAGGTGTGAGATGTATTCTCCATTGACATTTATGCCGCAGTAATTCCAGTCCAGCATTTTAAAAACATCTTCCAACGCGTTCGTGAACAGCTTCGGGGATATGACATCCCCCTATCGCAAGTTGGTGAATATAGTATACAATACGGGTGCCTTTAATTCGGTGTTAGCTGACCCTTGTTTCCAATCGGATGGGTTAGTATTTAATTTTTTAAATATTTATATTAAGAATAGGCAGATGGAAAACTGATAATTGTTTGTTGATTTAGGTTAAGTTACGACGAGGCTGACATGACAAATGAAATTAAATTATAAGCTCAGTTGGTTAAATGTGAAACTGCTTTTAAATAATAATTATATATATATAATATTACTAACCTACCTTGAAATTTTTAGCCCAGGTTAGCCCTATTTTGTTCCTGAATTTATTTTATTTGTTCAGGAAACATACAGATCTTAAAACATAATTACAACAATTCTAAAAGTTACACAATCCAGCAAAATTTCAACTTAAATATTAAATTAAGCAAAATCAAGTATCTACTATTCGCAGACTCACGGCGAACGAGCACCTAGCACCGAGCACCGAGCTGTAAAGACACACAGGGCCAATAGTAAAGTAAGACGGGTATAGGGTTTTAATCCATAGACGCCTTGATCCGTAGTCTTCTTATCCTTATAACCTTACAGTAAGTCGGGCATATGAACCACAAACCGGGTTGGGCCCTTTGGGCCGTGGTGCATTTCATCTATGAATAAAAAAATCGCAGACATCTGATAAAGCGCCTTTTGACAGATTTTTTTTGTTACCACCATGTCTTCTCAGGTTATTTATAGTGATACACTGAGATTGTTGGTTGTTAAAGAGATGGTAGTAGGCCCCCTGTTTCAACTTCACAAATATCTCAGAACGTGGTCAAATAAACATCGAGCGTAACTACTAAAAAATTGATGAGAAATCTGTGAAATCAAATGTGTAACATTGTATGTTTTGTTAACGGAAGTGTCTTTAAACAATTCGCGAGTTAATGTTACGAATAAGTTTAGCCATACTTATAAAGTGTCAGTTTTATCAATTTTTGGATAATAAATTATGTATTGTTAAATTGCAAATAGACAGTTAAAGGCTAACTGACTGCAACTAAAGGATGACTTCAAAGCTTAAAGGTCCGAAAATAATGAAAAATATTTTTTGGTACAAAAGATAGGTAGGTTTGTGTAATAAGGCCAGAAAATTGAAGAACTATGTATAAATCTATTAAACATTCCAAACGGTCTTTTGCAATCTTAGGCATTTGTCCATTGGCGAGTAGAAAGTGATTAACTGTCGACTATTTTCTCCCTTAAAAATCGTACAATAGATGTTATACCCGTGTCAATAAAAGAAGTAGGTACAGATACCTATTAATAGTTGATCGCTGTTTAATCAGGCCGGTAAGGACTCTCTCTCCACTAGCGACAAGAGCTATCAAACATAATAATATTCGCTGTGCCAATGCTCACGCTTGGCTATCAGAACATTCGCCGTGAGATCAACCAACAATTGTTGCGAGTAATCGCCAATTCCACTCGCACACTCGTTTAGAGTCAGAGCCAAAACTACACACTCACTTCTCGCTGCTTCCAACGCGTATCTAAAGTTTCTAGCTCTAATCGCTTCTCGTTCATCGTAGGTGGCGTATTAAGTACCTCGTTTTTATTATTATCTTTGGGTATTCCCAAGGTTTAGGTTAAGTTTTGGCTGACAGTCAGGCATTATTAAAATTCATTAGAAACTCAAGGAGCAATAGTTGGCTTAGAGTTGTATAGAGTATAAAGCAATGTGGTTTAAAATAGCACAAACACTACGTATAGTAGTAAATCCATGTCTAAAGTATAATTTACTTTCAATGACATAATAATTAATTTCACAATGTGCTCATTTAATGATTAACAGCTATCGTTCATCATTAAATGAGATGAAGAGGGTAGCTTGCGTGAATATACGTGCG
This sequence comes from Tinea semifulvella, assembly GCA_910589645.1. Classification (NCBI taxonomy): domain Eukaryota; kingdom Metazoa; phylum Arthropoda; class Insecta; order Lepidoptera; family Tineidae; genus Tinea; species Tinea semifulvella. Next base: position 12,679,240 of record OU342586.1, read on the forward strand.
AAGTAAAACACCCGGGTTAATCGGCACGCAATGCATGGTTAGATGCTGACTATTATTTTAAAGGGCTATGAGCTACGGATAATTAGACTTGTATTCTACTGAGAAGTGGATCCGTCTGGTGATATGGTGGTTTATTCTTTATTAATTGTTAACATACTTGCTTACTTACCTTTGTACATAGAACAATTAGGTTTTTTAATAAAATATATAAATATACAAAGTTTTTTTATTTTATTATACGAGTAAAAGCAAATATCGTTAAAAATCTGACAGCAATGTGAACCTTGTAACCCATCTATTATGAGTTGACCATAATAAAAGGACCTTAGTAGCAGTGGGATGATTATTAGCCACTTGCCAGACAGTCTGCGTCAGCTAGGAGCAAGAGCACAAAGAAGTCGACTTTAGATATTAAAAAAACCTTGCAACTTGTCCTACTATTCATAGATTAGTTGCCTAGATCGATTTATAGCTTGGCAGTTTCTTTCCTTCTCGGGACAGCTTTTCATCCAGCTACTATAGCTTGACGGTGATGTAATACTAACCGTAATAAGTAGCAGTAGGATGATGGGTAGCCAGCCAATGAGCGTATGCATGACCAGCCAGGAGCCCGGCGCCGCTGAAAGCACCCAATTCTGGACAGGTTGAAGTCGACGAAACTAAAATTAAAAACAACCTTAATCCACCAAAAAAATATCTTCTAGGACGCGTGTATAGAAATTTGATTATTATTATGAGGTATTTATACTATCGCAAGAGTAGAGACTATTGAGCACCATTTGTCCGGTTACATAGTATCCTCTTTTGCTTTATCGACGATTAGTTATTATTCTCTAAACACTATTATCGATTAAACATATTGTACCTACTATTCGTAACTAGAAAATCAATAATCGTCAAGAAAATTGTCTACTTAGGTAAAGAAAAGTTATAAAACATTAAAATTCGTCCATAATTTATTTATCTTAACAAAGTTAATAATCGAATTACAATTTCATACAGCAACATGTTCCCAATGTAATTTAAATGATACTGTTATCTTATTAACTTACCATTATGTTCATCTGTATTTTCATCATATGCGTCTGTTTCTGCGGGATCACTTTTATTATTACCTAAAATATTATCTATTAGAAAGGTTTTACTTCTAGAATTCACTGTAGTGTTTACTATATCAGGTTTTATAACAGTACAATGATTTAATAAGCTTTTGCTTGGCACTATAACTGAGGTTTCTTCGTAAAATGTAGGAATTCTCCGTGTGTTTATGTATTCATGAGTTAAATCTGATTCACAACTTTTGCTATCACTGTTTTCGCAAATCACGTCAATTGTCTCATTTTCACTATCACAATCACTGTCTGTATCACTATCGTAGTTCAGTACTACTTTTTCAATTCCACTGCTATCCATTTCATTTTCTGAAGAACTAGTAATCGTGTTTACAGTATCCATATTTAATTCGAGATTTTACCACACATTTTTTTAAGAATTTGTTTTATTATTGTTAATTAAAATTAATTATATATACTTTTACTCTTATTATGGGAACTGTGAAACGTAAATGGTACATAGACTAGATATTTATAGTTCTGTTTTGGTATGTATTAAAAAAAAATATGATGCTGTGTAAATTAATACATAAATATTTATTAGGTACAATATCAAACAGCTGTTAGGAAATTCCGACCAACACTGAGAAGAGTTATGCCCAACGCTACTGTACTAATAATTGCTTTTGAAAATAGGTGGTGCCAAAAACTGTAACTGGTTTCTGTAGGTACAATTTGGGATGTTTTCTCGAGATGCTACTGGTCGTTTGTAAGATGGAGGGGATAACGCCATATTGAGGAGGAGGGGCATCAGCTCCTCGCCGCCTGTGAAAATTCACACCTTTCTTTTATTTGGTAACCAAAGATCTACCAACTATGGATTCCGCATCAGAAACGAAATTGTTATTAAACTGGGTTTTTTAAACGTGGCACATACGGGCATCTAGAGATTATTATCACAACTCCTAGAGCACAAATTCCTACACCTCCACTGTTGAAGATGAACCTGCCAGAAATGTCTGAAGAATTTAGCCCACATTCGCCACGCTGCCTGACCAGACGGGTTGACGAGGTTATCTAGATACTCGTATTATGAAAGAACAATGCCCGTATATAGATAACTATGCCACTATATGTCGCTTGGACTATATTTTTATTTCTTTAGTATTTTTGTCTTTTTTATTATTGAATCGCTAAAAAAAGATGAATTAAAAAGTAGTTTGTTTACATCGTTTTGACTATTATAGGTATTTTTATCTAACAAAATCCAAAGTACAACAAAGTTGTTTTTTTCTGTTTATAGGACTGAATGAATACACCAAAAAAAGACAACGTTCCAAAATGAATCGTTATAATTTATAACATCGCTTACCTTTATATTATGGACGCTGTGTTTGTGGTACGCAATTCAATTGTTTACATGCTTGCTTTGAGTTTTAGCAATATTATTTATATACATTATTTTTTGAGACTATGTCAAAATTTGTTTTGTGCGCCTACTTAGTTTAATTAATAAATATTTTCAAGAACATTTTTATCTGCTATTGCTATATCTATTTGATTTGAACATCATTGGTAACACATTATGTCATCGCATTCGCAGTACAAAAGCCCTCTTAGAAGCTGGTAATGGAGTTTGGGATCGAATATCTCTCGCTTATTGTTTGATAAATGTAAGGGATTAGGATAATTAATATAATGTTTTAGAGTTGCTAAATTTATAGATTGATGGAAGACATTTTTGTGTTTTTGTGAAACAGTTAACTATGTATAAACCTATTACATTCTTTTATCATTACCGCAACTAGAACAGAGCGTCCTAGACCTCTACTGCTGGAGATGGGCCTTCCAGAACATATATCAAGAGAATTTTGGCCTACGCTGGCTGGCTAGACGGGTTGGCGAATGTCATTTTTAATGACAACTTATTAACGATTCCACAAATTCACATTATTAAATTTACTTATTTATTTTTTAGTATTTTTGGTAGTACTCACCTAAAACCATATAGGTATGTATGGTTTGGTAAACTCACCTTCCTCACTACTACGAGTGAGATCCTATGCATGATATAGGTTTTAGGTAATTTTTAAATCACTTTCGAGGTGGCCAAAAACCACGCATCTTTTTTTTTAAATAAGCGGTTTCACATTTAGACTAATTAACTATAGGGCCGTCATGACAAGTGGCAAACTTGTCGATATCTCTAGCATACCAAACGCGAGAAACAACACAAATAAATTAAATAATCCTGACCAGGAATTGAACCAGGTTCTACACCCGCGTCTAAATACATAAACTTAACCGCTAAACCACGGATTCAGTTAATATAATTGATTTTCTTATAAGTAATATTTTTCAACAATCTTAAGATACATATTATTTTTTATTTTTTTCGTTGGAATGTTTTACGAATTTAACAAGACCGTAGTATAACTTAATACTGAAATAAAAAGTCAAACTAAACTACAGATATTCAGTGCATAATGTATTTCTATCGTGAAAACTCGGGTCTTGATCGGAATACAACGGCACCCGAAGTTTTAATTAATTATACAATAATTTATTAAATTTGTGACATTTTCGTATCCATTATATATAACTTTATTATTTAGTGTCAAAATGAAAAATACAATATTATACAACTACCCTAAGAAAGAGAGAGAACGATAAATACAAACTTTTTCGATAATCTGTAAATATTTAGATTATTTTTATTAGCAAGCAGCAGGGTCAAATAATAGCAGACAGACAGTGGGGTCGTCCAGATGCCTAATGGGCCTGGGTTGGGGATGGGGACATTCCCCCGTTTTCCCCGACAGGATCTCAGCGAGTAACTACCCGCCGGTATTACATGCACGTTTAGTGCTGGACGCCATTACTAGTCTAACAGCGCCTGTGTCACGAACCCAGGGGGCTAGGTTCGACTGCTTCAGCTCTCATCCAGTGCACAAGACGGAGCGATATTCTGGAGAAGCTTCAAGTGTCCGTTGTCGGCCCGATAGTATATACATACGTCTAGTCAGGCCAACGACAAACTCCTTAGTGGTAGACATCTCCAAATCTCGAGCTAAGACGGAATTACACACGAACCATAGCGCTCGGGAAACCATCCTGAGCGATATGTTCTGCTGACTTTGGATCTTGTTCCTATTGGTCTTGGCCAGAAGGTGGCGCCAGGCTGGGTCAGCATAGGTGAGACGAAAACAGAAAATCTTGTAGATCCGGACCTTTAACCTGAGCGGCAAGCTGGAATTCATAACAGGGCCGTTTGTTTGCCTATCTACAGTTAACGACATCTATGGTTCATACCTGAAACTACAAACGCTAGTTCCAGAACGATTCCCACAAATATGTTCGCATCTCTATTTTTGTCTGAGGTAACGACGAGATTCCTCCTTTAAAGGCTAGATGGCGTTGAGCACAATTGTATTTATTTTTTTAAACTAGGGATTCACGTTTGTACAATATGGTTTTTTAGCTGTTCATTAAATACCGTTAAAAGCATTGTATCAATAATGGAGCCGGTGGTGGTAAGAATGCTTTACTTCAATCAAAAAACGATCGTTGTTCGAACCCCGACATCTACCAATGAAAAATACACTTTTCTTACGTACATAAGTCATATGTATACAACACCACCTGGGAGGAACACAATAATTTATTTTATTTTATTGTGATATTTTTCGGGTTTGGTACGGTAGAGACACTGACGGGCTTGTCACTTGTCATGATGGGCCTACAATATATGTGAATTTATTTTTAACTTTATTGCAAAAAGTCGGACGCAATGCCTAATTTAATCTATCAAATGTGCAATCTTAAAGACAATAATAATGCAACTATTATTATTTAAAGTGATAAAAGACTTTGCTCAGAATCCATTGGACCGCACGACGCACTAAGAAGCACTTCGGTGCTCGAAGAGCTTAAACTTGCCAAGAGACAGAGACTTTCTGCCGTCTGCTTTACCCGAATTCTGAAATATTTTGGCCCCATTGCTAGAAGTGGTGCTGACAATCGGGAAAAACTCTTATTAACGGGAAATGTACAAGAGGAAGAAGCCCCAAACGTCTAGTCAGGTGACTGACCACCTAAAGATCCCAGTACATCCAGCCATCCACTGCGCCGAGGACCGCAATCACTGAAAACGGCTAGTGGATGGCCTGCGACGGAGTCACATTCCCAACAGTGGGGTACCGACTAAGGAGGAGGACAGAAGAGTTCAGGGAAAATATTCATGAGCTAATATTGTCTTACCAGTAAAAGAACTCTTTTTAGGGAAAATATATCATTTTCATTGGGTATTGCTAACTTTTTGCGTGGATGAGCATGTAAATAAATAATAAGTTACGGTAATAATCTCTAGGTACCGCCCACATACAGTAGACCACAAATGAGGTTATTCACTTTGTTTCCAACATGATCCTTATTTCAACAATATTAAGGACATTAAGATCTGATAGTATTGTTCCACCCTCTCAATGTACATATGTTCAGATAAATTGAAATTATTTAATCCTAAAACAATTTAATGGCTAACAGCCTTCTGTGTTTATTTTATACCAACTCGTACTTACATTGAAAAATAATTAACTTTCAGCACTTTAAATTAATATAAATATATATATTTTTTAAATCGGCAAGTAGAGCTTGGCCAGACTATCCAACTAGGCATAGCCAACTTCAGCAACGAAGCTAACATGCATTCAAGTACAATGTTTTTTTTTATACTAGCACGACATGTGACCTTGGTGCATTAGAAATATAAAAAGGTAATCGGTTCCACTGGCGAGCTGCTAATACGGTATAAGAATGTACTATTCTGAGCATGTTTAATATGTTTTACATAAATAGCTATCGTGTGCTCTTCAGCAACACGTGCACTCACCATAGTATAGCCGGTAGAACACGCTCAGAGAAGTTACATCTCGGCGAAGCTGCAGGGATTTGAGAGTTCCAGATATAGTGGCATCGTATACCTATACGTATATTTGGGTAGATATACTTAAAATACAAAAATACGCCGGGAACACCGATGTGCCACTCTTCGTCAAGTTTCCTCGTATTTCGTCAAGATTCCATTTTCGTTCCCATTGTTACGGTTAGCTTATCAGATTTCAGTTCGATACCATCTTAATAATGCTATTTACTGCAAACACCGTTATATTTCATTTCGGTTTCGTCGTTTCATTGGCTTTAATTTTGAAAGTAACTGCTGACTGATAACTTTTGATTTTCTGGAAAAGACAAAAAAAAGTTAAGTATAATCACGACCGTTTCCCTTTCGGCGTGGTCAGAAACCAAGCTTATAAAGAAGCGGATTCACATTTAGCCAACTTTACTATAGGCAAATCATGACAAGTGGCTCGTTGATGTCTCCAGCTTACCAAACTCGAGAATATCACAAATAAATTAAATATTAATTAAATGTATTTATTTAGGAATCGAACCCGGTACCTCCGAATCTAATCCACGGACTTAACCGCTAGCTTGTCACATTGAATGGCAATGCTGATCCTTTGGCCCAAATATTGCCCAGCCCTCTTTCTCAGACTTAGCTGTTTATAGGGTTTTAGTCCGTAGGCGCGGTGAGTAGGGCATGCGACCTCCGAGCGGTGGCCCTTCAGGCTGGAGTAGTATCATTGATGATTTCACGATCTCCGTCACAAAAAAAAGCATAAAAAAATATTTAAAAAAATGTTCTTTTATGATTTGAAATTGATTAATTCTTTCTCAGTGGAATTTTTCAATGAAATACAGAATTTTGTATTGGAACGTCGCCATTTAAGTGAACAAATGCTACTAAGGAGATTTAGTTACCGACCCTTAGGTTATTTTAGATATTAAAATAAATGTGAAAAAACGAGAGTTCATATTTGGTGCAAGAATATATTGGTGTATTTCGTTGGAAAATGAGGAAGAGCGGTATTTCAACTTTCATAATATTCCTTATCTGGAAGTGACATGTTGGTATTAAGCAGACACAATCATCTTACCCGGGTAAACTGCATTTCCTGAACTCAGAACGATATGCATAAAATATTTAAGTTACGAAAGTGTGTCTCTTATTAAATATTTTTATAATAATATTATATACGTAGATACATATCTTCAGTCCAACTCCTTGCGGGGTAGGCAGAGACAATTGAGCGCCATTTTTCACGGTCAATACATACTCTCTTTTGATTTGTCAACATTCATTAAACCTTTTCATGCATACCCTTTTATTTCGTAGACTCTTTCCTGCGAGTGTTTTATTTATTTGGTCGTAATAGATAAGTCTTGGTCTGCCGGGGTTTCTTTTATATAAAATAATATTACACTTAAATATTTGTGATTTAACCCGCCGATAACGAACTATTCGTGGTGTACTCTATGATTAGAAAGGTCATTATGGCCCTACCAAAATGTATACCTGTGTATATTTTTATTTTAGTTTATTTTCTCAAAAATCGCTGAATTTATATCGGTAAAATTTGTATGGGATCACCTCTGAAGTATAACCTACCAAACAAAGAAATAATCATTAAAATCAATTCATAATTGGCGGAGAAGTCGCGTAACAAACATACACAAAAAAATATAATTGAGAACATCTTCCTTTTTAAGCCGTTTAAAAATAGAGTGATGGAGCTTGATTGTAAGAACACTTTCTATAAAAATCCTTATAAGTCAGTCAAAATATGTATCAATGAGAAATACATTTTTCTTACGTACATTTGTTATAGATTTATATACTCAAATATTCCAAAAGACCACAACATGAAGTCAAATAAATATTATGATCTCATAGAAGAAATGATCAGGAACGAGTTCAAGACTCAGCTTTACGCAGTGGAAGTTGGTGCGAGAGGAGTTCCAGCAAAATCTTTGCATCACTTACTGAAAGAATTGGGCCTAAGCAGGTCTGTCAATACATTTATGGAACGAGCTTCCAAGATGGCATTAACGGAATCATACAGCATTTGGTTGGGTAGGGAGAGGAGTAGAATGGTGGATGGTGAGCGTATTATCGCGCAATAAAATAAAAAAGGGAGGCCTCCTTTTCTTAAACCAGCCTATTGTCGGTCGCAGTCCGAGACACCATTCTTCTCATCTCTTACCCACACACGATGGACCCGGCACCCGCATGGTGAATCCATGGAATGCTTATACCAACTTGTGGAAATATGTGGAAAAAATCTGGCGGTTCTAACGGCTGTGATGATGACGATAGTAATATAAAAGAGTTTTAGCAACAGAATGTCAATAGTCGTTCATCGTTGTGAAAAAACGTTTTCATTTGAGATAATTCAGGAGAGTAATTAAAACGAAGTCTTTCTTTGTGGCCGGGAGACCTCGCCCCGAGCTCACTCGTCGGGACGCCGCGGACAATACAGACTACCGGAGGCACACATTTAATATTCATCCTACAAGACAACCTAGATGTATAAGTATAAACATTGCTGCTTAGTCTAGCGGATAAGACCGTAAAGTTTAGACGCAAATGTAACGGGTTAGATTTCAAATCATGTATACAAAACGTACGCGCGGTTGTGGCGCGGTCGTAAGAACGCGTTCCATAAATCCTACAAAGGTCGGTTCAAACCCCCCCGGCATGTACCAATGAGAAATACACTTTTCTTACGTACATTTGTCATAGATTTACAACACCACCGTTCCCGTGCCTCGGAGAGCACGTTAAGCCGTCGGTCCCGGTTCTTGTGGAATCGTTAATAAATTGTCATTTAGAATTGACATCATATCCTCGGAAGCCAGACGGCCAGCGTAGTGAGTGTAGGCCAAATTCTCCAGATTATGTTCTGGAAGGCCCGTCTTCAGCAGTGAAGGTCTAGGACGTTGTGATGTGATGAAATCATACAAAACTAGTTGCAGAAAGTAAAAAAAAAAAATCTATGATTAATCTATTGATATACGCCACGTGATTGGTAATTAGCTTGTCACTTTGGTTATTTTAACCAATGACATGCTATATAGGCATATGTTAAACATGTCAAAAGATTATCAACCTTTCTGCAACTAGCCGTTAATTTATTTCTGATATCTCTCGAGTTTTGTGGTACGCCAGAGACATTGACGAGCTTGCCACTTGCCATGTTGACCCCATAGCAAAATGTTAACCCGTTTTTCTGAACCCGCTAGGTTACGGTCGTAATGATACTTCAACAACGAGTAAAACGCCTTTTTGTTTCACAAATAGGTGGGTTTTAAAACAAGAATTCGGCCGTGCATACTGGCCCGCATTCAGAATTAAGGTCTATCCACACCGAGTAAACACAAGTACGCGTAAACATGCACAGGCGTCACACCACCAGACCCACTCACGTACCCGTTGTTCCAGGCCTTAAATGCTGAAAGTAGCTTTAGCAAAAACTCAAAAAGTAAAGTTCTTTTTTTATTTAAAGGACAGAAACAGGTAACATAAGAACAAGAATTAAGCAATAGAGTAGAAGTACAGAGGCGAGCTGTTTGAATTGTGGACGATGCCGCTATATCTGGAACTCTCGAATCCCTGCAGCTTCGCCGAGATGGTGAGTGCTCTGAAAAGCTATATAACCTAATTGCTTCCTCTCCATTCCGCAACCGAACCACACGCACAGATCAGAATATGCACCCACATTCCGTAGTCAACATCCCTTCGCGTACCTATAAATTTGGTGACTCATACATCTGTCGCACAATAAAGATGTGGAATGCTCTTCCAGCCTCTGTGTTTCCACTTTCCTATAACCTGGAGTCCTTCAAGCGAAGTGTAAAAAGGCATCTAGTCAAGCCGGCATAGTGTTGGAGACTGATGTCGGGCATAAGTGTCTGATTCCAGTTGCTAACATTCATGAACCCTGCGCGCCACTTACCATCAGGTGGGCGCAGGGTCACATGTCGTGCTATTAAATATAAAAAAAAATATAGCCGCCACCAGAATGTTATATATTTTCCACTGTGAACAATGGTGCACCATATGTGCGGTACAAAAAAATGGTAATACATCACCCTGGCCAGGTATATAAAAAACAACTGCAATGTATGTGTTTGGATGTATTAACTGGATGGACTTTCCCAGCAAACCAAAAGTAGCAGCGCTTAAAGGCGGCGCAGAATATATACATAATCCACGTCCAATAACCCCCTGTTGTACAATGTACATGTACATCCGACGTACAAGTGCGCTTCTTGTTTTGATAACGGAGTTTGTGCATGGTAGAGCTACTTGTACTGCATTGCGTGCTATTAGCAGGACAACACAAATGCTGCAAAGACGTAGACTCTTGGCGAAGAATGTTGGGCATATCATGGATAACTCCATCCTAATCGACAAATCCATACTAATCAGAAATCGCCTTTCGTCGACTGTACAATCACGCATTCTCACTTGCACATACCTGTCTCGCCGTGGCGAGTGTGAAGTCGATGGCAAGAGGATGCGTGGTAAGTCTCCGATGAGGTGGACTGACCATGGCTGTAATAGACCATCCCCTACATGAGTGCTTGTTAAGCTTATTAGCACTCAAATAGCGACCACGACCACACGAGTGTATCGACTACCTACTGATAGGTAATGGTAATTTCATATTTTCTGCTCGCTACGAATGAACTAAATTACCACATAGTAATTACATGTAATAGTTAAATTATACAAGCTTGGTAAAAATAACACGCTGTAAGTAATCCGGTTTCAAAACCCCCAGAAAAAGCCTGTCCTGTCTATTAAATGAAAGGAATCTACAATATGGAGTTAATTATAGTATGAACAAGAATAGGATTTCTCGTAGCCGGTAAGAACATATAGTTCGTTAATTCACACTTCTAGTATTCTTATCATTACAGTCCCTAGAAAGCAGAGTCCTAGACCTGCACTGTTAGAGATGGGCCTTACAGAATTTCCTGTAGAATGTGTTCCTGAAGAACATGCTACGCTAGCCAGGCACCCGCCTGTGCGAGGGCTTGATGTAATAAAAATAAGTTATTTATTTATTTATTTAAAAACTTTGTTGCACTATGTACAAAGGGCGGGCTTAATGCCGCTAGGCATTCTCTAGCAGCCAACCTTTGGGACAATACACAGAATTTTGATTAAGAGGTAGGTGCAAAGGGCTAAATATGAAACTTAATTTAAAGGAAAAATAAAATAAACTTATTCTATGATATCATAATACATATTAATATACATACATATATGTACACAATAATACATATACTACACACTATACATATTTACACATAAATATACTACATACTATATATCTTACATACGCTGTTGGGAGCTATTTAAGTAATGTGAATATACCATTTTCTTAAAGAGTGATCTATTGGGTGCTTGGCGAATTTCTACTGGCAAATTGGCGGCCACTACTGCAAGTTAGTATCAGTGGAACCGGAAACGACAGATTGACGTGTTCTCAGAGGCACAGGAACAGTGGTGTTGTAAATATATGACAAATGTACATAAGAAAAGTGTATTTCTCATTGGTATATGCCGGGGTTCAAACTGCTTATTTTAGGATTTTAAGGAAGCTTACAACCGAGCCACCACCGTTAGTATTCTCATAAGGCCAAAATTCCAATTTTAATCAAACACGCCCAAACACGTCCTTTAGGACTTTATCGTGATTATTATACGAACTTTCTCGAAGCATGAAATTACGGTTCGTATAACTTTACTAATACTTTTGTGATTTGATAGGTACTGATGGGACTTACTAATGTTGGCCTTATTAGTCCAGTGGTTATGGTCATTTTAAACTCCAGAAACACAAAGCAATATAGAAAACCTCATTGTTTATTACTAAAGGCGTATCTGGTAGGGTTTCGCTTAATTATCCATTGATGTATACGAAATATACTTAAACTATATCTTAAACTATAATAATAATAATAATATAATTATTTATTGCACACAAAATATAAAATAATGTACATAGGCGAGCATAATACCGTATGGTATTCTCGAACAGCTAACCTTTGGGAGAGTGAGAAATTATTATAATGGGTGCAGAGTACGAAATAAAAATAATAATAATAGTTAAAATCAATCATAAATATACCATAGTAAGTAATAACATACCAATATATAAATATGTCATACGATATAATAAATACTTAAATTAAATAAATACTAATAAAATAATTATCTATGTCGAGATGTGGAAATTAGATGTCATTTTGTTTTTTGAGAAAGTATGTAATTAATAAATGTTTGAATATATTTAAAGACGGGGCCTGTCTAATAGATAAAGGCAGCCTGTTCCATTGGCGAGCTGCAGAAACAGTAAGAATCTGAATATCTGCTGGAAGAGTGAAGAGGAATTGAGAGTTGATTGTTGTGAGTAGAGCGAAGGGAGCGGGAGTGCGAGTCACGCAGGTACTCGAAACGATCACTAAGATAACTATATAAATAAAAACTATATTTTATAAATATTATAAACTCATTCATTAATTTTAACTTTTATTCAGCCGTCCTCGATCCGCGCATCTTGGGCCATGTGTAATGGGTTGCGGACCCCATCGCTGCTCAAATGATGAAATACGCAAAAAGGTAGGTATGAAAGAAAACATAGGGACAAAAATAAGGAAAGGCATCCGATGGTTCGGGCATGTTGAAAGGATGAGCGAAAAGAGATTGACGAACCAGATATATAATGCGAAAGTTGTGGGTAAAAGAGGCCCTGGCAGACCAAGACTTGACTATCATGATCAAATAAATAAAACAATAGCTGAAGGTGCATTAAAAAGCCATCGAAACAAAAGGGCATGTATGAAGAGGATGATGAATGTTGAAAAAGCGGAAGAGGTATGTCGTGATCGTGACAAGTGGCGCTCCATTGTCTCTGCCCACCCTGCAAGGGATTTGGCTTGGAAGATATGTATGTATGTATGTATTATAAACTACAATTTACTTTAACTGAAACAAGTTACGTATTGTGATCAACTTTTTGAATAAATACCTCGCGGAAAAAGTATGCGAAGTCCAAGTTTCAAAACAGTCAGGTATTAAGGAATAAGGTTTTTAAATATTAATTGATACACTAATGACTTAGGTCCGGATTAATTGGTCAGGACTCTCAAAGTGACAGTTTTTTAGAGCAAAACACATGTCATACTTAGTATACTCGTAAAACATAAATATATAATAATTTATTCGAAAATAATATTTATAATATTAAATATTAAATTTTATGATTTAAGTAGCTTTTAATTTATATTTTATGTATATTAGTTTACTTTAAATGCAATAATTGTAATACAGATAAATAAAAAATATAATATATAAATTATTAATAATACTATGGATATGAATATAATTCTTGTCCGCGTGGAATGATGGCAAGAACGCTGGCTGGGTGATTATTTGGGCGGTGTTATGTCTTTTAAAACTTTTAGCGCTAGGACTCCATGGGCCATGGCAATCTCTACTCCATCCGCATATTCCGCTGCGACCCCCGCTAAATATTAAAAACACGTTAACTGTGACAACACACATTTAGATCCTGGTTTCATACAATAACAAAAATACGCATCTGAATAGACCAGTAAATTTGGCAATAAAAAAGCTCAGTTTTAAAATTAATGACGTTGTTATACTATATCATTTGCTAAACATGAAATATCACTTATTCTGATAAATTGAGTTGACGTTGTAAAGAGATACCAATATAGTGATGGGATCGACTTTACATAACATACTTATGTTTAACCCGGCATTCAAAACAATTAATATTGATCCGACATTTTTTTTTTAGTAATAAGCCTTCGTGGTCTAGCGGTTAAGACTGTAGATGCGGAGTTTTTTTTTTATACTATCGACATGTGACGCAAGTGGAATCAGACACTCATGACTGACATCAGTCCCTAACACTATTCCGGATTGACAGGGCATGATGGCAATTCGAGCGTGATCCCGTAACGTGTAGATACACTTTTCTGGGTTTATCGGCATGAACGGTGGATACTTCCCTGCCCCGACAGACTGGGAAAATTAACACCTGTTGTTCTCGTTTAAAGTATGTGCCATTTGCAATGATGTCAATTACTATTTTATTTTACTTTCAAATAATCTGTAAACAAATAGTCTTTCAACTAAACTTAATAAATAGTTGGAACACAATAATTTATTTATGATATTTGTTAAGTTTAGTACGCTAAAGATACCGACATTGCCACTTATCATGATGGGCCAATATAAAGTTGACTAAATGTGAATTCACTTCTTTAAAAGCATAGTTTTTGACTATCCCGCAAGGGAAACGGTCGTGATTATCATTCAATTTTAATGTTCTAAGTGATACTTTAAAATGTGTTTCTGTTTCGTCGATGTAAATGTGGGTTATAAATAATAATAATAAAAGCACAGGCGTATATATATTTTTTACAGAATTCGTAGAATGTACAGAATAAGTTTTTACTTGTAAAGGTGTGCACTTGTGCTCCTTCAAGACAAGGAGGGGGATAAGTTTTGCGCATTAGACTTTTATTATAGGATAAATTAATTCGACATATTTAAACAAACTCTAAATTTTACAAATTTTTTCACAAAATGAAAATAACAATAATTAGGGCTACATTTTATGGAATATATTTTTTCAAAGTAAATTATCAACAAAACCGGGGCCCAATTCTGGCGATATCGACTCTATCGGTTTGAAATATTTGAATGAAAAGCGACAGAGCTCCATAGAAAACTGTCCATTTCATTCGAGAAATTCGTGCGGACATGCATTTATTTATAAGGCGCGAGAATCGGGGCCCTGGGATCGTATCCAGCATCTCCGCGTTTAAATCTACAGCCTTAACCGCTAGACCATTAAAAGGCAGTATTAACTGTACTTATTATGTTAAATTTTGCGATAGTCCAAATTTGAGCGTCTCAGCGACAATAATTAGTATCAATAGACCGGGTTCTTATATATCAGTCATTGGTTTACAGACACACCTTAATATAACCACCCATACTCTATACCTACTTTTTTAGCATCATGTTCCGAACATCCTTAAGGTGACAAGGGTCGTATTTTGACATCATATCAATATTATAAAGGTCATTTTTGTTATCAATATTTTGTCACGCAAAAGTTATTAGGAAGAGTGATTTTCGACCTATATCTGGAGATTATTACTGTCAATTTTTATTCATTGGCATTTTAGAATATATAGGGTGAAACATGGGTCACAAGTTGCAGTTTTTTTTTTGCGGTTTTACCGCGCTGTGATCTCTCATATTTTACCCGACGTGTTGGAGCTATAATGCCGCGAGTGACTCCAAGAAAAGCATCAAATTCTGCAACATCTGGAATTTGATGATAACCTCAATAACTCATAAAAAAGTAAGATATATTAGGTCAGACTTGGCTGTATGGGCTAGACCCTTTGCCTTCCCATCACCTCATCATCCATCGGGAAAAAATAACAAACAAAATTATAGGCTGAACGATAGTATAGTTAGTATGCTTTAATGATTGCCACTGTATTTTTTATTAATAATATTATAAATTTATTTGTTTTTTTTACTGTTAACAGCACAAATTATGATAGATAATAATATATTTTTTCACATCTCTTAATTAAAGTTTGCCTCAATGACAAGCACACATTTATTGGTACGTCTACATGTAAAGCATCCAGTGTGTCCGAACCTAAACGCCGACCTTTATATCTGATATTGAAACCTCCTAATATTTACATCTTAGTTAGTAGCTATACGTAACTCAGTCGGTTCCCGCAAGACGTCGGTACCGGTTACAAACCAATATCTCCCAACACGTATTTGTTGATAGTGACAGTTTTCGGATATACTCTGTTGCTTCATGAAGCTAATATTGTGTAGGTACTGCGTGATTTTAACAATGGATCCAAAACCTACATTAATTACTGCTTTCTGAAGACAAGTTAAACAATTTACAAGCAACATTTACGGTTTTCCAAATACTAAATAATATTCTCAGAAGAAGGAAGTAAAAAATGAAGGTCACAAACCACATTTAGCCAACTTTACATAGTGGAAAGCTCCTCGATATCTCTAGTGTACCAAACTCAAATAAATTGTTTTTTTTTGTGTTGCGACCAGGAATCGAATCCGGTACCTCTGCGTCTAAATCCACGGACGTAACGACTAAATCACAGAGGTAGAGCAAGAAGGAAAATAATCCTAAAATTACTTTTAAATTTTCGTAAATCACAAACTAAACATGAGCAAGGTGTAGGCCATAATGTAATACAGAGCTTAGTTAATAACATCGCTTCACGGCAAGAACGACACTTTTTTTATAAAAATTACTTATGTCAAGGAACATTGGTACTAGGCGATTTTGGTGGCACGATCATGCTTCTGCAGATTTTTGATCGGATTGCTAGCATTATTAGTTTATGAAGTCATTCGATTTTGTTGTAGTCCTTGAGTATAAACATAATATAAACCTTTAAATAACCAATAAGGCCTCTTCACATACATACGGTCACCGTGCCGTGTAAAGAAAAAATGTATGAGCTACATGGACAGCTTTTATAAGGCATGGCGACTGTGCCGTGACTTTATAGGTCGTCCTTGCTTATCCACTATATTTATGGTTTCAGCGCGGTAACCGTCTTTGCAGTAATACATTTCTCTAAAGACTCATTGACATTATACGACTGTCAAACGGCACAACAAGCGCTGAGAATACGGAGTAAGTCCGACAAAAAAACTAATTTAACTTTTTAATCTTTAGCGCACAATAACAAATTAACCGGTGTAACGCAGCGTTGACAACCAGCGTATGCAAACGTTAATAATAATAACAAATTTATTCGAAGTAAAAAGAACATAACATGCATTTTATGGCACTCTGAATCCCGAGTAAGTTTTATAAAAAACACCTGCGTTACGGGATTCAGGGTCTTCCAGAAGTACAATATAACAAAATTTATTAAACAAATCATATACATGCAAAATAACACTAGAGCCTGTTGGAGTTATCCGAGATGATGGCAAGAGACCCGATGGTATGACGTTGGTCCCCTGGGAACGGGGACGTGCTCTGGTGTGGGACGCCACGTGCGTCGACACCCTCGCCGCGTCGCATCTCAGGGGGTCAGCGCATAAAGCGGGGGCCGCGGCGGAAAATGCGGAGTCCAGCAAGCGGCGCAAGTATGTAAGTATATTAAAAGATTACATATTTGTGCCGTTTGCTGTAGAAACTCTGGGCCCATGGAGTCCAAGCGCAAAAAAGTTTTTAAAAGACATAACACCGCGTCTTGTTGTCTCCTCCGGTGACAAGAGGGCTGGCTCTTTCTTCGCCCAGAGAATCAGTATTGCAATTCAGCGGGGAAATGCAGCCAGCGTTCTTGCCACCATTCCACGCGGACGGGACTTATATCCCTATCCTTAATATTAATTTTATTTTATATGTTGTAAATATTTTTTTGAATAAATGTATATAATAACATAAAAAAAAAAAAAAAGGAATTCTTAATTAAAGTAAGCACATATTATTAGATTTCTAAAGAAGTACACTAATTTTTCTTTATTTATTTTTAGGGGCAATCAAAATATTGAACGAAAGGATAAGTAAGGATAATAGGTCAAGTAGATATAACATATGCTACAATGCATAAGAAGGTTAACTAAATAACAAAACGTTATACTGGATCTTTACGCGATTTACCTCAGATTGGCATTAACATTGATGTGTTCATTTCAATAGTAGTGTCTTGACTCATTAGAGTTGCTAGATGCATCAACTGATGCACAAGTTATTCGATACCGCGCACACCTAGCGAACGGTGACATAACTTCAATATTCCCTCGTAGAAAATAAGAATTAGACGCGTTAGTAAGTAACCCAATCCAGCGTTTTATTTGTATCGCTATTTAGATCACCCCAACAGTCTTTTACATTGGTACCCCCTTTTTAAAAATTTAAAAAAATGATAATTTAAAAAATCTGGAGCAGTCTATCTAACACAACAGACTATTAAACATGGGACAGCAGAACACAAAATAAGACATTGTGGTGGCGCAGGTGGATGCCAGTGTTACACATAAAGTAACGGTCAATAATGTACTGCTGGTTACGTTGGCAACTCTGCTGTGCCTATAGTATTATTATACTTTGGAGTGCCTCCAGGAAAAGGACAAGGATATGGTTGCAGAGAGAGGTAAAGAATCTGACTACGGCGTCTGCCTTCCCTGCAGCCAACGTGCATTACACCTTAAAATTAAGATACTACTTAAGTGTTTTTTTATGTAAAGGGAATATTGGTGACTCATTAGCGTTATTAGATGCACTAACCGATGCACGTTACAACACACACGATATACACAATACAAGTTAGTCGGTTACGAGCACGCCTCGCGAATGGTCGTAGACGCCTTAGTCACGCGCAATATTCCCTCGTAGGAATTAAGCATTAAACACGTTAGTAGCCCAATCCAGCTTTTCATTTACATCACCCTAACATTCTTTTACAGTAGAAATGCGGCCTAGCATATAGGATAAGACTATCGCGGAAACAGGAATAAGACAATACAAAACTGACACCCGTGTGTAAATTTAGCACGTTACAGCGCAGAGGCGTTTAGGCGGCAACCGTATGCATGTGAAAATACCCTTATTATAAGACAAACTCATTTCACTCAAACGCTGAAACTTTTAATGATATTTTCAATGTATAAATGTAAGCTAAATTAAAATAAAAGCTTCATAGAAAGATGTTTTGTGAACATTTTTGACGATTAAAAGTTCACTCTTCGCTACAAGTATGTTTAAATATTCATAAATTACATTTGCTGTATAACTATGGCGCAGCGGTTATGATTTAAAATTTAGATGCGGTGGACCCGTTCGATATTTGGTAAAAAAATATACAATAATAATAATTAAACCGCTCACTAGGCTGCCCCTTGTACATAGTGCAATAAAGTTGTAAATAAATAAATATTTAAATCTTACTACTGTTTGAAAACGTTTCGTTAAACCATGGCTATTGGACTGGACATACATACGCACGAACCATTGTAGGTTTAAAGCCCAGAGACTCGTGTAGACTTATTTTTAAAGAACTAGGTATTCTTACTTTGTACAGTAATTATATAATGCTGTGTTTGCTATATATTAAGGAGAACATTAAGGAGTTTCCCAAAATGCAATTTAGAGAAAACTCACGTTACCATCACATGTCATCTCTTATCCAAGTACCAAAGCACAGATTAAATAAAATATCAAAGGGCTTCTTGTGTCAATGTGTCAAATTGTATAATAAACTCTCTGTAGACACAAAAAACTTAGATTATAATATGTACAAAGACAGAATTAAAACTATTCTAATCAACAAATCATATTACACCATAGAGGATGCTTTAAAAGAGGAATATATTAGGTGACATTCTTTCATATTTTTTATTTATTATTATTTTAATTATGACATTTAGGTTACTTTGATAACAAACATAAGTTTTTTATATATATTTTATATATATTTTTTAATTTTTATTTTTTAGTTTTTAAGTGACAACGCCCTTTTACAGCTGCTTATCTTACATAGTGTAATATTTATTAATATATTTTGTGACATTTACTGACATCTAATTTAATAATGTAGGTTTAAGTAGTATAGTAACTGACAACGCTCTTTTACAGCAGCATCTATATTTAAGGAGTGTATAATTTACATAGTCCTAATTTGGTTATGACGATGGCTGTTCTTTGCACTAATGGTCGATCTTTTGCTATCCTTCCATGATATGTAAACTGTTGATTGTATAACTGACAAAACCAAGTGTACGTCATGTATCTTATGGTGAATAAATGAATTGAATACATCGAGCCCTGATCCAAAATGTATACCAGAAAAGCAAGTTTTGAATTATTTATAGATACGAGTAATGCCTTATATTTATCGAGTACCTTATATATACGAGTATAATGCGATTATTTATTTAATTTAATTTAAACAAAAAAATAAACTAAGGGCTTACCACCAGGGAGGGTACCTAAAACGCTCGCCGCATTTCCTCGTTGAATCATAATGGAAATATTCTGGTTTAGGTAGTTATGGCATTTGGGATCGCCACACTCTTGCAAAATTCGTTTACCCAGCTCTTTTATGAATTTGCGCGAATCAAGAGAATACACCCCCATTGTTTCAACCCCAAATGCCACAAAGTTATAATT
Source organism: Tinea semifulvella (assembly GCA_910589645.1). Taxonomy (NCBI): domain Eukaryota; kingdom Metazoa; phylum Arthropoda; class Insecta; order Lepidoptera; family Tineidae; genus Tinea; species Tinea semifulvella. Next base: position 12,699,437 of record OU342586.1, read on the forward strand.
TTGTTTAATGCTATTATATTTGATGTGCTTTTTAAATTCGGCTGTATGAGCAGCCGAACCGGCCTTTTTTGATGTAGAGGAAATGTGGCAAGCGGCAAAGGTGGCATCCCAAACAAGACATCTTCCCTCACTCCATGGTACAAGAGACATACAATTTGGCCTTTACCATCACTACGTGAAAGACCTGATGGTTCAAGGACAGACGGGATTTTAGCAGACTATGGACTTCTCTTTATAAACTCATTTAAGGCTTGGTGTCTGGAGAATCTGTCTGCGCTCTTTTGACAACTAATATTTGCAACTAAAATTGAACTAAAATGACAAGTGTTCTAAACCTTCGAAAACCAACAAGTTCCTTTGTTAAAGTTTGGGAGCCGTTGGTTTTTTTTATTTACTTTTTGTTCCAGGGCATGATGAATGCTGTATAGTTAATTCTATCTTATGTCACTATTACTTTCACATATTTATTACCTGTTTAAGATCTGGGCCCCGCGCCTTTGTCATGCATGTCCGCTCGATTTGTTCGAATGAAACTAACACTTTTCTATTTGTAGCTTTTCATTCGAATATTTCGAAATGACACGCAAGTCGAAAGCGCCTGGAAGTTTATGGAATGTCTGTGCAGAGCTCTATGAAATATCGACGAGCTTGCCACCTCTTAGATAGACCCAGTAGAGTTAGGCTAAACGTAAAACCACTTCATTAATAGCATGGTATCTGAACCACCTTACAGCTTACGATCGTAATAATACCTTAACGATACAGTTTGCTGCAGAAAATTAAACACGACGCGACGTGCGAACAGCCGTTTACCGCGTTTTGGCAAATCAAATTATTACGCTAATGGGATTTCGCCTAAATTATATCATGGTTTATTCAGGTATTGCATTTTGCTTTTATGGCACTTTTTGTAATAAATTTGTGTATTTAAATTTTGTTCGACTTTTTTTTTTGTTATGATGCAATTAATTTTGACTTTTAGGCCCTACTACAAATTGTTTTGATGGGAGGGTATTAGGAACTATATCACATATTGGTAAAAGTAAAAGCTTTGTAAACATGTTTGTCTTACCTTCACGCCTTTATTACTAAATAGATTTTGATAAAAATTGGCAGAGATGTTCATTGGAATTCAGGAATGGGTTTAGAATAAAGCCGTCATCACATGAACACAAAATATATTTATTCATGTAAACCTACTACATGCATTTATGGAACGTCATAATTAACCCATTTTGAACGATTCCACTCCTGCTAGTGGGAGACAAAGGAGCAAAGTGGCCCAAAGAGTAAGCTCAGCAAAAGACCAGCAGCTCAGTCGATTCCAGTGATCTATCAATGTTTAATCTGTCGCTGTTCAATCGCAAGGAAAACTAAGTTATATCAGTTTTTATAATTTTAACGGGTCTTTACGCGATTTACCTTAGAGACATATTTTTCCCGACGTTTCAGCCAAGTTGCATTGGCCGTGGTCACGGGTCGACTGAAGCTATGCGGTGTAGTCTCGTACATACTGGGCGGTAGATGTAAACCTACCCACTTATCGCTTTTAAAAGTTTTTAGAAATCCGTGTGTCGTGACACTTACAATATCCTTGGCGACACCGGGCGATTTTACCCGGCGTGGAAAACTTGGCTGAAACGTCGGGAGAAATATGTCTCTAAGGTAAATCGCGTAAAGACCCGTTAAAATTATAAAAACTATTATGAATATGCGCGAAAGTTTAAAAAGTTAAGTTATATCAGATTTACAAAGTAAAACATAAACAGAACTACACCACAACGATCAATTAATAACCTTTTCTAATTTTGCCTTTTTTCCTAACCAATTTAGTTAATACCCCTTGTAATTCAAATTCAAATAGTTTATTAACCAAAAATACTTATTACTAGGGCTTCACAAAAAAATAATCCTACAGAAGATGTAGGTAGGCACTTTTACAAATAATATCTAAACGAGTAATTTAGACAAATGTGTCGCTGCTAGCTAACCTAATAGTCATTCAACTACTGTTAAATATAGCTAGCAGGTTTAATTAGTAGCTAGTAAGTAGTAGTAGTACCTGTAATATATTGTGTAATCATCATCAGCCTGTATCTGCTGCACTGCTGGATGTAGGTCTCCACAAGGCTCGCCACTTAACGCGATATTTCGCCACCCTTATCCAACCCCCAACAGCGACCTTCTTCTGGTTATCTGTCCATCTGGCGGGGGGTGGTCCCACTCTGCGTCTTCCCGTACGTGTTTTCGACTTTAGAGTTTGCCCCATCGTCAGTTCTGTGGTAAGTCAAAGTCAACATATCTTTATTCACATAAACCTATTACAGGCATTTGTGACACGTCATTATTTAAATTATTTGGAATGATTCTACTCCTGTTAGTGGAAGTAGCGAAGTGGTCCAAGGAGTAAGCTGTTAGCAGAAGACTAACAGCTTAGCAAATTCCAGTGACGTGCTAATGTTTAATCTGACTGAGAAAGGAATTTGCAAGGAAAACTCAGCTATAGCAGATTGACAAATGAAACTAATACAGAATTACACAACAACAATAAATAAATATCTTTCAAATTCACCCATGACCACCATGAGTACCTGGTACAGTGGTACCCCACCAGGTATGTTAGAATTAGGACTTGCCCGTGTGCAACCCGAAAGTCGACAAAAGTAGATATGGGTGGTATATGGTATAATGGTAGATGTGTCCGGCCCATTGCGACTTCAGTTTGCTAATTTCAAAAGCTATATCAGTAACTTTGGTTTTGTAACGAATATCAACGTTTCGAATTCTATCCATTAGAGAGCCAAGCATAGCTCTTTCCATGGCTCGCTGAGCGGCCTTGAATTTATGGACCAAACTCACTGTCAGTGTCTACGTCTCTGCTCAGTACGACATTATCGGGAGGACGCACTGGTTCAATACATTCGTCTTTAAACCTTGTGGTATGGACGATGAGAGGATGTGCCGGAGTATTTATTAATTGTTTAATTACTACTTTTAATTATTTTCTATATTCCATTAATTTACTATATATATGTATATTATTTAGTTGTATTTGTTACATAGGTATTGTTTTTTACCTTATCCCTATTATTATTATTTTTTGCAAAATCTACATATGTTAATATTTAAGTAGAAACTTTGCTGGATTGTGTAACTTTTAGAATTGTTGTAATTATGTTTAAAGATCTGTATGTTTCCTGAATAAATAAAAATAAAATAAATATATTCGTAATGCCAGGTTGACCGAGTAAGAATGTCTAGCGGCATTAGGTCGGTCCGCCCTTGTACATTGTGCAAAAAGTTTTTAAATAAATAATAATATTAACAACAATTATCCTTATTCATACATAAACTACAGTCATAGATTGGTCATCGTTGCTCTTTACGAGTAACTAGATTAATATAATTTTTTACTTATTTTTAAACTGTTATAAAAAAATACAAATTCTTGGGAAAAGTTATTTCTTTCTATCAATAGAATCAAATATTAGTTCAAAGATCGTTCAAAGTCAACCTGCACCTATTACTGATACATAATAATACCTAACCTGTAATGTAGAACAGAAATGTATTTCAGCAAAAATATATCAAAAATGTTGACTACCTAAATCTTTTTTATGTAAGTTCAAAAGGCACAATGATGGCGTTGATGAGGCAAAAGGCGTTTGCACTTTGACTTACATATGAGGTCTGGGAATTTAATACAAGAAACAGTTATAACTTTGTGGCATTTGGGTTTAAAACAATAAGGGTATATTCTCTTGATACCCACAATTTCTCTTCTTTTTATATTGGTGAACGCTGTGACACCTAATTGGTACATATATTAGATAAGTTATAATTATGTTATTACTATGTTATGTTTGTGAAAATATATATACTGCTGTGTGTACTATATAAATAAATAAATAAAAATAATAAATAAATATTAGATAAATAAATAAATAAATTCATAAAAGAGCTGGGTAAACGAATTTTTCAAGAGTGTGGCGACCCCAAATGCCATAACTACCTAAATCAGAATTATAATTCAACGAGGAAATGCGGCGAGCGTTTTAGCTACCCTCCAAGGTGCTAAGCCCTTAGTTTATTTTGTAGAATAGTTTTAATTTCATAGGTATTTTTAGTTTAGTTTTATTAATAATTAGTTTTTGAATCTATTTTATTTTAATATTTTTTTATCTACTTCAAATAAAGTTATTTTTTATAGAACCAATTATTTTCAGTACTGCTTCAATAAATAAGAATGAACTGTAAATAGAAAAGACAATAAAGCAAAACTTGATATTTTTAACGAAGAATGTGATAGGTATGACACATCGAAACAACGAAAGCGAAATGGCTATTTAATAATTGTAAATACGTATTAAGTAAGATTAGTAAAAGTAAAAGCACGGAAACGGTGGTGTTGTAAATCTCTGACAAATGAACGTTAGAAAAGTGTTATTTCTCATTGGTTCATGACTTGATTATCCTCTACCACACTCGGATTCTCTTACTGTTTCTGCAGCCCGCCAATGGAACGGGCTACCTTTATCTATTAGACAAGCTCCGTCTTTAAATATTTTCAAACATTTATTAATTACATACTTTCTCAAAAAACAAAATGACATTTAATTTTCACATCTTGACATAGATAATTATTATATTAGTATTTATTTAATTTAAGTATTTATTATATCGTATGACATATTTATATATTGGTATGTTATTTATACTTACTATGGTATATTTATAATTGATTTTAACTGTTATTATTATTCTTATTTCGTACTCTGCATCCATTTTAATAATTTCTTACTCTCCCAAAGGTTAGCTGGTAGAGAATACCATACGGTATTATGCTCGCCTATGGACATTATTTTATATTTTGTGTGCAATAAATAATTATATTATTATTATTATTACTATTGGGAGTGTGTCCCAAAGGTTAGCTGTTATAAAATGCCGAAAGGCATTAAGTTCGCCCTTGTACATTACTTTTATTTTTTTTGCAATAAAGAGTGTATAAATAGATTAATTGATTTGAACCGACCTTTGTAGGATTTTAAGGAAAGTGGTTTTACAACCGAGCCACCTGGCCCTGATATTAAGTCTGCAGGATAGACACAAATTACATGCCGTGGAGCTCCACTTGGCTCGCAAAGAGCCGCATAATTACCATCTCATTGGAATGTAGATAGGATCCGGCCGCGTCAATGATATATCTGCCTAACCACATGGCTCTAGTTGCAGCTTATTGGTTTATAGCTTCGTATCAGAAAATACTAAAATTAAATAATGCTACAATTAAAAAAAAAAAATGTTTTCATATCTTTTACTATGAGCAGTACCTCAAGCTGCGCAAATACGCCAACCTCAGTATAGGTTACGAATTTGCGCCGCTTGGGTTCGAGACGATGGGCCCATGGGGACACTCGGCCAAGCGTCTGGCCAAGGAGTTGTCCAAACGGCTAACGGAAAAGTCTGGAGACAGAAAGACTGGCAATTATTTCTGCCAACGTATTAGCTTAGCTATACAGAGGGGAAATGTTGCCAGTCTTCTTGGGACTATCACTGAAGGGTCGTCTCTAAAGGACATTTTTTACTTATAGTTATTTTTATTAGGTTTAGTTTATATTTATTTTAATTTTTACTTTTAAGTAGTTTTAATTTATATTGTAATTATACTATTTTATACTTTTTGTATATTACTTCTATGAGCAGTTGTAAGAACCGTTTTCTTAAAATCTTTAAAAGGTCGGTTCGAACCTTGGAATGTACCAATTTGAAATAGGTATGTCTTAACTAAATGGCTCTAGTTGCAGCTTATTGATTTTAGACCTGTAGCTTTGTATCAGAATAAAAGGAATTTTGACTACAACTTCCCATTAAAACATTTATAACAGTTCTTTATCAAAACTATAATACGTAGCAGCACCTAGTTTTATGCGAAATAGTGGCAGCTAAAAAGTATGCTAAAAACCAAGGATTATTTCCGACTTCATGTTTTTTTTTTTAAAAGAACTGGCGTGGCTTTTGCTATAGGTAGTACCTACTATGTACTAGCATGTATTATAGATTAGTTTATATAAGTTCGTACACACTTACGTACATATAAAAAAAAAAAATTTGGTACACAGTAATTTTTTTTTCAGCTCTGGTACGCTAAAGACATCGCCCAACTTGTCATGATAGGCCTATAGTAAAGTTCGTAAATTCGAATCCACTTCCTTAAAAGCGTGTTTCTGATCCCACAAGAGATATGGGTGGCATGATAATTTCTAATAAATAACAAATAAAATATGACAAATTAAAAAAAAAAAGATTAAGTACTGCCGTGACTTAATTTGTACCGAACCTAATTTATTTTATCATTATGAATCATAATTAATATTTAGGTGCTACTCTACTATTACGCATAGCTGACAGTTCGTCACTGGTTTCAGGACAATTTACCTTCGTCAACGTAAAGCACGTTCTCTTGCTATTAATCTTGGGATAAACATTGAATAATGAATTATTAAAAGCTGCTTTATTATAATTTTGTAATAGTAAATTACAAATTAAGGTGAGGTTTAAACAACGTTTAGCAAAACAGTAAAATGTATTGTAGCGATAAAATCGACAGTGGTCAAGGATGAACGATTTCGGCTGCCTCCGATATCCTTTGCCTCGCACCATTTTTAAGAAAACAACTGTCAAACTTAATTTCGTTCTTTCACTACAACTGCTGCTTTGCACGTAAACGCTTCTAAATTGATTATAATTACATATCTACCAGACAGTTTTTGTGTTCTTGTCTTGGTGTAGACAGTGGTGGATTTGGAGATAGAACGTAGCGCAATCTTAAAGTTGTCAGAAAAAAAAATCTTATCAGAAATATTTCAAATGATAACATTTATGCCTTTCGAGATTTGAGAGTTTATAAGTAAGAATACAAATTTCGAGGATATGTTTATTTATTTGTCAATTATCAACATGATTCCTAAGTCGTAAGGCTACAAGTACAAAAGTAGGCATAGTTGCTGCAGAGTAAATGAAAGTATTAAAAAAATATATTGCAGTAAAGTAAGCAGCGAGAGCAATAGAGAGCATAATTATTGTAAGTAAACTTAATTGAAGCGGGAAGCACGACTTCCGCTCGCTAATGGACTTGCACTTACATTTTACGATTAAAGAAAAGGAATAAAACAAAGCTGTATATTTGGAACTAAATCTTAATCTTGTCCTTTGTGAGATAAGTCCTCTGTCTGCCCAATATGGCTTCATCGGATTGACGGAGTAAGAAAAAAGTAATTTTGTCTACCAAATTTTGCGTAAGTATTCGTAGGTAGTTATATATATCGTTCATTAAATATCGTTGTAGACCAAATTCTCTAGAAGGCCCATTTCCAGCAATGGAGGTCTAGGACGCTGTGTTCAAGGGGCTGTAATGAAAATTTATGTCTAAACCACGGTTTTTAAAAAGCAATCTAAATTGGCTAACTATTCTGAGTCCATCGTAAAAGTCCTTAATATCTATTGACTTTTATAATGACTATACATATAAGTAAAATTAAAGTATCATCACGACGCGCGGTATCCCTTCCGGGGTGGTCAGGAAACATGCTTTAAAGTGCGGATTCACATTTAGCTAATTTTACTATAGGCCCATCATGACGTCGCAACTCGTCGCTATCTCTAGCGTACCTCGTACCCGTACTCTAGTAATATTACAGAAAAATGATTGTGTCTCGACCAGGAATCGAACTCGGTTCCTCCGCGTCTAAATCCACGAACTTAACTTATAGACCATTTAGGCACTATATTAGTATTTACTAATTAAGCGTCTAAATATAGGCACAACTTCTTTTCACCCCACCTATTCGAAACACGTGCCTCGAAGAGCACTTTAAGCCGTCGGTCCTGGTTCGACTAATATCAACTTGTGGAATCGTTAATAATATAAAAAAAGATAATATAAAAAAAATCTATAATATAATATAATAATAGTAATAATAAAACAAAAAAAAAAGTCATTAAATAATTGACATTAGACGCTCGCCAACCCGTCTGGCCAGCGTCGCGAGTGTAGGCCAAATAAATGTATGTTCCAGATATTATGTTATGGAAGGCCCGGCCCATCTCCAACATTGGAGGCCTAGGATGCTGTGTTTAAGGGGCAGTAATGAATAAATGAAATTCGAAAAACCACGTTTAGATGCGAGCAAAGAAGTAGATATTTTCTGTATTAGACTTTTACAGCTTTGAATTTAGAACATAAATTGTATAAAATTTATATTATATTATATTATGTGGCTTATTAATTGAAAATAATGTTTACATCGATTTTTATATTAAAATATGGTGTTATTTTGTGTAACTCAGTATCGTGTTAATTGTGACAATTGGGCGCCAAGGCGCGAGGCGTGGTCAGAATGTGGTGGCTCCACTTCCATCCCTACAAACTTGCTGTGGTCCAACAGTTGGCTGGACGCGATTTTGTTTCTCGCCAAACTGCATGTGGCCGACGCGCTCCCCTGATTTGGCTTCTTGCAATTTTTTTTATGGGTACATTATAAATCAATAGTTTACACTACCAAAACCCATACCCTGGAACATCTGAAGGATAATATCCGCGAATCCATCGCCAACATTTCCGTCGATAAGCTCGAAAGAGTGGTGTGAAACTTTAAAAATTGAGTAGATCATGTCATTTCTTATACCACTTAGAACAAAAATTCAGAATGTCTACTATACGATAAAAAAAGAAGTAATATTTGAAGTACTTTTTATTTATAGCTTTGTTTATTGTTATGTAATTTTTTAATATTATTTCTGCCCCTTATATCTTTTCTTTTTTTTTATATTTATGTTTTGCTTATGTGTTGTTTTTTGCTTTTATTATTTTCGTCTTTTATTGTCATACATTATGTAACTTTAACGAAGAGCACTTGTCTTTTGGAACACACTCTGTTTCATCAGACTAGTCCAGGAGACAGAGCACATTTATATATTAGGTAAAAGAAAAATATGTGTCAATAAAGATTTTTATTTATTATTTATTATTCATTTATTTATTGACCTTTTAAATAAGCAAGTTTTCCTGCTGCATAAATACGTGATTTTTAAGTTGTTTAATTGTTAATAAATAACAATTTACTTACAAGCTAGTTATAAAATTTTCTCATAGCGTAAAATGAAAATTACAGTATATTTTAGCTGAAAAATATATTTTGCTCGGGCAACATACTTTGAATCTCTCGCTATGCTCAGTTTCTACTAAAGATTCCTTCGCTCCGCTCTGGATTCAAAATACGCCGTAAAAATATTATTTTGCGCCTTTATGATACAATCTTTTATTATGTATACAAATATGTGGAACAAAGTATGTAAAAGTAAAAGAGAGAAGAGTAAATAGTCTGTTTAGTTGCTCACCAATGTCTATTTTTATAGATGAGAACTCCGAACTTTAAGATATGGGCACATCGGATGTGTACGGGCGATTCTACGATGTGGTGTTCGGTGTGATTATGAGTTATGTTCATTATCCTTTTGGTAGTCATGTTACTTGGAACCCCGAAATCGACATAGGGTACATGAAATCAACATCTAAACATGACATGTGACTCTACTGCTGCCAACTGACGGTTTTTTTTACGGGCTATATTGCACTGTATAAACTAAAATGGCTCAATATCCGCTTTCGACGGTCTACCCATCTTCTTTCTTACTTTTTAACGATCTCAATCACTGCAAAACACCTTTGTACCAAATCACGCTTTGAGTTTATCTCTAATACGCATAACTGTAACCTATAGAAATAACCTCAAGAACAAATTCTCCTTCCTCTCTTCTCTCCACGACAGGTCATTGCGGTCATCGCATAACGCTGTACTTGCTATACCATCTCACCACTCTAGTTTTATGTCCGACTCATTTGCAGTTGTTGCCGCAAATCTGTGGAACAACCTGCCCTTAAATATCCGACAAGCGCCCAACAGAATGCTGTTTAAAAGAATGGTCTTCACACACTTCCTGAATAGTTCCTAACAACTGTAAGTAATATTGTATGTATTATTATTAATTTGAATTTACTTATTATCATTATTATATTATATATATTATTTATAATTATAAAGTATTAGTATTAGATTTAGTAGAATTTTAATTACCTATTTTCCTGTTTAAATATTTGCACCTACCTCCCACATACCATGTTCGTAATGTCCCTAAGGTTGACCGAGTAAGAATGTCTAGCGGCATTAGGTCCGCCTTTGTACATAGTGCAAAAAGTTTTAAATAAATAAAATAAACTGTGCTATTTGCTCCTCTTACAACAATCAGCTGAAGATTCCTTCCCATTCCTCAAGCAAATATTCAGATTCCTTCACTGTTGCTGCCGCTCGTCAGTCGAACGTCTTTCAATATATTAAAAATACTTCTAACCACATTAATTCTTGAGAAACCAATATCTCGACGTAACAAAATTGATTGGTATTTTGGATAGCTATTTATTTATACTGAATGCGTATATATTGTGTGATATGTATGTAAGCTTATATGTAGTTTTGTGTGCTATAAATAAGTAGTAATTATGGTTATTTTAGTAATTTTTATATTTTCTTTATCCCTGCCCAACACCTTCCATGATCCCCAAGATTACCTGGTGATAAATGCCTCATGGCATTATAGATCGCCTATGTAAGTATCATCACGACCGTTTCCCTTTCGGGGTGGTCAGAAACCACGCTTATAAATAAGCGGATTCAAGTTTTGCCAACTTTACTATAGGCCAATCATGACAAGTGGTAAGCTCGTCGATGTTTCCAGCCAGCTACCAAACTCGAGAAATATAACAAATAAATTAAATATTAATTAAATGTATTTATATACATTAATAAATATTTTTGTGTCGCTAACAGGAATCAAACCCAGTACCTCCTATGTACTAGGTGTTTAACTGCAATAAAGTATTTAAATAAATAAAGAGATAAATAAAATAGTAATTTAAATAAACTTAATTGATTTTTGATAAACAAACTAATTTTAACCTTAGGATAGGTAGATTATAAGCATCCGGTGTACCTAGACCTTTAATCGAAATGTCTGAGAGCACTTTGCATAATACTTGAGTAGTGGCAGAGCTACATGAATATCTGTTCAACATTAGGGTCTTGTCCTCGGGGAGTGTGGCGTAAATTCACCTGTCAAACAGAAGCCGTCGTCTGCCGCGATATCTATTTGATGTCCTGATCAAGGTTTTGGGAAAACTTTCACTGCCAAACGAAATAGACGCTTTTTCCAATATCCACGTCAAGATGTGCGTATACCTAGTGTAAGTATTTTTGGGTATAAAATACGAAGGTACCTGTCAATATTGTCGAGGGATCGAAACTGAAAACCGTAAACGTAAATTGCGAAGTATAAAATGAATCCGCTTATTTTAACTAAATAACATCGTTTTAAGGGTATATTTCTCCCTTTTTTTGCATACCTCTTAAACCAAACAAACCAATATTTTATTTTCAAAGATTTTGTTTAGTCTAAGTCAATTAAATTACTAGGAAACTAAATTACGCACAACGGACGGAATATTCCAAAAGACTACAACTTTAAGTCGAATAAATATTATGATCTCACAGACGAAATGATCAGGAACGGGTTCAAGACTCAGCTTTACGCAGTGGAAGTTGGTGCGAGAGGAGTACCAGCAAAATATTTGCAATGTCAATACATCGTACAGTATTTGGTTGGGTAGGGAGAGGAGTAGAATGGTGGATGGTAAGCGTATCGCGCAATAAAAAATAAAAAAGGGAGGCCTCTTTTTTTTTAAACCAGCCTATTGTCGGTCGCACGCCCGAGACACCATTCTTCTCATCTCTTACCCAAACACGATGGACCCGGCACTCGCACTGTGAATCCATGGAATACTTAGAAATTTGTCTTCTTCTCATACATTTATTTAAGTAAATAGAAGAAAGATGTTATAAATGTAATTTTATTTCCTAAAAAGTTAATAGACTAGAAGATCTTTCAAAAGTATACTCAGATTTTAAAAATCTTTATAAGTATTGGATTGTGCGAGCGAGACGGAAGCACAAGTGTTAAACCCTCTTAAATTGAAAATAATATGAACTTTTTTTACAATAATATTGTTAAATATATTAACCAGATGTTAAAATATTAAAATTATATTAAACTACCTATTTAATCCGACTTCTGTAATGAAATGTCTATTAAAGTAAAGTATCATCACGACCGTTTCCCTTTCGGGGTGGTCAGAAACCACGCTTATAAATAAGCGGATTCACATTTAGCCAACTTTACTTTGGGCCAATTATAACAAGTGGCAAGCTCGTCGATGTCTCCAGCGTACCAGACTCGAGAAATATCACAAATAAATTAAATATAAATCAAATGTATTTATTTACATTAATAAATATTATTGTGACCCGACCAGGAATCGAACCCGGTACCTCCGAGTCTAAATCCACGGACTTAACCGCTAGACCACATTTCATCATCATCATCATCAGCCTGTGTCTCTCCACTGCTGGATATAGGCCTCCCCCAAGGCTCGCCACTTCACACGATCTCCTGCCACCCTCATCCAACCCCCACCAGCGACCTTCCTCAGGTCATCCGTCCATCTAGCGGGGGGTCGACCCACTCTGCGTCCTCCCGTACGTGGTCTCCACTCTAGAACTCGTCTACTCCATCGTTCATCGGTTCTACGACAGACATGTCCAGCCCATTGCCACTTCAGCTTACTAATTTTGAAGGCTATATCAGTAACTTTGGTTCTCCGACGGATTTCCTCGTTACGGACTTTATCCATCAGAGAAATACCGAGCATAGCTCTCTCCATAGCCCACTGAGCGACCTTAAATTTATGGACCAGACCCACTGTTAGTGTCCACGTTTCTGCTCCGAACGACAGCACTGGAAGAACGCACTGGTTGAAAACTCTCGTCTTCAAAGGCTGGGGTATAGGGTAAGACCACATTTACTTTCTATAAAATAATATTACGGACATTTGTGACATAGTTTTACTTTCATATAGTACTTAATTTTAAAGAGAATAAAGTAGCATTAACATTTGAAACGACTTAACTCTATTTTACTAAAACAAATCTATGAAGACAAATTTCTAAACATTCCATGGATTCACCGTGCGGGTGCCGGGTCCATCGTGTTTGGGTAAGAGATGAGAAGAAGTCTCGGGCTTGCGACCGACAATAGGCTGGTTTAAAATAAGGAGGCATCCCATATATATTTTTTTTATTACATATTCATATCGAGTACACAAAACAATTGAGAAATATATCTCGTGTTAACCCTTATCTTCTAAATTGAATAAATATCTTTGTGATTTACGATTCTACAATTTATTTTATAATAAATAATGATATTTTGTTAGTAGGATTTATTTTCGAATTGTTCTTTTTAAATATATAAGTAAAAATAGTTATATATACATACATTTAATCTATTAAGTAAAACATTTATTATAATTTAATTAAAACTACTTAAAAGGTAAAAATTTAATTAAAATTACCCCGTTTGGGGTCGAGACGATGGGCCAACGGGGACACTCACCGAAGCGTTTGGCCAAGGAGTTGTCCAAACGGTTGACGGAAAAGTCTGAATACAGGAAAGCTGGCAATTATTTCTGCGAACGCATTAGCCTCGCTATACAGAGGAGAAATGTTGCCAGTTTTCTTGGGACTATTTCTGTCTAGAGGATTTGTTTTACCTATAGTTTATTTAACTTTTTAAGTATAAACTTATTAGTATCATTTGTGATTTTAAAAAAATTAAGAAGGTATAAGGTTATGGAGCTCTTCAGATCACTCACCCATCGTGGCTTGTAAAACACGTTTAGCCAACGTACATAAATAATTTTAAAAAATATACACAAAAAAAAAACTATGGATAATTAAGTTACGGATTTTTGCGTGGTATAGTGTTATATTAGAATATTTCAGCAAAAAATTTTTTTTTTTACATTTTTAAACCTAAGTTATGGTTATGACTCTTAAAAACCAACTGTAAGACGGAACACAAAAGAAGAAAAATGGATATTGTCAAAGCCTACTTATAAAAACCTCGTAATGTACCAATTTATAAAAACATGAAGTTTCTCCCCGAGTCTAGAAGTTGGATTTAACTTCCGACAAGTCATTATCCAATACTTTCAACGAGAGGGTGAAAGAAGATTTATAAACGTAAATTTCTTTCTCATTTATTAAACCAAATCGTGGAGGCGAGTATTCCAGTTTTTTTTTAAATCTCGCCAAATATTGTTAAATGTTAATGTAGTATATATTTTTTTTGTTTAAGTTGGCACGAGTTAATTTTCAGCAATATCATTGCCCAATTACTGAAAAAATACGCCTAGTTTATGGAACGATCTTCCAAAGTTTTTTTGGTTGGTTAGGAACAGGAGCTGAATGGTGGATGATGAGCGTCTTTTTTCGCAGTAAAAAGAGGAGGTTTTGTAAACTAGCCTATAGTCGGACGCAGCCCGAGACACTATTCTTCACCTCTCTCTTTCGCATACACGATGGTCCCGGCACCCGCACGGCCAATCCATGGAATGCTAAGAAATTTGTCTTCTTCTTTGTACTGTTTTTTTTCTAGTCCACACCCTTAAATATTTTTTTAGAAAGGTTGCATGATAATACGATTTAGACATAGGGGTTTGATTGAAGTTTGATTCCAGGTGTAGAACATATTTTTTAAGTCTGGTAGGTACGCTAAAGACATCGCCGCGCTTACCATTTATCATGGTGAGCGTTGTATAGTAAACTTGGCTAAATACGAACCAGGGGCCCAATTCTGGCGCTTTCGACTTGCGTGTCGGTTCGAAATATTCGAATGAAAAGCGACAGATCTCCATAGAAAACTGTCAGTTTCATTCGAGCAAATCGAGCAGACATGCATGTCGAAGGAGCGAGAATCGAGGCCCAGCTCCGTAAAAAATAAAATTACGGTCGTGACGATATTTAATAAGTCTTCGAAAAATAAATTGGTGATAATGACATTTACAACTTTATTAAAATTTATGTAATAATAAAAACTTATTTACTTACTTCAAACCATCTTTAAAGATCGCAATATGTATAGAGTGTACTAAGAATTCCGTAAGAAGGATGTTACTCTTAGTATTTCAGTCTGTCGGTCCAGTCAAACTTTGACTGACGCCAGAATGATGGATGATTTTAACGGTTACACAATCAATCCAAGACTGACGTCAGACTGATAAAACTTACGCTAGTCTACATCACAGACTATATAGTCGTAGAGTACTAAAGTAGTCGCCGTTTATCATCAGTATTTTATTATTTACAATGGATTGACGGAAGTTATCCGTCAATCTGACGATAAATCTCCGATCATTCTGACCAAACTGATGTACTTAACTAAAGCAATACTGATCGTGCGAGCTCTCTCTAACACAATATATTTAAATAGATTTTCTGCTGGTATACTTTAACTGCGCACTATTATATTATTTAAAAAACATATAGATGTTCATATAAATAATTGCATCTTAAAATTACTCATCCATATTTTGGGATAAAGATCTACTTGCAGTGAATGTTATTACAATTATTTATATTTCTATTTGCAAACATGGACATCTTTATTTCAGAACCTCAAATTAAAAGGGTGCGACTCTTCGACATTTTAATATATGTGAATGTACTGTGAGAATCGTTATAAATGTTAAAGTTATATCTGTGTAATACATCAAAATGAAAGCACTTTTGTTACTACTAAAGCTGATTAACTACATTTCTTAAAAGTACACTTAGACTTGAAAAAAAACTTTGAAACTGTTTGAGTGCAAAGCTTAACAAGCCTCAGTGAAAAAGTATGGTCTATAGATGCGAATTAAGAAGGTTGGCAAAGAGACTTTTATTGCCACCTTTCAGACCACATTGAATTACTTATCCTGTAAGAAATATTAACGTAAAAGCTGCTTTATAGTTCTCCTGCTGTGACAGTTGATGTACCCTATAAAGTGGCCGGTAAGCTACTAAAGTAAACATTAAAGGCCTGGAGCACACCGATTGCGTATGTGTAGAAAGCCGTGGTGGCTTGGTTGTAAGAACGCTTTCCTAAAACGCCATGTACATTTATCTTATTTATTTATTATTATTATTTATTTAAAACTTTTTTCACTATGTACAAAGGCGAACCTAATGCCGCTACACATTCTTACTCGGTCAACCTTAGAGACATTACGAACATTGTATGTGGAAGGTTCGCGCAAATTATAGAACATAATATAAGAGAGAAATTAAAATACTACTAAAACTAAACTACTTACTAGTAAATAATATTAATATACTAAACACTAATATACTTATAATACTTAATATATACATAAATACAATACATACATCTTACGTATATTTGTCATAGATTTACAACACCACCGTTCCCGTGGTGTACCTGGTTTCACTAATACGAACTTGTAGAATCTTTAATAAAATCTCTTTAAATTTTGGCATCAGGCCCTTCTTAACCCTTCTGGCCAACATGGCTAGTTTCTCCAGAAATTTCTGAAAGGCCCATGTCCTACGGTAAAAGTATAGAAATCTGTGTTCTAGGGGCTGTGATAATGAAACGTGCATGGGCAAATTTATAGCAGACCAAAGAGAAAAAATAATCATTCATTAGCATTGCAGCCCCTAGAACACACAAGTCCTAGACCTCCGCTGTTGGAAATGGGCCTTCCAGAAATTTCTTGATACACTTGCCACGCTTGTCAGACGGGTCGGCGGAGGTCCGATGTCAATTTTATAATGACATTTTATTAACGATTTCACAGACACACATAGGGGCTGCAATGATGATAATGATTACTATAAAACACAAATTAATTACATACTTATTATATGCAGAAATACACTTTTCTTTACATCATTACAACGTTACCTTATCTTGGTGAGCACGTTAAGCAGTCTTCCAGTAATACCAACTTGTGAATACGTTTAGAATTTAATTCTTCTGGTCACCGAGGTAATTTCAAATTCTCCAGAAAATTTCCAACATTTCTATGGGTTGTTATAATAATGATAGATCTCAGGCATCAGACAGGGTGTGCCCATTTCCTAATCCTTGAACTGGAGTGAAATAAATAATGGGTCTTGCTGAGAACATAAAAGGACTAATGCTTATCTTAAAAGGTCACTGCGTCAATGAAAGTCCGTGATGATTTTTTATTGAAAATGATTTCTGAAAAACATGGATTGATATTTTTTTAGTGATCTAAATGGTTTAATAAGTAACTATTGATTCTATACTATACTTGTACTTATAAAATCCTTCAATTTATAATAATTTTATATTAATAATAATAATAATGTTTATTGAGCTTTCTCACATATATATTTCATACATTACAGCCCCTAGAACACACCGTCCTAGACCTTCACTGCTGGCGATGGGCCTTCCAGAACTGGAGAATTTAGCCTACACTCGTAATTTTTTTATGACAATTTATTAACGATTCCACAAGTTGGCGTTAGTGGAACCGGGAACGACGGCTTAACGTGCTCTTCGAGGCACGAGCACGGTGGTGTTGTAAATATATGTCAAATGTACGTAAGAAAAGTGTATTTCTCATTGGTACATGCCGGGAGAGTTTGAACCGACCTTCGTAGGATTTAAGGTACGCGTCCTTAGAACCGTGCCACCACCGCACCAGCTTTCTTGATTACAGCCCCTAGAACACAGAGTCCTAGACCTCCACTGTTGGAGATGGGCCTTCCAGAAGTTTCAGGAGAATTTGGCCAACACTCTCCACGCTGGCCAGACTTTCTTATTGTTACCTAAATACAAAAGTGAGTAAATAGTTTATAAAATATTCCTTGTATTTTACATTATAAGCAAAATCAACATTTTTGATTGAATGTAATCCACAAGGATAGGCATTTTTAAGA
Organism: Tinea semifulvella; assembly: GCA_910589645.1. Taxonomy (NCBI): domain Eukaryota; kingdom Metazoa; phylum Arthropoda; class Insecta; order Lepidoptera; family Tineidae; genus Tinea; species Tinea semifulvella. Next base: position 12,717,358 of record OU342586.1, read on the forward strand.
TGATCCCTGACTCCTAACCAAGATAACTTGTGTTCTAGGATGTCAGTCAGTTCCATATTGACTAATAGTCATAGCCACAGATAGCCAGCTCCAAAGAAAAGGCATGATAATAAAAATAATAAAGCAACATAAATAACTAAATAACATAAGAGGTTCCAACACAACAGAATTGTAAAACGACACCAGCATAGATATTTTGTTATTATATATTATAACTTATGTCATTTTAAAGTCATTCCGTTGTTGAAGGAAACCCATTTATATATTTTTTAATATTATACTCACCACATTTTCAAGTTTAATTTACTAAAAGTATTAAGTGGCTTGTTTGAGCAGCTTTTTCTTCCATCATTTCCTATATCAATAACAAAAAAACATAATTGAAATTGTATTTCTTGTTAAATAATATTCGAAAAGATTCCATTTCATTTAATAAACAATTTGCTGATTTCACAAGTATAGGCTCTCTCGAAATTCAGTAGGTATCCCCATGCGTAGCTGAACATTCCAGTTCATAAAATCTACTGCGCCAAGGGTCGCAACTATTGGTTGTAGGCTGTGACTGCGATGGACAATCATTACGTTACATCTAAGAATAAAAATAGTTGTAGGTATAGTTTTAAGTTGTTTTGTATGATGTGACAACGGTTTTGGTTCAGGTTCAACCAACTGTGTATCACATGAGTGGTGTCCTAACTGACGCTGTTATTATGCCAAAACAAACTTGCACCATTAGCAAGGAAAGTACCTAACATACTCGTATGCTTTTATTGTCCTGCAGTGGCGGGCGATTTGGATAGTGGATGACACTATAGCGTCCATAACTCTCGAATCGCTGCAGTTTTGCCGAGATGTCGCCTCCCTGAGCGTGTTCTACTAGTTATACTATGGTGAGTGTTCTAAATTGCTTCACAACCTTAAGCCTTCTTCTCTATTCCGCAATTAAACCTGCGAAAATATGGAACCCCATACTGTAACGCTATCTCTAACCATACATATAAATTTGGAGACTCTTACAACTGTCGCACGTCGTACAGCAGATTTAGAATGTTCTCCCAGCTAGTGTTTCCCCATTGCTTAATCTGGAGTTCTTCAAGCGAAGTGTGAAAAAGCATCTTGATACGCCGGAATAATGGAAGGGACTGATGTCGGTCGTCATTGCGTGCATCATATCGTGTTCAGTATGAAAACTAAACAAAAGCCTAATAGAATTAGGTACATAAGTACTTTGATATTGACCATCTGATACCAAGTTAGCAGCAACGATATCTTTATTTTTGGCTGTAGATTACACTGAATAATAGTACCATGTCCATTACCCAAAGTGCGAACGAACGGTTTTACGACCGCTAATAGGAAACACGGTTTGACGCAAATAGGTACGCGTACTAACCCAACTAAATCCTCTTACCCTATTCTTGAAAAGTTTTACTCGTAATCGGAAATTTATAGCACTATCGAAATAGAAACATCTTAGAAGAAAAAGTCAACTTATAAAATTACTTCTTTTTCTTTATATCGCGATGGGGCTTAAAATTCCCATTCTATATATTAGTGAGTTAAAGAATTTGGAATTCACTTAAATTCCAATCTAACTTTGACAGTTCAGGTTTTTTTTTCTTCATTACACTTTCATAATAAACTTCAACATTTTCTGCCTCAAAGAGCTAAAATAACCCTTGTCCACTTCTTCCAATCGACTATGAGTGCAGCGTTGATCTCTTGTAGGTATTGCTTAATAAAATGGACAAGCTACTTAACGCATGTATCCGGTTCATTTGACCATATTTCTAAGTATCGCGGTAAGTTGAAGTGAATGCCAATTCAGTGTCGCAGGAATCTTAGAATTACTTGTTTGCTTTTCACTGTTCTGCCTCAGGTTTTGAAATACCTCAAGAACAATTTCAGTATCTGTTTTTATTTCATGATAAATCCCTCCACTCCTCTCATAATTATTTTCTCTCATATAGTTCTAGTTTCGTTTCGAACTCGTTTATAGTTGTTCCACAAACCTGTGGAACGATTTGCCACTTAGCTATATCTCTATTTAAAAAGTTGGTTTATTCACACTTCCTATCACAACAAAAGTAAGTATATTATCTATGTATGTACTCGTATATGTAGTTATTATTTATTTATTAGAACTTAGTATATTATTATATAATATTTAGTGAATGTAATAATATGTATCGGTATATTTAGTATATATATATATGTATATAAGTATATAATAATATAGTTAAACCGTAGAATTTAATACAATTTTGCTCCTACCTTTTAATTAAGTGCTCAAGTTGTATTTGTGCAATAAAGATTTAAATACTAAATATTAGTAAAAAATCATCAGACTCGCCAAGAGTGTAGGCCAAAGATATGTTCTGGAAAGCCCATCTCCAGCTCCACAGCTTCACTGGTCTAATCTGTGTTCAAGGGGCTGCGATGATGCAGATTGTGTTCATTGTAATTTTCATACAGTTTAGCCTCTTTCCCGTATTGTAAGAATTTTATTTAATGTCTATGTTACATGTACAGTATCTTTTCAAGAGTAGTTTATATTTGTGAAAATATACAATTAAGTTTAGTTTAAATTTGTGTTAAGAGTCGGGCCTTGGTTTAGTGTTGTATATCCAAGCTGTCAGATGAGTCACATTCGACCACCAAACACAGGCGCCTTACTTCCATTAGTACGTAAAACAAACGCACAATCATCACAATAACAGTGCCAGACATTCTGTATTACGAAACTCAGTTTTGTAACCGGTCTCATTAAATAATAGTGAATAACTATTTTGAGATTTTACATGTCAAAAAATAAATTAATATAGTATAACGATGCTTTATCACACTCCAGCTTTTTCTGTCGATGCCTTTAATATAAATCGTGTAAATACCCATTACTGTAACTATATGCTTCTTGCAATAAATATTACAGAACATTAAGCAAACATACAGTTCAATGCCGTTTGTGTAAATAAACTCTCAGCAATATCAACATGTGGGTATTTCAACAAAAAGGGGTCAATACATTCATTCACAAAAACACTCACCTACTACCAGATACATTAAATATATAACAAGACAGGATATGGAGTCAAACGGTATGAGAATCAAAGCTAGGCCAATTGTTATACTCGTAGAATTAATTAGTGTATCGATCATTCAATTCATTAGTGGACATTATGGAAAAAAAAAACCAATTCTAGAAGTTTACTTTCTATAAATAATAAAACAATCCAGCAAAAGTTCCGCCATTCCATCATAGATGACGCAATTATTAATGCACAAAATTATAGTCTTAAAAACACTAACTATAAGGTTGACATTGGCTCCAAGTATTGCTTAGGATACCATTAGGATAAAGTCCCTTTACTCGATCATAAATAGCGCCATTATAATTGCACACAATTATAATCTTAAAAACACTTATAATAAGGTTGACATTAGCTCCAGAAACATGTTTTCTTAAAATCTTTTATCTATAAATATATTTTGCTAGTGGACTTTAGGTAGCGCAAAAATAAAGTAAGAAACATGTTGTATGAAAATTGCAACCAATGCCCGTTCTATCTTATAATTGATCACGTTGTCTGTTACAGAAGTCTAGCATAATCTCGACTTTTGGCCCTAATTCCTAAAGGCAAAAGGAAAATGTCGTTCCGATCTTGTTTTAGTTATTATTATGTTTCAGACAAGGTTATATAGATGATTCTGTATAAGGTAATGAACATTATTCATCTATTCATTATTCATGGGGATTTGAGCGAATTATATTCACACATTAATATTATATTACATTCATATATGTATATGCGTTTTTAGATAAATTATTCTAACAAGATTACAATTGAAGTAGAAAACGCTTTATTTTATATAGTTTATTTGTGCAAATTGTTTAAAATGTCATCACGACAGCTCTAGTACTAAAGGACTTTATTGATATGAAAACTAAATATTTCTCAAATAACTTAATTGCACTAATATATAATAAAATATAAAATAAAACTACTTTTTACTTTGTACACAGCACAAGTAGTATATAAATATACCTAATTTGATGATGTTATTTAAATCAAATATTATTAATATATTGTAGGAAAAGGGGAATCGATGAATTTTAAAAAAACTGGGCAAAAATAATAATAGTAGGGAAGGCTAAGCACGTTCTATAGATCTCAGTCTTAAAGTCATTTAAATTAAGATTAAAAATAATATAGTTTCTTCTTAGTCGCTAAACTCTCGACAGAGTGGTCATGGTCGCCACTAGAGTGTTAGTGGCACGCTTAACAAATCGTCGCTACTCCTCCGAACTACAGCCTTCCTGGCGCATTCATGTAGGGGGTGATTCATTGCTGCTTTAATCTGGTATCTCGTATCTCCACGCCGCGACACATGTCCGAAGAAAAATAAATAACATCCTTTTATTAAATTTATTCGTAACTCAAAAACATTTTGATATTAACTCTGGTCTATGTACATATATTTAGACAACGTTTTAGGTATAAATTTAGTAGTAGCTGCCACAAAATTATGGAATGATCTTCCAGTAAACATAAGGCAGGCAAGTAACAGATTGTCGTTTAAAAAAACTGGTCTATTCACACTTTATGAATAGCTCTAAACCACGTTAGTAAGTTGTATTTGTGTATGTTTATGTACAATTTTGTGTATGTATTAGTATTTAGTATTTTGATATTAAAAGAATATATAAGTAGGTATATAATATATGTTGAATTATACTGTAATTGTAAATTACTGAACCATCGTAGCATGCTTTTCCTTATTTTTGTGCCTATGCTTTCTTTTATACCTACCATTTTTCGTATTTCGACGTTACGTATGTGGTCCACCAAAGTGACGCCGCATAACCGACGCAGCGACCTCATTTCTACTGCATTAACCCTACTCTCATGCATATTCTGACATATCCACGTCTCGCTTCCATACATAAGTGTTGGTACCAACATGGCATTGTGTATGGCGAGCCGAGCTTTGTCACTTACATTTCGACTGGCGATCAGTGACCCCAGGGCACCGTTAACACTATTTCCCGCGTTCACTCTTCTTTCAACATCCCTATCATACTTCCCATCCGCAGTGAAAACACTGCCCAGATATATAATTTAATTTACTTGTTCTAGAGTTTCATCATCAATCTTTATCGTCACGGTTGTCATCCTTCTTCTTTCAAACACTAGTACCTTGGTTTTTCTCGCATTCAAACGGAGTCCTTTTTCTGCACATCCCTCTTTCATTTCCGTGACTAGTGATTGCAGTTGTTGTTCGGACGATGCCATAAGAACAGCATCATCTGCATAAAGCAGGCAGTTCACCACTAGATCACTCATCTTTATCCCACAGTTACTCTCTCTCACTCTTTTTAGGCATTTGTCGAGATATAGAGTGAATAATCTGGCGGAAAGCACACAGCCCTGTTTGACACCTATTTGGGATTCAAAGCAAGGCACACACCTCCCTCCACCCGCACACAAGCTTTACAGCCCTTGTACAGGGACTGTATAGCCTGTAGCAGTTTGTCATTCACTCCATACTCCGGCAATATGTCCCAAAGCTTCTTTCTTACAACTCTATCAAAAGCCTTCTCCAAATCCACAAAAGCACAGAAAACCTTCTGGTTTAAGGCCAAAAACTTCTCTGTGATATTGCGGAGCGAGAAGACTTGGTCAATGCATCCTCTTCCAGGTCTAAAGCCTCCTTGTGCCTCCCATAAAAGATCTTCAGTCTTCTCTTGCAGTCGTTTCGTGAGAATCTTGCCATACATCTTGCTCGCCAAACTGATCAAACTAATCGCTCGGTAGTTGGAACAGTCCAATCTAGATCATTTGCCTTTGTATAAAGGAACGATTACTGACTGCTGCCAGTCTTCCGGTACTCTTCCCTCCTGCCAGCAAAGGTTGCACAGCAGATAGAAAGCGTTCCAGACCGGTATACCTCCGTATTTGATCATTTCAGCGAGCACTGAAAGGATGAGCGAAGAAAGATTGACGAACCAGGTATATAATGCGAAAGTTGTGGGTAAAAGAGGCCCTGGCAGACCAAGACACACGTATCACGATCAAATAAATAAAACACTAGCTGAAGGAGAATTAAAAAGCCTTCGTAACAAAAGGGCATGTATGAAGAGGTTGATGAATGTCGATGAAGCGAAAGAGGTATGTCGTGATCGTGTCAAGTGGCGCTCAATTGTCTCTGCCTACCCCGTAAGGGATCTGGTGTGAAGATATGTATGTATGTATGTAAATTACTGTTACTTTCATTGCACCTATATTTGTTCAAATTTGTCCATAAGGTTTGGCTGTCAGAGAATCTTTACGGGCGTTAAGTCCGCCTTTGTGCAATAAAGTTTTTAAATAAATAAATATTGAGGGTTGTAATGTACACATCACAATACTAGACGATCCGGCACCGTTAATCAAATGTGCAAGTAGTCAGCTATGTTATACGTAATAGATTTCATTAATAAGTATTAATTAGAGACAACCAGTAACAATAAAAATAAAAAAACACAAAATGAAAAATGAGAGGGATTCAGCGATTTAAATTTGTTCGCGAAAAAGGACAGTTGATGGTCGTAAACAGCTTTTTGGAACATTATCATTGTTGCCAAAAGTTCAAAAAGAAACTTTGAAAGCCGCGCTTAATGCGATCATATTGCCCATGTTTACAAAATAATGGTTGGATAATGTTTTACGCGTAATAACCCATTTAATGCGTAATTTTAATAATAATAATAATAAATTATTTATTGTACAGAACCAAAAATAGTGTGGGTACAAAGGCGAGCTTAATGCTATAAATGCATTTTCTTCCAACTAACCTTTGTGAATGGGGAGTCATTATAAGCGGGTGCAGAAATACTATTGTGATCAACATTAATGAAATATAAATACGCACTAATTAAAAATACATATCCTACATATTAAATATATACATAAATAATAAATACATATCTAAGTACATAGTAGAAAGTTATGGTAAGTTATTCTGTTTATGGTGTAAAAATTTTATAACTTGTCTTTAAATATTTTGAGACATGGAGCTTGTCTAATTCAGTTATGTACTTATATTTTATATCATCATCATTGTCAGCCTGATACTGCTGGATATAGGTCTCACCCAAAGCTCGACCAACACTGCACCATCTTTAGCTACCCTCATCCAATCCCCAACAGCGACCTTCTTTAAGTCATTCGGCTAGTTTCCACTCTAGAACCATGAAATACCCACAGCATTTACAACTATTATATTATAGTTAAGCACTAAGTTTATAAAGAGTATCATCACAACGGTATTTCTTCCGGGGTGGTCAAAAACCACGCATTTTTAAAGAAGTGGATTCACATTTAGCCAACTTTACTATAGGCCTATTATGACAAGTAGCAAGCTCGTCGATGTCTCTAGTATATTAGACTCAAGAAATATCATTAAATAAAAAAAATAAATTAATGATTGTGTCCTGATCAAGAATTACGGTACAACTGCGTCTCAATCTACGGACTTAACCGCTAGACCACGGACGAAGACATTAAAAGATTAAATTCGATTATGAAATTATTTATCCTGACGATTTTTTTATTTTTTACTTTTATTATTAGAGAAAATATTTATGTGACTGATTAATAATTTTAATATTGGAACATTGCGTGCGTTGAAATAAAAATAATAGATGAAACCATCCATACATAATAGGATTTTTTTGTTCAAAAGATAACAACGATACAATAAGGACTAATTAATGAAATTAAAAACTTACCTAAGTATTTTTATCTTATGAAGGCCAAAATTAAGAAGTATAATTACAATGTAGAGACTTTTTACACTAATTACTGTGAGGGAATTATCATGTCTTGTGGTGACGAATAAAAGAAAAACTTCTTTTTTGCTAAATCGTAACAAAAAATGTTTGGCTTATTCCAGCATCGAGCTAAATGTCTTCAACGATACGGACCGTGTCTGTCCTTGAGTGCTGAGAATCATCTTTGTCAAACTTAATCAAAATTGGTATAATAAATAGTATAGTAAAATATGACGTGGTCTGATGATGACGTCATTTAGTCGATGTCCGTCACAGGGATCCAAAAAACAATTCTTCATAAATTTCATCAGAATCGGTTCAGACCGTCAGTTCAAGTACAATCAGTTTGTTAGGACAAGACAAACACACATAGATACATACATTCAAACACACAAATAAAGCTTCTTTTACATTTATAACACTAAAGTACACGCTACGTAAAATAAATCCACTTTTTATATAATTTATTTCAAAAACAATGGTGATGGGTAAATTTCAAGTAACAATTTAATTTTATTTATTTATTTGACCGCCGCCGTGGTCTATTGGTAACAAACGTTGTCGTGAACTCGGGAGGTTGTGGGTTCGATTCCCACCGGGGGCAAGTTGTACATTGTATAATTTGTCTCGGTCTGGGTGTTTATATGTATAATATGTATATATTTACAAAAAAAAAGTATAATATGTAGTTTATCAACAATCTAGTTTCCGTAACACAAGCCTCGTAGCTTACCACGAAAACTAGATGGCGCTGTGTGACCTGTCTGGAAATATTTATTTATTTATTTATTATTTAAAAATTAGCACTATGTACAAAGGCTAAGCCACTAGGCTTTCTTTGACAACCAAGCCTTTAGGACATTAGGACAGTTTTCATGGTAAGTAGATGCCGCTGTCAAGGTCGAGCGCTTAGGTCCAGTAATATTTTTATATTCTTCTTAACTATAATATAAATATATGTTTATAATACTACTTAATGAATTACTATATTATTTACCTGTAAAAATGTTATCTATACTAATATTATAAAGAGGAAAGATTTGTATTTTTGTATGTTTGTAATGAATAAACTCAAAAACTACTGGACCGATTGCAATAATTTTTTCACCATTAGAAAGCTGCATTATTCAGAAGTAACATAGGCTATATAATATCACGCTAGGTCCTATAGTTGTGGAGCAGTAACCAAAAATGTTTTAAAAACGGGGGAAAAGTATCGTTTCTGAGGCCTTCCGTGGCGTGCGCTGAGCATATAGTTAAAGTTATACAAAAATGCTCTATGGATGAATTGTTCATCTTAACATTATTTTTAAAAAAGTCCGCGAGAGCATATGTCTACCTTTTATGGTTTACCCATAACAATATTTAAATAACTTTGAAACATAAATTGGTAGAGTTTTGTCTTTCAAATGGCATATAACTCTTTTCAACTAAAGTACCTATATAGTCTTTATGTCATTTGCCACATCTACCAAATCGATGGCACATGATGACCAGATTACTACACGAGCGAAGCCGGGTCAAACAGCTAGTGTATTAATAAAAGAGTATACTGAATAATTAAATATCAATATTCGAAAAGTAATTACAAAATATAAAATAAAATTAATACTACGGTTATGAATCCCGTCTTGTCTGCATGGTATGGTGGCAAGAACGCTGGCTTAATTAATTGATCTAACATTATTATATTTAAAAAAAAATGTTTAAAAAAAAATTAAGCCGAATTAAAATTTAACATCTAAAGGATACGGATTTAAATTAGGATTTAACACAGTGAATTTTTCATTATAAACTTTGTCATTTATTTGTGCCGCCTCAAATAGACAGGAACTCTAATTATTATTCAAATTTAGTGCCTAACCATTTGCATGTGATAAAGAAAGTTAAATTGGTTCTGGCCTGAGTGATATCATGGTGGAATTGCCCCATTTACAGACATCCGTGCTATAATACTATAATTTACATATTATATATGCATAAAAATGTTTAAAGTAGGTATTAAAAATTATATAACTTTAATTGCTTCTATCCTTATTTTAATAAATAAGTATCATTACGACCGGAATCTCTTAGGTAGGAGAAAACAACACTTGGGTTTATCTTTCGCCAACTTTAGGCCTATCATGTCTGTACTGGTACAAAGCTCGTAGATTTCCCTAGCTTGTGAATTTAGGCACTGCACACCGAAGACACATTTGTGTTACGACAAATGTTACGCCACGTCTATCGCTCCTATTATTCGCACAATCCAATATGTTCAAGTCTATGGTTACTTTTTATAAATGTAGTCTATCAACTTGCTAGGAAATAAAATTAAGGACTTTTTTGGTGATATATTAATCCTATATTTGTTTTATTAAAATAAAGAAAAATCGTTATAAATTGATTGCTATTATTCTCTGTGTAAAATAAGGTAGGTAAGTGTTGTGGAACAAGTAGATAGATTCTAAATATATTTAAATCTAAGACGGCTCCATGACTTTAATTGTCATGGAGACGTCGATAATTCGATCAACATTTGTAAATACCTAAAGTTGTATTATTAACATTATATTTTATTTACCACAGTTTTTAGTGTTTACTTTCAGTCTTAATTCTACCATAGTAGGTATATGAAAGTGAAAATATGTCCAAAATGTCCGTAATTTTATTACCTAGAAAGTTGATAGACTTCATTACTCAAAAGTACACTCAATTAAATATCGGATTGTGCGAGCGAGAGGGGTGCAAAAGCGCGAAACCCTTTTCTTAATCTAAAGAAATAAATACTGCTGTATTGTTTCCAGTCTAAGACTAGCAATAGAACCCGATATCTCACCGTCTACTATCTTATCTTTGATTTTGGAATTTGGTTCCATACATACAACAAACGTGATTGATGATTCCAGAAGCCAGATACTCTTTCTTAATCCTAAAAAGTTATATAAAGAAATCCTTTCTGTCAAAGATATTTATTGTAAACTAGTATTATCTCATATATATTTTTTTTAGTAATGCCATTTCGTTGTGCAGATTGGGCACTGCACATTAGATTATTTTTAAAAAATATATAATATATATAAATATGTGTTATGATATCGCTTGTTATTACTTCGTATTCTTCAAATGTGAGCTCAAGTAACCGCTAGTAACCTACATGTCGGTAGTCATACCTACTTAATTACAAAAAATACTTACATATCTTTCATTATTTGAGTCACATCTACAAATTGGCCCTTGGGGTGTTATCACGTAGTTTAAATTCACAAAATAGACCTTAGAGAAATATTTCTGTTGGCAACCATGATCCACACGGGCCACTTTTCAGACGTGACTCGCAAAACAATTGGAAAAAAACCTAGCGACAAAAATAACTTTCGTAAGAATATTTTTATGAATTCTCTCATTAAATTTTCGTCGCAAAAAATATTTTCTATATTTACCTTATGAATATAGTTTTTTTTTTATTATTTTGTAATTCTGAGACATCGACACGTGACACATCTGTCAGTTTCTTTCATTTGCCTTTATTTATTAAATGTATAAAAAATCTTTATTTCACAAATAACTATTATTAGGTACATGGGCGAGTTTAATAATAATAATAATAAATTATTTATTATCAATTCACTGTTAGTAACATTTTAACTTAGAACTTTAACTTAGTAGGTATACACAATAATTAAAAAGTAATTAAATGAAAATAAATAAATAAAATATACCGACTGCGTAAAAAAAATATCTTGAATTAAAAACTGAAATGAAATAAATGAATGATGACTAAAAAGAAAAAAACAAGTCCAAGGGTACTCAGTCGGGTGTTTTTATTTACGCAGCGTGTCGGTGCGCAGAAATGTAGTGCCTTAACTCGAACGTGCTTTATTTAGTTCCGTACAATCCCAATTACAATAAAAAAAAAAAAAATGTTCTTACAGAATTTCTATCGCTCTAGCACATTTCCTAGCAATAAGTATATTTCTTATAATAACGTTTTTTTTATAATTTTGAAACATAATCTAAGTGGAACACTCCTGACCTTGAAAAGAGATTACCATAATTAATTATAATGTTATATTTAATAATATATAATAATACATACATACATAAATTAGTGGAACAGGGACCGACGGCTTAACGTGCTCTCCGAGGCACGGGAACGGTGGTGTTGTAAATCTATGACAAATGTACGTAAGAAAAGTGTATTTCTCATTGGTACATGCCGCGTGGGTTTGAACCGACCTTTGTAGAATTTAAGGAACGCGTTCTTACAACCGAGCCACCACCGCGCATATTTATTGTATTATTGTAAAGGCTGAATTTTCCTAAAAAAAAAAAAAAAAAAATGTTTAGGATTATACTTTACTCATAGCGACAATGTTAAATTTTAATTCTGCATTTTCTGTTATAGTATTTTGAAGAAGATGACCTCAAAGTAATGCAGTAGGAAGAGTAACATTTTCTCTACGTGACGTAGCCTAGGGCCGGATACGAGAAAATAGCCTGTTTATTTTACGAACAACAGCTAACTGTAATAGACATATATGTACAAGGACTGGCCTAACAGTATAGTCCGCGTTGCGAAAAAACATCTAAATTCAAAATACTTACTACACACAGTAAGTTGAGCCAGACGACTTAGCGTGGCTCACTTAATATTACGTAATGGGTTAAAAAAATTAGGTCTGTCTAGCAGTGTCAATAAAACTGTCAAATTATTTTATTTATTTATACCTTCTGACTACCTATATTTTAGTTTAGCTAGCAGGAACACATTTGTTTTATATTACTAGTTTGGATATTTTTTGTAAAAGTGCCGACCTACATTTATTGTAGTTTTATTTTACTGTGAAACCCTAATAATAAGTATTTGTGAATAATAAACAATTTGAATTGAATTTATTATTTATTACACATGTAGTTAAGTCCTTTATGTTTATTTATTTATTTATTTATTTATTTATTTTCAGAAAAATCACAGCTTATAACTAGGACATAAAAATTACAATATTATAAATTATTAGATCTTAAGCCAGGAAGATTTTATATTATTTGTACATTTCATTTCTCAAAAACAGTGGGTTAAATACTAAAAAAAAAAAATAATTTACAAATTAAAAATAATAAACATTAGTAAAATAAAAATTAAAATATTTACAAATAGCTATATACAAGTAGCATAGGATTATTATGAAATTAGTTAGTGAAAATCAGTTAACCATTATATTATATAGAAATAATAGGAAACTAAGGGAAGATATGCATAGCTTTAGATCGATAGATAATTAGGTATACTGTTAGGTTAAATATTAAATTATCATTTATAGACAGAATGTAATGAAACAACAACTCAACTGCCAACAAGGACCATTCACTCGATTCAACACTTAATTCATTTAGAAACAACCAATTCTCCCAGCTCCCAATTGATAAGACACGACCAGAGCAATCGCTTTAACTTAAAATGCATAAATATAATAAATTGACAATTAGTCGATAGTTATCCTTAATAAAATTTATGATTAACATGTGCATTTGTGCTTATGTATGAGTATGCATGCGTATGTAGTCTGAGCGCGTGTGTGTGCAGTGTGAGCGTGTGTGTGTAGTGCGAGCGTGTGTGTGTAATGTGAGCGTGTGTATGTGTGTGTAGTGTGAGCGTGTGTGTCTTGTGTGTACAATACTATCTACACAAATCCCAAACAATAAAGTAAAAAGAGCATATATATACATGAACTACATGTACAATTTTTAATACACATATATGTACATTTCAGTATTTTTATATATTGTCATTAATTTTAGAATTTAAGTAATTGTACCTGTCGCATTAATTCTGAATATTTTTATTTGATGTTTAGTTATAGTAATAATTTAGTTTCTATATATTTTCCTTCATTGTAACCATCCATGGTTGATTGCATCGATGCAGTTAGCATTTTATTTGTTTGACAAGGAATGATGAATCAGTTTCTTAAACATGATTTTAGACGTATTAAACATGTCAACGTCAGCAAATAATTTGTTGTGCTGCCTGCGCAATCGCAGACTAAAAGAGTTCTTAGCGTAGTTCGTCTTGACACGAGGGAGGTGGAATAACGACGTGTGTCGGGTTCGTCTAACGGGGGCCCAAAGCTGTAGTGTGGTTGAAAGTAGTTCAGGACAATCTATCTTGCCCCTGCATATATTGAACAGAACCTGAGAGTCAAGGAGTATACGTCGGTTCTCAAGTGATAGCAAATTATAATGTTTGAGCGAGTTTAAGTAGTTATTAGCAGGGTGTTGTGTACGAAAGTTTAAATAGTTAATGAACTTTCGCTGTATACGTTCAATAGAGTGTTGGTGTGAAACGTACTGAGGGGACCAAATCGGGCTGCAGTATTCGAGAATACTTCTTACGTATGCGTAAAATAGTATCTTAATGCATTGAGAATCTCTGAATGGACGACATATGCGAAAAACAAAACCAAGACCCTTATAGGCCCTGTCAACCGTGGCCTCTATGTGTTGAGAAAAGGTAAGTTTGGAGTCAAGCGTGACTCCAAGATCCCTTACCGTATTGACCTGGACTATGGGAACACCGTTCAACTGATACTCGTTGATGATTGTTTGCCGTTTTCTGGTGAAGCTAATGTGGTTGCATTTGTTGATATTCACACTGATCCGGTTTTCGCGATAGTACTCCGCTAGCCTATTCAGATCCTCCTGAAGACGCACACAGTCGGAGGCTGAGTTTATGTCCATGAAGACCTTCTTGTCGTCTGCAAATAGGAGGAACCTGGCATGGTGAAAACAATGGTGAATGTCGTACAAGAAGGCCGTGTAGAGCAACGGAGACAACAAAGATCCCTGGGGAACACCAGACGGCACCGGGACGTACTGAGAACGGAGCCCGCCAACTGTCACAGCCTGACTTCTGTTTGAAATATATGATTCCACCCATCTAAAAAGGTCACCTCTGATACCAATATAATGGAGTTTACGCAATAGGATGACGTGATCCACCCGGTCAAACGCTTTTTCGAAGTCGGTATAGATCACGTCGACCTGACACCCCTTGTCCATAGATGATAAAACATTGTTGGTAAAGACGGCCAGATTTGTAACAGTCGAGCGGCCCTTGAGGAATCCATGCTGTTCGGGAGGTAGTTTCCTAGAAATAAAGGGATACAGTTCTCCTAGAACGGCTTTTTCCATGACCTTGCTCAGGACGCTCAGTATGGATATTGGTCTGTAGTGTTCTATGATCGTTTTAGATCCTTTTTTGTGTATAGGGATTACGTTAGCTGACTTCCAGACATTGGGAAAACTTCCATCGTGGAAAGACCGGTTAAAAAGTATGGATACGGGCAAAGCGAGGACTCCGGCACATTCGACCAGAAACAGAGGTGGTATATTGTCAGACCCTGATCCCTTGGAACAATCTAGGCTGCTAAGGAGCTTGAGTATTAGGGACTCGGTGACATGTACTGAATAAATATGGTCACAGTCCAAGTCGGCGGGCGGTGTATCTACAGGTGGGGAGGAAGTGGGCTGGATAAACATGCTCTCAAAATATGTGTTGAAACCCTCGCAAATATCCTGGGTCGTGGAGAGGGGCAGGTTATTGTAACGCATCGTCTTTGGGTAGTTTGAACTGTTTTTCCTTTTTGATTTTATATATGTCCAAAGTAGTTTGGGGTTTGTCTTAATACAGATTTGAGAGCGATCAATGAATTCCCTGTAACACTCCCTCTGCACCACCTTTTGTCTTTTACGAAGAAGAGAAAACGAGTCGTAGTCCAATGGGTTACGATAACGCTTCCATCGATTATGGTATTTCGTTTTTTCTTTTATAATTTTGATGAGAGCTCCACTGTACCACCTCGGAAAGCGATGTGACCCACTAGTGTTTTTTTCCGGAATGAAGAGCCGGATCGCCTCGTAAAGCCGTTCGTAAAATAGTATGGCAGCTGCGTCGACCGACGCCGCCTCGAGGAGCATGGACCAATCCTCCTCAGCTAAATGCTTTCGAATTGCGTCATAATCACCTTTCCTAAAAACACGGTAGCTGCGTTTGCAATTTTGGAGGGGTCTGACAACCAAATCTGCAGCGTCAATCTCGATTGCTGGGTGATGCCTGTCTTCAGGGACAAGTGGTGAGCCACATCTGCATATACTTATAGGGAAGTTTCCGAATATCAGGTCCAGGACATTGTCACTTGTGTTAGGAATTATGTTATATTGGTCCAGCTCCAACAGATTACAAAGGTTCACAAGCTTAATTCCGGCGTTCTGCAAATCTACGGATCCTCTCTTGAGGTGAGTCGGTCCTCTTTCGGTCCAGAGGATCGAGGGCAGGTTAAAATCGCCGGCTACCAGAATATAATCGTCAGGGTGCATGTCACCCACGTGTGATAGCACATTTAAAAATGTTTCCACATGAGCAGGCAGGGCCCGGTCCGGTGGGATATATACGACCGCGACGTGCAAGTTGGAGGGGGTGCGCAGAGCCTGTGAGGGCACAGTAAGCCACACGCATTCCAGCCCGTCTCGGTGCCACTCGGGCCGCGCGCGGGCGCTCAGCCGAGGCGAGCACAGCGCCATGACTCCGCCCCCCACCTGTTTCGACACGCGATCTCTTCTTATCACATCGTATCGATCGCAATCAACCAGTTCAGCATCCAGGATACCATCGCAAAGCCATGTTTCTGTAATCAATATTAGGTCGTGAACCGACAACAATGCATTGTTAAAGAATGTGTTGGTTTTGGATCTTAGGCCATTTACATTTTGATATATAATGCTCAGAGTATTCATTGATTGTATACAGGAATTGGTGTGTTATCTATATATAGTAGTATTGTAAGGGTTGGTGTAGTTATTGTTATTGTGTGGATTTGTAAATAATCAATGCTAAAATTATTAATTTAAAAACAAATAAGTATATAAAAATAAAAACAGGTTAAATTAAATTGTTATATTCTTAGGCCTGCTGTCGTCTTTAACTGGCTTGAACTAAGTATTAAGTATTGAAGACTTATATTCAGCGAGGAGAACTGAAATTACGAGTATGCCTCAAATTAATATAACAATATTTAGGTCAATTGAGTTGTAGAAATAATAGGATTTACAGTAAAAATGCCTAGTTAGTCATACAAAAGATAAAAAAAAAAAAAAAATTAAAACATAGACAACTTAAAATTAGCTGCAAGTCACAATACAATACAAACAATTATATTATTATTTTGTTAATTTCTTAAGGTCTGATTCACACGCTATTAATAAGGGGGGAGACTTGTCGTTTTTACGCATGTAGATACGACAGTTTTTCGTCCATGTGTATCTATAGCCGGTTTCTTTAGCTCGCAGTTTGCAGGACCTCAATAGCGATTTGTTGCGTGTGGTCAAGTGTTCATTTACGTAAATAGCCCGCTCGTCGCCGGCCAAGCCGATTCCTGTCGTCGTTTTATCCCTGCACTTGCGCGCCGCTGACAACAATGAGTCCTTGATGTGGCGGTTCCTGAGGCGTAAAACGATGTTGGGGGGTCGATCTGGAGTCTCCCGGCGGGGGCGGACGCGGTGAGCGAACTCCACCTGGTCCGGCAGTAGCTCAACGCCGGTGTGTGCTGCCAAATTTGTCACAATATTTAGGATTGACTCGTCGCTGGTCTCTGGAACTCCTGCAATCTCGAGGTTTTGAAGTCGGGCCCACTGTTCTTGGTTGGCGCTACTGCGTTCAATGGTCGTTATACGTGACTCAACTTCTTTGTAGTTCTTGGACAAGATACTGTGTTCGGATTGGAGTGATGAAATTTTGTCTTTAAGGTATTTGTTTTCATCGAGTACATTGGTCAGAGTTGATTTTAACACATTAAGTTCCTCCTTTACTGGTTGTAATGCCTCACTGATTGCAATTTGTAGTAAATCTGGTAAGATGTTGCGCAATATCAGGGGTAATTCCACTTTGATAGTGTTTAGGAGCTCCGACTTTATAGAAGATCCACATGTGTCGCCATCTAGTGGTGGAGGCTTGACTTTAGTACGTCTTCTTGTGACAAATGGGTCAGATTCGATGGTGACGGTCTTAGCGTAGGACACACTGGGTCTTATTGGTGTATTAGTATTGTCCCCTTTGGGAAGTCCAGCTTTACATTCGGGGCATAGCCACGTGTTGTGCTGAACTTTATACGCCTCTGCCTTCAAATTCACACATGCCAAGTGAAACGTCTGTGTGCAGGATCTAAGTGTACACGATGCTTTGTCATTTATTTTAGTAATCGGCCTATTGCAAGCTGCACAGTCTGACATTGTTTACGATATAAATGTAATGCGCACCCTCTTGTGTCGGTTGAGTGAACTACCAGGAGTTGCACTGTGATGATCTATGCAGGTTGAATGAAGTTCGGTCGGATCTCGCTAGATGGCGTGCGAATTTCTAGATATTTCTATAAAATTTCTATTAAAAGTTTTAGTTTTAGCTCAGGTCACTAAACACAGGCGCGCACAACAATTTTAGAAATCACTGGTACTGATAATTCATTTTAAAATGTTAATATCCGTGTAAAAAATCACAAGCAAAATGGCAACGGTCAATGGCGGACCGCGTTATTATTATTTACTAAATTAACACTTTTCACTTTCCATAGCTCACTGTCTTTCTAATTAATAAATATATAAGTTATTTTGGCACTAAAACGCCTCACATTAAGGCAAGAATTAGTCAGTTTAATGATTTTAAATTTTAATAATAGCGGAGATCTGTTTTAGAACTCCATTAGATTAGTAACAAGTGAGCCTAGCAAAGAAATCAAATATAAGACAGAGCTGGTATTGGCTGCCATTTTAATACAAAATTTTTGTAACATCTATTTTTACTCTACCTTACGTCTACTAGCAAAACTTCTAACTTTTATATACAACATATGATTTTAAATCTATGAATATTTATATTGTCCGTGAAACAACATAATAATCTATCACTATGCATGTCGAACACAACTCATTAGTCATAAGACTAATTCATTTGAACGATTTGATTTGATTCTCATTCAATTTTTCTTCTTGCCCCGTCTTGTTACATATTTTTGTCCTAGTAGTGACATAAGACTATTATTGTCTTGTCTCTATTTTAGGTATATGTCTTCGGTTATAGTACCAGCAATGGTCACAACAAACATTATCCTACTTTACACAAAGCCTTTCCATAATTCTCAGGGTAGGTCAATTACTCGTATCTTTCTGAATTACCTATCCGGACGAGGGTCCTGATATGCATATTTCCCTATCGGAGACTTAAAATATAGCCTTATTATGTAGGTAATAAGTAGTCTACTATTATATTTATGTGCACTGAAAATGGATATGCATGTATAACATGTCAAAATCTTCCTGCAGGCCTATTCTGTTACTTAAGCGCAAACGTTATATAATTGAATCCGGTAACTATATATATATCACGCTATTAAAGTTGATATTTGCACGGACGCTGTCAAGATCAAGCGCTAATAGAGTTGAGAATTTAATAATATTTTGTAATTATGACGCAATCTTTGACGTAAATAACAAAATCCACTAATAACGTTTGCGACTAAGTAAAAAACGGGCTGCTGAAGGAGATTGGATGACGATGTTCACGCACAAAAGTCTCAAGAAGAAGAGAGTGTGAAAAAGCAACGGTCCACAATCATATGACAAAAAATATTACACCTTTAGGATTTAAAAATAAGTGAATAATGTTTTAAAATCAATTTGTTTAATAAGTTTAAAATGAGATAGTATAACTATTTTGAATGGAATGTTTTTTTTTTTTTTAATTTATCAAAAATGGAATGTTTAAAACATAAATCTTACTAAGGAGTAGGTAGATGATAGGGTTGATGACAAATTGTGTGCAGTAACCTAATTCCTTATATTTCATTTGAATATAGAAGTAAACCTATATCAAATAAATTGTTTCTAAATATCAAGGGAAACTACTGAATTTCCAAACCACGTTATCCACTCGCAATTATTATTTGGGTACATCCTTTGGGACAAACCCATGAAACCATTTCGTGGGATAATATCGATTGACGACACATGTATATTCAAAACTTGCTTTGATCCGTCTGTGTAGTTGTCACTATAAGTGCTATTATATCTACTGGAAGTGTGAATAGTGATCTTAAGGTGATTGTCCATAGCACAGCGAAGAAGAAGAATGTGGCTGTCTCCAAAGAACTGGAAACATATTACAATCTAATCAATAAAAAATCAACCTTCTGAAAAATTAAGAAGTTTCCCTATTATTCACTAAATACAACTAGACTTACATAAGTTAATACAACTGCCTCCGTGGTCTTGCGGTTAAGTCCGTGGATTAAGACTCGGAGGTGCCGGGTTCGATTCCTGGTCGGGACACAAAAATATTTATTATTGTAAATAAATACATTTAAATAATATTTAATTTATTTGTGATATTTCTTGAGTTTGTTATGCTGAAGACATCGACGAGCTTGCCACTTGTCATGATTGGCCTATAGTAAAGTTGGCTAAATGTGAATCCGCTTATTTATAAGCGTGGTTTCTGACCACTCCGAAAGGGAAACGGTTGTGATAATACTTTACTTTTCACTTCAAGATAATACAATGCGTTCTGATTATCATTAAACATAGGTACTCGTAGTTCTCCTATTCACAGCAGCCCCTAGAACGCAGAGTCCTAGATAATCAGTGTAGGAGATAGGCCTTCTTTTACACTCGCCTCGCTGTAGCCATGGGTTATGGATGACTAGTTAGCGAGGGTCTGACGTAAATTATTACCCACCACCTCCTACTCGTATACTTTTGGTAATATTCAATTTTATCAGTGTGACAACGCGGTGGTGGCTCGGTTGTAAGGGCGCGTACCTTAGATCCTACAAAGGTCGGTTCAAACCCACCCGGCATGTTCCAATGAGAAATACACTTTTCTTACAACACCACCGTTCCCGTGCCTCGGACAGCACGTTAAGCCGTCGGTCCCGGTTCCACTAATGCCAACTTGTGAAATCGTTAATAAATTGTCTTAAAAAATGGACATCATATCCTCGCCAAGCCGTCTGGCCAGCGTGGCGAGTGTAGACCAATAATATATATGTTAATAATATATGTTGTCTAGGACGCTGTGTTCTAGGGGCTGTAATGAATGAAAAAAAAATGAATTAATGTGACAGCGGATCCTATAAAAGAGGTCGATTCAAACCCCGAAATGTACCAATAAGAAATACAGTTTTCTACGAATCTACATATGTCATAGATTTACAACACTACCTTCCCGTCCCTCGGAGAGCACTTTAAGCCAAATTCTCCAGATGCATGTTCTGGAAGACCCATATCCAACAGTGGAGGTCTAGTACACTGTGTTTTAGGCGTAGTAATGTTTGTAATTAATTATAAGCCATTGATTTACAAAAATAAACCTAAGCTAGTTATAGTAGTAAATAAATAATCGTGTCTATAATGAGTACCTACCTACTATACGTGGGGTAGTTCACAGTTCGTTGGTAGATGATTTCCGCTCCACTGCACAGCCATTGTTAGACGGCAATGAGCCGCAACAGTTACTGATATTAGTCGATATTACTTACCTCAGCTGACCTAAATTAGTCAAATCGAATCACCTAGCTATCATGGTCTAATATTTTAAAAGCTTTAATGCTAAAGATAAAGTTGTATTTATTTTTAATAATAGATTATTTTTTTATTTATTACATACTTTCTCAAAAAACAAAATGACATCTAATTTCCACATCTTGACATATATAATTATTATATTAGTATTTATTTAATTTAAGTATTTATTAGATCGTATTTTTTATACTAGCACGACATGTGACCTTGGGCCCACCTGATGGCAAGTGGAGCGCAAGGTCCATTAATGTTAGCAACTGAAATCAGACACTCATGACTGACATCAGTCCCTAACACTGTGCCGGCTTGACTAGATGCTTTTTCACACTTCGCTTGAAGGATTCCAAGATATAGGAAAGTGAAAACTCAGAGGCTGAAAGAGCATTCCACTTATACTCATTATGGTATATTTATGATTGATTTTAACTATTATTATTATTCTTATTTCGTACTCTGCACCCATTATAATAATTTCTCACTCTCCCAAAGGTTAGCTGATAGAGAATACCATACGACATTATTTTATATTTAATATTTTGTGTGCCATAAAGAAACAAAATCACCTGAAGCCCAAACGTAATTATAATAAATTATAAATAAATTAACGACCTGTTGCAAAATAGTGATTAAAATAATCCACGATCAACATTTTGATATACTTCACATGAGTGGCACTTTGGCTATTTCAGCCAATGACGTGCCTCATTCATCACTTCATTTAACCATTACAGCCCCTAAAACAGAGAGTTCTAATCATCCACCGCTGAAGATGGCCTTCTAGAACATATATCTGGAGAATTTGGCCTATACCTGTCACTCTGGCCAGACGGGTCCATTGCGTTGCGTTAAACATGCCAAATACTACTTTTGCAACCGGCCGTATAACTGTTGAAACATAAGTTTGAAAGAAAAATATTTGTTCTCAAAAGGTCATTTTTATTTAATCATATAATACTGAACAAATATATATATATTTTACTAAAAAGATGTGGGTTTAGGTATTTATTTAATAATAATTCCACCTATTTTAATTAATGTTAATAGTCAAAAATTTAGCAACGGCGGCGACTTATTTGATTTACAATTTTAAACCCAATTTCATAGCCCTAATTCCGACCTATCATTGTCAACTGTTGACAGACGTCAGCAATGCTAGAGTATTACAAAAATATTTACAAAATATAAAATAAAATTATTATGATTGCGAGGATGATGTCTTCATTTCCCCGCTGAATTGCAATACTGATTCTTTGAGCGAAGAAAGAGCCAGCCCTCTTGTCACCGGAGAAGACGACAACAGATTTAATATACCTACGGACAATGTCAGTACGGACGGGGTGGTCGCGCGGGGGGAGGTTCGCGCCAGCGCATCTTTTTTATGTACCTACTATAAATATTTATTATTAAGCTTCGAGAGTAATTGTCTCCGCCAACAAACTGTGGTTACAGTTTGGCGGGCTATTTAATAAGTTGTATTGGAAATGATTGATATTTTGTTTTTTTTAGTATCAACTGCTATAGATAAATAATCGTAGATATATTTTATTTGTAAAGACGTAATTTCGGCTAACTAAATCAGTAAATTGAGTTTGCAGAAAAACATTAGAATTATCCTCAAAGAATTTCCCATGCTATAGTTAATACATGCCTTCATATCTGCAGCTTTGAAGTGAAACGTTAGTCGTATATGATAAGCCGTATAAGCTGCTTATACCTGTTAAACGTCCCCGATGACTTCTATACGAATATCAGCTTATGATATTTATTTTCTTACTCATCTTATACGTCTATAATTATATATAATAAACACTAGCTGTTTTACCTGGCTTTGTCCGTGTAAAAGGCGAAAAGAAATTATTTTTATGCGCATTATTTTGATTTTGCTATAACTCCTAAAGTATTTATTTAATTTCATGGTGTAAATAGAAAAAAATATATAATGAAATGCTTAAGCCAACTAGTATTTTAAATGATAATAATTAATACCGTATTTAGTAAAGTAAATAGCTTTCCAATTACCGCTTTATAATTGCCTTTTTTTTTCAAGTATTAAAATGTATTTAGTATGTTATCCATGGCGCGATGGTGGCTCGGTTGTAAGAATGCTTTCCTTAAATCCTACAAAGGTCGGTTCAAACCCCCCCTGCATGTACCAATGAGAAATACACTTTCCTTACGTACTGCAGTCATAGATTTACAACACCACCGTTCCCGTGTGAGGAGAGCACGTTAAGCCGTCGGTCCCGGTTCCACTAATACCAACTTGTGGAATCGTTAATAAATTGTCATTTAAAAAATTGACATCAGATTCTCGCTAACCCGTCTGGCCAGCGTGGCGAGTGTAGGCCAAATTCTCCAGATATATGTTCTGGAAGGCCCATCTCCAGCAGTGGAGGTCTTGAACGCTGTGTTTTAGGGGCTGTAATGAAATGTTATCCTTAAAAGACATACATATGCCATCGCAGACATTTCTGTAGACCTATATAATATACACAATTCCACCCTATAATATTTTTGTTATATCTCAAAGGGTTTAGGTAGCGTATTCGTTGAAAGCTCCCAGACGGTTTAATTTTTTCCAACTCCAACAAATATAGTTAATAAATAATAATAAATATTTCCAGACAGGTCACACAGCGTCATCTAATTTCCGAGGTAAGCTACGAGGCTTGTTTTACGGAAACTAGATGGTTGATAAACTACATATTATACTTTTTTTGTAAATATATACATATTATACATATAAACACCCAGACCGAGACAAATTATACAATGTACAACTTGCCCCCGGTGGGAATCGAACCCACGACCTCCCGAGTTCACGGCAACATTTGTTACCACTAGACCACTGAGGCGGTCGAATTCTAAAATTCGAATAATGTATACAAAAACTTAACAAATTGTATACTAACACCTTCCTTGAGAACCACTCTATCTCTTGATGAAAACAGCATGAAAATCGGTGCAGTGGTTTATGAGTTTATCGCGAACAGACAGTCAGACAGACGCGGCGGAGGACTTGGTTGTATAATATGTAGTGATAGTAATGTTAAAAATAAAAAATACTGCTACTCCTTTAATGTGCTGACTATGTATTGTGTACGACTTCAGAAAGAGTTAAAAAAATATCTATCTAACGTTATAATACGTTTAAAATATGTATTCGCCTTTAAAATTGCTTCAGATTCCACTCAAATTTTAGTTTCAGTTTCGTCTCATGCCATTTTACCTTCAACAAATATTAAATTGCAAAAACTTATACGATAAAAGATTCAATCTGCGCATTCTCCATTTCCGACATTCCCATACCTATCGGAAAAGTTTTAGCTCATCCCCGTTCAATGTGAATATGTGAAAACACATTGTTATACAAATATGTAGGTACGTATTAATTTTAGCTTATACATGCATACATGGTTATGTTTTGTACTAAGGCCGGTAACTGAATCCTTCCTTAGTGTCATTTGTTCGTAAAAATTAAATACAGATAGGTACGCGCCTATTTAAAAGTGAAGAAATAACACGAAGAAAGAGATTCCCGGCCCTTAAAAACAATCGATGTGTGACGTTTTTCTAAATTTCTTTATATAACACTTAATGGACCATTTATGTGTGTGAGCGGTGTGACGAAGCATTATTATTAACATAAATAATAATAATAATAAATATTTCCAGACAGGTCACACAGCGCCATCTAGTTTCCGTGGTAAGCTACGAGGCTTGTGTTACGGAAACTAGATGGTTGATAAACTACATATTATACTTCTTTTTTTTTTTGTAAATATAGGTATACATATTATACATATAAACACCCAGACCGAGACAAATTATACAATGTACAACTTGCCCCCGGTGGGAATCGAACCCACGACCTCCCGAGTTCACGGCAATGTTTGTTATCACTAGACCACGGAGGCGGTCAAACAGCATATTCAGATCATTCTTATTGCTGCTGATCTGTGGAACAGTCTACTCGTTGGAATTCGACAGGCGCCAAACTTTTTTAAATTATTACAGCCCCTAGAACACAGCGTCCTAGACCACCACTGTTGGAGATGGGCCTTCCAGAACATATATCTGGAGAATTTGTCGTACACTCGCCTCACTGGCCAGAAGGGTTGGCGAGGATCTGAACTCAATTTTTAATGATAATTTATTAACGATTATTTGGTATTAACAGAACCGGGATTGACGGCTTAACGCGCTCTCCGAGGCACGGGAATGGCGGTGTTAGAAATCTATGACAAATATACGAAAGAAAAGTGTATTTCTCATTGATACATGACGGGAGGTTTGAACCGACCTTTGTAGTATTAAGGAAGGCGTACTTACAACCGGGCCATCACCGCTTTACATAACACTTTTAGATTGGCCTTCAGAAAATATGTATGAATTTTGCTTTCATTTGGCTGTACAGACGTATGTATTATTATGTGTGTACACACATTATTTTATTTTTAAAAATATATAAATAAGATGTTTAAACGATCATTCCCTTGGCTACTGAAAATATTTACATGTTGTCGTATAAAATAGACGGTATCTGTATACTGCACAGAACATACATACATATGGCAGAGTTTTACGATTGTGAGGGGTCATAAAAAGAAGGTTTCTCTAGAGAGTAGTCTGTGACACGCCTATAGTTAGGTTAGGTCGCATGTCACGTGTTCATTACAAGACAAAACATATACCTAGTTATACGGACCTACCCAATATACTCAAATATTATTTGTTACGACAAAAACGGTAATTTAGGATAAAATTTTCTTTGTCTGTTTTCGGGTGCACACGTGCAAGTAAACTCTAATCTTAATTTTTACATACCTGCAGGTGGGGTACCACTTTACCAGGTATTGTAATCTCATAGGTACTCATAAGTGAATTTGAAATATTTTTATTTATTTATTGTTGTTGTGTAATTCTATATTTGTTTCATTTGTAAGTCGCCTATAGCTGAGTTTTTCTTGCAGATTCCTTTCTCAGTCAGATTAAATATTAACAGGTCACTGGAATCTGCTAAGCTACTAGTCTTCTGCTAACAGCTTACTCTTTGGACCACTTCGCTGCTTAGTCTTTCACTAACATGATTGGAATCATTCAAAATAATTAAATAATGGCGTGCAACAAATGCCTGTAATAGATTTACGTCAATAAAGATATTTAGACTTTTTACTATTTTTAGATTCAAAATTTCGGTATTTTTCTGATGTGTTAAATTCTAAAAGTCTATATTGTACCAAAGAGATCAAATTTTAATATATATACAGAATGTTTATTACATTTTATACGCCATCTACTTTATTCTTCTTCTTTCGTCCAAAAAGAAAGTGATTTATAGTTCGTAGGATGTAGATCGGCACTGTTTCGCTGAGAAAGAACAAAATACACACATCAAAAGTGTCTAGGGATCAACATATATTTTTGCAATAACTTTTCTCCTGATTGATATTCATTAAAATTTTCTTTAAGGATTGATCAAATAAAATGTTTTCGTTTGTCTACAGTAACGATAAACCAAGTCACCTTTGCATTAGTAAAAAAAATTGCCATTTTCCTAATAAAGGGATTTTTGACATTTGAACCACTAACATTAAAGTTCGAAAAAAAGACTGAAATAACAGTTTTTTTTTTAATTTTATTGGGTAACTTAAACAATTAATAATCCGTGTTTCTACCGCGAACACTAACAACACAAGAACATCGGTTTGGCATACTCAAAATGAGTTCATCCAAATCACGCTGTGGAATGGCCGCCCATGTTCGTTGCAACAACAAAAAAAGGTCTTCTTGCGACTGGATACCCTCCATATTCGGCAGAGCTCTTCTCTGAAGAATATCCCATGCATTCTCAATCGGGTTCAAGTCTGGCGACTGAGCAGGCCAGGGCAGGACATTGATGTTAGCTGCGGCGAGAGTCTGTCTTACAACTCTTGCGGTGTGCGGTCGTGCATTATCATGCATTAACTGAAATAAGGGACCGATATGCACTTGTAGAGGAACGATGACGTCTGATACAACCGTCTCAGCATAAATTTGAGCGTTGAGGTTGCCTCTGATCCAAATCAACTCAGTTCTTCCGCCGATCGAAATACCCGCCCATACCATGATGGTTCCACCACTATAAGGATGGACTTCCTGGCAGGATTTTAATCGCTGTTGGCGTCCAGGGGTTCTCCAGTGTCGTATACGTCTTGTATCCGGCCTCATACCAAAACGAGACTCATCAGAAAAGCACACGAAACGCCATTGTTCTTCTGTCCAATTTCTGTGTTCAAGAGCCCATTGATATCGAGTCCTACGATTGTGCATTGCTATAGGTGGTACCCGTAGCGGTCTTCGGGAATGAAGGTTCACTTCATGCAAGCGGTTTCTGACTGTTTGGTCGCTAATTAAGTTCCCTGAAGAGCGATGAAGGCTCACGGCTAACATCATGGCGGTTATTGTTGGAGTTCTTCGAGCTGTGATTTGAATGTATCGGTCTTGTCTCCGTGTGGTGCAGCGATACCGTCCTCCATGGCGCTCAGCCACGGTACCAGTGGTTCGGTAACGTGTCCAAAGTCGACTGATAACACTCTGACTTGTATTCAGAGCTAAAGCCACAGTACGTTGCCGGGAACCAGCTTCTATCATTCCCACGGCTCTGATCATTTCTTCCCTGCTTAAATGACGTCGCCGCTCCATAATAACGTTGGTTTTAATCAGTAGTAGGGAAACAGTAACACTAATAATGTCTTCAATGCGTCTTATGTTTTTATAGGGAAAATATTGACAGCTGATTTTCATCTTTTACTCGAATTTGATTGACAGTTCCTGTTTTAAATTATGAAATGCACCAAAAAGGATCCATATAAATTTATAAAATCATAAATTTATTACAAAGCCACATCTCAATCACAAGAAATCCGCATAAACATGCTTGATCCCTAGACTTTTTTGATGTGTGTATATTGGAAAGTGCACGTCGAATACAACAATAACCAGCAATGAACTGTCATAGACTAAATCCCCGGCAATTTTATGTAGGTTTTTTGTCTATGTATTGGACATATTATATTTCATAATAAAATTTGTAAAATTAATATGCAATGGCAAGCAGTTCACATAATGACAATAATGAGTGCGAAAAAATTCTCTTTCTCTAATAAATAATTTTATTTAAGTTAGACAAATAGTTTAATGAGTTATACGCGTTGGGTTACTAAATAAAATATACAGTATCATCAACGATTTTTTACAATAAGCGTGTTCACATTTAGACATCTTTATACCAAACACGAGAAATATCACAAATAAATTATTGTGTAGGGATCAGCTCCGCGTCTAAATACTTGGACTTAACCGTAGACCACAGAGGCAGTTCTTCTTATTGATAATCCGGTCTGTTCACATATATGTCAATGATTACAAGTCTCATTCGCTTCTTCGGTTCAGCGACCAACAGTTGATTACATGTGCGCTCGGTGTTGTGTTTCTTTTATAAAATGTTCGCTCTTATCGTAAAAAAAATATCGTAATAAAAATTAATAAAGATAAAAGTAAGAAAGATCTACCTTATTATATTCGTACTAACCTGCACTTAGCCAGCTGCAACTTGATAAATTATGACCTGACTTCTCGTACTATTTAATATTATTATTTAATTTTGCCTCTACTCCCCCCGCTGGCCAGACGGATTGGCTAGGGTCTGATGTAAATTTTATTGACAATTTATTAACAATTACACAAGTTGGTATTAGTTGAACTGGAAAAGGAACTGAAGCAACTGGAACGTAGGTGTTGTAAATCTATGACAAAATCTATCTAAAATCTATAGCTCCTTGCTCTGGAAATTTTCATGCCATTTAGCGTCATTCACAACACGCACAAGAGACCTTTGCTTGGCAGTGGGCATCTTATGGGCTGACGATGATAAGACCATGTAGTTTTACCTCATCGTAAAGGTTATGGTGCTCTTCAAAACGTCATATCTATATGTATGCGGGCTAGTTAACTAATACGGGGTGATTTTGTATGGTCTTACTTTAGACCAATTTGTTATTCTATTGATAGAAATCAACAACCTATCCAATGAAACTATATGTCGGAAGTGATAAAAAAATGGCTTCTTCATACAAACTGTTAAATTTAAAATATTAAATATTCGTCTTGAGAATGACCATACAAAATCACGCGGTATGATGCAAATATTAAACTGCTAGTCGTCCACTTTAGGAGTAATCATCCATTGTTCGTAGGTACTAACTTATAAAGAAATTTTAAATTTATCTATCGATAAAATTAAAAGATGGGCCCATGGGGACACTCAGCCAAGCGTCTGGCCAAGGAATTGTCCAAACGGCTAACGGAAAAGTCTGGAGACAGGAAAGCTGGCAATTATTTCTGCCAACGTATTAGCTTAGCTATACAGAGGGAAAATGTTGCCAGTCTTCTTGGGACTATCACTGAACATTTTTACTTGTAGTTTATTTTTTATTGGGTTTAGTTTATATTTATTTTAATTTTTACTTTTAAGTAGTTTTAATTTATATCGATAGAATTAAATAAACAAAAGGTAAAAACTTTACCATGATATTACGCTTGGAACTAGCAATCTACGTCTATCTGACGCCCTTCAATCAGTATTCAGTTCAGCAGAAAGCTAGCTATCGAGCCGCAAGCCTACGCCTGCTATAATATCTGTATCGCTCCTACTGAGACAAATGACATCGGTGATGCAACTGTGGGTATGACTGCGTGTATTATCTAACCATAAGCGCATGCTGTATTTTATTCTTTTGTTTAATTCAAAGATTGTACTATCTAAAAGTAAAAAGGAAGGGTCATTTTGTTTAGGAATTTGCAATAAATAACCGGGCGGGTATCGGTAGAGAGAGCCTGAGCTAAGCGGATTTCTAAACAAACGGTAACAAAAAGGATAACAGAGGATAAAATTAATATTCGTACGATTTAATCTCACACCTAATTTAAATTAGTCAAAGATGAATGGAATAATAGGAAATTTTAATTAAATTATTTATATAAACAATAATTGGTAGGTACCTTTTATATCCTAAATAAAGGCTTAGATAAACCCAGACATTAAATATAAAACAAGACAGGGCAAGTAACCAAATGGTATTAGAATCAAAGATAGACCAATCGGTATAGAATGAATTAATCTATGACAGTCATTGTCGGTTATGGTCGTGTTCGACATGCACTTTCAAAAAGTAAAGTATCATCACGACCGTATCCCTTCCGGGGTAGTCAGAAACCACACTTTTTTTTAATAAGCGGATTCACATCTAGCCAACTTTACTATAGGCCCAGCATTATTTTGGTAAGTACCTAAATGTTTTTAAAACTATTTACTAAGTATCACATATGACCATACGACCAACTAAGGGGTTTTTTTGGCGCACACTTTATTACACGGCGAAGCCAAGTGGGTCATAGGTTGTCGTTTCAAGGAATTTGTGAAAAATGTGACGAAAATTTGGCGTTATATTTTGGTCGGATCCTCGGCTCGATACTGCTGCGGGTCTTCGATGGCTCAAGTAAAGAGTGTTTAGTGGACTGTATAGATTTATTGCAGAAGTAGAATTTACAATTAATTACTTGAAAAAGTGTGATAGAAATAACGTGTAACCGCTCGGTGCGCGGATTGATTCTACTCTCGTGGGCGCCGCTCGGAGCGCTGGCCAACAATCCAACCGTGGTATTGGCCGAGCGGAAATAATGTCGCTGTGATCGCGACTAGGTAGGTAAGAGTAACTGGAAGTTTGGGAACACAAATTGGTCGATCAAGTAAAAAGCTTTCATCGTCCCATATTTAACAAATTACGAAGCAAACGTTTATTAAAATCCAAATTACGTAACATTAAGTTTCATCTGTATAATTATATTCATATAAATACTAATTGAATATTAAAAAAAAAAATACCTATGTAAAAAATAGGGATTGCATCCTCGTAAACTTTACTGAAGCTATCGGATATATCCGAAATAAAATTCTATCTATCTGATATAATAGTTTTGAATAATTTCGGATTAAATGAGACGGGCTATGATAGCATTTTGTTATTGCTCGGTTAAGCCGAAACACTGGCCTAAAGCTAAACCTTATTCACCATCAAGGCCGTATTTTACCTATTGGGGGCCCTGCAGCTCTATTCTGTTACTTGAGCGCGAACATTATATAAAAATATAAAATAATCCGTTACCTATTACTATACGCTATTAAAGTTCATATTTGCACGGACGCCATCGAGATCGATAGAATTAATAATTGAATAATATTTTGTAATTAAAACGCAATCTCTGACGTAAATAATGAAATCCACTAATAACGTTTGCGACTAAGTTATAAAATAGAGATACTGTAGCCCTAGTCTGTTACTTAAGCGCAAACGTTATATAATGGAATCCGTCAACTGTAGGCCATTAAAGTTGATATTTGCACGGCCGCTGTCAAGGTAGAGCGCTTATCGAGTTGAGAATTGATTAATATTTCGTAATTATGACGCAACCTTTAACGTAAATAACGAAACCCACTAATAGCGTAACTAAGTAACAGAATATGACTACGGCACTATATATGACACTAACTGATGATATTTTATTAAAAATTAAAAAAAATCATTTTTTGTTCAAAAAAGGAAATTTTAGCCTTTAGTCGACTTCGATGTCGTCGTGAGCTCGTCGATGCCATTGGCGAACCAACTCCCAAATGACAAAATTGTGTTTTCGACTAGGAATTAAATTTGGTGTAATGAATTAAAGGAGCCACATTTGATACGAAATAAATTACAAAAGTTGCCACAATTTTTTATCTCGGCAGAATTATGATTCGATCATTTGTCATTTAAATTGAGAACATAAATTGCTTACAAATGACTATAATCCATAACAAAACTAAATTAAATTTCCATCTGTACTGTGATTTTTCAAGAGTTTTGCATTTAGTATCTACTGTATACCAAGGGGGTATTAGGGAATATGGATGTAATGAAAAAAATCTAGTATATATTAGGCATTTTTATTACAAATTTATCTACATTATGTTTTTCATTTAAATTGGTTTAATATTTTTTAATTTAATAAACAGTTTTATTAGCAAAAAACTACTCTTAGTTGACTATATTGTTGTGACATCACAGCGCACAAAAAAAAAACCTTTCCAGCATTCATGTGTCTTTTTAGTATTTTAATATTCTAATTAATTATAATTACGGAAGGACTGTATAATAATTCAGGGTGGAGAAAGGTTCGCTTGATCATAACAAAATGATTTTTTAACAAACCACACTCGTGTTTAATATATTGTGACGTCACAGAGATGGTGTGATAGTGATGTACTTTTTGTATAGAAAACGATTCTCGTGTGTGTACATATCTATATTTAAAAGCAATTTAAAAAAAATGCATTATTTCTATTCTCGGGCTGTAGAGACGAATGTCGTATTTGACATTTATCGAATTCTATGTCAAAATATAAAAAAATATAAAAATCCATGCTTCAAGGGTTGCTATCCCTTTAATCTCCTTTCCTGTACCTTATCGATAAAATCTGAAGCAAATTTGAGCATCTTTTTATCTTTTATTTACGTAGCTACTCGTTCTACCACTAGCTAATAAAGAACACGTGAATTTGCTTCATTGCACCTCTCTCGTCTCACAGACGAGAAGCTAAAAATACATTCCACTGAACGTACTTACATGTAAATTTACCTGAATTTTAGTACATACTGTAGTTTTCAACAATATCATTACCAACATCATCTTGTGTATGTATTTTATTATTATTATTGATTATAAATTAAAATTAAAACAAAGGAACAGAGACTTCGCAGAATCAACTAGGGTTGGAGTAGAAGGGTTCTAGAAAGTAGACTTGTTCGAGCCGATTAGGTAAAATTCCTGCGTCCTTATCCCTAATCATTTTCCTCGCCATATTTGGAAGTCTTATTAAGGATGCACGGACGCAAAATCTTCGCCTCGACCGGTTCGACGAAACAACTAGTGTCAAAACCACAAAGTTCGTTCAGTTGAAATTGCGCAGCCATACGAGCAAGAGAAATAATAAAGAAGTGAATTGTATCTGGATCAGGCCTGCTCCAGAACTATCGAAGACATCGGCAGTCCAGTCGATTGGACGACCTAATATTGGTGAGTCCCTTTATCCTGCATTTTCCCAGGTATCTTATATTTTACTAGATCGGCTTCGGACATAACCCTCTGGCAACTACATTTTATATGGTTCCTTCTCACGGATTTACAATTCACATACTTATTTCTTAACATAACTTACTTTATTTCAACTCACATAATATAATAAGTGATAATTCAGTTTGGTGCAATAACTATAAGATATTTAGTTCGCATTCAAACATAATCTTACACTTACTACCTACATACTTCATTTTTAATAAAAACCCAATTACTATACAACTATTATATATTTAAGTAGTTTAACACATTATTTATTATAATTTCCTATAAATTATAACAGTTTTGTGTATATTGGTATAGTTTACTCTGTAAAAATCTTTAAAATTTAAAACACGTTTTTTTTTACATGTTCGTTTTTTTTAATTGTTTTAACTTTTCTTTTTAACTTAATATTGTTCTACAATGGCTTTAGAAAATAAATTATTCACTGCAAAAAATAATTCTCTTTTTGAAAGGATTACTAAAATTTATAATTCTATGAAATCGCTGAACCTTTCTCGGGATTCAAGGGGCACGGATGAGTTTTTAAATGATACTGAGATACTGGATGATATGTATAAGGAGTTTAAAATGAATTTGGATAAAATAAACATATTTTTATTAAAACAAACTCCGTCCGAGGATCCGGAGTTTAAAACATTGCTTGCCTTTGAGGATATTTATTCCCGGCTCCGGCGTAAGCGGTCTGAATGCCTAAAAACAATTCGTCCTGAGAATATAACCCAGCAAAATGATAAAACTTATATAAAATTGCCGCCTATTGACATACCCTCATTTGATGGCAAATTAGATAACTGGGCAGTTTTTTATGAATCGTTTCGAACAAACATTCATCTGAATCCCCACCTTAATAATGCTCAACGGGTGCAATATTTAGTGGGTAAACTAACCCAAAATGCCTTAAAACTGACATCAGGTGTTATTCCGAGTGGTGAAAACTATACTGCACTATGGGATACACTAGTACAAAAGTATCAGGATAATCGCGTTTTAGGGTCTTACTACTTAAACAACCTACTAGATATAAAAAATACTGTTTCCTGCAATTCCAATTCTATTAATGAATTTATAGAAAAATATGATGCTAGTATATGTGCGTTGAGACAACTAGATATTAAGGATTTATTAGACTTTATTTTCCTGCACATAGCGGTCAGGAAGGTCGACAGTTCTACGGGTCAGCTGTTTGAAATGTCCGTTAGGGATAAAGCAATACCTACATACCAAAACTTTGTAGATTTCATGAAAAGTCAAGTAAAAATAATTGAACGCACTAACTCTAGTTCGATTCCTACTACTTCAAAACTAAGTGCTCGTTCCAACACTTCTAAAACTTTTTTAGTAAGCAATAAGGAAGTAAATTCTGTTTGTTCCTTTTGCAATAAAAGTGACCATACATGTTTGTACTTATGCTCAGCATTTAAGGCGCTGGCAACAAAAAATAAATTTGAATTTATCAAAACCAAACGAGGTTGTGTAAACTGTCTGAACCTTGATCATACTGTCTCTAAATGTACTTCTAGCAATACTTGCAAAACTTGTAATAGTAATCATCATACTTTACTTCACTTTAAAAAACAAACACCGGCTAGCACAAGTCCTATTGTGACTGCAGAACCAATTGCAACGACCAGCAGTGAAGCTAATGCAGTCACACTTTGTGCTCGTTCTTTAATTTCTTCTAAGAAAACACTTATGGATAATGGTGATAAGTGTTACACCAATCTTTCTCAACCAAGTACTATTCTGTTAGCAACTGCTCAGGTTTATATTGTAAATAAAGATAAATATTTTTCTATTAGATGCTTAATAGATAATGCATCACAAAATAATATAATCTCAAAAAATTGTTGTAAAAAATTAAACTTGAATGTCATCCCCTTAAGTAACTCTTTTGTTAAGGGCATAGGCTCTTTGTCACGTCCTATTCTAGGATATGTTTTAATTGAAATTAAATCTAAATTAAATGAAAATAAATATAATATTTCTTGCTTAGTCGTTGAGCACATTACCGACAATCTGCCATGCGAGTTAGTAGACATTTCTATTGTTAACAAAATGTCAACATTACCTTTAGCTGACCCTCTGTGGTACTTGCCTGGCGAGATTGAACTAGTATTGGGTGCACAATTGTTTCCCTTTATTCTATTACATAATCATAAATTAAATACATCCCCGTTCCCACCAGCTATTGAGACTGTTTTCGGCTATATACTTATGGGTGAAGTTCCTGTATCTAGAGAGAAACATGTGGAAACTGTCTCATTCCTCGCCTTAAGTAACAATGAGGTTAATTTTAATTTAAATAAATTCTGGGAATTGGAGGAATTTTCTTTTAATAGGTTTCAATCACAAAGCGACTTGGCTTGTGAAAAATTATTTAGTTCATCGGTAACCCGTAATGAAAATGGCAGATACTCTGTCTCACTGCCATTTGAGAATGATCCTAAACTTTTAGGCCATTCTCACACTGTCGCTTATCGACGTTTATTAAGCCTTGAAAATAGGTTAAATATAACTTTGAGAGATGATTATAATAAAACTATCTTAGATTACCTATCTAAGGGTTACTTGTCTGAGACAACCAGTAGGATTAATGAGGGGTATTACATACCACATCACGCCGTTATAAAACCTGATAAGTCTACAAAGTTAAGGGTGGTTTTGGACGCTAGTGCCAAAACACACAACGGAAAGTCACTTAATGACCTACTTTACTCCGGCCCAAACCTTCAATCAGACCTATTTGCGATTTTACTGAATTTTCGTTTATTTCCAACTGCACTGACCGCAGACATTACACAAATGTATATGCAAATCGAAGTAAAGGATGAACATAGAAAATATCAAAAGATATTGTACAGGTTTGATAATTCTGAACCGGTTCGGACTTATCAATTTAACCGAGTGGCCTTTGGACTAAAATGCAGTCCATATTTGGCTATGCGGACCATCCAACAGCTATGTGCAGATGAAGGTGAGCGCTACCCTATTGCTGCTTCACTGGCACAAGGTAATTTTTATATGGATGATTTAGTTTTATCCGTCCTGGATGAAACTGAAGCCATTCAGTCTGTTAATCAACTTATTAAGCTGTTGGCGGCAGGAAAATTCGACCTTACTAAATGGACTACCAACTCTTTCCTTGTATTATCTTCTATTCCGAAACAATTTCATTTACCAAAGACTATAGACTTTGACAAGTCTGATACATTAAAAATCTTAGGTACTAAGTGGGACCCTATAAAGGATATACTTCTTATAGAAACGCATTATAATGAGATTAAATGCACAAAACGAAATATCCTTTCCACAATAGCTCGTCTGTGGGATGTCCTAGGTTTGGTTTCCCCCGTCATACTTTTAGCCAAGTTGCTAATTAAAGACCTGTGGCTACTTAAATTAGATTGGGATGAACAGCCTCCCTCGGATATCATTTCTACTTTTAATCAAATAATTTCTGAATTACACCTTCTTAAGCAATTAAATATACCTCGTCACTTAGGTGTAACAAAAAATTGCACTGTAAATATTGTGGCCTTCGCTGACGCAAGTCAGAAGGCGTACGGCTGTGTGGTCTATTTACATGTAGTAACCGAAGCTCAGACTATACTTATAAATATAGTTTGCTCTAAGTCCAAGGTTGCTCCTGTTAGGACTGTATCTTTACCTCGTCTAGAACTGTGCGCTGCAGTTCTAATGGCGAAATTAACCAAAAGGGTTTTCGATACCTATAACTCTAGGTTTCCTATTGAAAACGTATATGCTTTCTCTGATAGTCTGATTGCCCTGTCTTGGATACACTCATCTCCCCATAGATGGAATGTTTTTGTGAGTAATCGTGTGTCGAAGTGTCATGAAAACATTAATCCAAGCCGGTTCTTTCATGTTGCTGGAATATCAAACCCCAGTGATTGCTTATCCCGGGGTCTTTATCCATCGCAGCTTCTTTGTCATCCCTTGTGGTGGCATGGTCCTTCATGGCTCCAAGGTCCTATACCTTCATGGCCAATCACAAACTTTATTCCGATTTCTATTAATGAGACACCGGAATTTAATACTAAATCGCTTACAACGGTTACAGATGTTTCCTTAGCATCTCCTTTAACTAATATTATTAATAATAATTCATCTTGGCATAAATTACTGCGTATAGTAGTTTACATCCTAAAATTTGTAAAAAAAATACTTAAAAGGCCAGTGGTTAAGCTGAGTCCTTTGCCAACCCAATAACATATCAAGTACCAACTAGTTATAATTTATACTTATCTATTTATATGTACTTATACTAAAATAATTTATCATACTATACTTTAATTATCTTCACTATATACACTATACTATATACATTATACTATAACCTGACACTACATTCATACCCATATGGTTTCTTTCTATTGAGAATATCCTATGTATTCTCAATTGCCGGGGAGGATGTTCGAGCCGATTAGGTAAAATTCCTGCGTCCTTATCCCTAATCATTTTCCTCGCCATATTTGGAAGTCTTATTATGGATGCACGGACGCAAAATCTTCGCCTCGACCGGTTCGACGAAACAACTAGTGTCAAAACCACAAAGTTCGTTCAGTTGAAATTGCGCAGCCATACGAGCAAGAGAAATAATAAAGAAGTGAATTGTATCTGGATCAGGCCTGCTCCAGAACTATCGAAGACATCGGCAGTCCAGTCGATTGGACGACCTAATATTGGTGAGTCCCTTTATCCTGCATTTTCCCAGGTATCTTATATTTTACTAGATCGGCTTCGGACATAACCCTCTGGCAACTACAACGTATATAAAGACACAGACGTCAACCCGCTAGATAGACGGATGTCCTAAGGAAGGTCGCTGGCTTTTGGATAAATTTGGATAAAGGTGAAAAAGATCTTGGAAAATTTGAGAGGTCTGATAATGCTAAGATCCAAGATCCAAAGTCAGCAGATCAAAGTTAGTATATCTCTCAGATGGTCTTCAGAGCACCATGGTTCGTGCGTAATTCCATCATAACTTGAGATCTGGCTATGCCTACTATTGAGCAGTTTAGAATTACCGATAAGCCATCGATCCCGCTTTCAACTAGTAGAATCGTTAATAAATTTCCATTAAAATTGATATCAGAGACTCGCCAACCCAGCGTGGTAAGTGTAGGCCAAATATTTCAGAAATATATCTCTGTAGTTTAGGGGCAGTGATGTATACTGTTAACATAAGACTTAAGGTCGGTTGCAGAAAGGATGATTAAAATATTTTATTTTATATAACTGTAAGTTTTACAATTATAAAAGGCGCTACCCGCTCATTCACAGCCGCGAACTTTCTGACTTTAGTTTTAATTATTATTCAATCGGTGATATTTTTTATTCATCAGGATTAAATTTAAACCAAGTAAGCGCTTAAAATTATAGTTGATTTATCTATTATCTCTTGGTTTTCAAGATCAAAGCGTAACTACAATTTTATCAAGGCCACACACAAGTCTAAAGATAACCTTTTGTCCATCAATAAATTTTTCACCCCTCACCCTATCAGATACGGATCCTTGAAAAATTTTAATCCCTCATAAAACTATATTAAATCTCACATCCATACTAAGGATTTAAGTCTTCCCCGGTTACACTAATACCAAAGGTAATTAAAACTTGACATCAGACCCTCGCCAATCAGTCTGGCCAGCGCAACAGCGTGGCGTGTGTACTCGTATGCCGGAAATTTAAAAATATTAACGGCAGGATTTCCGGGCGTAATTACCGCTAAGAAATTAGGTTTAAAATCGCAAATTAAAGTTGTCGCATTTGGCTCAAATTTTAACTATTATTGTGATTTTAATTACGGTTATTATAAAAAAATGATTTCTAGAGATGACCCTTTAGTGATGGTGATTGTGAACTTAAATATTTGGAACTAAGTATTGTAAATACACTTCCTCGCTAACCCGTCTGGCCAGGCGTGGCGAGTGTAGGCGAAATTCTTTAGATATACCTTGTGACTTTGTTCTCTCCGCTGGACTGATGTGTGACGCTGTTGATGGAAACCTTTTCACAGGAAACCATGTGTCGTTCTCCATACAAACAGTTTTAAAATAGGCAATTTGTATGGAGAAGGCAAAAAATAATAATTTCTGACATACAGTTTCTTGGGAAGATTTGTTTTGTTTCTATCAATGTATGTGACTACATATTGGTCTAGCGTGGGACCATGCAGGGTGGCTTAGTGAGTTCTGTAGCCCTGTTCTGTTACTTAATCGCAAACGTTATTAGTGGATTTCGATATTTGTGTCAGAGATTGCGTCATAATTACAAAATATTACTCAATTCTCAACTCTATAAGCGCTCGACCTTGACAGCGGCCGTGCAAATATTAACTTTAAATGCGTGATATACAGTTACTGGATTCCACTATACATATAACGTTTGCGCTTAAGTAACCGAATAGATCTAGTACGCTATGTTCTAGGGGCTGTAATGAATGAATTGTGTTTATATATATATTTTAAGTACTGTTTTTGTATTGTTTTTAATTGAGCGAAGTTATACTTTATTGTAGGTACTTATTTATTACATTTTGAGAACCACATATATTTCAATAAAAATGTCTTCCATGTCATATTTTTTTTACTAATTAAAACATGACAAGTTTTAATTAGTAAAAAAAATCACAATTTAAATTTAGGTTAAATATTTGTAACTTTATGAAATCAGAGTTGGCTGTTTTGCAGATTGAAACGAAAAATAACAATCGTAAAGGTTAAGCTTCACTCACGATCCAAGTATTTAATATAATATTCAGAGAGTGCAAAACAGCTGATTTTAACACGTGAACACGTCCTTTGCAGTGAGTCATCCGCATAGTTTGGGTGGGTAGAACAAGGAATGCTGCTCTGAGTGGCGGCTCTGCGCTTTGTAGTCGCCCCTACCCTTCGCCGAGGCCCTTTGAGAGCCGTGCCACTCAACAACTAAATTAACCGCATTTTAACCACACTACATAATACAAACAAAAAATTATAAAATAAATGAGAATGATATTTACACAATATATTTTTTTTATTACACAAATTGTAATTATAATCACCTTTAATAAAACAATTTTTATTCCCGCAGTTCCTCCGTGGTTTAGTGGTTACGACCTCAAATATCATAATAAACAGTAACGGTTAAAATTAAAGATGTATTTGATAACGGCTGACCTTCAAAATTAATCTCATACATTTAACGCCATTTTTAACTTTAATCGTTACATTTAACAAGACTAAATTTTATAAAACTCTTCTTAGCCGCAGAGAAACCGGAAAAGAATATATAAAAAAACCATAATGTTTTTTTTATTTTTTTTGTGATATTTCTCGAGTCTTGCTCCCTAGAGAGATCGATAAGTTTGCTACTAATCATGATGGGATTATAGTATATCGGCTAAAAGTAAATCTGTAAAATGCGTGGTTTATAACCACCCAGGAAGGGATTAAGTTCGTGACAATACTTTTTCCCATTTCTAAACTAAGGCTGAAATTATTTAAAACTATTTTTTACTTACTTTTAACCAGAAAACGACAAGTTGTAATTTATTTACTTACGTTGTTTTTGGCTAATTTGCCAATCTGTCGGGCCAGCGCGCAGCGATGCGAGTGTGGAGGTCTAGGAGTCTGTGTTTTAGAGGCGGTGATGTTGGGAATTTTTAATCAAATCTAGAGACAGACAGACTGACAGTATGCTTATGTCCAGGCCCGGATGTCTAATGGGCCTAGGTTGGGGATGGGGACATTCCCCCGTTCTCCCCGGCTGGATCTCAGCGAGTAATCACCCGCTGGTAATTCATGCACCTTCAGTGCTGGGCACCGTTACTGGTATAACAGCGCCCGTATGGCTCACGAGCCCAGGGGATCTGGGTTCGGCTACTTCAGTTCTCCTCCAGGAGCACTTCTCTAGGAAGTGGTCTCCCGTTGGGGGGCCGAGCGCAAGACGGAGCGATATTCTGGAGATGCTTGAAGTGTCCGTTGTCGGTCCGATAGAACATACGTCTAGTCAGGCCAACGACAAACTCCTCAATACTAGGTCAAATCTAGAGAGTTTTATCGTTATCAGCCTTGGATAAGTACTTTCCAAAAATATATTTTTATGCAATTCCAACGGACGGTTGCAGAAAGGGTCATTATCTTTTCAGATGATCATTAACATATGCCTATAAGGCATGTCATTGACTGAAATAACCAAAACGACAAGCGACCAATCAAGTTTATTAAAATATTGATCATTCATTATTTAAATCATCCTTTCTGGAACCGGCCGAAAGTGTAGACCAGCGGCTCTGCATTACAATACTTTAAACGCAAATGTTACACTGATAAAATTAGATATTGGATATTAACATGAATTAAACGCTTTATCCACCTATCCGTGTTGCTGTACAGTCCGCCAAGGTCATGCACAATGCACGATACAAATTACCTTAATAGTCTCGGCGTAAGTTGATGATTCTTATTATTTGGTTGCTGGGCTTGCACGATATAATTTTTATATAACTGCTTGCTGGATCGCTTGAGTTGGTTTGTGTGTAAATGCTACTAGCGCTACTCGAGCTGTACAGCAAGCTGGATGGTAAATAAAGCGCTTTAGTTTAACACTATATTGTATCCGTAAAGACTTTACGTTAAGTATCAGTTTCCATTAGAGAGAGAGAAGAAGTGGGGATATAGATTCAAACAAAACAACATCTATACGGAATCCGTCTTAGCTTTTGCAGACGACTTGGCGGTGATAACAAGAAATCCCAAGCAATGCCAGGGCTTGCTGAAAATAGTGGATGATTTCTGCTCATGGACAAAGGGAATGAGAACGAAACCATCAAAATGCTTCAGCCTATGTCTGGCTAGGCGCAACACTACATTTACGTCTTATGATCCTGGACTGAGTATAGCAGGGCAGAGAATAGCTCCGGTAAATGAAACCATGCCCTTTAAATTTCTTGGCAGAAGGATCAATTTTCAGGGAAAAACACCATCCCTAGAAGTAGTTGTAAAACAATTCACTGACGACATGAATAGGTTACTCAACAGCCTATAAGCAATGTCAAAAAAGCTTGGATATATGACAACTACTTAGCATCTCGCCTCACTTGGCCTTTCCTAGTATATGATTTCAACAAAAGCCTACTATCAAGTCTGGACGCGGACGTCATAAGAACATTGAAGTCTTGGCTTGGATTAGCCCAGGGTGCTGACTCCTCAACATTCTTTAGAGGACGGAGAAACTTCGGAATGGATCTGAAAAGACCATCTGAATTATACAAACATCTACGTATAAGCAAATATCAAATTCTAACCAGCTCCCAGGATAATACAATTTCATCCCTTCCAAGAGACCCTCTGGTCTCAGATATGGAACCGAGACTACTATTCTTCAAGAAATTCATGACAGGTGCCCAGACTGACAAAAGAGGCATTGGCTGGAAGAAAAAAGAAAGTGACAAAGAGGTTATAAAATCCTTCCTCAGGAAAGATGAAGAGCATGAATACAGAGTGCACGCGATGACTCTAGAAGTTCAAAATGACTGGCTAACTTTGGGCGATTTTTGCATCCCTCCAGCCCTAAAGTGGCGCACACTAATGTACGATTGGTCTCCGGCGTTGCTAAAGTTCTACCTAAACGCTTTTCAAATGTCCCTCCCGGACCAGAGTAATCTGGTAAG
Organism: Tinea semifulvella; assembly: GCA_910589645.1. Classification (NCBI taxonomy): domain Eukaryota; kingdom Metazoa; phylum Arthropoda; class Insecta; order Lepidoptera; family Tineidae; genus Tinea; species Tinea semifulvella. The sequence goes on from OU342586.1 coordinate 12,760,674, forward strand.
GTGGGGAAAAGCTACGGAAAAGAACTGTACATTGTGTAGTGCTGCCATAGGAACTGCTAGACACACACTTGTAGGGTGCGTTACTCTCCTAGAAAAGGGCTATTACTCACGCCGACATGACAAAGTCCTAGGTGTTATCCGTGAAGCAGTAAGTCTTTCTATTGCAAGAGCCAGAAAGGGACTGACTACAAATAAAACTTTGACCACATTTGTAAAGGAAGGGCAAAGCACGAAAACTAAATGCAAGCCCACCTCGATCCTTGGCGCCGCATCAGACTGGAAAATTCTCATGGATACATTTGAACACCATTATAGGATCCCAGATGAACTAGCTGTATCAGCCTATAGGCCAGACATCTTAGTGTTTTCTCGGAACTTGAAAAAAGTTATCCTTATTGAACTTACCGTTCCGTGGGAATCAAATATTCCAAAAGACCACAACATGAAGTCGAATAAATATTATGATCTCACCGAAGAAATGATCAGGAACGGGTTCAAGACTCAGCTTTACGCAGTGGAAGTTGGTGCAAGAGGAGTTCCAGCAAAATCTTTGCATCACTTACTGAAAGAATTGGGCCTAAGCAGGTCTGCCGTCAATACATTTATGGAACGAGCTTCCAAGACGGCATTAACGGAATCATACAGTATTTGGTTGGGTAGGGAGAGAAGTAGAATGGTGGATGGTGAGCGTATTATCGCGCAATAGAAAAAAAAAAGGAGGCCTCCTTTTCTTAAACCAGCCAATTGTCGGTCGCAAGCCCGAGACACCATTCTTCTCATCTCTTACCCACACACGATGGACCCGGCACCCGCACGGTGAATCCATGGAATGCTTAGAAATTTGTCTTCTTCTCTCAAATACCTATCCATTATTCTCTGTGTAGATTATCAAAAGAGTAGATTCCGTTTACTATCAGTTTTAGTTCGAATTAAGTTAATCATAGCCGAACCCACGTCAGCATTACAAAATGGTCGTATGAAATATCATTTCTAATAGCGTCGGAAACTGCGTTAGTCAAAAAAGCAAACCTACGACAAACTATGTACACATTACAGACTGACTACACTCTCAAACCGTAGACTTACAACTGACATGACACTATTGTATAATATTTGTCGAGGCCTACTTAGTTGTCCAAATCTGACAGAAGGTATTTATTATAATGCCCCCTCGAGACAGACTCATCTCTTCTATGTCTGCCGCCTGCGTACAATATCTGGCATGCGCGCACCTGTACGTCGGATGTGCGACACGTACAACAGGCGTGTATCGGACGTGGATATATTCAGTAACTCCCGCGCCGCCTTTAAAGCCAAAATCAAGAAGCTGCTACTTTCGGTTTAGCTCGCAAAGCGTGGGCAGTTTGCTTCGGAGTTCGCCTAACAGTTTTAATGCATTCAAACCAATGATGTTAATACACACTGGTAAGTACAGGTAGGTAGCAAACAAAAACACAAAATATTTATAAAGACATTTTATTAAACATTTCTGTAAAATAGAATAATTAAAACTGACATTTACAACAAACAACTATAAAATTCTTTGTATTCCATTCTACGACATTGTTTTTATAGAATAGGTCCTGTTGACATTTGGAACTCCTATTTAGCTTAACAAATAATAATGCGACGTCACCTAAATACCAAACGATAACATTTGAACACGTAAGTTATCGTATCACACGGGGTGGGAGGATTGCAAGTCGCAATTCACTTTATTACATATATATTTCATTAAATACAAGGTAGCTCAAAGTAATCACCCTATTGGATATAGCTTTTATTTTTATATGTGACATCGCGCCTACCTGATGGTAAGCGGCACGCAGGTCCAAGAATGGAAGCAACAGACGCCAGTCACTAATGACCGACATCAATCTCTATCACTATGCCGGCCTATCAAGATACTATTTTCACATGTCGTTTAAAAGACTTCAGGTTATAGGAATGGGGAAATACACTGGCTGAGAAAGCATTCCACGTCTTCAACATGCGAATGTAATTCTCTATTCCTGCTAAGGTCCATATTTTGTGCGTGTGGTTTTTTCTTCATTCTCCAGAAATATGAATTAAAAAGCGCATTTTAGCAGTTACGTTACGTACGTTAGCGGTACGCGAGGTCCAAGATTGGGACTGACGCCAGCTACTAACGTGGTCGTTAGTAGCCTTTACCACTATGCCGGCCTTATTAATGATAATAAAGTCATCGACACTTTGTGAAGTAAACAGATGCAAAATACTACTTGATGACAACACGAAGTTCTATCATTATATAAAATACAAGTGGATTGATTTGAACGCTGCAGACTATATTTTTTAAGTCATTTATGTGAACCAGCCATAAAACAAAATCGAATCAGTGCCAAACTATCGCCTAATTTTAAGAAAAGATACCTTGTGACTTTGTATACTCTTATTTTAGACTAATATGTAATTGTATTGCTAGAAACCAACCGTTGTCGAAAGTGTTATTTTTTTTCTCTATACAAACTGTCAATTTTAAAATAGATAATTTGTATAGAAAACCCTTTGATACTTCCGACATTTGTTGGTTTCTATCACTGGAATTACATATTAGTCTAAAGTAGAAACATACAAAGTCACACGGTATATCTTTTCTCAAAGTTAGATTAGATACGAGGGGCGTTCAAAATATTCTCGGTATGTGGATAAAAACAAACAAGTACGAAAAGTTTGATATTTTTATTTTTCAATATACTCCCCCCCTATGTTGATACACTTATAAGATCAATCAATTATTTTTTTTAATCCCTCATAAAAATATTTTTTATCTTTGGTGTAAAAATGCTCCTCCACGGCCGTCTTCAACGCTTCATCGTCAGAAAATTTATTTCCACGCAGATCCTTTTTAAGATTGGGAAACAAAAAGAAGTCGCTTGGGGCTAAGTCCGGACTATAGGGTGGATGAGTAACAGTTTCAAACCCACATTCAACAATAGCTGCCTTGGCAATATGAGCAGTATGGACAGGGGCGTTGTCATGCAGAAGCAGAACACCGTTGGTTAACTTTCCTCGCCTCTTTTCTTTGATCGCATCTCTTAATTGACGTATAACGTTAGCGTAGTACTGCCCTGTGATATTTACACCTTTTTCTTTATAATCGATAAGCAAAACTCCTTCACAATCCCAAAATATTGTGGCCATGACCTTGCCAGCTGACGGGATTACCTTGAACTTCTTGGGATGAGCTGAACCCTTAATGTGCCACTGCATGGACTCCTGTTTGCTCTCTGGGTCATAATGATGAACCCAGGTTTCATCTCCAGTAACTATTTTTTGCAGCACCTCATCGGGATTTTCACCACACAGGTCGATAAAATCTGAACAGCAAGCCACACGCATATCCTTTTGAAGAAGCGTCAGCATTCGCGGAACCCATCTTGCACTTACTTTTGACATATTAAGATGGTCATGTATAATGTCATGTACGGTACCAATAGAGAGATTGGTTACTTGAGCTATAGATTTTACCTTCACTCGGCCGTCTTCCAATATAAGTTTTTCCACTTTATCAATATTTTCTTGTGAGGTAGCCACTACAGGCCGGCCAGGTCTAGGGTCATCTTCAATACTCTCCCTTCCACGCTTAAATTCGCTTGACCATTTTTGAATAGTAGATAAAGAAGGAGCAGACTCACGGTAAACACAATCCATTTCCTCTTTTATGGTTTTTTGATTTTTACCCTGTTTTGTCAAGAATTTTATGACGGATCGGTGCTCTAATTTCGTTAAAATTGTTAATTCGCTCATGGTGTTCATGTTTGTTCGGCAATTGCAGAAAAACAAAAGAACATCTCGGTTCCAATTTTACTTTTTTTTAATGTCAATGGATGAATCTTAGCGGCCAGTAACAAATATATATATAAAAGAGGTTGTAACGTATCAATACCGAGAATATTTTGAACGCCCCTCGTATATTAGATTCGCCACTTCTTCGTTGTTTTTATTTTACGACCGTCAAAGTGACTTGTTCTTATAAACCACTTTTTCTCAAAGTAGGCGATAACTCTCGCTGGTGGGCGCTGGACGCCTAGAGGGGAGCAGTAAGGACCCAGAGAGAAATGGGAGGCGTTGGCATGATTAAGGGGGGCGCCTTTATAGTTTAAAATTCACTGAAATTTAAACCTACCTATTACACAACATCGATTATTTAGTTATATTCGGTCAAAGTGGGCGGTAGACGAAATAAGTTTGAGAATCTCTGATATTCGACTTGAATAAAAAAAAGTGTAGTGTACTGCAGTAGTCAAATCAAGCCAATTGCATAAAGATGATACAAAGTCATCTCATAAAAAAAGGCCAAAGAAATAATTATCCCAAATATAAAATATTTTCAGAAAACAAAACATTTTAGTGTAGAAAGGCGAGCGAAATGTCTAAACATAATTTAAACGCTAACCTTTAGAAGAAGGGAGTAGATATTGTGGGTGCATGACCGCTAATGTTTCACATTACATTCATTAAGAACACAACTTATACCTAACTAAAAATTAAACTAGTTTATTGTACTATCTTTGTGGTCTAGCGGATTTTGACGCGGAGGTACCGGGATGATTCCTGTCGAGTTTGGTACGCTAGAGCATCAACGTGCTTGCTTTGTCAAAAATTACTATAGTTGTAAAACAATATTCTCAATATATTTAAATCTATATTGTTTGTTATAGGAGTAAAGTACAAAGATAAAACAATAAAATAAATTAAGAACTAAATTATATAAACTAATAAAAAACTAAAAATTAATAAATAAAATTACGACTATTCGATGGGCGTAGTGTGCTGAGGACACTCGCTGCGTTCCCCCGTTGAACAGCGAGGCTGACCATTTGAACAAAATATTCTCTACTCAAAGGGTCACCCGTCGCCAAGTGAAGTTCGCGGGAGAACACAAGAGCCTCCTCGGACCACGGGCCTATCGTTTCAACTGCAAATGGAATGAAATGATGATTAATGATGATCTCTGCGTACTTGTTGCGCTTAAGGCGTGCGGCTGATTCTGCAGCGGCCCCAGGTGTTCAAATTTTAAATCTTAGATGTCTTCATGACACTTTGATTGTCATGGAGATAGCCGAATTTATATGACCACAATTTGTAAAGAATCAAGTTAATTATGAAAATAATGTGAATTATGTTATACAATCTTAAAGAATCTATCTACTGATCCATGTTATGTGTTGTCCACTGAGTTATAATCAGAGATTTAAATTTTATTTTGTTGTGTTAATAATAAGTATTGCAAATATTTGTAGCTTATGATTTGCCTCTTTAATTGTCATGGAGAAAGTCGAAATTATTTTATCAAAATTTGTAAATATTCAAGGTGTGTTTTTAACGTTAGGTATATTTTATTACAACAGTTTTGTAGTAGTTCTTTGTTCTATCATAGCTATAGAGTGAAGTTGGCTCAATGTGGCTTCTAACCACCCCGAAAGGGATACGATCGTGATGATACTTTACCTATTCTTTGTTTTATCATAGACTTCGTAAAATTGGGTGATTACTTATGCGCGACCTTGTACATACACCTACAATTAACCTATTACCGACGTAGCATTTGGCTGAGGTTATACTGCTAAAAAATATGACATGTGTTATCTTCCAACGTCATATTTCTTAACAAACGGCAGTGTGACATTTCCTTTAAACATTCCACGCTTACATAAATACTGTACAGAATTTAGCAGAAGTTAGGCCCGTAATACACGAGGCCAGTTTCAAAGAAGCTAAGATAGCAAGATGCGATAGTAAGTTAGCAAGCTAGTAACCAAAGACATTAAATATTTAAGATAGGGCAATAAGCCAAACGAGTCCATGACAGTCCGCCATAGACCGCCAATGGGTTACAGTCGTTTTCGACGTGCACACCTGCATATAAGAGAAGACTGACTTTCATTTTTCTAGCTTGATTCACCGCTTAACTCGTTTAAAATTAGGGCAGTAAAGCCAGGCCAGTAGCTCTACTACTCTACGCGAAAGCTTTGTTACGTAAAGTTTTACTAACGAGCTGTCAAATTGTAAATGTTCATAGCCAGCAATTTATAATTATATTACGTCGCACTTAAATACTCCCATAGATACTCGTACTTCTCAATTTGATAACAGAATTTATGCGTGCTAGAATGTAAGGCTAATCTGCTATTCCAGCTTCGCAAAACTAAGCTCGTTTATCCCAGGCATTAAGCTGCTTACCCACTAGAGATGTGCGACAGAAATAACAATAGTATCACCTTATGATAGGGTTTACATTCGTCCGGGTTTATCTGCATCCTGGTTGAGAGGGCGTCCAGGGAGCGACCGGGCAGGGGTTTCATAGACCGGGTTTTCTATGATATGATGTGAGACTGTATGTTTTCTTATAAATAAAAATATATATATGAGATTGCTAACAGTTTCCTAAAACTTTAAGGATATTTTCTTTTGTTAGTAAAGAATAAAAATTGAGTAAAATTGTATTTAAAAAAATTGAGTAACTAAAAATATATATTAAGGGTTTGATTTTAGTTTAGAGATGGCAACCCTAGGTGATGTAATAATTGTTACTAGAACATCTTTGGTGGATAAATAGCCAACAGTTTACAAGGAAAACTCACCAAACAGACAGACAACATAAACTTAAATAAATGTGAGAACACGTGAATCAACAAAGTTAATGTTAGACTCATGAAGATTAATTTACGAAAATTACTTTCCCAAATTACTCGTAATTCCAAAGCATTTTATATTTTAATGAAGGATTTAATTTTTGTATGTGTTATTGTTGTTACAAAAACGTATTTAGAGAAATTGCAACTGTTTGCTGTTTGATGGGCTTCTAGTTATTTTGTAAATTAATAATAATTCTCTATTTTTAAATAAATGTTCTGTAATTGGAATTAATAAATTCTTAATGTGGCTTAAAAGTGAAAAATCTTTTACGTTCATACAGTGAATTGATTTTTTTTTTTAGTTCTACCTCTATCACTTTTAATCAATAGTTTTGCGTCTGATATATTATTTTGAAGGGTATAATTCTAATTGCTTAATACATGTTCTAATATTGACTGTTTTATTTTATAAAATTTATTCAATATCAATATATATATATGTCTATTTTATAAAAGATAAACATTAACATTTTTTGTCTTCGCATTAAATTATTATATGCTTGCCAGAAACTATTGTGCAAAAATTCTTATTTCTACCTCATCACCATATTGCTACGACGGACTTTTAGAAGTGCCTGCCAGCAACTCCAACCGTGGACTTTCTCGTTGCATCGATTAAGCTACTTCTCTACCATTTTATAGTTATACAAAAAAAGCTCATAGTTATTATCAGGTTCAAGTGCAGTATAAATTCATAGACTTGAAATCGAAGTTATTGAAGTGAGTTGGCAACGCAAAGTCTTTGGCAATAAGTATGGAGACTTTATACAAGGATTTTAAAGGAATCGATTATAAACCTTGCAATTTTAAAAGATTGTGAACGTGATATATATTATCAAAGCTTTTTTGGAAATACACGTACATTTTTTTACCCTAACATCATTTTTGCTATTAATTAGCATAACATCCATAAATAACAATCCCATCTATATGGCTTCTAAAATCGTCATACATTTTGACACCTGCCTCAATATTCTATACAACATTCAAGTATTCTTATATTAAAAATCAAAATTTTATTTAAACATAAAAAATTAAGTAGGTATGTGCATCTTTTACCTAACTGTAATCATTTGGCAACTAAATATTTCAAATTTATCTGTTTACAACAATAAATAACAGCTAATATATCCTCTTATAGTTTTAAAATCAGCCGTTAATTAGAGAAAATGATATCATCATGGACATAAGACATAATAGAAATTTGATACCATAAAATATTGAAACGAAATAAGATTACATGAGGGGTTTACATACATCTAGGAATCATGTCGTTACAGATATGACAACATCTTAAACCTACTTTTCTGTCTTTTCTTTGTTAATAATTCGCAACATAACAACATCTCTTAATAATTTAACATTCACTTTACCTACCTACACTGCTTCTGGCTATCGTCACAAATTTTCAATTCACACTGTAAGTCTACGAAAACTCTCTCTCTGTTTTCAACGACACTTCACCGCGCAGAATATTATTGCGTTTATGTGCACTTCGTAAATTACTTCCAATAAAGACGCACAAAGCGAAGTCTGCCACCGCTCACGTGTCTGGGCCCGCCGCGGCCTCGCTCACCGGCGGCGGCGGTCCGGACGGGCTGGGCGGCGCGGGCGGCTCCTCGGGCGGGCCAGCTGCCGGCCGGATGTTGTCCAGGCCGGGGCGAGGGGAGTAGCGCGGCGTCAGCGGGATGCCGCCGAGGACTGGGTGCGATTTAAGACTCCCACCTGGAGGACGTCGTGCATCATACGCTCGTTCTCCTGGCGAACTGTCAACAAACAAACAAACAAAACCTAATTAGCCGTGCTAGACACATTACAGCTCGCCACGGAGTGCAGGGAACATCTAACGGGGGCGAATAAATCTTCATAGATACGAGTTAACTTTCAAAGTATATACGAAGTTTGGGTTGTCTAATTGATAAGAGGTGGGAAGTGTTGGTTATTTACAAACTTAATTACATTGTAACTTCAGTTGACAACAACAGACACGTCGTGTACATTTTGTGTTTATTGTAATATTGTTTATTATGTGTTGTGAATAGTTACTACAGTATATAGGTACTACAACATTTTGTATTACAACAATAGATTCAGTACTATTCATTCATTGTTTTTGTAATTTATATTTGTATTTATGTGGGTAGGTATTTTTTTATTTATGCTTAAGTTTGAGATTTTATTTTTTATTTAAAAAATGATTTTACTATTGGAAGAACAGCGTCGTGGATCCAACTGTGTGCTTTGCGACACATGCTGAGCTTAGGGCCCGGGCATCGCTGTAGAAATAACGGTGTGAATCGTAGTGCAGCGCGCCTCGATGGCTGCCTGGTGTTGGTCAGGGTATGACTATGGGTTGTAGGGGCGGCCAATTCCAAATTTCAATAGGAGGTTATTTATTATTTATTCTAGCACGACATGTGACCTTGCGTACACCTGGTGGTAAGTGGCGCGAGAGGTCCATAAATGTTAGCAACTGGAATCATACACTCATGACTGACAACAGTCGCTAACACCATGCCGGCTTAGCTGGGAATGACGGCAATTCGAGCCAGATCCCGAAACGTGTGAATACACTTTACTGGGTCTATCGGCACGAACGGTGGATACTTCCTCGCCCCGGCAGACCTGGCAAATTACCACCATCAGTCCGCCTACCACTTATTAAATCGGAGATTGATGAACGCAATTACATCACAAAGCTGGTCTTAAAACACTGGAGAATAAATACAATGGTCGGGTTGGCGCACCGACTAAGGAATGGTAAAACGACATTAATTGTCTTCAACAAATACACTTACAGTTAATAAGGGATTAATTTGGTTATAAAGTTAGTCGTTTATGTCGTCATAAAATTTAATTGCGATAGCTTATAGTGTAAACAAAAAGGTTTGTTACTTTATTTTTAGTTTGATTATCAATAAAATTATATTACATGTTAGGGTTCACGAAAAATTGCATTATTAACACCCCGTGTTATTTGTGTCCCAGTACTAACATTTTGTTCCTCGCGTTGGTGCCCGCAAAATTTCTTAATTTTATTTTAATATCCAGTGGAATCTTTTAGAAAAGTTTTTAATTTTCGTTTTTTTTTTCAAAAGATGCAACGTAGTTTCAATAAAATCAGCCAGCAAATTTTCATGGTGTGTTTTAATACTGGTGACGGACTTTTTTTTAATATTTATAACCGAGCTGCAACATTTATTTTTTTACTACATTAGCTGTTTGAGCCGTCTTCAAGAAACTACAAATTGGCAACTGTATGACTATTTAAAGTTTTACAACTCTGAAGTAAAACTTACGAATTAAAATACGCTAACAAAAGCAACACTAATGGATTGCTTAATGAAATACGAGTACGTTCAAGGCTATAAGGCTGATTTTTTTACGTGGGCGGTGGATGGCCACGGTATCAATAAACTACGAGTATTATCAAAAAAAGGTCTCTTAGAGGGGCCGATTATGATAGAGAATAAACTTAAAAAATATTACGTTTTTATCTATATATATAAAAATGAATGTCTGTGTGTATGTATGCATTTCAAAACTACTTGACTGATCAGGATGAAACTTTGGGAATATATTGTGTAAACATCGGCAAATTTTATTAATTAAAAAATTTCTGACATAGACTGTTGTCCGATAGGTGGCGCGCATCGGCGCTGATCTATGGTGCATACCGACCGAGGGTACATTCATTGACTGTGACGCAGTACGAAGTTTGCTGGGTCAGCTAGTAAAGTATATAAAAAGCGCAAAAAAATAAATAACAAAAAAACCTCCGGTGACAAGAGTATTGCAATTCAGCTGGCAAATCCAGCTAGCGTTCTTGTCATCGTTTCACGCAGACGCGGACTTCTATTCCTATCCGTAACATTAATATTAATTAAATCTAGTAAGTATTTTTGTTTTTCGAATAAAAACTATAGCTAGCTGGAAATCATACAAAAAAAATGATACAAAAGTTTTATAAATTGACGTTTGACATTACTTCACAAATGTGTTTCCTTATCCTTAAAAGCGACACTTTATTTAGTTTAAAATGATGCAGGTTGTTTTTTTTTGACCAAAGTAAATTATAAAAAAACATATTTCGTATTACGCGTACATTTGAGTTGCCAATTCGTAGTTTCTTAAGACGGGTCAAACAGCTAGTATAGTAAAAAAAATGTTGCAGATCGTTTATGAATATCATAAAAGTGGATTTCATATGGATAACCGATGGATGGTGTGGGTATCTTAGACTAGGAACAGAACATTTATATTAAATGCTTAGTTTACTTCTAGGGAAAACAATGTTTAAAATCCAAGGTAAAACTAAAAAGGCTAGTTCGTTTCTCATATCCGGATCGGGCCAACAATAAAGTTAACATTGAAACTCACTTGGGATAGGAAAGCACAATGTTTGAAGAGTCAGCAATCGAATTTGTTCAACTTAATGCACTGGCGAGCCTCCAAATCCGCGCTCGAGATTGCTATCACAAGTACGAGATATTGGAAAATTATAAATTTTACCATTCTGTAATTTAAATTTAATAATAATAATAATAAAACTATTTTATTGTATCATGTTTTTATAACGCACTAAGAAATATAAAAAAAAATCTAAACCTTATGAAGGATAAAACCACATACAGATTTATAACTTTTCCTAAATTATTTTGAAAATTCATACTTGGTAACTTTTGAGAGCTATTCAAATACTTATAACAAAGGAAAAATAAAAATGGGGTCATGCAGAAGATAATTGGTGAATTAATAGCTTAACTAACAATTTTATTGCACCGCAAATAATGTGAACCGATAATTAAGTTATTTTATTGATAGCTACTCTCCGACTGCCCCCGTGGCCTAGCGGTTAAGTCTGTGGATTTTGACTCGCAGGTACCGGATTCGATTCATGGTCGGGACACAAAAAAAAATATTAATGTAAATAAATACATTTAATTTATTTGTGATATTTCTCGAGTTTGGTACACTGGAGACATCGACGAGCTTGCCACTTGTCATGATTGGCCTATAGTAAAGTTGGCTAAATGTGAATCCGCTTATTTATAAGCGTGGTTTCTGACCACCCCGAAAGGGAAACGGTCGTGATGATACTTTACTTTTTTATTGTTAATTTATATTTAAATTATTGTATCTTTGATTTTCGAATAAATATATTTGAAAATAGTAAAAAAATAAATAAAAAATAAAGGAAAAACAAAAATGGGGGCATGCAGCAGATAATTGATGAATTAATAGCTCAACTAACAATTTTATTGGACCGCAAATAATGTGAACCGATAATTAAGTTATTTTATTGATAGCTGCTCTCTACACTCTTTATAGTTCTGTATTGGCTTTTATTTCCAAATGCGTGACTCAAAGAAGGGTTATGTGTTTAATTGTGTATTTGTATATTTCACCTATATAACAATCGTTATATTTTGGTATGTCAGTTAACAAATTTTAAATAATAACAATAGTTCTATTAACACCATGCATCGTAAACAAATGAGCATAGGAACACAATACAGTAGAAGGCATAAGACCACAAAACTATACAACTATTTAAAAGAATTTTCCATCGACATGTCAATAAATTCTGACAGGTTATAAACAGCATTATTTTTAAAAAAGAGTTTCAATTTTGTTTTAAATTCATTTGGTTGTAGTCTAGTTATAATCTCAGGTAGTTTATTGTATAATGTAATTTTCAACGGCAAACCTTGTTTAAACGTTTTTCTCACCTGGTTTGCCTTATATGGATTTCATTCTTGTTTCTTAGGTTATACTTAGTCAAACTAGATATTTTTGGAAGTTCATTAGCTTTCGCATGAACCTCCTGTAAGCAACTATATACATACAGAGACGTGGCTGTCATAATCTTGGCATCAACAAAATAATTTCGTACTGTGGTTCTGGCTTTTAAATTAAACAATATTCTAATTGATCTCTTTTGTTGTATGAACACTTTTCGAATATCTGTCGCGTTACCCCATATGGTTATAACGTAAGCAATTATCGAATGAACAAAGGCGTAATAGGCTGTTTTTAAGGTTTATCAGCCTATGTATGTTTGTACCTTTGTGGCACACTGGAGACAGAACATTTTGATGATTTTCACTTCAATCGATTCGTCTTCATCACGCGAGTGCTACTGTAGATATGATATATTTCTTTAAATTTCGTTAAGGCGCCAACCAGAAGCCATATTGTGGAACATTAAAAAAATTATGTCGACGGACTTATCATCGAATTAGACATTTACAGAATGAATTACGCTAGTACTAAAAAAGCTGTTACAGAATGGTTGTATTTGCAGGACTACCAAAAAACAGAAGAAATACTGAAAGTAATGAAATAGATTTGTTAAAGATTGTTTTAGTAATATACTATATTATATTATATTTTATTTTATATATTGTATTTATATCATATGTATATGTTTGTGTTTATTTATTTTTATCTATTTTATTTGTTTATTCATACTTGATTTATGCAATGAGATTTATAAATACTGTAGTTTTTGATTTTATATTGTGTTATTTTTTTTTGTTATTATTTTTTATACTTGTCTAAACTGTTTTCAAAATTATTGTTAATGCATGTTGATCACGAATGCCTTTGTAAGCAAGAGTGGGGCTCCCTGTATCACGGACCTTCAGGGACATAGTACAGGGATCCCCTATTTACTGATTGATGTATCTAGGTTTTTAAGTCAATAAACGTTTTTTTTATTATTATTATTATCGAATAGGTATTTAAAAATCATGTTGAGGTTTCTCTTACCATTTTTCATTTAGAGTATTTTATTATTATTATTATTTTCTGCTCGTTAGGATTATCCGAATTAAAATGATCAAGAAGTTGAGTATATTACGTTATAAAAACCTGGTACATTAATTTAATTGTTTATTGTATTATTATTATTATATTTGTATTATTCACATTTTCATGCATTGTCATCTATTTCCGAGATATGGTCCAAAATCTATAGCTCATCGGGAAATCAGTTTAAAATCAATTACAAAATTCCACCCGGATAGACATACTCGTACACAAAAGCAAGTTTTTTTTTTAAATAGCTTAAATCAATAAAAGTCATGTGTTTTACAAAACAAATTTCCGCAAGCTTTAAGCTTCTATTAATTGAAATTGGTTGTAAATCAAAGCTAAATAAAATAATTTCCTTGTAATTTACGAGTGTGTAGCGCTTAAGTTAAGCCCTTCGCTAATAAGTACATTGAGTAATTACTGTTTAAAACAAGCCCAAAGGGCGCGAGGCTGTCTCATGTCTGTAGCGGACATTTTGAAGCTAATCGTTTTATCTCCTCACTCCTTTGTTGATAATCTGTATTTCTTCTCACTGCCAAACTCAATATAGAAATAATATTTTAATTGCAGAGGCAGTCGCGCGACTTAAACTACGGCTTGACCATTTATCATCATCAGCCTGTGTCTCTCCACTGCTGGATATAGGCCTCCCCCAAGGCTCGCCACTTCACACGATCTCCTGCCACCCTCATCCAACCCCCACCAGCGACCTTTCTCAAGTCATCCGTCCATCTAGCGGGGGGTCGACCCACTCTGCGTCCTCCCGTACGTGGTCTCCACTCTAGAACTCGTCTACTCCATCGTTCATCGGTTCTACGACAGACATTGCCACTTCAGCTTACTAATTTTGAAGGCTATATCAGTAACTTTGGTTCTCCGACGGATTTCCTCGTTACGGACTTTATCCATCAGAGAAATACCGAGCATAGCTCTTTCTATAGCCTGCTGAGCGACCTTAAATTTGTGGACCAGACCCACTGTTAGTGTCCACGTTTCTGCTCCGAACGACAGCACTGGAAGAACGCACTGGTTGAAAACTCTCGTCTTCAAAGACTGGGGTGGGACCATTTATAACGTCATTCAATTGCTGCGGCGCGGGTTTCGCCTATTCGTCGTACCGTACAGTAGGTTAAAAAAATAATCTACCATATGTAATGCATTGCAAATTTCTTTTTTTTTTATTTTTTTTTTTTTTTATTCTAGCACGACATGTGACCTTGCGCCCACCTGATGGTAAGTGGCTTGCGAGGTCCATGAATGTTAGCAACTAAAATCAGAGACCCATGCCTGACATCAGTAGCTAACACTATGTCGGCTTGACTAAGCATGACGGCAATTCGAGCCTGATCCCGAAACACTTTACTGGGTTTATCGGCACGAACGGTGAATACATCCCCGTCACGGCAGACTGGGCAAATTACCACGATCAGTCCGCCTACCACATACAAATTTCATATACATGAGCTAATTTAATGTGTCATTAAAAACATAATTGGTACGCTGGAGACATCGACGAGCTTGCCACTTATCATGATTGGCCTATAGTAAAATAGTAAAGTTGGCTAAATGTGAATCCGCTTATTTATAAGCGTGGTTTTTGACTACCCCGAAAGGGAAACGGTCGTGATGACACTTTACTATTTTTTTTATACATTAAAAACATATCTTATTGTGGTGACGTCTATAAATGTGTTTGCTTACTGAATGTATTTTAGCTGCATTTTAGACAATAAAAGTTTTATTTCTCCGTGGTCTAGTGGTTAAGTCCGTGGATTTAGACTCAGAGGTACCGGGTTCGATTCCTGGTCGGGACACAAAAATATTTATTAATGTTAATAAATACATTTAATTAATATTTAATTGTGATATTTCTCGAGTTTGGTACGCTGGAGAGATCGACGAGCTTGCCACTTGTCATGATTGGCCTATAGTAAAGTTGGCTAAATGTGAATCCGTTTATTTATAAGCGTGGTTTCTGACCACCCCGAAAGGGAAACGGTCGTGATGATACTTTACTATTTTAAAAAAATAAGCAACAATTACGCGAAGATCATGGGTCCGTGGTCCAAAGAGGCTCTGGCGTTCTCTCGTGAGCTTGCGGAAAAACTCTGCTTGGTGACGGGTGACCCTTTGAGTAGAGAATATTTTGTTCAAAGAGTCAGCATTGCCGGGGGAATGCAGCGAGTGTCCTCTTTACACTACGCCCTCGATACACCGGTTATAATTTTAGTTTTTAGTTTCATTTCAGGCGCTGTGTTCTAGGGGCTGTAATGAATGAATGAACAGCCTTTGAAGCGATATATTTTCATATGATAAAAGAAAAAATATTAATTTGTCACTATTTATCGTAGATTAGGATCGTAAATTGTCGCAATACACCTCCGTCGTATAGTAACGTAAATTACTTTTTGAGCGGAAACGAATGTGCGAGTAAGATAAAACTACCACTTTCGATATACGAGTATAATTATAAGAAAAATGATCTGTGTATAATTATAGGATAAGTGTGTTGTGTATTAGTCTATGTCTGTCAATAAAATTTGGTCTAATTTCTTTAAGTTTTAAATATAATCAATGTATGTAATAATTTTGTTTTGTCAGTAATAAAAGATTAAGAACAAGTCAACTGCCTCCGTGGTCTAATGGTTAAGTCCGTGGATTTATACTCAGAGGTACCGGGTTCGATTCCTGGTCGGGACACAATAATATTTATTAATTTAAATCAATAAATTAAATTAATATTTAATTTATTTGTAACATCGACGAGCTTGCCACTTGTCATGATTGGCCTATAGTAAAGTTGGCTAAATGTGAATCCGCTTATTTATTAGCATGGTTTCCGACCACCCCGGAAGGGAAACGGTCGTGATGATACTTACTAACAATAAGTCACAGTGGTATTATTACTAAATCTAAAACCCAGCTATTCACGAAAGTATGTAATAATAATAATAATAAAATACTTTATTAAAATAAACATTTTTACACAACTTATTTTAAAATACAATTCATAGTAACTTAAGCAAAAAATATAAATAAAAATGTTTTACAAATAAAAATTAACATTTGTTTTAAACCTTATCTCCCGAAAAAGTAGTCTGTGTATCAGAAGATATGTACTTACAGCTGAACCTTATTATACTAGCATTATTTTGTATCTAACCTACCCATCACCAAGCATTATTATTTTTGCATATTGCATAATGTAAAAATAAATAAATAATATAATATATATATAATAAAATAAAAATATTAATAATACAATAATTATCGTTTTCATATAGTGTGTAACGCGTGAGTGTGTGTATCGGTGTAAGTTTCAATGTGTGTGTATATGTGCGTTAATGTGTATGTGTAATTGCGTTAGTGTGTATGTTTTATTATTTTATGATACAGTTTTTAGCAATTCGTCAGTGTTGTCATCCTATAGATCATAGAGATCTATGTCATAGAGCCCGGTACAGCATCGATAGAGTAAATTATTGACGACATTTTTAATTACTTTAAACACAAGACGTGAAAGCAAAGGCGTACAAATCGCAAATGTCTATATAACAAAGCTTTAGGCTAAAATTATAAGCAAATTATTAACTTCGTTGTAAATTCTTACAGCAGATATTAATAAGCTCTCCCTTATTATGTGGCTCATGTGAAATCCGCAAACGCGGTGAGATTAAACGGAAGTACCGAGCCAGCTCTCGACTTGTGTATTAACTTAATTTTACTCTAATTCCGAGAAGTGTCGAGTTTCCAAACTTTCTGTAATTACTCTTTTCATGAACATGACTAGTTTTGTAATTATAATTTACATTATGTCTTAAGTTTATGACTTAAACTCAAATTATTTCTACGAGACTTAAATAGCCTAGTTGTATATAGCAAGGGGTGCAATTGTAGTTATATACCAAGAAAGACAAGGAAAGATGAGATGAGAAAGAGAAGCGAAGAGCAGATGAGGAGGAGGGCGGTGGTGGCTCGGTTATAAGAACGCTTAGATACTACAACGAGAAATATTTTTATACGTGAAACTTATAGACTATGAGTTCCTATAGCACTGTTCCCGTGCCTTGGAGAACACGTTAAACCTCCCGAACCCGGTTTCACTAATACCAACATGTAATAACGTTAATAAATTATCATCAAACCCTTGCCAACACATTATAAAACTGAATATATTTTAAATATTATGATTTAGGCAAGCTTAAACAAAAATAAAATCACAATATTGATACCATTTATTTATTGTAATTTTAACATGTGGCGACGGCAATTTTATCTTATTTATTATTTATTATATTGTAATTTATTTTTATTGATTTTGCATGCATTAACAATAGATTAGAATAGTTTTAGCTTAAAGTTTTATCAAAATTATTATTATTATTTTTAATTGTAAATATTATATATAAAGATTAAAGTTTTTAATTTTATGTTTTATACTTCACGATACGTTAATTGTGAAATTCAGGTGAAATAAATAACTGTAGAATACTAGGGTAGCTAGTGCAGCTGGAGCCCAAGACACAAGACGAAAATTCCTGGTTTGGCCTCCAACGTGCAATACAATTGGAAATATGTAGCGTCAATTTTGTTCACATCAAGTAATTTATTATATAAATATTTCACTATTGTATTTATTATTGTAACTAATTTCTACTGTATAAATAAAGACTTATTATCTTATCTTATCTGGCCAGCGTGGTGAGTGTAGGGAAAATTATGCGGATATATGTTCAGGAAGGCCCATCTCCTCCACTGTTGGTCTAGGACGTTGTGTTCTAAGGATCATCTCAATTCAAAAAATATTTCTAAAGTAACTGTGATCTTCACTTGCCACGCTGGCCAGACGGCTTGGCAAGGCTTGACATTTTTATTTTCATAATATCCTAATTATTCTATAAGTTGGTATTGGTGAAACCGGGACCGAATACTTAACGTGCTCTCTGTTGCCACGGCAGTGGCATAAATCTATGTGATAAACGCGTTTAACGTTTTAACAACTATTTTTTATTATTATTATTATTATTATTATGAATTCATTACATCACAGTAAAGTACTCAATGGACAAAGCCGGGTCTGCTTTATCAAGTTTCTGCGGTGAGTTTTAACTGAATGTTTAAATGTTCCCTTTTGTGACTCACTTTACATGTTCTTCAGTTGTTTCTACTTTGTTCGTTCACCAAACTTGTTGGTAGTTCAGAACACTGGTCTAACGCTGCTTTTCCACGAGAAATGTATGAGTTACTAGTGGTGGGTCGTTGTCGATTTTTCTGAAACCGGAGAATGAAAACTAGTTGCGAAAACGGCTCTCTGGTTTTAAGACAGTGCGGCGGCGACTGTATGAAAACCTAGAAACGGTTTTAAATTATACCTTCGTTTTTTTAATAAAATGTGTGATAGAGATTAGAATACGAGAGTAAATGTATTCAAAATGGATAAATACTAATAGTTCGTAAAATTTATATGCAATTTAAGTACCTACTTTGTAATTTAGAAATGAAATTATAATAAATAATATTAAATAAATGAAGTTTTATTTCAGGTATTACACCCATATCAGTCAAATTTCACAATAAAACTATTATAAAATATAAATATATAATAAACACAAATGCACCATGCAAAGACACCAACACACTCCGCATTGCTGTAGCTTTACGATTCGAATGTAAGGTCTCTGGTCAACATATTTGTTTTTGTAGTGCCAATCCCGACGAACTAGGCCACCATGCCTTATGCTGCCAAAAAAGCGCCAGCAGGATCTCGAGACATCATGCAATCAATGACGCCCTGTCATTGCGCTTACATCTGCTAATATCCCCTGCATCCTCTAACCATCGGGGATAGTTAGGTCTGATGGTAGGCGTCCGGATGGGATGTCGTTGATTACATACACACAAGGCCGTGCCCTGGTTTGGAACGCCACATGTGTTGACACACTCTGTCAGTCATATGTGACATCCAGCCATAAGAAACCCGGGGCCGCTGCAGATTCAGCCGCGCGCCTTAAACGCTACAAATACGCGAGACCATCATTAATTAACTTTATCCCATTTGCAGTCGAAACAATGAGTCCGTGGTCCGAGCATTCTCTCGTGAGCTTGGGGAAAAACTCCGCTTGGCGACGAGTGACCCTTTAAGTAGAGAATATTTTGCTCAAGGGTACAGCCTCGCCGTTCAACGAGGGAAAGCAGCGAGTGTCCTCGGCACACTACGTCCATCGGACGGTTATAATTTTAGTGTTTATTTTTTCAGTTTTATTTGTAGTGTAGTTTATTTTTATTTTTTCGTTTAATTAATGTTAGGTTTTCTTTTTTAATCATTTAATATTGTAATTCATTTATACCGTTCGTATATTACTTTGAATATATAGAACAAAAATAAAATTAAATAACATATCACGACGACTCTACTCGACTTTACCGAGTCAAGCTCTCGGAGGGAATCGATCAGAACTCTATTTTACTTTCAAAAAATATTACATACTTTATTATGGAACAGCACTGTATTTTGACGAAACGAGAAAGAGATGCAACAAGTACGACTGAATTAGTAGTTCGCGCAACAAAGATTGGTTTAGTCAAAACCTAATAGGATAGAGCTATCGTCGCAGAACATAAAACGGTTCTTAAAGACGGTTTGTCTTTGCAACGCCCACTACTACGAGTTACGTCAATGAGCCGTGCGCGAGTTATTAGAGAGATATTTCCCAATAATGCTTGTCGTACTTATTTACACGACTCCGCTTCAATACTGGTTCCGCACAACACCGTATGGAGGTGGCCACCGTCCACGCACCGACAGCAGTTACCTACCGCGGATGACACAGTTGTGGTGTATTGGATGCATTTGTGTTTTTCATTATCTCGTTAGAATGCCGCAAGCAAGCAGTCTCCGTGCTCACAGCGCGTGGGCCAAAGCAGTTTAATAGTTGCAAATATAAAGCTGCAGTTTATTTAAATGCGAAAGACAAAATTATTTTTAACGTAAAAATCGCGCAGAAAAATATTGAGCAGAATAGCGAACGGAATGGGCGCGGGTTTTGCTTTATAGGTCAAACTAAACTGGAGTACCTATAAACTGTGCACCTCAGAGAAAGTCGTAAATGGGTACATCCAGCACGTCATACGGCCAACTTTATTGACACAACAACTTTAAGCTTGCAAACCTAGACCATTTCCTTTCGCCAAACTTAAAAATTATTGTGTATAGACGAGTATCTAAGTTTGCTGTAATATTTATTTTATTTATTAAAATTAGGTTAATTTAAAAGTGAAAAACCCGACTGCGTAATGAAAATCTACCTATACAAAATGGTCATTAAATATTTTTGGATTAATCCACACCACCTATACGATTATATGAACTTACTACATAATTAATATAGGTAGGTAGTTGGAGGTAAAACTACAATAAAAATTTAAACAATAATGCTTTGCTAACCAACTTTAAATCGTTATACTCGTAGATCCTAAATGGTCACTCGAAATGATAAAT
This sequence comes from Tinea semifulvella, assembly GCA_910589645.1. Classification (NCBI taxonomy): domain Eukaryota; kingdom Metazoa; phylum Arthropoda; class Insecta; order Lepidoptera; family Tineidae; genus Tinea; species Tinea semifulvella. The sequence goes on from OU342586.1 coordinate 12,781,653, forward strand.
GATAAGTGAAACCTTAACATGATTTTGAAATATGTATTCGATATATCACATTTAATATAGGCTTCAAGGCTTTGGAATGACCTACCGACGGAGGTTAAAGATGCTCCAAACAGAGCTATATTTAAAATATTAGTTTACAGACACTATTTGGGTTCATAATTTTCATAAAATTTTCATTGATTGTTGCTTATTATTATCCTACATCATCGGTTATCATATAGTACGTAGACCTAATTTATGTGTATGTAGTATATAAATACACACATCAAAAAAGTCTAGGGATCAAGCATGTTTATGCGGATTTCTTGTGATTGAGATGTGGCTTTGTAATAAATTTATGATTTTATAAATTTATATGGATCCTTTTTGGTGCATTTCATAATTTAAAACAGGAACTGTCAATCAAATTCGAGTAAAAGATGAAAATCAGCTGTCAATATTTTCCCTATAAAAACATAAGACGCATTGAAGACATTATTAGTGCTACTGTTTCCCTACTACTGATTAAAACCAACGTTATTATGGAGCGGCGACGTCATTTAAGCAGGGAAGAAATGATCAGAGCCGTGGGAATGATAGAAGCTGGTTCCCGGCAACGTACTGTGGCTTTAGCTCTGAATACAAGTCAGAGTGTTATCAGTCGACTTTGGACACGTTACCGAACCACTGGTACCGTGGCTGAGCGCCATGGAGGACGGTATCGCTGCACCACACGGAGACAAGACCGATACATTCAAATCACAGCTCGAAGAACTCCAACAATAACCGCCATGATGTTAGCCGTGAGCCTTCATCGCTCTTCAGGGAACTTAATTAGCGACCAAACAGTCAGAAACCGCTTGCATGAAGTGAACCTTCATTCCCGAAGACCGCTACGGGTACCACCTATAGCAATGCACAATCGTAGGACTCGATATCAATGGGCTCTTGAACACAGAAATTGGACAGAAGAACAATGGCGTTTCGTGTGCTTTTCTGATGAGTCTCGTTTTGGTATGAGGCCGGATACAAGACGTATACGACACTGGAGAACCCCTGGACGCCAACAGCGATTAAAATCCTGCCAGGAAGTCCATCCTTATAGTGGTGGAACCATCATGGTATGGGCGGGTATTTCGATCGGCGGAAGAACTGAGTTGATTTGGATCAGAGGCAACCTCAACGCTCAAATTTATGCTGAGACGGTTGTATCAGACGTCATCGTTCCTCTACAAGTGCATATCGGTCCCTTATTTCAGTTAATGCATGATAATGCACGACCGCACACCGCAAGAGTTGTAAGACAGACTCTCGCCGCAGCTAACATCAATGTCCTGCCCTGGCCTGCTCAGTCGCCAGACTTGAACCCGATTGAGCATGCATGGGATATTCTTCAGAGAAGAGCTCTGCCGAATATGGAGGGTATCCAGTCACAAGAAGACCTTTTTTTGTTGTTGCAACGAACATGGGCGGCCATTCCACAGCGTGATTTGGATGAACTCATTTTGAGTATGCCAAACCGATGTTCTTGTGTTGTTAGTGTTCGCGGTAGAAACACGGATTATTAATTGTTTAAGTTACCCAATAAAATTTAAACTGTTATTTCAGTCTTTTTTTCGAACTTTAATGTTAGTGGTTCAAATGTCAAAAATCCCTTTATTAGGAAAATGGCAATTTTTTTTACTAATGCAAAGGTGACTTGGTTTATCGTTACTGTAGACAAACGAAAACATTTTATTTGATCAATCCTTAAAGAAAATTTTAATGAATATCAATCAGGAGAAAAGTTATTGCAAAAATATATGTTGATCCCTAGACACTTTTGATGTGTGTAGTATAACTTATTTATGTAGTTTATATATGTATGAATTCGTATGTAATTTTATTAATAAATATTTATTATATTCAATAAATAATATTCTATAGACGTATATTTTTAATATATTTAATTTTAATTGATATATTGCACCTATATATTGTTCCGAAGGTCTGACAGGCAGAGAATGTCAAGCGACATTATGTCACGCCTTTGTATATATATGTGCAATAAAGTTTTAAATAAAATAAATAAATAAATATAGTACGTCGACTGTCGATTTTTATTTTCTACAATTTGGCGTCTGGAAGTCGCCTTAATGAAATTTGAATAATGTCATATCTTCAGTGATTCTCGCGTGATGGTACTAAGTCGATTGACGTGAGAATCATCAAAATCGCCAACGCGTTTGGTCTCCAGTGTGCCACAAAAGAACAAATATGCATACATAGGCTGATGAACATTCCTTCTTTGCGTCGCACAGTCGGGTAGAAAGTATCATCACGACTGTAATGTTAAGGCTTAACTTTACCGCTTTTAATTTTTTACATCCATTTAAGAATTAAATTTCAAGATTTTTTAAAACTAAACTTAAGCTTAATCGCTAGACCACGGGGCGCAGTACCTATGAGAATACAATCCCACAATACACTGGAGCATCATAAGTAAAAACATTCGAATTGTGGACGATGCCACTATATCTGGAACTGTCGAATCCCTGCAGCTTCGCCGAGTGGCTTCTCTGAGCGTTTCCTACCGGCTATACTATGGTGAGTGCTCCGAAGAACTCTATAACCTAATCCCTCCCTCTCCATTCCGCAACCGAACCACACGCACAGGTCAGAATATGCACCCACAGACCGTAGTCACCATCCCTTCGCGTACGTATAAATTTGGGGACTCATACATCTGTCGTACGATAAAGATGTGGAATGCTCTTCCAGGCTCTGTGTTTCCACTTTCCTATAACTTGGAGTCCTTCAAGCGAAGTGTGAAAAAGCATCTAGTGAAGCCGGCATAGTGTTGGGGACTGATGGCAGTTATGAGTGTCTGACTTCAGTTGCTAACATTCATGGACCTTGCGCGCCACTTACCATCAGGTGGGCCCAAGGTCACATGTCGTGCTAGTATTAAAAAAAAAAAAAAAAAAAAAAAAAAACCCACCGCTAATTAAAATGTTGAGTTCCTACTTATGCCTACCTCTATCAAGGTTATTTTAATTATTACACTATACGAGTATTTACCATTCATACGTTCAAATAATATTCAAGTGGCATAAGTCTACATTTCGTAGTAACGGAGGTTACGGCGAAAACCACTAACCGTTCGTATTAATTTTAGGAATTCAAGCCTCTGGAACCATTTGAACCCTTCCCTAGGCTGTAATTATCATAATAATATCACATATTAGGTAGTTATATTACTAGCTGTTTGACCCGGCTTCGCCAGTGTTATACAGTTTGTAAACATCAAATTATATCTAACTGCGTCCGGAAGAATTCTAATTTCAAATTTGAATATTGAACGAAGAAGGGGAGAGGGGGTCGCGTTAGCACATCGGTAGTGCGGATCATTTAAGTCACAATGTCGCAGGCAGATGAACGACGTACGTTCGCGATCAAGGCTTAATTCAAAGCCTATTACCATTACTATTGCTCGTCGAAGGTTTTGTTTCCGATACGATAACTTCATGTTAACAATCCAGCTACTATTTCAGTACTAAAGGACAATATCGTGCGAGAACTAATCGACATTCCACCGTCGTCGTCGAATGAAGTCGACAGATTTCCCGAGTGTACGACGACTCGAGGAACAATATTCAGAACGCATTATTAAAACAATAAACCCATTTGGGTTTTCGACTTTACTGTTCTTTGAAAAAATAATTATATATAGGTACTATAGCTTTTTTATATTGAATTTTAAAATTTAAAACCTCCCACTGTACATTCTTTATAAAAAAATAATAACATCGATTAAGAAGTATAGAGGCGAATGGAAGAGACAGACAGATAAATTCCTGAGATAGATATGTGGATGTAGTGTTTGTATCTATTTAATAAGATATAATACATTGTCAAAGGTCGGTTTAAACCCACCCGGCATGTACCAATAAGAAATACACTTTTCTTACGTACATTTGTCATAGATTTACAACACGACTGTTCCCGTGCCTCGGAGAGCACGTTAAGCCGTCGGCCCCGGTTTCACTAATTCCAACTTGAGGAATCGTTAATAAATTGTCATAAAAAATTGACATGATATCCTCGCCAACCCGTCTGGCCAGAGCGTGGCGAGTGGTAGGCCAAATACTCCAGATATATGTTCTGGAAGGCCTATCTCCAGCAGTAGAGGTCTAGGACGCTGTGTTCTAGGGGCTGTAATGAATGAATGAAAAATACATTGTCTCATGTACACAAGTGTTGTGGGAACATCATACTGTGGAGTCGGTATGCATTTAAACGCTGGCGACACAGAGTTTATTGTGTAGACAGTACGAGTATGCTCTGCAGTGGGGTCACATGTCGTGATGATATGGAATATTTGGATGTATAACCAATATTCCTGTAAATTGTCATAGCGAGCGAAAGAGCAATAATCATCCATTTATTTAGCCTTACAAACTTTCGCATTTATAATATTAGTAGAATAGGATTATTAGATATGACGTAACTAAAATTTATGAAGTCTATCTGCATTTAAATATGAAGTGAGAGAGAGTTTTGAGTATATAGTCATAAACTGACAGGACGATATTGTCATGCAGGTGTAAGATTGGTGATTGTTAATAATTGTTTGTGCCTAACTTAAGTTATTATCAACTATAATTACGATGGGACCATGGGTAACTAAGCGCCTGGCCAAGGAGTTGTCCAAGGAGCTGACGAGAAAATCTCAAGGTGTGACAAACTTGCTAACTCATTTATCTGTCAGTTGGATCAGTGCACCACGCTATATTGAACTTTACTCCACTTCTTTAAGAGCTACCGCTTTTAATCACGTTTTACGCTGTGTGTGCTTTATAATAATAATAATAAATATTTTATTGTACAAAACCAAAACTAGTGAAGGTACATAGGCGGTAAATGCATTTTCTACCAACTAACCTTTGTGACTGAGAGCTGTAATAAGCGGGTGCAGAAGGTTACGAAGAAAATAGATAGTTGAAATTATTTATTATTATATAAAACACAAATTAATTACATACATATAGTACTTATTATATGCAATACAATATACATAGATAACAATCCTAAATAAACAAATAAATATATACCTAAATATAAAATACTATTATAATTAAGTTATGGCGACTTATTCTGTTTGTGAAATAAGTATTTGTATAATTTATCTTTAAATATTTTAGGAGATGGTGCCTGTCTGATAATTAAAGAAAGTGTTCCACTGGCGAGCTGCAGATACTGTGAACTTTACCCCATCGCTTGTGTCCAAGAACATTTATTAACAACATTAAATACATTACTATGTTGTTACTCTTTCGTAAATTAGCTGTTCAGTTATAGGTTTTGTTTTTCTAGCGCAAAACCAACCCGCTAAGATGAAATAAGTTAATACCTAACTATTCTAATCAATAGTTGTTACATAGTAGGTATGCATAATTACTGTAATTGGGATCTATCTGTGTAACTATAAAACACTACGCCATCAGGTGGGCGGAAGGTCACATTTCGTGCTAGTATAAATATATATATATAGGAGGGTCTAATTGCACTATGTCGGCTTTTCACAAAATGCAAACCTTATCATGGACAAAGCTTTGAAGTCCGTTTTGGTAACACCCTTTCACAACGTTTGTTATTAACTATAGTTAAATTTAAAAGTCGACGATGTCAAAGGCCGAGCGAACTCATAAATATCAAGAGATTGAAAAAAAATGCTTTTTTTATCAGAAACAGTTAAATACAGCCCGTATAGGCTGACATCAAAGACATTATGTAGAGGTATATAACAGGATGGGAGCCAAACGCTTTCAGAATTAAAACTAGGACAATTTTCTCAAAATTAATGAGTCTATGACAGTGCACTGCCGGTTATGGTCCCGTTCGACGTGCACTTTCAAATTGATTTTACTGTTTATGCCAACCTGTATTCTACGGAAGTTTAAAACACGTTATTTTTCGACGACGTTAATCACGATATCCCTTTCGAAGTAGTCAGACCCGTGGAGTTCAGAACTAAAAGCTTTATATAAAGAAATTATTCCAATGCTCATTTACATATCTGGCGACATTTTTTTGTTTAATTCAGAGGGCAAATGTGTTGGGCTGTCAGTGCATATGGGCACCATGCCACGGTACAGCGATTTGGTGGAGCAATTTTTTTGTAAGTATTTAATTTTTATTTGTTATTTTTATTTGTGGGGGCCAACAAATGTCAATAACGGAACGCACCTGTCAACGTAATGTTAATCGCGATTTTATTTTATTGATTAAATTAGTTTAAAGTACTATATTAGTGCCCTGTTATTGTTTTGAGATGACTTACATGTGAACTAACCTGTGTTCGTGTTATCTCAAACGTCTGTGCAGTATTTTGTAGTTTATATTGGTAAACAAAACTCGAGTTGAGATACCCATAAATTTGTTCTACCGTACAACCACGTGAACTTGTGTGGAAACTGTTTAAAGTGCAAAGAAAAAATATATGTGAAGACTGTTTTGTGATACTAACTTTTGGGGCTAACTTTTAAAATTCCCGGGTGTCCCTTTTTATCCTTTTTGTAGTTTCTTTTGGAAGGTTATTAGCGCCATCTAGCGATTTGTTATTGTACTACTACATTAGTTAATCGAACGAACACCGAAATGGCAAAATGTGCAGCATGTGGTCGCTTTCTAGCATCAACAGATGGCGCTAGGTGTAGTAGATGCAATAAATGTCATCATCGTGCATGTGTGGCCTTAGGGGAGACATCCGCTATTTCGTCCTTGTGGTTATGTCCAGGTTGCAAATGCCAGCAGCCCAAAGGGGATAACACCATGACTCCCGCAAAGGCCTTGGGTACTGACACTATACATTCCCCAGTCGCATCGTTTTCTGACACAACGTCTTCCGACTTGATCGGCGAAATCCGCATGTTTAGAGATGAACTGCGTGAGGCGAGGACTGAGATCAAAGAATGCCGAAATGAGATCTCCAAGTTCGGTGATACAATCCAGCACTGCTGCCACAAGATTGATGATTTGGAGAAACGTGTAAATGTGCTCGAAGCTTCCGAGCACAATGTGAGCAATCTTGAAACTGTCATCAATGAATTAAAAACCCAACTTAACGACCGGGATCAGGACATGCTGCTTAACGATGTGGAACTGACCGGTATTCCCGAGGGGCCTGGTGAGAACCTGCTGCAGGTCGTAACCCTTGCAGCCAACAGTCTCGGAGTTTCGCTCGACGAGCGAGACGTTGTGAGCATTGAGCGTCTGGGAGCCGTGCGTCGCAACCGGCCGGACGGAGAGGCCGCGCAGCCGGACGGGCCGCGCCGGATCGCCGTCCGGCTAACCCGACGTACCGTTCGTGATAGTCTCATCAAAGGTGCTCGAGTCCGCCGCGGTGCTACTACCGAAGGCCTAGGACTACCGGGCCAACCAAGGCGCTTCTATGTTAATGAACGTCTAAGCCATGTCAATAGGCGTCTTTTTGCCAAGGCGAGGGAGGCCGGCCGTCGATTCGAATGGAAGTACGTCTGGACCAGGGATGGAAGGATTTATGCTCGTAAAGAACAAGGACGAGCAGCCGAGCGGATCCGAACTGATTCCGACATTACCAGGATTTTTCGTATATAATTCTCGGATGTTAGGATTACATATTCCTTTTATTTGCAATTTTCTTTTAATATTTATATTTTTTTGCTCACTGTTTATAACCGTTTTCTTTGGCTTTTTATACTTTTGTTACATTTTTGAACTGTGTGTTGGTGTGGTTACAAATAGGGAATATAAGGTTTATTCTAATCTTATTTTAAGACATTTTCTGATTACGAGGTTTAGGTATTTAAGTTTAGTTAGCGTCCTTGTAAGTATTTGTAGTGTTGCTTATTCCCTTGATTTAAGGTGGTCATTGCAGTTGCACATTACACATTATTGTTTTTTTTATTATTAATACTGTAAAAATAACTTTGAAGAAGTTTTATTGTCGAGTCATCATGAACGCATTTCAGACGGATCAAATTCATGCTATGTAAGATTTAGTAAAAACATATCTTATATATTGTTATTTTATTTGTGTTACGGCACAGTTTTTCATATTTGTTATGCATGCAGAGAGGCAAAGTTGAAGTGTTCTTGTGCCTACCGAATAACGTTTCACTTATTTATTTGTATTTATGTACTTAATTTGTTGTTAATAATAAGTTTGTCTATTTTCGTTTTTAATGTATGGTAGTAGATATTTAAAGGTTGGTTTATTGAACGCGGGTTCACTGGGTACTCGTCATGATGAGTTTATAGTGGCCGTGTTGCGTCACGGGGATGACATAGTAGCTATAAACGAGACTTGGTTGAGAACAGGTGAGGAAGGTCGCGCGCCTGTCGTACCGGGCTATCGATTGCGACACATACCCAGGCCGGCCGACGTGCGCTCACGCGGCGGAGGGGTGGGCTTCTACGTGAAGTGCGGCCTGACCGTGCGAACACGACCGCACGCCGCCAGCGCCGTGGAGCAAATGTGGGTCAGTACCACCGTTAATGGAACCAAGCTAATAGTGGGCACGGCATACCGCCCGCCCTGGATGGACATTAAAACATTTTTCGACTCTTTGACCGATTCCGTTACTACGTTTTCATGCTTTGATAATGTTATCTTGCTTGGTGATTTTAACATAGATTTGCAGAACTCTCACAATAGTAAAACCCGCGAATTAAACAATTTCCTAAAATGCAGTGGTTTATTACAACTCGTCACGGTACCTACGCATTTTACGGATACAAGCGAAACACTGATTGATGTAGTTTGCACTGACGCTAAATCCCGTCAAGTTGTGGTAGATTATGTTCCGGATCTGGGAAGTCACGCATATATAAGTGTGGAATTTACCTTTAAGAAAGTTAAGCCTATACCTCAGATAATTGCATATAGGCCTTTTACGGATATTCTAGGCGATATTTTCCAGAAAGACTTGTCACGAATTGATTGGAGTTATATCACGACAATAACAAATGTTAATAATATGGTTTTAATTTTTAATGAGTACGTTACGCGTTTGTTTGATTTGCACGCCCCAGTCAAAGTGGCACAAATTAAAGATCGCCCAACCCCTTGGATCACAGAAAACGTTAAACTAATGATAAAATTACGAGACAAGGCTCACGATAAGTACCGTAAATCTAAATCAGCATCTAACTTACATAACTATAAGAACTATAAAAAGATGGTAGAAGCGGCAATAACTTATGAAAAACAGGCATATTTCAATCAACATATTAATCGATACAGTCACGACTCCAAAGTGCTTTGGCGTAATTTGAAGCGTTCTTTACTTCCCTTTAAGAAAGATCATGCTGACTTACCTGCACATCTTAGTGACCCTTTCGTTATAAATGACAATTTTCTAAAAGTGCCTGGCAGCGATGAGGTAACAATTTCTCAACTTTCTTACTATGAATTCCACAGGCGCCCTACTACCTTTAAATTACAGCAGGTGAGTGAGTCGAAGGTTAATAAAATTATTTTTGGTATTAAGACAAACGCTCAGGGAATCGATGAGTTGTCGCGCGACATGCTTATTTTGACTATGCCAGAAACACTTAATGTCATCACAGCGATTGTTAACACATCTATTGCCACCTCAACATTTCCAGACTCCTGGAAGACGGCCGTTGTAAGGCCCCTACCTAAAAAACCAAACCCTCTGGACTATAAAGACCTACGTCCAATAAGCCTGTTGCCGTGTCTCTCAAAAATAGTCGAGACTGTAGTTCGTGAACAGGTTACGGATTTCATAGACCAAAACAATATACTACCGGACAAACAATCAGGGTTTCGGAAAAATCGTAGCACTGCCACGGCGTTGCTGGACGTCACAGACAACATTCTTTCTGCTAGAGACGTGGGTCAGGGTACTATATTAGCACTGCTGGATTTTTCGCGCGCTTTTGACTGTATCAGTGTCACTCTGCTGCTGTCAAAACTTTCACATTACGGCTTCGATATTTCTGCCGTCAAGTGGTTTGAAAGCTACTTGAGTGGTAGATCACAGTTGGTGGAGTTAAGAGGGCGTGATGGCTCCACTATAGCTTCTTCGTCTTTGCCAGTATCGCGAGGAGTCCCCCAGGGTTCAATGCTCGGCCCATTACTTTTTATACTCTTTAGCGCGGATATAACAACTTGTATTAAACACTGCAACTTTCATTTGTATGCGGACGACCTTCAAATCTACTCATCTTTTTATCCTAATGAAACCATGTCAGCCGTAGATAAAATAAATTAAGACTTGAGTCGCGTGTTCAATTGGTCACAGTCAAATTCACTTGTCCTTAACCCTATAAAATCTAAGTTTATAATCCTGGGCTCAAAAAAGCAAGTTCTTAAGATCAAAAACTATGCTCCTAGTCTTTTAATAGCAGATTGTCCTCTAAAACTGGTTACAGAAGCTAGAAATCTGGGCATTGTGATGGATAGCGAACTTCGCTATGAGAACTATTTAAGCGAAGTCGCTAGGAATTGTTTTTATAGACTTAAAGTTCTATACAAGATACGCAACTACATCAGTGTCAGCATAAGAGAAAATTTGTGTGAATCCCTAGTCTTATCCAGATTCAATTATGCTGACACTGTGTACGGTCCTTGTCTACTGGCAAGAACAGAACGTTTAATCCAGCGTGTCCAAAATGCCTGTGCTCGGTACTGTTACCCTATACCGCCCAGAACTCATGTTACTCCTTTTCTCAATAAAAATAAGCGGTTAAAAATGAGCGCACGCAGAACGGTACATCTAGCGTGTCTGCTTTTTGGCATAATTAAACTTAATTCCCCAACGTACCTCTTCAATAAGCTGAAATGGCCACAAAACCCCAGGCGATATGGTGCGCGTTTTAGTCTTAAGCTACTATGTCTTCCCCGGTGTAAGACTTCCGCGTTCCGTGGGAGTTTTAGGTATGCTGCTGCAAAGATTTGGAACAACTTGCCTCCACCTCTGCACGACGTACAGTCGGTGGTGGCTTTTAAAAATAAATATAAAATGTATTTGTTGGCATCTCAACTGCTACTGTAGCAGCATATCTACTTAAAATTTTATGGTTAATTATTTTTTATGTGATTTGTTCTATTCGTTTGTATGTAAGTGTGTATATGTATATATTTATGTGTATATATATATGATATATATTATGGTATGCTACGTTATTGTGTAATTCATAAATATGCATTTATTATGTTTGTTTATTATTTATTTGTGTAATATATATAATAAATTATATATTATTTACTATTATAGTTCTGCACTAGAGCCTCGACACATTTATGCTTGTATATTAAGGGATTAGCTGAAAATCAGCGCTGTGACTCTCAAAGCGTCGCAGCTCAATGCTGAGCTGATTCCCTATTTGTCACCACACACTTTTAATTTTAAGTTTACTTTTTTTTCTTTTTTATGTTTGTTAATGTGACAAATAAAATATTTTTCTTTCTTTCTTTCTTTCTTTATTATTGTTAATTGTTTTTTATCTGGCTAAATAAATATTTGATTTCATTTCATTTCAGGTATTTTTTTTTACTTTTGACTTAGTTATTTTATTATAATAACTTAGTTTTTTAATGTAGTATAGTTTATTTAATAATGTACCAATGAGAAATACACTTTTGCTACGTACATATGTCACAGATTTGCAACACTACCGTTCCCGTGCCGGGAATTAACGTGAGACATTAAGCCGTCGGTCCCGGTTCCACTAATACCAACTTGTGGAATCGTTAATAAATTCTCATAAAAAATTGACATCACATCGAGTGTAGGCCAAAGTAAATAAAATCATTGGTCCGTATATATCAATTAGGATATATGTCTAAGATTGAAATAAAACAAAGTTTGAAGTGCAGTCAATCGTGAGCTGCATAGATCGGCCCGCATTATAATGTCACCACCACAATAGGCCAGTTTTACTTCTAAATTATGGCCATTTTACCGAGCTAAATGTTCGAGTAGGTATATTATTATGTAGTTAAAGATCGGTATTTAACATTTTTCAGTTGCCAAAACCGCTGGTTCTAATCTGCATCGGAATTCTCATTACTCATCCGTAAACATTTTTTTTTAAATGGTAGTCAGAAGTTTATCTTGCCTACAAGTATATTGCAAAAATCTTTGGAACCCCAAAAAGGTTACTTAAAACCTTCTCTTTTTATCCCTGCACTGAAAAGGGATGAAGGAATTTATAAATTAAACAGAAGCATCTAACAAGTTTCTTAGACGTTAAAAATAATCCATTAAAAACTCTACAAGCAAATTTTACTCTACGATATTAGGATTATGTTTTTAGTTAATATTATTAAATAAAATATTATTATTGCTATTACGTCAGCAGTAGGTCAAGTAAGGAAGGTGTGTGTCCGGCTACATCTGGAATCCTGGTGTTCTGGGTTACCAGTTGAGTTACCGTATCCCAGAGCAAAGTCATGAGCAGTTATTCCCGCATGGTCGGTTTTAGGGGAACCCAGCCATTATGAATAGTGAGCATTAAAATCCTCCAAAAATACCATTTCGGCGGTAGGAAACCGCATCATCTGTCGCTCGACTCAGGTAGTCGAAGAACTGAGTTGTCTCGAAGTCTCCCCTATGGGATCGGTAAAGGCACACGTAGATCCGAGACTGATGCCCCAGATCCACTTGCACCCAAAGGACGGAAAAGGAGGAGTCTTCCATGAAACGAAGACGGCGACAACAGACATCATCGCGGACATATAGGCATAGGCGAGTATCCGGGGTAGTGTAGGTATGATGTGTCCGCGGCCTTTAGTATCGGTGACTCCGTCAAAAAAAAAAAAAAAACTTAAAAAAATAAAATAAAATTAAGAAGCAATTTTTAAACTGAGTCATGTGAAAACGCGCCCACCTAAGCGGTACGTATCAAGATGCTTTTTTACACTTCGCTTGAAGAACTCCAGGTTATAGGAATGGGGAAACACACTAGTAGGTAGAGCATTCCACATCTTCAGCGTCTTACATGTAAGAGTCGTCAAATTTATATGTGAATATGTTGGCCAGTGCGTGTGGTTCGGTTGCGGAATAGAGAAGAGGTGATAAGTTTGTAGAGCTCTTCAGAATACTCAACGTAGTATAGCTTGTAGACGCTCAAGTAACATTCAACATCATTCAAATCAACGTGCAACTTCATAGCTTCCCAATTGTGAGTTATACGGAAAGAGATACTAAATTTTTAAATTACTTTAATAATAATAATAAATTATTTATTGTACAAAACCAAAACTAGTTTTAAACATCGACGAGCTTGCCACTTGTCATGATTGACCTATAGAAAAGTTTGGCTAAAAGTGAATCCGCTTTATAAGCGTGGTTTCTGACCACCCCGAAAGGGAAACGGTCGTGATGATACTTTACAAAACTAGTGAAGGTACATAGGCGAGCTTAATGCCGTAAATGCATTTTCTACCAACTAACCTTTGTGACTGAGAGCTGTAATTAGCGGGTGCAGAAGGTTACGAAGAAAATTGATAGTTGAAATTATTTATTACTATATAAAACACAAATTAATTACATACATATAGTACTTGTTATATGCAATATAATATAACATGGATATTAGATAACCATCCTAAATAAACAAATACATATATACCTAAATATAAAATACATATATACTCGTATATATACATAATAAGTAAGTTATGGCGACTTATTATGTCTTTAATGCCTAGCTTTTAAACCCATGATAATTAATATTATTTTGTTTCAAATAATAATTAAGAATAACCAACACTATAGCGTGATGGATTATGATCACTGCTGTTATTCAGCAAAGATCCTTATTCAACAATGGGATATTTTAGGTTGACGACGATGGTGCTGAATTGTTTGAAAAGTTTGAAACCCAGACAGACTTGCGAGTACAAAGGGACAAAACGCTAAAATCGGGTACATGACATAAATTTTAAATTTCATGAAAAAAAAGCTTATCCCGTTCTAAATGGGTTTGCGATAAATTAAACACAAACGTGTACCTTTATAGCATTTTAAATTCTCTTGTGCTTTGATGGAATGGAAGTGCGAAATGTGAGAGAAAACATCGTTTTTAATTAAAATGCATGGATTGAACAATCTGTTAGAAAAGTTCGGATAGAAACAAAAGACTGTACCGCGCCTTGAGTTTCAAATAAAGTTAAACTTAAGTAAAACTCGATTTAAATACTAAATAATTTATACTTGATTTTACTTAATTACTTTTGTTTTTAAGTTACATTACATATCTCGTCAGGAACTAACTTATGAAAACCTGTTTAAAATCATAAAATAATATTATTAGAAATAGGTTGTTGCTAACACGTGCATACTTACTTATATACATTCACTAAAACCAACGACACCAACACACATACACACACACACACACACACCAACACGCGCACCCAAACCCACACACACCAACATGCATATACACCAACCATACACACAAACAATTATTTAAGTCTTGCCATCAGCAAATAAATATAAATAAATATTATCTAGTGTTGACGACTGGCTGGTGTTCACATACGTTTATGTATATAGTTTTGATAGTTTTGAAGGAATGTTTGAGTTGTCACGGAGACGTAGTAATGTGTTACATAATAATAAATGAAATTAATAGTTTCTGGAATTTTAATAAATCATAAGATCCACCCTTAACATCTAGAATAAAATAAAATGATGTAAGTACTAATTCCTACAATGACATCTGAAACTCCGTCCACAGACTATTTCATATGTCACAGCTAAACTGCTTTTGTTACTATGTACGATTTATTTTATGCCCTAACCTATGTAACAACTAAATTGTAATGTATATTTATTTTGCAAAAAAGATTTTTATTTATTTATATAGGTATGTTTTGAAAAGTTTCCGACTGACTGATCATGGGCTAACCCAGGATCTAAATGTATTTAGACTCTTGTATATATGATAGGGACAGAATAGAGATTTAACTAGTCCTACGGCTAGTTGTAAAAATGCTGATTATTTTTAAACATGTTTGAAGTATGCCTATGAGGCACGTCATTGGCTGAAATAACCAAAGTGACAAGCTAACTCCCAATCACATGACGTTGGTATATCAAAATATTGGTAATCGCCATCATCACAGCGTTCTAGACCTCCACAATCGTGAACAAATTTTGGAAAGTACCACGCGATTTGTCTTGTTGGAAGGCTCAATCCACCACAAAGCCACCTTAAATCGCTAAGTTAATGATCGTTATGAAATGTCGAGACTGCTGCCACAAGCCACAGCCTTACTTTTTTTTTTCATTTCACCCTCAAGAACACAGTGTTCTAGACTTCCACTGTTCGAGATTGGCCTTCCAGAACATATATAATATTTTTTATGTATTTTCGTAAAAAAAATCTGTCTATAGCCATTATAAAAGTGCGTACTATTTTATGATACCAAATATAACTTCTCTGAAGCTAAAACATTCATAAGTAGGTTTATTTTAGTTAAGTTAAGTAGTCAGATATAAGCTATATAAGTTGCCAACTCCTGTTAGGATAAGGTGCTTAAGTTTTAAGATAAAGATAACTTCAAATATGTAGTTGCGTACGAACTATCGTACTTTAGGTATATATTGCTCCTAAGTGTGTAACAAGACCACTTTTTATACATATAAGTAGTAAGTAATAGTTAAACTTTTTAAACTTTCGCGCATATTCATAATAGTTTTTTTAAATAATTTTAACGGGTCTTTACGCGATTTACCTTAGAGACATATTTCTCCCGACGTTTCAGCCAAGTTGCATTGGCCGTGGTCACGGGTCGACTGAAGCTATGCGGTGTAGTCTCGTACATACTGGGCGGCAGATGTAAACCTACCCACTTATCACTTTTAAAAGTTTTTAGAAATCACGACACACGACACTTACAATATCCTTGGCGACACCGGGCGATTTTTCCTGGCGTCGAAACCTATTGATTACTGGATTCCACGATGAAGATAGCTTATAACCCCCCTCTCGATTGAAATTTTTGTGTTTCTTTATTTCGATCGCTTCACGTACTATTCTAGGGTAATAGTGCCGATCGGTGGAAAGTATCTTTGGGTCATGCAGCTCAATCCAATGGTTTGTGCCACTATCCATTAGGTGTTCTGCTATTGCTGACTTGTTTAATTGGCAGTTTTTTACAGCTGCTATATGTTCCTTGACCCTCTCAGCTATTGTGCGCTTAGTTTGGCCAATATATGAACTCCCACAGCTGCAGTCCACTTTATACACGCCAGGCGTTTGGAAAGGAATGACATCCTTTGGGGTGCGTACGTGTTTGTTAAGTAATAGTTAGGTCTGATAGTAGGTGTCCGGATGGATGTCGTTGATTCTATACAAACGAGGCCGTGCACTGGATTGGGATGTCATATGTGTTGACACACTCTGTCCGTCACATGTGACATCCAGCCATAAGAAATCCGAGGCCGTTGTAGAGTCAGCCGCACGCCTTAAACGCAAAAAGTACGTGAAGATCATCATAATTCACCACTTCCATTTGCAGTCGAAACGATGGGTCCGTGGTCCGGGGAGGCTCTGGCGTTCTCTCGTGAACATGGGGAAAACTCCCCTTGGTGACGGGTGACCCTTTGAGTAGAGAATATTTTGTTTAAAGTGTCAGCCTCGCCGTTCAAAGTAAATAGGTATATTCATAATCGAGTATTAACTAAAACAAAAAAAAACTATAATTTAAATCTTAAAAGACAATTAAAATTAAGACATTTGAATTTGATACGTAAAGATTTTGCCGTAATAAGTTTCTTATTCGACAGCAACCAAAACAAGTCGCTATGATAAATTATCAAACCTACAACAAAATAGTTTATTTTTCTTCTGCTCGCAGATTTCAGTCTGACCTACATTTGTACACAAATCATTATAACAACTTTTATCCATAAATGTAAAGAAAAAGAAGTATCATTACGACCGTAATCTCGTAGTTAGAAACCGTCCTTATAGACAACAAATTAATTATGACACAATCATGACAAGTGGCAAGCTCTTCGATTTGTCTCTAACGTACTGATTTTTTTTTTGTATTATCCTGGTAGCCAATATATTCTGTGTCTTTAAGTTAAATTAATTATAAAATACCAAACAAACTTATTCTCTCTCTTCCACTCCCAACTGCCCTAATACACACACACACATATATTAAAGAAATTCCACTCATAGACAAATAATAAAATATTACAAGGGCAAAGCCGGTTCAAACAGCTAGTTAAGCATAACTTAACGAATACTTAATGAGTAATAAAACTTAAACGTAAGTCAAGTTTTAATAACATAACAAAACTAAAAGTGTAAGAAGTTGGAAATGAAAACAAAATTGCTTTTCAGTGAAGGCAACTTTTATAAGGCAGGCATAGTAATAGTTGTTTAAGTAGATAACTACTTTTTGATTAAATTTGCCTACAACGCTATACCCTATAGGGTATAAGTATATTTTGCCTAACTAGGGGAAAAACACAGTTTTTTTTTTTGTGACGGGTATAATTTTAATGCATAATTTTTTCTTAGAGAAATGGGCCCAATAAAATATGCTCGCGCCATTATGATTTCTTTTTTATTTGATAGTTAATATATTGTGTTTTTATAATCTGTAATTAATTTTATTTATTTTACCCTAGCATAAGGACAATTGACAAACACTTTTTTTTACGTTAAAAATTACATAGTTTCGATCCCGCCGATTTGAAATCCAGTGTTTTATCTATAATAAAGTACCTGGTCATAATAAAAAACCTAATCGTATAAATTTTAACCAATTGACAATTTAAATAAATTTTATTTTAATGAGATGTTGTAATTAAATTTAAAAAAAAATCACAATTAATTGTTATGATTATTGAATTGTATTTATATTAGTTGTATTAGTTGAGGCACGCTGCGAAAAAGTTGGGGCCTGGTTTTGGGCAATCTCTTTCTTTCAATGGTTGGTTTGCGACGCTTCACTAGATGGAGGTTATCAAACGCATATATTGAAACCCACGCCATCATTAAACAATAAAACCTAAATAATGTCTATTGGATCATAATCAAATGATTTCATTGCCTAAGCTTCGACATGAAACCTAGACAGGCGCCATCTATTTAAAGCGCAGCGATTATTTTGTTTTATACAATTAAGAAGAAAAAAAAACTAAACACAAAGTGGACTTTAAAAAATAATAGTATGATACTATCTTAAGGCAGAATAAGACAAAATTACAATTAAAATAGAACACTTAGACAATCGATTTAAGCCTTTGTAAAGTAGTCCTGAGTCAAGCTAAGCAGGGCAACAGCTGGGCTCGTACATGATTATGCCAATGTGTGAGCAATGTTTATTAAAATAGATCTTCTCCAGATGAAAGCATTTTGCATATAATAATTAGATATCAACGGGATGTAAAAGTGGTGTGTTTTACAGAGTTTACTAAAAGGTATATTACTTAGAATATATATAATATAAGACACGATAACTAATTATATATCTTATTATATTTTTTAATGCGTATCGTTTCATAGTTGTTATTTATATACTTCGCTTAAAATCTCTATACATGTATTAATCTCATTATTTAAATAACCGTTTTCATTTTTATAGTTATAATTATGTTTATTAGTTCATAAGTTGGCACGGCCCTTTTTACAGCCACGAATTTAAATTTATTCAGTTGGCATTTTAAATTTACTTAAATTGTAAGATAACACCGCCATTTTACAGTAATATTATAATGTTATTTAGAATATAAGATAATACGGCCCTTTTGCAGTGACGAATACATGTTTATTTGACATATTGTTATTATTTGCATTATAAGATAATACGGCCCGTTTACAGCCACGAACTAATATTCGGATATTTAACATTTAGGTTTATATTTATTATTATTGATAGATTGTAAGTTGACACGGGCTATTTGCGTCCACGATCTTATATTGAATAGTTATTAAGTTACAACACACATCAATCTGGATTATTATCTGTTGCGGTCCAACTATAATTACCGAACTGTTTTGTGTCTGTTTACTTAATTGTATAAGTTTTTATTCTAGTGCTGACAATATCCAAGTTGTTATAAGTTAATCAAAGGAAATAAATGATTTGATTGATTATATTTTTTATATATTGCCTATCTCTGTATTTAAATAAATAAAATAAGTAATTATTTACCTACTGTTTTCTTGCAAAAAAACTCGTTTAATCCAGTAAATAAATCTAAGTGAGCTTCAGCGTTCTCTGGCACTTTGTCAATGCCCTAATTTGGCTGTTTTTTGCATAGACAAATAAATAGGTGTGTACAAGAGGCCATGGCAAAATGGCACACGGTTTATATTATTTATTTGTTCACTTATTTTTGTCAGCTAGTATCACTAAGTTAGTTTGTGAATATATTTATGCCCATTCTATATAATGGTAATATATGTATTAAATAATGTTCTAGATTTTAAGACTACTGCCTCAGTAGTCCAGCTGTTAAGTCCGTGGATTTAGACGCGGAGGTACCGGGTTTGATTTCTGGTCGGGACACAATATATTACTTAATTTATTTGTGATATTTCTCTAATTTGGAACGCTAGAGACATCGACGAACTTACCGCATATCATGTGAATTCGCACTTTAAAAAAAACCTGATTTATGACGATCTCCCTAGGGAATACGTTCATGATGATACTTCACGCTCCACTTCTAGTATTCACATTGCACTATTTGCATTATTATTGCAGGTATTATTAGGTATAAACTTTAAAATTCATTTATTGGTACAGTGGTCCTACCAGGTAAGTCATAATTAAGATACTTACAATTGGAAACTAATGATAATTTGAATATTATTCTGGTACATTAGGCTAAATAGTTATACAACATCATGTAGTAATTACTTAGGAGCCGTCCTGATGATCACGGACTTCACAAGAATTTAATAACTTAATATCTTCAAATATCCACTCTACTTTAAGTGTATCGTAAACTTCAATTATAGATAATTAATTTACTGCGTATTACATAGCTATGCTTTGGCTATACTAAGTCATAAAATATGTACCTACTGAGGTATTTTACAGCGGTTTTAGTTTCAGACAGAATAAAATATAGATGTTTAGGCTTTAGTTAATGATCGAAACTGGAATCGAAGCCTGTAAAATATGCATAAACAGAGGTTTGATAGTGTTTGTTAATATCATGGTTAATATTTACCTAGTTACGAAAAATAGTGTCTTTTATTTTTATTAATTATTATTATTAATCGCTAAACCTACACAGTATACAAAAATGTATAATTGTTTTATCAAAAAAATAGAACCGATTGATTCTATTTAAATATTGGAATTTAATTCGGAACTTAGTTCTACAGCGCTATCTACTGACTAGTTTCGAAGCTATAGCAATTGTTCTTTTGAGTGTATAGTCATTTATCTGTCTGTTCATAGAGAAAATAATGCCCGCGATAATCACTACTCTATTTATTATTTTGAACCCCTGAAAAGTATAGGTTAAAGTATTGTTTCACGATATTAGTACCTTCTTCTATATTAGTAAATTATTCCCGATGAAAATTTATATGTAGTGTAGCCGAGTCATGATTGTGTAAGTTGTTTTGATAGGTTTTTAAGTTTGTTTTAGTTTTGAAGACTGCTGTTGAAACTTAACAATTAACCGGGACCGACGGCATAACGTGCTCTCCGAGGCACGGGAACGGTGGTGTTGTAAATTTTTTGACCTACTGTGACAAGCAGTAAGCCAGCTTTCTAAAATCCTTCATAGTGGAAGTCTAGAACTCGTCTAGATTGTATTCTAGACGCTCTGTAAGGATAAAATATTTAAAAAAAAAACAACTTTTAGTAGGTTAATTGCCATATTATTTTTAGTAATTATTTTTTAAGCTGAAGCAAAGAAATCGCGATTTACGATGCTATTAATCATAAGTTGTAATCAGCTAAAGGTACGCTGGCCCATTTAAGGAAATAATCTATCAAGCTTAACATTGCATGAAAAGACGGCCAAGAACGAAGAGTACACATTATTATTACTTTTAGGTAGTCCCACGTACTCCTAACTGACTGTACGTACATTGCCTATCGTTAATAACGGAAAAATATATCGTGTCACCATATGGTAATATCGATTTTCATTTCTTGTTAACTCTCGTGACTTTACAGATTTTTGACAGCAACAAAATGTAAGTAGACCATTTACACGATCCTTTGCCACCCTCATCCGGTCCCCACTAGCGACCTTTTTAGGTCTTCCTGTACATGGTCTCCACTCCAGAACCCTAACAGTCATCAGTTCTGCGACAGACGTGTCAGGCCCATTGCCACTTTGGCTGTCTAATTTTGAAGGCAATGTCGGTAACTTGATTCTCTAAAGTATGTCAACGTTTCGAACTCTATCCATCAGAGAAATACCGCGCATAGCTCTCTTCATAACTCGCTGAGGGACCTTAAACTTCTTCAAATGATACCCAATGATTAAAATTATTTATATATTTTTTAATTTCAGATTGAGCTATATTTATCTCGCTTACTGCCAATTTTCCTGGTACTTATATAATTATTTAAAGTTAATTGCACAAAGTACAATGACTTGTCGCTTTAAGCATTTTTTTTTACTTTATTTCTCTATGGTTTTCATACACTTTAAGCAGAATTCGGAAAAAAGGGTTATAAAGTCGAACACAGCAATACCTATATACCGCATCCGATGAGGCCAAGTCTTTACGCATATTGCCAAGTAAACAATTACTTTAATGAAGGACATGTTGGTATATTTCCACTTTCCGATAGTGGTTTTACAGTGCTTAAAGCTAATAAAAAGTATGGCAATTTTGCCATGATAATAAAGGTAGGGTCAATTTCTTTAAAATATTACATTACATAACGGTGTACGTACCTTTCCGTGTAACTCACCCCATGAGAATATTATCGCGCAATAAAATAAAAAAGGGAGGCCTCCTTTTCTTAAAACAGCCTATTGTCGGTCGCAAGCCCGAGACACCATTCTTCTCATCTCTTACCCACACACGATGGACCCGGCACCCGCACGGTGAATCCATGGTATGCTAATTTTAGAGCTGCCTTGGTTTATCAGTCAGGCACCTAATTTAAACATATTTAAACATCCTCTATAAATTCTTATAAAGTAAAATGATATTTAATTTCTATACATGACATGGATTATTATTATTGTTAGTGTATGGTATTATTTATATAAATGTTTATGTATGTTTATAAGTATATATTTTATGTATGTAACTGACATATATGACCGCCTCCGTGGTCTAGTGGTAACGTCTCGATCTGTATGTATATAATATGTATATATTTACAAAAAAAGTATAATTTTTTATCAACCATCTAGTTTCCGTAACACAAGCCTCGTAGCTTACCACGGAAATTAAATGGCGCTGTGTGACCTGTCTGGAAATATTTTTATATTATATATACTTATATTTATTTAATTCATTATTTTTTTATATGCATTTCTTTAAATACCTAGTTGAAGGACTTTTGCATTTAGTTTAATATTTATTTTCTCCTAACTCTGCACCCCACAATTTCTTATGTCATTCTCCCAAAGGTTATCTGTTAGCTGTAGGTATTCTACCTACAAGGTAATTAACTCGCCTATATATTTTATGTTATTTTGTATATTTTAATGTGCAATCAATATTTTTACTTACTTAATTACTGACTGAAAGGGTACAATAAATTATAAGATCTATAGAAACAAAAAATGCACTTTACAATTCTCACCAAACACACAAGTACATATTTTAGTTTGACTGAGTGGGCCAAAATATCGTTCGTGTGTTTTGTTAATATTTTTGAGAGAAAAAACCATATCGATTAATCGTTTGTAGTCACCCTGGGGATAGCTCTGACTTTTGTCTTGTCACCAAAATAAAAAAAGACTAAGTATGTCAACGTTAAAGTTCTACTTATCGCTAAATATGGTGCAATATTTGGAAATGTCTTTATATAAAATAAACCAAACAATCGACATTTGACTATAGTCTGTTCGTCGAGAGTTGATAAATATTATGCTAACGTTACGAAATACGACTGTCGCTGAATTATCGCGAACTGTATGACGGGCGTCGCTTATTGCCAGGCGTACTTGGTATCATAGTGCCTCGCATACAGCTGTTATCAAACGCAGGCCGGGCGGGCGTACTGATTCGGTAAAAAATATTAGGGGGCTGCAATTCGTAATAATTCAAATTAATGATTCAAAACTCATATTCTTTTTATCTTCAGTGAACAGACGATATATTATTTTTAATTGTTATTAACGAGTATTAACAATATGTTGTTATGTTCTTGTGTTAGAAACACATGGATAAAAAATCCCTATCAAATATAGGTTGTTATTCTTACTTGCAAAACAGAGAGTAATCGCAGCATTAAATTCGACACTAATGGATTCAGGAATAATGTAATTTTAAAGCCATTATCTTTCTCATTAACCGAATTTCGAAAGTCTAGGGGTTGGTAAATAATGCTGATTGTTGTAGGATTTGCTCATCGTTTCCTTTTACCACACAAGTTTACACAATAATTTATGACTTTTACGGGTAATGATACATTCTCGTGCATACATTATAGGATCTCAGATCAACTAGCTGTATCAGCCTATAGGCCAGATATTAGTGTTTTCTCGGAACTTGAAAAAAGAGAAGAAATTATTGAAATTACCGTTCCGCGGGAATCAAATATTCTAAAATACCACAACATGAAGACGATTAAATATTATGATCTAATAGAAGAAATAATCAGGAAAGGGTTCAAGACTCATCTTTACGCAGTGGAAGTTGGTGCGAATGCAGTTCAAGCTAAATCTTTGCACCATTTATTGAAAGAATTGGGCCTAAGTAGGTCTGCCGTCAATACATTTATGGAAAGAGATTCTACGACGGCATTAACGGAATCAAACAGTATTTGGTTGGTTAAGAAGAGGAGTAGAATGGTTTGATGATGAGCGTCTTGTTGCGCAATAATTTAAAAAATTAGGCCTCCTTTTCAAACCAGCACGGTCGCAAGGCCGAGACACGATTCTTCTTACCCACACAAGATGGACCCGATCCCGCACGGTGAATCCATGGAATACTAAGAAATGTGTCTTCTTACGATGTTAGAATGATTTATCATTAAGTGTACTTCTAAGTGTATATCTTGTTTTCTATTTTTTGCCTATTTACATAATATGTGACTAAAAGTTTTTGATATTTTAAATAATAATTAGTATAATATATATTTTAATTACTTAAATAAGAGTAATTTAATTTAATAATAATAAAAATCTTTAGTGCACACATAACATACAATTAAAAGTGTTGTACATAGGCGAGCATAATACCATGAATGTATTCATTACAAGCTAACTAACTGTGGGAGCGTGAGAAATTAATATTATTGACGCGCAGAGTGTAAAAATGTTTTTTTTTTTATGAATTGGATAACAATAATATAATTTCAGAGTTAAAATACTGAAATAAATACAATTATTAATACAATAATATCTAACAGAAAACATACATACTAATAAGATAAATACATAATAATTATATATATGTACATACATATTACTATGTCATATGACAAGGTGAGGAGATTAGAATTCATTTTGCTTTTTTAAGGAAGTGAGAATGCAACATTTCGTGGGTTGAATTTTCCACGCAGACTGCCCCGTCTTGACATGGGCATAGAACATGACTTTCGCCTTGTCCAGGTTTTTCCAAGATTTACTTGCTAGGAAGCCAATGTTTTAATTATTCCCATCAACGAATCGAAGGTGTGTGGTAGGTAACGCGTTAGATACGGATTTAATAGTGTAAAAGGCAAACATATTGATGTTATATTCTACTAAGAACGGCCTTCGATAATATTCTCTTGCGCTTCGAAAGGGATTTTCACTAAGTTATCAGCTTAGTTTGGACAGAAATTGCTATCATGTTCGCCAACTCGGATTTCTACTGATCATTTTAATTCTTAGTGTGTTCGGTAGTATGTAGGTAGGTTTATAGAACTCAAATGTGGGATATCTATTTTAACTTTCAAAACATATTTTATTTATGATAAAATTATTATATTATCTGAGTTGGCGAATGTAGATATACTATGGATTTTCTCAAATTTAGATTTTGAAAAATTTAAAACTTCACTTAAAGGCATTTTAATAAAAAAAGTCATTTTGGGCCTAAAGATGCATAGAAGTACTTGGCTTAAAATCTCAATTAATGTTTTAACACATAATTTAAATTACTATTTTCTCTTTTATAGTTATTATTATGATTATTATTTTATGTTCAAAAGTTGACGCGGCCCTTTTACAGTCACGAATATATGTTTAATTGACATATTATTCTTATATTGATATTTGTGAAAACTTTTAATTGGCATCTAGTTTTTTATATAAGTAACCATTAGTTAGAAGCTGTAAGTTTTCCTTGAAGATAAATAAATAAATAAAATTTACATTGAAAGGTGACACGGCCCGTTTACAGCCACGATCCAGTATTAAGATTTGACATTTATTATTATTGTTAGATTGTAAGCAGACTCTACACCTTTTACAGCCACGAATTTATATTTAGTTGACACGGCCTATTTACATCCACGATCTTATATGGAAGAGTTATTAAATTACAATTTACTGGTTTATGGCAATAATGATATTATAACACACATCAATCTGGATTACTGTAAAACTCCAACTATAATTACCGAACTGTTTTGTGTCTATTTATTTCTTTGTATCAGTTTTTATTTTAGTGCTGACAATATACAAGTTGTTACAAGTTAATCAAAGGATATAAATGACTTGATGATTTGATTTGACTTGATGATGTAACCTGAAGATATTAGGAACTCCAAAAATACAATTATCGCGATTTTATTAATTATAAAAAAACACCTAACTACAACGTAAGAAATTAAGCCAATATTTAATTAATGCTAATGTCTTAAATTGGAAATCTTCAAAGACAACCTTTTCCTTTCAAACTAACAATGAGCACAGCTTGGTATTGCGTAGTCAAAATTAATTGTCGTTTCGATAAAATTTACAATTCAAAATTCTAATAATTAAAGGTAGAGGAGAGGTATGATTGTTTGTAATTGAAATTCAAAAGTGTATTGCCAACGTATTGTATAATTAATCCAGGAATTGTGAAATCTAGTCTTAAACCTATATACAAATAACAAGGCCTACATAAATGAACATGACAGAATTTGGCCCAAACGATTTAGTCGTCAGTTAATTTACGAATAGGCTTCCAAGACGGTATTAGCGACAGGATAAACCGTGCGGGTGCCGGGTCCAATGTGTGTGTTAAAAGAGAGGCGAAGAATGGCGTATCGGGCTTGCGACTGACTATAGTCTGGTTTACAAAGAAAAGTTCTTGTTTTATTGCGCATATAACGCTTCATTCTGTTCCTTTTACTACTCAAACAAATACTGTATGATTCTGCTAATGCCGAAGCTCGATTCATAAATGTATTGACGGCAGACCAGCTTAGCCCCAATTTTTTCAGAAAGTGGTGCAAATATTTTGTTGGAATTCCTACCGCACCAACTTCACATGAGTAAACTTTCAACTGATTGTTGTAGTTTTTTGAAATATTTGATTCTCACGGAACGGTAAGTTAAATAAGAATAACTTTTTTTAAAGTTCCAATAAAACACTAAGAAAGCCTATTGGTGATACTGCGAGTCCTAAAATGATGTTCAAATAAGAATATGCTTGGTATCTAAATGAAGTAAAAATTTATCACTTCGCATGAAATTTAATATTTGGTCAAGAATATAGTTTTTCCTAATCTAACAGTATTATACAGGTCTATTTTTATTAAATAACTAATATTAATTGACGCTGCTTCTGTGGTCTAGCGGTTAAGAACGTAGATTTAAACGCGGAGGTGCTGGGTTCGATTCCTAGTTGAGAAAACGGAAAAAAATGGGACATTTCTCGAGTCTGGTACACTAGAGACATCGACGAGTTATCCACTTGTCATGATTGGCCTATAGTAAAGTTGGTTAAATATGAACTCGTTTTCCGACCACCCCGCAAGAAATAGCGTCGTAATAATCCTTTATTTTACTTTGCAAAATTAATTCTAAGTCAGAAGACAAATCATAAAGAAAGAAGGTTGAATTTTCAAGTTTATCACTTTTCCGTCGAACCGGCAATTTATTAAATTGATCGTAAATTGGTAACACGATCATTGGCTGGGTCGACACTTGTTGCCTTCTATCCTACGTCTCAGGTACTAATAGCATAAAATTTTCTACAGCTACTTCTAAAATATTACAGCAACTCAATAAAGATAAATTCTCCGTCCGATATAACCGTAAATTATGTATGAAACCTTTGGAACGTCGTTATAATACCCAATAATATCTAATAGGGTATCTATAAAGCTAATAGACCAAATAAGATAGAGCGGGCATTGGTTGTTATTTTTATACAAAATGTTTGTTACATTATTTGTCTCTTGTCAAAACACGTGTTTTACATTGTTGTGTTGTTAATAAATAATAAAACCAAATTAATATTGAGGCATAACATTTATACTCGTAAATAGAAAAATGTAACCAAGGAAGAAACTGATCCTCAGCTTAACCCAGAGAATTCTAGTCTGGGGATCAGAGTTTATCCAAAAGAATTATGTAAACAATTTTTGTGAACAAATAAACATTTTTGTATTTTTTTTTTTAAATCGAACACGACCATAACCGGCAATGCAATGTCATATACTAATTTATTATGAGACGATTATCCTTTATTTAATTTTCATACCGTTTGGCTTCTTGTCCCGTTTAGATTTTTATTTAATGTCTTTGCTATAATCTATAAAATGTGGCTGTAAAAAAATAGATAAATTATAGAGACAAATTTCTTTAACGTTATATTATAAAATTTGAATAATTTTTAGAAGTTTGAATAAGTTTTAGAGTTAATTATTATTTTAAATATTTTTTATCGTATATTTAATATGATTATAATATTGACATCTACAAAAAGTCTTTGAAATTAATTCAACTGTAAATCGAACTGCCTGCATTTTTCGGCCTCCTTTTCGCAGCTGTGCCCGTGATTGTATTATAATTATTTTCTTAAATAAATTAGTGTGGTATACATGCCTATAGACGAGTATACCTAAGTACTTTTCTTAATGAATGTCTTCGTCAAACATTAGCCGTCATACACCCACAATCTAACTTTTACTAAAGGTTACATTACCTATGTTCCTACTATAAAATATGGTATGTTGGCAAGTGTGTCGGGACCCGGTACGAACCTGGTTAGGTCCGTGATCGGGTGAACATATTCAATTTATTGTTCTTAAATAGTTCGTTTTGTCGGATTTCGGGTTACTTATGGGCAAGTAATCTATCTTAATTCTGGCTTACCTGGTAGGGTACCACTGTACCAGGTATTGTATTCTTAAAGTTAATTTTGAGATGATAGATATTTATGTATTTTTCATTGTTGTATAAGTCTATATTTTTCTTTATTCTGAATCTGAATTTCCTTTTCAGACAGATTAAACAAACAGGTCATTGGAATCTGATAAGCTTCTGGTTTTCTGCTAAAAGCTTACTCTCTGAACTGCTATGCTGCTTAGTCTTTCACTAGCAGGAGTAGAATCATTTAATTGGCGTGTTACAAATGCCACAATATTAATTCGTCTAGCTTTCAGTCCCTACTATAATACTAGGTCAGCTTGTGAAGTTATACCTATAAACTAAAAGTGTTTTAATATTATTCATATGTATAAATAAACATAAGCCTCGACACTCTATTTATAGGAATACAATAAGTGTAGGAAATCATCAAGCTGACAGCGCGAGGCGACGAATCACAGGGAGTGTGGGGGCCTAACATTGACGACTAAACATGTCAACCGTATTGCACACGTCTTTTCTTTTACCGGATAACTGTGAAGTAGGTTACTCTCATTATGATGACACAATGTACCTACGAATACGTACAGACAGATGATTCTGGTAATGTATAACACTGATATTTTATATGTGAGTAGTTTAGTTTTAAATGTAGTTAAGCGTAAACATGTCAACCATAAGACAGGCGTATTTTTTTCTCCCGGATAACTCTGAGGAAGGTTACTCTCATTATAATGACATAATGTAGCTACGAATACGTACAGACAGATGATTTGGCACGAGTCTTTTCTTTGCCCAGATAACCCAAAAGTAAATTACTCCAATTTTAATATGAGGTACAAATATAGACAGACGATTGTGGTAATGTATAACAGTACTATGAATGAGTAGTTTCGAATTATACAAATAGGCGTTTAGTTAAATTGTATGAATATTATTTTGAAATTAACAAAGAATGCAAATATGCAGAGATTCTTACCAAAATCTGTGGTAACAGTAAATGTTGATTTATGTGTATAAAATTAATACTACGGATGTGAATATTCTCGGAAGTCTCGTCCGCGTGGAATGGTAGTAAGAACGCTGGCTGCATTTCACCGCTGAATTGTAATACTAATAATTTGGGCGAAGAAAGAATCCCTCTTGTCATCGGAGGAGACGACAAGACATGGTGTTGTGTATTTTAAATACAAATCGAACCCGGTACCTCCGAATCTAAATCCAAGGACTTAACCGCTAGACCACGGAGACTCAGCATTTGCATTATATCAGGAAATATTTTAATATAGTCCTTAGAAATTAAAGTTAATTGTCAAAATTTTTAGATAAATAAAAATTTAATATTAATAATCACTGCCTCCGTGCTCTAGCGGTTAAGTCCCTGGATTTAGATAAGGAGGTACCGGGTTCGATTTCTGGACGGGACACAAAAATATTTCCTAATGTTAATAAATACATTTAATTAATATTTAATTTATTTGTGATATTCTCGAGTTTGGTATGCTGGAGACATCGACAAGCTTGCCACTTGTCATGATTAGCCTATAGTAAAGTTGGCTAAATGTGAATGGGAAACGGTCGTGATGATACTTTACTAATATTATTAATCATAATTGGCAACTTTAACTAGAGCGGTTATAATCCCAGTGATAACCAATCTGAGTCATTTTCATTTTCTTTAAAAATTATTCGACTTTTAATAAACTGTTATGTAAAAGAGAAACAGTTGATGGAAATATTTAATCAAAAGAAGATCGGAATGTTTGAATACCGTTTAAAGCGGTACAGGTATTTTAATAAAACAATACTGACATAACATTGCACGAACTTCATGTTTATCTGTGAGTTAACAAATAAATATCTTAATAGGAACTTTTTAACTGTCATTAATATTTTGTGAATGTTCATATCTTTTCCCTAATACCTTATTGTTATCAGAGGTATTAATCAACAAGATGAACTGGTTACTCAACTCCTGTATCAGGTTTATCTTTTGCATTTGCAAATATGATCACATCTCTGAGTTTCGAGCGGAGTTACTCGTAAAGTTCTCCGAATCCTTTGCTTACTATTTTCTGTTCTTAACGAGCCAGATCCTATCCCTCTACATTCCATGACAAGACTCTCCGCTCCTCTCATATCTTGGTTTTTAGTAATCCTTCTCACAATTCTGGATTTCTATCCAACTCGTTTACTGTTGGCGCAGCGCATCTGTGGAACGAACTGCCAGTAGAAATCCGACAAGCATCCAACCATTAACTGTTTACAAAAATTCTCACATTATTTGAATAGCTCACTATAACTTATATTAGTATAGCGTGGGACTTTTTACGGTTTTAAGTTAGATTAATATGATATTTTATTGGTAGAAACAAAACAACTTATAAAGAAACCATAATGTCGAAAATAACGAAAAAAAAATGGCTAACTGTTAATTTTATAATAGCGAATTTTATAGAGAAGACAAAAACAATGTTATTTCCGACATATCGATATATATATATATATATATATATATATATATATATATATATATATATATATATATATATATATATGTATATGGGGTGACTTTGTATGATCTTACGTTAGACTATACGTTAGATAAGAAACGATATATATATATATATAATATATACAATAATACATACAAAATAAAACTACTCATGTGATAAAGGAAGCGGGACAAAAGTATGTATCGCTGTATGTATGTTTACAGAGAAAAGAAAATAATTTGTTATCCGTACGCCAGATACCTTCGCACCACTCATATGGACTAGAACGAAAGTTAGCAAATCTAGCGTGAAATTAAAAAAAGTTTCACATTACATGCTTGAATCAGGTAGAATGTTTTTTAAGCTCCATTTAATAAGATACTAAAATATTTCGTGTGAGAATAATAAATTATGATAAAATACTGCCTCTAGGTCTAGAGGTTAAGTCCGTGGATTTAGACGCAGAGGTAACAGGTTCGCTACCTGGTCGGGACACAATAATTTATTTTTATTAGGTTTAGTTTATATTTATTTTAATTTTTACTTTTAAGTAGTTTTAATTTATATTGTAATTATTTTATACTGTTTGTATATTACTTCATCGTTTAAAAAATAAATAATATATTTAATTTATTTGTGATATTTCTCGAATTTGGTACGCTAAACACATCGACTAGCTTGCCACTTGTCACGAGGGCCCTATATAGTAAAGTCGGCTGAATGTAAGTCCGCTTCTCTAAAAAGCGTGGTTTCTGACCATCCCGAAAGGGATACGATCGTGATGATACTTTACTTTTACTTATAAAAAGACAGTTGACCTGGTCCACAAATTCAAGGTCGCTCAGTCATTTCTCTGATGGATAGAATTTGACACGTTGATATTCGTCAGAGATCCAAAGTTACTATAGGCCAATCATAACAAGTGGCAAGGTCGTCGTACCAAACTCGGGATATATTACATACAAATTAAATTACATAATTTAAATTGATGAATATTATTGCGACCAGGAATAGTAAACGGTACCTCCGAGTCTTAATTCACGGACTTAACCGCTAGACCACTGACCTACTAGCCGAAATATGCCGCAGAACCGAAGACCGAAAGGGGCAAACGCATTTTAGATTGGAGACCACTTACGGGACAACGCAGAGTGGGTCGATGGACGGATGACGTGATGAAGGTCGCTGGGTGATTATGATGATGATATAAAAAGAGTTTTACAGTAAAGTAAGTAAAATGATTTTTAAATTATATAAGTCGATCCTAGTAAGGTACGTCATTTTATCACTAAACATTATAATCGTAAAACTGGTATTGAACCAAAAATACCTCAACGACTATAACTACCTACTAATGGTAGGTATAACAGAATATTTATTAACATTTTTTATGGACGATTTCACGTGACATCTATTACTAATTCAATTCATGACCCGACCGAAAAGTCTAAACAGGATGGACATACCCGAAACAACAAAACAACAGTTTTTAGAGGTCATAAATATCGCGAATTTAGAGCCCAATATAATATAATTCACATAAGCCATCTCACAGTTCATCCCTTCCAAAGTTTTTAGTACTTCTTCCAATAATAACTTTTTATCATGAATTTATAGCCATTTAATGTCGTCCGCAGACAAAGAAGTTAAATGTATAACAAGATGGTGAAAGAAGCCAAACGGTACGAGAATCAAAGCTAGGCATCATCATCATCATACCCCCTAGAACACAATAGCCCCAGACCTCCACTGTTGAAGTTTCTGAAGAATTTGGCCTACACTCGCCGCGCTGACCAGAGGGGTTGGCGAGGTTCTGATGTAATGTTAATAACAAATTAATAACGACTTGGAGGTACCGGGTTCGATTTCTGGTAATAATATTTATATTGGTAAATTTAAATAAATAAATTCAATTAATATTTAATTTATTTATGATACTTCTCGAGTTTGGTGTGCTAGAGACATCGACGAGCATGCCACTTGGCCTATAGTAAAGTTGGCTAAATTTGCACGCTTCTTTATAAGCGTGGTTTCTGACCACCCCGGAAGATCAACGATCGTAATAATAATACTTCTATAAGTTCCTATGAAAATATTTTTTTCCTTGCAATTTTATGTCAAACTAAGGGTGATCTCTGAGCAATAAATAACAGTTCACAACATATTTTACTAAAAGATACAGTAAATATAGACCGAAAAAAATATACGAATCTTCTCACAAACTTTTACAACGCTACATATACATATGTTCATAACTTTTTATTAACTTCATATGACTTAAACCAGGTAGGTAATAAATATGTTTTGTCAAAGTAATAGTGACAGTAGACAGACTAGTATTGGTTTTGTGAATAGCTGATAGCTTAGATTTTTTGCTGCTACGACATTTAACATTCAAAATACATTCTCAAAGAATCAAGTTAGCCAAACGATTTTTTTGAAATGGCTTTTTTTTTTTA